>OX365946.1:16974033-21974033 GCA_947247005.1 Spisula solida
ATGTAGTACAATGTACTTGCCGTCATTCCTAGCTGGCTGTGGTACATACCACTTCCAGGTACAGCTATTTCTGGATCTCCTAGGTACCTTACACAGCTGGAGACAGCCATATCTGACTCTGAGGTACCTAAACAGTTATATTCATAACTGGCTATCTGAGATAGCTTTCAATGCCAGGTACAGCCACACGGACCGGTATAGCACTTTCTAGCTTTTTGGGTACCTACAGCAGTGGGATACAGCCTTTTCAGACTCTACAAGGTTCCTATCAATTTGAAGTCATACCATTTCTGGCCCAATGAGGAACCTAACACTACTGAGCAAAACCTTTCACCCTGCCTAGTACGCTTATTTCTGGCTCGCTGAGGTACCTAATAGTGTCCGGTACAGTCAAATCTTGCTCTTGTAGGTACCTACCAAAGCCGGATGCAGCAATTTCTAGGTTTTTGAGGTACCTACTACAGCATGAAACGGCCATATCTGGATTTCTGAGTCGCTACCACAACATGTAACATCCATATCTGGGTTTCTGAGGTTCGTACCACAGCATGTATCAGTCATATCTGGGTTTCTGAGGTACCTACCACAACAGGATATAGCCATATCTGGGTTTCTGAGGTACCTACCACAGCAGGATATAGTCATATCTGGGTTTCTGAGGTACCTACCACAACAGGATATAGCCATATCTGGGTTTCTGAGGTACCTACCACAGCATGTATCAGACATATCTGGGTTTCTGAGGTACCTACCACAGCATGTATCAGTCATATCTGGGTTTCTGAGGTACCTACCACAGCAGGATATAGCCATATCTGGGTTTCTGAGGTACCTACCACAGCAGGATATAG
Source organism: Spisula solida (assembly GCA_947247005.1). NCBI lineage: Eukaryota > Metazoa > Mollusca > Bivalvia > Venerida > Mactridae > Spisula > Spisula solida. The sequence continues at coordinate 16,974,885 of OX365946.1, forward strand.
TCATATCTGGGTTTCTGAGGTACCTACCACAGCAGGATATAGCCATATCTGGGTTTCTGAGGTACCTACCACAGCATGTATCAGCCATATCTGGGTTTCTGAGGTACCAACCGCAGCAGGATATAGCCATATCTGGGTTTCTGAGGTACCTACAACAGCAGGATATAGCCATATCTGGGTTTCTGAGATACCTACCACAGCCAGATACAGCCATATCTCAGGTTTCTGATGTACCTACAACCGCATGAAATAGCCGTTTTTGTGTTTCTGAGGTACCTACCACAGCATGTATCAGCCATATTTGGGTTCCTGGGGTACCTACCACAGCATGAAACAGCAATATCTGGGTTCCTGGGGTACCTACTACAGCATGAAACAGCCATATCTGGGTTCCCGGGGTACATACCACAGCAGAAACAGCCATATCTGGGTTCCTTGGGTACCTACCACAGCATGTATCAGCCATATCTGGGTTTCTGAGGTACCTACCACAGCATGTATCAGCCATATCTGGGTTTCTGAGGTTCTTAACACAGCATGAAACAGCCATATTTGGGTTTCTAAGGTACCTACAACAGCATGAAACAGCCGTTTCTTGGTTTCTGAGGTACCTACCACAGCATGTATCAGACATATCTGTGTTTCTGAGGTACATACCACAGCATGTATCAGCCATATCTGGGTTTCTTAGGTACCTACCACAGCATATATCAGCCATATCTGGGTTTCTGGGGTACCTACAACAGCATGTATCAGCCATATCTGGGTTTCTGAGGTACTTAACAGAGCATGAAACAGCCATATCTGAGTTTCTGAATTACCTACCACAGCATATATCAGCCATATCTGGGTTTCTGAGGTACCTACAACAGCATGTATCAGCCATATCTGGGTTTCTTAGGTACTTAACAGAGCATGAAACAGCCATATCTGGGTTTCTGAGGTACCTACCACAGCATATATCAGCCATATCTGGGTTTCTGAGGTACCTACAACAGCATGTATCAGCCATATCTGGGTTTCTGAGGTACTTAACAGAGCATGAAACAGCCATATCTGAGTTTCTGAAGTACCTACCACAGCATATATCAGCCATATCTGGGTTTCTGAGGTACCTACAACAGCATGTATCAGCCATATCTGGGTTTCTGAGGTACCTAACAGAGCATGAAACAGCCATATCTGGGTTTCTGAGGTACTTAACAGAGCATGAAACAGCCATATCTGAGTTTCTGAATTACCTACCACAGCATATATCAGCCATATCTGGGTTTCTGAGGTACCTACAACAGCATGTATCAGCCATATCTGGGTTTCTGAGGTTCTTAACAGAGCATGAAACAGCCATATCGGGGTTTCTGAGGTACCTACCACAGCATATATCAGCCATATCTGGGTTTCTGAGGTACCTACAACAGCATGTATCAGCCCTATCTGGGTTTCGGAGGTACCTACCACAGTGAGATACAGCCATTTTCGGGTTTTGAGGTACCGACCACAGTCTGATAAGGCCATTGCCGGGTTTCTGTGGTACCAAATTCAGTCGGATACAGCCGATTCTGGGTTTCCTATGTACCTACAACAGCTGGATATAGCCGTTTCTGGCTTACAAGGGTACCTATCACTGGCAGAAAGATCATTTTCTTCCTCTCTATTGTGCATACACCACTGCCCGGTACTTCATTTCTGGTTCTATGATGTACCTACCAATACCGGATACATCCTTTTTTGGCTCTATAAGGTACCTTGCACTGCTGTGTAAAGCCTTTCCAGGCTCTATGGGCTCTATCTAACGTTGCTTAATCACCTATTGTTGGTTCCACCAGGTATCACCCACCACTGCCGCATACAGCCTTTTCTAGATCAATGGCGTGCCTTACACTGCTTGACACAGCCATTTCTCAGCCATCCCATGTCAAAGAACAATTACTTAAAACTGCTCATGTAATACAATTATAATAATATCATGGAATGCGATGAAATACAAATATATGAGTTACACATACATTATATTTGTATTTAGTTACAAATATTAAACTAATCAAGTGCTATTAATGAAACCAGTATAGCTCAGCTCACTGGTTTATTGAATGAGCCCAACCACTTTTTAGTGACTATTTTTTCTATTGGTTAATTCTATCGTTTTTGAGCTATTTATTTGTAATTCCTTTATACAGCCTGATCAGATATAAAGTAAGAATCAAGATATATACATAGTTACATACATGTATGTTATTATAAATTGCATAAAAACAAGAACAACATGCAACCCATTACATGTATTTCTAAACAATTTTGACGCGTTGGCCACTAGAACAATGACCGTAGCCTTACCAAGCTTGGTAAAGTCATCATTCTGCATATTGTAGATACATGTACTTGTGTCATTGACACGTTCAAACTTATTCAGTATCCACAGACACAATGTTATCTATAGTCTCTGGTATCCATAAGTCTATGAACAAAAATATTATTGGCCATATATTTCGTCATTGTCAGCGGTTATTTTCCCCATTCTAATATTTGAAAGCAATATTTCAATATCTTACAACTGAAATAAAACATCCATAAAGACACAAAATAATATTAATATTACAGTTATATATTACGCAAATAAAATATCTCATTAAAAATAACAATTTTTGAATGGCAAACTTATTTCATTTTTTGGGTTAAATTATTACCCCACCCACCTTAATACAAATGATGCGTCAAAATCTCACCATCATACCACAGTAGAATGAATATGATGTTGTTAGATCTATATAACTACCACAAGAACTATTTGGGATAGTTAATTGGCCTAAAATACACCAAGTATATTAACTATAGTAAACGATATGACATATTTTACCGATTTTTAGTCATTTTTTCGTCATAAAAGCATGATTTTCAAATATTCAATTTAAAAACATTATGATTTGAGCTTGATTTGTGTATTTCAACATGTTTCCTATAACAAAATCACATAAAACATGTTATAAGACAGAATTGGTACTAATAGTATGTATATTGTGTCACAGGAGTGAAATTTGAAAATTTGGCGGCCATCTTGGCGGCCATCTTGGATTTATCAGCGTTGTGACAGCAGATTTTTGTAAGAAATGGATTTTCGTAAACTGGACACTATATGCTTTCAATTCATACCAATTATAGATTTGGACAAGAATTGTAAATAAATGGCCCTCAGCTCTTGGACTAATGTAGTTAATACCTTACAATCATCTCTTATGAACACAAAAGACGCTTGAAAACCATAAAATTATATTAAATAAATATACCATTTTTATACAGTGCCCTTTACATGCGATACACACGTTCAAAGGCGCTTTAAATGTAGTGTTGCAGTCACAGGGGTGCAGGTGCATCCTCTCCCAGTGCTAATACAGCATCATCTGAGAAGAGAGACAGACTTACAGAAAGCTCCTGAAAGGAGAGAGAGATCTTACGAGGGTCGTTCATTTAATACCCGAACTATCGTCATAGCGCTTGATTGAAACCTACGATTTAAATAGATTTTCGTTTAATAAGACTTACCCACCAACTTGATCATTTGACAAAACTTGGTATAATTTCCTCCAACCAAACACAAATTATGGTTACTATAGTACCCCAACTAAAGGCTACCCGGCCCAGCCCAAGTTTTCAGTGAAATATAGAGTGTTGATATGACAGGATGCGTGTTATACGAGGGACGTTCAGAAATAACGTAGACTTTTGCTGTAAAACGATCAATGTTGTAGACAGATTATATATGAACATGTTTTTTGAAATAGGAATTATCTGGCCACCTGATTGCATATTTTTCAAAACATTTTTATGGATATTATAGATATGCCCGCCAGTTACATAACCATGGTTACGTGTACCTGGGGCAACCCATTTTTTCCACTTTGTGTCATTACTTTCACTGCTTATAGTATCATTTCAGGTTAAACTTTCTGTTTAAAACTCCGCCAATATATCATGCTATGTCGAAACACTGTACAGACGTTTTGGTATAATTTAAACGTTATGGATAGAAATACGAAACATATGAATAGCACATGTTCTACATTCCACAACGTACGTCATGGCGTTGTTTATTAACACAAAAATTCGCGCAGTGATAACTAATAAAGGAATTAGGGGAAACTCCCACTGAAACCTCCAATATGATCGATAATATGCATAGGACGAGTACTGGCAGTCATAATTTGGTCTTAACATGATATCAAAATGGTATGAAAGAGATGAAGGTGGCATTAGAACACATATAGTCGCAGCGTTGACGTTAACGTTGCGTGTTTTAGACACAAAAACGTAATGCACAGTCTAGAAAGAAATAGAAGAAATCTACACAATATTCAGCACGCTACAATGAACATTATCGCACATTACGATCGCAATAAGTATAAAGGCATTTTTGAGAAGTGCATTGGGTGTCAATTTTTATATTCGCGACTTAGTGAAGTGATCGCTGAGGTAATTTCATCGACACCGACGTTGTAACGTCACCGACGTCATTTGTGTTGCCCCGGGTGCGTGGTACTGACTGGTTTTGAGAAGCCATAATTTTTGAGAGACTTGTTACAGATATACCTAATTGGTGTACTGATCGCAGAAAGATTCCGAATTGTGATGGGGTAGTTATAATTTTCGTACTACAACAAATGCGAACTCCACAGTAAAAGTCTACGTTATTTCTGAACATCCCTCGTAGTTGCCAATTTGCTCTTAGTTGCTCTTACACAACTGACTCTGAAGAACTCCGACAAACAAACACCAATGTGGTTATATCAGACAAAGGTCCGATAAGGATTGCCACGTGCTTAATTTGTCCTTGATATTTATCCCTGTGACTCCACAAAACAACCATTACACAACCAGTCAGAAATCGGGAGGGCAAATGAAACACACAAATTATCTTGTAGACAAAGAATCTCACCTTATGAAACGTAAAAATGAATTGTTGGACCCAGTGAACCAAGCACTATATGCATGCATGGACATTCAACCTACCATGCATATTTTGTAAGTGATCAGTTGGTTACATGGAAAGATCATGTTTAGACATAATGGATGACAAATCGACCGACATGCGTAAAACAGTGCTAGTAATTGACTTTAAAACATGTAGAGAAAGAATGGCCCACATGGAAGACATGGGAAACCAAATGTGTAGCCTCGTTTAAATAAAGTCTTTACTTACTTACTTACTTACTTACTTACTTAACGTATTTTATATTTATTTATTTATTAGAGTCTCGTCTATATTTACAACATATATTGCACACGCCATAAAACACAAATCATATATAGCCACTCTTAATAAGAGTTATAAGAGACATTATCTACATGTACAGCTATGATGGAACAGACACAGCTAGCATGTCACAGTGCGTAGAACAGTTAAACTGCGATCTGGACTATCTGTGTTCAATAACCGGATTGGGCTGGTTACGTTGGTCCGTTACATTGGCTGCAGACATGCCCTCTAATTTCACCTACAGTAGTCACAATGCATATCGTAATGCACACCCTTCTAATAGAATCCGTAAAGTTTACCTTTTTCCAGTTTTCCAAGGTTACCAACCGCTCCAGTAGATCTTCTAGAGAAATATCTGGAGAAGCTTTGACTTGTACCAGCAAACATATTAGAGAGGTTGCGAAAAGCAACTTGTAACGTGTACGTGTACGTGCATACTATTTTTGGGTATTTCGTCATCTAGGTATGTGTAGTTTCTACAAGTAACGGACGTGTGACAGACGAAAATATAAGGTGTACTACGTCACACAGGTATGCGTATGCACGGGAAAACCAAGAGTTTATCGCCGGTACTCTCAGTAAGTTTATATAAACACTCATTATCGATTCACGAAGAAATCATGTTACAACTGCCATGTGATGTTAGACGCACACGTTGTGTTTCGCAAGCCAATTTTAATTGCAACGTGTACGTATACATGTACGGGTAGCTACACGTACACGTAGTCGTACACGTTCGAATCGCAACCTCTCTATTGTCATAAACAAGCTGTTATTATTCTTCACATTTAGGTGTTTTCGTTGTCAATGAACAAGAACAAGGCCAGTTACGTGTTATTAAAGACAATGCATGCATGGGAGTTTAAAAAGCAGTAGTGCCAGATGATCATCGTGTTTACAAATTCCGACGCGTGTTCAATAATGCTTTACCAGACTTTTGGTCCGGACTAAACAATACACACAACAGTAACGAGTAAGATCAGTTGGAGAATATTCATTTTGTGTACTTAAGAACTAAAGGAAAACTTGAGTAGAAATCACACAGGAGCTGTATGAATAGGATTTTTGGGTTGTTCACATATATCTTAACTCCCCGTTCCATTTGAGGTTCCGGATCGAAACGAACCACAGCTATGACGATCCGGTGTGTGTACCGTGTAGCCGCCATGTTTGTCCGGAAACGTCAGCATGTTAAACTATTTTCATCATTCGGCTGTTATCAGACCACCATATGATAGACCGACAGATAAGAAATCAAGATCTGACCGATGCTGATTTTTACATAGAAATATATAGGAACAAATTAATAAATGCATATTTAAATTATTTTTGCAGTATACCGTGACAATAGTGTTGATATCACCGTATAGTTTAATTCTTTATCTAATTCTATTCGTTATTACTGTATATGTTCTTGCTTCCTTTTTCTGTTTAATTGACCCACTATTTTCCTTTATAGACTATATAGTAACGCTCCAATACGACAAACCTGCATACTTTAAGCATTTTATTTAACGCCTTAGGTTTGACATAAAACTTCAATGTTGATATTACCATATTCAACATATGCTAATAAAGTAATATACGAAAATTCAGTAAAATAGGACTGTTTCTTCTTGCTTCCTTTTTATTCTGAAAAAGCCCAATAAAATAACTGACACTTAAACACTCACGTCCTTACTAGTATTTGCAGTCAGCAAGATTCACACCAACTACTGGTACTCAATAATTATGTCGTTCTTACGTCTTGTTAAATACGTTGCTACTCTATCACTGATTAAACCTATATGAAACTTAGCCAATGAAAATTAAATTTAAATTAATTAAAAGTGTTTCTCTGGATAAAGTAGGGCCTAGTTGTAATTAATTGTGAAAATGTTGCATGTTCATTTAATAATTATATTTTCAAGTAACAGATGTGTTTATTTCAAAACGCTGCTTTTAAACCTGACTATGTCGCTAATAAATTGACAAGTACATTTGTTTTGTCATTTGACATTATTTATCAAAACATATATATAAATACTAATAAAGTGGTGATACAATGTATGCACCTAAATATTGCTATAATCTTACAGAGATTGTAAAGATAGAAATTGGTTCTTCTACCAGAAACAGCATGATAAGGCAATGTGTTAATTGATACCCGACTAATACAAATCTGTCTGTGACACTGGATCTAACGACATCATTTATTACTTTAGACGTTTTAGACAAAAACATACATTAATTACAAAGGACTTTTAAACAAAAGTAATTTATTTAGTGTATTGATATTGATAATACCGTTGTATATAAATGGGTGGACATTAAAGCTTGTATATGTGTATTATTATACTAACTGATTAATTAAGTTACCACCGATCCAGATGTTTTTGCCTTGGTCTAGATATAGCAGTCTGTTCTCCATGGTATTCAATGTCTTAATTGGTTCCTGACCTAGCACTGATAAGTCGCGCCCGGCTAGAACTATTTAATTAGAAAACTTGACATTAATTTTTTTATTTTTCGATAATGACTTCGAATTGCTGTAAAGTTCTACTATATACATACTAGTATATGTGGCCAAACAAAAATTTGTGTAAGACTAGATTTTTAAGATGTTCTAGAATCATAAAATTGACTGGAACGGCTAATGTGTCAGACTTATATCGTTGCACATGCGAAAAAAGTATTGTATGACTATTTTACAGCATGACGGTACATCTTGTAAATTATATGTTTCTGTTTACTATATGTTGACTTGTTTCTTTTGCTTTTTAATAAATATCATATTGCCTGTATATCAACCCAGGCAGAACTCGATTATTTATTATAAAAAAATATCCGAATCTCAAAGCTGAAAAGTAATTACTTGTGTTCAATTAGGATATTTCTTATTCGTAAAGAAACGTTGTACAAAACTCTAACCTTAACATTGTTTGTAAACAATTATCATTTAAATGTGCACGAAGTAGAAACAACCATGTGCGTGAAATATGGGTAACTGGGTTCGGACCAGTATTAGCAGGGGACAAAACTCAAACGTAAGAATCGGCTTAATAAAAGAAAATGCAGAGTTATGAGCCTTGACGAATGATGAATATAGTTTGGTATGGGATTGTCATTGGCGCTCCGGGATGCCAACACAGCAGTTTGGGAAGGTCTAAACTGACGTGTTCTTCCGTGACAGTCCGGGGAGATGACAATATCCGGACAGGTACGGATATTAAATCAGTCTCATCAACTCGTGTGATGGTGGCTTTGTCTTGATTCTGCAACATGTTCTACAAGCTAGTAGTAACAGTTATATATTGCCAATACTGGAAAGCTGTGAGAATGGTGATACTCAAATCGTTTAGCATCGGGGTTTTCCGTCTAACGCGACACATAAAGGCCGAGGTATCCATAATATTTGTTGGTGTAGTTGTTGTAGTGATAGGGTACTGTTTTATCAAAGCACTTACAGACACATTGATGTTACGTCCAAATTTTGAATACTTTAATAACTACTAATTTGGAATCGGTGTGGTTTTTAAGAGTTACTTAACTAAGCATTATTTATATTGCAGACCCTTTTACCACAATTTGTTGTCATAAAACAATTATAGGTAATTCAAAGTTGGACGTAAGTTAACGATTATCGTAAGTGATATAAAACAGTACCAGGGTCCACAGTTCTATTCTACGCAGCACATCCTGCTTGTACACTATTTAACGTTTTACACGGGAAAGTAATGTACAACAACAAAGAATGAGACATTGTCGTTGAGACAGATTACTTTTTAGTTTAATCATATTTTATTGCATGAATTTTTTACAACACAATACATGGTTTGCATACATAATACTATTAAGAAAGAATAGAAGCATAAAATCAAAGTAAACCAGAGCAAGTTTTATAATATCGCTTTCATTACAAAAGGATTGGGCCACAAGTTATTACAACATTAGATATCGGCCCTCTCCATTACTGTTCCTGTTCATTCTGCTAACTTCTGCACACTACACAGGATTTAAACACTTATTGCTGTCGTATATACATACGGTGGAGAGCTAATCTAAGATGTTTTCATGAAATTAAAGATCAACCAGTACTGGCAGAAAATGAATAACGAACTCGTAGCTTGGATATTGGACACCAGCTTGAAATTTTCGTGGCTATGTGAATATCGAACTCACTGCTAGCTCGTTATTAGCATGCAGCTGGAAATTCAATATCTAACTACGATCTTCCAACTTCCTGCCAACTTCTCGGAGCTATATTTCCTTTGAATTTTGAACAAAATAAATAATGGAAGGGATATAAATTCGCAGTCGTGTTCATCCATGAAATCCACGACGCGGGATGAATCTGATTGTACTGTCTACCTAAAAGCGCTATGTGCCATTCAAATAGACATAAAAGGCATATATATATGTAGCCTCACTAGGAAAACGCAATGAAGCGCATATCTGGCCAATATGGACCACAGTTATCACATCATTTTTCGCCGCTACCGTTTTGTAAGTTGGGAGGTCACAATTCTTACACATAATCTGTAAAGTGACTTCCTAGTTAGCAATGATGCTGTAAGATTAATTCCCAACGCCCATGTACTCATGTTAAACAATTTTGGCTACATCAGTTTATGTTTTCATTACATTGATTCAGTGTAATGTAAAATGACTTAAACAGTGTTAATTGGTTTGGCGTGGGTATGTTCTATTAACGGGTAGAAACAGGGAGTTTTTAGACTTTTAGTAATAAAATCCCCTTCCACTTTTTGAATAGAGGGGTATTAAGCAGTCCAAAATGTATAACACTAGCTATTTAAATGAAAAGTTCGTGATATGGGAGTTGGTATGTATATAGATTAAACACTTCACCTTTTAATTCACTGATAAATAAAATAAATATCCCTCTTAACTTTCGATAGAAATCTCTATTATAAGCATTACAGACGTTTTATATGCTGAACGATGATTAAAAAAATATTTACATAATGTATTCTGTTAGGATCTTTTTGACAATACATTTAAGTGACAAAAACAAATTGGTTTTAATAATTTTCCACTTTATCCATCTGTATGTGTGTTAAAAATATCTTATTCCCCTTTTCCAACAATATACTGTGTGACAAAATAAAGGAAACACTTTATATATATGGTACTTAACATCAAATTTTATTAATAACTACATTTTCATATTAATATAAATGCACTGTCAGATAAAAAAAAGTACATGAACTACACAATTATTACATGTACATCGCATCTGCATTTAATTTAACAAAGAGCCGCTGACGTGGTCCAGTGGCTGGACTAGTGAGCTGGATTTTTAATCCGACGACCCGGGTTCGATTTACGGTCGCAGCACTTCATGCCGTCAATGAAAATTTGACAACAGTTCTTATTTTCCTCCACTTATGGCAAAGGTGCAGGTTTATTGTATAAAGATAAGTCAGTAATGGTTAGGATACGGTACAGCAAAAACTGGTTAGGTGAATTCGGTGTAGCAATACCACGTGTTTTTTTTACTACAGTTCGAAGTAGAAATGTGTAAACATTAGAACACACATACAGCCATAAGTATTTTATTTCTTCATCGATTTCTATGAAATATACGCCATGCTAAGGGGAAAAGTATTTGCTGAAATCTTTTTCAGCGGCTGTACTGTTTAGTCCATTACCCCGTGAAACCGTGGAACGTGAAGGTTTTACAGGGGAATGGAAAATCGATCATGCTGCTGAAATTTTTATTATGTTTCATGGACAGCAAAAAATAATCACTTCCTTAACGAGGCGTATATCTAATAGAAGTCGACGAAGAAATACAATAATAATGGTCATTTTATTTTCCAATGTTTACAAATTTCTTCTTGTAGCTGTAGCCAAAAGGCACATGGTACAACTACCCTGGAGTTGGTCGTCGTATATAACTGAACAATTGTTGAGAAACGCCGTTAAACCCGAATCATCAAGCAATTAAAATCATTTGAAACAGATGTGATATAGTTTTGTCAAATACCACGTAGTGCGAAATTTCCTTGAGAAATAGCAACATGAAAATGTACCGTTTACTTTGGCGAACGGTGTATATTTTATACTGTATCAGAAGAAACTAAAATACGCTGCAATTATATCGTTTTATTTCGTGAGAAAATACACCATGCACGACCGTCATTTACTACCAAGGTCGGTTTTGTTTTGCAAATATTGCATACCATACCCGGAAGTAGGTCGTATTTCCTATCCAAAATTTAATATTGTCACTAAAATCCTTTCATTTATACGATTCATCGTGCATTTCTTGGCTTTTATTATTTCATAATCATTAAACTAAACAATTTTCGGTGAATTTATAGATGATTTGAGAATGTCCCCACGATGTCCCAACATCATGACAACTAAATAACGGCAAAGACATATAGTCGCCCAACTAGAAGCAAACATGACAGTCTGACACCTACCACACTCGTTGATGCAATACGGAAAGACCCGGGTTTGTTTAGGCATACTATGAGTAATGCATACATAAATCTTGTATCAAATACCCATAGTTGAATTATTTAGCGTAACTAATGTCTGCCTCTCAACCTTAAGGTGCAACTAAAATGCACAGTAAGTTTAGACGATTTCGATTTGTTATTCCAGCGATAACAGGACTGGTGACAAAGAGATCACAAATGGACACCTGGCTAAAGTCACCGACATTCCGTTAGTCAATTGTGTGACTGCCACGGTTACTAAATCTTCATCCCGGAGGCGAATCAAAGTATTCACACCCGCTGCGAACATCCACCTTAATCATTTTATCATAGTAAAATGTTATTCATTTAAATTATTCATTTTTTCTAGAGAAGCAAAGTTCGCTTTTGAGAGGGTTTCTGCTGTGGCAATACTTAAATAGATAGTAGCATTGTTAGGGAACACAACCGACGGGGAGTGTTGGGTGTTTGGTAGATAAATGTTTCTAGAGCCTAACAGCCGGTTTCATAAAGAATCATAAGTCTAAAAACTTATGACAAACCTATGTCAAACTTATGGTTGACATACGTTTTTTCTTAAGACCGTTTCAAAGAAGCTGTCTTAAGGTTGTCTTTAGCTTAAGACCGATATCGGTTATGAGTCCGATTTATGAACGATTATTGACATCTTCAAATGGAGTTAGAAAAGCATGCACGTGCAGTTTACCACCGGACGACGCTATACGCGCACCTGCACAATATAGGAGTACACCTTTAGTCGAGACTAAGGGCCATATTCACATCCTGTCCTCCACTCTCACTCACTGAGTTAATCCAAATGTAATTGTTGTTTCGTCCGTGCGTTTGAGTGTGAACTCGACCTAACCTGAAATTGGTATTCACAACGGTAAGTGTAGCTGGAGTTGACTCGACTGAGTAAGGAATTTTCGAGGGAGCGAAACGTCGATTTCAGCTTGACTCCAACCAAACTCAATGGAATGTTAGTGAATACCAAAGTTAGTCACTAACTAAAATGGACAATCCATTCGAGGTAGAAGAATTTAAGGATATGATTTTACCTTTTAGAAATGTCCCGGATAGAAGAAAATCCTTAGAAAGCATGGATAATGTGAATTTCTTGGCAAAGTTCCCCAGCTACACTCAAATGTGTGGTTACGTGCATACCGATTTAGCGCACGAATGTTGAACTAAAAACTTATTGTAGTTTCAAATTAAACTACACAACAAATGCATATGATCGTGTGGGTTGATAAATATACAACCATAAATATAACTTTATTTATAATTTGTTATCTAAAAGTATATTATTTGGACAAATAAAGTTACTGTAATAAGTGTATGAAGTATCTGGAATTAAAATTTAGTCATATTACTGCGATGTTAATTAAATGCATGATATTTATATATGGAGCATAACTATGAAATTATAACGTTATTGTTTTCATTCTTTGCCATATTATTATTTTTAATCCCACCCAGTGTTGATATGAAGATGACTAAACTATTTGAATGAATAAAAACGTGCAAACTTGCAACAAATACTGATGATGTGCATTGCAATCATTCGTGTGTCAATGTGCCGCCTCGATAGCCTACTGTTAGAGCGTCCGCTTCGAGTGCGGGACGCCCAGGTTCGACCCGGAGTCACTTCATGCTAAAAACGAAATGGTATTAGTATTTCCCTTGCAAGATGTCCAACATAATAAGCGAAAGGTGGCTTCTCTTCTCTTATGTATTGTATTATATATTGTGACGATGGGTAAATTCGGGCATGATGTGTCGAGAATGGTTAATATTTGTTCAAGGTTGTACCAACTTGTTTCATAATCAACCTAAAACCAAGAAGTTCATGCATCAGCCATCTTATGTACTATCTGATGTTTTTAAACATGTCGCACATTAAATGACATTCCAGGAATTATAGCTTTCTAGTTGTCGGGCTTCCCCGGAACGGAATGTACGATGTAAGTGTTGTAATTAACAAAATCATCTGACAGTGAAGCTGCTTATAAAAGTAAACTGAGTCCATTTCCTCTGACTTCTAAATGATTAACATGACATTACCTGCTTGACGGTCGGTGGAATTCATATTGACGTGATATGATATTTAATATTAAGTCCACGGCGAAAACATAAGGCACACGGTACGATTTGTCTTCTTCGATATGCGCATCCTTTATTTATTTAAAATGCGTAGACATTGCCTTGCATAATTGTTTTGTTGGAATATATCTATGTAAATCATTATATACATTTGTACGTTCATTCAATGTTAATTACATCGAAGTTTTATGTTAACTGATCCACTATAATCTTTGCAATAATCATACCGACCAATTCAATAATAAAGCACAGATTGTGTGTACAGTGTAATATCCTACCATTTATTATAACGGTCACACACTCAGGAAAGTCGAGCACGAGTTACCCATGTGAATACCAAATCTCCACTCGACCTACACTAACTCGACCGTCACTTCAGCTACACTTGAGGCTACCTTGGGTTAGTGTAAGTCGAGTTGGAGTGGAGGACCGACATGTGAATATGGGCCTAAGACTATTCTAAGGGAAAACAGGCATGTTGTTGAAAGGAAGTTGGTAACAAGCGAGGGTAGTGACGGATATTCGGTAGTTTGTATTCTTTTTAAACTTGATTTTTGCGCATCGTCGTGCACATGTAGCAATTTGTCTGGCTGATATTACAAACCGACTACATTGTTGTCCCTCAGTAAACTGTAGCTCACTTGACTCGGGAACGAACAAAATAAAACATTAAAAAAATGGCACATTAACATTTTTTTTATTTTCATAAGACATACACATACATTGTATATACCAAATGAAATATACAAACAAACGTATCAATATAAAGCTTGTGCAATTAATTCAAGGCGTAGCGGAATGATGTTATTCTTAAATTACTAGTTATATACATGTATATTAAGTCATGGGTACTAATCAAAACGGTCTATAAAACACCAATGAGACCAGTAGAAGTTGGACTTTATTGACAGCTTATCTCTCTAAAAGGTAAACTATCAATGCAAAGGGTATATAATGGGAGATGGAATTAGTAGTCTGTAGTTTTGTTGTAAAGGTCCACAGTCGCAGTGAGTCTGTCTGTACCCATGTTTGACTGTAACAGATATAGTAATTGTAACTAGTACTGTAGACAAACCACTTCCGATCGTATAAATATTATTATATTTTATAAACATCAGATAAAACCTCTTTACAGTTTATAGCGTTGGGTTTTCCATATGTTCTAAATATAGATTATTACTAATATGAATGTGGTAAAGAGGGTGGACGATAACAATATCCAAGGTCGTTTCTGATGTGTTTACGACTGTTTTCATTTCTCATATGAACCGCGGAAAGTTTACTAAACCATATTTGGGGATACAGAAGGTCCGTCCGTCTCTTGTGTGGGTGGCTAGACGCTGCAGCCACAACTTCTGTATGACTTGTCTGAATATTACACAAAGTAATACCTGGTATTTATTACTCAGTGTTGTCTGGTAACACCTTCACACACGGAATCCATGTTGAAACCCAATATAACGGAAACGTGACATAGCCTACCATTCCAGGAATGAATTGTGTTGACTATGTTAGGCGGGTGGGCTCAGGTTGTTTATATCAAAAAGGCATACACGGGTATTAGTGATTAATCTAGAAATAGTTTACTACGAAATGCATCAGCAAGTAAAACCGAGATAAACTTAGGTAATGCAAACTCATAACTGGTTAAGAGCACAACTTTATTTCTAACATCAAAGAGAGGTACTTGTGGCAGACCGGGTGCACAACCCGATAACGCCACACCACGAGATAACGCCACACCACGAGGTAACGCCACACCACGAGATAACGCCACACCACGAGGTAACGTCACACCACGAGATAACGCCACACCACGAGATATCGCCACACCACGAGATAACGCCAAAACACGAGATAACGCCACACCACGAGATATCGCCACACCACGAGATAACGCCAAAACACGAGATAACGCCACACCACGAGATAACATAACACCAGATCGAACTACTCGACAATTTCGACAAAATGTCTTCATGCTGATGCCATTATTTTAAATTTTATCTATACATGGTGTGAATAAATGAAAATCCGATTTCTACCAGGTTTCAGGAATTGACTTGCAGAGGCATCCATAAGAATGTTAAAAGACTAGATACAAGAAGTTTTATTTTTTATTATTAAGTCTGTTATGACAAACAAGATAACATTAGCTCGCAGAGCTATTTTCCGACAAACATTATATATGTAATGACGACTAAAAAACCAAACAAATGATACTATTGTTTATTTGTTTTGGATATTGAGCCGAGAAGTTTTCATTTCTAATCCAAAGCTTTTAGAAGTCTCCTCGATAAAAGCTCAATATTCCATTTCTGTATCAGCCAAATATCGCCGCAAAATCATCATTACTTCTCAAAATACGAGAAGTGTTTTGCTTTTCATTTTTTTAAAGATGGAATTTCGACTTCAGGAAACTACCAAAACTGTAGTCAACAGTAACAGTAACGTATAAGCCAATGAAATATGAATGGTTAATGTACCATACCCTCCAATTTGATGGAATGTGTTTCCATTACAGTCTGACAAAAATAATCGAGTTTAGCCTGCAAGACTAGAGTAATAGGCGACATTTTTGCGAACAACAATCATAATATACATCAATGTAATAATTACACAATTATTTTGTATAAGTTGTTATTAAATATGTATGGTCATAGTGAACACCTCAAAATCGAGACCACAAGTCCATTTTCATTGTCTCACTCTGCATACATGTGTGCCTCGGTAGCTCAGTGGTTAGATCGCTTGTCGTCTAATCTGGCGACCCGGGTTCAAATACGGGTTGAGGCACTTACATGCCTGCCATATGTCATCAGAAAGCTGACTGGCAACTAAAGGCTATGCCCGTTATGTAAAAATTTACAACCTTATTATCAAAGCCAACTAAACTCGAAGATGTATACTGAATACCGCCCTTATTATTATATATTATTTTATTATGAATGTTTAACTGTTTGATTTTAACCGCTTTATTCCACCGCTAACGTTATCAATGTATCGAAATTCGAAACGTTATACTTGAGCAATAAGACTAAATGTATGACTCGTAATAATTTCTTTAGCCAGCTTAAGGTAAAAACTACGTTGACATGATTGTCTAATTCATTCAATACAAATTTCAAACTATTCATTTAATTTCGTGGTATTTCACTTCCTCGTAAGTCAATTCTTAATTTTCTATTTAATCTTCAAATCATGCCTATTCAGCGAGAGCACATTTTATGAATTGATATTTTCATACAAAGATAATTTATGTCAAATGATCGCTTAACGATAACAAAGGGTCAAACCGTGTGTAATTTGCTTCCACAAAAACGGAAATATTTTCATTATTGGATGTAAACATTTAGGCTTGTAGCCAATCAGATATTGCTTCCAATGTACTTTAGTTATGCGTGGGAGAGGGTGATAGGCAGGGCCGAGGGGGTTATATTGATAGAGAATTGAATTGATTGACTTTTAAGTCAAGTTTTTAAAATAAATAATGGTTCAGCTCCAAACTACATGAAAGAACATGTTATACTGCAAAACTCTGTTCATATGTATAAGACACGACTCAGTGAGAAGGGTGTTTTTGCGTTACCCAAAGTCAGGAGCTTTGGATCTAAATATTTTTGCTTCAACAGTTGCACACTGTTGTATACATTTCGGTATAGGTCCATATTATTCATTTGTATATTTCATTTGTTTTAATTTGCATTCAACGAGGCTGTGAACTGTGATTAAATATAACTGTTGTGATAGTTCAATGTGATTATATTTATAATTAACTTATTAATTAAATAATGGAAAGCATAATTAACTGTGATATTAACTATGATTGTGATATTCATGTCTTTCTATTTATAAACAGTGTATTTATATATAATTTATTGTTGCCTCTCTATGTCATGCCATCAACTAAAGGACCACAATGGAAATAAGAGTATACTCTTTTTTGTGTAATCCTTGGTGTTGGTGTGCATGGCATGGTTGTTGATACTCATGATATAATTATTTTATTTATGATCATGTTGTTTTAATAATCATGTACATGTATATGTACTACCTTTACCGAAATAAATATATCTATCTAAGGGAGAAGAAATATAAAGAAGGAAGAAAGAGAGACAGGATAAGGTTGTATTTAGAACGAAAGTAAATATGGTCAGCGCGTAAAAAGATATGCACACCATCCTGCTCAGGCCCCGATCTCCCAAAGCATCTCAATCTGAGCTGAGATAAATCTCAAATACTGTCATGTGTCTTTGAGATAATTTCAATGGAAGACCAGACACTAAAAGTTGGTACCACAAAACGAATACATTGTTCTGAGTTTATTACAGTAAAATCTTTTGAGCACAAAACTTAAGAATTATCTCAAATTTATACTTTTGACTTGAGCAAAATCTCAATTTGAGTTGAGATTTCTCCTTGAGATGTTTTGGGAGATTGGGGCCTGATTTACACATTTTGGTGTACTGAGTTATCTAATATAATTGTAAGCATTACAATTATCGTAGACTATAAGGGCAGACATTATTATATCACCCGGATCAAGTTTGTATTGTGTGGTCTATAAATCAGGATAGTATAGGTGGCATTGCACCATAATGTGTCTCCAAACACACATGCGTATAACATGTATAATTTAATGATTTGTGTTACATCCGTGATCATGATGACATTCGATCCAATACTGCTTTGACATTATCTATTTATATGTAGTTTTGTTCAATTAAATTCATTTGTACATGTTATACTTGTGTAATAGAATCACAATAAATAGAGCATATTTGTTTGTTTTGATTGAATATATTATTCCATTAATATTTTTCAATTCAAAATCCGCCATCTTGGATATCATCCTAATACGTCATCAGTGGTTAGTAAAGTTCCCAGTCTATGTTTCGGACGAAGAATGCTCTGGTGAACGAGAATTGGTGAATATGTGAAAACGGCATTTTTGAGAAACTTGTAGGAAATAGTCTAACTAAGAAAATGAACACCCACATGACATGTTTACGTTAAGTAATAAACAAGTTACGGACAGCGTTAAGTGTTGCGTTTTTGGTAATCCCCTTGGGCGGAGCGTATATCAGTCACTGCAGTGAGTGATAACCAGTGAATGGTGCAGGTTTTATTTCGCTGAAAGAACTCGATATCTCATCAGTTGGCATTACATAAAAAATTATATGTTTAAACTTACTACCGGTAACGAATATGCAGGGCTTACAATCGGGCGTGTGGAATAATAAGACACAACAACATCAACACTATGTAACACAACGTTATATAATAATGACGTCATCATGGAACATGTATAGTACGTCCAGCAGTGTTCCATGATGACGTCATTATTATTTAGAATATAACCTACATTATGAGCCAATGAAAACGCCACATTTTCGCGGTTAAGTGAACATTTAATCATTAAAATTTTCTCTTATCAGACATGACGTCATGCGTTGGCGCTAATTTTTATCAGCCAATCAGAATGCCGAATGTTATATTCTAAGTTAGTTAGAACATATTAAGTAAATTAATATGTTCTAACTATAACATAACGTTGTGTTACATAGTGTTGCTATTGTTGTGTCTTATTATTATATGCGACATTTAGCGTTAATGTTGCGACATTTAACGTCAGGCCAGTTTGTTGCGACATTTAACGATACAGATGCGACATTTAACGTCAGGGGGATTGCGACATTTAGCGTCGGTTGCGACATTTAGCGTCAGCCTTGCGACATTTAACGTCAAGTGCGACATTTAGCGTCGATGCGACATTTAACGTTGCTACACACATTGTACTGTCATGTACATTTTGTGGAAATTATAGTAAATATTTGTAGCTTTAAAGTGAACGATGATGAAATCCTCTCTTTGACAACAAATTTGCTCCATTTTGCCCATTACTTCATAACTTTTAAAGTGGGTTTCTTGTGAAATCTTGACGTTTTCTTTCATCTATAAATACACATGAGGCATATTTACTAAATAATGTCAAACGCCACATCACCAGTTGATTGAAGTGGTGAAAGTGTGTTTGCTAGATATCTGACTGGCGACAAAGGCAAAAGACAATCATATCACAAACCACCTACATCAAGTACCGCATTGTGAAGTAGAAGCAACATCAAAGCAATTAATCCTACTTCAGTGTTACTATTTATAGAATATCAACACAGTCATGTGTACTGTAAAACAAATGTTACATTTCGGGGAAAATCCTTTTAGGACGAATATTATCACCAAGCAGAATCCTCCACGACGGATTAATTTTCTTTCTCATTGTTTCCTCCGCATTTTGGTGTGTACGATTTCACAGCCCTACCATATTAGAAATTTTAGGTAAAAATAAAACATAATTTGTACCCGCCAATGGTAACTGTTTTACAATATTCATAGTAAAATTATTTAAAAAGTTGACTCTTACAATGAAATTAAATAATTGTTATTAGTCAAAACAAACCATCCCCTCCATTGATACTCACTCTTTAAGATGGTAGTAATTGTCTCAATTAAAACCACTTCAGAATAACACGTTTATTAAAGAATATTATATATATTATAGTAACTACTTGAAGAAGTAAGAGTACTTAATGACTTCAGGTTTCCGTATAATGAAGATCTACGTGTCGCTATAAATAGATCAACTGCTTTGACTATGTTCTAATGAAAGTAACACATAGAACAGTATTGTACATAATTAATGTAAAAATACACCATTTCCCAGGATTGACATTGTCAATAAATCTCTCATAAGTAAAATTTAGTGCGAACATATTAACATGGTCCTTGAACATAATTTAAATATTTGCCTTTGTTTTCATAAGCGATGAGTTCGCCGGTGATAACATTAGCCTTTGTTACAAATAAAAATGTTAATTACATGCATTGTCGGTATTCATTTTTGTTCAATCTTGTGCATCTTCACTTTTAATGGTATACTCGTTAAATGTACACAGATAGTAAGCGGGCGACGACCGCGCAGTGTTTATATTATGCATGTTTATTGATACGTCTAGAGTTATCTACGGCGAACTAAACCTTAATACTAATCTAAATTATCGGTATAGCGCGACTTTCTGGAGGAAATTGATGTATTCCACACAAAAAGCTTTTAATATATGCATGCATAAAAGTCGATGACCAGATCAATTGTTCGGAGTATAGTTCAATAAGAATAGCATTTGTTGTAGCCTATATTTGGCTAAGCATAATGACAACGCTTTAAGGACTCGTAGTTAAACCTGAGAGTTCTGTAAATTATGAACAAACTTTAATAAGTAACAAGTGATGTTCGTTTTCTACCATATTTTAGTTACACCGATTACAAAACGGTCACCAACCAATTGGTTCGCTCTCAAATCATCACCCTCCAAACACTCTAGCTTTTATTATAACATTTTTATAATTATATTGTACATGCATTAGTTTTCATCCAAGGTTGCTCAACGTTGTTTCCGCTTTTATACACAGTGTTGATTACTAAATATACAATACCGTGATAACTTGGCCTGAATATTTCTGTCATTTTATACCGTGATATAAATAGGCAGTTTAAGCGTCCCATAACATGATATTGGTCAGTGACGATATCACATAATCGTGATGTTATGGTGCGATACAGACTTTCCATAGTGTAATAACATTTGGGCAGTACCGACGTTCCGCCTCAGAAATCATTATTGCAAATACCTACAATACCGACGTTCCATAGTGAAAATGGTAGGCACACTGGCGGAGTGGTTAACGCTCTCGACTACCAATCCGAATCTTCCTGTTTCGAATCTCTGTCGAGAAATTTCAGAAACACTTTTTAGTGTTTTCCACCTAATTAGAGATGAACTGGTTGGTAAACCATTGGAAGCCTCGCGTGTATCGGTACTACAAACCGGGAACGTTAAAGAAACAAGAAGTATGTTCGGATATAGCTAGGACATACCACACGGTTTCCTCGTTTTTCTGGTTGTTGTCCCTTAAGCAAAACACAGGACCCCGTATGAATAAATTGCTTGAACGCGCATGGGTTTTCCTTGACCGAAAGATCCTAATAATTATGCATGTACGAGGTGTGTCCAAAAAGTTCGTAGACATCCCAATTTAAAAGATATCCGGCGTCATGAAAAAACTTTTTCACCAGACCTCTATACTTCATTACAAAATACATATTCTGTAGTAATTTGACTGAATGTACTTAAAAAATAAAATACATAAATGATATTTTATATATCATGGTTTTGCTAAGCGGCGCAGCTCAAGTTCGTTAGTTAGTATGTTTGATATAATGTCATGGCAATTGCGTAATTTTAGTGAGAATACATTGACGTTTGTCAGCGTGCCACGAGGTTGCGTTGACGTCACGTCCGCCAAATATCATTACAATAGAACACCTGTACGTTGAAAAACTAACTTTTATCATAAGGACCTAAGGAATAATTGGAAACGAAAATGACGTTTTTGACGTCGAAGAACAACGGCCTTTCATTAAATTGTGTGCATCATTGGACAAAACACCGGTTCAAACCATTAAAACACTTCGGTCTGCTACAGGCAAGGATTCCGTGTATATAGCACTTATTTACAAGTGGCACAAGCGATATTCAGATGGAAGAACTACTAATGAAACAGAAGTAGGGCGCGGACAACCGAGAATTATAAACGACGTTACTGTGACGTCTATAGAAGAGATCATCAATAATTATAGACGTGTGAGCATTCGTGAGCTAGAGGATCGATCTGAATTGAGTCGTGGAACAGTAAATAACATACTAAGCAGCAGTTAGATATGAATAAGGAATGCGCGCGATGGGTGCTAAGGTTGTTGACAGATTTCGACAGAGGCAGACGAAAACATTGATAACGGTGGCTGCTACTTTGAAAAATTGTGACATTTTTAACGTTATTAATTTACGTTGCGGACGTTACTGACGTCGCTACCTGCGCCGCTCGGGTACGAGTGAGTACACTTGAATGATTGTACAAAAAATAATACTCCACGCATTTCACTGAAAATTTCTGTGTTATAAGTAAATGCAATGTTTGTCGTAATACTGAAGTTTGATGTGGATATGTTGTTTTGTTTCTATTTTATCACAAGTGTCTACGAACTTTTTGGACACACCTCGTATTGCACAATTAATTGGAGAGTACATGTGGTCAACAACGTGATATCATATGAAACAGTCTAGTCCAGTGGTGGTATTCAATATTGATCTTATCAATGGCGGATGTTAAATTTAGTGGAGAGTCCATGGTAACCATGGCTCCTGTTACATCGGATGAGGTGAAAAAGATCATCATAGGTGCATCTACAAAGTCGTGTGAATTGGACCCAAGCCATGCCTTGATAGTCTCCTTCCAATTATCACTGCTATAATAAATCAATCTTTGTTGAAATCTGAAGTGCCTACCCAATTTAAGCAGGCAGTCGTGCGACCACTTTAAAGAAACCTGGTTTAGATCAAGATGTATTCAAAAACTATAGACCAGTATCCAACCTCCCTTTCCTGTCTAAAGTGCTTGAAAAGGTTGTAGCAAAACGGCTAGAGGGTCACCTAGACACTAATAAATTACATGATGATCTACAATCTGCCTACCGTGCACAACATTCCACAGAGACGGCACTTCTGCGAGTCCATCAAGATATAGAGGCCGCACTTGACAACAACTCATGTGTGGTTCTGATAATGCTTGACTTATCGGCAGCCTTTGACGTCATCGACCATCCCATCCTCCTAAAACGCTTGGAACATTCATACGGAATATCAGGCTCTGCCTTGTTGTGGTTTCACTGTTATGTGAGTAATAGGTCTCAACGTGTTGCAGTTCGGTCTGCTGTTTCTGATGAAACCTCTCTTAATTTTGGTGTCCCACAGGGCTCGGTCCTCGGTCCAAGAAAGTACTGTATGTTTGCAAAACCAATAGGTGATATATGCAAGAGCCATAATATGTTATACCACGGCTATGCGGATGATACTCAATACTACCTAGTCATCAAACCAAAAGACAGTTGGACTAGTGTAGTACCTGAACTTGAAGCCTGTCTGTCGGACATCAGTTCCTGGATGCGCCTGAACATGCTAAAAATTAACCAGGATAAAACAGAACTCATCATCTTTGCACCAAAACATCAAGTCAAGGATTTTTCTGATTGCAAGTTACAATTTGACGGAACAATCGTTCATGAATCATCATTTGTGAAAAATTTGGGTGCCTTCTTTGATAAAACTCTAAGCATGGACAAACAAGCTAATGCAATATCCAAATCCTGCTTTTTCCATCTGCGTAACATCGGACGTATTAGGCCATTCATTACTGTTAATGCCTGTAAAACACTTGTGAATTCCCTTGTAACCTCAATGTGGTGCCAACAGCAAGGTAGTAGGCAAACTGCAGCGTATCCAGAACACTGCTGTTCGTTTGATCACACTTACAAAAAAGCGTGAACACATTACACCGATCCTGCATTCACTGCACTGGCTTCCGGTGCCATACAGAGTACAGTACTAGGTCATTATATACACATTTAAGATTAAACATGAACTTGCTCCTGTTTACATGAATGAGTTGGTAACTGAGTACCACCCAACAAGATCCCTGAGATCAGACTCAGCCAAATTGTTAAACGTTCCGAGAACAAAAACTAAGACCTACGGTGAAAGGCGTTTTGACAAATGTGCAGCCACCCTGTGGAACAGTCTGCCAATAGAAATAAAAAACATTGACGCTCTGCTGGTTTTCAAAAAATCACTAAAAACGCACATGTTTAAAATGGCATATCAGTGATCAGTGGATGTTAGATTTTCAAGACACTTACCAACTTTCAATAAATTAACTTTCGCGTGTGCAGCGCTTTAGAGACTTGTTTTATAAGGCGCTATATAAATATTTTCAATTATTATTATTTAATTGGAGAATAAGGACAGCCAATCATATCGCCTGTTACTGCCAAAGAGTTTAATACGATGTGATCTGATTGGTTGTCCTTACCCTTAAGTCAAGTAAGATCAATATTGAATACCACACCAGGCGTGACATATTTCATTGAGCTAAGACATTTAGCTATTAACTTCAATCCACTGATTTGAAACAGGATGGAGATTTTAAACTAATCATTCAATAAATTCCATAATTAATTAATAGTAATGCACACGCAGTGAGGACTGGTGCAAACAGTTACTTCGAGACGGTTCTGATAGTTGGGTTAAGATTAAACCTGGACCCTTAATCTCGTAAAACTGAGCACGTGTTGCTCTCTTATAGGTCTATATATAGTTTTAAACCAGTGTGTATCTACGGAAGGACTCAGCTGGAAAAAAGGAAATAATTATTTTGTTTATCTGCGTTAATATATTCATGTACCAATTATCTGACTTTTTTACTTCTTTGTACTTTGAGGGGGTATAAAATAGGACAATTTGAGATGGTAAGTATTGTATCATACGTAAATTAATCTGAATCGTGATTGGATAATACATTGCAACCTCTCCAGACCGGTCCTACATATAGCAGCTCCCTCTCTTATGCAACCTAATCATTGTGTTGCAGAATTTACCAGTTGCTATATTTTTCTTAAAAGCAACAACCCCAGTGTTACAGCCACAATGTGTGTTTCCCAAAGGGTGTTGCTCTAGAAAGGTTACACAGTACATAGTTTATATTCAGTCTTCAAGTGAAGCCTACCTGCAATTTGTTAAGAATTTAGACCATTTATTTTTTTAATCTCGGGTCCCATCGACAGTTGTTTAGTCATTTAGTATGCAGTCAATTTATCTTGGTCAATATAATTTCACATGATAATTTATTCCGATGTTTTGACATTTAGAAATCTCAAAGAAAATTTGTTCCTTCGATAACATTATATCATTGGATTATAAATTTATAATGGCATTTCGGAAATAAAATGCATGTTTTTGCAAGACCAGATGTTTAGATTAGTATTTCAAACCCGACATGCTTCTATAGGAAGAGTTGCGTTCGAACGGAAACCGAAACATTTGGCAAATTGTTCAAACCAGCATTTTCATTGGATGCACTTTTAAGTCAAGCGCTTTGATTGGACGAAATTTAACAACTTCGCGTCATGTGATACGTTAATTTCCCCGTATTTGGGTTTTCAATAGAGTTGACTTAGTTAACTTAACTGTACGTTTACAAGTGTACATATCGGGTATTTCAGCTATAATGTGTAATAAAATACCTGTTTAAAACTCAGCGAATGTTTTAATATTGTATTTCTATTTGCGCATTCAACCTTAACATACAACTACTACGCACCTAATGCAATGAAGGTTACATTGTGCACATTATATAGTTTTGTTCTGTATAAGACTGGTTAAGGTATATACTGAAGCGATTCATGTTATAAACTGCATACTGTGACCTTTTGACAAATTCAGAAAAATGCTCGTGATAAAACTAAGAAAGTAGATGTTTCTGACGTTTTAAGTTTACGACTATTCAACATCGTGAACGTGTTGACAATAGAACATTCGCGAAATGTTTGCCTCGTGAAAATATGTGATTTTACCGTGTAACGTCCGCGTGATCGAGTGGTTAAGTCATCTACCATTGGACAGTAAGACCGTCGAGTAGGTCGTTTTAGTGCAGTTGTCTTATGTCGCGATCATAATTTCTTGCGAAAGTATTGCGAATATTAAACACTCTCTTATGTACCGAAAATCATTAGTTTTAATCAACTGAATGGCGTACTACATGTGTAGGACAGCAATATAATTTCTCCCAAAAAGATAGTAAAAACACGCAGTAACCATGCGTCTTAATATGTTAATATGATTTTAGTAAACGAATATTTAAATGTTTTTCCACCGGATTGGACAAAATAAAATATCCTAGTCTGACATACATTGAAATAGAGTACATTATTGAAGACCGCTCATTGGACGAATTAGATAGATATTGAATACTAATATGAGTACTATAAAGTAATTTGTTTAAAACATGTCTCCGTAATCATGTTGGTAGACACGTATTTGGTACAATCAAAAACGTAACAGTGGGTATAGCGCAAAATAATGTGGTTGCATGTCATAAATAGCATAATTTACTAAGATTGTGTATAATACTTGTATGCTATGACGAACATAAGCCCGGGCCCTACTGTATATATATTCGGAGTATTGTTTTCGAAAAACTTACATTCCAACCAACCCATTCAAACGGAAATTATCCGTGCAGTCACCTTGCCCTGACACAGGCCAGGAACTAGTCATATACGCACGTATAGTCATATACGAGTATCATTTGGACGACTATGGTATGTTGCGGTATGTTGCGATCAAGGATCGAAACTACAAACTCCCGTTGATATGGAGGTTGCCTACCCGAGTTATTTTAAATTGCGATGTCTCTGGTGTACGTACATACATGATAGATGAAACATTTTGGTACCATGCTTAAAATCACAAACATATGGGGTACAAAAGGGATTGACTACTGGCATTATACGTTTGTGTAATATAACCCTTTCTTCATAATGATATAACTTTGCGCCGACAACATAACTAAAACCTACTATGATATCTGTTGGTATGCGTAGAATTCTTTCTTTACAATGCGTTCACAAACACGATTCACCTAACACGCAATGTCCTTTGTTTCGCGTGATCTTGAATATCAACTACTTTGAGAGACTTTTGTCATATTTTGCAAACTTGATATTATGTTTACCATCTTGCCTCTATTATACCAGTCACCGTAAATAGCGATCACTTAGCTGATACGAAAACCAGCATCAATGTCAATGTCTTGTCGCCGACACGGTTGACCGTTTTACTCTAACAACAGTCGCTGTTTGTGCACCAGGGAACATTTTATGATCTGCCATTTACTATAAATAGATTTGGGGTTTTCCCAAAACTTTGATTAAATAATGCTGCGTAGCCATTTTGAAATACCTTCAGCCCGGCCTTCTTTTGGGCGATATGTTTTATTCGGCAACACCTATTGTGGTATACCATACACCCACTGGATATTGCGAGTAAATAAGTAACACAGTCATAATGCTGTTCAATACTCCGTACACAAACGAGATACTTAGCAATACTCGGTACACTACAAATCAATACTCTGTACAGTTACTTGAATCTGTTTTAGTCTATTTGTTTTTATACTTTCGTCCTTTTTTTCTGAAATATCGCTAAAAACCTCTCAAGAGCGATATCTTCGTGAGATGCATCAGCACCTCTTTAACAACCGCTCCAAAGCAATCTTCTAATTCAGCAACATCCTCTCTTCAACAAACTCTCCAGTACCGTCTTCTAATTGACCAATATTCGTCTACAACTACCTCTCCAGAGCAACATAATTATCATCTTCAACGAAATCTAGAAAAAGGGCTTGTACGTCAGCAACACCCGCTTTTCAACACCCTCTTCAGGGCGGTCTTCTTCACGAGCAACATCCCTTTTCAACCACACCTATAGCCTTCTAATTGAGCAGCATCCCCTCTTCAACATCTTCTCAAGAACAGCCTTCTAAATGAGCAACATCCCCTCATCAAAAACCTCGCCAGAACAGCCTTCTTATTGAACAACCCCCCTTTCAATCACCTCTCTAGTACGGCCTTATATAATTGAGCAACAATCCCTCTTCAACATCTCTCAGGAGTGGTCTTCTCTTGAGCAACAGCCTGTCCACAACATACGGAGCAAATTAATATACTACACGTAATCCAGATAGGGAAACATTAAGTAATCTTGCAAATCAATAGGGTCATCCACTGGTCACTACCATTCTGCATACCCAGTTTAAGGACCTTAGGCTAAAACGCCTCCTCGATAGCCTAGTGGTTGAGCGTTCGCTTGAAGTGCGGGAGGTCACGGGTTCGATCCCTGGCCGCGTCATACCAAAGACGAAATAAAAATGGTACTTGAAATTCCCTTGCTAGACGCTCAGCATAACAGGGAAACTAGCTTCTCTTCTCTCATACCCTCGTGGCGATGGATAACATCAGGAATGAGGTGTCGAGAGTGATTAATATAAGTTTGAAAAACTTGTTTCACAATCGACCTTAAATAAATTAGTATAAACTAAAACGAAGATCATCATTGGTGGAGTTTAAGGAATGCAAAGCTATGTATAGGTATTTTAAACATTTTTAATTTGTACATTTTGATATATAATTGCACAATTCCGATCGTCCTATTCAGGGTTAAATGTATATACGAGGCTATCCGATTCTTTGAATTAAGTATATTAAATATGACAATTTTCTTATTCAATAATTAGCGTTATTGAACAAATGAATTGTCGTTATAATTTTGCCTGTACGCTAATGTATTGGCTGAACCGATTACCAACTCGGCCTACTTTACATTACTACAGCCTTTACATAGTAAACTGTAGAGTTAGCTTTAAATAAAGCCGAAGAAGTAGTAGGGGAACCCCCTTTAGATTTGAACAACTCAAAATGATAGTAATATTTACGATGTCAAATTCCCCAAAATTGTGTGCTGAAATCCGTATAAAAGAAGGACAGAAGAAAATTTGCTTTTTAAACTAAACTGCGCAACCGAGTTGACTTAATCTTAAGAACTTAAATTTTACGTGTGGATTTTTAGGAATGCAAAGCGCTATAGGTAAATTAAAACATTATTGCAACATTATGTAAGGAAATATACATATCGGTGTCTTGCAACCAAGAAATCTTTGCATATAAAGTAAATATTTCAATAATGATAATACTAATAATAATCAAAATAATAATAATAATGATGATGATGATGACGATACATTAAAATTTTAATGGTGTACAATAATGCGAAGTCTGCAACATCTTCTTCCTATTTAAATAACGTATTAAATGATTTATGTAGAGGTGAAATAAAAGCAAAGATGAGTTTATTGCTAAATAATGTGGACTTGATTTTGTTAAAGTTTGGGACCAGTATCATATTAAGATTAAGCAAATCTTGACAGTATTTCGTAACAAACAATTGTGGTTGCTTTCCTTTTATTAAAATTGTTATTTGTAAAATATGAACATGCATACACGCGAGGAATTGATCTTGTTATGTTAAAATGCACCGTGATTCATGAGGGTAAAACTGTATGCTCACATTCGTAGTATACTTTGTTATTTCTATTGCAGATTGTGTGAGTGCGTTTCGTGTTTTAGTGTAAAACACACACCGTTGTGGTTAAGTGTAAAACACACACCGTTGTGGTTAAGTGTAAAACACACACAAACTTTCATTAATTTTCATACTACAAAATGACGGACCAACTAATCGTTCCCGGTGGTACGACGCTGACATCCACAGGATCTTGCCTTACAAGTACTAATGTTGTATTAAACAATGACGAATGGTACAATAATGACGTCATCAAATGTCGTCAATATGGTGAAGAAATGGACGAGTTCTGCCAATCAGGCACTGCGTTAATGACAGAAGAATCCAGTATCAATATTCTAGATCCTTGCGAGGTTGCTTCTACGTTGGCAATGCTTGATGATACGTCAGCGGAGGATTCTGATTGGTCCGAGGATAGGACGTCATCAGATGGCTCCGAACATAATTACCAGATGATGACGTCAGTTCCCTTTAATTATCTAAACGATGTTAATAATGGTAAGTACGCCCTGCTGTGTCATTTTGATAATTCTTTTATTATTTAAAAAAAAAGATTATTCGGGTTCTAAGCTTCTAAGATTGTATTGAACAGTTTTATAAACAGATATGTATAACCGACGCAACAATCAATGCAAACATGCTAAAACATCGGCTTAGAATGAGTCTAGTTTAATGAAAATCAGAACAGGCCATATTGACCAAACTGAAGTTGAAAAAGCTTGTTTTTCCATATTAAGTAAAGAATAGTTTTCCGACAGTTTTTTTCTTGTTTTCACAAAATAACATTTTTGTACTTTCGACCGTATCATTCTAGGCCAGCGACTTATCTTTCATAATATTTTGTTTGTAACCCATTTATTACTATCCGGGTACACGCATTCTTCACCCACAACCTCGTAGCGACTCTGGTTTTATCTAAAGTGGAGTAGTGACTGTGTAAACTTGAGATACCTCTGATTTAATCATTTTATTATTTTAGCGTGTTTATGTCAAGTATAAAATATGGGATACCACATTTGTCTATTTTAAGTTCGATTTGATCGAGTTTACAGTCGTTTTAGAACAGCTTTAAGTCATACGCTGTGGTCAAACCTGTATCATTATGTAAGAGTTATTCATCAACTATTACTAACTTTCTTTTCTGGAAGCAACTTGAACACATGCAAATAATGCCACTAAGAACTTCATCTGTCAAACCGAGTATCAAATCGAATAAATTGAGTGACAAACGAGCATTATAACGCTATCCGATTGGTTTTGCCTGTTTAAAACATGTACAACCTCTGTAGAGCAATACCCTACTGGATCTGCAAATATTGACCGTTGTTTAAAGGCTGTATCTCTACAGAGGCCAAGTTTAATTTATAGTAAATATCGGCTGAGGGACATTTTGAAGGTGCTGTTATAGAGAGACTGTTGCTATCCATATTCATAATTTCCTCCTATTTGAACAAGGTCAATAGTTGCCCAAGAGTAATTCCGATGCACCCGCCTGATAGTGAATATGTGCTAAATCAGTATCAAATATACAAAAAACCAAGGTCCATCAAAAAGGTCACCTTAGAGCCAGAATCTCTTAATCCTCTCCCTGTGTTATTGAATGTGGACACATCATCAAACAGTTAACCTCAATTTTAAGACCACCTCATTGGCACGACTACGTATACTGATTTGAGATTGTGTTTATTATTTTACCCTATTGTATCGTTCAGGTCATGATGGGTATATGATGGGACACGATATATCGGATATCACGACTACTGCTACCACGTGCTTGCCAGGAACAGTATCCGGGTACCCATTTAGGAGGACGTCATGGTCGGATTCTGAGGACAGCTGTAAGTATATTAAAGTGAAGTACCAAAGAAAGTATACTTTCGGACAAGTCTCCACTCAGCTGATTGTACATTTACCCTCCCCCGATCATTGAGTCAAAAGCCGGCTGAATAGTCGGCGATGTAACCACAGCATACTTGCTTCTTTGGACCCAGGTAGCCATTCATACATCTGGGTAAAGTGGAACACTGTTGGTTATTCTTATTCACAGAAATTTAACAGAATGAAACCGGTATGTTAATTGGTTATTTCATCAACAACATGAACGCCAGGTCTCCGGTTCTATCCCGGGTTGAAACATACTGGCTCATGCTCTGGTACAGCTCTTGCATGACGTTTGGGGTCTGTCGGATTAGTTCCATGACTCACACCTCATTTCATTGACGAATGAATAGCTATCGTTGTCGTCATACTAGTATAATTATATATTTCTGATACTTTTGCAGTTGAAGTAGAAATCGATGCAAGCAAAGTACCTGTACATATCCGAACACTTAACCTATCTACAGAGGAAGATTCTGGAGGTAAGGATATACATGTCTTTCCAATACACCAAGCCATACCAATGTTCGGTGATGTTCGATAATTAATTCGGAAATGCTCGGCAATGTTCGGCAGCAATGTGCGCTTAAATATTAAAATATGCATATTTCAAATAAACTTATTACTAATAGGTAGTTTACACACGGAAACAGACTACTTGAAAATTCCGCTGAATATGATCAAGCATTTAGCATTATTTACTACCGGTATTTATTTTAGTCATATTCGAGCCGAATAGTTGATAGACCGTGACACTGTCCGGTAGGCAGAAGATCCTAGTTGGACAGGATAGAAACCTAAGAAAACATCCTCTTTTAATAGCATTGTATTTAAGCCCACCTCCAAAATTAACGTCAATAAAGAAATGACGCAACTATGAAACAAATGTGATGAAGTTCTTATTATTTCCAAGCGACCGAGGTAATGAAACAATAACAGCCCAAACAAATTGCCATGGACACTGGATATGGCTGAAAAGTGCTGAAATACTGCACAATTGATACACCTGTTAAACAAATAGCTCGCCTAGTAGGTACTCTGCATGTGGGGTATGAAATTATGGATGTACATGTCAAGCCTACCTGGTGACTCTGATCGATCAGTTAATGCATTGCAAATTGATGCCCTCAGATTGATTTCCTAGACGTTTTCAAATATTTAAGTCTTTACAGCAGCTTTAACCTAGACACTTTTGTGTGGCTACTCGTTATTACATATATTTTTCTTTTATCAGATTCATCATCAAACGAAAACCATGTACGCCAAAATTCAACCATCTCACGACCCACTGTTCACCGAAAATCAGATCTTATGAAATGTAAAAATTCACGCAACCGACGGGGTCGCCCACCGACATATTGCAAGTCAGGATATCGCGAGAAACATCAAACATCTAACATCAGACAAGGAAGAGCTAGAGGTAATTACGTCACAGAATACGTCATAATTACATGTCTAGTTTTCATGCACCGGCATCTATTGATGCGAGAGGCATATAGTGATTTCCTGTCCGTCCGTACGAATGCACCGGTAGTTGTGGGGTGTGGAACAATAGGCTATTTTTAGATTCCATTCATTCCGTCACTTGTGGGGTGCAAAATGCTACTTGTGGGTTGCATCCAAACAAAAGAAAGAACAAAAAAACCACAACAACCGTCTCATGAGTTCGTCCGTCCGTTCGTCCGTCCGTTCGTTCGCTCCATTGAAAATGTTAACCTAAATGTTCAAGTTCTTGAAACTCAAGTCCATCAAGGCATTGCTTTCAAACATGGCATACTTGCTAACCATCATAGATACCTTACATTGTCTTTACTGAACGTAGTATGGTTTCTGAATGTACCATTTATTTTCGGTACTCATCAAGTTTCCAAATGTTTTAAATTATTTCGGTCAGTTAGTACATTACCCCCCCCCCCCCTCCGGTCATTGAGTAATTAATATGTGGGGATACAGGGGTATTGTTTATTTACCTGAATACATACATTCATACATTCATTTATATGGTATTTTGACATAAGCAATGTCTTTGTCCATTAACAATACAAAAATATCGCATTTTCCGGGTTTTTATCAATCACCCCTCCCCAGTAGACATAATCCGTAGTACTTAAGTATTAGACGGTTCTCTTTACTTTTGTGTTTGATATTGTAGTTCCAAAAGACATTCTCCTATGGAAATTTATTCTGGATGAACTCAGAAAACCCGACTGTACTCACATGCAATGGGAGAATGAACGTCTCGGTACTTTCAAGTTTGTCGACACAGTGGAATGTAGTAGATTATGGGGACAAATGAAAAATAAAAACAGTAACACTATGACCTTTGAAAAACTTAGCCGCAGTATTAGGTAAGATGCCTTTCTAAAAATGACCTTGAACTTGTAATGTATTGCTGCCTCTCTATGTCAACTTAAGGACCACAATGAAAATAAGAGTCCATTCTTCAAACTTTTAGAGTCAAAGTTTGTTGACGGGGAAAAAGTCAATACTATATATTATAAGGAACAAACTTTTACAAAGATATATTGATGCAACATATTTGTGAACTTGTATCATGCAAATCAACTTCAATGACCTTGCAAAGCGAAATTTGAAGAAATGGCAATGTTTCTTGAATATCTTTTGAAGTATACATTTTTCAGTCTTAAACTAAGTAAGAGTTTGTTCACTGTAGTTATATTGTATGAATGATATACATGTAAGCAAGTACCATTTGACAGTTTTGTGTTTGTGATTGAGCTAGATTTGCAATGAAAAAGCTGTCAAGCTATAAGGAATTCACTTTATTAATTTTTATTTTTTCTTTAACTTCAATGGTAATTGAAGTACATATTGATACTATGCTACTGTGTCCTACAAATTTCAATTTCAAGAATAAAATGCTTTTGAAAAAAACATTCACAATCCCACTATGAATTATATTTCGTGTCCTTAAAACAAATAGAAAGGCCGCGATGATGCGAACCTATTAGGGATGAAATGACCACAGGCACATGGTTTCATCGATTTTAACCAGTTTTATGATTTTCTTTCCGAGTACCATTTTAAATAAAAGTTATTCAAACCGATGAAACCGTTTGCCTGTGGAAATGGCATGATAATTTAAGAAAATTTCATTTTAGCATTATATTATTGCACTGCTTAAAGCCTCATTAAGCTTAAAACGGCTATTTTCAAAAAAGCAATAACTTGGTAACGTATCTGCAGAATTATGCATTTTTAGCAAGTTAGTTGAGTCCTAAAGGTGGAAAACACTATAATATGGAAGAAAATGATATAGAGCCTCCAATTGGTTTGTTGTTAAAATAACGAATTGTAAACGATAAAGGTTTGATTTGCAGTCTAAGGGAAGGCACTCTCGCAACATTAGTATTTTATCATCCATACATTTTACTTAAATTGGATTTTTGGCATACCATTTCGACAGATATAGGTAACATTATGTCGTCAATTATTGGTCATTTGTGGAGAACATCTTAATTCATTGCATTTACCGAATGATTGGGTTAAGTTTTTGGAGAGATAATGTGGCTTTAATTATAAACAAATGTCTACAACATATGCGTTGTTATTTTCAGGTATTACTATAAGGATGGTCTAATGAGAAGAAATGGACTACGTCTGGTGTATAAAATAAATTGGGACAAAGTTCCGGAAGAGTATTGTCCACGATGAGCGCATGCGCAGTGGTCCTTTGCTCAAATGCTTATTTCCGTTTCCGCTCTCCACAAAACATTAAACCAGAGCAAGATTTTCAAAACAACGCACTCTATCAGCTGGGATGCACCGTTCATCTACAGTGTAGAGATTGTTGCTGTATAGAGATTAAGTAGACAGAAAATTGAGGATTCGTCGTACGCACTTGTCATCGAAACTACGAAAATCTCATCAATGAACTCGTATCTACGACATCGACCACTACTACAAAATCGTATTTATGAAAATCATATTTACGCAAAGTGAATCTCAAATACGAAAATCTCATCCACTAACATCGCATCTACTTAAGATTTTGTACGATCTTCTACGAATTAGGCAGTGATGGACAATGTCGCTATATGGACAATAGTGCCGAACAAAGGTTGTTGCTCAAGAAATGGTCGCTCTGGGGAGGTTGCATTGTACATATTATTTGCCGGTTAAAGAGTGGATGATATCGTCGCCAGGTGTTCAACATTTTTTTGAAGAGACGGCATAAAATACCCGAACTTTTCATTGTTTGCATTTTCTCATTTGTTTTACATTTTTTGTTGAATTTTATATTTTTATATAGATTCTATTTTTATACTGATGTATATATAATTTTATATAGCTATTTTTTTACGAATATAATTATAATAATTTATACGTACAAGTGTTTACCTATATATTATGTTTAGCATGATTGTATAGGCTTGCCATGTTTGTTTATGTACAAAGGATCCAATTGCATTAAATATGTTCAACTGATGTTTTGCCAAAATAAAAATAAAAAAAATCTTGTTTTTATATTTTGAATAATCAGTAATAACAGTCCGTTTATTTATGTCTGTCTAAAGACATACCGAGCACAAAGTCACTTGCATACACACATTAAAATATTTGAACATTTTACAAAGGCATTCAGAAAAGGGCAGTGGAAACCAATACCTTATTAACTAAGTCACATTTAAATATCTATCAAAAATACATTAATAAGAGAAATTGCAATGTTTATGTTTATGTTCACAATGTTATGTAGACAAATGATTGACCCGAATATTCGAGTTATATTTATGTTGCAGGCTAACACTGTTAACCCAGTTCGCCTTGTTTACATTCGGTTTGCAATACAATGGTACATCTTATAATATTATGGCGCTGGCCTCATGAATAACGTTTCCATGACGTCGCGAACTTTGTCACTTGCGTTATTTTACGTCATTCAAAAATGACTGTAATTGACAAATTCGGGCTTGTTTTAAATGTACAACGAATGCAAAGTGATAATGTTTGCAACGCCATGACAACGTCATTCATGACGTCAACGCCACATAAAATGTTTGTAAATAGAAATACACAGACGGCAATACCTTTTCAAACTCAATGTAAACAAGACAAGTGGGTTCCACCTTAATAAACTTTTGGCACAACTATGGCACTGTCGTCGCTTTTAAACTATACAATTGCATGAATCGTGTCACGATTCGAATTCCGTCTCGTTGATTATAAAAATATAGAAAAAAGACAGCCCGATTGATATAGCGACTCCATTTTTAATTAAATCTGAAAAGTTCCTTTTGAACTACAAATTTTGAACATTAATACATTTTTATATTCAATAGGCAATAGGGCAACTAATGAAACATTTATTAAAAAGTCAACGGTCTTAGACAACCTATATTATTGACTCCCAGATACAATGTGGTCATTTTATACAATAAATTAACCTACGGGTGGCTCAAATGTTCATAATTATGCTGTTTGAAAACTGTCATAGTCTGCGTATTCAGGGTAGCAATACCACGTGGCTTTTGACTACAGTTACAAGTAGAAATTTGTAAACATTGGAACACAAATATAGCTATAAGTATTTTATTTCTTCATCGATTTCTATAAAATATACACCACGCTAAGGGGAAGATTTTATATTTCATGGAAAGCAAATAATGTTCTCCTTAGCGTGGCGTAGATTTAATAGAAATCGATGAAGAAATAAAATATTTATGGCTACATTTGTGTTCCAATGTTTACAAATTTCTACTTGGAACTGTAGTAAAAAACCACGTGGTATTGCTACACTGGTATTGATCAGTGAATAAGTGCTTAATACAAGTGTGACTGTTACGTCATAATAATGTTCCTTCTGTTTGTCTATAGAACACTTGTCGAGATCAACAATACCACGGAATTAGAGTACGGTGCGTTTTCTAAAGTTATGATAAAGAACTATTTATTTATTTTCTAAAACAGTGTGTTCGAGACATCCCTTCACATGTGTGTGTTGTAACAATTCATCGAAACTAAAACAACGGGAAATCACGAGCACATCATCATATATATATATACTCTTAAGGCTACTTATGAACTGTTACATAATTATATATATACATGGTGATACCATTAAAAATACATAAAACTTTCCAGTGCAAAAACACACTTGTAAAATAATATTTGAGTTGTAAACAAATCCGGGTAAATCCGAAGTACATCCTTTTCTAACATTAGACATTTTGCGTTATCGGAAAAACCCATTTGCCAAAAATAACTCCGTCTCTGGGGTAGTTAAACTTACGCAAACTACAAGTCGATGTACTTTATGAAGTTTGTGACGAACGAATATTTGTCCATGCATGTCTTATGCACATGCATTTTCGGGAATGAATATGCGTACATATAGTTTATGTGTTATTTTAAACATAAATACAATGTAAAACGTGCTTTTAAATTAATGAATGAGCTTCTTCAATATACAAAAGCTATGCCAAGGTTTCTTAATAAGGGGAAGCAACTGTATTTGTCTAATCTTAAGTTGGTAAGTATAGGTAACTTCCCCTGAAAATAAGGGGAGGAAACTCTGCTGTGCAACTAGGGGTTTAGAGTATGCCTCCAATTGAAACATTTGGCTTGATCACTCCAATTGGAAGACCGACTTCCCTTTGTATATATTGGATTATATACAAACGGTGCTTAAAGTATGCAGTATAATGTTTTTTTCAAATTAATCGGGTTAAAACGAAATATTTAAATGAATTTTACTTATTATGCTATAGTCATGGACAACATTTGATGCTTCTTCTTCAAAACAAGAAAACTACACGGACTATTAACACCTACCATAAAAGTAATAACACATATAATAACACCTGTTTCGTTGATGATTTGTGTACCATCGGCTTATATGCCGACTGTTCCTTTAGTGTTTCCTACCTTATACAAAATGTCAATAATGGGTCTTTACCCAGACATATATAGCCCATTAATGCAAACCTGGCTGCTCTGTTATATAGCACTTATAAATTGAATCGGCATCCGGAAGGAAAGTCAGTCCAAACTTATACAAAGGATATCAAACGACATATCAACCGTTTGGGGTAGGACAAATAACGTCCCACTTCCCTTCGTCAAAAACTTCATAAATTATTATTAACGCCGAAGGCACTATTCTTAAGCATTCACTTGTGAAGGGGAAATTGAAAAAATTTGTATACAAGTCACATGAACATTTGGATCCAAGTTCATGCTGGATTTTACATAATGCCCGTGTTACGCGCAAACTTCTTATCTAATAATGCCCAGGGAGCGAAACGTTCTTTAATGGTGCCCAAAGTTATTGTCGTTTAAGATATGATATTTTCATTCTGTGAATTATAACTTGTTGACCTTGGCAGTTTGAGTGAACATTTGACATATTTTTAATATCAACGCTTTACTTGCACGGTCGGTTCTGATTGGATGTTCACTCTGGTATTTCGCATTTTGTCGGGAAGATATATGTGGTTTCATATTTGTAAAGAAAAGAAAGATGACAATTTAGATGCGATGTTTAAGAAACAAAAATGTGTTCTTGTATTTTGTCGGTGAATAAAACATGGGCAAGAGTTCGGATGCGGAAAAATTAAATCACGAGTCGTGATTTAATTTTCCCCCATCCGAACGAGTGCCCGTGTTTTATTCACCGACAAAATACAAGAACAGAGTTTTATTTCGATTCTAAACACGATAATTACCGGCACTATTTAACTGCGCGCATTCCATTTTTACCTATTTGACATTTAACATAAGTACACGCTGAAATTGAGTGGCTTATTAGCTGGTACAATTACCTCCCTCGTTAATGAAAACGACCTTCGTAATTTTCTGAAGGAAATAACAAACTTTAAACATTGAATAAATTTTAATAACACGAGTAGGGTAGTGTATCTATTTCATGAAATGAAAAATATAAATGAATTGATTATCAGAAGTTTTTATGAATCTTAATTTCGAGAGTTTACTGGAGTATCTAAAATAGATGCGTCGTAGCTGTAACACTGGATACTCGTGCAACACGCGGTCGGAGTCGGGTATAGTTTTTACTATAAAGTTAACGTTCATTCATTCATTCATAAATAGGTCACGTGATACGGGGCGTTAATAGAAACAGCCAATTTGATACCATGTTTTATTGCGGTAATAATACATGGCCTTGTCTGCTCTATGTATAATGGATTAATCCGCAGATCGTGTTAGAATTGCGCATAACAACCTACGATATTATGTTAATGTACACCAAGCATAGGTCATTCAAATAATCAACTGGGTTAAACTTTTTGTATATTGTAGTTTACTAACCTAACCAAGTATTGATGTAGTTACTGTCACATATTTGATCTTCTTTACCGATTGGATTATCCGCACTTTTGAATTTCACAGTCTCAAAAGTGTCATAATCACTATCGCCCATTCGTACATTGCTTTCGTCCCTCTTTTCAGCTGTTCCCAAAATGTCGTAACTGCTTTCTTCATTCAAATCAACAGTATCATTTGCCGATGCATTGCCTTTAACTACATTTGCATACAGTGGACCTTCGTCATTTGATGGTACAGAAAGGTTTGCATGAGCAGCAACGTCATTAATATTCTCTAAGTCTTTGGTCAAGCCATCATTGACATTATTCACCGCTTGTCGATTGGGCACCTGGTATGTTTTGCCAATGTATGTATAATCAGTGTCAATTGCGTTGTGATCAGTTGCCATTGAATGGTTCTTAGCATCGCTTTGTCTCTGATGATCATCAGAAAGTTCGGTAAGGTTTGCTTCACCCGTTTCATTGTCTGCTTCAGAGTTATATTCTTCTTCTCCATTGTTTTTCTGACGATGTCTTCTTTTCTGTCTCCTTGTATTTTAAAAATATAATGAGCTTGATTAAATAAGCATATGTACGTATCGTTAATCGATGTATTAAACAATTTCTTAAATGTCGTTGCTCCGTACTTGCAAGTATCACTACTTATAATAACTAGTCAATAGAAATCATGACCATAAATGTTCAACTGACGAAAATTCATCCGTTTTCGATTATTTACATAGAGAAACATAGTTAAGCGTTCGTCACCATCACACACCCTTCGGAACATACTCGTCGCATAAATGGCACGTTGGCCGAGTGGTTAACGCTCTCGACTACCAATTCCGAGGTCATTGGTTTGAATCTCGACAGAGGCAATGAAAATTTTAGAATCGCTATTCAGTGATTCCAACCAAACCAACTAGAGATGAACTGTTTTGGTAATCATGGATAATCTCGCGTTTATCGGTTCTATACACGGGCCACGTTAAAGAACCAATGTATATATTCGGAAAGAGCTATAGTAGCACATCCAGACTACTTGCATTAAAAAAGTGCTGTCTCTTTCCTCGAAGCTGGGGTCATTTACTAATTAGGCAAGAATAAAACCGAATAATAACGCACTACGACTGCCAACGTCGAATACACAACAATGCATTTGATTATTGCTAGTTATTACAAGTTTTATAAACTTTATAAACGTGAGTAGATATATTGAAAAAAGGATTCATGCATCTAATATTACATAACACATTTACAAGAACTAATTTGAACATGAGAGCAAAGAATGTAATGTCAAAGAAACATGTTTAGCGCTCACCCAGTAAATACAGCCTGGATTTGTATTAAGCATCTTTAAGTTCAATAGCAGCCGCCCATATTCTCCACTAATTGAAGATTAACAAAAGATATCTAAGTGATAATATAATTGATTGTCATGTTAAGCTGACATTACGTACTTAAGGAATTGTTGTTTTTAAGAGAAATCCTAAGTTTTCTACTAGAAGTGAATACATGTACCAGTCCAGGTTAATTATAATTAAGACAATAATGAATACTTACCTCCACAAGTATACAACAATACGAACAGTAATAACGAGGACAACAATACCGACGGGAATGACGATGTACACTATCATCGGAATATAGGTGCTTCCTGCAAATAGAACAAAGGATAAGGTTCATGTATGGCTTAATTTTGCCCTGAGTTTGTCAAACAATAAAAATGCATGTTCCTATAAATCTGTCCTATATTTCTAATAATCTAACACTGTCTTTGAAAAAATTAAGCATACATTTCCTAATTCCCTCGTAATGTGGACATATCTACTGAATATATGTCAAGTTTAGCCTTTTCATGGCTTTTCATGACGTAAAACATTCCCAAAACCACGATGACATTTTGTTTCACTTTGATACATTGAACATATATAAACAATTACAGGACCGAGGTTATGAAAAAATACAAAACTGTAGCACGACTTTCATCGTGGTTTTTCGAAATCGTTTACGTCATTAATGTTCCTGAAAATGGCAATGACAATTTTGGCTAAACATGACATATTTTTCAGTTTTGCAGTTTTGTCAACAGATGACAAAGAAAATTGGGATGTGTATGTTCATGTTTTACACAGGAAATGTAAGGTTATTTGAATTATAGGAGATATGTATAGGAACAAGCATTTTTACTTTTTGAAAAATCACATGACTAAATTAAGCCATTTGTGGACCTTGTCATTTGACTTCAGGGCAAACATACACAGTTACATTTGAAACGATTTACACGTGACGGATACAAAGCAGTAGTAAATTCAGAAGATAAAAGTATGTGGCCCGTTTCAACCACCCTAGACAAGAAGATCCATGGCAAAAAGTATGACACCAAGAGTATTGCTTCCTTTATCGCTATGACCGGGGTGGTAGTGTAGACAGTGAACGAAAAGAAGAAGAAGAAGGTTAACGGTAAAAACTTGTTGATATAGAATCTTCTGAACTGTACATAGATTAAACGCTATGCATGTCATTAGATGGTCGTATTAACAAAACTATGACTACACTTTGTCATGTATAGTAAGATACTCTATTATAATATAACCATGGCAAAAATGACAATGTTTGATCTTTAGAAGCGTGATATTGACATTTGAAATGTTACACGCGACACGCTGTCTCGTGGTGGCGAACGATTGTGCCAGGTTTGTTTAAAAACAAATCCCACAATCAATGACCAAATCAACGTACATTGTTTGCGTAAGGATGACATTATGCTAAGGCCCATTACTTTGCCAATGGTCATGTATATATACAAAGTTATGGGCCATAGCAAAATGACATACTTACGCAAACACAATATCAAAACATCAATAGTCGCATGTTAGCACGAGCTCGACATTAATGTTGACATTAGTATGTGTTTACTGCTTTAAAGAAGTACATACCTGTGTGCGAAACTGTCGATGCCGAATTGTTGCAGTTACGCCCGTTCCAACCATCAAAGCAAACACAACTGTAATTTCCTCTAGTTCCATCCTTACATGTCCCATTATTTACACATGGACTGGATTCACAACCTTTTTAGTAACACGATTATGAAATTATAGGACACAAACTAATAATCTCCCTTTGCCTTTGGGTGTCATTAATGTTGACAAAACTGTAATGCATTTATATTGTACTTCGGATGGGTAATTAAAACATTAAAGTTTCATACTATTATGTCACTTGTCCTCGCACAAACATTTGTAATACTCTCTGAATAGTTTTACTATTACGCTATTGATTTAGACATCAATAAAAATAAACTTAAGATGGCGATCAACCCTAATTTGATTTCTTTGCATAAACAATTATTTTCGAGGATTTTATTTTGTGGTTTATGTGAACCACGAAATCCACGAAATTAAATGATTTAAAAATGACGTATATTTACCATACTTGCATTGTCCATCTGTGCTCTTGATATTGTCAATAAGAATGTTTCCATCGCCCCCAGGTGCTACTTTACCTACAAACTTAATCTGGGAAGAATACAAAAGGTAATATTGACATAGCAAAACATAGTCATAGACATACAAAATGTATTGACATAGCCAAATACTTTTTTAGTTAAGAGTTTATTTTCAAATACAATAGACGTATACAATCTATGAGTACACAATTATTCAATATCATCTTCACTTAACAAATCTTATAAGTGTGCCCGTGTTTATACCGTATAACATTTTTATTTATAAATATTTCTGCATGGAATTGTGTGTTCTTGCTAATGAATAACACACGATTAGATTAATAAAGTTTTTTCTTTAACATTTCACTCAACCATGAAACATCAAAACACGTAAAATGTACGAAAAATGTACGCGAAGGTGCAAATCATTTTTATTTACGGTCAATTAGAAGTTTAGATATATTGTTACATTCAAAAAACAAAAAATTATGCGATTTTTCACTCGGCAAAATGGGTGATTTTTTACTTTAAAAAAAACCAGTTAAACATTTATGGTCAAAGGGAAGTAACTCTTCCAAAACTGCATTTTAACCCAAAAAGTGAGGAGCTATAAACATACATTGTGCTTTATTCTTATCATTGACTTCTATATTTCTGTCTCCATGATAAGTACATACACTTGAACACGAACTTGATCAGAAAGAGGATACATAGCTGCATTAACTACCTGGTAAACACACGATGAACACAAGGCAAAAACGTGTGACATTAGCCTTTGCTGATTTCATCATTTGTTTATTCTATATGTTATCAGATTGTAATAAAATTAATTGAATTGTAATTCCTCATATCCAAGCTGCATATGTTGAAAATTTCAAAAAAATCAAATACATTTTGACTAAGTTATGGTTATATAGTATAGTATATATATATGCA
The DNA here is from genome assembly GCA_947247005.1 of Spisula solida. Classification (NCBI taxonomy): domain Eukaryota; kingdom Metazoa; phylum Mollusca; class Bivalvia; order Venerida; family Mactridae; genus Spisula; species Spisula solida. Next base: position 17,019,323 of record OX365946.1, read on the forward strand.
TGTACACTTATAAGGTTTGTTAAGTGTATATGTGAGTGGTCAAATATATTTATCTAAAATTGTATATATTCATATTATCATCATAAATATTCTAACCAAAACTTTCGTTTACAATGCTAATTTGAATGAAATAAAAACATTTTGGTTTAACGATAATTCACTTTCAATATATTTCTTATTTTAACACCTCGTGAATACAGTATTAATATATATCTTTCTTTGATTAAAAGCTTTATGACACAATATAGCAAGGTTTATATTAGTCTTTACATTTTCTGATTTCATTAATTCAATGAATGTGGGTACATTTGTTTTTTTCCAATAGTATTTATCAATATATGTCATTCTTATATCTTTATATATCGGGCATTCTAATATGAAATGAAACCATTTAACATATAATGTTCCTCAATATCGTTCAGATACATTGAAAACAAGAAGGGCGATAATTATTCTACTTGCCTTACCCCTAGAAAACATGAAAAATCTTCATTTCTTACATATTATTTAATTTATTAATTTATTCAAATACAAACAATTTCATAAAACAACTGCTAAGAGTTCAGAGTAATCAGATGTTTGAGCCTACAGGTGTAAAAATAAACCTTTCAGAGAAATAGGGAGAGTGGACTTATTTGTTTTGTAGTGTTTGTATACTTTCTCACATATATTTGATTCCCTTAATTACGGAAATCTAGCACTTACTGTATGGAAAGATGTTGTAAATAATTTAAAGAGGTATTCAAAAGACAAATATTCAAAAGGAAATAAACGATTAAGAAACGCAATTATGCGCTGACTTTCTACGTACTAAAGGCAACGCTTCTTCGCTTTTAATATGATAACCTTTATTGCCAACATTGTATTTTCGTTCAACGCTCAATGTACATAGGATTCCAACATTGCGGTAGATATACCTGACAATTCTGCATATATATTGTATTGGATGATGAATCGATCCATAACAATACCAGTATATTTCAGTTATTTAATGATATATAGGTGATGGAAAAGGAAATAATTACTGAGGGCTAACTTGTAACAATTAGACACAACATAACGATAAATTGCAAAGCTTCCATAACCAAACCAAACAATGTAAGAAAAAATGATAGTGACAATAAGTAGGTTCCAATAACATAACTGGGCGGCAAAAACAAATTAAAGATCTACCAAATGGTGGCTTTAGTCACACTGTTTATGCATACCCTGTAATTTACACCGATGGTGTTGCTGCTGATATCAATAAACTGCCTGTGTAGTGTGGTATGCGATACATTTTTCATTGACCATATTAGTATATATACGTCACGGTTTTCATCCTTGAAGAATACACTCAAAGCATCAGATGTATTTCCCAAAAGGGACATTTGAAAAGTCAAGCAAGTCGTTCCTGGTGGCTGCAATGGGCTAAATAAAGCTGCCGTACCCGCTTTGTTTGTACCTGTCCCTTTGTTAACATTTAGGTAGAAATCTGTAAAACGAAGGAGAATAATTATGGCAAAGTACATTCACAAAGTTAATTATCATTATAAAAATGAAGGTGCGATAAATATTGTTAATGACCAAAGGTATTGTGTAAATGCCAATATGCCAATACATTTGAACTTTGTACTTTGGACAAATAACTATTTGGTGTATATATACCTGAAATCTGAGAATGGGTAAAATGAAGACATATCCAATGTTTTTGTTGTTACGTTTTGGAAATATTTGCAATCTCTATATGTGTCATGGGCTGCAGAAATCAGACCAGACGCTAAAAATTACATTTTGAGTTTATTATTCACAATCTTAAAGAACAGCATATTGAGAATTAAGTTTGAAACCTTTAGATGATTCTAGTGATTATATTGTATTTTACAGCACTTTCTACACATACACTCTAAGCCAAAAATAAAATAAAAAATGGAACAGCTGTAAAAATCAATAAATCATTCAAAAAGAAATATCCATGTTGATGCTCTCTTCACCTGTTACATGTTACATAGAACCCTCAAACTGACTGGACACACTTTATTTGCTCTCTGTTATAATTAAAATATACCAGTGATTTGTTGGATTAAAAATTGGATTTTTATATCAGATCGAAGGATATTATTTGAACTTTTGATTTTTGGAAGTGAAACAGAAATTAATTTAACAATATTCATGATAAAAGCTAATTACTTAGTGAAAAACTTACAAATTAAGTGATTCAAAACATATATGGTTTTATTGTTTTTCACACCTACATATTGTTGTATTAATTATTTAACATACCTGGACCTTCTCACTATTCCTGGACAAAGGATCTTTTAAAGAACACAGAAGGTGCTAAAATCTATTTAAGTGGACAATGGCTACAAACAATGTAAACAGATTGGACAGTTTTGTTGACTATAATGCAGAAGGAATTTGCAAAATTCGAGAAAGCACAACAAGTCATAACATAACTATACTATTCAACCAGGACAGAGATTATGACGCATTCCTAGACTTATTGAAAAATCAACATGATTTTATAGAAACTAGGAACCATAAAGGGATTACTACAACACTGTTTATTCAACATCAGAAAGTTGTGATCACAGTGTTTTACACAAAAACCCTACTTATACAGGGGGCAGGATGCAGAGAATGGCTTGATTCAGAATTCAAGTCCCTTGTTGAACACCTGACAACTGAATCCGTAGAAACTAGCCTTCCTCGGGACATTACGGCGCAAAGTGTGTACAACAGTAAAATTTCACAAAATAACACGACTCAGGACAGTACATCATGTGATAACATCGAGACAGCAACCATTACCACACCAAAGATTTCAGCATTCCATTTCGAACCCAAACTGAAACAAAAATCAAAGAAGCTCTTCAGCCTTAACTCTTTTAGAAAACGTATAACGTCAACCCCAGTGAATTACTCCTCACCATTGAATAGGGACTCCTACTTCACTGGTCAGTCTCAACCAGTAATTGTAGAGGATAGTATTTCCGAAACAGCACCGAAATGTGTATACAACACCGAACCAAAGCCTCAAACGAAACAGAAGAAGCGTTTCAGCCTAAAGTCATTTAGGCAGTTACTGACTTCAACACCATTAAACTACTCATCAACTGAAAATAGAGAAACATATCTCACTCAGAGATCTGACACACAATCAATGAAAACTGTGGATGATAACATGTCAGATCTTCAGTCAATACTTAATGGCACAGAACCAAAGCATTTATTGATGCCGGTGTCCAACTTGCAACATGATGATACATGTATACAGTGTGATGTTGCAACACAGTGTGACACTGATGAAGACCTTAAATCAAGGTATTCTGTGAGCCTCCAAACCATCAATGAACTTACATCAGAAAATGCATCACTTAAAGCATCAAACATCGAATTAGCGAAGACATCTTGTGATAGAAATGCCAAAGTTTCAAACAGTGACTTGAATGCACAGCTACTGGTTCAGGAAGAGGAAGTCATCAAACTAAAACAAACTATTCATTCATTAAAGAAAGAAAATAAACAATTAAGGGAACAGCTGACATCAAAACAAACCAAAGAGGAAAATAATGAAGCCATCCGGGATGATGTATCCGACATTAAAAGACAAATGTCAGACTACTCACTGACATTTGATCTGTTGAAGAAGCGTACAGAGAATCTACCTTCAAATACAGACATATACCTGCTTCAGAATGAGGTTACCCAACTCAGGAAAGAACTGTCACAGAATAAAAATAAACTAGACATCTCAACTAAACAACAAACACAGATTGAAGACTCCAATCCAAAACCTACTTCATTGGAAGCAAGTCAACCTCCAACAACAACCCAAGAACAGAAACCACAGGCTGAATCAATAGATACAAACCGAGAACAAAACACTAAACAGGTGTTAATTCTAGGTGACTCTGTTACTAAAGGACTGCTTAAAGACAAAATGTCCAACACACATACAACTGTCACTATCAAATCACATCGTGGTGCAACCGTCAAAGGTATTAAGACTGCTATTGTTGAACCTAGTACAACACAAAGAACAACCGAAGATGCAGATGTTATCATCATTCATGCAGGCATCAACAATATTTCAAATGCTGACCAACCAACGGTCATTTGCGATGAATTTCATCACCTCATCACCTCAATTAAAGGGATAAACTCCAAAGCACAAATAATCATATCCTCAATACTACCCAAAAAGCGAGATCTTCTTTCAACTGAAAATATCAATAAAACCAACACGCTACTAGAGAATATGTGCAGAGACACAGGACTTACATTTCTCAACAATACAAATATAATAATGAAGGATGGCAAGGTAGATCAGACACTCTACTATGATGAAGTACATCTTAACAAACAAGGGTCAGTTGCATTAGGAAAACAACTGAATGCAGCCATCCGCAACATCCTTGGACAGAAACATCAAGATCTACAAAAACCGATATATTTTCGAAGGGTTTACCAAAATCTCCATCGGGACCCACATCAGAGGTACAGACCAATGAACCCAGGATACCCAGATTGGCGGAGACACGGGCCAGGAAATCCCTGGATGCCAGTAAAACGAGCACAGTGGTAGACATACATGATAAAACTGTGAATAAAACCTTGTGCTATGTAAATAATTCTGTAAACAGTGACTCAACCGACCAAATCAACAATGTAATAAATGACTCTGGAACCATCAATAGATCTTCAGATGATACTAATTCATCTTTATTCTCAAACAAAGGACTAGATTTTATGCATCTAAATATTCATTATCTACATCCCAAGTTAGATGAAATTAAGCACCTTTTAGATGAATATAGTGAATTGGATGTGCTATGTCTAGGTGAAACTTTTCTTAGTGATTATGTTTCAGACAATGAACTATATTTATCCAATTATCAAATGTTTCGGAAAGACCGAAAAGCCTTAGGTGGTGGAATAATAGTCTATATAAAATCAAAATATCCATGTTGGCAGAGGCACGACCTGGAAACTAACAATCTAGAGACACTATGGATAGAAATTAGGCCAAAAATGCAGAAATCTTTTTTATTGTGTTACACATACAGACCCCCTTCCTCAAAACAATCATGGAATGAAGAATTTGAAATGACACTAGATAAAGTATTTTGTGAAAACAAAGAACTCATTTTACTTGGTGACTTTAACTATAACTACATTCCATTTGAAGATAAAACAGTAAATAATGCATGGAACAATATTATAAATGCACATAATATTACACAATTAGTGGACAAGCCCACCAGAGTAACGCCCTTATCGTCAACTATTATTGATCATTTATATACAAATTATCCTTCAAATATCATTAATGTGCAAATACCCCATCTTGCATTTAGTGACCACTATCCTGTTTGCTTCACCCGAAAACTTGCCAATCAAACTAAAAATGGTCCTTTACATTCTACAATTAAATACCGGTCTTATAAACAATTCAATGAAGAAGTTTTCTTAAATGATCTAGAGAAGCAACCATGGTCTGTACTGGATATATATGATGATCCAGATGATGCCCTAGATTTCTTTCTTAAAATTCTTCATGATGTCATCAATAATCACTTACCTAAAAAGGAACGTCGAGTTAAATATAAACATCAACCAGACTGGTTTAATTTAGAAATAAAAAATGCTATAAATTCAAAACATAAGGCAAAAAATCAAGAAACCCACAAGAATTCAAATTTTGGAGACAAAAAGTAAAAAGTTTATCAAAGAAAGCCAAAAAGAGATTTTATTCCGAGAATATTGATAGTAACAAGAAAAACCCGAAACAACTGTGGAAACATTTAAATGGATTATCCGGTAAATCAAAAACATACCAAACTAATTACATAAATGATGATAACGGTAATCCGATTTTGGATCCATGCACTACAGCGGAAACGTTTAACCACTTTTTTACAAATGTTTTTAAATCCATTTCTAATCCACCTCAGCACCTTAAAACTGAAAGTGAGGTGCTCATTCAACACTTTGTTGACAGTAAATTAGAAAACGGTACATTTTACATACCACCAGTATCTGAAGAATTTATTCAAAAAGAACTTAGGCTATTAGATGAATCAAAGGCAACAGGTCTCGATGATATAAGCTCAAGAATTTTAAAGTTATGTCATAAAACTATCTGCAGACCACTCACAAAGATAATAAACCTAAGCATAAATAAGTGTAAATTTCCAGAAACATTTAAGACAGCAAAAGTAATTCCAATCTTTAAGAAGAATTCCAAAACAGACAAAAGCAACTACAGGCCAATATCAATCCTACCAATATTATCTAAAATCATAGAAAGACATGTCTCAAATCATATAAAACAATTCTTAGAAACAAATAAACTTCTATATTCCATTCAATCAGGATTTCGTTCAAACCATTCATGTGAAACTGCTCTTACAAATATAATTGATGAGTGGATTCAAGCTATAAATGACAAATCCTATGTTGGAACTATATTCTTAGATCTAACCAAAGCATTTGATCTAGTGAATCATGCACTATTAATAGAAAAACTAAAACTGTACAAGTTTAGTGAATCTGCTGTAATTTGGCTATCATCATACCTACAAAACCGTTCTCAACAAGTATGTGTATCTGGACAGCTTTCTTCTGCTCAACAAATATCAGCAGGTGTTCCACAGGGCTCTGTCCTCGGTCCAATACTGTTTATACTATATATTAATGACCTACCTCTACACACTAACAAATCGACCGTTGACATGTTTGCAGATGATACAACAATGTCTGTGTTTGGTAAAACAGTAAGTGAGGTACATAATATACTGCAGACTAACGTAGATATTGTTGATGAATGGTGCAAAGACAACTCAATGCTTCCAAACGTATCAAAAACTAAAGCAATGTACATCACTGCTTCCTATAACAACAACAAAATAAAAGAGCATACAAATTCTTACAATATACAAATGCAAGGTTTACCACTATCATACTCATCAAGTGAGAAATTATTAGGAATACATGTTGACGAACACCTAAACTGGAAATGTCAAGTTGAACAGACCATTAAAAAATGTAATACCAATTTATATCTTCTGTTACGTATAAAACAATACCTAAGCTTACATTCACGAAAGTTATTCTACAATGCCTATATTCTACCACACCTTGATTATTGCTGTACCATATGGGGTAACTGCAATGACGAACTACTAAACACTGTTCTAAAATTTCAAAAGCGTGCTGCAAGAATTATCCTCGATAAGGATTTCAATGCTCCTTCAACAGAATTGTTTACTGAATTGAAATGGATGATATTTTCAGAAAGAGTAAATTACAAAAAAGCTATCCTAATATATAAATCAATAAATATGCAATCACCTGACTATCTTACTTCAAAATTCATCAACAACCAAGCATCTGATCGTGAACTTCGATCAAATCAAAACAATGAGCTAAAGGTACCAAAACCGAGAATAGAATTTTTTCGTAAATCTTTGAGCTACTCTGGGCCCACAATCTGGAATAACATACCAATTCATATACGTTCAGCTGAAACGCTTGCAAAGTTCAAACAATCATATCTTCAATGGCACTTTTCCCAACCACAATTTCTGTCTCAAAATGCTGACCATAGTATTTGAAGTTCCTACATATACAGACTTAAGTGTATGGCACTACAAAGTACACTTTTATTAGTTCATATATTTATGTATCACATTTATTCTATTTTGTTTTCATTTCAAATTTTCTTGTCCTATCATAACCTTACTTTGTTGTATGTTTTGTAAAATCTTGTTTTATTATTGTTTATTGTACGTATGTATCAAGTGGACCATATTGTAAATTGGCTCTGCCAAATATGTTATCCACTATAAATAAAGTCGTTACTTACTTACTTACTTACTTACCTGGAAATTATATCTTATATGTAAGAATCACCTGTTTTATCTGAAGATGAATGTGTTGAATTCAACGATGAATCATCGTATCGTTTTCTGGACCATTTGAAGGGGTTATCGAACTGCCTCCAAGCACAAAGCCCGTCATTGAAAGTGCAGTCTACAGAAAAAAATATAATTATACTATCTTAACCATGTCTGTTCGTCGGAAAATTAACACTCTGGATAATACATATTTATGTAAACAATAAATACAGTACTATTTTTTTTAGATAATAAATGCTTACAAGGGTAAAGGAAAAACAACAAAATGTCAAAGGTGAGGGTTTGCCTTTGTACATCAGCATATGTTTTAAATAAATATACGGGGGATGATACATATATAACGAGAACATGCTTATAGTTTTGTTATAGTCCGTTCGCTTTTACTCAAACTTATGCTGGAAGTAATAACATACATTTGCAATGTTTCCCTGAATATTCATGATGATTTCAGCGACATCATGATAAATTATATGGTTGCTAAGGTAACCCTCAATACGTTTAGGCGGGGCATTTTTCGAATTTTTCAGTTTTCACGCAAATCTAAACCCTCGCAGTTTTCATGTAAGCAATAGCAATGTGATAAAAAATGGTACTTGGGGTCACCTAAGACTCGCCTTACTGATGACCACGTCATACACGGGTTGTGTAGTCATTCGTTTCGTCACACACGTGTTATCGTTCCGTGATAGCAAAAATGATAGACGACAAAATATCATCAATAACATATTTAGTTTTGAAAAAAACAAGTAATAATAAAATTGTGCAAGATATTCACTGATCATTTCGTGAACATGATAACATATTGTAAATGGACTGGAAAAATGCTAGTTATCTTACGCAAAGTGGACGTAACGTGACGTCGACGTCACAACTACGCACGAAGATGTAGGATGTTTTGAACGAAATTCCTAAGAATGACTATTGTTGGTCATTTTTCAACCTTGTATGATATTGGCGAAGACGTATAATATAAAAGGTGGATATTCTGAAAAGTTTTTTAAAAAACAAAACAGTAAAGGCTAAGTAATGTGATCGTCAAATTGATCATAGTTAAGTTCTGAATTACGTTAAAAGGTGCAAAAACGACGTTACCCCGCCTATCGGTTACATAGGTCAGCAAAAATGTTCCAAACAATTTATTTTTTCATATATTTGAAAACTAGTTCGTACGTTTTCTTCTAATGTATGTATTAACAACCACATAAAATATTTTTAGAAAATAAACTGTATTAACAAAGTTATAAGCATGTTCTCGTTATATATGGATCATCCCTCGTATGTCATAGGTGTGGGAGGCAATGTCGTATGTGTGTGGTGTTCCTGACAATAACATACTCCTTCCAAATACAGATAATTCGCATACCTAAAGAACAAAGTCCTGGCGATATCGTAATATCATCAACACCAATATAACCAAAGCTTCCCTCGTGTTGTTCATTGAAGTTAGCTTCGATTACGATCTACAACAGTAAGATATTAAACAATATTTGTCTGACATTTGTTTCATTGAATAACTGAACAATAATTCATATGATGTACAAATGTTTTGGCCATGCGTTTTAATTAATAGCACTTAGTCAAAAACAGAATTATCAAGACACGTATCTGAATCATAAGTACTGACCCTCAATCAATTACACAGATCGATATTTTTGTTAAGTTCACAATATGGAGATAAACTTAGCAATGCTAAACTTATAACAAGTAAAATATTAATATTACATAGCTTCATCACAGAGAACAATATTTGTCTTTAAAAATAAGTATAGCATCATGTGATGAAATAGAAGGTTTAGATAAGGTGTTGCAACACTGAAGATCAGGTAGGAATATCCGGATGGACTACGTTCGGTTTAACGTTGGTCAAGTCGGTCGGTTGTGATGGATCATATGCGTGCGAACATCAAGGAACCATGTAATCAGAGTGACAAGAGACATTTATATTATTGACATATCTAGTATAAATAATGTCTCGTATGACAATTTTACATGTTGCTGTGTTATTTTCTATCTCATGCTAGTAGTAATATGGTATCGATCGGGATGGTTCGTTTTATCCTAGATCGCCCCTTATATAATATTAATATAATATATTGCAGACCTTGGACTCATTGTCTGACGACAAGTCAACTATTGCTTCCTTCCAATTCCGTCCTTGGTTACCCCATATTGACAATGCTCTGTTGGTGTCGCTTGTTGAAGTCTTGCTGATAATCTTCAATGACTTTACGTTCTGTCCAACCATAAAGTACCATATTGATGCACAGTACTGACCGCTTGTTATAGTTGAACTGGTTAGATTAACTACGCTTGCATTTGATTTCGCATTTGCATATAGAAAATATCCTTCTGCAAAAATGAAATAATTTCAAATCAGCCTTAGCAAAGAGAATATAAAGGTCACAGTCGCATCATTCATGGTTAAAACATGGTGATTATCGCATGAAACACGGACACTGTGATAATAAAGAAAACATGGTAGCGAAAGCGTCAAACATGTAAGTTGTGTCATTGTGTCGCATTATAATCATGTTCACAAAAACAATATCGACTTCAAAATAAGTTTAAAAAATGGAAATGTGTAATGAAATGAAAGTCTTGTTGCAAATGTGAAAATATATAGCTCTTAAAGAAACAAAGCGATATCTTCCAGAAATGAATATCTGGTATGCTATGTGTCTGTTTGAATAAATCAAATCCACTATAAAGCATTTAAAACAGTTTTGAATACAATTTATAAAAAAAAACATATATAAGCAATGTCATATATCGAATCGATTCTAAAGTTGATCATACTGATATTTGACTTCGTTTGTTAGAAAATACGTGTAAATATTTGTGACAGTCACGTGGATTGGCCCATTACCTCCTGTTGTGTGGTCACCCGAAGGTCCTATCATTTCCTTTGATACACTAGTGTTGCTATATGACCAGTCACCTGCGTTGTATTTCCAATCACAACTCCCGTCATCAAATGAGCAGTTTAAACCGGACACAGCTGGGAATTTATAACATAATCATGCATGTGTATTTACATACGTATAATCGTTTAAGGTAGTTCGCGCGCACAAGATAGCTCACAATAATTCACACAATACGCAATACATATTACCATATATTTAAAATTTCACCGCGTGTGGCGTTCTAGTAACTCAATATATATTAATGGACAGTAAGATTGCCGACTGCATCAAAAGTTTTTATTTGCTTAAACCTATTACATATTACACTCACGATTTACTAAGTTATGCATGTACAGTTTAATCGAAATTAAATATTTTGTTTTCGTGGTTATGTGTTTTGCAGTGATTCCAAATTGAATTTAAAATTGTGTTGCTTATTTAACCGTTACCCTTTTCATTGTCGTTTATGTGCTTCATCCCCAGCGTTTTCCTGTTAACTTGTACATGTAAGGATAAATTATATTCAAATTAGTTTAGACATTTCAAATGTCTTTATATTTGTATCACTCTAAGAAAATGCTTGAGAGTTATATGCAACTTAAAGGTTTGTATGATGTAAGCACATGGCATCTGCATATAGTTATCTAAAATAAGTTATCTACATTCCCCTAGTGTGCCATTGGGATGAAGTATAGTGTTATGAGTAGTAAAGTAAACTTCACCTGATATGTGTAGTACAGGTAATATACAAATCACCAAAACGTTAATATTCCAAACATCCATCATGTGCCGGTCCAAGCTAACTGTTTGTAATTTTACCAAATTCTGGTTTAAAAAAGTTAGCACGGAAGTTCAAAACGACATTAAGATGTGTTTGTTTTGTATTCAAATACAGACGATATTCATAAACTGCACTATAAGTGTTTAAACGAATGTAAGATATTGAAATTACTCAAATATTATGAATGAGAAAATATATATAGCAGTCTGCTCAGGTTCAAATCTCATGTGAAAATAAAAGATTGGCGTTATGAAAAGTCGTATTATTGTATTACTAGTATGTCATCTGCGAGATAAATTTTCTTCGTGTTCACCTTCAACGCTTCAAAACAATACACTATGCTGCCTCGAATATGAATACAGAGTTTTGATATTTGTATATATTTTATGACTGCACTGAACAAAGTTCATACTATGGATACTAGAATATGATTAGGCTTACTATTGTGCAAAAAACTTATGCTGTTAATGTCATTTAATTTGTTAATCTAGTTTTTGGTTTCTACTAGTTCAATCATGTATATATACAACACACCATGGTACTGTTTTATCAAAGCACTTACGGAAATTTTAAACTTACGCTCAAATGAAAGCCTTACCATGCTTTAAATAACTACACACTGGGAACAGATTAACATAAACATCATTGCTAAGACGTATCTATACGATTTCCTTAAGAGCTCTGATAAAACAGAACCCTGTGCATGATATCGGAAATTCTCCCTGTCGCTGCGACCTACCAGATTCCTGTTAACTAGGAGCATGATAACGCGAAAATCGCTCTTCGGACCCTCTGGATGAGGAGTCGAGAGTAAAAGTTCGGTTGTAGAACTTGATTCCCAATCGCAAAGACCTAAATACGAAGAGACAATTCAAATAGCACGCGGCAGATTCTGGTATTTTGCATAGACGCTTTTGTTTGTCATCCTTTTTTTAATGATCGATATCCTTTTGCTACCATAGCGTACTAATGCAGACTCGCCGGGATGGCCATTTCGGTATCCTGTAGTTTTCGACCTAAATGCCCATATTCGGGAATTTTGCTGTCATTGGTACACAGGCATCCCAGACTAAAGGATGTTACGGGCCCGGGGTCGTGCACAGTGTTTATTTTTCTATAGAAGGAATATAAGGCTCGACATGTGGGTCAGGATCAATGCCCTAAAGAAGCCCAAATCCTCGAAATGTTGACAATTTTCCTACTTTCAGTTTGGGGCAGTTGTGTAGCATTTGGATGTATCGAGTTTTTATCAGTGCTGCTAGTCAATAGTGTCTCAGGGACGGGGTATAGGGACAATATGAATTTCTCATAGCCCCCCCCCCCCCACACACACACACACAAAAAAAATCGTGGTAACGGAAAGGATTATGGAGCCATATAACTGCCACCACTTAACTTTAAGATTTCATGAAAACTTTCGTAAAAATTATGGGATATTTCATGAAAAAATATAATTATCATGAAGACAGATAAATTATCTTAACACGAAATTCTGCTTGTTAGTGCTCTTAACTGACACCACATAAAGATGATGCTTTCACGAAACTAAATGCGTTTTTCATGAAAGTATAAAGATGTTTCGCAAAACGTAAATATGTTTTGGTGAAAATAATCGACTTTCGTGAAAAGTTTCGCGAAACGTAAAAATGTATTCGTGAAAAATAATACACTTTCGTAAAAAGTAAGTTGGTTTCTTAAAAAAAATAACAGGAATGTTGTGGCAGATCAAAGCAGTAACTGGCAATATTCACGCTAAGATATTCATCTTGCATTCATAATATTTTTCTGTTTTCATGAAATCCCTCGTTAATTTCACGAACTATTTCATGAAAATTAATATTTATGTGGTGGCAATTATATGGCTCCATAATAAAGATATCTCATTTTGAAGAAGTTTTTTCTACTGCGTGATGTTACTCATGCTTTTTTTATCTCTTATAAAATTCGGAAAATAATTGTTTTATTGAGGCAAATCATATATTTTCTGATAAAATTGAAATTTCCATTAAAATGTGAGTGGGTCCGGCTCTTTGCGAACACCTGTTTTTATTCCTGGACAAATTTCAAAAAGTGAGGTATCATTTTAAAGCGGAATAATAAATCTATTGCATCAACTTACTAGTTTTTGTCTGTGTATATTAAAACAGGAGATATAATGTATTGAGAACAACGAGCATATATTACGAGATTTCAGAAGACTTCCGCGAGATATATTGAGATTCGGTACAATTTTCCAATCTTTGTTTATTTAGGTCTTTGACAATCGGTATAATCTAATTTTGCATGCATTGAATGTTACAAATAAACGGTGCTCAAGGTCCACAACCACATCCAGGCTACTACCGTCTGTATAAATTATGTTATTAAATAAATCGAGAAGCCGATTTATAATGTATAATATGATATTTTTTGCTATTACAGTTCCGCTAATAAGACCACTTTGATTATTTTGAAATCATGCAGATTTTTGTCCGTTTAAGGTCCCAAAGTATTAAATTTAGAACAAAAAAGGTCCGCTAATAAGACCGATTCGCTATTAAGACCACATTTTTACTGGTCTTATTAGCGGAACTTCACTGTAATTGACAACTACGAATAAGGTTGTTTATTTAAAGAGTGTTTATTATAAAGGTACATGTAAAATAACTGTGCAAACCAATATGTGTACATGTATACTCTCTAAAATAATTAATCAACAACATATTAAATAGAAAACATATGTGAGAATATAAACAACGACACTGGTGTTAATATTTGAGATCCGCCTTCATGCCCTAGTGGCAGTATGTCTCCCCAGTCTCATTATCCTGACACTAGGCCAGCCAGTTCTGAGACTACACTTGTAATTCGATGGGTTGGCGGAAAACTATTGTAACTCCAATATAAAACATAGAGAGTTACAATAGTTTTCCGCCAACCCATCGGTATAGGCTGAGTACACTGGAATGGGGTTATATCAACACCATTTTAACGTACGTATATATAGTCCAGTCAGGATAAAAATCCAGTGACGCAGCGGTCGAGTCCACTATAACGGTGTAAAACCAATTATACAGGCTTATACTATAATTTCAATGCTAAACTAACATACTAAACTTCGCTCTACCTGTTTAGACAATGGTTGTGATTTTTTGCGTACACATGAACTGCAACGTCACTGTCACAATATCCTAACTGGACTATACATTGTGCATATATAGCCTAATCACAAATTCTTAAAACATTCCCCTATAATATTTATAACTATATGTACGAGCTCGTACATGTCTGAGATGATGAGATTGATAGAAGATATACTATATTCACTTAAACAAATTACAGTAGAAGTATTCAACATATAGTTATGTTATCTCATTCGTTAAAGCCACACAAAGGTAACTGTATTATTGAAAAACAATGACTCAAATTGTTTGTAAACTTTACGTTTTAAGTATACATGTGTGTATATCAATTTATGAAAAAAATGAAATGCGTTATTAATGATACATGTACATGTTGCTATTTAAAACACCCGTAATTGAAAACATCGTGATAAAACTGCAGCTGAAAACATAATAACTATGTGTTTTACTAATACGAGACAAAACTACGAACATATTGTATTTATTGAAATTGTGTGGCGTAATAATACGACACAGATCGATATTTGCAGCTGCAATTTTATCACAATGTTTCTAATGACGTATTCACAATGACGTATTCACAATGACGTATTCACAATGACGTATTCACAATGACGTATGTTTCGGCCAATGAAATCACAAAAAGGATAAACATTTGTATTATTGTAATTTGTTAAGATGGGCTTAGTATATCATTAAATAGTAAATAAAATTATCAAAAATAGTTATGTACATGTATTATACGATATGAAAATCACATAGGAAATTTCTAGAACACTGACAAATAAACAATGAACGTTCTAAATAGCAATTTTTAATGTTTCTGTATAACCTTATAGCTATGTATTATCTAGAACCGTGACGAATACTGTAGCTGCGATATACACTCAGTACATGCAAAAACGCACACTTCTGATTTTCTCTCGGTTCGTTAACTCGCATATAGTTACTTCAAACGGATACTATTTAACATTTTTGCAGCAAGTATTATGTATTTCAAAGGAATTCTCAATTACTTTGAGAATGTATGTCAGAATACAATGAAATAATACTTTACAAACATTGAGTTACTAAATTTGACAAATTAAAATAATAATTTTCTAAGATACACTGAGCGGCTTTGAAAACGCAACACTTACACTTACATAGCTTATATGTATGCATGCATAACCCATAACTCGGCAATTGTAGCTAAGATATATGGCATTACAATCCATTTCATTCCATGACAATCTGATGAGACACATTACAACCACAATAAAACAATTATGTCATAACCAAAAGCACATTTTATGCAATATGTCCTTCAGCGTATTTCTGATTGCAAGGCCGATGTGTGCCTATTCTTCGTATAAAATTCGGGAACAAGTGTCCGTGCGTATCATGGAGACAGAAATAAAGTAAAACACAGATAAATATGAAGTTCAATTTTGATTCAGAAAAAATGAATTTTATTCACTCTATCTCTATCCAGAATTACTTCCCTTTGACTGTAAAATTATCAGTATTTTTAGGTAAATCTGAAACATTGCTATCAAGCGTTTTTGAAACTTCACGACCACTATGTTGCGGAGTGGTAAATCGCCTGATTTTGTGTTTTTCGAATTTGTGGATTAATTGACTATTCAAATTGACCTTACATAAAAATAATAATTGCATCGTACATTTTTGTACAATCAATTCCTCTTACGTGTTCCGTTTTATCCATTTCATGGTTCAATGCACCATTGTAGCGAATTAAGATAGAAAGAGCATCGAGTTGCAATCCACGGGTAGCTAAAAACACGCACACTTAATTTCGTTGAGAAATAATAATAAATAAAAAAGTTATCTTGATTTTCATTAGTGTTGCTTTTTCAAAGCCGCTCAGTGTAGATACATGTTTATTACATGTCTATGTATAGGAGGCCACTATGTAAGTTTATGATATCGCCTATATAAAAAATATTATTCAAGGTTATTATTCACCACAACATGTATATAAATTAAGTAATGGTTATATCCCCATAATCTATGGTCAAATCTATTATACTAGCATTTTACTATACTATAAATTAAATATTTGTGTACTAAACAAAGGATATGTTATAACCGCCGTACTTACATGTAGTCAAATGTGACAGCATTACGAATTTAGACAATAGTTTGAAGATATTAATATCAATTATTTACAACATATTAATAACAATAACATATTATTTACAATGATATAATACAGCACATGATTAGAACTAAAGACATTGGCAAGTCTCTCTTCCTACATAAATTAGGCATTGACGTCTGTATGACTAATTCAGGGTTATCTAAGACTACTTCCGTTAGATACTATTGAATATGTTGTGGTGTTATGCTTACCCTGTTAATAACCGATAAATGCAAACAACAACGAACACAATGATAAGAAGCTAAGTTTCAATGTATTCATAGATGTACATTCGTCCCGCTTTGTAGAAGCCGGAATAAACGTATTTATGAATGGTAACCATTTATTTCGCATATGAATGATTAAAACTCATCACATTGATGAACATATATACTAACTATTATTTCTAATCACTATACTTAAGAACTATACTAAAGCACGAAAATTGTAATTGCTTGGCCCTTATACTAGTATAATATCATGTCAAGACGTCTATGTTAGAATTGTCTGATTCCAAAAGGTTATCAGTCAAAAGTTTTAGAGTAATCTTATACATGATCATATTCGCCTTCAAGTACACAAGCCCCTTGCGTCGTCTTATCATTACTTGTGTTATTTTTTGCAGTCTCTAACACATCATAGTTTTCATCTTCTATGCTGTTCTTATTGTGGTTTTGCTTTCGATCAGTAGATTTTGGTTTGGCACTCGGTATATGAGAGTATGTTTGATCGACAATGGACGATTCAATGTTGGCTTGATTCAGGTGGTTATAAACGTTCTCTTCATCTGATTTTGTGACGGGTATGTTGCCAGTATGCATGTAATGCGCCTCGGAATATTCACTCTCATTTTGACTTCTAAATTTTGAATAGCCGCCAATATTCACAGCATCGGGTTGTTTATACACAACTTCATAATGTTCATTCAGATCAGCCATCGCATTGGGGTTATCGAGTTGACCAGGTCTGTTGTTTTCACCTTCATGTCTTTGTTTCCTTCTCCTGTTTCTTAAAATACATATGGCTATCGTAAATATATAAATTGGAACAAGGACCATGAGTATAATCAATTTTAAAAGAGTACTTAACACAGCTTTATTATAAAAAAAGTTTCTAATCATCAGATAAGAGTTTTTAACACTTCACCTGTGTATAGTACATTTTCTGTTATCTATCTGTAACTTTCAAAACTAGCCATTTTGTACGTATACGTATGGCAGGTTGTGATGTTGTGATAATTGATTTACTCTGAACAATCATTTTGTTATAGAGTTTTTGGTGTTCATATGCGTAAGCATACACGCTAACAGTAGGAATTACATTGCCCCTGTCTGTAGATCTAAGCTTATTGTGCGCCCAATTCAGTGTCCTTATTGAATCCTTTAGGACAGGCTGAATAATTACGTCATGTTGGATCAATTAACAATCCGATAGATTCAGCAGGCAATGGACAACTCGAATAATAAATATGTCAACTTTTGTATAATATTTTGCCGCTGTATGAGTATTCTATGTGATTGGCGTAAACACCATTGAAACCTTTCTTGATAAACATGTACATGCATTACCTTCGTAGAACGAGTAGACATACGACTATGCTAACGATCAACACTAAACCACCACCAGCTGCTGGAATGACTATATACATCATCAAGGACTTGGAATCTAATAAAATATAACACTTAATTAATTTAACATTCTAGCATAATAGTACAACAGAATAAAGTGTAAACTGTGTACTGAGTATCCATTTTAGTGTATCGATATATTTTTTCCTTAGTATAAATATTGATAAAATCATAAGTGACTACATGTAGTTTGAAACTGTTTGCAGAGTGGCGCGCCATAAATGTATTAATGCACGTATTCCAAGTTAGTATCAAAACATCACACAATGAATCATTTGCGTATGGAATGATTTATTTTGTATTGGCGAAACTAGTTTATTACGTAGAAAGCGATGTAAATGTAATTTAGATAATTACAATATATATTTCAGTTAGAGGGTGGTGCAAGTCCGCTGTCATTGTGTTGGTCATAGCGATCAAGTGGCGTAATACAAATTCAGTTCATCAAATTAACGAAACTCTTGTAAATACTCGTACAAGACAAATGTCATCAATTCAGGGACGATTTATGCCAAATCATTTGCAAAAGGTTTTAATTTTAAGATGGTGTCCAGATAGTAGAAAGAACAAGTAAAAATATTGTTTATATGAATACACTGGAATGTGTACCACACGAACCTTCAGGAATTCCTCCTTGTTCGCCATTAGAATTTGTTGAACCATTCGAAGCTGAAGTTTCAGTTACTTTACACCGAAAATACGTAAAAATAGCATACAACTGAATAGAATGATTAGAACACACAATCGAATAAACTTCAGTAACCAAAGGTCAAGTTCGGTAACCTTAAATATAATGCGTGTTAGCATCCCGATGTTACGTCTGTATAAAAAGGTCGGTGGGTAGAGCTATGACAATTGATGAAATTACATCGATTAGTATATGCCGTTTAGGACAGCTCACACATTGATCATGCCCTTACGAATTGGGGTTTGTTGGAAGTGAGGTGGTTTCGGCATGAAATAATGCCGGTGTATAATATATTAAATAAGTGATCTTTTCAGTAGATGAGGCATTCGCACGTTTAACGAAGCTTTTATTTATAACCAATTACACAAATGTATATTAGTGTCATTTTGAATGTTATCATAGTAGTCAAAAATGTATGGAAATCTGAATACAACCTGCGGTCGTTGTTGTTGTGATGTCCTTACAGTGCTGTCCTGTCCAGCCATCTAAGCATTCACACTTGTAGGTGACATCGATGGTTTGTTTACATGACGCACCATTGAAACATGGATTAGAGTTGCAATCTTTTTAAAAGATGGTTCATTACGCAAATGATTCAACATATATATGCAAGACAGAGACATAAGGAGCATGCACATAATCAATAAAAAGTATTCAATTGTATAACTCGGATTAAATAGTCATATATAAGATACGTTTGTATACAAAAAGACGACCTACTTTTTTTTAGAATATATATGTGTACAGGGTGTCCAAAAAGAAAGTATACAGTTTCAGTGTTTATCTATCAAACATTTTCATTCTACTATCGCAACGATAATTTGCACATGTATAGACAAAATATGTAAGTTTTTCTGGGACCAATTTTAAGATTATATAATTTTCTAAAATTACCTTATTTTGTCCGTGACGTCATTTTGTATTAATTAACGACGTTTTCACGATGCATGTTGCCTTCTGACATTTCCTTTCTTGCACTCGTTGTTTGAAACTATCAATTACATTTGCACATGTGTCTTACCTGATCTTCTAACCCTTTTTATGTTTCTCAGCAGCATAAATATATCCGTTGGCTTGATATTGTACTCTAGCGATTCAGATAGCAAAATAGAAATAAATTAACTCAACCCGTTACTTGTCTTTGCCAGCTCATTCCTAAACACCACAGGTGATTTATTGTTTTGAATGATACATAGCTAATTCAAGATGTGCCAGTGCCTCACATTGTACGTAATGGATTGGATGAATTCCTTTAAACAGTTGGATTCAAAGTAATTTCCAGGAAATACCACTGTGGTGTGACATGACCCGCCCACAGCCCGGATCAAAATCATTGCGAATTCTTCTTGTCGCTATATGTGAAATCGCTAGCGTACAGCAAAAAGCCAACAGACACGTCTATGCTCACGAGAAACATCAAAACAGAAGGTAAGAAGATCAGTTTAGACACATGTGCAAAAGTGCAAGAAGGAAAACGTAAGAAGGGTGGACATCTTGAGAAAGCCAAAAATTACTGAATAGACGTCACGGGCAAAATAAGGTAATTTCAGTAAATTTATTTTTTTCTAAAAATTATCCAAGTTATAATCTTAAAACTGGTCCTAGAAAAAACTTACATTTTTGGTCTAAACATGTGTAAATTGTCTATACGATAGCAGAATGACTGACATACTAGTGTTCATATACTGACGTCATTTTATGAGGACAAATGTTTTAAAGCACTCTTTGCATCAATACAGTATAATGAAATATTCGCTACAACGACAATTTTCTTCAGTGTACCGATACCTGACTGTATGGGTATAGGACATCGTGTCAATTTTATATGATATCCTCGTTTGGATACAGATAGGCTAAATATATTCCTCCGATAAACCAATTTTGACCAAAAAGCATTAAATTAATCAAGCTTTTATCATTACTATAAAACACGACTTGTTGTTAATCCCAAAGTCCTACGAATCTCGAACCAGCCGGAATGACACTAAAATGAAAAAAAATCGAAACGATATGTATACAATATTCCGTGATTCGTTATCCTGACGACATCCCAGCTCATTCTGCCTCTCGTGTAACTAGGATATGAGAACTTTTGGAAACTATTTAGTTCTTACCCTTTGGACAATTTCCTTTAGATATTGTTATATCATAGATATAGACATTCTCAGCGGCTCCTGGTGAAGCACGGCCAACAAGTAAAACCTGTAGATTAACACAAATGGAATATAAATGACTTTATTTAAAGAGGTAACACTGTTGGGCAAGCCCATTCTGTCCTGTGAAACAAACAAAAATGACGTATGTACCATTCGTTAAAGGTAAGTTCATTTCTTGTGTCAGTAAGTTGAATGACAAGTTTTTAAATATGAAAGTAGCGAAACACAAAATAAAAATATGATTCTCATTGACTCTTATGTCAATTGTGTCATTTGATCGTAAGAAAATATCAAAACAAATTCAAATGCTTGCTATTTTTATCTTATAATTAAAATTTTCATCAAATAAACGGTATTGAATGTTAAAACGTTTATTTGGTTGTGTTACTTTGAAACATCAAGTGGACTAGACGTGTTACATTGTTACAGTGTTCCAAAATTGCTTAGCAACCGAAAATGTACAGCATAGATACGTTATGTACATTACGATGTTATCAAAACTATATTACTCTACTTAATAGTAGTAAGAAGACAGTCAAAAAATGGTTATTTTACCTTTGTTATGCAGTTGAAGCTGAGTTAATTTACCAAATATATATAGTTGATATTTTGTGAACTTTAATTTAGCACTTGAGTGTACGTCTATCAGACTTAACTCGATACTATTTCTCCCAGAATATTTCGGATATCCAACTGATATCGAAACTATTAGGAAATATCAATCGAATATTGTAACACACGAAAATAAATTAAATGTTTGTATGAAATCACGTTTCAACCTACCCTGTATACTTCTGTAGTATTTATTTGTATGTGTGCTTTTTCTAGGTCCTGATTGTTGCTTTTAGAGATCGAACGAATCAATTTATCATTTTTTTCATTTTGTCCAGGACCTATAAACACATCTAGTGAATTGGTTTTACTACCGGTTATACGGTGTAGAATGGACATACATATTCTCTCGGGATCCTGCATAGTACTTTTGATCCTTGCTGTTGCATTTTCTACTGCCTTCTTGAAAATGTAGATGCTCCTATCTGGAAAAGCATGCAAATTACCCACTCATTGAACATATACGATAAAAC
Organism: Spisula solida; assembly: GCA_947247005.1. Classification (NCBI taxonomy): domain Eukaryota; kingdom Metazoa; phylum Mollusca; class Bivalvia; order Venerida; family Mactridae; genus Spisula; species Spisula solida. The sequence continues at coordinate 17,041,730 of OX365946.1, forward strand.
TTATTCACAAATATTTAATTTCATAGTTACAGCCGTGACACTTATGACAAAATGATTTAAAGAATAAAGTTTCAAAACGGGTACACGTAAGTAAATCGAACCATAAGTACCCATTACGAGCTGTGCAACGCATATGCAGTTCTAGAGGTTATATGGGAATATTAAACATATAAACAACAACAATTCATCGTTATATTTTAGTTATGTTACGGGTAGTGCTGCAATAACGATGAAGATAAAAACAAGTGTATTTTGATATTGCGTTTTGATATCATGGATTTGAAACCGCAACACTGTGGTTAGTTGCCTTGTATTGGGAACGCAAATTGATATATTTTAATATACAAGGTCTTAAATGTCAACTAAATACCTTCATAATGATTAGCAAATATTTAAAATCGGATGTTAAGTAATAATGACATTATTACATGTATATGCTTGTATAAGATATTAATTTATAAGTTTGTAGGCAAACTGCACCAACGCTGCTTATCATCAGCCACTGATGAGATCAAACGCGTTTGTTAGGAAAGCGAATTAAAACCAGCTGAAATAATCCTAAAGATAGATGTTTTAAGTAAATGTCAAAAACAATATTGTATCGCAATCGCGTTATTCAAACCGTCAAAATTACACTGCGCATATAAGAGACTGATTAAAAAAACGAAACATCAAAACGAACGCATCATCACACATACGTACGAATGTACCAAATTAATAAGTTAAACAATTTCTTTTGAAAATGAAGATAATATAGTATGTACCAATCTCTTCCGTTTGAATTGCCCAACTTCTTGTGCCATAATCGTTTCGCCATGCGCATATTCCATCATCAAATGCACAGTCTTTAATAAAGGCAACACTATAGTGTACGTCCGGTTTAATGTTATATATCAGTAAAAACAATGTAGTGAAAGTTTGCGTCAATATAATTCGCTGGCTTAGAATTTGAAGGTCGTACTACGTACGTGTTGTTTTCTCAAAATTTTGATTTCGTATTTACGACCTTCGAATTCTAATCCAGCGAATTATCGTATCACCCTAATTGAAAGAACAGTAATTTTACTTATAAGACATAAACTAGACAGGTATGTAATGTGTAACTAGTTGTTGGTCCCCAACCCTTCATATCGGGAGAACCAATTGTCACGATTTAAAACTTTGACAACCAGCTCTGAAAACGAACGCTTTTAAAACCATTCTGTCACGAACGCGACAGCTAGGAGTGGGTAATAGCTTCAAATAGCTTGAAATCAGCCATTGTGTCGATTACTAAAGAAAAATGGTCCACGAATGCTAACCTAATGGTCCACGAATGCTAACCTAATGGTCCACGAATGCTAACCTAATGGTCCACGAATGCTAACCTAATGGTCCACGAATGCTAACCTAATGGTCCACGAATGCTAACCTAATGGTCCACGAATGCTAACCTAATTGCAGAATGTTAGTACATGTACTACGAGAGGTGCCCCATTTATATTTAACCTTTGAATATCCGATACTTTCATGTTGACCCGATATAAACGAAATAACTATTTTAAACCGCGTAAAATAATGTGTCAGGAAACATGTGCATTCACTGTTTGGTTTGTTTGTAATATGATTGGAGCCGAAATCAGCAATTTTGTAGAGGATGTGGCGTTTGGCTTTTTGAAGAAGGTGTTAATAGATCATGGATATACCGTTTCTGTGAAGACTTGTAGTAATTTTCGTCCCTAGAAGGGTGCTTTACGTTCTGTTGCTCTAATATGTGAAATGTCATAAAATATTAAAAAATGCCAAAAAGTCACGATTCCTTCAAAAATCGTACCCATTAGTTATTTGATAACTAGGATAACTCCAATAACCCAAATTGGGATTGCAATGAAGGTAGGAGTATCCTTCGAAACTATTAATCAAGTAATTTAAAAAATGGCGAATGCCAAACTTTGAAAAACGGTCGGTGTTTACCAGCGATTTTACAAAAAAAGCCAAGGGAGACAATCGTCTTAAACCCCCGTACATGCTACAACGGAACGGTAATTTCGATAACCGTGTCATCTCTGTTGAGATTATGCTTTATCATTGAGATAATTACGGTAACAGAACAGATTGCTATTTGAGAAATGTCTAAGAGACTATCACAAAGTTAACATTCGCTAAGCAACTTGAGTTCCCACCTGGTTGCATGGCATGTGCTGTTGTTTGTTAAAACTAATACAATAGAACTCATAATGTATTCTACAAAGGGAAAAATAAGCGCACAGTATTATTCTCCTAACATTTAAAATAGTTTTTGGACAAAATGTTTGCCACATCTCGTTCCTGACGAGTATGCCTGGAACTTGGTGTTTTGGTCAAGACTCGGCTTCATACCCTACCACAATCAAGCTATTCGATACCTTAAGAAAACGAATTCCAAGTTTATTTCACCAGAATAGAGAATGCCGAAGTCTTACAATCCTGTATTCATGAACTTTAGAATCTTAACGAGAAAGCAGCATTGATTACACTCGATCAATGTTTACACTATCAATATGGGTTTTCTGTCTTAAAAAAGCTCAATTGGATGTCCCTACCAAATTGTTGATTTGGAGTCTAACTAAAACGCAAAAATAAAAAAACAGTGAGTGCATATGTTAGTCGACACATTAATATACATTGCTGTATAGAGACATTTCGATTATAGCGTTTCAGCGTGAAAATATCGGATGTTCAATAGTGTTCAAATATAAGTGGGGCACCTCTCGTACTCGATGTCTTAACCAATTAAACCACAAATTTATTTTCTGTCGGTTAAGCGAAGCGCATAAGACGGAAAATGCTTTCCTGTGATTGGTTAAGATCTTCTAATTGCACGAATCAGGACTTGTTATGTTGGTAACCATAGCGCATGAGTTGTCGTGCGCAGTGATTGAAGGTATGTGGTCATTCAGCTTTGGGCACTTAGAGCTTACAAGACGTATAATTTTTCGTGGATAGTGAAGACCACACCTAACGCAGTTATTCAGCAGACGTTATATTTAGTGTTAGAACAATTGGACTCAGTAAAAATAGTGTTTCGATTAACATTATGGACGATTCAGTTGAAATTCGAGACTGTCTTAGTCAGCCAGTTTGACGAACAGCTACGCACTTGACAATGGAATGCTGACAGTGCAAACGTTCCATTTATCCTGTTGGGGATAATTCTACAGAAGAACCCGTTCGGGCCAGATATTGCATGCCTACCATGAGACATGGACAAGAAACCACTTCGTATGGCGAGAGTTTTGCATGGCCGTGTTGGACGATTTCCATAAGCAGAACGAGTCGATGTAGATGAATAAACACCCGCACTGCAGAATGGAAGATGAGTATTTTACGTGTTTTATTGTTTTATTGTTTTGATAGTTGTGGTATTGATTGACGCACGAATATTTCGTGCGAAGAAATCTGTTTAAAGTATCGGTAGTTTTACACATCTAGATTGATTGGCTTTTAACTTAATTGTAAAAAATGTTTGCATTTAAAATCTCCAAGTATAGATATTAATACTATCATAATCTCTGTCATCCGTATGGGTTTAAAATGGAAATATTTACTAGCTTTGTACATGAAAATACAGAAATGTTGGCTAAAATATATGACATAATGTTTTATTACTGCTATTGATACTTTATAACAGGTGCTGCACGTGGAAAGTAGATTTTGGTATGTAAACATTGATGGGTAGGAAAATACAAATGTCTTACTTATTTATGTTCTACCCAATTGATTTGATAATCGAAAAGATAATATATTTGTTAAAAAAGTTCGACCTTAAATTGATTATTTAGGCTTTTGTGGATGGTACGCCACTGCATAATCCAGTTAGAATCTGGTGACAGTGAGGGATCCGTTTGTGTACACAGAAGATTGGAACCATGGTCTGAATAGGTAGTGCGAATATAGTGTGTTGGTTTAGCATTGAATATAATTTTATGGCTGTCTGTTTAAGCCTTTATAATTGGTTTTACACCGTAATATTGGACCCGACCGATGTGTCACTGTATTATTACCCTGACTGAACTATACTGTATGTATATTGTTTATACTGTATTATAATGTCAGTCACGGACATGCTGACAGAATACTAGTACGATGTATAATTCAGTTGCAATGTATTAGGTATGCATATTATGAGAATCCAAAATGTATATCACAGAACTAATGCATTATTAATTTTGGAAAATGTAATCAGACTGGTTGTGTAGCTTTAAATTCTAATTCTGGGATAAAGAACAGTGGAACGTATTGGAGTATTTCATATCTATATTATATCTGATTGGCAAATTCAAATGTGCCGCATACATTTATTTACAATGAGAGTTGTTAATAGCACATGCTCCATGCTAGAGCACTTAGATTAACTGTACGTGTTAATTAATGGATAATTCAGTTGAAATGATAGCTATTGTTGGTGTACATGATCTTTGTAGAAATGATTCACGTTTCAATAAGTCATACAGTGATCGTAATCACGGGTGCTTTTGCTCGCGGTGGGTCATAAATTTTGAAATGTATAGTATCCCAATAAGTCATACAGTGGTTTTGTTTATACGCTATGGGAACTAATGTACAAATGTAGTCTTGTTTAGATGAAGGGAGGACACAAAGGTAAATTTCGAAAACTGACAAATCAAGAGTTCTTGTATTAGTAAGGACCGTTGTTTGGTAATATACCAACTTTGAATTAAATATTGGAAATTGAAGGTGGTAGAGTTATCGAAAATGCTATTGGCTATTGGCACACCTACGAATGGTGAAAGTTAGAATCGGTATGATCGGTATGATCGGATCGAAGTGGGTAACGGTTGTTGGACGGGTAGCATTGACTGAGTAATTTTCTGAGAAAAGAATTACCTAATTGCGAGGAACAATTTTGTTTTGGTAGATTATAAGTGATAGCATTGATATGGTTACATTTGAACTGTTTCAAGTTTTAACCAAGTAATGCACGATATGAAACGGCGTGGCTGCCTTTAGAATTGCTAGACATTGAATAGTATGTCTAGGCCGACAAGCCTTGATAATATGTGTGGACATGGTATATATACCGTCAAAATGTTAGTACATTTGTAGTTCATATTATAAAAATCATAAATACATAAGCTTAATGCATATAAATGGTCATTTATGTCATAATTCCTTGTCATGGACTAATTTGTTTAGGCTTGCAGGTCTTGATAATGTATGTACCGGTAGACACTGAAATTATAAGCTTGTTTACGTATTTGTTTATAAGTTATAAAATATTTGTTATAAATTTGACTTCAACTTGGCATGGTATATATATTGGATCTTATGTTAAGGTGTTTACTAAATTTAAATTCAATTTGGCGTGTTAATTTAACTATAATCCAGTTAGGATCTGGTGACAGTGACGTAGCCGTTTATGTGTACACATAAGATTACAAGCATTGCCAGTATAGGTAGTGCGAATATAGTTTGCTAGTTTAGCAATGAAAATATTGCTGTCTGTTTTAGCCTTTATATTGGTTTTACACCGTAATAGTGGACCCGACCGCCGCGTCACTGTATTATTACCCTGACTGTGCTATAGTAATCAGCAATTTTTATGTATTGCACGTGTTTTGCTTGTTTTTGAGCATTATTTCTAAGCGGACAAAACTTCAATGACGTGTTTAAGCATAGCACATTTACTATTTTAAAATCAATATACTTAGCCAGGATAGCAATATTATTACGTACAATCATGTACTTAGTGGCTATACAATGAATATAATGTTCGGCTGACAAGTCGGGATATTAGTTATAACATGTTATGGAGCAATATGCTAACTTCTAACATATGTTTTCGTTTAAACTAATTGTTTTAATCAGTAATGGACAATAAGCATGTTTATGAATCGGCGTGGCTGCCTTTATAATTGCTAGACATTGAGTAGTATGTCTAGGCTGACAAGCCTTGATAATATGTGTGACATGGTATAGTTCATGTTGACAAGTCTTGATAATATGTGTGACATGGTATAGTTCAGGTTGACAAGTCTTGGTGATATGTGTGGCATGGTATAGTTCAGGTTAACAAGTCTTGATAATATGTGTGACACGGTATAGTTCAGGTTGACAAGTCTTGATAATATGTGTGACATGGTATAGTTCAGGTTGACAAGTCGTGATAATATGTTATTGTATAAATGATTCGTGTGTATATGTTAACATCTGATATGTTTACGTTTGAACTGTTTTAACAAGTAATGGTCGATATGAATCGGCGTGGCTGCCTTTAGAATCGCTAGACATTGAATAGTATGTCTAGGCTGACAAGCCTTGATAATATGTGTGGACATGGTATAATATAATACCGTCGAATATGTTTAAAACTTGGGAATGTTGTTAACTTTTGGTACAATAGTGCGCCATATTAAATGTATATATGTATCAGTGCATTTTTAAAATTTTGAATTTAGATTAACGTCTCGTTTGGGTAATATTGCGGACCGTAAGCAAAACACATACGATTTATAAGAAATGTACAACCAGTAGTTTACTGCTTTCGTACACGAAGTGACGTACTGCTATTGTAGGCTGCCAAGCCTTGATAATATGTGTAGCAAGGTATAAATACACCAGTACAGTATATGTATATATGAATTTAACAAGCAATTAACATTTGTGTTTGATATGAATAGGTATGTCTGTCATTTTATATTTGAGCTGAAGAGTATAATACATAGGCTGTCAAGCTTTGATAATACGTGTAGATAATGAGTTATTGACCTTTATTATCGGTGTTTATACGAATGTGTTTGTTCATACAATCTGTTTATTTCAGGATGATTATAACGGAATTGATGACTTGACTAAATTGGCTGCGGGTTAGATACCTCGGATCCCGGAATTACTGAAGGACGCTTGCACAGACAGCACCACCTAAGTGACAACAGTGGTTTTTATTGTGTAGTAAGTGGACCTGAGGTAATTGTGGGTGAAGAGGATATCATTCCGATCATGAGCAATTCTTTTTCTTCTATAATGTGTAATTCTAATTCACTCAGTTTTACGATGAAATCAAATGGATACGTGTTTGGTTTAATATGTTAGTGATCAATGTGTACGTTACTTTTTACATCGGTTTTCTATGAAGAACCTTTTGTGAATGCTGAGAACTAACCAATGATTAATGTGCTGAAACTCTATTCGTTCAGATATTGTATTCAACTTCGAAAGTGAAACAATTTAAAACCATATTAACTTTTGAACATGTTGATTCTTGATGTTTCGTAATTTACACATGACAATGCGAATTTAAGAGACACAACAAGTGTTGCTATGAATATGCATACGGTGGTTATGTGAAATGTCTTTTATTATAATGTTTCACAATAAACAATTTAAAAAGCGATTTTAGTAATTTAATTGTTACTGTTTATAGCACGCACGTATGGTTTTCCCGTTCTTTTAGGTTCAGCTTGCCCAAGTGCTTATTACAATTACACTATATAATAAGTTATAAAGTGTTTGTTGTTTAATGTAGTAGATCTATGGTATAGATCTGTGAAGATCACAGGAAATTTATTTTCTGTCGGTTAAGCGAAGCGCATAAGACGGAAAATGCTTTCCTGTGATTGGTTAAGATCTTCTGATTGCACGAATCAGGACTTGTTATGTTGGTAACCATAGCGCACGAGTTGTCGTGCGAAGTGATTGAAGGTATGTGGTCATTCAGCTTTGGGCACTTAGAGCTTACAAGACGTATAATTTTTAGTTCATAAAAATGGGGAATGATGCGTGTTATGTGCTATAAATTTGTTACATGTACTTTATGTATATGAGATGATGTTGGTATATTAATGTGTATGCATATTTATGAGACGAACTGTTGCTGATAGAATGATTAATGTATTGATAATAGAAAGTAAGCTAGCTTGCCCAAGTGCTTATTACAATTACACTATATAATAAGTTATAAAGTGTTTGTTGTTTAATGTAGTAGATCTATGGTATAGATCTGTGAAGATCACAGGAATATACTTTAGACAACATTTGTGTATGGCATGACAGCAGATTTCAACATTACATTTGTCTTAATCTAAATGATGAAAATGTAATTTATGCATACCTAAGTGACATGAAATGCCATTGATATCGTCTATGGCTACGTCTCCTTTTTCATAAAATGTTTCGCCTACTTTGGCTTCTATAACGATCTGAAATGCAATTTTAACAGGTTTTAATAGAAAATGTGTCATGACAGTGAAATGCCATTGAACAGGGGTTATTGGTATGAAAAAAAATAATACTCACAGTTCTTTCCACTCGGGAAAGAGACTTACACAAATATACATTGTTGAATTAAAAAGAGGCTTAAGGTATAATGATATATAACGCGCCAATAGTATAGCGTGTATGTACACTTGAATTCAAACAAAACGCATGGAGACAATATAAGTATAAATGAACTTATCTACTCACTTGAAATGGTACATTATACTGAAATTCAATTAAAGCACGTTTCCACTGATTCTCGCCGTCGCCTTTTATCTCAAACACCTTACGCTCCGAATTTTCTTCCTTCTTGTAAACAGACAAGGCACCCATATCGCCACCATGCATGTGGTACCAAAATGTCAAACATACACTATTATCAAATTTTATTTCCGGACTTTTCAATCTTGTGATTTGGTTCTGGTGGTACGCTGAACATGAATACATATAATATCCATCTGAAAGTATGCATATGAGATTTAGAAATCAAATGCTATGCATGTGAATTGTAGTTGATTTAATAACAAATGAATCTGTGTACACACTCCTTATTGTGGCAAAAAAATACACTTAACAAATCTTTAAAGTTTGCATGTATATAGGTATCCATAGCTCGGTCAATATGTGTTTGATTTTGCTGAAATGTTTAACATAGGTAGCTTGGATACGTGGAATTACAATTCAATTGATGTTATTACAATATGATAACAATTGTCACAAACAGAATAAACAGATGATGACATAAGCAAAAGGAATGTCACAAATTTTTGTTGTGTTTTCATCGAGTGTTTTTCAGGCTGTTAATACAGTTATGTGCCCTCTTTGCTGATCACGTTCGTATTCAAGTGTACGTTCTGATCACGGAGACATAAATGTGGCCGCGACTGCGATTTTTGGGCTTACGCGCATATTGACGTCGTTGAGTAAAAGTGAAACAAAAAAACTGACAATTTTTTCCCCTGAAATCGCTGAAAATAACGATTAAACTCGTTCTGCATTATTTAAACGCACAAAGTTTTCATGAATAAATAACCTGTAAAGAATTAGGATAACATAAAATCAATAGTTTTGTGAAATAGTTTTGTGAGACTCGGCGGAAGTGATTTTCCCACGATGATCTCCCCTGCAACATGTCTGGCTGGATACGATCACTGGTGAGACGAAATTGTCAATTTCGCAAAGTGTAGTGAACGACAGCAAATGAGAAGGAGATACCATTACCAACGAACAATTATGTAATAGATACAGTACTAGTTATTCGTCAAAATTGTCTTCTTACAAGGGTTATTGTACAGTTTTGTGAGGACAAAGAACATAATTGTCCGAGGCGAAGCCGAGGATAATTTGTTGTTTGTCCTCACAAAACTGTACAATAACCCTTGTAAGAAGACACTTTTGACGAATAACTAGTACTATATCTGACTTATACTCCGACAAAAACAAAACGATCACCAGAGTGACAATGATTATCAAAATCTATTCTGGCACAATTCAAGAACAGAAGATGATTTGCATTTTAGAAAATGTAATTCTAATGTTCAAAATAAGCTTGGCCTAATGATCCTAAGGGATTATCTAACTGTCTATTCATACAGTGCTGAGCATTTATTAGCTTGTGAAAATGTATTGAGTAAACATCAAGTGTGCCCATGTGTTACTACACCACATAAAATAATACACATCTATAGGTTTCTTCATTGGTGACGGATGATACAGGCTTGATGCACAAAGGTACATATATGTGCATATTATTTGTCTTTTATTTTGTATTTAAAAATAGACAATCCATGAAAATATTTTCAAACAGGTTCATATAAAAAAGCTTCTAATAGATTGTTAACTGTTTTGTGAATGTTAAGGCATTATGATATGATCCTTAACGAAATGTTATATTTTCATATGGATATATTAATTGATCTAATACACACTGTAGCGCACAGACAATCCAATGTTGTATTGAAGTGATACTTAATGGCATCAGCAATGCTCATGAAAAAAATGGAAAAAAAAGTTATAGCCACTAATCGGTTGATGTACTCGTATATAATTCAGGTTTCTTGCAATTGATTGCCAATTTGCACAATATATGTTTCAAGCTTACAAATGGATTGTCATTCTTTTTCCATTGCTATTGATAATTAATACTGTAAAATCATTCAATTTAGAGGAGTTTTACTCTGGGGATTATAAAAAATAAGCCATTGTTGTATAGTTGTTGGTGTGTAGATAAATTGTGAGGATTGAATTTTATGATTTAGTTCAACCAAGACATTGAATAAAATTTAACGCCACAAACTTAATGTGTTTTACAGTAATGCAGCATGTTAATCCATGCTGTGTGTTTATACTATTTCCTAGCTCCATGTTCTATGCTTTAGGCAATCAGTTACAATGTCGTTTATTTAACTGTTACTCAGATTTGTCATAGTTTTCATCTAATTGACCATTTATGGCAATTATTTTCTGAGTGAAACAGTTTTCTTATAGCTCACAAAAGTGTCCGCTTACGAAAATAATGTACACTTTTTGAATGGAATCAGTGGGCGTGTCGGAGTATAAGTGTAAGTAGTGGACCATAAATCCACGTTTGAATTGTTTTATTTATGAAATATTTGATGTTTTGTGATCTTATTTAACCCGGAAGTGCTACAATCGCCACCTACCGATATTGCTTGTTTGTTTACACTGGTTACCATGTTCATGACCGCCATCAATTTGAAAGTTGTTACAACATGAGCCAGTGTAGCCAAGGGTGCACAATTCCCTACACGCTTTCACAAGCTTCAGATTTAGATTTTATTATTGAACTACAGTGCGTTGAGCGCCTATATTTTCAGCCCTCCCATGACACAATCATTAATACTTGTAGTCTGTTGGACACCAGTAGTCAATCTGAAGGTGACTCTACGTCAGAGTCGGAATTGTTAAGCTCTGATAGTGATAGTGATGGTCCTGTACCAGTTTCTATTGAACCAAGTACACATGACAACTTGGAGTATATATCAATTGCCAAGTTCAGGAATGACACCTGTTGGTGTAGGATACATGACAATCCTTGTTCTGAAATCGTTGATTTTGAGCAATTGACTAAATTTCGTGGGACATGCACCGAAATGAGCAAAGATGAACTTGATTTGACTATAAAGGCGGAGTTGTTCGGTTAGAATATATGCTTTCAGTTGTATATGTCCCGAGTTGCCTTAATCAGTGTTAATGTACTCAATATAAATATTACAATATACTGTTATTGACTTATGGTGAGGTGGATATGATATTTGTTGACCTGCAAAAAAGTGATATTTACCGATGACGAAGTCGGAGGTCAATATCACTTTTTGGAGGTCAACTAACCATCATATTCATCGAAACTTTAGTCGACATCTGTTAAATTATATACCATCTCATAAGTCAAGGAAAAAAGATATTGACTCTTTTTAAATTATAATGACATCCAGTCTCTCTTCAGGAAAGTGCATGCATTAGAAATAAAAGACAAGTCTTGTTCAAATTTTCTAGCTAATAAGGCTGAAAATTATTATGTATATATGTATGTATTAGACAGTATTCGCATATAATTAACGGCCTTTATTATAACTTTATTATAAAGTAAGAGTTCATAAATATGTATGGGCAGTTGTAGGCCAAATAAAACAGGAAATGACGCTACGTCATTAGGATTGTTATGTCGCAGGAAATGATGTCATGTCATAAAAAATGTTATATCCACCCCAGCCTCGGTTTCGGGTGGTGGATATTGACTTCTCATGCAGGCCGTCTAAGCCAATCAGAATCCTTATTACATACATGTAATAGGTATACAATATAATTATAGATTATTTAGATAGATTTTGTTTCAAAATATGACATGTTTGACAGCATTGTTCATCGCCTCTATTGTTGTGTCCTAGCACATCAACAAAATTTTATTCTAACGTGGCTTTGAATACTAGTAATCTTTATAGATTTTATGTAGTTCTTCACTCAGTACAGTGGCTTCTCAAGACAAACTCCTAAATTACATGTCTGTTCTAGAATATTAGGTGGTTTCAAAGAAAATAATTTACCTTTTAATGATTCTGGGCTCAAGTCCGAAATACATCTGTATTAATAACTTAAATTGTGAGGGGGTGTATGTAGTATTCTGTATAGGATTCAATTACTAAAAGGGAGAAACTTGTGTAGGCAGCCGGCTAGCTCAGTCGGTAGAGCATTCGCCCTGTAAGCGAAGGGTCCCGGGTTCGAGCCCAAGTCTAGTTGCACAATTTTCTCACCTGGTTACACCTACATATACAACATTAAGCATATGTCATTCCTGAATTATTGTATTGTAATTAGGTCATAGGAAAGCAGTTGGTGCTGAGGCACTGAGCAAAAGAACAAAAGGTGCTGGAAATGTAATACGTCAGAGAGCAACACAAGAGTATTTCTTCCGTGGTGTTAAAATATGTAGGGCAACTTTTTGTTTCGCCAACAGTGTAAATAGAAATACTTTATAATCTATTGCTAGTTCCCTTGACAAGGAAGGTCTGAAACCTAGAGTGCATGGGAACTCAAAAAGTCAACTCCACAATAGTCTGTCGTGGGAAGACAAGGAACGGATAAAATGTTTCACCCATAAATATGCCAGTTTTAATGCACTACCACTTCCTGGTAGATTGCCAAATTTTCCGAATAAGACTGTCCTTCTCTTGCCCTCGGATAGGAGCATGTAAGATGTGCATGAACTATATCAAGCATCGGCCAATGAATTAGACTATAGCAATGTAAGCCTGAGGTCATTTCAGAGGAACTCTGTCCATATATAGCCATTGCCCGACCAAAGACAGACCTCTGTCATAAATGCCAGCTATTGTCCACAAAAATTTCCAATTCTGGGCTTTTGGAAGAAAATGAAAAGCAACAGATCCTCGAGGCCTACACGGAGCACGTTCAACTTGCTAAAAGTGCCAGAGAATTTTATAGAAAGCAGGATACAATTTAATGTGACTGATTTAAGTGAAGGTTTGTGCAAGTGTTGCTACCCATCTGGTAATTGTAGTAACATTTACATGTATAAATACACTGCTATAGCTCAGAGAATTAGACCTGATCCTAACCTTTATTTATAAATAAGATTCTGGTGTATATTATACCAATTTCGGCACATCATTCATAAAAAATTGGTCTGTTAGATTTGCATTGGTATTACATTTCAAGCATCTTCATGAAGCCCTTGAGCCAATACCTAACCTTTTATGCCAATACCGACTTAATGCCAGCCGGTCCTGTGTATCAGCAGTTAAATTATGGTATATATAATTTCCCTAGTTCGAGTTTACGAATTAGAGGGAAATTAATTACCATTGTTATGGTAGTATCAGAGATACGGTATAAGTGCTTACATTCAAAATACAAGTTAAATTGCCATACTTTGTTTTTATAGATGATACGTAAAGTATGAGGGAATAGAAGGGCGAGAGTTGTGTCGAATTATATAACCTGTTTGATGATATAATTTTTTAAACTTATTCAAGAAAAAGATTCTTTCTACTTTGAGGCTCACACCTTATTTCTATACTGGTATATTATGGCACTCATCCTAATGAGATGGTGTAAGGCAACCTTCTCACTCTACTAAGTTCTTCACTAATACCAGTATGTCTTAAAGAATTTCAAAAATCTGAAATTCTGTGCAGTGATTATGACAACAAATTAGAAGGCTCTTCAGTTCATAACAAACAATGGTCAGCTTGTTTACATGAATGTATGATTAACACAAGGTCAACAGGATTATTCATGTTTGTTTTGTGAAATTTCAGGTATAGATGTATTTCTAGGTTATGCATGTTTATGTACTTTAACCATAGAGTTTATACAGTTAATCCCCCCGTTTAGCTATACTTGTTCATGTACAGGGTGATTCATAATATCTGTCCCAGTTTCAAACTATTATAACTTTTCATTCCTGTACAAGATTTGTGTTTATCATATATCATTTGAAAGCTTATATGATAAAGTTTTTTCGTATGTAATTTAACAGAATGATGTTGGCATCATGTCGTCATGAACAATGTCATAAAAAGATGTGTGTGATTTCCATGGCGTTGCTTTCAAAGCTTAATTTAAGACAGTTTAGTTTTGAGTAGCTGGGTTTTGAAAGCCATTCTCCAACTATGACCATCACAACAATGCAAAACAAAAACAGTATTCTGGTTATGATTAACTGTCTAGACACATGCTTGTTAAATGGTTTCAGCAAATTGTATTGATAGAAGATGGCTGGCTTTTAAGCATCACAAAAAATCATTGACGTCAGCATCACACAAATTTGACGTCACATTGTAAATATGGTACAAAATATAAATCCGTCTGAAGACTAAAATACACATGCAAGTATATGGTATCTTGTATTATATTAAACTTTAAAATATATGTATTTTGGATGTGTAAACTATTTGTGGTTAATACTCGGATATATCAAAACTGTTTCATTTGAAAAGTGTGACAGATATTATGAATCACCCTGTATATAGAGACTATGATATCACTATTGTTGTACGCGGATGACATTGTTCTACTAGCCGATTCGGAAGACGACTTACAACAAATGCTGAACCAGCTTCATAGTTGGTGCAAACGTTGGAGAGTGCTCATTAACACTGACAAATCTAAGTGTGTGCATTTTAGAAAGGGAAATGCAAAACAGACAGATTTCATTTTCACCATCGGTGATAATTTCCTAGAAACAGTCGATACATACAAATATCTAGGTGTAACATTTCATTGTAAATGTGATTTTTCATTTAATTGTGATAAACTTGCAAAAGGCGCTGGAAGAGCCCTAGGAAACCTGATTGCAAAAATCCATCATCTGAAGGACTTTGGTTTTAAGGCATATGAAAAACTATATGAATCATGCATAATACCTATTTTAGACTATGGTGCATCAGTTTGGGGCTTCAAAAAATCACAAGCTATTGACAATATCCAAAATCGTGCACTTCGTTATTTTCTGGGTGTTCATAGATTCGCACCAATCTTAGCCATACATGGGGATACAGGGTGGATACCGAGTAATTACAGACGATGGGTTTGTGCAATTAGATTATGGAATAAACTTACACTTGTGGATGACAATCGCTTGTTGAAAAGAGTGTTTACGATGGATTATGAACGATGTACAAACAATTGGTGCAGTGATGTGAAGTCAATATTGACTAAACTTAGACTATCGAACTATTATGATACCAAAACCGTTATAAGTATTAGTTTAGTGAAGGAACATGTAAGACAATTTTATTCAACTATGTGGAATGACAGTATCCGAAATGTGTCAAAATTGAGGACATATGTTATTTTTAAAGATTCTTTCCTTACCGAACAATATGTCAAATTGAACCTTTTCAAATATGAGCGGTCCATATTAGCACAATTTAGGTGCGGAATTCTTCCGCTTAGAGTAGAGACCGGGCGTTTTGTAGGTGAAACACCCGCTCAGAGATTGTGTAGATTTTGTACGAGGCAATTGGTCGAAGACGAAACACACTTTTTAATCGTCTGTCCGTTTTACAATCAATTACGAAACGAATCATTCCATGACATTTTTAATGAAATTTATTATAATATGTCTGATGAAAACAAATTAAAACACTTAATGAATAAATACCCAAGAAAGGTTGCCAAATATTTAGTTAAAGCTTATCTTAAACGAAGAAATTATACCTATCTCTAAATACATTGTATATATTTTCTTTTTATTTATATTTATTTATATTTATTTGCCATGATGTTTTGTTCATGTGATAACATGTTAATATTGTAGTTTGATAGTGACTTATAGGTCCATTGGGCCGGGTGTATGTATTATATGTTTTATATGTTTGTTGTACATATTTACACAGGTCACTTTAATAAACAATATACTTACTTACTTACTTACTTATAGCATGCATGTATTTAAATTTGTATATTTCATTTTAGGAAGCGAGCCAAACTCCCAAGACATGGCATATCACTATTCGTGGGACTTCGCACAGAATGTGCATCATCCACATCACCCTCAACAAGAGGGGCCTATATATTCTTCCGATCTCCTAGAAAATTCCATGTATTCGGATTATGTGCGAACATTATACTACACACTTGTAGTATAAGAATATCCATACTCTTTATACTAACTCTGATACAACCATAGTCAAGTGAAATATAAAATTTGTACATGCGTATATTTGTTAGTATATATTTGGCTTCCTAAGCAAGCATACAAAACAAAACAGTGAGCTTTCTTCTTCACAGTTCCCTTCAATGGTAGACACCAGTTTCTGTTGGGTAACTTTTATTAGATAAGCAACAGTAAACAATGAGTTTGCCTTTTATATATTGGGTTTTCAATAAATTAAAAATGATTTAATATTCAATTTGTTCTCAGGTAAACAGGTATTTTATCTGATTGATGAAGCAGAGAGTGTTGGCAAGGGAGCTGATTCCGTAGCGAGTATGGCCCACCACTATTGTCATTATTATGGAGTTGGTGAAAATCATGGACAGGTATTATCACTACATCACTGTCTACATTTTTACACCTTTTCTACACCATTAATATTTTCACCTATAGTGGGATTTGAACACGTATTGTGCAACATCATCGCCTAGCAATACAAAGTCCAAATGCATGAAATCACACAGATATCGCACCAACCACAAAAAAATGTTCAGTGCAAATAATATTATACAAAGTTGTACTTCATGCTATGAATATTAATTATGTGTTTTGTACCAAGGTCGATAGTATGTCCAAGAAGTTGTGAAGTCTTTGTTAGTGATAATCTGAAACTTGTTACAGTGTCCGGACAGTTAACGTAGATCCTACCCCTTGAAAATGCTTGAAAAACATACACTTGAAAAAAACTATTTCAAACAGCGTATGCCATCTGATTTAATCATATATTATAGGAAACCATTGTAGCACTTGCGTGTGATGTGAAAAGTGCCATATAGTCGCCTTATTCAAATGCTAACACTAAAATAAAGGCGATTTTTGACTGAAAAATACAGCATTTTTTTCAAAACGTTATCATTATTGTATTTTATAATACGAACTCATTGAATATACTTTATAATCAATCGTCGCAAGGGCATGCCAGGCTTGAAATTAGCTGCTGGTGTTTTGTTTACGAGAAAAACACCTTCATGTTGATGTGTAATTTCGACAAGGAAGTCGCCATGTTTGCTCCCTCCTGTCACCACAGTAAACGTACAGCAACATGATTTTCAAACAAAGTAATCACCATAATTGATAGCCAGATCGAATAATGAACGTTATTGCATTCATAATTTATCAACCTTACAAACGATCCTACGATAATAACAATGAACTCCAAATATTTATTATTGTTTTCATCTCGTTTGTTTACGAATTTCGCGCTGTGTAGCAAATTTATATTTTTATGCCACAAAAGTAGTGCGACAGTTTATCGACGAAACCATTATAATGCGGTGTTCATAATGTGCCTTTCATAACGAATGATGACATCGAATACAATATGATACTTGCGGTTTAATAAAAGTTCCAATCAAACATCAATATCAGCATTTTCCTATCTCAACACATGCTGCACATGTTAGCGAATTGATAATCTGATATGTGTTTCGAGGCTGGCTGTCAAACTTTATTTTAGCTAAATTACAAAAGTACAATGCGTTTTTAAATAATCCTTATGTTATTTATGCTCGTATAATCATTGCAAACACAGTTTTGTAACTCGATTGTCTGGATCGTTTCTCGATCACATACACATGATACAGTTTGTGTAAAATCGGTCATTACATGTACAGTGTGGCAATACCACGTGACTAAATACTACAGTCCAAAGAAGAAAATTGTAAACAAAACCTCCACTTCGCGAAGGAAAATAGGCATAAGTATTTTATTTCTTCACCAATTTCTATGAAATATAGACCACGCTAAGGGAAAAAATATAAGGGTTCCGCCATATATAATATATTTCTTCGTAGCTTGACCGTTTTTTCAATTACCCTGAGAAACCTTGGACAAAAATTGTGTGAGAGCGGACTACAGTATCAAGCCTTTTCGTTTTCCTGGTATTATCTACTCCATGCGTGATTGAAGAGTCATGTTTACACCTTCCGGGAACACCGGAGGCAATTTCGCAACAAATAAAATACATATTATAACAATTCATGGCACTTATATGACATTTTCTTTCAATTTGCAATTATGACTACAGTTCCAAGAAAAAAATATTCAGACTACAGTTCAAAGCTGTTTTCAGAATTTACCATAATACCAAGCAACGTTTTGCCCCTGATGCTATTTTTGTCAACAATACACATACTAAAGTATTCTTTATTTGGTCAGGTTTTATTTTTTACGACACATTTTACATCATTTAAGAACATGAACACGCACATGGGTAACAGAAGTTTAAAGTATATACATATAGTAATTGATAATAAGTTTGCGTACGGGTATTTTTTAGTAATTTCCATTAGTGCATTTGATGTTAGATCTAAATTATATATTGGACGGTGCCATCGATATTCACCAATGGTAGACACCATATGGCGGATATAGCCCCCTATACTTCGCACGAAAACGAAAGTAAAAGTGGATGTCGATTTCACACGACTCTAAGTTTTTAATCACATGTTTGTAAATATTCATGTGATTCACTTGAAGTGAACAAATTTAAGCAGCAGAATGTTTATTTTAAAACATCAATGTTGTAATTTGCTCTGACGTTTCGTATACTATACTTTCCTTTTATTTCAGCTCAAGTATGCACTTCCCAGGACTCTGTTCCGATTTAAACTTATATCTTCCATGGTCTTAACCTATGTTGGAACTCTCGCAAGCAAACACCAACTAACAAGCAATCGACTGAAGGAAAACATTGCATTGTGTACGGGATCTAATCATTATGAAACTTTCCATTAACATGATCTATTTTTCTGTTGCACCGAGGATAGCAGTCCTGTACTGGTGTTGGATTCCTCATTTTGACTCCGTAGTACGTGGTTTGAATCTAAAACAAGAGGGCCCTATGACACTAGGTCGCTCACCTGTCGTAGCAGTACACCCAAGCCATGTGATTTGACCTTGTGACCTAGTTCTTAGCCCCAGATGACCCGATATAACACTTTAACTAAATTTTGTTGGGATGATCATTGTGATCAAGTTTCATAAGGATTAGGCTAAAATGGTGACCTCTCGTGAATTAACACAAGGGTTTTCTATTATTTGACCTAGTGACCTAGTTTTTGATTCCAGATGACCCAATCATAAATTGACTTCGATTTTATTAAGATGATCATTGCGACAAAGTTTCAAAATGATTAGGTCAAAATTGTGATCTCAAGTGACTATACAAGGTTTTTCTATGATTTGATATTGTGACCTAGTTTTTGATCCCGGATGACCAAATATATATCTTGACCTAGATTTGGTTGAGATGATCATTATGACCAAGTTTCATAAAGATTAGGTCAACATTGTGACTTCTAGTGCCTACAAAAGGTTTTCCTATTATTTGACCTTGTGACCTAGTTTTTTATCCCGGATGACCCAATATCGAACTTGAACTAGATTTTGTTGAGATGATCAATGTGACCACGTTGGATAAAGATTAGGTCAAAAGTGTGACCTCTAGTGTCTACACAAGCAAATTGTTGACGGACGGACGGACGAACGACGGACGGACGACGAGTCATCACAAAGCTAACTCTGTCACTTTGTGACATGTGAGCTAAAAATAGGAAGGCACGTGATTTAAGTACGTAGTATTGCCTTCGTAACCAAAATATTGTTATTGCTAAATTGTTCAATTCTGTCTTATTTGGTACGAAATAATTGGGGACGTGTTATAAGCTATTTTACCCTCAGTCTACGGGCGCTTAAATTGCATGCTGAAACAAATTATGCACACCTTTTTATTCCTTTAATTATACCCCCCCCCCCGCACAACGAGTTGTAAGGGGGGTTATACTGGATTCAGCTTGTCTGTCTGTCCGTCCGTCCGTCCGTCCGTCCGTAGACGCATTCTTGTGGACGTAACTCCTCCTACAGTTTTTGCAGCATTTGATTCAAACTTTAACAGATGAAAAACCTCAACATGTAGATGTGCATAAAGGAAAGAATTTGCGCTGTGACTATTTTTGACAGAATTATAGCCCTTTGTACGTTTATGCACTATACAATATATAGTGAACAGGTCTTGTGGACGCAACTCCTCCTACAGTTTTTGCAGCATTTGCTTCAAACTTTAACAAATGAACAACCTCAACATGTAGATGTGCTTAAATGAAAGAGTTTGCGCTGCGACGATTTTTGACAGAATTATGGCCCTTTGTACTTTTATGCACTATACAATATATAGTCAACAGTTCTTGTGGACGCAACTCCTCCTACAGTTTTTGCAGCATTTGCTTCAAACTTTAATTAGGCAATATGGTCAGATAAGTCTGATCCTGCAGCAAATGAGACATAGTCACATTGGCGTATCCATGACCTTGATATGTAGGCACTTATAAATCATGAAAACCAAGACTTTCAAGCACAGACAAACTGACCTGACGCTCAACAATGATGTATTGTTATAAATACGGACTATATGTTATATCCGCTGTACGGTGTCTACCAGTGATGAAAATCGATGGCACCGTGCAATATATAATTTAGATCAAACATCAAATGCGCGTATTGAAATTACTCAAAATTACCCATACGCAAGCTTATTATCAATTACTAGATCTACATGCATAAATTGTAAACTACTGTTACCAATGTGCGTGTTTGTGTTTTTAAATTCGGTATAATATGTTGTTACAAATAACACCTGACCAAATACAGAATATTGTAGTGTGTGTAATGTTGCCAAAAATAGCATCAGGGGCGACACGTTGCTTGGTTTTATTGTAAATTCTGAAAACAGCTTTGAACTGTAGTCTGAATATTTTTTCTTGGAACTGTAGTCATAATTGCAAATTAAAAGAAAATTCATATTTGTGCCATGCATTGTTATAATATGTATTTTATTTGTTGCAAAATTGCCTCCAGTGTTCCCGGAAGGTGTAAACATGACTTCAATCACGCATGGAGTAGATAATACCAGGAAAACGAAAAGGCTTGATACTGTAGTCCGCTCTCACACAAATTTTTTCCAAGGTTTCTCAGGGTAATTGAAAAAACGGTCAAGCTACGGAGAAATAAACTATATATGGCGGAACCCTTATATTTTTTCCCTTAGCGTGGTCTATATTTCATAGAAATTGGTGAAGAAATAAAATACTTATGCCTATTTTCCTTCGCGAAGTGGAGGTTTTGTTTACAATTTTCTTCTTTGGACTGTAGTATTTAGTCACGTGGTATTGCCACACTGATGTAGCTGTCAAAATATTTCAATCCACACGAATAGTCCGTGCAAATGTTAAAACGTGCTCGGTAAGGTAATGTATGGTGTGAGGTTACTGCCATGCTATATTATCGTCTGCAAATAGTTTTTTGAGTAATATTTAACCATTTTAACACACAAACTGACCAAATACAGCATTTTTTTTCATGTTAAAAGAAACGGGCTATCGGACGGAACAAACGTTATCAGGGACCAGTACGACTAAAGATAAATTAGTGGAAAGGAATATCTAACTAAATATGTTTATAATTGAAATAAATACTAAAGCTTTAATTAATTTTCCATAAACCTGTTTCAGTTCTTTCGAGGGTACTTAAAACTTGTATAAATAATCAACCGATAAAATCGGTTATTGACAAACCAACAACTATATGGTCCGTCAGGCCCACCGTACCCTAAACTATTTAGGATTTATTAAAAGTAGGCCTTCACACATACACATGTGATATATTTTAATTCACGTTGATGTATTTTGACTGCTTTTATTTAAATAAATGGGCAGGCATGACCTTGATCAAATATTTGACAACCACAATCTCTAATTTTTCTAGCATTTTGTTACCCAATAAATGAGACTGACATTTTGAAAAATGTTACCTTTTTTGTAATTACCTTTTTATAAATACATTTTTTATAACAAGTGAATATAACAAAAACACTCGTTGATATAGATTATTTGAACTTTAAGCTACAAAATGATATATGAGACTACCATGTTTTTATGCCAAAAGGGTATTTAATTCACTGAAGAAAAATACACATGTTCTCCCATTAGAGTGAACCTTAAGGTTGCTATGCTAAGTAATATAATCTTATCTGTTGTCAATAATAATTTCTTGAATGTTTAATTGCTAACTTCTCTTGTACTTGTTAGCACTTAATTGATTTGTTAAAGATAGGTGTGCCTGTTAGTGTATTAGATGTCTACTTTTATTTAGTGCTTATGACTTTCACTGTTAATAATTTCACTGTGATGATTTTCACCTTGTCTAAATTGTACAAAACTGTGTAAATAATTGCAATTTTAAGCATTTTAGCTCACAAAGTACGAAGTGCTCATGGTGAGCTAATGTGATTGGTCTTTGTCCGCTGTCTGTCGTCAACAATTCATTCAAACAACTTCTCCTTAAGTGCATAACCAATTTTGATGGAACTTTACTAGAACGATGCTAGATGGTCATCTTTCTGATTCCTAATTTTTATCAGGATTCGATAAGAAACACAAGGGTGCAGGGCTTATTTTCTCAATAAGAACTTAGAAAATCTCCTCAGAAATTTCTCTGGCCCAATTTAAGTATAATTTCTCGCGAATGTCTTTTGGCTGACCCTCTACCAAAATCCTAGTTTTAATATTGATTGCTTAAAATGATGGCTGCCAGGGGCGTGGCTTGTACATGACTACCTAGGAAGACATGGTACTCATGGGGGAGGCAATCTAGGGCCATCATGGCTCTAGGGCCATCATGGCCCTCTTGTTTAAAACAGTTCTTCAGAGTGGTTATTTGGTAGATAATAGTCGGTAGACAAGAGAAGGTGACTCGTAGGCTATACTCTAAAAAATCTTTTTGTTATAATTGTGGTATAATGTATGTTAAGCTGAGGTATTGAGTTCGTTTCTGCATACAATCATGTGTAATATACACTATTAATATGCATCCTCAATGAAGCAACTAAGTTTTGATATTGTAATTTGATGGTTAATTTTGTTATATCCAGACTTTTTCATATGATTGTCTTATATAGAATGTATAAGCCAAATGTTGTTTAAATGGTCCGCAAACAAGTTTGTGGGAACATACAGTCGCTGCTTTGTCCGTCCAACATATTTTTGTCTGGATGATAACTCAAAAACTATTACACCTATTAGTTTGAATCTTTGCATGTGCATAGATGGCATTGAGTGGAGGTGCAGCGCACAAGAACCATGACTTTCCATTGCATATTTTAGCTCACCTGAGCACAAAGTGCTCAATGTGAGCTATTGTGATCGCCCTATGCCCGGCGTGCGTCGTTACCAATTGAACTGTTAACACTCTAGACGTCACAATTTTTACTTAATATATAAAACTTTGAACCTTCATACATGAATAGATCTCATTGAGACGATAGGATGTGCAATGGCCAAGAACCATAACTCTTAATTGTATATGTTTTAGAGTTATTCCCCTTTGTATTTTTTCAGGCCATGACTCAAACAGTATTAGAGATATCAATTTGAAACGTCCAAGGTAAAAGATCTCATTGAGGAAAAGTGCAATGCCTAAGAACTTTAACTCTTTATTGTATATTTATGGAGTTATTCCCCTTTGTACTTTTTCATTCTTAATTCAGGTTCATGCCATAACTCATAAAGTATTGGAGATATCTATGTGAAAGGTCTTAGTTAAATTAACCTCATTAAGTTATTGAGCATTGCAAACCATAACTCTCTTTTGCACATGTTTTGGATTTCTTTCCTGTGACTTACATCCCATAGGGAGCATCAGTCTTTTCTGATGGCTGTTGTTTAACATTCGTGGTTGCTAGGCAACCAAAAAAATGACATAATGAATCTTTGTGACACCATTAAAAAATTGAATGATATGGTTTGTTTGTTAATTGTTTAAATGTTGCCAAATTCGTATTAGAAATATTGGAGGAGCACAAAATTACTACATGCTGACAAAACAGACACACATCACTGAATTTTCACGATATTGACTTGATATTTTTAGAATTTGAAATGCGAAACATCAGAGGTTGCTGTGACATTAAAAACTTGACATATGCATCTTTTCCCACTCTCACAGTGGCAACTTCATATGCTTTATGTTGTATTTTGTGAATACTGGGTGGTTGCTAGGCAACAAAAATAATTATTTTTGGAAATTTTGCACTGTCGACTAGGTTAGACCTTTGTGACACAAAATCAACAAGTACAGTATGTAGGACTTAGTGTTCAGATGTGTACATGTGCTCAATTTGAAGCATATGTGTATCACAAATTTCATCAAAACGAGATTTACATTTCAAGGAACACCACGTCACTAGGTGTCAATAAAACAGTTATAAATCACTTAATTTTCAAGATATTGACATAAAATTTTCAGAATTTGAAACATGAAATATCAGAGGTTGCTGTGACATTACAAACTTGACATGTACATCTTTTTTCACTCTCACAGTGGCATCAACATATTCTTTATGTTGTATTTTATGAATACTGGGCGGTTGCTAGGTAACCAAAATATTTTTTTTGGAAGTTTTGCATTGTCGACGAGGTTGGACCTTTGTGACACCAAATCAACAAGTCAAGTATGTAGGATTTATTGTTCAGCTGTCTATATGTACTCAATTTGAAGCATATGTGTATCACAAATTTCACTAAAACGAGATTTACATACAATTTTCAAGGAACACCACGTCACTAGGTGTCAATAAAACAGTTATAAATCACTTAATTTTCAAGATATTGACATAAAATTTTCAGAATTTGAAACTAGGAATATCAGAGTTTGCTGTGACATTACAAACTTGACATGTGCATCTTTTTTCACTCTTACAGTGGCATCAACATATGCTTTATGTTGTATTTTATGAATACTGGGCGGTTGCTAGGCAACCAAAAAATTTGTTTGGACATTTTGCACTGTTGGCTAAGTTGGACCTTTGGGGCAGCAAATGAGAAATTCAAGTATATTAGGACTTGTTGTTCAGCTGCCTAAATGTCCTCTATTTCAAGCATATGTGTTACACCATTTTCATTAAAATGAGGTGTACATTTCAAGGAACACCACGTCACTAGGTGTCGATAAAACAGTCATAAATCACTTAATTTTCAAGATATTGAGTTGAAATTTTCAGAATTTGAAACTTGAAATATCGAAGGTTGTTGTGCCATAAAAACTAAAAATGTGATTTTCGACCCACTAGCCCAAAAATCGCAGTCGCGGCCACAAATAAAGAAAACAGTTATAAGAATAAAGGTTTATAATTGTCCACTTTTTGCCTTAAAAAGGCAATTTCTGATGGGTTACCTGCCCTTGACCATAAATTCAAAAGGTGTTAATTTGACGATACATCAAAATTTTCAATTGACCAATTTAAAAAATAATTGGCACCTACGCGTCAATCACTCATGCATTTTACATGTTTTAAAGTGTTAATGGTTCAGTGAACCGCTGTATTTATTGTGAAAAAAAAACTTTATTAATCCAAGGTTGGGTTTTTCAATAGCATTTACACACATTGTCATGCAGACGTTTTCATAAATAAAAAAGTTAATCGGTAAAAATACGTGCACACTTATAATTTGTTAAGTGCATTTGATTTCCGCAGATTCGTGTTATTTATTGTTGGTGTACACTTCCTCACATATAATGCAAGTACACTATGTTAGCGTCGAATCTATGCTTTAATTAAATATTTAAGTCATACTGTCATTTTACTCAAATCGTTCGAAAAGTTTTTTTTAAACTTTATAAAACTATCCATTTTTCCTTATGGTTGATTATTCGGAAGAATACATTTTTGGCATGTTTCATGCGGCTTCGATAATAAAAGAATTATACCTCCGTTAGTGTGATCACGTGAAGGCCCTGTACCCTCTGTTGGAGTTGGTCCTTGATTTCTTATCCAATCAAAATCATCAGTGTCGTCTTGTGTCCACCCACATAGATCATTATCAAATGTGCATGTTAAAGCCGAAACATCTGTAATCAAAATAAGGAGGTAAGAATTATTTCATCGTTATATATTATAGGCATCCACTGTTGAGGTAATGGAAGAAAACGTGTTAGATAACCGAAGAGATATCAGTTCATGTAAAGAATACTAAACACGCAACATTCCCATACCTTCAAATTCCAAGTAAAAACAAACCATAATAAACTAGTAGCGGATATTTTAATACAGCACTCAACATAATCAACAGAACATGAAAGCCAAAACAAAGATACCATACGCAAATGTAATAATGACACAAAAATGAAGAAGAAATAACTGAGCAGCTACTATAGTGCGCCCAGGATAATGTGGAAGGCGGGAAAATTTGGTATATTCCACAAATGTGGATTACAATTATGTGCATCATTATCAGTGATGTTTTAAGTACAACCTTATCTGTTTATTTAAGTGACTTGTAAAACCAATTTTGCCACAGTTGACCAAACCGATTATTGTTTGTAAATATCACATTATCCTGGGCGGACTATACAAAAACAACACCCTTCTAAAGTAAGGACATACCGAATTTGGAGGCAATAGTCTTTGTTTGGTGGTCATGAGATTCGGATATGATACATGATTGGATGATGTAACGCTTTACTAATGGCCCGAGAAATGGAAATGAAAGCAGCCCAAAACTGACAATAATACTGCCTAGGGGAGACACTTAAGATTCATTTATCCAGACCCATACTTCAGCAAGTGTCAGTAACTCTTACAACATTATTAATTAAAAACAAGTGTCTGTATTAAGTATAGATCAATATAAAAATGTTACTTGTACATATATTTTAGGATCAGGCGCATTGCAAATTAGTCATATAGTCCAGAGAATTTGACACGACTCTCGAACTTTAATTAGCATAATTTAACAGCTGATATAGGGTCTATATTTATAATCCCGGTTGTATGTTTTCATAATCGGGACGTATCACGAAGACGCTCGAGGTATAATACCAACACCAATATAAAAGGACCGATAGTGCACGATTTGCTCGCGGAAATCTATATATTAAACGCAAGAACATTGTATTACATTCATGCATAAAGGTCAGGATCTTGTCTAATTCTCTGAGCTATACTTGTTTCTTGTTCATATGTTGTAAGCTTAGAACTAGAAGGTCGTTAGTACAGAATCAATAGAGAGGTTGCGTTGCGAACGTGTACGACTACGTGTACATGTAGCTACCCGTACATGTATTCGTACGCGTTGCAATTAAAATTTGGTTGCGATACACAACGTGTGCGTGTAACATCACATGACAGGTGTAGCATGATTTCTTCGTGAATCGATAATTAGTGTTTATATAAAATCAATGAAACAACCGGCGATGAAATCTCGGGTTCCTGTGCATACGCATACCTATGTGACATAGTACACACTATATTTTCGTCTGTCACACGTCGGTTACTTGTAGAAACTACACATACCTGGATGACGAAATACTCAAAAGTAGTATTCACGTACACGTTACACGTTGACTTTCGCAACCTCTCTATTATTTTGAGAACACAAGAAAAAACTGTTTGAAAACTACCCTTTATTTATGGCAAAACAAGCTTTTTAAACCTCAGTGTGTCAACATGACAAGTTCCGATTTTCATGAAAATAGGTTCATAAGAGACGCCTTGAGATGCAGCTTTCAAATACACATGAGTCTTATAAGGTCGTAAGTAGTACGTAATAACGACCTACTCATCCCAAGTCAGTGGATTAGAACGTTACACACTGATAATACATTATTATAATCCTTTTGGTGATGGTGACTGGTGAAGCTAGTATGTTGGATACAAAACGACACAGATTGAAGTTGAAAATGGGCTTTATTTATAAAAGCCAAGAACTTTATACGCAGTATAAGTTCTAAAAGTCATAAACTAATCAAAAAGAGGCAATACAGAATAAAGCCTTACTACAGTATATGATGTGATCGTTTAAAATACAACATATATTGGCAGAAAAAGCGCCACGGTCAAGCTTGCTTGACGCACGCCTATACAATAAAATTATATCGTTTATCAACTACATCGACTTACCTTGCACACTATTCCCGATGACCGTGAAGGTAAGTCCTGATATTAAGAATAGCAGAACATAAAGCTTTTCAGCAGGAGAAAACACTCTCCGTTTCATCATTCTCGTCGCAAAAGGCTACAAACTAAAGTCATTGAGGAAGTGTAATTCGTGTTTAATAGTTAGGATGTTAACATATAACGGATATGAACTCATCCACTTGACAAAGGCGAGTAGACAAACGTAGGTTTCTACTCACACTAGATACTTGCGTGACTCGGATGACTTTAAGACGAACGTGGAAACACGTTTTAACAACAATGTTAATAAATTGTTATTTGCATTCCTTTCAAAACGTAACATAGATCTAGTCAAATTATATTGGAACATGCGTGCCTCAACTCTAAGCGTTTCGCGCTTAAATACGCAGTTCATTGAAGGTAATTATTGTAGTTTTCTCGAGTGTATTATTTTCATAATTATCCTTGTATGAATTGTTTATCCCTGAAAGGGTACTGTTTTATGAAAGCAATTAACTACAATCTTAAATATTTACGCTCAAATTTAAATTCCTTATATTGCTTTTACAACTTCAAATTGAGTACGGGAAAGGATTTGTAGGAGTGACTGTTGTTTACAATCATTGTTATAGTTCAATTTTGAACTCTGAGCCATGACCTTTCGGACTAGTCCATTTTGGCGGGTAGACCATACTTTATTACGTTCGCATGTCATTATTTAATTATGTGATTTTTACATATATCTGTTTGTTATCGAATTACAGTTTAGTGCAGTCGGCAACGTTCAGGATTTCTAACCCGAAGTTCGGTGGTTCAAATTCCCAATTCGCTCATATTTTTAATTCATTATTTAATGTTATTTAAAGAGTATATAAACTAAAGTTTCTTTTTTTTTAATTAATCCGTGACAATGTGTTGATTCAATTTATTTTTCATTTTCACTTATAGCGATCGTTTCCATATTCCGAGTTTACTGACAACCTGCATTACGTTGATTAGCCGTCATAACATTCTACAATACACATGCAAGATCTAAAAATATTTTGAAGCATGTAACAAATATGGCTTGCCGCATACTGTTTTAACACGGATATTGCAATTTATGTGCATTTATAAATAAAAAAATGTGTAAATATAAATTATAGCATAAAAACGATGATTTTGCCCATACGTTAACGGGACGAAATCCATGCGTAAACATAAAGATTCACGCGAGAACGCGCTGTTAACGTCCAGTTTTACGTATGCACATTCCAGGGCCTCACCGACGAAAATAAACGATTTTACAGCGTCTTATGAACTGCAATGTCCATTTTGTTTGTAACTACTAATTAATTTCAATAAAATTTCAATAATAAATTTAAACAAACCCGCATTATCCATGTTTTCTTGGTATTTGCCGATCCCGGAAGTCAACGCTCATAACAAAAACTGTTATGACGTAACGTTTGTTTTCACGACGTTACGTTTGTTTACACGACGTCGCCATAAAATTTCCCGCCAAAATGTAATTATTTCGAAATACAAACGCATAAATTGATGTTTTGTATGCTATAATAGCGTTTACGCATGCTTTTTCGTGCTATACCATCTGCAGAGTCCCTCGGGAGCGTTGGTGCCCTCGCCCTCGGGACTCTGCAGATGTAATAGCACGAAAAAGCATGCGTTAACCCTACATTAAAAAAAGAAAAAAAAATTTGGTGAGATTCGAACTAGCCCTGGTCAGACAAGTTATTTTACAATGTATCAAGCGCTATACCGTTTCGACCATTCAGACATATGGAATAGTTGGCCTTAATTATATTACTTACATTTTCCATTAAACCTATACCAATCTATATCGATTAATGGTTAAAACTTTAAAAGTGCAGTCACGGCTCAATACTCGAAATCGAACTATAATATTGCAGATCCCTTTACCATAATTTGTAAGTGTAAGAACTTTAAAGAATTTAAATTTGAACTTAAGTTAACGATTCCCGCTATAAGTTAGATTCCTGAATTTCTACCAGGACAACTGGTTAGGTCGACTTGTTATAATTAACACTGCTAAGAAATATTGTTGAAACTATTCCAGATATGGGATCCGTGGGATCGTCTTAGGTCGAAATATTGAGGAAAAGAATGACTTATCTACTGCTAAGGACGGCAATGCGTATTGTATTAAATCATAAAACAGGATTTGTTTATTATATAAGTAGATCCATAATTATTCGGAAGTATACATTATAATATGCGACAGTGTAAGTGGTGTTTTCAACAGATCTATAATAATCATATATTAATGAGAATGATGCGCGGTATTCGCGTTGAACGCGGTATATGCGGTTTATAATACAGGAAAGTTAAGTGGTTATACTCGTATATCAAGTACAGCAACCATTTGACATGGGCATTATAATTTCGGTGATATGACCATCATATCTGCCTGGTGTAATACATTTTGTGCAGGCTTGAAAATTGAGCTTCCTGTCTATAGGATCTTTGGCGCAGATGAATCAGTTTTCCCTTTGTCATTCATGTTGACAAGGTTCCGGCTCACAGCAGTTGTTGTATAATTTGTTAAAAAAATATGCAAGAAGTCGTCGCTTTGAATGTTTATGCAGACAGTATATAACAACTTCGAACGTTATTACAACTTTAAAAACCAAATATAAATTCAATAGTGTTCAACCTTACCATGCCAACTGCGTAAATAATATGTATAGGTGATGTTTGTATGAAATGCTCATGGAAATCCATGTATAATGCATTTCGTTCTAGCAGACTTAAGCTTTTACTTTAGATGTTTATAATTTTGAAAAAAACTATTTTTTGTAAAAAAACATATTTCATTATTATGTATAGTACAGGGGTAAAGTCGTGTTCTTCCGCTGAATATATATTTCACGAAAGCAAATAGTGCAATATCGGTTGCATCAATACAAAATTTCATGTCTGCCAAACTAACTTAAGACAAGAAATATACAATTCCTTACATCTCTGAAGACTACACTTACTTACACTTCCAACGCAACACCTACATTTTTCATAATTTCTCAACTATTTTTCCATGGATATAGTTCAAACTTGGCATGTTAATGGATACACATTCTATGCATGTCTCCTAGAATTTATATGAAAATTAGTTCATTGAAAGATAAAAATTAAACCCAATAATGAGCGTCACTGCAAAACTAAAAGTCACAAAAATGACACCATGTAAAATTACTGCATGACGTCGCTCTAGCTCACATAGCACGTGTACAATAATAATTTCTGCATAATCACAACAACAGTTGCCAATATCATCAAAGTCTTAGGATTTCAGGATTATTTGGAATTTGTCGGGACCAGCTGTGTAAGCGACAAACGAGAAGACCACCAACCCCACAAAAACGACCGAAACGGGCCGTTTTTTCAAGAAATGGGGACCATTCCCCAGATATTATTACGAATTTTGTGCTTTCGATGGGACAGATGAAAAAATATATCATAACATACATGGATGGACATACTAGATCCTAATTAACAAGGAACATAACGTTTTCCTTTATTTATTTATTGTTATAAACTGTTTAGTAAAATTCACATCCATTTTTGTAATAGTTTTCATGGCGTATATTTTTTACTTTTCAATTTGCAGTGATGGTCGTCACTTGAAATTATTTTCATCTTACAATCAATCGATTTTGATAAAATAAATATGCCAAATTTTAATAAAATCACATTTAAATAGTTGAGAAATGATAAAAATTGTAGGTGTTGTGTTGGAAGTGTGCGTAAGTGTATATTCTCAAACAATTAAACGATCTTCTCGATATTAAAAATTCAACTAGCCTTGACGAACTTGGGCCTCCTACCCTCCACTAAAGTGCAGACATTATTTATAAACCTCTTTCTCATGTCTTCTATCTAAGCATCTATAATGTTTATACTTTACATATTTCATTACATATCAGAAATTAACATGTTTGCTGATGATACGACACTTTATGCATGTGGCAAAAGTTCTCAGGACTTACTACTCGTGCACTCAAAATTGCGAGACTCCTAGAATGCAGTTTATCACATGTTAGACGTCGTGGTAGCGTAATAAAGCCATTATTTATTTTTGATAATACACTAGTGTAATAAAGCTTTGACGTGACGTCACTCAAAGTATAGGCGACGTCGTCAAAGTTGAGCGTTTATTATAGGGAACATAAGTAGCTATTTTATGTTTCGACCGGAAAAGGCTTACATGTGATAAAACGAACATTACATTTGTGACTTTCCACATTGAATTTATTAAACTCGTTGAACAAAATCGATAAAATGCTCCGCAGAGTCTCGCATTTTATTATTTTATTCAACATTTGACCACTTTATTACTAGAATTAACAAATTCGATTTACACACACCTGATAATTTTAAAGTGTAATGTGTGTGCGTATCTGTTGATTAAGCTAAGAAAGGACACAAAAGGATGACCATTGAAAATCAATGGGTTTTGGCAAATACTTGTTTTGATTGCAACTAATCCCATGAATAGAAAGTTTCTACACAAATTCCTTCTACAAATGTTGAATACAAAACAGAATTTTAAGTTATACATGGTTTAATATTCAGTGATTTACGGAATGAATATAATTGATATACTTTAATTCTATAGTCGAGCACCTGGATAATAGATTGGAGAACATAGCAGTGTGATTTATTCTGAATTTGAGTGAGTACTTTTTGCAGGACAATTGCACAAATATTGGCAATTTTCAATGACATTTTTTTGTGTGATAAAACACTTTTTTACAAATTGAATTTTTATTTTTTTATACAAATATTTTTATGAATGTACACATTTCAATGTAGCATAATAACATTGGCAGAAAATTATATTGCAGACTTGAAAAATCAAATTGTTTTCTGACACAGTTTTACTGTGATGACTTCAATTTCAGCTAACCAATGTACCTTAAAGTGATCAAATTATTCAGTAAGGGAGGTAACTACGGTTATCAAATTTGATTGTAGGGATGTAAGAGCTATCTATCATATCACAGTATTCAGTAAGGAAGGTAACTGCGGTTGTCAAATTTGATTGTAGGGATGTAAGAGTTATCTTTAATGTCACAGTATTCAGTAAGGGAGGTAACTGTGGTTATCAAATTTGATTATAGGAATGCAAGAGTTATCTATAATGTCACAGTATTCAGTAAGGGAGGTGACTGCGTTATCAAATTTGAGTATAGGAATGTAAGAGTTATCTACAATGTCAGAGTATTCAATAAGGGAAGTAACTGCGGTTATCAAATTTGATTGTAGGAATGTAAGAGTTATCTATAATGTCACAGTATTCAATAAGGGAGGTAACTGCGGTTATCAAATTTGATTGTATGAATGTAAAAAGTATCCATAATGTCACAATATTCCATAAGGGAGGTAACTGCGGTTATCAAATGTGATAGTAGGAATGTAAGAGTTATCTATAATGTCACAGTATTCAATAAGGGGGGTAACTGCGGTTATCAAATTTGAGTACAAGAATGTAGGAGTTATCAATAATGTCACAATATTCCATAAGGGAGGTAACTGCGGTTATCAAATGTGATAGTAGGAATGTAAGAGTTATCTATAATGTCACAGTATTCAATAAGGGGGGTAACTGCGGTTATCAAATTTGAGTACAAGAATGTAAGAGTTATCAATAATGTCACAATATTCCATAAGGGAGGTAACTGCGGTTATCAAATGTGATAGTAGGAATGTAAGAGTTATCTATAATGTCACAGTATTCAATAAGGGAGGTAACTGCGGTTATCAAATTTGATTGTAGGAATGTAAGAGTTATCTTTAATGTCACAGTATTCAATAAGGGAGGTAACTGCGGTTATCAAATTTGATTGTGGGAATGTAAGAGTTATCTATAATGTCACAGTATTCAGTAAGGGAGGTAACTTCAGTTATCAAATTTGATTGAAGGAATGTAAGAGTTATCTATAATATCACAGTATTCAGTAAGTGAGGTAACTGCGGTTATCAAATTTGATTAAAGGAATGCAAGAGTTATCTTTAATGTCACAGTATACAGTAAGGGAGGTATCTGCGGTTATCAAATTTGATTGTAGGAATGTAAGAGTTATCTATAATGTCACAGTATTCAATAAGGGGGGTAACTGCGGTTATCAAATTTGATAGTAGGAATGTAAGAGTTATCTATAATGTCCCAGTATTCAATAAGGGAGGTAACTGCGGTTATCAAATTTGAGTACAGGAATGTAAGAGTTAACTATAATGTCAGAGTATTCAATAAGGGAGGTAACTGCGGTTATAAAATTTGATTGTAGGAATGTATTCAGTAAAGTAATGCAGTTGATTGGTGAAACCACGAAGTTTAATCAAATTTAACATACGTGGTGAAACGTTGAACTGGACATGTTGCTTTTGAAATCATACGGAATCGGATGTATCATACATGCTTTGTTATAATGATATTAGAGAGGTCGGGTTTTACAGAAACAAATGTACACGAACATTGGAATTTGCAGTACAATGTATATATTAAATCCGAGTTGTCAGACTATTTATTGCGGACAATAACAAGATCTTGGTATCGATAAGAGCATACTTATACAAAAGTTTTATTTCCGAAACATGTATTGTCATTGTATTGTCATGACCTGTTACTGAATGAAGTTATGAATATGTGCTTTAATTAGAATTAAGTTATGAATATGTGCATTTATTAAATTTAAGTGGTTCAATCTGGTTATGTATATAATCACTGATAATATCCATGATAAATTTGCTGCATTATTTTGTAGGGTCGTTGTTTATGCACAGATCAAAGCCGGCGTTTGACCCGGAAAACGTGTATAATACAAAATGTTTGATATTCTCAGAGGGACCTTGGGGAAAGATGGCCGCAGTTTCGCTTTGGGTGCATTGCAAGAGATATGCTTTAGTGATAAACGCTTTGATGAAAATGTTATCAACGAAGAGGTAGCGCATCTAACGGACACAATCGTCGCCAAGGAAACGAGCTTTGATATTGAGCGACTTTTGAACTCTCGTGTTGCCAATGTGACCTTTCGAATCGTGTTTGAACATCGTTTTGAACTCGATGACAAATGGTTGTATTGGTTTCAAAGGACAATTCGTCAATTTTCTGAAGAGTACGTAAAGCGTGAAGTAATCCTAAATTGCTTGCCTTTTGTTCGACATTTGCCTGGTGATGTTTTTGGAATTCAGAAAACTTATGGTAAAATGGACGAAATAATGAATTTCCTCACAAAACTGATTGAAAATGTCAAACACAATTCGAATACCGAAGTAAAAAATCAAGCGTGTTCATTCGCCGGCGTCTACCTAGAGCGAATCGACATAGACAGAGACGGTGAAAAAGAGAGTTCGTTCGATGAAGCAAACTTGAAAATGTCCGCATACCACCTCGTTTCAGCCGGCAGTGAAACAACAGCAACAACAATAAGATGGCTCTTATTATATTTGATAAGACACCCGGATATTCAGGAGAAAATGTTCCAAGAATTGTCTACAGTAATTGGGAAGGAACCACCATCTATTGCAGACCGGAACCGGTTGCCGTTCACACATGCGGTAATACTAGAAGGACTCCGAATATCCAACGTTGCGCCACTGTCTATGCCACACACCATTACTATGAATACGGAATTCAAGGGTTTTCTTATTCCGGAGAACTCCGTTGTGATACCAAATCTGAATTGTGCGCTTATGGATCCCATTTTATGGGAAAATCCGTGCGAATTCCGACCTGAGCGGTTTTTAAATGAAACCGGACGTGACGTAATTATTCCGAAACAATTTATTGCATTTTCATTGGGTCCAAGATCGTGTATTGGTGAGACACTAGCTAGGATTGAACTTTTTCTGTTTATAGCTGGACTTACACAGAACCTGAAACTGTTACCAGAAAAAGAAGGAGAGCTTCCTGATGTTGAGGGGATATTCGCTACTACCTTTAATCCAAAACCATTTAAGATGAGGGTTTGCAAACGGTGATTCATATAATTTGAGTGTTCTACTAGTTTACGTTAATCCATGCTATGAGATTTTTCCATTACAAGAAAATATATATACATGTACATTGTTTGTCACACAAAATGTTTATTCATAAATAAAGGTCGAAGACCAGGTCAATATGTTCGGATACTGCCTCCCTTGATGCGAGTAGGCGACCATTTTGTAAGGCAACTTTGTTACACATGTATGTAGGAAAAGACAGATAATGGGTTAAAAAGCAAACCAAATCATCCCGCGAACTCGGAGGTCATTAGCCAATTTAGCAGGAAAAAACGCATACACATGCACTTATATCAGTCTCCATGGATCGTAAACACACAAATAACTGTTTTATACCAAGGTAACGTTTTAAATGACAACAGGTAAAGCAAGTTTGAAATTGATACACAAGAATCTCGTTCGTTGTTATATTCAAAGTTACGGGAACAATGTATACGAGTATACTACCCTGCAAGTGTTTATCAAATTTATCTTCAAAGATCCTGCCAACATTTAAAAACAAGAGAGGGATCAATAATATTGTAATAGTCAAATATGTTGCTACTTATTCATAAAGGAGTAGAGACACGAAGGGTAAAAAATGGCCCCATGTCCAAATCCTGTGATAAATTTATACCACCAGTTTAAGTATTTTACAAAAAAGGCATTTTCTAAGAAATTTTGTTGAAACTGTTACCATGGTAACGGGTATAATATTTAGCCAAAAAATGGAAAAGAGCTTCTATTTTCAAAATGATGAATCGAAATATAAGTGTGCATACACATAGTGATATTAAGAATTGAAACTTATCTTTTATCACGAATTTTCAATTTGGTTGCCATGGTAACAGCTTCAAAAATGCCCAAAATTCACATTTATGACTCTACATTAAATAAATTGTTTGTATGGAAAATATTCAATTGAATATCGTTCGAAATACATTACATAATTTTCTAATGGGTTTTTAGAATTTAAGCTGTTCATTGGAACTGTTACCATAGCAACGAAAATAAAATTTTGCCGAAATATTAAAACATATTGAAATCAATTAGATCTATTTTTTTAATTATTGAAGAAATATGTTTGTATCATCAGAATGTTCATACATACATAATTATATGTATAAAACAAGAACATTTACAATTATTTTGATTTGGTAACCATGGCAACAGATTTAAAAAAGATACACAAACAACTCATTTAAGCCTCAACTTCAAATACAACGTCGCTACGGAATAGTTTTAGAAATAAATCGCATGAATTTCTTATGTGCTTTACAACTTAAGTTTTACGTGGGAACTTCTAGTCTGTTACCATGAAAACAAAAACAAGGTTTTGACAAAATATATTAAAAAATAAATATTGTTTTCAAATTATTGAACAAAATGATTTTTGACGTCATTTTTTCCTCAAAATAGACGTCTGGCTTGATTTCAGTCTTAATTTACGATTTCTTTCCGCTTCATGAATCTAGTTGCATTAAAGAACGACACTGATTTTTATGTATTTGGTTGCATTTGCTGATACAAAGCAGTGGTAAAATTAAGTAACCGTTCTCGGATGCCACCAGTGTGAAAATGATGCTCGAAATGGTAAAATTTCGTCAAAAAATGAAAGTTTTTGTTAAAGTGGGTGGGGTTCAGCGGAGTATATCAAAACAGCGAGGCTAATTTCTTGTAAGTTTTTTATATATGATTGAAGTACAATGTCTAGTGATTGTGTACAGCATATTAATCATTGTACAATAAGTACTAAATGTCTTAAGAATATGGCTAAAAGTGGGGTCTATTTCATGCCTTCGTGGCTCAATGACGAGAAGAAAACCCGTTGAAGCGGTACCTAAAATTTTAAAATTTACTATGGGCACAGCTCTCGACCATCATGAATTGTGCTGTAAACAATGTATTATAAAGTACAATTTCACATTTTAGTCATATGATTTTGGTCGAGGACTGTGTCCATATTCAAAAATTCACTTATACTGGTAAAATTTGGACAAAATATGCCATTTTTGTGAAAAATGGCCGAACATGGATACCAATTAGTGGTAAGGTGACAGGTAAAAATCAAATTTGATGAAAAATGCTTCCCTATGCAAACGGATAAAGCTATCCACATTACAAAAATACACAAATGACACATAATAACATACTTTAATAATTTAATAGCGGACTATACGTTGGGCGAAGCCCAACGGATAAGATCCGGTTTACGATAACACGTGTGCACGTGGTTTGGTCAGAGTTTGAATTCACTAATGGATCTAAAAATTTGTGTTAAAATCCCGCACTGAAGCAAAGATACTAGAAAATGGCTGCTAATAGAATAACAAAAAAAATTTATATTCGGCAGCTCATAAATTTTCTTTTATATTTTAATGATGTTTAAAAATATTCCAAAAACTAGCGTAGGCCCCTGTCTAGAAAAGATAATAATTATCAGTCTTCCATGGTTGCTATGCAACCAATCTTTTTATATGGGGAGGGCTATTTCCTAAATGTTTGGACACAAAAAAGGCAGCCATTTTTTGCCCACTTCGGAAGGAAATTTTAACATTTTCAGTGCATAAACGATGCTACAAACTGTTATGAGACACATGATTACTCTGAGATAACGAAGTAAGTCGAGCGGGAATCGTTCATATGCGCGAAATATCAACCAATCTTAAGAAAATCTAATGAAAAAGGCACAAGTTTCGGTTATTTCCCATCGCAAAGTTTGCAATACAATTAATTAAAGTCCGTTTCGGGTATTTATGGGGAGCACTGTGGACATACCACGTGACAAAATGCTGTGTGGGTGAGCTCAAAACGGGTGAAAATTGCTCGACTCAGGTAACATTTTTCCTTTTTATTTTCTTATTACTGAATGAATTTTCACGAAACTAAGACGAGAGCCGTCTCCTTGGCGAGATACACATTGTGCAGTTTCAAATATGTATCAAAATCCCTTTATTTTCTCAGAAAGTGCAACCGCGCATTCCCAAAACTGAAAGCGTAATGCTGTGTTGGTGAGGAAAACATATAAAAATGCCAAAATGTGCGGTTCTTCACATTTTCTATTGATTCTGTGGACAGACTATCGTGCGAGACGTTGTATTTTATGTTTATACGACTAGAGAGACACTTGTTTTGTCAATGTATGCTTATATTCGAGACATTTTTTAAAAACAACAAAATGCTGTGTGTGTGAGCTATTTCAGAAATGCTGTGTGAGTGAGCAGTTTCAGAAATAATGCGTATAATGAATATATTTCTCCTCTCCCTCACTCGATATTAATTGGTAACATATATACTTAATACATTAGTTAATGCATTGCTACTTATTGCATATATTTTACTAGCCAGGTCATGGTTTCTCATTAAACCCATCCAATTCTGTTTCCTTCAGCAAAACTTGTTCATGCCCTTGTAAACCTTTTTGACGGACAGCAGCTTAGTCATTTAGCTCTTTTATAGCATAGTTTTCAAATGACCTGTTGATTTATGACAGTTTTGCTTTATTTTGAGGGTCCCGTCTTTCGATTCAAGCCAGATCAAGAATAACGGGGCGAAAACGCGAAGAAACTTTGTCTAAAAGCCGTATTGTTGTCCTCCGATGTTCATTATGTGGTATATCGGAACAAGCCCATAGAAAAGACTACAAGTTATGGCCAACCACTAGAAAGAGCATTGGCGGTAACAGCGACTCGTATTTGATGTTCATATGTTAAAACTAACCAAAGTTCAAATACAAAGATATCTACCTGCTTAAGTACTTGTTTGTTTTGTTTATCACTGCTAACTTGTTTACATGTGCGAGGGGTGATCCAGAATTACGTGGACATTATTTTGCTCTTAAAAGTTTATTTTATGCCAGCTTGGAATTGATGACATTTGGTACACTTTTGCAATAAATATCAATATTTCATCGTATACAGATGTGTCGGGGATAATGTTGCAATGAGTGGACACATTGCTACACACAGTTCATCATCGTCCCACACATGTGGCAGATTTGGAAGTGGTATAAACACCAAAGAAGTCTTAAACCTAGGTCCCACTGAGGAATTCGTCGATAAGGAATAACACAGTTTCCCCGGTGGGAACTGCACAATGTGTATCTCGCCAAGGAGACGGCTCTCGTCTTTGTTTCGTGAAAATTCATTCAGTAATAAAAAAATAAAAAGGAAAAATGTTACCTGAGTCGTGCGATTTTCACCCGTTTTGAGCTCACCCACACAGCATTTTGTCACGTGGTATGTCCACAGTGAGGAGGGTTATTTCCTAAATGTTTGGACACAAAAAAGGCAGCCATTTTTTTGCCCACTTCGGAAGGAAATTTTAACATTTTCAGTGCATAAACGATGCTACAAACTGTTATGAGACACATGATTACTCTGAGATAACGAAGTTAGTCGAGCGGGAATCGTTCATATGCGCGAAATATCAACCAATCTTAAGAAAATCAAATGAAAAAGACACAAGTTTCGGTTATTTCCCATCGCAAAGTTTGCAATACAATTAGTTAAAGTCTGTTTCGGGTATTTACGTATCTAGACCGGACGGTGATAATCCACATCGTAGTTGTAGGTTATTGTAAAGAAAGTAAAACAAATGCATTTTCGTAATTCCTCGCCGAGATGTAATTAAAAAATCCCTCCAAAATCGTCAAAAAATATTCGCGGGATGAAGGTCGCGAAAACTAATTACATATTGTTGTTGTCGTTATTGGATACAATAAAACCCGTAACTTTCCGTCTAAATCTCTTTTATGTTGTGACGATTTGCAGGGTTTATTTAACAAAAAAAGGTGATTAAGATTAAAGATGTTTGATATTTAATCGTAATATGATTAATTGAAATGAAAATAAGCTTTTCTTTTGAACAAAAGTACTATTTGGTATGCTCATGCAACCCATTAAAAAAAGATAAAAATATTAAATAAGGCCTAGAAATCAGTTGTTATCTGTGTTTATATCTAATTATTCATTTTTAAATTAGTTACCCCTGAATTAAGTAGACCTAGAATTAAACAAATTGAAAAACGTGTATTATTCGTGTTCATTCGGACTGACAAACGATAGCAGGTTTGTATCGTCTTTCGTTACTTTGTACCCAATATTTCGTATCAAACCGCTATCGCGCGCTTTCTTGTGCAACGAACCGCTTCGATAGGTTGCATGGACGTAGGAAAGCGCTCGGTAGCACCTTTTGGAAACGGCTTGCTCCAGATTCGTAACCAAACAATTTTTTGTGAAGTTATGCATCACCAAAAAATCCAGTACTAGATGAGCATGTTACAAATAATGTAGGACAACTGACATAGTCCGCTACATATGCTGTGCATTAGTTCATATTAATTTTTAGGCCAATTCAGACCTTTCGTGGATCTACTCCTTTAGCATAACTAAACATGTCGTTATGTTACTATATTTCATTATCTTGAGTACAAACTTGCTCTTTTGAAAGCAACTGTAAACTTGTCCACACATCGCTGTGCTGTCTTATAAGAATATGGTCGTAAAAACAAAATGCAATTTTAAGAAAACAAAAACAAAACAAATACTTTCTAAAAACTACTCTTAATGACAACGTATTTCTACTTCAGTTTGGTCAACATGCTCATAAGATATGCCTTGTGGTGCATATTTCGAACACATTTTTGTATAGGCCTTGTAACGTCGTAAGAACATCTTCCGACCGTATTCTTCTCAGCCAGCGGAATGTAGATACTATCATAGTTACCAATGACACGCTCCCAAAAGTTTGCAAGCTGCCATTGCTAAGGTTCACATACTTTTCAGTCAAACTTTCCGCAAGTGTTTAATTTTTATTTGTGATTCGCTACGTTTATGCTCATGAAATTAAACAACGGCAGTAGAATAAAGAAAGAAGGTTCAAAGAACTTTCTCAAAAAACATGATTTTACAGTGTGTCTGACACACACTCAAATACATTAATGCTGGGCGATTCAATTAATCATATTTTGACAGTCGTCATCTTGATAGTATGTCCGTCGTCCGTCGTCAACAATTGGACTGTTAACACTCTACAGGTCACAGTTTTCTTAATCTTTATTAAACTTGGTCACTATGTTTGTCTCTATGAAATATAGGTCAAGTTCGTAACTGGGTCGTGTCGGGTCAAAAACTAGGTCACTAGGTCACATCAATGAAAACCCTTGTTAACACTCTAGAGGTCACATTGTTTTACCTACTCTTTATAACACTTGGTCACAATGTTTGTCTCTATGAAATCTAGGCTAAGTTCGTAACTGGGTCATCATGGGTTAAAACTAGGTCACTAGATTAAATCAAGGATAAACCTTGTTAACACTCTAGAGGTCATATTTTTATATGATCTTACTGCAACTTGGCCACAATGTATATCTCTATGCAATCTAGGTCATGTTTGCAACTGGGTCATCTTGGGTCAAAAACTAGGTCACATTGAAGAAAAACTTTGTTAACACTCTAGAGGTCACATGTTT
This sequence comes from Spisula solida, assembly GCA_947247005.1. Taxonomy (NCBI): domain Eukaryota; kingdom Metazoa; phylum Mollusca; class Bivalvia; order Venerida; family Mactridae; genus Spisula; species Spisula solida. Next base: position 17,084,582 of record OX365946.1, read on the forward strand.
TACCTAATCTTTATAAAACTTTGTCACAATGTTTGTCGCTATGAAATCTAGGCCAAGTTCTTAACTTGGTCATCTGGGGTTAAAAACTAGGTCACTAGGTAAAATCAAGATTAATCCTTTTAAACACATCGCATATTTACCCATCTTTATAAGACATGGCCACAAAGTTTGTCTTTGTAAAATCTACATCAAATATTTAGGTCATATCATAACAAAAACTGATTCTGCCAAAACTGCTAGTCATCAGGTGAGCGCTTTAGGGCCACATGTCCCTCTTGTTTATTGTTGCACTGTGCATATTTTGATGATGATGTTATTGTTCGCGCTCTTAATAATATCTGTATTAGAATACATATTCCCTTACGAGTGATGCAGTCGCATCAATAAGTCAGGAAACTAGTTCCTTGCGCGGTTGTCGTTCTAGTAAATCGGCTTTAAGAACGTTAACTTTTAAATTCTGGATTTACTTCATCGCACCACATTTTCAATCCAATTGGGTCGCATCCGAATGCTACTGATTGATGCAAGTCTTTGCTTTGTCTGTTTCCGTTTATATAACGTCTATTTCATCAATTGAACAATGCGTAGGAACTTATTTTAACGACTTTTTCTCCATTTTGAAATGTTATGTGAGATTTTTATCATCACGTGGTATAGTATGAGGGAAATGTAAAGGTAACGTATTGACGTACGCTGTGAGGAGGTTGGTAACCGCCACCATCTTGATAAACATGTGATCGCCGCCATCTTGATAGGCGTGTGATCGCCACTGTCTTAATAGTGATGTGGCAACCGCCATTATGATAGGCATGTGACCGCCGCCATCTTGATGGGCATGTTACCGCCGCCATCTTGATAGGCATGAGCTTTGTCTGATATTAAAGGAATTACAAATCAGTGGAATGAATCCGTATAATCTAATATTGGTCATGTAAAGCAGGACAATAATAAACAATAAGAATAAAAACAAAACATAAAAAGAGCAGAAAAATATGTAAATGTAAAAAATGTAATAAAGAAATAAATAACATGTTTTTGTATTCAACGTTTGCGCAAAAGTATATGAATACTTTCGAAGTATTATGAGTACATGTACATAACGACGTGCTTTTAAAGATAATACAAACGTTAGACAAAAAGCAAAATAAAGTTATATCAAAGTTATGATATACCCTTTTATTGGTGGTGTGTTCGTTTGTTAAAATAATGATGTAAATGATATATGACACATAAATACTATCTACTACGACCATTAAAACTTTGTGTTTTTTTGTAAAATCTAGTCCAAACTCAATACTGGATAGTATGGGTTCAGCAATTAAGTCAGTTGGTTTAGAAAACGCTTGTTTTATACTGGCATATTGTTATGATAGATCCTTGCGTTCAAAATGATTTAAAAACGTTTGCGCTGCATCAAAATTAGTCTTGTATATGCACGTATAAAGGTCAATATCACGCCAAATTCATCGTTACGGTATACTAGTAGCTCAGATCATTTAGCATGGAATCCTTGAACACAAGGTTATACGTTGTCTAATCAGAGTTGTTATTATAACTAAATAAACTAATCAAAACATTCTTACGGTACGATAATGAAAACACTCGAGGTTTAATTAGTACCTGCTAAATGTAAATGTTCTGTACTATACTATATCTCACTGGAGTGAAATAGTGCATACTTATTTAAAAATAGATTTTTGCTTTTCTAATAGATGTCTGAGCTTAATATTATTGTTACGGTGCAGAAAGGTCATGAACAGGTCGATACAAATGCACTGATAATCATACATAATATCTGCGTCCACATATATAATTATTCACAGAGATAAATATAGTATTGGACACGACATATATTTTGCTACTGTTCTAAATATAGATTTAACAAAACAGAGCAGACGATATTTCAGATAGTATGTACACAGTACACACGAGGTTTAATGTTTCTTGTTCTATTCATGCATACCCAGTGTGTTTAACTTTAAGTACACATTGAGGGTGGTATAATGTAAATTCACTTTAACGGACATACAGGTGGATTTATATTTATATTCACATATAAATTAGTAACCCTGTGTACGGCACACAATGGGGGAAAGGGGTAAAGACGTTGATTTTAGTACCATAACTACAATACTGGTGTTTTTGTGCACGTTCTTGTTAGCGTATATAAGTACACGCCGGCGTAAGCATGTTCCACCTGGACCACCACTGTTTCCTGTTGTAGGGAATTTACCGTCTTTGATGACCAGGGACACTCTAGGAGCACTTGCAGGCCTGAGGAAGCGGTACGGTGACGTGTTTGGCTTGTACACCGGGAATCAGCTTATGGTGTTTCTGAATGGATACGAGACGATTCACGATGCTTTGGTGAAGAAAGGTATGTAATAAAAAACATGTTTACATCTAGGGGTGAAAGTTCAAAATGTAGATCACATTTTACGGTGCAAGGTTACATGCATAGTCAATCATGACGTGTGGTGTCAGTTATTAAGGTAACCTGGTGGCTCAAATTGATTGAGAGCAATATGGTGTAAAGTATCCTTTTTCCCGTGTAGCATAACCATTTCTGTAGAAAATTAGATTGCTTACTTTAAACACTCGTAGTCGTAAGTAAATGTCTTCTTGCGGATTTTGACGAGTAACCACATTGAAGTTGAATTGTTTTTACACGCCGTGTAAGATTGAAACAAATTATTCAGGCTAGTTTACCATAATGTGCATTACTGATGAAAGGTGGAAGAATTCACAGCGTGGAGTTTGTATCTTAATGCATGTACCTGCTTTTCTTTGTGTTATGAACGTTTTTTAACTATTAAAGTGATCAAATTATTCAGTAAGGGAGGTAACTGCGGTTATCAAATTTGATTGTAGGGATGTAAGAGTTATCTATCATGTCAAAGTAATCAGTAAGGGAGGTAACTGCGGTTATCAAATTTGATTGTAGGGATGTAAGAGTTATCTATTATGTCACAGTAATCAGTAAAGGAGGTAACTGCGGTTATCAAATTGACTATAGGGATGCGAGACTTATCTATAATGTCACAGTATTCAGTAAAGGAGGTAACTGCGGTTATCAAATTGACTAAAGGGATGCGAGAGTTATCTATAATGTCACAGTATTCAGTACGGGAGGTGACTGCGGTTACTAAATTTGATTGTAGAGATGTAAGAGTTATCTATAATGTCACAGTGTTTAGTAAGGGACGTTAATGCGGTTATCAAATTGACTATAAAGATGCGAAAGTTTTCTTTAATGTCTAATTATTCAGTAAGGGAGGTAACTGCGGTTATCAAATTTGATTGTGGGTGTGATACTAGTAATTATCTATAGTGTCACAGTATTCAGTAAGGGAGGTAACTGCGGTTATCAAATTTGATTGTGGGGATGTGATAATTATCTATAATGTCACAGTATTCAGTAAGGGAGGTAACTGCGGTTATCAAATTTGATTGTGGGGATGTGATAATTATCTATAATGTCACAGTATTCAGTACATTAATGTAGTTAGTTGGTGGTCTATGAAACTTGACGTGTTGCTTTTAAAATTATACGGATTCGGATGCATCATACACGCTATATACGACACGGAATACCGTTAGGGCCTTCGCATATGTCTGGGTTGGTTTGAAACGCGACATTCGACAAATACGATAATGAAAACACGAAATCCCAACAGTACGTTAACGATAATACGACAGTACTGTAACGATTGTATGACATAACGATAACGATATTACGATATAGTGTCGCGTTTTCACTGCGGTATTGTCGTATTATCGTTATACATGTATCGTACTGTCGTAGTATCGTTATATCGTTATAATATCGTAATGTCGTATTGTCGTTATCGTATTGTCGTTTTATCGTTATCGTACTATTGGTTTCAAAAAAACCAACACATATGCGATGGTTCTAATGGTATTCCGTAAGATGTTGATATATGAGAGGTCGCGTATACATCATTATACGCATACATGGGGATTTACAGTACAATGTATTAAATTTATATGAGTTGTCAGACTATTTACTGCTTACAACAATGACATATAAGTTTTTGAAATTATAAATTATGGTATAGATAAGTACGAAAGTTAAATTGCCGAAACATTTCTTGCCATTGTATGGTCATGTCGCATATGAAATGAATGAAGATATGAATAATATGTGCATTTATTAGAATTAAGTGGGCTAATCTTTTCATGTATATACTCACTGATACTATTAATGACTAATTCGCTGAGATATTTTGTAGGGTCAGTGTTTATGAACAGAGCGAAGCCAGCGTTTGATGCAGAAAACGTGTATAATACGAAAGGCTTGATTTTCTCAGAGGGAACTTTGTGGAAAGATGGCCGCAGTTTCGCTTTGGGTGCATTGCAAGAAATATGTTTTAGTGATAAACGCTTTGTTGAAAATGTTATCAACGAAGAGGTAGCGCATCTGACGGACACAATCGTCGCCAAGGAAACGAGCTTTGATATTGAGCGACTTTTGAACTCAAGTGTTGCCAATGTGACCTTTCGAATCGTGTTTGGGCATCGTTTTGAACTCGATGACAGTTGGTTGTATTGGTTTCAAAGGACAATTCGTCAATTTTCGGAAGAGTACGTTAAGCGTGAAGTAATCCTAAATTGTTTGCCTTTTGTTCGACATTTGCCTGGTGATGTTTTTGGAATTCAGAACACTTATGGTAAAATGGACGAAATAATGAATTACCTTACAAAACTGGTTGAAAATGTCAAACACAATTCGAATACCGAAGTAAAAAACCAAGCGTGTTCATTTGCCGGCGTCTACCTAGAGCGAATCGACATAGACCGAGATGGTGGAAAAGAGAGTTCGTTCGATGAAGAAAATTTGAAAATGTCCGCATACCACCTCGTTGTAGCCGGCAGTGAAACAACAGCAACTACAATAAGATGGCTCTTATTATATTTGATAAGACACCCGGATATCCAGGAGAAAATGTTCCAAGAAATGTCTAGAGTAATCGGGAATGAACCACCATCTATTGCAGACCGGAAACGGTTGCCGTTCACACATGCGGTAATACTAGAAGGACTCCGAATATCCAACGTTGCGCCACTATCTATGCCGCACACCGTTACTATGGATACGGAATTCAATGGTTTTCTTATTCCGGAGAACTCCGTTGTGATACCAAATCTGAATTCTGCGCTTATGGATCCCATTTTATGGGAAAATCCGTGCGAATTCCGACCTGAGCGGTTTTTAAATGAAACCGGATGTGACGTAATTATTCCGAAACAATTTATTGCATTTTCATTGGGTCCAAGATCGTGTATTGGTGAGACACTAGCTAGGATTGAACTTTTTCTGTTTATAGCTGGACTTACACAGAACCTTAAACTGTTACCAGAAAAAGAAGGAGAGCTTCCTGATGTTGAGGGGATATTCGCTACTACCTTTAATCCAAAACCATTTAAGATGAGGGTTTGCAAACGGTGATTCATATAATTTGAGCGTTCTACTAGTTTACGTAAATCCATGCTATGAGATTTTCAATTACAAGAAAATATATACGCATGTACATTGTTTGTCACACAAAACTTTTATTCATAAATAAAGGTCGAAGACCAGGTCAATATGTTCGGATACTGCCTCCCTTGATGCGAGTAGGCGACCATTTTGTATGGCAACTTTGTTACACATGTATGTTTACTAGGAAAAGACAGATAATGGGTTAAAAAGCAAACCAAAACATCCCGCGAACTAGGGGTCATTAGCCAATTTAGCAGGAAAAAACGCATACCCATGCACTTATATCAGTCTCCATGGATCGTAAACACACAAATTACTGTTTTATACCAAGGTAACGTTTTAAAAGACAACAGGTAAAGCAAGTTTGAAATTGATACACAAGAATCTCGTTCGTTGTTATATTCAAAGTTACGGGAACAATGTATACGAGTATACTACCCTGCAAGTGTTTATCAAATTTACCTTCAAAGATCCTGCCAACATTTAAAAACAAGAGAGGGATCAATACTATTGTAATATTCAAATATGTTGCTACTTATTCATAAATTTAGCATAACTAAACATGTCGTTGTGTAACTATATTTCATTATCTTGAGTACAAACTTGCTCTTTTGAAAGCAACTGAATACTTGTCCTCACATCGCTGTGCTGTCTTATAAGAATATGGTCGTAAAAACAAAATGCAATTTTAAGAAAACAAAAACAAAACAAATACTTTCTAAAAACTACTCTTAATGACAACGTATTTCTACTTCAGTTTGGTCAACATGCTCATAAGATATGCCTTGTGGTGCATATTTCGAACACATTTTTGTATAGGCCTTGTAAGGTCGTAAGAACATCTTCCGACCGTATTCTTCTCAGCCAGCGGAATGTAGATACTATCATAGTTACCAATGACACGCTCCCAAGTTTACAAGCTGCCATTGCTAAGGTTCACATACTTGTGTTTAATTTTTATTTGTGATTCGCCAACGTTTATGCTCATGAAATTAAACAACGGCAGTAGAATAAAGAAAGAAGGTTCAAAGAACTTTCTCAAAAAACATGATTTTACAGTGTGTCTGACACACACTCAAATACATTAATACTGGACGATTCAATTATTCATATTTTGACAGTCGTCATTTTGACAGTATGTCCGTCGTCCGTCGTCAACAATTGGACTGTTAACACTCTACAGGTCACAGTTTTCTTAACGTTTATTAAACTTGGTCACTATGTTTGTCTCTATGAAATATAGGTCAAGTTCGTAACTAGGTCATCTCGGGTCAAAAACTAGGTCACTAGGTCACATCAAAGAAAACCCTTGTTTACACTCTAGAGGTCACATGTTTTTACCTAATCTTTATAACACTTGGTCACAATGTTTGTCTCTATGAAATCTAGGCTAAGTTCGTTACAGGGTCACCATGGGTTAAAACTAGGTAACTAGGTTAAATCAAGGATAAACCTTGTTAACACTCTAGAGGTCATATTTTTATATGATCTTACTGCAACTTGGCCACAATGTATATCTCTTTGCAATCTAGGTCAGTTTAGCAACTTGGTCATCTGGGGTCAAAAACTAGGTCACATGGAAGAAAAACTTTGTTAACACTCTAGAGGTCACATGTTTTACCTAATCTTTATAAAACTTGGTCACAATGTTTGTCGCTATGAAATCTATGCCAAGTTCGTAACTTGGTCATCTGGGGTTAAAAACTAGGTCACTAGGTAAAATCAAGGTCAACCCTTTTAAACACGTCGCACTTTACCCATCTTTATAAGACCTGGCCACAAAGTGTGTCTTTGTAAAATCTACATCAAATATTTAGGTCATATCATAACAAAAACTGATTCTGCCAAAACTGCTAGTCATCAGGTGAGCGCTTTAGGGCCACATGTCCCTCTTGTTTATTGTTGCACTGTGCATATTTTGATGATGATGTTATTGTTCGCGCTCTTAATAATATATCTGTATTAGAAAACATATTCCCTTACGGGTGATGCAGTCGCATCAATAAATCAGGAAACTAGTTCCTTGCGCAGTTATCGTTCTAGTAAATCAGCTTTCAAAAGAACGTTAACTTTTAAATTCGGGATTTACTTTATCGCACCACATTTTCAATCCAATTGGGTTGCATCCGAATGCTACTGATTGATGCAAGTCTTTGTTTTGTCTGTTTCCGTTTATATAACGTCTATTTCATCAATTGAACAATGCGTAGGAACTTATTTTAACGACTTTTTCCGTATTTTGAAATGTTATGTAAGATTTTTATCATCACGTGGTATAGTATGAGGGAAATGTAAAGGTAACGTATTGACGTACGCTGTGAGGAGGTTGGTAACCGCCACCATCTTGATAAACATGTGATCGCCGCCATCTTGATAGGCGTGTGGTCGCCACTGTCTTAATAGTGATGTGGCAACCGCCATTATGATAGGCATGTGACCGCCGCCATCTTGATGGGCATGTTACCGCCGCCATCTTGATAGGCATGAGCTTTGTCTGATATTAAAGGAATTACAAATCAGTGGAATGAATCCGTATAATCTAATATTGGTCATGTAAAGCAGGACAATAATAAACAATAAGAATAAAAACAAAACATAAAAAGAGCAGAAAAATATGTAAATGTAAAAAATGTAATAAAGAAATAAATAACATGTTTTTGTATTCAACGTTTGACGCAAAAGTATATGAATACTTTCGAAGTAGTATGAGTACATGTACATAACGACGTGCTTTTAAAGATAATACAAACGTTAGACAAAAAGCAAAATAAAGTTATATCAAAGTTATGATATACGCTTTTATTGGTGGTGTGTTCGTTTGTTAAAATAATGATGTAAATGATATATGACACATAAATACTATCTACTACGACCATTAAAACTTTGTGTTTTTTTTGTAAAATCTAGTCCAAACTCAATACTGGATAGTATGGGTTCAGCAATTAAGTCAGTTGGTTTAGAAAACGCTTGTTTTATACTGGCATATTGTTATGATAGATCCTTGCGTTCAAAATGATTTAAAAACGTTTGCGCTGCATCAAAATTAGTCTTGTATATGCACGTATAAAGGTCAATATCACGCCAAATTCATCGTTACGGTATACTAGTAGCTCAGATCATTTAGCATGGAATCCTTGAACACAAGGTTGTACGTTGTCTAATCAGAGTTGTTATTATAACTAAATAAACTAATCAAAACATTCTTACGGTACGATAATGAAAACACTCGAGGTTTAATTAGTACCTGCTAAATGTAAATGTTCTGTACTATACTATATCTCACTGGAGTGAAATAGTGCATACTTATTTAAAAATAGATTTTTGCTTTTCTAATAGATGTCTGAGCTTAATATTATTGTTACGGTGCAGAAAGGTCATGAATAGGTCGATACAAATGCACTGATAATCATACATAATATCTGCGTCCACATATATAATTATTCACAGAGATAAATATAGTATTGAACACGACATATATTTTGCTACTGTTCTAAATATAGATTTAACAAAACAGAGCAGACGATATTTCAGATAGTATGTACACAGTACACACGAGGTTTAATGTTTCTTGTTCTATTCATGCATACCCAGTGTGTTTAACTTTAAGTACACATTGAGGGTATAATGTAAATTCACTTTAACGGACATACAGGTGGATTTATATTTATATTCACATATAAATTAGTAACCCTGTGTACGGCACACAATGGGGGAAAGGGGTAAAGACGTTGATTTTAGTACCATAACTACAATACTGGTGTTTTTGTGCACGTTCTTGTTAGCGTATATAAGTACACGCCGGCGTAAGCATGTTCCACCTGGACCACCACTGTTTCCTGTTGTAGGGAATTTACCGTCTTTGATGACCAGGGACACTCTAGGAGCACTTGCAGGCCTGAGGAAGCGGTACGGTGACGTGTTTGGCTTGTACACCGGGAATCAGCTTATGGTGTTTCTGAATGGATACGAGACGATTCACGATGCTTTGGTGAAGAAAGGTATGTAATAAAAAACATGTTTACATCTAGGGGTGAAAGTTCAAAATGTAGATCACATTTTACGGTGCAAGGTTACATGCATAGTCAATCATGACGTGTGGTGTCAGTTATTAAGGTAACCTGGTGGCTCAAATTGATTGAGAGCAATATGGTGTAAAGTATCCTTTTTTCCGTGTAGCATAACCATTTCTGTAGAAAATTAGATTGCATACTTTAAACCCTCGTAGTCGTAAGTAAATGTCTTCTTGTGGATTTTGACGAGTAACCACATTGAAGTTGAATTGTTTTTACACGCCGTGTAAGATTGAAACAAATTATTCAGGCTAGTTTACCATAATGTGCATTACTGATGAAAGGTGGAAGAATTCACAGCGTGGAGTTTGTATCTTAATGCATGTACCTGCTTTTCTTTGTGTTATGAACGTTTTTTAACTATTAAAGTGATCAAATTATTCAGTAAGGGAGGTAACTGCGGTTATCAAATTTGATTGTAGGGATGTAAGAGTTATCTATCATGTCAAAGTAATCAGTAAGGGAGGTAACTGCGGTTATCAAATTTGATTGTAGGGATGTAAGAGTTATCTATTATGTCACAGTAATCAGTAAAGGAGGTAACTGCGGTTATCAAATTGACTATAGGGATGCGAGACTTATCTATAATGTCACAGTATTCAGTAAAGGAGGTAACTGCGGTTATCAAATTGACTAAAGGGATGCGAGAGTTACCTATAATGTCACAGTATTCAGTACGGGAGGTGACTGCGGTTACTAAATTTGATTGTAGAGATGTAAGAGTTATCTATAATGTCACAGTATTCAGTAAGGAAGGTAACTGCGGTTGTCAAATTTGATTGTAGGAATTTAAGAGTTATATATGTCACAGTGTTTAGTAAGGGACGTTAATGCGGTTATCAAATTGACTATAAAGATGCGAAAGTTTTCTTTAATGTCTAATTATTCAGTAAGGGAGGTAACTGCGGTTATCAAATTTGATTGTGGGGATGTGATACTAGTAATTATCTATAATGTCACAGTATTCAGTAAGGGAGGTAACTGCGGTTATCAAATTTGATTGTGGGGATGTGATAATTATTTATGTCACAGTATTCAGTAAGGGAGGTAACTGCGGTTATCAAATTTGATTGTGGGGATGTGATAATTATCTATAATGTCACAGTATTCAGTACATTAATGTAGTTAGTTGGTGGTCTATGAAACTTGACGTGTTGCTTTTAAAATTATACGGATTCGGATGCATCATTCACGCTATATACGACACGGAATACCGTTAGGGCCTTCGCATATGTCTGGGTTGGTTTGAAACGCGACATTCGACAAATACGATAATGAAAACACGAAATCCCAACAGTACGTTAACGATAATACGACAGTACTGTAACGATTGTATGACATAACGATAACGATATTACGATATATTGTCGCGTCTTCACTGCTGTATTGTCGTATTATCGTTATACATGTATCGTACTGTCGTAGTATCGTTATATCGTTATAATATCGTAATGTCGTATTGTCGTTATCGTATTGTCGTTTTATCGTTATCGTACTATTGGTTTCAAAAAAACCAACACATATGCGATGGTTCTAATGGTATTCCGTAAGATGTTGATATATGAGAGGTCGCGTATACATCATTATACGCATACATGGGGATTTACAGTACAATGTATTAAATTTATATGAGTTGTCAGACTATTTACTGCTTACAACAATGACATATAAGTTTTTGAAATTATAAATTATGGTATAGATAAGTACGAAAGTTAAATTGCCGAAACATTTCTTGCCATTGTATGGTCATGGCGCATATGAAATGAATGAAGATATGAATAATATGTGCATTTATTAGAATTAAGTGGGCTAATCTTTTCATGTATATACTCACTGATACTATTAATGACTAATTCGCTGTGATATTTTGTAGGGTCAGTGTTTATGAACAGAGCGAAGCCAGCGTTTGATGCAGAAAACGTGTATAATACGAAAGGCTTGATTTTCTCAGAGGGAACTTTGTGGAAAGATGGCCGCAGTTTCGCTTTGGGTGCATTGCAAGAAATATGTTTTAGTGATAAACGCTTTGTTGAAAATGTTATTAACGAAGAGGTAGCGCATCTGACGGACACAATCGTCGCCAAGGAAACGAGCTTTGATATTGAGCGACTTTTGAACTCAAGTGTTGCCAATGTGACCTTTCGAATCGTGTTTGGGCATCGTTTTGAACTCGATGACAGTTGGTTGTATTGGTTTCAAAGGACAATTCGTCAATTTTCGGAAGAGTACGTTAAGCGTGAAGTAATCCTAAATTGTTTGCCTTTTGTTCGACATTTGCCTGGTGATGTTTTTGGAATTCAGAACACTTATGGTAAAATGGACGAAATAATGAATTACCTTACAAAACTGGTTGAAAATGTCAAACACAATTCGAATACCGAAGTAAAAAACCAAGCGTGTTCATTCGCCGGCGTCTACCTAGAGCGAATCGACATAGACCGAGATGGTGGAAAAGAGAGTTCGTTCGATGAAGAAAATTTGAAAATGTCCGCATACCACCTCGTTGTAGCCGGCAGTGAAACAACAGCAACTACAATAAGATGGCTCTTATTATATTTGATAAGACACCCGGATATCCAGGAGAAAATGTTCCAAGAAATGTCTAGAGTAATCGGGAATGAACCACCATCTATTGCAGACCGGAAACGGTTGCCGTTCACACATGCGGTAATACTAGAAGGACTCCGAATATCCAACGTTGCGCCACTATCTATGCCGCACACCGTTACTATGGATACGGAATTCAATGGTTTTCTTATTCCGGAGAACTCCGTTGTGATACCAAATCTGAATTCTGCGCTTATGGATCCCATTTTATGGGAAAATCCGTGCGAATTCCGACCTGAGCGGTTTTTAAATGAAACCGGATGTGACGTAATTATTCCGAAACAATTTATTGCATTTTCATTGGGTCCAAGATCGTGTATTGGTGAGACACTAGCTAGGATTGAACTTTTTCTGTTTATAGCTGGACTTACACAGAACCTTAAACTGTTACCAGAAAAAGAAGGAGAGCTTCCTGATGTTGAGGGGATATTCGCTACTACCTTTAATCCAAAACCATTTAAGATGAGGGTTTGCAAACGGTGATTCATATAATTTGAGCGTTCTACTAGTTTACGTAAATCCATGCTATGAGATTTTCAATTACAAGAAAATATATACGCATGTACATTGTTTGTCACACAAAACTTTTATTCATAAATAAAGGTCGAAGACCAGGTCAATATGTTCGGATACTGCCTCCCTTGATGCGAGTAGGCGGCCATCTTGGAAGGCAACTTTGTTATACATGTATGTTTACTAGGAAAAGACAGACGAGGGGTTATAAAGCAAATCAAAACATCCCGCGAAGTCGGAGGTCATTAGCCAATTTAGCTGGGAAAAACGCATACCCATCCACGTATATCTGTCTCCGTCGATCTTAAACACACAAATAACTGTTTTACACCAAGGTAACGTTTTAAAAGACAATAAGTAAAGCAAGTTTGAAATTAATACACAAGAGTCTGGTTGCTATATTCAAAATTACGGAAACAATGTATACGAGTTTATACCCTGCAAGTGTTTATCAAATTTACCTTCAAAGATCCTGCCAACATTTATAAACAAGAGAGGGATTAGTGATATTGTAATATTCAAATATGTTGCAACTTATTCATAAATTTAGCATAACTAAACATGTCGTTACTCTTATGTTATTACATTTCATTATCTTGAGTACAAACTTGGTCTTTGGAAAGCAACTGAAAACTTGTCCACACATCGCTGTGCTGTCTTATAAGAATATGGTCGCAAAAATGCAATTTTAAGAAGACAAAAATGCTTTCTAAAAACTTATCTTAATGACAACGTTTTTCTACTTCAGTTTAGTCAACATGCTCATAAGATATGCCTTGTGGTGCAGATGTCGAACACATGTTTTGTATAGGCCTTGTAAGGTCGTAAGAACAACTTCCGACCGTATTCTTCTCAGCCAGCGGAATGTAGATACTATCATAGTTACCAATGACACGCTCCCAAGTTTACAAGCTGCCCTAGCTAAGGTTCACATATTTTTCAGTCAAACTTTCCGCAAGTGTTTAATTTTTATTTTCGCGAATTCATGCTTCGCCAACGTTTATGCTCATGAAATTAAACAACGGCAGTAGAATAAAGAAAGAAGTTAATTCTGAAGTTCAAAGAACTTTCTCGAAAACACATGATTTTACAGTGTGTCTGATACATACTCAAATAAATTAATACTGGACGATTCAATTATTTCTATTTTGACAGTCGTCATCTCGATAGCAATGTGACCAGTGATCACCGCCATAAATGTACCATCATCTTGATAAACATGTGATCACCGCCATAAATGTACCACCATCCTGATAAACATGTGATCACCGCCATAAATGTACCACCATCCTGATAAACATGTGATCGACACCATATTGATAGGTGTGTAACCGCCGCCATCTTGATAAGCATGTGATCACCGCCATAAATGTACCACCATCTTGATAAACATGTGATCGATATCATCTTGATAGGTGTGTAACCGCCGCCATCTTGATAAGTATGTGATCACCGCCATAAATGTACCCACTGCCATTTTGATAAACAAGTGATCGACGCCATCTTGATAGGTGTGTAACAGCCGCCATCCTGATAAGCATGTGATCACCGCCATAAATGTACCCACCGCCATCTTGATAAACATGTGATCGACGCCATCTTGATAGGCGTGTAACCGCCGCCATCTTGATAAGCATGTGATCACAGCCATAATTGTACCCACCGTCATCTTGATAAACAAGTGATCGACGCCATCTTGATAGGCGTGTAACCGCCGCCATGTTGATAAGCATGTGATTGCCACCATCTTGACAGGCGTGTAACCGCCCAAACACCTCACAGTGGTTACTTCCCTTTGCAAAGCGGTTACTTCCCTTTGCTTAGATCCACAGGATTTTTTAACCGATTTTGATTACTTTTAGCTCACATGTCACTATGACAGGTGAGCTATTGTAATCACTCTTCGTCCGTCGTCCGTGCGTTCGTCCGTCAGTCCGTCCGTCCGTCAACAATTCATTCAAACGACTTCTCCTCCTAAACCACTTACTAATGATAGCCACTTTTAACCATACTTCACAGGATGGTCCTTTCTAAAATTTGCTAAAAGAAGTGTAATCAATAAATAACTCTGGTTGCCATGGATACCAATAGGAAAATCTTTAAAAATCATAAAAAATCAACCACTGGCAATATTTCAAAATAATTTGACAGAAATAGTTGTTGGGTGACCTTCTTACAAAATTGATATTTTTGTCTTGATTCGTCAAAAACATGGCCGCCAGTGGGTGGGGCGCTGTTTTTCCCTATATATCTCAGGTAAACAATTCAAATCTTCTTCTCTAAAAGTACTGGTTGGATTTCATGTCAAATGGGTTAGAATCTCCCTTTGATTTTAAAAAGCTAAAATAATTATCATCCATGCAGAACTCTGGTTGGCATGACAACTGATTGGAAAAACAGGTGAGCGACCTAGGGCCCTGTGGGCCCTCTTGTTTAATTATGCACTGTGCATACTTTGATGATGATTTTATTGTTCGCGCTCTTAATGATATCTGTATTAGAATACATATTCCCTTACGGGTGATGCAGTTGCATCAATAAATCAGGAAACTAGTTCCTTGCGCAGTTATCGTTCTAGTAAATCGGCTTTCAAAGAACGTTAACTTTTAAATTCGGGATTTACTTCATCGCACCACATTTTCAATCCAATTGGGCGACATCCGATTTCTACTGATTGATGCCAGTCTTTGTTTTGTCTGTTTTTGTTTATATAACGTCTATTTCATCAATGGAACAATGCGTAGGAACTTCTTTAACGACTTTTTCAACGTCATGTGACGTGTTTATCATCACGTGGTATAGTGTGAGGGCAGGGTAAATGTAATGTCTGGAACCGCCACCATCTTAATGAACATGTGATCGCCACCATCTTGACATGCGTGTAACCGCCGCAATCTTGATAAATATGTGATCGTCGCCATCTTGATATGCGAGTGATCGCCACTATCTTAATAGTCATTTGGCCACCTCCATTATGTGGTGCATGTGACCGCCGCCGTCTTGATGGGCATGTTACCGGCGCCATTTTAATAGGCATGTGCTTCGTCTGGTATTAAAGGAATTATAAATCAGCGGAATGACTCCGTAGAAGGTAATATTGGTCAATAGACATGTAAAGCAGGACAATATTAAACAATCCGTCTGAAAATATTTCTTTATTATAAGAATAAAAACAAAAAATAAAAAGAGCAGAACAATATGTAAAAAATATAATAAAGAAATAAATAACAATTTTTTGTATTCAACGTTTGGCGCAAAAGTATGAATACTTTCGAAGTATTATGAGTACATGTACATAACGATGTGCTTGTTAAGATAATAAAAACGTTAGATGCAATATAAGGTAATATCAAAGTTATAATATACCCTTTTATTGGTGGTGTGTTCGTCTGTTGTAATAATGATGTAAATGATAATTCGGTAATTTATGCTAGATCGGACAGGAAGGCAGCACTAAAAACAGCTGCATTGCACACAAGACATCCAAACAGTTCTTGCAAATTGCTAACTCTGCGTGTAAGTGGCCCCGATAAAAATGACGAATAGTCACGGAGATTGGACGGCATTCGATTGATTGATGCTGTTCAATACATATTATGATATTATGTTATTAAAATCAAGAAAGTTAAATTAGATGGAACAGAATACTCGATTG
This sequence comes from Spisula solida, assembly GCA_947247005.1. Classification (NCBI taxonomy): domain Eukaryota; kingdom Metazoa; phylum Mollusca; class Bivalvia; order Venerida; family Mactridae; genus Spisula; species Spisula solida. The sequence goes on from OX365946.1 coordinate 17,100,930, forward strand.
GAGTAATTAAAGGGAAACAATCCAAATGAAAAGTCACGATTGATAAAAACTTCATTTGACTTCTATTATACAATATTACTATTTCGTAAAATTAGAAACTCCGAACCATTACATAAAGAAAATGAGGAATAAAAACAAAAACAGTAATGAAAAATTAAAAATACTGCATAGAAAATTGCAAAAAATGCTCAAGACTAATGTTTCGTCTTTTTAATGCGTACTAGGAAGGTTCCGGCGAAAAGTCGTATAGATGGCGGAATGCAAACCTGATTTAACAGAACGCGTCATGCCAATATTGTTTTATCCCTAGATATACAGAAAATGTATCTTTTGACATATCGCTTGCTTAGAGTGAGCGGGTCATAAGTACAAAAAACCACTGAGAACACAAGAAATGAACTGTCTGAAAACTACTCTTTACTTGCGGAATAACAAACTCTTTCAAGTTCAATTTGGTCAACATGACCTGTTCCAATTTTCATAAAAATGGACTTGCGCCTTCACGGTAATGCAGATTTAAAAATGTATAGGTCGCACTTACAACCTTCTCATTCTAAGCCCGCGAATTACATCCATTGTTCAATGTCTAGAATGTATATTTTATTTAGCAGTTGTGTGTTAGGATGTTAAAGCTAGTTAGAATGATGGCTGTTGAACAAGTGTTGATCGCGTTGTCATCATCTAAACCTTGAACCTTTACGTCTCCACTTAGCACATTAATGACGCGACAGGTCATTTATTCAAGCTCATTCACCGGGAATAAATAATACTGTCATGTTCAGCCCGTCAGGTATGTCTCCACTCTAACTAGCTGCTATGATGCCCAGGATTGCCAGAGAAAATATAAACAACACCCCTGCAACTACTACTAGCAATATAAACGGCAGCTTCTGAAATAATAAAAAAGTATAATGAATAAATAATGTAAAGAATATAAAAAATCAGAACATACTACAGTACATACACATTGACATGTTGTTTTAATATTTGGACAAACATCGTTGTACATTGTGAAATAGTCAAGCAATTTAATATCCATATTTTCGTGAATATACCCAGCATTCAAAAGGTTTTCTTTTAGTACGCACCCATTGCTTATATTTGGTTAAGGAGTATAAAATCTGTGTCTTTGACGTCGAACTGTGGCTAGAATTGAACCGAGACGTCTCTTCTATCGGTGCGAATGTTATATACGTTATTAGTTTCAGATATTTTAACGCCTGTTATACTCACCGACGGTTGCGATTGCTTTGACTCCTGTGGTTTTTCCATCATCTCATAGTCACCAGGAGTAACTTCAGCTTCTGAAATGTATACAAACAAAACAGTTATTTCTATCCCGGTTTTGTTTGACTTGTGACGTCATTGTTTCCGCGATTTTACTCGGTGATCATCCATTGTCGGCGCAAATGTAAACTAATTATTAACACCAAACTAGTGAAATTATGTTTTGTTTACTACGAGTAATAACTCATTCCGGTAAGGACAGAGACTTATTAGGCCGAAATGCTAATGGCTTGAAAAAAAGATTATATTAAGTCAGACAGGGAAGGCAGCACTCAACTTAACCGACCGAGCACAGAAAACATTAAAAACACACAAAGAACAATGCCCAACTGAACCAATCGAGCACAGGAACATAAAACACATACAAGGCACAATGCCCAACTAAACAAGCAAAGATCCGCCCAAGTCCAAGCTGTCGAAAAGTATAAAACATTATTACTAGCTGAATGATCCAGTTTCAACAGTAAAACGACTATAATGCCTAGTCCGCCACAACACACAATGACGGTCAACCGTTCTAAACCGCAATATTACGAGGCAGAACGTGTAGGTGAAGAGCACCACGTCATATTGGTGTGTTTAGTTTCTAAACTTATAACAACCTCAGGCAGACGAAATTACACTTAGCGAGGTTTGTGTTTTTCATCACACATGTATGCATATGATATGAGAGACATCGTGTTTCATTCTTACTCATGTCGATGCAAGAGTAATGATGCTTCCACTCTCATGTAATATTTTACACGGACACAGTTTCACAACCAGGTCTCCCTTGCGTTGCGATGTACCATAGTTAAAGATATTTAATGCGTCGGAGTCATACAAGACCACAATTAAGTGGTTGACAGCACATCATAAACATTGAATTACTTAAAACATTTGAAATCAAAATACACAATCACAATTTAGCTATCATAAATATGTCTGGTACTTACTTTTGTTCTTGGTCATCCATTTATTTACTTCCAATGCAACAGTTACTCCAACTGCGACCAGTATATGCACTATGGAGACCCAGATGACGCTGTTCGGCAGATTGGCTCTTTCAAGTATGTATCCAAGTAAGATGGTGACCACTTTAATGATAAAAAAGATACTTTTAACGTCCACCAAACAACAGGCTTAATTATAATCAAGGTCAATAAAGTCGAAGTTTCATAGCCTCAATAATACAATTCTGTCGGAATTTGCAACACACTGAAGGCACTACTATAATATAATTGCAAACCGGTGATGTCCATCCGACCAAACACTAGCTCGCCCAATTCGCAAAATGTTCATATTAAGTTTTCGTCGGAAAAAAATTTTAAACACTAATTTCCTTGGAGGTGTAAATGCACTGGTTTTTGTGTCAAGTCTCTGCCCGACCATTGACAGGCAAGCCAAAGATTGTTCGTTTTGTTTACATCCTGAAAGATGTTACATATATGCACTAGTAAGTTAATGTGGGCATACCTAAAAGTTTGTAAAGCGTAATATGCTTTTAATCAGATTTATTGTCAGTTTCTGCTGTTTGTTCAACTTCAACTTCAATATTTTATTTGACGAAAACATATCAAATGTTTATTGCCAATACAATCCATAATGTGGCAAGTTGAAAATGGTTCAATACAGCGGACGGTTGGTAAATCCAATGTTCGTAGAATCACATACCTGCTAATATTTGCGCCGAAATGCCAACCAAGAAATGAGCCCAATTGAACAGCCATCTCAATTTATGATCGCCTCCGCAACGGAACACTGACATTACAGGCTGAAATTGAAGAATAAGAATGTACTGCAGTGATGGATTATACGAAGACCAATTAGTGGTATCCCGACACCGTTTTTGGTTGTTATGATTCGGCAAACATTTCAATTGAACGAAAAAGAACATATGCGTGCCTGCTATCGAAATCAACGAAACCAGACTACGGCAACCTTACAATAAAAATAATTCTGAGTTTTCTGAGAATGTCGAACAACAGTACATGTACATTTTGTACTATGAACCCGGACAAATCACGCTGTGTTCCTTCAGGTTGGTGGGTAGAAGGCTTTATGTCGGCACTTATATGAACCAGTGATACTTCTGGAACCTTGAATATTCTGTAACAAGCACTGTGCATTTATAGGCGTCGTCCGTATTCGCAACGCCATAATGTTGACAAACGATAAAAGCAATATAACATAACATAACTTTATGTTGGCATATTACATAGCATATACATATATGGCCACAACAAATATAAAAGTACATGTAACGAAAAGAATGCAAATTAATAATAACAAGTAATTAAGAATTGCAAGCAATACAGAAGTCCCCTACCGGTTTGAGGCCATTTTCAATGTTTCTGTTGCCATAGCACTATTGTTAGACGTGCATAATTCCCTTATTGCCCCCTAACCACATACCAAGTTTTATAAATCTAGCTTGGAAACTGTTTGAGTTATGGCAGGATCCATATTTGGGCATATTTTCACTCTTTCTGTTGCCATAGCAACCACAATTTTTGTCAGAATCAAAATATTTTAAGACGTGCATAATCCCCTTATTGCCCCCTATCCACAAACCAAGTCTCATAAACCTAGCTTGGAAACTGTTTGAGTTATGTCAGGATCCAGATTGTTTGACAGACGGACGGACGGACGGACGGACTGACGGACGGACGGACGGACGGAGGGCAAACCTATAGTCCCCTCCGGTCAAAAACCGGTAGGGGGCTAATAACACAATTATATCAACAGTTTAATAATAACAGGGTTATATAAACAGTTTGTATGTGTCAGTATGGGTAAAAAGTGACGTTATCCATTTCTATTAAGGGAAGCATAGTAAATATATTTAGCAATTTGCAAAATTGTGTGGGTTGAGGTTGTGGACATGAGACATGTATATTTTGATATGGTTGGCCAGATAGAAAAAGACGTTCAGAAATGTTTGGTCCTTAGATTTCTATGTTTTGGACAAATTAATAAAAAATGGTACAATGATACCAAGTATAAAATGTTTGGGATTTTAATTAATGCCATTATAACTAGGATAATACAAAATGTGTACTTACATTTGCAACACAAAGGATGGTTACAATAATGCCAAGAACTGGATGAGCTGTCACTGCACTTTCAGAATCTGGTGGCGTAATCTGAAATACGATTAACAAGTTTAATGCTATAGTTCATTGTATACAAAACGGTACAAGCACAGAATACAACAAAAGTTACTAATATGAGTACAATAATTATGCCTCGCTGTTATTTAAATATATGCCTGCTTATGTGGCCGCCGTAGCTCAATGGTTGGCGCGCTCGCCGTTTAATCTGGCCACCTGGGTTCAAAACCGGGTGGAGGCACACATAAATATGCCTCCCATATTTTAGCGGAAAGCTGGCTTGCAAATAAAGGCTATGCTCGGCATTATTTTTTAATGTAATTTGTTTGCATAATCCAATGAATTCGCTTGAAAACCTTCGACAAAAACCTTCGACATGCGTTTTCTTCACTGTTGATTGATTATTTATCCTGTGTTTGATCTGGTTCATTACTGAAGAACAAGCATGACAATCAATACCAGACAAGGCGTCGGGTGTACACGGTATATGACGCCGTAATTTGTCTGATCCCTTTGCTGTCCATGCAACATTCAAAGTGACTGGGATAAAACCTGAGTAATCCGCATGGTATGACCAATGTCTTTTTTGAAAGTATTCATTGAAGGTTACCCACTAATGTTTCTCATTTTAATGGATGATAATCGGATAAACATTATAATAATGTAGTAAAGTAAGCATGTATAACATACCTGACTGTAGCCTTCACATTCCACAAATATAGGAATGAACCCAATGATGGTAAACACCAATGCAGCAATCATTAAACCTCTGTGTAACTGCAAGAAAAGTATAAATCTCAAAACATTATGGCAACTCATATCCATTGGCCATTTTAGAAGTTCTTGAGAACTAGGTATTAACATAAAAAGTTTATTTTAATACCCACTCCAGAATAAAGACAAATGGCTTATACACATGTATATCGAAATTATTATTATAATTAAACCTTTCGTTGAAAGATAACCCAAGCACTTGTTCCAATTGGGTCCAGTGCTTTGCCGTGAAGGGACAGTATGTAGAAGAGACGGTGGTGTGGTACAAGGAATCTGGGTGGAATGCCCTAGCTCTTAAAAATAATCGTACCATTTCATGGAAAGTCATTGCATATAGTACAACTAAGTATATTCAACGTATGTTTTGTTACTTATGTTGTATTGTTGTTGTGTCCTTTTCGTTAAAATTAACTTCCAAACCGCACTGCTTTTAAAAAAATAGGACGATAACAGCAATACCGCACTAGCTATGTCGTTTTACTACCACACACATCACATCCTCAGTTGAACTATGAAACAAAACTAAGCCCTAAAGTAAGCACTCAAGTAAAGAAGTTAAACTCTTATTTCAATTCTCTATCTAAAACATAGTATATGTATGGCTATAAAGCTATAAGAGCAAGAAGCAACGCAATTAATCCAACTGTATTTAATGATATAAAAGTTTACCTGGAACCACACACCGGTACCGAACAACTTTTGTCCTGGTAACATGTCCTTATTGTACCTTGCTGTTAAAGTGCCGACAATGACAAACAACATCCAGGCTAAAACCATCATAATACCTGTAACAACAGCAACAACAATAGCAATATTATAATGGTATTTTAAAGTCAATCATTGTCATGGATACCGAATTTGGTAATTTTTGGAAAACTTGATTACAATTTTCGTCTGGTCTTAAATTCATGAAAAGAATTCCCCGTAGTTAAGGATTTCTGAAATCGACTAATCACACGTACAACCCGCTGTGTGTAGGGCAGTTCTGTATGTCGAAGGCAGAGACACAGGCGTTTTGCGCCACTAGAATGGGATAAGTATTTGTTATTTTATATGTGTTTTACGTTGCTTGTGAGAGTGATCACTTACATATATCGTTGACGCGATGAATGAACAATAAGTATAAACAATGTATGTGCACACACATGCCATATTAATCGAGTAAACAGGTTTTAGGTACGTGATGTTTGCCAAAAGTTCGAAACTATCGCCTTTGACATGGTATTCTCGACTTAATTCGTGGTTTGGAACAATTCTAAAACATTGAATACAAACTTCAATCCTTCCTCAATATATCTGTCGTTTCCGTTTTGGAAAATGTGCATTTTCTGTGAAGATACAGAGGTTTAAATTTCATCCCTAGTTGGGTGGGAACAACGAAAAGCGTTTCATTAATGTCCAGGTGTCCCGATTGAGGATCGAACCAGAGACCACCCGAACAGTAGTCAAAAGCGTTATCCACTCTATCATCTTGCAAACCGCATCTTTTTGTATGTCTACTTGTATACGTGTGGTTCGTTTTTTATTATTTGATTAGAGCATACCATGTAACTTGACACGAGGACTGTTGAGTTTGTATTGTTCCACTATGTAGTGAGAATTGTAGTCCACTTTGCCATCACTCATCCACGGGATCATAGGATGTCCCTCCAGTTTGTAGCCACCTGAAATGTTATTATATATTAAAACACATAACTAAATACAGACAAGGTTTTCGACAGCTAAAACTTGGACTTTCAGCGGTTAAGTTCATTTTTTCCTTCCGTTGTGCCATGGGCATGTGTCGTGTAATATCATGGTGTGTGTTGCTTTTTATATGTTCTGTGCTCGGCTGTTTCAGACCTTTAGTTGAGTGCTGCCTTCATTGTCCGATATTTACCATCGTTTACGACATAACATAAACTGTACAATGTATTGTATGATCTGCGTCTTGTTTCCAAACAGAAAATTGAAGTTTGAAACTAGTTATACAACTTGAAATATTAATCACTCCTGGTGATACCAATCCCATGAGAGTACGTAAAGATAAGAGAAAATCGTTTAATTATATCAGTAAAATCATATAGACGCTTCCCTCGAGGCTGGAGGTATTGGCCTTCCCTCGAGGCTGGAGGTATTGGCCTTCCCTCGAGGCTGGAGGTATTGGCCTTCCCTCGAGGCTGGAGGTATTGGCCTTCCCTCGAGGCTGGAGGTATTGGCCTTCCCTCGAGGCTGGAGGTATTGGCCTTCCCTCGAGGCTGGAGGTATTGGCCTTCCCTCGAGGCTGGAGGTATTGGCCTTCCCTCGAGGCTGGAGGTATTGGCCTTCTCTCGAGGCTGGAGGTATTGGCCTTCCCTCGAGGCTGGAGGTATTGGCCAATAAGACAGGGATAAAACCGAATGGACCCGCACTACGACTGCTGTCTCAGTCGAACGCCATAAAAATATATAGAGGCTAAAAAAGACAAAAATACCCAAACTGTATCTAAGTAACAACATAATGGTTGAATGATACTATTATAAAATTCTGTAATGTTATTACCGTCTTCCTGTTCTGTCTCACCAATCACTAACATAAGAATGTAATCATCGTTCAAATTGAAGAACTGGTCATTATTTTCATTGTACGACCTTGTAAAACTGCAGGAGATAACTCCATTGGTCTGACTGACAGATGTACCCGACAGACCGAGGGTATTCTGTAATGATAGTAAACACATTATCATTACACACAAAAAATATCGGTACATTATTTAGTTATCACTACAGCTGGTGTTAAGTGCGGTGTGGCGACTGTAAAAATATCCCTGTACTTCATTTCAGTGTAGTCATCATTCGAAGGCCACAGTAGGGTCTATGTTCATCATTGAGGTATGGGTATATAGGCTTGCTTCAAATATCCTATTTAGGGGGATATGACGCGTGCTTTTGGATCGGGAGGTCCGGGTTTGATCCTCGTCAGCGCCACTGCTTAACTTCTGTGAGCAAGAATACACACAATGCTCCACTCGACCAATGTGTGAATTGGTACCTGTGAGGGTGGTGTATGAACATATTCAATATTCCTGGGCACCGTATCTCGATGTTGGCTGCACACAAACCAGCAGAGAAATAATATTATTTAGTTTCCTCTTGGACACTCGAACGCAGATTTCTTAAGGAAGCCCAATGGCCAGGAAAAACTGGTAACTTTTAACTTCAAATATAAAATTGGACGAATCCTAAGAGTCCCCGAGTAAACACTTTTAAGGCAAAGTAAAAGCTGCAAATGAAGGTGTATAGTCATGGGCGTAAGAAGTACTGGGTAATAGATAATAGTTGAGTCCCATGAGTGGAAAACACAGTAAGATGGAGTAATTCGAAATACATCATCTAATTAGTTTATTGACAAAAATAACGATTTGTTAACATTGAATGCTCGATTTATTATAGATGGTGAACTTACTGGTGACAGTTCGTCAGTGTCCGTGCCTTCATTGAAGTAGGAATATACAGTAGTCCCTGGTACGATACACCCAACAACGCTATCGTCACCCTGCAATAGTCAAATATATACTGTGTGTTGTTTCATGGTCAACGGTATTTCAAATGCCGATTATACCAATTAAACTGCAAACTGTTGTTATTCTTATATCAATTAATCACTGGTTTGATTTGCGAAACATATATTTTGGGAGGGTCGTTGCAATAAACGAGTGGTCAAATGCTTTCGTAGATTTCCACTTCGAATTGCTAGGTGATGGCGCCGTATAAAAATTGTTATAATCTAAAATCCGCAACACAGGAGTCCGTAGCACTGGAAATACTCAAAACTAGACAAAGACTAAAGTGTGGAGGGGGGCAATTCAATTTTTTTTAACTGAGTTAAATTGCATATATGCGTTAACTTTACTTATTATAAGTTGTAACCTCTTGTCTGTTTTAATTAAACATCTTTTTATATATGCATGTACATCAAACATTTTCCCAAGGACATTCACAGAAACTTACCATGCGAATATCGCTGGAAAAGCCGATCGCAAGATATGCATTGGTGTCCGTTTCTTCCGCTTGTAGGGTAAATTGAATACTTGATGACGTATCTTGCCACGTGACAAGAAAATCACACCCGTCCGGACAGTTTGGGAAACAGCCCTTAGTTGAACCACATCCGGAGTCCCAGCTTATTTTTGACAAAACTACCTGCGAATGAATAAAAGAAGCATTACTAATTTTTAATACACTTGTAACTATATATAGTAACAAAAATGAGAAATTTGCGGCTGATTATGGCCATCAAGTGCTTGAGTATCATCAATCCGCCAAGGCCACAATTTCATCATCATAATCGGACCGGTTGAACGGGTGAACGTTACCTAAGTCAGCTTGTTACATAAGGTGACCATAAACAAACTGTGTTACTGTAAACGACAACCTCACCACAGCGACCATACCTTAAGCAAACATTGTCCTTGAAATCGTCAAAATGTGAATTGTTTCTATTGTAAATACAAAGTACGAGTATAGGCGTATTAGGTCTTTCAAATTTTGAAACCTGGGACTTAGACTTTCGACTTTTTGACAGCTGAAACTTGGACTTTTAACGGCTTAGTTCATTTTCAAGTTCCGTTTTGTGTTGGGCTTTGTGTCGTATGTGATGTTGTATACGTTTCTGTGCTCGGCTGGTTAAGTTGAGTGCTTCCTTCCCTTTCTGATTTGTTCTTTGTCCTGTATTGTTCTGATCAACGTTTTTCTGACAAAAGAGTTTTATTCCAATGTGACCTGCAATACTTCTCCAAGCATTTACTGCAATACTGTAATGAGTGTACCTTTATTCCGCGCACTCGATTGAACTATCGTGGCAAATAACAGCTCAGGCTATAACTATGTCATCGACTTAATAAGGTGACCACCTGTTCCAATGTTCTACGTATATAGTAGATATGTCGAAATGCCATATGATTTACCCATATCCCTATTTATAACGCGTCTCAAAACTAAAACAAGTCAATCTCTTTTTCCTATATTTGCATTGTTTAAGTATTCCTAATTGGAATTGTATGTTTTGATATCCAATAAAGACAAACTATCTACTTGAAAGGTAATGCGGCTTAAGTGATTGTCAATAGATAAAAGACTCATCCCATTATGATAATAATATAAAACATAACTTTAATTTGACCTGAGCAAATACATGTACCTTGAAAAGGTCCTATGTTTTTTTGTTTTATGGTTTCCGACTAAAATGTTGAGTTCGTTGTTAGGGATAATATTTTTGAAGTTTTTATCTGGTAAAAGTGGTGTCAACTAACATTTTGGGCACAAATTTCAGAAAATGACAAAAAAATTAATGGAAAAATGAGAAACTAATAACTTCTAGGTCTAATACCCCGACATGAGGGGTTATGTTTCAGTATGGCAAAGTTGAACAGTTTGTGTCGGAAAGTTTACCATAAAATTAAAAATACAAGGTACTCGATTAGCTTAATTGGTTTAGGGAAGAATGTCCGATCATAGGACTGAGAAATATAATACAAGCTACTCTAGTAGCTGGATTGGTTCGGAGAAGAATGTCCGATCATTGGACGGAGTAGTATAATACAAGGTACTCGAGTAGCTGGATTGGTAAAGTTACAGAAGAATGTCCGATCATTGGACGGAGTAGTATAATACAAGCTACTCGAGTAGCTGGATTGGTTTAGAGAAGAATGTCCGATCATAGGACGGAGTAGTATAATACAAGTTACTCGAATAGCTGGATTGGTTCGGAAAGGAATGTCCGATCATTGGACGGAGTAGTATAATACAAGGTACTCGAGTAGCTGGATTGGTTCGGAAAAGAATGTCCGACCATTGGACGGAGTAGTATAATACAAGGTACTCGAGTAGCTGGATTGGTAAAGTTACAGAAGAATGTCCGATCATTGCACGGTGTAGTATATAGCGAACAAATTAACATGACTTCAAACCTTCTATTAGCATGATTTATCAGTTGAATTATTGTCTAAAACTGATTTTCGTTTTTTTTTGAGCGGGAAATATTACGAATATGTATAGTCCACCGATGATAACACTATGTAGCCTTCGTTTACAAAAATGAAATGCATTTGCGATGTCCATTTTTTGTTCAAACCAGAGCATAATCACATATAAAGCATATACTCTTTCAATCTACGTTAATAACAGGTCACTCGATCGAGCAGTGTTTATATTATCCTTGTTTGTTTATTAGTATCGGTACTAAAGGTAAATTTCTAGGTTATGCATATTTAGTCGGGAGTCCATACGGAGAAAATATGACGAGCCATGGCATCGGAGAGTAGAATGTGGCATCCATGCTATATGTTATCTTTGATATGTGTGCAATCTGAAACGGCCGGATGCCATCCGTGATTTTGCCTCGTTTTCTCAGAATTAGGTCAAAGGTCAAATGAGTGCAGTTTTTATATATCTCCCTCGAAATATCATTATTCCAAGATAAAAGTTCCAAAAAACAACTGTAGACAGTAATCAATATTTAATTATATAATTGCCTTTTAGAAATGACAAACGAATATTACCCAATCATCATAGTAATGCATAGTATTATACATATAGTAGATATAGACTTGCCTGATAAGCACATGTTAATAGATTTAATTAAAGTGGCATATAATGGCCATGTTGACTTGAACTCTAACTGGTAACGCTGTTAGAGTTAAACACGCTTTAAGGAAGGCAACAACCGAGGGCATGGATTCACGGATTATTTATCAAACCGTATATCAATTTACTGTAACAAACTACCGAGATAAATATGTCGTACACCGTCATAAGATCGAGTACGCTCTAGGTACTCGAGTTGAAACATATCGGGACGTACGCTCCAAGTACCCCGTAATAAGACCGAGTACGCTCTAGGTACTCGAGTTGAAACATACCGGGACGTACGCTCCCAGTACCCCGTAATAAGACCGAGTACGCTCCAGGTACTCGAGTTGAAACATATCGGGCCGTACGCTCCAAGTACCCCGTAATAAGATCGAGTACGCTCCAGGTACTCGAGATGAAAACTATATCGGGACGTACACTCCAGGTACCCCGTAATAAGACCAGGTACGCTCGATGTACCGTATAAAAATCATGTCTACAGTAAATATGTATTTTAACCAAATGTGACTTATCTAAACAAATGAGACCTTTTAAGATATGCCAGTTTTTTATTTGAGACAACGCTCGGACAAGTCTTAAATGCTCATAAAAAACTACAGTCAGATGACTGAATTTTGTAACCACAAGGACCTCAGCCACCACTGGTAACTCAGTAGAGACCGAGAGAAACCCCATGGAAATGCAAAATATATTTTATATTGAGTCAGTGTTAATAAACACATAGATATGCCCTCGGTTGCCTCCAAGCGACAGAATTTTCCGCCACGAAATGAAGAATAATATAATTTGGACATCTTTATTATTTTCATTTCCCCCAAAATTCTCATTTAAAGATTTAAATTTACTTCGCGAATTGCAGCAATTTAGAAATCCAGACCAGCGGCGGACAAGTGAATGTCGTCATCGCGAAACGATCACACTGTCTAAATGTCGATATTAACCGTTGTATGATAGCTACATTGCGTTTGACCAATCTTGTTAAATCGTTACGTTTTTTAAACAGGCGTGTTCGCCCCGGTAACTCTAGGACGGACACCAACCCATATTATTTTAAACCACGAAAGGCTTGGCGAACGTACTTAACTGCCTGTAAGATCGTGAAAATGCAATGGGAGACGTTAATAAGCTCTCTCCCCTTAGTACTCTCTAAAACAAAAGTTGTCCTATCTGCGGATTACTCTGCTTTTATCCCCGCTTTGTTTGTTAGCGTGGTAGTAATTAGGCTAAAGAATAGGCGTACATTGGCACACGTGTCGTCTCTTTCCATACGACTGATAAGCCCTATGCAGCATAGTGGTAAGACTAGTATAAAGGTGTTCCCTTTCAATTCTATTTTTATTGTGTGCAACCAAAATTGCCAATAAGGTATTGAATGCAACACAAAAATTTGATTTAGGTCGAGATTACAAACGCTTTAAGAAGGTACGCGCGCCTTTTATCTAAAGATCAAACATTTCTCATCATCCAAAAATGACCCCACGTCACGAGTCCCGTTATCGAGACACAGCTTTCAAACGACCTATCGTTGTAATACATTAATACTATCTAATTCTTACATTGATGACACCAACATATTCATTTTAAAAGTGTTAGGTATTCTGTTCCTGTCTATCCAAAGAATTATGTCTTATATGGTAATTTGCATGAATAAACTTGGTTCGCATTTTGGAATGTAATACAACATGTATAATAATTTTTGAAAAATTCAAGTAAAACCATCGTTTAGGCAACGCCCGGTCATTTAGCGCTATTTATGTCTATTTCTCAATTATCCTTGTGAAAACCTAATCTATCTTTTTTCCGCTTCATTATTCACAGTAAGACATTGTCGCGCCAACGGAAAAAAACGTTCGGGCACCGTAATTTTCACAGTTCGGATTCATTTGGTTTTAATGCAGACGGTGGAAAAATGTTCCAATAAACCCGTGGAAAATACTAGAAAGCTGTATCGACGGAAACATTCATTCTCAACTCCCATATTAGAAAATATGAATCAAATGGATTGGCTGATGGCAGACGAAACGTGCTTAAAACTAGAGATCCAGAATGATATAAGTTGCTGTGAGCCAAATTTGATCGATGATCACGCCGATTAAAAATTTATGCATCGGTCTAAACTACCCGAACGTTTGTTAACATCGCAGCTAACGGAGAATCTGCGACCCGTGACGATTTCTTTTTGTATAGTACATAACATCAGCCCTACGTTCAAGGAAAGTAACCGGCAAACATGTTTAACAACAACGGTTTTTTGTCGATATAATCCTATATCAATATAAATAAATCCTCGCGAGTTCTCGTTAGTATAGGAGAGACTATGTTTGGTATACAAAACGTTCGTGCCACCAGCTGGCTATTGGTGATTGTTTATTCATCCAACAGATTGTCAGTCGGCATTTTGAATGAATACGGTTGATCTCCCCTATAAATCGATTATTTAGGTCGGTCACTTGTTCACATAAAGCTGTGTACAAAAACATTGTAATTGCTCTGATTTATGTCTTATTTAATATATATTATGTTTATTAGCGTATACCTTTTTAGTGAATAATGTATTCGTTTTCACTGCCCTTTTCTCAAATTAAAATGTTTGAAACAGTAAAAATACAGTGCTATTATACTGCGATGCATGCATACAAGTGACATATCTGATCAAACGGTCTATACGATGAGAATGTTTGGATAAGTTAAATAACAACTCTGATATGGCAACGTATCCGCACGGACATTTAAGGATTCCGTGTTAAATTATCTTAGTTGTAGGACAAAAATATCGCGAAATTGTCTAGCCGACACTAAATTCTGAAAAGCGTGCCCCACGATGTTCAGTATAAATAAACCAAAAGCCGTGAGTAATATCTAATACTGTGCAACGGATATTGTTTGTGTTAATCTATTATACTAATCGCTAATTGAGTTCCTCGGAACCACCTCCAGTCCTTACTAGCGGACTTGCACATTAAAATTAAAATAATGTCCGAACTGCACACTCACTTGACCACCTGGTATCAGCGCTGTCGGAAAGAAGTATGTGATACTAAAAAGCAGCGATACCCTACTCTCCGAATATTCTCTACTATGTGGATGTTAAACGTGTCTTCCAGTACCGAGACATGTACATCTGGTTTACCTACCAGTTTATGTCAAATGTTCGAACCTCTAAATACCAGCCGATATCCACCCATCCGCCGTGCCAACAATTCATGAGCGCGCGTAAATAATACACTCGATGTTACCAGTACCGACATTTGAGAAATATACTTCACGCAAATCTAATGTGATTTACGATAGTATTCGTGACAAGGATTAAATGTGTAGACGAACAACCACGCATTACCGCAAAGATGTTTTTGACTTCGTTAAAACAACACACCCAATTATACCCGACGTATAGTCCAGTCAGGATAAAAATCCAGTGACGCAGCGGTCGAGTCCACTATAAAGGTGTAAAACCAATTATGAAGGCTTATACTGTACGAACAATGTTAAACTATCATACTACCTGTTCAGACAATGGTTGTTATTTTTTGAGTACACATAAACTGCAACGTCATTGTCACAATATCCTAACTGGACTGTATAAATGGATTATTTAGGTCGGTCACTTGTTTACATAAATTATGAACATAAACATGGCAATTTATTTTATTAAAGTATTATTTCAATATATATTATATGTATAAGTATGCACCTTAATGAATAATGTATTGGTTTTCACTTCCCTTTTCTCCAATTGAAATGTTTAAAACATTAAAACTACAATGTTATTATATTGCAATGTTTGTATACAAGTGACGGACCTAATTAAACGGACTGTATAGGCAGTCATAATTAAGTCAGGTGTTCAAGTCGATGTGGCGATTCGCTCCTGGTATGTATATATATATATATATACAAATTCTTTCAAGACAATAAAACCAAAGTACCAGTGTGTAACTAAATAAATGGATTATGCATACTTTTGTTATATGAACTTATTCGAATACGGTATACTAAATAAACACATTGATTTTTTCAGTGGTGATAGATACCCCAACATAAAAGCATGCCTCTCCTTTTCAAAAGACGAGTCCGTGTTTAGATAACCAAAGTTAAATGATTTATATACCTATACAGTGTCATGTTTCACATGATTTCTGCGTTTGTTTTGACAAGAGACATAGAAGGCACCTGCGAACTTATACTCAAAAGCATCCCGTGACGGTTCACGACCTTCAGTCAACATTCTTCTACTATTCAAACCTGTTTGACAACTTTAATCATAGGCATACAATACACAATTGTATTTTAGATATATATACAATACTGCCTAGTATCCACCTTTATTCATTTTATTAGAAGAACAGTATTGACGTATTCGCCCTGTTTAAAACAAGCGGTACGTGTAAAAACCGAGTATAAACCAAATGACTGTACTCATTATGATACCATACAACTCAACGTGTACTCATTATTGTAATTGAAACATCCGGTGATTTTCCATCACTGTACTCATTATTGCTATACTATACAATTCAACGTGTACTCCTTATTGCGAGAACCGAAAGTTGTCTCGTTTATACACTGTGGTAAATTTATGTCGTCTGAGCGACCCGTGTCAGCTCGTGCACGCCATGCACTATATAACAACATTTTGAGCTTCATTACATGTAAACATAAGCACTTGTTTGCCTTACAGGTAGACATGTACCGTTATATGACAGCAACCTTTCGTCAACATTTACAAGGGGCTGGGTCTGAGCAACGCCAGCGTAGACGACGTACTATTTAAATAATGAGCCTCAAAGGAACCAGTATTGGTGTACTGCTAACACCAACTTTAACATGCTCTTGCCCAGCATGAAATGAAATTTCCCAAATTATTTCATCAAATTCAATAATAGTATTACCTCAACTAGGCTCAGTTCCGTCGTCTAACGCTGGACTCGTTCTCTGTGACCCACGCCATATGCCCCATTTCCTCATTTGAAAATAACCGGCATACTACGGTTAATACAAGCTATTTTAGTCAGCTCAAATAATAATGCAACTTTCACCGTTGCTGTCGGACAAACAAGTGGTCATATACGTGGCAGAACTTGTGATATTCACGCTCGGTAAATATCGGAGTCACGCGAGAGTAACCATGACAACCACATAGCGTCGCCGTGTATCAATTGACGGGCCGTGTGTATACACCCGGCAACCACGTGAATTTTCCCGTAATAAATTAGATTAATTCATAGGTGAATTAATCTTCATTATATCTCTGTCAGTTTTCGGTCAAAAATTTTACAAATGGTATCAAAATGAAGCTAATGCACTGGGCTATTAATAAAAGTAACTTTTTATTAATTCATGCATTTGTATACTCATGAATATTGATGAGAACACCTAAAATTAGCAATATTTTCATAAAAATTCGACGTGTGTGAACCATCTATTTGTTATAATGTCGTCATTTTTGCTATTTGAAACCCTAAATGATTCTTATTTAATGGTGAGATACTAAGCTATTGATATGTTAACTTGACATTTACCTTCTCAATGATTTAAGGGCACACGTTTGCTTAAAGTGGGTGGGGTTAAAATGACACATGAACCCAAACTAACATAATAGCGTCAACAGTATTATAAATAAGTAATATTGTGTTTGCATTGATTTAAATGGGATTACAAGTAACAACTATTATATTGGTTTTGAAATGTACCAATTCATTTAGAATATGTCAACATTCGTTTAAGGAGGAATGAGCTACCTAAACGTAGGCATACACGTGAGCTGCAATTATTATTTTCGAGTTTAGTATGATAAATAAGAACAAACATAAAACTAGGTTCAAATTATGCTTTAGGAATATAAAAAAGATGATGATAATCAAAATGATATTGCAAATTGTTCATACACTTTACTTGTTCCTTTGTAAAAGTTCAAAATAGTTGGGAAATGGTTCATTTTAAAGCATGAATACTGTTACATTATATTATATTTCCATACAGCACCATATTGATATTTTAATTCATGTCTTGTTTAAATTAGAATGAATATATTGTTAAAGCATGCCTTTCGTTATATAACATCTACAGAGTACCGAGAAACAGCAGGTACCAATGTCCGTCCGTGGGAGCTTTGATCATTAAACACAAGGTGCATATACCCCCTTAAGTGCTTAAGACAATAACGTTCTTGGCAATTTTAAACTATGAATCTATACAGAAAACGCCACAAATCATTCATGAAACAATAGTGTATATATGTACAGATAAGACAAGTTACAATGTCGCTGTTTAGTTTAAGATTGATTGTGAACATTTACTGTGGATATATTAGCACGTGGATTTACAAACACCTTCTCAGTTCAATGCAAGTAGTATGAAGAATTAGTAGATCACTTCTTGATTTCTGTATTCATTATGGATGCATCGCGGCTTGTATTCGTAAACAAGTGCCTGGTTGGTAGTTTGCTCTTGCGGTGTGCAGTTCGAGCGCATCACTTCACATCACTGGGGGAGCAGTGACCTAGAGGTAGGGAGGCGCGCTTCGGGTCGAAAGGTCCCGGTTTCAATCCCCGTCTCGACCACTGCTCAAATTTCTCTGAGCAAGAATAACCCACATGCTCCACTCAACCAAGGTGTGAATTGATGCCTGTAAGGGCGATGTCTATACACGTTCGATAGTTCTGGGCGCCGCTGATAGATGTTGGCTGCACACTCACCAGGAGAGAAGTAGTCTCCCCAGGCAAACTCGAACACAGGGTTCCTTAGGTGGCCCAATGACCAGGGAAGTTAAAATGTCAAAGGGTGGCTGAACAGCTGAACTGCTGAAAGCAGCCCTCGAATATTAGTAACTTAACTTTTTTTTAACTTCTTGGCGGAAGGATTTCAAGCCTTGTTTTATAGAGCTTTAACAAACAGGAGTCATTAACAAGTTTGTACAACTCTCTGTCTCATCTGAATGTACGTCTCTTCTAATATCCAACAGAAGTTCATATCTTTTCAAGCAGAATAATAGTTTCACATCCCGTCAAAGAGAGAAACCCAACAATGATACGGTAGTCGTTTTGGGACATGTTCTGGGAATTATATGTACAGTACACAGTTTGGTTTTCTTTGATGGCACAACTTTCATACAGACTTGAATATTTGAATGTCCCAGATGGTGATTCTATAAACATCTATATCATGCCATCCGATAATTATTTTAATACCCTTCATACTCTTCTTTAGCAAGTATGCAAACTAGGTTTGACTACAAATCAACACCAGAGAGACACAAGTCATACTTCAGACCTTTGCTGAAGACTTATACATTGATCAGGTTGACAACATTATTACACTTAATAGACAAACATAGCGAACCTTTTTTGAGCAACATTATATAGATTACGTCAGATTTGGAAAATCTAAACAGTACAACCAAACAACAAAGTTGCGAATCTGCGAATATATCAAGCAAATTTAAGCTAACATGAAAATACTCGTGTCAAGTTTCCACAACGGCTACCTACGACAAATCTGAAAAATATTTTGGCCCAAATATTTTTAACATAGATATATCTTGACAAATTCTACCTGTCTCATTCAACTATTATCAGACGTAGGCTTCCGGTAACTGGGACAATTCCCCAGAACATATATCGGGGCTATGCCAAGGTACACGATGCGAACTTATCAGATATAAGGAATTACACATTTGTCTATGTCTCTCGATACTACCGATTTTCTTGCAGAACCTGATCCCAACACATCCCGAAGTCCGTAATTTCCATCGGGAGTAAATCATCGAGGCAGTTGGACAAACGTATAATTTCAGGACAACTCGGGAGTCATCCGATGTCTACCGATACCCCAACCCGATTACTCACGATGACCCAAAATGTCTCATGACATATCCGAAGTTTCCATTCAAAATTGTAATCCCGAGACCGAGAATGTGTCCCAAATATCACTGGAATGCCTAGCGCATAAGTTAACATGGTAACTGGTATTCCCGAGTCTCTGATGCGCTTCTGGGATGCCTTCCCGGCTTATTCCCGACATGACAGCGCGAATACATCGGGTAAAAATATGCATGCATTGAATTTCCCTGACGTATGTACATGTACTCGCGATTTCACAAGATGTCTCCAGATTCCCAAAACATGCATGAAGCTTACCCGAGACACCGGATGCCTTCTCTGAGATAAATGGGATCATAGACGCCTGCTAAGCTCTTAAATCCATCGGAAGTACATCCCCGAGGAAGAGGAATTGACGCATAACGTCTCGAGCACATCGAGAGTTTTTGCAATGCACCCCGATACTCCTTGATCATCATGATTCCTCCTGATGTTACAACTTGTCTGATGGCCTCCCATATACTTCCCCTAGACCACGAGCAACCTGTTTACGATGCCTCCCAAATCCATATTGGGAGTTCATTCCCTAGACAAAGACATACGCAGTGGGAAATGTATATGCTTCAAGCGTCTCAATTGATACCTCGTGGCATTAAGAGACCGAGAACAAGACTGAAAACTGCAAGGCGAAGAACAGTAGAAACCGAACCTGAGGAAAAACGGAATCAATGAAGAGAACTGAATAATAAATAAGTAAGGCATCCTTTGCTTGAAGCACCCAAAGCATAAAATGACCCTCGCATCTTTTGATGACATTTGGCAAACTTTGCGTCTTTTCGTTGTCTTCTGTACATTGTGGTAGCTTTCTCTTACAACAAGTTCGTTCTTTCTTAGTAACGTCTCTGACTTTGTTCGCAAACTAAAGGAAAGTAACTTAGCGAGTATCGACTTCAGTTTAACTCATTAGGAAGATATAATCGTTTGATTGTGGCATGGGTATACTAGTATCAGGACCAGATATAATTCGACGCATCGGGCGACTTTTTCTATCTCGTTTGAATCCAAGTTGTGTAGTCTTTATTGATAAGCTTATGATTTGTAAAGTCACAATAGAAACGTTCAAAAAGGAAATTACTCATATGTGCATACTATACCGTCCTAATCATCGTTACTTACTACATATTGCTACTGATTAAAATAGCAACAAACTGTATCAACTAAGAACTAGAACATAACCTACATTATGAGCCAATGAAAACGCCGCATTTTCGCGGTTAAATGAAAATTTAATCATTAAAATTTTTCGCTCGCTCCGACCTTTTTAATCATTAAAATTTACTTAATATGTTCTAACTATAACATAAACATTGTGAAAGTACGGACAAGTCAGGGTACGAAAGAAATGAACTGCAATTGGCTAAGAATAACGTTTTCTTGTTCTCCAATACGACTCTATACATGCAACTAAAAGAACATACGTATACCCGGTAGTTCGTTTAAAAATACCAACTTATTAATTAAGAGGTTAATATACCAGGCGACATTTTACGTTGACGGCACTACATGTTTTCTTTGATTGGAATTGGTATACTTTGTATAATAACGGTAGAAATTACTGTGGTTTGCCGATAATTATAAGAATAAACAATACAGTTCTACATGTCATGTACAAACATATATTGTGTAATGAGACATATGTGTTGCATTTTGTATAAATATTAAAAGGCACTGCTTGTTTATCACTCAGATATAGATCCTTATTTGGACGCTATTTGTCATACATGTTCAATACATTATCAATATTCATAAATATGCAAATGAGTTAAATAGCATAATATTTAAGTAAGTTAAAATCAATTTCCACGAATAAATCATATTTTGATATAAGGAATATGTTTAATGAGTGTTTAATGTTGATTCTGACTGTATTGAGATTTTTACGTTCTGTTTTAAATTTACCCCCACCCACCTTTGGCGGTTATTCTCGGTGGAATTAAATTATATTTATCTATAAAAATATACATTTAACGAAAGCCCTATGTCTTCACATGATTTTGGTACAATTCGGATCTTTAAATAATAGAAATAAGGAAGATATGGCATATATTTGTCAACTGTACTAGTAGATTTTTAACGAAAATTTACAAATTTTTGACTTCCTCATTAATATTCATGAGTATGCAAATGTGATAATTTGCATAAAATCATTGCAAATGATGAACCAATTCATTAGCTTCATTTTGATACCATTTTGACCATTCTACCTGTAGAATTGACCAAGATATGGTGCAATTTCAAGTTGATGTATGCTATATGCACTTAATTGACCTTTGACCTCATTTATGACCTTCACAGAGGGTTTTGCGCGTGGCATCCACCCAAACCATATACAACTGGTATTGGGCAATTCAAATATGGTATTGAAACACTTCTACTAAAAAATGCCATGGACCATGAAAAATAAGCGACTTTTGTGCTGATGGACTCCCAACTAATTGTTGTACTTTAAACTATGGACTAATCCGATTAGAGGTACACTAAATAAGCACGTTGGTTTTTACATCCCAGCATGAAAACATGTCTCCCCTTTTCAGAAGACGAGTCCGTGTTTGGATTACCAAAGTTAAAAATATACCTATAAAAACACTTATCTAAATCTCCGACAAGGCCCGACGTTCTCGTGGAAATTGATATTTTCCTCATAAGAAGCTTGTTATATGTATTCATGCATAGAGGTCGAGGACAACGTTAATTTGATCGGACTGTACTTACAATTACACATCGTCATACAAATTCTTTACACGTCTCACTGCTTTATGAATGGGGAAAAATGATGTGAAGAAAATGTCCACTCTCGGGAAGACTTTTATCTATAGAATCATTCGTCATGTCGGCGTATAATATTGTGAAATAATAAATAATATGTAGTAACAAGAGATCAACCTAAAACGTGTCATGTGAACGTGACAAAATGTTCAAATCATACGCACTGCTTTTGCATTCCTAGATATACTCGTAATAAAATACGTGTATTACATATTTAGACGGACCATGTCACGTACACAAGTTGTCCTTTATCTGAGTCGTTTGTTTAAATATTTGACTTTGGGTTTAAAATTCCCCTTAACTGTAAAATTAGAAAATTTTCGCAAGAGTTTAGTTTTCGCAATATTGATTATTTGACAAATATTTTATTCGTGAACAATAATATTAATAATAATTACGACTTTATTTAAAGTGGCGACACAGTTGGGCAAGCCCAGTCTTCCCTGCAGTGAGCCTTAAATGATTAGCACATATATATACGAGGGTCATTCAATATATTCGTAGACAATCGTTCTCATTTCATTATTATTGCGTTTTAACAATAATTTCTTATAACATTACAAACAGTAACTTATTATCAACAGTCAATGCAAATTTATCTTCAATAATGCAAACTAGTAACATGTCATCAGCCATTGTATTACCATGGAAACGCGTAACCACCCCCGACAGACGTAACGGGCCTTTTCCATTTGTTCAACTAGTTATAAATTCCGATTAAGTTAATATACATTCCGATATTTCTGTCAGATTATTAAAAAATATTATCTTGGGGTTTCATGAAAGTATGAAGTTATTTGGACGTCGTAATGGGAATTAAATATCAAGGCGAATCGCGTTTTCAATAACGTCAAAATGCCTATTTCTTTACGCGATGAAATTCATACGACTATTGAATTGTGCATGGGGCTTGGAAAAACACAGCAGACACACAAGAGCTGCTTCAGAGAGCGGAATGATGAGTGTTTTTGATGATAATTAGTGAACTTGACTGACGTATGGTTAGGGGTATTTTGTTCCATATTTTTGGACCAGAATATGTAAGAGATTTTCTGCAGAATTCTAGTTGTAGAGATTATCGTTTGAATGAGATCTTAAGGACGTATTATTAGTTTCAATAAATAGGTTGGACATGTACTCGAGAAATAAATTATTTAAGGATTTATAGACAAACACCGCTTTTCTATAAACGATACGGTCCTGTATTTTCATCCATTTCAGATCAATGAATAAGGTTTGAGTTGGTACATCATAAGGCTTGTCTAGAATTATTCCAGCTGCTCTTTTCTGGAATTTATGCAACTGATGTAATAATCCATCACTGCAGTTGCCCCAGCTAGTGCAGCAATAATCAAGGTGTGGCAAAATATAAGCATTTAATTTTTTCTCATGTGAATACTAAGATACTGCTTTATTCTTAAAAGCAGATACAGCAAAGAATTGCATTTCTTAAGTATATGCTCAACTTGTAAGGTCCAGCTTAATTTGTGGTCAACATGGACCCCTAGCAATTTTTCGACTTCAGTGAAATCTATGTTCTGGTTTTGTAAAACCTGGTTATGGATATTGCTTGTATTTAGTGTTGTGTAGATAGTGTTTGAGGGTGAGATAATCATTGCTTTAGTCTTTTGAGGATTTGGTATCATTGTATTCCTACGACACCATTCATCTACGGTGTCAAGGCTAGTTTGTAAAGCTTGGCAGACAGTATTAATGGATGACCCAAGTGCAGATATAGTAGTGTCATCGGCAAACATGTCAGTAGACGATTGTTTTACATGCAGAGGTAGATCATTTATATAAAGGGTAAATAGTATGGTCCTTGGGGTACTCCTGATGTTATTTCAAGAGAAGTAGAAAGCTTGTCTTGAATAGACACTTGTCGTGATCGGTCCGACAAATAAGATTTAAACCACTAAAGTGATGGACTTGAGATGTGGTATTCTATCATTTTATCAAATAGAAGTGTGTGGTTTATCAAATCAAACGCCTTTGATAGATCCAAGAACACAGTTCCAACAAGTTTATAATCATTTATGGCATTTGTCCATGTGTCAACAACAGAAGTTAAAGCAGTTTCACAGGAGTGATTTGAGCGAAAGCCTGATTGGGTCTTGTGAATGAGAGATTTGTTCTCAAGGTATATTATCAAATCATCACTAACATAGGTTTCATGGATTTTTGACAGTACAGGAAGAATAACACGTTTTCTGAAGTTTTAAACTTGCGAACGTTTAACATCGCGAAAATATATGATCTTACAGTATTTCACATAATTTTACGAATACTGGTTAGTGACCTTATTCAGACATGGTGCCAACTAGACTAGGCACCAGTTGCTCAAAACTTAGCAAATAAATTATCATCTAGATTTGAAATTTTGTTCAAATCGAGTTTTGAAATGTGAAACAAGCTCAAACATTTGTAAATAAAATGGTAAATGTTATGATGTAGCTGTTTCGGTTAAAGTGTGGAATTTATTTATCTTAATAAGAGAAACCAAGATGTGAAAGTATGGGTAATACGGTAACCCTGTATTGCTAAAAGTTACAAACGATGGTCATATACCCTGGCATTGAAGAAAAGAACTATCATTTTCAACCAACAGTTATTACCTATATCAGTTGTAAATTTTGATTTAGAAATTCCAATTTTGCTTTTGATCTCCAATGAGTATAATCTCAATGATTGAAGTCAATACTTGAGCTGAGATTTATCTTAGATTGCCCCTAATACACTGGCCACCAAATAAGGGGTAATTGCGACTATCAAACGAACCATTCTGAAGCGTCCAGGGGCATGCACTCTATGTGCTATCTCGGCTAATAAAACCACAGTGCTTGAAAGTGTTTATGATTCTTTATTCGCGATATCAGAGTAAAATTATCATACTTCGCTCCTTGATTGCTCTAGTACTGTGCACAATACTAACGTGTTAGTTCCTGAACTGATTGACCCTTGTTAGGCTAATTCCCAAAACAATAAAAACATGACTCGTACAGTTCATATGGTATAGTACAGCCTCTCGAGAGTCGTTAAGAAACACAAAGTTTGGTTGTGTACAGAGCTTGTTGCTATGGAGAGGTAAAAAGAATCGTAAAGGTTTTTAGGGCCTCCGTAGCTCAATGGTTAGCGCGTTTGCCGTCTAATCTGGCGACCCGGGTTCAAATACGGGTGTAGGGACTCATGTCCCTGCCATATTTCAGCAGAAATCTATCAGACAAATAAAGGCTATGATAGGAATTTAACAAAACGATACTGTTGCTAAAGAGATGCTGTTGGTCAAGGAACGTTGCTCTGAATAGGTGGCATTTACGTGGACGTAAAGTTAAAAGTTGCGACCCATGCTAAAATTCGTTGGTGTAATAAATAAAAAAGTGTGAGGTATTTAATTACCATTCATCCTATTTTTTTCAAAAAAGTATCGAAATGCACACCAATAATAAGGCTCTAGTAAAGTTTTAAAGAAATATTTAGGATAACCATTAAATTTTCTATTTTATTGACAATGTGCTTTCCTTTGTCATTATATAACATGTATTATGATCTACATTTGAGAGCGGGATGGGTAATTATTAATAATTCTTGTTCTCTTTTACAAACGCAAACATTATATTTGATGTATATTGATTTTCATAATGTAGACAAATATTTGTCCATTGCTTAACCGAGATGTTGTCATGACCTTAAATGTGTTATGTCCAATCGACTGATAAGTAAATATGGACACTCCATTTCACCCAACAAAGCTAATAATACAGTTGTATTTTTTGTAGGTTGGTGACCGCTCAGATATCTTAAAATTGTCCGAGGGTAAGAATGCATTGTGAAATACAGTTTTTTGCGACCTAATAATCTACTTTTTTCAAAGCCCTCAGATTGACTTACATTTCATTTATAAGCCACGCCCATCAGTATTTACGAGAAACCTCTATTTCTATGGCAAAGTTCTGAGTGTGAACGTTCAATAGGTTTTCATTCACCGAATGCATTTCCGTTTTATACCGATATTAGTTCAAAATATTAAAACTTCAGAAGATCTACATTAGATTTTAAAATTGAGTATTTGATCATTTTAGCATACGTGAGTGCATCTACAGACCACCATATGCTTGGCTGAAACATATTTCATTCCATTGATTACTGTCGAAGTATTAAAAGCGTATGGTACGGAGATTTTCACGCGATCCTTGTTCTTACATCAGCTGATGTCCTGTTTATATTTATAACCCCGGCTATAGGTTTTCATAAGCGGGGAGTATCACGAATACGCTCGAAATACACAGGGTCGATATTGCACGATTTGCTCAAGGAAATTGACATCTTCAACGCAAGAACTGTGTATCATATCCATGCATAAAGGTCAGAATCATGTCAATAGTTCCGTACTCTGCAAAAATTTAATTTTCGTTATTGGTTCAAATGATTCTACTTGTTTAACATGTTGTACATAAATAACAATGTATATTCTAGGGTAGGGGAAAAGGCGCAAAATTTAATCTACATGTAACTGTACATTTGTATTTAAAATCACGCGCGTTGAATTCACATGATACTTTTTAAGGACTCCGAAATATAGTGGGTTTTTGTTTAGTTATAGATATTTTTCTTTTCGTTTTTGGCATGTCTTTAAATGTGAAATATAACTGCTAAAACCCCTTTCACAATTGTCGTAGGAATTTCTTCGTCGCTCGAAGCTTGCGAATCTACGTCGAGATGTACCGACAGACGTCTGGAAAATGTTATTGTGTGTAGCGGTCACAACTGTCAAGTACGTTTTGACGCACTACAGCCCTACGATGAACATTTGCCGTATGTCCATTGTACGATCGACGTATGTCAGTCGTACGACAATAAGATAGTCGAACTATTAGCTAGATTTGAAAAATAAGTTCCAGCAGCTGGATATAATTAATCAAACCGAAAGAGGAACTTACAAAATATTAACCTGAAACTCGTAATTATACATAATCAATATAATTATCGGAATGTATTTTGTGGCCCGCTGTTGTCAAACGCTGTGCGTTTTTGGCTTAACTTGTTTGTTTCTGTCTTTTAGATGTTCACATGCTATAAAAGAGAGAACATTTGAATCCTTCGTCAAATTATGATTTTCTTGTGCATAAAATGTCGGAAATAGTTATGACATTAGTTAAACGAGTTTTTAGATATATTTTCTCATTAAGTATACATTTAATATAATCAATTGTGGAATGAAAACATACATGTTGTTATTTTTAGCTTATAACTTGTGTGGTGATTAAAGTATGCTGTTGATATGCATGTATGAGAACATTCGGACAACTTTGATAACTTTTTCATATACATTGTACAGTGCAACCGCTCCAGAGCAGTCCTCCATTAAGCAACAACCTCTCTTAAGCAACATAAACATTTTGTTCCAGAAGTAACAATTTAATATAAAATTACCAATTGTTATGTTTCCCAATGTGTGTCGCTCTAGACAGATTTTACTGTTCTCGAAGAACACATTGTTCTCTCAGAATATGGTTTTCTCTTAGAATTGCACTGTAGGTTATGAATATTGAGAAAAGACATGTACATTTGTATATGTTTACTAGAATCGTGCGAACGTCGTACGTGCGTCATGTGCTTGTCGCACGACGGTCGTGCGATTAATTCACCATTGTCATACGATAATGAACGTCCGCAAGAATGTCGTGTGTATGACGATCGCACGACAATCGCACGACCATCGCACGTCAATCGTACGTCCATCGCACGTCCATCGCACGTCCATCGCACAATATTGGTATTATTCTAAGTGCCTAGTTTGACCTTATAATCACAAACAAATCGTGCGTCCTTCGCACCTCTATCGTAGGGCATCACACGACGGACCTACGACAGTCACCTGACGTAGAAAATTTTGAACATGTCCAAAACTCGACGACGAGGGTCCATAATGATATTTCTCGTCGCACAACGGAGGCACGATGCAGACATGTCTTGCGTCCGTCGCACTTGTCCCAAAATTTACATCGAAGAACCGTCGTACGTCCGTCGTGCGACAATTTTGAAAGGGGTTTAGAACTAGTAGATAGTTTGTAATGTTCCTGATGTAAGCAGTGAACACTGAAAATTCCAATCCAAATGCGAGTGCAATACGCTATTTTGCACAAAGACATGATGGATGGACGGACGGACGGACGGGTAGACCGGGTCAGTGTTAAATGTTGTCTTTTTTTTATTTAAAGATAATATCAAAATAAACAGTGTATATACGTACTTGCAGTTCAGGAAGCAGTCACAGAAGCCATCTATTTTTTGTGTTTTAACCATACTCGAAATACAAAAAAAAACAAATGCAAAAATATACGTCTAAAAACCTATTTTAGAAACAAAATGAAAATACCTGAAAGTGTAGTAGGATGGACAAGACAATGAGAGCCTTGTTAATCCGAGGTAATCCCATCATATTCCGGTAATCGAATCGAATCTCAATGAAGCAATAAAGTATTCGTCTGTAATATTTGACTTCATTAAGCGGCTCGACTACGTCTTTTAAATGAAATAATATCTAAATGTTCTATTATATATATACGCAAGATACAACAATTAAAGGCAGCTTCGCAAGTGACTAAGCAACTGGGCTATTTTTTGTTAATATTTAAACTCATTCAAATGGATCAATACTCAAACTATGTCAACAGTCACGAACGGGGTATATATTTAGATAGAAAGTAATACTCATCTGGTATGATTGTATACCATTATTGTTGGACAGCGTTTATTAATAGTCGAGTGATTAAGAAATCAACGTTTGTCAGGTACTCATGAGTTAAACTAGAATATACATTTTTGTACCTATTCTTAAATATTCACGATACTAGCTTTAAGCTATAACGTTACGCATGATTCAGACACTCTTTGCATAGTAAATGAGGTGTGTTTTTGTCAATAGGTATTCCATCACAGCGATATTTATTAAACTTAAAATCGTGATTTAAATTTTACAAAAATAGCCTGTGTCAAATATCGGGGTATTTGGTACGATGCGAAGTAGGCCAGTATGTCTCGTATTGGGGCCGTATACAGGATAGCAATACTTTTAGCTTGACCTTTTTTCCAGTGTCCTGTGAAACCTGTATTGTCCATGTTTTCACCGGATGTTGGGCAAAACGCCACCGCTGCTGAAAATGATCTTATATTTAACGGAAAGCAAATAATTTTCCCCTTTAGCATGGCGTATATTTCATAGAAATCGATGAAGAAATAAAATACTGATGGCTATATTTGTGTTCCAATGTTTTTACTTGGATCAGTAGTCAAAAACCACGTGGTATTGCTACACTGGTATATAAAACGTTCGTCCGGTAACGATTTTTATTAATTTCAATTCTAGATGTAGAACAGTGCGAACAACTTAACGTGGTCCTCGAACCTTCTTTTTGAGCAACATAATTAAACAGTTCATTTCTCCTCTTTTTCCTGTAATTTCATTTAAATTATTTCGACCTTTATTGTCATAAGCGTATCTAATATTACGAGTGTGCACGCGTTGTACAATAAAAACTTATCTTAAAGGCGCGGCTGTCTCGCTGAAATTAACATATTCCGCGCAAGAAACGTGTATTCATGCATAAAGGTCGAGGAACAGGTTGATTTGATCGCATGGCTCGTAAATGTACATCATGGATAAATGATAAGCTTTCTGTTTCCAACAAATTTCGAATTGAAGAAAATAATGCTTTGAAACACAAAAAAATCACTACAGTGCGCCCAGGATCATGTGATATTTACAAACATGAATCGGTTTGGCCAACTGTTGCAAAATTGGTGTTACAAGTTACTATAGTAAACAGATATGGTCAGTGTTGTACTCAAAACATCACACTGATAAATCGTGCATATCTGATTAATCCACCTTTTTGTGGAATCTACCAAATGTCCCTCCTTTTCTCATTATCATGGGCGCAATATATCCCTATATTAATTCCACTCATTCTCCTCAACAACACAAATTGTGTTTCCATTTTATAAAAATAATAAAAAATAATAAAAATAAAATTGTAAAAATATCATCCCGCGAGCCGGATTTGAACCAGCGACCTAAGGATTACAAGATTTGACACTACAGTCCTCCGCTCTACCAACTGAGCTATCACGGGAACATACCTGTAAGTGCGTTCAGGTAACTTGATGAATAAAATAGGTTCAGGTGGGATGGTTGAATGCGTTTTGCTATTTTATTTTTTATTAGGGGAATTTATCATGATTTAACACATAGGTGGCCGCATCAAATTTTTACCATTTTGAATTATACAGTATAGACACCTGTGATTTTACATGTTTACAAAGTGTAAAGTTACGATTGTCAATTATTTAAGAAATACTGAAACTGTATATGTGTTTTATCGGTAATTTTAGCACAGCTTGGTATCCTCTGTGTGTATATAGCTGAAGCTACTGGCTGTGTTAGAATCATCTATTACATGTATATAGTGCGCCCAGACGAGAAATGAGAAAGGCGGAAAAATTAGGTATAATACATTGACAAGCTATCAAATGTACAAGGAAGGACTAAAATTGGCACATTTTATAAAAACATACATGTAGATATATTATATAAAAAAGACAGTCAAAAGTATAAGTTATTTAATAGAAAAAATGTAAACTTAATATACGAACATGAAAAACATGGTATGTGAAGAATACGTTTATTGTTCAAAAGGTTAGGCCTATTTAAAACTATATACAGTCATATATATTTGCATGTGTGGTCACAACAAAGTTAAACTAAGACTAACGGGGTAGTTTTCGACATGCTTAGAATGGATCCGTCGATTTAATTACAAGTACTGATACGCTGTGGAAAGTTTGCCCAACGCTAGCCCCTTGTTTTCTTCAGGTTATCGTTTTCTTCCACTGGACTAACGTTCGCATACGCTCTACTATCCCTTTGCGTGACGTCCGCGTCCATTGCTTCTGATGCACGCTGGTCCCCGTGGAATAAACGACAATATTCACCAACGTCCCAGCAGATGTTTTAAACGGAGTCAAACGGAGCATAACTTACGCTGGTCAACGCTTTAAATGTTCCAAAAGTCGTAAAGGATTTTTCATGTGAAACTTTTTCATCAGCCCTCGTCCTCCAACGTCAACTCTAATAATTATAACTTTCAACAATTTTTCTAGCGTTTGCCAAAACGTCGCTTACCAACACTATATAGAAAAAAGGTTAAAGCGTCTATGAAAAGGTCATGTACTTTTGGATACAGTTCCAAGGTTCAGAACGGAATGCGTTAAATTTTGCGAAAATGAGTTTTAAAAAATACTATAAAAGCTTTTAATTAATAATAATAATAAAGACTTTGAGGAAACTCATTTGACAATTAAATTAAATGGCAATCTTCCATGAGATCCTCAACAATAAACAGTTGAACACGAACACTAGTACATAAAATGAAAAAAGCATAATGGCAATTTGGCCAATATGACGTCCACAATATCATAATTTTATATATAATTGGAGAATTTCATAAAAGAGTTTCAGTGAAAGGATGTGCGAAACCGATATGTATGGGATCTACAATAAAAGGAAGGTATAAATCAAAATGCTAATCAATTAAATTTATA
Organism: Spisula solida; assembly: GCA_947247005.1. NCBI lineage: Eukaryota > Metazoa > Mollusca > Bivalvia > Venerida > Mactridae > Spisula > Spisula solida. The sequence continues at coordinate 17,132,934 of OX365946.1, forward strand.
ATTAATCACTATAAAGCTTAATTAGATATAGGGACATCATAAGAGCCAGCATATCATATAACAACATGAAAATTAAAACAATGACATTTATAAAAGCATGATACGGAATTGAAACATAAAACACACTGCATGCCATTCTGCAGACATATATATATATATGGCTATACATGTGTATTGAAGTAATGATTATGACTAGCCAGTCATTAGATATTTAAGTAGCAGTAACATGGGGTGTTTCAAAATAAGACGGCTTCACCCAGCGTAGATATAATGTTTTAAACTGTTGAATAGATGAAGTATTTTTGATATTATGAGGAATAGAATTCCATATTGAGGTACCAGAGAAAGCAAAAGTGTGGCGAAATAACTCGGAATTGGGTTTAGGACTATATAATTGGTATGTAGAAGATGAGCGTAACAGTCGTGAATGAATATCTGCATAAATTTAAATGCAGATTTAAGATAGTCTGGTGCATCACATCTGATAGTTTTGTACATTTGAATAGCTTTCTGATAAATAACACGTTCATGAAATGTCATCAAAATAATTAGATTTGCATATTTACACCACATCGAACGGTGCATTGTGAAATTCAGTAGCCTGTTGTTATCCGATAAAACTGTGGTATCTCAAGTTATAATATTGCCTTCTTCCAAATAAATCATTCATTCAGTAAAACGTTCTTATTAGTGTAAGTAAATCAAAACATGGCAAGTACGATATGCCAATTTGCAAGAACACACACGCACACAAAGGAGTCTACATAATTCTGAAAACGAAGCTATGTAACAGCACTGTAATTGCTAGATAGGGGACAGTAGGTACGTCATTACCCGAAGATGTACAATCATCCAGATCCCTTCCGGCGTTTTCACAAGCAACAATGCATGTCAGGCTATCCCAGTTCGCTATTTCGGCACTATTACATTGATCTACACTAGTCTGGCGGCGATGGACGTAATGAGCTTCGACATGACGCCGTTTTCGAGCTGGTGGTCCACCTTGTCCCGACGGTCCTTGCCCTCCCCCTTCACCTCCACTAGGGGCGGCTTCTTTTACATCATTTCCATGGTAACAGCTAAGAATATACGGAAAGTCAAACGTCGCTCTGTACATGTAGCGTCCGTTGTATACATGACCATGGCATTCGTCTAAATCGGCGGTCGTGTAGTTGTACGAATCCCCATTCATCGGTCCGTAGATCGGATAGCCATCAAGCGCTACGCCAAGGAACTTATCCCTTAGATCGCCACCAGTATGATACAAACAGTCGGGAATTTTGTGATAGTGATAAGTGCCATCAGGAGAAGGATGACCCGCACAATCATCCAGATCCTCGGCACACTCACCTTCGACGGCATTCCATCCAAAACCAGTGTACGGGTTATAAAACACAGCGCCACTAACAGCGAATCCGATCGGTCCGAGTCCCCCAGCACAACCCTTTGTACTAGCCTCCGTTGCGTCTAACGGTAGAGTATACGAGTGATTAACAACTTGCGCTTGGCCTGGATTATCTCCCCATCCGCCCGTGAAGTCATGATCCGGATAACCAATATGTTCCAGTGTTATTGTTCCGGCTGTTACGTTAACAGCAACAGTGAAATCATTATCCAGCAATACTTGTTTCTCTGCGTCTGTTAAGGCAAGGTAACATGCGATCTGCTTGACGTTCAACAACACCAACAAGGTCAGTACAATATAGCTCGGTCGTCCCATTTTGTGTTAATTTACTGCAATATAAAAATAGGAAAATCATAGTTCAAACGTTTTGTTTATCCGTTACATAGATTACGAAACAAACTACACTTGTACATAGGCGTATAAAAAGCGCCTGGTTTCAAATTATCTTAGTTCACCCTATATATTGAAAAGGTTGTGCAGCGGCCATGTTTTACCGCAACGGATATGACGTTACGAAAGCTGGTACTCAGTTTTTCTACAGTTGTCACAACAAACACGGACACCAGTTCTTGTAACGTCATATCCGCTGCAGGGCTAAACATGGCCGCTGCACAACATTATCTATACATAGGGTATCATGTGTCATGCAGCCCATTATTCTCCGTCATTGGTGTTGGAAGGTCGGGAAACCATCCCTCGCCACACCTCCACAAATCATAACAGTTCACTTCCTATATTGATTCAGTATTGGTTGGTCTGATTTCAGGGTAGATATGAGGCTATTTCCATTACAGAAATTTAAAATAAATGTATGATTTTTAATATTCATGTGGATGTAAATATTACTAATTATTATCTATTACTGATAGATTCTTGTACTTTCCCATGCTGCTTCAAACTTTTGTATTTGGAACTGTTTTACGGCATTAAGTTTTTCAATGAAGAAGAAGGATTTTAATTGTCTTTTGAATATTTCAAACAAAGACTGCTGTTTAATTATTCTACTATAGAAGATGAAGTGTTTGGCTTGTAGTATGAGGTTATTTAAAACCAATTCTAATTGTTATTGCCAACGAGTATCTCACTTATGCTTTCTTAAATTTAATTTGTGGATTCAAACTGTTGATAGAAATCCCATATTATGTGCAATTCGTTTCGAGAGATTCAATTTCACGATCTAGTTCATCATTTTATGCTGAGCGTCTAGTAATTGGAATCACCGGTAACATTTTTATTTCGTCTTTAGTTTGTGTGTATGTAAGAAATGAGAGCAGTTGTTTTCTGCTGGCGTTAACTCAACACATTAAAACTATAAATTCCACAGTTATAGCCAATAGCATACAGACTAGCAAATTATTTATTTTAAAAAAAAACTAATACAAAAATACGGAACCAACGAAATGACATTTAGACATCATATTTAGGCTAAAATATTATTGAAAATAAAGTATGTTATTTACCTGTATTTGTCAGCATGTGCATTCGATCTGTTCTCTTCGATATTTCCATCCAGAAGTGTCGGTAATAATGCCATGATGGAGCTTATGTATTTATTGATTGTATTGTTAATAATTCATCAATGTGACTAAAATAAAACAAATCGTGACCATTTTATGGATGTTAGTTGGGTGGTTCATTAATTTATGTAATATGATATGCTTACCGGTGTACTATCGGCCTTATATTTTATGCTGACTTAGATTATGTAACAGATTGCCACGTTTAAATAGTTTCAGATTGTATTTATTGCCGAAACAATCAATGGCAAAGTCACGATTTGTTTTGTTTTTATTAGGGCTTTGTTTTAAACCGTGTTAAAGGCTAATAACTCGAACATGCGTCGTGTCGTAAAAAGACGCTCATCATACTTGGGAAACTAACTTCTGTCTCATACCCTCGTGCCGATTGATAACATCAGGCATGAGGTGTCGAGAGTGATTAATATAAGTTGGTAAAGGTAAGACAATCGACCTAAGAATAATAAAATATATCGTAAACACTTAACTGTATTACCACAGGTAACTGTATCATTAATAAAGAGTAAAACAAAACCATTTTTTTTATAAAATTTATAATATCTTAGAAAGGTTAATAACACGGAAAAGTGTCCACACAGTCACTGATGTGCAGTTTGTTTTTAATACACATTTCATAATTACTGGTGTTATTTTAAATATTATTACATAATCAAAAACTAGCTTCGTCATTAATTTGATATCAATATTTTAAAAATCCGTCCGTGAATAAGAAAATAAACCCTTAGGGCGTGAACTCACTTTCTTTTTTCGTGCTTAGAATAGCATTGTCGTTTCTATTGAATGCTCCTCAGTGATTGAGTGAACAAGGTGGTATATATTTCATGGTAACAAGTAGATCAATTTCGATGGGATTTCGCATGGTGTTAGTTCTATCAATGTTGTTTATGAATGTAATTACTTTATAAAGATATCGAAAGCCAATTCTTGCTTTTGATACCATGAAAATCTGACCACTTTAGTACAAATGCACCTTTCTAAGATAACATAAGTTTTATAAAAGACATTTATTTTACTCTTTACCAATGATACAGTTACCTGTGTGTAGTACGCATAGTAGTAGAATAGCTGTACATCTATAACGTTACTATTATATTATACTTCGTTACATACATGTATGGTATGATGAAATATCACACAATAAATGCAGTGTCATTGATAGCCGCCCTTGTGAGGCCCTTATGGAATACCAACGAAATTTTTCCCCTGGACGTGAAAGGACAAGTTACTGATAGTTAATAAAATGAATAAATTTGTTTGCGTGGATATTGAAGCTATTAATTGATAACTATATAAACACAATTAAATTCTTATTTATCCCATCATAAATTACATTTTTTTGGATGGATAATGTTCATAATTAAAATAAAAAATGTTTCCGTTTTAATAATTTAATTGCTGATCCCTATTAGCGTAGACTAGCTGGGGTGTCTATTTTTTTCTACTGAACTGATCGCTAGTTTTATCGTTAGTTTTATTCGTTTACCAATGATCCTGATGATTTCGCGTGAAAATAATGATATAGAGTTTCATATGAATTTTCTTATTTATCAATTATAGATAATAAAAAGAAAATAAATTGCTGAAATTTATACATTAATTTGATTTAAAAAAAATTGTATCGCCGGGATGTCTATTGATAAATTCTGTACTATAAATAGACTTGTTTAAAACGCGGTCAAACTACGGTGCGGCCGAATCTGCGGCCACAGAATGGGTTGGCCCGGGTACTTGCTTCCAAAAGTTTAACGGTAACATATAAGTATTTTAGCAATTCTTGTGATATTGTGCTGTTTATTTTGGTTATAATTATAAGTAATTTTCTAATGTTTTGAACAATGTATTGATGATTTTTAAGTTGCTTGATTTTGCCGCACTTGCTCGCAGTTTGGCCGCGTTTTAAACATGACGGCGGAAGTAGCTATAGCATTTTGATAAAATCTTATCAAAAATAGCCGCAAATAACTGATTACACGATGCGAGTACTTGTTGAACAAGGAAAATCTTCTTTAATACTCACAACGAACGTAGAAATGCAATTTCATCAACATCCGATAAAGAGTTTAAACCTTGAATGTGAAAGTCACTGTCGTACTCGTACCGATTCGACCTAAAATGTATAAAAATGTAAATAACTTTTGAACAATGTTATGCATCTATTGTGCTTTGCTATTTCGTTTTTGCACGCCAATTATTTACATCAGTACAAGGCATCATGTGCTACACTGTGACTGTACGAGTTTAACACTATTGAAAACTGTTAAATAAATCTGAAATATTTTAAAAAATTAGCAGTTTAGTAACCAAAATGAAGAAGTATCACAGACTTATGACATTAGATTGATTCAGTCGAGCTGGGCAGTCTTGGATGAGCATTGTTAATCGACAGATGCTCGTGAAATCCTTTTTAACAGTATGTTGTCGATTATCTTCCTGTGTTAATTATTATTTTCCTTAGGCAGTGGCTATTCTTACGGGCCCGTAAGAATAGCCTCCGAGGCTATTCTTACGGCTCCGTAAGAATAGTGAAACAGCCCCGGATTGGCTATTCTTACGGCAGTTTTATACGCAGTCATTTAATGAATATATAATTACCTTTTATATTCTAAATGTATTTATTGACAATTTTTTCAAAGTGAATGAACACACGTATCAAAACAATGCAGTTCGAGGAGTCCTTTTGTAATTGAAATTCCTTTGTAATTATCATTATAACTTATATAAAGTCAACCGGCGAACAGGACAGGAATGACTGATGTCTTTGAAATATTATGTGATAATCAATCTTCTTCGTAATATAGACATTATCATTGTACTGTAACTTTGATTAAAGAAATTACAGGTAATTTTCGACCTGTACCTTAACAAAAGAATGTTAATTAACTTTAAGTGTTAAATGTCTAGTCTGTTCCACGGAGCTGAATAGCAAACAGTAAATTCTTCGTATAACGCGTGGAAGAGTAAATTTTAAAATTCCTAGATTCTGAAGTTCATTATACATCGTAGGAGCGATAATCTAATGCCAAATGTTAATTAACATTCTATTGTTAAGGTACAGATCGAACATTACTTAAAGGAGATCGGTACATTTAAATAAAACAGCCGTAAGAATAGTCATTCGCGGGTGGTATCGCTATTCTTACGGGGGAGCCGTAAGAATAGCTTAAGAGGCTATTCTTACGGGCGAATAGTCACTTCCTTTTCCTTATGCGTCTGACAGTCGTCCCGATTACTTTGGTTATCCGAACGACAGTCGTACCAATTATTTTCCTTATGCGCATGATGGTCATGCCAATTATTTTCCTTATGGGCATGACAGTCATGCAAATTATTTTCATTATCCGCACGACGGTTGTGCCATTTATTTTCCTAATGCGCAAGACGGTTGTGCCAATAATTGAATTGTTTTCCTTATCCGCACGACAGTCTTGTAAATTATTTTCCTTATTTGCACGATGATTATACCGATTAATTTTCTTATCCGCACGTCGGTTGTGCCGATTATTTTCCTTATCCACACGATAGTCAAGCCAATAATTTTCCTTACCCAAACGACGGCCAAAATGTTGTCAGTCCGAATGAATATTTGTCAGTTCGAAAAAAATATTAAAATGAAAATAGACCTTTGTACCTTTTTAATTGCTTTATTGAGAGCTAAATAATTTAGAAATTCATGTTTAGCTTTTAACATATTTAATAAGTGATTGCCAAAGGACCTAATTTGTTGTTTACCCTTTTACAATAATCTGAATGAGCATAGCTATAAATTTAACCTCTGTAGAGCTGAAATACCTCAAAATGACAGCCAATATTTTCAGCTCCCAGAGTGAAGAAGAAAAAACACTAGGTACAATGTAACTGCACCGTCATCGAATCCCAAGTCCTCATTTAAAATGCAGGAGGGCCTAATTGTGTATGTTTTATGCTCCTCGAAGGGTGAGCATATAGTCGCCGCTTTGTCCGTCCGTCACACTTTTGTCCGGGCCATAACTTGAAAAGTATTAGAGATATCAATTTGAAACTTCTTAGGTGAATAGACCTCATTGAGGGAAAGTGCAGTTCACAAGAACCATAAATCTTGATTGCATATTTTTTTAGTTATTCCCCTTTGTAATTTTTCATACTTAATTATTGTCCGGGCCATAACTTGAACAGTATTAGAGATATCAATTTGAAACTTCATCGGCGACTAGACCTCATTGAGGGGAAGTGCAGTGTGAAAGAACCATAACCCTACATTATATATTTTTTTAGTAATTGCCCTTTGTAATTTTTCATACTTAATTATTGTCTGGGCCATAACTCATACAGTATTAGAGATATCAATTTGAAACTTCATATGTGAATAGATCTCATAGCGAAGAAGTGCGGTGCACAAGAAACATAACTAATTATTGTAAATTTTTGGAGTTATGGCCTTTTGTACTTTTATACTTACTTCTTGTCCAGGTCATAACTCCTTCATTGTGGGAGGTATTGATTTGAAACTTTAAACAAATCTCATTGAGGAGAAGTGCAGTGCCACAAAAACATAACTGTACCTTTATTGTTTTTTAATTATCTCCTTTTTTCATACAAATTAATGCTTGGCAGGTCCCTAACTTGAACAGTATTGATGGCATTTGATTGAAACTTCACATAATGATAGAGATACTTTGTTTTCTAGTACTTTTACTTTAATCCAATAAATATGTGGAACTATCAAGTACTTTAAATTTATTTTGAATTATGTTAATAATCTGGTGACATTGCAACACTGCACATCCAATTGGTCAAAGGAATGATGACTAGTTTCCAATGCCAGTAAGCTATTTAGAATGGTCACATAATAATGTTTCAGTGATTTATAATGTGCTTGTAATTGTATTTATGCGAGGGTTGCATGCCACATGTACTTTTTTTACTTCATATCGTGCAGCATGTGTATATTAGAACGTTTTGTGCGTCCATATAGAAATGCATTTGTAAACGAAATTGCTGTTAAACAATAAGTAGAAATTAAAAGATCTAGATCTATTATACAATACCATTTCTTATACTCAGCGTTAAAAGTTAGGTACCATTCTATCAATTGACTCTTATAGCCGGACACGACTATGTTTTGACCTTACTGAGTAGTCACAGCTATCCTATTTAACAATATTCAAATGCACACACTAGAAAACCTTTGTACCGATAAGTCATATTGTATACAAAATACAGAGATATATAAGTGGTAACTTTTCAGTGACTCCCAGTATATAATGTAAAAATACCTGCGTATATTGGAATATTTACCGCTCAATTTGATTCTATCTGAATGAAACGTTAGAGATTTCAGTTGTTTAGAATAATTTATAACAGCGTTATCATAGTTTATGCTTGATATAACAGTATTCATGCCATGTAAACCACAAAATTGCGGCTACTTTGATGCATTGCATCAAACATTTGTCTTGTCTATACTAATGTTCGGTGGAAAATACTAAACTGGGGATCATGATGGCGCTATATATCGCTCACATGAGTAACATTCATGAACCTTACGACACGACAAATATCAACATTCGACCGAATTCATATGCATAATACCGATTGAATCTGACCGCAGAGCCGTAAGCTTTTGGTACGCACTATACTAAGGATATAGCTAAAAGTGCAGTCACGGCGCAATAACATGAATTATATCATGGCTACGGCAATTTACATTGATGTTAACTGAGGCGGTGTGGCTAAATCCGATGATAATTGATGGGGTGTGTCTTAATTTTCAAAGGAATGAGTGCAATTACTACAGTGCAGGATAATATTATCCTGCACTGTATACATACAACTCCATTGTACTTTACTTCGGTCAACGTGATCTCTATCGATTTTCGTGGTCGAGTTGTATTGGAGTCCACACTTTTAAAATCACAACACCGTGCTATTGAGTTTCATTGGACATGTTAATCGGTCAGCATTGTAAAAATTTGGGCACGCCTTATGTTTACAAAGTGACAGCCAATGATATAAGTCAGAAAGAAAACGCTTAACGCTTGGTTGTTTATTTTGTCTCGGGCTACGCCCTCGACAAAATAAGACAACCTCGCGTTTGCGTTCTCTTTCTATAACTAATCATTTTCGACCGATAACAATGCTTTTGTGTAATGCAACAATGCAGATGGACGTTTTAGGAGAGCATTTTCAGTGTCCCCCTTTCGTATCTCAGACAAGCCTATAACCATAAAATGAAACTTAGAAACTTATCAATACTTCATAGCTCGCTACTCGATAATTTCGTGTATAATTCAGCTAGGATCTGGTGACAGTGACGTAGCCGTTTATGTGTACACAGATTATTACAACCATTGTCTGAATAGGTAGTACGATTATAGTTTGTTAGTTTAGCATTGAAATTATGGCTGTCTGTTTAAGCCTTCATAATTGGTTTTACACCGTAATAGTGGACCCCACCGCTGCGTCACTGTATTCTTACCTTGACTGAACTATACATGTCCTTACAATATAGTACATGTATTGTGTTATATATACATGTATACTGTTTTAATACAATAATATAGTATACAATGTATGTCGTCATCCGAGAACCATAATGTTCTGTATATTTATGTTTCGTGTTTTAGAAAATCAAGTTTGAAGTTTCAGGGGTGCATAATGTTTGCAATGTCCCAGTCAATATTGTCAGTGCTTTTTGATAAAGCATTGCAGTGTCACAACGAAGTGAATCATTTTTGTCTGAATGTGTTCTCATCAGAATTTTACAGGTGTGCCATTCAAAGAGCAGAGCTGGACCCTTCAAGCTGGAGGTAATTAGACAGGGATAAAATTGAATGGTAACGCACTGCGACTGTCTCAGTCGAACGCAAAAAAAAAAACAGGCCCCAATCTCCCGAAGCATCTCAAGGAGAAATCTCAGCTCAAATTGAGATTTTGCTCAATTAAGAATCTGAGTTTAAGACGAATTCCAAGCTTGAGCACTTGAAATGTTGCTGATATAATGTTCTTAACAATGTTTTCCTTTTGTTGATACCAATTTTGAGTCTGATCTCGCAAGGAAATTTACTCAAAAACAATCGACAAAATTTGAGCTGAGATTTGTCTCAAATTGAGATCTTTTGGGAGATTGGGGCCAGAGCAATTGGACAAGTATGTTTGAGCCTTATTTGTTTTATTTAAAAATAATTACTTACATCAAGATTGATTATTTGTGACTTTCAGAATATTGTGACTAGTTTACTCAATCTTCATTGGTTAAACACAGATAGAACATTCTGGTTGTCAGAAAACCATGAACGACGCAGAATGAATAAAAAAGGATCGGTTGATTTCTAAAGATAGAGACATCCCCGACACTGAGGTGTCTATGACATACAACCCCGATAGAGGACAATCCAGGTCACTATAACGTACATCTCACCGAGATCTTTCCAATGATATGCGTATAATACTTATGTTTTGGACAATGACGTTCGCGGGCGACGATGTATAGTGTAGCCCATGTTTGCAATGATGTTCAAAAAACGTTTATTTAAAGATAATATTTGCATTACAAATTAATTCTGTAATTTTGTATAATATCAGTCTGTCATCGCCATGTTTGCTTTCAGTCATACATTGTCATTAATAAAATATAGTATGGTGACCTTAACGTGATCCTCGACTTTCTATTATCATAATTTAACTGCTGATACGTTGTCTATATTAGAGAGGTTGCGATTCGAACGTGTACGACTACGTGTACGTGTAGCTACACGTACATGTATACGTACACGTCGCAATTGAAATTGACTTGCGGAACACAACGTGTGCGTATAACATCACATGACAGTTGTAACATGATTTCTTCGTGAATCGATAATGAGTGTTTATATAAACTCACCGAGACTACCGGCGATAAAATCTTGGGTTTCCCGTGCATACGCATACCTGTGTGACGTAGTACACATTATATTTCGTCTGTCACACGTCCGTTACTTGTAGAAACTACACATACCTGGATGACGAAATACCCCAAAATAGTATTCACGTACACGTACACGTTACACGTTGCCTTTCGCAACCTCTCTATTAATAACCTATTCACATACGTGTATGTGCCAGTACACAAATTCACTAAATTATAATTCAATCGTACGATATTTACCATTATACATTTAACGACTATACCTGTTTTATCTATTTGACTCGTCAAATGAAGATTCAGTTCCAAGTACCTAGTACAGTTTGGACATATTACTTGGTATGTGACGTAAATTTTGGCTAAGAACGCAAGTCGAATTATTTCAACAAAAGGCTATTCTTTGACCGACTTTGAACGATAATATCATCGACGCTAAGGGATTAGGTACTATCCAAGCAAGTTTTTTTTTAAAGCAGTAAATTCGGTTTCGGGCACAAACTGTACACTTTTGCACAGAAATATTATATAACATGGATATTAATCATTGTCGGTTTGGGCGACGTGAAGGTCTCGTTAAAATTATTTTTAATCAAATCCATTCATAAAAATAAGTCGATATAACAGGTTTATTTATAAAATTACTACTTTTTTCAGCACGCACGCTATTTAAATCAGGCCCGGATAACGTGGAATTACTGAAAAATATAGATTACAATAAAAAATCCTAATATTACTGTAATCACCACTTATAGAGGGGAGACTACTTGTATAACCTACATGCAAACTTCGGTCGTGATTACTTCCCCTTAAATATACCCGGGAATTCCGTCAGTGTCTCGTCATTGTCCGTGTATAGTTCAGAGAATTTGATACGACTCTCGACCTTCTATTAGCATAATTTCACAGCTGAGTTATTGTCTATATTAATTACCCCGGTTGTATGTTTTTATAAGCGAGAAGTATCACGTAATACCAACACAAATCTAAATAACCGATGACGCACGATTTGCTCGCGGAAACTTATATATTCAACGCAAGAACCTTGTAATATATTCATGCATAAATGTCAGGGTCATGTAAAACTCTCCGTGCTATGATACTGGGAAACTTCCGGTGCCGGCTTCTTCACTCTGAATTCTCGGAAAGTTTTTAGATTTTTCTTTTCATGTATATATATACTAATTTTACTACATTCTTTGTATTTTGTGGCATGTCAAGCATTGCGAAACTCCTGCAAAAGCCTGCAAAATCCAATACATGTATGTGTGTATATATATATATGGTATTGTTGTTAAATATGTTCTATAAAGTCATATCCGCTCTTCTCACGGTTAATTAATCCATGTGCATAATAAATTATGAGTATATATCAACATATTTTGTACTTACTTAAATATTTGATTTAAAACATGTTTTAATGCAACAAACATTTAAAGTTGAAATACACAGCGAATTTAATAAAGTAAAAATAAATTGCTATTACATGTAGTTGCAATGCGACTAAAATGTTCGTGTTTTACATAATAATTATGACTAAGGTACATGCAAATATTTGCACACGGTTCCAGGTTATGACGCCCCTTCTTCGATAGTACAGGGAATGTTACAGCTAACCACGCCACTATAGCCCATCATTAACCTGCGGCTATATTGGATTGCCAAAAGTAAAATGACCAAGGAGGGGCATGTGACATGTTCTCGATGGTTTACGATTTCAAAAACAATATCAAAAAAAAGAAGCATTTTGTAAGAATATCGTGAACCAGACTAATTCCATTATTCCATGCGGATAACATCGGTCTTTATCGCATTACAATAGTTTATTTACCAAAGAAAGCAGAACTATTCCGAAATTTAACTGTGAACGCGAGACCACGAATCTAAACAGCAGGTGTCTGCAGCTGCATTCATTCGTTCGGCACATACATTTAACACAACCAAATAATTTGAGGATATTTAAACTGAATACGATTTATATCTCATCATGGCATTTGTTGTTAGATTAATCGGTATATTGTCCTATATTACATGTATTGGAATTATTTTGACAGAAACATTCATTTAACCTTACACCGGAATAAATTCGAATTGCATCCAAACTGCAAAAAACACATCCTAAACGATACAACTAAATTATCACCCGCAGGAAACTATTTGACTTGTTATTACATTGTTCTTCCACAAGCGTGACAAGTGCCAAGACTCGGTCTCCCGATACCTCAGCTCAACGGAGCCTGGCCCCAATCTCCCGAAGCATCTCAATCTGAGTTGAGATAAATCTCAAATACTGTCATGTGTCTTTGAGATAATGTCCATGGGAGACAAGACTCTGAAAGTTGGCACCACAAAACAGATACATTTTTCTGAGTTTATTACAGTAAATATTTTGAGCATAAAACTTACGAATGATCTCATATTTATACTCTTGTCTTGAGCAAAATCTCAATTTGAGTTGAGATTTCTACTTGAGATGCTTCGGGAGATTGGGGCCTGGTAACGGTGTCGTTAAAATCAGATTCGGTAAAAAATGCTGTTTTCGTTTTTTAAAGTCCAATTTAAGTCTACGTCAGTGATATTGAAACTACACTTTTATTTGACACTGGAACAGTTCTATTCCTGGTCGTTCCTGTCAGACCATCCCATAAAAATGTGACATCAACTTTCCTACACATTTGGAGAAGTTGCTAGTTTCAAGTAGAAGAATAAGTTAATACTGGTTAGAAAACGGTAAAACCTGGTACGGTGAGTTTGCCATCGTATATAACTGAAAAATGTTTGAGACTCGAATAAATAAAACAAGTACTTTCATTGCATAGGCCTACTGATTTCAAGGTAATGACGATATACCAAAGGCTCTGTAAACGGCCCGTGCTCGCACCCGCAACTGGCCGACAGCGATGTAGAAGTCCAAAGCACTGGTCGCGTAGTTTTTTTAAATTGATGTATTCAATATATTGAATATTCTTTAGTATTTTACTTTAAAGACGTAGATTATGAAGTTTCTTGAAAACGTATTGTTCAGACATCATGATGTCTAATCTCACCATACCGGATAGCGAAAAGGCGCAGCCAAGAGATAACAAAAGTCCGTCCGTGTCCGTCCGTGTCCGTCCGTGTCCGTCCGTGTCCGACCGTGTCCCGTCCGTGTCCGTCCGTGTCCGTTCGTGTCCGTGTCAGTCCGTTTCTTTTGTGTGTGTGTGCGATAAATGGAGCTTTTAGACGGAGCCAATACGTTCCTTGAATTTGTTCAGTTAGTGCCCTGCAGTTAAGCGCCGTGGTCCAGGGGGTATAGTAGTGCGCCGTGGAGTTTCCTCTACAGTTTGAGAGGTTGCTGGTTCCTTGTGAAAGGGTAACGTTTAGTCCTATGTAACGAAGTTGTAGTCGTGGGTTGAAACAATGAGAACAGTCAGAATTCACTTTCAAAGTTTATTTCGTATATAACACCCAACATAGTATATGTACAAGCTATAACATATCAGGACCGTTAGTTCTTGGTCCGTCGACCGTTCTCCTATATAACACTCAACATAGTATACATGTATTTACAAGCTACATTTTTACAACATATCAGGACCGCTAGCTCCTAGTCCTGCGACCGTTCTGAAATCTGTTGCTACTGGACCCTCTTATATACTCTTCCAAATGACCCTCGTCATTGGTAATTAGCATATGCATTAATGAGCATACATAAAACATGTCAGTATATTGTCAAAATGTTACTAAATATAATAACATAATTACATATCGTGACAATAAAACTTCTTAGCATGCATAGTTTTGTGTATTAAGCACGTGTTCTCATCATTTCTGTTGACAGTTTTATTGTCATGCACATCATGCAGCTGTCAACAATTGTTTCATAAGGTGGGTTTCTTAAGTAAACAAATTAATCAACATGACAGGCGACAACTTGTGTGTTATGAAATAACACACATCTATTTAACAATCAATTAATAAAAAACAAAATTAAAGCATATTAATTTTGTTACATCTCATTTTCGTATTCTTTGATTTTTAAATTTTTCCCTAGCATGAAGCCACTTGAGTAACAATTTTAACAAAAGGTTATTCTCTTAAGAATTTGAACTTTGTCAAAATAAAAAAAACTATATAGAATGCTTACCGAGACAAAAGCGCAAAAATCTACTTGAGCGCCAAAAATATACATTCTTTGTTTCTTGATCATTATTATCATGTCTCGGACATTTTCCTCCATTTGATAATGTCGCTTAAGTCTTTTACTTTAATTCCATATATTTTATTTAATGTCACACCCTTTACAGGTCTCAACATAATAACCCTTTAAAGTATATAGTTTATCTATTTAAACTATACATAGCAATTTAATTCTTGTAAATTAGTTAACTTAATGTCTGCTATGTAAATTACATAGATACTTACAGTAGCCTGTGGTTCCCATATTTTCAGTTTGTACCAATTTTCTATACTTCATATTCTCAGACTGCTTTACAAAGTTGTTTACTGAATTTCAACACTTTTGTTCTTGTTTATAATATTTTGGACTGATGCTCAAATATATTATTTCAAGGTAACTCAATATCTCTTTGACGCCTTGGACTATTAATTTCAAATAACTCATTTAATTGAGTCCGTGAAAAATATCTTAACTAGGGCACATCAATCATTCTCTACTCACATGGACACAGTTCAGTCCAAAGTACATGTCATTACTACATGTATGATTGACTGACAGTCGTATTCTCACAATACACTGTAAGGACACACAATTTACAATCCGTTATAGTTGTAATGTTCGGTCCAATACTTTCAAGGTTAATTAATTTCTGCTAAATTGCCAGAAGTTTATCTTTTATCAACCTTTTCAAGTTCCCCTTTTAGGTCGTCCTGTACCTTTACCCACACAATTTTAGATTTACTTAACCCCTGTAAGCAAAATTTGTAAAATTATTGATTGGCTATATTATGTTTGATTGGTTTCTACTCCAAATCATTTCTAACATACAACTACAAACTTTAATGAACCATACACAGGAAACTAAATACTCCGATATTCATCCTAATATCTAGGCCTACAATGTAGTTATTAATTACTCCCACTGTTTAGTTTTACCTGTCGGTTGACCAGTCTCTGTAGCTGCATTTAGTTTGAATGATAAAATCATTTTTCTGACCTAAAACTTTCTTTACCATTAATATAATTTATGTATAATCAGTTTTCATTTAGACATAATTTATCAAAGTAATCGAATTAATATACATTGTATTGGGAACCTCGCAATTTAACAAATTTACTCACTGGCAAAGACAGTAGTTGTTTTAATAACAACTTAGGTTTACGTATATCATAACTAGTCCATGAGTTTAAATTGAAATATATCAGACAATGCTACTGTCAGCGCCGAAACTTCCTATATAATATTGTCATATAAATTGTCACATAAAATACTCTCATTTCCTCCCAAGTAAATATTTATAGCATTACATTTCTGATAATTCTAGATATTATTTAATAAGCAAATTATGTATTAAATCAGAAAAGTGAGAAAAACGAAATGCTTGAAATCTTGCCAGAAAATAGTGACAATTTGATAATACATCAATGTAACATGTTACCGTAAAAAATATAAATTTGGTGTCTGGTAGCCTGGTTCGAGGAATCAGAATTGTCTTAAGTTTCCAGGTCCTGAATATTTTTAAAGTTTTTAGTGTCAAATATGCTTTCTCCTGCCGAATCACTTGTCTTGGCTGCTCGGTATTAAAATTGGTTTTAATGTTGGTCCTAGGTATTGAATATTTATTGCTAGATGGTTCCCAATGGTCCTCGGATCTACGTCGTCGTCTGGGTATGGCTATATTAAACCAGTGTCCACATTTATACAAAATTGTAGAATCTACGTTGATATACATCTCCGTATAATCCTTTGTCTTCTGGTCGTTGATTTATGCTCCTTAAAACATTAGTTTATGTCCATGTCTTTAATGTTTTCAACTTTTCAAATTTTTCAAAGTTCCAAATTATATTTCGACATTTCAATTTCGATTAAAAGTCCTTTTTAATGCCGGATCGTCTCCATGTCACCTTCTGTAAGCTCTATGCTATCTCGTCTGCGTTTTGATGTTATAACGCTGTGATCCTGAAATACCAGTACCGATGATCGTAATTGAGTTTGCGTTGTGTCTGCGACGTTTCCCAAGGTTCGTTTTCTAATCCTGGTTCTTTTAAGACGCCAATTCAACAACGTGTAACGAAGTTGTAGTCGTGGGTTGAAACAATGAGAACAGTCAGAATTCACTTTCAAAGTTTATTTCGTATATAACACCCAACATAGTATATGTACAAGCTATAACATATCAGGACCGTTAGTTCTTGGTCCGTCGACCGTTCTCCTATATAACACTCAACATAGTATACATGTATTTACAAGCTACATTTTTACAACATATCAGGACCGCTAGCTCCTAGTCCTGCGACCGTTCTGAAATCTGTTGCTACTGGACCCTCTTATATACTCTTCCAAATGACCCTCGTCATTGGTAATTAGCATATGCATTAATGAGCATACATAAAACATGTCAGTATATTGTCAAAATGTTACTAAATATAATAACATAATTACATATCGTGACAATAAAACTTCTTAGCATGCATAGTTTTGTGTATTAAGCACGTGTTCTCATCATTTCTGTTGACAGTTTTATTGTCGTGCACATCATGCAGCTGTCAACAATTGTTTCATAAGGTGGGTTTCTTAAGTAAACAAATTAATCAACATGACAGGCGACAACTTGTGTGTTATGAAATAACACACATCTATTTAACAATCAATTAATAAAAAACAAAATTAAAGCATATTAATTTTGTTACACCTACTAGGATGGTTACAATATAGGAAAGCTGGTTAGGTGAATCTGTCGCAGCACATAATTAAAATTAGAAAAAAATTGGGATATTTGACCTAAAACCTTAATACTATTTATACACAATAGTTCATTATGCAAAATAAATATTATAAGTACATTACAAATGTATGGTGTATATTTCTTTATATGAGTCAATATGAGCAATTTTACGCCGATGTTAATATATTCATTGATTTCTCCTTTATATCTTGGACATTAAAGGAGTATTATGGCAACGGCACTTGTGGTGAAGTATTACTCCGCCTGATGTTCGATTTTTTTTGTTTAAACGGAAGTTTGTCCACTCTTTATAAATGACGTCCGATTTATTCACGGCAGTTAATATGATATTGATTCCAATAAATCGCTTTATAAGAGAAAACTTTATCGATTTCAATATTCAGAATAGCAGGTTTCTATATTTATTGTGTCACTAGAAATGTATTGATTATCTCAATCAAATGGCGTAGCTCGCCGTGCGGGGTGAAGTTATAAGAGAGGTTGCGATTCGAACATGTACGAAAACGTGTACATGTAGCTACCTGTACGTGTACAGTTACATGTTGCAATTAAAATTGGCTTGCGACACTCATCGTGTGGGTGTAAAATCACATGATAGTTGTAAAGTGATTTCTAAGTGAATATAAACCCACTGAGTCCAAGGGCGATTTTTTGTCCGTTACTTGTAGAAACTACACAGACCTGAATGACGAAATACCCTCAAAGTATTCACGTAGACATACATGTTATTACGATGCCTTTCCAACCTCCGAACTACGTTGACCTATTATATGATGACCAAGACGTTGCGTACGTTATTGGCGAACATCGGGAATTTATTACATTCTGACATTACAAAAAATTCCAATAAATATTCGCCAAATAATACTGCATGAGGTCAAGAAGCCGGACGATATCCGATCACAGGAATTTGAAGTTCTACCAATATCTTTTATTTTGTTAGCACTGGCCACGGGATTCCATTTTGGAGGGGGGTGGGGCGTTGCGTTCCTTGTATTATATATATATGTATGTAGAGTGATTTGTGATGGACCGACTTGTATAATATTTTATTGGCAGAACTTCAAATTCCTGTGATCCGATGTGTACCCGACGTCTAGACATCGTGCGGCCATTAGGAACACTGATTACTTCATGCATAAATGAGCTCCGAGAAGTTGGCAGGAAGTTAGAAGATCGGAGCTAGAAATTCAATTTCCAGCTGCACGCCAATAACGAGCTAGCAGTGAGTTTGCTGGCTGGAAATTCTACCTCAGCTGGAAATTCGCTCTGGTAGAAAATTGAATAATGAACTAATAGTAGCTGACTGTTATTGGACACCAGCTGGAAATTGGCGATGGCATGTGAATATCAAACCCACTGAGCATTGGCTTGTTATTGGCGTGCAGCTGGAAGTTTAATTTATAACTACGATCTCCAAACTTCCTTCCAACTTCTCGGAGCTGCATAAATGGTCAACATTCAGTATAAACATATTTAAATAGATCACATCTAAACAACATCCATTTATTTCCAGTGCAGTATTGCTGCAGCTATCACACATTGTGCCGCTTAACAGTGAAACAATATCCGATATTTCCAACCCAAAGCATACGCCCCTGAATGGATTGAACTAATTGAAGTCAATATCATCATAGGCGGCGACGGTCAATGGGCCGTACATGTTTAACAGACGGGTGTTAATGTGCAGTTTATTGACAATAAATAATTTACGATATTAAAACATTCATAACTCGCCTCTTACTCTGGCGGTGATGGGAACATTATCATAAAGGGTTTCAATTATTCATGAAGATACATTGTTTTCCTTTGAAATTTAAGCGTATCATTAACTCTAATATTGTTTATGGGACATAAAGGAACGGAATCCGCAAGTATGATTCATAAAATTGCATCACATACGATGACGTCAATGAACACAATGGAGGCAAGGTAAGGCGTTTAAACATTATCATTAGTAAACAAAGGCATGTTGTATAGTATAAAAAAAACGATAAATCAGTTTGTTTGTTATCCACGAGTGCATGTACATTGTATTGTTGCCGTTGTCAGTACATATATATACATTCTGCTTCGACATAGCAGAGAAATGAAACTTCGATGACGGTCGTATGGTTTCGTCGTTTTATGCTCATTTGGATTGCACCAACGGTCTGATGCATTCGGTCATTACTATATTATTTTGTCGGTACCCGGTCTTTTTTGGACTGAGGTGAGCGCATCAGATACCCCGAATGTATTTGGCGGTGCCATTCGTAAAAATGCGGCTTGTCGATCAAAAAAGGGTCGAAGACTCTCGGGTCAAAAAAATTCCGTGGTGAAATAGGGGTTTATAAAACAAACCTGACATACACCGTTCATGTTTTCTTTTCCTAACCTCGGCGGGCTGGGACGATCATGCCACACCCTCTCCTCAAGGTCTGTAAAGTTGGCACGTAAGTCGTACATCGAAGGTCAGATGTTTACTCATTTTTGGTTTAAATGAATTAATTGCTATAATCTCGTTGCTCGTAACACGTTGGTCGCAGCGCGTAGGTCGTTAGTGGCAGCTCGTAGGTCGTTGGTCGCTGCTCGTAAGTCGTTTGTCGCAGGTCATAGCTCGTAGATGTTTACTTGTTGGTCGCAAGTCGCAGCTCGTTGGTCGCAGCTCTTAGCTCGATGCTTGTAGGTCGTAGATGTTGGTCGCAGCACGTAGGTCGTTAGTAGCAGCTCGTAGGTCATTGTCGAAGGTCGCAGCTCGTAGGTCGTTGGTGCCAGCTCGAAGGTCGTTGGTCGCAGCTCTAATTCGAAGATGCTCACTCGTAGGTCTCAGCTCGTACGTCTTTAGTCGCAGCACGTATATGTCGTTGGTAGCTGCTCTTCGCTCGTTGGTCGTAGCTCGTCGGTCGTTGGTAGCAGCTCTTAGCTCGTAACTGTTTAGTCGAAGGTCGCAGCATGTAGGTCGTTAGTGGCAGCTCGTAGATCGTTGGTCGCAGCTCTTAGGTTGCTGGTCGCAACGCTTAGCTCGTAGTTGTTTACTCGTTGGTCGCCGCACGTAGGTCGTTAGTCGCAGCTAGTAGGTCGTTGATCGCAGGTCGTCGGTCGCAGCTCTTAGCTCATAGATGTTTACTCGTTGGTCGCAGCACGTAGGTCGTTTTTCGCAACTCGAAGGTCGTTGGTGGCAGCTCGTAGGTCGCTGGTCGCAGCTCTTAGCTCGTTGGTCACAGTTCTTAGGTCGTTGGTCGTAGTTCTTAGATCGTAGATGTTTACTCGTAGGTCGTGGGTCACAGCTCTCAGGTCGTTGGTCGCAGCTGGTAGGTCGTTAGTAACAGATCGTAGGTCGATGGTCGCAGCTCGTAGGTCATTAGCCGCAGCTCTTTGGTCGTTGGACGCAGCTATACCTAACGGATTTAAAAACGCGACACTGTGGTATGTAGTTTTATAGCAGACAATTCAAGTTAATGCCGGTATTGGAATTGTGCAGATTAAAGGTAAATGTATTGGCGACATTTTAGTACTTAGATGATAAAAAAGAGATGAGTATTAACAAATATATAGTACAATCAATACGTTGATCCAGAAAACAAAAGTCGCATTCTGACCACAATTTCTTACATGGTTACCTCCCCTTGACCATAAAAAACATTATGCATGTCTATGAGACAACGGTGTATGTTTCCTGCAACAATGTTTCCGTGTCATATAGACACACTTTAGATAAAAGTTGGATATGCCATTTACTATATTCAATTTAAATTAGAATTTAGCATATAGAAGTTACGCAAACATTCGATATGTTATACTGGCTGGTCATCTTCAACGATAAAATCAATGCGCCGATAAACATGTTACTTTTATTTTCTGGGCCAATGTCTTATTCGTGCGATAATGATATCAAAATGCCGGCATAGAATTAGCCATTACGAATATACCAATATATTGTATATGGGAAGTTGTTTTCCTAAAATATACCAAAATAACCAAGTGTTGCGTTTTTAAATACGTTAACCATATTAGCTTGTACAGATGTTTACTTGTAGGTCGCAGCACGTAGGTCGTCAGTCGCCGCTAGTAGGTCGTAGATGTTTACTCGTTCGTCGCAGGTCCATAGTCGCAGCTCTTAGATCGTTGGTCGCAGCTCTTATGTCGTTGGTCGGAGCTATTAGCTCAAAGATGTTTACTCGTAGGTCGTTAGTTGCAGCTCATAGATCGTTGGTCGCAGCTCATAGCTCGTTGATCACAGCTCTCAGGTCGATGCTCGTAGGTCGTAAGCCGCAGCTATCTACCTACCAGTATTTAAACAGTGACAGTTAAATATGTGTGGGTGCTATCTTTCCAATCTTTTACACTAAAAAGGGAACATAACTTTCTGAATGAGTTCTTATAATTTCGGTGAATTTGACCTTGCCCTCTTTCATGAAATCAGAAATACTTCAAATTACGCCTTACGAAATGGTCTGTTTTACCAAAACCACGAACTTAAGTCCCATTGAAATTAAATAATTTTACCGTATGTCGAAACTATAAGGTTTTGTCTTTTAGACTTTTCGTAGTTTTTTGTAACTTCTGCATTTAGATAAATAAGTAATTATTATAAGATTAAATGTCACTTTTATACTTATAAGGACACTATACAAGTACGACTTAGAAGTGAAGTGTTAAGGGGATCGGACTGTGAGCGTAAAGCATGACCGTGCGACCACATACACGCGTCAAGGGGGCTTGTTTATCCCTTTATGCTGCTGAGACAAAGACGAGCTCCATGGCCACCCCTTCTTATCTAGGAGGGAAGAAGGGGTGTAGGTAAACAACCACAGAGCAAGCAAAGCAAAACAGACTACGCCAAACGCTTGAAATTTGGATGACCCATTACGAAACATACACTTTATATACGACTGCTAAGTGACTAGACGTGGATTTCATTTCGTGAATTCATTGACAAAATATGTACTAGTATGTCAGACAATTCGAATCTTGCAATAAATGTTATGAATTTTAATGAAACGAGTACGCCTGAATTACGTAAATACTATATTGTCCAAATTTCGTTACACTTGGCTATAAATTTAATTAGATATATCATAAATTAGAATTGATCAGGTTATGTTTTCATCTTCCCTTTGTGATATTCCCTACCCCGGGGCATATAACGTAAACTAAACATAGTCACATAATAAAAATAGATTTGCACAACATTTTCACACGTGACGATACCTGTCTTCGAGGGACCAAGTGCTTCGGTGTCAATCTGGTTTGCAGGAAATCTCAATTTGCAGAGTACTTTCTAAATGTTACCATGCTTGGGGAGATCGGGTCCTCAAGTATTCAAGATTAATACAAGTCGACCTTCTATCTGCATAATTCAACAGCTGAGTGTGTATAAAATTTAGCACGAAAATCTCAAAATTGTGAAAAAATAAGCTAGGTAGGCCGGTAACTTTCAAATTGGGAAAACTATATGCACGATAATTTGACATACGAAATTTATCAACAAGTTGTTAAATAATTTCATGTATAACAAACCAATTTTCAAGACACATAATTGCATATTATGACTCCCTTGTTCCATATAATATTTATATGCTTATAAATAAAACCTCATATCAGTCCATTAAAAGGTATTATCATAAGACATGTTTTCAGTGTTCAACAATTTTAAAGATCATAAACCAATTCCGATAATTCCATGAGACATTTATAATTTTAAGTCTCTTAATAGACATTAACACTGAATGGTAATTTTCCTTATATGACTCTGGAGACCAAAAGAAACTGTATATGTTGTTAATTTTATCAAGGGAAACAACAGGCACTAATTTTACCCGCTGGTCCTAAAAGAATCCGAAAACTAATTTACGGAGCGAAGTGCAGGGTATGAATTGTGTTGAGTACGCAAAAATATTCAGGACGAACGGTGGGAAGTGGTACGAAAGTGTTGAGTATGAAACGTTAGCGAAGAATTTATCCAACGATAAAACGATCTAAACTCGTGTTTTATACTCTTTTAATCGAGTTGCGTGTACATTTTTATCGTAGGGACGGGTTTTTAGGATAATTTTGGAGTTCTTTCTAAGAATTTCGACTTGCCCGGGCCGACATACGTCAGCCATCTTTTTGCGTAAGAAAATTATCGGTTGCGTACAAAATACCGATCAGGTGATGGTTAACACCCGAAATTCCGTAATCCTGACACATTAACCATAGAACTAACCTATTTTCGTTCAAGAAAAATTTGAAATCTTGTAACGACCGGTTAGATTAGTCTGGTTCACGACATTCTTACAAAATGCATCTTTTTTTAAAAAAAAATTGAAATCGTAAACCATCGAGAACCGGTCACGTGCCCCTCCATAAAGAGTGTCGTTAAACGTAACTTTGCCGAAAACGAATGTACCGGCAATGAATCACTTGGAAATTTCGTAATATGGATCCGAGAACATCTCTTATACTATTATAATATTATAATCATTTAAAGCGACAGCTAAGGTCACCTTACTTGAACTTTCTGGCATCTAATAAAAATTATTCTCAAAAACATCAACAAGGTACCAAACATCAAAACTAGGCCCCATATCCGTGTCAACATTATAACGATGGATATTTGGCCTAATTGTGAATTTTACTGTTTACCTATTTGCATGCTATTGAAAAAAAGATAACAACAAATCGGACAGTAGCCTATTTATGATATTTAACCTGCGATATGATTTTAATGAGGCTGTAGAGAAGTAAGCAAATAAAATGTAAATGATACCGTCACCTTAGAATGAAAAGTGCGTAACTGCAATGAAACAAAGACTGAGGTATGCCCTTTTTATTCTGAAGCGACGATTACTATATTATATTGATTGCAATATGATCTCTCAGCGGCTGTGTTTGCCAGGTCAACAAACGTAGTGGTAGCGGTTGCCTTTCATCAAGCATTTGGTTCAATTAATAAAATAACAATCAATAGTCTAAAGGTTCTGTGTTTGTCAATTCTAAGGTATGCCCATCTGCAACGGGACACTTTTGTTATAAGAATGAATATAAAGAGTTTGTCTGTGAAGTATAACTAAGTATGCCGTAGTATTTTTAAATCTATCAAGATCGATAGCAGCATGGACTTCCTACGAGACATAGGATTCACGCTACGATTCTCCAAGTCCTATGGGCATGGGGCTATCACTATATCCAATAAGTCTCAGATCGGAAGTCAAAAAGATTCTTCCCTACTTCGCGCTCGACCGCACCAAAGACAAAAAGAGTTATAATTATGTCAACGGTCACATGGCTGTTAATCTGCCGCAAGTATACAGCAAAGTCATTGAGTTTTATGGTGACAATTGTCACGACACTTATTAACGTTGAAGCGGTGTTGTTCAATATCTAAATTAATTAACGATTCTACTCGTATATATGTTTCGTGTCAATATAATGAACAAAATCAATTGTGCCAATATGTTATACAAAATGTTCGACAATCAACAAAATAATTGTAAACATACAATTCTTTGTAAGACGTATAAACCAATAAATAAGGCAGTGTCAAAGAAGACATGAATACTTCAAAATAAATTTTTAATCATGTGCTTTTCATTATAACGTTTACGAACCTATTACAAATGCATGAAGTAATGTGAAGAGACAGTGTTGTTAGAAGCTGTGAACACGCTACATCTCGAAAAAAGCTTGGTTAAATTTCGACTGGACTCTATTTTTTTTTTTATTTTGGAAGGTATTTTATTATTAACATGTTCGAGTACGTGCAAATAAAGTCAATGTCTTACTACTTTTGTTGTGCGGGTGATTGCCAAATTAAAGTACTGTTTCTTTTGAATGTTCTTTTTTAAATTTTCAAAAGTTTTAATAAGATTACTTTGATAAGTTAATAATCATGCTGATTTTTTTACAATTTTACAGAAAAAAGTGTTATATCGGAAGCCAAATAGGTCCGCTCTTATAAGACCGATTTGCTATTCAAACCAGCCTTTTGACTGGTCTAATAAGCTGAAGTTACTGTACAAAAGAGATGGACGCGATTGTTTTTAAAATGTACCACAGTTTTATTGTATGAACGGAATAATGACGTCATATCAGTTTTATCTAATGAACATGTATGTTACATTTTTAGAAACCATCAGTACTGGAGGTATGCCTCGAGCAAAACACCGTGCTTCGAGTGAATATTCAGAAATCACTCCAAGAGAAGAAAGATCTACATATAATAATACAGAACAGAGTCCTGCGGATCCTAACTCTGGGCACCAAGCCCCATCCAGGCATAATTCTCAAAGTCAAGCCGCTTTAAGACAGGACACTCAAAGTGAAGTCGCATCGAGACAAGACGCTGCCTCAAGACAGGGTTCACAAAGTCAAATCGCTTCTAGACAAAACACTCAAAGTCAAGCCGCTTCGAGACACGACGCTGCTTCAAGACAGAACGCCCAAAGTCAAGCTGCTTCGAGACACGACGCTGCTTCAAGACAGAACGATCAAAGTCAAGCTGCTTCGAGACAAGACGCTGCTTCAAGACAGAACGATCAAAGCCAAGTTGCCTCAAGACAGAACACTCAAAGTCAAGCTGATTCCAGACAAACTGCTCTAAACCAAATTGACTCAAGACAAAGTACAGTCAACCAGAACGCTTCAAGACAGTATTCAGGACAAACAACACCGAACATCAGTGGTTCACAGGACGGTACAGTAGATGCCAATCAATCACGACCAAGTGAAATGTCTCAGCGATCTCCTGCAATGTCTAATCGTTCGCCTGCAATTTCTCGCACCCCCAGCGCGGATCGCCGACTACTGCGAACGTTGACGGTTTCTCCGAACGTGGATGAAATCAACGAGTATGACGATCCTACGCCACAGTCGGCTTATACCCCTCAACAGACACAAAGTCGTCAAGAACCTTCACGGTACTCGGTCGACCGTACCCCAACAGGCACACCAAATCGCAATACGGCTTCACGAACACCATCTGAGCAGGGCAGTGGTACTGGCAGCGGGCGGGTTACCGTTCAGATTCCGGAAACCAAGGAATTCAGAGGGGTGAGTAGTTTAAAATTTTATTTGCCATACTGCTGTTACATGTGTTTAAAACACACCAAGACGCTTTTATTTTCTGCGTCTGCTTTACCATTATTCCACACCACCTTACAGTTGGTTTGCATTTAAAACAGAATAGTAGATAGAGAAATAAAACGTGATTTTGTCCTGATTTTTATTATAGCGCAATTAAAGGTAGGTGGATTTGGCAGTAAAAAAGACACACCCAGTGCAGTATAGCAGTTATTGCAAGTTCTGTTCCGCGGCAACTATGATGCAATTAGAGTTCTATGTTTTTAAACGAAATCCATCAATTTGCTTTCAAACTTGATAACTTCAATACGAACACAGGGACAACCTACTTGTAAGGCCTCAATATGAGATTCTTTGTCCCATTTTTATGTACTTAGCAACTTCTCTAAGTCCACGCGTATATTTTTTATGATAACTTTGTCAATCATGTATATATCTCAATGAAATTTGGCTATAATATGCGTGTGGTATCGTTTTGCAGACTTGTGCGAGAGTCATCCGTAAAGTTTTAGCACAGGTTTCATTGTGAAAATATCCGTTAAATCATAATAATGAATATAACATTTTCTAAAATTTCTATATATTCGTGATTTACAAACAAAATATTGTCCAAAAATATGAACAATTAATTATTTACATTACTTAAGAAATAAAAATCTGTTCGCGTATTTTGTCGGTGAATAAAACATGGGCAGGAGTTCGGATGCGGAAAAATTAAATCACGAGTGCGTCACCGACACAATACAAGAACATAGTTTTTACTTCGATTCTAAATACGATAATATCCCCCACTATTTAACTGCGCGCATTCCATTTTCACCCATTTGACTTTGAGCATAATTCCACGCTGAAATTGTGTGGCTTATTAGCTGGTACATTTACCCCCCTCGTTAATGAAAACGAACTTCGTAATTTTCTGAAGGAAATAACACATTTTAAACATTGAAACAATTTAAATAACACGAATATAGTGTATCTATTTCATGAAATGAAAAATATAAACTAATTGATTATCAGAAGATTTTTGGAATCTTAATTACGAGAGTATATTCAATTTGGAGTTTCTAAAAATAGATGCGCCACAGCTTTAACACTGGATACTCATGCAACTCGCGATCCGTTGAATTTTTTACTATAAAGTTTACGTTCATTCATTCATAAATATGTCACGTGATACGGGGCGTAAATAGTAACAGCCAGATACCATGTTTTATTGCGGTAATAATACATGGCCTGGTCTGCTCTAGGTAATCCAATATAACCTGCGGCTCAAGGTAGCAGGTTAATAAATAATGCGGTATCCAGTTTTACCGAGGTTATTAAGTATACTGCTGATAATTACTTTCTGAAACACGTTAAACAAACTCAGTCGACCTGCTTCGTTGATGAACAATTATGTAACATTCCCGAATGGTTTGATATCGAATGTATCAATGCAAGAAACAGTTATCTTGCAGCGCTACGGGTTTTTAATAATTGTAAATCAGATATAAGCAGAGTAAGTTACTGTGAAAGTAAAAAATATTATAAAACATTAACGCAAAAGAAGAAACAAGCTTATAAATGTAAAAAAATAGATGATATTGAGAAACTTAGGCTATGTAAACCGAAAGCATTCTGGAAATACTTTCGAAAGAAGAATTCAAAATCACACAATGATATTTCTAACGACGACTTTTTTAACTATTTTTCAAATCTTGAAAATGATTTATTCACCAGTCAAAACGCAGAGTCCGAAAATTTCTGTGAAAATCACGACTTTGACTGTAGTTCTGTAAATGATGAATTTTACCGCCCAATATGTCCAGATGAAATTAGGAATGCGGTAAAAAGGTTAAACACAAATAAAGCATACGGGAGTGACTGCCTGTTAAACGAATATTTTATCGAAACTATCGATATTTTGATGCCATATGTATGTGATATCTTTAATGTTGTTTTAGATTCTGGTATTTCCCCTGACCCATGGAGAGATGGCATTATTATACCCCTTCATAAAAAAGGTGATAAAAATGACGTTAACAATTACGGAGGTATAACACTATTAAGCTGCTTATCTAAATTATTCACATCGATATTAAATAACAGAATTGTTACTTTTTGCGAAGAACACCAGGGTATCTCGGATGCGCAATTTGGTTTTAAGAAGGGTAGTTCCACTGTTGATGCTATGTTTGCTCTAAACTCGTTGATAGAACACTATCTCAACCACAACAACAGATTGTACGTAGGTTTTATTGATTTAAAAAATGTTTTGATTCTATTTATAGAAATGCTTTATGGTTTAAACTATTTCGATCAGGGGTTCAAGGTAAAGTTCTTAGAATAATTAAAGACATGTACACTATTGTAAAGTCATGTGTTAAACAGGGAAATACAGTCTCAAACTTCTTTGAATACGCCATTGGACTAAGACAAGGGGAGATAATGTCACCTGTTTTAGTTTCCTTATTCCTCGAGGATTTAGAGTTGTTCTTACAAGATAATGAAAACAGCGGATTGTTGATTGATGACATAGTTGTGATAATATTGCTTTTCGCCGATGACATGGCTATCTTCGGTAAAACACCAGCTGATTTGCAGCATAACCTTGATTTGCTGTACGAATATTGTAACAAAAGGGGTATTGAGGTAGATGCGACCAAAACAAAAATAATGGTTTTCAGAAAACGGGGAGGGCTAAAGCGAAAGGAAAAATGGACTTACAATGGTATAGATGTTGAAGTAGTCGACACATTTAATTATCTGGGAACGCTATTCTCTTATAATGGCAATTTTTCTATGTATCACAATTATATATCTGGTAAAGCACTAAAGGCCTTAAATACTTTATTGTTCAATTGTAAAAAAATACCTTTAAAATTAAGAGTTTTATGTCAATTGTTTGATTCGTTTGTTGGTGCTATCTTAAATTATGGCAGCGAAATTTGTGGGTTCAATAAGTCTAAAGAATTAGAAAGGTTGCATTTAGTTCTGCAAGCGTATTTTAAGTGGAATGTGTGAAGTATATATGTATGCTCATGGAATGTGTAAAGTATATTTGTATGTTCATGGAATGTGTGAAGTATCTCTGTATGTTCATAGAATGTGTGAAATATATATGTATGTTCATGGAATGTGTGAAGTATATCTGTATGTTTATGGAATGTGCGAAGTATATTTGTATGTTCATGGAATGTGTGAAGTATATTTGTATGTTCATGGAATATGTGAAGTATATCTGTATGTTCATGGAATGTGTGAAGTATATCTGTATGTTCATAGAATGTGTGAAGTATATTTGTATGATAAAAAAACAACTTTAAATGTTACTAACGTTATTGATGCTTTTTATCTCCGTTACTAACCCATTTATCACGTGTATTTTGTACCGCATGCTACGCATTTACGTTGTCGCTACTTCTTAAACCCCTTTCACAATTGCCGTAGAATTTTCCCCGCCGTACGATGCTATTAAAGCTACGTCTAAATGTACCGACCTACGTCTGGATAAGGAAATTTTGTGGAGCGGTCACAATTGTCGTAAGGCGGACGCACGACGGGTCTGCGATGAAAATTTTGAGACTATCGTGCGTCCGTCGCACGACGGTCGTGCGATGCTCGCACGACAAAACATTCGACGCACGTCAGCCCTACGATGAAAAGTTGTTATAAAACCTTCGTACGATGGACGTACGTCCGTCGTAAGATGGACGTACGTCTGTCGTACGACAATAGGACTGTGGAACTATTGGCTTCGTTTGGAAATTAAATAAGTTTCAGCAGCTGGATATTATTAATCACAATATGAAACCGATACGATTTTGAATAATAAATGCAATATTTGCAAACCAACAATTGTCGCGAGTTCATGCAGTCTATTTCTTGCAAATATGACACAAACATATTCATGTTAAATTATTTATCATATCACGCCACTTTAAGCAACCAATTAGTTTTATGTGTGCATTTGTCTTACAGTATTCAATATTGGTACATGATACATTTGTAAATTGTTAACCCATCCACTTGCAAAATTATTAATAAATGGTGATTGTCATCGAGTGTACAAAAACCCAACGATCGAAAATAATTTTAAAGTGCTATGAGTTGAGAATCATACAAACCACCCTGTTATAACAAGTAGGGATCGCCAGTCTTGTTTTGGAGCTATACGGTACCAATTTTGCATAAATTAACCCAATGTGCATATTTGAATAGAATAATGTTTTTTAAAAAACTTAAAGTGTCGCTACTTCATATTTATAACTAACTATACAACACTTTATATTTAACATAAGCATATGACTTATTGTACGCTTAAATATACTTTTGTATCAAACTATACCGTTCCCATCCACTTTTTATACATGCAAAAACGAACAAGACCAATAAAAAATTAACAGTGTGCATAACCATGAAACTAATTATCAGTTGCTTGCATAATGCTAACACGCCAACAAATTTGTATGTTTGTTCTCATTTATTACTGGCAAATCTAGTTTATGAATTTCTGCGCATGTGCACATGGTATCGCAATTCTCCTTTACTGAATAACTAATGGAAATAGGCCTTCCTTTCATTCTTCTGAATTCGGGGTCGAACACGCTGCAGTAACTCTTGGAACATATGGGGTTCTATTCGAAGAATGTTCACATAGTCCCCATCACACTCTCTGGCAAACTCTACCACCAAAGTATCATATTGGCCAAGTAGGGTCCTTCGTAGATTTACTGTTTCAAAGTACGCATTGTTCATCAGAATACGATTTCATCGTATAATTACACTGTAGGGTATAAATGTTGAGAAAGAAAATATTATGTTTAAGAACATCGAGCGATTGTCGTACGACGGTCGTGCGATCGTCGTACGACGGTCGTGCGATTGACTCACGATAATGAATATCAACAGGATTGTCGTGCGACGGACGTGCGACAATCGCACGACCGTCGCACGTCCGTCGCACGTCCGTCGCACGATGTTGGTATGATTCTAAGTGCTAGTTTGGCCCTTATAATCACAAACTAATCGTGCGTCCATCGTGCGTCCATCGTGCGTCCATCGCACGTCCTTCGCACGTCCATCGTGCGACGACGTAGAGCATCGCACGACGGACTTACGACAGTCACCAACCGTAGTAAATTTTGAACATGTCCAAAACTCTACGACGAGGGTCCACGATTATGTTTTTCGTCGCACGACGGTCGCACGATGCAGACATTTCTTAAGTCCGTCGTGCGACGGACGCACGATAGTCCTCAAATTTACATCGTAGACCCGTCGCACGTCCGTCGTACGACAATTGTGAAAGGGGTTTTATTTTCACAAATGTATCTGTCAAAAACCTGCATATTTTTCAAAATATTTTTTGTGTACCCCTCTGTGAGTTCATTAGAATCCCCGTATCGTTTACGACATATATCCCTATCAAAACGGTAAAAGACGGCGAATTCCATTTTAGCTAAGTTTCG
Organism: Spisula solida; assembly: GCA_947247005.1. NCBI lineage: Eukaryota > Metazoa > Mollusca > Bivalvia > Venerida > Mactridae > Spisula > Spisula solida. The sequence continues at coordinate 17,165,154 of OX365946.1, forward strand.
GACTACATTGTATATGGACTGTAATCGATCTATTCCAACCAAACAAAAACACAATGACCACCCATGTCTTCAACCGGAAGTGTTATTGATACTTCTCAGAATAACTGATACAACCATGTGGTCTGTTTTTTCTACTGGCGGTCACAGACGATGATCGGAAGCATTGCTGAATGAATATTACTGTCTGAGCGCAAAATGGTATCATGTCTCCGAAGTAGCCCGATTGTACGTCATAACGTCACTTTGTAGCAACGTTAAATGTCGCATCGACGCTAAATGTCGCACTTGACGTTAAATGCCGCAAGGCTGACGCTAAATGTCGCAACCGACGCTAAATGTCGCAATCCACCCTGACGCTAAATGTCGCATCTGTGACGTTAAATGTCGCAACAAACTGGCCTGACGTTAAATGTCGCAACATTAACGCTAAATGTCGCAATCCTTTATAAACACTCTTTTATAGTATTACTGTTCTAGTTTTAATCCAGACGTATCCACAGTTATTAGGGGTTTACCCAAAGGGGTTCGACACATAAGTCTGCAGCGATTAAAAACTGTTTTCAAAAAAAAATATTTTTTTTACTTCTACTTAGTAGATCTACATGTATATTGTATAAAATATACAGAGTAGAAATAAAAATACATTTTTTTGAAAACAGTTTTTAATCACTGCAAGTTTATGTGTCGAACCCCTTTAGGTTTAACGGGATGAACCGAATCTTACTCGGTATACCCGATTCAGTGAACCGTCGTACAACCGTAACAACACTGGATCGGCAAGACGAACCGTGGTGAATCGTTATACTCTTATCAAACTGGCAAAAGAAGCCCGGTTGTTTTAAAATGTGTAAAGCCTCATGTAGACATCAGGAGCTACCGGGAGGAATGGTCAAGATTTCAACAGAATCGAAATATGGAATCAAAACTGGGTTACAACCAGGGCTACACATTAGCTCTACCGCGATGTTTGCATCCCGGTCTCAGTACGGATTATTCCGCTGTATCCACGGTGTATCCCGGTTCTGGGCCGACAGCAGACCTTGTGCCGGTTTGGCACCCCCGGTCCCGTTGTATGAACCTTAGAGACATCGTGAATTTCTTAGTCGATTCGGGCTAACAGTGACGAACCGTGTTGATCCGACCGTATGACGGCGTACAGTATGGATTCGGTTTAAACCAATTCTGGTATGTTCTATTTTATTTATTTATAAACCGTGCCATACAGGCATTTTTGTTTTTGGACTGCGTTGAACCCTGGCTCTACACCGGTTGAGTCCCAGTAAAGTACGTTTCATACCAATGGAGGCAGGGAAAAACATAGCATATACCCGAATTATGGTTATATACGGTATGCCTGGTAGAACCCCGTTTCGTTACGGATTATATTTAATGGTACTGGTTTCATCACGACCAAGGTCTGTGTAGTTGCAGTTACCGAGTATTTGTCGAACAATGCAAAATACACTAAATAAATAATTATGTAAATCATTATTGAAATTCTGTTGATATCAATTTATTTGTGTTTATGTAAAGTAGTATTCAAACTCGCACGATGAGTTACTTATGCCACGGGCACATTTGCCCTACGAGCTCCTTACGAGCTCCGTACGAGTTGATTTTGGCGAACTCGCACGACGTACGGAGCCCGTACGGATATCGAAACTCGTACGAGCATCGTACAGATTTCATGAATCGTAGAGGACTCGGCGACTCGGTGAAAACGTATCACCGAGCTCCCGAGTTGTCTACGAGCTCGTAGATATATTTTTCAAGTCTGTATTATCTCGCACGAGGCTCGTGTGGACACCACACGAGCTACGAAATACTCGTGCGAGTATCATACGATATCCTTACGGATATGGAAATTTGCCATTAGGATGTAGATAGTGAACATTATCTCAACTGCTTAACTTGTGATAATGAATTGTTATGAGTATGGTGTATATTGAAATATTGAAACATTAACATTTTGGAAGACAGACGGACTGTGTGAGCATAACAACATTTGTACACGGACTTTTAATACCTGTATTTCGAATGTAAATGTAATAACACATGACATTGTTGTACACACTTTGACAGTGTTGTACACACTATAATATTCACTGCTATTATGTTGATACTGCAACTGTATCATGTATCCAAGTTCCGGTAGAAAGACTCTGCCATCAGCAAAAACACAACATTGATTAATTCATGAAAACGGTATAGTATTTTTATATCATCATTATGGTATTCTTATATTACCATTATCGTTTTCTAGTGTCACCATAATCGTATTCCCGTAATATCATCATCGAGCTATCGTATTATTATTATCGTTTCTCATAATTATCATCATCGTTCTATCGCATTACCATCATCGTATTCTGTATTATTATCGTCGTAGTCTCGTATTATCATCATCTCATTATTGCATTATCATCATCGTATTCTCGTATAATCATTTTCTTATCATTGTATTAGCATTATTGATTTTCGTATTATCATCATCATACTATCGTTTTCTCGTATTATCATCATCGTAATATTCGACCTGCAACCTTTCTCTAAGTAGGTACGCACCAGACTTTGATCCATGACATATTACCGCGACCGTGGCTGGGTGCTTTTGGCGTCCGTGTAGGAAGCGGGAGATCGAAAGTTCGAACCCCGGAGAAAATTAGGTTATAACTGATGTAGTCGTTTAAGACGCCAGCGAGTGGTAACTGTAGGCCCAACTCTGCCAGGCACCCGTCAATACATGTATGAGAATGTATTCGGGTTATTTTGCTAGAGAGGGGTCCGACCAGCTAGATTTTATCCAAGTTGGTACCCAGTAAACTCCCACGTACTCATCTCATTGTATTAGATGACCACAATTCCAGGGTCCAACTCCACCCCATCTGTATCCGCACACGCTCAGTGTATGATACTTGTTATTTCCGTGATTCTCGTGCACATAACTTATGAGATAACATTTAACCATTGTCTATGCATCTACATCATTATTTTATGTATATCCTTGGATTTCTACTGCATTCATTTAATTCTTTTGGTAAAAATATATATTAAGCGTGGTTCACATGAGACACATACCCATTGTACTATTCAAAACATTATGGCGAAATTAGCTGAATTTCAGAGTCTATCGAGGGACAATTTTGCATTTTTCCTTGCATATATAAACATAACATGAAATATCAACCATTCCATAATCATCTTACATAATTTCATAATACATAAAATGGGTGAGGACAGCTTCCTTGTGAGCTTTCTTCTTCAAAAATCTCGGAGATTGGTGAAACCTTTTCACCGAGCTCCCGATTCCTCTACGAGTTACAAAAATCCGTACGACGCTCTTGCGAGTTTACGATGTCCGTACGGACTCCGTACAAACTTGCTAAAATTCGACTCAATGTAACCAGGGTCTTAATATAGATAATTAAAATTCGTTGAGTATATCCATTATTGTCGCACGGACACCGTACGGCCATCGTGTGGTCACCGTTCGGACACCGTACGAGTTATCTGCGAGCTCTGATTGATCTACGAGCACCGTGCGATGTACGACCGGGCTCATTGCGAGCCCGTACGGTGTCCGTATGGACATTACGATGTCCGTACGGATATCGTACGATTGCATCTCTATAAATCGAACGAGGTACGTACGAGCTGTGACCAGACCCTACTAATGTAAAAATACCGTTAGGATTTCAAACATTGTGTACTCGTACGTAAATGCAGGAAGCATAATCGCCCGAGTGGCTTTAGCCCGAGGGTGATTATCAATCCGAATGGTCCGTACGGCATTTGTACGAGTTCGACACAGTCATGAACCTGCAGTGATTTTTTTCTTTAAAAAATATGTTCTTTTATTTCTACTGTGTAAATTTCATACAATATACATTTACATAGTAGAAGTAAACATTTTTTTTTTAAAACAGTTTTTTATCACTAAATGCTTATGTGTCGAACCCCTTTGGGTGAACCCCTAATAACTGTCATTACGTCTTGATTAAAACTAGAACAGTAATACTATAAAAGAGTGTTTATAAAGGATTGCGACATTTAGCGTTAATGTTGCGACATTTAACGTCAGGTCAGTTTGTTGCGACATTTAACGTCACATATGCGACATTTAGCGTTAGGGTGGGTTGCGACATTTAGCGTCGGTTGCGACATTTAGCGTCAGCCTTGCTACATTTAACGTCAAGTGCGACATTTAGCGTCGATGCGACATTTAACGTTGCTACACACTTCAATGCCAAACGCTTGCACAACATACACACAACGAGTTTATAACCTTTCATTAAACATTCGTAGACACGTATACGGTATAGATCAATCAGACAGTGATATTTTAGGTAATTATTTTGACGTGTTGACAGAAAGTGGCACACTGCACCGTACCGACGTCACGCCAATTTTTTCTGACATCCATATTAACTGTGATATTAAATTTGATTCTTAAATGTTGTTTTATTCGTGGCAAGTCTTTGGACATAATTCGTATAAGTGTGTGGGACAAATTCCGGGGATGTGTAACTGCGTGGAGGCAGAAAAACACTAAATGCACGTGCATCTCGGATCTGGCAAATCACGTGACCAACGGCAAGTTTGTGACATGGATGATTTTGTCTGTATTGTACAAGTTTCACTTGAGAAATTTGGTCGCGTCACTGTTTACAATAAACAAGTTATTAAGCAATGAAAATGAGGACTTAGAAAAGTATAATTGTTTTCATACTTAACTCCATTTGACTATTAAACTAGATTATCTACTAGAAAGTTCTACGATTAGATAATCTTTACTATACTAGAAAATATTACTCTGCTTTCTTTAAGTCTATTCGTGTAACTTTAAAGTTTAAGTAAAATATGAGACATTTTCCTGTTTGAAACATGTTTGAGCACGAACAATGCTTTATAATTATGAGGTCTGGTGTGTTCATACAGGCTTCACTAACCAGTATTTTATGTATCGATCTACTTTACTTCCGCCATGCTCAACAGCTATCATTCATAGAACGAAATTCAGAAAAACAAAAGTGTTTTATTAATTCATTTACTATAGCTTTAACTAGAATACAAATTGTCGATCTGACCTTGCAACAAAACAAAGCCAAGTTACGGAGAATTATGTGTGGTTTTACAATATTCATCATCCATTCACTTGCAATATTTAAAGCGCAAAGCAAATAACAAATTTAATTACATAATGTAATATTCTGAATCGTAGTCAGGATCAACAACAATAGACAATACAATTACTTTTTCTATCAATATGACAATTATGTCCCTGTTACAGTTTCTCTAAAATCAATTTCAGTGTGTCAATACTAGTATGTCAATGGATCATTTTGGATCATGTATATCATTCCAATTACTTTTGAGCTCAAACTAACAGGGTAACTTGCGATAATCCTCAGTGATTGAGTCAACAAGTCGCTACATGATGTGTCCTGTTTGTTTGATTCAATTTCCAAGATCAAAACATTGTTAATTGGTTAAGCTCCATAAAGACAGTGATAGCAACGCAAACGGCCATGACTTTGCGTTACACCACCCTGGTTACACAGCGTATAAGCCTAATCACTGTATGAGTTATTGGAAGACTATACAATTCGACTTGTATGACTTATTGTGAGCAAAAGCATCTGTGGTTTCCGGTCACTATGTGATATTTTGTGGAGACTATACAATTCAACGTGTATGGCTTATTGCGATAACCGGAAGTTGACTCATTTTACGCTGTGCGTCAGAGAGCGAGACGATGACTCGATTGTAGTTCGGTAACTGGGAAGGGTGGTTGTATTCTTTTGCGACAATGACCATATCATGTTGTTAGCTGTTTGCATAAGAGAAAATAAGTACTGGTTAATATTTTATCCCAGGAAATTTGATTTAATATAATATTCGCCGCCAAAGGGCCGGTAGCGGGTCCACGGCCCTTACACTATCATTATATGAAAATCATGGCTTTGTTACTGACCAATTTGGGTCAACGTGTGTGGCTTTAAACACGGACGTTCTTGCAGAGCGGTTTTATGTGGCTACTTCACGCAATGAAGGTAGTTACGTGTCTAATTTTAGCCACATAAACCTAAATTTTAGCCACGAAAATCAAAATTCTACTTTCGTTTTACTACAGTCGACTCTCGTTATCTCGAACTCGCTTTTATCGAATTTTCCGTTATGTCGAATTTTTTCTCAAGTCCCAATTTTTCTCCTTCTTTGTCTATATGAAATCTCGAGATCTGTCTCGAAGTTTCGGCTCGAATTTTTCGTTATGTCGAATTATTGTTTTGGTCCTGATTAACTAATTTGCACCTAAAATCTATTGTTCATCTCGAAGTCGGGTCGAAGTCTGATCGTATTCGACTAGCGTCTAATATTTTTCACACCTCGCCAGTCTGAAATCTTCGATTTACCTGTAATTTTCGCGCCTTCCATTGTTGAACAAATATTTATTTGCAACAATTTGCGCAAACATGTCATTAAGATTCGAGTTATGTACAAACATCAATAAACATGTCATCTTGAACAATTGTTTGTAAAAATAATAATCAAAATAAAATGCATTTTCTCGAGGGGGAATACATGTACATAAATATCACAACAAGAAATTCTCACAAATATGTGGTTCTTACGACCATAACGATATGGCGATGTAAAATGACAGAAACTAAAAAACTTGCAACTTCGATGCCGAAAATTCTATCTCGAATTTTCGTTATGTCGAGGTAATTTCCACGGTCCCGTGAAATTCGAGATAACGAGAGTTGACTGTATTTTCAACTGGTTTGTCCATAAAAAAACAGCCACCTAAGTATATGTTTGTGGGCGCGGTTGCATTGACATTAACTGAGCGTAAAATCCGATGACAAAACAGTGATTACTTGGACATAAAAACCTAACATCCTATATGTGATGTTAACTCACACGATCGATTGAATCAAAGCAAAGCTTGGCGCTCTTTACAATACAGAGGACTCAGGCGGGATTCAATTGTCCAGACGGAGGATTACAACAGTGTCAATATAAGGAGACATGTGTTTTAATATAACAATTATTTTATCGACGATAGATCTATTGTTCCATATGAGTTTGCACATGAAAAATTTGATCTCCGTAATCTAAAGCACTTAAACACTTGGTCGTATGTGTATGTACGTGTGTGTTTTTTTATTCACAATGAAAACGGATTGATATTATGTCGGTATGAATTTTTTATCATACTTTTTTATGCATTAATATGCATGTATTCTGTAGTTGGTTTATAAAATGGGCATACCCTGCAGTTGTACGTGTGCTCGGCTTGTGGATATGACCCGCATGCCCCCCCCCCCACTCTACAACCCAACAAATCAGATCTCTATAGGGATTGAATAGTTTTGTATGGGGTTGTAGAGGGGAACATTGGGTCATATACTTATGCAAAGCACTTGTGTGCTGGCCCTGATCTCCCGAAACATCTTACTCTGAGCTAAATCTCATCTCAAATATTGACATACATGTGCCTTTTAGATAATATACATGGGAGACTGGACTCAAAATTCGCATCACAAAACAGAAAACCTTATTCTTAGACTAAGTCCATTACAGTAAAATTTAAAGAGCTCGAACTTCAAATGCATCTCAAATTCTGACTCTGATTTGAGCAAAATCTCAATTTGAGATGAGATTTCTACTTGAGATGTTTCGGGAGATCGGGTCCTAGTGTAGTTGGTAAGGTTAGATTGAGAACTGAACGTGTTATTCTGTTACTACTGTTACGTCAGCAACTTGTTGAGCTCTAATCTGTTGCAGTGTGAATAACATACTATTACTGGCTGATAAAAAATCTAGGGAAAATGGTTAACTAGTAACGGTCAGCTAGCTATACGGACATAACTAGTAACGGTCAGCCAGCTATCCGGACATAACTAGTAACGATCAGCCAGCTATCCGGACATAACTAGTAACGGTCAGCCAGCTATCCGGACATAACTAGTAACGGTCAGCCAGCTATCCGGACATAACTAGTAACGGTCAGCCAGCTATCCGGACATAACTAGTAACGATCAGCCAGCTATCCGGACATAACTAGTAACGGTCAGCCAGCTATCCGGACATAACTAGTAACGGTCAGCCAGCTATCTGGACATAACTAGTGACGGTCAGCCAGCTATCCGGACATAACTAGTATGGACTGGAAGAAACGACGTAACTTATTTAAGTTCTAGCTAATCAAGCGAATGTTTACATAAAGGTATCTGGCCTGATTCTAATTTCGAGTACTTAACTGATATCATGTATCATTGGCATTTGGATAAAATTAAAATGATTGCTTAAAGTTTGCTTGTGGGGGATAAGAATGATACATTTTGTGTATGTCTCTTGCGTGGTGGTCAGGTGCTGTCCCGGCTTCTTTATGGCTTTGAATTGTCAGTGCATGTCATTAATGTTTTAAAATACACGTGGAACCAAAACCACTTACAAAATACATGTACTCTAGAGATACATCGGTGTGGTTCCATACGTCCAGACCCCGTTAAGTCACCAAATGCGATGCAAAAAATAGCAAGACAGTGCTATTTGCTCTTCGGTCCCGTCTTCAACACTATCATGATTCATTCCTGATGGTGCTATGAGCATAAACAAACGTATACATTTGCATATACCTGCGAAGTTTAGTTTATAGACCATACCTATTGTTATTATATATAACACTATATTGCCATGGTGGTATGCGTCAATCAGGACTTTTCAATTTCTCATATTGATTTACTAAGAAGTCTAATAGATTGTCAGGTGAATTATTAATCGAATTAATAAGCAAACCGGACTTCAGCGTTGATTCATCGGCGGCATGTTTGGGTCGCTATGGTGACAGTAAAAAGACAATGGGTGATAAGAACAGTTTATCAAGTTTTCATTGTGAAAACAATTAGCGATAAATTGACTTATCATAAATGTTTTACATGGTGACATTTTATCGTAGGGCAAATCTTACTTGTTTCAATTATTTATTATCGTTGTCACAGTCATACGAGTATATTGTTCAATTTAACTATCCGTGTCCTACTTACTTTGTCATAACTTGCCTTTGAAAGAAATACAAAATAACAAATGGACTGAAGTCACATCAATAAAAAAAATATTTCATAGATCTACTTTCATATAAACAAAGACAAATGAATGTTTGATTAAAACTTCTGGAGCTCGGAAATTATTGTGAGGGACAATGAAATAAATCGTTCCATTGCGGACTTCGGTGAGAACGTCACAATCTTTGTGACCCTTACATATCTATACTACATACATTTGTGTACCAGAAAAAGGAGACACTGTGTTACGAGATTTCAGTTATAGTTCATCTAAAGTAGTGATTACTTAATGGGCACGCTTGCTTAATAAAGTCACAAGTTGGTTTCTAGTCTTCAAGTAAAACAAAGTATTCCTGGCATACCGGTATCTTTGGTAAAGAAATATATTGTGACTTTGCAACACACACAATGAAACAAACATAGATACAAATTAAATGATTAATTCATTATTCTAACACGATCCGCGGATTAATTAATCCACATACACATAGAGAAAACCAGAGCATGTATTATTACCGCAATAAAACATGGTATCAAATTGGCTGTTACTATTTACGCCCGGTATCACGTGACATATTTATGAATGAATGAACGTAAACTTTATAGTAAAACACCTCTACGAGTCGCGATGGCAAGGCAAGATGCATGAGAATCCAGTGTTACAGCTATGACGCATCTATTTTTAGAAACTCCAATATACTCTCGAAAAAAAAGATTCATAAAAACTTCCGATAATCAATTCATTTATATTTTCATTTCATGAAATAGAAACACTAAACTCGTGTTATTAAAATTGTTTAAATGTTTAAAATGTGTTATTTCCTTCAGAAAATTACGAAGGTCGTTTTCGTTAACGAGGGAGGTAATTGCACCAGCTAATAAGCCACTCAATTTCAGCGTGGAATTGTGTTCAATGTCAAATGGGTGAAAAATGAATGCGCGCAGTTAAATAGTGCGGGATATTATCGTATTTAGAATCGAAATAAAAACTCTGTTCTTGTATTTTGTCGGTGAATAAAACACGGGCACTCGTTCGGATGCGGAAAATTAAATCGCTCGTGCTACGCACTCGTGATTTAATTTTTCCGCATCCGAACTCCTGCCCATGTTTTATTCACCGACATATACGCGAACAGATTTTATTTCTTAAACATATACCAACATCATCTCATATACATTAAATATAAGTATACAGATGTTAATTCATTATAATTTTTACCTTATACATGGAATATACAGCTCACGACACTGGCATACCTCATACCCCGAATTTTGGCAATTAAAATTATACTGTACAAGTCTTCATTCGGACGCTGTTAGTGCTCAAATCTGTATAATCATATTCAATTTCATTGGCAAGGAGTTATACCTTTAGCTACATAGTCCTTGTTGAGTCCGGATGCACATAGGGCAAGGACTAGAGCTTTACCCTCTTCTCTTTTTGGCTAGCTTTCCCAATTATCCGTAGGTCGAACCAACATATTTCATCTATGTCTCTATTGGACGTCTCTAAGATTTGTGTGTCGTCGATTCCTTTTTTTCTTTAGGGGTCCATCTGAGATCAACTTGTGTTATGATGTCTTGTGTTTACTTGGGATATATTCAATCCAACGCCAACGGTTCCTTTAAATCACGAATGTCCTCGTGTCGGCTATATATCTTATTTACTATTGTTTAAGTTTTCGGTACCTTTAAAGCAAACAGGCACTCGTTGGGACATGCTACAAAATATGGATTACCTTCGGACTCATAAGTTTTTCCAAATTTGAAATACCGATAATTTCAATTTATATATCCGGTATTTTATTGACAGCCCACAGAGTGTACCGAAGAACTTCAATAAAATATTTGACTGAATAGAACGCAGAAATATTATTAACAAATATAAATAGAACGCGATGTAGCCTACAATAAATAAATGTAAACACATTGGCTACAGTATCAGGCATATAATTTACAACTATATGTGGTACCGACGATTAATTGATTACACATTAAGCAGCTGGATTACAAAATTATGAATAATCAAAGATAAACGCTCAAATAATGTCAATATGATAGTATTATATTGTATCCCATGGCTTCGCATTGGATTTAATAATTAATAATTCCTGACGTACTATTGTGGCAAATCGACCCATGTGATGTAGTGGTGATTGCTGCGGTTTCAACCGAGGCCGCGACATGACAAAGGCGTTAATTGAAATGTTACTTGTAGAGCTCCCTCTGCGGTTGGTGTATAAAAGTGTACGAGGGGTGCTCGATATGTATTGTCACTTGGGTCACAAATTAGAAACTTCGTTGATATCTTTAAATATTTTTACATTTCTGGAACCATCAAGATTTCCGCAAAATTTTGTGAAAAAAACCCAATGACATTTAATTACCGGAATGTTGTTTCTGTTGTCTTTTCAAAGGGCTAGTAATAGACACTGCGACTTTTTGCGAATAACTGTCGATTAAAACTTCCTTTCGGGAAATATTCTTATTCCACAACTATCATACCGTAAATAATCTATATTCTTTCGATAAAAACATGATTTGCTGTAATTGATTGCCATTTTGAACAAAATAAGAGCATTTCGGTGTCGCGAAAATAGGTGTCAAAATTAGTAAAAAATGCTATTTTTCATTGACAATTTTCGATTAGTTTTATTGATTGGAATTTGACATATCATACATGTATGTAAGCCATAGACCATCAGCATTGATTTCTGAGAAGAATTTGCGATCAAAATACAATTGATATGAAGTTATTGGTGCGTGAAACAACAAGCATCATTTGGTATAAATAAGAGTGATCTCCCTTGTTTTGACCGTCTTACTCGTAGACAACAAATAATTTCATTTTGATTTAAAGTTCTAATGGAAGTATAAGGATCCAGTTATCGTATCGTGTGTTGCAGTTTAACGAATACAGACATTTATTTTTCTAAACAACTACTGCAAAGATGACACAAAGTTACCTTAAAATGAACATTAGGCCAGTGTAGTCGAGCATACCCTGTTCTAAGTTCAATAAATTATTTAAGTGTTGACGCAAGGCTATGTAATTTCCCAGATATAGAATAGAAACATACAACTTTTATACAGTAATGGTAGAATCCTTCTAAATAGTGTCATAGAAAAATGCAACCGACAGTGACAATACATATCGAACACCCCTCGTATATTGAGTACTGTACTTGTTTGGCCACTAGCTGTCAGGATAGTGTATATGAATTGTCTCAAGTCTCATTGGAACTGATACCAAGTTACTAGTACTAACAGTGTTACAAACCACGTTACTCTGATAACGATGTGTGCCATTGAAAGTTACTCAAATTGCATTTGGCCAAGTTCTGTGTCCTATGTCTTATTTGCCAAATCAACATCTTGTTGGCAAACCTGTCTTTGTTAAGTAGTACGAGTTTAGTATCGTGACCTTTCTATTATTTAAGATACATGTGTTTTATATTCTAACAGGACGAGTGGCAGAGTGGCAAGACGGTCCCCGAGGCCAACAACTATATGCTGAAGTATGAAGTGGCGAGTGATGTTACATTTATAGTCGGTGACGCAAAAGAGGAGATTCGAGCCCACAAGTACATGTTGATGGCTAGAAGTCCAATATTGTTTAAGTCATTGGTCAAGCACCTGGGTAACACGGATGTTAAGGTCGGTGTTCCCGACATGAAACCGGACATATTCCGTGATATGTTACAGTAAGTACACGCTCGTTTTGATGTGATATCCAGTGTAGAGATTGCTCCGCCCATTTGTTTGTCGGAATATCTTTGTCGAAGGTTATTAATAGATTCCAAATTGAATTTTGCAAATATGTGCAATATTCCAAATGTTTCAACCACCGAAATTAATTCCTTCAATCCATTGGTCAACTCAATTCTCGATTAACGTATGACCAACTGTCCCGTCGCCAATTTGTCAATAAAGACTTGAAATCATCGAATATGACCATACTAATTAATCTAATAAGTAATTTAGTAGTAAATTGCTGAATCCAATACATTCGTTCAAACAACCTTCGCCAAATTAAATCGTCAGCAAAAGTCATACAATTTTCATTTCAACGATAATTCCCATGGTTAAGAACTCGTCTCCCAATGATTTGTAGCTGAAGGGAGTCTATGAGGCCCATATGGAAGATTGCATTATTGTAAATATGTAAGCCTCGTAAAATAAAAACTTTACTTACTTACGTACGTACATTCCCCGTATGTCCGTATGTACTGTTGACTGTGGCATTGTGACATCATTATATTTGAAACTATTTTTTACAATACAACCTAGTTTCTAGACACGCTGATTTTTCGCTACTCATTACTTAACCAACGGGTGGATCACCTACCGACCGAACCATGCAGAACGGACCCCTAGCTTGATTCGAACATTCGGCCTACCAGTCCTATGGCGAATACTTTGACCACTGCCATGGAAGGCGAATTGGACAAAAAAAATTTGGGGGTCCAATTCCCCACCCTAGAGCCATACATATTGTCTAAATCCCTACTTTTGGAGATGCTTGGTGTATCAAATGTCTAAATTCCCCATTACCGGGATCTGAACCCGACCAAAGTCTATTTCCAGGGACCCGGAATCCTTCGGCGTGTCAAATCGTCTGTCGGGAATCGTCTTCTGTCTATTGTCCCGTGTATGCCCGCCGCTCCCCCTGCACAATATTGATCGTAGCATATCTACGAGTATATATTGGTGTCATGTTCCAACGAAGTTCAGAAGAAAGGGTACTTCTTCGGTTGCGTTAAGATGCTACTTTAGCATCATTTTTTGTCGAGCCCGCTTGCGGTGAGCGAGACTTAGTCGCCACTTTTGGTGAATGGGCATGCGTAAGTGCGTCCGTAAGTGCATCCGTCCGATTTTGTCCGGACCATAACTTTGTTATGCTTTGATCAATCTTGTTTATATGAATGTTAATCCATGAGGAGGAGTGTCATGCCCATACCCCAGGTTCCTATCTCAAATGTCAAGGTCACAGTTAGAGGTCAAAGCTTGTCCGGACCGTAACTTTGTCTAACATCAACCAATATTGCTTATATTTGGCATGAATGTTTTAACCTCCATAAGGTGGAGTGTCATGCCCGATCCCCAGGTTCCTATTCCAAAGGTCAAGGTCACAGTTGGAGGTCAAAGGTCAAATTGACCCTTGTCCGGACCATAACTTTGTCATACATTGACCAAAATTTCTTATATTTGACATGAATGTTAACCTCCATGAGACGTAGTGTTATGTCCAACCCCCAAGTTCCTATCTCAAAGGTCAAGGTCACAGTTGGAGGTAAGAGGTCAAATTGTCCGGACCATAACTTTTTCATACATTGACCAATCATTCTTATGTTTTGCATGAATGTTTACCTCCATGAGGCGGAGACATCAAGTTCCTATCTCAAAGGTCAAGGTCACAGTTGGAGGTCAAATGTCAAGTTGAAGTTATTCAATTACTTTGTCATGCATTGACCAATCTTGCTTAGAATTGGTATGAATGTTAACCTCCGTGAGGCGGAGTGTCATGCCCAATCCCCAGGTTCGTATCTCAAAGGTCAAGGTCACAGTTGGAGGTCAAAGGTCAAATTGAAGGCTAATTTTTAAGTTGTAGCCTTTTTTCAACGTACGCCGACTTGCCCGAGGGCACAAATTTCTAGTTGAAGATAAAGTTTGACAAGTTTGAACCATTCATGTAAGACACATCCACAAATGTAATTGTTTACAAAACATCATCGTAGCTAACGATTGATTTTAAGCGCCTTGTGATACCTTGATGTATCGGTGATTTTTCCATCTTCTGCGTTAATAGACACCACAGTGATATTTCAATGTCAAATACGATGCGATAAGGCAACATCATTGGTCAATAAAATTGTCACACTGTATTGCTGGAAGTCAATAAATGCTTTATCATAACCTTTCAATGCTTTATCATAACCTTTCAATAACTATTGAATGGCTTCTACCATTGCTGATATGCTTTTCCGGATTCCTCCATCAATTAATATGATATCAACAATTGATGTAACGTTGCTCAACTCTTTTTTGAGGATTTCAATTAATTGCAACAGCAAGCAATTAATTCAATATACTGTAGTTAGATAACGAAAGGCAACTTGATTGGTATTGATAAATCGAACATGTAGTGTGATAAAGCATGCGAAAAAAATATTCTTTGGTGCACTTATTATAAGGGTCTTTATTCTTCACCGTCAATGTTTGAAGTTTTAGTAAAGTAAACCCACATAATGAATGAACTTAAATCGACCAGAATACAGTGCCCACCAAAAATAAGTATACAGTAAATAATTGTTGCAAAATTAAACTTGGTTCAATTATTCAATATCTGTTTATCAGATGGTCATAATTATACTAGTTTCTGAAACTACAGTTACTAAATGAGTTAAAATAGAGATAGAAATAAAGATGAAGATGTTCGAAACTAAAATAACCATGTGATCAAAAAGGCTGAATTGTCCATCCTTTTGGGGCAAAGTTACCATTCAAGAGGGACAAAGAAACTTTAGATTTTACACCTAGGGTACCACATAATGTATGGCCTTTCAATTTAATAAACAAAAATATTCATTTTCTTCAAATATACTGTTGCTTCACTGTTCTGCAAATAGTATTATTACAGGCAAGTAAGTGGGCAAATAACGTATGTATACTTATTTTTGGTGGTCAGTGTATATCGCAAATCTAAATAATAGTTAAACACGGTAATTGGCAAACATGGCGATTAATAGCATTCAAATATACAATGTCCACTAATGAAATATCAAACTAAGTTTTCCGATATCACGCGGAGTATAAGTTATTATTATGACGATATCTTAGTCGCCATGAAAAGCAATAGCGTGGCCAGCATAACCACTAATGCATGGGGACTATTTTGCTCCATCCGCTTCCAATACCATTGGTAGGTAGTTAGGAATTATTATAATACATGTAATATTATGATTTTGTCCCAAAAATAGTGTCCTTCGTCTGATTTCGCTGTTGATTTCTGGGGTAGATGTGATATGTGGTGGGTAGGTAGCGGGAGAGGGAACCAACAATATATCATTTTAAACCTTGTCTCGAAAATATCAAATACACAATTTTCCTATTAGTGAGAGGTATAAAAGGGATATCGGGTAACTACTTACCAATGTTTGGTGTTTGTGATGATAGTTAACAAATTGTAAATATGACGTCACAGACCACGTGATATGACCACCATGTTTCAAAATACCACCGTTCAATACTAGTATTAGGAAATTTGGTCTATTTTGCAGGTACATCTATACAGATGAATTCGATATACACACGGAAAATGTTACATCTATGTTGTATGCCGCCAAGAAATTCCAACTAAAGGGATTAACAACAACCTGTTTTCAATACTTAGACGCCGAAATGCATGACGAAACCGTTGCTAAAATTATGGAACAAGCCCATATATACAACGAAACTGGATTGTACGAAAAGTGTGTTCGATATATTTTAACTAATGCTGCAACGGTGCTGCGAAAGCCAGGATTTGGTGATCTTTGTGAAGATTGCGTTGCTCGAATAATTCGCTCAGACGATTTGCGAGCTCCTGAAGAAGCGGTTTTTGAAGGCGCGATGACGTGGGCGAATGCCGAATGTAGGCGGCAAAAGAAACAACCGACTGATCTGAACCGCCGACAGGTTCTCGGCAAGTTGTTGTATTTCATTAGATTCCCTATCATGGAAGTGACATACTTTACACAAAAGGTTTCTTTAGGGAATTTACTCTCACACGACGAAACATTATCAATTTTCCAGTTCTTTCACGGCGAGGAGCAGCAGTTGCCGAATCGGTTTAGTCGAAATGAACGTAATCGAATGCCGCGTAATATAAACGAAAACGTTGAACCAGTCATGTTAGCCAGTCGAAGTCCGACGCATGCGCGTGTGCACCGATTTCCGACTACAGATGGGCAGTGGAAACAGAACGGACCACCGGATGCGATTTCCTTCAGCGTTTCATCCCCTATTGTCCTGTATGGCGCAGAGATCTACGGTGTGTCTAACGGAAAGGAAACGTATGCGATCAAGATACTCATATACGACGATCTTACACGGGAAGAGATACGCAAGAACGACTCAAGTGTATTTACGAACAGTATAAAAGATACATATGATGTTTATTTAACTCGGCCCCTTAGAATCCCGCCTAGGCGTGTATTCACTGTGATGATTATCATGAAGGGAAATCCAACACATAAGGGAGTTGACGGAGAAAGGGTTCACATTGTAGATGGTGTACAGTTTGAATTTACTGACAGTAACAGAAGCTCAAATGGAACTGATTGTAATGTCGGTCAGATTGCGGGTTTATTGTTCAATAAAACACAGTGATGATGTGAAAATAGACATTCTGTTAAGTCAATAATTTTCGCGGCGGATTAATTTTCTCTAAATTTAACTAATGAATACGATCGCAAAAAACCAACAGCCATAAATAATGGACAACTAAATACACAAGAGAACCCGTGAAATTACAACTTAATCCGCAAACTTGATCCGCGAAATGTATAACCTGCGAACATTGATGATTATACAGTACATGTATATATATTGGGTTGTTTTTAAGTTACTGTATTTTGCAGGTTATGATATTTTGATTTATCACATGTTTGACGTCGCGGTAGCGTAATAAAGCCATTATTTATTTTTGATAATACACAAGTGTAATAAAGCGATCACGCGACGTCATTCAAAGGATAGGCGACGTCGTCAAAGTTGCGCGTTTATTATAGTGAAAAATATGTAGCTATTTTATGTTTCGACCGGAAAAGGCTAACATGTGATAAAAAGGACATTACATTTGTGACTTTCCACTTTGAATTTATTAAACTCGTTGAAAAAATCGATAAAATGCTCGGCAGAGCCTCGCATTTTATTATTTTATTCAACTCGTTTAATAAATTCAATATGGAAAGACACTCGTGTAATATCCTCTATATATGCCACATGTTGGTCTTGTCGGACATTGAAACTTTTGCAATAATTTATTCATTTTCTACGACAGCTATATTATATCCCATACATTATGACGTGTATGTTAAATATTATATTAAAATTATACATTATATTTGTTAGCGCATCGTCAAAGCATTTGCATTCGTATTGTTGATATCGTTTCACTGCTGACTTTTTTAATAAAGATATAATAAAGTTATTCTATGTGATAGTTGATGACCAAAAATAATATTTTGTAAAGTGCCGGGCACATGAAACAGAAATAACATTGAGTCAGTATGGAGCCATATAACTGCCACCACTTAACTTAAAGATTTCATGAAAACTTTCGTAAAAATTATTGGATATTTCATGAAAATATATAATTATCATGAAGACAGATGAATTATCTTAACACGAAATTCTGCTTGTTAGTGCTCTGAACTGACACTACATAAAGATGATGCTTTCACGAAACTAAATAAATTTTTCATGAAAGCATAAACATGCTTCGCAAAACGTAAAGATGTTTTGGTGAAAATTATCGACTTTCATGAAAAGTTTCGCGAATCGTAAAAATGTCTTCGTGAAAAAAAATACACTTTCGTGAAAAGTTAGTTGGTTTCTTAAAAATTATAACAGGAATGTTGTGGCAGATCGAAGCAGTAACTGGCTATTTTTTTCACGTTAAGATATTTATCTTGCATTCATGATATTGTTCTGTTTTCATGAAATCCCTCGTTAATTTCACGAAAAACTTCATGAAAATTAAAATTTAAGTTGTGGTAGTTATATGGCTCCATAAGTCAGACCTCAAGCACACGAGCGTAATGGCAAGGAAGATCACTGCGTGTGAGTTTGGTTATCCTGTATACATGTTGCGTAGCTCAAAGGGGTTTGACCCGGTTGAAAAATCCACAACTTCTACATTCAATATTATATACTAGTATCACTACATCCTAGTGTAAAATTGATTTGTTTTTATCCGGGTCGAATCACTTTGGCGTAGCTGTGCAGTGTTCGTAAGGTTCCACATAGTGTTTTCAATCATATACTGTCAGTGTGGATAATCACGGGACTTAAATAGTACTAAGCATCGTAAATAATTCGGGGGAATCTAAATATTTGGATACTTTTTCGATCTTAATATTTAGATTTACGCGAGTATTTGTTCGATGATACACTGTAAAACCATCATTTTCAAATCCACGAAATCTGATACCGACGAAAATATGTGATTTTACAGTAAGTACTTTTAGTCCCGTGATTCCTCGTACTGAGATCGGACAGCCGACCATGTTGATTATGTCATCAGATACTAATGAGCCTTTCCACAATTAACTAAGGGCGTCTCTAAATCAGACTTGAATTTCGACCACTGTTTTCAAATCACTTTCGTTACTGATCATCTATAACCAACAAGAGTTCCTGAAGTTGGTGCTGCAAGGCAGTAACTGTTGGTTGCCAATGTGCAACTGTGATTGTGTTAGAAGGAACATTCGATGTTGTCCTTCATCATCGATATCCGACAAGAGTGCCTGAAGTTTATGTGACAAGCCATGTAGTAACTGTTGGTTGCCAATGTGCAACTGTGATGTGTTAGAAGGAACATTCGATGTTGTCCTTCATCATCGATATCCGACAAGAGTGCCTGAAGTTTATGTGACAAGCCATGTAGTAACTGTTGGTTGCCAATGTGCAACTGTGATTGTGTTAGAAGGAACATTCGATGTTGTCCTTCATTGTCGATATCCGACAAGAGTGCCTGAAGTTTATGTGGCAAGCCATGTAGTAACTGTTGGTTGCCAATGTGCAACTGTGATTGTGTTAGAAGGAACATTTGATGTTGTCCTTCATTGTCGATATCCAACAGTGCCTGAAGTTGATGCTGCAAGTCAGTAACTGTTGGTTGCCAATGTGCAACTGTGATTGTGTTAGAAGGAACATTTGATGTTGTCCTTCATTATCGATATCCAACAGTGCCTGAAGTTGGTGTTACTAGCTTAACTATGTACAGGGTGATCATTAATATATGACCCTCGTTATAAAGCTAATGAGCCCAAGTTTTTATTGGATATGATTAATAAATGCATGTGATATAAAGATGGTGTCCATATCGTCCTTGATGCTGCCATACATTTTCAGTGATTTCAAGAAATTTGGCCACTGTATCATTTCGCCGAAGACCATACATTTACCTGGCCTCCACACTCACCGGATTCTATTCTTTCGGATTTCTTATAATGTGGATGCCTAGAGGAAGGAATGTATACTCCACAACCAAAATAATATTTGTTTGAAAACTTCAATACAGTGTGAAATTTGTAGCATCGGTGGTGTAAAATGCAAGGTTTCAATTGGTTATTTTCGACGAACTTTGCTGCTGGTTTTACAGTTTTGCAGAATAAAGGGGAACATTTCAAACTTATGCTGTGAAAAAAGTATGTGACATTTGAAAATGATCTTTGTGTAGAATAAAACTTACATACTTATGTACGTAAATCAAAGGTGTATAGCAATATGTATTTTCTTGACAACTGAAAAAGTTAGTAATGTTATTTATGTTTTCATATATTAATAGTTTATACTAATTTATTTAAGGTCGATTATGAAACAAGTTTTTTTTCAACTTATTAATCACTCTCGACACCTCATTCCTGATGTTATCCATCGCCACGAGGGTATGAGAGAAGAGAAGCCAGTTTCCCTTTTATGCTGAGCGTCTAGCAAGGGAATTTCTGGTACCATTTTTATTTCGTCTTTGGTATGACGGGGCCAGGGATCGAACCCAAGACCTCCCGCACTCGAAGCAAATGCTCAACCACTAGGCTATCGAGGATATCAATATATTAATGATCACCATGTATAACTGTGACTGTGTTAGAAGAAACATTTGATATTGTCCTTCATCGTCGATATCCAACAACAGTGCCTGGAGTTGGTGTTACTAGCCACTAACTGTTGGTTGTCCATTTATAACTGTAAGGGTGTTAGAAGAAACATTTGATGTTGTCCTTCATCGTCGATATCCAACAACAGTGCCTGGAGTCGGTGTTACTAGCCACTAACTGTTGGTTGTCCATTTATAACTGTAAGTGTGTTAGAAGGGACACTTGGTGCTGTCTTTCTACTACATAACAATAACCATAGATGGATGTAACTGTTGTTGGAACTCAAGAATATAAGTATTCACATTTAATTGATCTTTTGGAGATTGGCGTTATATAGTCCGGTATCGACCTTGTATAGATGATACAGAAAACGTAATTTTAGAACTTAGTTTTATTTGCCCCATATCTATTTAATGTGCATACTTATGTTTATGAGTTCCAACACCAATACAGCCTCCAGTGGCTGGAACATATCCTGAATTTAGTCAATTGTAGGCTAAAAGATAATTATAGAAAAGACATATATGTAAATACAAAACAAATTATGTAACCCTTTTAAACTGTTCGATTCATTATTTATTTCATGTGTATGTATATTATGGTAAAGTTCATAATAGATTACCAAGGCCGTAGCCACTCAGAGGAAGAAGTTACCAAAATAAGCGTGCTTTGTTGAAGAAACAAACGCATCAAATATAACAAGGCCGCAATATTTGTCTATGTGCATTTGTGTCTCTGGATCAATCGAAACGGTCCTTATGGCATTTATACGAGAGCGAGTTCAGCTGTCCTACTAGAGTTAACTCTAGTGACGTAAGAATCTAAAAATAAACTAATTCTTGGAGCTAAGGGGTTAAACTACAGAGTAAACAAACATGGCGGACATATAGAACAACAGCAATTGGACGGGTCCGTACCGAATGAATACATGATTCGTAAGAAATTGTCCGAGGTGGAACTACAGCAACCAAGCCTCGCAGGAGAGGTGGGTTGAATTCGAGTGTACTTGAGTTAAAACTCGACTCGTTTTGCTGCAACTCTAGTTAATCGCTAAGTAAGTAAGCTGAACTCGCTCCTCATAATGTTTGAGAGTTGAAGAAGGTGAGTGGTCCAGTGTCGTGTTCAGTAGAGTGTGGTGTGGAGTCTGTCAGGTAAAATCACAGCCAGTGACTACTAGTATGTCTGCAAACCGCTAAACTTGCTGATAATTTCCTTACTTTTCTTCAGTTTTCTGTACATGTATACAATGGCGACCGCTGTAGAACCCGTACCACAAACCAGTGATGTAACAAGTACCCAAACCACTACTTGTGCTATACACAACCCGTCGTCATCGGCATCTGTTAATATACAATATACAAACGGGTTAATAGACAATTTGACCACATGTCATAATTATATAATTCATAGAGATTTAACACATGCGAAGATACACACTAGTTATGGTCAAAACACCTTTTCCTATATATCAATGCAATTATGGAACAGCATACCTCTTTCTGTTAGAAATTTAAATTCTTTATCAGCTTTTAAACATAAATTTAAGAAATATCTGATGTCAAACAATTAGTCAACATGTTCATTTTACTATTATAATCATTCTATTTTAATTACTGTTGAGATGGGTGTGTCTGTCTATTATATAATGTAATAAGTGCTGTATGAATGATTTATTTGAATGTATTTGAATGTATTTCGTTATTTCAGATAGAAGACCACATTGTAAAAAAGATAATCATTTTGTATAATTTGTATGATCTTAATGTGTCATCTTCTTTAAATAAAGCTATTATTATTATTATTATGAAAAGGGCGAATCTCCATAGTTGTATAACTGCAAATACAAGTACATGTATACGCCCTTTTCATTCTAAGATGGCGTAATGATATAGATTTGATATAATTAGCCGAGTTTTAGTCAAAACACTTGAAATGCCATATAACAGAGATGCGCGAAGGAAAAAAGCTTCTCTAAGTTTTATTTTCCATCATAGACAAATACTAGTCCACAACACTCTGTTGCTTGGTGGCAATTCCTAGAATTGCTATCCTTGTGTAAGAAAAACATCGAATGATTGTGTTATCAACGGTTTAAAGGTGCTGCCTCACAGATTGCGCTAAATATTTGTATATCGTGATTTTCCAACCTAAGTAAGTATTGGTGTAATAGAAAGCCACTGACGGTTGCTATATGAAAGATTTGGTGCAAATAAGCAATTTAACCACTCTCGATATCGCCCGCTGAGTATTTTTTTTCTTGAAAAAAGCGCTAAGTTTCCTTCTAACATGCTTTGGGAATTATGTAATTCACACGTGATCGAACTGTAACATTAACAAACTACAGCGTAAGCATTTAAAAAAAATTATGTAAAAATACTAAATACAAAATGTAACTACAAAATGCCGAAGTTTCTCAAGTTATTTTAGATGTCAGTGTGGTTGTTTATGGGACATACAGGCAACTATACCACAATTACGCGAATAGTTGACAATTTTATTTCATTTTTGCTATACATCAATATGTGAGGCAGTCCCTTTAAGCCATTACGTAGGTTTATTAGGGTGTAACGCCGTTTCTCAACAATTTTCTAGTTACACATGGCAACCGATTCACTTAACCGGTTACCCTGTATCGTAATCATGGCCGTACTAACTTAGCCGCCCACGAGGAACCTGCAAAATCGATATCATTCGCGTTATCACTATCGTACTGTCGTGTTATCACTATAGTTAACGCGTTGTCACTATCGTACTGTCGTGTTATCACTATCGTACTGTCGTGTTGTCACTATCGCACTATCGTGTTGTCACTATCGTACTGTCGTGTTGTCACTATCGTACTATCGTGTTGTCACTATCGTACTATCGTGTTATCACTATCGTACATAGAGGATATTTGTTTGTTTTGATTGAATATGGTTTATATCTCATCGTGTAGTGATAAAATTCAATATTTTCAAGAGCGCGTAGCGCGAGTGAAAATATTAAAATTTTATCACTACAAGATGAGATATTAACCATATTCAATCAAAACAAACAAATATTCTATTTATTTAATGCTTATCTGGTGTCAAAACTGGTACTATTTATGCCAAATTACCACTGTGGTTAGGCTACGTATGAATATGTTATTCCATTCATATTTTTCACTTCAAAATCCGCCATCTTGGATTATGGTGGATAGGTGAAAACGACTTTCTTGAGAATTTTGCATTAAATCATACACCAACTTGTAGGAAATGGTCTAACTAAGAATAAAAACCCCCACATGACATGTTTCCGTTCAGTAATAAAAAAGTTACAGACATTTTAGTGTTGAGATTTTGGTAAATTAAAGTAGTCCCTGTGAGGGGCGGAGCTTATATCAGTCACATTGTAGGTGATAACCAGTGACTGATATAGGTTTTATTTCACTGATAGAACTCCATATCTCATCAGTTAGCATTAAATAATATCGTGTTATCACTATCGTACTATCGACTTTTCACTAGCTGTGTAGCGATGGACCTAACGGGACACTGTAGAATGCCACCTCCAAATTAAGACAGTATATTTCGACTGGATAGTATTTCTATCTTACCTGTAACCGAAACCTCGTCCGTTGACACAGAGACCATTCCTCCTACACTGATGTCTTCTACAGCATTCTCCTCGGCTTGACGCTTTACAATAGATCGTTTCTTCCTGCCGTAACTCACTGAACCATCAGCACATGTTGTCTGTTAGGCAAAAAATGAAATGCATGTATAAATAATTGTATTAATGCATCGTATGTACTTATTTATTGGTTTATGTCAATTTATTTTAGGTTGTCTTTTAAACAAGTTTTTACCACTTATATTAATCACATTCTACATCTCAACCCAGATCGAATCCATCTCCATGAGGGTATGAGCCGTGTACTTATAATTGTCTTACGGCCGATTGGACTGATTTATCTAACGTCCTACCTGGAAAATATGGAGTAATGGACTACTTCACGCGGCCCTAGGAAGCTACGTGTATAAGACTCCGTAGCGATAGTGTATTCCATATGGAAAAAACACGGATACTTGGCTCACATCGTCCTACATTATTAGATATGGGAACTGGACTTCAGTAGCCTAAATCAGTTAATAAAGGGGTTGACTTAATCACAGGAATTTGAAATTATATACATAAACTATCATAGGCGTATATCCATTCATAATTGCTCTAATAATAACGACAAGAGTAGTTATAAACATGTATAAAGCGATTTTGAATGGATAGACTGCTATTATAAATTTTACGAACAGAATTTCAAATTCCTGTAACTTGACAGAAATCTATGTAAATGTACTTACAGGGTTACAAGCTCCTAGGCATACTTGCAGAGTACATGAGAAGGGCATACTAACGGAGCCCCCAGCAAGGGATGTTGTCCTAAAGGCACCAAACTCAGCGTTAATAATTCCCTGTGTCACTTGACTCATAGGGGGAAACAACTCGGCGTCAACTGGACAACTGTGAATGCACAAATATACGATTATAAAAAACAATTCATTTATTAGTTTATTATCTTTGGATGAATGAATCACCTTTTTAGGCAATGCCTTAGTTCATATTATCTTTTTACAATGCATATAATTATAATGTATGAATAAAGTAAAGGTATAATGAATGTGATAAAAATAATTTACATAATATTATGTACATTGTGGCAGTAAAAGTAGGGTATGTAACTCTTATCAATGTGCGTATTGTATCATACCGGTAGGTTACGGTGGAAAAGAGTATTGAAACTAAAATACTGCTCTGGGGAAAAGGTGCGATACTGCAATACTGTATTGGACGAATGAGATAGAACTGCAATACTGCGATACGTAGAATAAAAAGCTCGACCGTACCAATGCCAGGTTAGCTGTTAGTCTGGTTCCCGCTCCCGGTCTTACATTACAGGTCATAAACCACTAAATGCATACGCGGACCAAATTCGGTCTCAAATAGTCCTTACAGAAACTTCTGTTTGTCTGGAAATGGTGACAAGCCTTGACAAAATGGAACTAGAATAATCTTATTGAGTTTAGAGGTAGTGTATACTTGTAGTTGAATGAGTGAATGTGTTTCATCTTGAATATTTTGAGATTTTGGCATATTTGACAAAGCGAAAGTAGACTAGGGTAAAACCCACATTGGATCAGTCCGCGCGTCAGTAAAAATTTGTCGACCGCCTTTAACGAACAAAATCTTTCTTATATTAAACATGACCCCCTGTTTTATTTGGTCTTGTTTTGTAGCTGAAACATACTGCTTTTCAATGATATAGGTCTGTCAACTGGCCATAGACTTTAACATGATATAATCTGGGGCTGACAATTGTCACTTTACATTGAGCTAAAGAACAATTTTATTTAGTGGTTTGTGACCTACAAATTAGACTGAGTTGGGTCTGTAACTACGACTATAGTATAGGTCGGGAACCAGACTAGAGTAACTATTATGTTGACCACCCAATGGTCTATGATAAAAGTATACACATTGAATGGATAAATGTACGGTCATGTACTTACGCATCCTGAATGATTTCGATAGTGTCGGCAAAACAAGATTTGGCTTTGATGTCAAAATCCTCTGAAAATATAAACACAATGTAGCCTCTATTGAAAATAATGTACAAACATTAAATACAAAGGGGTTTCAATAAAAAGAAAGCAATTTCTTCCGGCTCGATGTGCAAACTCGATGTAACATATAGCACTTACAGTCAGAGCATACATCACTACAACAATCGTGCCATTATTTAATTTTCTAATAAATATCGAAGGTTGCCATTGTGATGATACATTCGGACAAACCAATCACCTCGGATTTTATCATAATTACAATGGATTTCCACCCAACTAGAGATGAACTGGTTGGAAACCCAGGGGTATTCTCACGTGTATCGGGACCATACACCGAACACGGTAAAACAAAACAGGAATCCAGCCTAACAGCTAGGTCATAGCGCCAGGATTCCTTGTTTAACACAAACTTCCTTTCTCGTCCCTCGAAGCCTGAGGTCATTGGCAAGTAGGCAGGGGTACTAATCGAATGGCCACGCACTTCGAATGTCTAACGCAAAAAACCAATGAATTTCCGAAAGAAGCCCGGAAAATGCCGAAAGGTTGTTACGTAAAACTTTTGTACCAATATATTCGCCATCGAGCTGTATCACCATCGTTATGACGTCAGTAAGTTTGACAGTTCCTCCGTTCATAATTTCACCATTTTTGTACAATGTCATTGCAGCTGTTGGTTTCACAGTTTTGTTAATGCCTGCGTCATCGTCCTTGTCTCTGGAATAGAGAATCGATCGTGTTACTACTTGCATTTATTATATTATAAGTTAATTGTGTCTCCTAATCGAAACCAAGCATCTGTTACGTTATTCGCATTATCTTATATACGTGTATGTATACATTTTACTGATTTAATTGATTGCATGCCAGAAATGACCATGATTAAAAATAAAATTATCATATTATGCAGAAACAAGAAAGGATACTCTTCCCGGGATAACTCATTTCCCATTGGCTGATTATTTCGTTTACTCATACACTCAAAGAATGTTCTAATTACACACTTTCTGAGCGCCAATGAATCATTAAGATAATTATTTAAATTCGAAATGTGATGTAACCTCGCATATGTGTCGGTCGCGGCCAAAGAAAGCATTACCTCAATGTTAAAATCATTTAATGACAACTGACAACTCCTATGCATGTGTCAGTACCCCATACAGCTGTATCATTGATAAACAATACAAAAAAATGAAATTCTTTTTACAAACATTTTTGATACATCAGATCAATGATCTTATTTTGCATTTTACTCTTTATCTGTGGTGCAGTAGCCGGTGTTCAGAGCATGACGCCCGTAGATATTTTGACCTGTCAACCCGGTGATCAACCTAATTTATCGTGAATCAAGGTCAAGCCCTACCTACCAACTTTTCTGTCAAAGTTTGTAATAAAAAACGTCGGAGTGTGCGTATGTCGAAGAGTCACCCGGCACAGCGGCAACTTCTATTAAATTACATGTATAGTTTATTTTCAAATCCAGAAGGTCGTAGACCCATGAGGACAACATATTTACATACTAAGATCATAGTGGCAAATGCACAGTTATCAATACAAAACATATATACATGCATAAATGTACCCTTACACGCACACACTCGCGCACACACACGAACGCCCACACGCATAAATACTTCTAACACACCATTTTTTACATGTATGTGGTTTAAATATTCACTTTAAAACAATACAACAATGTATCATTAAGTACAGACTCACCCAGTGTCAAGGCTGTTGCTGATTGTCAAGTCACCCAGATCAGCAATACACATAACAGGTATCTGTTTATCGTCTCCAGTCTGATACAAGGCTTTCTTCTGTACGATAACTTTAAAGTTTTCTTCCTATAAACGTACAAAAAAATGAAATATCGGACAGGGAAGGCGGCACTCAACAGAAACGATCGAGGACGAAAAGCACAATAAGAAACACACAAAAAAAGAAAAGAAATAACACAAGCAAACAGACCAGGGGCCGGGATTACAACGAATACTTACACTCAGCACTCAACACTCAAATATTGAAATTCGCTCTTTTGGGGTTCATTGTGGCATTTTTTTTTATAGCAAGACGTTGAAATAATGTTAAATTGGTACTAAATATTGTTTTTGGCTTACTTCCTACTTTAATTTAGTGTATTTGTAAGCTATAATTGCAATTCATCAGTCTGAGTGCTGAGTGTGGCATTCAGATTCAATAATTACATTTATACCTCATAAATGGTACAAAATGGCAAAGAAAATTTATCGAATTTTATTTTCAACACTCATTAACTATCTTATACTTTTCTCTCATCTAGGACAAATAATAGCTCATTATATCACATTTTCAATATTTGAGTGTTGAGTGCTGAGTGTAAGTATTCGTTGTAATCCCGGCCCCAGAAGCCCATGTCAGTAGGTAGCGACAGGGTCAATGATGAAGGGGGGAGCGTAATGAAATTGTTAGAGCCAGTGGGTCCACGTTTGCTTATACGCTTTATATATGATGTGTATCATTGTGTTGGTTCTCGTCCCATAAACGGTACGCCTTCCAATGGCTGTCATAAGACTTTTGTGGGTTTTTCCAGCACGGAACTCAATGATAATACAAATACCTAAGCACACAACTCTCGTGTCATTTGAGGTTTCTACGATTTGCTTGTCAAATACGGAGGCAAATTAGCCCGTTTCGTTTAATTATTTATCAAGCAGTTATAAGTTGCTGTCAGTATGCAAGCAACGGGCAACTTCACAAGCCGTAGAAGATATGCCTACATCAAATGCCATTGCGGAACGTAACCTGAGCAACACGGCCACCAAACCCGAATATGTCGTCAGCAGTATCCATATTATCCGCCATACCATTTGGTATTGACATATATATATATATATTGTCATTAAAGAAATTCAACCCAACGAAAGAAATCCAGTTTATAGTCAACATAATATACAGTTTCATCAGCAACTCACCCATTGTATTCCACAGGATCCGAAGTCGATTGTATGGAGGGATGTTCCAGAAGTTGTCACCTGCCGACATGACGCGGACTGACCCTGGATGTAAATGATCCCATTGTCTTCTCCATCGATCAACGTAAGCTCAAGTTTGCTCTTTGTGCAACTGCTGATTTCCACTGAAATACGCCATGCATGTATGTTAACTCACAGGAACTTGCATTTATAATTTGAAAAAAAAATGAACAAAAAAATTGAAAAAAAATTTTTTTTCACTACGCCTACTTTACTACTAAAATATTTTAAAAGTACAGTAGGCCTAGTGGGAAAAAAAATTTTTTTTCAAATTATAAATGCAAGTTTCTGTGGTTAACTCTTGAATTGCACATTGCATTGAATATGATAGACGAGGGGGCGGTCCAAAAGGTTCGTGGACAAGTTAATACATTTTTTACATCGCACATCGTTCTTATTGGGTTTGAACTAATATAATTATAATTCATGGCGAGTTAATGTGAGATTCGTCAGATTAAACAACAATTAACAACCGTAAGTTATCTATTCAACTGCTTGGTACAAATTACGCCAATTACCACACAGTATGTCCACGCTGTTTATGCAGTTATTAACAAATGGTCAAATGGAAAGTGTATGGATTGGCGTTAGTATTATACTGGAAAGATTAGAGAACTAAAATTACTAGTATACAAACTAAAGCGAAACCAGTGAAGTATAGCACAAATGTAGTTTGAAACGGAAGATAACACCACAGACAGATTCCTGTCAAATTTGCATTAATGTACGATGACTTATGAAAGGTGTACACAGGAGTGAGTGATGACTTCTGTTGTGTATAGAAATCATTATCAAATGATTGAACACTATACTTACATGTTGGGTTGAATTGGGCCAACGTTCCAACGAGAAATAAGGAAGCTACCATAAACACTGACCCTGTCATCGTTCAGAAATCTGGAAAAAAATATCATCGACATTGATGTTTTATTATTGCATTGTACACCGATTGTAACGTGATCATCGACCTTCTATTAGCATAATTTAACAGCTTGTCAATATTTATAAACCAGGCTGTATATGTTTTTATAAGCGTGCACCATGGAGTATCATGAAGACGATCGATGTGTAATACAAACACACATCTCAAGGACCAATATTGTACGATTTGCACGCGGAAACGCAAGAACCTTGTAATGTATTCATGCAGGTTAGGGTCAAGTCAATATCTCCGAACTAATATAGCTATAAAAATGCTAAACCACGTATTTGTATTCGATATCACACCGTTTTGGACTGTTCACGTCACCAGTTGTCCTGAAAGTGTCAGTCAGTACAACCATTTTACCGTTTATTTCAAGCAAATCAGTACATGTATATCAATTCACTTTTAAGCATTTACATAAATCAGACAATATGGCCTAGGTAAGCATAGATACATACATATAGCTTTAGCATTACACATACAAACATTAAAATTGTAAATAACAGTATTAGGATCTTACTAAGCAGCGATTCGAGCAATCGACAGTCTTTCCTGCCTCGGTTTCATATAACTAAAATAAAATTCGTCGTATTAAAAGTTCGCTAAATGGTCAAGTGTGATCGCGTCGACGTACCATGTAGATGTAGATGTAGAAAAAGTACGTTCTTGTTTTTAGACGAATATTTACAAACTCATTTACTCATGATGTGGTTTTAAAGTATTGAGATCACAATTGTTTATATATAGCAACTTAATAAAAGTGGTATTCTGACTCGACAACGTTTTAGGTACACACATTAGTTTAACTGTTTATTTCATAATATACATTGGACAATGTGTCCATGAGTACACAATTTTACATTTATAAATATTTATACATATATATTACACCCAAAGAACATTACATAACAGTACAAATTTGATGCGTAGGTACATAATAGCTTACAATGCAAAACATACATTGATAACCTTCAAGAAGTAGCATGTATATAGCAAAGGTAAAAACGAGATTAATGTGGTCACATAATAATGTGATACTTAACTAAACACCAACGAATTCCTGACGTTGCAAGCTTTTTGAACAAACATGGACAATTTTTTAATAACGTTTTCATTTTCGGACGATAACAGTTCGATAAATTTTGGGATGTTTGGCCTTTTCCAAAAGTATTTATGTAAATATTGTTTTCTCAAATCATCGTATAATGGACATTCTAATAAAACATGAAATTCATCTTCTAGTTTGGAACAAATATCACAAATCCTTTCATTGTATGGTATTGCCTGTGGTTTATGCCATCTGCCGGTTTCGACTTCAAGTCTATGTGAGGACATTTTCAAACGAGATACAGAAAATCTAAATTGTTCAATATGTATACATGTTAAATAAGGTTGTAATTGAAAATTGCAAAACAATACATATGTTCTAGCACGTGTTGATTCTCTTAACTTGGAATACCAGTTTTGTATAAACGTATCATTTATTCTATGCTTAAAAATGTTCATAATTATATTTTCATTTCCTACACCTTGATTGATCCAGACATCATTAAAACCTAAAGACTGTAACACATTTCTCACGGATTTTGCCCAAGACGCACAGTTTGGCTTCTCATTTAAATCCCTTAATAGTACATCATAAATAACTTAAGCATATTTGGTGCTCTCAAGTTGAACAATTTTTAACCAATATTTAATAACATTCATAGCTCTAATTGTTTTTAAAGAAGTTCATCCAAGTTCGCCATATACGAAATTATTCTGTGTATGCTGTCTAACACCTAAAATTGTTTTACAAAACTGCAGGTGAATGTTTTCCAATTGAGAACTATCGTTTAAACCCCATACCTGAGAGCCATAATTGAGTACTGGTAGTACAAGTTTATCTCATACATACTCTGTCAGCCCTACCTATATTATTATACCTTCCATTTTCAATTTCAAGAACTTGATCTTGTGTAAGTATAAAGCCCACTAAGCATTTTTTGCCTCGCCGATGTACTCCCGGTGGAAATTAATTAGCTATCAGGACATCGGGAACAGGTTCCTCGCGGTTTAGGGGAAGCTTCGTGGAAGTCATGAGACAGTTTGTCATATCGGAAGGACTTGTTATGAATCGGGTGGTATCGGAAGAAATCGGGAGAACATCGCCGATGTGGAATTCTTCAGTGGGACTTAGGCTTAACTGAAAACTTATATAGGACATGACCGCTGCCTATGTCATGGAAGCATACAGCCCTGTCCTATCCCGCAATCAAACCAAATTCACCCGGCTGACTCGTATGTATATATACTAATTGACTACTATCGTCGGGTAAATTATTCGTAGCCTACCGCGGTTAATTTGCAATTATACCTATATAAAAATTCTAAATTTTATCTTATATTTTCTTGAACTTCGTAACACCCGTATTTAAAAGGAACAGAACAGAACAGACCAGTTTATTGTCGTAAGCAGTACAGTTTCTTGACAAAACAAAAAACACATTTACAAAACATTTTACACAATAGTTATACAAATTATGATGCATGTCACGGTAACATAATAATAAGTACACAACATTTTTATTTTGAAACAAAAGATAAAATACTAGTAATAATAATAGCTCCACATTGGGTGTTGTATGGGAGGCTATGTGAATGAGTTTATACAGTGTTATTAATAACAGAATTTCGGATAATAATAGACTGTGAAATAAATATATCAAGATTTTTAAGTAGATCCATACTTTTCATAGACAAACTAACATCATACGTATTTAGCAGTTGTGGCGATCTCCTGATCGCCGTACGCGTAATGTTCAACTATATAAATCGGGTATATTTATTTATTTATCTACATTTTATGAATGAAAGATATATTCGTGGTTGATTTAGATAAAAAGAATAAATAAAACGATGTAATACTAGTAATAGAAGTTAAACAATAGTAAATAAGTAATTACCTTCTTTCTTCTCTGTGGGTGAGCTACTGGTTCCTGCGAGTGTCCTTGTGAGACTTTCTGCGGGAGACGTTCTGTCGATGTATGAATTCGTGAAGGACGGAGTGCGGGTATTTATACACATTGTCGATAAACAGATTGTAATTGGTGTTGTTGTTTTTTTCGTTAATAATGTAACACCATGCTGTATAATTATAGGGTACCTTATACAATACAATATATTGCATAATTATAGTGTACCTTATACATGTAAAAACTGCACTATATCTTCACAATGTGAAAGTTTCACACCTTATGTTATAAATAATGTGCATAAATCAACAGTGATTAATTTCACATATGGTCAAAATAAGACCACGTGTCAACACAACAGATGCGTTTGGTGTTTTACCATTAAAACAATGGAACCAGCAATCTATTATTAGGTTCGTGTACGAAGTGTAACATCACAACATATTATTTTTGTGTTAGTTATAACACTAGATAGCGTGCTGTATTAATATTGATATCAAAAACAGTTATATTTATTAAATATTTAGCTCTACATGTATAATTTATCATACAAAACATACATACATCTGTAATGAACCGAATTGTTTTAAGAAGACAATAATGTTATTAAATATTAAGTGCCCATATGGCCCATACTGTTGTTTTTCTCCTCTATTATTGTAAGGCGCTAGGAAACGAATGGTTTGTTTCCGATTAAAAAAACATGTCCTATACAAACAATGATCAATTTTGGTAGTTTACGAGGATGGTCCACAAAAGTCGCGAACATTGATTTTTATTGTACTGTTGTCGATTGTATTCACAATTTGCATACATTGTCTTTTTAAGAGATATGTTATCATTGTAATAGCTGAATTTGGTGTTGATATCTTAAAGCATTAAAAATCTGCGTGGCTTTATAGTCCAGTCATTCTACGATTTAACCTCAAACTAATTGCAAAAGAATTTCTTTTTCGATAATCATGTAGATAAATGTATGATTATAATCATACAAAAAGTCTAGAAAAATCTAAGGTGGGGAAAACGATGGAATTTAACCTTAAACTTGTTCATTTTTTCGAACTACGACATGGCAAATATAACTTGCCATAGTGACGTCATATGAACTTAGCGCGTGCGATGAACTCGTCATATTTCCGTGAATATGTTATTTAAATATCAAATGACACGTACACACCAACCGATTCAGTTGATTATTTAAAAATAGGAACTGTAATAATCTTGTTATATACAAAAGTCAAATATTTTACGATGGTTTAAGAAAATAAATCGGCGATATTTTGACGTTGAGATTATGCATACACTTCCTCTCTACGGAAGCGCATTACGGACATTGTCTTAACCGCCCTCTATACGGATAACAATACAGTTTGTGTATGTTTCTATTGATATTGTTTGTGTCTTTGACGAATTAAATGAGTGCAATTATACACATGTAGAGTCTACATACTTACTTACGTTAACCTAGCTTTGCACACAGGTCTAGATTTAGGGCTGCACATAGTATAGGCCTATTCAAGCAAACTCAAAACGTAGGTCTCACTTGACCTAATCTTACAAGTATGCATTGAACTTAAGTTTTAGATCTAGCCTTGCACTGTAGACCAACTCTAGCTAGCATTGAACGCAGGTCTTAGGTCGATCGTTGCACTGAGGACATACTATAGATAGCATTGAACGATGGTTTAAATGGACCCATTTTGGCAAGTCTTGAACGTAGGTCTGAACTGGCCCTACATTTGTATTCAGCAAGCATTTAAGGTATGTATTAGGAGTCCTGTAATCTTTACAAACCCCAGCAAGCATTTAATGTAGGTCTACTTGAACCTACTCCAGCAAGCATAGAACGTATAGTCTAACTGAACCTATTCCAATATTCCAATTTGGTCTAAGATCGGTTCCTGCACTCTTGACCTTCTCTTGTAAGCATTGAACGCAAGTCTAACTGAACCTTGTCCTTTAGGTTTAGTGTCGAACACTGTACTGTGGAAATAATCTAGTAAGCATTGAACTTATGTTTAATTGGACCTACTCCTGCAGCATTCAATGCAGATCTAAGGTCGAGCGTGTACCTACTATGGACACGTTCTAGCAAGCATTGAACGCATGTCTAAGGTCGGGCATTGCACTCCTAGATGTTAGCAAGTATTCCGACTAGTATAAACACAGGCGATCTAGTATTGAGCCTTGCATTTATGATACAAATGTACTTGTATAATTATGCTGGCGAACATTAAGCGATACATCGAGCTCTGTAATCCTGAACTTATTCTGGTTAACATGGAAAGCACATCTAACATCTCGCAAACTGTGCCTAAAAGGCAACAAAACGCACAGCAATGTCCATAACAGAGCCAAATGGACCACCGACCAAGTACAGGTTTCGTATCGACCTGATCACATACCCAGTCATGTACATGCAATGGGTATACCCAGGCTATACATGCAATGGATGTGCGATATGTTCTATGATTACCAGCCAGCTTTTTTTATACCTGATTGCTAGTTTGATCTCGGATTCATACATTCATATAAAGTAGTTTCAAGTCGCACTGTATCCAAGGATAACTAGAACTGTCGCCATTCGGCAGACTAATATATCCCCGCGTGGCAAACATCATTGCAGCTAATTCTTTTCTTTATGCACATAAGAACTATTCACTATAATATACACTATATACCCGGTATTGTATAGTGCATAAAACTACAAAGGGCCATAATTCTGTCAGAAATCGTCAAATTATTTCCTTTATGCACATCTACATGTTGAGGATGTTCCTCTGTTAAAGTTTGAAGGAAATGCTGCAAAGACGGAGGAGTAATGCGTCCACAAGAATGCGTATACGGATGGACAGACCGACAGACAGATAAGCTGAATCCAGTATACCCCCTTACAACTCGTTGTGCGGGGGTATAATGAAGTAGAGATACTATCTTCAACCAGTGATTCACAAACATATTTGATAGAACACACCGAGTTGTCGAGAACCGATACTAATTTAGGATACAAAGTTGGAAGTACATGTAATATACATTTACCTGTATCATCTATATAGCCACATTAATCACTTTTCCTATACCACGACGTCCATATTGAACGCCATCTTGGATTTCTCGAAGTAATCTCCGGCATAAAAGTTTTATATGTGTACCAATTTACCTTTATGATTTAATAAACTTTATGCACGACGAAGTTAGTTTGTGAAACTCCACAGATACTCGATTACACATTCATTGTGTGAAATTGGTGGGTGAGGTATTAATACCACATATATTACATCTCAGATTGCATGGATGCACTGAGTTCCAATTAAAGTAGTGTTTTATTTAACATATTATACCATTTATTCATAAAAGTGTATTTTAGATATGTATTAATCAACATTATAAATCATAACCAAAGACATACAGATTAGAAATAGGTGAAATTGCCTCTGTACCTGTTTTTCGTATGTTTTACCTGCAAATAACATTGACTGACATTGCTTTTTGAAGATTTTCAACATAAATATGTATCTAAAATATTTGTTTAACGATGTTTGTGGTTTCTTAAATACATATGCATCATTTAAGGACATTAGTTTCAATGAATTTTGTCATATATTCCTGCTATTGTCATGTAGATCTATCTATTTTTATTTTAACTGGTAATACTAAAGAAGACGGCCATTTTGGACGCCATCTTGAATTTCACAGACCCCATCACTTTTGCAATTATGCTTGCAATGTCAGAACTTTCACATATAACATAAGACCATAACAGTTCATTTGTTGAACTAGAGGTTACACCGGAACTTGTTTCTGAGATTGTCACAGGCTCCATTACCCCACCCACTTGTACTGATTTTAAAGAATCTATATTAAATCAAAAATGGTTTTATTTGTTATCTATGCCACTTTGTTTTCATCTGTTTATAATATTGTTCATATTCCAATTACTTTACTATGTACTTTATGGATATGTGCACTTAGGTTACATGGAAATGAAAATAAACACTGCCATAAAAGCAGCTTTAGAATTTACAATAGTGACCTTACATATGTTAATTTTTCGGCAACTTCCCAATCCTAGATTTTTCTAGACTTTTGATATGTTATTTGTCAATGTTTTCTGATGCCAAAACAGTCAAATTTATTTCTTTTGCAATTTGTTTGAGGTTAAGCCTATTTTTACTGTAGAATGACTGGACTATTATTGCACCTGCAGTAGGTCCGTTCGGCGCACACTCTACGACGTCAACGACGTCGTTTCTTTTGTTTCAGCACCTTAGCTTTATTGACTGGTGCAATTTTAAATAAATTCGACGCATTCTCGTACATCAAACATGACAGTTAAAGTTCAGAGAAATACAGTGCAATAGTTTAACATATACCATGTTTAGCCTCCACATTTTACCGTCTGACGCCAGTCTTAGTGGATGATGTTTTTCGCTCTGTTAACTAGGGCCGAGTTTTCCTTTTAGGCTTGGCAGTCTTCATTTTGTCGCCAAGTTCCCTTTAAAACATTTACACCAAGTGTAGACAAGAGTCCTACATACATTCCCTCGATTATTTGTGTGTTTGACTTCTGTTTTTGATAATGCGAGTGTCAGACCATAGTCCGGCAGTAATTCTTTGCGCCACACATTTCCCTGACGTCGCCTTTTTTAATGACGCGAAAACCGGAGCGGTGCGAATAAATTCATATTTTTGCTGTTATATTGACATTATCGACCCTAAATTTCGCACAAAAACGTGCGAAACGGGCATGCGCCGACTCTACCCAACTCGCATTAGTTAATCAAGTATAATTACAAAAATTAAGAAGGAAATGAATTTTCAATATCACACATATGTTAAGAAATAAATAATGAATAATATGTAAAAGATTTTCTGGAAAATTATGCGTAGTGTTAAAATGGGAGACAAAGTTCACGACTTTTGTGGACAACCCTCGTAGTTATAGTTTTGGTATCGACAGAAAGAATATTGAAATAAGTTTTTGATGAATATAAAGACGACCGTCATATAATGGCATAGTCACCATGGTACTGCCATCGGCAATCTCATCATATTCTAAGCGTTCCAAGATGACTGAAAACGCAGAAATTGTAAATTTGTACTATAAAGTAGGGAGCTGGCCTCCATTTAATAGAAGGAAACTTAAATTTCTGACTCCAAAGTCATCATTATCATACAGAAAACAAAGGAAGACGTAGGTCAAAATTGGAGACAAAATGGACGGCGGGGAACATGAGAACTTGAAGGAATTGTAGACGTCGTAGTGGACTTGTGGATGAGAATATTAGGCATATTCATCAAGTTTTACAGGAAACGCCAATACTATGTTTGAGGTGTTATGAAGGATATACCTAACACTACAGCAGATCTAATGTATTGAATTGAAAAAATATAGCAACTGATGTGTCCAAATAATACTGAGATTTCCATTCACATTTTAATTGGGATTTTGTGTAGCCGTTGTTTTACATCGTTTTCTGTCGTATACAGTCAGGAAACATAGGTGGGCTCCTACCTAATACACATTTTGAAAATCTTTGCAATTTCTAATAAGACGATAAAACACAAAAGAAATAACAATTGGCGTTGCATATGTGTGGTTGCATCGTCTGACACAGTCCTGCCATTTCTCAGGCATTGAGCCGGTAAATACCGGCAATCTGATGTGATTACAGGCTTACCGGCTTTGAGGTCCAATTTACCGACAATCTTGATAAAATCAAAGCGTTCATGGTTCTCAACAACAGTGTATAGGCCTACCGTTTTCATAACAATGGTGTTTATTGCGAGTCGGTATAATTGGTGACAAAGCAATTAACAGGAAACACATGTCATAAAATGTACTACATCCAGTTGTTTCCCAAATTTTATTAAGATTAGCCTAGCCCAGATTGTATTATAGGTGTATATTATCGAAAATAGCCTAGGTCTCTTCTACATTGGTTTTATTCTAGGACCTTAATATTACAGAACAATTAGTTTGTATGGCTTTATCTAATTACAATTTAATAAATGATTTTTTTATTAGGCCATTTGAATGCTTGACGGGCTTATAGTTAGGTGGTTCGCGCGCCTAGCAGCTTGAATTAGACGGTTCGCGCGCTAAGCGGCATGAATTAGGGGGTTCGACGCGCGCTAAGCGCAGAATATTTAATTTATCATCTTCGCGCGCTTTAATTCAATGTTTGCTAAAATCTCAGGCTTTTGCATGATTTTATTATGGCAGGCCATGATCGACGAATCGTCCACTGACAATGTCATGCAATTTTAAAAATAGGCCTATAAAACCAAAGATAAAAAGCCAATTTTGTTTTCGGCAATGATACATGGATTTGTTTAGGATTTGTTTTAAATATTTGTTTTCAGCATTCAGTAATCTAAAACATTTTAGATATACAGACTTTTCCACGAAGGCCAGAAGTAAGCAAAAGTTTTTAAATAGGAAGTTTCCAGCTTAACCAATGCACTATCCGGGAATATGTACGGTTAGCTAGAAGTTAGCATAATTGAATAAAATGCTGGAGTTTTCTCCCTTTAGTGCAAAATTTCCATTTGCAAGCTGCTTGTATGGATTTTTATTTTAATTTTCATGCACGTAAACCCAAGTAAACATGAATTACAAGTACAGATGTTTTAGATTTCACTTCAAATAGATGGTAGCTTCATGTTGCACTGACTGTCATCGTCATGATAATCTTGTGAACAGGTGAAACTGATTTGAAAACGTTGGCTAGATTCTTATCTACATCATACAGTCATGTAGCCCTAGTCCAAGATCTTTGACGATGATCATTTCATTCCATCGTCAAAGCCGTTTGTTCTTTGAAACCCAACAGGTCCACGACTCAGTTTGAGTCGCGTTCGTTTTATGACAAAACGCACGTTTTCAACAAAATAATCATTGATACCCTATCAATTGGACCATATTCTATCAATATACCCCAAAAAACAAAATGTTTCACAAGAAATACCATCAATTCCGTCGATTGTTTCAAACTGTCCAATTTCAATGTTTTCGTTCACGATCGCCATTTATTTAAATGGGATAAAAACAAAAGGGTTCCGAAACGAACCACGTGATCAATGTTTTCATTTTTGCAGATTGCAATATTTATTTGTGTAAATAGGAGTTACATGATTTATAACAAAAATAACGTGTTTGTTTCTTATGTAAAGGTATCCTCTTTTCCTATGGTTTCAGCCACTTAAGAATCAACATCCTATGTTTGCCAAAATATGTTTTTGCAAGCTTGAAAAATGTTTAGAGTGTTATAGTTAGTCTTTTATCTTAACAAATTGACCAAATTATTTGGTCTGGGTAGTCTATTTGTAAAAATATAGCTATTTAACTGACCAGGGGTAGGTTTGCCTTAATTTTATAGTGTTTCCTATGGTTTCGGCCACTCTAGTTGAACGTCCAAGAAATTGTATTTTTTGAAGGATTTAAAGTGAAATCATTTTAGGTAATGTACATCAACATGACAAATAATGTTTTACATAAATTTATTTACACCCAATGCCTGCAGAGAGTGAAGCACCCTGTTTTTTCAAGAGGCCCACAAAAATAGTCACATTTTTTGTACTTTTTGTTACAAAATCACTTAAAACAGCTTAATTTCATAAATATTGATTCATGAACAATATTGGGAAGTGTATCCTAGTTTTTTCATGCAATCCACATACTGGAGTAAAACTTTCCACTCTTTGGGCTATATTTTTCAAAATAAGGGGGTGGCTGAAACCATAGGAAAGGATGAAACCATAGGAAAGAAGGATATATCTAAAGGTTTTATTTAATTTTAAGACGTTTTCGACCATGTTTCATGAAATAACGGATTTTTCGAAAACGGCTCTAGCAGGCACCTGCGATAAATTAATTATTCAAAATGGCCGCCGAAGCTGATCAAACGCGGAAATAAATAAGCTTTAAGCAATAATGATTATCAGTAGGTGTCATATTGACTGTTTTATGACAAAACATTTAAAAAATATTACATTTTAAGGTAAATGATAGTTTTTGGGCGAATTTTTAACAATAAACTTGCATTTTAGGCGTTACGCTTAAACAGTTGATTATTGAAGAGGGTAATTCCATAACTAAAAGGTCGACACGTCAGTGTAAATAAAAGACCATTTAGTTATGGTATCCAGAACTAACAGTCATGTAGACTGTTAGTCCAAGGTCTTTGACGATGATCATTCGATTTCATGTCACAAAGGTCGACACGTCAGTGTAAATAAAAGACCATTTAGTTATTGTATCCAGAACTAGTAGACTGTAGTCTTAGTACACTTTTACCAGTTTCCTTAGCCCAAGGTCTTTCACGATGATCATTCCATATCATCCTCAAAGCCGTTTCTTCATTGAAACCCAACAGGTGGACGACTCGGTTTGAGTCACATTCGTTTTATGACAAAACGCAGGTTTTCAACAAAATAATCATTGACACTCTTGACTCTTATTAATTGGACCATATTCTGCCAGCGTACACCAAAAAACAAATGTTTCGCAAGAAATACCATCAATTTTGTTAATTGTTTCAAACCAATACATTTGGATGTTTTCCTTAGTATTCACCATTTAATTGAATGGGATAATAACAATAAGTGTTCGAAAACAAACCACGTATTTAAATTTAGGTTTTCCTAATTTGTCGTCTTAGTAAATCTGGGATATCTAACGGTTTTATTTAATTTTGATGCATTTTCCACTACATTATGTATGTTTCATCCAATCACGAATTTTCGAAAACGGCGCATACACTCCCCAGCGAGATGGTAAATATTCAAAATGGCGGCCAAAGTTAAGCTGACATGGAAGAGAATTGAAATGTTAAGCATTACATCGTTAAGTACACATTACTCTTCATGATATCTATATTGAAGATGCTTAATCGCCGAGCCTGTCTTTATAATTTGCGACAAGGTTCGCAATAGTCAACTCATTTTGCGCATTTTAAAAAACCTTTCGAAGATTTGAACGGTGGTTGCCAGCGTGATATGTACGTACCGCGTCACATGTTGAATGCTGGAATACACCAGTATAGCAAATAGTTTGAACCAGTCTGGTTCAATTAAAATTTTTGTTCTATACAGGTCTAACGTATCTATTCTTATTCCATGTGACAGTGTTTACTTGAAATATACTTGGATCTGATTAAAGGGGCAACTCTCGCTGGTATACCAGCGAGCATTTGTGGGTTGAGCTATGTAAACTGATATGCCTTATACTACCTGTCAATTAAACTCTGTTGTTTAAAATAGCACAAGAATGGGTGAGTCATCAACTGACCACTGGTTAGTAAAGTACTCCTGTTATATAGAAAGCATCGGGTGCTCAACATTAGCACGTGCCTCTGTTTACAAACAGAGAGTTTATCAGCAAGTAGCCACACCTCCCGGGGAAATTCAAATTTTCTGTTAGACAGGTTTAAACTTTGTCCCAAAGTAACACTTAGAATTACTAAGATTTTTGGATGAAATGTTTTGACATGGAATAATTTACCATTGTATGAATTTTCAAAGAATATTTTTCTGTAGTTTATTCAAAAATTCAAAAAAGGGCTCTGATATGAAACATGCATAAAAATTTACAAAAACCATCCCCAGCGCCATCTAGTGGTTTATATAGTCCAGTTACCCCTTTAAGGAATTCAATTTTTAATAAACTTGTAAAAGTTTTCATGCCACTTGTCACAGATTTTTAAAATGCTCTAAGTCTAGTTACCGATACTGGGTTTTTTTACTGTTAAAAGTTCTGAACATATATTCCATTATACTGTGTTTTTTTACTGTTATAAGTTCTGAACATATATTCCATTTGGTAAAAATTCTCACCCCTCTGTTGGAAAATACTTTATTTTGACTTCTTTGTGTGAGATTGATGATGGAAATGCAGATTTCATTAAAATAAGATTTTCCTTGCTCAAAGTTAAATTTGTGAAGTTTGTAAATACTAGTCCATGCAGTTTTCACTTATTTTCCTTTGATGACAGTACCATGCATGCTTCATGAAGCATTTTAAACTGATATTTGTGATCATTTTCATAATGTAAACAAAAAAGGTCAGGATCCAGTATGTCCAAGAAACGCGTGAGATTTGATCAATTTGTCTCCGATCATGCGTGATTAAAGTCTCAAATGCGCAAGACTCACGCATGATGCAGGAGATCTGACATGTATGTTATTAACCTCCGCAAATGTAAATAATCTGCTGATGAATTGTCATGATCTATATTTAAATATTACAGGATTATTGTGATGTCATGAGTTCAAAGAAAAGAAATCTTTCCCTGAAGAAGAGTGGTAACTCTGGGAAGCAAACATTGCCTGCTGGTAACACAATTGTTTCTATGTTTAAGAAACAAGTAACAAAACAAAATGATAGCCAGGTTATATCAAACAAAGATTGTGAGAGTGATGGTGATGTACTCATCACCAAAGTGTCCAGATTGGAAAAAAGTGAGTACAAGTTCAATAACAAGATTTTTTAATGTAGGAAAACGGGTACACTCTTTTTAGCTCACCTGTCACAAAGTGACAGAGTGAGCTTTTGTGATCACTCTTCGTCCGTCGTCCGTCGTCCGTCCGTTGTCCGTCCGTCCGTCGTCCGTCCGTCCGTCCGTCAACAATTGGCTTGTGTAGACACTAGAGGTCACAATTTTAGCCTAATCTTTATGAAACTTGGTCACAATGATCATCTCAACAAAATCTAGGCCAAGTTCGATATTGGGTCATCCGGGGTCAAAAACTAGGTCACTAGGTCAAATCATAGAAAAACCTTGTGTAGTCACTAGAGGTCACAATTTTGACTTAATCTTTATGAAACTTGGTCACAATGATCATCTCGACAAAATCTAGGTCAAGTTCGATATTGGGTCATCCGGGGTCAAAAACTAGGTCACAATGTCAAATCATAGAAAAACCTTGTGTAGTCACTAGAGGTCACAATTTTGACTTAATCTTTATGAAACTTGGTCACAATGATCATCCCAACAAAATCTAGGTCAAGTTCGATATTGGGTCATCCGGGGTTAAAAACTAGGTCACAAGGTCAAATCATAGAAAAACCTTGTGTAGTCACTAGAGGTCACAATTTTGACTTAATCTTTATGAAACTTTGTCACAATGATCATCTCGACAAAATCTAGGTCAAGTTCGATATTGGGTCATAAGGGGTTAAAAACTAGGTCACAAGGTCAAATCATAGAAAAACCTTGTGTAGTCACTAGAGGTCACAATTTTGGTCTAATCTTTATAAAACTTGGTCACAATAATCATCTCAACAAAATCTAGGCCAAGTTTGATATGGGGTCATCTGGGGTCAAAAACTAGGTCACTAGGTCAAATCATAGAAAAACCTTGTGTAGTCACTAGAGGTCACAATT
The DNA here is from genome assembly GCA_947247005.1 of Spisula solida. Taxonomy (NCBI): domain Eukaryota; kingdom Metazoa; phylum Mollusca; class Bivalvia; order Venerida; family Mactridae; genus Spisula; species Spisula solida. Next base: position 17,209,948 of record OX365946.1, read on the forward strand.
TTGACTCAATCTTTATGAAACTTGGTCACAATGGTCATCTCAACAAAATCTAGGTCAAGTTTGATATTGGGTCATCTGGGGTCAAAAACTAGGTCACAATGTCAAATAATAGAAAAACTTTGTGTAGTCACTAGAGGTCACAATATTGGCCTAATCTGTATGAAACTTGGTCACAATGATCATCTTAACAATATCTAGGTCAAGTTTGATATTTGGTCATCTTGGGTCAAAAACTAGGTCACATGGTTAAATCATAGAAAAACCTTGTGTAGTCACTAGAGGTCACAATGTCGACCTTATCTTTATGAAACTTGGTCACAATGATCATCTCAACAAAATCTAGGCCAAGTTTGATATTGGTATATCTGGGGTCAAAAACTAGGTCATTAAGTCAAATCATATAAAAACCTTGTGTAGTCACTAGAGGTCAAAATATTGGCCTTATCTGTATGAAACTTGGTCACAATGATCATCTCTACAAAATCTAGGTCAAGTTCGACAGGTGAGCGACCTAGGGCCCTTTGGGCCCTCTTGTTAGCTCACCTGTCACAAAGTGACAGAGTGAGCTTTTGTGATCACTCTTCGTCCGTCGTCCGTCCGTCGTCCGTCCGTCCGTCAACAATTGGCTTGTGTAGACACTAGAGGTCACAATTTTAGCCTAATCTTTATGAAACTTGGTCACAATGATCATCTCAACAAAATCTAGGCCAAGTTCGATATTGGGTCATCCGGGGTCAAAAACTAGGTCACTAGGTCAAATCATAGAAAAACCTTGTGTAGTCACTAGAGGTCACAATTTTGACTTAATCTTTATGAAACTTGGTCACAATGATCATCTCGACAAAATCTAGGTCAAGTTCGATATTGGGTCATCCTGGGTCAAAAACTAGGTCACAAGGTCAAATCATAGAAAAACCTTGTGTAGTCACTAGAGGTCACAATTTTGACTAAATCTTTATGAAACTTTGTCACAATGATCATCTCGACAAAATCTAGGTCAAGTTCGATATTGGGTCATAAGGGGTTAAAAACTAGGTCACAAGGTCAAATCATAGAAAAACCTTGTGTAGTCACTAGAGGTCACAATTTTGGTCTAATCTTTATGAAACTTGGTCACAATAATCATCTCAACAAAATCTAGGCCAAGTTTGATATGGGGTCATCTGGGGTCAAAAACTAGGTCACTAGGTCAAATCATAGAAAAACCTTGTGTAGTCACTAGAGGTCACAATTTTGACTCAATCTTTATGAAACTTGGTCACAATGTTCATCTCAACAAAATCTAGGTCAAGTTTGATATTGGGTCATCTGGGGTCAAAAACTAGGTCACAATGTCAAATAATAGAAAAACTTTGTGTAGTCACTAGAGGTCACAATATTGGCCTAATCTGTATGAAACTTGGTCACAATGATCATCTTAACAATATCTAGGTCAAGTTTGATATTGGGTCATCTTGGGTCAAAAACTAGGTCACATGGTTAAATCATAGAAAAACCTTGTGTAGTCACTAGAGGTCACAATGTCGACCTTATCTTTATGAAACTTGGTCACAATGATCATCTCAACAAAATCTAGGCCAAGTTTGATATTGGTTTATCTGGGGTCAAAAACTAGGTCATTAAGTCAAATCATATAAAAACCTTGTGTAGTCACTAGAGGTCAAAATATTGGCCTTATCTGTATGAAACTTGGTCACAATGATCATCACTACAAAATCTAGGTCAAGTTCGACAGGTGAGCGTCCTAGGGCCCTTTGGGCCCTCTTGTTTTTAAATATTGCCGAGTATAGCCTGTATTGTGTCAGTCAGCTTTCTGCTGAAATATGGCAGGCATATTTGTGCCTCCACCTGGATTTGAAACCGGTCGCTAGATTAATACACAGCAAGCGCACTAATGTACTTATAAAAGGAAATTCTGGATATTAACATTATAGCATAAAACCAGTTTTCCAGAATTTTGGGAAGGACGGGGGGGGGGGGTCACTTTCAGCCAATAGGCTTCATAGCGAAGTGTATAGTATTATTCTTTTTACAAGGTTTAAACATAAAAAACATTTACAAAATTATTGCAGATTATCATTAAACATCTTTGTTTTTAAGCTACAACCAAACAATATCCTAAAAGATACTGGATATTTGAAATCTATTGTATTTTATTGGTCATTGTGTGCAAGTAATTCTTATCTTTTGGTCATAATAACTGCGAATAATGTACCCATTTGTTATATATGGATTATATTAAATGCCGATATCTGTTTTCACCCCTCTGTGGTCAATCGGAACATCTTGCACAGTTTTACCCAAAATTCCAGTAAACAGGTTTTATTCTTTCTACTGCCGATAGGGTGAATATCTTCATAGTGAAATACATACCTGTATTACATACTGACGTATTAATCAATACTAAAGATCACTTTCCTATTTTAATTCAACCTTTTCTCAATGGTTTAAGTTTATATCTTTACACATCCTAATTATGACCAATAAGCTGATACCTAACATGTCTTTTTATTATCATGATACCTCTGAGTTAAATTTATTTTCTCCCCAGGTGTTTCGCCAGCTTCAAGTACAAACCTGCATAAATCTCGAAGACCGTTACCTAAAACATCTACTACTCAACAAAGTAAACTGAGCTTATCTGGCAAGAAAAAGTCGAAGCAAGGTTCTGAAGCTGATTCTGTTGTTGGTGCTGATCCTAAAATTTCTGATCCTGAAGTTGCTGAACCTACTAAGATATTGTCATCTAGAAAGACTAAGAGAAATCTTTCTAAGTCCAAGTCAGTGCCAAATGGAGATAGCGTGCTAAAGGAAAGTGGGTACAAAATGAGGAAAAGACATACTGTACCTATTGTTGAAATTTCTGAATCTGAATCAGATAATGATTTTGAAGATGATACAAAAGATTTCAGAAAGAACATATCTGAACCAGGAACATCAAGGTTGAAATTGGGGGTTACTAAAGGAAAGAACATGCCTGAACCAGGAACTTCAAGGTTAAAATTACGAAACCTAGCTAGCAACAATGACGGTAATTCTGTGAAGGCTGACACTGTCAGTGTAAAGGATGACTGTTCTGAATCCAGTTGTGATGATTGTTCTGTTATTGACGAAGGTACAGATATTGAAAGAAGTAAATACTTTAATTCAGGTGGCAAGAGGAAGCTTCCGAGTACAAAACAGGATGGAAAACTCTCTTTGAAAAAGATGAAAATCTCTGCAAGTGGAGATTCTGACATTTTTAAACAGGATAAACTATTGGATGTAAATGAGCATTCTGGAGAAAACTATGATAGAAAAGTCTCAAATGAAAAACCTAAAATCTCAGCTACATGTATAAAGAAATCTCAATTATCTGAAAAGTTCAAGGAAGAACAATCTCATAATAAAAGTTTACTTAAAGACACCACTTTGAAGTTAAAAAAATCCTCAATTGACAAGAAAATTGTTAAAAATAGTATGTCTGTCTCTCATCCTGCAGTTACAAGCAAAAGTGAAAAATCTTTAAAAGTAGCAAGTGCTAAAGGTAGTAAGAAGGAAAAAGGTGTTGTTCCCTCTGTTGGAAATTCAAATGAATTTTCAGAAAGTGGTTGCGGAGAGGCGCAAGGAAGTGAAGGAACTCCAAATGAAAAGGATGACAATACTGAAGTGTCAGAATCTCAGGATGCTGTTGAATTCAGAGTTCCGTATTATCTGGAGAACTTTAAGATGATAATAGAGACGATGCTTGGTGATGAGGAGAATGCTCGACTGTTTGATGACTGTGATATGTTGTATGTGAATAAGTTCAACAATTTACACGGCAAGTGTTTCGTGTGTTTCTTTGAAATTTGTAAACCCACCTCATTAATAAGACCACAACCAAACATAAGACTTTTACCAAGATTCAAACCAGGAAACCTCAGGATAAGTAGTTCAGAGCATTAACGACTGTGCCAACAATAAATTATGCAAGACCCATTTATTTTCAATCTAGTTTAGAATGGTATACATGAATGTTTTTATACGTCTATTCTGTAATGTGCAGACAATTTAAAATCATACCTGTAGATCGCGAAGTCCTCTTAAATACTATTTTGCTGATAAAAGTAAATTTATTGATGCTTGTTTTATTTAATATGAATGTTTCAACTACTTTTTACAGAACCTAGCCAGAAATTATATTTAAGATTGTTCTCCCGAAAGTTGAAATGGTTGCCTGTATCGAGGGTTGTCTACCCAGAAATCAGTGAGGATATACCGTCTTTATTGGATGAACTTACAACGATTGATCTACTCCATGCAGGTAACATTCAGTGATCAAATGGTTATGTACATGCAACTGCTTTGGACCCATTATTATAAAACCTCTGTTATGCTCTCCTCAATGCCTTAGGCCAGAGTTTTCTAATTTTTTTGTTACTCGGACATTTTTGAGAAAAAAGTCCACAGGAGGGGAAAAAATAAAAACTCCCAAAATGTAGTTGATGGTGGATTGTAGTCTATGACGGTCAATTATTGAAAGCAACAATGTTAGTTCTAACAGCAAAATTATCTTAAAACAAATACAGTGCACATGTATTTGTATCATTGATAAAGAATTTTAAAAAATCTACAGAAATTTAATTACATGTACAATTTATTTTAAAATAAATTTCAGTTAAGATATTTTTTCAATGATACCTATGACACAGTGGTAAATGAGAGCACTATACCTACTTTTACTTATCATTAGTAAAATATTGAAATACATAATAAAACAAGGTATATAGTATTATATATATTACCATCATAATATTTTACATAAAAAATGTGTACAATTAAAGATTTTCAATTTTTTTTTTTAAATGCCAAAAAATGGGGCAGGAGAGTCTGAGTAACGAAAAATCAAAGATCTCTGGCCTTATAGCTCAAAGAAAAAGTAACAAATCGGACATGTATGGCAGCACTCAACAGAAACAATATGAGGGTCAGTCAAGGAAAACTGAGAGTTGGTAATTTAAGCCTTCAAAATATGTTTGCAGTTGTACTTTCTATTATTCATCGACAAATATTATCTCCTGAGGATCTTCTGATGAATTCTATAATCATATATATGCTGATAAATATAGTTGCCAAGCAACCAAAGAACATCACTAACGGGTATGCGTTCGCACCAGCAATATGAAGATTGAATCTGCTGTAAATTCAATGGTTTAGTTCAACCTTATATACCGTGATTTATTACAATTAACATGTGTATATCGTAGAATAGCATATCTCAAATAATAATGAGCAATTATTTCAGAATGGTAACTTATGCTGTGTTATTTTGTTGCCTAGGAACAATTTTACCCACATTTTATCAATTTTCCCGGCACATGTTCTTTTCATTGCCATGGTGTTCTAAAACTGATCACTGATTTCACCATTTATTTTCAATTAGATTATGAATACATCTCAAGGAGTCCAGTAACCGTAATAGAAATAAAATGTATAACATCGCTTTCTAAAAAAATGATTCGTTCTTTTGGGTTGGGTAAAATTGTGGTTTTAATACCATCAAATAAAATTACTATTTACATTTTCGTCAAGTATATTTTCTATATTGGTGGAAAAAAACAGAATTAAGTTTATTTGATAGATTATTGTATTATCAAATAAATAATATGTTTGAAAATGTCAGATATATCTTTATGTTTCCATAGCAACGCACACTTTTGTTCTACTAACAGCGTGAACCCATGTTTCAAAGAGTACAGATGGAGATGGTGTACAGAGTATCAATCAGTCTGTCCTAGTATTAGTATATGATAATAGATTAGGGTGTCTTTTGGGATAAAAAGGAATAAACTAGTTAAAGACTACTACTTTGACTATCATCTTAAAATATTATTTTAAGTCTCACTAGTCAACAGTATTCTGTCATGGAGACTATCCAGTCACATTATCCTGACACAGTGTGATATATTAGCTACCTGGAACTGAGTATGCTTAGCAACAAGTAAAAGTATCATTTTTAAAGACTTTGATATATCGCTGTCTGTGATCAAACCTTTATATTGTATTTTGTATGTGTGTCTATTATTGTCCAACAAGTGTTGAACCTTTGTCTGTTTGAATATGTGACATATTTTGAAATTTTCAAAAAGTTTTACTGGTATCTTTAATTATTTTGTTTTACTTCTGTTTTACAAAGGGGATGATTTGCATGATCTACCAACTGTGTTGAGTATCTTATCTGCACCTGATTTGAAACTGTTAGCGAAATCTTTCCACATAAACTGTGCTAGTCTTACCAAAGATAAGATTATAGAACAGTTGTTGAAGAAAAGTCAACAGAATTCCATATCTGCTTTATTCAAGGGAGGTAACAAGGGAACCATGGAAGGGACTATACTGACAAGGTAATCTCCCTTGATTTATTTAAAGACTATTATTACATCAAGTGTTACAACTCTTCAGAATTAATTACATTGAAATTTATAAAGATGATTATTTAAGAATCAAAATATTGGATAAATACTGAATACCACTGCGGTGTGTTGATCTAATAATTGGGGCCGTACTGTCTGGTACATGGACTCTGTGGTGACAATATTTCTGCGATTGATGAAGACTCAGCGGTAATTTTATCCACAGTATCTAACATCTTTTAATGTTGTTTTTGTTTCCATGATTGTTTGTGCAAACATCTTTACTACCTTATGGTGTATACATGATTGCATGTATAACATTCCAATTTGTTAGTGCTTATTAATTTGATTACTTTAGTGTATGTTGTTTGTTGAGAGGCTATTGTAAGATTATTGCACCCAATCGCTTTGCACCTTCCGGCGTTGTAATTTCGCAACTAAGAAAATAGAAAATTCTTATCAGGGATGCATATTATGTGTTAGTTTCTATACGGTGTGCAAATTTTACATATAACAAAAGCCAATCCAATACCGTCTTCAGTAAAAGTTCATTTTGATCCACAATCTATTGCCACAGATATTTAAATAGATTAATGAAATCCGCAGAGTTTGCAGCCCGCAGAAAAAAAACAAGTATACAGTACCTCGAGTTGGTTGTGTTATGCCTTATCGTGCGAGTGACCAGCTAGGTGGCGCGAAATTTGTTATAATGCAATCAACGATAGGCATTTGGGAGGACATAATCTCTCATTTGTTATATTGAATAGGAACTTGTTAACATTTTTTCAGGGCCAAATCTTACCTCGGGAAGGCATGTAGATTACGTGATGAACCAAGGACTGTATTTATCCGACTGTTAATGTTGTTCTCACTATATAACACTAACTTTGATGAGGAGAGTGGAGGAGGGGGACAGAATCAGCTGTAAGTATTTGTACATTCAAACCTGTATTATACTTTGGAGGGCTCTAATCAGATGATCGGTCGGCATATTTTTGGTTCATTGTGGCGGACAGACTCATCAGCCATTGATTGGGGGCATTATTGGACAAAATCAAGGTTGGACTTAGCGACAAAGGGTTTTATAAATCTGAGGCGCCGAAATGGTCTGCCAAAAGCTTATAGACATTGTACAATCAGTGGCTAATGCCTCTCCAACACCCGAGATCATTTAATGCCGATCATGCAGGGAAAGACAGGGAAAAACATTAGAGCGTAGACTGGACTATATGAAGTTTGTATTAGGACAACTGAGCATTTGAGATGAATTCAAATGTCTTTGTAGAGGTATATCATGCCTTGATGTAGTACTTCATAACCATTATCAGGCTTTCTACTGGGCCCTACTATTACTACTTTTCCTCACTATTTTGATCTGAGCCCTACTTTGCCCTACTTTTTTTAAAACAGCCCTATTATCTCTACTTTTTCATCTCAAAATGACAATAAAAATTAAATTTAGTGCAAAATGATACTTACTTCTTCCTTTAGTTGTAATTTCAGTGGAAATATAAAGAATGCATTTTTTCGGGATCGCTACACTCGCATCGTATGGAAAATCCATTTTATCATATTCTGGGGCAATTATTTTCTGTCATTCATCCTTTATGTATTTTATGGCACTCTAGCATCAAGTCCTGTATCTGTCTGTCGTAATATTTAACTAAAAAGGTCAAAATTCCTTCTTTATCCCTACTTTTTCATGTCAGAAATTCCTACTTTGCCCTACTTTTTCAATAATCTATGCACTACTTTTGCCCTACTATTTTTGAAGGGGCAGTAGAAAGCCTGCATTATGTAGTCTGTTACTATACAATTTGACGTCAATGTCTCAAGTTATTTTAGATACTGTTGTTATAATACAGGATATTATGTTGGAATTTGTGTTAAGTCATGAGAAAATTTAGGTAAATGACGTTATGTACTAAAGAAATACGATGGCTGAATGATGGAAAACGTTACATTTATTTCAAAATCTGGACTTCTTTGTTGCCTTAGCAACAATAACTGCTGTATATAATAACTCTGGAACATCACTAGCCTTATTCAAATTTACAAGATGATATTGGAGGTTGTCTTCATATGGTATCAATTTTAAGACGGTCAGTGACTCAGTAGTCAATGTTTAACTAATTTGTTTGGGGCGGTCCACATACTTTAATTGATAACTCTTATTTTCAAATTGAGTTCCTTGCAAATGTATAAATCTGTAAGTATACTTTTATGTCAAGGGTCTATTGAGTAATGGGTTTAGTGAAGTTATTACACAAAAGAGGGCCAGACTTCGTACAGTTCAGCTTCTCTAGAGTGACACCCATTGGGAAACACAAAGTTTGGTTGTTCTACAGAGGTTGCTGCTCTAGAGAGGTAAAATACAGAGTAAATGGTTACTTCTGTAACCAAATGGTTATTTTGCTATAGTTAGGTTGTTGCTCTAGATAGGGCAGTTCTGATGATGTTGCACTGTATATAAATATTACAGATTATCTTCTTATCTATCATTGAAATTTAATTTTCTCTTTCTTGTCTTTAGCTTTCAGATGTTGATGGTCAATATTGGTAGAGTTGTCTACCCTTCATATGCTGTGAACAGACAGAAGTCTGTATTCCAAGATAGATCAGCGTTAGTCAGGTAAGCATTTCTAGCAGTCCTAATTATGACCCCATAACTGCAAAATCAAAATGCTAAAATATTTGGTTTAGGGTCAGAAGTTAGCATTAGTTACCTTGGTTTCTGCCATTATAAAGTTTATGCGCATACAATTTGTTGAACTTATAGAATTCCAAATACAAATTATCTTACTTTGACATACCTGAATATTCTAGTGGTAGGGTGTGTACTTCAAGTATGATAGGTCACAGGTATGATGCAGGACTGTGTCATATATAGAAGATATTACATGAGTGCCTTTTCATATTGAATTTATTAAACGAGTTGAATAAAATAATAAAATGCGAGGCTCTGCCGAGTATTTTATCGATTTTATTCAACGAGTTTAATAAATTCAATGTGAAAAGTCACAAATGTAATGTTCTTTTTATCTCATGTTAGCGTTTTCCGGTCTAAACATAAAATAGCTAATTTTTTTCACTATAATAAGCGCCCACATTTTAACGACGTCGCCTACACTTTGAGTGACGTAACGTGAAAGCTTTATTACACTAGTGTATTATCAAAAATTAATAATGGCTTTATTACGCTTCCGCGACGTCAAACCTGGATAATAGTTATTTCCATATTGTATGCTCTGCATAAAAGAGAAAGCTTGAATCTGACTCTTACACTCCTGGTGATGAATATCACCAGGAGTGATGTGTCAAGAAAGGTTACCGTACAAATAAACAAGTAAGTATAAACCAATGCAGACATTGTATTTGTGCTGGATGACTGTATGGATGGATGTGTCACAAAGTTTGTCCGCACTTGTTCTCATTACCCAGTGGTCGGTACCCAGTGGTCGGATGCCAATCAAACTTCACATGAATACTTGGGTACCAAGCTTTGTTGTGCATGCTGTCAGGAATTTTAAGAGTTATTGCCCTTTGTGCCAGACTTTTTTGACTCAAAGAAATTTGAGTTGTTATATATTGATTTATGTTTTGCGTCTTTAATTTACCTAGATTTGAGACGGCCTTGCAGTTTGAGATGGACATTCAAAGTAAGATGGAACATGGGAAATGGAAAGATGCATATGAGATATACAAAGATGCTAAAATGGTCGGAGATCAAGTTTGCCATAATAAACAGTATATGAAGTATGTAAAGTTCAACATACACCTTCATGGCATATAGATTTCGAGGCATACTTGTTAACTCCCCAGCTTTGTGTTCTCCCACTTTCTGTCTTCTGTATATTTGCTGTAAAAGCACATATTTTCATAAAAGTAATATTATTTTAGTAAAACACAGATCTATAGTAGTTTTTAGTGAAGTTTAAAAATCTAAAATAAAATAATGCATTGAACTAACTACCTTAGAAAATTAAACATGTGAAATATTTTGCCTCGCAAAAATACATGATTTTATGGTATGGTATGGTGTAATGTTATTACATGTACATTTATTATATGCTATCAATGGATTACAGAGATTTATCAGTGAAAACATTTTCACTCGTACTCATGGCTACGCCACTCGTGAAAATATTGATTTTCGTTGATCACTCGGTGAATAAAATTCCATCTTACATGTAATTTTCTGCAAATCATACTATGTTAATCATTTGCAGATGGGATTCTAAACTTCCACAGTTCTTGCGGTTCTACACCGCTGGGTCTATCTACGTCCGTATAGACAGTCACGGAGTTGAAATCTTACAGCGACTTAAACTGTATCAAGAGGCTGTGAATCTGCTGGAAGAGTTATTGAAACAGGATCTGTATTGTGAACATTATCGTGGACATTGGTACGAGAGATTGGCTCTCAATCTAGAGGCTCATTTGAAGTCTGTCATTAAGGTGGGTACATTTGTGTACAATTTCATACTGCTTCAAAGTAGTTGGTATATATTTAAGAAATGATGAATATGTACCGGTGTTGTATCATAGAATAAAGCACAGTCACAAGGTCAGATGCGTAGTAATTTAATCACGACTGTAGCACAACTGATTTAATGTAAGCATCCAAACAAGCGACTGTGCTTTATTATAGATAAAACTAAGGTAAGTAACATATTCAATATTATAATTCTAACATACTAGTAACGAATATTCCCCATTTGACAACACATCAAGACATAGTAACCGCAGCACTATTTTCGTCTCGTAAGGCTAAAGTGATTTTGCCGTATCTGTGTTTTATCGGGAATTGTGAACTTGGCCGAAATTGCTGGTTGTGTTTGAATGCTGTGTAGATGTCTGTTAGTCAGTCTTATTGGTCAATACTGAACACTTGATTCTAAATATCCGATTAATGAGATTCATATAGTATTAGATGAGTTACAGCCCTTGCATGTATCACTCATAAATCATTAGAGTTACATGCATTCATTAAATATATTGTCATAGAATTATAAGCATGACAGTTGTGCACTATTGCATTATGATTAAAATTTGTTCAGATAAGCAGAGTTATGGCCCTTGAAGTAATGCAGAGTTAGTACTCCTTTAACATGGATTCTTAGTTTGTGTCGCAAATAACTCTTAGACAGCTACAGCCTTTCAACTTGAAAGGAATATTAGTAAACCTGTGTAGTTGCGCGACTAGGTATTTGGATTCAGTATTAGTACTAACCACCTCTTCGATAGCCTAGTGATTGTGAGTCCGCTTCGAGTGCTGGAGGTATCGGGTTCGATCCCAGGCCGCATCATACCAAAGATGAAATAAAAATGAGACCTGGTCACCAGTAATTCCCTCGCTAGTAGCTCACCAAAAAGGGAAACTGGCTTCTCTTCTCTCATACCCTCTTGGCGATTGATAACATCAGGAATGAGGTGTAAAGAGTGATTAATATAAGTTGAAAAAACTTAAAAAATTAGTACAAAATAACCAGTATTAGCTGATTTAATTACAGCCCTTGACACGATCAAATGGCAAGTGGGGGCATTCGTGTCTTATGAATGCATTTCTAGTGATGTCCTTATTTAGTTTTTACACTTAATTGTAACAATTTAAGTTTGACCATCTTTCAGAGTTTAACAGTCTTGAAGAGGGGTTTATCAGATGACACAGTTCGTACTGGTAGAAGATTAGCTTTATATGAGAGAGCTAGAAAAATCTGTGAAGCCCCGAAATCAAAGTATGCAGATAGGATCTGTGAGTTTGTGCATGATGTAGTGCTGCCGACTCCAGAGGTTTGTGTTTCATTTTGTTATGCCCCCGGTAGGTCTGGTAGTTGGTCGGTCAGTAGACCAAATGGTTTCTGTTCAATAACTCAAAATCACTTGGCCCTAGGATCTTCATGGAGGCTGGTCAGCATCAGTAGATGACACCTATTGATTTTGAGGTCAGTAGGTCATGGTTACTGTGACCTTTACCATTTCTAAACAATTGGGCTGCCATCGGGGCGTACATGTTTTACAAACAACTCTTGTTTTGTTATAGATCTACCAAATATTGTATTGAATTCCTATTATGAGGCTTTATTCATCTTTGGCGGATCAGGCCATGGAATGGGGCTATGTATTTTAGGGCACAAAGTATAGTAATGTGGGGAAACTGGCTGCTATAGGTTAAGGCAGCTTCTAAAAATTCGACAAAAATATCATTAACATGACTGTCGATTTTCCTCCTTATTTGAGAAGTTGTTGATTCCTAGTGGTAGGGTAGGTTAGTACAAGGTTAGAATATAGCTAATTCATGAAAACTGGTAAGGTGAATTTGTCGCTGTATATAACTGAAAACTTGTTAAAGGCGTTAAACCCGAATAAACATAAACAGAGTTAGTCTTCATTTCATGAATTTATGACAGAGAATTTTCATACAACATCTCATGTTAGTTATAGATTTGGAAAAAATATTTTATACTTCATTTCAGGTACAAATTGAGGGTATGGTTATGTCGGATGCTACATCTATGGGGATGAAGTACCAGTTCATCATGCAAGGTGATACTGATTCTGTTACACTATGTGCAGTGGAAGAACTTGTCCTCGAACATTATAAACAAAATGGCTACCCTGAAGGTGAGTGATATTTGGTGGTATATATATCTCCGACATATTTTGGGGGAGACATGTTGTTTTTGTGCTGGATTGATGGATGTAGCAAAGTTTGTCTGCGCACTAGTCAGTTTTCAACTAGAACTGTGGCCATACGGCTGACTAATGTACCCCCGCGTGGCAAAAATCATTGCAGCTAGTTTAAGTTGCTTCCACAAGAACTGTTCACTATATATTGTATCGTCCATAAAAGTACAAAGGGCCATAATTCTGTCAAAAATCATCGCAGTGCGAATTATTTCCTTTATGCACATCTACATGTTATGGTTGTTCATCTGTTAAAGTTTGAAGGAAATGCTGCAAAAACTGTAGGAGGAGTTGCGTCCACAAGAATGCGTCTACGGACAGACAGACGGACAGACAAGCTGAATCCAGTATACCCATCTTACAACTCATTGTGCGGGGGGTATAATAAAAATTCACAATAAATAGTTGGTACCAAGCCTAGTTGTGCATATTGTCAGGAATGTTTTGTCGATGGTATACTGGAGGTATGACCCTTAAATGGGTAAATATAAGTTTGTCCATACTTGTTCTACTTATAGCCATTGGTCAGATTTCAATGAAACTTCCCATGAATAGTTGGTACCAACTACATGTACCAAGCCTGATTTTGCATTTTGTCACCAACTTTTGTTGAACTGCTCAGAATGGACCAGATTTGAACAACTGTTCCCAGTAGACTAGATTTGGGCAATATCCAAGACCTGATTTTGGCAATTTCTCAGAAGGGACCAGACTTGCCTGGAGTAATCAGAAATATTTGTGGGAAATGTAACTTAAATAGGTTAACAATCATTGCAATATTGTTTTACAGGTCTTCATGCCGAAGGATCTGTTATCAGTAACCTGTTTGTACTATTATTCTGGGACATTATGTTTATGGATATACCGGATGTATTTCACGGACCATTCCAATCCTGTCCTCTAGATATGGCTACACGAGATTTCTATCTCAATAGACAACAGTGTGTAGATGATAGGTTGGAATGGATACAGACAGCATCGGTTGATGTAAGTGTTTTAGTGAATGTTTAGTTGATTGTTATTCCCCATCTTTGATGAAGGTGTATATTGCTTTGCACATGACGGTCGGTCGGTCAGTTGGTTGGTTGGTCTGTCAGTAGACCAAATGGTTTCTGGTCAATAACTGAAGAACAATTACCCTAGGATCTTCACACTGTACATGGAGGTTGGTCAGGAACAGTAGATGATCCCTATTGATTTTGAAGTCAGTAAGTCAAAGGTCAAGGTCGCTGTGACCTTTAACATTAATAACTATTTGCCTGCAATGGGGGCAGACATGTTTTACAAACATATCTTGTTTTGTTTGGGTTCAATGCTATTTCTCGCCCCAGCTACTGATTCGCCTAACTAGTTTCCCTTTACCAAACCTACTGAGGTCAAAATTTTAGCCTAATTTGAGGGGTCTGTATTAATAAAGCACAATACGTGCATACCATTGTTCATAATACTTGCTGCTAATGAAAACAAAAACTCGAGTAAAATATAGACAAGAAATTGACTCTTAATTATGATAATTTTGAAACTAATGGACAGTTTAACAGGATCAAGTTAAAATATTTCCACACTAGTCTATATAATGACACTTAGTGATGACACCATGTGAAACGATGTTGAGCTTTCTTGACTGTTTGACTTTTATTTGGGTTTAATGCTGTTTCTCAACAATTTTACAGTTAGATACGACTGCTGATTCACCTAACAAGTTTCCCTTGACTGTGTCCTTACCAGTACTAACTTATCCTTCCACAAGAAAATAGCAACATCTCCACATGTGGAGGAAAATGAGACATTATTGTCAAATTTTCATGGACCTTAGCCGCGACTACCCTCTTGTTTGTATTATGAGTGTGTTTTTATGCACCACCAAATAACTTTGGGGAATCGAAATTTGCCTTTGTTGTTTATTGCATGTTTTTACATCAGGATCTAAAGACAGAGGTAAACAAAGTCTGGGAGGCAAATAGTGGCAAAATGTGTACTGGTATAAACTGGGACAAGTTTTCAACTTCCGAGACTCATCAGGTATATGGATGCTAATAGACTATTATACAGTCGACACTCGTTATGTCAACATTTTTGGGACCGTCAAAATTATGTTGACATATCCGAATGTCGACACAACAGGAGCCAACAATTCTGACAAATTTTATTACCAGTCAAAATTCATGATAACCAAGTCCTCTAGCCTTCTGTTGGTGCCGTTGTTACATCAGTTTAAACATGAACTAATACATTTGTACGACTAAATGTTCAAGTGTTTACGAGAGGGACGAGTTTATAGCCACGTTTTCAAACAAGAATAGTACGGGATCAGCACCGCAATTATGGCTTTTAGCCCTTACCGGTTTCGCTTACACAACATTTTAATTTATTATTGTAAACAAAATATTATTTTAATTTCATACGCTGAAATACGTTACCATTTGCTTCTAAACTTCGATTTAACATCATTCAAATGCATTCAATCATTCAAACTGTGAACACATAAACAATGGTTCAAAACAGAAGAATTTTCGCGGTCAATTAACAACTTTTTAATTTCAATAGCGTCGACGCAATGTCAACACAAACATTGACAATAAGGTGCGAAAACAGCATTTGGGCCAGAAAAGTCGTGTCGATATAAGCGGAGTGTCGCCACATGTATGTCAACTAAACCATCATATTTAAGATAGAATATTGAGCAAGCCAAATTGGGGATTTGAAAGTATGTCGACATAACCGAAGTGTCGATACAACCGATGTCGACACAACGAGTTTCAACTGAACATCTCATGTGGTGATAATATTTAAAACAAATGATAGAAAAATGGTTTTGAAATTATCATCAAAAGAAAGCAAATCAATCCAGATTATATCTGAAACCAACTGATATTAAATCACACTCTTCAGTTACCAATTTGTATAAACGTACATGGTAGGTGCATGATTATATAATTGACATGTATGTCTACGTTTCTGTGTAAAGTAAAGGTTGAGTGTGCTTTCACCTGTATTTTAAGGGACAGTCATTTCGACTTTAGTATGAGTTATGGCCCCTGATAGGGCCAGAAATAGGATCTTACTTGTTGCTAACACAAAAAGGTTATTACCAGCACAGTCAAGTGACTGAGCAGAGTTGTCTTTTATGTTGTGCCATCTAAAAAAGTATTTTATCTATGTTTATAAAACTTTAATATTTTTAAAAGTAAGTAGTAAGCAAGATTAGTCTTAATTTTACGAGATTAACATATTTACAATAATGCAATCTTCCATATGGGCCTCACAGGAACTATTACATGGAGTTTGTGTTTTACTTGATTTTGGTGAGAATAGTGTTATGCAGCTTGTTTGAACACCTGTTTTTCAAAACTCAGTATTCGTCATTTTGACTGAGGCTTTTTTCATGCAGAGCTAGCAATGTGTGTACTGTTCTTTTTTTAGCGCCTTTGGTGCTCTGCTGTTTCTGTTGAGTGCTGCCTTCTCTGTCTGAGTTGTTATTATGTTTTTTCGTGTATGAAATTTCTACATTTCATATTTAATCATTTAACAGAATTTAGTAAGCTGTATGGGAGGTACAATAATTGCTGGAATATTGGAGAGGTATGTTCAAGATCCTAGACACACACGGAGTGGATTTCCTGATCTCACATTGTGGAATACAGAAACTAAACAATTCAAGGTATAGTTTGTGTTCATATGTTGGGTGGTCAAAAAGTTACCAGATGTTTATTAGCTCCGCAATTCAAAAGATAAGAGGAGCTATTGCAGTCACCCGAGCATCAGCATAATGGTAATGTTAAAGTTTTTGTGTTAATATTATATTGAGGGGCTGTCAAAAAGTTACATTGTCAAGCTGTTTATTAGCTCCACTATTCAAAGAATAAGGGGAGCTATTGCAGTCACCTGAGCGTCAGCATTATGCTAATGTTAAAGTTTAGGTATAACCTCTCATATCTTCCAATTTCATGGACTAATTGCTTTGATACTTACTTGTTCACCATCATGACCCCATCCCCCATACAGGAGTAGATAAATCTGTCAAGCATTTTGTTGAAATTATGCGTTATTTTCGACTTAGAAATTTGTGCTAAATATTGTATAATAATAATCATAATAATAATGAATAGGAGTGTGAAAGGGGTTGATTTTGTTGTTGAATTCATACTTGAAATTCATGAACTATTATCATGTTTCCCACATATAGTGGGAGAGACATGTTTGTTTTGTGCTGGATGGATGTCACAAGGTTAGTCCAGGCTTGTTGTCCTTGTTGGATGTCAATGAAGCCTCAATTTGAATCAATGAATAGGTGGTACTAAGCCTAGTTAAGCTTATTGCCAGGAATGTTAGGTCAGATAGATATTGCTAAAGTTATGGCCCCTTTGTGGGAGACATACATTTTTATGTCAAAAACCCATACTTTTTTATATCAAAAACCGGTCCTTCCAGTTGCTATTTTGATATACATATGAATGATTTTACTGTAACTTTCTGTCTACAGATCTGTGAAGTTAAGGGTCCCAATGATAGATTGTCATACAAACAAATACTGTGGATAGACTATCTTCTCAAACTTGGTGTGGATGCTGAAGTGTGCTATGTCAAAGGTAAGTGACCACGCCCATTTTGATGAAAAATCATATACAGTAGAACCTGTACGAACGACCACCTCTATTAAGCGACTTCTCTATTAAACGACCACTTAAGATCCCGCCCTTGAATTTTCACTATATAAAGTGATTCTATTAAGCGACGTTTCAGTTATCCGACCAGCGACCGCCTTAAACCAGTCCTGAGGGTTAAAATTTAATCCATTCAACGACCACATACACTTAAATTCGTCGAGCATTCACACCTATGAAAACAGTTGGTCGATTAACCTGTTAAATGGTCGTATGTAAAGATAATTGTTGTAGATTAGTGGTTATCAACTAAAAAAGTGAGAAAAACAAACTAATAGTGAGGGATATGAAGCAAATAAAACAAGAATCATGGTCAACTAACATTATCCGGGTGGACAAGTGGTCCAGTGGTAAGAGCTAATGACTGCTGATCCAAAGGTTGAAGGTTCGATCCTGCATTTCTCTGCTTTTCCATGCTTCTGAAACTGGGGCATCTTCTGTACTATGCAATATCCCCCAAAAACTAAAGTGACCAACCTCTTCTTGGGGCCTCGCCCATATGGATTTCCGGTGGCAAGGATAAATAAAAGCATATAAATCATGAAAAATAACATTACACATGTTCACCATCGTAATAAAAAAATTCCATATTAGTGCATATAACATTGTAACTGTACTGTATTAGATAGTAGCAGTACTAAATAAAGATATGAAAACACGGCATAGTACTTAAACCAATAATTTGGGCCTGATCTATTAAGAGACCACTTACTTAAGTGACCGTTTTATCCCGGTCCCAAGGGTGGTCGCCCAATGCAGGTTCTACTGTATTGAAAATAATATGAACAAATGCACTGCATCTAGCGGGGATTTCCCATCAGGTTTTTTAATAATCTGGCAGAGGATAAAAAGGATCTAAGGAATTTTTTTGCTCCACAGACCTCTGGCTGCCAGGCAGTACCACATAGAAGAACAGGCGAACAAATATTCAGAAAAGAGTGTTTTCCGATCTAGGAGATGGGTTGAACAGATATGCCCTATATCTAGTCATTATAGTTTTACACTCGTCTTTTATTTGTTATTTAATTTCAATTCAACAAAATTATTCACAAGTTGGCGCGCTATGTCGTGCGACGACGTCGCGTTAACGTGCGATGACGTCATGTTAAATAATTGACCTTTCTGCAGACGCTTCGTAGCCACGCCCCCTATAGTTACGGGTATTTGTTGTTGCTATGCAAGACAAGCTTTCATTAAAATGGCGTCTAATACGGAGATGTCGTGTGATGCTCTTGATACAATTCCGTTAAATATTTCGCTTTTAGCCAATGTTTTGTTAACCATAATAATGTGCCTACTTAAAACTCGATCAAATCGATGGTTTTTAATCGAAGAATTTTACGTAAACAGTTACTGAATCGAAGCCAAGCAGACACTCACAAGCGTAATTTTGCCGCTCTATCAAAATGTTTCTTCTATCTAAATAGCTATTTATGTATAGTTTTTGCGCAAATCGGGAATGACCTGGCTCGAAAGACACACCCTTTATTGTAACAAAGAAATCATTCAGGGTTAATGCATATATTTACATTTACCCTACCTCTGACAAATTAGTAGCTAAATCAACGAAGGTGATTGGTCCATTGCGATCACGTGGTGACACGATGTGATCCAATACCAGGTCACTAAATTCAATACCTAGTCACTAAATTCAATACCCGGTGCCCACGTGACCAGGCCTATTTCAATACCTAGTCACTAAATTCAATACCCGGTGCCCACGTGACCAGGCCTATTTCAATACCTAGTCACTAGCGCTAAGGGAAGAAACTCTAGCTGTACTGTTTACAGCAGTCAAGGTCGCTCGAACAAAAAAATCGTGTGCTCAACTATACGAGTTAAATTAAGATGAAAATCAGACGCCTAGTGATCAATGGGTATCATTTTCACAGGCTTTAACACTGGATGGATTCGGGATTGATCGTCCACCGAGTTGAGCAGTCATGTCGACGTGGATCGTAAATTTAAAAACTCGTCGCGAAATCATGTTGCACTTTTGGATTATATGCAAGCACAATTGTATGATGTTTGTTGCTGTCTTGTGATTATGAATTAGGCCAGCATCTAACTGCATACCGTGTCGCTTTGCAATATCTTCGATTTTCCGAGCGGAAAGACCGCAGAGTTTACTGGAGGAAATATTCGAGACGAATGTCATGAACTTGATGAAGTCCGAGATGGTTAAAATTATGTCTAAACAAAATGAAAGCCTTTTATGAAATGCTTTTGTAGGTATGTCGCCGATTTTATTTATTTTGAAGTATATTTAGACAACAAAACACGGTGTAGATTGTCAATGAATATTTTATGTACACAGTGTTTACATTGTTGTCTCCCTTGACTAATGTACGTTCTGTACGAGTTTGCTCCCTTTTGGTCTGGGGCGGCTCTCGGTCTGGGATAGGGTGTAGTTGAAATAACATCTTAATAATTAGTCAACCCTTGAGAGTCATGCCATTTTCAACTGGTCTAATTTTGAGTTGGTCTTTATATTGAGGTTTATAAAAGACCAATGTACGTATTTCAGCGCTCTTTCTATAGAGGTGGTCTTTAATTTAGTGTGGTTATCCATTATAAAGGGTCATCGGTAGGGTAAATTCGTTGCATGGTCATCTAGTGACCTGGTACGGGATGATACATGGTCAGTAAAATTCGTACCATGACTCGGCTTCGCCTCGCCAGGTACGAATTTTACTGACCATGTATCATCCCGTACCAGGTCACTAGATGACCATGTAACTAATATTACCCTACCTCTGACAAATTAGTAGCTAAATCAACGAAGGTGATTGGTCCATTGCGATCACGTGGTGACACGATGTGATCCAATACCAGGTCACTAAATTCAATACCTAGTCACTAAATTCAATACCCGGTGCCCACGTGACCAGGCCTATTTCAATACCTAGTCACTAAATTCAATACCCGGTGCCCACGTGACCAGGCCTATTTCAATACCTAGTCACTAGCGCTAAGGGAAGAAACTCTAGCTGTACTGTTTACAGCAGTCAAGGTCGCTCGAACAAAAACATCGTGTCTGGGATAGGGTGTAGTTGAAATAACATCTTAATAATTAGTCAACCCTTGAGAGTCATGCCATTTTCAACTGGTCTAATTTTGAGTTGGTCTTTATATTTAGGTTTATAAAAGACCAATGTACGTATTTCAGCGCTCTTTCTATAGAGGTGGTCTTTAATTTAGTGTGGTTATCCATTATAAAGGGTCATCGGTAGGGTAATATTAGTTACATGGTCATCTAGTGACCTGGTACGGGATGATACATGGTCAGTAAAATTCGTACCATGACTCGGCTTCGCCTCGCCAGGTACGAATTTTACTGACCATGTATCATCCCGTACCAGGTCACTAGATGACCATGTAACTAATAATACACAGTAGATCTATAATGGAATCTTCCATACACTATAGCATTTCATCTTCCATAAACGTTCGTATGATCGTGTGTTTAATAAATAATCGAATTCAAATGTGCGTAAAATATTATTTAAGTAAAGTTACAAGACCTCCTGATTTTCTGCGTCGTGTTTTTATTGATGTCTTCCGTGTGATCTACCGCTTATAGCGGGGACATACATTTTGTTGATTACTTACAACTGAGTCTGTATTTGATTGCAACTTCCGCAAAAAATTAGTGCTACGTTAAAATAGATGAATGTGAATCTTTCAAATCTCACATCGCTACGTAATACATGGTTTGTCATTGACAGTCAGCATATCAACACATTTCTAATGTACAATCACGCAAAGACCTAAAAATAACTTTGGTCTTTGAATCACGCGTTAACAAGTAAATAAATATCGTTTTCTAACATAACTTTAAAACTGTCGGGTCAAGTGCAATAATGTGGGCTACACATATTTTATATGCACCATTATACAAGAAATAAATAAGCCCTAGATTATAAGTTAGTTAAAATTCCAATGTGTTATAATTATACTTGATGATCTCGTTTAGTTTCGTATCTCGGACATCAGTCGGGGACCAGTGATATACCGCGGTGTCTTGTTAATTGTCAATAATCAATGTGACACATAGCGGTTTCCGTCAGGACAGGGGAACAGTATGGGGTCAGTTAGTTTTATACATAATTGCTATAAATGTTTTGTAGTAATGTGTATATATCCGACAGGTCTCTGACCTATAGATACTTTGAAATAAATTGGTACATGTATCGATCTATCATGATTTACAATAGCTGTCCGGACCCTACAGTACATACATTTAAAACAATTTTTATAAGCTTTGGAGATTGAATGCAATTAGCACCACAAGGATATCAACTGAAAAGCGCTATATAACTATTACATAGACCAAAACAACATAATGTTCAATATTATTAAAACACTTCACAATCATTTTTGATGGGAAATACACACATTCTCGTTATTTGGGGGTTATGTGTCCTTATTCTATATCAAATAATAAAATAATTTCACGAATCTATGGTTTAAAGTATATATTTTTAAAAACATTCATATCAAATTAAAGAAGAAGCTTTCTAGTTTCACAACATGATGTAATTATTTCGAATTATATTGATATAAATATCAATGATATATTAAACTTTTAAATCAGACTATATTTGAGAAAAATATACATATATAGCTACTACTTCTGAGGCCTTATGGATTTAATAAATTAATTCACTTTCATGACATTGCTACCAAATTAAAGTTTAAGTTCTCAAGTTTTTAAACATACCAGAACTTTAAAAATGTGGTAAATATTAATAAAATAAGGCTTAATTGAATATTGCACAATTTACATTGATTTTAGCTTGTCTAATGTCCAGGTTGTCTAACAAGATGGAAGCGATAAATCGTTGCCCAAATGCTGCAATCTGATTGGCTAACGCCACCTGTCTATCAAAATTGGCAGAAAGGTCAATTGGACGTCATTTCCGATGTCGCCAGATTGTTTTTACGCTGGATTAAATAAGACATATATTTTTTCAATAATTTTCATGATTTGAATCAGGCTTATATGCCGAAATGTTGTTAAAAGAGTGGAACTGTGTTTACATTTAATATTGGAGAAAAATAAATTAAACAAGATTGGTTCTCAAATCTTGAGCAAGAACTTGCCTCTACCGGAAGTGGGACGTGAAATCCAGTCTACCGATTCATTATTCTGCTTCCGGTTTGTCAAAAAAATATAGGCCATAACCAATGCAAAACTACAACAACAACAATCACGTGTTTTTCGCATGTAATCGTTAATGGGGATTTTCCCGGCCGCACATAAATCCCCTAATAGTACCAGGTATGCACCTATAGTGGGATTCCAACCAATACTGTACTGCATAATCTGGCTATCAATGTGATTTACAAAAGCATTAGTCTAATAGACCACTCGGCAGTTGCAAAAACTGCCAAAAAGTTACATAAATAATCAATACCAATGTAAGAACATCATAACACACTAGTAGTATGAGTTGATATGAATGTGTGGATAATTGACAACACTGGCATTACATAGGGGGGGGGGACTTTTTACATTCGCGACACAGCACAAATACAAGCTCTTTTGTGAAATAAATAGTGTGCACATATATTGGGACTGGGGTTGGAATCCATACTGTATGGCGCCATCACCTAGCAATGGAAAGTACAGTGCATTCAACCTCACAGGCAGGTTTGAATTTAAACATGTTGACTACCTAATTCACTTAAATTCAGGTGACTACATGTAATAACTCCAAGCATGAAATGTGACTGTAGTTTTGTTTTGAAGCATACATTTCTAACTCTTGGTAATGTTAGTTGTTTGCTTTTACTGACATAAAGTGTGATTTCTTTCTTTTTTCAGCTGTTGGTTCGAAGAAACTGAAGCCTTTAGAAAATAGAGATTGAGTTTTCTATTGTCTTAGTGTTTGTGATAACTTTACATGATTGTGTGATGCTAAAAAGTGCTACATTGTTTACCGGTATTTAGCATAACCTTTCCCAACAATTATGACCTCAATGACTCCCGCATATAGTCTATTAGTGGGATTGCATTAAAAATTCATAAGACTAATGAGTACCAAGTCTAGTTGTGTATGTGCCAAGGGAACATTAATTTAATTGTTCTCTATATATTTAGGGAGTTATGGCCCTTTGATTATTATATCTTTATTGTCAGTGTTCCATTTATATTTATGTGTTAGGGGTCTATGTGGTATAGTGTTAATGGTGGTCTTTCAACTCAAAGAGAGCTATAAATATCCAACAAAATTTTTTCCTTATTTCTTCGGTTAATGGTGCCATTGTTCCTTGTTGATGTTTAAATAACATTTGTTTGCATTATTTTGTGGCATGCTTTAGAACTTTATACCTGTTTTATAGAATAATTTAGAAATGAAATACATTTTTACACCACATAATAACTGTTGTTATTGTGCCCTAGTCGTGATAACAAGCTCCACTTTAATGTTCCCGGACCAATTGCCCGTTTGTACAAGTTGACTAGAAAATAATGTGCCAGAACCGCTTTCACTTGTCCTCCAAAAAGACTTCTTCAAGCTATGTTTCCATGTTTCATTCATTTGACTCTGCAGTATTCAATTAACTTTTACTCACATTTTGCACCAACTATGCCTGAATATTTCATTTGCCAAATTTGGCAAGTACCTGTCAGATGTATATGCCCGAGTGAACACATTTGCCACGGGCATCACTCAATGGGGTAAAATCAAAGTCTGGGCTAATACATATAGATACAGCTCACATATGTACGATATTTGTCACCCTTATGTATTTAAGAAAACAATTAAAAACAAAATTATTCAAACTAAAATGATCATCTATAGGAAATAATTTTACACAAAATGAACTTACCTATAATTCAGTTGATGACACAACAATAATCCTACCAGCAAATCCTTGAATAGTCCTTCATTTATCCTTGTCCAATTCCTTCCATGTTTTATCCTTTAAAAGCCCTCCAGAAGACTTCACAATTTTTGACTGCAGTAAAATTCACCAGCCAAAAAAAGTGCTCAACTGGAGGGTGGGGGCATGCTCTACCTGCATACCTGTCTATACTCGGCCAACCACCCTCTTACCTAACCTAGAATGCCATAGACAATTACAAGCCCTAGCAACATAAAACCTATCTAATATCAGTACTTAGAACTATGTTTAAATCTAACCTTAAACATTACACCACACATATCTAATCTAGAACATATAGCACCACACAAATGTAACCAAGAACATAGCACCATACATGGCTAAGACTAATATAGCACTTAAAACTGCACATATCTTACCTAGAACATAGCACCGCACACATCTAACCTAGAACAAAGCACTGTACATATCTAACCTAGAACAAAGCACTGTACATATCTAACCTAAAACATAGCACTGTACACATCTAACCTAGATCATGGCACTGTACACATCTAACCTAGATCATAGCACTGTACACATCTAACCTAGATCATAGCACTGTACACATCTAGCCTAGATCATAGCACTGTACACATCTAACCTAGATCATAGAACTGTACACATCTAACCTAGATCATAGCACTGTACACATCTAACATAGAACTGTACACATCTAACCTAGATCATAGCACTGGACATATCTTACATAGAACCTAGTACTGCACTTACCAGACCCAGAACATAACACTTCACTTATCAAACCTAAAACTATTCACATCCAACACTTAATACTAAGGACGTGCATCATTCAATTCACTACAAATTAGATAACATGTATTTCTATAATCATCGAAGAAAACATCCAAGAAAGACACACAAATGAACCAACCAAACATATAGCTAGACATTCAAATACAGAGAAATGGTTAATGGCTTCTTACATTAGTGCAATCAGTATCACTAGAGCCAGTTAGACAAACCAATACATTTTAGAATGGAGTACAAATGAACAACAACTTCAACACCAAATAAGAAACAGCAAAATGCACATGAGTAGATTGAAATTAACAAACAAGTAACAAATCAATAGGAGCCACGGCCGGGGATCAGTAGTTAGTCTGCTGGATTTGTAATAAAATCTGGCGAGTTAGGTTCGATTGCCGGTCGCAGCAGGTCATACACTTCCATACATATGTGGAAATGTAAGTAATTAGTTAGTACTGGTTAGGATATAGTCCCAAGAAAACTGGTATTAAAGGTGAATAGACTGCCGTATATCACTGAAAAATCGTTGAGAAACGAACAAACGCTAATCAATAAAAATATAAATACCCAGTGCCTTGAAAATGATTTAGATTCATCATTTGATAGATACAAAAAATAAATTCCTAGATCCACTACCTACCTATAATGATCTCCTAAGAGTACCAATACTTAGTGAAAATACTTACGGAAGTTTGGATGATTCCTATTGACATGCACCTGGTGGCTGTGCCTAGCTGGAGCATTCACAGGGACCCTGCTGAAGTGATACCTAGACTTAGAATAATACGGACGGCTATCACTATGGTAAGTAGGGCTACTATACCTGGGTACCTTAGTTTTGGTTGGACGCTCGTCAGGACTATGTTCCCTCTTCCTCTTACCACTCGATCTCTGACCTACATCAACAACACAACTACCTACACCAGTAGCAGCTCTAGACTCAGCAACTACTGTATCACTATTAGAGACAGACTCCTCTTCCCATTCTCTCAGCTGCGACCACATCTCAGCACTCATACTGAAACGATTATAAATCAGAGTATAAATCACACATGGAGTTGTTGTTAAAAGAATAATACTTATAAATTAAACATTTGCTGTGATGACTCAGTATGCGCGACGTGGGTCCATGTCAGACTTTAGACATTGTGTATGCATAGACTTCTAAAGGTACAGTATAATCTCAATAAAAAGACTACAATTGAAAACTTGTCTCATTCAATACATTCAGTTAGTCCTATATTTCAGTTAAGTAGAGAAACAGATAATCAAATGGACACATATCCCAAGATCATAGTGAAACTGTAAAAAAGGATTTGAATTTTGAGGTGGTCTTATAATTGAGATTTTACTGTACAACATGAACAAAAATACACTCCAACAAACAGCAACACATGGAGACTGCAACAAAATTATCAACAGACAGCTAATATAGTTATGTCAAATGCTCAAACAAATTCAGATTGTAACATCACTGTTGTGCAAAATTATTTACCTGCTCTTTATGATCGGTCGTATGATCATGTTTATTATTTTAAGAAGTTAAAACTTTCTTAGGATACATTAACGAATACTTATATATGACAGTACTGCTGAATACTATTGAGTACTGGTCAGAAAAACTTTTGCCCAAAACTGCACTGTAGCAGTGTTTCATTTTGGCGAGAGTCCAGAGTCCCTCAGACTCGTCAAAACTGGTTGGAATTAATTAAATTTTGAAAGTACTTATTTTTACAATTATAGTGGGACTCAACCTTTTATGTTCGGTGGGAAAGGACTAAAAACCAAAATGAATCACTGCTGTAGTCTAGATATAACTCAAGTCTCTGACAATAATACTAGCCTTCAAACCAAGATTGGTAATGTAAATGCTATACAGTAACAGGCAAGAAAAAGTTTGTTTCAAGTAGTATGTGTATGTTTTGAATGCTATAAAACAGGTTATATATGATGTTGACATTGAATAATTATCGCAATCGGAAATGCTAGTAAATAAAATCATCATTTTAAAATGCTGTCAATCTTTGTTTATAAACAAGGCTAGTAATGTTGTTAGCTATCAGAATCTAATACAAAAAAATCAGTTCATACAATGTGCCCCAAAGCTCTGGAAATTCATTGGAAGAACTTCGGACAGAGTGAGACTTCGATGTACCAGCCAACTTGATGCCAAGACTGAAAATGAAACACCTCCACTTATTGATTTTCAACTTTCATGACTAGATTCAAGATCTAGAAAGGCCCATTCATAAAAAAGAACTAGACAATTACTGAATAAGTAGTGTTTAACTTTAATGATATATCTATCAACAGATCTGTGATTGGTACAGTAGAGCAAAAAGGAGGAACGACCCCCCAACCAGTAGGCAGTACCCATCACCCATGCAAAAACATTTTTACTTTTAGTCAGACTGAATCTGGCCCCTTTAAACATATAAAGAAGAAACAATCATAGGCCTGCATCGTGGTTATACATTATTTATACAGTATTGTTACAATTTCTATTCACAAAAACAACAACTAGACTCATAATAATCGACTAAATACTGTTTTCACCCGTGTAAATGAACAGTTACAAAGGAAGCGTTTGCAACCGGAAGTAGAGACGAACATGGCAACGACACAATGGAGTCTTAGTAACAACAATAGAACAATACAAAATCGTCATTTTCTCTGTGTTTGGCCTGTTGATACATCAAAAACAAGGCAATTGAGTTAATAAAATATTAAAAGAACTCTGCAGATAAGCTTCATTCCTAATTTAACAACACCATTCTCAAGTTGTAGACCCGCGAACAATTTGATTTGGTTTCGCCTTCACGACTTGGCATTTGCTTTGAAATAGAAAAAATGGCATTTAAAGTCATCATAAGTCTACTAAGCAAATTTTGTTACTTACGAGTCATATTCAGGACGATCATGGCTGCAAGTAGAAGACTTTTCGTTGATCTTGCTATGCATAATTTGGAATTTTGTTTTGTGCGAACACGTTAGAATGTCTATCAAGCAAATGCTCAAGAGTTTCTGGGGGAGGGGCGTTGCGTCGCGGGTTTATATACGGTACCAAGATGTGGGCGGGGCTTATTGGGTTTGTGGGCGGGGCTTATGACAACCAATCAGAACATGCGTTTCAAATTTTCTGACCAATCCAAAATAACCTTACATAAGTGGTTTTGTTAGAAAATTTGTAGAAAGACAACGCGAATTCCGGCTCTTAGCTGTGTTTTCTCTACATCATTATTTCCCAAATTTACTGATTTTACGTCAAACTTTGTAAAATTTTGACTTATTTCACGGAAGAACCCATAATAGAGAAGGGAAAAAAGCTAAATACATTAGCTAAACATTTACATGGCAGTAAAAACGTGCATTTCGGACAGATTTTTAAGTCTAAAATATCAGATATTACATGAATATGTTGCCTTAGTGACAATTTCAGTGATCGCAAAAACAAAGTTACACGTTGGACGGAAGGTTAGCATCTGACGAGTGTGCTAAGCATGCAATAAGGCATATCAGTGAAATATTCGGCGTACATGCTTATGTTCAGTGGTTG
The DNA here is from genome assembly GCA_947247005.1 of Spisula solida. NCBI lineage: Eukaryota > Metazoa > Mollusca > Bivalvia > Venerida > Mactridae > Spisula > Spisula solida. The sequence goes on from OX365946.1 coordinate 17,238,891, forward strand.
ATGGAAACACACTTTTACGACGCATTTCATGTGTTAGCATAGACTTCATACAATCTCCAGTTCAAGTTTTAATGGCACATACCAAATTTCTACTGCTCTAAATGGCTTTATACATAAGTATGCAATGCAGAATTTACCAAATTTTCAATTTGAATATGAACATAAATGCCTCTATTTATAGGCAAGAGTCACGCGACGACTAAATTAATAGGACCAACCTCAAACTGACCTCATCAGGGACACAGTCGTGCTCCATCGATTAACAGCATTGCATTAAACTGGAAAGCTTATCATTATGATCGTGATTCTTAACACACATAAAGCTGCAGGTCAAACTTGTTCAAACTTTTCCATAAAACTGCAGGTCAAGACCAAGAAGGGCTACCACACCATAGGCCTACACACCATGTAGGCTTACTGGTCATTGAACGGATCTAGCCTGATAAAGCGGTAGGCCTAAGGTCCCACCACGGCGTCTTCAAGAAAAGAGACAGCCACCAACTAAAGTCTTGCCAACCACAACCGACGCCATGTTTCTTAACATACATAATTATGCATCGATTACAAACTCCCCTACAGGTCATACCCCCATTTACGGGAGGCAGGTAAAACGGTATAATATGTATTATGTGCTCTCTCCGCTGGCCAAATAACTTTATTCTCTTAGGCGCTATATTCAATTAATATGAAGTAGGCCCTAGCTGTTGAAAGATGGTGAATTTGTCAGTCATGCTGCTCAGAAAAAAAGTAGAGGAGCAGATAAAATTACAGGCGCTCCATTGCTCTTTAAAATTGCTATATTTTTGTAAAAATAACACGTTAGAACTTGCTGTTTAGTAAACCATTGTCTATCAAAGTTCTCAAGAAATTGGACGTTTGTGCAATAATAAGCCTGACAAATCATAGAATACAATGACAAAGAAAATGAATCAATTTTTATTATCAAAACTCGTGTAACATTTTTATACCTTTGCAATTTAAGCCTTGAGAAATAATGTCACACGGAATATCATTTTTATGTATAATTGTTTTCGACTGTGACATCTGTGCTCCAATCAATACTTATTGTGTTTTGTAAAAATGTAACATCTTGTGTATCTGGAATAATCTTATTAGAGACACGTTGGTGTATTTGGTTTATAACCGGCGGGACATATCCTTCCATGAATATTTGACATTGTTCCACATGTGGAGAAGATGTTGGCTCCTTGTGGAAGAATAAGTTATTACTGGCTGTATACTGTCCAGAAAATATTGTTGAGAGACGGAGTTAAACCCGAACTATCAAATAGAGGAAGGCCTAATGTATGTCCCATTCTGAAAACAATGCTATTGTCAAGTTTATGCATGATGTGAATAAGGTGTGATTCAAATCGATTGTTAACTAAAAATACTTCAATGTTTACATAATTTTATTATAAGAGGGCTGATGCAGAAAATACCAGACTGGTTAACAAGTATAGATGCAGGTGATTATTGCAGCAATTATTATGGTAGTACAATGTACATACGAAACAGCCCGGTTCATTCTGCACATGTCACCACTCACACATGTTCCATGTAATGACGACGGTATCATAACATTTGTTGTCTCTATTCATCTAAAATATTGAAACATTTGCATTTGCGTTCGGTTGACGTAACGTCATAGTTGGGTGTCACAAAATGACGTTCATTAAATAGCAACATCAAATGATATCCTGCTGTCCCGTGTTTGTGTCTGAGGATTTCAACTTTGCATTCTTATTTCCACCGGAATGAATTTCTGGATAATTGAAGTACATTCTATGATTTCTGCCTTTGATACATTCCCAGGGTATTCGATGTATTCAAATCCATTCTTGAAGCCATTTCCTCTCATTCAAATTTGCTCAAAAAGTTTATATAACGTTAGGCCTACACGTAGAATATACACAGTTCCACTTTGAGATTTGTCTAAAAAAAATTAGAAAATTCTCAATTGTGAAATTTCTATTTAAGATGATTTATTACATTGGACAAGGTTTGAAAATACAATCTATACACAAAGGATGAACGAACAATCGGTTCTGGTAAAATGCTATTTATTCTTGACCTATTCCCACTCGTTAAAATATAAACAAGCTTTCTATGATCCGAATCTCAGTGAAATAAAATTCAACCCGACACAAGAAATAGCAAATATCCTTCATAATTGTCGGGATACAATTATTGACAATTGTGACGGCACATTTCTGTATTTATCAGGACACGAACAGAGAATATGCTAATGGCGATATCCGAGCTCCAAACAAGTTATTGAAATCATATAATGACAAATTGGATACAGCCCTGAGGGTTGTGCAGCAGCCTCTGATGCATAACTACCAGTATTGATCCAGTCAGTGTCTGAGTCACTACACACTGTACTCAGTCCTTTATTAATTAAAATCAGCATCTGTCGCTGTCTAGGTGAAAGTCCAATAAAACAATATTTGATGACAATATCATACTAAGGTAAACAGAACGTAACGTTCATAACGGATGCGACAGTTCCGCTTTGATTTATAATTATTTATGAATATCAGATTTTCTGCGCAAACTTATTCCTAAGCTTACCATAACGTTAACTGTTGCTATAGTGAATACATATGACAGCTAGAGGGGTTAAGCTACAGAATAGTGTAGATGCAGCATTTCTACAGACAAATCGGTATTGCTTTGGAAACGGCATTAATAGATGCAATTGTAATTACAAAGGTGGATTTACTAAATGTACTTGTTTTATTGAAAACAACACCAATCGTTCAAAACTTAGTGAAATAAAACAGTGAATTTATACGTTAATTGAAACAAAACTAACGTTATTTAAGTAGACATAAATAGTGCACTCGACGTTGAAAATATAAATTGTTCAAATATTTTGAGAATTGGAACAATGGACTTATTTCAAAATATTTCAATGAGATAAACGTTGTTGTTGAATTATTAGCAGTAGTGTTAACTGTCGTGAACGTATGCGGACCTTATTGTGGTGTACATGTGGTTGAAATATTCCCCGTTGCCAAGCGTAGTTTTTTTCTTCTAATACAGTATAAACAAAACGATTTTCTAGAAATACTAGTTATTCTCACGAAATGGAAGCTAAAATCACGTCGGTTAGGAAATACTGGAGCCAGAGTAATACAATGCGTGCAGATACATCTTTGAATATATTTGATGCCAACGGAAATACACTACTACAACTTGGAGAATCCAGTGTTCCAGAAAAAGACGCTTCCATTCTTTCCTCCCTGCTGACAAGTCCAAGAAACAAACTATTCAGTGCTGAGCTGTTAAAATCAAATTACGTATGCTTTATACACGCTGCTGGACACTTGATTGCTCGGGGAGGGTTCAACAGTATCGAAGACAGACGTTATATTGATAGTGAAATAATCGATGACACTGGTAATGACCAAAGACTCGAGGACCACACAAGTGGTGCTATGAAGAACAATAAGCACATATGTGTGAAAGGTGAGCAAAAATGTGTGAATGTACTAGCGTCAGGTCCTGTTTCCGGTTTAGTTGTTGTTGTTAATGGCAAGTCATGTGACCGGGAATCAATAAGTGGACTTCTAGAGAAGACGATACGTTTATTGAAAGGAACGAACGCACATCCCATTTGTTCGGACACATTTGTCGAGCAATAATGAGACACAAACCATGGAATGAATCGTGTATGAAACATGATTTTACTTTTTTGTTTGTTCATTTTGTACCTTTCGTGTCCTGATGTTTTGTTGGGTGCTACCTTCCCTGTCCGATTTGTCATCATCTTTTACCAACTGTGTAGTGGAATGCGGACATATCTAGAATAGCTTCAAATACGTCAGCTACATGCACTTGTCGTTGTATGAAATAAAACTATACATAAATTATACATTATTACAGTTCTGTGGCACTAAATTATTGAGAAAACAGCATATTGATATTTGAATGTTTAATGGCATAAATAACATATATAATCAATAATAAAGCGAAGTTCACATATAAAAAACAGTACACATACAATGAAGGCGTCCATGACAGTAAAATGACAGTAAAATGCCAAACTACTTCACTCACGGTAGTAGTTATCACATCTGCAAGCCGGGGGAAGTAATAGCTGCTGTGGCGAGTAATACATATATTATATGAACGAAAATGGTCAAAGCACAGTGCAAATTATCCGATTCACAAACATCCATAGTTTTTTTTCAATTACCTGAAAGCGGTCAGCAAAGTGGATCACAACTTGTAAAAATACTGCACAGGTTTAAGACGCCCGTTTTTCTTTAACATACCGTTTATTTTTATTTTGTTTCAAATCATTGTTTACATTTTGAAGATCGGCATTATTCCTATCCTTATGTCGATTCGAAACACCATGTGCATTGAAAGGTATCAAATTAGGAAACGTGCTGTCAACCTTCTTCAAATTTGTTTTGTCCTTAATTGCTTCACAACCTTTCATTGAGAGATACCCCGCACTATCAGTATCCCTCAGTGAATCCTTTAAATCACTCATATCATTAGTAGATACATTAGTGTTTGGTGTGTTTTTAAGCCCGTTCGGGATTTTATCTTGTACATTATTCATTGATAAATAAGTGCTATCCGTTGGTGTGTTTTCGTAATCAGTGTCAGCAGTGTTATTCGCAGAGAACCGTTGGAGATTGTCATAGTTGTCTTCCCCCACAGTTGCTGGCTTCTCATTAGTATGTAATGTTTCTTTGAGTCTTTTTGGTCCAACATTTTCATATTCACTCCCGCGTAGGTGATCTACGTGTGAGGTGTCGTCAGAATATTCATTCAGCTCATTTCTTGTAAAAGAGTCTGTCCCATGAACTTGAGCTCTTCTCTGATCGACTAGACATTCTGGTTCAACATATTCATCATTGTTCACATCAATATTTGGAATTTGTACATCAGCGGGATTTACATAAAACGAGTTTTCATCCACAGTCGCACTTGTTTTCGGAGGTATTACATGCGGACGAGGAGGAACAATTGGTTTTGATGCACTTTGTTTTTTCATTTTTTCATCTGCTGCTGTTATGGCAGAATTGGAATTTACATTACGTGGAGAATTCACGTAGGGATTATTATCACCACTGCCGACATGATCACTGATTGTACAGACAACGTTTCGCTGAGTTGCATCGTTGTCGTCTGTCCCGGCGTTCTCGAGTCTTGGACGATATATCTCGTCTGGGTGGATGTACGATGCACTGGACTCAACGGATAACTGCTGGGTGGCATTGGGTCGAATTGGCGAGTTAAACTCACTTGGGTGGATATAAGAAGAACTTGACTCAACAGATAGCTGTTGGATAACGTGTCCGTTTGTCACCCTCGTATTTTTACCATCCTTGTTGCTGTTATTGTTGCTATTCATGTTATTGTTGTTTTTGATGTTACTGCTATCAGATCGTATGCTGGCATAATATCCAGACTGGCATGTTCGATCAATCACCTGTCTGCGAAGTGTAAACTTCCTTAACACCGCGGGAATCTTTGGCAGTGGGCGTGACTTTGTTATGGTGGCTCGTGCTCGAGTTAACGTGCGCTGTAGCAAGTTGGGATGCCGCATATTCTGATGTTCTTGTGGCATTTCCGGTATCTGTGGTATGGTGCTCTTTGGATTAGGGCGTCTGTAACAAGAAATTTGGTTATTATTACCTAGAATTAATTTCTCTAGCATTTTTAACACGATGCTCTGTTGGATGTAAAGTTTCGTGGTGTATACAAGTACAAACTTTAAAGTGCGGTAGAAAATAGAACGAGTTTTTGACCAGACGTACATTTACGCAGACGGCAAAAAGTTACTTTTCGTAAACGTATCCATGACTCCAAAAGGAGCGTTTATTGAATTTGAAAAGGACGTCGGGAAAATGTTTGAAAACAACATCAAAACCCTATGAAAAAGGCAATGAAAAGTGTGTGATTCAGAACGTTTAGCGTTATTTGGTCTATCAGTAACGTCTGCACCATTAGAGTATAGTTATTGTATGAAATATATAATTAATAAACGAATCCTGTACTGATTTCACATGGATATTGTTATCTAATTTTGACAATGCATTATTGACAGCCAATGCTACATTTCAGTCAATACAATGTCATTAAAAATTCAGTCAAAATACTAGCTTTACATTAATCATTCATTTGATGGTCACGTGATCAATAATGTCACGTGATTAATAAGTTACGGTCACATGACCATCAGTGACACGAACACATACCTTGCAATGTAACACAGGAGACATGAAATGAACACCAGCATGACCAATCCAAGTCCAATTACTACACCGATAATAACAGCTGAAAATAAGAAAACAATGATAAAGCAATGAAAGTGACGTCATCAACATTCATGAGGATTCACTAGCAAGTGTTAACTACAGAAACGTATGTTCTGTTTTAAGTGTAGTACATGTATTTGCCGACTATCACAAAACACGGCAATACCCAAACACGACATATTCCCAACATCACATATCCCCAAACACGACATAATTATCCCCAAACAAGACATATCCCCAAACACGACATATCCCCAAACACGACATAATTATCCCCAAACACGACATAATTATCCCCAAACACGACATAATTATCCCCAAACACGACATATCCCCAAACACGACATATCCCCAAACACGACATAATTATCCCCAAACACGACATAATTATCCCCAAACAAGACATATCCCCAAACACGACATATCCCCAAACACGACATAATTATCCCCAAACACGACATAATTATCCCCAAACACGACATATCCCTAAACACGACATATCCCCAAACACGACATGTCCCCAAACACGACATAATTATCCCCAAACACGACATAATTATCCCCAAACACGACATATCCCCAAACACGACATAATTATCCCCAAACACGACATATCCCCAAACACGACATAATTATCCCCAAACACGACATATCCCCAAACACGACATATCCCCAAACACGACATAATTATCCCCAAACACGACATATCCCCAAACACGACATAATTATCCCCAAACACGACATAATTATCCCCAAACACGACATATCCCCAAACACGACATAATTATCCCCAAACACGACATATCCCCAAACACGACATAATTATCCCCAAACACGACATATCCCTAAACACGACATATCCCAGAACACGACATGTCCCCAAACACGACATATTCCCAAAAACGACATGTCCCCAAACACGACATGTCGCCATGCACGCAGCTGCTAGCATGGGTAAAAAGTACAATAATGTAAAACATTATTTGAGCCCTATTAACTCTTGGAAATAGCATTATATTATGTTGCTATTTCGAAAAAGTAGCATGACACATTATGAGACTGAAGAACTTCCAAAACAATTCCAAGGTAAATATAATGTTAACTGTAACAATTTGCGAGACATTTTGTTGGTATTGAAAATGTTGCAATTCTACCGGGAGGTGATATAACAATAGTACGCACCAGTGTCATTAGATCCAGACGATACCGGAGTACGTGCTGACGTGGTTGATACGGAAGTTGACGATAACGTTGATAACGTCACGGAGGTATTAGATAACACAGTTGTATCTTCTACTGTGGTACTGGTAACAGTCGGTGAACAATGAGCTATCAGGTGGGACTTTACTCCTGCAATAGAAACAACCAGTAAATAATACATCTATATGAAATACAACATGACCCTTCGTATACTTACCTAGTAAACATATACCCCTGATTTTATATATATGGCATACGTCAGACGGTAACTTGAATTACCATCTCGTAGTTATTATAAAATAATCGCAGTTACATGATCACATTTTAGTATATGATAGATGAAACAATGCGAAGATCATGTTACACTACACACATCTGTTTATCTACGTAAACATATCTGATGAATAATAAAGCTTTCAAAGCAATCGTTTCTACTCGAGACTTTCCGTCAATGTCAAAGATCCCTCGGAACATGTTACATAAGTAAATTGTATTCAAAGGTGTTTCAGCCACTAGGTGAGATCGAAGCACTGTATAGAATATATTCAAGCATATGCCACAAGTGAACCTTTGGTTAATACCAGTTATTCTAAAATTAATTATCATTTAGTACTTCCTCCTCCGCAAGGGCTACAACCAAAATCAATCCTTTACAACTGGCATGAAGCCAGTGATAATTACTGTTTGTATTCGCCACCTGTAGAGTTCAGTGTAGCAATACCACGTGGTTTTGTACTACAGTTCCAAGTAGAAATTTGTAAACATTGGAACACAAATGTAGCCATAAGTATTTTATTTCTTCATCGATTTCTATAAAATCTACGCCACGCTAAGGGGAACATTATTTGCTTTCCATGAAATATAAAATCTTTTTCAGCGGATGTGCCGTTTTGTCCATTACCCTGTGAAACCGTGGAACGTGTAGGTTTCACAGGGTAATGGAAAAATCGGTAAAGCTGCTGAAAAAGATCTTATATTTCATGGGAAGCAAATAATTCCCCCCTTAGTGTGGCGTATATTTAATAGAAATCGATTAAGAAATAAAATACATATGGCTATTTTATTTTCCAATGTTTACAAATTTCTTCTTGTAACTGTAGCCAAAAGTCACGTGGTATTGCTACACTGGAGTTGTTCTGAGCCCAGAAGACTAGTACATGTACCTCAAAGTAATCGTCATTGTGATCCATTTTACAACAGTTCAGGGTACTGGGCGGACAGAAACATTTTCTTAGCTTTGCCATGCCGTAACTATTTGAAGACAATTAACTATTTGACAGAATACGATGTACACAATAAAAAAGAGGTGAAAATAAAAACCAGACGAAGATCTTAGCCACATATCACAGTAACATACTAAAATGTGTTTAAGTATGGTGAAATTAAATATAAACGTAACTTTGAAGCCTGCAGGTACAATTTCGCTTGCATTATTGCTTTTGTGAAATATATGAAAAGTATTCTAATGTTTCATTTACGCTTGAATGGGAACGTGAAATCTTATGCGACATATAGTTTGTTCGTAAAACAGGGAGCGACCGTTAACCATTCAAATAATGCTATTCAATGTTATCCCAATAAATGAATGCATTGAAGATATTTTGCATATTTCCTAGGTGTGTCTTGGTGAATTGTTCATGCAACACGTTTGTGCATTCATAAATATGTTGCGAGGTATCGTAGGGACCAAACTATCATTATTTTCTTTGCATATTTTTTTCTAGTTTATTTGTTTATTGTTGAGGGTCTTATGGAAGATTGTCAATACAATTATTATTGTCCAATAAATTTCCTCGTAAAATAAAGTACATTTTTTGTATTTTTTATTATTCATGATATATTGAACACTCCTTCACACATCATACGCTATAGTTTTCGTAGAAATTTATCGATGTATACAATGTTCGATCATTGTAAACATTTTAGAAATTCCCCCATTTTTTCTCAACGAAAGCAATCATTATCGGTTTAAACAAATCAAGTCAAGCGTGTTAGATTTCGCTTATAAAACTTTATATGTACGCGTATAAGTACTTATATACATAATATACATAGTCATCAAACATTGGCTTCAGGTTGAAAACATTAAAACAAATGTTTGATGCATGTCTAGCTATGTTTTAGTAAACCTTTCTATGTTAGGTACATGTATTTGGAAATGCCTTAGAACTATTTATGCCGCGGCCGTGGCCAGTGATTAATGCGCTGGGTCTGTAATCCGGCGTTCCGGTTCGATTCCCCTTCGTGACCGATTCCAACAAAATTTTCAAAATGTGTCATTTTTCTCCTTATGAAACCAACTCAACACGGCCGTACAGTTTTCATTTGCCATAATATTAGTTTTACTATTGAAGTTAATAGTACTTTACATAATTATTTTTTATAATACTGCTTACATATCTGGTGAAACGTTTATTAATATCCGCAATACTATTAATGTTACTGGTGCTAGACCAACACCAGTTTCACAGGCGATTCCAAAACTATTGTTTTACGTCATATTTGTCAACAGTATTTCAGTCATTTCAAGCGATGGCCCTGTCACATTGTTCTGGCACTGGGCAAACCAGGAGTTACCTCGAACTAAGTTCAACTAACTATGCTTAGCGTCAAGCAATTGAGATATACCAGAACCACTTTAACGACTTTTGTGAGTCGCCACCTGGGATCGATCCCGAGACCTTGCACATTCGATGCGGATGCTCTACCACAAGTCTATCGAGGCGGACGCATCTGATTACCGAAGTAGAAAAAATCAACCAAATATGCGCCTACATGTGCCTAGTCACTATTCAGAACATTCGTGAAATATTAAAAATGGTTTAACTGTTTTGATCAGAAAACTGTAAACACATTCAATGTCGTGAGTATTTAGTTTCGTGGATTAAGTAAAATGTTGATTTCGTATGATCGTAAGTGAGTGAATTTAAAAGCACTGGTGGCACCCATTTTACGTAGTTCCGGGGTCGATTAATTGTGAACAATTTATTTCATGGTAGAGGTTCATTCACGAAATCACTGGGCAAATATCATAGTGCCCCACGAATATTAGTGAACTTACATCATCTGTAGTCGATGTATGTCTAGTTGTGTATTACCTACTTACAAGACCTAGTTACGGAGGTGTATTTTACAACGTCGTGGATTATTATGACTCATCAGAATAAATATATAATAATATAATTATATAATAACCACAATCACAAGACATGGGTGAATCATAAATATTCAAATATGTCTTATCCAGTCCAGTATTAATTCCTCCATATCTTTATTATGCTAATTTACAGACGGGAATATTAATTAGACGTCTGGTCTGTTGTCATCGTAGACAAAGTCGTACTGATTTGCATTCGTATAGCACATCTTCATCTTATGGGTTTAAGGGCCGGCCCCAGTGATGGTCTAGTAAGTTAGAACAGGCCCTCTGGAGAGCAAGGCGTTGCTGTTTCGATCCCCGACTGTGCCGAAACAGAGTCATTAAAATAGTACTGGTATAGTTCCTTGCACGGCGTACGATCAATACTTTAGTTCAATACTTTAGCAATAGTTTAAAAATCACCCTGCGAAAAACCTGCGCAATCAAGTTAAACTCAAATTGAGCAACGACCTCTAACCAAAAAAAGAAATTTGTACCAGGCTAAGGCATGTTGCTATGTAGAGGTTGAACTGTATGTTCATGCTCGTTATAGCGCTGTGATTTCATGACTACACCGTTTCTAATTCACGTGATTTGAAGGACGAAGAGCTTGAAAGTATGCAAACGTAGAGTATGAAGATCTTAATATTCACAATGACATACAGTCAGGTCTCAAAATAACGACACCCCGATATACTGACAATTTCATATACTGACATCATATTTGGGGACAAATGTTTCAAAACGCTATTTGTAACAATTTATCAACGACATTTTTCATGGGAACAAACAGTGTCGTTGTATCGAGTCCTGACTGTACATGCATATAAATGACGCATATAAATTGGACATCTGAGTGAAGAAGACAAAGAGGCAGACTTATTTGTACTTCACGTTGCTAGGCGATAGCGCCGTTCAGGACAGGTTCGATTCCCACTATATAGGTGCAAACTATTATGAAACATAGAGACGTACCTTAGAAAAGGAACGAAAAGAGTTACAATAAGTTAAATGGTGATCAGCAGCATGACCAGCACAGAACAGACAGAAACGGACATGGAGCTTATCCATAGCCCTATTCTGATCTGGGTGAGATGGACCTAAGTCATGGTAGTCAAGAAGTGAATGTCGAACTTACCGGGTTCAAAGCGAAGTTGAAGCGAAGAAATGATGGAGATATCTTCCTTTACATCAAATACATGAAGATAAAACTCCAGTCCGGCTTGTAAGTCCTCCTTCTTGGCTTCAAATCCTGACCAATCACAATGCAGACTTTGTATCCTTGTGCCATTAGATTGAAACACATCGAGCCGCGTATTACACACAGGCGGTGAAGGTGTACGAGCGTCCTGTAAAACTGATACTACATTTGGCAGTGGTTCTTGCATCGTCACACTGCATTTACAGGATTTTGCTCCAGATCTTCCCACAGCGGCGGTGCCATCCAACGTGAATTGTTCTGCGTATGTATTTATTGAAGATTCCGAACAAAATTCTAATGATGGAACTGAAATATCAAATATAATATTTAGTTAAGTTCTATTTGCGACAATGCTCCAGGCGAGCGAGGCGCAATAATTTGAAGAAACAGAAGTATGCATTAACACAAGTATGTATTCTACACATATGATTTTATACTTACGGAGTTTGTACAACATGCAACAGTGTGGGAAGTATTTGTCCTTGTTTATAATATAAATATTGCTTTTATTACTACAGTATACAATGTATAAAAAACATACCACCATGGTATATAAAGAGGATCGGGACATTTGAGAAACTGTAATAATTGTTCATAACAACCCGGGAACTAGATCTAGTTTGTAGTGGTGAAAACCGCTTCAAAATCGATTCGGTAAAAGCGAGAAATTACATGTATATACATTTTATATTTTGACATTGACTCTTACCGGTAGTCCTGCCACTTACATGTAATATTGCCCAAATAATGAATATTTGTCAAATCTAGGAGAGTAATAAAGTTTAAAAGCGTATCAATTAAAACAATGCAAAGTTGACAAATGCAACAAGAAAACCATAATTATGGTCACCTGTGCGGAGCGGTCAAGGAAATACGCAACCCACCGCAGCTGGGTATCGAACATGAATAAGAGCCTAGTGCACATCAAGCTAAGCCACCAGGATGGGTGGTAAAAACATACAATTCAAAAGTTAAAAATGTATTCATATAAGAACTTTAAATTAAAATAGAGGAAAAATGGATGCACTTACCTACTCCTTGGCTCTCGCGAAAAAATGTCCAGAAAATAAGAAAACATTTAACAGCTGAACCCTTCATGTTTGCACATTCACGCACATAAATCGTACTGTTGGCTGTAGAGCGAAATAAATGAGTTATTCTCACACAATGTTAAATTAAATCTGTCTTAATTTAGACTTTAACTGTCATTCACGGACAATTGTTTATGCTAATTGTCGTAACAAAACGAATGTTCATTCTAGATGCGATAAACGAGCGCTACAGGCTACAGTTGTATTGTAAATAAATGTAAGACAAATTTTAAACACCAACGTTTTCTGTGGGAAAAATTGCGATAAGGAAGAGTAATTCGATTCAATTGATGCAGAAAACACTACGTCAATACACCGGGTAACCAATGAGAAATAAGATGGATAAATGAGAACTTATTCAACCAGGGCCGTACATTGTCTTCTTGCTACCCAGCGAACTGCACATTTCAACATATGTGTTTCTACCCGCCTTCAAGTACATATAAATCAAATTCACCCCTGATTTCAAAATAAGTTTACAGAAATAGTTTCTGTGTAAAGTTAGTCCTCTAATAGACTTTTGATGTTTTTGTCATGATTAAAAAACGTGGCCCCTATCAAGTGGGAAGGAATTCACCCGTTTCTGTTCATATCTATTTAACGCACATACTACTACGCACCTGTAACGTTTTGAAACCAGTCAACCGTTTCGCTGTATGACCCGATGAACGATCAGATTGTCACGGCGAAAACATTAAGTGTTTTGAACGGTATAATTTTCTTTAATCATAAATCACGACAGTATTCAATAAAGTTTATTTTTAGCCATGTTGATCTATAATGTACGTCAACCCCTTGCAAATTTAGCCGGATAAAGATTATATTCTGAAAACGGTAAAAACCCAAAGTCGAAGCAGTCATGAAGGCTAAGATATATAATAAAACTAGAGTTTATCATAAATGTAATAAAACGCTTCATCAGTTTAGAAAGTAAACGATACAGATGGTATTCGTTTGTCTCACAGCCAACCAGGGTATACACTAGACCACTTTTCTTATTAGTCACTTTTCTAACTGTGTTCATAATGTTTGATGATACTTTTGCATACAAACTGTTAATGGCATTGTTGTTACACTTAACTCATTAAAAAATCAAAATCACACATGCAAGTATGCATGGTTAGTTATGCGATCAATTTTGCATTTTTGCGATCAAATAATATGATCACAGTTTCAGGTATTCGGGTTTGAAAAGTGACCAATTAGAAAAGTGGTTGTGTGTACATGTTGTACGAGCTAATGGGGTGAGTAACTACTGGGGTGTGATATATGAAATATACTAGAGATTGTGTATTATCATGTATGTATCCAGTTGCAAACGGTGTTCATATTCTATCATGGTTATTAGATAGTTTAGTAATATTTGATTGCATTTAATATCCATAAAGGGACCTTGGAAACAACTTATTACAACATTTGCGAAGCCCTCTCTGGATAATAATCAATTGAACTGGGGACGAAGCACTCTGTAAAACAGAAAATAACATGAAACATATCACAAAGACAATACTATAAAAAAACAAAACGTATGAGTATGTATTAAGTACAAACCAAAAAACAGCAGAAAACACAAGGTCATTCACACGTAAACCTTGCTCCAAATGCCAAATCAATGACTGCAACTTGAACAGCGGCCTGCATGCAGGTTTGAGACCATAATTAGAATTTTGACAGTTGGCAGCTAAAAGGATATATCAGCCTCCTGAAAGTTGCTTTTAGCTGTCAATAGACAGAAGAATCAAAGACATTTCAAAACTGATACACGTTGCTATTATAGGTAATCGTGAAACAATAGTCGCCCTAAGTAACTCCAAAAACGTGTAAAAGAATTACCCCCGTTATCTAGGTTATGATTGTTCACATACATTTTAATTGTAAACTGCAAATGTCGAGTTCGTGCTTGTACCTATTCAAAGTCCATATTTATTGTTTATTCATAGATAGGTGCGTATTGACCTTAACCAGGTCAAATATCAAACAATATTACAATGTTATGTGAGGTTTATAGATGTAGTTAAAATACATAAGGTACGTTTTATCTAGACAGTATTTACCTATAAAACACCGCTTGAAAACAAAATAAAAGACATATATAAACACAATATAACTCACATTCGGTTTTGTTTTTATTAAGATCTATTGAAACACACATTTTTATGGGATATTTCGTAAGGGTAGGGTTGTTTTGAATTGCATGTCTGAATGAGAAAATGTATATTGTATCTGTTTAACTCTTCATGTATTGGAGGAAAATAAACTACATGTATCTATCAACATGAAATAATTTAAGTTTCAAGTTTGTCAATAACACCATCTAATCATTAATTTGAACTGGCAACTGTCAGCTAACTTCACACACATATAGATGCACTTAGTTTATGGTGAATGGGGGACAACCTCATTACAAATCAATTGTTTGTTTGTTTGTCGAACACTATTGTAATACGGCATTCCCGCTGTCTTTGTATTTTGCCAGAATGTCATTCAATTCGGCCATTCAAAGAACAATTATATCGGATGTCCTTTTTAACATATTTTACACCGCACGAAAAAGACTGCTCAGTGCTTTCATCCAATACATGATTCACAGACTTCTACAACGTTCCGATACTTCAATTGTCAACAACAAGTATATGTGTTGTATAAAGGACACCTTGTAGAAACAAGGAATGTATTTAGAAATAGCTAGTTATTGCATCTAGGTTCATTATATCACACAATAATTACTGCCTCTTCCTTCGAAGTGAGAGGTCTTTTGTCAATCTGCAGGGTGAAAACGAATGACAACGCACCTACGACCATCTTAGTCAGTCGATTGGAAACAAATAAACAAACTAAGTAACTACTTTTTGAGAGTTTGCAACTATACATAAATATAGTATATAAACATCTTTATTCCACATGGTTTTGTGTTATGTTTCACTGACTTTTGAAAGCGTATTTTTACAACGTACTACTTCATATGCTGAAACCCACCGCCGTTGTTTAAAACAGTGGATTGCTGGTTGACTTTCCTAGTAAATTTCTATGCTCCACTGATAATTTATGTAATAAAACATTAACATTCATAAGGAGATAAGTCCGCTGTCACACATTTTAAGGGAGACAATTCGAATAGTCTTACATCTACATTCTAATTTACAAGGCAGTTTTCTCCCTTGGGTACATTTAATTAAGTGTTAAAGTATTTTCTGTATTCTTTGATTACTGATATATAGCATTCTATGTGCCATTTTCACGTTTAAGAATTTCGAAGCAAATCGCATATTATACTTATTTCTTTGAAATTATTATTATTTCGGAGATTATATGACTAGTCTAAGTGACATCTTTACGTTCTGCTGTTGTGGTGCGGACGGCGCTTCTCTGCTAGTACAGGGTGTCCAAAAAGAAAGTATACAGTTTCAGTGTATAATTATCAAATCTCATCATGCTGATATCGTAAAGAAAATTTGCACATGTGTAAACAAAAGGTGTAAGTTTTTTCTGGAACCAGGTTTAAGATAATAACTTGGAAATTTTTTAGAAAAAAAATTAATTTACTGAAATAACCTTATTTTGCCCACTACGTCTATTCAGTAATTTATGATGTTCTCAAGTTGTCCACCCTTCATACAATTCCCTTCTTGCACTTCTTTTAAACTATTGATAACATTTGCCCTTGTCTAAACTGATTTTCTTACCTTCTATTTTGATGTTTCTCGTGAGCATAGACGTGTCTGTTGACTTTTTGCTGTACACTAGCGATTTCACATAGCTCCACAAAGAGTAATTGCAAGGATTTAGATCCGGGCTGAGGGCGGGCACCACAGTTGTATTTCCTGGAAATTACTTCGGATTCAACTGTTTCAAGGAATTCATCCAACCCCTAATGTACAATGTGTGGCCTTGGAACATCTTGGATGAACTATGCATCATTCAAAACAATAAATCACATATAGTGTTTAGGAATGAGCTGTTTTAACAAAGACAATTAAGTAACGGGTTGATTTTATTTCTTTCTATTGTGCTATCTGAATTACTAGTGTACAATCTAAAGCCAAAGAGACACATCTATGCTGCCGAGGCACATAAAAAGAGAAGGTTAGAACATCAGGTAAGACACTTGTGCAAATGTAATTGATAGTTTCAAAGAACAAGTACAAGAAGGGAAATGCCAGAAGGCGACATGCATCATGAAAACGTCGTTAATTACTACAAAATTATGTCACATGCAAAATAAGGTAATTTTAGAAAATTGACATTTTTTCTAAAAAGTATGCGGGTTATAATCTTAAAATTGGTCACAGACAAAACTTACATCTTTTGTCTATACATGTGCAAATCTTCGTTGCGATAGCAGATTGTAGGGATTTGACAAATATACACTGAAACTGTATACTTTTTTTTTGGACACCCTGTATAATCACATGTTTTTATCATTTGGTTGGGTTAACAGTTGCACACAAAATGGAACATAAAGACTTAAAAGAGCATCTCAATAATAAGGACACCCTAAAAATAAAGACCACAAGTTTTAGGCCTTGTTCAGTTTCACTATTCTGCTCATTATTTTAACCTCAATATAAAGACAAACTCAATAATGCGACCAGTTTTCACGTGTCCAAATGGTTGTCTTACTTTGATCTTTCAATATATTATATCAGGCTAGGGTAGCTTCTTCAGTACGTCATGTCTCCTGTTTGCAAAATATGAGATTGTAAAATTGACTGCCCAATTCGTTGCACCATGTACACAAAATACTACTCGTGCAGGCTGGCTTTTATTTAGATTATATCTATCAGAAAAGAATTTGCGTTTATACTCCTTGTGTACACGGTCCATTCGTTACTCCTTTCGCCCCATACTTCATTCATTACTCCTCTCATTCTTTGTCGTATTCATTGCTCCTTTCATGTTTACTCCTTTTATGTATTACATCATTCTAAGAAGGAGCACAGGAGCTACTTTGGCCTCCTGTAAGAAGCACAGGAGCGACTGTGGCCTCTTTGTATATACCCATGTTTTGGCATCATTTGGGAGATACGAACGTTCGGTCACGTTTGGGGTTATTGTGTGTTGTTCCTCGTTCTGTAAAATCCTCATTGCGTTTCATATCTGTTTATATTGCATCACCCCCTTGCGGGTAATATGGTTAACGGATTTAAAAACGCGACACTTGGTTATGTTGGTATATTTTAGGACAACAATCTCCCATATAAAATATATTGGTATATTCGTAATGGCTAATTCTATGCCGGCATTTTGAAATCAAACTTAATAGAATCCAATGAGTATTAACTACATTATCGCACGAAAAAGACATTGGTCCAGAAAACAAAAGTAACATGTTTATCGGCGCATTGATTTTATCGTTGAAGATGACCAGCCTGTATAACATATCGAATGTTTGCGTAACTTATATGCTAAATTCTAATTTAAATTGAATATAGTAAATGGCATATCCAACTTTTATCTAAAGTGTGTCTATATGACACGGAAACATTGTTGCAGGAAACATACACTGTTGTCTCATAGACCTGCATAATGTTTTTTATGGTCAAGGGGAGGTAACCATGTAAGGATTTTTTTTCAGAATGCGACTTTTGTTTTTTGGATCAACGTATTGATTGTACTATATATTTGTTAATACTCATCTCATTTTTATAATCTTAGTACCAAAATGTCGCCAATACATTTACCTTTAATCTGCATAATTCCAATACCGGCATTCACTTGAATTGTCTCCTATAAAACTACATACCACAGTGTTGCGTTTTTAAATCCGTTAGGTATATATGCAGGTAAATATGTTGTCGCTAACTACTAGTATAGTCAAGTCTGGTTAGATTATCAGCGCTTGTCTGGTTTCTCCAGGCGTCATAACCCATCTATGGTGACAATGGTTGACACCAAAAACACTGAGAAAGACACATTGTTCTACATACCATGGTACATTGGCCGTGTGTTGATTGTTATGCTTTTATTTATCCTCGCTACCGGAAACCCATAAGAGGCTAGACACTTTAGTTTTTGGGGGATAGAGCATGATACAGAAGATGCCCCGTTCCAGAAGCATCCCTGGTTCTTTTACGTACCTGGTGTAAAGCATCTTACACGGAACCTCAGTTTTTAATGTCTCGTCCGAAGGAATGTTGGTACTCTTAATTATGTTAGGTGTTAAACACTGAAAAGCATTTCTGTTTTAATCCGGTGGAAGCGGGGTCGAACCCACAACCTTCGGATCAGCAGTCAGTAGCTCTTACCACTGAATCACTTGTCCACCAACAACTTTACCAGTTTAAAAGTGCATAAACTAGAAGAATGACTAGAACATTCTTACGCTGGTTCTAATAGCACTTTGTGGTTATACTTTCTCAAGTACCAAATTTACTGAATTCCATACACCTACCATATATCTTAATTAGCCGAATCACGTCTTAAGCCAAAACATAATACAGGTCAGAAATAGTTGACAAACTACTTCAATTATTTATTAACTGTCTGTGATTGACAATGAAAGTACGTAAGTAATATTAGTTTCTAAAATCTGTACTGTGTATACTCAAAGGCAACAAAAACGCTACCCTTCAATAGTGTACACGTACAAATCTTTCCCCGATATATACGCAAATGTACGTGCATATTTTGCGTACAAATATTGGAGAAGATTCTTCTAATGAAACATACTAGATCTACCCAAACATTGTTAAGGGTCAACAAATCAATAGTGCCGTCCGTCTTACATCCAGTCAGGATAAGAATGCAGTGACGCAGAGGTCCAGTCCACTATTACGATGTAAAACCAATTATAAAGGCTAATACAGACAGCTTTAATTTCAATGCTAAACCAACAATCTATATTCGCACTTCATGTTCATGTGGTAGTAATCCTTTGTGTACACATAAACGACTACGTCACTGTCACCATATCCTAACTGGACTGTACGTTAGATAATGTCATCATTTAGAAAAAAAAGTTATGCGATACATATGACATGCATAGTCTCAATGACAACGTTTGGTTAGGGGCATTACATGGCGAGAAACTTTTATTGACATTGGCCTAGCTGTTTCATAAGGTTGTCTGTGGGGTAAACGCGAGGGTTTGTGCACTACATTGACGTAACGTCAAAAGGTGAGGCACAAAAGTGTAACGCTTTTAACGTCAAACAGCGTTTTGTTAACAACCGTCAGCGCCAGTACTTAATGCGATGTATGAGGGTCTACATTAAAGTAAAACATAAAATGATTAACCACACAGTGGCGTTATTTAAATTGGTCGCTGTCAACAGCATTAATTTGTTTACTCGTTTCAATTCGCATATTGTGTAGGCCTAAGACCCGAATTGTTAATTTTACAAGTGTGGACCATATACTGTACACCGCAGCGTCAACGCAACCCAAACAACGAAAATAATGAGGCTGTGCTTATCAGCACTTTATAAACATGTATGATATGTATACGTGTCCGATATACATCATTACAAGTTTAGCAATGGTCCGCGGAACCTACGAACTGATAAACAAGACGAAATGGAGTTTTCATAATATTTTTTGAAGTAGAGTTTTAGGATGCGTTTCTTTTGCAGGTAAGTATATAAATGTACGGTATTGTTATTAACAAACATTCGTAACTCTGAAGAGTATTTGCATTAAATGTATAACATCCCTTGCACCGATTTGACACGTACTGAGGACGGCTTGACATTTTAAGGAATAGAAAAAGTGACCGTTTACTGTGCTATAACAATTACACAGAGTTACGGCTTAGTGTTTACTTTATCTATAACTTTGACAATTCATAAACAAAATCTATTGATCACACTCACATTCACTTTTGTGGTTAAATAATGTAATTCAATAAATTTGGAAGCTTGAATGGTAATCCTACGGATTTGGTACGTTCCCACAATCCAATCATAAGATCAAGTAATTGTTATACGTATTTAATCCAGCCGAATGTCTCGTACGAATTTGACCATTCATTATCGATTAGATTGAATAACATACGACCGTGTACTAGTAATGAATTTCATGGTTTATCTAAATATCTTATTATATATTGAATGGTCAATCTTTGATCCAATATGCAATTATCATTGTATAAGGTGTAGACATATTTGTTTAATAAAATAACCTCCAGTCGAAGTAACTTGTCCCATTTATCGGGACGCCAAGGACGTCTCCAGCATTGTTCATGATATATAATTATATGTATATTATATACAATGATTACAATTATATGTAAAACGTATACTAGTATACGAAACACCTAATCATCCGACACTTAGTAATATCTGGCAATGTCGGTAATAATTAATGATATTCTTGTCAACAGTAGCAGCAATTTTGAAGTGTAATCTCATCAGCAACAATAGCGGTAATGATCTGTGTTATGTTGTCAACAGTAGCAACATTTTTTAGTGTAACTTCTAGGCCATTCAGCTTTTTTATTGCTGAAACTAGGGCATTCAGCTTTTTTATTGCTGAAACTAGGTCATTTAGCATTTTGACAGCTCGAACTTCCGACTTTTTGACAGCTGAAATTTGAACTTTTTGCGGGCCAGTTCATTTTCTCGATCAGTCGTGTGTTGGGCATTGTTGTATGTTATTGTGGTCTTTGTTGTTTTTATCTTTTCTGTGTTCGGCTGTTTCAGTTGAGTGCTGCCTTCCTTGTTCGATCATTTACTATCTTCATCAACTACAATAACCCTACTGCTTTATGGTGTGTTGTCAACAGTAGCAACAATTTCAATGTAACTTCATCAACTACAATAACCCTACTGCTTTATGGTGTGTTGTCAACAGTAGCAACAATTTCAATGTAACTTCATCAACTACAATAACCCTACTGCTTTATGGTGTGTTGTCAACAGTAGCAACACTTTCAATGTAACTTCATCAACTACAATAACCCTACTGCTTTATGGTGTGTTGTCAACAGTAGCAACACTTTCAATGTAACTTCATCAACTACAATAACCCTACTGCTTTATGGTGTGTTGTCAACAGTAGCAACAATTTCAATGTAACTTCATCAACTACAATAACCCTACTGCTTTATGGTGTGTTGTCAACAGTAGCAACAATTTCAATGTAACTTCATCAACTACAATTGTACGAATACTCTATGGTGCTGTTGTCAATAGTATCAGCATGTTGAGATTATAACAAATCTGCCCGGACAGGCAGCATCCATCACAAACATCAGAAGTCGAATAACATAATAACAATGAGTGTAGTAGATCTTCCAATGGCAGACAGAAGCTAAGATTCATTTGCATGTACAAAATGTATCATATTAGAAATATGACGGTCTCTCAAATCAGCTGGTTATGCTTGTATAGTGACTGTCCCCCCATGGTAGATCCTGGAGCTTTCGATCATAGGGTATGACAACCAATATTCCCAACTGTAACGTTCTGGGATATCATCATCGCCTCGTCAGGACGTGATATAAGTTCAATGTAAGATAATTTCAGATGCATAAAATCAACACATTGCATAAAATATTAGTGCATATAAATGATCTAGTCAATGAAAGAAAAACAATTTTATTTCTTTGAAGCTAAATAACTGACGACGGTAACAACTTGCTACCGTCTGAAACTGATGACAGTAACAACTGGCTACCGTCTGAAACTGATGACAGTAACAACTGGCTACCGTCTGAAACTGATGACAGTAACAACTGGCTACCGTCTGAAACTGATGACGGTAACAACTGGCTACCGTCTGAAACTGATGATGTGATGAACATGCAGAGATAACTAATATAACAATCAATGCAACTCATAACCCGTTTAACAAGAAACCTAATGATGATTCGAACATCATAGTTTAAACAACAACTTGATGACGTACAGATAGATTAGATACCGGTTAATGAAGCCTTATCAAAGTCTGTCCAGCTCGTCGAATCGGTACCCCACTAGAACACTGGACTGGTACACTCAAACCATATAAATGGAAAACTTAGACATCTTGACTTAAGTTAAGATATAGAGCTTCAAATAGTTCCCAAGAAACGAAGAATAACCCAAGTGATTATTGTAACTCTTTACATAATGTTTCTAAACTATTTTAAAAATGACAATTCTTGGTTAGCTGAAACACTTACGGAAATTTTAAGATTTTAAGTTTTGTGAATACCACCTCTGGAATACCCAATAGTTCCAGTCGAACAAGTTATGTGTATCTACAACGGATATTTACGCCCTTGTGGAGAAGTGTCAGTTTGAATCATGACTGGTTGATACCAAAGTCCATGAAACTGTAGCTTGAAATCCACTGAGCTATACGCGTATATGTCCAGCACGCACGTTATATATATATCATGCCGTACACGCTCGTTTGGATGAGGTGTAATTACATTTTGTCATTCTAACACTGGCGAATTGCTGAGAAGTTCAGAAACAGTAGGACACTACTAAAAATGTAACCGTTTTAATACTGACAAGGCTGAGTTTTATGTTTTACTCAACTTGTTCAATAATCGTGTCTGGATCGGTCTCCCATTGACTAGCTATTGTGTTCAAGACATTTTGACGTGACTGTAGTTTACGCAATCTCTCTTGACGTACAATCTCATGAGAGTCTGACGAGTTCTCGTCCTGCATTTTCAGAAGCGCCCTCTTGCGGGCAACTCTAGAAAATGTCAATGCAGCACGAACAATTTTAGACACAGATACAAGTTTATTAGTTGACAGAGGTTTATCTGGTTTAATTTCACTGAGAAGCTTGCTTTGGTCTCGAGATATTTCTTCAATATCTGATGGTATTCCAAGAGATATGCTCGGTCGATGACTAGAAACAATTGAACCGGTTCTGGACATAGGCATACTCATCAAACTTGAGGCAGACCCTGAATCTCTACGCGTACGCCTTCCACTTTCAACGTAAGAACTTAAGTCTGAATTTGAATGCTTAAACATGTTTTTGTTAAGTTGAGAACTTGAGCTAGATGATCGCGTTTTTTCAAGCTTCTTTCGTAGCCGACGCTGAAATTTCAATGAAAGTTGGTTAGTCTTTTCTTTTTCTGGATTTTCATGCTCCTGTTCGCCATCTATCTCATTGTCTTCAGTATTGTCGTATCGCGAGTTTGTCCTAATGTTCCCATCTTGTTCGTCATCTTCATCGCCTTCTTGGACCGGGCATAGCGTACTCATTGATGCTATACTTGGGTCTTTTTCTACAAAATTGTTTGTTGGTGGTTTCAAACTACCAATATTGTTATTAACAAAGTTATTAACCATCAGTGGAGTATCAACGGGTCTGTTTTCAAGCAACTTTTCAAAACTTTGTCCAGTTCTTATATAAATACTATCTTTCGTTATGAGGAATTTCGACTCATTGGAGCCGTTGATGTTTGTTGCGGAGGCTGGTCTTTGTCTTGTATTAGTCTTAGCAGACCGGGGTCTTGGACGCGGCTGTGCAGTATGCGGTCTTCTATGTTTATTTTTGTCTATATCATCGTAAGGCGTTGAAAATGTGGGCGATGAGAATGATTTTAGATTACTCTTTGTTATATCCTTCTTTGAAATATTAGTGTCAGTGTACATCATTGTTTTGTAACTTTCAATTATATCATTCTCCCATTTCTTAATATCAAACACTTCAGTCGTATCCTCGGGGTTATCCTTTAGAAGATCACTCGGCGAAAACTTTTCAGTAACGTTAGTTGCAACACTCTCATTATCCAGGAAAACATCGTCGTCATTCAGCTCGTCGTTGTAACTCTGGGGAGGGCTTACATTATAATCATCCGATGCTTTCTTTATATATTTCTTCCGTTTCTGTTTCGCTCTTTCCATTTCATGTTGCACAATGAATTTGTCTAACTGTTTCTCACATTCACGCCATTCCTGTAACCGCTTGTTGCTTAGCTTTAAGCCTTGTGTGTACGAAGGACATTTCTCGAAGTCAGTGTCGTTTTCATTTTTTGGTGGAATTCCTAGATCGCTGGCACCAGATGTTTTGATTACGCTTCGGAACGCTTTGGTGATATGTCTCTTTTCCCTGTCAATCTCATAATTCATTCGTGTCGTTGCTTTA
The DNA here is from genome assembly GCA_947247005.1 of Spisula solida. Taxonomy (NCBI): domain Eukaryota; kingdom Metazoa; phylum Mollusca; class Bivalvia; order Venerida; family Mactridae; genus Spisula; species Spisula solida. The sequence continues at coordinate 17,263,845 of OX365946.1, forward strand.
TCATAATGTTTGCATGTCACCTTCAGCCTGTGCGTCTCCAGGCGGTTCTTCCTCTCCGCGCGCATAAACTTCTCCGTACTCATTTGCATAGGCATCGTCTCGTCGAAATCAAACTGAAAATAAAAAAAACAACAGCATTTATTTATTTAATCTAATCTGTTTCAGATCGATTTTAAAAACATTCTGCAACTAATATATATTACTCATCCAACTCGACACCTTACAATGACAGTCTTATAATTCAAGTTTACAGCATACATTTTATAAAACTAAGAACATCTTTTCAATACGTTGATTTAAAAGGCTATTAATCATTTATTTATAACCGGCATTGGAATTTGTAAAGATGGAACAAGTAAGACATCTACATAAATCCTGAAAAAAACGTCCAAATGTTTCTCTATGGAGTATTGTTAAATTCATACTACAGTAACGCTACATCCAATGCACCGAAGTAGACAATATACCATATGGGCACTACCAGAACACTCAATCAAAACAGAACTTACTTCTGCGAAAATATCTGTACATAACTTATCAGCAATAAATCCTGACTTGAACTGAGAGCATACCACAGGAAGTGCCTTATTTTAGGTCCACAATGAGACCAAATTACGAACCATTTGACCGACCTTTTAATACGAGGACCAACTAAACATGGAGTTGTATAGCTAAACAAATACCATCGAGTCAATGACGTACGTTTCGTTCAGCTATTGTTTGGAGCCTATGTGGTTATGAAAGAAATGAGGTTCCACGTTTTGAATCTGTTTGCGTTAATTATCATGAAAATATGAGACTTTTGTTGAAGTACTCAAGTACAATTATGAAGTAGTTTGGTATAAAAATGCATTAAATAGTAAAGAAAATATTTTGATGTCTGTGAAATAGTATCAAAACAGTATCATATAAACTATACTCTTTGGTCCAGTTTATTTTGTTACTTACTGAAATTACTTCGTTACCTTTCTTAATATGTTTGACTAAGTAATCCACGTACCCAAGTTAATTAGAGAAATAGTTTTCTCATTAGATAATCACTATTCAACGGTGACACTTTGAATTCAATAATTGACATTAGTAAACGTAATACCTCACAGTCCAATGTTCGCTTTGTTAGATAGTTTCTAAATTTTCTTTCCTTTCATAATCCTTTTCCAAATCAAAAGTTAATTCGATGGTCCCTTTTTATATGTCACGGCTTAGAAAAGGCTGACGTTGATTGACAAGCATTTAACATTTTAGAAACAACGTCAGTGACCAGTGTCTCAATGATTGACGAAAAGTTAACATTTTAACAATAACAATTATCTTATCTTATCTAAGACATTCAACAACATTAGAGACCAGTGCACCAATGAGATAATACTTTTCTTTAATCTGTTCAGTACAACAATGTTTGTAGCGACTTGCAACACTTTCACTACAATGTATATCACCCGTAAGAAAGGGTTACAGGTCGCATGTAACACGTTGTGTGTTAATATTACTGCCGTTTCCTAATCCGGAAATTTTATAGGTCAATGCGCTCTTACATATTCGTACTGGTCAAATATGATGTCCGCAAGTTTCTTTTTCTTTTTTATAGGATGTGTCCGCTTCGAGTGGGAGGGGTTTCTTGTATGGTCCCAGGCCTCGACATACCCGAGTCGTTCAAATGGTACTGGTATTTATCCCTTGCTAAACGCCCATTATAGTTAGTTCCATGAAACTGCTACTTCGTCCGATGTAAGGATATTACGACGGGGTAGAATCCATATGATTGAAATACTGTTGATCGGCGGCACTTAAAACATTATTGACATTTTGACCAGTCTAAAAGGTTATGATACGATTGTCTGATTTACCTAAAGATGTTACGTATTTGTAAAATACCGTCTGTATATATGCCATAAAATCCCCGTCTTGCATTGTCTGGTGTAATCAATTTTATTGGAAAATTTATTTTATAGTCTTAATAAATCATTTTATATGTATAATTGAATCATGTCCTGTCTGATATATTCCATTTCGAACTAAGCTCGAACTATTACACCAGTACATGTACATAGCAAGTCTTTTAAGTCTGAATATGCAGCTGAACAGTATTGTAAATTAATTATTGCTGTAAAACACAGATCTGCATTTGCTACGGTAAATTTTGTTTGCTGTGGGGTTGCCCCAATTCGTATAAGAAACTGGTATGTTTGAAAATCTAACCGACGAGGAACGAATATGTCCGTTTGTTGTAATGCTGGATATGAGTACCGTGTGATAATGCACTGTCACGTATAAAGTGATATAATGGAGTCTATCATTGATAAAGCCAATAACAGTGTACCACTTTTTAACGTTATATCTGATGCTGATAAGTGTTCATGTCTGTTTTCCAATTGAGATTCAATAAGAATTTGTGCTAACACCTTGTAAATAACATGTAACCTTTATTAATAATGCCATTGACCTTTACATATAATTATATGTACTTTTTATTTGTTTATTTCTGTTTTATGGTTGTACAGATTATGCTGTGCGGGATGATGTTCCATTAAAAGAATACAGTTCTGTTTTATAGTTATGTATTAATACACTATCTAGTCTCTTATAGCTCCAGTTAGGAGCGGCAAAATAATTTTGTCATTGTCTTTTTATGTAATGTAAATATTTATGAATGCACTTTGATGAGATTCAAATAAAGATTATCTCTCTAGCATTAGCGTAAAACATGTTCGATCTTTTATTTACGGTTAGCACAAGAACAAATAAAATTGTATATTTTACAACAAGTATACGTTAACCAATACCAAAATATTTCATTACCCAAAACAGTTTTACAATGTTTATGGTAAATATAATTGTAAAGTGCAAGAACAGAGAAAAAAACATAAAACTTGTAATAAAACATATAAAATAATATGCAAGAAGCTGTTTCATGGATTTTAAAAACAAACGGTTGAAAGTATACATGTAGCTAACGATATATACGATTTTAGAGAGACATGAAATTCTATCTATCTTTGGTTTTATAAGATCGCATGTCACATAAGATCAAAGCAATTAATATTTTTATACTAAACTCAACATTGTACATTATAGAACTTTTACCATATACGGGTAGGTAACTTATCAGCTGAACATCAGAGAACTTATTCTAATTTAACATAAAATATCGGTGCTAACATGATTGTGAATAACCTTCTAAATTATATAAACGTACTTAAAAGCCTTGGAGGTAACCAGACCAAGTTAAATATAGTCAAAGAACCACTACATGCCAATTCGATTAAAAAAAATAAATTAAAACGTATAATTGGTCTCATCTTATGGCTTAATGTCTATGATTTATTACATTAAAAAAGATGGCCACCAAGATGGCCATTTAGATAGCCGCCAACATGACACCCACACTATGTTAAAACTTTAAATATGTTTAAACGTACACCTTACTCTGGAAGAATCTGTCCTGTTCAACCCTATCTTCGAACATGTGTTCGTTTAGGATGTTTTTGGTGACTGTCTCGCAAACTACCAACTACGCTAATGTATCTTCTTATGCGGAAAGTTCAACTCAATTAAGAAAGCAGACATTATAAGAAGCCGGAGAGCAGTTTTCTGTTGAGACAAAATAAAGAACTGTATTGACGACTGTTAACCCATATAATAACCCATACCTTTACTCGTAGACCGTTGAAGTCTCTGCATGTATATTCAAATTAATGTATTTCTTTAAAATAAATATAATTACCTAACTGTAAGAATAAATCATAATTCGGTTAACACTGTAAACTAGTGAAAAGCGATTAAGTGTTGAATGTAAACATCTTTTTACATCACAAATAGTTTTAAGTGTTAAGTATCATGACATAATCGTGTTCTGAGGATCAAAAATCGTGTCATTATGTGATACGATTTGCGGTTAATCCGAATAGATTACATATCAAATCCCTCACAGTGAATTGTCAAGTGGAATAAACAACAAAATACAAAAGATCATGGTTAATATTACAAGGAAGAGAAAGTGAAGCGAATTGAATTAAACATACGTGCAAACATATTGAGACAAACTTGAGTGATAGAGTTACGTACGCATAACCTGTTCCATCAAATTAACTGGCTGGCAGTAAAGGGTTCAAAATGTAATGCCGATGGGTCATTATGTTTGCCCAATATGTAATCTCTGTGCTCGGCTGGTTCAGGTGGGCATTGTGCCTTGTGTGTTTTTTTATGTTTTCTGTGCTCGACTGGTTAAGCTGAGTGCTGCCTTCCCTGTCTGACTTAATATTATCTTTTTACAGTAAAACATTCGAAGGCCTATGTGCTAGTAATCACATTAAGCAGCCAGCCGTCTTTAAGGTTTTTAATGCATGCCTCCTGAAGTCGCCGCCTCCTCGATAGCCTAGTGGTTGAGCGTTCGCTTCGAGTGCGGGGTCTCGGGTTCGATCCCTCGCCGCGTCATACCAAAGACGAAATAAAAATAGTACCAGAAATTCCCCTGTTAGACGCTCAGCATTAAAGGGAAACTGGCTTCTATTCACTCATACCCTCGTGGCGATGGATAACATCAGGAATGAGGTATCGAGAGTGATTAATATAAGTTGGGAAAACTTGTTACACAATCGACCTTTAAATAAATTAGTATAAACTAAGTTAACGATATTCTTGATGCATACATTGGGCTTTTGTGTCATGATACACTGTTTGCAAGTGTAACCACAACTGTTGACGTACAAGGAAAATACGGTTAAGTTTTATTTGAGTTTTTACCATTTTATCTTTTTACCATATCTAGTACATTTATACTATATATGATGGGGGACAACCTAACCAGGTTACGAACACATGACCCTGATATAACCACAAGCCTGGCAACCACAAATACCCTACGCGAATAACATTTGCGACACAAGCTCAGTACAAGCTCAGTTCGAGTTGGTTTTGACTAGCCTGTACGATACTTTGCCTCGTGAAGGACTCGAGAACTGGAAAAAAATCACGAGTCCCCAATTTGTCTACGTTATCGTAGAGATTTCTAAATCGCAAGAGACCTGAATGGACACTGCATGTACGAGCTCCATCGTGTTCAACAAAGTTCAATTCATACTAGTATACGACAGGTTGGATTTGATAAAAGCTGCGCCCAGGACCATTTTCAAATAATTACTATGTGGGTGTTAATACGAGGGTTAATTGATCTGACTAGCCTTCCTGGAATTTATGATCAACCAGTTTCAGCTTTTTCTTCTGTAAATAACTGACAACTGCTTTACGCCGAGGACCAGACCATATCCAAGGTCATGAACAAGCATAACCGGTCATATCCAAAAATCGGACCCCGGATCTGCTGGGTATGCACACAAAGTAGACAAACCGAATAAACTAATTAACATTATAACATAAAAACGTATGTTTAAATAATGGAGTATTACTATTATTGGTTGCATAACTTGTTCTCAATTCACAGACTTTGACAAATATAAAATAATTCCAACCATTTAAAAATGAACACCCACGGTGTTACAATAAATAAAGCGTGGTTATTCAATATGAAGAACAAATGACAAAATCAAATAGGCACTTACTCACTCGAGTGATTTGATTCACATACAAATGTATTAAATTATTAATATAAACTTTAATTTTTTCATTATTTCAAATAAATGTGTATTATTATTTCAAACACGTAAACTCTATGTAGAATTGAACCATTTATCGGCATTTTATAGATGCAACAATTCTAATGCAAACTTAATTTTTATAATCAACTTTGAAATAAATAAATAAAATATACATTAAATTTTCAAACCTGCCAGTTTTAAGTCAAATATAAATCCAAGCATGTAAATTGCCTCTTGAAATACTCGATAGAAAAGGTGAAAATGAAGTCAGCTCGCTTTAATAAAGTTCCATTCCGCTATAACAAGTAACCTGTGGTTGAATACTAGCTAACAAAAACATTCACATATTTTGTACACCTATAATTATAAACGAACCTCAAATATTGACATTGCAAATTTACAATTTTATAAAAAGGGACATAATTATCGACTTTGTCACTTGCTATCATATCCACCAAAGGTTTCACACCTGGCAATTGACGGTTATTGAAATAAAAAGTCGATCAAAGTTGTGTGTATTTTTTTGTCTAAAATTCGTTCAAATTGATATTGCATTCATTTGTTTGTATAGATACAATGTACATTCATATTATGTCAATTATTTGAATATTTCATAATTTTGCGATAGTACAGGCCGTACGTGTACATATATACAAAATGACTCTACTTAAAAGTCGATCGCTAGAAAAAAAATGCTTTTTTCGTCAAGGTTTTATTATTCAAGGTTTTCCAAACGCTTGTCAATAACTCCAGCGACAATTGGCTTTATAAATTAATCTCTACTAATCTGACATATTGACAGAACATGCGGGTTAGATCGAGATATTAAATCATACGAGAAAGATTACAACTTTGTACAGCGGCAAAAAAAATCAACTCTTCGAACAAATTAATGTGATTATTTCATTAGGGACAAACGCGTGAATTATCTCGTTATAGAGCAAATTACAAGACCATTTCTAATTTATGATTGCGGTTAGATCAAGAAATAATATACCAGTAGCATTCATTTATGACCTGCCACAATTTTTCAAATTGAAACTAGATGATACAAACGAATGGACATTATTAAACTTTAATATAAACTGAGTTACTATAGGAGTGATCATGTTTGTATACAAAGGTATTCATACCACCAGCTAGCTATTCGTGAATGGCGGGTTTTTATTGTCCTATCATCCAATAGATTGTCGGTGGGCATTTTGAATATGAATACGATGATCTCTCCTATTCTAGCGAAATTAACTCTTATGCCTAATATGCCAGGTGTTATTAAACAAGTTTTGATTTTTAATACTATAAATTGAGAACAATTTGAATTAATTGATTAAAAACCTCTAAATTTAAACAAATTACAAGGTTATGCCGTATTTATTTCAATTAACATTCGCCAGGTTCAAATTTTTGTTCCAAAGATCATATAAAAATATTTTTCGTATTGTTCAAGTTAAATGAGATGTACGAAATGTGAAACAGACTTGTACGCATTCTGATCACCTCGGTCTTTATTCTTTGCAATAGATATATTGATCGGAGACAAACGGACATAGCCGAGTCGCGTTTACGTGTAAAGTTCCAGGCAAAGAAGAGCTGCCACGTCACGCTAACCTCACTTCCGTGAATGTCATCCTGCATCAGCCACAGATCCGCTGGACAGGCCATATCATTCGCATGACGGGCGAAATGATTCCCAAGCAGTTTCTGTACGGTTAATTACGGAATGGCTCAAGAACCACGGGAGGTCAGAAGAAAAGATACAAAGACACTTTCAAGGCCTCACTGAAGACATTCGGCATCAAAACCAACACATGGGAAGCACTAGCCGAAGAACGCACTGCCTGGCGCACAAGTATCGCTAAAGGAGCCATACTCTCGGAGGCAGAACGCAATTGTTTTTTATGGAATGAGCACGAGGAAGCGTTACGCAAGGTGAGGGAAGCAAGCCGTTCAACAACAGACTGCACCGAGCACACGTGTCCAACATGTGGGAGGTATTTCCGTGCCCGGATTGACCTGACATGTAATCTCTGGACACACAGAACACAATCAACTAACTAGATGAAGCTTGGTCATCTTAGACTACTCGATACACATACAAGTTGCAATTCAACTTCGCTTGCGAAACAAAACGTGTACATGTGTCAAGAATATGGCTGTGACAGCAATATTTCTCATTGATCTAACTTGATGTATCTCTGAGCGATAAACTTTTGAGTTTCCTAAGTTTTCCTACACAACCCTGTGTGACGTTGTACACAAATCTCTATACGTCTTATTTATTCATCAGCACGCTTATAATATATGTAGACAATTCACACACCTGAATGATGAAATCCTCGAAAAGCAGCAGTCTACACGTATCGTTCACGTGCAACTTTTGTTTCGCAAACTTCCTAAATATTATATGTCATAATGATTTCATAGACATTGTGAGTATGTATAGTACCTTGGTTTGTTAGAGAACGCCAAACTGGCCGGATACATCGGACTTAAGCTCTCTGGGTTTTCTGTAGGGGTTACCTCACCCTTACTTTATGGTGTATGTACACCTTCCCTAAAACACAGAGGGAACTTGATAGGGGTTCCAACCCTAGCTATTTACCCATAGCTTGGAACCTGTTCATGGGCATCAGGACATGTCCACACACCGTTGGGCCTTGAGTACCGCATGTCTACTATTGTCTAGGGGCATGACTCCTCCGAGACTCTTTTAGTTCAGCCTTGGGCCGCAGGGTACCCAGTTTGTGTATCGCCACGCAGAGGCACTACATAGCTATATAGGTCCATGGAGAGGCTGTGTACTGGCAGGGGAGGCTTACGCACTCGGCTCCCTTTTCGCACAGGGCTAACCGCCAGCGGCAGCAGCTAAATGCGAAATGTGACAAGCACACAACACTTAGCACACAACACTAGAAGCATCAAATGAACCTAATTGACACATCGAAATAACGATTTTGATTGAGATTTGCTGGCACTCGTTTCTAGCTCGGATGAATTGATTGTGAAAAAGTACATGGTTAAAAGCGGAGTGACTTCAGAATCAGTATGTAATTCGAATAGAGGAGGTCCCCCAGTAAAACACGTGATAGAATAGCACACAAAGTAATATCTAGACTGAAGTATAGACATTATCCAATTACTTTCTCATTACTTAAGATAAGTTGTACATATTTAGAAACACGAATAAGTTGTATCTGTTACCGGAGATTCTTTCAAGTTTGTAATGAGATTTTAAATTTAGATAAACTACCGGGTTTTCATAGGTACGAACTGGAAAACACCCACTATATTTGCGTTCGCTGAAATATGTACATGTATGTGTGGTACAAGGCAACGAAACACTCGTATGTATGTTTAATATTGAATTCTAACACAACCAGTGTTTCAGCTATACACTCAAGGACTTTAAATGCGCCTCACCTAATTCAAAGCCCAATATAATTTTACATGTGTATCACTTGATCTTTCCTACGTTTAAATCAGTTTAGTTTGTAATAAAATGTTGTCTAAATGTTGTTATGCTTAAATAAAAGGATAGAAAACGATTAACCAGAGTATTCGACGAATTAGTGTGCCTACATCATCTCACATTAATATAAGCACACTGAGAGTATAATGCCTCGCATAGCCTGTATTGAAAATCCTACACTTTTGCCTAGGGCGGGTGCGCTTTCAGGATTCCTAGAAAATAATGAGGCAACATTTTATTACAAACTAAGCTGATTTACACAAAGGAAAGATCAATAAATACACATGTAAAAGTATATTGCAATAACATAAATACTTTTAGCGATATTGGACTGTGAATTAGGTGAGGCGTTTTTAAAGTCCTTGAGTGTAGATGACATAAAGGTTACTACGGTGTATACCAACTACCGATCAAACACAGGTACATATTCATTAATTCTTAAAGAATCAAATTGCACGTATGTCTCTGAGACAATTAAGTAGTCAACATTAAGAGAGAAAGTACGTATTTTTTATGAAACCAATGCCCTGTATGACGTTATTTGTGGGATTCGAACCGGCAGTGGTAAGACCAGACAAGTGTTTTGAAGTCAGGCACCAATATCACAATGCAACAGAGTCTTCTAGCGAACGTACGTCATTAATACTACAAACACTATCACTTAGTCAAAAATAAGATCAACAATTGTAAAACAGGGTTTGAATTTTTTAAGATATGGTTTCGTTGAAAAGTTCGTTTCATCACCAAAACATTAAAGATGTCCTTCTTTTATACCATTTTCAGTAAATATTAGATACAGCAAGCCCTTAATAATAAGACCACACCTTGTGCCCTATAAACAGGTCTGCTTTTTGAGTCTGTCTTAGTATTGAGGTTAATTAACGAGTGAAAGTGTTAAAAATGAACTAGAAAAGTTTGGTCTGAATTTTGACATGGCATTATCATTGATTCGTTCTTTACGTATAAGGTTTATAGTTTTTCTATACTGTACAATAATAACCTTGGTTTCATGAAATCTATTTGTTATGACACATTCGTATTTTGACGACTAGAAGATCATTTTAAACGTTGATGCTATCCCTAAAGTTTTTACAAGGTTTCTTAATCTACAAATTTCAGTGAACGCGTATTTGTCTGAAAGTGTCATCCGGGCATTCAGTAGAATTCACAAATAAAGACAGGTCCTTAAAATGTTTAATTTATTAGATCAATTTATTCCAAAATGATTCTATTCAAATATCACTTAACTTACATTAAAATCGTCTCACATTACTTTATCACAACAAACTGATATTTAAACTTACATTTTATATGGTTTCGGACACTTCAAAATCTCTTTTAAATGTCCTGAATAATTAATGGCCGCCTTGATTAAAGTCTCTTAGCTCTTCCAGCTTATAGCTTCTTGTTGAAAATCGAAGCGCAGATTTCAATAAATGATAAAAATGTCTGCATTCTTTTGGACAAAAGTTCATAACGTACACGTATACATGTTAGTTGCCCTTGTTACGAGACATACGTTAAATGCTAACTATGACTGGTTTCGATTAGGAGGTTTGGGATACCTATGTGTTACTATAAGCCGGAGGTTGCGAAACAAGCTCTTACTGTAACTATCCGTACTTGTACATTTAAAACTGTAAATTCGCTTGCGAAAACAAATCGTGCACATCCATAATCATGAAATAGATCGAAAACGAGTATTGAGCCGTGACTGCACTTTTAGCTATATACTTCATATGTATTCTGTACACTTATGTGTCGTTTATACGAATTGAGTTAATAAAGATATGTTCTGTCCTGTTCTGTTCATATAGTGCATATCCAAAGGTTACGGCTCAGAGGACATATGCTATCTATACAGCAACTGTTGAAGCATGATTTCTGCATGGATCGATTTGAGGGTAAATAAAACTCAATCAGGAGTCCATGGATGATACATATGTTTGAGTTTCCCGTGCCTAACGTACGTATGCGTGTGTAACTCTACCAGTCGAATTACGTCTGTCACACACTTTTAACCTACCTAAACTACACAAACCTACATGACGAAATGCTCAAAATGTATCATAATATTGCACGTTCCCGATTATGTGCACGCTCAGTTTCAGAACCTCTCTGCGGTATTAAATGCAATTGCTTCTTTTCAACATGTCATGTATCTCACTCGGCTCGCCCCGCTTGTGCCGAGCTCGATTGCTATAAGATCGATTGTCGAATTTGACACCCGATAGGTCCAGGTCCGATTCCCAGGTTCTACAATCTCATTAAAACGATAGGCCTTATGTTTATGTTTCCTGTGCTCGAGTGTTTCAGCTGAGTGATGCATTCCCTGTCCGATATTTTATTATAGTTTGTCAAAAATTGCTTGCCTTGGTAAATGCCATGAAAGCCGTTCTGTGATGTTTGACACAGAATTAGGTTGAGTGATTATCCCACACTTTTATGTGGGTCAAGGTCAATTCGGATTAATAGATTACATGTATTAGCTTATTAAAACCATGTACTAGTATGTATTTAAATCCTAAATGAATCTCATAATGAAGCCAAGTTTTTCTAACTTAGTGTATTTTGTTCGTATATCATGTACACGTATTTCAGTTTTGTGTGGTGCCGTTTGTAGTCATCTGTTTCTGTTATTTTTCAAATGACAGTTGGCTACTAATCTGGTAGTCGAACCAATAAGGTCCGGTTCATGGTACTTGTTATGTTGCGTTGCGTTGCGTTGCGTTGCGTTGCGTTGCGTTGCGTTGCGTTGTGTTGCGTTGTGTTGTGTTTACGAGCCAAAACAATCATTATGCCATAACATTTACCGAGGTAAAAGGGTCCATAGTCGTCATTTACCTAACCAGTGGTGTGATGTAGTTGTTAGAGGTACCGCTTTTTTTAAAGAAAAGCTGGAAACATGTTCCGTATCCAACTATGTTGCTTGTTGCACTCAGCCAGCACATAGAGGTAGGTTAGGTGGTCCTAAGTCAGGTTAATGCTTACTGCCAAAGGGAATTTCATAATTAATATATATGACCCCGATCTCCCGAAACATCTCAAATTTGAGTTCAATCTCAACTCAAAGTTTGCCACCTATAGTTTGAGATAGTTCCATACGAAATTGTTATCTAAATTGGTATAACAAAATAGAAACATTATTCTGAGTTTATTTACAGTACAACTTCGAGAGCTCGAGCTTCATAATTTAAGATTTCTCCTTGAGATGCTTCGGGAGATCAGGGCCTGGTTGGTAGGTTATGAACACAAACTTTGAAGTATACATTGATGTGTGCCCAATTTTGGTTTTATATAGCCTTAATATCATGAAACCTGTCAATGGTAATAATTATGACCTCGTTCATTGACGTCATTTGTCATTTGACATGAGACAGAAGAGTAATCGCATATCTCCTGCATATGGATTACACATGTCGCTAATTGGCGACTCTCATGTCAAACATTGCTTCAATGACGTCAAGCATACTGGATAGACGGAGATTTTGTACCAGTAAATAATAGGCTGGGTGTAGAATCGTATTTTATTGTAATATATTACATTTCTGAGATAATGGCTATATCTAGAAGAATTTCCGTGGTAACCCAAAGCTCTTAGACGTTTGAAAATTCGGAACTGGAAAATAAGTAAAACTAAATCAGATGATTCAAATATTATGACTAATTGATCTGTGTTTGTGTGTGAATCATGATATTATTAAATAGGCTTAATAAATATATATGCACATGTATATTAATCATATTCAGATTTGTCGAATGCCAAACTGAGCAATGTTAACAATAACGACGTGTATTGTTATATGTTTTATACTAGGCGCATGGATAGCGCTGTTGGTATAGTGTATGCTATAAACACCCGGTATAGATATACGGGAGTTATTGCCGGTTTGGGCGGTTAATTAAATGAATGACTATGGTCGTATCAGAGAAGAGGTTTCCAGTTGTTGGAAAAGTAAATTTACTCAGTACTGGCTAATTCCAGTCAGTACTTTCCGCGTTTACCATGTAGTAATCTTCATGGTAGGCATGAACCCTGCACCGGTAAACGCAAAAATCCCAAAGCATAAGCTGATGAAAAAAGTAATTATTATTTTCAAATCAGGAAGCATACATATTTATTCATGTTATATCAGGAAATAGAAATTTAACCTGACAAACTGGTGACCAAATACTTAGCAAATGTATACTTAATACATGTAAATTGTACGCAGGAAATCTCACATAAATGCTATAATTTGTAAGCGTATCTTTGTGTGTAAATTTTTTAAGTAAAAAGGAAATAAACTTTTAGGTAACCTTCATATTTCGTATGTCTATAGGAAGCTGTTTCCATTTCCTTAGCTGTTTATAAATGTACCAAATATGTGTAGTCTTGCGTGTCGTGAGCAGTCAAACAATGTTTATTTTGTATATTGGAATTTTATGCCGTTTCTCAACAATTGTTTTAACTGTTGTTCTTTATGATCAGCATGGATATTATGACCAAGTCAATAAGGTGATCAGTGGTCTTATAATTGAGGGTTTATTAATTACTGTGTACATGTGCACTATCTCTTGCTCTATGCCTATATACATGGATTTGTACTGCAGTGAGTCAATACTGGCGTTAAGTGAACATTGCATGTTCATGAGCAGAGCAGAGCAGAGCAGAGCAGAGCAGAGCAGAGCAGAGCAGAGCAGAGCAGAGCGGAGCAGTGAATAACAGAGCAGAACAGAGCAGTGAAGAGCAGTGAAGAGCAGTGAAGAGCAGAGCAGAACAGAGCAGTGAAGAGCAGTGAAGAGCAGAGCAGAGAAGAACAGAACAGAACAGAACAGATATTCATTTCAGATTCGTACATAGATCTAATTGTAGTACGTCATCTATACATATAATTAATATAATTATAAACATATACGCATACACAAAGTTAGCACATGATTATTTTGTTGGTAATCATTTGTCACATGACTTTTATCATGACATTTTCGTTACGACAGTTTTATAAGGGAAAAGAAAAACGAATGTACAAAAATGTACATTTTTGTACATTCGTTTTTCTTTTCCCTTATAAAACTGTCGTAACGAAAATGTCGATTTGCCTTATTTCAAGTTAACTAAGACCATTTTAGCAATTATTATCGATATACCGAGTTTCCTGGCCGTTATAACTTTTATGGTTTTTTATATTACACAAGTTGGCTTCAATTCTGCAAAACCTTGAAGTCGATCGAGATGTCAGTATGTCTACTTTTCAATGTTAAACTAACAAAATGTGACCTCGCAAACTATTTCAGTAATTGATGAAATGCAAGAAGATTTCAACGCATATACGTTTTAATAGTATCTGCCATGTAATTTATAAAAAAAAATATAAAAGTCTTTAATTTGTTACGAAACTACCGTTAATGATGCGTTCCAAAAACGTGCGTCACATCACTTTCACATTAATACAAACTCGAGACGTTTTAAAAGTATCACTTTATACAACCATTATCGCAACAAAGCGAAATACTTCAAAGACCAGTGCTATTGATACAAATATTAATATTTAATAGTATTTATAGTATTTATCATTAAATTTCAGATAGTAATATTAATATTATCATGAGATATATGTTTTCATACTTACAATAAAAGTATATCCATTTTGCCTTGTTAATAATCTCAAATATTTATTTAACCAGAGTGGCTCACTGATAGCGGCTTGCACAAATAAATGAAAGAAAAAAGTTTAATCCAGGATTTATAAGTTCAAGACGGATGAAAGTCCATTTGAACAATAAAAGATCGATCAACATGGCGCGGTGTATTAATGATTAACATGACAAATGCATTTATTTACACAGATCTACAATGTCACCCAGAAACTGGAATAAAAAGTTTGATAAAACACTCTAATTATAAATTACACTTTGTGATCTATCTGGCAAAGGAAACGCTCCGCCCTATACGTAGAGGCTAGACAGAAGACGCACCAATGTCTATACTCAAGGGTGCACCGAGCGTAGATCTATACTCTATACACAAAGATACAAAGACAGTAAAAGAGCTCTGCACTATACCGAAAGGCAATGACAACATAAAGGCTCTGCTCTATACACAATGACAACATAAAGGCTCTGCTCTATACACAATGACAACATAAAGGCTCTGCTCTATACACAATGACAACATAAAGGCTCTGCTCTATACACAATGACAACATAAAAGCTCTGCTCTATATACAATGGCAACATAAAAGCTCTGCTCTATACACGAAGGCAACATAAAAGCTCTGCTCTATACACTATGACAACATAACAGTTCTGCTCTATACACAATGGCAACATGAAAGCTCTGCTCTATACACGAAGGCAAAATAAAGGCTCTGCTCTATACACAATGACAACATAAAAGTTCTGCTCTATACACAATGGCAACAGAAAAGTTCTTCTCTATACGCGAAGGCCAAATAAAAGTTAAGTACTGCTCTTTACAACAAGACCAAATAAAAGCTCTGCTATATGCACAAAGGCAAAATAAAAGTTCTGCTATATGCACAAAATCAAAGCTCTGCTCTATAAACAAAGGCAATATAAGTGCTCTGATTAATACTAAGTATTGTAAATGTAGGCTCTATTTAGAATGCATGAACTACTCCAGTACAGTTCAACTTATTTTCTATTTTGCATAGCCCTGTGTCATACATGCTACATGATCATACAAAGACAATACTAATAAAACTTTCACAATGACACTCGGTAACATATTACAAATTATTATATAAAAATAATTATATACATGTATACACTAATTAATAAATTAGATGTTTTTCTCGATTTTTTATCGAGGGCATTGAGGTCCTCTTTTTAAAATTTAACACGACATTCGATGTCATTATAGGTAAAAGGCAAATTTATTGCCAATTATGTCAATAAATTTGAATTGAATTGAAATTATATTCTACAACGATCGATTGTGGTAAATAAGTATAATGATACACTCTCCGTATATTTGAACAGGCTTATTTGCTATCGGATCGACTTGACACAAAACTACTTTCCGTCTACTGTTGTTTTATCACAAAGAATTGTTACAGACACTACGACGACACTCTTGAAGCCTGTTGAAGGAAACATCCCGAGATATGAAAATTTGTATGTATGTAAATATACGGCTCAAACACGTTTACCCGATGTGGCCGTAAATTCTAACCTGCCATCTTTCTGATACGCTAAATACTGGGTCTACATGCCTACTTGGTATTGTACTACGCGGCCTGTCGCACACTATTGTAGAGGTATGCTGCCTTCCCTGTCCTACGTGTCCGATTATTGTCTCTTTTGCATGTTTTCAGCATTTTATTCAGCGAGTCCTATATATAATCGTCGTTTACATCAATAAATTATCATCCAATACTAACTTCCTTATATGCCAGCAACCAGCAAATTTTCTTTAGGTAGGGGACACGACACTAGCTTATAACACGGAGGCGAGTTGTAAAACTGGCGTTCGCGGAATCGTGTACATGTAGTTATCCAAACACGTACTAGTATCTAATTCGTAAAATATTATAACTTACCTTAATGTACTATAAATTGTCCGATCGCATTATATTTCCCCAATTCAACTGATCCGGTAGTCAGACATTTATAATATATACATCCTATAAAATATCCAACACAAATACAGGTATCCGCTGGTACAAAATATTTTCAAACGAATTTCAACAGTCATCAACTAATTCATTATTTCACGGCCCATGTATAAGGACTGCATTTTAGTGCATATGTAGATGATATCTCTCTACGTATGGGTGATACACTGTCAAACAAACATAGCTTAGTTTAGTTTTTATTTCAAAATCCAGAAGGTCATATGCTAGTAGCCCGCCATGATATTCTCGCAAATAAGTTTAATTATCAGCATTCAGTCGGGTCCCATTTGCTTTGTTTCTAAACATTCGTACACAGAAATTGCTGATACGTTGCGATTCCTCCTTCCTTATTGTTGTATATGATCTGTTTCGATCAATCAAATTTGATAGGTCGTCTGAAATCTAACTGATAGAGGTCTTGGTATGATCATAGGACGGTATCTATTTCTCGTCGGTTGATTAAAATGTCATGGCATATTATTCGATGATGTTTATGTAAGAATTATGACAGTAATCCTGATCAAGGTAGAAGTCCAATATGTACTGATCCATTCTGATATGATAACACATGCTTGCCATATTTGTTATAGACAGGGTTTGATCATACAATTCAGAAACTGCTCTGCTTAAAGCGGCGGCCATAACGTGACGAACGTGCATACACGTATGTGCTGTCTACTTGCAATTACATATCCGTACGTGGTGAGTACCGTTTCCATACGGGTTTAATTAATGTGTTTAATTAAGAGCATACATACACTTCTAGTGTATACATGAAGAACTCTTGCTGCGTTCGGGCTACGATTACACCTCGGAACTTGTTACGTCTCTTCAATTTCCAACTTGAAACGAAGACGTGGGTACGGAAGCCCTGGAGGGACATTTTTTGTTACTTGTTAATACTTACTTGTTATTACTTACTTGTTACTACTTGCTACTTAATAGTTAATACTTAATAGTTAATAGTTAATAGTTATTGTGCTGCTCGATCATCAGCCATTTTAAACATCGACAGTCAAGACGGCGTGCATTGGTTTCGATTTCTCAGGTAATCTTTATTGTTTTATTGTAAGCTTACAGCGTGAACTGGTCGCATTCTTGTTTATTGGTACATATATACAACACATACAGGTTACCCATATATGCATTTATTTTTGCGAGGGTATGTCGATCCGTTGTTTATTTTATCATTGGTACGGAGTAATGGACCATTTCTAAACGCCACCGTATGTCATAGTTTCTGCTATTATCCAGGGGTAAATTAAACATTTTACTATAGCTAAGAGCTTGTTTAATGGATGGTCGCTAATTTCCTGTGTTTCAGTTCCTGAGCTGGTTTGAGTGTTGATGCAGTGTCCCTTTGGTCTTTTAGCTTTCATGTAACTTAATATGTAAAATGCTAGAACATTGAGCGCTTGATTTTAGTGCATTAAATAATTCAGCAATTCTGATTTACCTCCCCGTGTTAGCGTGCATGCATTTGAGTTATGTGTGTTTAAGATCTCAAGTATAATAATTATTGATCATTTCAGGGATTCCCACATTACTCGAAGTATCAAAAGAAGCAGAGAGATCGGAAATTGTCCTGTGCGGCCTTATACGCATATCATGGCCAATATAGTCTTCACGTTGCTGCTATATAGTATAGTTTCGTGCGCTGTGTGCGTAGTACCGCCAAATATTCCAAATTCTGACAATGGTATCACCAGAAATGAATTGATTAAGATATACTTTATGGAAGGTCTAAAATACGTGGAAATAGTGTTATTATTGTTCTGTCACCATAACATTAGAATTAGTGTTCGACAATTAAAGCGTATCTTGCGTATTTTTTTTATTCGGAGACGCCCTACACATTACTCATCTGTGCACAATGCAATACATGTTGTAAGACAAGAAATGGAGGTTAGTGGGGCGTGTGTAGGTTATAGGACCATGTGGAAAAAACTCCTAAAGGATCATGGATTGTCCGTTAAAAGAACCGAAGTCAAGGTGGCATCATCCGGATTCTGTTAAAGTATTGTCCAAAGAACAAGAAAATCCAAAAACATTTTGTATAGAAGACATTGCACGGTTACCCTAAAAATTGCCGTTTATCTGCCGGACTAATTGGTTTATGATCTTTGATATTGTTGAACACTGAAAACATGTCTTATGATCATACCTTTTAATGAACTGATACGAGGTTTTATTTATAAGCATATAAATATTATATGGAACAAGGGAGTCATAATATGCAATTAAGTGTCTTGAAAATTGGTTTGTTATACATGAAATTATTTAACAATGTGTTGATAAATTTCGTATGTCAAATTATCGTGCATATCGTTTTCCAGATTTGAAAGCTACCGACCAATCGCGCTTATTTTTTTCTCACAATTTTTGAGATTTTCATGCTTAATTTTATACACACCAGCTGTTGAATTATGCAGATAGAAGGTCGGGGATCCTGTCAATTCTCTGTCAAATGAAGTCGGTACATCATTTGCTCGCAGGAACTATTTGACTTGTAACGCTCCCTGAACATCTTGCATTTCCTTCAATGTGTTACCCATGTTGGAATAAAGGTCGGTGAGATTCTACAATACAGACAGTGTTACACAGTGAATACCATACCACAGAGGTGTAGAAATGTATTCAGGGGTTATAGCAGGGGCTTTATAAGGGACTGTATCTAAAGGGTCATTCATTGTGATCATATGTTAACAAAAAAATCGCTTTATATGGTCGATGAGAGTTACCATCGTCCAGATTAAGCCCAAATTGGGAATACTCTGTCTAATTATCTGAAGCAGTCAGTACAAGTCGATTATTGTTTCGTTGTTCAAATTGTCTACTTTTGTCAACAACGATCAATTGTTTTATGGCTAGCATTATGATACACTGTCTGGTCATTTTATATTCAATGGCAATCCCCTCAATTAGACACACTTAATTAAAACCATACACGAGCTACAATCCCGAGCAATAAACAAGTTCAATGGTCGTGTGGCTAATTGGATTCTGATCGAATGTCCCACGTAAATCAAATTGCTTGTTCATATTATTAGGTATAGGAGTAAGGTCGATGTCAAATGTTGACTCTGTTGGGTACTGTAACTTGTTAGTATCTGGGAACGGCCCGATGAGTCCCAGGAGAGATGCTAATTAATGTTGCCGACTTAAAATTTAAAAGCATTTGATTTATGCCTAGGTACTTGGTCAAAGATCATAAATCAGGTATAAACCAGTTAGTATCCAGTGACAGTGATGTAGTCGTTTATGTGTACACAGAATATTATGTACAACCATTGTCTGAATAGTTGTTTAAGCCTTTATAATTGGTTTTACACGGTTATAGTGGACATGACCACTGCGTCACTATATTCTTACCCTAACTGGACTATACTATCCATTTATTATTATTGCTTTAATTATTTAGTATTCTTTTGATTAGATTTACATTTTTTCAATTTGACATTTTGTTATGTTAGGTTACATGTAGCTACTTCGGTTTGAATTTGTTACGATGGGTCAATACACTAGCCTTGTAGAGAGTAGAACATAACCAGTCATGCTGATTGTCGTACATTGAACTGGTAGCAAGTTAATGTTCTGTACAAGGGCGATAGTCTGAAAGCTGTCGCCGAGGCCATGTGGTTAGTGCGCTGGATTCGTAGCCCGGCGATCCAAACTACGTTCATACCGATTTGACATATAATAAACTTTTCAAGCAAAAGTCCACGTATTTCTGGATCACCCCGTGTATATGGACTGCCGTATGAGCAAGGTACCACGATGTTGACCTGTGATCGGGCAGGACGGCTGCGGTCTGAGTTTTATTGTAATAGTACATGTAATTATCGTAGGGCTGATGTGACTGATCTAATAGGTGGCTTAATTCTGACAAAAACTAAAAAAAACTTAAGTTGGTTGAAAACATGTTCGTCATATTTTAAACTAGGAAAAAACAGGGTCATGTCAATCCGTTATGTCAATTCAGTTTGTTTGTCTCAAATCGATACAAGTATAAAATGCTAACAGTGACGTGCGTTTCCTGCTCACTAGTTTTCTGTCGGGTTGTGTTTGACTAACCCCATAGATACTTTCCGGCCCGCGTACGTACTTCGTTAAATACAACAGCGAGTAAATATTAAGTAAAATGTCTTCAAACATTCGATTCATTATTCTTGTTTAACATTTACATTAAAAAATGGTTTAAATCAATAGCTACTGAAAATGACGTTAATGTTTCATATAAAGTTAAACAAACACTTCATTAAAACGTATTATAAAAGTGAAGTCTTCGGATGGTTTACGTATTAAAATATTATATATCGGTATTTCAACAAACATTAAATTGAATAGAAATTACTAGTTTATATTGTTACAGGAAAAAAGCAAAAGAACCCCCCCCCCCCTTAGAATATACCGTAAGATCATTTGTTGCAATGTTTTGTGTGGAGTTGAGGCATACTGTTACGAAGTACATACACTGTGACCAGTACACATTGTATAAACTAGCCAACTTCCGGTATTCGCAATAAGTCATACATGTTGAATTGTATAGTCTCACAATAAGGCATACAGTGACCGAAAATTAAAGATGTTTTTGCTCACAATAAGTCATACAATTTGAATTGTATAGTCTCCCAATAAGTCATATAATGATTAGGCTTATACGTTGCGCAGTAGGTCTTGACTTGAAAAGATGACGACATCCCCACTTTAATTAAACACTCAATTACCTGTTAGAATACCATAGCTTCAAACGCAGACTAATACATTATTGAATTCTTAATTGTTTTGCAATTAGTGGTACTAAGTGTATTTGTATTATCTTTCTCCTCTGTAATGAGCATTATAATCTATAAAACATGTGAATGTACAAAGAGCGACAATACTAAGCAAAATGTACAAGAACGTCGGAGTACGCCCCATTATCAATAAAACAACAATGAATTTATTGATTAAATAAACGAAATGCCGAATGGATATAATTTTGAATTGTTAAGATGATCCGTGTTCCATTTTAAGTTTAAATAAGGAATTAAAGTTTCGAAAACGGAATAAAATACAGTGACCAATATATTATAACCAAACTCGATCCGTCCTCAGTTAGTGCCTTGAAAGTAAGGGGAAGTAATCATGCTATGCGTTTGCTAGATCTATAGCAACTATTGAGAGAAATACGATGTCCATGCTTTGACAGGTTGTTCTCCCGTGACATTGGCCAAGAATGTCCCCCGTTTGTAGTGAAATCATCAATTTCGTGTCATAAGTAGTGGTGGAACATTGAATCATGCAAAGATTCCTAGATGGACCGGCCGCCATGTATCATTATGGTCCTCTAAAGCACATACCTGAGACTAGGGAAAATGTTGGGCACCACCTTCATATTTGTTTCTCTGAGACTATCTAGAGAGTTATAGTCCAGAGAATTTGACACGACTCTCGACCTTCAATTAGCATAATTTAACATCTGATATATTGTCTATATTTATAACCCCGGCTGTATGTTTCCATAAGAGGGGTGTATCACGAAGACGCTCGAGGTGTAATACCAACACAAATCTGAAGAACCGATATTGCACGATTTGCTCGCGGAAATTTATATATTCATCACAATTACCTTGTAATATATTCATACATAAAGGTCAGGATCATGTCAAATTCTCTGTGCTGTAACATTTATTTGGTTAGACAGTCTTGTCTTTTAGGTAGTGGGAATACGAGAGGTGCCCTACTTATATTTGAACAGTCTTTTACATCCGACATTTTCATGCTGACAAGATATAATCAAAATGCCTCTATTCAACCATGTATGATAATGTGTCAAGCAAGATCTACACTCAGTGCTAGTTTAGTTAGTACGAAACTCAACAATTTGGTAGGAGCTTTGCTTTTGGCTTTTTAGACTGAATGGTGCGATTTGTGGTGTTTGCAACTTTGCATTTCTCGTCAGTAATCAACGCTGTTATATTCTCAAGACTCAATTTTATCGGTGCAGGGTCGTTAGACTTTGGCATTTATTATTCTGGTGTAATTCGTGTTCTTAATTAAGGTACCGAGTGATGTGTTTGATGTGAGGGTTTGTTCAAAACATCATGTTCCTAGCATTATCTCCAAGAAAAACGCGTGGCAAACATTTGTCCAAATGCTTGTTTTTGAATCTTATGAACAGAGTAATATCAACCCACTTTTGACCCTTTCCGAATAAATGTGAGTTCCTGTTCACCAGTATAACAAACAACGTACAATCGGCCGCGACCATATGATGCCTAAAGAATGTCAACTTAATGGTAGCCTCGAAAACATTTCTCATAGAGCCGTCTATTCTTGTACGGTAAATTTCTCAATGATGAAACATTGTCTCATCAGAGGTGACCGAGTAATTGTCATTACCGTTCCGTTGTAGCAAAGATCATACACATTCTTCAGTATTCATTGGTTGTAGCATACACACAGCGTTAAAGATATGTTGTTTTTGTGGTATTGAGCTGGTGAACAACAATTTTTTCTAGAAGTTCGACATGTATAACTTTCGAAACGAACTGACTGACAGTTCCAATAGATATCCCTACCTTTGTTGACGTACCTCTTGGTTGTTGGGTTTGCCAAACATATCCTACAATCAATGGGTACAATTATGCAAAGATCATACAATAATGCCATGGATTATAGAAGGCGTTGTCACTTTTTGACGTTTGTTTTTATTTTTTTGCGTAATTTCCACCAATAAGAGCGATATAATGCAAAATACCCTTCTTGGTACGAAAAATACGTATTGTCTACACATAAATCGAACACCCATGCTCAACCAACACCTTCAGAGTGGTTCAATAGGAGTGGTTGTCCTTCAAAAAGCCAAACACCACACCCTCTACAAATGTGATGTATTTGGTTCTAACCATATTGCAAACAAACAAAAAAACTGAGTGTATATGTAGCCGGACAAATAACTCTACACCATGCAAGAGATATTTAATTTCAATCACATTTTGCATGAAAATATTGGAATTTCAACTCTGTTAAAATATAATTGGGGCACCTCTTGTATATACTTAGTTTATACTAATTACGTTAATATTAGGTTGATTGTGAAATCCGTTCTTACAACTTAGATTAATCACCCATATCAACACGCCATTCCTATATCCACAGCCAAGAGCATGAGAGAAGTCAGTTTCCTCTTTTTATGCCGAGTGTCTAGCAAGGCAATTACTGGTAGATTTTTTATTTCGTCTTTATTATAACCGAGCCTGGGTTAGAACCTGTGACCTCCAAAGCTCGCAGCAGACACCCAAGGCGGTGGCAAATATGCTTCGTATGTATGTCAGCTTAAAGTACGAGACTCTCGTGTCATAAACATTCCACATTGACATGAAAGAAAACAACACTATGCAAATTAAACTGTATATAGTTTTTCATATTTTTTTCAAGTTACATATTATACAGTACACATAATGGAATAATTCATAACAATAGTGATTTCCTTAACACAATGTCATGTACATGATAACGCAGCAATCCCCCCTCCCCCTTCCCCTCTTCCCTCCCCACATGCATAAAGCAAACACCGAAGCACTTTCAAAATAACTACAACAATTAACATAATATATAATTCAAGACTAAATTTCAATATTTCTAGTCAATTATGAGGGGTGTCTAAAAAATTGTTATCAACACTTCTAGTTAACTGCCAGAATTGTTCCAAAATAATTGCAAATCAATATTTCTACTAAGTCAATCATCAGGGTTGTCTCAAAATGATCGCAAATCAACATTTCTAGTCAATTGTGAGGGTAGTCTCAAAATGATTGCAAATCAATATTTCTAATGAATTTTGAGGGTTATCTCAAAATGATCGCAAATCAACGCATTAAAAAACAACTATTGTATATCAGTAAAAATATGTCAGAATATTATAAGTTGCATGTGTCAATAGTAATATTAGCCTGGGATTTATCATTTTAGACAGTAACAACAACAAATCTTATATTAATAACTAACTTGCATTAAGAATAAGTTATTCTCAAAAATTGGGAGCAAAATATGTTGAAGCAATGTCATAAGGCAAATTAATTGAATGTGATATGATATTAGAAGTATTTTTGATACTTGGATGTCATGGTAACAGAGAGTCATACAAAATGTCAAAACATCTCAAACTGAGAATAGTCATGTGTATTTTAAATGAATTACACAAAATACTGCACCAGAAATAATTATGAAATCATGGTTCTAATTAGTGAACATAAACACTGATTTATATTTTACACACATAGCTTGACAACAGCAAAGTCTGAAGACCAGTCTAAGAATACAGCCTCCTCATTGGTCAATTTTAAAACTGATGTTCAAACTGACCAATCATATGCTAGTTTTGTAGACTGGTCTTTGAACTCCTGCAAGCACTTTCAGGAAATTGTGTCCACATGTAAATCAATATAATTAGTAAACAGGACCAGTACGGTATATACTGGCCCGTATGGATTAGTACACAGGGGCCCGTATGTAGCAGTACACGATTCCCTGTGGATTAGTACACAGGGGCCCGTATGAAGCAGTACACGATTCCCTGTGGATTAGTACACAGGGGCCCGAATGTAGCAGTACACGATTCCCTGTGGATTAGTACACAGGGGCCCGAATGTAGCAGTACACGATTTCCTGTGGATTAGTACACAGGGGCCCGAATGTAGCAGTACACGATTCCCTGTGGATTAGTACACAGGGGCCCGAATGTAGCAGTACACGATTCCCTGTGGATTAGTACACAGGGGCCCGAATGTAGCAGTACACGATTCCCTGTGGATTAGTACACAGGGGCCCGAATGTAGCAGTACACGATTTCCTGTGGATTAGTACACAGGGGCCCGAATGTAGCAGTACACGATTCCCTGTGGATTAGTACACAGGGGCCCGAATGTAGCAGTACACGATTCCCTGTGGATTAGTACACAGGGGCCCGAATGTAGCAGTACACGATTCCCTGTGGATTAGTACACAGGAGCCCGAATGTAGCAGTACACGATTTCCTGTGGATTAGTACACAGGGGCCCGAATGTAGCAGTACACGATTCCCTGTGGATTAGTACACAGGGGCCCGAATGTAGCAGTACACGATTTCCTGTGGATTAGTACACAGGGGCCAGAATGTAGCAGTACACGATTCCCTGTGGATTAGTACACAGGGGCCAGAATGTAGCAGTACACGATTCCCTGTGGATTAGTACACAGGGGCCCGTATGTAGCAGTACACGATTCCCTGTGGATTAGTACACAGGGGCCCGTATGTAGCAGTACACAATTCCCTGTGGATTAGTACACAGGGGCCCGTATGTAGCAGTACACGATTCCCTGTGGATTAGTACACAGGGGCCCAAATGTAGCAGTACACGATTCCCTGTGGATTAGTACACAGGGGCCCGAATGTAGCAGTACACGATTCCCTGTGGATTAGTGCACAAGCACAAAACATTGAGTAACAAATGTAGATGAGTAAACTTGGCACAAATAAAAATCGTAACCTGGGCTGGTATTTATAAAGCATCTTAGTGGAAAACTTAAATATTTTCACTTAAGTAAAAAATTTACAATGCACATATTTCCAGCAAATTGAAGAATAGCTCATGTTTCCTATGTGATTATAGTAGCTCTCTACATAATACATAAAATGTATGTAAATAATTCATGATCAGAATTGTATTATTTAGCTGATACACTGAAGAAAATTTTAAGATTTTAAGAAAATTCTTAGTTTTCTACTAAGATGCTTTATAAATACCGGCCCTGGCAACATAATTTTAATTATTCAAATAGGGCAAAGCAGCATATGACATAAATAATACACAAATGTACAGACCTTGATCTAAAGGGTATGATCATTTGTACATAAAAACATGAATCATTTTGCCTTTTAAATCGCAGACAAGGTGAGCAGGATTTGTCTCATTGCTTGAAATAAATAACAATCCAAATACTACCAAACAATATACAGTCAAACCAATTGTTAGTAAGTCTTCATAAGTTAACATTAAGAAAACCCAATTTACAATTTGGTATTGTGTTGTTCTACAAGAATAAGGGCCAAATTCACAAGACAATACTTCAAAACCTGTTCCATGATTCAGCCTAGTTATTGGTCAATTTTCGAACTGTACACAGATTTAACCAATCAGTGATCAGTTTTGAGAGATGACTTAGAAACTGATTAAGTTACATCCCAAATCATATACCTGTTCCAAACCTTAATGCATGAAATTGAATATATTAGAATACAAGGTTCTCGAGTAAAATATATCAATTTCCGCAAGCAAATCATGCAATATCAGTCCTATAGATTTATTTTTGTATTATACCTAGAGTCTCTTTGTGATGCTCCCACTTATGAAAACATACAACCAGTGTTCAAATACAGACAAGATATCAGCTGTGAAACTATGCTAGTAGAAGGTCGAGAATCGGGTTAAGATGTTTGTACCTAATATGTTTTCATTTCCATTAAATGCTCAAATTATTAATCAAAGCCTATGATTAAGGTATTAAGGTGTTCAACCCATCATACTCAATATTAAGAATACTCAATTACTTGTAATTATCTAAATGAGCACTTTATCTGGGCTATTTTACAAAATTTTAAGACTTTTACAGTTTACTTTTTAGATATCAGTAATTAATTAACATACCCCCCCCCCCCCCCCCCTATCCTTAAAAAAATACCTAAAAACAAGTCTGGACTTTGTTATCACAAAATAAAAAATAAGTCCAGAGTTCACTATTACAACAAAAATGAAGTGTTCCTCTTTGAGATATGTCTCAAAGTAAAGATTCTGATTTGAGCAAAATCTCAATTTGAGTTAAGTTGCATTGGGTAATTGGGACCAGATTAAAACAGCCTTAAATGAACTATATTGATGTAAGTGCAGTAGTTAGGTTTTACTATGAAGTGAAAAAAAAGATAATTTTGATGACTTATAAAGAATTGAAAATGACTAGTAACTCACATATTTTAAATACTGATTATTAGTTATTGCCTGGGTTTTTATACCTCCTACCATGCATGCTTATTTAAATCACACTTTTGAATGTGAAATGTACATGCATTAAACAATATGCTCCAGTCAATGGTTGCAACTAGTAACCATGGCAACCAAAAGTGGAAATTGTGTAGACAGGCAAATTTTTCGAACACATTCTTTATAAATGCTGCATGGCTTTGTTTGATACATAGCCATCAGTCTATATACTGTAAATCACTTAATTTTCACGTAACTTTTACTTCATGATTTTTCCGAAAATTTTAAGATTTTTTTGTTTGCGAGAATTTTCAATTCCCGTCATTGACAATGTCAAATTCCCAACGTTATATTGCAAAACTTTCATGAGAATAATGATTTCGCGTGTCAAGATCCTCGCAAATATAAGCGAAAATAAAACTCTCACGAAAAAAAAGTGATTTACAGTAAACAACATCTTCATTTTACATTTTGATGACAAATCTGACATATATCTATTTTGTGCAGAGCCCTCAATAAATATTACCATAGATAAGTAAAAGATATTTGATTGGTAAGACCAGAAGAAACATGATATTGGGTATCAAATACATAAATGATTAGAAATTTCAATGATAATGAAATAAATTAAATACTTAGTAAGACAGCACATATAAGTTCTCAATAAATACATAAATATCATTTAACACAGCAAAAATATCACTATACAATACATTTTCAATGGTATTTCAAATGGATACAGATAATGTTTGCAGAATATCAGTTAGATAATTTGTACATAATAAATCATTATAATTAATAAATATGATAGAATAGATTGAATATAAATAAGTGGACCAACCCAGGTAGTCAACTGGCCCTAATTTTCCGAAACATCTCAATCTGAGTTAAATCTCATCTCAAATATTGCCATGTGTCTTTAGGTAATATCAAAAGGAGATTGGACTTGAAATTCACATCACAAAACAAAAAAACTTATTCTTAGTTTATTACAGTAAGATATATAGAGCTCAAACTTTAAATTTATCAAAAATTCTGACTCTGATTTGAGCAAAATCTCAATTTGAGATGAGAATTCTACCGGAGATGCTTTGGGAGATTGGGGCCTGGTCGCCTTGTGAACGGAAAGTAGCTGGTTTGATACCCAGTGGCATCATTAAACTTGTTATTAATGGTATAGAGATAGCTTGTGTGCTTGACGCTCAGCGTCGATCGTATAAATATACTTTCCAGACTGGTTGGCCCAGCGTCAGCATTAAAACCATATGACTTTAATAATTAACACTACAATAACAATTGAGTGGCAAGAATAAGAATGTATAGTCAGTAATATGTATGAAATTGTGAATATTTTAGTTTAATGATTTCAAATTCATACACATAAATTTGTCAAGATGGTTTCCTAACATTACTATACAGGGATTTTTTCACAAACATCTGACAGAAAAGGTCCTTGTAAGGTTTCAAGGCACCCAGGGAACACCAAACCAACTTTAAGTTTGATATCAGAAGGGTCTCCCCTGAGGGGCTCAATATGAAGGGTCATCTTGATAATTGAGTACTGAGATGTACAATTTGATATTTCAAGAGTGAAATAAAACCCCTGATATCAGTCTAAATGTAAAGAATACAACTCAACTTAATTATGCTTACTTAAGTTCAACAATTGAGTTTACTATATATATAATAATATTATTAAAATTGCACTTAAATTGTTTCGTTATCATCATTATTTTGATTTATATTTGAATATTATTTAAGAAGTTCAATGTAAATTTAATGCTGAAGAAAAGAACAAAAATAAACATTTGACTAGATGTAGACTGAGTATAACAAAGACGTTCAAAATATTTTTTTTAAAGGCATCTAGTATCTAAAAAGCATGAACAAGCTACTACAGTTTTTATACAAAGAGGAAATAACTAGAGGGGAGCAGCAGGCAACAGACTTTGCAGAGAATGAAACTGAAAGTTAGCAAAAATAAATCGACAAAACCCTAAATTTTCAAAAAAGGACAATTACCTACAATAACACAAACATAATAAATTTTTAATTCCTAGAAAACCATCAAAGCCTTTCCTCTATATTTAAGGCCACCCAACTTCTTATAACTGTACAGTACTTGACAATGTGATTTCAATTTCATAGAAAACTTCTAACATGAACTCTCATTAGTCAATATTGAAACCCCTATCAACATAGTGTGCTCTCATTGGTCAATATTGAAACCCCTATCAACATAGTGTGCTCTCATTGGTCAATATTGAAACCCCTATCAACATAGTGTGCTCTCATTGGTCAATATTGAAACACCTATCAACATAGTGTGCTTTCATTGGTCAATATTGAAACACCTATCAACATAGTGTGTTCTCATTGGTCAATATTGAAACCCCTATCAACATAGTGTGTTCTCATTGGTCAATATTGAAACCCCTATCAACATAGTGTGCTCTCCTTGGTCAATATTGAAACCCCTATCAACATAGTGTGCTCTCATTGGTCAATATTGAAACACCTATCAACATAGTGTGCTCTCATTGGTCAATATTGAAACCCCTATCAACATAGTGTGCTCTCCTTGGTCAATATTGAAACCCCTATCAATAGTGTGCTCTCATTGGTCAATATTGAAACCCCTATCAACATAGTGTGCTCTCATTGGTCAATATTGAAACCCCTATCAACATAGTGTGCTCTCATTGGTCAATATTGAAACCCCTATCAACATAGTGTGCTCTCATTGGTCAATATTGAAACACTTTTCAGTTTTATGTTCAAAATGATATTTGCGTCTAGAGAGCTATTTAGACAATACTGGTACAATTCAATATAACATAACATATTAAGCAATAATTATATATATACACCCTAATCAAAATCCTTATTTCACGAGTCTGAAAGTTCACTGTGCCAGTAACATATACATTAATGCACCTATCAATGTTTTCCCCCAGGGGGGGAGCGGCGGGCATACACGGGACTTTTGACAGAAGTCTGTTCCCGATAGGTGGGAATTTGACAGATAGAATGGTGCCGAGTCCCGGGAAATTTTGACTTTGGCCGAAATTTTGATCCTGGGGGGTATGTAAAGCATCTCCCAGTGAGGGGATTTTGACGAATTGCCCTTGCTCTAGGGTGGGATTTTAGACTTTGAAAAAGTAAAAATGTCAAATTCTCCTGGGTCAGCCCGCCGCTCCCCCCCCCCCCCCCCCCCTGGGGGAAAACATTGATAGGTGCATAATTGGTTTAAGTGTCCTTTCCACACATCTTATATCTCATATTATAAGAAGCTTTACTTCACATTATAATGTAACACTGGAATGGTTCTACAAGCAAAGCATCTATCTACATTTTCAAATATATTCACACTTAATAATAACAAAGTGAAGTAAGGGAGGTAACTCAGTATTTACAAATATGAGCTAGCTTCACACAGTTACTTCCCTTAGTGAAACTATATTATAATATAGGGAAATAATGTTAGTTGATGCAAGAACGTTAATTTGGCATTTAAATTTGAATAATGTCATTCATACACATGTTTGAATCATGCTTTGTTAATAAAGATACTATGGCTTGCTTTCAGTGAATGTATTAACGAAAATAGAGACATCAAAATTAAGCAAACAATATTAACATGGGTGTTTGAGTAATACAGACACTATAGATATAATTATAGTCTCTGAATAATACTTTACAAAATTTAAATAGTCCTACATTTTCAGTATAAATGCATTGATCTCAATTTATTTTACAAAACCAACATGAAGATGGTGTGCAAATCTAATTAGTGTATATTGATTAGAAGTCTATGAAGTAATGAGTTAATAACACAGCTTCCCCAACACCTAAAAATTTGTTGTTGTTTTTTTAACTGCAAACAAACGGATGAAACCAGTCAATGTTAGTGCAAAATAATAACAATTATTCTTGCCCATATAAGTTGTACTGGTGATGAGGGTCAATTAACCCCACCCACCATAAACGCATGATACATGGATTCAAGGTCATGATCAAGGTGACAGTACAATACTATTACTGTTCTTTAACAGTTACGACAGTTTTTTGTTCAGCCCTTTATTTGTGTACTTACACAACAATAATTCGTAGCAAACTTTACCTTACAACATTTAGTCCCTAGCATTAATTTGAAATCTGTTACTGATTTACAACAATGACTGGGGTGGTATACATGTACAAGGGCTTGAAATAACAATCATGAATGCAGGATGTACAATACATGTAATAAACTCTACCATACATACTCGCTTATAGGACGACCTGGATCATAAGACACGCCCCCCTTCCCCTGACAATGGACCAGCAAATCGGGATTTGTTCAAGCTAGGTTGCCTTTAATATGTTGTATGTTTGCATTCAACTGAGACAGTTGTATGTGCATGGATATTGGGTTTTTTTCCCTGTCAGATCGGCCAATCCCCTCTGACTTCTAGGGAAAAGGTCGCCTTAGAAGCCAGTATGTATGGTACTTATTAGGAAAAGGTCGCCTTAGAAGCCAGTATGTATGGTACTTATTAGGAAAAGGTCGCCTTAGAAGCCAGTATGTATGGTACTTATTAGGAAAAGATCACCTTAGAAGCCAGTATGTATGGTATTTATTAGGAAAAGGTCGCCTTAGAAGCCAGTATGTATGGTATTTATTAGGAAAAGATCACCTTAGAAGCCAGTATGTATGGTATTTATTAGGAAAAGATCGCCTTAGAAGCCAGTATGTATGGTACTTATTAGGAAAAGGTCGCCTTAGAAGCCAGTATGTATGGTGCTTATTAGGAAAAGGTCGCCTTAGAAGCCAGTATGTATGGTGCTTATTAGGAAAAGGTCGCCTTAGAAGCCAGTATGTATGGTGCTTATTAGGAAAAGATCGCCTTAGAAGCCAGTATGTATGGTATTTATTAGGAAAAGGTCGCC
Source organism: Spisula solida (assembly GCA_947247005.1). Classification (NCBI taxonomy): domain Eukaryota; kingdom Metazoa; phylum Mollusca; class Bivalvia; order Venerida; family Mactridae; genus Spisula; species Spisula solida. The sequence continues at coordinate 17,296,459 of OX365946.1, forward strand.
TTAGAAGCCAGTATGTATGGTGCTTATTAGGAAAAGATCGCCTTAGAAGCCAGTATGTATGGTATTTATTAGGAAAAGGTCGCCTTAGAAGCCAGTATGTATGGTATTTATTAGGAAAAGGTCGCCTTAGAAGCCAGTATGTATGGTATTTATTAGGAAAAGATCGCCTTAGAAGCCAGTATGTATGGTACTTATTACAAACAGAGTCTTTCAAAGCAGTCTCACATACAATAAATAAATAGACATGGTTCATTATTCATACAGAAAAATAGTGATTTTACAGTGATTTTATAAATAAGTACATTATACAACATTAATACACACACAAGTATATAAATATCCGTCCACCTACGCATTGTGTTTAAAAATCTTGAGCTTGACTAATAAGACACACAAAATTTCTTATTTTGTTTGTTTATTTTGGTTGTTTCTCGACAATTTCTCAATTATATATGGCAGCCTATTCACCTAACAATTTTCCTGGAATATATCCTAACTAGTACCAGTATTCATTTAAACTTGCACTAAATGTAGAGAAAAATCAACATTGATGACAATTTTTTATTCAAAGGTATGAATTGCTGTGACTGAGAATCAAACCAGGATGACAAAATTTCTACACATTTCTTAAAACTTTAAAATATGTACCAACAACCAGAAAATTTAACATGAAACTATTTTGAAATAGGTGGATACCTTTGACATGCAAGGTATACTTCAAAACATTTCTAATCATTGTCGATTTTTGGGGTTTTCAACAAGCTGACTGCACTCAAGATTTTTAACTACACGGTGGGGGTTTGATTAAATGTAAGTTACGCAATCAAACTAATATTACGAAGGTCACATATTTACAGAAAGGTCATTGCATTATCTAAATCACATACAGCTATTTTAGACAAAATATCAGCCATGGATAGTATTCACAAAGCATCTTAAAAGAAAACTTAAGATATTTTAAATTCAGTAAAAGAAATTGTGCCGCTGGTAATTCCCACAAAATGAAGATTTACGCAAGTTTTCTTAGCAATTATAGAAGTTCTTAACACAACTCTTCAAAACTTCTTGTTTAGCTATCACACTTAAGAAAATTTACCGTTTAAAGATTTTACATCAATTCTAAGTTTTCAGCTTAGATGCTTTGTGAATACGAGCCAGTTCTTCAAAGCAAGATATCATATAAACCTCAAGTCATTGAAGTTTAGAAAATTAATTTATTTGAACATACAAATATTTTACATTACTCATCCAATCAGGGGTGTCAACAGAGCCAAATTAAAATTCCTGAAAATCATATGCGGCTGATTAGAGGCCGTCAACCATATATAACTCAGTTTTTCAAACTTTTTATTGAAGAAAATTCTTTAGAGCAGATATAATTGACCATAACTTTGCCATTTCTTGAGATATTTTCATCAAATAACTTTTATTTTGGTCAGAAAGCATAGCTCTTCAAGGATAGACAAATCCAGAATTCCGGATAAATCCGGAAAATTGACACCCCTGTCCAATGGAAGCCAGACTAGTGTGAATACAGGGAACTCTATATTATAGAGATCACAGTACAGACTACCGGGTATGTTTTCAAACTGTTATCTGGTAGCAAGGGGGTTTGTTACAGAACCTACTGTAAAATTATTAATATTCGCAGTGGATTATTTTTCATTGATTTCGCTGATTAACTAGATCGTGAAATTAAATCCCCTAAAATAATAGAACTCAAAAAAAATATGTAAGAGATTTTTCTTTCAATATTTAAAATCCATAATTTTAAGAGATCGCCCAATTAACATTTTACCAAAATCCGCAAAATTAAAACCTGCAAAAATTAATGATTTTACAGTAAGTTTTATCTTGTACAAAAACTAAACAGGTTTGGATATAACATATAGCAATTTTTCTGATGGGGCTTTGACAAGCTATTTTTTCTATGACAGGGGTCCTACCTTAACTGCATTTTGCTCAGGGGGGTCGAAAGAACTGTTTTTCCTAGAGGGGTGGTCTTATCAGTCTGTGTCCTAACCAGACTCTAAGCACTGAAAAACTTGAAAAGGAAACCATATATAGCTAAAATTCCAGGGGTTCAGAAGGTTTGGGATACCAATTAGTTATGTTGTATATTACACAAACATGGGACTATAATAAATACATAATACAGACAGTCAGGGCCACAGCATCCTAACGGTAGCCTATTCAAGCGATGTCAATTTTTTTCAGTCCATGGAACATTTATTTGTTTAAATTTCAAGTTTCACATTGGCGTGTTTAAAAACTCACATTGTTTGATTGCCATTTAGTTTAAATTGACATGTTTGCATTACGAACATTTTAATGTGCAACACCTACACATAAGTATAAGTACAAATCTCCCCCCCTAATATCCTATTGTGTCAATGATCGAAGGTTTTAGAGTGACAATACACGTTCAAAGGTTTCATTTTCAATACGGTATAAAACCCTCTTTCATCAGTAGCTAGATTTGATCCCACTTCCTGTTAAACAATAGAGGTTCAAACTTCATTACGGGACCTTAAAAAATAACCATCAGAATTTCATATAAACAAAGAAAGAAAAAATCGGGACTTTAAACAAAACAAACTTTGACAAAATGGAAGATTCTACTTCAGTGTGTTTTCAGCATATCAACAGTCAACTGAATCACATCTAGGCTATATTTATGCATTTTTTAAGGAAAATTGTTTTCTTATTACCCTCATGCTTATTGCTAATTTTTCAACAATTTTTAACTATTTTAAAGCCAATAATCTATTGGCAAATTTGGCAGGGAAAAAACAAAATGATCATGCACTTATGACTGTCTCAGACTAAAACAAATAAACACAAATTATACACAGTGCTTGGTGGACCAAAAATTTATTTCGTGGAATAGATTTTCATCCACTACCAAATTGATCTTCCGCATGTAACTGATAACTTCTCCACATGTGGAGAGTGGCCATAGCCAAATCCACAGAAGAACGTAAACCTGTTGAACTTTTTGTACTATTATCATCACATGACAAGCAATTTTAGGAAAAGAAGTCTCCTCACTAAAGTATATAATATAAAGAACAAGAAGTTCAGTAAAAACAAGCTCAGAAAACAGACTGAATTGGTAGACAAACATCAATGAAGGTTGCAAAATAAATAGGTTACTCACATACAAACAGAATTTGTTCCGATGCAAATAATACAATCAATCACGAAATCATGATTTCAATGTCACAAAAATTTCTATAATCTAACATTTGAAATCAAATATTCCATTCTAAGCACAATTTTGTATAAGGTTTGACAATTATTGCTAATTATTGCAACAAATATTTTGATTGTCATGAAAATTATGAAAGAAAATTGTGACATAATTTCAGAATCTACATTTTCCTGAATTAAAAACAACGAAAAGTTGTTTCTACCTTGAACAATGTCTAAGTAAATTGTATCAACATGATATACACAATAACTAGCAAAACTTTTTCAACAGACATGACCGGCCATGACACCTTCAGAAAATAATCATCTAAAAAGTCACATAACAGTATATACAATTATACAGTTCTACTGAAACAAATAATCATTATAATGTATCACATTTGCCCATGGAAGTGCTCACTCAATGGGGATTCAATAACATGCACAGAAATACAATATAATTGTACAATGTTTGTAAAACATCAAATTCATTTTCACACGAAATACAGTATAATCATTTCTATGTAAAACAATGTCACACTATAGAATCACTTCAATAGTAGGAACATCATTGGTTATTATACCTTACATCCTTTATTTAAATGTCACAAACCATAGTAACTTTTTTATGCCAAGCACAGCCTTTATTTGCAAGTCAGCTTTCTGCTAAAATATGGCAGGCAAGTTAGTGTCTCCACCCATATTTTAACCCGGGTTGCCAGATTAGACGGCAAGCATGTTAACCATTGAGCTACGGAGGCACATCAGTAATGAGGTGGCGAAAGTGGTTTGAAATAGCAATTTTTTTTAATTTGGTATGTTCATTAAACTGAGGTGGTCTTTTAAGCAAGGTTCAACTGTTTTTCTAGAACAGGAGAATGACAAGCTGACATAGCATGAGCATTACATGCAAACACATCTCTATAGCATTTACATATGAGCACTTACAGAAAGAGAAAGTAATATTCATCAAAAATGACAATTTTACCCCACCCACTTATAGCCCCGCCCACTACAGCTCCTGACTTTATCCTAGCTATCTACTACTGTAACTGATGATGTCTTAAAAATAACGATGAAAGGACAAAGTTCTTAAATGGCTAAATTTGGCTCTGGTTTTTTTTCCAAACATAATAATGCATGTTCCTATAAATTTGTCCACCATTTCTAATCACTTAACAATGCCTGTATCAAAAATTAAAGATGTATATCCCAATATTGCTCGTAATCTGCGGACAAATCCACTGAAAATATGTCATGTTTAGCAAAAAAATGTCATTTTTAGCTATTTTCATGAAGATTCAAGATGTAAATCTTCAAAAATCCAAGCTACATATTTACTGATAGATAAAATACTAGCACTTGCTACATGAATATACCATAGTTCAGGAAACCAAATCATTAAACCTGATTCAATAGTCTGGCAATTGAATCATACATCTACACACAGTCTTTTGATAGATCTATCAAAACCTTACACAATGCAAACACATACTCATAACGGATTATCTTAACATAGAGCTTGTAAACATTAACTTGCTCCTATCAGCCCCTACAATCATTAATTCATCTCCCACATAACTCCCCTAAGAACAAGGCAAAGACTAAGGCTTATCTGTCAAGTTTTTCATACAGCTTAAAAAGTTGTGTTATAATGCTTGACGTTTTTTACACGAAACCCTCCCATTCCTGGGTTGATCCTTCTCAAACTAAAGACATTCCACACCGTCAGGAATATCTCATATTTTATACATCAACTCTAAAGACTGATGAGCCTGGCCAATGCTGTGTCTCTCTACATGGTCTGTACGTTTCTCCATACTTCTACATGATTTGACCTTACAACAAATGTTTCCAAATGAAAATCGAGCATTCAGTTTATCAATGAAAATATCAACTGGTATTTTGGTTGTAAAAATATTGAAAATATATAATTTTGCTTAGAATATAACCTACATTATGAGCCAATGAAAACGCCGCATTTTCGCGGTTAAATGAAAATTTAGTCATTAAAATTTTCTCTTAACAGACTTGACGTCTTGCGTTGGCGCTAATTTCTATCGGCCAATCAGAATGCAGAATGTTATATTCTAAGTTAGTTAGAACATATTAAGTAAATTTTAATGACTAAAAAGGCCTCGCTTCGCTTCGCTCGCTCCGCCCTTTTTAATCATTAAAATTTACTTAATATGTTCTAACTATAACATAAACCAATGGATTCACTAACAAATGTCTGTCAAGCAACATCCGACAAAAAATAAGGCATGTATGTAAGGTCAGCTAAGGATTTAATTAGAAATATAGCTTTGGAAGGCGTAATAAATCAACCATTTTACAACAACTTGTATAGAGATAGTGTGTGGTCCATAATAATATTACAGTCAGGTCTCGATACAATGACACTGTTTGTTTCTAAGAAAAATATCATATTAACAAATACAGTCAACTCTCGTTATCTCGAATTTCAGGGGACCGTGGAAATAACTTCAACATAACAAAAATTCGAGATAGAATTTTCGGCATTAAAGTTGCAAGTTTACTAATTTTGCAAGTTACTAATTTCTGTCATTTTACGGGTCGCCGCCATATTGCTAGGTCGTAAGAACGACTTATTCATGAGAAATGTTTAACTTGATATTTATGTACATATATTACTCTTTAATCATTATTTTTACAAACAATTGTTCAAGATGACACGTTTATTGAAGTTTGTCATGTTTGTGCAAATTGTCGCAAACAAAAAGTTGTTCCACAATGGTAGGTGCGAAAATTACAGGTAAATCGAAGCTTTGATACTGGTGAGGCGTGAAAAACATTTGACGCTAGTCAGATACAATCAGAATTCGGCCTGACTTCGAGTTGAACAATACAAGTAACATGCAAATTCGTTAACCGGGACAAAAAAAATAATTCAAGATAACGAAAAATTCGAGCCGAATTCGAGCCTAAACTTCGAGATAGGTCTCGAGATTTCATAAAGACAAAGAAGGAGAGAAATCGGGACTTGAAAAAAATTCGACATAATGGAAAATTCGATATAAGCGAGTTTGAGATAACGAGAGTTGACTGTATGTCAAAATTGATTCAAGAAGTGTTTCAATACTTTAGTCCCATAAACATTATGTCAGTAATACTATGTACTATATAATGATACTTGGCACTAAATGGATTACGGATCTATGGGGTAAAGGGTTAATGCCGATGCTGCTTGATGCTACCATTCATCGGCAAGCACATTTGAAAGGCCTGGATCAAGTTAATTTTTACAAGCTATCCTATATAAATAATTATATACATAACAAATCATCGAGGCAAGTAATGCCGACAATGTTGATTCTATAAACCGTCCATGTCATCCTCTTCTACTGACTCAATGGCAGTTACTGGCACTTCAAGGGGAGATAATTATTGTTGGAAAAAAAGAATGTTACAGAATCGTACATCGTGATTTAGATTTGTGCTTCGTTTTTACAGGTGGCCTTTCATTAAATTCAAATAATCTGCAAAAGAAACATAACATGATCACAATTAATTCAATAATTAAGAGAAATAATTTTTAGCATTTAAAGATGTTTTCTAACAAATTTTCAGTCATGTAGAGCTATATCATTATGATCAATATATAAGTTGCTAAGTTATTCTGATATTAATTATCATGATCACAATTAATTCAATAATTAAGAGAAATAATTTTAGCATTTAAAGATGTTTTCTAACAAATTTTCAGTCATGTAGAGCTATATCATTATGATCAATATATAAGTTGCTAAGTTCTTCTGATATTAATTATCAACCAGTAATGAATAAACTTCTGCAAGAAACTAACAACTGCTCCAAATGTGAAATATATGAAAGGGCCATATAGCCAAATAACTAACATGTTGAGGACATTAATGAACCATAGCCAAACATTGTTCTAATAATTCTCACCTGACTTTTCTAACTAATTCATAAAACGCTTGGTCTACATTCATTCTCATTTTAGCGCTAGCTTCTATGTGTGCGATCTTCAATTGTCGTGCCAATTCCTGACCCTCAGTTAGGGAGATCTGCAATAAATTAACATGTTACCAGTCTGACAACTGTCATTGTGGGAAAAAGTGCTTAAATTAGCCTTTATATTAGCTGACTTTTTCGGCCATTTTCTGTCATATCTTTTAACTGTATTGAAAAGTTTGCCCAAAAAAGGAGCAATAAATTAAGTTTAGGCCAATTTACCAAAAATTTAGCATTTTTTTCAAAATTCAAGTACTTTTCAAGGATTTTTGTCAGTTTCTAGTTCAAGTACTAAGGTATCAAATCCAAGTACTTTCAAATCAAGTGCGAACCCTGTAATAACTCACAATAGGGACCTCGCACTCAGGTGAGCTAAAAACACACACAAAAATTAATTCAATAATTTTACACTTTTGACTTGTCAATATCTTACCTGTCTTTGGTGTTCTAGGTCTGATTTATTGCCTACTAGAATCATAGGAAACTCATCTCTGTCTTTAACTCGTAAAATCTGTTTATGAAATTTGTAAATCTCATCAAAACTGAAAATAGAAATAGATACAATGAACAATTACATTACAAGCAAGCCATATAAACTGTATAATATCCGGCATTAGATAAACTTCAACAGTCAAACCTATCAATATCGGGCTGTTATGAATAAGTTGCTAGAAAAAATCATCCTTTTATTCAGGTCGGCTTACATATATATACAACCCAATCCTGATATCAGACACAAGTCTCCTTTGGCCCTTTTGGGTGCCATAAGCACACATCTCTCTCTGTTTTAAACATTGTTCTATTGTAAACATTCAGTATATGTGATTTCAATTCACCACAACCCTCACAGTCAATACTTGGTATATTTTCATCAATAAACTGCATTTTTTACAAAAAAGAATCAGTCTTCAGGGGGAATAGAGCTCAGTCCTGATATCTGGTTTAAAAAAAGTTTTTTTATATGATTTTGTTAAAATATTTTTATCATAATTTCTCCAACCAATTTTTCATCAAATCTCAATAGGCTAATGTTTTGTAGGTAATTTAGGAATTTCGGAAATTATTCATTGTCACCTAAAGTAATGAATTTTGTGGTAAATACTGTTATACACTCTGTTAAAATTTATGAGACCTAAAATTTATACTTATTTATTTTGGGTTGATTGTGAAAACGTGTTCTAGGACTGCCAACAACACATCCCAGCTGTGTCCATGCTTTCACAGAAAAGAAGCCAGTTTCCCTTTTTAAATGCTGAATTGCCAAACTAGGGAAAAACTGGTATAGTGCACCCAGGATAATGTGAAAGGCGGGAAAATTTGGTATATTCCACAAAGGTGGATTTAAATTATATGCAAGAATTATCAGTGATGTTTTGAGTACAATACTGACCTTATCTGTTTATTTAAGTGATTTGTAAAACCAATTTTGACAGCTGACCAAACCATTTTACATTTGTAAATATCACATTATCCTGGGCGGACTTTTATAAGTGCTAGTCATCTAATGATTCTTTGTATGATGTGTCCATGGAGTATGATGTGGGCAGGTTACCTCCGGCAATTATACATTTGACCACAAGAAGTATTATTCAGCAAGGGCAGGGAATAAAAACGTAAAGTAATTACGCCTTCAGCAAGGTTTTATATAATGACTCATAGATGCAAATGTTAAGGCTTATTGTTCTGGTAATCAAACACTTCTAAAAAATCAATGTGACAAAGTAAATGTCATAAAACACCTGGTAAACTCGGGAGTGTTAGGCCGACCTAAAATAATTATAGTAGTACCGATAACCCAACCCGGGATTTTAAGATGGGTAGGTAGGTAAGGTAAGGACTTTTCTACTCATACCTTCATATACTTATGAACTTAAAAAGATACAATTCTCCTGAAGGTGAAAAAAGGTTGAGTACCCCATGAATAGGTAGGATTACTGCATGAAAACAATGAATGTATTAAGATTTGCCTTGGCCTGAGTCATTCCTCCCACCGTCCTTACAATCACTTCCTATATTCATAAGTGAGATATATAGTACGAATTGAAGTGTACCAGGGACAATAATGATAAGATAAAATCTCCTATCAACACCAAACAATAAGAAAAATCAATTGAGCTTTTTAATAACCAACCATCAAATTGTTTGTGACAAATACAACCACAAGCAAAACAAACAATCAACATCAAATACACCAACTCACCCTCCAACCATCAGAAGCCTCACAAACTTTTAACATTTGTAATCTTAATCGATGTTTTCATCTTGTATGTGATTTAAGAAATAATGAATACCTAGCTATGTTTTGTTGCGTAATAAAATATAGGCACGTGTTTGGATGCGTAGTACTTAAATCACGAGTGCGTAGCACGAGTGATTAACTGTACGCATTCAAACGAGTGCCTATATTTTATAACACAACAAAGCAGAGCTCCTATTTATTATTTCGATTCTAACATCGCCAATGCTTTACCATTTATAGCACAACAAGACAGGTTAAGAAACAAACTACTTTCTTTCCTAGGAACGTTACCGTCACCGTTACGTCATTTGTCATAATATATGACCTCAAACGTGACGTCATCAATCACCTATATTTTATCGCGGTAATAAATATATGGGAAGCTCAATATACACAAAGAAGGCAAATCTCACGGGCTATGTTAGAATATCAGATACCGTAAGTTGGATATGTATTATCTGTCACCAACAAAATTTCTGAAGTTTCATACAATTCATTAGAACTTAAGATGGTTTCAACTCTCAAATAATGATGTAACTGTTAGTCAGGTCAACTAAATTAAGCAACCACCTATCTCACACAGTCTATATCATCCAATGTGTGTTAATATGCTTTAAAAAATATGTACCCGTACAGTCAGGACTCCATATAATGACAGCCGATATACTGACAAATTCATTATACTGACATCATATTTGGGGACAAAAGTATTAAAATGCTCTTTGTATCAATTCAGTATACTGATATATTCATTACAACTACATTTTTCTTAGAAACAAACAGTGTCGTTGTATCGAGTTCTGACTGTATTCAAAATCATCAATACAGTTGCACTGAAAATATGTGAAATTATTTATCTTTGTTTGCAAACAAGACGTGTATATATAATGTCCAGATGTCACTGTACAATGTATGTAATTATTTTCAAAACTTGTTTCCCTGAATCCTTTAACATTTTAATATTTATAATTACATTTGTAATACAAACATGTTTCAAATTATTTGTTGAATAAATACTGTTTAAACTAAACAAGACTAGTATTATCGTCCGCAAGTTATATACATGTACATAACTTGATACTATAAATAAGGAAACTCTAAATACATGTTTACATCACAAACCAACCAGGAAGTCCGATTTTCAGGATTATATGATCATGCACGATGCAGGAAGAGAAACAGGTTTTTGATGACTGCATCAGTAAAGATTTTATAACCAAAACTGTAACCTTCCTGTATATAGCATTCCGATTCAAGCACAGGTAAATGCATCATAGATAAAGAGCACATTTTTGTTAATAAACTTTTTAATTTCTTTTACTCTTTATCACTGATACAGTTACCTGTGGATTCAAGTGTCACTTGTGCAAGGAACACACAAGAATTTTGTCCCTTTGGCACAAAAAGGTTATATCTCTATAGGGTATATAATAAGTATATAGTAAGATACAACCTTGTTGCACCAAAGGGACGAAGTGTATAGTCCAGAGAATTTGACACAACTCTCGACCTTCAATTAGCATAATTTAACAGCTGATATAATAGTATTATTGTCTATATCTATAACCCCGGCTGTATGTGTTCATAAGCGGGGAGTATCACGAAGGCGCTCGAGGTGTAATACCAACACAAATCAAAAGAACCAATATTGCACGATTTGCTCGCGGAAATTTATATATTCAACGCAAATACCTTGTAATATATTCATGAATAAAGGTCAGGATCATGTCAAATTCTCTGTGCTATACCAAGAACTAATTTTATCACATAACCTGCGGTCCAGGAGTGCCATAAAGCCATGCCGTAAATATCGTTCGGCACTCCCAGACTGTGCAATAAATATTTAAATTAGCTTGACGTGATGTTAGCCAATCCATGCATTGATCCGTCAATGACGTCAGGATAATATCAACGTCGCCATGACGTCTCGCTCATTGTACCGCTGCATTTTGGCTGAAACATATGCAGCGTACATCATCCTTTTGAATAATAATGTGCATTTTTTAAGGTTATGTGATAAATAGAATCTTACATTCGTGTTCATTACATACGAGTTTTATTAAACTCGTCACAAAAACACTCGTTTAATAAAACTTGTATGTAATGAGCGCTCATGCAAGATCCTCTATTAGTGATCACTTGATCTGATATTTTAAATTAATTTGTTATTTAGTCGTTGATTCAGCAACACAAAAGTTCCATTAGACACGTATACTGGTAACCAATTTTAGCCTGATTATTTCAGCTGAAAAGGAAGTACTTCAAAGATTACAATGCAAGATATTAATGACGTCATTGTTCATGGTACCTTATAATCTCAAAACACCGCTTCTCAGTTCAGTCAGAGAATTGTGCTTTTTTCATATGGCTCTGATGAATCTTTAACACTCAAAAGGGAACTCAAATGATCCATACATGCCAGATCTCCTGCATCATGCGTGAGTCTCCTGCATTTGACTTTTGAGACTCTACTCCTGCATGATCAGAGGCCAATTTATCAAATCTCACGCATTTCATGGGCAAACTGGAAATTTTTTGTTTACATTATGAAAATGATGACAATTAATAGTTTAAATTGCTACATGAAGCATGCATGGTATTGTCATCAAATTAAGATAAATGAAAACAGCATATAAACTTCAATACTTTAAGTCTTTAAGTTTCAGCAAGGAAAATCTCCTGCATTTTAATGAAGTCTCCTGCATTTCCATCACCAATCTCACACAAAGGGGTCTGCGAAACAAGGCAGTATGATGATCCTAAATCCAGCGTTCCGTCAGACCGTTAAATTGGTTTTCATAGTTCCGCCACAGCCACTTAAAAACAGCACAATTCTCTGAAGGAACTGAGAAGCGGTGTATCAGGATTAGTACTGTGTTGTTTACATTTGTTTACATAAACAGAATGATGCTCAGACCATACAGGGGTAACACTTTAAATATATGCGCATATAAAACAGTAGAAAAGAGGGCATGATTTTGACAAAATTATTTATAGAGTTACCTTTTTTTCCTTTCTAGAGGATGATGTCATGAGGGTGAACAAGTACTAGTATATATTTGGCTTAAATAATACCTAAACTTTTACATTTAGCAGTCATGCACTGACATCGACAGGTTTAATTATTACAGAAGTGCATCCATGGCCTTTAGAAAGTTTAGAGTGACTCAGCGAGGTCACTAACCGTACTGCAACATAATTGAATTTCAAAATAATTATCAAATAAATGTATCGTTTGTAATGCATCAAAGAAAGTATAACACAATTAAATGTATTATGTCGTTCCTACACATGTCATACCTATAATCTTTCCATTATTTTGAAATAGAATATTCAGTGGGTTAGTGCATACACCCATTAAATGTATCACGACACTTGACCTTCAATCAGCATAATTTAACAGCTGATAGTGATATATTGTCTATATTATATTTATAATCCCGTTTGTATGCTTTCTTAAGCAGAAATTATCACGAAGAGACTCAAGGTGTAATACCAACACAAATCTAAAGGACCGATATTGCATGATTTGCTCGCGAAAAGTTATATTCAATGCAAGAACCTTGTAATATATTCCTGCATAAAGGTCAGGATCAGGTCAAATTATCCGTGCTATATCAAGCTTCAAATGTCGCTTAAAGGGGCATGCCCAGAAACTGGAGTGTCTAGGTTTGTTTCCAACAAAATTGCGTTTATCACATGCAAAAACAAACTATTACCGAAAAGTCAAAGAAGAATTTGACTTAAAAATTTACTCTTATAAAGTGTGCTTGGATACCGATTTGAATATAAGGCTGACAGCCTTTTATTGACGACAACGATTTTTAGTTATTCTTGAAACATATTTTTTTTTTCAAACTAGACCGCATGCCTCTTTAATGTAACATTACACCAATGCAACATCGTCACCATGATTAGTTAGTTTTCAACACTTTCAACTTTCATACAAGTGACAGTCAAATATGCTCCCACAACTGCACTTTTAAGTTACGCTTCTATATGTTAAATATTGCGCAATCATGATCAAATCAAATACATCAACTTTCGTACAAGCAAACTGTTGGCACAAACTTCCATTACATAGCAGGTCTGGAATCCACAAATTAAAGTTTGATTTATATGTCTTGTATTGTGTCTCAATCCCTTTGCTTATAAGCTATTGATGTTTAAATGTTGCAATGTAAATACATAACAAGTTTAGACAATAAAATCTAACACCTTAGGTACAGAGTATTTTAAGGGTTAGCAGTAAACCAAAAGAAGTTTTTAATTGGTGAGGTGTAAAACTGTAGTAACTCCACAAATTGCGCAATACAACGTATTGGTTGACAGCATCTAATATGTACATGTGGTTTTCAAGTGACAACTCACGAAACTCATGACTAAAGTGATGTTGAACCCTGGTTGAGGATAGAGTACCGGTACGTACCAGTGCATGTTGTATATGTGTGCAAGGCTACTACAACTTACAACTTGTCAAAAGCTTTAAACAAATACACCATGTACTTGACAAACTGGGGAAAACCATAAAATGAATGGATTATGATTTTATCTTGGTTTTATTTTTGGCTAACAATGAGTCTTGGTTCTGTTTGATTGCCAATTGTTGAATGAAATATACCAAACAAACAAGTGACCTTGACCTTAACGTGTTTTCTGAATCCTAGGTTAGCAGTTAAATTTTAGAAAACCTGTATTTGAAATGCCATGTCCTCTTAATTCTTCTTTAAAAAGGGTTTTATACATTTTGCAAAGTAATGATAAATAAAGTACTGGTGTAAGCTAATTTTGAAATTCTGTGAGTATATAAAGGACAATGACTCTAATAAATTGATATAGAATGTCAAGCTCTGGGTCTTGTACACAGGAAACATAAAAATCTCATTTTGTTGATCTTGAGACATTTTCACCCATGGATAATTATGCAATAATAGAGCTGTTTGTTTTGTTCTGCCTTCATATACCCTTGTTGTGCAATTTAAACAAGAGATGTTTATAAAACATGTATACCTCATTACAGCCAAATAGTCATTAATGTTAAAAGTCTTTGACCTACTGACCTCAATAGGGTTCATCTACTGTTAGTTTATACTAATTTATTTAAGGTCGATTGTGAAGTTTTTCCAACTTATATCAATCACTCTTGGCACCTCATTCCTGATGCTATCCAACGCCACGAGGGTAGCTACTGTTGCTGGCCAACCTTCATGTAAAGTTTGAAGATCCTAGGGCAAAGCGTTCTGGAGTTGTTAAACGGAAACCATTTGGTCTACCAACCGACTGACCTAGTCAGACAGACCTGCCTGCCAATAGACAGACATGTGCAAAGCAATATTACCCCCTCATCAAAAATTGGGGGCATTATTATGAAGCTTGGCTGATTTTGCTTATAATAGACCAATCGAAACCATGTCATTCTGTCAGGAAGTCATTCAACTGTTTTAAAGTTTCCAGCAACTTAATGACTTTCAGGAAAGAACCACAAACCACAACATCATTAAACAGGCCATATCAAAACACTAGATGTTTAATAACTACTGCAAAATCATTAATTTTCACAGGTATTAAATTTCTCTGATATTGGTAAAATGGTAATTTGGTGTTTATTCTTAATTTGTGGATTTAAAATATTAAAATATAAATCTCTTGTTGCATATAAAATTATATTTGTGAGTTCAATTTTCGATGGGATTTAATTTCACGATTCATAATACAAAATCATCTGCAAAATAAATGACAATGAATATGCTGTAAATATTAATTATTTTACAATAAATTACATACCCACAGGGATTGGAAACCGAAGAAAGTTAGATCTGGTTAATTTATAATACTGTTTTCATTTCTTATTTACTTAACTTTATCTCATACCCTCATGGCGATCAGTGATTTTTCTTGAACAAAATTGAACAGCCTGTGCCTTTTAAATTGGGGAATTTTAGCGCACCAATTTGCGAAATTGGGAATTATTAAAAAAGATTGTTTTGGTTTAAAGTGTTCATATTTTGCTATTTTCTACTGATATTACTTTAGTCACATGTGGCAACGACTTTTGCAAGTTTGAAAAGCTGTTGTTTTTACTTTAAAACAGCTATACTGTAGTTGCTTTGAAACCAGCGAGCATAAAATGGGGGAAAATATGCATACTTTTTTGGGATAAATATGATTTTTTGGGGAAAATGGAGGTTATTTTGCAAGGGGAAGGTGCCTGTATTCGGCCCTAAAAATAGCCCAAAAATTCACTGGCGATGGATACCGATACCATTAGAATGAGGTGTCAGGACTCAGGAGTGATTAATTTAAGTTGTAAGAACTTGTTTTAACAAGTGACCTAAAATAATTTAGTGTGAACAAAAATCATTAAACTAAAATAAATTAGTAGGAACATTAATACATTAAGTTAATGAACCAAAGTCCTGTAGTTCTTATTGTGCTCTACAGGGACATGCCTACATACAATAACAACAGCTTCAAAACTTCCTTAATATTATAAAGGCCAAGAAACCAGGGATTAATATTAAGGCCAAAATATTTAGTTTGTTTCCAATAGCAAAGAATAGGAAATGTTGGTCGAAAATAAATTAGATTTTTTTATCATCTAGTTCAAGTCCAGTAAATATAGAAACAAAATGTAAACACCATAAAAACATTTTAAGATCACTTCAAATTTTATGGGGGAAGGACGAGTAATCAGCAATAAAGTTTTGTATGCCTTATATTGGATTATTTGTCTCATGGTTTCACCCTTGAGAATTATTGTAAGTAATACAATTGCGCAATCTACTTGAAGTGACGACTCTTGACTCTCCAGGATACAACATCTTAAATATTTATACAATGGTTTGTCATATGTCTGAATTATATTATATATTATCAAACTTCATGGTGACACAATCTGGGGAAATACACAAAGTACATAATATTATTTACAGCTTTGTTTGCCTGGATTGCCTAGTGGAGAAGGATCCACATAGAGTGTAGAAGGTCCCGGGTCACAGGCCCTGTCATACACAGGGTATTGACGTTACGACGCATACTAATTTTATGTTCATATTTGCCATATAGCAGGTATTTTAGCCATTTTTACTTTGAAACATGGTCATTCAGCTTGGGCATTCAGCTTTTCAATTGCTAAAACCACTCATTTAGCTTTCTAACAGCTGGTAGTACTTGGGCAGATCATGTAATTGTTTAGTTGTGTGTTGGGCATTGGGCATTGTATGTGTTCTATGTTTTCTGTGCTTGGCTGGTTTAGTGGAGTGCTGCCTTCCCTGTCGGACTTAGTATTAACTTTTTATATCAGTCCTATGTATACTGATACAAGGCAAACATCAACATAAAATTAATATGCGTCAATACCCTGTGATGTCATACAAAAGATGAAATAAAATTGCTAGATGCTAAGCATATAACTATAAGGTTTACCTGGCTTCTCTCTCATTCCCTCATGGTGATGGTACCATCAGGAATGAGGTGTCCAGAGTGATTAATATAATTTGTACCAACGTGATTCACAATCAACTTTAAAGTTTCATTAAAATCCAACCAATGGTTACTGAGAAAAAGCAGAATTTTTCAATGACTCAGCAGAATTTTACAACTATGTTCGTAGAGTATATATTTACCTGCTTCTATCTGTTACAGAGTAGACTAACAGGAAGCCCATACCGGACCTCATATACTGTTCTCTCATTGCACTGAACTCTTCTTGTCCGGCTGTATCCAGTACTGAAAGTATACAATAATTATGTTAAATAAAAGTTAGTAGATGCCAGGTCGCATGGTGGCCGAGGGAACATCGAGAGATCCCTGGGTTGAATCTGAGAAGGCTATGAGACACTAAATCATTTTTCTGAAATGACTTTTTGTGTTTTCATCCCAACTAGAGATGAGCTGGTTGAAAACCAAGATGATGATCTATAGTCATGCATGTATCGGTGTTGTACACGGGCCGTCATTATACCATCATTAGAATTATATTGCTCAACAACACAGACATGACTGTATCATTATGTAACACATGTATTAATCTAGCTCCATATGCATGCAGACATAAAAGTTATCCTACCCATCGACAAAGCCATGAATTAACATATATGTACAGGTGACAGTAACCATCCTACGAAATAAACTTAGCAGCGGAGCAGTCTCCATTTTGAAGCAAACATATCTGCAGTTGCACAAAACCTGACAACAACGGAATGTCTCTGACGATGGTCTTCATCACAACAGAAAAATGAAACATACACCATGTACCCCACCCACACCTAGTAAGGTCACAGACATGATATAACTTTATTTACACAGCATGATGTATTTAATCAGACAATAAATTCATAGCATTCTTTAAGCATGTAAACATGAGTAAGCGATTATTTGCATTGTATGTAACTGTAACAAATTATTATATATTAAATGGATCCAGTAAAATCCCTACGTACGTTTTGAATATTTTCGTTCTCGTTTAATGCCGTGTCTCAACAATTGTTCAGGTATAATATTCGGCAGCTGATTCACCAAATTAAATTTCCTGGAATGTATCCTAACCAGTACTAACCTACCCTAAATCCTACCAAGATAAAAAAAACATTGACACTCAGGTGACTGCAATTAATAGCTCCCTTTATTCTTCAAATAGTTGAGCTAAGAAAACCATTACAATTAATTTGCTATTAATATTTGTAATAATGTATTAATTTGCATATTGAAAATGTGAACACTTAATTATGTCTGTTAAAACAATTTCACATTGTGTGCTTATAATTAATAAGTCTCATGTAATTAATTCACTGAAATGAACATTATTATCATAAATTTCTAAACAAAAAATAATTTTTACTGTTATTCTTATTAGTATGTAGTACGGTAGTAATAGTTTTAATATTAATTAAACAGTCCTTAAAAAAAAACTCATGCACTCCAACCCTATTTTTAGGGGCCATTTTCAGGGCAAGGTAACATAAACAAAAGCCAATAGTGTTGGATTCCTCTCATTCTTAACTGACCCGCTAAAATTGAATCTAAAAAAATTAACGAGAAATCACAACAAAAATTTATTTGGGGACAAAATTAGTGAAAGACATTCAATATCACTTCTGCAAAAAAATATTATCTTTATCATTTAATAAATATTGTTCCTACCAACTTTCAAGCTACCCAACCCTAAATGACATCATGGAAAACAAACAATATTTTATTTTTGGCCAAAACTGGGATTAAACTGGTTTAAACTATAATGCACAGTGAACATTAGAGGTCATCTATGATACGGGAAACAAACATATATCTTGGCCTGTATGTACACTCTAATCATGTTTCTGCATCAGTCGAAGTGTTAGAATCCGAAAAAATAAGTCAAGTACAAAATAATGAAAAATTCAATAGGCATACTTGTAAACTAACTTTCAAACATCTTGCACAAAAGCTGATTTTCTTTTAAGCTTCAACAGGCCCGAGTGTATGAGTCACTTAACACAAGAGGAAAGAACCAAGTTGTAATTATATTAGCACTTTGAGTTGAGTGGTTACTTCATACTGGAGAGTATGTTCTAGTTGATGTTGCATTCTGTGTTCACTTAAAGTAACAGACTTTGTGTTAAACTTATACAAATCTAATCTATTATCAGCAACAAAAATGGTGTTGTTTTTAACACCAACAAAATAAATAGATCTAATTAATTCATGAAAAAAATAACAATAATACAACAGTTACTGACAAAACAATGTCACCTTGACATCCAGTATTTCTTTGTTACCATATAGAAAATCGATTGATGAATGCATACTTTCATATAAACCGAACAGTTTATGAATTTACAAAGAGTTCATGAACAATTATGACAGATTCATTAACTTATTAATGTGTCATTAACTTAATGAATTAACTGGATCAGTACATGTACATTAAAACCTCAATAACAAGACCATTCTAACAGTGTAAAAACATAATATTCCTGGATATTAAATTTCATGGATTTTGATAGAAATGCATTTTCATTGTGTAGTAAATTTGTGATTTTGAAAACATGGAAGGGTAAACTCATGCTCCTTACATGGAAGGTCAATTAATCATGGGGATTAGATTTCACTATTAAGTTCAACAACGACAAGACGTGGAGTTCCATGAAAACCAGATTTTCATGACAGCCAAGCATTAAATTTGGCACAATTTGAGAAATGTAAACATCCTGTTTTGTAACTGTTGCTTTGAAACCACCAGCCCCACTTCCAATATCAAGTGGTGTTTTCACATAAGCTACCTTGTAACATGGCAAGTTCCATCATGTATATTCAAGGTTGTTTGCCATGTTCAAGGTTTCCCCTTAAATTCAAGTACCATTATGGCATTTTTTCAAGGCAACACTTAATTCAAGTACTTTTCAAGGTTGAAACCAAAGTCAAGGACTTTTCAAGGCCTGTGCAAACCTTGGATTCAGGATTGATCACCCACCGAATGGAGCACTCGTGTGATGGTAAAGTTAATGTGGATCCTAAATTTGAAAACTTCATGATATCATGTTGTATTTTCCTTGGGATTTGGATATAAAATTTCTATACAAACACAGTTATGTTATAAATGATTGTTGCTGTCTTGTGAATATAATTCAGACCAGCATCAATGGACTGAAAGAACAAGAAATATCACTGAATGTGATGAATACCCCCAGCAACTGCTTGACACAGTCAGATATGCACAACTAGACTTGGTACTGATCGGTCATGCAAAAATTCATTGAAATCCAACGATTGGTTGCTGAGAAATAGCACAGACAAAATTTATAAGCGTAAAACAACAAAGGGCTATTTATAACTCCCTTAAAATTGATAAGGCCAATGTGTGTCGACCATATGCACAACTAGACTTGGTACTGATCATCAATACAAAGTTTCATTAAAATCCGACCAATGGTTTCAGAGAAATAGCGCAGGCAAAATTTATAAGTGTAAAAAACAAAGGGCCATAACTACCTTAAAATGGATCCGACCAACGTGTGCCGATGATATGAATAACTAGAAATTGTACTGATGAGCTATGCATAGTTTCGATGAAATACGACCAATGGTTACAGAGAAATAGCCCGGACAGGATTTATAAGTGTAAACAAATAAAGGGCCATTACTCCCTTAAAATTAATTCTATGGACGTCTGCCTACAATATGCACAACTAGACTTTGTACTGATCAGTCACGTAAAGTTTCAATGAAATATGACCAACTGTTGCAGAGAAATAGCGCAGACAAAATTTATAAGTATAAAAAAATAAAGGACCATAACTCTCTTAAAATTAATCCGTCCGACGACGATATGCACAACTAGACTTTGTACTGATCAGTTATGCAAAGTTTCAATGAAATACGACCAATGGTTGCGGAGAAATAGCGCAGACAAAATTATACTTACCAACCAACCAACCAACCAACCAACCAACCCAACCCAACCCCACCCCACCCCACCCCACCACACCCCACCCCACCCCAACCCAACCAAAACCCAACCCCAACCCCACCCAACCCCCAACCCAAAACCAACCAAACCAAACCAACCAACCATAAGCATGACTCCAATATAGCCTCCATATACTATGTATCTGGGGGTATAATAACAGGGGGTCCACTAGCGTCTGAATCTGAAGGGTAATTTTTGATACTTTTGACTAAATTTTACCATAGGCAAAATATCCATGATTTTAAGAGAAAATGACCCTTCAAACCAAAATATTGAGGGTCAAAATGTGGCTTTTTAGAAGTTTCAAGGGCCTAAATCCCTACCCCTTAGTCAAGTGGAACCCCTGATTTACCCAAATATAGCTCCAAGATCTCCACAAACTATAAAATTAATAACAATACAGGTACTGTAAAATCATAAATTTTCACGAGGGGATAAATATTCACGAGGGATAAATTTTCACGAGGGATAAATTTTCGATACCTTTGCGAATTTGATTAGTTCGAAAAATTTATATTCAATGGCAGTGAAACACCTGCGAACTACTTTAGATTAACAAATTTGCAAATTTTTGACCTCACAAAAATGTCTGATTGTACAGTATATAATTATGTAGTTTTTGTGTATTAAATTTAAGAACTTACTGTCAAGTCTCGCCACATCTTCATCGATAACACATTGCTTCGCATACGAATCTTCAATGGTAGGGTCATAATCAGTGACAAAATATGACTGAAATAGAAAAAAAGAAGAATTAAATAAATATATGTAAAAAGTCTAAAAACATCTAAGATACATGAAAGATAACTTAGATGAACCAACCGGTAAACCTTTCAATTTACCGAATCACAGCCACCACCAGGCAAAATTCGAAATCATAGAGGTGTTAAAAAATGACCCGGATGACCATAAATCTCAAAGTCTCCGTAACTCACCTGAGCACTATTGGATCATGCAATTACGCACTATCAGACCTCACGGAATTAACCTCCTAATGTCCAAGTGATGACACTAATTGCATTTATCGTAGTCAGTCCCTTGTCGTGTCATCGTTTGGACATTAGCGGATCAAACGCATATACAGCAACATGCTTAGCTGTTTAAAAACAGAACAGGGAAGATAAAAACCATATCTTCCCACCTCTCATACCCATATACACACAATGGCGGGTAAACACCTCACAACGTTACCCAACTCAGCCATGACGTCTTTTGACGTCACGTCAACATACGACAAACAACTTAACACTCAAGCATCATGCTCTGTGAATTTTGTGGAAAAATCTACACAAATAAAACTAGCTTCTCTAGACACCGCAGCCAGCACAACAAAAACGAGATTTTCTTGTGTGCTGACTGCGGCACACAGATCAGAAGGAAGGACAACCTCCTTCACCACTTGAGAACTAAACATCTAACGAAAACACACCCGGACAAACAGAGCCAACCTGAAACATCGTTAGATTCACCAACCGTCAACTGGGACGGCTCGTTAGACTTCCTCGACGAATTCCTCGAGGAAATCAGACACAACACCCGGCACATAAACAGCACAGACAATTTAACGGTCACTCCTACAATATCGAGATGGAGGGCGAATACCCCCCCCACCAGAGGAAGCTAGCCGAAAAAAACGGTACCATAGTGGCGCAGTACTGGACAGAACGGCCTTTACTCTAGCCCATCTAAAAAAATACAAGATACCGGTACCCAGGAAATACAAGACCTACATGGATTAAATAGTGAGTACAAAACCTATGCACTCTTATTTATCACAAAACTATGTAAAAGTGTAATTAAATACAAATAAACCCCTGGTAATATTTAGAACATTGATATTTTAATCTAAAATACAATGATAAACAACATTACCCCACCCACCCAAAATACATTGAAACTTGAACTTTCCTAACATTTAACAGGCTGTATAACCCCCCCACCCTACAAAACTATATTGACACTCAAACAAGCTTAGAGTGACACACTCACTGTGTCAACCATGAGGCTGTCTAACCCTCCCCACCAGACAACACCATCTTGACACTCAAAAAAGGTAGTGATACCAGGGCTTTTTTCTTCTATAGCAGGGGCCATTTACTGGTGGCTTCCCCTCAGTTTGCAAAAATTATGAGTTATTTTTCTCCAAATTCAAAGAAAATGCCCCTTCCCGTACTCTTGAAAAAAGCCCTGGATATACTCACTAAAGTCAACCATGAGGCTGTGTAACCCTCCCTGACCTGACAACACCATCTTGGAATGAACTCTGTCAAAGACCAAAAAAGTCCATCTAACATGAGACTTGAACCCATGACTCATGCTGTACTAGTATGTAGTTCTGTCAACTAAGCTACCTGGGCACCTGCCATGTTTTAAGGAACATCAAACTTTCAAAGGGGAGTCATGCTTGCTGCAGTATGCAGGGCTTTTTTGCTGAATTGTGAAGGGGCCCAAGCTCTTCTGTTTTGTGAAAAGTAAGCGCGAAAAATCCTAAAATTGTGAAAAAAGTAAAACTTTTCCAATTGTGAAAAACTATAAGCACAATAAATCACCAATTGTCACATAATAGCATGCAGAAATAACTTTTTTTATGTTTATAACTTCATATAATAACTCTCTTGTCCCAGACACACATATTTCGTATCTATTCCATTAGTAGAAAATAGCATTAATTTATATATGTAGACCTATAATTCCTGGTTACTCCAAAAATCTGGCACTGAATGGTAGAGATCCAAACATGCCTCTGATAAACTTTATGTGTGGTTAATTTTATTAAGGGAACCAGTCATCATTTATTTTACCAGCCGATCCCAACATTTTTTTTTTCAGAAAAAAAATAATCACAATAAATATTTACGAAAGGTGCAAAGTGCTGAGTATGAATTGTGTCGAGTATGAAATGTACCACATCCTCTTAGACATGCATGTGACGATAAATACTGTGTACGTTCGTTCGCTAATGGTGGAAAATAATTCTAGTGATTTTTTGTCACGTTCAGTTGATGTTTTATACAATAATAAATAGATGTCACCTTCGTTTGACGAATTAGATGAACAATAAGTTCAGTTTGTTGGTTACTTTGTGAAGAGGCCGATTTTGTAATAAACAGACGCCGTTTCTGGTTGTGAAAGACACTGTTAAGACAATTGTGAATGGGGCCGATACGGAATTGTGAAGCAGCCGATATTCGACACCTCGTATAGAGCGAAAAAAGCCCTGGTATGTGACCAAGCTTGAAAAACAAGGCACTCCGTCAAGCAAACCAGTCAGACCACAACCGGTTACTAGTGAACCAAATTAATGGTTTGTCAGACCATGACTCTTAAACTCACAGACACTCCCGCTACTCGCCGGGAAATATTTTTTTATAATTATTATATATCCAGACCCATTCAGTAATCCCACAAGCATTTGTTGGGTGTATTTGATATTAATACAAAAATCTACGTAATTCCTCTGCTGCTAAATAACACAAAGATAAAAATGTTTCGCTGAACTTTCTTGCACACTGACCTAGAAAAATGCAACTATCCCGTATATTTCTGGTGCCCTTCGGTCAATAACAAATTAATCTTTACGATGACTATACTGACAATACTCGATCGGCACTCCTGTCTTCAAAATATGCGAGAAAGTTTGCAATTGTCAACACATTTTCTGCCGCGCACATAACCTTTCGACAATTTGAACGGTGGTTCCCAGCCTGATACATAAGAACGGTGTCGCACGTTGGACCCAAACGAAGTATTCCGAATGGTTTATTTACATATCTGGTTCCAATGTTCAACTTGCGGCGCCGTACTTTCGTATTGATCAGACGGGAAACCATCGTCGAAAGATTATGTGCGTGGTGTATTTTGAGTTGGAAATTGCCAACTTTCTCAGAAATTGTGGAGGCAGGGGCGGAGATAGTTCTGGATACCATAACTAAATGGTCTTTTATTTACACTGACGTGTCGGTGAAATGGAATGATCATCGTCAAAGACCTTGGACTAGGGCGGAGATTGGTTTCTGTCACTATCATCATCATGAAGTGTAATGTGTATACCAAATATAGGCGGGAAAGTTGCACAGTGAGTTAAACAAGACCCGACATTCATGTAAGGTGTGCGAGAAATTTCATTCAGACATTTTTATCTTTGTGTTATTTAAGCTAGAGTGGATTTACGAATATTTTTTATTTGTCCCAGATATTTATAATAAAGATTGTGTGATTAATGTATGGGTCTGTGTATACAAAGTTGATGATAAAAATATATCCAGGTGTGTAGCTGGGGGCGGGGTCCAGACCCTAAGTGTCTGTGCTAAACTCACAATATTCTGACTTCTGTCAATTTTGGATGGATCATTTTTTGGATGAAATTTTCGGTAAATAACATAAAAACGAGTAAAATGAAACAAATTACCTGTATGAATTGAATAGTTAATGCACTTTTTCCAACACCACCTCCGCCGACTACAACCAACTTGTAATTTTGGTTTATATTGTTCGTATCTCGATTGTTTCGAGACATTTTTTATTTTGTTTTGACAGACATTACATTTTTTGTGAATTCGAAACTGAGCATTTATTAGTCAGCATGTTTAGTAAATGCTAAATTCCAATTAATATCCGTTCGGCCCGGTGCATTAACAGATTGAAGCAGTTACTTCCCTTTGAGTTACTAAACAGTAAATAATTATATATTTACGACCCTGGCAGCAATGATTCTGAGTAGAATAATGGGAGCGTTTTTTTTCTATGTGTATGACGTACTATTCCAACCTAACCACGTATGTATGTAATAGAAAGCCACTGGCAGTTTTTTTTTGAAAGATTTGTTGCAAATAAGCGACTTAAACCACTATCGATATCGCGCACTCTGTATTTTTCCTTTTAAAAATTGCGCAGAGTTTTATTCAAACATGCTTTGTGAATTATGTAAACCTTACTTTTTCAACATTAATTACACCAGACAGAATTTGTGACTTCATTAAAAGCATTAACTTACAAATATAAAACTATGCATTTGCGATATCAAGATACCATTATGAAAAATGTGCGTTTCTTTTTGCATATCTCTGATTATTTGGTAGAGCTATATGGCATTGTGATCAGTTTGCATATTCTTAAGGAGGTCCGAGCTGCCTTGTGCGCATGCGTGAAATTTCAAAATCGTATAAGTTAAGAACAAACATGAATTTTAGTTTCAATGATCGCATATGAATGTTGATTAATGACTATAAACATAATACTATTGCACAAAATAGATATTTTTTAACTTTTTATTTTTTGCATGCATGAAAAGTGGGTGGGGAATGGCAAACTTGTGAATAATATGGGTTCACAATAAGTCCCTGCAATGGTACAAATGCATATGCTTATATATAATATGTAGTACATTGTTTAGTTATATGAAGTAGTCACACTTTGAAATATTTTTTATAAAATTTTATTCATTACAAAATGCAAATTAGGTTAATTTTATGCAAATTTATTCATAATAAGTACTTTTTGATGAATAGCTCCAAAAAAAGGCTGGTGACCCCTATCTTTTATTTGACTAAACTGGTGTTCTATTTAATACTCAACTTATGGCCAATTATAAATTGTTTTCGATCGTTAGATATTTATTGACGTTCATTTGAAAATCACACTTTTTGCACTTTTTTGCAAGTGGGTGGGTAACTATTTATCATGTTCAAATACTGAATTTGTTCAACAGGCAGCCGGAATTGTGACTAATGTCAAAAGGAATGACCATTAAACACATAAAATATCATGCATTGCTTAAAAGTGGTTTCATATAGTAAAAATCTTAAAAAGAACATAATGGTGCCATAAATGCAGGAAATAGATAAAATGAACAAAATACAATAAAAGGTCATTAGAAAGCCAGATATGTCGAAAACGAGCCTGGTGATATATCATTTTTATGATTTCAATGTTGTTCTAGAAGATTGTTCTGTCATTGTTTCAATGAAAATTCGATCGTTAGATCAAAGGTGCGCGTACCTCCTTAAAGATAAATTAAGTCGGGCAGGGAAGGCAGCACTCTACTTAACCAGCCGAGCATAGGAAATATAAAAACTTACAAGGCACAATGCCCAACACACAACGAAACGAGAAAATGATCCAACCAAGTCCCAGCTTTCAAAAAGCTCAATGACTAGTCTAAGCCATAATTATTATATGACTCGTCATATTATCGTACCACAATTGTCAGTCAGTACACGAAGTAGAAAAAATATTATTAGTGTTCATTATTGTTATTATATTTTATAATATGTTTGTTTCTGTTAATTTGTTGTGTTAATTATATCTCATTTTCGAAACTTCGTGTACATATCAAAAGTGTAATGCTCGAGAAGACCTTAATTGTGGATAACTTTATTCTAATCTATTCGAGGACCTACAAGTAACTACACTCAGATCTAGCGCCCTTTTAGTGACATGGTTTTTGTTGATCTACCAGAACATTGATAATCTTTGACTTCTCCTGTTTACGGCTATTCCTATCTATAGAAGACTAATGCTCGATTCATTAACACTGAAACTTATAACCGCATCTCTTGACCTTATGACAGCATTCAGCATTTCAATAGCCATACTATTTTGAAACCATTTTGTCGTCATTCCTGGACCATGAACTATTGAATAGTTTGCTATTTTTACATGTTTAAATATAAGTTGGACACATCTCGTATATTGCCACCAGCATGAATTTCAGGAAAACGAGCAAGTGAAACTCAACTTATAGAGCTATGACGGGTGAGCTGAAAAATATCTGAGTTAATATTATCATATTTTAGCGATACATTGGACAATATTAAATAATTCAAAACTACTTCTAATCGTTCATGACTATTGATTAAGTACACAAATTCGTAAATGGTCCGGAGCATTTTTATTTAACAAAAGACCATACATTTATTCGGGGACTCTAAAGAAAAAGATTGTGTTCCCCCAAGAGTCCGATCATCTATCAATTTGATTAAAATCATATCCTCAAACCCGCTACGCATGAGGTAAGGAAGATCAAGTACTTTAGTCAGATTGCCAATCTATTACCCAGATACTTTCTCATGTACACACAATTAATAACCTTCCGTCATCTATAAAATACTGTGGGTGACACAGTAGTTTATCTCACTATTAATGTCCCAAAATGATAACAACATACTACAAAATGATCTTAACAAACCTGAACAAGTAGCAGTCACAGACAGCCATATTCCCCGCCGAATGGAAAATAATTGCACACAGAAGAGTCTGGCGGACGGACTGGCGGACGGACAGAATGACGCCTACCATTTCTATATCCCCTTCGATTAAGCAGGGGAAAACAATGAGAACATCAGAAGGACATGCTATTAATCATAACACATGTCAAGTCCTTCATCTATCTATAAATAAAAAGTAAACAAATTTCAGTACTTGTTTCATTGGCAAGTGTTACAATCTGTTGACAGTGCTAAAATATGGTATTGGATATAATATTCAATTTAAACAAGAATACGAGCTCGTACAAACATCAGGAGAAATGCAAAATGCAACTTAAACACTTGACTTGATAATGAGAAACATCAATATAACTAATGCAAAAACCTTGACCTATAAGACATATCTTCGCTCCAAAGTTATATAAGCATCTACCATCGGGCAACCACATATCTCCAAAAAATGAACAGATTTCTGTCCTCCTTCTAGTGTCACCAAGACGATGCAAGGTAGGCAGGATTGGTCCTCACTTTATTACAAACAACTTGATACACGCCTTATAACGTTATATAAAATACATGACTACTAAGTATAGCAGAAATATACACCCATTTTGTTTAGGGGTGGGCCGATGCATCGAAATATCGATGCATTGCGATTCCGAGTGTCCCGATAGTATGGATCTATAGTAAAAGTCTCTATCCAATAACTATCGCCGATAGTTAGCTTAACTATCGATAGTTACGATAGTTTCCTTTTTATAAATAAAGGTTATTATTAATTTTAAAAAACATCCGTTTTCGCATCAAAACAACCACAATGGACCAATATCGCATTAATTTTAATAACCTATTTCTGTAAAATTCATTTTAAATCATTTCCAAAAATAGTAGATTTGTATGCTGTAAAAAATGATATCTTACACAGTGCAAAAATTGCATTTACAAGTTAATCTCTTGTTTTCAAATCTTGGCAATAACTATTGCAATAGTATCGCAATAGTTTCCAGCAATACAATAGTATCGCAATAGTATTTTCAGCAATAGCAATAGTATTGCAATAGTCAAAACTGGACGCAATAGTCACCCCTAATTTTGTTTGAGTCTGGTTCCTTCCTTCCAGATTTTCCTTCTTTTCAAATTCAACAGCTCTGTAGAATAGTCTATCCAGCCACTTAGCAACCATATTTACCATTGATGCTTTTAGTGCAATTGTGGCTGGTCTTATCATAATTATGTTGTTTGTTTAGTCTTTGTTTTTATCTATACTTGTTCTATTTAGTTTGATCGTTTTAATCTCTATCTATTAATCCTATTTTTATCTTAACTGATACCGGAACTGTAAAAATATGTGTTTTTAATTACATGATTAATTTATTTTCTTGAATAGATTTAGAAGTGCAAAACTAAATCAAATGTTTATAGTGCTTGATAGTTAAATGTTGACAATACAAAGAATATCGATAAGAAAAACACATGGTTGAGTATTGTTTACTTGAATTCAATCAACGGGTCATCCTTTCTATATTAGAAGGAAGTAGGAAAATCGTGCGTGTTTTACCCATTATTCAATTGTGCAGCATCTCCGGTCTGTGAACACTGGAGATCTCGAGTGAACAATCCATGACATTACGCTAAACTATTTCGCGCTCAAAATAGCACACACTCTATCAACAAAGGAATCCTTGGAGTATATGTGTTTGTTGCCAATATTCTTTTTGCAGCTATATGTATATACACGAGTAAATGTAGTCCGAGAAATACAGTACACATAGTTTCCAAATTAGCCGAAAACGTTTAAATGAAATGTAAGCTTTTGAACTGCAAGGTTGATATAATGTCAATTTCAGTTATATATTACACACGTCCCTTTGGTAAGCAATTGTGGTTAAGGTTCTAGATAGATACTTGAACTGGGTGGTCTTTTATTTAAACTGACCTCGATCTTTAAGACAATGTGATGAATGATATGGCCATTGTTAAATACCCTGGACTATGGTGGATACAGCAATTGGTGTGTGTGTGGGGGGGATAAGTATTCACATGTTCCCAATCCTCTAGTAAAAATGAGTGAGGGAAACGAGCTAGAAAATATGGACTGTTTTTCTGCGCTGGAGATGCCCCACCAACTCATTCTTTACTCCATAATATTCATTGATTGAGTTATAATGCGTCTGAAGCAAGCACAAACATATATGAGCCTATCTCCAGGACAACCGGGCTCAGTGACATTACATGTATGTATTAATTATGTATTTAGGATAAGAAAAGGATCTTTAATGACAAAATAGGCATGCTCTTCGGTTTAATTTTAAGTACTTGAACAATTATGACTTAGATTTGTTTTCTCTCGTGAATTATGTTAAAATATTGTTTGTCGTTGCTTGAGCGACCATTTTCTGAAAAGTACCCATATTGAGAAAAAAGAGAGTAAGGTAGTTAAAGGCGGTGGCTGCATTTCTGTACGAGCAAACATTCGCGATTTGTGTATGTTTTATTAAAATAAAAATATAATTAAAAATGTGATTAAAATTTGAAAGGTTTACGTCGAGAATCAAATACTGGATTTTTGAAATGCTTGTTAAAAACGTTACGTCAAATAACGTTTGAATAGCGTTTGCGACGTCGCTCAAAAAAAGGCGGGAGTGGATAGTTTTAAATGTCTGTAACTTTATAATAATTATATTGGTTGATATATTTTGCTCCAATTTTTAGAAACTGTTTATAAGATTCTTGTCTTTCAAAAGACGATATATTATTATGATTTTCATAATTTTATCACTTTAATTTATCACGGGTCATATTTGAATTTATATATAGTTTTTTGCCTACAACGAAAGATAAATTTCCTATTCTCAGGCAAGTTTTGATTGGGCATACGCCATCTTCCGCCCCTTTTAAACCCTTGGTTAGTTCTAAGATTGTTGCTAAATCCCTTGTATCGTAGGGGAAGTAACTGGTGTATGTATACGGATAGGGCCGGACTGAACTGACTTTTATCTATCTAAACATTATATTTGCGAATAGAATTGAATTATATTTGTGATATTTTCATATTTTAATAGAGTAACCTGGGGTTATATCGGACACACAGGGTTTATCGGACAATGCGAATAAATCATCAGTACTTAAAATATTAACACCGCATACGCCCTATGTACCGTGGAGTCACCGGTTTTCGTTAGGTTAAGGATATAACGGGTGATAAATGATCAATTGCACATCATCTTGAGATTATAAAAGTATCAAAATGAAGACAAATTATTAAGAAAACAGATACAAGCAGTGTCAACAACAATTTTTCAACCATTATCGCGAATGCCGCCCATTTAATGACGTCACTAGAATTTGCATAAAATAACACCCGTATACCTGAAATCGTGACCTTTGGACTTAGTGTCGTAAAATCACGTATGATCGAGTTTTCACCTTGAACGTAGCATAATTCTAAACTTAAAAGATTCAGTATGCCATTAAAGGTGCAATCTGTTACGAATTTTCAATCTAAACGAATAATTAAGAAACTAAATAAGACCGCACTAGAAATGTGTATCACTATGCGCTTTCACAACATAGATCCGTAGTAGGCTAGGTAAATCAGGAATCTACGAACAATTTAGCAAAAAATATTAATTTTGAGTGCCGAATGACGTTCGAAAATATCTGATCTACAACTGAAATCAGCAACGATATTGTGAATTACCAAATATTTCTATGATACAAAGATTTTCCAAGGAAAATTAATCGTGAAAATGAATTGTTCTTGGTCTGCATGGCATAAGATTACATCATCATTTGTCTCCCTTGATTTAATTTGCATATTGAGGAACCAGTCCATTTCGACCATGACCTTTAGTGGAAAAGCGTAAACAAACAGACGATGGCTAAAAAATTGATGCAAAATCGATCATTCGGCATGATTTGAATGTAAATCAATTGGAACTATTTGGCATTACAAAATTTGACACATTTTTCGATGGATCGGTAATTATCTTATTTCTTACGTTAATGAAGTGCTATTTGTTTCATTTATAGATTAGAAGGTCAACTTTGACATTCCTTCATTCGGTTTTCCCGCTAATGACGTCATAACTAAACTATCAATAAAGATATTGAAAGAAGTTCCACTATAACGATTACTTGGGTATCACGATTTGAGGTTACTCGACGGTATACTTGTTTACGTCTGGAATAGCTTATTTTTATACCGAGCGTAAGCGGCTCAACCATTGGACAATTTTTGAAACGGCAATTTTGGTTGGATGAGAAGAATTTTCTAAGAGTGACGTCCCCTCCACGACCTTCAGGAGAATTGTCATAAGGCGCGAAATTTGAAAGCCGGTTTTGTCTATATAGTACGTAGGCACAACGCCATTATCTTTGTATTGTTTTGTAAACGGTGTATTATTTTATGTTCAAGGGATATGTAAACACGATGAAATAACCAAAGAAATGAATATTAGTCCAAGAAACACAGTAAATATAAACTGTCCGATAATCCCCGGTTCCTAAATATAAAGTTTAAACCGATGGGGGTTTATCGGACAGGCATCCAGTGGCGTAGGCCTACATGTATGTGTATTAAAATACATACCTGTACGTAGTCCTATACATGTACGACCATGCCTATAAATAAAATACATACCTGTACGTAGTCCTATACATGTACGACCATGCCTATAATTGAGATTTAGATCTAGAAAGGCATATAGATCTATTATATAATAAATTAGCAGTGTATTTTAATTCTAAACTCGAAGTAGATCTATTTAATTGCATGCATAAGTCTAGATCTATATCTACTTAGCGAATATTGAGCTGCTTACCTGTTTACAAATGCGACCAACATAAAGTTTCACACAGGCCTATTATTATTTTGTCTAGATGAGTTCGTCAAACATAAGTCATGCACTTCGTAACGAAGAAATTGGAGTAAAAGTACCTTCTGCATCAATAACAAGAATGAAGTTTAATGCTGTAAAACAACTAGAAGAGCTATACCAGCATGAATGGTGTTTTGATCACCCTTTGTTGTATTCATTGCATTTGAAACTTGCTGAACTGGTTGTGAAGTACATTGACGTAGCAGAAATTGTAATTCGTATCTTAACAGATTGGAAAATTGAGAAAATAAGATCTACAGACGATGAAATAGTTGCGGATAGCCACGTTTTTCTTGTGGATAAAGTGGCACCCTTTGTGACTGTTGCAGAACTTAGTAGTTTAGTGATAATGTCGGAAGAAATTAGCATGTCTTCTAATTAAATCCTTTCACTGACTATTAATTCAAACCCCGGATCAGCACAATCATTTTTTGTACAAATAACTGTCAATAAAAAAATATTTAGATCTATGTATGTCATTATATGATTTGTATAATAAATGCCTTAAAGAGCAGAACAAACCAATGCCGGGTTTCGAACTCAACCTCTCCCTATCGGCATCGTTACCAGTGCCTCAAAAACTGTGAAGTTTCAGTAGTGGCGTACGCAATACGTACAATATGATTGATAATGTATTATTCGAATTCCAGATATGCCTAAAAAAGGGAAGGGGCTGAGATGTCAGTACGAGAGGGCCGACATGGATCGGGCTGTGCAGGCAGTCAAGGCCGGTAGTCTGAGCGTCCGGAAAGCGGCATCAGCTTTTAATGTGCCACGGTCATCTTTGCATGACCGGTTGAGTGGTCGTGTGGAAATCACGGCCACGCCTGGCAAACAACCGGTATTCCCTGTGCATGTTGAGCGCATGCTCGCGGATAAAGTCAAGGGGGCTGCTGAAATGGGGTTTGGCATGGACAGACAGCAGTTAAAAGCTAAAGCTGCTAAGCTGGCCTCTTCTCTGTGTCTAAACACACCGTTTAAAAACGGTGTCCCTGGTGACGACTGGGTGAATGCTTTTATTAAGAGGAACACTATTAGTTTAAGGTCACAGATAGCCCTTTCAACGGTACGGAGCAGGATGTTGAATCCTACCGTCACCGACAAATACTTTGATGAACTAGATACCATTTTAAATACTCTTAATCTAACCGATAGGCCAGATGCCATCTGGAATATGGACGAAACGTCCGTGTCCCTTACCCACAAACCAACTCGTGTATTTGCGGCCAAGGGTTTAAGGAATGTCCCGGGGAGAGTGGGGAATTCCAGGGAATCAATAACCGTAACAGCGTGTATCAACGCTGCGGGGCATGACGTCCCCCCTATGGTCGTTGTAAAGGGGAAAACAAGAAAATCCCTCAATGCTTTTAACGTATCTGAGGGTCCGTTCGGTACCAAGTGGACATTCCAGACAAAGGGTTGGATGGAGGAGTCCCTTGGTACTGAGTGGTTTAAAGGTGTTTTCCTACCTAATATTGGGCCTCACAGACCGCAGCTGCTGTTGTTAGACAGTCACAGTTCCCATGAAAGTTTGGACATAATAGAATGCGCAAGAGCGGCGAACATCACACTGTTTGCTCTGCCCCCGCATACCACCCAGTGGTTAAACCCTCTTGATAAAACCGTGTTTGGTCCATTCTCTAAGGAGTATAACCGTAGGTGCACCGAGTTTATGGCTCAGTCCCCTAACAACTTAGTTTGTAAATGGGTTTGGCCAAACCTGTTCAAGTATGCCTATGAACGGGCGTTTAGTAAGCATAATATTACACAGGGCTTTACTACTTGTGGTATTCATCCTATAAACAGGTCTGCTATTCCGTCCAATGCTTTCATGCCATCAAATGCTTTTGATTCCCTGCCGGCTGCGACGAACAGCACCCCGCCCAGCACTGTCCTCGTCAATTCTGACCCGCCAGAAAATCCCACCCAAGTACAAAACCCATACAATGTAAGTATTTGATGTAGATTAATTTTTTTATATATATATATGTACATTGTTTGTGTCATATTAGGTTTTCAACTATATTTAACCAACACGAACTTACCTAACCATGTATTGGAACCAGTACCATCTAGCTATACAACAAGGAACTCACAACTTTACACACGATGTAGAAAGTTTTTTTCAACGGGTCTAATTACGAGTACGACCAGGATTCGAACACGTGATTCACCAGGTTCAAATTTCATCACAATTAGTCCTGGACCAAGAACAAAACAGATTATCATATTCACCGTAATTGTAATACTTATTATCATCCACATGTGATATGTTCATAATAATAACTTTATTTTGTTTTAATACATAAACACATTCTTATTTAGGGAGTCGGTGTTGAAGTACTTGGCACCGCGAATGATAGCGGGACGCTCAGCCTAGAATCTGTATCCGCAGCTGAATTGATGGAAGCTATAATGAGTTCTGGAATGGAGGTGGACATAGATGTCACTACCCCAGCTGTGGTGGAATTAGACCATGGTAATATGGTTTTGGCAACATCCCCAAAAGAAGAAATTGACAGGATATTTGACCTTCCACAACCAGTTAAGCAGGTCACCAAGACCTCTAAAAGAAAGCTTACATCTCATAGGTATGTGTCAGTGTGTTGTTATAAAAGTACTTTCATATCAGCAGAATCTATTAAGTGAACAAAATATCACAATTAGATCAATATTCTGCTATTGTTTAGAAATCTCTTCATACATGCTTGGTGGAATGTTGATTGTCTTGAAACTAGCAAAATCGTATAAAAGTTAATGATATTTACTTCACATAATCATATGACAAATACTATTATGTTTACAAATGCAACCTTGGATACCAATGCAGCTGTCGACCTGTAAAACACAAACAAGACAAGGTAGCAATACCGTAACATATTAGGGATACATGTATATTTAAAAGACAAAGCTGTCATTTAGCAATTGTTTCTGACATGTGTACATGAACGAATCAATTACATTTTGTAACGTTACTTCATTAATATTAGACTGCTAACCAGCGATGAGATCGTAAGAGAAAAGATGGAAACGAAGAGGATAAAAGAAGAAGATGCTGCAAAGAAGGAAGAGAGAAAACACGCAAGACTGCTAAAACAAGAAGAAAAGAGAATGAAGCAGGCCATAAAAGAAAATCTCAAACCTATGAGTGGAACATTATAAAACAATTTGATTTGACAATAATGAGTTAATAGAATCTGTCAGAATGGTGTGCATTTAGTAATAATACACAATTATTGTGGTATATGTACATGTAATTAGAGTATTATATTATGCTGATACAAATTACATTAAACGATATCTGATCTTTAAAATTTGTTTCTAAAGCAGTTTTATTTGATTTTAGCCGACCTTAGCTGGTAAAAGCACGATTTTATGCTATATTTACGGTCGTTGGATTCCTTATGTGACATATGTATGCATTATCCATCATAATACCAGGTTTACGTACATGTGTAAATAACACCGTCAAACACGTAATTGAGTCGATCTATCGCATAAGTAGGACATGTGTACTGTATTTAACATAATTAGACAAATGATGGAATGTTCAACAAAGAAGAAAAAACGACGACCATATGGAGTAAAGATAGATCTACAGGTTATTGGTAGATGTATTTACACCGGCGCACTGGGTAAGTAACGAACGATAATCACTGGTAGCATATAACATGCAGTGATACATATGCGTAGCCGTTCGTTAAAAGTCCTAATAATGCATCGGAATTGTCAAAATAAAGTGTCCGATAAACCCTACCAATAATTAGCCGTCCGATGAACCCCATTTTGCTGTCCGATACAACCCTGTAAGCGTCCGATACCCCCCATGTACCAGTCAACTAACTGAAGCTATTAAAACTAACATAGTATAGGGTTCTTTATCGGACGGCTTGTTAAATGAGATAGAGCAAAGATGGATGTACGTAAAAAACAAAGGATTGCCGAAGTGAGCGGTGACGTAGTATTTATATTCCGGAATGTTCCCAGAGGTGTCCGATATTACCCCAGGTTACTCTATAAGAAAACAATTACGATGTTTCTCTATTTAAACGTTGGTCCACCTTCTGAAATAATTTAATTCGAAACTAATATCTAAACATTTACCCTAATATGACGTCACACATATCTGCAATTTCATTGGACGAACGAATTTTGAACTCGAATGAAAGAGGGAATATCGGCGAGACTTGAATAATTAGAAATGTTTAAAGGAAACGAAAATTAGTGCTTAGATCAACAAAGCATACTTCAAATGTAAGCGGTTGACATATTTTGTTACACATGTCACATATTTATAGCTCACACTAAGCGAACAACGCCGTGCAAGTCGCTGAACTTTTACAAAAAAGTGGAGGATTTTTTTACCTTGGGTTCACACTCTCAGGGCAGGGTTTTCGGTTTTGACGCATATTATTTATTATATGTTTATTGCTTTGTGCGCCTGCTAGTTATATCTGAAAGAAAGTTTAGCAATAATCGAAGATTGAGCCTATGCTGTGGGTTTCTTAAAATGTGTGATCATTCGTCCCACTTCCTGTTCGACCCATTAATTTTGCGATCGACCATGGTCAAATCAAAGGGGTCCGGCTCAGTGTGTTGTCGATAAATAGCACCTGCAGTTAAAATAAAACATGTCAGAAGGTCCCAGGACAAGATTTACCTACCCCTGTGTACAGGTTAGGGTTTAGTCAAACCATTTCGACCATAGGCAGCCTGCACGTACCCTACTACTTCACAAGTCATATCAACCTTCTCATTGTTTACCTATATAAGAAAGGTTACTTTCAATATTTCCGATTATAAAAGTGCCTGTCACATTTGTAGCCGTGTAGGTTTATTATTCATTGAAATGGTATATTACGGGTATCAACGTGTAGCTACTATATTTTACTTTCAGGATATATCAACACTTTAGTCCTTAGATACACACCCGTTTACACACCGAACGTCAGAATCAAGAATACAATTCCTTAATTAGGTCGCTAACTAAGACGTTCAGCAAAACCCAGATTTTCACGCTTGTAAACGTGAATTTTGCCTTGAAACAGAATGTTTGCTTCACAAACGGGCCTAGCTAGTCATCCTTTCAGTTAGTGTAACTAAATAATTTACCTCGGATGCCAATTAAACATCGCAATATTTCACTAGATCGATAATTAAAAAAAAATGTACGAACTTCGCCACCGTCAATTTCCAATTTTATTTAGTATTCCGATAACCTTTCGACCTCAACAGATTTCGAAGCGATCGTTTAATTGGCTAGAGTGTGTGTCACGTCATTCATAGTTGTTCAATCGTGTAAGCTCGGCCATTTCCGTTTGTGTCCGGTGTATATACTGAACTTCTTAATTGATGACCAAAAAAAATTCGCGATTTGACTTATATTGTGTTAAGGGTGTGTATTTAAGGACTAAACGGTTTATATATCTGGAAAGTAAAATATCTTGGCTACACGATGATACCTGTAAGATAGCATTTGAGTGAATAAATAAAAGAATACGACAAGTTATGTGACAGGCACTCCATTCTTCGTGATTCACCTTGTCATAACATAGTAAACAGTGGTAAAATCCGATTTGGCCGGGGTAGTATTTGGGTACGTGCTGACTGCCTATGATTTCGACGCAATCTATACAGGGATGCCCGTATAAGCGTCGAAACCATAAGTGCCCAAAATCCGGTGCATTTTAAATTTTCATGAAATTAGCATTTTAAGCCAAATTCTGTCATTTTTCGGCTCTGTACATGTTAAATACAATAAAAGAACACGAAACCCGTCGAATACCTAGTATAATTGGCCGTTATAATCAGAAAAACAATAAATAAACCAGCGCGCACCGTGTCCGTAAATCTCATGTAAACAGCGCAAGTTTAAAGACCGTTATCCGTACTGACCGGATTCGACCGGAACATTATTCGAATCGTTAAAACGAGCCTAAAAAGCTATCACTCATGGTGTTTTTTGTTTGTTTGTCGTTTTCTAACAAAATCATCTTAATTTCACTACAAATGTTCGTTAATTTTCTGTGTTTTAGCTGTAATCGAGCTCATTTTAAGGTTCGACTCGATTAATTTTTTTGCTGTGTCCGTTTGATAGAAATCGAGCGCGCCAATTTCTGAGTATTCTGATTGGTCGATAAGCGAATGACGTTTGACGCAAACAATAACAATAAGAACGATGGCTGAAATTGAGGTCATAATTGCGATATAGTCGTGTTCAAGTTATCGGATGGACACGTTGCTGTGCATTTTTTAAAATGTTATCGGTGTCTATCGCGAGATAAAGGTTCATTCTTCGTATACATGCTATATATTTCATAGTGGTTTGACGTTTTCATATATTTTTTAAGAGCTGAAAGTGCGCTAAAAAAATATTTAATGCAGCCACTTGCAGACAGCTTATGTGTCTAGGTTAGGGTTATGATGGTGCTATTTATCGACAACACACTGAGCATGACCCGTTTGTGTATTGGAAGTGGCTAGTCGTCCGGCACCGGACGACTAGACAGCGAAATTAGTCGTCCGGCGCCGGACGACTAGACAGCGAAATTACGCTACGTGCATTGGCTAGAGAACCGTCATTCTATTTATACGCATTGGGCATTTACCTTATAATAAAAGCTATAATTATCTACGAATATAGACAAGACATGTCAATGCCTTATCTGCAACCATTTTGTGATCGCCCGTGTATTCTCCGTATATTGTCCGCCATATTGGAATGGTATAAACTGGCACGAATGAATACGGAAATCGTTGTCGGCATGAGATCTATATATAGTGCCAAAAATATCCAAGTTGATTGAAATGGTAATGCTGTGTTAAAGTGACATACAGTTAAGATGACAATTTGGAAAAACAAACTTTTACAAACGGCATTTATAAACGGCAACATTGTTTTCACACTATTATATAACCAGTGACATTCCAAACTGCCAATTACCTTACACAGCAATTTCATTTTTTCAACCTGTGGTAAAATACTTTCACAATCCTCATAATACTGTAATTGAAACATTCTTTGTGCCCTTACTACTTCTAGCTCTATTTCTAATACCATTTCTAATACACAGCTGCACCATTGCTATTTGTCGCGCTTTATAAAACCCGACAGCGATTTCTGCATTCATTAGTATCAGTTTATACCATTCCAATATGGCGGACAATATACGGAGATACACGGGCGATCACAAAATGGTTGCAGATAAGGCATTGACATGTCTTGCCTATATTCGTAGTTTATTATAGCCTTTATTATAAGGTAGATACCTAATGCGTAGAACTAGAATGACGGTTCTCTAGCCAATACACGTAGCGTTTGCTAGTCGTCCTTTGACGGACGACTAATTTCGCTGTCTAGTCGTCCGGCACCGGACGACTAGTCACTGCCTTGTGTATTATAATTAGCAGGTCTAGTAAATACGGAATATCACTACAGTGTGTTGATCCGTTGGGCCGTATTACCTCGAGTTGCTTGTGTAATGCCGTATCTCGCGAGACCGTTAGGTAGAGCAAGATGCGGTATGGTGCAAGCAACAAGAGGTAATACGGATCAACACAACTGCAGTGATTTTCCTTTTATTATATTTCCACAAAAGTGAAAAAAGCGCTTTTACGCGCGAAAATGCGTTTATGGGTATACATTGACGTCATGAAAAGGTAATGTTTACGTCATGACGTCATTGATTTGACATAATGTTTGGCATATAACACGTCAGACAGGCATGATACGGATTCGGAAAACCAGACATGTACGATACGGAAAAAGCAATCTGTCGTGTTGTATTCCACTATCCGATTTGGCCTGTATTCGTGACAATACAGTGTTAGTTATATAATAAAGTGCTTTATTTACAGATTTTCTGTAAATTTACACAAATTCTGTAAATTTACAGAAAGTTCATTTTGTAAATTTACAGAATAGAGGGCTCAAATTACAAGACAACAAGTTTAAGTCCAAAATCGCAGTTTTATTTGGTTTAATATTGAAAGTAAACCATTATTAAAGGCAGAAAATGTGCTTCCTTTTTCAAAATATTGACTTTGAAAAATTGGATATTTTTCATTTTTGAAATTCATAAATGCATCTTTTTTCGACGAATTATATCATATTATGCATAATAAATAACATCCCCATTAAAATAAACACGAATCAGTGTTTATATCTTAAAATGTATAACTTCGATTTTCATAATCTGTAAATTTACAGAATGAACTTTGTGTAAATTTACAGATAAACTGTAAATAAAGCACTTTACTAGACCTGATTAGTACTAACACATATATCGAACACAATTTACGTAACAAAATACGCATGCCACAGAATCGAGACACTTCACCACACTTTTTAAGTGGTCCACTAGGCCTAAAATAAAATATTGTTTGTTTCCCCATCCCCTACCTACCCGATTAAAAAGGGCCCTACCCAAAATATTTTATTGCCCAAATTAAAATAATATTTTTTTATTAAAAATTGGAAGTGAAAATTTTATTTTTTTGTTTACTGGCTTCTTTCTTACGATTAAATTTAGGATTGTTGATTTTCACCTTAGAGTTAATTCTAAATTTATTATTTTTATGCTTTAACCAATAACTATCATACTGAAACAATTAAAAAAAATATTTACCCTACCTACCTACTCATTCTAAATCTGCTAGGGTCGGGATGGGGAAACAAAGAATATTTTAAGTTCGGCCCTAGGAAGTAGCTTTTCCAATTCGCCGACTTTCAACATGCACTTGCAAAAATTTGCGATGATTGGAATTTCCTTGTCACATTTTTCAAAAGTAGCCATTGCTGAATTTGACCCCTGGATAGCGTGTTTTTACCTTCCGA
Organism: Spisula solida; assembly: GCA_947247005.1. NCBI lineage: Eukaryota > Metazoa > Mollusca > Bivalvia > Venerida > Mactridae > Spisula > Spisula solida. Next base: position 17,338,253 of record OX365946.1, read on the forward strand.
TATCCCTGCACTGCCGTGCGAGTTAGGGGACTTTGTTTTGCGCCAAAATAGCATGGGAACATAGCAGTGACTATACCCATGATTTTGTCGAGTTTTTACAGGAGTATAGCCCGGCGATCTAGAGCTGTAGTTTTACCAACAGTGCTTTTTCATTGTTTGTAAACTAAAAGTGTAAATCTGAGGTAGGATTTCACTGGTGTTGGGTCAGAACAGCCACTTACAAGACCGGCCCAGTATAAAAGCACCAGAACAGCCCACACTTGAGGTGTACTTAAACAGCCCACTTTCAAAAATCGGACTATACAGACAACAATTACGATCAAAATATTACTAGGGGTTTGAAAAAATCCCCGGGTTCCCGGTTGGGAGGGGCATGGTTTCAATTGACTGGTGCATCAATATATTCATAAAGTAATTCATGAGATCACAAACTTTGCTTAATTTATAAAGTATGCATGTCTTTTTAAATGTGTTTATTATATTTTCAGATTCAAGATGAATTTTGTGCTTGAAATGGAGAATCCTCTTTTCTATAAAGAGGTTGCTGAGATGCACAGAGTATTATATGCCAAGTTTAAAGCTGTAGAGGATATGGCATACTCCTGGATGGATGATGTATTAGAAGACGCCAAAAAAGCATTTAGCAATAAGTAATTAATTGATTAGAAATGCTCAATGTTGTCAATATTTTTATATACCATTTACATGGGTGAAAGTTTTCAGGCATATGCCTGAACTTCAGGTTTTTGAGGGTGCCAAAAAGCCTGTTTTTCTCTATTTTCCCTATATAAATTGTAAATTTTTTAGGATTTCAGGTTTTTTAGAATTTCAAACTTTTACCCATGCATTTATGAATGCAAAATGTTGTTTATGCTGCCAGGTTTAAATTTTTAAATTGATTGTGATTCATGTGAAACTACAACAATCAACATATTACCAATACTTTCTCTGTGACTGCTTGCTGAATAACAGTACTGATTGAACAGCAGCTGCTGTTATCAACATTTATTTCGGGTGTGTCCGTATTTTTAACCAATATCAAAATTACATTTAAGAATGTTAGTAGTTCTTTATAATTGTAGTTTAAACATAGTTTGAAGACACAAAAAGATATAGTATGGTTAATCCCTTAAGGGTGGAGTACTAGTTGGGTAATAGTTATTGGGGGGGGGGGAGGCATTGGTTATTTTGGATATGTCATTACAATGTAACATCGTCAATCATCTGTATAATGATAATTCATCTAATTTCCTTTCCAGGACTGAACCTTGTATTCTTCCAAAGACACCAGCTGCTAAACAAAAAGGTCGCGGCAGGAAAGCTAAGAAAACGTCAGATAATTCCCGACAACTCTTTACAGCAGAATGTCCTGAAGATGATTATGTTCCTCCTACTCAAGAAACGTAGGTTTATTGAAATGTACATTTTAGGATGAATTATTCCTTTCAAAACAAATCATTGCCCGACATGACTGTCCTGACACTACTTTTCTTCCATGGTGGCCCGAATGTCAGGTAGCTTGTGGAGCTTGTTAATCTGACAGAATTCCAGGTGGCCGTGCTGACTATTGTCTGTATTGAGCAATTGACCGATAATTTTAACCATATTGTATTTATGCAATGAATGCCAATTATATACTTAAAGTCTTAATGTGTTTTGAACAGTTGAATGTGATTTCATTCAACTATGTCCATCATTAATTAGTTTATAAATAAGCTCCATTTCAAATGCAATCAGATACATTTATTATTGTTAAAAAAATATATAACTTTCTTTGAATGTTCAGTGGTCAATGGGACCACCAACATAATACATTCCTGGATTTAGTGGTCCTCCTTGAAATCCACTGGTATGGAACCAGTGTTATCATTGAGCCCCGCATTGTTGTGTAAATAAAACCATGTCTAGTCTTACCTTTCAGTCAGTTGAACGTCCACTGGGCATTGAATCAGGCAATTGGTGACATTTTCACTAAACTCATTATTTTCGGCTTTTGTAATACCCTTTATATATTTGTAGAGGAAAACAGTCCAGTAAAGCATCAAGAAATAAGCGTGTAGCCTATACATCTGATGATGACTTCGAAGATGCCCCTTCCAGTAAAGTCAGGTAATTGATTACAATGTATTCATTATTACTGGATCAGGCCCTTGAATTTTACAAAATATGAGAAATAAGCCTTGTCTGGAGACTCACTCAAAATGTTTTAACTGTTCCTCCCTAAACTTGCTTGGAATGTTTAGTGGCGTTTATGTCACAATCAACATTGTCATTAAAAATAAACCAAGACAAGCATATTTTGTGACATTTTGCTACTATTGATGTCAATTTAAAGATGCACTTACAGTCTGTAATCTAATACATGTATGACTATTCATTATCGCACTTACAGTCTGTAATCTAATACATGTGTGACTATTCATTATCTTATCCTTTTAGTTTCTGAGAAGTTTTCATACTTGTAAGTCAAAGTAGTAAAATGGCCGAATGTTCTTCTTGGTTAAAAAGCAAAGTTAAGGACTTTTGTCTGTCCATATGTATTAGGGTTTGTAATGAAGAGGTGACTGTTGACCAAAAATGTCCATCTCAACTTCAACATTGACTTCCACAAAGCTTGGACACTTCTTTAGATTAATTAATATTTATTTATAATAACTGTTTTGGCTGCCTCATATTTAAAATGAGCCTGCTCAGCAAAACCTTAATGACAGCCCTAATTTTCTCAGACAGTGTTCCCACATTTGTTTATTCTTGGGGTAAACTTATCCCTCAGACTCAGAAGTTGGGGGGGGGTATGACAAGATCTTAGGGGGTACACAATTACGTAATTGATTAAGAGCTTCAACAAATTTTGTAATTCCTGTGTTCAGCAAGTTTTGTCCCAGTAATTTGCGTATAATCTCGCATCGAGTACCAGCTATTTTTCCCCTACTTTGTTAGGTACCCAAAAAAGGTAGCTTCCCAATCTGAAAAACGATCCATTTTCCCAATTTCAGAGACAAAATTTTTCAATCTGGTGCATTGTTGCACCTATGGTGAAATTCATGAATGACATATCGTGCAGTAGCTATTTTATGTTAACTTCTGTCAAAAATAAGATAAATTTCTTTGTTTTTAAGAGTTCACTATAGATAAAAAAAAATCCGTATTTGAGTGAGTAAAAACGCTGCGAATTTTTCCAATTTGTCAGTACCGGTACATTTCCCAATCAAGTGAAAAAAATCACTGAGTACAAAATTTATATGTGAAACTGAGTTTCATTGCACGATTTTGGTAATATTTAAATGTGAAGGCTGCTCTGAGTCTGGTTTTACTACTTTCTTACATTACTTTACTTTACTTACATTGTGTTTTTATATTCAGTAAAGTAGAGAAGTCTCCAGTAAAAAGGACAACAAGGGCAGGGTCTCGTGCAGCCACCACATCTCGTGCTAAAAACACTCGTTCGAACAAAGGCAAGCCTACACATAAATCCAGAAGTCAGGAGCCTGTGCAGAATTTGGAAAAAATGATCTCTGAGGACAGTACACATAATGAAGACCTAGACGTAACGACTCATGATGTGATAGAAGAGTGGACACAGTCGGCCTCTGATTTAATGTATACATTTCCTGCTCCAAAAACTGTGCCTTCATTGTGTAAAACCCCTATTCAAAACTTTAACTCAATGAATGTGAAAGAGAAAGCACATGCGTATGAAGAAATTATGTTAATTAGTGACAGTCCTGTTACAACATGTACAAATAGTGCCAAAACTTCGTTATCAAAATGTAAAGGTATTCAAACACCAGTTAAACAATCACTTTCACCACGGACACCAACAAATGCACCTATACCCCAAACTACACCAGAGACAGTTATAGAGACCTATGATGAAATTATTATGTCTACTGAGTTACCGCCTGGATTTAAACTTGAATCGGAAGACACGCCTAGTGCGGGATCCGATGACACACCACGTAATTCTCGCAGATCTGTGCGTAAATCTCTCAAAGTTTTACCATCAGCAGCCAAAATATCAGCAGTTCATAATGAGGTTAGTGTAGACTTAAATACTCACATTCACACTGTCAACACTATGTCTCAGTCTCATCTGATTCTGACATCGAATTATATGCATGTAGCAAAAATAGTTGATAATCAGGGGTGTCAATTTTCCTGATTTTATCAGGAATTCTGGATTTACCATTCCTGAAAGAGCAATGGCTTTTGACCAAAATAAAAGTAATTTGATGAAATTATCTCAAGAAATGGTAAAGTTATGGTAAATTGAATCTGATCTCAAGTCTTGTCTTTAATACAAACTGGGTAAATTACAGAAAAAATGTCATTGAAGGCCTCTTGTTTGGCAAAAATGGTGTGTCGAATATGATTTTCCTGATTTTTAATTTGGCCCTGTTGACACCCCTGGATAATACAATTAAATAAATGAAATAGGTTTTCGTAGAGTAAATTGCATAAATTATGCAAGGGTAATGGGCCTTTTTACAGTGACAAAATGATTAGAGGAGAGTCTGCACCCATGGTATACAGGGCTAGCTCTGGCTCAAAATTCTGTTGGGCCAATTTTTTAACCGTAATGGGGGCCAGGGGGCCGCGAGGACCCCCGGTGGGTCCAGGGCGAAGCCTTGGCTGGGGGACCAGGGGGCCAGAGGCCCCCGGAAGCTCCTGCTATTTTGCTGTTTGAGAACAGTAAAATCCACTATGAGATATATCATTTCACCTTATATTCAGTCATGAGAAACCCTGAATTGTAACTATTTTAATAGTATAAAACTTTATCAATTTGACAAAGATGTATATTCATGTATGTTTGTTTTCTATGTGAAATTTTGTTGTTGTTCATTTGAACGATTCAATGAATGTAGACTTCTGTTAAAGTTATTATTTTTTCCTGTATCTCCATGTCTAAGAAACTTATAAAAGTTATATGTATAATGAATGACAGAAACAAAATAGCATTTTAGAACTTTTTCACGTTTATTCTCTATAGCACAACACAAAGTGACATTTCAAAAGTGGCATTAAAACATGCATCCTAAATGATTCACAGTCTACCAACAATAATTAAATTAGTATAAACTATATGGGTATAAGTTCTATCTTGATGATGACACATTGTTTTTGCAAGGGGTCTTGACACACAAGTTATATAAATTTTGTGAAGATATTTTTTAACTCGAGACTAAAGTCTACATCCCTTGTGCGATATGCTGTAGCCAGTCAGCAAAGTTCTGTCTTTGATGCAGCTTCTGCTGCTGACCAACAAACTTGCTAAGTTCCAACACAAGTCCACATAAAGTGTGATCATGAACAATTGCAAATTGGTAGGTTTAAGTGGGAAACTTGTTTAGAAGCCTGTGGCAGATTTTGTTGGCATCCTGACATCTAGAAGACTTGACATCACAGCTGATCCACCATTTATCACAATACACTGTTGAATCTGAAACAAAATAAGACCAATACATAATTTAACAGAAACTATAAAGATGTAAGTGTGTGTGAGCTGTACAACCCTACTTAAAAACTGCATTGTCCGAAAATACGAATATCCGAAAATGCGGTCACTTCAGAATTGACAAATTTTCTTAAAAAGTTGACCGTCGAGATTTTCGAGGAATATAAGTCAAATTATGTTTTAAAACGTCATAGGCTATCCACACACAATGTTTATGGGTTAATTTATCGGGTAAAACACCAAAACTAACGTTATTTTAGCTTAGAAAATGCACGAAAATGAAGTCACGTGATCCGCTGTTTTTTTTCACGTCAATTTCTGCACAAATAAATACGATTCCCTGGATAAACTGGCGTAAAAAAACTTTTTAAATGGTAATATAATGATTAAGACTGAATAATTCAATGTTGAAAAATACGATCAATAATTACCTGATTTATGGCTAGGATCATGCGTTTATCGCATTTCATATTCGTGACCCGTGACGGTCAATCGACAATTTCTTTCATCAGTCAATCAGACCGCCTTTGATTACTGATTAGACAATCATCCGCTAATTATCTCACAAACTGTCATAAACACAGCCGCCGATGTATAGTTTGTTTGTTTAACAAGCTGTTTATTGACCTAATTTTATGACACGTGGACTGTGTCTACCAGTTTTCGTTCATTTAGCGTCGCCCGTAGCAGTTGATCGTAAAACCAGTCTAGAAAAAATCTCGAGCATGCTATTTTTAGTAACTGGATTTTCCAATATTTGTACAGTCATACTTTTCGATGGTTCGGGCCAATTTGATTTTTTTCGGGCCAATTTTGATTTCTTCGGGCCATTGGCCCGATTGGCCCGCGACAGCGCGAGCCCTGGTATAGATCAGAATCAACCTGTAATTTTATATTTAAAATAACTTTATGGTATTTTTGTCATGTTTATAGGATATGTAACTTTTGTCTTTGTTAGTTAATTTCATTGAATGTATAATTTTGTTATTATTTGTACTAAATTATAGCCTGAAACAGAACAACCTAGAGCAAGGACACGTCTAAGATTAAAGAAGAAGATAAAGTCTGAAATTGTAAGTTTTGCAGCTGTAATGGTCTTGGTCTATAATGCATATTTCAATAATTGTCAGGTATAATTGTGCATTTAGTGTGTGAAGTGAACTCTGATCTGATTCGGTGTCAAACAAATAATGTTAAAATGAACTTTTATGATGAACACCGTTTGACAGTATTTGAAATAAAAAATTATAATGTTGTGGTTTGTAATTTGGCATGCCGTGATGCAAGCAGACATTCAGACTGATTTTGGTAAAAAAAATAGTCATCCAAAATAAGATTTTGCAAAACGTGTCTGTCCAGCAGAGAGTACTTTCCAGAAGTCTTACTTACTTACTTAATCCTCTTCGTCCCCAGTGGGACATAAGGCTGCAATGATCCTTCTCCACTTGGACCTGAAGTCTGCTTGATGATAATAACGTTTGCAGAAATTCATGCACAAATGTCAGGTGATACTGCTTTTTGGACATGAATTTGAGGTAAATAATTTTGTAAAAATCTGTTAAAACATTCCAACCTAAACATGTTTACTCTCATATTAATACATTCAGGCGGATGATGAAGCTTCTTCAGTTACATCAGATGATCGTCTTGAACAAACGAAAGCAACGACAGACGTTTCTACTCCACAAAATAAAAGGTAATATTCTGTTGTGTCTAACCTAGACAAAATGTAAACTAGAAAGTTTAAGTATACATTTTGGTTTAATCAGGGGTCAAACCAATCCGGATATTAATAATCCTATTTATTATTTGCTTTCAATGAATTGTGGAGTTTTTTTTGGAAAATAACAGTGAAATTACCACTTTGTTATTTTCACTGTTATCAGTGGTGTAAATTTTCCTGATTTATCTGGAATTCAGAAATTTATCATTTCTGAAAGAGCAATAGCTTCTGGCCAAAATAAAAGTTATTTGATGAAAATATCTCAAGAAATGGCAAAGTTATGGTAAATTTAATCTGCTCTGAAGCGTTTTCGTAATACAAAGTGAGTCAATTATGGAAACAATGTCATTGAAGGCCTCTTGTTTGGCAAAACTAGTCAGGCGAATACAATTTTCCTGATTTTTAATTTGGCCTTGTTGACACCCCTGTGTTTTAGAAGTTGGTTCTAGTATCTTGCAGAAAAAGACAGGTAACGCCAACGGCGCCGAGCTTTGAAATATGTGTTACACCATTATGATGTCATAATTCTCACGTCATGACGTTTCAACTGCGTCGTGATTTTTTCCAATTAGGCCAATTAAGGTTGTTTAGGACCTTTCTCCGACGTCATCGGCAAAAAATCGACTTTTGGCCGAACCTAATGAAAATCTCCAGATATATGCTTAAACATTCTGTCCTTATTGTGCAGTTTTTATTTTTTCAAAATATCGCTTCGTTTCCTAGCAACGTGACGCTATGTACATAGGGCGTAAAATTGACGTTTTAATGGCATAATTCGGTCAGAATAAGGTCTATTTTAATTTTCAAAGCTCTATATGTTAGCCCTTGATCCGTTGAATACGTATATGTTTAATTTAAAGCGATTGTGACGGACAATTTTTCACCGAAAAAGGTTTTATATCGAAAGTTGACAGAATTTTATTGCGCATTTGCTACACCCAACTCATTTCAGGGCGTAATTTGGTCAACAAAACGTGATTCAATCAACTAATGAAATACACCGTGGTGATGCGGTGATTCTACAGAATAAGCTCAACCAATAAAAAAGGGGGGTGATCTCGCATTATTTTCGACAAAATTGAAATTCAGTAAAAAACGGACTTACGTAAAAACGTTACGTCGCACAACGTAACGCGCTGTGTACGTCCGTTTTATTTACGGACTTGCGTCCTATTTACTAGTACAACAATTACATGTTAAGAATAAAATGCACGCATTTCACCTGTATCTGTTCATTTATCAAATCATATATGATAGCTTTGTTCAAAGCAAAGTTTGTCACTACATAACAATTAGTTATTTCGATTTGAGTGTGGTAAGTTTTGCGAAAGTGAAAATGACAAAACTGGGTTTCTCTCGCAATCAGTACTGTTGTTTTATTATTCTTCACAATGTGTCTTTATTGGTACTTTTATTATGACCACAACATCATGATAAATACACAGTCTAAACATCTACCCAGGATAATCGATCGGACATTAAATGCAGTGTACAGAATTATGAGACTAACTTAAGTCTTCCGAACTAATTATTACGTCCCTTTAATAGAATAATAACTAAAATATGTATACATCGTTTTCTTACAGTCATATATAGTTATAATGTATATAATAATAGCGTTTGGTATAAAAGTAAATCTTTGATGTATAAACATCTGGAAAGTTAGTCCCGCCCTTGTCTAGAAATATTGCAACTAACCAAGCTTATATATTGCGTTTCACTGTTACGCAACCAAGTTAAATCATGTTGGAAGCTGAATTAAAGCTGGTGCGGCCGGTAGATGAACAGCCAGCAAATTGAAAAAGAAAGTTATATATATACACTTTTCAAAAGTATGATGTCTTACACGTGTATTAGATAATAATACAAGTTAATGTAAACACTTTTGTGGCGGCCCGTTATGTGCATTAGTTGGAGTTGGCCTACACATCAAACATGACGTTACAATATTGTACCAGTCAATTGAAACTACTCCACGAATCCAGGGGAAAGGCAGGTGATAGCGGGGAACTGTCCCGCGTTTTAACGTTTTCGATGTCCCCGCACTGATGTATGTGTGGTACGCTTTTGATTCGCGACACAATAGTGGGGAAATGCAAGTCTGACTATACCCGTGAGGTACAGGACAGGGGGGATTTGCGGGGTTTTACCATCGGTATGACCATCGGGGTTCGATAAAGTAAAAGTAAGAATCCCCGTCGGTCCCGGTGGTAGGGGATCTTGGTTTCAATTAACTGGTTCAAAAGATACGTGCCAGTGATTCGGCCACCTTTGAAATTTACTGTACAGCTGTTGTGTTGTTGCTGTTTAGTGAGTTGGGTGAAAGTCTTACATATGTATAATTGTTACATTTTATATTGAATGCATGGACACTTATACTTATGACAGTCCTAGTAATAATGTATACAAAAACCATGCTTAATTTTGACAATGGAAGTTCTTTAATTAATCAATTTGAATATGCATTATCAATTTCAACTGTTTAAAATGGTTCGTAAATGTAACACAGTGTGTCGACGTTTTGGGACTACTTTTGACCATTTATTGAAAATATAACTACATACCAAAGTATGTTTGTCGGTATTTATTACAATAAACATTTTACCACAGGGACTGTAACACTGCCCCGACCCCCAATCGCCCCCCCCCCCTACTGTGCGTACAAAATATATAGGTCGTAAGCCAAAATGATAAAGCACAATATTGTTTGTGAGAGGTGGTTAGTGTTTTATACATTTCGTGCTTGTAGCAATTTCATATCTCTTTATTAATAGGGGAAATGTACGTACATGTATATCACTAAAAAACAATATTCATACAATTTTAGGGGTATATTAAAGGTCTCATCTTGCATTTAGCGTAATGTAATACATTTTACGTTCTTATATTTTTTATATATTGAAACCATGTGCCAATGCGCCAGATACACCACAAGATCATGAAGCTGACGGCAATAATTGCCCGTAACGTCGTGCGGCACGACGTTATGCTTTTTACGTATGTCCGCTTTTCATTAAAATTCAATTTTGTCGAAAATAATGCGAGATCACCCCCCTTTTTTATTGTGTGTGCTTATTCTGTAGAATTACCGCATAACCACGGTTTGTTTCATTAGTTGATTGAATCACTTTCTGTTGACCAAATTGCGCCCTGAAGTGAGTAGGGTGTTGGAAATACGCAGTAAAATACAGGTCAATTTTCGATATAAAACCGTTTTCGTTGCGAAATTGTAAGTCGCAACCGCTATAAATTTTAAATATACGTATTCAAAGGATGAAGGACTAACAAATAGAGTTTTGAAAATTATTGTAGAGCTTAATTTAACAGAAATATACGCTTAAAACGTCAATTTTACGCCCTATGTACATAGCGTCTCGTTGCTAGGAAACGAAGCGATATCTTGAAAAATTAAAAACGACATAATACGAAGAGTGTGTTAAAGCATATTTCTGGAGATTTTCATTAGATTCGGCGAAAAGCGATTTATTCTTTAACATTTAATTGCTGTAAATGAGACGCACATCTGAAAAACAAACGGACGTACGGCGCGTAACGTCGTGCGACGTTATGCATTTTACGCATGTCCGCTTTTCACTGTAAATCAATTTTGTCGAAAATAATGCGAGATGACCCCCCTTTTTTATCGTTTGAGTCTGTTTTGTAGCATTACCGCATCATCGCTGTGTATATCATTAGTTGATTGAATCACTCTTTGTTGACCAAATAGCGGCCAAAAGGGAGTAGGGTGTCGCAAATACGGCGTAAAATACTGGTCAATTTTCGGCGTAAAACCTTTTGTGTTGTGAAATTGTTTTGCGCAACCACTATAAATTTTATGTATGCGTATTCAACGGATCCTGGGCTAACATGTAGAGTTTTTAAAATTAACGTAGACCTTAATTTGACGGAGACATACGCTTAAAACCTCAATTTTACGCTCCGTGTACATAACGTTTGTTGCTAGGAAACGAAGCAATATTTAAAAAAAATAAAAACGACATAAAACGAAGAGCATGTTAAAGCATACATCTGGAGATTTTCATTAGATTCGGCGAAAAGTCGATTTTTTGCCGATGACGTCGGAGAAAGGTCCTAAACGTCCTTAAGGCACATTGTAAGAGAAATTGAGGCATATTATAAACAGAAAATTTGTTGATTTTTGGTGTAAGATCAATTTTATTTCACTCGTGATCACAGAAAATTAAATATTGATTTCCTGTGATCACTTTGTGAAAAAAAAATTATCTTACACCAAAATCAGCAAATATCCTCTATATTAACTTTTCTGCAGAAAATAAAGGTTATCATTTTCTTCTCTAAGTTGTTGTCATTGGAAATTGTATAAGCTGAATTTTAACAATAGAACAATATTTCAAGCTGAGTTTTGGTGTAGGGATGTGTGCTAATGGCACACAAAACAGACTTGCATTGTATTTTAAAGGTTGGTCGTGGTAAGTGTGCTGGATTGAAAATTTGAAACCATGCAGGTCAAACCCTTTCATGAAAATTTGACAACAAGTTAGTACTTGTTATGATACGTACCAGGAAAACTGGTTTGATGAATCGGCTGTGGTATATAAAGGACAGACTGTTGAGACAAGGTGTTAAACCCAAATAAACAAATTTACAGGATGGGGCATTATGTCTCAACTGTTCGGTCCCCTGACTCATGTTTTACTAACATCTGATGTTTTTTTTAATAGGAAGACAAGAAGTCAGGGTAGAGGTAGTTCTGTTACTGACCAACCCGATGGGAGAGTGGCTGACAGCATGGAGACTGAAGACACTGCAGAGTCTCAGAAAGAACTTGAACATTCTCCTAAACCAACAAGGTCTACAAGAACAAAAACACGTCAAGCACATGCCCAGCCTGCTGTTGAACGGTTGAAAAATGATGAAATAGATTCAAGTAATGTATTAATACAAGTATTGAGTGTTATAAATTTAAAGGGTAAAAAACATGTTTTCTCCATAGGCTAGCCTTGAAAGAGTTATGGCATTTCTGGTTTCATGATGGCCAAACATTCTCAGGTCTTAGCTAAGCTCCTATTTTAGAATCTTTCATACATGCCGAAAAATCATTAACTTTACCGTCAGATACAGAAAACCTCACATTTTTGCTCTAGATTTATTCTTTGATGAGTGGTATATGCTTTGCACATGTCGGTTGGTCGGTAGAAAAAATGGTTTCCCTTCAAGAACGCTTTGCCCTAGGGTCTTAACAGGCAGGTTGGTCAGCAACAGTAGATGACCCTATTAATTTGTAGGTCAAAGGTCAAGGTCGCTGTGACCTTTAACAATAAATGACTTAAGCTGCAATGGGGGCATACGTGTTTTACAACCATCTTGTTTGAACTTTTTACATAAGCTATGTTTTATATTAAGTGTGTATATATTTAGGTGCTGATGATGCTGGTAGTTCTGTTGATTCTGATGGTTCTTTAAGAGTTACCAGGTCCAAAATACGTAAACCAAAAACTCATGATGTTGATAGTGATACAGTTATGGGTTCTCCTGCTGTAACAAGAGTTACAAGGTATGTAGTATCAGGCCTCAACAAAATTTTTTTTAAAGCACTCGTCCTGCAATATAGACAAAGAAGAAAACCCCAAAATCTTATTGTCCTGCTATATAAATAAAGAAGGAAAAAAGTATGCATGACGAGCGGACGTGTGGATTTATTGAGGCCTGAGTATTATGCCCACCCCTCAAAGAAGTGATGGTGTATATATATTATCAATAAATTCCTGAATATGCTTAAATCTTTAACAAAATAGAACATACATGTTCTTATGAAATTAATCATTGGGGCAAATTTCTTGATTCATTCGACTAGTTTGACCTTTACCTGAAAAACCTGAAAACAAGCAATTCAGATTGGTCATTAATGATGTAATGAAAATTAATGAACTATGCAAATATGTCTCCATCAGATTGTGGACAGGGCTCTCCATAAACTTTAAAGTAGGCAGCAATTGTGACAAAGTAGTCAGTGGTTTGTTTACATGTCATTAACTCCTACTTTCTTATTATTTTAAACATTGAACTCATTCGAACTGGTTCAGTTTTAGAAAAAGTAGCTGCTGGTATATCCCCGATTAGTCAGTGAAATCGCTGACCGCTGAGGCTTGTGAAGAGCTCTGAGTGGGGAAACATTTTGATTTCGTGCTGGATGGATAAAGAATGTCACAAAGTTTGTTCCAACTTAGTTTTCATTTACCAGTTGGCAGATTTCAATGGAACTTTATATGAATACATGGTACCAACCCTAGTTGTGCATATTGTTAGGAATTTCTTTGCAGATGAATATTGCCAAAGTATGTCCCTTTGTGGGAGGTTTACACGTTTCTGTGTCAAAAACTCCTATTTATATTATTATAGAACTAAGACACGTAAGCGGCAACATGAAGAGGAGCCGGGTGCTGAAAGTCGTCAACCAAAACGATCTTGTACTGGTTCTACAACGTCAGAAAATTACAACACTCCTAAAGCAATGTCCTTTGACAGGTGAGGTTTTATCCCCCCTGTCTCTCATTTGGAGCCCTGTACTCCCGCATCATTCATGGGGTTTGAATCTTGCTCATGTTTACATTGACTGAAAATCTTTGTATTGTGTAGGTTGTTTGGTGAGCATTTATAATAATTAGATTATCTTGAAGTAACTGGGTTTTGCCCAATTTTGAAAATAATCTGAAAATCATCTTTGATGGAAAATTGGAATATAATGAAATTGGAGAAACAAATAAAATGGTCTCTAGTTCTTGGACAACTCCTTTAGAAGAACACTTGTAGACAGTATTTTAAACATTCCAGTTTCTGCTATTTACACTTAGTCCAAGTTGAAGTGTCATAGAAACCTAAAAAGGTCAAGAAAAACAGCTGAAAGATATCCTTGAAAAATGAGAGAGAAAAATCCTGAAAAAGTGAAAAAAAATCCTTGTTTTGTGATACATCTGTGTGAATGCTGTCTATTATTTGTTCTAGCTCTAGTGAAGAAGAAAAAGATTCTCCCAAGTGTCCTACAAACAAGGTTGTTCGTCCAGTTCCTTCTTTCCTACACAGTTTGAATAAAAACTCCAAGAATCCTGTGATTCCCTCACATCTCAACACAACTGGTGTCAAATCTTTCATAGTCAGAAACAGTCCCGCTCCAAAACTAAATATGAAGGTAATTGTCGGTCTACTTTGTTTTGTCTCAAAATCTTGCAATTATGGATGAAAATATCCACAAAAATGTAATTTGGTTCCCAAGTTCTTGTTTACACAGAATATGTTCAGTTTATAAAATAAAGTGTCAGTGTAACAGTTTTTGTTTATAATTTTAAGGAACATTTTTTGTACCAAATAGAATTTGACCATCTTGCCCTTAGGTTAGATTTTAATGAAACTTGTTACTTCACATGAAGCTTAATTGAACATTAATACATGTATATTGTTAGAAATTTTAGATCAGGTGAATATTGTCAGTTATGGTCCTTTGTGGGATATATACTAGGGCTGAGTACCGGTTTCCGATATCAATCGAATACCGGTATTTTGCGTTCGATCGATACTTCGTATCGAACCTGTCCGTATCGGTCAAAACATCGATCAACAAAATCCCCATTTTCAGTTAAGTTTTCGGTAGTCTACTTGTTTCGTCTCAAAATGGTCAGGTCGTCGACGCAGCTTATGTCCGAGTGAATCTAATTACCAAACAAGAATCTGCTTTGCAAACTACTCATGCAATTAAACATGTGTAAATAGGTTGTTTATCACATATCTTAAGCCTGACGTGATAGTGTTCCGCAAGTTAAATACACGTTGTAAGTCTGCAAGTGCCTACCGGTATATACAGTTTTTAGATCGTTTATTGTCAAAACAAAATATCAAATGATTTATCGAATATTGATCATTTTGTATCGATACTCGGCGCTAAATTATATACACACTTGTGTAAAAAAACTTTATTCTGCTTGTTAGATTGTAAAAAATGTCTCTCTAATTATGTGTTGTCAGGAAATACAAGAAAAACGTCGATTGGAGTTAGAAGAGAAGCAACACAAGGAACAAGAGAGACTGAAAAAAAGAGACGAAGAAAATAAGAAACGAATGGAGGAAATGAGGAAGTATGTACACTTATTTATATATTTCTATATTTTATATAATCACATGAACATCATGCAATTCAAGATACTAGGCAAGAGTCATTATTATAAAGGGGAGGGGGGGGGGGGGGGGGCCGAAAGGATTCAAGGAATTTGAAAGTGCAAAAAGGATTGGGGAATATTTCAAAACTTGGCTTCTGTTAGCTTCTCTTTATGACTTTATTAAATGGGACAAGCTACTGTTAAATGTTATGAATTTATTAATGTTTTGCTAAATAATGGTGAAGGTAGGCTATAAGGGGAAGTTGGGGTCTCTACATAAACAGCTGCATTTAGCGTACACAGCAAAAGATCAGGGATTATCATCTTTCAGTCACTTAAAAAATCTTGGAATTTGATTTCTGTGGCTACCCTGTATTAATACATTCTTCTGGTTTAACTTTTTTAGGAAACGGGAAGAAAAGATGAAAAAAGTGCAAGAGTTGAAGGAACATCGTGAAAAAGAAGAAAGAATGAACAGAATACGCATTGAAAAACGTCTTGCAGAAAAACGTCAACTTACACAAAAAATCAGAGATGAAAAGCTAAAGGAAGATAAAGAAAAACAGAAGATGAGGTAATTGGTTATGTGTATAGTATGGGACGTTGGTTGTATGTACAGCAGGGGAGGTAACTGGTCATGTGTATAGCAGGGGAGGTTAATGCTTGTGTGTGTAACAGCAGGGAGCCAAGGATTAGAAATCAAGTAAAAAAAGTGGAACAAATTTCTGTGCAAGGAAAAATTTAGATAATTTTACAAAATTTAGAGAGAAAATCTTGGCTATTGGTAGCTTTATTAAAAAGCTATTTTTGAAACTGTTCACAAAATGTTTTCATAAGTAAATTCTAGACCTATCAAACTCAAAAGCTATGATTAATGTAGGTGTTTAGCTGTATGGCTGTATGGGGAGGTAGTAGGCAATTGCTACTGCTGTCAAGCTGTATACACTGCAAAATGATTAGAGAATTTCATTTTTAGCTCGACTTTTTAAAGAAAAAAAAGTTGAGCTATTGTCGTGACTGGATCGTGTTAAGTTTATTGTCAAATAGTTGTTTCGACATTGTACATGTACATAGAATTAGTGGCAAATCTTCACATAAACTGAATTTTCTGAAACACTATTAAAGCTTTCAACTTTGTGATCTACACTCGGCAAAACTTATCAGTACACATGTTGTTTTATCGTTATAACTTTTTTATGTTTTTAGCTCACCTGTCACAAAGTGACAAGGTGAGCTTTTGTGATCGCTCTTCGTCCGTCGTCCGTCCGTTCACAATTGCTTGTGAACACACTATAGGTCACAAATTTAGCCTGATCAATATGAAACTTGATCACAATGATCATCTTCATACAATCTAGGTCAAGTTCGATATTGGGTCATCTGGGGTCAAAAACTAGGTCACTAGGCCAAATCAAAGGAAAACCTTGTGAACACATTAGAGGTCACAATTTGAGCCTAATCTTTATGAAACTTGATCACAATGATCATCTCTATAAAATCTAGGTCAAGTTCGATATTGGGTCATCTGGGGTTAAAAACTAGGTCACGAGGCCAAATCATTGAAAAAGCTTGAGAACACACTAGAGGTCGTAATTTGAGCCTAATCTTTATGAAACTTAATCATAATGATCATCTCTATAAAATCTAGATCAAGTTCGATATTGGGTCATCTGGGGTCAAAAACTAGGTCACAAGGCCAAATCATAGAAAAACCTTGTGTAGTCACTAGAGGTCACAATTTTGACCTAATCTTTATGAAAGTTGGTCACAATGATCATGTCAACAAAATCTAGGTCAAGTTCGATATTGGGTCATCCGGGGTCAAAAACTAGGTCACAAGATCAAATCATAGAAAAACCTTGTGTAGTCACTAGAGGTCACAATTTTGGCCTAATCTTTATGAAACTTGGTCACAATTATCTGGTCAACAAAATCTAGGTCAAGTTCGATATTGGGTCATCCTGGGTCAAAAACTAGGTCACAAGGTCAAATAATAGAAAAACCTTGTGTAGTCACTAGAGGTCACAATTTTGGTCTAATCTTTATGAAACTTGGTCACAATGATCATCTCAACAAAATCTAGGACAAGTCTGATATTGGGTTATCCGGGGTCAAAAACTAGGTCACAAGGTCAAATCATAGACAAACCTTGTGTATTCATTAGAGGTCACATTTTCGGCGTTATCTTTATGAAAGTTGGTCACAATAATCATCTTAGCTAAATCTAGGTCAAGTTCGATATTGGGTCATCCGGGGTCAAAAACTAGGTCACAAGGTCAAATCACTTTAATAAGTCATTAGGTCTAAATGTGATGTAAATTTTAAAGCATAAGACAATATGAAAACCTTGTACATGCAATAGAGGCTACCATAAGGGGTGCATGAACGACTAGAGCAGGTGAGCGACCTATGGCCCTTGGGCCCTCTTGTATTATTTTTGCATGAAATTTTGTGTACATGGTATTGACTATCAAAGGACGGGATAAATAATGTTTGTTCTTCAAAATTAAATACAGCGGTTCATTGAACCATGAAACGTCAAAAACCATAAAATGGCGTAAAATTGACGCGTATATGCAAATTATTTTTATGTAAGGTAAATTTGAATTTTAGATTTATTGCTAAATTAAAAAAAAACACAAAATAATTCGATTTTTCAAACAACAGCATGGTGTTTTTTTACTTTTAAAAATATTTTTTATTTTTATGGTCAAGGGGAGTTAACCATGTCCCAAATTGCATTTTTTATCCGAAGTCGATATTTCTAAACCTAAATTGGGCTTTTTCCTATCATTGTTTTCTTTATTACTGTGTCCGTGATAGAAACATAGACTTGAAACCGTACTGTATCAGCGAAGCGGGGCCATATGTGCATTAGGAACCTGACAATAGCCGATGAACACACGGCATTATGTGTTTTTTTAGATTGTGCTGATGTCATCATTAGCTTATTCTGTTTCTGACAATTTTAATCAGATGTTAAAAACATCGATTGTATTGTAATTCTACATATACCATCTACATATTTTGAAATTTTCAGCATGATCAAACACGTATGGGCAAATAAACAAGTGTATACTTATAAGTTTTGCCGAGTGTATATTAATGAATAGTCTTCCCTCGTTACTTTTAGAATTTTCACTCACAGATGAGCTATGGTACTATCAAGTACAAGCAAGTTAAGCGTCAGCACTCGTATGTGGTGCTCTTGTTGGTTTTCTGTGGCCACCCTGGTATAGTGTCATATACAAACTCTTCTGTATGTTCCTGGCCTGTTGCTATATACTGAAAAGATTAATTCAGATCTGAATAATGCTGTGTCATGCATTAAATTTCTTTCTTTTGTTACACGGTTGTACAAATTGACCCTTATAAGGCCAGAGTTCTTTTATTTTTCGTTACTCGGACCCTCCTGTCCAATTTTTTGGCATTTTCAAAAAAATTTTTTTGAAAAACTGGAAAAAAAAATTGCATATAATGTTTTGATGATAAATGGACCAGCCTTGTATTATTTTTATGCCCCCCTATCGATAGATGGGGAGGCATATAGTGATTCACCTGTCCGTCCGTCCGTCCGTTCGTCCGTCCGTCCTGGTTAACCCAAATTGACCGTTTCTTCTAGCATAAATATGGCTTGCTACAAAGCTTTCATACTTGCACGGATGTTGTGTATGAACACTCTCCACACGCCTGTATCACCTAACCCCATTTTGACCTTCACCTTGACCTAATTTTGGACTTAGACTTATTTATGGACAAGGCTGCCACAGGGGGCATAAGCGTTTATTGAACGCAGTCTTGTTTCATTATGTTATTAATAATAAGTTTTATTATATTAGTGTTTCACTGTAGTGTACTAGTCTTATGATAAATTGGCTGTTTTCTTGAAAACTAACACTGGTGTTGAGTGTTGATTGCTTTAAATTGGACCGTCATTGACTATTCTACCACCAACAGCTTGTGGAAGATATATTTTGGGAGTTTTTATTTTTTCCCTCCTGTAGATTTTTTTCTGAAAAATGTCCGAGTAACAAAAAATTAAAAAACTCTGGCCTAAGCAATAGTCTATCTTCTTTGTACAATACTTATATTACACTGTGTGTGTGTTCAGGTTGCAGAAAATGGAAGAAGCAGAAGAAAGACGAAAGCAGGAAGATGAGGAACGTAGAAAGAAACTTCAAGAACAGGTATGGTTCGATTTTCTTGTTCTGAT
The DNA here is from genome assembly GCA_947247005.1 of Spisula solida. NCBI lineage: Eukaryota > Metazoa > Mollusca > Bivalvia > Venerida > Mactridae > Spisula > Spisula solida. The sequence continues at coordinate 17,357,776 of OX365946.1, forward strand.
ATCTGTTATGAAATCTTTACAATCTGTAGTGTCTCCAGAAAAAGAGCAGAAAATTAATCAAATTCTGGATTAATCATCTCCATGAACCCCCTAATTTTCATGCCACGCTGACCCTATAAAAGTTTACAATGAACCAGTAAGGACTAAGGAGCAGGCCAAATCTGACTGAAGAACGAAATTTATTATACTCATTTTAACCTTTCTACTTTCACTTTCAAGTCTAAATCTTGTAATCTTAGCATTGAATGGTTAATGGAAAGGTCACTGATATGTGTCTACACATACAATGTTTTTATGTGTGTGTGGAGATGATTTTAATCTTGATTGTGTCAGTTCATGCTAAAATTACAGGGCACAGCAAATATATCTTTTAACCAGTTAATGAATTTAAGATTTGAAACTACTTGTCCTTTATACTCAGTCTCTAGACTATACATATTTATTGCAGATTGCAGAGGTTACTTGTCCAAATCAATAATTAATTGTCCCGAACAAGTGTTAATTTCGCCGACTGGTTATAGCATTGTAACATTTGTTTTATTTCATTGATGTTATTTAGCAAGAACAAGAGAAAATGCACGAGGCAATGCTTCAAAGAAAGAAAGAATTTGAGGAGCAAGAACGTCATCAGAAGATAGAAGATGAAAAACGGCGGGCAGTGGAGAGAATACAAGAGAACGAGCGTGAGAGAGGAAGGGAACGAGAACGTCTACTGAAGGTCGAGGAAGACAAGCAACGAGAATGGCAGAAGAAAAAAGAAGAGAAGTAAACATTTCACTTTTATATTCAAACCTGTACAGTTGGTGTAGATTAGATATAGTGCAGAGGTTTTAACCTGACCCTCAACCTTCTGTTAGCATTTATTATTTAACAGCTGATGTATGGTCTACATTTTTATAACCCGGGTGTATTTTTTCGTAAGGGGAAGTATCATGAAGGCTCTTGAGGTGAACTACAAATAGAGATCTTGTTGAAAAATAGTTTGAAACAACCTATAAAAATGTGTTGTTTATTTTCAAGGGAAAAGATGCTGGCTGCAGAGAGAGCAGAAAGAGAACGAATGGATTTTGAGAAGAAGAGGGAAAGAGAACTACAAATGAAGAAAGAAATGGAGAGAATTAAAGAACAGGTGAATACTGTAAACCCCTTGATTCAGTTTTAACTTTATTTTACTAAAATTCAAAGCTTACAAAGGGGTCCTACAATTAGAATGATCGATACGATATTTGTATTGATACAAAATGATCGATATTCGATATATCATATGATATTTTCTTTAAGCCATAAAACGTCTAAATAGGAAGGTATTAGCTTGCAATATGTATTTAACTTGCAGAAAACAATTAAAACAAGGCATGTAACTCAAAGGTTCGTGGTTTACTCTGTTTACACATGTTTTATAGTATTTTGTATCAATTGCTTAGCCACGAGAGGTTAATTTCACAGCAGTTTTTGTTCGAATTTTGTGACGAAACACGTGAGTGGACAGCGAAAAACTCGACTTGAATAGGGATATTATTGGTTTCCATGTGTATTTGTTGTTGATCGATTATTTCATCGATACGGAAACGTTCGATCGATCGAAAGCAAAATACCGGTATTCGATTTATATCGTAAACCAGTATGCAGCCCTAATTCCTAGTATGCTTTATTAGAAAGAATTGAATTTTCTGCTAGAAATATGTTATTTGATGAAAAAAATCAAATAATTAACTGAGTAATAGCCTATGAAGTTTCTTAAGCTGATTTTGAAAAAAAAGGACAATGTTTGAGAGTTTTGACCTGAGCATGTGAGCTTATGCCACGTGGAACATATTTGAATCTTATTTTAAGGCTGTGGCCCTGGCGCGACAGTGCAACCCCTGCTTGCTATAAAAATGTACATTTTTTAGCCTCGGTATCTACTGATGCAGAGGCATATCTATATAAATCTATAGTGATTGTCCTGTCTGTTTATGTGTCAGTTCCAATTAAAATGATAATCAAAACTCAAATCTTTTGAAAGTCCTTGCATTGCTTTCAAACTTTGCATTATTCTTTACCATTAGAAAGACCTTACATTGTTATTGCCATCTAACACTATCAAACGTTTCAACAGAATTATGCTCTTCATTGATTTACCTAGTTATTATGTACGGACAAAGCTTCCACCCGGGCATAAGCGTTTATTGAATGCAGTCTTGTTTTGTTTTTTACTAGCAACAAAGTGTGTTTTTTTTTTATAGGAACGTCTAAGATTGGCCGAGCAGGATAGACTTAGAGAAGAAGAGCGCAAACGTAACGAGGAGATTAAGAAAATGGTCGATAAACACAACAGCCAATTACAACAAAACAAAGCAACATTGCCTAAACCAGAGTTTAACAAAACTCGTTCAATTGAAGAACCTACCGTGTCACAACCCGCAAATAATGAATCGTATGTATTTGAATATTTTGAAATTTTGGCCCATCTCTGAAATAAGTCACTAATTTTATAGATGTTGAAAAACTCTAGGAAAAAGTTGAGGATTATAATTAGTTTTTGTAACTTAAACACTAGAAATAACAAATTTAAACAATAAAGTTACAGTTCAGTGCCAAAATCGCTTACAAGTGACATAATACATGTTGAACAATGATCTGTGATTTGTTATCACATAGAAGATTTATGTGATAAATATAGGATCTGATATGGGTTGTCTTTGGAGATCAATATTTCTTAAACGAGTCAAGAAAACACAGGTGATTAAGCAAAAAGATTACATTAAGTCAGACAGGGAAGGCAGCACTCAACTTAACCAGCCGAGCATAGAAAACATTAAAAACACACAAAGCACAATGCCTTTGGGGAGCTTAATAATTTTGTTTTCGTGACAAGCTTAAGAAATGTTGATCCCAAAGACTGCGAGTGGATGATTCTTGTTATCACATTACCATAGTTACCGAATGAATTCAACGTCAGAAATAATGAATTTAAGCCGACAATGTAACGTTTTCACGCCGAAAAGCTTGTGATGTCATGTATTTGTTATCACACGTGTAGGAGAACATTGTTCCATCTTTTGTTCTCGCATGGAAAATCACGGTACTTATGTGATAAATGTATTTTCATATTTGTTACTTACCGTTCCAGTTATGAGATGACCCCAAAGCGTAAACCACAAGCATCAACTGCTGAGAACTATGGTATAGATGATCTTAACTCAGGGGATGATACTGATGATGATGAATGTCCCAGAAAGAAAATACCTGACTGGGCTCAAGGTATGTAACCAGCAATTTTCTTATCTTTATTACTATTGATTTTGTACTGGATTTATGGATGTTGCAAAGTTAATCTGTGTTAGTTCTCCATGGCATACCTTTTTAGTTGTTAAAAACGGTTCTTGCTGGTATCCTCTTTGTTTGGCACTCATAGTTATACCCCCGCACAATGAGTTGTAAGGGGGGTATACTAGATTCAGCTTGTCCGGCCGTAGGTCAGTCTGTCCGTAGACGCATTGTTGTGAACTCAACTCCTCCTACAGTTTTAGCAGGATTTTGCTCAATTTTTCACAGATGAAATAAATGTGCATGAAGAAAGGAATTTGCCCTGCAATGAATTTTGACAGAATTATGGCCCTTTGCCGGAGGGGGTTTATTAGTCTGCTAAATGGCGACAGCTCTAGTTAGTTCCAGGTAACTGCTGGTTGACCCGGTGTCAGGATTGTTTATCTTGGTAGTCTCTGTGTGACTGATAGTCTGTTGACCAGTTGGACTTGAACAACAATATTTAAAAAAAACATAAACCCACCACCTCTGGATCAAAAATACCAAATTGTGTAACATTAAGTTTGACAGTAAAAATTCCTGCTAACAAGCACAGATCCTACAACTCTGGAATAATCTTGAAATCCGTATTTGCTGCACTAGAAAGAAACTTTTTAGAGAAAATAAGTTATTCGATGAGAAAAAAATTACGGTCATTTGAACTTTCGTAAGCTTAATTTTTTTTAACAATAGATCTGTACTAACATGAGTTGTTCTTGGTTTTCAGGATCTCAATTGAAGAACTTGCTGATCAGACAACATTTCAATCCACCAAATCTAGATGACATGTTTGATGCCATTGAACCCCCAGATCTGAATGTGTTGTTTGAGAAAAAGAAAGCTAGATTCAACAAGAGAACTAGCTCCGCCCATTGGGACACGCCCATCTTAAAACCAGGAATGTTGGGACGTGTGTGATGTATGGATAATGTAGGGTTGATACTCAGTGATCAATAAGAGACTTTGTCCTGGGTAAATTTTTACCAGTAATAGTTAACGTGGCTGATTAATGACCTGGATAAACTTTTACCAGTGACATGTAACGAAGCAACTTGAGACAGGATACAATGTAATGACCAAGAAAGCGATGGTTTGACTTGTATACAGAAGTACTTTGACAAATTCAAGTCAGTCCCAGAGTTAAATGTGGACATGCAAATATACTTGAAGAATGCAAGATTTGGATACTGTATGACCATCTTTCTTTTAGTTGTCAGTTGCTGAAGTGGTGTGTCCTCAACACAGCTTAATGTCCGTGCTTGATCTGTTGAGACAGCACTATATATTTATGTTCCTCCTAGGTTCACAAACTTAATTTGATTAATAATATCAAGAATTGACTTATAAGTTATATGCAATGCATGTATGACAACTACAGGGTTAATATTAAAGCTATCATTGATTCAATCTTGGGCACTTTGGTGATTCTAATATATATGGGAAGACAATTATCAACGTTACATCGATTTAGTTAATGCACGTAATTATAGATGATGAAGTAACTGCCCCATCAGTCATGATTCGCTTACTGGTATTTAGCCGTTCTACACACGACTGATCATTGATTTACATGTTGAAAAATCGATGCATGGGTAAATGAATGCAGCAACCAAAAATCCTCATTTTTCCTGCGCAAAACACTTCTTGTTAAATGAAGTTGACAAATTGTCAAAATGGGTAAATTCTTAACTCCTAAGTTTCAAATCGAAGCCTCTGTTTTCAAAAGCTTAATCTCTACCCAATATATACAATGGAGAACGGGTAAAGAAGTGAATCATGACTAATGGACGTGTTACTGGTTCATATACATGTGCCAATAGATGTTCTGTCCATATAGTTTTCTTCAGATATATTAGAATCACTGATATGCCTCAGATCAAATAAATGACAGCTCTAGTGTTCATATTCAAAATATTGTCTCCATATTTGAGAGAGTTTTATGTTTTTTTGGGTGGTCATATGTTGTCATGCCTGATTTTTAAATGACCATATCATTGTTACAAAAACTGTCTAGTTATATAGATAGATGATTATCACTTGTGTTTTACTGTTTTAAAACTATTTAATATTGTATATATATTATAAGTACTAGGGATTTTTAAAAATCACAACCGGTATCTGTGTGTGCCTTTCTATGACCCTAACTTTCTGTCTTGAGTGAACTTTTCTAGTCTTTATACTGTAAAAGCAGACATTTTCATGAGGATTTAATTATCACTATATTCTCAAGGCCCTATATTTTGCTAAAATCATGTATTGCCTGCATATTCATCATTTGTATAATGTTATTTCAAGAAGGATTTTGTGAGTATGGAACACCTGAAACTTTTTAATTCAACCCATTGAAAATATGTGCTTTTGCAATAGGATTGATTTCTTTTGTGCTTCTTTCTTCATTGACTATTTTTCTCTTTCTTTCTTTATCTATCATCTTTGTTTGTTCTCATTTAAATATTGTTAACTCCTGTGGGAAATAGAAAGCCTACACTTTGTTTTTATTGTAAATTTGTTTTACTGTGATTTATGTAAGCTTAATAATGGTCTTATAATTAAACATTGTGTATATATATGTAAAAAACTGCATCATGTATTTTTATATGTAGATTTAATTTTTAAAGTACTCATTGTAAATGGACATTGCCTATAAAATGTTTGTGCGATAGTTTGTAATAAAATATATATGCTTATAGTTTGATGCCAATATTCAATACATGTACCTTTTTATGTGCTTATCTTACACAATTACATCAATGATGGTTATAATGTTCATTATACCACCCCGACCTGCGCAATACGTTGCATGGGTAAAAGTTTTCAAGAGTTTTCCTGCACCCGATCTGAAGTATAAATCTGCACTCAAATTGAGATTTTGCTTAAATCAGAATTTGAGATAAATCTTAAATTGGATGTCTTAAAACTTTAGTGTAATAAACTGCTACGCCAATTTAGGGAGTCCAGCCTATCATGGATACATGGCAGTATATGAGAAGATATTTAACTCAGATCAAGATGCTTCTGAAGATTAGGTCAAATTAAAAAATTCCTATAATCTACTGTCGTTGCGAAATTAGTGGTTGTCCGGGACAAGTAATTATTGATTCAGGCAAGTAACTTGTGCAGGAAATATGAATAGTATTTTATTTATACAGGAAAATTATTCACTTTAGCTGATTCGGGCAGTAGTTTCAAATCCTAAATTCAGTCTGTTGAATTTACCCATGAAGTTGTAAGTTGGGAGGGGTTTACAGGATTCAATCTGTTATCTATGTTTAGTGGACAGTTTTCTGTATAATATTGTGTAAGTTGATATTCAAACAATATTGTGTTACTGTATATGAATAAGTAATTCACTAATTAACTGCAGAACTTTTGACATATAATTCTAATGTTTCTTATGATTTTCTTAAAAGTGGCCCACTGAATGTTTCTGTTCTTTGAAGACTTTCTTATTGTTTTAAACCACCTTAATTGCTTTTTTTATACGAAATAGTATTGCTAATTTGATTTTGGTGTTTGTTACAGCAACGTTTGTTGATTTATTTTCCTATATCAAATTTCCGTGACATCACTTTGACAAATCTGCATGTCGCATTTCTCTCAAAATGTAATGATCTCAATGATACAAATAAGGTACTTTTGATTTTTTTATGGTGACATTGCTTGATCAAGTTTATGTACATCATTATACACATTATCAGTCCTAAAACTGCATTCGTTTTCCATGAGAGTTCATATATGATTCTGATTATACCCGCAGATACAAAGTATATGTGGGCTATATTGGAGTCATTCTTGAGGTTGGTTGGTCTGTATGTTGGTCCATGCAAATTTTGTCCAGGCTATTTCTCTGTAACCATTGGTTGGATTTCAATGAAAGTTTGCATACTTCTCATTACAAATTCTAGTTGTGCATATTGTCAGAGTACATTGGAGTTGTTGTGTCAAGCAGTATCTTGGGGTATTCATCACACTCAGTGATATTTCTTGTTTTCTTTTTATTAGTATTTATTTTATGTAGGTGAGTTAATCAAACTTGCTTCTTCAGTTTAAGTAAGACTATTGTGAAGATAGTATGTTGCGAAACTTGCTGAATAGAATTATCTAAACATAAGTTTGGTAACTGTGAAGGTTCTTATTATATTTAACGTGATTTTTGAGAAATACAGACTTGAAACAATAACTTAAGTTTGTCATTCTTTTCACGTCTCTGATTCACAAGAATTGGAAACCTGTTGAGTGTGTATACACGGGAGATTCTCATATAATTGGATACCTATTGAGTGTGTATGGGAGTCCCTGGAAGAATTGGACACATGTTGGGTGTGTATGGGAGTCCCTGGAAGAATTGGACACCTGTTGGGAGTGTATGGGAGTCCCTGGAAGAATTGGACACCTGTTGAGTGTGTATGGGAGTCACCTGGAAGAATTGGACACCTGTTGAGTGTGTATGGGAGTCCCTGGAAGAATTGGACACCTGTTGAGTGTGTATGGGAGTCCCTGGAAGAATTGGACACCTTTTGGGTGTGTATGGGAGTCCCTGGAAGAATTGGACGACTGTTAGGTGTGTATGTGAGTCCCTGGAAGAATCGGACACCTGTTGAGTGTGTATGGGAGTCCCTGGAAGAATTGGACACCTGTTGAGTGTGTATGGGAGTCACCTGGAAGAATTGGACACCTGTTGAGTGTGTATGGGAGTCACTGGAAGAATTGGACGTCTATTGAGTGTGTATGGAAGTCCCTGGAAGAATTGGACATCTATTGAGTGTGTATGGGAGTCCCTGGAAGAATTGGACACCTGTTGGGTCTGTATGAGAGTCCCTGGATGAATTGGACGCCCAAATAGCGGGCGATTGGATACTCTAAACAAAGTTGGGTCAAGATGAGTGAAAATCATAGAAAAACACAATGTAGTCAATAGAGGTCAATCGTTTGGCTTAATCTGTGTGCAACAAAATCTAGGTCATGTTTGATATTGGATCAAAACTAGGTACCGTATAGCTGGTTATTTCTGTGGGGTGGAAATTTCTGCCATTCTGCGGTCCAAGAACAATTCGCAGAATTAAATCCACGCAGAATAATATCATCCGTAAAAATTAATCAAGCAGAATATAATCACCGATGTCAACAAAATCTTCGTCCGCCGTAAATTGCCGAAAAGTCTGAAGCATTTCGAATATCGATTCTTGGTTAGGTATATTATGGGCAATTATCGATGTTATCATCTCATTGTTGTGGTAAACATACAATGTAATTAGTTTAAATATCTGTTTATCTGAGCGTCTTTCAATAGAATAGTGTTTACGAATTGATCGTTAAAACATCACAGTTTCATATAATGAGTGAAACTTTGGAGATATTTAATCACGAGCATACATGTTTATATATATATATTTTTTTTTTAATTTAAATATACATGTATACATATTTTTGTAAGAAGTTATCCTTAAAACATCTCAGTTTTGCCCAAATGAGTGAACATTTATTCAATCCCTACATACAGGTATATATATTATGTTTTTTGCGTATTCAAACTGCATTCCTTGATGAATTGTGTATCAGTATAGATCGAAAATGAGCATTTTGAGATATTTAAAGAAACAGGATGTTTTGTACTGTAATCCGCAGAAATTTATTCTTACCATGAAGAAAACAGCAGATATTTATCCTTGCCATTTTGGCAATCAGCAGAAATAAAAAACAGCAGAAATAAAACACTCATTTTTTTGGACAAAAACGCAAAATATTACACCCGCAGAAATAACCAGCTATACGGTATCTTGGTAAAATCAAGGAAAAGGTTAAAAAAAAACTTGTGTAGTCACTAGAGGTCACACGTTTGGCTTAGTATTAATCAAACATTGTCACAATGATCATTTAAAACAATCTAGGTCAAGTTAGATATTTGGTCATCTGGGCATTTAATTTTTCATAAAGGATAACCCATGGCCATAGGTAACTGTATTATAGAAAAAGAGTAAAAAAAAATAGTTTTTATACATTATACATATAATTATGTTATCTAAGAAAGGTGCATTTGTGGTCAGATGTTCATGGTATCAAAAAGAAGAATATCTTCATAAAGTAATTACATTTATAGACAACGATGTTAGAACTACATCCATGCAAAATCCCATCGAAATTGGTCAACTAGTTAAAAAGTTATACCATGAAATGTATATCATGGTGTCCAGTTAATCACTGAGATGCATTCAAGTCTAAATATATATTTTTTTAAAACTTTACATTGAGATTGATCACCAATAGTAGATGATCCCTATTGATTTTGAGATCAAAGGTCAAGGTCACTGTGACCTTCACCATTTCTGACTATTCAAATTGTTTCCATTCAATAACCCTAGAACTCTGCCCTATAATTTTCAAACTTGACATGGATGTTGGTCATCAACAGAAGATGACACCAATTGATTTGAGGTCAAAGGTCAATGTCACAGTGACCATCACAATTTCTGACTATTCAAATGGTTTCTGTTCAATAACTCAAGAACGCTTTGTCCTAGAATCTTCAAATTTTACATTGAGGTTGGTTATCAACAGTAGATGACCCCTATTGTTTTTGAGGTAAAAGGTCAAGGTTACTGTTACCTTTTCCATTTCTGACTTATGTGCTGCTATGAGGCATACGTGTTTTACAAACATATAGTGTTGCTCTTGTTTTCGAAATCATATTTACCATAATGTTAGTCATATCATAGCACTGTATATCTGCATGTCTAGGTGGCATTCAATTTCAGATTATTACCACGACCTTATACTATTCATATAATATTCATGTTGTTATCACAATTACTTAATCAGCAATTTATTAGGTATTTATTTTTTTATCATAAATGTTGTAATATTGAATAATTACGTAATATGATTACATGCAAATGTCAGATGCTGGTTCTGGGCACTATGTGAATTAGTTACCATGATCAAAATCTCAGTACACCGAAAACCACCGACGAATGTGCCAAGGATTTTTCTCGCTAGATATGCACGTAATGGGGAGAAATTTAAACTCTGGGTATTGCTGGACATACTAGTGTATTAAGATACTGTAGATATTGTGATTGGAAACACGTTGGTGTTGAATTTCATTTTCTAATTGTCAAACTAAGCTGGACAAGATGTGGCGTTTTAAACATAATATAGAATACGGGTGAATAGTGTTGGCATATATGCTACTCTTATCAATTATAGGCATTAATTGGAAGATTAATACTAGAAAAATATAGATGTGCTACTTGATTGTTGTTTTGAGAATAAAAAAGTTTAAAAGACCAATATAGAGAATAATATTTGAAAAAGACAAACAATTTTGCCAATACAATATGTGCGGAGAATAATATTAGAAAAAGACAAACACTTTTATCAATACAATATGTGCGGAGAATAATGTTTGTAAAATACAAACAATATTTGCCAATACAATATGTGCGAAGAATAATATTTGAAAAAGACAAACAATATTTACCATTACAATATGTGCGGAGAATAATATTTGAAAAAGACAAACAATATTTACCATTACAATATGTGCGGAGAATAATATTTGAAAAAGACAAACACTTTTACCAATACAAAATGTGCGGAGAATAATATTTAAAAAAGACAAACACTTTTACCAATACAATATGTGCGGAGAATAATATTAGAAAAATACAAACACTTTTATCAATACAATATGTGCGGAGAATAATATTTGGGAAAAAACCAATATGTGGAGCGTGGACTGGCTTACAAACTACGTTTTCAGGACAACAACACTAAAATTGTTACTACTTGATACTTTACTTGCATACACCATTTAATGCTAATATTTATTTCATACTTCGGTGCTATTATATTTTTTGATAGAAGGGTGTGAAGAGTTAGTGTTCAACCAACAACTATGATGTGTAAGAAATAATAATTACTGACCATCGTTTAACTGTGTGACATGTTTAATTAAACAATACACACATCGGCATGGCGGTGAGTAACATTTCACTTGAACTACACAACAACACGGAGTTAATTATTGTCAATGGTTCTGAAGATACTTTGAACAGAACAGATAGTGACTTTGTTGAAAACCGGCTATTGGAAAATCTTTCCTATTTTACCTACGGTTTTCTTGGTTTACAGATTATGATAGGTTTGGCGGGAAATATAATTTCTCTTATTGTGTGGATCAAGGGAAAACAATGTAGCAACATCGCATGCTCTACGTACTTCAAGTTACTCTCCATCAGTGACATATTTGCCCTAATTGCTGGTTGCTGGTGTCATATAATTTATAAAATTTTCTTTCAAATATTTTATCCTACGCTCTGTTTTGTGTTTGGTTTTTTCCATTTCTATGCACCACAACTGTCCTCTTGGTTAGTGGTATGCATCTCTATCGAGAGATTACTTAGCCTCACATTTCCTTTCTCCTTCACTCCAAACCGTGCCAACATTCGTGCAAAGGTTGCTTTCGTAGTTTTAGTTTTGGTACTGATCGGGATAAACAGCTCCTCCTTTGTTTGGGTCATACACGATAATGGTCGATACTGTGTTATCCGAGAAGGTTACTTAGAATTCTTCGATGTCATGTACGAATTATCTTCAGTTTGGATGATGTGCGTCATTCCATTTTGTCTCATTATGACGTGTAACATAATGCTGCTAACACAACTGTGTTTGAAAAATCGTACAAACGCATTCAACAAGAAACAGAGCAAACGGCGTGTTGCAATGTTCACAAAGTTCTCTCTGGCTAGTGGTGGGTTACTGACTGTATCCTTGTTTCCGTCACTGATAGCTGCATTGCACCTCACATATGGAATCTTTGATATACCGTATGGTAATTTTTGGTCCATTCTATATGTTTCCTCCAATAATACACTTTATCTTAATAACTGTCTCAATTTCTTGGTATATTGTTACAGTAGTAAACAGTTCCGATCTGATTTCGAAAGTTTATTTGTTAGAAACACTAGACCAACAGTAGAGGAAATTCCTTTGTAGACATATACCAGACACATATAAGTATCCTGTTGAACAGTTAAATCACACACTTATTTAAAGTCTGACTGTTATACCAAATGTCTACACAGTATACACACCAGTAAACCCACAGTACCAAATGTCTGCTACACAGTATACACACCAGTAAACTAACAGTACCAAATGTCTGCTACACAGTATACACACCAGTAAACCCACAGTACCAAATGTCTGCTACACAATATACACGCAGTAAACTAACAGTACCAAATGTCTGCTACACAATATACACACAGTAAACCCACTGTACCAAATGTCTGCTACACAGTATACACGCAGTAAACACACAGTTCCAAATGTCTGCTATACAGTATACACACCAGTAAACCCACAGTACCAAATGTCTGCTACACAGTATACACGCAGTAAACTAACAGTACCAAATGTCTGCTACACAGTATACACGCAGTAAACCCACAGTACCAAATGTCTGCTACACAGTATACACGCAGTAAACCCACAGTTCCAAATGTCTGCTACACAGTATACACACAGTAAACACACAGTTCCAAATGTCTGCTACACAGTATACACGCAGTAAACCCACTGTACCAAATGTCTGCTACACAATATACACGCAGTAAACTAACAGTACCAAATGTCTGCTACACAGTATACACGCAGTAAACCCACAGTACCAAATGTCTGCTACACAGTATACACGCAGTAAACACACAGTTCCAAATGTCTGCTATACAGTATACACACCAGTAAACCCACAGTACCAAATGTCTGCTACACAGTATACACGCAGTAAACTAACAGTACCAAATGTCTGCTACACAATATACACACAGTAAACCCACAGTACCAAATGTCTGCTACACAGTATACACGCAGTAAAGCCGCAGTACCAAATGTCTGCTACACGGTATACACACCAGTAAACCCACAGTTCCAAATGTCTGCTACACAGTATACACGCAGTAAACACACAGTACCAAATGTCTGCTACACAGTATACACGCAGTAAACCCAAAGTACCAAATGTCTGCTACACAGTATACACGCAGTAAACACACAGTACCAAATGTCTGCTACACAGTATACATGCAGTAAACCCGCAGTACCAAATGTCTGCTACACAGTATACACGCAGTAAACCCACTGTACCAAATGTCCGCTACACAGTATACACGCAGTAAACCCAAAGTACCAAATGTCTGCTACACAGTATACACGCAGTAAACACACAGTACCAAATGTCTGCTACACAGTATACATGCAGTAAACCCACTGTACCAAATGTCTGCTACACGGTATACACGCAGTAAACCCAAAGTACCAAATGTCTGCTACACAGTATACACGCAGTAAACCCAAAGTACCAAATGTCTGCTACACAGTATACATGCAGTCAACCCACTGTACCAAATATCGGCTACACGCAATATATAGCGTTAATTTTGCGGTTATCATTCGTTATCTTCTTGTGATTTTGTGTTGTACATTTTGTATTTTTCAGCGTTAGCTGTCTAGCTTGGTTTTTGACCTACTTTAAAAACCAATGAAATGTTTTTAAAAAAAATAGAAGAAACTGAATATTTACTTGTCATTGGTCAGTATATGCTTTACTCATCACAAAAGATACCGCGAAAAAGTTACATTTCTGTTAAACTTGTAACCAAAGGTACCGTAGATACATACAGAGATACGTTATTCGCGTTTCTCTAAGTGCCTAGTGTATTTCTTATTAATTCTATTTTTAACTGTTTGACCTTAATGTGACCCGGGTCAAGTATAAATGGTAATAGTAATAATAGTTATACGGCGCTTAAAAATTTAGTATCGGAATTAGCTACATAGGTAACGCGTTCGTCTACACCATATCACTTTGTGAGCATAGGGCCTCGAATTCAAATCCTACTTCAGCCTATTTTTTCTGATTTTCATTTTTCCCATTGTGATTTTGTCTATAATTTCGACGTTAATATGATTGAGGTAATTTAAGTCCCGTCTATAGTTTTTTTCAGACATAATGCGCGCTAAATATTAAAGTCTGGGTTAAGTTTGGAATCACTATATATCGCTATAATTGCCGGATATAACGGTACGCAGAATCTAGACTAATTAATACAAATACCTATATTACTATTCTTTTTTTATTTACTGACAAACAATTTACATGGATAAATATATAAATTCTAGTTTGATTAGTGTTTTCAATTTCAACGATATGAAATAACGTCCGCATCTGTATTGAAAACAAGTACACATATATGGATCACATAAATATGCTGTATTTACGCTGTTTATCTTTTTTAAAGATATTTCTTGTTTAGCGTTCCTTTCAATGCAACAGTTAAATATAATGGACTCATTGCTACTTGTGCATGTCTTTGTGATTTCCTTCCATGTGTGCCCTTTTGAAACTTTGAAAGTCCGTATACTCAGTATAATAGTGCTTCGTATATATCTAAACGCAATGTATATTTACCGGTGTTGGTACATGATAAAGCTCCAGTTGCAGACATGGATTGTCTTGGCGCATTTGGAGTTGAACACGCGACTGTCCCAGTACTTTTTATGCCAGTTGCACCTTTTTGTATTTCTTTGTGAAGTGCTTCTTTCTGTTATATGATATGCGTCTTGTACTTTACCGCATGAGTGTTATAAATTCACGTTCATCATTATTGGAATATTTATTCACAGTAAATAAACAAATGGAAACAGTTATGTATTCGCTGTTGTTAGATAATGAAACATCGGACAGGGAACGTAGCACTCAACAGAAACAGTCGTGCGCAGAAAACAGAAACAACACAGACCACAAGCACACGGCACAATGACCTACACGAAACTGAACGTGAAAATGAAACTAAAGAGCTACACGTCCACGTTTCAGCTGTAAAAGTCGTTATAATTTAAGAATCACTGTAAATGGTAATGGTAAGGAACCACTAAATGCATAATACTCAAATTGTCCCGAAAGAAACATTGGATTGACTGATATGGTGGTATGCACTGACAAGCCTGCTTTGAATCAAGAAATTGAGCTTTTTAATGTCATTGTACGCATGTATGTGATGTAGTGAAACTGTTTAATATTGATTTTTTATATTTTCTCCTAAATTTGAAAGTGAAAGTAGAGTAGGGATTAACCGGTCTGAGACCAATCCGCGCGATAGCGAAAATATGTCCTGTATCTTTGATGAGCAAAATCTTTCTTAGAAGATACATGGTCCCCAATTTTATTGTATTCTTATGTAAAGCTTAAAGATATTTCTTTTAGATGATACTAATATATGTGTGCTAGGTAGCCATCATGCTGACATTTTAGGACGAATATTGTCTTGATCAATTGATAAATACGTAATTTAAAAAAGCAAACAATTTACGTCAAATCTTGAAAATGAACTTCATTTATCATAACAATTAACATTAGATTGTCAATTAGATGACGTCATACGACGAACCGTCTGCAATGAATGAAACAGCGTACCGAAATCCGCGTTTGAAAGTGTGGAAATACTTAAGTACGTCCTCCTGTAAGGGTGATAAGAAGACATTATGCAAAAGCCGTCTGAATGAACCATTAAACTGTCAATAGAGTGACATTGTTGTTTGGTGTTCTTTAACTTGTTTATGTTTCCATTTGATAATATATTATTCCTTTTAAATGTATTCATGCATCTCCTAGTCCATGTAGATACGTTAATGTTTTTTTCACACAGTAGATCTATGTGATGTTATTAAAGTAAAAATGTCTCTTTGTCAGTCTTTGTCTTCGTGAAATTTGTAACTGCCGATTCGATCTGTAAATCGCTCAACCCTACTCCGATTATTGAAATGCAGCTGCTTATATAAAATATGTAGATCATCATTTATCAAAATTTAGTAGCTACACTTTTTTCCTTTTTTACGCATTCCACTATACAAAGTAAGTGAATTTATGCAAATGTTAGTAAAATTAGTATTGTTTAGATAACTGTTCCAAACCAATGCCAGTGACCACTAATTTCTGTTACTACCTTGACCACAAGCATTTTTAATTTATTTTCTTTTGATGAATACATAGGACACAAGTGCTATATTAGTTTACTGGCTTCGAACATTTGTTGTTATGCAAATAGGAAAAAACTAATGTTCATATGAAACGTAACACATTTTTTTAAAAGCGATGTAATACAATAACAAACTTTGAATGAATAAGTTGGTGCCATAAATGCAAGTTGTCCATACTTTGTATGTTGGTAGTAGAATGCCGCGTCATACGCACAGAAATGAATCCGTAGACCGAATGAAGATCGAATTCAGCCAAAATACACGAACAATGCTGCGTCGTCTCTGCGGGATCCCAAACACGTACGGAAGTGGTTCTCAAAACGTACGGATTCCTAAGTTTTGCCCACGTGTTTGCACGTAGACAGCACGCACGTCGGGATGTGACCACCGCTTTAGATTTGTTTGTGTCATTTTGAGTTGTTTCGAAGCATGCAAAGGCCCGTGTCTCTCCGTAGGAGCAAATATCCCAATATGGGACATTGTCTTTCAACCATTTTTTCGACATTTTCCTGGATAGAAATAGCATATAATGTAGAACGAATCTTCTTGCGCAGGAGACTAAAGTATGAAAAAAGACAGCAGGTGACTTGTTCAGGTAAGTCGGTGATATAGGCTAGCATAAGCAATGGCCAAAGACGGAACCTTGGCGGACAGTTTAAACAATAATGGTTTCCAATGTTTGTTAGTTCTGTACTTACGTTTATAAATCGAAGCACAACATTTAACGCAGATAAAATTGTTCCAAATAAAACAGAACCAATGTATACACACATTTATTTGATTTGTAAGATGTCATATATTATTGAAAAACAAACATAATGAAAACTATGTAGCTTGCACATTGCTACATTCCACAACTACGCCAAAGGAATATGTTTATGTGAAAACAAAAGGTTCCAAACCACCAAAACATACACACAAAAGTATATGTCATGATAATCTCATCAGGTTCTAGACCGTCGTTTAACAAATGTAACAGTTCTATACGACGGACATTTGACCGTATAAGCATTTGTGGAATAATCTAACGAACGGGGCAAACAACATAAAATATAAACTCTCCGAAAGACATGACCGTAGCAGATTTATGTCGTGATAATCTCATCAGGTTCTAGATCGTCGTTTAACAAATTTAACAGTTTTATACGACGGACATTTGACCGTACACGCGTTCGTTGAATAATCCAACAAACGGGACACGCAACATAAAAAATAAACTCGCGGAAAACATGACCGAAGCAGAAGTCACAGAGAATATTAACTCTCTCTATCGGTTTTCGAGCACAGATCATCTCCTAATTAGAAACTAAAGGAAACACTATGTACATATATATATACAAACATCATGTTCAGAAACAATATACAAAATGTAATAGAAATATACACTCGGCAAAACTTACAAGTGCACACTTGTTTATTTGCCCATAGCTCGGTCAATACGAGTTTGATCTTGCTGAAAATTTCAACATATGTAGATTGGATGTGTGGAATTACAATACAATCAATGTTTTTAAAATGGTCACAAACAGAATAAACTAATGGTGACATCGGCAGAATCTACAATCACACAATAATGCCGTGTGTTAATCGGGCGACTGTCATGTGGCTAATGCACATATGGCCACGCTGCGCTGATACAGTTCGGTTTCAAGTATATGTTCTTACCACGGACACAGTAATAACTAATAAAGAAAACAATGATAGGAACAAGCCCAATTTAGGTTTAGAAATATCGACTTTGGATAAAAAAATCCATTTCGAACATGGTTAACTCCCCTAGAAAATAATTTGCACCTACGCGTCAATTTCTCGGCCTTTTTGCGGGTTTTTGGTGTTTCGTGGTTCAATGAACCGCTGAAATTAATTTTGAAGAAAAAACTTTATTTATGCAGTCCTGTGATAGTCAATACCATGTACACAAAATTTCATGCACAAATAATCAAAGTACTGATACGTGGGGATGTCGCAAATGTCCCTTATGTGGTAATGGATTAAAAATGTGAATATTGTGAATATTTTTCAGAAATGTCGATGACAGATGATTCATTCATATTTCATCCAACTTACCCATTAAGGCATTTTACCCATAACAGTTCAATTAAAAACTTTAACTGTAAAGGGCGACTGAAAGACCTTTAGCCAAGAAAAAGTATCAAAAAGACAAAGAATGACAGTAAATGGTCATGTCACGCAGCTGCACAAATAATGTTTGACGGTAGTAAGCAAAAAGAAAATAAGTAATTGGATAATAGTGATAACGACTTTATTTAGTGTGGATTGCATATTTGACAGTTATATCAATTTTCAATATGGTCCACATTATACAGGATGAATGGGTGCAAAAAATTAGAAAAAAGGAACTAAAAACAACACTAAGTCTAACTCTAGCTACAAACGAACCGGATAGGGTACAAATAGCGCGAACGATCCATAAAGGGGACGAATCACTATAGTCTCAAATCTCGGCGGGAAATGTGTAAACAGCAGAGCTTGGAAATGTGTTGTTCAAACGATAGACGCAAAATATTAAGCCGAATATCTGAGGTAAATTTAATGGATGAAACGTAGATCAATACTATTTACCAATGCAAAATATTGTTATTAGTGAAAATTAAATACATTATAACGGGAGTTTGTTGCTAAACTGTAATATGAACGTTATGAAACCAAACAGTGTAAAATTCGTCTGCTTAATCAGATACTGTAACAGCGACATTTTTATCAACCCTCAAAAACCATTAGACCAAGTCATTTTACAGCGCGTAGGAACTTATTCGCACAAAAACATTTACTCACAGAAAAAAACATTCCAAAATTCCTCGAAATACAAAGAATTAGAAAATAATTCCATTGCTGGGGACATATGTTTTTTAAAATGATTGAAATTATGATTTTGGTTGAAATTGGCTGGAACTCGTTTTTTTGCTCGGATAAATTGGTCGTGGAGAAATACATGATATAAGTCGCAGTGATTTCTAGATTGGTATTGAACAATACTTGGGCGGAAATCCCCAAAGCAATAAAAAAAAGTTATAACGGTGTATAACGGGTGTACTTATAAGTTTTGCCGAGTGTATCTAATATAACACAAGTCATGTCTAAATAAAAATAATACACAGCAATACACGGCAAAATGTATAAACACTAGTTTTGGCAATGTTCGTTGCATATCTTCGTACGCGCAGATCTCATTTTAATGATGTTCTTTTCTAAATGACCGTTTTGGTGTATAATGGATATTGTAACTAACTGGTTGACTTCTTCCACCGAATGATGAAGTGGTAAGATCAGGAACACTCTCAACTCTGAAAATGAAGGACATCATTTGAACAGTCTAGTGTAATCCTACACAGTGATATGCATGTATATATAATTATTCATGAAGGCACATGACTGGCGGTCCGGACTAGAATATGCACAAAGCTCCATTTATTTCATCCCGTGCTCAATACCTCCACATTAGAACAAATAGATAAATTTATGGGCTTATCAAAATGTTTTCAGACGATTGTAACGAAATTATAACGAACGGTGAAATACATTAGATATTTTTTCTTTATGTCTACAAATATATTTAATATATACACTGAGTTTATTGACTATCAAAAATGTTCATCCATATTTGTATGTTATTTGGTGTTTATAACGTATATAGCATACATGTTTATTTGCTTCAAACCATAGAGAATCAACTTAAACTATTTGTGGGTATTTCGTCTATGATTATATCAGTTTATTTTAAAACCTTCACATACAATCAAATAAGGTTGTAGTACATGTAATGCCAATTGTGTTCTACCAAAATCGAAAGCAAATTTAAGTTAATTCCACTGGATTAATAGCTAATGATTCAGTATTCCATAGGCTTCAAATTGTCTCGTGGACAATACCTGTTGATTCGGGGCACGAGGAGAATCTTGTATACAAGAATGGCGATGACGACCAAACCTAAGACCGCAGAACCAACAACTATTCCGATTAAAGCCGCACTCGAATGTCCGTCATTGTTTTCACAATTTGCTGAAAATGAAAAATGTACCTTTCAGAAATAATAACGTTATTTATACAAACATGCCCATGAAGGAGTTATTAATTAGGTAAATGGTTGGATGATCTTACAAATGAGACCAATGCATACAATGCATATTTAGGTAATGAAACAATAAGACACTATAGGGTATCCAATCGGAATTGGTCCACATACCACTTATGTTGATCCATGAATATTTAGCTAATGACAAATTGAGATATTATATTGTATATCCCATAGGAGTTGGCTTACATATTATTGATCGATGTATGACAAAACGGCGGCTACGTATGAAGAATATTACATTGAATATAACTAAATACATGTACTAGGGAACCAAGAATGTATTATGGGTAAATAATGTTTTAATTTGGGTGTTAAGTGAAATTCTTAACAATTGAATATTGTGGCAGAAATATACTACGCACACAGGTTATTAATTATTGATTAAGAGAGAAAAAAATATAAAATGTTTTTGTAAAATTTATATATTCATAACAAGGTTGATTACATAGGCATTGAGCCCAACAGTCACTGGGGTGCATTTTGTTTTTCATAATTGACAGCATTTACAGCATTCATTATCTTCATAAGGCTGTAGGTGACCAAACACACGTATGTGCATTTAAGGTATTTGAAAACATACTTAAATTAACGTTCATACGATATAATTCGAAGTTTGCGTAAAACGCTATAGGGACGGTCATGGTGGATTTTAGCGAGATCGACCGTTTTCTAACCGTCATTTTCATTGGTTAGCTGTCATAAAAATCGCCATTCGGAACATTCTGACAAACATGGAGTCATTTGACAATAAAATATGCAGCCGATTCGTTTTTCGGCTAAAACGTATACATTTTACTGAAGTTAAAAAGTTATATTTAGTCAGACAGGGAGGGCAGCACTCAACTTAACCAGCCGAGCACAGAAAACATTAAAAAACACACAAAGCACTGAAAACACGGCATCCCGTCCCGAAAGTCTGCCACCTCAGTCAAACTAAAACGGAACGAGAGCCAGGTGACGAGAAAATAACAACTGGACATTACACAATCACAAGGACAATCTACAACAAATATATAGTGTACATGCAATTTTGAAAGATACGAAGCAGCCTTGTGCTGGACAACGAAATTACAGAATATAGCACATACAAAATGAACAAAATTTTACAAAAAGGCACAATGGCGAAATATGTATGTATTTTTGTATTTTTACTATAAAGTGGGCATGTGCCATCCAGGTAAATCTGTTCCAACTTGTGCGTTCTTTATAATTTTACCGCATTGTTATCTTTATACACAACGGTAAATACACATATCCTCATTATTCTATTTTTTGTTTTTTATTGAATGCACCTCAGTGATGGGGTGGACACCGTGAAATACATTCATAGCATGACTTTTTAACTAGTTGATTAATTTCGATGGGATGTTGCGAGGACGTAGTTATAACAATGTTTTGTATGAATATAATTACTTTATGGAGATATCGAATGGCAATTCTTGTTTTGATACCTTGAAATTGTAGTCAACTCCTTTGAATTCAACCTTGTTATGAATATATAAATTTTACAAAAGAAATAAAAAAACTTTTCTCTCTTAATTAATGATACAGTTGCCTGTAACTACGCAGACATTAAAACACAAAATCCGTAGAATTAGAAGCACACAGAAAAGACGCGTACGGTATGCTCTAGCAAAATGCCAAAAACCTCAATTAAAATGATATCCTAGCCAGCGAAAACAAACCTACGATTTTTGAAAGAAAAAGATGTGATTCCGTTGGTATTCAACTACATTTTATTAGAAGTCTCTTTATTGATGGCGTGCCTCATTAAATATGTACGTATGCTAATGTAAAGACTTATATGATCATAAAACTGGATTATATATATGTGTTTTTTTCTCCTTACCCAATGACCATTTAAATGGCGACGCATTTGAATCGCAAATTTGACAGCCCTCTTCCGTTCCGTTAGAGATGCAGATGCCAGTTATATAGCAGAATTCATCCTATAAAAAGTAACAAGTAATCAACATATCATTTACATCAATTTTCTATTTAATTTGACCAAATACAACAAAATAGTACTTATACTGAAATAATAAAGTTGATAATAAGAAAACACCTGCCAACAGTTGTTATGAATGCTTGTAACGGATCTTTCATCATTGCTTCAAACTATTGATGTAGAATAGTTCCAGGTTTGTAAAGCAAATTGTTCCAGTTATTAACCACATCGTCACTTTGATACAAGTTGCTTTACCTACCTTAAGATTGACAGCTATCAGACTATCATTGTTGACAACGTTATGACAAGTGGAATCATATACTAAAACACTCATTGCTGTTCCAAACGTATCACCATCATTGCTCAAAGCAACACTATACAGTATCACATAATCGGAAATCTGCTGATCGTCTCTTTTACTTCGGGTGTTTGGCACGCATACTGTACCAGTAAATATATCTTCATGATTGCCTGTGTGGACGGTGTATCCAATATTTTCATGCTTGCCATCAAAATAAACCTAGTAACGTAAAACAATATAAATGACTATTGAAGTGCAAACAATAATACTTGCACTGAGGCTTTAATCAATCACAGTAGAACGGAAAACCTTTGTTTATTTCGATTGAGACGTGGTCATTTGGTTATCCTTTCCAGAATGGCTGATGGCATCCGGTTCCGAGGGAAGAGACGGTTGTGTGATACGAAGTGTCCGGTGCGCTACCCAAGGTCTTTCCATATAGACTCATTGGTTATTACAAATGACCCTCGTTAATTTCCAATACATTAGATAATACCCCTAGGTTACCTATCAGTTCTATTAGTTGGGTTGAAAGACTGCACTAGGGACCTCATAGCAATACTTATAAAAGCAGATAAACTATATTAAAGGTTCAAATACCACACATACGTGTACTAGCGTGAATATTCAGTGACATAAACGCATTTAAAATGTGTTGACTTACACGGGTCGTGTGTAGTTGAAACATGAACCCTTCAAATATATGATCAGTACGGACGATGAAACACTCGCATAGTTCTCCAATTGCTCGATCACATTCACCTCCACCATGTATGTCTTGTATAGTTGGTGGTATACGTATATCGATGCTACAATCAGGTCCTCTGTAGAATCCACGACAGCTACAATGTCCTATAATATTATGCAAACAGGTCCTCAGTAGACTCCATGACATATATCAATGCTTCACCCATATGGATGATTGTTATAATTGGTAAGTGCTAGATATAAACCTTTTAAAAATGCTGAACAATGACGTATGATTGTATAATTAGGTGTGAACATTATCATTGTTGACGATTCCAGGCCGAAAATCCGATCTAACACAATACTCAATAATTTATGTTCTAGTTCGAAACAAGGGTAGCACGATACATGCATCGTGTTTAGAGGTTCAATGTGCACAAAACAGAAACCATACAAAAGGAGGTAAACATTTAAAGGAGAGCCCACATAGTCAAAATGTAAAAAATGGATTAGAAAAAACGACACTGAAAAGCTGCCAAACACATTCAGAGAAATACTAATAGAAAATGGCAGTCAAACAAGCGATAAACAGCGATGGTGAATAAGAAGAAGGCAATATAGATAAAAACATCAGCTGACGGTACAGAAAGTTACATTTATAGAGTAAGTGTACTTGATCTACATTCTACACAAAAAGATAATATTAAGTCAGTGTAACAGATACCTAAACCGACAAGATGCCTCATATAACCACCTCGTACGAAACACCTCATGTTTAAAGGAGTATGAATTGATTGAAAATATAGAGAAAGACTGACTTACTCGATAGATACACGTTGTGAACAAAACACATAAAATACTTCTAGACGAAGTCATTAAGAGCCAAATTCTACACGTATATACATTTGTTGTAATTAAGCATCATATACGGCCCTACCATACTTTACAAAATTACACAAGCAAATTATTGAGAATACTACAAGGTTTCAGCACCGAAGACGGCAGCACGGTAAATGCAACAGAATTACACAGAAAAGAACTAATTGACACGTGTAACATTATGCAGCATTTTTTATGTAAGGCTTTTTATCACTGCAAACTACCTGTGACCAAACATTCTCCCTGATCGCTACAATTGTTCGAACAGCTTTCCAGTAAGAACTGTTGTACAATCTGTGTATTAATGGCTGCATACACAGGATTTAGTTCAATGAAAGTTCTAACAACACTATTGATTGCATCCACATACAATACCGTGTAACTCGGATCGTTACTCGCCTGAAAAAAACACACAAAGTATGAAAGAAATTAGGCTACATACGGTATGCAAGAAACTAACCATAATATATATAATTTACGTTAGAAATTATAGTTTGACTAATTTGTTCTCAATAAAATTAATTCAACACGTATCTGGATGACTGCCTTCAAAAGCAATACGTATGTCATGGCCAACGTCTTGACCTTTTGCGAGTAATCATTAATACTTAATATCTACTAAATTCGTAGCCACATGCATATCAAATATTTTGCATTTCATTTTCGTACGCATGTTGCTTGTGATACATGTACATACATGTTCCCTGCTAAAGTATTAGCATGCATATTGTGCAGATTCTATTGGTGTTCTTTTGGGTTTCTCATTCACAGTTTTACATTTTGCTTTACATTTCTATGTCAAGTATAATTGCAATTCGGACAGAAGGCCTATATAACTTGAATAAATTTATGTTTTGTTAATTTATGTTTGATAGTTATAAATTCATTCCCATCATGTCCCCCGTCTTCGAGGAAAGAGGTAGTTGCACGATACACAAATTCAGGAGGATATGTATAAAATGTCCTAAAGTAATATGTGTAAAGCATTTGAAACCACCTCGTAGTTTCTTACCATTTCATCTCTAGTTTGTTGGAATACATTTAAAATCGTTTAAGGAATCACCAAGTGCCTCGGTAAAGATTCGAACCAGTGTCGTCTTACTAACGATCAAGATAACATTGTACTAAATATAAGACGACACACTTTGGTTTTTACGTATGATTTAAAAAATACTATAATTTTACTTATTTAGAGTGGGGTTCATGCATGAATAAATCAAAACGATTTATCCTTACCAAAACATCAAACACACACTGTTTAACAACCTCACTTGGATCTTCTGCACCATTTAGCATATCACTGAAATACTTCACAGACGGTGAATTGTAAACAGAATCGTTGCACATCTTGATGGCTGTGGAATTTGAAATAGTCTCATCTATGCTCCTCTACAAATAACACCATGAAAACAAATTACCAAGTATGACATTTATGCGTCATTTTAATTTGGTCAAAAATTAATCACCCGTCCATTTCGTAGGTTCCCGTTTACTTCACATACAATGTATGTATTGTCTTTGTCTGAAGGAATAAAAAAATACAATCATAATAGTTTTTCCTCGGCTGCCAAAAACATTTATTTCATTTCCCATATGGTGTATAGAGAAATAACAAGTGGTTTATTAAGAACTCCTGTAGTCTATATTATGTTCATTAGTGCAGTCTAGTGTACTCAATGATACAAATTCTATAAATACATGGATAATATCAGTTCATAAAGTCGATTCAAAGTTATCTATCACAGCCGCGTAATATCTGAAACAGAGTACTTAAGATTCCTATTTTGTGATTCCATATTTCTGGCACGAACAAACAAGATACATGTATAAAATAATAACCTTTTGAATATCTTCATTACGCGACGTTTTAGCTCGTCGTTTACGTCTAGTTTTGCTGTGTGGTCCAGGTAGTCTGCATTTTGCTTGGGTAATTGAGCTAGATTTCTTGCACCCGGTGTTTTGTCTAATGCTGCTAATGTTTGACCATTTTTCTAATACTCTATCACTATTTGTGAAGAGATTCTTCTCGTCGCTCAATCTAAATGAACGAACAATGATACTGACATTACATTTTATCTTCAGATGCCGTTGAGCAAGAAGTGGACATCGATTAATTTGATGAAAGTTTCTTACATATTTCATACGTAGTCTTGATAAAGCAAATGGCTAGTGGAGATGTACAGCAAGTCCTCTATTGAAAATTAATATAGTTTGTAATCGTAATGGAATTCATCTGAACATTCCAAATTACACTATACAATTATTTTGATATTCAGTATTGTGTAAACACAATTATCGTTTCTCCCACCACGACAAAGACTGTCAACTGAATAAATAAAAACGAGTTGATGTTTAAAAGAGTTATTTTTGTTACCGATTCCATTTAAAATAATTTGAATCAGTGTGGGTATCCTGTATATTAAAATACTTCAATGCTATAAATACATTCCACGAAAGTCCAGAACACAAGCGTATAGAAAGGCGAAAATAAACTAACAACTATTCACAGGCAGAAACAATTAAAATATAAGCTACCTCCAAGTCTCAATAAACAGTTGATGGTTATCTGTCAAAGAGCCATCACTGAGATTAAAATCGTTCTCCACATTTCCATCAAAGTAACCACAGAATCCTTTTGTACTCTCGTAGTCTTTCGCTGACATGATAATGTTAGTACTCAAAAACCTTCCCCATATTTGAATAACAATTTTCGTCCCAATAGGTGTAGTTACCTTGTAAATATATCAAGTGTATAATAACATAAATAAGGGTGACTAAGTTTAAACCTACATGTAGTTACAAAGTTATTACACAGACATGCAAACCTGGCAATATTTTCGCTATTGACTTAATCAAAATGTCATATATTCAATGGTAATGCGACTTGAGTTTACGGTCCAAGAGTCAGGGCACTTTTATTTACTTTTTTGAGCACGGATAAAATATTTATACCACAAGTAGGAGCAAGATATGTACTTTTCAGAACTGCGCGTCTTAGTTGCCATATCTGGGACAAGGGCCTAAATTCCAAGATTGCCGTCAAGATGGCCGCCATTTTTAAAAAAAAAGACCATTCAAAATGACTGCTGGTAGTCAATACTTTAAAATTGTTTAAATATCTTATTTCTGTTCAGTAATGATACAATATACTCTAAATTTTATAATTTTTATGACAACGAGGCTGCATTGGATATATATTCTTAACAAAATGCAAAAAGGAATAAATATTGCCATTTTTATTCATGTTTTTAAAATCTAATGACATTCAATTGTTTTAAAAACAATATTATTTTCCCATTCACATAATTTTCCTTTTTATATGAAGGTATTAACTTCTTTTGATGAAAGTATATCATGGCTTTGCACATAAATGCTTGAACGGCCATATGAATAGCCTACCTGACGTACCCACCCCGACTAGAGAAACCATGATAAATACCAGTGCTTGTCTCCATATAGTGGGGTGACAATTGGTTTCTTTGTGGGGATATTACAGCTACAAAGTACACGCAATGTTATATACCAAAATGTTCGCCTATGTCTGTACTATATGGAACTGCCGGTATAAATTGTCAACGCGTTGTGCGTACCCAGAAAATCAAAGATGGCGTCAAAGATGGCCACCATAATTTACGCATTCGCTCAAAATTCTATGTTCTCATGCAATTTTTTTAATTTATGTATGTAGTCACAAATATTTGCTTGGATATTATTCATTTGATAATTTGCATCAATTGGACATACAAAACTGACAACTTTGAGGTCAAGGTCATTTCAAGGTCAAATTACGAAAAATAGCTAAAAAGATGATGTTTTCTGACTTGTTTATTTGTGTAAGCATATGTTTTTTAGTCAAGTTGGTATTAAAAGTGATAATTGTGTTGGTAAGCACATATTATCTTAATTTTAGTTTAATTTTTAATCCATAATATTAAAACTGTTTCAAAACTGACATTATTATGCAGCCATGTAAATGTTGGCTGAGATGGCATTCTTAGATTGCTGCTTCCCTAGCTATTTTAAATTTTAGAATTCAAATATTGACAGTATTATTTCTAATAGTATAATTAAATGTTTGTCTTAAAATTATTAACTTTGTATTGTACTCCGAATGGACTTGAAAAATGACCACTTAAGGTTAATGTCATTTCAAGGTCAAACTACAAAAAATACCTGAAAATTTGATATTTCGTTGCATTTTCTTCTTATTATGAAATTTGGTGAACATTATATTTTGTTGTAGATCATATATCTGATCAGAGTTATACATACTATTAAAACGCCAGCCTTTCGGACACAAGTGCTGAATATATTGCATGACACTACGCTTTTTTAAAGAAAATATGGCTAATATATAAATATCACCATACCGGTACTATGACACACCGCAATTTATGATCTGACATCAGCGACGCTATTGACGTTTTGCTGATTCTCAAATGGTAGCCCGAAATAAAATTATGTTATTAACATAGAAATAAGCATAAACATTCAAATCGTATATGATTTAACAAATCTTCCACAATATTTTATATAGTCTTAAGTTATAGATTAAGGCTTGGCATAAAGGATGTGTATTAACATGAAAACACCTCGCACATTTCGACGGACGTTGCGTGAAACGTCACTACGTTTGCCTATCCGCACATTCCTGTATCGTTTTAAATACCATGCTGCGCTTCAAAAATTGGTTGTTGCCACATAAACGCAAGAACACTGCATGCTGTGTGTTCTCCTTTCGCTCTCTGTAGCAGCTCTTGTGTGTCTGCTGTGTTTTTCAAAGCCACATGCACAATTCCATAGTCTTATGAATTTCCTTGCGTAAAGAAATAAGACATTTTGACGATATTAAAAACGCGACTCGCCTTGATACCGTTTTTAATCACACACCGACGTCCAAATAACTTCATAATTTCATGACGTCCCATGATATTTTGTAATAGTCTGGCAGATACTTTGTAATGTACATTAACTCAATCGGAATTTATAACTAGTTGAACAAATAAAAAAGGCACATTACGTCGACCAGGGGTGGTAGGGCGTTACCATGGTAATAGAATGGCTGATTACATGCTACTGGTTTGCATTATTGAAGAAAAATTTGCATTGATTGTTGGTAATAAGTTACTGTTTGTAATGCTGTATGAAATTATTATTAAAACGCAATAATAATTAAATGAGAACGAGTGTCTACGAATATATTGATAGACCCTCGTACCAGGTTGGAATGGGTTCTAACCGCCACAAAGTACATCTATATCAGGCCCTTCAAGGGCTTCTCAAAACACTTAATGTAGGCCAAGGCCATATGGGGTACTAATAACACTGTCCATACATACATTCCGTAACCAGTAGAGTACTTACATCTGCCCAGTACAACCATTCCTATCGGGATCTCAATGTCACCGGCTATAAATGAGGCCCATTTGGGTACTTACAACCACAGACTACAGCCAGCCAAGGCAATATTGGTTACTCACCACCATATCAGTCTCTATATGGTTCTCACTATCACTGAGAACAGCTATACACTAGTACAAATCACAACCATATAAGGCCCAAAGGGGTACTCATCCCAAATAACTACAGCCTTCCATGCCCTATTGGGGTGCCCATAACCAATGAATTACAGCCATACCAGGTCCTATGGGGTACACACAAGTCACAACAACATAATACAGACATCCAAGGCCCAATTAACACCACCGATAACCATTGTGTACAGTCACATCTGACCCTGTGTGGTACTTACAACCACCGGTTACAATCATAATATGTCCTAAGGGGTGCTCGGACCAACTGAGTACAGCCATACCCGGTGCAATACAGCCATCCTATGCCTTTTTGGGTAATCCCCCCCCCAATTATGGCCATACTATTTGCAACCACTAAATACAGCCATACCAGACCCTATGTGTTACTAGTACTTACCACTACCAATTTCAGCCATCCTATGCCCTATGCCTTAATCTGAAACATTGTGATATTGTGTATAGGCATACTATGCCGGAGGGTACTCACATCTACAGACAAAAGCCATTCAATGCCCTATTTGGTACTTATCACTGCCTAGTACAGTCATTGCAGGCCAGTTTATGTTCTCACCTCCACAAGTTTAACCATCCCAGGTCCATTTGGATACCCACAACCACCAATAACAGTCATACCAGGTCTAATTGAGTACAGCCATCCTAGGCCCTATTCGATACCCACAACCACAGAAAACAGCCAGCCCAGACACGATTTGGTTCTCACTACCCCTGAGTACAGCCATCACAGGCCCTATTGGATACACATAAAACAGTCATCCAAGGCCCTATCGTGACCCATCCTCATAAACTTCAGCAGCTATCCCACGTTTTATTGTGTACCCACAATCACAGATTAAGCCACCCGGTCCTATTGTGTACCCACCATCACATATTTCAGCCATCCCAAGCCCTATAGTGTACCCAACACCACAGACTTCAGCTATCCCAAGCCCTATTGTGTACCCACCATCATATATTCCAGCCATCCAAAGCCCTATCGTGTACACGCCATCACAGATTAAGCCATCCCAGGCCCTATTGTGTACCAACCATCACAGTTTGACCAATCCCAGGCCTTATTGTGTACCCACCATCACAGATTTCAGCCACCCCACGCCCTATATAGTGTACCCACCATCACAGATTAAGCCATCCCATGCCTTATTGTGTACCCACTATCACATATTTCAGCCATCCCAAGCCCTATAGTGTACCCACCATCACAGATTAAGCCATCCCAGACATTATTGTGTACCCACCATCACAGATTTCAGCCATCTCAAGCCCTATAATGTACCCATCATCACAAATTAAGCCATCACAGGCCCTATTGTGTACCAAACATCACAGATTTCAGCCATCCCAAAACTTATTGTGTACCCAACCCACTTATTAAAGCCATACGAATCCATATAGAGTACTCACCAACACTGAGTGCAGCAATACTTGGCCCTTTTGGGGTAATGACCACCACCAAGCTCTAAGGAGTACTAAATGCAACCACTGAATACAGCTATACAAGACCCGATGTAGAACACACACCACTACCAATTCAGCCATGCCAGGCCCTAAGGGATACCAACCATCACAGAGTTCAGCCATCTTAGGCCCAAGAGGTGACTCACCATGTCCAATTTCAGCCATACCAGGCCCTAACTGGATCTCGACCCATTGAGAACAGCAATACTATGTCCTAAGGAGTACTCACCGCCACTGAGAACAATCATATCAGGCCATATGCTGTATTTTCCTACCCTGTATGCGGCCATATCTCACATGGTTGGGGTACCTATCAGAGGTAGACACAGACACTCCGGTCCAAAAGGTAATATAGAATACCCGATACAGTCATTCGTGGTTTAATGTGGTACATTGTACTCCATTTCCTGGCTCTGTGGTTACATAAAGTTGCCTGGTACAGCCATTCCTGGCTATTATGAAATATTAGTATCTAACAATGCCTGTCAAGACCATTCTTTGGTACATTGTACTCCGTTTCCTGGCTCTGTGGTTACATAATGTTGCCTGGTACAGCCATTCCTGGCTATTATGAAAAACTAGTATCTAACAATGCATGTCAAGACCATTATTGGCTCTTTCACATACAGTCTGGTACATCAAGTCCAGATACAGCAATTCCTGACTACATGCGGTATGTAACACATACATTACTGGCTCTAGACAAATTTGGAAATATAAGCAAAGGCTTTAAACTATGAATATTAACACTATTTTAAGGGTAGTTTTACCTTAAACGACTTGACCTTTCAATGGTCAGTATACCACAACGATTCAGGTAGTCGCCATAAGATAAGTATGCACCTACCAATCTTTTGCCCAGAGGAGAGTGGCGGGCAGAAAAAAGAAATAAGAATAAAAGTATTTCTTGGTCTAATTCCCAACCTAGAGAAAACGTTGTCTGAATCCCCACAGTAGCAAATGCTTAATGTTTCAAATAGCCTGCCATCTTTAAATAGTATAGTATAAACTTCCCAACACCATGATCTAAAAATCCAGCCTAAGTCTATTTTCCAGGATCCGGAATCAAACGGCGTGTCGAATTCCCGTCTGTTGGGAATTGTCTTCTGTCTAAAGTCCCCTGTATGCCACCGCTCCCCCACCCTGGGACAAAATATTGATACATTACAGTGTACATTACATTCTTATAAACATGTTGTCAAACCATTAAACACTGTAACATATAGAGATTCAACAATCAAAGAAAAACAATTCACGGCTGCCATATTGTACATCACATAGAATCACTTCAAGAAATAATGTTCCGTTACAAAATTTAAATAGATTTAATATATCACTTCTAATGAAAGAATTTACACTTAGAATATCTGCTATCACATCTAAAACAAAATAAAATGTTCAACATACTTTGTAATAACAATTTACGACGACATATCATATTTTCAGGTAATTTATGAAGTTTGACCTTGAAATGACCTTGACCTTAAATGATCATTTTTCAAGTCCAATAGGAGTACAATACAAAGTTAATAATCTTTAGACAAACATTTAATAATACCATTAGAAATAATACTGTTAATATTTGAATACTAAAAATTTAAATAGGGAAGCAGCAGTCTAAGAATGTCATCTCGGCCAACATGTACATGCATAATAATGTCAGTTTTGAAACAGTTTAAATATTTTGAATTAAAAATTGAACTAAAATTAAGAAAATACGTGCTTACCAACACAATTATCACTTTTAGTACCAACTTGACTAAAAGCATATGCTAAAACAAGAAACAAGTGAGGAAACATCATCTTTTCAGCTATTTTTCGTAATTTGACCTTGAAATGACCTTCAAATGACCTTGACCTCAAAGTTGTCAGTTTTGTATGTCCATTTGATGCACATTATCAAATGAATAATATCCAAGCAAATATTTGTGACTACATACATAAATAAAAAAATTGCATGAGAACATAGAATTTTGAGCGAATGCGTAAATTATGGTGGCCATCTTGGATGCCATCTTGGATTTCCGGGTACGCACAACGCATTGACAATTTATACCGGCAGTTCCATATAGTACAGACATAGGCGAACATTTTGGTATATAACATTGCGTGTACTTTTTAGCTGTCACATCCCCACAAAGAAACCAATTGGCACTCCACTATATGGAGACAAGCACTGGTATTTATCATGTTTTCTATAGTAGGGGTGGGTACGTCAGGTAGGCTATTCATATGGCCGTTTAAGCATTTATGTGTAAAGCCATGATATATTTTCATCAAAAGAAGTTAATACCTTCATATAAAAAGGAAAATTATGTGAATGGGAAAATAGTATTGTTTTTAAAACAATTGAATATCATTCGATTTTGAACAAATGAATAAAAATGGCAATATTTTGCTCCTTTTTTGCATTTTTTTAAGAACATATATCCAATGCAGCCTCATTGTCATAAAAAATATAAAATTTAGAGTATATTGTATCATTACTGAACAGAAATAAGATATTTAAACAATTTTAAAGTATTGACTACCAGCATTCATTTTAATGGTCTTTTTCTTAAATGGCGGCCGTCTTGACGGCCATCATGGATTTAAGCCCTTGTCCGGGATATGGCAATAGACGCGCAGTTCTGAAAAGTACATATCTTGCTCCTACTTGTTGTATAAATATATTATCCTTGCTCAAAAAAGTAAATAAAAGTGCCCTGGCTCTTGGACCATTACATTATGTATCTGACAGCCACTTTATTTAAGTGATACACCAAGTGCAAATCAGACTTTACAAAGTGCAGTCAAGACGACTGACATATATAAGGGGAGAGCCGTAACTAAGTTTCGAACTTGTGGCTCGACCCTTTTACCCATGTTTATAAAATGTATTTATAGATGTATGACAAATATTGTATATTTGGTGGGTAATAAAATATGTTTAAACTAACGACTGACAATGGTTTATAACTCCATACAATGATGAGGGCGGTTCTGAATATGTTTACAATGACATTTAATCAGCCATTTGACAGGAAGTCCTGGTGATTTTTTTTTATATCCGGCTTCTTTAATACATGTATTGTGGTGTCCAGGGTGCAGCATCTTATATACACAGAACGTTTAAAGGAAAGTGAGAATCCTTGGGCGGCAATAGTCATAAGAGAATATATCTCGTTCAATGAATTCAGATTATTCGAGTTAATAATTGCGTTAATATATGCAATAAGTTAAAAACCAAAACACACAAATAACATAGGGCAATTCAATATTTAATTCCGTATAAAATCTAACTTGAACAGAAAACAAACACCATAGACAGCCATCTCTCCCGTCGAAAGGACAATAATTGTGCCAAAAGGTATTCGATACAAACAATAAGTCTAACATAAGTTATGTGAAATTTTTTCAATCCCGTGATAAATGTTTGAAATACACAAAACAGCTTCATCTCTATTCAAATTTACTGCATACAAAGTAAAAAAGAAGCATCTATTACACGAAAACCACGTTAACGGTGACCTAGATCCAACCAGTCTAACTTTCAATCCCAATTGTTGTCTTCACAAAAGTTACATACATTGCAAGGTTCGTCAGGATATCTCATTCCTAACTAATGTCATTTAGCAAAACACAGTTTATATATGCTTAGTAATTGTGACATTGACACACATTAACCATTATACACTGCAAGTTTCAAAATGATATCGCATTCAAACCAACAGTTATCAAGTAAAAGTGTTGTTTTTTCTATTTCTATTAACGATGGTCTTGCAAAAGCGACGATGTCCTTACATACAACGAGTGACGTATTATATAAAAAAGACGTTTTTTTGTAAAGATGTATCTTAATGGCTTTTATTTAAATTAGACAGGAAGGTTTTAATATATGGAATAGAATTTGAAAATGCCTCTTTCGGCACTGTATTCCGTTATTTATATATTATCTTAAATAAGGATCTGCTCATAACTTAATGTTATTTTTAATACACAATTAAGAAAAAAACGTACTAAATCAAATACAATGTCTATCGGAAAATAAAGTGTTTGTAACATTTTAGCCGACCTAAGCCGGGAAGCGGGGCAACGTCCTATTTGCACATTTTAACGTTATTCAGAATGTAACTATGATCAATTTGACGATAACATTCCGTAGGATCTACTGTGCTTTTAAAAGCATTTGAGTTGATCTTCCAGCAATATGTATATGTCTTCGCCAAAGTCATATTTGTTTAGTTGGGCATTATGCCTTGTATGTTTTTATGTTTTCTGTGCTCGGCTGGTTCAGGTGGGCATAGTGCCTTGTGTGTTTTTATGTCTTCCCTGACTTAATATTATCTCTTTGATAGTGATCCAAAGGAATTTCGTTCGAAACATCCAACATTTTCGTGTGTATCTCTGACGTCGACGTCACGTTACGCTCACTTTGCGTTAGATCACTAGCCTTTTTGAGACCATTTTTAATGTGTTATTATGTTCATAAATTGAAGCTTTTGACATGGCATGATCACGAAATGACTATTGAATATCGAATAAATATCTTATTGCCAATCTTTTGTCGTCAGTCATTTTTGCTATTAAGGAAAAATATCACGTGCTTGACGTTACGAATGACAACACAACCTGTGTATGACGTCACCAACGGTAAGGCGAGTCATAGAAGCCACCAAGTACCCATTGTCATTACATTGCTATTGCTTCCATAAAAACTGTTTGGGTTGAATTTGCGTGAAAACGGTTTAAAGTCCGCAAAATGCGAGAGTTACCTTACCAACAATCATGAATTTTCAGAGAAACATTGCTTATGTATGTTATTAGTTACTGCCAGCTAAAGTTTGAGTAAAAACGCACACTTAACACTAATCGATCGACAACACAATTGTATTAATTGTTTTTATAGAGTATTTGTCACCATTTATTTACGTCAATATCAAACGATTTTTAGCCAAAAACTTAACAACAATAAGGTGTAATACATGTACATCGTGTTTACCGTGTATTGATAATCGTCGTACATTTCAACTTCTAGAATTGCGCCGTCATCGCAATATTGAAAGTCAAGGTAGTTGACACCGCTACATTTGTCTAGCATGAACACATTCTGACCTGCTCTAACAGCGATACCACATTCACAGACCGGACCACCGGCTCCAAAACAGAACTGCGTCGATTCTTGAACCTGTCAAGCAAATGCAAATTACCGCCGTTATTACAGAAGTAAAACTAGAAATGCACAAACTGACAAAACAATTTTACGAACAAAAATGAATCATGCAAAACACTGGTTTCGTTGTATAATGTTAAGATACTACAACAACACAGACAAAGCACACAGTTACATACTTGTAATATCCAAACTACATGTATACGTAATACTATTGTGATAATATCCAGAACAAGAGTATGGCTATACGAGAGGTGTTCAACCTATATTTGAACAAAACTGAACATCGGA
Source organism: Spisula solida (assembly GCA_947247005.1). Classification (NCBI taxonomy): domain Eukaryota; kingdom Metazoa; phylum Mollusca; class Bivalvia; order Venerida; family Mactridae; genus Spisula; species Spisula solida. The sequence goes on from OX365946.1 coordinate 17,394,466, forward strand.
TTTTCCCCCAATAAACACAATAAAATCGATTTATTTCTATTGAGCCATGTACGAAAACGTGTTTTAAAAGTAGTATATACACTAATTTTGTTTCATATTTGCATTATTTTTCAAATCAAAATTAACCATCTTGTAGAGGGTATTGTGTTTTGGTTTTTAAGACAAATTGCTCCTAAAGAATAATAAAAAAGTGAAAGTATATTATTAATTACCATGTCAGTGAAGATAATCAGTGATATTTGTCATATGAAGGGTGATATACGATCACCTGCTTGTTTTTGCTAAATGGCACCAAATATTAAAAATCACCAAAATTGTCGAAAACTGTCCATTAGTTCTCTGATATCTAAGACAAATCCAATAACCCAAAGTTGGATGGCAGCAAAGTTGTAAGATTCAGTAGCAACTTTCAATCGAATTTTTCGAAAATGTTAGATGCAGAATTCCGGAAGAATGCGGTGTTTATTAGCTCAATATTAGCTCAATGCCATGCAAAACAAAGAGGTCTTGGAAACTGTATATGCAACAACGGAACAGTGATGGAAAAAACATGTGTCGTTCCTGGGGAGTTATGTTTTATCTTAGATTAAATTATTACATAGACAGAATCTGCTATTTTAGAAAGTGTCATGATGAAAGACATAAGTTGAAGTTTGTAAAGATTGGTGTATTCGCGGCCGCTTTCATGTCTTGTTTTCGATATTTTGGAAAAGCGGAGTTTTTTTTCGACAGCACTTGGAAGTTTTTTACCTTAAAAATGCAAAATTAACACACTCGATACGATAGTTGATTCTGTTAAAATATAAATAACACATGGCTGCGAGGGTGATGGTAAATAATACCAACCCGAGAATGGTTATATCACCCGAGGCGAAGCCGAGGGTGATATGACTATTCAAGGGTTGATATTATTTACTGTCACCCGAGCAGCCATGTGTTATTTATTTTATTATACCGAACAAAATTACAACCATTTATTATCCCAGATTTGTAGAAGCTGGTGCGATTTTTGTTAACGATTTTCTTGATAGAAACGGTGCTTTGTTATCCTTTAATGACTTCTTATCCAAATACAATATTAATACCAATTTTCTTCAATATCAGAATATTATAGGCGCCATCAGGAGATTACTTGCACAAATGAATTTTCATCACCTGGCTGTAAATGAAGAAAATCCACTACAACCATTCTGCGTAAAAGTGCTTCTTAAACAAAGTAAAGGTTGTAGAAACATTTACGACTTATTAAATTCTAAGAATTATGAAGCAAACTCAAAGTTAAAATGGATCAACGAACTGAATGTGAATGCAGATTTCAATTGGAAATATAGTTACAAATCACCATTTAACATAACAACAGATCCAAAATTACAATGGTTTCAATTCAAAATCAACCACCGCATTCTTGGTACTAATCATCTTTTATATAAAATGGGAATTAAAACAAGCAATATGTGTTCTTTCTGTAACAACCAAAGCGAAACCCTAAAGCATCTCTTCTGTGACTGTCACCATTCTTCTGCTTATTGGGAAGAAATTAAACGATGGATCAATACTAAATGTCCCGAGATCAGTACTAACTGGACGACATTAGACTTACTTTTAGGGAACGATAAAATCGATAAAGCCACAACATATATAATTACATTAGCCAAGTATAATCTATACCGTTGCAAAATTTTGAACATCCCACTTTCAGTTAATATATTAAAGAATCAGGTCAACTTACTCCTTAACACAGAATTATACATCGCCAAAAAAAACAACAAAGTATCAAAGTTTGACAATGATTGGAAAAACTATTCACCTTTGATCACAAATTAAATCTTATTTATGTGACAAATAATACCCAGTTTACTCAACACTGCAAACTCTCTCCTTAATGTTCACCTTTATGCCTTGTCTAAACATTAATATTCTGTAAATCATGAATTATGAATGTATATATATATATATATATGAAATAAACGGGGTTACCCTTACGGGGCCCGAAAAAAAAAAAATAAAAAAATAAAATATATCAAAATACATTAAAAAAAAAAAAAAATTACAACCATTTTGCAAAATAAAATATCAACAAATGTAAGCAGAACTTAGATTGCCGTTATGATAATTTTACATGTACAATCTCAGTCCTTGTACGTTTCTAATGAGTTGGTGCTATATTTAGTAAATCTTGTCAGTTTCAACGGTTGAAATCGACAATATTTACTAAAAATAGCATGTGAAATATATACAAACATATAAATAGCATACGGATACTCTCTAGCAGGGTGTTTTCCGGACTCAAATAGTACAAATTTCTATAAAGAGCCCAGCCTCGTTTTTACTAGTAGTGATCGAACAAAATATGACCTAGTGATCGAACAAAATATCACACGGAAGGTCTATGGGGAAAAACATAGAGAGGTCACGTGAGGTATAATAATATAGGATATTACATATACATTCTTCAATGGTTGTTTATATATCTTGATACATTACTTTACACGATTGAATAAATACAATTCGATTTCGATGTGAAATTTATGGAAGTACTGGATGTTCAGTTTTGTTCAAATATAAGTTGAACACCTCTCGTACGTTCTAAAATCAGAGTATGCTCTGAAATGGACTTTCATTCAATTACGTCCAAATTTATTCGCTGATATAAATGTTGAAAAACGAATCTTGATACTAATGTGTACAAACTTCTTACCTCTATCTGGTAATTTATATTTTCAAACAACATGTAATCACCTTCTGTTTGCTGCTCCCACCATCTAAAAGTCATATACTGAGGTGTAAATTAACGTTTTATTTTACATGACATTTGTACAATAAAAGTTGCGTCTCTTACGAAGGACATTTACATCACTGTAATACGTTGAATAGTCTTTAAGTTACCTTTTACATATTGGGAGTACAGTACAGCCTCTCAAGAACTACATCCTTGTGGAAACACAGCGTTTGGTTGGTGTTCAGACGATGTTGCTCTGGAGAGGTAAACTAGATTGTTTATTGTCACTCCTTAAACAAACTGTTAATGTTACTAAAGAGAGGTTGTTGCATGTACTCAATTAGTGGTCGACTATAGAGAGATTGCACTGTAATTAGTAATGTCGAAACAACATACATGTATAATACAATTACAGCAAACCATTGATGTGTTAAACCCTTTCGTGTGAAAGGAAATTGTAGTGGAAAGTACGTTAGAGTATCATACGATCCGATTGATAGTTGCAAAACAAATATTGTACCTTCCATCAGTAGTTTTCATGTGTGGATCACCTCGCGCGTAACATAACTTATTCTGATAACTTTCCCAGGACCAATTGTTTTCCGAAGTTATAATCTCTGTCACTGTGACCTTGAAGTAGAATCAATTACGAATACATCTGACATATATAAAACTATATTAGTGAATATGGATATTGTGTGCTCACCTCACTCGAATATATACCTTTCATAATTCAAAATGTATTTCATATATCAAGTGAGCCGTAGCTCAAGATCCCAAATTAAGTGTTCTGAAATTGAATATTGAATTCAGTTCGAGTGGCATACCGCACAAATATATAATGTTTTTCTCTCTTCGCATGCAAATATGCTGCATCAGAGAATAACGATCAGGTACGAGTACATGTACATTACAGATGCATTTCAATTTGTCTAGCTAATCTTTCATGCACAATAGTCAATCCAATTGATTTTATTGCAGTCTTATAACAAATATAACATACTGAAGATGAAATCTGTAAAAGTTAATGTTGCAAATGCTTGAAAAGTTAGTAAGGATAACCTCAACGGATTACCCCCCTTTACTATATTGACTTTAGCCAGGACTATGATGTTTTGTTTACAACATATATCATGTTGTACCCACATGTACATAATTCTGATGTCGTCTTCTAATCAACTGGCAGCCACCTCTAAAGGCAAAATTACTAAATATGATAAACCAAAGACATTGTTATTAACAAATCGATTACTATGATATAGATACAACTCTAGCCTTAATAATAAACAAACAAAGCAAATTATGAACACTGTACGGTCGACTGACCGCCAGTTATCAGTGTAGATTTTAAGAGTATATCATTAAAAGTATGTATGCACTAAATAACAAAATTTTCTTTTTTATTTGTAAACAGAGGCTAGTGTTTTCTCCGGCACAATATACTACTCATGAAGTTGTCAATACCGTTTAGCATAGCAAAAAACTTACATAGTTGTGTACTTAAAGATATGATTTATATAAACATATACATAATACAATTATATACATGTATATTGGTATAGCTGTATACATAATTTTGTAAACAATTTCAATACATTCATCAAAACACCATTTATTTTCTGATCCTAAATGTAGGAAACATTATGTTGTTAACCCTCCAGAACCCGGCGTGATTAGAATAATATGTATGTGTATAGATACTTATAACAAAACAAGGGCAAACCCTTTCAAATTGAAATAGAAAGTATGACAAAGGTTTCATACTAGTTAGCAATAACGAGCTTTAGAAACGTTATAATAAGAACTTTTGTTTGATTTCACTTCCATTTGCCATTATGAGGTAGAAAGTTGGGTTGACCAAAACGAAAAGTGTATCTTGATGTGCAAAGCGTTGTCAACAGTTTTCCAATTTTGCATTCTTATTCATGACTAGTGTGAATGTACACTTCGAATTTTAAAGTGGTGTCATGGAAAGGGAATGCCACTTTTTGGCAGTTAAATGGCTTGTGGGGACTGCATTTGCTTTGGAAACTTTTATATTACCTTGACACCATCTTGTCGATATCCTTGCCATATCTTATGGCTTACAGAGTCCGGTACAACAAACCGTAGGTTGTAACCTGTTTTATCATCGTATGTGTGGTCAACTGTGACAACTTCAAAACTGTAAATTGCATATCGGTCCCATGTATCTCCGGGTTTGAGAGCCTTTAGGAAAATGAAATAGAATTAGGTAAAAAGACATAGTGTACCTTATTTAGTTGCATAATGATACTTTTATTTAGAATTTTACAAACAAAACATATAAGATCGTCAATATAATAATCATAGCTGGGTCGGTCGGTTGTTTGGCCCGTGCATAAATCGCTGGCTTAGAATTAGAAGGTCGTAAAGTTCAAATCCATAGTTTGAGAAAACAAGAAAAAACTATCATAAAAAATTGCTCTTTACTTATGTAAACAGTTTTTTATACTTCAGTTTGGTAAACATGACCATAATAATCATGATTATAAGCTCATATGAAGCGCACTGAGTTGCAGATTTTTAGTGCTTACATGTACGACATCCTCATTCTAAGCCAGCGAATCATATAAGTCCGCCCTGTTTTCTGTTACTATTGATCGGATTTCAACGCAATTGTGCCTGACTTATTAGTACCTAATCTTGTTATGCAAATTGTCGGAATACTTTGTTCGGATTTACATAAGGAAGTTATTGCCCATCGTTTATTTCACTTACAATTTTATCAGCGAAATGTCTCTGTACTGATTTCAACCCAAGCTTTGCACGACTTATAAGTACCAAGTCTAGTCGTGTGTATCATTGGCGCACCTTGGTCGGTTCAATTGTATAGAAGTCATTGGCCTTTGTTCTTATGAACTCAAAATTTTGTCCGCTTTATTACCATTTGTCCGATTTCAACAGAATTGCTACTTATATATGACTTAGTACAGCAGTATCTAGGGGTAATTATCAGTGATATTTCTTGTTTACCTTGATTTCTGCATCAGTTATGCTAAGTTGTCCTGAACAATCATCCAAATGTGTACCGGTATGTGGGTCATACAATGTCAAGCGATAAGTGCAAGATGATACACCAGACGTTTGATAAAGGCAACCCATTGGTACCGTAAACAGAGCACGTACAATCGTTGAACTTCGTCTTGATAAATAGATGTCAGAGTCAAGAATCTGAATTGAAACAGCGACACACATTCAATGAAAGTTTATGCAATACGAAAGCTGTGAAACAATTCAACTTACTAGTGGAGATGTACACACTGAATCTGAAAAATAAACCTGATAAACATATTATGTTGAGGGGGTCTTCTCAGAGACATATCCAACTGACTGACTGTCTTATCACCAGTGCGTATAGGGAAGAAAATCCTGAATAACGTTTTCAACAAATCATAGGTTGTCTCATACTTTTCATCATTTGGTAGTTCATAGGCTACCAGCAAACTATAATGGCAAAATTCAATACGACCACCTCTGTGCACACATCTGGGGGATTAACTCCCAAAATGTAAGGCGGCCAACTAAATCTTTTTAAGTTCACTGTGTTATTTCTGAAAGCCGTTATTATACTCAATTATTTTTTAAAAAAATGAACATGCCGTTATAATTTATTTCATAGACTTAATCTATTTTCACCACTATTTAAAGAAATCGACTTCTTGATATAAAGAAATACATTTTCTGACTGACCTCACAAAATGCATTTTCTGAGATCAAAAAATTAATTATTGTTATCAATAGTTCGATTTCTTTGTATCAAAATATCCTCATTTGATATCAACTGACTTCGTGAAAACCTAAATTCCTATAAAATTGAATCTAGGTCAAGTTTTGTTTTGTTTGAATGTCGAATTTGACATTGAAAAACTACAAAAACTTATCTTTATTGACAAAAAAATGTATATTTTTTCCATAGCTTACCAATTAAGCACATTTGTTACTATTCACCCTGTACATTACAATAAATTACAAGGCCTTTTGTTTGTGTACATTTACATAATATATAACGAAAGCACCTTTACTTACTTAGTCTCGTCCAATTACAAAACTTACGCGCAACACATACGTATTGAATACGTGTACGTTGTAACGGCATTTAACACATGCAAAAACGTTGTATAGAAATGACTTAGTCACATAACATTATATTTAGTTGACCTAACATATTGGGAAATAATTTGCCAGTGGTGCGGTCACATGTTATATTTACCGTTAGATGAACCACAGGTGATTATATAGATAATGAAATAATATGGAAAGCCTATATAATATCAAATACTAAATGATAAAAACTATGCAGTCACCTGTGGTTTGTTTAACTGTGCATGAAGTCGGTCAATTGAACTTGTCTAATGAGAAAACCCCTCGACATAATCCGTTTATGCAGTTTCCTTTTTCTGTTTCACTTAATACTGTACAAGTCCAGGAGAAGCATGTCTTGTTACAGAAGTTTTACCTCCGTTGTTGAGGAATCGTATTCTGGGACGGGTGTTATTTTCAGTTTCCGACTCCATTATGTTATGTTTAAGGGTCGAAATGAAAACTGATCAAAATTTGTAACATTCAGACATACGTAATTTAAGAAACTGGTGCCATTACCTTGATTCCAGCGAAGAACTTTCTACTCAATATTTCGTTTGTATTCTTGTTTATTCGACATCCACATGTGACCTACAAGTTTAAATGCAAGATGTAAAGTTATGGATATTTCAATACAAAAGCACATATAACGATGGCGGGCACATACTTATAAGCTTGGTGGATTGAAATGTATTAGCCATTAGTCGGAGAGGCTAAAGCAAAGGGGTTAAGCTTTAAAGGTCAATTGGTGCATGCATTTAAGTTCTAAGGCGAATAACCTTAAGTGCACGTATGCTAGAAACTATGATAAACAATACTGATGGTTTGACATACTTGACCTACATATTTTACTAATGTACTCATATTTAGGCTACATAATTCACGTACTTACATTGAAACCTAACCCTGTTGATCTTGTAGGTATGTCGTATTCGTCCATCATTAATTCATCAAGGTTGTCTGAAGGACCTCTTGTTACTACTAATGCATCATCTATATACCTAAGACAGACACAAAGTTCTATATCAAAACTATACGGACGTTTTGTTTCTGCCAATGTGGTTCTGTCACTATGGCACCACCTTTACAAACGCACGACGTGTTTTCTTTTTCGGTATTGTCTAGTTCTGTCAATGTGACATACTCGCTATAACAAAATAACAATACATAAAGGAACGCTGTTTACAATCGCGGGTCTTTCGCAATGGCGCCATGGCAACAGAACAAAGCAACAAATATGTGGAAAGCATCCTTCGGTAGTAAAGTCATTGTTAAACAGATCAAACGGCACGTTGCTCTTTCGTAATTGCAAGGGAGCGACAACAACAAAAGGACAAATGCGACGGAAATAACGTCGATTTAATTCAATGCGTTCTATTATCTAAACTTCGAGGGTGAAAGTATAAAAATAACACGATCCTGGAGTGATATGACTGTTCAAGGGTTGGAAATATTAACTGTCACCAAATCAGCCAAGAGTTATTTATTTTATTATATACCTAACAAAATTACAAGCATTTTACAAAATAAAATATCATCAAATGTAAGCATCACTTAAATTGTCGTAATGATAATTGTACATGTACCATCTCAGTCCCAATACGCTTCCAATGATTTGATGATTGAAATACACACACTTATATAAATAGCATTACGGATACTCTCTAGGAGGGTGCTTTCCGGACTTAAATAGTACATATAATTTTATAAATAGCTCAATCTCGTTTTTGCCATGTGATCGTACAAAATATCACATGCAGGCCTATGGGGAAAATACATTGAGAGGTCACGTGGGTTTAAATAAAATATATTAGTTATGGTTAATAACAAAAATCCGGAAAGTAGTTGTACACTTGTAATGACAATATAACTGGCACACAATTGTTGTGTTAAGTGACATAGGCAGTGAGGGAAAATTGAACAATGTATCATTAAACATATCAGCGAAAATATCTGGGAATACGAAATAGAATAAACGGAAAACGAACTCAAGACGTGTCATAAAAATGTAAACACAAATCGACAAATTACCAGTTAACAATGTACGTATCTGTTTCGTCTTCGGGGTACGAACATCGAAATTGTAGGACTGGCTTATAAGCATTTTTCAATGATCCACCAAATACCGCAGTAACTGGTTCATGTCGTACTGTCGGAGTAATGATCGGCCCTTTAAAGGAATTCTCTGGAACTTGAAAAATAAACTATAAAAATCAATCATCTAATATCTTTTTCTGATCAAGGTAAACGTAGGTGTTGCTTCTATTTTCTGTTATCCTTCCCTGACAGATTTTGAAGTTTCATAAAGATTTATAACATTAAAGGCACTGGCATTTTGCATTCGTTAATAACTGCTTAACAATATCGCCACCAATGGGGCCACAAGGAAGTAGTTAAACCATTCGTAATACATAACTCTGTTGTACGAAAGAGTTAACTGTTTATCTAATATACATTTAACAAATCTTTCAAGTGAGCATGCATACATTTACCAATAACTCGTCAATACGTGTTTGATCTTGTTGAAATTTTTAACACATGCAGCTTGGATACGTGGGAATACAATTGATTGTATTACACTTTGATAACAATTTTCATTAACATAATTAACAACCGATCACATCACCTTGTGTCGCATATGTATGGCCCTATCTTTGATGAGGGGGTATATTGCTTTTCGGTCTGTCTGTCTGTCTGTCTGTCTGTCGGTCGTATAACATGGTTTCCGTTCGTTCAATAACTCAAGAACGCTTTGACCTAGGATCTTCAAACTTTACATGGAGGTAGGTCAGCAACAGGAGATGACCCCTATTGATTTTGAGGTCAAAGGTCACTGTGAACTTCACCATTTCTGACTATTGGGCTACCACGGGAGCATACGTGATTTACAAACATCTCTTATTTTATCGTGTGTTCATCGGGTGTTTAATGCAGCTATGTATCCTCTTTGTTGATCAAGTTCATGTTCAAGTGTATGATCTTATTACGGAGACATAAATAAAGAACACATTGATAATAATAAAGCCCAATTTAGTTTATTAGAGTTACCTCCCTTTGACCATAAAATTTGACCATTAAAAAGTTAAAAACCATCATGTTGTTTTGTGAAAATCGCATTATTTTGTGTTTTTTTAAATGTAATGATATATCTTAAATTCTAAATGGCCATACATAAAAACAATTTGCACCTACGCGTAAATGTCACGTGATTTACGTGTTTTGATGTTTCATGGTTCAATGATCCGCAACAATTAACTTCACTTTATTTCTTTAATATTGTGTTATTCAATAGCATATATACAAACTTTCATGCAGAAATATTTATAAATAAAAACGTTATGCGGTAAGAACACGTGCCAACTTATAGAATTTGTTAAGTGTAGTTGGCATCTTTATTGTCGTAATTAAACATGAAAAAGATACATATCCAACCATCAGATATAGCCGCTGATCAGACAATATAGAGATTCCCGCCTTCACTTGTAGGCAAGACTGCTAGATTTGAAGCGATATCATAGAGGTACGTCTGGGGTGATGAAATACTGGCACTCGAAACAATTCTATAACTTACCATGGTATATAATCTATATTTATACAATGGTGCAAAACGTGAAAAATAGTCTTTAGATTTGAATGTTTTTTCTGATATAAAGCACAGCCTAACTCGAGTTAACAGTTGCAAAGAAAATACACTAAACTTGATCGCACCGGTAAGCATTATTTTCGAAAGTTTTTGTAAAAGCGTAGAAATAATTTTCCTCAAAAATGTTTTCCCAGACATAGACCCCCCTCCGCTGACTTGCGGTTTAACCAACTTATTTGAAACGAGCGTTTTCATTGGACAAACATTTGAATGTATGTCAAGCATCGTAGTTCCCGCGAACTGTCAAACAGTAACCGATATAGAGAGATAAAAATAAAACAACTAATATATGCTAATGATTGACTCTATTGCTCAATATTTTGACCTAAATACGGTATTAATCAAGAGGTGAACACTTGTTTTATTCACATAGCTTTTAGTACGAACATTATGAATGTAAAATTTGTTATGTCGTTGTGATGCCACTCCATAACTCCATAACACCATGACGTCATTTCCCGCAATATTCAAAGACATGACGCAAAGGTAATTGTATCATTGATAAAAATTAAAAGGTTTTTTATAAATTTTATGTTATCTTAGATAGGTGCATTTGTACTAAAGTGGTCAGATTTTCATGGTATCAAAAACAAGAATTGGCTTTCGATATCTTCATAAAAAACATTGTTAGAACTACACTTAGTCGCAAAAGAAAGTATACATTGTTCATACTTTGAAATTGTATCCTTTGGCGTTGACAGAACTAAACGAAATTTTGTATTAACAAAACTGTATGTTTATCTGACATATTTAGATCAAACAATAACATGTCAATAAATACAATATCCCACAAATGAAGTCAACAGCTTCGGTACCTGGAAAATTGAATTAACAAAAATGTTAAATATTTTATATGTCCGCCTCCGACGTAAAATGTACGAGACATTTACGCAGTGGTGCAAATTATGTTTATGTATGTTAAATTTGACTAGGTATATCGTCAAATTAAACAAAAACACTCAAAATAATGCGAATTTTCACTGAACAGCATGATGGTTGTGATTTTTGTACCAAAAACTAGTCATATTGCTTGGTCAAGGGGTGGTAACCATGTGAAAAAAGTTGTTTTTATGAGGTGATAAGTTCTACTTTGTTGTAAACCTTTGTTTCCTTATTTATGTCTCCGTGATAAGTACATACACTTGAAAACGAACCTTATCAGCAAATCGGGCATATAGCTGCATTAAAATATTGACAAACGCCCGATGAACACACCGTGACAAATGTGTGACATTAGCTCACGTTGATGTCATCATTTTTATTCTGTTTGTTACAATTGCAATCAGATGTAACAAATTCGATTGAATTGTAATGCCAAAGTGATTCCACGCCCAATGGCTTCATTTTATTATTTCTAAATGGATTATAAAAATATTGTTATCAAATTAAAGACCATGCTCTCTAGTTTCTAATTATGTAAATGTATTGAAAATTACGCCAGTATTAATGAAATGTTTATTAAATACAAACTGCACCTCAGTGACTGTGTGGTCCATTTTCCGTGTTATAAACCTTTCTAAGATATTATAAATTTAAAAAAAGTGAACTCTCTATTAATGATACAGTTACCTGTGACATGACGTTGTCGTTCTTAAACGTCAGAAAGTCAAGATTAAAATTTACTTGTGCCGGGGGCAAAAGGGTTGTCAATATTGAGACGATATATTCAATAAATATAAAAAAACAGATGTATATTTACTTCGCAGTTCTATTTAGCGATCGAAGTAACCCATAACAACGTTTAACCAATCAGATGACTCGTAAAATCTTCTTACCGGTCATGTGATAGCATTGGAATTCAGAGGGGATCAATGTCTTGCAAAAATCGAAATTCAAGACCGATTTCAGCGAAACTTGTGGGTTTAGTGACATGATTCCAGTTTGACGGGCGAGTTAAATTCGTTTTCTGTAGGACTACATAATGTTATCGAGATACCTTTGAATATAACAGTTCGACAGCGTTCAAATCAAGCGACTATTTTTCACGTTGCACCCCATGGTATGACTATTAATTATAGGCGGTGGCAAAATATGGAATTGTTTCTCTGATCGAGTTTGGAAGACTTGATCAGCGTCTACCGCGCATAGAAGACAAGACAGCTAAGTTTCAGTTCGGATAGCTAAAACAAATGCACAATAGATTCAGGGTTATTGGGACTACCAGAGTGTATGCAACAAAGTTTATCAATAAAAAATTAAGAACTAGGAGACAGCTGAAGATTATGCAGCTGATCTGAAGATGCTGTATGATAAAGCACATACCTACCGGGACAGAGGAACAAAGGAAGATCTTGCCAGAAAGTTCCTAGATGGATTAAGTGATGACGAAATCAGATTTGAGATAGAATTTTATAAAGAGCCTGGCAAAATAGATGATGCAGTCTACCATGTGGGCAAATTTATACAGGCTATGAATAGTAGCGCGGCAGGTAGAAAAATAGGGCGGCTAGACGGGCTACCCAATCAGAAGTAGAGGCTGAAACTGACATTTGTATGGTGTTGAGGGTACCAGGAAAGGGAGCTAGGCAGAAAAGGTCAGCAAAAAAGGTGGGTCAGAATCTATACAAGCAGAATTACTTGAGAGGCTAGGCCAGCTAGAGGAAGCACATAGAGAGATTCAACCGAGGAAGTCAACATCTCAGAATAGAACGTATTTAGAGAGATACAACTGTCACACGACCGGTCATTACACCCACGACTGTCCAGATAGAGGGACATCAAGTGAAGGAACAGGATTTAACAGAAAAGACGATGTGAAGAGCTCAGAATGGAATCTGAATTTAAACATTCACGGACCCATCCCAGTGGCAGAGATGTGGTCGAACTAGTAGATGTCAGCCACCTAGAGAAACCAGAGGTGAAAAAGGGTGGATGATGAAGATCCACAGATTGAACAGGTAGAGCAGATGAGAACAGAGAGAGAGGGAAGAACTCATTGATGGAGTTAATGCTAATGGAATGGTAGAGGGCGTGAATGTGTTATTCTTTTTAGATACAGGAGCGATGAGGACCGTAATGTCCTCCAGGGTATTTGAGAAGATACCGGTAGGAAATAGGCATAGGTTTGGAAAGCTTACAAAGTGCGAAAGGTTCGCCAATTAGAGGGTTGGGCAGAGCAGACTTTCATATTGCCAAAGGAACATACGAGGCGTAACATGAAGTAGTCGTTGCTGATAATTATAGAAGATGATGTTTTTTGGGTTTCGACATTCTCATTGGAGGTCAGAAAGAACCAGCTGATTTGGTGTTTAGTAAGGGTTTGATAGTCTATGACGGGGAAGAGATTTCATGTTTCCAGGTAAGGAAAAGGAATAGGTCAAGGAGAGATGCTGTTACTGATGTGATGTGTATCCCGTTTAGGACAGAGGCGGTCAAAGAAGAATCTGCCCAAAGATAACTGGAAAACCATGAAGTGTAACAGGTGGAGCTGGTGGAGGGCTGCAGATAAAGAATTGTAAGCATTTTGGAGGAACAGCCAGAGGAAAAGATTGTACCATAATGTATCTATCGTAATGGAAAGCAAACAGCAGAAACATAAGTCCTATGCTCTCAAAATATACATGTACCTACACGTACTAATAAAGACCATACAGTTCCCAGTTTCAAGGTTCGTGGCTTTGTGACCCGCTCATGTTAATATGACATTGATACTTGTCTCAAAACTATCCTTATATTCCTTATATAATACTAAATATACTTATATTATTGTCGTACCTAATAATACATATTTGCATCGACCATCAATATGATACCGTATTCCATCGTTGCATTTACTTGCGTAAATATCGTATGATCCACCCTGACATTTCTGAAACAAGTCGCGTCCGTTAAGAATACATACAAGTAAACGTGTTGCACTTTCATTAAGCTGCTCCCAGTAATTCAAATCTCCTGAAAATATAATTTAAGTGACCAGCTATTACTACAACACATAAGTTAACTTAGTTGGAGAGACGCATTAAGTCGAGAAAATATCGGAGTTTTCCCGATCAGTTCCAATTGATCGTGATTCCTCCCGATTTTACAAATTGTCGCATGACTTCAAAGCGTATCCAGAATTAACCGGACTGAGTCGATCACACCAATACTATTTTTAGCAAAGCACAAGAACAGGACAGCAACATTTACGATATATGTTTGGTATTTCCTTAAAATTTCAAGTGATTTGCTCAAATGACAATGGACCAATACATGGACCTGCACAGTATGTAAACGCTGAGCGGGGCCAGTGATGTGACGTCGTATGTAAAATGTAAGCCGTAGTAATTATTATTACAATACTATGTCGGCTATTTTTAGAATACACTACTCAACACTTATAACCGATCACTTCATATATTAATAAAATTCCAGTCTGATTAGTATCTAATTAATATTTTGACGATCGTTAATGTATAAGCCAGGTGTAAGCAACATAAAAATAAAAATAAAAGATTATTCTACTATTTCTAAACATAATTATTCCACATAATTGACAGCCACCCTCAAAACCAGAAAAAACGCAATTATTGGATTAAATGCAATGTCTGTATCCCATTTTGTAAACATGAAACATGATAAGCAATAACTTTTTATGGACGATATGGCAACAATAAAAGCATATCACAAAGCTTTACTGCGAAATGTTGTTTAGTCGAGAAAATGTGAAAAAAATAAAATCATCGACTTTTACGATTTAGCTGGATTTTCAAAGTGACAATGTAATTCACCATAGGGAGCTCAGTGTCGCCTATACAAATAAAACGCACTTATATTTTGATATAATTCAGTTTGATAGATGAGAATTGACAAAAGAAAGAGTGTATGAAAGTTGACTAATCTATCACCACTCGTAATGATTAATTTGAGAAATTATTTTTCGCTCTATTTTCAATTGAAAGGGAGGTAATTTCACATTTGTTTTCATTTCCTAAATTTCAAAGCTAGACAGATTTATAACGTGTACTTGTTTAAGCAATGTTTTATGTTTTTCCGTTTGGGTGATCAACATTGAGTCAACATTTTTTAACATTTGTTTGCATTTCCTCGAACAAATGTTAAATTTCACATAAAACATTGTTTCTTATAAACAACGGGCACTAACTTCGCATGGTTGACGACGCTACATAAAACATGAACATTTATTGCTAAAGAGCATATAATGACGATTGGGATAAGTACCGATATTTCCCTATTGCCATGAACAAAAATATTCGAGTTCGAAAAGTGATCGGTTATAAGTTTTGAGGAGTGTATACAGTGTGTATGCACGTTAATTGATAAGATGCTTGGGTCAGCGAGTAATATGTTCATGGAAGACAGTTTCGACCTTTAACCTAAGGCAGTAATAACACAACACATGGTAAGAGAGGCTGATGTGTGTCTGCTAATAATTAACATTCCAGTTAAATACATGGAAAGACACTATGTACATGTAGCACTGGGATAAACATTATAAAATCTGAGCTCAACTAACGTTATAACATCATAGCACAGGCGAGATAACATCAAGCTCACAAAAGGTGACATAAAACAACATCGTCATCAGCTAAATTATCAATATTACATAAACTATACGGTTTATAAGTGACACAGTGTATGTTAGTCATAGTGTGTCGGACTGATCAATGCTGATTCTGTTTAAGGTGAGTCGCTACTATTGTGCGACGTCATATAAAAATTGTCGACTTCGAACCGATTTATATTAAATTTTGATGGCTAAAAGTACAAAATCTGTAGTTTCCAAAGATATATTTAAAAAAAATATATATTGTAGAATTTTATAATTATATAACGTCCTGTACGGGTATGGCGACGTTAGCGCGTTTTGAAGGTTTTGTCAAGCGTAGGGTGTATACACTTATCGATCGCTTTATAAAGGTAATCAATGGAAAACCCAGCTCACGGCCTTTTAGAACGTAAATATAAATTAAACTGTCACTACAGCTCGCCGCGATAACGCGGTGCATTTTTATTGCGACTGAGTGCCGTTTTTCGTTGTTTTTATAACGTCAGTACGCTAACGTTATATTAATATCATGCAACATTTTGCACGGTGACCCTATAATTTTATTATATTAAAACACTGCTGAATTATTTCTCTTTCCATCAACGTAAAAATATCAAGGGGTCTCACCGCAAAATGTTGACCGAAAATTGATTTGAAATGAAAATTAACGCTATATTTTACGTCATTTTTTGAGCGACGTCGTGATAATTATGCGTCGTTTTACGCTGTTTTAATAACGCCACTGGACTGACGTAATATCAATTTTATGCAACAATTTGTACGGTGACCTCATAATTTTATTATATTAAAACACTGCTGGATAATTTCCCCATCAATCGATGTACAAATATTAAGGGGTCTCACCGCGAAATTTTGACCAAATGTCGACGTGAAATGAAAATCTACGCTATATTTTACGTCATTTTTGAGCGACGTTTTGGCGTTGTGAGTCTGTTTAGAAACCACGCCGTAGTGCTACAGAGATACGAGTGAACCGACTAGAATAATTATGGAGATGGCACTATATTTACTTTCATTTGGAGTTTTTCTTCCACACTACAGTAATAAGACACGAATTTCCAGATCTATCAGGAATTGCATAATAACAATAATGCATAATGGTTTAATGTTCATATGATAGACCAGATAGCGCTTTTGCATTCTGTTTCTATGTGTTTGTTGGCTATAACTTTATCGTAAGACACCTTCAATAGGCATTTACCTAACTGCTTGGTATTTCATTTCTGAAAACACAAGAGACTAAACATCATCACACGCATTAAGTTGCGTAACTGTCGCTACGTCATTAGCCTAAGGAATTTTCAACATTGCACAAGTATGATAAAGACACGGGTTCGTTACTTCTGAAGAACTAAAGTATAGGTCACAAAAGCACAACGGGCTACTTTCAATCAAAACGCTACACGTCAAAATGTATTGGTACGTCCCTGGTGTCATTGCGTGCGTTATCAATTATTTCAATTTTAGGCTACTTTTCACACGGACGCTATTTGTACCGTATAGCGAGCGCATGAAAGCTCCCAGTTCATAATTACAGTCAGTGTTGTCCACAGCTAATTACGGGTGTGATGAGATGAAGTGATATTGCATGATTGTGTCAATGTTAGATAGCTTTTTGTTTTATACCTAGGTTTTTAATTTAATAGTACATAAAAAAATATACAAGTTCTACACCATAGACGAATTTTGAGTAATTGTGAGGGTAAATTATTACATCATGTAAATAATAAAAAGATACCTTACTGGTGGATTCTTACTTTCACGCAATATACATGCATAGTTTTACTGCTAATTTTACTTTTAGGTATAAAAGTGAACCGTATTGAGTAAATATCTTGAAATTAAAACCCATGTTTGCCGTCCTATGACTTTTGATACTAGCCAAACATAAAACATTGTTTGGACTGAATCTATATGCATGTCTGTGTTCCAGTAGTAAGAAGGTGGTGGGTTCGATCCAAACTCCAGCCGGATAAAAACAGAAATACTTGCAGTTTCTCGACTTACAACTTACTTCACCAACAGTCTCATTCAAAGCCTAGTTCCTGTGCAGAATGCTTTACAATAAAAGCATCAGGGATGCATCTGGAACTCAGCCACCTTCACCATTATGACATACCGTAAAATTAATTTTCGCGGGCATTAAATTTCATGGATTTTGGTAAAATGGCAAATTGGTGGTTTCTTAAATTCGTGGATTTTAGATATTGATAGAAAGATCTCTTGCTACGTATTGTGAGACATTAGAGGGAATTTAATTTCGCAATCTAGTTCGTCATCGAAATCAACGAAAATTTATCACCGCGAATATAAAATATCTTACAGTATCCCCAAAGAACTAAAGTGACTTAAAACTCTTTATGGGCCGTGATCCGTATGTGTGTCTAGAATAAATGCAAGTATACATGTAATGATATTTTCCTGGCGGCACCAGACACAAACCAAATAAAACACAACCTCTGTACAGCAACACAGTTTGGAAGCGGCCAATATTGATAACAGTTTGTTGCTCTACAGAGGTTAAATTGTAGAAGTGCGCGGTATTAACGGTAAATCGGTAACTGTGGTAAAAATTTCTCGCTGTACGATACCGCGGTACCATCCGAAATACCGGAATATTATCAACATTATACCTTCTCTGCTTCTTATTATTTTGAATATACCAGCCGAAACAGCGAACTTTACCATACATCATTGAAAGCCTTGGAATTGCCATGCTGCTATAATCATACTTTTTCGTCATTGCTTACCTTCTCATTTTAAGTATATTTTTTTTACATAGTCTTAATATTTCTCTAATCCTAGTCAAGTAAAGGGTTATTGTCGTCGTTCTTAGCCTGGCTGAGAGTTTTCCATCATGTTCTAACTACTATAACATAGCTGTTAGACATAGTAATACAGTTGGTCCTATGCCGTGCTATACTAGTATAGGGCCTACCGTAGAATTTGAGGAAAACCCGTGCCATGGTATACCCCGGTATCTTTTTCTTTGCTGTACCCAGCCATATTTAATTGACAGTGAGTAACAGTTGAGGGAATTTTAAAGGTGTTGTTATAGTGGGGTTGTTGCTCTACAGAGGTCCGCTCTTTATTCCATAACCTCTAGCTTCACACCTAGTTGATAGCGAAACGGACTTGAACATATTTGTGTCTAGATCTGTCGTAGATGGGAATCAAACATAGGGAATCATTTCTATCATTTATATTTCGCGGGGTTTATTATGTTGTGGACGCGGAATGCAGATTTTAAACATAATAACTTACGATCCTTGATAACATTCTGTTTTGGTTGGGACTCCATCTGAAACATTTTCACTTAGTTTCTCATTTAGCGATTTACCTACTTTACATTCAAACATTCAATTAATATTTCCTCAGGCCTAAGAAATTATATCACATAATACAGACTTTTAAAACTCCCCATCATCCGGTCATTACTATATATAATACTCTTATACATGTATATAGTAATGACCGGATGATCGGGAATTTTAAAACTCTGTTTTTGTGATATAATTTCTTAGTCCTGTGATATTTTGTATAACTCCGTAAAATGGAACAAAAACAGTATTTCTCAAATTTATTTCACATGAGTATTTCGTCTTCCACAGAGACCGGAATATTTCAAATCCAATGTATTAAAGTATTGTCTTGTAGCCTCTGCCAGTGTCTTGGTACCTTCTTTAAACCCCTGATTATACCAACATGCCTATTCGAGCCTCTGATGAAGCTTGTTGATTTATCTTATACTTTGTAGTTGGTGTACAATGGTAATCAAATTTAAACATTGTGCGTGTTTGTTTCGAATCACTCGGCCTCATGACTTAGAGTGTTCTATCATTTGTTTCGTACTAAAGCAAGTGTGCACATGCCATTTTACTTGTTATCGAAATAAATATGAATGATCCCGCTCATGCGTTCGTTGGTTGTTATAGTAATAAAATACAGAGTTTATATATATACATATCTTACAGAAATGTACCGGGTGTTTTATAATATCTGTCTCCATTACAACCCAAACTACCATGACATTTTCTTACACCTATGGAAAATTGATACCTTGGAAATCTAGTAAATTCCTTTGAAATCCACCTTGTTATGAATATATAAATTTTACACGAAAACATTTTTTTTTTCTCTCTCTTTATCGATGATACTGTTACCTGTGCCCAAAATTATGAACATGTAAAAAATATAGCAACAGTTCGGTACGACAAGCTTCTAGCTTTTTATTATGATGAAGCAAACAAACCTATAATCGCGGGTATCGAAATAGAACTTCCATCATGAAACAAGTTTGGATCTAATTCGCTATTGTCCCAATCCATATTCTGTACATCATCTAATGTTGGTATTATGTATTGTTGTCCATTCCGGAAGTGAGTATGCCAATGAGAA
This sequence comes from Spisula solida, assembly GCA_947247005.1. Lineage (NCBI taxonomy): Eukaryota > Metazoa > Mollusca > Bivalvia > Venerida > Mactridae > Spisula > Spisula solida. The sequence continues at coordinate 17,414,836 of OX365946.1, forward strand.
TCCCAGTATATATCGCTTAGTCCGATGTCTTCGAATACTAGTTCAAGCTTCCTTGGCCTATCGTTTCCTAAAGTTTGCTCGCAGGCTGAAAAACCATATACACTCAACCGCTTTTCTAATAGGTCAACTTTTAAACCCCAAATACGTTCAACTGTGATCATAATGTTTGATGATATTTTGGACACAAACGTTTAATGCAATTGTCCTGACACTAAATGCATTACAAATTAAAATCACATGCCAAAGTATGAATGGTCAGTAATGATTCAGGTGTTGAGTAAAAACATAAAATGACGTGTGCAAAATATCATTAAATAACATGATCAAAGTTAATGGTATGTTTGGTTTGAATAGTGACTAATTAGAAAAGTGGTTGACTCTAGATAGAAACATGAAATACATGACTATAAATCCGGTATAATTCGCGGTTGTTTAATTTTCGCTAATTTTCGCGATTCGTTCTCTTCGCGAATTCATCATTCCGCGTAATATACTTAAACCAAATGAATAAGAGGTTTTGGGTCGTAAATATTATTTTGGTATATATATATTCTTTATTTGAGTCTCATTCACATATATACAGTTACAATCATATTAAATATCATAAACATTATTATGTGACCATTCTTATATAGAATTATAAGAGACTATAAACATTCACAACAGTATTGCAATTTAAAAAGGCACTTATATACATGTATACACCTATTTTTAATATATTAATTATTATTAAAAATGTAGTACTATAGTATATGTAATAAAAATAACACGTTAAAACATATAAATCATAAAAGGGTTACACGTGACAGACGTGTAACAGGACATAAATACAGTAAGCATGCTAAAATCATACTATCTACATATAAAAGAATTTCTACGATTTAAAATATAACAACAGGTTTTGGCACTTAAACGAATCAAATCTGGGTGAGTAAATATTACTACCAGTTTATTATGGTCGGACAAATTATGAAATATATCACAGACTTCTGTAGCTCGCTCTAATAGAGTATTACGTATGTCGTCATATAAACTGCAATAAAGCAGCACATGGCATTCATTTTCAACACATACATTACAGAAAGGACAGGTTCTTTCATGTAAAGGTAACCTTTCATATCTACCGGTTTCCAGCCTAATTGGTGCCACGCCACATCTGAATTTACAAAAAGCAGATCTATGACTAAACGGCATGATCATTTTACAGTACTTTTCAACATTCATTTGTTGTTTAAATAGGGCATAGGTGCGTAATTTATTTCCACCATTACCAGTTCGGCTAGAAACCTGTTGTATAGAATTAAGCCATTCTATTTTAAAAATATTGAACATGCGTTCCTCCACAGAGCGTTTAAAACTATGTTTCGGTATGACTATATTGATGTCACTGTAATGATACAAATCAAGCTCAAACAATTTCCGCTTAACATTGTAATGCCAGTTTTTACAAGAATGATTTGCTAGAGATATTGCCCAGAGTGCTATACGTTTAGTGAGACGAGATGCATGTAGTGAATTAAGCCTTGTCCAGTATGTAGAGATACAGCTCCACTGTCGAACTATAGGTGGCTTCCATGCCATTTCTCCAACAACGGCCGCATTCGGATGCATGCAGTATATATTTGTATAACCTATGTGTATTCGTATAAGGGACTTAAGAGACAATTATCTTCACAAGCATGAATCTGTAAAAACGTTTGTTTAAAAACAATAAAGATTTATAGCATGTAACATACGACGCCCTTTTAACTAATAACTGTAAAAACACGATTAACTAATTATGTATTTAACGAACTACAATGTACAAGTTACGATAGATCTAGTTATTAGAAATAATCAATGTTTATTTATTACATGCTTAAAGTATTTATTTACTAGAATTTGCTACGTATTTGTGGATTTTCTCGCGAATTTATTATCTGGGTTTCTCGATCGCGAATACATCATTTCGCGAAATAAGTTCAAAGCCGAAAATCGCGAAATAAAGCTCACTTCAAAAAGTGTGATTTTCAAGTGAACATAAAAATATTTACAAATCGAAAATTATTTTTAAATGTTTATAAGTTAAGAATCGTGTAGAAATCAGATAAGTAAAATAAAAAAGGTCTTAGGAAAACCGCCAAAAGTACTAATTTGACATAAATTTGCATATAAACATAATTTGCAAATATAATAAAAAAATATATTGATGCGTTTTTGACCTTGGATTGTACAAATAAGAGAACCATACATTTCTTGCATATTGCCAATATACTGCCCAGTGGATATTACACTTCATAAAGTAAGGCACACCCTTCAAATACTAGATACTAAGTTATTATATCGCACATTTGGAAAATGTCGTAATTGTGATATTATAATATGTTATTATTACAACTTTCAAAGATATATTCAAGTAACTTACGATCTCTGAATCTGATGTCTTCAATGAAAACAATGTTGCGATAAATGTTGCAAACATTAGCATGTATCGATAAATATAACCACGGAAATACATTATAAGAATGTACATGTAAACAATACATATTTAATATCTGGATATATATGTAAGCTGTGTGAAGTTGGCTCAACATTCGACATTCAAATAAACGAATGTCGTGCAGGTCGACTTCAACATTGGACGACATTTAAAATTCATGAGGAATCGAATGTCGTGCAGCTCAACATACGACATTTGACGACATTAAAAAAATGTCATAAATCGAATGTCGTGCAGCTCGATATACGACATTGGACGACATTAAAAATTATCAGAAATCGAATGTCGGGCAGCTCGACATTCCAAAAATCATAAAAAAATCGTATGTCGTGCAGCTCGCTATACGACATTGGATGACTTTAAAAAACATCAGAAGTTGAATGTCGTGCAGCCCGATATACGACATTAGACGACATTCAAATAACTGTCATAAATATAATGTCGTGCAGCTCGACATACGACATTGGTCGACATTAAAAAACCATCAGAAATCTAATGTCGTGCAGCTTGCGATCCGCCTCGTGTCGGTCATTGCACGTACAGCCCTCCACACCGATGCTCCGCGCTTTGGTGCTTTTGAATGTCTCAGCCAGTCGGAACGTTTATTTTGAAGAAATTAGAGTGCTCAAAGCAGGCCACTGAAGCCTGAATTATGTTTCATGGAATAATGGATTATTTTTGTGAAGTTTTACCCAAATTTTAGCGAATTATACACAAAAGCCTGGAACTAGGTTCTTGATGTCTTAAGCCGGATTTTCATACCTACCTTTCATAGTGATTTATTATTAAATGAAATAAAAGATGGCAATGAAGTCGACCGATTAAAAAAATTATCATTTTTGTTTATAGTTTTTTTACACATAAATTGTAAGCTCGTCACTAGATTTTCGATATATTAAATTGCAGGTGAGTACCTACCTACCAAAGTGATTTTATTTCAACTATATTAATAAATGATAATTCTATTGTAGTGTACAGGTTCCTAAATTTTGCACTTTTCGTTTATATTTTTTCAGCGTTAGCTGTCTAGCTTGGATTTTGACCTACTTTAACAACCAATGAAATGTTTATAAATATCTCCGGGGTGAATCAAATGCAAACTTTTGATTCCATATATTATTGTATTCTTTTCACAAAAGGTTATGCCCGATTTTAAATTATTGCATTTTTCTCTTGTGCTAAACTTATAGTACTTTACTCGCCTGTCTGCTATACCATACTTTATTTCTGCGGTGTACAAGACATTATTACAGTGTTGAACCTTATGTGACCTCTTGCTACTCCAGTCAGAAGGAGAAGCTAGCAACTATCCCAATATATAGTACATGTAATCAGTACAATCTGCTAGTACAGGTTATCTCATGACCTGTTCTATAAATAGTGTGGATACTCTGTTCAGTGTTACAAGTACCATTGTTTTGAATTGGTTTTAAACTTCTAAACACAAAATGAAATGCAAAACATTAGTTTGTTGGAAAAAAGTTTGGTCATATGAATACTCTGATCGTCGCCTCCACTGAAGTGGAGGCTACTACTGGAATGAATTTTCGTTTTACTGAATATAAAATTAACATTAGTTTGTATATTGTAAAACAACGTTCATAATTAGCAATATATGTGACCATGTTTTATCCTAATAGAATCTAATAAGCTTTCATTAGACTTCTTGACATCAATAGATCATGTACTTCATACCCCAATCACACGAGAGTCGGAATGAGCCGGAATGCCGTAGGAATAGCAATTCATGGTACATTATTGTATGTTCTAAATGTATTCCGACTGCATTCCGAGTACATTCCATATGTTCGGGTCAGTTTGAATGTTTTAACATGCTCTAAACCTATTTCGTTTGAAATAAAATACATATTAAAAAAAAAAGAATAAACTGTTATTCAAAACTCTCTGTATTTATTGATACTGTCCTGATCACACGGCGTCGGAATGAGCCGGAATGCCGTAGGAATAGCAATTCGAGGTGTATTCCTTCATGATTGAAATGCATTCGAAACATTCTGTCTGCATGCTGAGTCAATTCGTAGTGCATTCGATATATTCCGGCCAATTCCTGTGTCCACTTCGAATGTTTTGCGCATGTTCAAAACTTTCGAGATACATTCGAAGTCGGGTGGAATATCGAACGGCTACCGAAGTGTATTCTTCCGAAATTCTGATTACATTTTAAATATTCTTACGGCATTCTGACTATATTCGAAACATTACTTAAATCCATTATAGGTACTGATATTAAACACACTACCCGTGCACAACCCGTGCATAATCCCGTGCACAACGGTCCGATGCTTGTGTTTACCGTATTTTGAAAACATATGCGTGCACGATATCGGCTATCATTCCAGGCGGACTCGAAGTGTATTCGAGTTATACTCGAAGTATATAAGAATTGTATCTGAATGGTATTTGAAGTATTCCAACGGCATTTTGACACAGCTGTAATAATTTTGGTCAATTCGAGTTATCATTCGGAATGTGTTTCGAATGTTTATTCTTTCTTCATTCCGACTCATTCGGGCCCATTCCGGCTGATTCGAGACTCGTGTGATTGGGGTATCAAAAACCAACAGAAAACATAATATTTTATTATTCCGATAAACTTAGGGCGTGCACTTTAGTTTTTAATGAGAAGAATACAACAACGTGAAAATGCATGTTTCTAGAGAAAAATGCACAAATGTCATGGACCATTCTTTATTTCGTATATTAAGTGTGCAGTCAACTTAATTGTAAATTAATTGAAACAATACATGTAACAATCGCAGACTGTCATTAAACTCAACGCTGTATATCTTTTTTAAAGATATTTATTGTTATGTTTTAACCCCAAAAATAGGAAGTATAATGTTTTTTAATACATGTAGTTTTTTGGTGTAAGCATATTGATATGATAATAAACCACATTGCTCTGAAATGTACATCAATGTTTTAATCAGAATGGTTAGGAAAAAAGGTAGCCTGCTATGTACTGGTGGCTTAGTTTTGGTACATCGTGACCATTTGAAATGGTTGCAGCAATGTTTTTTTCGAAATTATTCCTGGACTAATTATATATTTTGGCACACAAAAATAACACATACGTATTTATAGCATGTTAAAAACATATTATTCAAGAAATCCCGAACGGCTATCAGTAAGAGTGATTATATTGGTATTTAAACTACATTAAATGGTATAAATTTGAGTTAATTATGTCACATTACCTGTAACTTCCATTTGTGAATGAACACCAACCATAACACACTGAACAACATACAATAATACAACAATCATTGTTGATATATCACTGTCCCAGTGCTCCCTTTGTAGAATAAAACATATCCACGACAATGTAAGTTGGTTTAAGTTGTTTCATATTCTGCGTTTAATGCAATCTTAACATAACTACCGTATAGCGGGTAATTTCTGCGAGTTTTTATTTCTGCGTTTTTTGCGGTTTGAGGCTGTCCCGTAAAAATAAATTCCGTAAAATTAAACATCCGTAAAAATTTTGTTCGCAAAATTAAATAGAGGATATTTGTTGATTTTGGTTTAAGATAGAATTTTATTTCACCGAGTGATCACAGAAAATCAATATTTTCACGAGTGGCGTAGCCACGAGTGAAAATGTAATTTTCTGTGATCACGAGTGAAATAAAATTGATCTTACACCAAAAATCAACAAATTTTCTGTTTATTATATGCCTCAATTCCTCTTAAATATGTGCCGTGATTGGCTTAATTGGAAAAATCACGTCGAAATTAGAACGTCACGACGTGATAATTAAGACGTCATGATGACGTAACGCTTATTTAAAGCCCGGCGCCGTTGACGTTACGTTTCTTTTTCTGCATGATACTGGAACCAGCTTCTAAAACAGTGAAAATAACAAAGTGGTAACGATCGAACAGTGCTCGCATGTATTGTGCGGCTGAAAAGTACCTTCCAATATTTCAAGTGTGCGTATAAAATAATGACGATACTTTGGCTTTGATTACATGCTGTTTTTGTCAAGTCTTGTCCTACGAGGGTCATTAAATATATAATGCGTACCATCAATCAACTTTTAAACCTGTAAACTTAATTTAATGAAATAATAAATATTTAAGGCAATTCCTTTTTGTTTGGAAAATTTAAGGACGGTCATCAGTGTCATCAGAGTACGCCTTTATTCGACATCACTCTATCGACATGGACGCGATAATGTCAAAAGACCGATATAGTTAACATCAGAATCTATAGTCGCCGAAATAAAATGCCACGGGTGTGTTCTTTCCTTCTTGAATGATTGTACCATAGTACCAAAGAATATACAATCGACAGAACTACGAGTAAAGTACTTCTTGTGCGATGGACCCATATCATACAGAAAATGCAAGAGCATTTTTAGTATAGTCATAATATTTAAATGCTAAGAGATTGCTTAGGAGACGGAGAGTAGTTTTTGCTGTTTTCATTTGATTATCTTAAACGAGATAACTATTCGCATGGTTTCTGCTAGGTTGGTGCCCTATCTTTTGACGCTTGATGTAAAATAACGTCGCATCAAACACGTTAATGGCTTGCTGTAGCGCTGACGGAACATCCTATCCATACTTTTAGCTATGGGCCAGACAAAAGTACCTTTTACCTGCCAGAAATGAGACTACATTTACTTGGGAGATCAAGTTGCTGATGTATGTGATTTACGTACATTGGAAAGAATAGGCCATTGTCGAGTAGTAAAGAGTGTATGTGCGCGGTTGCCTAGCAACCGGACTCTATAGATGATATGTCGTTATAATGTAAGTCGGTATTTGACTACAAGAAAGTTTACTTTTGATGATTACAACCATGTCTGAACGATAAATACTGGATATAATAATGAATATATTTGACATTTCTCATTATATATTGAATGACCCTCTTATCACGTCAACTGCTCGTTTTGGACTGTCCTAATTTGACAATCAATTACGTCAATCAATATCAAATAAATACCGTAGCGCACATACAATCCAAAGCCACACAGAAACGACGACAGCGCCTATCCATCAAGAGTCAGACATAGAACGAACCATCTACATTCCAAAAATTGATATTTCAAGCAAGCCTATATACTCACTCCGCAATGAATGACACACTATGGACTTCGAATTATGTACATAATTAGCCATAAAGGGAGTTAATTATAAATGATGACTATACTGGTTCGCCAAATGTCATTATAACAAGCAGTCCAGAATATTCTTCGTGCAACGTAAGTCGACTTTTGCAGAGTTGTTAACGTTTAAAAGTTGATAAAGCTCCCATTCATAAGCTATGTAATAATCGAATCTTCAAAAAAATTAAATCTAACAATCGAATTTCCGCCGAAATGACTAATTCAAAGACAGATCTTTCATAAGGATACTGCTATCTAATGATACACGCTCAAAGTTCAAAAGTGCTAACATTGTTTTGTAAATAAAAGCTGGAAAAAACATGTGATTAATGTTTTACCTGCTGTACACCAGCAATTATTGTTTTTACGCGTGAATGGTTTACAGTCATTGCCATGCGTTGAGGAATATAGCGCCTGTGGTCAAGATAGGCAATTTCGCCAGTTAATTTTTGGACAGTTATATTTTCGCCACTGTGGCGAATTAGGCCAAAATTAAACCATGTCCACAATATCCCAAAGTACGGTACTGAAAAAGTATTACTGAGCCTAATAAATACAAACCAAACAGAACTGATTGAGTCCGCAGAGCTACAGATAAGCTGCGTATTTGCGTAATTACGCAATTAATTTAAAAAAAAACGTAATTATTTTTAAATGAGTGCGTACAAATACGCAAATAAAATACGAATAACACTTTTAAAACACGAGCGTAAAAACGTAAACAAAAGCCAATGTTTACATATTTACGCAATTTCTGATTCCGTAGACTGGTTGATTATTTCAATTCAGAACGCTTCGTACAGAACCGTGTTGGTAAAGCTAGTGCTCTCCATTCCGTTCATTTCGGTAATTAGTCAATATATTAAACCAGTCTATGATTGGAAATGTGTAAACCCCGTTCGCCGTAATATCCGGTTTCGTTTTCAATCATGACTGCTCGCGGCAGGAATAATCGGTCGCAACCGACACAAATTATGACTTTGTATAGTTTCTTTTCTTCTGGTTCCGATGATGGCGAAGTAATTTGCAAGCAAACAATAGATGAAGTAATTAGTAATTCAACTATACAGCCACAGTATTTTAAACAAAATTATCGATGGTTACAAATTGGTTTCGTCAAAACCAAAAAACATGACTATTCTTCCGTAAGCAAATTAAGGATTTGATGACCAAGTTTCCCTTGTTACAGGTCTTTTGTGGGTGGGTAACTTCCAATATCGAAGATTATGTTATGTTTAAAAAATACAATGGTCGTCGATAAAAATATTACCCAATTGATTTGAACTTGGGGGGTAAAAATGTTTTGGTACCCAATTGTAATGACAAAATACCCAATTAGAAAACAAACCAGGGGATAATTACCCAATTACACCAAAAGCTTATCTGTAGCTCTGGATTGACCAATGATCTCGACTTCCTTGTTGTAATAGTATGATTGTATTACAGGTGTGTCTCATATTACAATCACCATTCACTGTTATCTCACTACAAAACAAAAGGTACATAAAACGCCGTATAATTAACATTGTGTAAGTAACTTCTATATAATGACAGCTTGCTGATTTACAATGTCTGGTATGAATAGGAACGAGTCAAGATTAGATCAGTCCAGTCTATATTTTGAATCAACTTGTGTCATAATTGTACTACAGCAATCAATTTTGACAATAATAATTAACTTATCGCATTTCGACTTATACACAGAGTAAAAGATATTATACGTAGTACGTGTGTACTGTAATTGTATGGACTGAATACCGGGCAGAAATGATACAGTATAAGTAGAGTATCGTGACATAGTTTCATATGTTACATCACTTGTTTTGTAGGTAGGGAGGGTAATGTTTGGTTAACTGGCACGAAACCAAACTGGCGTTGTTCGCATATGTTGTACATATTATTATTAGAGTTTTGCTGGAGTATAAATCAATAAATTATCCGATGCCTTTTATGGTCGTTCCATAGTCCAGCATCTGGACAGTTAAGTGTAAAATCGGTCCAGAGCGTTCCTTGGTTAATTCGTGTAGAAGGATGTTTAAACTTTAATTTTAGCAAAGATGGACAGCAGATATCCTGTCATTATATCAATTTTACCAAATACTCCATATTGGACCATGTTTATGATTCTGTATTGCGTATGAACTATGCCTGCGTGGCGATTGTACAAAGTCTTATCTTTCTTCACTTCAGTTGTCTTTGCGGATGTTTAGGACCTTTCCCCGACGTCATCGGTCAAACATCGATTTTTCGCCGAATCTTATGAAAATCTCCAGAAAAATGCTTTAACATTCTGTTCTTGTTTTGAAGTTTTTATTTTTTTTCAAATTTCGCTTCGTTACCTAGCAACGAGACGCTATGTACATAGGGTGTAAAATGGACGTTTTAAGCGTATATTTCTGTCAGAATTATAATAATAATTTTTAAAGCTCTGTATGTTAACCATTCATCCGCTGAATAAGTTTGTGTAAAATGTATAGCGACTGTGAATGTTCAATGAAAAGGGTTTTATGTCGAAAATTGACCAGTATTTTGTTACGATTTTGCGACTACCTACTCATTTCAGGGGACAATACGGTCATTGAAAAGTGATTCAATCAACTAATGAAATACACCGTGATGATGCACGTGATTTAGTTTTTCCGCATCCGAACTCCTGCCCGTGTTTTATTCACCGACAGAATACGCGAACATATTTTTATTTCTTAAATTAACCGGCATTATAGATAATACTTAGAAGATGTGTATCATCAGCAAATATGTTTGCACAAAATGGTACCTTCGTCTGATCCAAAGTATGGATAGGATGTTCTGTCAGCACTATATTAAAGCAAGCCATTAACTCGTTTGGTGCGACGTTATTTCACTTCTAGCGTCAAACGATTGGGCACCAACCTAGCGGAAACCATGCGAATGGTTATCTCGTTTAAGAGAATCAAATAAAAAAACAACTCTCCCTCTCCTAAGCTATCAGTTAGCATTTAAATATGATGTCTATACTTAAAATACTCTTGCATTTTCTGTATGGTATTATTGCACATACATGATGCTAATCACACAAGAAGTACTTTAATCGTAATTCTGCCGATTGTATATTCTTTGGAATATAGCAAAGGGTATTTTGGCACATGCATTCAAGAAGGAAAGAACGCACCCGTGGCATTTTATTTCGGCCGCAATAGATTCTGATGTTAACTACGTCGGCCTTTAGACGTTATCGCGTCCATGTCGTATAGAGTGACGTCGAATGAAGGCGTACTCTGATGACACTGATGACCGTCCTTAAATGTTCCAAACAAAAAGGAATTACCTTAAATATTTATTATTTAATCAAATTAAGTTTACAGGTTTAAAAGTTTATTAAATATTATGTTGCACAAATGCTCTTGGTTATAATTTCAATAATAGATATACTTGTATCATACAACATCACCCCGTGTACCCCGATAAGACGTGCTAGCCTGAATACTGCTGTGTTAGCCTACCGCAAAAATTTCAACATTCAAGAGGTTAGGTATTTTGTGCGTGTTTCATTTGTTTTGTGTCTACACCAGTAAAACGAAGAACGTGTACATGTGCAGTGGTTCTTCCTCGACACGAAGATGTGTTTTTTTTCCATCCCAAACGTCACATTATATTTTGAACTAAATAAATGTGTCAAAAAGTCAGCAGTTTGGTCTTATAAAATACTTATAGACTGGGAGAACGCTCAAATTTCATGAACATGTAGTGAAATAATCTTTCTAAAAAAGTGGTGGCATAAAATGGATAGTGCACGAGTTATACCGTAGATACCGCACATGTCCACTGTAAAACAATTATTATACTGCCTGTGTTGTCTGTTTTAATACTTGTTTCATGGATAAATGCAGGCCTGGAATAGATAATTTAACATTTTCATGGGATGAAATCTACATAGTTCTTACTAGAGATAATAATATAATAATATTGTTCGGCATCATTGTTACCTGTAACATCACAGGTGCCAGTATCGTACTGTAAGTCTGTCTACATACGAGTAGAATCTACGAGTAGAATCTACTAGCAATTATATAAATCGAGTAAAGAGCGCAATGAGCTACCTGTTACAGTCGATCTCGATACAACGACACTGTTGGTTCCCGATCAAACTGTCGTTATAACAAATTTGTCATTATACTGAATTTCACTAGTGACGAGGATTTGGAGAGTGTTTAATAGAAATCAATTAATGATTAACATATAATTTATTATGTCATAAAATTAACATAATCAGCAAAATCAGCAGTATGAAATTATCATAATTACACAAAATAATACAGTCTAATTTGTATTAAGCGACCACCATGGGGAAGGTCTGAAAACGGTCGCTTAACGGAATGGTCGTTTAACACAAATGTAAGAAACATCGAGTGTAATTAATGAATTTCCGACTAAAGACTGTCCGAATACTATTCAACTTCAATTGATAAACATTAGCTTGACATTCAAAAGTTTGTATACAACGTTCCAACGACACCTATTACAGCTCATGTTCGTGTGGAAAGGGATTGTAGTGCTAGGGAGGTTTGTTAAGACTGCCCTTGCCTTGACCCGAGACTACTGGGATTTTAATAATTTCCAGCATCGAGACGCCAAATGTAATCCTTTGGGTTCGCGTGTCCCTCCACTAAAGACCGCCAAGTCCGGCAACCTATAGTTTGCGGCGGGCACACTACCGTGCAGGCACGGATAAGTTCAGTGGCATACGATGCGCTGGTACCGTTATCCTAGCCCAGGTCGGGGTCGCTTCTACTTTAAATACACCGCATCCAACCTTCGGCAGCAAGGCTTTCTGACCTTGAGGGTGACATGGGGACCCAGCACGACTCGGGTGTGTTTGTGTGAGCGGGGGTTTGCAACCGACTAGATAGTGCGAGTTATTGAGCGCTACTAATGTAGTTCGGTAATGATCCATCCACATGTTCACGAAAACCTGTATCTGTAAGACCTCTACCCCTGTCAGTTTGCGCAACATCACGGCCACCGACGGCACGCCGCAAAGCGTGCCCACGTGTTCAATCCGAAGAGCTCATGAACTGGACAGGGTGCAGGGACGTAATCGAAGAGAGCCGAAGACTCGCGCCAACTAGGAATTCATCGTTCACGGGGAGCAATTACAAGCCTCATTGAGTAGTACGAATGGGTTTCAACTGGTTTTCGATCCTTTTGGACCAGACGAGACGCACGCTGATCCATTTATTGTAGCGCATGAGCTGCATCTAAGGGCATCACATACATGTTATTGTTCAATATCGCGTGGCTAATTAGCACTACCTGTCCCTATCAGAAGATGACATGGACGCGCGAAGGACCCCAGGCTATTTAGTAGGCTTGACTCTTGTTCGTTAACGGAATCAACAATACAAATCGCTCCACCCACTGAGAACGGCCATGTACCACCACAGGCTTCACTCCTAGTGTTGGGCGTTCGTTATTTTCGCTTTGCAACCACACTCCCCCGGAACCCAAACACTTTGGTTTCTTGAAGTCTGCTCACCGAATCATTGAAGCAACTCTGGTGGATCGACAGTAACTGATGGCAAAGTTTATGGTCAGGCGGTTTATGTCGTCTTCGAACCTCTGACTTTCGTTCTTGATTCATGAATGCATATTAAATCTTTACCTCGAGCTAAGAAAAAACAGCAAGATAAAAGTCAGGTTTTATTCCATTTTCCATGAAACATTATTCAGGCTACAGTGGCCTGCTTTCAGCGCTCTAATTTCTTCAAAGTGAACGTTCCGGTCGGCTAATACAATTAAAAGCACCAAGGCGCGGACCATCGGTGTTGAGGGCTGGACTAGAAGTAACCACCACGAGGCGGACCGCAAGCTGCACGACATTCGATTTATGATGGTTTTTTGAATGTCGACAAATGTCGTATGTCGAGCTGCACGACATTCAACTTAAATGTCGTCCAATGTCGTATATCGAGCTGCACGACATTCGATTTCTGATAATATTTTAATGTCGTCCAATGTCGTATGTCGAGCTGCACGACATTCGGTTTATGGCATTCGATTTCTGATGATTTTTTAATGTCGTCCAATGTTGAAGTCGAGCTGCACGACATTCGTTGTTTTGAATGTCGAATGTTGAGCCAACTTCACACAGCTTACATGTATAGCCAGATATTAAATATGTATTGTTTACATGTACATTCTTATAAATGGACACAAACACTATATATAATGCAATAAACGGTCTTCAAGCACCCCCTAAAAATACTCAAATCCGACTCAGAGACAGACAAAACTGACGAGTTTTCATCCAACATACCAAGTGAAGTTGAAAATGTTTGACATGAGTTTAAGTATTGAATTCAGTAAAAGATAAATTAATACTGGGTCCTAGGAAAGAAATGAAATAAAAACAGCGAAACATGTAAAACCATTATATGTAGGATGAAAAGTCAAAATAATTATTTAAAAAAATACAATGGCTTTTAAACAATGCCTTCATATTCTTGACAACAAAGAAACAAAAAATGTATGAAGAGGAGAAAAAAAATAGATCATTTATCTGGGCTTGAACCCAGCGATACTGACAATATTAGGTCATACAAAAATATATATTAACGCATTTTAAAGGCATCCTCACCAGCCCTGCGTTCAGGGAAAAATAACGTGACGCGAGAAAATCAACAACAGGTAACAAATTCTAGTAACACAATCCTATAAGCATGTAATAAATTAACATTGATTATTTCTAATTACTAGATCTACCATATATATATTCTTTATTTGAGTAAAGTTGTATCATAAGTTGTATATTGTAGTTTGTTAAATGCATAATTACAAATGTAGTTAATCGTGATATACAGTTATTAGTTAAAAGGGCGCCGTATAATACATGTCAATTAATCTTTATTGTTTTTAAACAACGTTTGAATAGATTCATGCCTGTGAAGATAATTGTCTCTTAAGTGCCTTATAAATACCGATACACGTACGTTTTACAAATATATACTACGTGCACACCGAATAATATTTACGACCCAAAACGTCTTTTTCATATGATTTACATATACTTTTGATACTTCCCAGGTATGTTTTATGTGTATGGAAGTATATTTACGCGGAATAATGAATTAGCGATGACAACGATTCGCGAAAGTTAGCGAAAATTAAACTACCGCGAATAATACCGGATTTATAGGGTAATCGCTAAGCGGCATCCATATAACCGAGTCATCTATATAACGTAGGCTACGGTAATTTTCGTAACCTCGCCTATAACTGTCAGAGGGGCGTGTCTTAGTGTGGATATACGAGTGGACTACATATACTGGATTCTAGCTGTTCCGACCTCGTGTAAGGGGGCATACATAGAATGTAGGTTTATTCTTTGTGGTTTATATTGTTCATACATGTATAGACATGTTAGGGCGGCCTCTATAGAATGTAAGTTTATTCCCTGTTGTATAAAGAGTTGTTATAGACATGTTAGGGCGGTATCTATAGAATGCAGGTTTATTCTATGTTGTATATAGTGTTGTTATAGGCATGTTAGGGCGGCATCTATAGAATGCAGATTTATTCTATGTTGTGTATAGTGTTCTTATAGGCATGTTAGGGCGGCATCTATAGACAGTAGGTTTATTCTTTGTTGTATATAGTGTTGTTATAGGCATGTTAGGGCGGCATCTATGGAATGTAGATTTATGCTATATTGTATGTTGTGTTGTTATAGGCCTGTTAGGGCGGCATCTTTAGAATGTTGGTGTAATCTTTGTTGCATATAGTGTTGTTTTATGCATGCATTGGTGGCATCCATGTAATGCAGGTTTATTTGATGTGGTATATTGGGTAGTTATAGGCATGTCATGGGGGCATCCATAGAATGTAGGTTTATTATATGTGGTATATTATGTTATTATAGGCATTTTAGGGCGGAATCCATAGAATGTAGGTTTATTCTATGTTGTTCAGTGTGGCACCCATGAATGCTATGTTATATGTAGTGTTGTTATATGCATGTTAGGGCGGCATCCATAAAATGTAAGTTTATTCTATTTTATATATAATGTTGTTATAGGCATGTTAGGGCGGCATCTATAGGATGTAGGTTCATTCTATGTGGAATGTAGTGTTGTTATACACATGTTAGGGCGGCATCTGTAGAATGTAGGTTTATTCAATGCTGTATGTAGTGTTGTTTTAGACATGTTAGGGCGGCATCTATAGAATGTAGGTTTATTCAATGCTGTATGTAGTGTTGTTTTAGATATGTTAGGGCGGCATCTATAGAATGTAGGTTTGATCTATGTTGCATATTGTATTGTTATATGCATGTAATGGTAGCATTCATATAATGTAGGTTTATTTTATGTTGTCTATGGTGTTGTTATAGGCATGTAAGGGCAGCCTCCATAGAATATAGGTTTATTCAATGTGGTACATAATGTTGTTATAGGCATGTTAGAGTGGCATCCATAGAATGTAGGTTTAATCTATGTTGTATGTAGTGTTGTTATAGACATGCTATGACGGCATCTATAGAATGTAGGTTTATTCTATATTGTATGTAGTGTTGATATAGGCTTGTTAGGGCGGCATCTATAGAATGTAGTTTTAATTTATGTTGCATACAGTGTTGTTATATGCATGTAATGGTGGCATCCATATAGTGTAGGTTTATTTTATGTTGTACGAAGTGTTGTTATAGGCATGTAAGGGCGGCATCCATAGAATGTAGGTTTATTCTATGAGATATATTATGTTGGTATAATTATGCATGTTAGGGTGGCAACCATAGAATGTAGGTTAACATGTCTATAACAACACTATATTACATATAGAATAAACCTACATTCTTAAGGACGTTTTCGATAGTAATTTCTGCGCATCCTACTGCGCAAGTGTTACTCTTCACCAAGGAGAATTGCGCGAACTGAACAATTTGATATTATAATGTCGGATCAGTAGACCCCATCAACAATAAACGTGCGGATAGCATGACGAGTCTTTCTTGATGCCCTACAAAAATCCTCCGACTCTAATTTCATTGATCTTGTCAGTATAATAGGAAAACTTGAATTAAACTGTTATAAATCGATCAAATAAGTTCAAATTTTGCCTACGGATCTAATATATTATAGTATATCCATTAATGATTAAAAAAGAACAAAAAACACAACATAATAGAAAATATCGTTTGTTTTCGGCAATCTGTGTTTGTTTTCGGTTGTTTTCGGCAAATAGTTGTTTTCGGCATTCAGTAATAGCGTTTCGGACTGTTAATTCGCCGGATCATCGGATGTCACAGTGACGATACTTTTGTAATAATGTCGTTATGTCAGCCCATTATTGAACAACTAACGGTCGATATAAATCGACCAGAACATGGAATAACTATCTAAACAGCTACAATTGTGTCAAGACCAATGGATTCGTCTAGATTCGCCTCAATGTCAAAGTGTCGTTCGAGCAGACACCTTTCGGTGTAAGTTGTATCAGTTAATTTGTTATCGTAATGACTAAGTCACTTCTTTGCAAACTTTACCTTATTTTAAATACATGTTTTGCAGAATTACAATGTCGAATGTTGTAATAAGTATGACTCGCAAGTATGTCACACAATCAAGTCAGGACCAAACAGATTCGGCCCAAGACGTTTCGACCTCGCAGTAAATTGACCCTTTATAGCAACGTCATGAATTCGCATTTTAATTAAAAAATACACATTTTGTGCATGTCGCCTTCGTCATTCAATTAGTTGGAGAATGTAAAAACATTCACGAGGTCGACCTGTGTGAACTGTGCATTATTTTATTTCTTGCTGTTTTTTTTGTAGACCAAGTAGCCTACTGGTGTTTGTACTGGTCCAATGGATGGATTTGCAATTATAGATCATAATCCACAATACTGTGTTGTGAGTCTTACATTTACAGTAAGCTAAATACCTACATTCCTCTACAGGTAACTAAGAAGCAATATGGTGTACATGTTTGTTGAATGATGCTTAATTTTTAATTTTGTTGTTTAATACTTTAATATAATTTACAATTTTTACTTTTTCAATGGGGGCTTACACACTCCTTCCAACTTTGTTGTGACTGAGGAGAAATTAAGTTGAACTGTTCAACATAGAATTGTTACACTCTGGAGTGTCTATTTATGATTATAATCTTAAATTAGACACATCTAGTATACATTTCCTTTGTTGACTTCTGAAATTGATTGCTTCGATCTTCCCTCTTCTTCCCCCCATTGAAAGTGGGACGTTACAATCGTGGAAAATGGGACATATTATTCGAACCCTCTTGGCGGACAGCGGTCAAACAGTTTATCTTTTATCTGATCCTCTTCAAACTGTGTGACAATCATTCCAGGGCTTATTTTCACTATATACGAGGGGCCTATATAAGTCCCCTTCACAATTTCCTATTGGCCCCTTCACAATTTCCTATTTTAAGCCCCTTCACAATTAAAATTTGCATTTTGGTTTTTGTAAAAACAACTTCACCACAAAGCACCAAACGAATCAATCATAGATAACAATGATATATTTATGTACTGGACTTGATATGAAGTATTATATCATAAATATATGCAAAAAATGAATTACATCTGAAAAATTATATATGAAAAAGACCTGCATTCATGAATGTTTATTTGGGCATGCTATCTAGGCCATGTTCGATTATTGGCCAAGGCCTACTTGAATTATGGCCCTTGAATTACCAAAAAATGTGAAAGTTGCCTTGTCTGTGCTCCAACTCAAGCTGGATTCATGATAAATTTCCAAAAACAGATTTATTTGCATCATCATGTTTGTCTGAATATTACTTAAATCTTGATTTTGTTTTATTTCAGTTAGTGAAAGTCCAAAAGAAGAAGGATGCAAGCTGACAACAATGTGTTTTGACTTTATTTGACATACTTCAAAAAATAACATAAATGCATGGAGAATATGTCAAATTGTCAAGAACAGTTGAAATGAACACAATTGAAGGACTAAAAGTGCAATATAATTTTCAATAATATGAATTTAAATCAAAGTGTGCTATTACTGTATTTGTTTTTGATTTCTTCTACTTGCTGTTCATAGAAGATTAATATTGACACACATTTACTATATAATGGTCTTCTATGTTCTTATTGCAGAAAACTTTTCATACTGTAACTGTTATTATCAATTTACTAAGCTTTGGGTTTTGTAACCTGGCAATTTGACAACAATGTAGATGTCCCTCTCCATGTGGAGAGGTTGCTGATTCCCTGTGGAAGAGTAAGTTAGTACTGCTTAAGACATAGTCCAGGAAAACTGGCTAGGTCATTTAGCCACTACATAAAAACAGAAGCATGATGACCTATGATTTTTTTCTTAATATTTAATAGAGTCAATTTTTTTTAACATTATTTGCAAAATTAATAATATTGTAGTGCTAGAACTCTTTTATTTGCCTCTAGAGTACTATTTTGAGTAAGTTCATGCCATTTTCACTAAAATGGAGACACTGCTTGTTTAATAGCTGAAATGAAGATGGGTGACCAATGATTTTTCCTTAATATTCTGAAGGAGCACACGTTCATCAACATCATTTGCAAAAATAAAAAAAATTCTTGGACCAGATTCTTTTTATTGGTCTCTTGAGTACTATTTTGGGTCATTTTCATACCATTTTCTTGAAAAAGGGAGACAATTCTGGTTGAATAGCGCAAGAAGAAGCACGGTGACCTATGTCCTTTTCTTAATATTCTGAAGGAGCACACTTTCATCAACATCATTTGCAAAAATAAAAAAAATTCTTGGACCAGATTCTTTTTATTGGTCTCTAGAGTACTATTTTGGGTCATTTTCATACCATTTCTTGAAAAAGGGAGACAATTCTGGTTGAATAGCGCAAGAAGTAGCACGGTGACCTATGTCCTTTTCTTAATATTCTGAAGGAGCACACTTTCATCAACATCATTTGCAAAAATAAAAAAAAAATCTTGGACCAGATTCTTTTTATTGGCCTCTAGAGTACTATTTAGGGTCATTTCATGCCATTTTCTTGAAAAGGGGCAACAATTATGGTTAAAAAGCGCAAAAAGAAACACGGTGACCTATGTTTTTTTCTTAATATTCTGAAGGAACATCCTTTCATTAACATCATTTGCAAAAATAAAAAAAATTCTTGTACCAGATTCTTTTTATTGGCCTCTAGAGTACTATTTCGGGTCATTTTCATGCCATTTTCTTAAAAAAGGGGAGATAATTCTGGTTGAATAACGCAAAAAGAAGCACGGTGACCTATATTTTTTTCTTAATATTCTGAAGGAGGACCCTTTCATTAACATCATTTGCAAAAATAAAAAAAATTCTTGGAGCAGATTTTTTTTATTGGTCAATAATATATATTTTTTACATTTTCGAGCCCTAATTTGGGGCAAATATTGAAAATTCATTTGTTGTCAAAAATATGTGAATGTTATTAAAAATTCAAAATTTGCATAAGTATGTTTGAATCATTTGTTTCTGTACATCTGAACTACGAAAACAAAAAATTTCTGATGAAAAAATAGTGATTTTTATTTAAAAAATTGAATTTTGTCATTTTTATAGAAAGTGATGTTGCAAAATCTCATTTTCTGAGAAAACGAGTTCGGTGACCCCTATTTTTCTTTAACTTATTGTTTTCAGAATAAAATTTCCTATAAAATAAAGTGAGTTAAAAAAAATTCTTGAAAGAAAAAAACTATAGAAAATATATAACAACACTTTGCACAACATGAAATAACATGGCTATTACAACGTTTAACACAACATAGAATAAACAAACTTTCTATAGATGTCGCCCTAACATGCCTACAACCACACTATACACAACATGAATAGACCTACATTTTATGGATGCTGCGCTTTTATGTCTATAACAACACCATATACAATATAAAACAGAAACCTACATTATATGGATACCGCCCTTACATACCCATAACAACACTATATACAACATACAATACACATTCGTTCTATGGATGCCGTGCTTACATGTCTATGACAACACTTTAATATATATAATATTATGCAACATTGAATAAACCAACATTTTATTCATACCGCCCTAATATTCCTATATCAACACTATATGCAATATACAATACACCTACGTTATATGGATGCCACCTTAAAAAACCTATACCAACACTATAAACAACATACACTCGGCAAAACTTATAAGTACACACTTGTTTATTTGCCTATAGCTCCGTCAATGCGTGCATGATCGTGCTGAACAGTTCAATATATGTAGATTGGATATGTAGAGTTACAATACAATCGATGTTTTTAACATCTGATTTAAATTGTCACAAACAGAATAAACTAATGATGCCAACAGCAGAATCTAAAAAAACACAATAATGCCGTGTGTTCATCGGGCGATTGTCAGGTAGCTAATGCACATATGGCCCCGCTGCGCTGATACAGTACGGTTTCAAGTCTATGTTTCTATCACGGACACAGTAATAAAGAAAACAATGATAGGAACAAGCACACTTTAGGTTTAAAAATATCAACTTCTGATAAAAAATGAAATTTGGAACATGGTTAACTCCCCTTGACCATAACAATAAAAAAATATTTTTAAAAGTAAAAAAACACCATGTTGTTGTTTGAAAAATCGAATTATTTTGTGTTTTTTTAATTTGACAATAAATCTAAAATTCAAAGTTACCTTACATAAAAATAACTTGCAAATACGCGTCAATTTCACGGTCATTTTACGGTTTTTGACGTTTCATGGTTCAATGAACCGCTGTATTTAATTTTGTAGAAAAAACTTTATTTATCCAGTCCTTTGACAGTCAATACCATGTACTACACAAAATTTCATGCAAAAATCATGAAAAATAAAAAAGTTATAACGATAAAACGACGTGTGTACTTATAAGTTTTGCCGAGTGTAGAATATACCTACTTACTATGGATGCCGCACTAACATGTCTATGAAAAAACTATTGTACACCATAGAATATGCCTACAATAAATGGATGCCGCCCTTATATACCCATAACATCATTATATACAACGTACAATACACCTACATTCTATGGATGCCTCGCTTACATGTCCATAACAACACTATATACAACAAAGAATTAACCGACATTCTATCGATGTCGCCCTAACATGCCTACATCAACACTATATACAACATAGAATAAACCTACGTTCTGTTGATGCCGCGCAAACTTACATGTCTTGCCAACACTATATGCATTATTTATAACAGAAACAGTATACGGCTGCCACCCTACCATAACTGAAGCAACGCTGCATTCAGCATAAACTACACCTATATTCTGTAGATGGCGTCCTTATTATGTCTAAAACAACAATATATACAGCATAGAATACAACTACATGCTATGAAAGGTGTCTTTATATACATGTACATGGATAACTCCTACATTCTATGGATGCCACCCTAACATGTCTATATCAACGCTACATACGACGATTAATACACCTACATTGTTTGGATGCTGTCCCAATACGGTACAGCTATTTGATATCCTTCTACGGGCAATCCAGTAGCACAAGCCACGCCTATAAGTCTAAAAGGTGGGATTACGAAGTTCACCGGAAACCTACATAATATGGATGCCACGGTTATATGGACGCCGCTGAGCGATGACCGGATTTATAGTCATGTATTTTATGTTTCTATCTATAACGTTTTTCAGCCTGTGAGCGACCTTTAGCAAACAATGCGCCAAAGAGGGTTGTACTAGTATTCGAAGACAACGCCAGTGGACGTAACGGTATATACTGGGATAATGGATGGCATAATCACTTCCTGAATGAACAACAATACATACTACCAACAGTGGATGATGTACAGTCTGTGGATTGGGGAAATAGTGAATTAGATCAATACTTGATTCGTGGAAGTTCTACTTCGATACCCGCGATTATAGGTTTGTTTGCTTGATCATAAGAAAAAGCTAGAAGCTTGATGTACCGGAATGTGGCTATATTGTTTGCAATGTTCATAATTTTGGACTGAAACTTATATAAAAATGTCAACATCTCATGAAACTGAGTATTTTGTTCAAGTACAGGGTGTTTCATAATACATGTGCGCATTACAACCGAATGCCATGAGCAAATGCTTGATCTCATACACCTTTTTCATATACCAATGGAAAGCTAACATTTGGAAGTTTTGGTCATTATATAGCATGATTTTATTACTGTCTATGCAACCAATGAATAAGGATTTTTGAAAAAAGTCATTTTGTTTCGAATAATACTTCCATATGGAATTTGTTTCCAAAAGTGATGATATAGGTTACAAAGCTGTGCATGATATAACCGTTTAGAAGCATAATGTTATACCGATCATGTTATAAATTTTGTACTATTTTTTGCCAAGGGTTAGTGTACAGTTTGGTGAGAATTAAAAACACAATTGTCTGAGGCGAATGAACTTTCGACGAAAAACTAGTACTGTATATGACTTATACTCTGACAAAAAGAAAATGATCACCGGATAGACAATGCTTATCAAAATTTATTCTGTCACAAATCAAGAACAGAAGATGTTTTGCATTTTAAACAATATAATAATAATGTACAAATAATATTGGCCTTTTGATCCTAAGGGATCAACAAGGGATTAACTAACTGTCCATTCATAGCTTTTATTAGCACACAAAAACTGATTGATTAAACATCAAGTGTGCCAATGTGTTATTAAACCACATAAAAGCTAAGAATACACATACAGTTTTCTACATTGGTGACTGATGATACAGGCTTGATGCACAAAGGTACATATATCTGCGTACTATTTGTCTTTTAATTAGTATTTAAGAAATAGACAATCCGTGAAAATAATTATTTTCAAGCAGGTTCATATAAAAGACGCTTCAAATAGATCGTAAATTGTTTTGTGAATGTTTAGACAATGTGTTTAGTTTATATTAAAACAACTGCTTGTATAATGATAAAATTCGTAACGAAATGATTATTTTTCTAGTTTAAACATACATTTTCACATGGATACACGTTGATGGTAAAATTTCGATTGAACAAATGCTGTCTAAGCTGTCTGCTGACATGCATATGTTGTTTTCTTCACTTAGTGAACGCGTGAACGATCTGGAGAAAGGACTTGAACAAAAGATCGCAAATAAAGTTGCTCAAGTACTGGACAAACGGGTGACAACGGAGTTGAACCGCATCCGTAAGGATGTGGACGAACGCATGAGTGATATAAAGGAGTCGATATGTGATGAATTTAAAGCTGCAATTGTATTAGTGAACACTAAGATCGAATCATTGTCAAATAGTGCAACAGTCAACAATTCAGATAATGATATTACGTTGAACATTGTCATCAGAGACTTTCCTGAAACTGAAAATGAAAACACTGCAATAAAAGTGAACAAACTTATCAAAGACGGTCTTAAGGTCCATGGAGTGACATGTAAAAGTGCTGATAGGAAAAATTCACGATCTTCATCCAAACCTGGTCTTGTCATCGCCAAAATGAGATCTCATGAAGATAAAAGGAAGGTGATGTCTAACAAGTCTAAGTTGTTAGATCACCAACAGTACTCTGGCGTATTTGTGCAACATGACCAATCTCAGGCAGATCGTGTTATGGCTAACAATTTCCGGACCATACTACAGTCACTTAAAGGAAGTAATCTGACCGTTCGAGGTTCAAGGGTTGTTCAGAAGAATTCATCAAACCAACAAAACAGTCGTCGCAACACTCGTAATACTGACAATGGATATAGACAGTATCCCAATACGCACGGTGCTGCACATGGTCGCGACAACAATGTGTCTAATGTTAGTGACAGAAGGTTTAATTCTTCTGAATCTAATTCTAGAGAGGATCGTAGCAATCGAAGGCCAAACAACAATACGACTGGTCGTGGGCGCGGTGGAAGAGGAAGAAACAACGGTGGTCAAAATAGACGCTATTAGCTAAATGTCGGGTTCTGGAACGTGAGAGGGTGGAACTCTGAAAATTCGTCTGATAACTCTTTTTTAAGATCTAGTTGTCTTTTAGAAAATAATTATGACATTTTAGGTGTTGCTGAAACACACCTTGTTAATAATAATGTCTTAGATATTAAAGGTTATAAATAGTATGGTTTTAATAGACAAAATATACATGTCAATGCTAGAAATGGCTCAGGAGGAGTCGGGTTTTTAATAAAGCAATCTTTATGTGATATGTTTAATATATGTATTGTAGATAACACTTGTGAAGGTATTTTATGGTTAAAAATGTCACATAAAAGTAGTAACCTAATTTTGTTTCCATGCGTATGTTATTTGCCACCACAAAATTCTTCCCGTCCTTTTGATGTTAATGCTTTTTATGACCAATTGTTAGCAACTGTCTATTCATACCAAACTGATGGGTTGGTATTTGTATGTGGTGATTTTAACAGCCGAACTGGAAATTTAGATGATTATATCCCTGGTGTTGATTCTATACCTACCCGTGATGTAATAGATTTTTCGACTAATGCATACGGCGAGTTGTTTGTAGATTTTTTAATTAATACGAATATGTGTATACTGAATGGTAGGAACACCGTCAAAAATGATTTTACTTCTGTTTCGGTGAAAGGTGCCTCAGTTGTTGATTATTGTATTGTACGTCATGAAGATTTAGATATATTCTCAGATTTTAATGTTGATTTAACATGTGATGTTATAAACAAATGTGACAACCTTGTGAATATCGCCCCGACATGTATACCTGACCATTCTTTGTTATCATGGAAAATTACTTGTCAGTGTTCTCCATATATATATGAGACAGGTGAACCTGAAAGCAATTCGTATGTTAAATTTGATCGGAGTTATTTTAACAACAGTTTTCTTAGCAGTCAATATGTATTGTATTATGTTAATAACACTATTGATAAATTAGAACATGGTCTGAGAACACAAACTGACATAGACTCGGTTTACGAGGAATGGTGTACTATAAATAATAATAATATGTATGAGAACAGTCCTTTTAAAATTGTGTCTTCATCCTGTAAAACTAGAAAACACCGTCCTGGTAAACCGTGGTGGAATGACAGTTTGTCAGATTTGTGGGACAAACTTTCACAGTCAGAACGTAACTGGCTTAGTTGTTATATTAGAGCAGATAAGGTAAAGTTGAAAAATGAATATGTACAAATGCGAAAACGGTTTGATACAGAAGTTCAGAGGGCGAAGCGTCGTCATTGGAATGACATGCAACAGGAATTGTTATCTGACTGTAATATTGACCAGTCCAAGTTTTGGAAGTCTATTGGCAAAATAGGTATTGGCCATAGTAAAAAGAAAACAATTCCTGCTGAAGTGTTATTGGATGATGGTACTACGTCTTCTAGCACTGATGTAATCTTAGAAAAATGGCGGTCTGATTTTTGTTCTCTTTTTAATAATCCAGATGTAGATTCTACATCTGTACCTAATTGGTCTAACGTAATAGACGATTCTCTGCCATTTAATGACCATATATCTATACAAGAAGTCAAGAAAGCTGTAGATGCTGCCAACCGGGGTAAAGCATGTGGTGTTGATGGGATACCATCTGAAGCTTTAAAAAATGATACGACTGTTATGTTTTTACATGTTTTATTCAATATTTGTTTTAGTAATGGCATTATTCCATCTGTACGGGGGAAATGTGTAATTAACCCTATTCCCAAATCTGCAAGTCTAGATGCTAGAAACCCATTGTCTTATAGGGGTATTTCATTAGCATCCTCTATATATAAGTTGTATTGTTACATTTTGAGCAGTAGATTAAGTAAATGGTAGGAATCAAATGACATCATTATTGATGAACAGAACGGTTTTAGACAGAAACGCAGTACGATCGATCAGCTTTCTACACTAACTACTATTATTGATACTAGAAAAAAGCTAAAACGTTCTACATTTTGCACCTTTATAGATTTTAAAAAAGCATATGACTATATTAATCGTGATTTGCTCTGGAAAAATCTGTGTGATTTGGGTATTAAAGGTAAAATGTTAACAGCCATACAATCTTTGTATTCATCAGTTTCATCTTGTGTCAGAGTAAACGGTCTATGTACCGATTGGTTCAATGTTAGGTCGGGTAGCGTCAGGGTTGTATATTATCTCCCCTTTTGTTTAACCTATTTATTAATGACCTTGCATTATATTTGAAGTCTTTTGATATTGGAGTGCAGTGTGGAACAGAGAAGATATGTATTTTGCTGTACGCAGACGATATTATTTTACTTGCTGAAAATGATAGAGACTTGCAATGTTTACTGAATGCTCTACATGATTGGTGTAATATCAATGGTATGTCTATCAACAAAAATAAAAGTCAAATTGTACATTTTCGACCACAGTCTATTGAAAGAACACTTACTAACTTTTACATTGGAAATGATCAGTTAGAGATAGTGGATAGATATAAATACTTAGGTCTTATATTAAGTGAACACTTAGACTATAATATTACAGCAAAGTCAGTGGCTCAAAGTGCAAGCCGTGCCCTCGGTCTTGTTATTGCTAAATGCAAGTCTATCGGGGGAGTACCGTATAATGTTTTTACACAACTGTATGATTCGGTGGTTTGGCCAACTATTAGTTACGGTGCCGCTATTTGGGGTCAAACTTCATATTCATGTATTAACGCAGTACATAATCGCGCGATGCGTTTCTTTTTAGGAGTTGGCAGATATACACCAAACGCAGCCGTGGCCGGTGAAATGGCATGGACCGCTCCGAATATAAGGCAATGGAAATCCGTTTCCTTATACTGGGCCAGGTTGTCAAACATGAATACTAATCGTATAAATAAGCGAATTGCACTTTGGGCCTCTGCTTTGTCAAGTAGATTATGTTCAAATTGGTTTTATACTGTAAAGAATATGTTGAATAAGTGTGATTTAGAACAGTTCTGTGATATTAATATTGCTATTCATAAACATGTACTTGTTGAAAAACTTGCATCTGCTTTACACGTAAAATATTGTAATGACTGGAACCAATCAATCAATGATGTCACAGGACCGTCGGGCCGTGGTGGCAACAAATTACGTACATACCAATTATTTAAAACTGACTTCTCTGTTGCAACGTACTGTAAAATCATTATGCCACCACGACACAGAGCCGCCTTTAGCAAATTTCGATGTGGGGTGGCTCCCATACGTATAGAGACTGGCAGGTACGAAGGCATTCCGATACATAACAGAAAATGTCCGTTCTGTGACATCATTGAGGATGAGAAACATGTGATATTAGATTGTATTTCTTACTCTGATTTGAGACAAACATTGTACACAAAAGCAACTTCAATTGATTATAATTTTTTGAATATGTCAGATATGGATAAATTAATCTTTCTTTTCAAAAACTCAGAGATGATACCTATAAGTGCCAAAACCTGCTACAATATTTTACAGCGTCGTTCTTTTTATCTTTGTAAATAATGTACGTATTTGATTAAATTATAATATTTTAGTTCGTCTGAAGAACAGTTGTTAATCAAATTAGAACCAATCTGATTGGTCCTAAGTAGATTTCTTAAGTCATTTCTTAAATATGCGCTATAGTGCACGGTAGCTCTCAGTATCTTAATAATTTCTATTTTTTTAATTTTTATTTTAATAAGGATTAACAACTGTTTTTCAGTTTTAAACACATACTATGTAACAATGTGTAATATCAGATTTTTATATACGGTACATGTACCTTGTGATATTTGATGTTTTATTATAATGTAGATAATGTCTCTTATAACTCTTATTAAGTGTGGCTATATATGATTTGTGTTTATGTCGTGTGCAATATGTGTTGTAAATATAGATGAGACTCAAATAAATAAATAAATAAATGGATATATTCATTGATATAATGTTGTATTGAAGTGATACTTAACCGCATCACCAATGCTCACGAAAAACGGTACAACCAATTTTCGGTTTATGTATATAATTCAAGTTTCTTGCAATTGATTGTAAATTTTCACAATTATGTTTCAATGGTTCGTAGTTCTGTATCAATTGCTACTGATAGTAATTAATACTGTAAAATCATTGTATTTAGATGATATTTGCTTTCTTGTCTGGGGATTCTAAAATAAGCAATGATGGTTGTAGAAGTGTTTGTGTTTAGATAAAGCGTGAGGATTGAATTTTATGATATACAGTATAACCTGGTTTATCCGGCATCCCATCGGACCGGATAAGTGTGCCGGATAAAGCAGTGTGCCGGTAAAATCAGGTTTTATAGAAATCCATGTACTTGTATAAATGCTTATAAAAAGACAACGTTATAACAAATGAACAAATAAAGATACCAAATGGATCTTGTATTTACATGTCATTGTTCTTATGGTGTTAGTTAGTCATAAAATAGTTGTTCATTGTTGTTTGTTTGGTTTTCTTAAAGATTCTGTGCTAAAAACATTTGCCAATGATCTTCACATCTTCTTTGTATTATATATAATGCCGGTTGATTAAGTGCTAAAACGCACTTAGTCTATTTATCAATTGTCGGGACTGACAAACAATGCCGGATAACGGATAAAGCAGGTTGCGTTAAAAAGAGGGTCCATCTAATTGAAATATAGTGGAGTTCTGCCGGGACTGACAAACCATGCCGGTTAAGACAGGTTGCCGGTAAACACAGGTTCCGGATAAACCAGGTTATACTGTAGTTAAAACAAATATATTGATTTAAATTTTATGCCACAAACTTGATGTTTTTTTACAATATTGCAGCATATTAATGCTGTGTGTTTTTACAATTTCCTAGCTATATTTTATACGCTTTTTGCAATCAGTTACTATGTTCTTTATTAAACGGTTTCACAGATTTGTCATAGTTATCGTTTAACATATAATACATGAAATTCAAATAATGTACATGCACAAACGATTCGAAGCCACAGCACCTGCCTAACCACACAATGGATATACACAGAGCGCACACGTCATCTTTTTTTCCACAAATGGACATAGCAAGTCAGTCTATATAATGTCACTCATAATAAGAGTGATACGGTGGTCGAGTTGATACAAATGTAACGCTCGTGGCTACTGATACAAAGGTCCTTGGTTGAAATCTCGGTCGGTGCACTTGTTTATTTCTGAAACGCTTTTCAGTGTTTCCACCCAACTAGAGATGAACTGTTTGGAAACGCAGAGGTAGTCTCGCATGTATCAGTACGACACACCGTGTACGTTAAAGAACGAATGAATATTAGGAACGAGCTAGGGTAAAGCTAGGTCCCATTTTCTGCCTCGGCGATGTACCCGATGGAAATTAATGAGCTTCGGGAGGCATGAGGAGGCATGGGAACAGAGTCCTCGTGATCTACGGGAAGCTTTAGTGAAATCATGAGACAATTTGTGAAATTAGGAGGAATCACGATCAATTGGAACTGATCGGGAAAACTCGACTTAATGCGCCCAACTGAGTTCACGTAATATGTGTTGTAGTAATAGCTGGTCACTTAAATTATATTTTCAGGATATTTCAATTACTGGAAGCAGCTTAATGAAAGTGCAACACTTTTACCTGTATGTCTTCTTACCGAACGCGACTTGTTTCAGGAATGTCAGGGTGGAACATACGATATTTACGCAAGTAAATGCAACGATGGAATACGGTATCGTATTGATAGGCAATACAGCTATGTGTTATTAGGTACGATACGAATAAATATATTTAGTAGTATATAAGGGATGTACGGAAAGTTTTGAGACAAGTATCAATGTTATCTTAACATAAGCGGGTCACTATGCCATAAATGTTGTAACTGGGAACTGTATTCAGTTTATTAGTACCCGTGGTTATATTTTGAGAGCATGTGACTTCTATGTCTTTTTTTTGCTTTCCATTACGATATATAAATTCTGAACTTGCAGTGGCCCCGCTCAAGTTAGCCTGGTGTTATTAAAGCTACTGAATCAGTATCTATCTGTGGAATTATATTAGCGTACATATATATACTGTTGTGCGCCCCCACACGAGTAGCACATACAATCGTCTCATCAGTTATTGCCGGATAATTCCCTGTGAACAGTCTTGTCTTCGTGTTAAGTTCCAGTTGTCTTCTTCATCTTGCCGGTCTTCCGTAAAATATATGCAGTATCGCGAGTACCTTCTTTACGTCTGCCTCTCCTGTATGCATCGTTGCACACTCTTATAGCCTTGATGGAAATATACATACTGCATTTGCCCCATTGGTTGAGTACATACATCGTCACGCTCGCTTGTGGTCTTCATGAAACTGCATGTCCCACCCTTGCCTCTGGGTTTCACATCTCCGCACACACCCCTCTTGTATCTCATGGTTTTAATGGAACTGTCCTCTGGCTTCTCCTCCCGAATACATGTACTTACAATTCTTTCTCTGCAACTCTCCACCACTTCCACCTGTTACCTTTCATGGTTTTCCAGCTCTCTCTGGACAGATTCTTTGACCGCCTCTGTCCTAAACGGGATACACATCGAATCAGTAACAGCTCCCTCCATGACATATTCCATTTCATTACCCGGAAACATGAAATCTCCTCCCCGACCAAGACTACCAAACCCTTGCTAAACACCAAATCAGCTAGTTCTCTCTGACTTCTAATGAGAATGTTGATACCCCAAAACATCATCTTCTATATCAACAACCACTACTTCATGTACCGCCTCGTATGCTCCTAGCGCAATATGAAAGTCTGCTCTGCACAATTAACTCTCTAACTTGCGAACCATTCGCACTCCGAACTACCAGACTTTCACAACCTATGCCTTTTCCCTTCCGGTATCTTCTCAAATACCCTGGATGACGTTATGCTACTCGCTGCCGCTCCTGTATCTAAAGTGAATAACACATTCATGCCCTTTACCATTCTATTAGCATTAGCTCCATCACTGAGTTATTTTCTCTCTCTCTTCTCATCTGCTTTCCCTGTTCCACCTGTGGATATTCCATATCCTCCTTTATTCACCACTGGTTTCTCTATGTGGTTAACATCTACTTATTCGACCACTTCCCCGCCACTGTGGTGGGTCCCTGGGTGTTTAAATTCAGATTCCCTTCTGAGCTATTCACATCGCTCATTACCCACCTGATGTGCCTCTATCTGGACAGTCGTGGGAGTAATGACTGGTCCTAAGGCAGTTATAGCACTCTAGATACCTTCTTTTCTGAGATGTTGACTTTCCCGGTTGAATCTCTCTGTTTGCTTCCTCTTGCTGGTCTAGCCTCTCAAGTACTTCTGCTTATTTAGATTCTGATTCATCTTTATTTGCTGAGATTTTCTGACTAGCTTCTTCTCCTGGTACACTCAACACCATACCAACGTCAGTTTCAGCCTCGTCTTCTTATTGGGTAGCCCTTTTAGTCGCCCTATCTTTTCTACCTGCATTGTTACTATGCCTAGTATTGTAAAGTTTGTAGACTGCATCATCTTTTGTGTCCGACTATTTATGAAATTATATCTTAAATATGATTTCGTCATCTCTCAACCCATCTAGGACAAGTCTGACTAGATCTTCTTCCCTTGTTCTTCTGTTTCGGTAGGTATGTGCTTTATTATATAGCATCTTCAGATCGGCTGCATAATCCTCAGCTGTCTCCCCAGTTCGTTGTGCTAAACTTTTCTGCATACGCTCTGGTAGTTTCAATAACCCTGAATCTAGTGTGCATTTGTTTGACAACTTCTTGGTAATACCGCTGGTGGTAGCTATCCGAACTGAAACGGTGTGCAACGTGAAAAATAGTCGCTCGATTTGAACGCTGTCGAACTGTTATATTCAAAGGTATCTCAATAACATTATGCAGTTCTACAACAAAACAAATTCTACTCGCCCGTCAAACTGAAAATATGTCATTAAACCAAAAGTTTCGCTGAAATCGGTCTTGAATTCGTTTTTACGAGACATTGATCCCCTCTGACTTCCGGTGATATCACATGACCGGTAGAAGATGTTACGACTTATCTTATTGTTTTAACGTTGTTTTGGGTTACTTTGATCGCTAAATCGAACTGCGAAGTAAACATACATTAGTTTTTCATCTTTATTGAATACAGGGTGTCCCAAAATACATGTCCGCTTGTTGACGATTCATCATATCTTAATGACTCGCTGTACATACTTGATTTTAAGGATGAATAAAAGAACATTACAAGAAATGTCGATTTTAAGAAACAATTATATAATTATATACATACATTGTCTATAATACGTGTTCAAAATGTCCACCCCTACTTTGCACAACTAGTTCAAGACGTCGTCTTAAGTTTCTACTGACGTTAGCACATATGTCTTGTTTAATTTTCCTGATTTCCCTACGGATTGACATTTTGAGTTGCTCTGTTGATTTTGGTTTGGGATTATAAACTCTGTCCTTCAAATAACTCCAAAGGAAAAAATCTAAAGAATTTAGGTCTGGAGAATGAGGCGGCCATTCATTCTTGGTCTTCAAAGAAATGAGATTGTCTCCAAATGTGTTATTCAACCATAAAAGCACCATGTTTACTTTGTAGGGGGCAGCCCCATCATATTGGTACCAAGAGCTACTAGTGTCCAATCCTCTCCTCATCAGTGCGGGGATGAATTTTTTATCACATAAGTTTCAAGTATCTTTCGGCTGTAACAGAACATGTCATCCTACCCTCTTCATAAATGAAGGGACCAATTATTCCATCAACACTCAGTGCTGCCCAAACGGTCACCTTTTCAATGTGCAGCGGTACTTCATCGTGAAAGTCAGGTTTTGAAGACCCGCAATATTTAACATTTTGTTTATTTACATTTCCATTAATTGTGAAGTGGGCCTCGTCTGAAAACCAGATAGTGTTAATTACTTTGTCATTTTCACGCATCCATCTCAGCCATCTTGGAATATATGACGTCATTTCTAACGTTACTGTTACAATGACGTCTCATGACAATATTCACTAATCAATTTATATAATTACCTTTCCAATGAGACTATCCCCATTAACATATGACGTAATTTGGCAAAGTTATAACCATTCAACAAGCGGACATGTATTTTGGGACACCCTGTATATGGTCTTAAAAGTGACATATATTTTGCGCCCGCAACAAATCAATTCCAGTCTTGACTTATTTGGCGTTTTTCGAACGACAGCGTCATGTCTTTGAATATGGCGGGAAATGACGTCATGACGTCATGGAGTTGCATTGCAACGTCATAACAAGTTGTTAATTTTGTTAATGAAAATTGTTATCAAAGTGTAATAAAATCAATACTTAGTACTTCCACATATCCAAGGTGCATTTGTTGAAAATTACAACAAGATCAAACACGTATTGACTGAGTTATTGGTATATATATATATGTATACCTGCACACATGAAAGATTTGTTAAGTGTATAAAATTAAACAAACTGTTAACAATTTCGTACAACATATTTATGTATCCTGAATGCTGTAACTACTTTTCCATTGGTGGCAATATTGATAAGCAGTTATTAACGACTGCTTAATGTCAGTGTCTTTAATGTCATAAACATGTATGTAACTTCAAAACTATAATAAAAATATGTCAGGGAAGGATAACAGAAAATAGATGCAACACATACCTTGATCTGAAAAAGATAATATTAAGTCAGACAGCCTCAATCTTTTGATTTTGTCTTTCACTCCGTTGCAGTTCATAATTCCGAAATAAGATGATTGATTTTTTCAAGTTCCAGTGAACTCCAATAAAAGGCCGATCATTACTCCGACAGTACGTCATGAACTAGTTACTGCGGTGTTTGGTGAAAAATGGAAGAATGCTTACAAGCCAATCCTACAGTTTCGATGTCCATACCCCGAAGATGAAACAGATAATTACATTGTAAACTGGTAATTTGTCCATTTGTGTTTACATTTTTATAACACGTCTTGATTTCGTTTTCCGTTTATTTTAGTTCATATTCCCAGATATCATCGCTGATATGTTAAATGATAGATTGTTCAATTTCCCTCACAGCATATGTCACTTGACACAACAATATTGCGCTAGTTATATTTTCATTACAATGGTACAACTACTTTGCGGATTTTTGTTATTTACCATGTATAATTATATTTTATTATAACCCATGTGACATCTAAATGTATTTTCCACATAGACCTGTAGTGTGATATTTCGTTAGTATCACCCATAGTGATATTTTGTACGATCACATGGCAAACACAAGATTGAGCTATTTATAGAAATATGTACTATTTGAGTCCGTAAAGCACTCTCTTAGAGAGTATCCGTAATGATATTTATATAATTTATTTCACATGCTATTTTTAGTAAATCTTGTCAATTTCAATCATCAAATCATTGGAAGCTTATTCGGATTGAGATGGT
The DNA here is from genome assembly GCA_947247005.1 of Spisula solida. Lineage (NCBI taxonomy): Eukaryota > Metazoa > Mollusca > Bivalvia > Venerida > Mactridae > Spisula > Spisula solida. The sequence continues at coordinate 17,449,801 of OX365946.1, forward strand.
ACATGTAAAATTATCATTACGACAATTTATTTGATGCTTCAATTTGTTGATATTTTATTTTGCAAAGTGCTTGTAATGTTGTTCGGTATAATAAAATAAACAAGTCTTGGTTGCTTGAGTGACAGGTAATAATACCAACCCTTGAATAGTCATATCACGCGAGGCTTGTGTTATTTATATACTTTCATCCGCTAAGTCAAGTGTTATTTTTGTAATGGAACACATTAAATTAAATTGACGTTACTTTCGTCGCATATGTTCTTTTGTTGTTGTCGCTCTCTTGCAATTACGAAACAGCACCGTGGCGTTTTATCGGTTTGATAATGACCTTGCAACCGATGACTTCCGTTGCCGTGATGCCCATGGGAAAGGGAAACGATAGTAAACAGCGTTCTTTATATGTCGTTATTTTGTTAATGCGATTTTGACACAATGACAGAACGAGACTTTACCAAAATGGAGAACACGTCATGCTATTGTAAAGGGGATGCCATAGTCACATAACCTTATTGGCAATTTAAGTGTGATATAGATCTTTGTATCTGTCTTAGGTATATAGATGATACATTAGTTGTAACAAAAGGTCCTTCAGACAACCTTGATGAATTAATGATGGACGAACACGATATACCTGCCAGATCAACAGGGTTAGGTTTCAATGTAAGTACGTGAATTGTGTAACCTAAATATGAGTACATTAGTACTTTTAAAATATGTAGGTCAATTATGTCAAACCATCCGTATTGTTTGTAATAGTTTCTAGAATACTTGCACTAAAGGTAATTCGCCAATTTAAATGTATGTACTAATCAGCGCTTTAAGCTTAACCCCTTTGCTTTAGCCTCTCCGGATAATGACTCATACATTTCAATCCACCAAGTTTATAAGGTCGTTCCCGCCTTCTTTACATGTGTTTTTTATTTAATATCCTTAACTTTGCATCTTGTATATAAACTTGTAGGTCAAATGTGGATGTCGAATTAACGAGAATATAAACGAAATATTGAGTAAAAACTTCTTCGCTGGAATCAAGGTAATGTCACCAGTTTCTTAACATACGTATAAGTGAATGTTACAAATGTTGATATTTATGATAACACCCGTACCGGAATATGATTCCTCGGTATATGTACTTACAACTTTTCTAATTCTTTACTTATATTTTTTATGATAACTTTGTCAAACATGTATATATCCCAATGAAGTTTGGCTTTAATATGCGTGTGCTATCGTATTGCAGATTGTACGCCAACAAGTCGATTTCAATATATATTTATTGAATGAAACAATCTTAACATAACAACTAACGAAGGTGAAAGTCATAAATACAAATTTTTATATCTGGGATGACCACCGTGTAGTCTAATTTTTCCGCTAACAGCCCCAGACGAGACTCGGAAGCATTGCTGAACGAATAGACTCGTTGCATGTTGCTGTCTAAAATCAAAGAGGTTGCCTTATTTATCGTCATAACGTCACTTTATATTGAAAACACTCTGACATCCTGCATTTTACGACAGACAACCAATTAAATTACCCTTAACTAAACACTCAAAGACATGTATATGTTTTAAATCAATCAGACAGTGATGTTTTAGGTAATTATTCTGACTTGTCCACATAACATGCTTCACTGCACCGTACCGACGTCACATCATCTTTTTTCTGACATCGTCGGACGTATTACTGTGATAAAAATGTTTTTTTCTAATGTGTTTCGTACGTGGCGAGTCTTTTGGCATAATTCGCAAGTGTTTGGAACAAATTCCGGGGATGTTTAACTGAGGGAGAAAAACGAAAAACGCACGCGCGTCTTTCAACGGCAAAATCACTTGTCATACGGCCAGTTTGTGACATGGATTAGTTTGTCTGCCGCATATAAACATCACTTGAGAAATTTGGTTGGGTCACTGTTTATAATAAAAAAGTTATTAATCAATGAAAATGAGGACTTGTTAAGTATATTACACGTGACAAATTAATATCCAATAAGTGGGCCAACTAAATATACTGTAATGTGATCATGTTGTTTCAATGCCGTGTGTGTGGAGCGTAAGTTTGTAAATGGACGAGACTAAATAAATAAAAGATCTACGGTACTTTCGTTATATAATATGTGAAGTGAATGTGCACAAACAAAAGGCCTTGTTAATTAAGGTAATATCCAGGGTGAATAGTAACAAATGTGCCTTATTAGTAAACTATGGAAAAAAGTTTACATTTTAATGACAATAAAGATAAGTTTCGTTGTTAGTTCAACATTCAAACAAAACAAAACTTGACCTACATTCAATTTTATAGGAATATATGTTTTCACGAATATCAGAAAATGCATTTCTTTATATCAAGAAGTCGAAAATATTTACATGGATACCTTACATTTCGGGAGTTAATCCCCCAGCTGTGAGCGCACCGTAAGATGAACCACAGGTGGTCGTATTTACTTTTTTGCCATTATAGTTTGTTGGAAGCCTATACAGTCAGATCTCGATACAACGACGCTGTTTGTTTCCAAGAAAAATGTCCTTATAACGAACATGTCGGTATACTGAATTGATACAAAGAGCATTTTAATACTTTTGTCACCAAATTTGATGTCGGTATAATGAATTTGTCAGTATATCGGATGTCGTTATAACGAGATCTGACTGTATAATATGAACTACCAAATAATGAAAAAGTATGCGGCCACCTATTATTTGTTTAAAACGTGACTAAATGTTTTCTTGTATAAAGGCATTGGTGATTAGACAGTCAGTAAGTTGAATATGTCTTTGAGCAGACCCCCTCAACATAGTCCGTTTATCAGATTTATTTTTCAGCTTCAGGTTGTACATCTCCACTAGTAAGTTAAATTGTTTCACAGCTTTCTTATTGCATAACCTTTCATTGAATGTGTGTCGCTGTTTCAATTCAGATTCTTGACTCTGACATCAAGTTATCAAGACGAGGTTCAGCGAGTGTACGTGCTCTGTTAACGGTACCAATGGGTTGTCTTTATCCTATTTCCGGTGAATCAACTTGCACTTATCCCTTGACATTGTATGATCCACATACCGGTGTACATTTGGATGATTGTTCAGGACAACTTAGCATTACTGATGCAGAAATCAAGGTAAACAAGAAATATCACTGATTAATACCCCTAGATACTGCTGGACTAAATCATATTAGTCGTAATTGTGCTGAAATCGGACAAATGGTAATAAAGTGGACAAAAGTTTAAGTTTAAAATAACGAAGGGCAATGACTCACATAAAATTGATCCGACTTGGTGCGCCAATTATAATGATACACACGACTAGACTTTGTACTTATAAGTCGTGCAACGCTTCGGTTGAAGTCCAATAAATATAAGTACAGAGAAATTGCGCTGATAAAAATTGTAAGTGAAAAAAACGATGGACAATAACTCCCTTATGTTGATCCGAACAAGGTATGCCGACAAGCTACTTATAAGTCAGGCACAATTGCATTTAAATCCGATCAATAGTAACAGAGAAATAGCACAGCTTAGAATTAGAAGGTCGTAAGTACTACTTACGAGCTTTAAGACTCGTGCATATTCGAAATCTGCAGCTGAAGACGCTTCTTATGAGCCTACTTGTTTTCTACATAGGTAAAGAGCAGTTTTCTGATAGTTGTTTTCTTGTTTTCTCAAAATATTGATTTGTACTTCACGGCCTTCTAATTCTAAGCCACTGAATTATGCACGGACCAACCAACCGATCGACCAAGCTATAATTATTATATTGAAGATCTTACATGTTTTGTTTAGAAAATTCTAAATTAATGTATCATTATGCATCTACATATGGTACACTATGTCTTTTTACCCTAATTGTAATTCATTTTCCTCAAGGCTCTCAAACGCGTAGATACATGGGACCCATATGCAATTTACAGTTTTGAAGTTGTCACAGTTGACCAGACATACGATGATAAAACAGATTACAACCTACAGTTTGTTGTACCGGACTCTGTAAGCCATAAGATATGGCAAGGATATCAGCAAGATGGTGTCAAGGTAACATAAGTTTCCAACGCAAATGCTGTCCCCACAAGCCATTTGACTGACAAAAAGTGTCATTCCCTTTCCATAAATGCAAAATTAGAAAAACTGTTGACAACGCTCTGCAAATCAAGAAACATTGTTCGTTTTGGTCAACCCAAATTTCGGCCTCATAATGGCAAATGGAAATGAAATCAAACAGTTCTATTATAACGCTTCTAAAGCTGGTTATTGCTAACTAGTATGTAACCTTTGTCACACTTTCTATTTTAATTTGAAGGGCTTTGCCCTTATTTTGTTATAAGTATGTATACGCGTACATACTATTCTAATCATACCAAGTTCTGGAGGCTTAACAACATAATGTTTACTATTTTTAGGATAAGAAAATGGTGTTTTGAGGAATGTATTGAAATTGTTTTCAAAATTATGTAAACAACTATACCAATATATATAGGTACACAACTATGTATGTTTTTTGCTATGGTAACGGTCTTGACAACTTTATGAGTAGTATATTGTGCCGGATATAACACAAGTCTTTGTTTACAAATAAAAAAGAAAATTAAATACATTTTCGATATTCTTTTTTGTTCAATCTTGTGCATACACACTTTTAATGATATACTCTTTTAATCTACACTGACTCTACAACTGGCAGCCAGTCGACCGCACAGTATTGATAATTTACTGTGTTTGTTTATTGATAAGGCTAGAGTTCTATCTATATCATAGTAATAGATTTGTTAATAACAATGTCTTTAGTTTATCATATTTAGTAATTTTGCCTTTAGAGATGACTGCCAGTTGATTAGAAGATGACATCAGAATTATGTACGTGTGGGAACAAAACATCATAGTCCTGGCTAAAGTCAATATAGTAAAGGGGGGTAATCCGTTGAGATTATGCTTACTAACTTTGCCAACATTTGCAACATTAACTTTTACAGATATTTGTTATAGGACTGCAATAAAGAACAATTGAATTGACTTTTGGCATGTCTGGCACGTATTGTGCAGGAATGATTAGCTAGACAAATTGAAATACATCTTTACAGTAAACTTTGTAATGTATATGTACTCGTACCTGATCGTTATTCTCTGATGCAGCATATTTGCATGCGAAGAGAGAAATACATTGTTCATTTGTGCGGTATGCCACTCGAACTGAATTTCCGAGCACTTTATTGGGGGGTCTGGAGCAGCGGCTCTCTTGATATATGTAATACATTTTGAATTATGGAAGGTATATTTTCGAGTGAAGTGAGCACTATATATCCATATATGTACTAATTATACAGTTTTATTTGAATTGTAATTGATTATACTTCAAGGTCACAGTGACAGAGATTTCAACTTCGGCAAACAATTGGTCATGGGAAAGTTATCGGAATAAGTTATGCTACGCGCGAGGTGATCCACACATGAAAACAACTGATGGAAGGTAAACTATTCGCTTTGCGACTATCGATCGTAGCGTATAGTATTCTTCGTACATTCCACTGCTAGTTTCTTTCATACGAAAGGGTTTAACTCGTCAAAGGTTTACTGTAACAGTATTTAACACGAAAGTTCTTTTGACATTACTGATTAAAGTGCAATTTCTCCATAGTCGCCCATCTATTTGAGTACATGCAACAACCTATATTTAGTAACATTAACATTTTGTTTGGGAAGTAACAATTAACAATCTAGTTTACCTCTCTAGAGTAACATCGTCTGACCACCAACCAAAAGCTGTGTTTCCAAACGGATGTAGCTCATGAGAGGCTGTACTGTACTCCGATTATTTAAAAGGTATCATAAAGACTATTTAACGGATTGCAGTGATGCAAATGTCCTTCGCAAGAGACGCAACTTTTATTGGTACAATAAAAGGTTAATTTACACCTCAGAATATGACTTTTAGATGGTGGGAGCAGCAAACAGAAGGTGATTACATGTTGATTGAAAATACAAATTATCAGATAGAGGTAAGAGGTTTGTACACATTAGTATCAACATTCGTTTTTCAACATTTATATCAGCGAATATTTTTGGACGTAGTTGTATCAAAGTTCATTTTAGAGGATACTCTGATTTTAGAACAGTATTACATATCGTTTAGATAAAACAAGTACGTGACTATTAGTCCAGTCATTCTACGATTTAACCTCAAACTAATTGCAAAAGAATTTCTTTTTCGATAATCATGTAGATAAATGTATGATTATAATCATACAAAAAATCTAGAAAAATCTAAGGTGGGGAAAACGATGAAATTTAACCTTAAACTTGTTCATTTTTTCGAACTACGACATGGCAAATATAACTTGCCATAGTGACGTCATATGAACTTAGCGCGTGCGATGAACTATGTTATTACGAAGGCATAATCTCGTCATATTTCCGTGAATATGTTATTTAAATATCAAATGACACGTACACACCAACCGATTCAGTTGATTATTTAAAAATAGGAACTGTAATAATCTTGTTATATACAAAAGTCAAATATTTTACGATGGTTTAAGAAAATAAATCGGCGTTATTTTGACGTTGAGATTATGCATACACTTCCTCTCTACGGAAGCGCATTACGGACATTGTCTTAACCGCCCTCTATACGGATAACAATACAGTTTGTGTATGTTTCTATTGATATTGTTTGTGTCTTTGACGAATTAAATGAGTGCAATTATACACATTTAGAGTCTACATGCTTACTTACGTTAACCTAGCTTTGCACACAGGTCTAGATTTAGGGCTGCACATAGTATGGGCCTATTCAAGCAAACTCAAAACGTAGGTCTCACTTGACCTAATCTTACAAGTATGCATTGAACTTAAGTTTTAGATCTAGCCTTGCACTGTAGACCAACTCTAGCTAGCATTGAACGCAGGTCTTAGGTCGATCGTTGCACTGAGGACATACTATAGATAGCATTGAACGATGGTTTAAATGGACCCATTTTGGCAAGTCTTGAACGTAGGTCTGAACTGGCCCTACATTTGTATTCAGCAAGCATTTAAGGTATGTATTAGGAGTCCTGTAATCTTTACAAACCCCAGCAAGCATTTAATGTAGGTCTACTTGAACCTACTCCAGCAAGCATAGAACGTATAGTCTAACTGAACCTATTCCAATATTCCAATTTGGTCTAAGATCGGCTCCTGCACTCTTGACCTTCTCTTGTAAGCATTGGACGCAAGTCTAACTGAACCTTGTCCTGTAGGTTTAGTGTCGAACACTGTACTGTGGAAAAATAACCTAGTAAGCATTGATCTTATGTTTAATTGGACCTACTCCTGCAGCATTCAATGCAGATCTAAGGTCGAGTGTTGATCTGTGGACATACACTAGTAAGAATGTCTAACTGAACCTTCTCCAGACAGCATTGAGTTTAGATCTAAGGTCGAGCGTGTACCTACTATGGACACGTTCTAGCAAGCATTGAACGCATGTCTAAGGTCGGGAATTGCACTCCTAGATGTTAGCAAGTATTCCGACTAGTATAAACACAGGCGATCTAGTATTGAGCCTTGCATTTATGATACAAATGTACTGGTATAATTATGCTGGCGAACATTAAGCGATACATCGAGCTCTGTAATCCTGAACTAATTCTGGTTAACATGGAAAGCACATCTAACATCTCACTAACTGTGCCTAAAGGGCAACAAAACGCACAGCAATATCCATAACAGAGCCAAATGGACCACCGACCAAGTACAGGTTTGGTATCGACCTTATCACATACCCAGTCATGTACATGCAATGGGTATACCCAGGCTTGTACATGCAATGGATGTGCGATATGTTCTATGATTACCAGCCAGCTTTTTTTATACCTGATTGCTAGTTTGATCTCGGATTCATACATTCATATAAAGTAGTTTCCAAGGATAACTACAACTGTCGCTATTCGGCAGACTAATATACCCCCGCGTGGCAAACATCATTGCAGCTAATTCTTTTTTATGCACATAGGAACTATTCACTATAATATACACTATATACCCGGTATTGCATAGTGCATAAAACTACAAAGGGCCATAATTCTGTCAGAAATCGTCAAATTATTTCCTTTATGCACATCTACATGTTGAGGATGTTCATCTGTTAAAGTTTGAAGGAAATGCTGCAAAGACGGAGGAGTAATGCGTCCACAAGAATGCGTATACGGACGGACAGACCGACAGACAGATAAGCTGAATCCAGTATACCCCCTTACAACTCGTTGTGCGGGGGTATAATGAAGTAGAGATACTATCTTCAACCAGTGATTCACAAAAATATTTGATAGAACACACCGAGTTGTCGAGAACCGATACTAATTTAGGATACAAAGTTGGAAGTACATGTAATATACATTTACCTGTATCATCTATATAGCCACATTAATCACTTTTTCTATATCACGACGTCCATATTGAACGCCATCTTGGATTTCTCGAAGTAATCTCCGGCATAAAAGTTTTGTATGTGTACCAATTTACCTTTATGATTTAATAAACTTTATGCACGACGAAGTTAGTTTGTGAAACTTCACAGATACTCGATTACACATTCATTGTGTGAAATTGGGGGGTGGGGTAATAATACCACATATATTACATCTCAGATTGCATGGATGCACTGAGTTCCATTTAAAGTAGTGTTTTATTTAACATATTATACCATTTATTCATAAAAGTGTATTTTAGATATGTATTTATCAACATTATAAATCATAACCAAAGACATAAGAGATTAGAATGGTGAAATTGCCTCTGTACCTGTTTTTCGTATCTTTTACCTGCAAATAACACTGACTGACATTGCTTTTTGAAGATTTTCAACATAAATATGTATCTAAAATATTTGTTTAACGATGTTTGTGGTTTCTTAAATACATATACATCATTTAAGGACATTAATTTCAATCAATTTTGTCATATATTCCTGCTATTGTCATGTAGATCTATCTATTTTTATTTTAACTGGTAATACTAAAGAAGACGGCCATTTTGGACGTTATCTTGAATTTCACAGACCCCATCACTTTTGCAATTTATGCTTGCAATGTCAGAACTTTCACATATAACATAAAACCATAACAGTTCATTTGTTGAACTAGAGGTTACACCGGAACTTGTTTCTGAGATTGTCACAGGCTCCATTACCCCACCCACTTGTACTGATTTTAAAGCATCTATATTAAATCAAAAATGGTTTTATTTGTTATCTTTGCCACTTAGTTTTCATCTGTTTATAATATTGTTCATATTCCAATTACTTTACTATGTACTTTATGGATATGTGCACTTAGGTTACATGGAAATGAAAATAAACACAGCTTTAGAGTTTACAATAGTGACCTTACATATGTTAATTTTTCGGCAACTTCCCAATCCTAGATTTTTCTAGACTTTTGATATGTTATTTGTCAATGTTTTCTGATGCCAAAACAGTCAAATTTATTTCTTTTGCAATTTGTTTGAGGTTAAGCCTATTTTTACTGTAGAATGACTGGACTATATGTGCTTCGTCTGTGTCGCTGTAGTATGTTAACTTTATATAATGGAACCATAACTTGTTATTTGTGTTAATGTGCATGATTTATTTTTGTTTTTAAAATTGTTTTGTTAAGTTGTGCATTTCTCTTTTTACTACTGTGCTAACGACAATAACTTGCATTTGTTTGACAGGTTCAAGAATCGACAAGGTTTTGTTCTGGAGCCGGTGGTCCAGTCTGTGAATGTGGCGTTGCTGTTAGAGCAGGTCAGGATGTGTTCATGATAGACAAATGTAGTGGTGTCAACTACCTGGACTTTCCATACTGTGGTGACGGTGGAATACTAGATTATCAATACGCGGTAAGTCAACGATGTATTATACATTATTGTTGTTTATTCAATGGATCAAAATCCTTTGATATTGTTGTAAATAAATGGTGACAAATACCCTATACATACATGTGTAACATCAATCAATACAATTAAGTTGACAATCGATTAGTGTTAAGAGTGCGATTGTACTCAAACGGTAATAACATACATAAGCAATCTTTCTCTTAAAATTCATGATCACAACGTCATCATGCTAACTTCTTCTGTGGCCAAGATAACCCTCAATACGCATAGGCGGGACATTTTACAAACTTTATACAGTTTTCACGCAAATTCAACCACAAGCAATAGCAATGTTACGACAATTGGTACTTGGGGTCGCCTGAGACTCGCCTTACTGATGGTGACGTCAGCCACGGGTTGTTTTGTCATTTACTTGGTATGACTGTGGCGAAGACATACAAATATCAAAGGTTCTAAACAATTTATTTTACAACATATTGCAAAACTATTTCGTACGGTATTTCTTATATAATAATTATATTAACCGCCACATATTAAAAAAAACATGTAATAGCAAAGTTATAAGCAGATTCATATTTAATTAATAGGTAAATAACGGAAGACACTGCTGAAAGTAGTCATTTCAAATCATATTCCATGTAAAAGCGTCCTGTCTAATTTAAATGATAGTCTTTAAGATACATCTTTACAAAAAAACGTCTTCTTTATATATAACGTTATTTTAGTAAGTAGGGACGTCGTCGCGTTACCTGAATTCCACGTCACCGTTAATAAAAATAGGAAAAACACCTTTTCACTTTTCGTGTAATGGATGCTCCTAATTGACTTTGGATGTAATATATTTGGATAGTGTTTTGTGTATCTCAAACATTTCGGATGGGATTGAAACCAAACTTTCATATAACTTAAGTAAAAAATGTTGTTTCGAATACCTTTTTGTACAATTACTGTCCTTTCGACGGTGAAGATAGATCTTAATCTCTCTATGGTACTTTCTGTTCATGTTAGGTGGGAATGCTGTTTTGAATTGTCCTCTTCATTGTGTGTGTTAAGTGTGTTGCATATTGCTTCAATTAAGAAATTTATTAACTCGGGTAATCTGAATTCATGTGATGAGGTATATTCCCATGTGAATTTTCCCGTTCAAGGATACTCTCCGTCTTTAAAACGTTCTGTGTATATAAGATGCTTCAAACTGGACAATTCAAAACTTGTGTCAAGGTAGCAAGATATAAGACAAAAACAAATCAGCAGACTATCCAGTAAAATAGCAGATTAAAAGTCATTGCCGCTACGGTAAACTTATTCCGAACCGCCCTCGTCATAGTGAGTCTGCTTGACAGCACTTTGTAAAGTCTGATTCGCACATGGTTTATCGCTTATATAAAGTGGCTGTCTGATATATATTGAAAATGCAAGAGGCTTACTTACCATTGCATATAGGACACGTTGATAAAGTCAATAGAGACAAATATTGCCAGCTTTGGGTGTCTGTCTAATGTCTATGTATGTTAAAACTTAGTTACTCAGATTTATTTTATTATACACTTGGTATATTTACAAGGTTACTACACCTATTGGGACGAAAATTGTTATTTCAACATGGGGAAGGTTTATGAGTACTGACATTATCATGTCAGCTAAAGACTTCGAAAGTACAAAAGGATTCTGCGGTTTCTTTGATGGTGATGGGAAGAACGATTTTATTCTCAGTAATGGATCGTTGACCGATAATGACTGTTTGCTGAGACTTGGAAGTAGGAGACATTTTAATTTTTCTTCATGTTCATTGTTTTTAGTTTATTCTCGCCTTCTTAACACTTGTGTTTTGAAATGTGTTTATAGCATTGAAGTCTTTTAATACACAGGGTACCCGCACTGATTCAAATTATTTTAAATGGAATCGATAACAAAAATAACTTTTTTAAACATCAACTCGTTTTTATTTATTCAGTTGACAGCCATTGTCACAGTGGGAGAAACGATAATTGTGTTTACACAATACTGAATATCAAAATAATTGTATAGTGTACTTTGGAATATTCAGATGAATTCCATTACGATTACAAACGAACCTAACTTTCAATTAAGGACTTGCTGTACATCTCCACTAGCCATTTCGATGGGTTGGCGGAAAACTATTGTAACTCCCTATGTTTTATATAGGAGTAACAATAGTTTTCCGCCAACCCATCGATTTGCTTTATCAAGACTACGTATGAAATATGTAAGAAACTTTCATTAAATTAATCGATTCCCACTTCTTGTTCAACGGCATCTGAAGATAAATTTTACTGTCAGTATCATTGTTCGTTCATTTAGATTGAGCGACGAGAAGAATCTCTTCACAAATAGTGATAGAGTATTAGAAAAATGGTCAACCATTAGCAGCATTAGACAAACCACCGGATGCAAGAAATCTAGCTCAATTACCAAATCAAAATGCAGACTACCTGGACCACACAGCAAAACTAGACGTAAAAGACGAGCAAAAACGTCGCGTAGTGAAGATATTCAAAAGGTAATTATTTTATACATGTATCTTGTGTGTTCGTGCCAGACATATGGAATCAAAAATAGGAACCTTAAGTACTTTGTTTCAGATATTACGCGGATGTGGCATATAACTTTGAATAATATATTAACTGATTTTACCTATGTATTTATAGAATTTATATCATTGATTACACTAGACTGTACTAATGAACATAATATAGTATACAGGAGTTCCTAACAAACCACTTGTTATTTCTCTATAAAAATATGGGAAATGAAATAAATGTTTTGACAGCCGAGGAAAAACTATTAAAATTGTATTTTGTTATTCCTTCAGACAAAGACAATACAAAGGTGAAGTAAACCGGAACCTACCAAATGGTCGAGTGATCAATTTTTGACCAAATTAAAAAAACGTATGAATTTCATACTAAATAATTTGTTTTCATGGTGTTATTTGTAGAGGAGCATAGATGAGACTATTTCAAATTACACAGCGATCAAGATGTGTAACGATTATGTGTACAATTCGCCGTCTGTGAAGTATTTTAGTGATATGCTAAATGGTGCAGAAGATCCAAGTGAGGTTGTTAAACAGTGTGTGTTTGATGTTTTGGTAAGGATAAATCGTTCCATCTATTTATGCACGACCCCCTCTCTAAATAAGTAAATTTGTAGTATTTTCAATGGCTTCCAACAAACTAGAGATGAAATGGTAAGAAACTACTTTATCATTTCGAATGTATCAAATGCTCTACACGGATTCCTTTACGAAAGAGTTTATGCATATCCTCCTGAATTCGTGTATCATACAAATACCTCTTTCGTGGAAGACGGTGGACATGAATGGAATGAATTTGCATTTATAACTGTCAAACATTACATAGCAAAACATAAATTTATTCAAGTAATATAGGCCTTCTGTCCGAATTGCAGTTATACATGACATACAAATGTAAAATAGTTATAAAACTGTGAATAAGAAACCCAAAAGAACATTAATTGAATCTGCACAAATAATTATAAAACTGTGAATAAGAAACCCAAAAGAACATTAATTGAATCTGCACAATGTGCATGCTAATACTTTAGAAGGGGACATGTATGTACATATATAACAAGCAACGGGCATACGATAATAAAATGTAAAATATCGATCATGCATAATTGTGGCTACGAATTTAATAGAAATTGAGTATTCCCAATTACTCGCAAAAAGTCAAAACATTGTCCATGACATGCATATTGTTTTTGAAGGCAGCCACACAGATTCGTGTTGAATTAATTTTATTGAGAACACAATAGTCATACTATAATTTCTAAAGTTAATTATACATTAAGTTTCTTACATACCGTATATAGCCTAATTTCTTTCAAACTTTGTTTTTTTTTCAGGCGAGTAACGATCCGAACTACACGGTACTGTATGTGGATGCAATCAATAGTGTTGTTAGAACTTTCATTGAACTTAATCCTGTGTATGCAGCTAATAATACACAGATTGTAGAACAGTTCCTACTGGAAAGCTGTTCGAACAATTGCAGCGATCAGGGAGAATGTTTGGTTACAGGTAGTTTGCAATGATAAAAAGCCTTACATAAAATATTTCTGCATAATGTTACACGTGTCAGTTAGTACTGTTCTGTGCAATTATGTTGCATTAACTGTGCTGTGTTGTCGTCTTTGGAACTGAAACCTTGCAGTATTCTCCATAATTTGCTTGTGTAATTTCGTACATTAGGGTAGGACCGTATATGTTGCTTTATTACAACAAAACAGTATAAATGTAAAATTTGTCTCTTAATAACTTCGTCTAGAAGTATTTTATTAACAACGTGCACCCATCGAGTATGTCAGTCGGTCTCTATATTTTGAATCAATTCAGACACCTGTAAACATGAAATGTTTCGTACGAGGTGGTTATATGAGGTATCGTGTTGGTTTCGGTCCCTGTTTCACTGCCTTCCCTGCTTGACTTAATATTATATTTTTGTGTAGAATGTAGATCAAGTATACTAACTCTATAAATGTAACTTTCTGTACGTTCGGCTGATTGTTCTTACTATATTGCCTTCTTCGTATTCACCATAGCTGATTATCGCTGGCTTGGCTGCCATTCTGTTTTAGTATTTCTTTGAATATGTTAGGCAGTTATTCAGTGTCGTTTTTCCTAATCCATTATTGTAGTTGTCCGTGTGGGCTCTCCTTGTAATGTTTTGCTGCTTGTTTTTGTTTTCTGTGTTGTGCAATTTGAGCCCTCTAAACACGATGCATACATGTATATCGTGCTACTGCTGCTTCTATTCAGAGCTGTCAACAATAACAATGTTCGAACCTAATTATACAAACATACGTCATTATTTCTTGTTCAGCATTTTAAAATATTTTATGTAGCACTTTGAAGATATAACACTCATATTACAGGAATTTGCAACTGTCATGGAGTCTACAGAAGATTTGGGTGAAGTATTGATATATGTACAGTACAATACTATTTCAGGAATTCGTAGCTGTCATGGAGTCTACAGAAGATCTGGGTGAAGTATTCATATATGTACAATACAATACTATTTCAGGAATTCGTAGCTGTCGTAGATTATACAGAAGATCTGGGTGAAGTATTAATATATATATAATTATGTATGTATAATACAATAATATTGCAGGAAATTGTAACGAAGCAGTCTAGGGTTCTGCAGAAGACGTGGTTAAAATACTGATATTGTTATGATACAATAATATTATAGGACATTGTAGCTGTCGTGGATTCTACAGAGGACCTGATTGTAGTATTGGTATACGTATGATATAATAATATTACAGGACGTTGTAGCTGTAGTGGATTCTACAGAGGACCTGATTGTAGCATCGATATACGTATACCACCAACAATACAAGACATACATGGTGGAGGTGAATGTGATCGAGCCAGTGGAGAACTATGCGAGTGTTTCGTCGTCCGTACTGATCATTTATTTGAAGGGTTCATGTTTCAACTACATACGACTCGTGTAAGTGAACACTTCTTATATGCGTGTCTGTTACTGTATATTCACGCTAGTACACGTATGTGTGATATTAGAAACTTTTGTAAAGTTTATCTGCTTTTATAAGTATTCATATGAGGTCTCTCGTTGAATTTTCTCACGCGCTTTTATGTCTTTCAAACCAACTGATTTAACTAGTAGGTAACGCAGTAGTATCCTCGAACTTATTGGAAGTGTACACAAGGCACGTGAAAGAACCATTGAGTCTATATGGAATGGCCTTGGGTAGCGCTCCGGACACATATCGGATGCCATCGGCCATTCTGGAAAGGAAAACCTAGTGACCACGTCTCAGTCGATCGAAAAGAAAACAATCGAACAAAGGCATCTCGTTCTGCTGTGATAGATTGAATCCTCATTGCGTCTGTTATTGATTATACTTCTTAAGTAACTTATATTGTTTTACGTTTCTAGGTTTATTTTGATGGCAGGCATGAACAAATTGGGTACTCCGTCCACACAGGCAATCATGAAGACATATTTACCGGTACAGTATGCGTGCAAAATATCCGAAGAAAAAGAGACGATGAGCAGATTTCCGATTATGTGATATTGTACGATGTTGCTTTAAGCAATGATGGTGATACGTTTGGAACAACAATGAGTGTTATAGTGTATGACTCAACTTGTCATAACGTTGTCAACAATGAAAGTATGGTAGCTGTCAGTCTTAAGGTAGGTAAACACAGTAACTTGTATCCTAATGATGCTGTGGTTAAGGACTGGAGAAAATTTCATTGCAAGCCTGGATGTATTCTACAACACTATTTGGAGAGATGATGAAAGATACATTACAAGAATTCATAAATGCTGTTTTCAGGACAATACTGTTGTCATTATTCATTACTAAGTATAAACACTGTACATTTGTAGCACACAATGTCACATAGAAACGGCGTTAGCGTCATACAAGTATTTGTGTTGTAGCATAATTTGGTTGTATTTTGTAAATAATTTTAGGAGGAATACTGCTACATTACTGGTACTTGCATCCCTGGTGGAACTGAAAAGGGGTGTCAAATATGTAATGCAAATGAGTTGACATTTAAATGGTCATTGGGTAAGTAGTCATAAGCACATACATATAATTAGTATTATGAATTTATTAACATATTAGTCTTGTTTGATAAGAAAATATTGCATTCGTACATATTTGAAGTGACTCATCATTAATAAATTAGCTTAAATTACATGTAATTTCACATCTTTTCTTTCAAAAATCGTTGGGTTTTTCACTGGCGATGATATCATTAGATGCGCGTTTTTTATCCTTGTGCAAAGCTTACGGTATACGCATTTCTTTCATAAGATAATTATGCATGACTTTCTATCATATCAGTATAAGAGCGTCCCATCATTAACCTAAATAATTCTTCATGTGAATGTTTGTAATTGAATAAAGTTATTACTTCCAAAAGGTACACTTTTGATTTCAGCAAATTGTGAGGAGCAAAGTGACGGACTCTCGAGTGCTGCTTTAATCGGGATAGTTGTTGGTTCTGCAGTCTTAGCTTTAGTCGTCATCGCCATTATTGTGTACAAGATTTTCTATGGACCTCAAAACAACAGGTAATGTTCCATGGGATAATATATCATTGGCTACATGTATTACTCAGTGACATTAACCTGAATTTGCTTTCAAGTTATGACACAATTGGCATTACTACACAATTACTTTATAGCATGAGATGCTTCTAAATGGTTTGAGGACAAATGAGGTGTATGCTATGTATAGACACCACGTTACATATATATATATTTGGCGCCATAAAACACAATATTTCATGTTTTTCACCCTTCTACATAAGTTCGTACATTTTGTAACATTCGTCACAAAACATTTTAATCAGCTCATAAGCTGTTAATTTAATCTATGTGAGGGTACATATACGCATTGAGCACGGGGTAAAACAAATGGAGCCATGTGCATACTGAGTACGCCAGTCATAGGCCTTCATCTACAACTATAAATCACTGTGTAGGAATGAACTTGCAAATTGACTATTCAAATGATCTGATTGATTTTACTGGCTTGTGTTTGGGAATTTGAACATTAGATAAGTCAGCGATAATCTCAGGGTATTTTTGCAAAAGAATAAGAAAGGCGATACGAAGCGTTTTCAAAGGGATTTTGCCCGTGTCTTCTTAGTTAAATTTGAACGGATAGTAACTATAACAAAGCCCTATGTGACAACACGAACTTTTATAAGGCAAATACTTACGTATGCATAATGTACTAATGATACAAGCATACGTTAATGAAATAAACATACATATTCCATGTACATATTTTTGTCACGAAAATGTCATTCGGTTTTGTATGTTCATGTATTACATGTATGTTCTTCCATTTTCAGAGTTGAGAGTGTCCCTGATCTTACTACTTCATCAGTTGATGGAAACAGTCAATCAGTTAGCTACAATCTCCATTTTACTTCAAAACATTGATTTATACTTTTCATCCTGTGGAACTAAACAAACATTGATATAGGTTTATGTGTACAGACATGATACATTTTTTGTATATATCAAATGTATGAAACGCACGTACGACATATGTTTTGTAGTTTCTATTTTGTTTGCCTTTTGCATTTGGAACTGTCTGTGCCTTATTGATTTCCTGTACTGTATTATACATTTGGTCTTGTATTTTTTTCTGTTATTTGTTTTTGGAAATGTGTTATATTATTACATGTATCTATTAGTACATTCGCTTCTACGTGATTGTCTGTCTCTAAACATGTTGCAATGTTAGTTATACTGTGTTGATATATAAATATTATAGAGCTTTATTTCTAATTGAATAATTGTATACGAATGTTAATGTCCCTAATTTGACATATGCATACATTTTTATTTGAAATAATGAATGACTTGATACTGGCCGGTTAGCCCTGCCGGTACAGCGCTATGCTGTTACATATGAGGTATGGGTTCAAATACCATTACGAAAAGTATATGTTCTCCGTGACATTTGATAGTACTGGTTGTTGTTAAATAGGGAATAATTAGTAAGTGACGTGACAAGGCGCATGAATTAATCGGGAAATATTTACTATTATGTTTATCAAGTCACACCTACGTTGGATATCGGGATCAAACTCGGGACTGCGAATAACGTCACGTTCATTCAGTGACGCCATATAAACAACGACGTCGGACATTTAGATGATATCATATAGAAAAAATCCAATAACCGCCACTTAACTTTGGATAGGATAACATCATTCTCACTGTCAGATTTTATACCGGTAACTCTCCTATAGGAAGTTGTCATACAGGTCATGAAGCCAATGGAAGGTAAATCAAATGGCACATGACCAGGTGACCTAATTAAGCAAAGTGTACCCTTTTTTATCCGGCCGATATTATCGGTAGTGACTGAATAAATGATTCCAGATAAACTTGATCTATCAATTTTCCTCCGTATAGAACTGTTAAACAGACAACGACGGCCTAGTGTTCAATGAAAAGAAGAATGGCCCGATTTATCCTGAAATGCACTTTTATATGTTCATGAATATGTTGTTGTATCTCCCCTGTAATGACAGAACGTAATTCAATCATTCTCAGACTGTGGCAATGTACAAGCTGTATTCATCAGCATTGTCACACATAGAAGATAGCTATAGTGTGCTCAAGCTTCTTCCCTTTGTTAACATATCCTTTAAACTGCCGGATTAGCGGAACACGTTTCTTGCATTTGTTTTTAAATATAAAATATTTAGAAAGCAGAACAATGTAATTAGCTATAGGTCGATCTTCATCTTTAATGTTGATAATGTTGCAAAATGAAATATTTTGAAATGTAAGATTTATAGTTTTTGAAAATTTATCTTCTAAAAGTAACTTTACTTCAGACCAAAAACCTTGCACAATATGACGTTCCCAGAACATATGATATATTGAATCTGGATGCATGGTGCAAAAATCACAAAGACTTGATTGGACTAGATGACATTTATGTAGGAATGAGTTGTCTGGTATTATATTCATGAGATATTTGTACTTGAATTATCTTAGTTTCGTATCTATTGTAATGTTATATGATTGTGTGAGGATTTTTCCCATTCTATATCTTCAATTGCGTGATTAATACTCCATTTTATTTTGTATTTTGGTTTAGTTGGTATTTTTCCTTTGATTAATGTTTTATATGATAGTAACTCTATTACTTTTTGTTTTTCCAATTTAATTTATCAATCAAGTGGTTAGGTGCATCGTATGTCATTTCGTATTAGCCATACATACAAGAGTCAGACACAGAACGAACCATCAATATCCCGAAAAAATGTCTTAGTACGATTTATATGCTTTATTTATCCTTGCCTCCAGAAATCCATATTTATATGCTTTATTTATCCTCACCACCAGAAATCCATGAGCACCAGAAGAGTTCAGTCACTTAAGTCTCAGGGGATAAGGGCATGATTCAGACGATACCCCATTTCCAGAAGCATCCCTGGTTCTTTTGCATGCCTGGTGTAAAGTCTTGTCTGAAAGAATGTTTAACTTAGTATTTCTAGTAATGTTAGGCAAGAAATACTGAAAAACACTTCTATTTTAATCCGACTTGAGGCGGAATTGAATCGAAAAATGCATATTGCAAGCTAGCCTATATACTCACACCGCAATGAATGACACACTGTGGAAAAATGTGCATGATTAACTATAAAGGGAGGTAATTCTGAATGTACACTGAAATGAACTACGGGGAGACTTTTTGCAGCATAACGGCGAACCATCCTGTAGGTAAGCAGCTATAGTTCTGACATGATATGTTGGTTATTCCCATGTCTGATGCATTGGTTTTACATTTATCGAAATAGATCGACACACACAGATTACTGCAGATTTGTAAAGATATACAAATATTGATTGCAATTATCAGTTAATTGATCACTTTTCCTTAACTTTTATTAATACATTACCTCTATTTATCACTACCACGTTCGTATACAGCTTTGCCTTCTTCGATAACTAAATCTCGTTATATTTCATTAACTTTTTTATTTCAACGCTGTTTTTTGACATACCGAGTTAGCTCAATTAATTTTGATCGGGTTGTACTTATATAAACATGCTGATACCCGTACGTCCCTAAGCACAGTCCCGATTTGGTATCCTCAGTGAGTCCCGGTTTATAATCGTGTCTAACACAGGAGACAACCGCAGCGGGACATTGAATATCCGGGATCATCTGAGACAATCCATGATAAACCGTGATGCATCGGCTAACAGTCTCGGTTGATTTAAACTGTTTAATACAACCGGGAGACATCGGGGGTTGCCGGAGCGATATCGAGAACCGGCTTAATAAGTAGATCATCGGGACAATACCGGGACTTTCCGGTGAAGGACCGTATCTCTCCCTTATGTCTACCGTGATAAACCATAGCCTACCACGGGTATGATATAGACAGCAGAGAGAGATTTTTGACCAGTCGATGACGCTGTTTACATTTCTCTACGCTGGTATAGGATCTGACGGCGCTCTGTGTAGGGTCATGTCAGTGGGAACTTTACGCAATACAATCAAAACGCTCCTTTCAAAAATCTGAAAGTGCTGTGAAACACTGCTGAGGCTACGTGACGCCATTGTGCGCTAGAGAGTGCATTTGAACATGACCTCTTACGGAGTGTAGTCAGATCTCTAACTGCGTAAAGAAATGGAGCTAATGTTAGGGTCTGATTTTAATGAGATTGCGTCAAAAGTTCAGCAAATCAACATGTTTTTTCTTTATTATTCGAATCACAAACTAGTGTATGCAGATTCATTTACACATATGTACATTGATATATAACCGATATAAAATTATATATGCATAACAATTATTAAATTTAAGAAATGAACATGTCCATATGAACAACGTATTTGACACAACCCAACATTTCAAAAATACACATTATACTAAGCAAATAGTAGTGCACGTTTTGGTACCATATTGTTTTGTATTTATTGATATTTTTGCATGAAAGGTTGCGTTGTGCTATCGACCAATCTACCATTAAAATCACTCTATAAATAAAGGCAGTTTTTTGCTTCACAACGTTTTTTCCGTTAACTCAGCTTGACAACATTTGTTTAGAGTATTCCACCATTAATACTATTTATATTCATAGTTCAAGGGACGTTATAATGGTAAAAATTGTCGTTCGTTGACCATACTTGTTGAGTGATTGTAACATGAAGATGTTTTTTAAAAAAGGTGTCGTTTTACTACAGCACAAATCGAGTGCAAGTTTTATATTGATTTAACTGTATGGTTGACTACAGTGAAGCCACAACCATGTCGTTGATTATAGTGCTAAGGTTTTAGCATAATGACATGTCTATATCAGCTGTATTGACCTTGACCTGTCATCACGTGGTAAGTCATACACACGATTTGTCTGGTGAAGCTAATACCACAGTCTAGTAATGATAAAGACATGACACTTTAACGAGACAGAAAGCAGCCTTGTGAAACACCAGCGTTTCAATTTAGTTCCAAAACTTTGACGCTAAGTATATATTTATTTACAAATACTATACCCCACTATAAATGCTTATGTAGTATGGCAATTGTTCTATATGATGATAACATATGATAAAAAATATATTTATTTACAAATACTATACCCCACTTATAATGATTATGTAGTATGACAATTGTCCTGTAGGATGACAAAATACGATAAAATAAAGACAAATAAGTTGCAATTATTTTGTTATTGTGAAGTTTTATCAAGCCAAAGTGATGAGACTTTAAATGATAAAGCTCAAGAGTAAACAGGAACTTTCATATAAAACAATAATCACCATTGTGTCTTAATCAGCAAATGTCAAAATTATAACTGTTTTTGTTCAGTAAGGTGATGACTAAGCTGAGATACTAAGATTAAGGACTAAATAGGTATACATAAAAACATATTGATAGTTACAGTTATAATTGACACCTAACGTGAAAACATGCCTCTCCTATTCAAAAAGATAATATTAAGTCAGACAGGGAAGGCAGCATTCAACTTAACCAACCGCGAACAGAAAACATAAATAATAAAAATACAAGACACAATGCCAAACTGAAGGAGTAGAAGTTCCCCCGAGACAAAGCTGTCGAAAATAAGAATTAATTGGTTTTCAAAACGCTGAATGCCCGATCTAAATAATCCAATTTCAACAGTTCCAACAGTAAAACGGCTTCAATACCTAGTATTACAAAGCTGAAAAACAATGGTACAGCTGAATGACCTAGTTTCAGCAATAAACAATCCAGAACTCCAATCTGATGAAATTACAGCGTTTAATATTACTTAGATACCTTGATGACATTTTCAATATTGATAATCCTTTTTTGTCTCGAGATCATACAAATGTGACGAATTAACGAATAAACACTAAATAAACCTCCTTTATCCGATACACGCGCATCATACCTAAGTCTCGATCTTGCAATTGAAGCAGGTCAAATTGTTAGACTAAGTAAAGTTTACGACAAGAGACATGATTTCAAAATCGATACTGTAAGTTATATACTCTTGCATGGGGATGTGCCATGATTAATTCCCGTACCGCTCTGACATTGGCGATTGCATAAGGTCAGACAGGCAGATGATTTCACCTCACCCACTGCATGGGATTTTCGTCCAGCAAAGGCATATACAGAATAATAATTATCTATAAACTCAGATGCCAAAATAAATCAGCCTAATCCTTTATTGACTTGTTGATTCATTTAATTATGCAGCAAAGCTGGTGCTTTTAAGCATGCACACGCTTAATATGCATTGTACATGTTACTAAACAGTGATTATAATCTCTAAACCCAGCAGCCAATGAAAGTCGTCGTTTTAGGTACCCGTCAACAATAATGGCCGCCCCCACGTAGGTTACGGATAAAATGAGTTTTGAGTAAATTTAAGTATTAGAAACTGACAAAAAGTAGCCTATAAAAGAATAAATATCCCGAAGAAATAAGTTAACAATTAAATTCACTTGCAGAAACATTTGTTTAAAGGAAATGTGCCTCAGATTTCTTAAGGGCGTCGAAACTGGTCACTCGGGGATAGCTACGCGACATGCCAGAGGGCATAACGGGCAATAAAAAAACTTGCAGGCAGTTTATCTGTCTAACTAACATTGAAAAGGTAAAATCACATTTATGACAGTTCCCAGCTATCGCCGCCCTTCACCGGTTTGGGGGTTGTGGTTTGAATTGACCGGACCGAATTGACTGGTGCATATATGCCATAATATGGATGGATAGAAAAATGTAATTTTTATTGACCATCAGTAAATTTATTCCAGACTCCGGACCTCTAGTCACAGACCTCTTGGTAAACAGAGGTCAAATCTTATTTGGACGGGGGAGTGTTTGCTCCAACTAAGGTACGTGCTGACTGCATCTAGGCTAGAGATTATCTGATTATTCTATCCCTGTTTCCCTAAAAAATGAAGCAATCAGTTAATTCATTATAAGTCAACTAGAAATAAGACTGGCATATCACTTCTGGCCTACCTGTACAAATGTTCGCATCCAACCATCCATCATACTTGTCATCACGTGTATCAGTTATAAATCCACCTTTCAATGATTTGAAATAAACAATAAAGTTTCACACTGTTGACATCAGCGCCATTCTCGTGCAGACTCGGGAGATTTGGTTAGATAATCTGATGAGTACATCGCTGGAACATATTCCTCCATTCTTGACCGAACTATTATTAAGGATAAATAGGCCTACCGAACTCGCTAAATTACTAAATTACGACATTTCGATTTGTTTTAACATCAACATATAACTCTCTGCCACTCAATTCTGATTATAAATGGGAGACGATAAAACGATTCACATATACATTAACGCTTCTATACGCTA
Organism: Spisula solida; assembly: GCA_947247005.1. Lineage (NCBI taxonomy): Eukaryota > Metazoa > Mollusca > Bivalvia > Venerida > Mactridae > Spisula > Spisula solida. Next base: position 17,474,053 of record OX365946.1, read on the forward strand.
ATTCACGCTTCTACACGCTATTTCACGCTTCTACACGCAAATTCACGCTTCTACACGCAAATTCACGCTTCTACACGCAAATTAACGCTTTCACGGATACACATTCCAGTGTATCGAAAATGCGCCAATTTGATTGGTCAAAACGCTTTCACGGTTCACGTTTACCGGTTCTCGCTTCACGCTTAAAAAGCGTTTAGCGTTAGTGAATTTACACGATAACGCGGAACCTTCACGCTGACGGTACTGTACCTGGACCACACAGCAAAACTAGACGAAAAAGACGAGCAAAAACGTCGCGTAGTGAAGATATTCAAAAGGTAATTATTTTATACATGTATCTTGTGTGACGGAATCAAAAATAAGAACATTAAGTACTTTGTTTCAGATATTACGCGGCTGTGGCATATAACTTTGAATAAACTTTATGAACTGATTTTACCCATGTATTTATAGAATTTATATCATTGATCACACTAGACTGTACTAATGAACATAATATAGTCTACAGGAGTTCCTAACAAACCACTTGTTATTTCTCTATAAAAAATATAGGAAATGGAATAAATGTTTTTGACAGCCGAGGAAAAACTATTACAATTTTATTTTGTTATTCCTTCAGACAAAGACAATACAAATGTGAAGTAAACCGGAAACTACCAAATGGTCGAGTGATTAATTTTTGACCAAATTAAAATAAAGTATGAATTTCATACTAAATAATTTGTTTTCATGGTGTTATTTGTAGAGGAGCATAGATGAGACTATTTCAAATTCCACAGCGATCAAGATGTGTAACGATTCTGTGTACAATTCACCGTCTGTGAAGTATTTTAGTGATATGCTAAATGGTGCAGTGAGGTTGTTAAACAGTGTGTGTTTGATGTTTTGGTAAGGATAAATCGTTCTATCTATTTATGCATGACCCCCTCTCTAAATAAGTAAATTTGTAGTATTTTCAATGGCTTCCAACAAACAAGAGATAAAATGGTAAGAAACTACGATATAATTTCGAATGTATCAAATGCTCTTCACGGATTCCTATTCGAAAGAGTTTATGCATATCCTCACGAATACGTGTATCATACAACTACCTCTTTCGTGGAAGACGGTGGACATAAATGGAATGAATTTGCATTCATAACTGTCAAACATTACATATCAAAGCATAAATTTATTCAAGTAGTATAGGCCTTCTGTCCGAATTGCAGTTACATGTATACATGACATTGAAATGTAAAATAGATATAAAACTGTGAATAAGAAACCCAAAAGAACATTTAATATAATCTGCACAATGTGAATGCTAATACTTTAGCAGGGGACTTGAATGTACATATATAACAAGCAACAAGCATACGATAATGAAATTTAAAACCTCGATCATGCATGACTGTGGCTACGAATTTAATAGAAATTGAGTATTCATAATTACTCGCAAAAACTCAAAACGTTGTCCATGACATGCATATTGCTTTTGAAGGCAGCCACTCAGATTCGTGTTGAATTAATTTTATTAAAAACAAAATAGTCATACTATTATTTCTAACGTTAATTATATATTAAGTTTCTTACATACCGTATATAGCCTAATTTCTTTCATACTTTGTTTATTTCAGGCTATCGATCCGAGTTACACGGTACTGTATGTGGATGCAATCAATAGTGTTGTTAGAACTTTCATTGAACTAAATCCTGTGTATGCAGCCAATAATACACAGATTGTAGAACAATTCTTACTGGAAAGCTGTTCGAATAATTGCAGCGATGAGGGAGAATGTTTGGTTACAGGTAGTTTGCAATGATAAAAGGCCTTACATAAAAAATGCTGCATAATGTTACACGTGTCAATTAGTTCTTTTCTGTGTAATTATGTTGCATTTACCGTGCTGCCGTCTTCGGTGCTGAAACCTTGTAGTATTCTCCATAATTTGCTTGTGTAATTTTGTAAAGTATGGTAGGGCCATAATTTTATATGATGCTTTATTACAACAAAAATATATACGTGTATAATTTGGCTCTTAATGACTTCGTCTAGAAATATTTTATGTGTGTTTTGTTCACAACGTGTATCTATCGAGTAAGTCAGTCTTTCTCTATATTTTCAATCAATTCATACTCCTTTAAACATGAGGTGTTTGGTACGAGGTGGTTATATGAGGCATGTTCTCGGTTTATGTCTCTGTTACACTGCCTTGACTGCCTGACTTAATATTATCTTTTTGTGCAGAATGTAGATCAAGTACACTCACTCTATAAATGTCACTTTCTGTACCTTCAGCTGATGTTTTTATCTATATTGCCTTCTTCTTATTCACCATCGCTGTTAATCGCTTGTTTGGCTGCCATTTTGATTAGTATTTCTCTGAATGTGTTTTGCAGCGTTTCAGTGTCTTTTTTCTCATCGATTTTTACAGTTGTCCATGTGGGCTCTCCTTTAGATGTTTACCTCCTTGTGTGTGTTTTCTGTTTTGTGCATATTGAGCCCTCTAAACACGGTGCATGTATCGTGCTACAGCTGTTTCTATTCCGAGCTGCCCCTTGCTTCGTTTTACAAATGAAAATACTAGAGCATGGTGTTAGATCGGATTTCCGGCCCGGAATCGTCAACAAAATAATGTTTACACCTAATTATACAAGCATACGTCATTATTTCTTGTTCAGAAATTTAAAAGGTTTATATGTAGCACTTCCCAAATATAACAATCATCCATATGGGTAAAGTATTAATATATGTGCAATACAATACTATTACAGGACTTTGTAGCTGTCGGTGATTCTACAGAACACCTGGTTTAAGTATTGTTTTATGTATAATACTACACGTCCTGATAATCATATTGCAGGACAATGTAGCTTTGTGAACTCATCAGGGAACCTGATTCAAGTGTTGATGTACAAATGTACGCATAAAACAATACTATTACAGGAAACTGTAAAGAAGCTGTCTTGGTTTGAAATATTGATATACTTATAATGCAATAATATTACAGGACATCGTAGCTGTCATGGATTCTACAGAGGACCTGATTGTAGTATTGATATACGTATACCACCAACAATACAAGACATACATGGTGGAGGTGAATGTGATCGAAAAAGTGGAGAACTATGCGAGTGTTTCGTCGTCCGCAATGATCATTTATTTGAAGGGTTCATGTTTCAACTACACACGACTCGTGTAAGTGAACACTTTTAAATGCGTGTGTGTTACTGTATATTCACGCTAGTACACGTATGTGTAATATTTGAAACTTTTGTAAAGTTTATCTGCTTTATAAGTATTAATATGAGATCCCTCGTTGAATTTTCTGACGCGCTTTTATGTCTTTCAAACCAACTGAATTAGCTAGTAGGTAACGCAGTAGTATCCTCAAACGTAATGGAATCGTACACAAGGCACGTGAAAGAACCATTGAGTCTATATGGAAAGACCTTGGGTAGCGCTCCGGACAAACAACCGTCTCTTCCCTCAGATCAGGATGCCATTGACCATTCTGGTAAGGAAAACCTAATAACCACGTCTCAGTCAATCGAACAAAATAATCGAACAAAGGCATCCCGTTCTGCTGTGATAGATTGAAGCATCATTGCGTCTGTTATTGATTATACTTCTTAAGTCACTTATATTGTTTTACGTTTCTAGGTTTATTTTGATGGCGAGCATGAACAAATTGGGTACTCCGTCCACACAGGCAATCATGAAGACATATTTACCGGTACAGTATGCGTGCCCAACATCCGAAGAAAAAGAAATGATGAGCAGATTTCCGATTATGTGATATTGTACGATGTTGCTTTAAGCAATGATGGTGATACGTTTGGAACAGCAATGAGTGTTTTAGTGTATGATTCCACTTGTCATAACGTTGTCAACAATGATAGTCTGGTAGCTGTCAATCTTAAGGTAGGTAAACGCAGTATCTTGTATCCTAATGATTTTGTGGTTAAGGACTGGAGAAAATTTCATTGCAAACCTGGATGTATTCTACAACACTGTTTTGAGAGATGATGAAAGATACATTACAAGAAGTCATAAGTACTGTTTTCAGGACAATACTGTTGTTACATGTATTATTCATTACTAAGTATAAACACTGTACATTTGTAACACACAATGTCACATAGAAACGACGCTAGAGTCATACAAGTATTTGTGTTGTAGCATAATTTGGTTGTATTTGTAAATAATTTTAGGAGGAATACTGCTACATTACTGGTACTTGCATCCCTGGTGGAACTGAAAAGGGGTGTCAAATATGTAATGCAAATAAGGTGAAATTTAAATGGTCATTGGGTAAGTAGTCATTGCACATAAGTTAGTATTATGAATTTAAGAACATATTAGTCTTGTTTGATAAGAAAATATTGCATTCGTACATATTTGAAGTGACTCATCATTAATAAATTAGCTTATATTACATGTAATTTCACATTTTAGTCTTTCAAAAAGCGTTGGGTTTTTCACTGGCGATGATATCATTTAATGCGCGTTTTTTATCATTGTGCAAAGCTTACTGTATACGCATTTCTTTCATTAGATAATTATTCATGGCTTTCTATCATATCAGTATAAGATCGTTCCATCATAACCTAATCATTCCTTCATGTGTTTGTAATTGAATAAAGTTATTACTTCCAAAAGGTACAATTTTTATTGTCAGCAAATTGTGAGGAGAGAATGACGGACTTTCCAGTGCTGCTTTAATCGGAATAGTTGTTGGTGCTGCACTCTTAGCTTTAGTCGTCATCGCCATTATTGTGTACAAGATTTTCTTTGGACCTCAAAACAACAGGTAATGTTCCATTGAATAATACATCATTGGCTATTACTCAGTGACATTAACCTGAATTTGGTTTCAAGTTATGACACAATTGGCATTACATGTACAACACAATTACTTTATAGCATGTAAAGATTTTAAATGCAAAATTACATATTGTTGAAAAATGAGGTGTATGCTATGTATAAACACCACGTTACGTACATATAAATATATATATATTTAAATATATTTAGCGACATAAAACACATTATTTCATGTTTTTGACCTTTCTACATAAGTTCGTACATTTTGTAACATTCGTCACAAAACATTTTATCAGCTGATAAAGCTATTAATTTAATCTATGTGTGGGTACATAATATACGCATCGAGCACGGGGTGAAGCAAATGGAGCTTTGTGCATACCGAGTACGCCAGTCATATGCCTTCATCTACAACTATAAATCACTGTGTAGGAATGAACTTGCAAATTGACTATTCAAATGACCTGATTGATTTTACAGGCTTGTGTTTGGGAATTTGAACATTAGATAAGTCAGTGATAATCTCAGGGTATTTTTGCAAAAGAATAAGAAATGCAATACGAAGTGTTTTCAAAAGGACTTTGCCCGTGTCTTCTATATTAAATTTGAACGGGAAGTAACCATAACAAAGCCCTATGTGACAACACGAACTTTTATAAGACAAAAACTTACGTATGCATAATGTACTAATGATACAAGCATACGTTAATGAAATAAACATACATATTCCATGTACATATTTTTGTCACGAAAATGTCATTCGGTTTTGTATGTTCATGTATTACATGTATGTTCTTCCATTTTCAGAGTTGAGAGTGTCCCTGATCTTACTACTTCATCAGTTGATGGAAACAGTCAATCAGTTAGCTACAATCTCCATTTTACTTCAAAACATTGATTTATACTTTTCATCCTGTGGAACTAAACAAACATTGATATAGGTTTATGTGTACAGACATGATACATTTTGTGTATATATCAAATGTATGAAACGCACGTACGACATATGTTTTGTAGTTTCTATTTTGTTTGCCTTTTGCATTTGGAACTGTCTGTGCCTTATTGATTTCCTGTACTGTATTATACATTTGGTCTTGTATTTTTTTCTGCTATTTGTTTTTGGAAATGTGTTATATTATTACATGTATCTATTAGTACATTCGCTTCTACGTGATTGTCTGTCTCTAAACATGTTGCAATGTTAGTTATTCTGTGTTGATATATAAATATTATAGAGCTTTATTTCTAATTGAATAATTGTATACGAATGTTAATGTCCCTAATTTGACATATGCATACATTTTGATTTGAAATAATGAATGACTTGATAATGGCCGGTTAGCCCTGCCGGTACAGCGCTATGCTGTTACATATGAGGTATGGGTTCAAATACCATTACGAAGAGTATATGTTCTCCGTGACATTTGATAGTACTGGTTGTTGTTAAATAGGGAATAATTAGTAAGTGACGTGACAAGGCGCATGAATTAATCGGGAGATATCTACTATTATGTTTTTTTCAAGTCACACCTACGTTGGATATCGGGATCAAACTCGGAACTGCGTATAACGTCACGTTCATTCAGTGACGCCATATAAATAACGACGTCGGACATTTTGATGATATCATATAGAAAAAATCCAATAACCGCCAGTTAACTTTGGATAGGATAATATCATTCTCACTGTCAGATTTTATACCGGCAACTCTCCTATAGGAAGTTGTCATACAGGTCATGAAGCCAATGGAAGGTAAATCAAATGTCACATGACCAGGTGACCTAATTAAGCAAAGTGTACCCTTTTTTATCCGGTCGATATTATCGGTAGTGACTGAATAAATGATTCCAGATAAACTTGAACTATCAATTGTCCTCCGTATAGAACTGTTACACAGACAACGACGGCCTAGTGTTCAATGAAAAGAAGAATGGCCCGATTTATCCTGAAATGCACTTTTATATGTTCATGAATATGTTGTTGTATCTCCCCTGTAATGACAGAACGTAATTCAATCATTCTCAGACTGTGGCAATGTACAAGCTGTATTCATCAGCATTGTCACACATAGAAGATAGCTATAGTGTGCTAAAGCTTCTTCCCTTTGTTAACATATCCTTTAAATTGCCGGATTAGCGGAACACGTTTCTTGCATTTGTTTTTAAATATAAAATATTTAGAAAGCAGAACAATGTAATTAGCTATAGGTCGATCTTCATCTTTAATGTTGATAATGTTGCAAAATGAAATATTTTGAAATGTAAGATTTATAGTTTTTGAAAATTTATCTTCTAAAAGTAACTTTACTTCAGACCAAAAACCTTGCACAATATGACGTTCCCAGAACATATGATATATTGAATCTGGATGCATGGTGCAAAAATCACAAAGACTTGATTGGACTAGATGACATTTATGTAGGAATGAGTTGTCTGGTATTATATTCATGAGATATTTGTACTTGAATTATCTTAGTTTCGTATCTATTGTAATGTTATATGATTGTGTGAGGATTTTTCCCATTCTATATCTTCAATTGCGTGATTAATACTCCATTTTATTTTGTATTTTGGTTTAGTTGGTATTTTTCCTTTGATTAATGTTTTATATGATAGTAACTCTATTACTTTTTGTTTTTCCAATTTAATTTATCAATCAAGTGGTTAGGTGCATCGTATGTCATTTCGTATTAGCCATACATACAAGAGTCAGACACAGAACGAACCATCAATATCCCGAAAAAATGTCTTAGTACGATTTATATGCTTTATTTATCCTCACCACCAGAAATCCATGAGCACCAGAAGAGTTCAGTCACTTAAGTCTCAGGGGATAAGGGCATGATTCAGACGATACCCCATTTCCAGAAGCATCCCTGGTTCTTTTGCATGCCTGGAGTAAAGTCTTGTCTGAAAGAATGTTTAACTTAGTATTTTTAGTAATGTTAGGCAAGAAATACTGAAAAACACTTCTGTTTTAATCCGACTTGAGGCGGAATTGAATCGAAAAATGCATATTGCAAGCTAGCCTATATACTCACACCGCAATGAATGACACACTGTGGAAAAATGTGCATGATTAACTATAAAGGGAGGTAATTCTGAATGTACACTGAAATGAACTACGGGGAGACTTTTTGCAGCATAACGGCGAACCATCCTGTAGGTAAGTAGCTATAGTTCTGACATGATATGTTGGTTATTCCCATGTCTGATGCATTGGTTTTACATTTATCGAAATAGATCGACACACACAGATTACTGCAGATTTGTAAAGATATACAAATATTGATTGCAATTATCAGTTAATTGATCACTTTTCCTTAACTTTTATTAATACATTACCTCTATTTATCACTACCACGTTCGTATACAGCTTTGCCTTTTTCGATAACTAAATATCGTTATATTTCATTAACTTTTTTATTTCAACGCTGTTTTTGACATACCGAGTTAGCTCAATTAATTTTGATCGGGTTGTACTTATATAAACATGCTGATACCCGTACGTCCCTAAGCCCCGTTCTCACAGTCCCGATTTGGTATCTTCAGTGAGTCCCGGTTTATAATCGTGTCTAACACAGGAGACAACCGTAGCGGGACATTGAATATCCGGGATCATCTGAGACAATCCGGGATAAACCGTGATGCATCGGCTAACAGTCTCGGTTGATTTAAACTGTTTAATACAACCGGGAGACATCGGGGGTTGCCGGAGCGATATCGAGAACCGGCTTAATAAGTAGATCATCGGGACACTACCGGGACTTTCCGGGGAAGGACCGTATCTCTCCCTTATGTCTACCGTGATAAACCATAGCCTACCACGGGTATGATATAGACAGCAGAAAAGAATTTTGACCAGTCGATGACGCTGTTTACCCTTCTCAAGTTTGTGTCGGCGTAGGTGAAGGCTCTCTTTCCACTACATCAGATGGAGGTGATGGTGCTCTCCCATCAGCGGAATGATAGTGAGAACGGGGCTTTAAAAAGCCACAATCAGGGTATAAACTATCAAGACAATCGTTCGCCATGTCAAGACGTGTGTATGTGAATGCCTTGTGATGTCCATTTGTTTTAAATATAATTTCAACACTTTGGCAGTTTATCTATCAAAGGCTAAATATGTACCTCTCGTAAGTGCATTGTTCTTTTTGGCATAACTGCAAAATAATGGACATTTACTACCGTCGCATACTTATAACATAATGCAATGTCTACTTTAGAGCTACTTAAAGATTAAGTTATTCAAATTGTTCATTTGTTACAAATTTAAGTGCTGCTCTTTTACGCTCAAATCGAAAAATACAATGCTTGATAATTACAAGTTGCCGGTTATCTACAGGGGCGGATCCAGGATTTGGCGTTAGGGGGGGCGTACATTCATGTATTGATACCCCCCCCCCCCAAGAAAATGCGCGAGCGAAGCGAGCAAGAAAAAACTGTATCTCTGAGAAGCATTCCACACAATTTCGTTCTTTATCTTAAAATATTCATTGATGAAGTTAATGTGAGAGCAAGGCGAGCAAGAATAAATGTATTAATTATTTGAGCAGCATATCCCTTATACCCTTTTTGACAAAATTAACTGATAGTGGTTGTGCGAGCGCAGCTTGCAAGAAAAAATGCAATAATCTATTTCAGCAGCAAACACCACATCCTTATAACTTGGTTATATTCACTGATGTAGAAATTGTAAGAATTAGAAAAAAAATCAGTGTTTATCTGAGCAGCATACCCAACCAACTCATTGGTAAATCAAAACTTGGCGGCTTTCATTGAATTTACGTAGTTCTACAGCGAGCGAAGCGAGCAAGAAAATTCGTTGTTTATATGAGCAGCATAGCCAGGACTAACGATTATCGACTGGATAATATTCACTGATATATATATATATATAGCTTCTGTAAATTCGTCACGAAGAAAAATGCAATGTCTATCTGAGCAGCATACTCTGCGAACTCCAGGGCTTCAGTTTTGTTTAAGAGGAAATGTGAAATACTTGGGATCCAGCGACTAGGGAGACCAGTGGCTTTCTGCCTCGTGACTTTTTAAATATAACCACGGAATTCGTCAGCTGCATTTTGAGATATCTTGTTTTTAATGAAAATGACAGGTTTATAAGAAAATCAAGCCAACTGTAATACCGACTTGTCGGACATTTTTAATGTGCAAGAATCTCGGCAATTCTGTAGCTGATGTTTGGCATTATGCTACCAATCAGTCCCATATTTTGTTTTTTGCATAGAGCATTAAGTTCACTTAAAAATCCATTAATTTATTATTGTGTTATTGACGCGAGCGAAGCGAGGGAAAAAAATTGCATATCAATATTGTTCTTACATCCAATCTATGATTAAATTACCTAGGCTCCGGCGATTTTAGGGGGGGCGTACGCCGGGTCCGCCCCCCGCCGGGTCCGCCCCCCCTTGGATCCGCCTATGATCTATGCTATACTTGTAGCTGAATGTTAATGTACCATGCTATGATGTTTAAACTATTTAAACTATACTGAGCGTCAAAAGCAATCTCATTTAAACCAGACCTTTATTACGCTTCACTACTCTACGCTGGTATAGGATCTGACGGCGCTCTGTGTAGGGTCATGTCAGTGGGAACTTTACGCCATCCAATCAAAACGCTCCTTTCAAAAATCTGAAAGTGCTGTGAAACACTGCTGAGGCTACGTGACGCCATTGTACGCTAGAGAGTGCATTTGAACATGACCTCTTACGGAGTGTAGTCAGATCTCTAACTGCGTAAAGAAATGGAGCTAATGTTAGGGTCTGATTTTAATGAGATTGCGTCAAAAGTTCAGCAAATCAACATGTTCTTTCTTTATTATTCGAATCACAAACTAGTGTATGCAGATTCATTTACACATATGTACATTGATATATAACCGATATAAAATTATATATGCATAACAATTATCAAATTTAAGAAATGTACATGTCCATATGAACAACGTATTTGACACAACCCAACATTTCAAAAATACACATTATACTAAGCAAATAGTATGCACGTTTTGGTACCATATTGTTTTGTATTTATTGATAATTTTGCACGAAAGGTTGCGCTGTGCTATCGACCAATCTACCATTAAAATCACTCTATAAATAAAGGCAGTTTTTTGCTTCACAACGTTTTTGCCATTAACTCAGCTTGACAAAATTTGTTTAGAGTATTCCACCATTAATACTATTTATATTCATAGTTCAAGGGACGTAATAATGGTAAAAATTGTCGTTTGTTGACCATACTTGTTGAGTGATTGTAACATGAAGATGTTTTTTAAAAAAGGTGTCGTTTTACTACAGCACAAATCGAGTGCAAGTTTTATATTGATTTAACTGTATGGTTGACTACAGTGAAGCCACAACCATGTCGTTGATTATAGTGCTAAAGTTTTAGCATAATGACATGTCTATATCAGCTGTATTGACCTTGACCTGTCATCACGTGGTAAGTCATACACACGATTTGTCTGGTGAAGCTAATACCACAGTCTAGTAATGATAAAGACATGACACTTTAACGCGACAGAAAGCAGCCTTGTGAAACACCAGCGTTTCAATTTAGTTCCAAAACTTTGACGCTAAGTATATATTTATTTACAAATACTATACCCCACTATAAATGCTTATGTAGTATGGCAATTGTTCTATATGATGATAAAATATGATAAAAAATATATTTATTTACAAATACTATACCCCACTTATAATGATTATGTAGTATGACAATTGTCCTGTAGGATGACAAAATACGATAAAATAAAGACAAATAAGTTGCAATTATTTTGTTATTGTGAAGTTTTATCAAGCCAAAGTGATGAGACTTTAAATGATAAAGCTCAAGAGTAAACAGGAACTTTTATATAAACAATAATCGCCATTTTGTCTTAATTAGCAAATGTCAAAATTATAACTGTTTTTGTACATTAAGGTGATGACTAAGCTGAGATACTAAGATTAAGGACTAAATAGGTATACGTAAAAACATTTTGATAGTTACAGTTATAATTGACACCTAACGTGAAACATTCCTCTCCTATTCAAAAAGATAATATTAAGTCAGACAGGGAAGGCAGCATTCAACTAAACCAACCGCGCACAGAAAACATACATAATAAAAATACAAGGCACAATGTCACTGAACAAGGCCAAAGCTGTCAATAATAAGAATGAATTAGTTTTCAAAACGCTGAATTGTTGCAGCCACAAGGGGCATCCTCTACCAATGCAGAAACAGCATGATCTGACCAGAGGAGACAGACTGAGAGCAAGCCCCTGAAGGGGGAGAGAGCCATTGGATACTGGCATATCCGGCGTTGCAGATGTGCGGCTAGCTCTTAATTTAAATAGACAGCCTGATTTTGTAATGTTCCCGGTGTATAGCACCGAGACACAGCTTCCTGGCACCTTCACCCTGATACTTTGCAGAACACACGGTCAGATATAGCGGGTAATATTATAAATATTTCAGAAATGGCAAGTTTCGCTGCCGGGGATTCAACCCAGAAGTCTGAATGCCATTTTCACGGACCTGAATGCGTTTTTTTAACAATATGGCTGTTTTCTGACCTTTTGGTATCTATCCTGTGTAGAACCAACTAGTACCAAATGTCGACAGTAACAAACTACTGGTACGTTATCTTGAATCAGAGAGAAGTGAATGGCTGCCGTAGATATGATACCATTAGCATTTGTTTTACTTAAGTAATAATGAATATGTTTATGTGTCTTATCATAGAATAAAGCACAGATACGAGTTCGGGTTCTTAGTAATTAAATTCACCTTCTTATTTCCCTTAACCATAGCTAATATTATGTTAAATGGTTTGTTAAGAACACTGCTATTTGCTTGGTGTGTTTACTCTACAGACAACATTTAAAAATTCTGACCCAGGCTAAATCAGGCTACTGTTTTGTATGACAAAATGTTCCTATCTTACCAAATATGTTTGTAATTAAAAATCACTGACGGTTGCTTCATAAACGATTTATTGCAAATGATCAATTTATACCTCTTTCAATTTTGCGCACTCAGTACTTTATTTCTTTCAAAAAATAGCCAAGAGTCTCCTTCTAACTTTCTTTGTTGATTAATGTAATTCACACGTAATTGAAGTGTAACATGAACAAACCCAGCATAAACGTCAGTGAAGTATTAAGGTTAGTGGATGCGAACAAAATTAAGGCAATTTAAGTGATAGTAGTATTAATGCTATATGGTATTATAACCCTATAGAATTTTGGACGTAAAAATACTAAATAACCTCAAAATACCGATGTTTCGCAAGTTCTGTGTGGTCGTCAATGGGATATACAAGTAACTATACCAAAGTTATGCGAATATTTGACACTTTTATTCCATTATTCCAAAACACCAATATGTGAGGCAGCACCTTTAATTTCATTTCCTAATATTAACGTAGATTGGTTAGTTTAGACCAATAAAACGCTTGTAACATGTTCTGCTAGGGCTTGGTATCAAGTTTAAATGGAAGCAATACGTCTGCTGATGTCGACCTTTAGAGATTTGGTTGGAAGGGGATACCTGGGTTGTATTGGGGTTTAGACGGAGGGGGCATAAAATTAACGACGCCTCTAATCGCCTGTGATCTGTGAAAGTTGACCAAAACATTACCATCTCTACAAAATTAACGTATGTAACAGTTGAAACTGCGGCATTAATTTTTTTCTATCCGGTATTTGGTTCATACAATTACAGTGCAGATGTACTAAGTATATTACGTATTTTATATCGTACTGTGACACTTAACTTGTTATTGCCAAAACTAATTTGCTAGTGTTGCAATTATGACACAACTGTATTCAACTGTACTAAACTGATCTTATCTTTCTTCGTTCGTATTCATACAAGACACCAAATGTAAATCAGTCGTCGATATAATTGCTTAGTTATACAGTGTTTTGTGTACCTTTTGTTTAGTAGTGAGATAACAGTGGTGGGTTATTATAAGATACCTGTAATATAATCCATACATCATATGTAAAAACAGGGGAGTCGTGATCCCTGGTCTACCAGATAATCCATACATCTTACAGTAACAACAAGGGAGTCGTGATCCCTGGTCTACCAGATAATCCATACAACATACAGTTACAACAAGGAAGTCGGGATCCCTGGTCTACCAGATAATCCTTACATCTTACAGTAACAACAAGGGAGTCGGGATCCCTGGTCTACCAGATAATCCATACATCTTACAGTAACAACAAGGGAGTCGGGATCCTTGGTCTACCAGATAATCCATACACCTTACAGTTACAACAAGGGAGTCGGGATCCTTGGTCTACCAGATAATCCATACATCTTACAGTAATAACAAGGGAGTCGGGATCCTTGGTCTACCAGATAATCCATATGTCTTACAGTAACAACAAGGGAGTCGGGATCCCTGGTCTACCAGATAATCCATACATCTTACAGTAACAACAAGGGAGTCGGGATCCTTGGTCTACCAGATAATACATACACCTTACAGTTACAACAAGGGTGTCGGGATCCTTGGTCTACCAGATAATCCATACATCTTACAGTAACAACAAGGGAGTCGGGATCCTTGGTCTACCAGATAATCCATACATCTTACAGTAACAACAAGGGAGTCGGGATCCTTGGTCTACCAGATAATCCATACACCTTACAGTTACAACAAGGGAGTCGGGATCCCTGGTCTACCAGATAATCCATACATCTTACAGTAACAACAAGGGAGTCAGGATCCTTGGTCTACCAGATAATCCATATATCTTACAGTAACAACAAGGGAGTCGGGATCCCTGGTCTACCAGATAATCCATACATCTTACAGTAACAACAAGGGAGTCGTGATCCCTGGTCTACCAGATAATCCATACATCTTACAGTAACAACAAGGGAGTCGGGATCCTTGGTCTACCAGATAATACATACACCTTACAGTTACAACAAGGGTGTCGGGATCCTTGGTCTACCAGATAATCCATACATCTTACAGTAACAACAAGGGAGTCGGGATCCTTGGTCTACCAGATAATCCATACATCTTACAGTAACAACAAGGGAGTCGGGATCCTTGGTCTACCAGATAATCCATACACCTTACAGTTACAACAAGGGAGTCGGGATCCCTGGTCTACCAGATAATCCATACATCTTACAGTAACAACAAGGGAGTCAGGATCCTTGGTCTACCAGATAATCCATATATCTTACAGTAACAACAAGGGAGTCGGGATCCCTGGTCTACCAGATAATCCATACATCTTACAGTAACAACAAGGGATTCGGGATCCTTGGTCTACCAGATAATTTATACACCTTACAGTAACAACAAGGGAGTCGGGATCCTTGGTCTACCAGATTATCCATACATCTTACAGTTACAACAAGGGAGTCGGGATCCTTGGTCTACCAGATAATCCATACATCTTACAGTAACAACAAGGGAGTCGGGATCCTTGGTCTACCAGATAATCCATACACCTTACAGTTACAACAAGGGAGTCGGGATCCTTGGTCTACCAGTTCTGTTTGGTTTGTATGTACTAGGTTCAGTAATACTTTTCCGGTTGCAATTTTGAATTTGAGCGTGTTTCATTTATCAAATGTAATGTCCTTATAAAAGATATTTCTTTGAATTACAGTAATATCGGCGGAAATTCGAGTGTTAGATATAATGGTTTTAAGATTGGGTTATTACATAGCTTATGAATGGGAGCTTAAACAACTTTTAAACGTTACTAACTCTGCAAAAGTCGGCTAACGTTGTATGAAGAATATTCTGGAATGTCTGTTATAATGATTGATGGCCGAACTGACTTTGATATTGATTGACGTGAATGATTTTTACATTAGGATAGTCCGATTAAGGTATGGATTCGAGATGGGCAATTCAAGTGGTACATGTATGACAGGACTTGGTAAAAATAACGTGTTAATAGAAGCAAAAATGTCGCCATTTTTTTATGCGCAAAACTGAGGTTTTGGAAGGAATGTATTATCAACCGCACGATATACCTGATAAAATGTTACAAGTGTATTGGTAATGGAAAAAATAATATCAAGTAAGTGAAGTTTATTTCAATTTTCACGTTGAAGAAATATTGTTGGTAGGCCCAATGTTGCGTTTCTGGATGTACTCAGTATATCCGGGCGAGTTTTACAGCTTTTAGAATATACGAGTAAATTGAAACTTGTGTAGCACAACGGCTCTTGGTTGTACTGTACATTTCAATAATAACTATGTTTGTATCATACAGCGTTGCATATCTGATGTGGTGCCAAAAGTATACAACAAATTTCAAAGCGTTATATTTATGTAAAGATTGTATCAAAAGCAAAATATGAAATAATATAAACCATTAACATTGTTATAGATGTATAATAATCTGCAGAGGGAGCACATGGACAGTGAAACATCAACAATGGTTGTTATATTATTGTATGTTTTTGAGTGTGTTATTATTGGTGTTCATTCACAAATGGGAATTACAGGTAATGTGATATAACTAACTCAAATTTATACCATTGAATGTAGTTTAAATACCATTCTATCATGATCGACGATTTCGCCTAAATAGACAAAGAACAAACGTAGCGTTGTAAAACGGCTGATATACAATGAAGGCGACGTCACGTCGTGTTATGACATCATCAAAGTAAACAAGTAAAGTAAACAACAAACTCTCGCAAAGTAACACTGGCTAAATATATAATTCTATGTTTATACCATGTTAGAACCGAAACAAATAAATTCTCATTCGTTGAAACTATTTTGAGAGAAATTTGTGTAAGTCCTATGCTGTTGCTTGTAAATTGAATTGGCATTGATTAAGATATAGGTAACAAGAAATGATGTTTTGGTTCAAGACTCACCAAATCCGACGTAAGCATGTAAAAAACTATCTATTTCAAAGGACAGTCACTCATTTTAACGAAACATAAAAATTCGATGAAATGTCATGTGTGTGCGTGTACAAATGGCATACAAAATAAACTATAGATTAATTCATACTTTGATTTAAAATTCATATTTTATTTAAGAAATAAAAATCTGTTCGCGTATTTTGTCGGTGAATAAAACATGGGCAGGAGTTTCGTGCCGTGTATTATTCACCGAAAAAATACAAGAACAGAGTTTTAATTTCGATTCTAAATACGATAATATCCCGTACTATTTAACTGCGTGCATTCAATGTTTACCCATTTGACATTTAACATAATTCCACGCTGAAATTGAGTGGCTTATTAGCTGGTACAATTACCTCCCTCGTTAATGAAAACGACGTTCGTAATTATCTGAAGGAAATAACACATTTTAAACATTGAAACAATTTCAATAACACGAGTATAGGGTATCTATTCAATGAAATGAAAAATATAATTTGAATTGATTATCAGAAGTTTTTATGAAACTTAGTTTCGAGATTATATTCGAGATGCTTCATAGCTGTAACACTGGATACCCGTGCAACTAGCCATGCATCGCGTCTCGTTGAAGTTTTTACTATAAATTTTACGTTCATTCATTCATAAATATGTCACGTAATATGGGGGGGGAAGTAACAGCCATTTAGATACCATGTTTTATTGCGGTAATAATACATTGCCAGGTCTGCTCTATGTTTAATGGATTAGTCCGAAGATCGTGTTAGAATACACAATTAAGTCAGAAACACGATAACATATAATACTGATGAAATAATTTGACATTTTTCAGTACATTGATTGGTATATTAAGGTATAATATGTGTAGTAGATGTATTTATTTTACAGCTACTCAGACGACCACTTCAAAGATGTACGAACCATGCCAAGATGGTATACTTTTTAGCATTACTTGGGACCCATTGTGGATATTTGATAATTGTGAGCATCATGGTTGTAGTGGATGGTACATCACTACATTTAACGGTGGCTGGATGCAAATGCCAACGTATGATAGTTTGCCAGGGACTTATTTGTACGAGACATTATTAATAGGACTTACAGGTACTAATTCATTACACCACATATCGTTTAATCTAAAGCTTTGAAGAAAATGGCATTGTCTTTCATTCGCTCCTCGTGAGTCCTGGGTCGTTAACTGCTGAAACTAGTTATTTCACCTTTTGATAGCTGTAACGTTGACTTTCAGCGTTTAAGTTGATCACGTGGGTTGGGAATTGTTCTGTGTAATGGTAGTCTCTGTTTTCTGTGCTCGGCTTTTACAGTCGATTGCTGCTTTCCGTGTCCGGTGGTTTACCATCCTATCATGAACCGCTTAAAGAGATGTTCCTAGTTGTACTGGGATTATGAATATAACTTTGCCATATTTTACATCGATTAGTAACATGTTGTGTTTTCTTATCAATCTCAGTTTACCAACCACTACCTTGCATTCATCACACATTTAAGCTAATGCTTATATAACATGTATTTTTAAATGGTAAGTTTAGTAAATTTAGTTATCAATCTGTCTGCATATGTTTTCCATATTCATACTCATATCAAATTATTTATCTTGCACATTTTTTATGAATTATTTGATTCAGTCAAGCCAGTTTGTTATTGTTTATTGCCATATTTCCTAAATGGTAATCATATGTTTCTTTCCAGTTTAAATTGATAGGTGTAAAATACTTAACTTATCCAGTCTGACATAAAACATTAACAGCAGCAACAACACCGAAACAACAACTGTTTATTGCGCGACGAATAGTCACAGCGCGGCCCCACAATGCTTGGAACGCATCGCAACTTATTCACCAAAGCATGGGAGCAAATCGGGATGATAGTACAGGGTGTCCAAAAAGAAAGTATATAGTTTAAGTGTCTATGTATCAAACATCTTCATTCTGCTATCACAAAGAAAAATTGCACATGTGTAGACAAAATATGTAAGTTTTTCCTAGACGAATTTTAAGATTATAACTAATTTACTAAAATTACCTTATTTTTTCCCGTGACGTCTTATCAGTAATTCATGACATTCTCAAGATGTTTACACTTCTAACGTTTCCCGTCTTGCACTCGTTATTAAGCTCTATTTAGACTACGCAAATTGTTGCCCAACGATTGCCTGTAATTGTTTTCGTTCTGTATACACTCAGTTTAAAGACTAGCTCAATCGTTGCCCAATTGTTGCCGAAATGTTGCCCAAGTGTTGCTCAAGTGTTGCCCAATTGTTGCCCAACAATTGCATGTAGTTCTGTATACACACAGCAAATTGGTATATATGTTAACTATAGCCTCTTGAAGTATTAAATCATTTTTGTATACATAATTGTATTATGTAAACCCAGTATTATGTAAACCCTTCTTTGACCAACCCTTCTTTGAGTAACAACTTGTATTGAGAAACATGGTCATTTTATTCCTGAGGTTTACAAAATAGTTCACCTCTCCAAAACAACACTCTCGGCACATAAACCAATGGTGTTTAGAATAAGGTTTCCCCAAGCCAGATTTATAAATTAAATTGTACTACATTTTTTACAAATATCCTTTTAAAAATAACCTGAGATAGCTAAATTTTTGATAATTGTTCATCTTTTTTATATTGATCAATTAAGGTTTCAATAAAGTCATCTGTCTAGATACGTTTTTACCTCTCATTCGTATAAAATACTTGATAATTATCCAGAGTTGGCCTATCAGGATGAAAATGGATACCTGACAGCTTTCTTACCCCCTTATCAGTAAATTTATGGGAAAAGTGTTGCCGGAAAATAGAACAAGTTCTATTTGGTCAAATTGTTGTGTAACACTTGTGCAGCTGTTGCCGGAGTAAATACATTAGGCAAATTGTTGACGACAACAATTACAAGCAACAATTGAGCATAATGTAAACACCCTTTAAGCTGGACTTATTACATTTTCTTTTCTTGTTCCCATAGACATGTATAGTGCGGCCAAGATATGATGGCACAATAACATTTACACATGCTAATTAGCCGATGTGTTCATTTTCAACAGGAAGGGATGCTTATTTACAGTCATATTCAATAAACGCTTGTTTCGTTTTATGTTTTCACAATTTGAGCAAAAATACGAACCGATTTTACATGTGCCTCGCTGGCTCAGTTAGTAAAGCTTTGGAATTACAATAATAATATGGATGGAGGTTACTGGTTCGAGTTTCACTACTGTGTATTTTTCGGTAATAGTTCGTATTCTTCAGTTCCAGTAAACTTTTTTTCTTAGCATATCCCTTTATACGTTGATTATCTTGTTACATTTTTTTTTCATTCGTATACTTTCTCTATTCTGTATATTTATTATATTATATTTTATTTCATGTATCTAGAACAATCAATTATAAATTGATATTCTGTGCGTATACATGTTTATATAAATTATATGAATTAACGTTGTTCATCAGCAATGTTTGTGACAGAATACTTTTAGAAATCTGCAAAATCATCATCACTATCAGCATCCGCCTCGTCACAATCACAGTCATTATCATCATCATCAAATGAATCCAGTTAGATTTTGTTATTACTTCTTGATTTTTTATACCGATGTACAATTTCTTCGCCTTTATGCGTGAAACCGTCCTTTCTGGTACCCCTGTCATCGCGGTAGTTTGTTTCCTTGGACAGGACAACGGAATCACTGTTCTATTGATGCCTCTCGTGTGCAGAAGTCTAATACATTAGACACTATATTGTCCTTGCTGCGTTAAAACGATACATTTAGCCATTTTTCGATTTAATAATGTGCAACAGTTACCCTCCCAAATACAGTTTCGTGAAAAGTGTGCGGAAAAAAATTATTCGCGAAACAAAATAAAATTTAAAAAAGAGTCTAATGGGCTTCGCACCCGGACCGTCTGCATTGAGATTAGAGAAGTGGTTACAACTAGACTATATAATAAACACAACGATTTCCATCCTTAAGTAAAAAAGTTAAAATAACTGATCGTGATTTATTTATTTACCCGCGTTTTGATATGAACTAATCCAACCAGTGACGTTAATACAATGATATTGTGCCATCATATCTTGGCCGCACTATACGTTGGCTTTATGCTGTAAACAAGCGATTTCACATAGCCTCACAAGAAGAAATCGCTATAGATTAAATCCGGGTTGTGGGCGGGCCATGTTACACCGCATTGGTATATACTGGAAATTACTTTGATAAAAACAGTTTCAAGCAATTCATCCATCCCCTTAATATGTACAATGTGTGGCCCTGACACATATTGCATGAAATATGCATCATTCAAAACAACCAATCACCTGCGGCGTTTAGGTATGAACTTGTTTAACAAAGGCAAGTAACGAGTTTATTTCTTTCTGTTTTGCTATCCGAATCGCTAGTGTACAATCTATAGCCAACAGACACATCTATGCTCCCGAGGAAAATCTACAGAGAATGGTAGATGATCAGTTAAGACACATGTGTAAATGTAATCGATTATTTCAAAGAACGAGTACAAGAAGGGAAACGTTAGAAAGCAGCAGACATCGTGAAAACATCGTTAATTACTATAAAATAACGCCACGGACAAAATCAGGTAATTGTAGAAAATAGACATTTTCTAAATATTATAGCGTTGAAATCTTAAAATTGTTCCCAGAAAAAACTAACATCTTTTGTTTTATACAATTTTCTGTGCGAAAGCAGAATGTAGGGATTTGATTAATAGACACTGAAACTGTATACTTTCTTTTTTGGACACCCTGTACCAGAACGATCGCCGCGATAACTACGATTGGAAAGTATCGTGGTGAGCGTAGGGGATCGTCAGAGGTCGTTGAATCGAATCACCATAAGTGGTCTGGTGTCTGTGGATGAGAGTCCAATCTACACTCAGTCGCAAAAGAAAGTATACATTGTGCATAAATGAAATTATATCGCCGGGGGTTTACATAAACAGTCATAGTGTTAGTATTTACTAAATAGTATGTTTATCTGACATTTTAAGATCAAGCGACAACATGTCAACAAATACAATACTGCACAAACAGAGTCAAAGCTTCGGAACTTGAAAAATCAAATTCACACAAATAGTCATACACTTAACACAAATGTGTACATGGATACATTTACCCATAGCTCGGTCAAAAGGAACGTGATCTTGCTGAAATTTTCAACATATGTAGCTTATTTATGTTACATTACAATTCAATCGAATGTGTTACATCTGATTGCAATTGGAACAAACAGAATAAAAATGATGACATCAACGTGAGCTTATGTCACACATTTGCCACGGTGTGTTCATCGTGCGTTTGTCAATTTTTCAATGCAGCTAAATGCCCGATTTGCTGATAAGGTTTGTTTTCAAGTGTATGTACTTATCACGGAGACATAAATAAGGAAAACAAGGTTTTCAACAAAGCCCAATTCAGGTTTAGAACTTATCACCCCATAAAAACAACTTTTGCTTACATGGTTACCTCCCCTTGACCAAGCAAAATGACTAGTTTTTTTACACAAATCACAACCATCATGCTGTTCAGTGCAAATGCGCATTATTTTGAGTGTTTTTGTTTAATTTGACGATATACCTAGTCAAATCTAACATACATAAACATAATTTGCACCACTGTGTAAATGTCTCGTAGATTTTACGTCGGAGGTGGACATATAAAATAATGAACATTTTTGTGAATTCGATTTTCCAGGTACCGACGCTGTTAACTTCATTTGTGGAATATTCTATTTATTGACATGTTATTGTTTGATCTTAAAATGTCAGATAAACATACAGTTCTGTCAATACAAAATTTCGTTTTAGTTCTGTCAACGCCAAAGGATACAATTTCAAAGTATGAACAATGTATAGTTTCTTTTGCGACTAAGTGTATGTGAAAGAGGTTCTCATTTGGTATATTTCCTCTCTATTTTTGGTGCTATTATTTTTAGACAGAACCAGACGCCACTCACATGAAACAGCATTATTTTGTTTTGTACCAAATATATGATCAAATGTTGCAGAAGCGCATCCAGACATTTCCACCATTGATGAGAACATACAAAGTCTGTCGGCTTGCGCTGTAAACGTTACCAGTAAAGAATGTGTACTTGATTGGGATGTTATGGTACGAAAATGTGGGAACGATCTAATGTATTACTTGTTACCTTTCGAAAGTGGACAGCCTACGTTGGATATAGCATATCACTTTGGTAAAGAGTTATTGTCTTTTTTCTCCAGAAATTGGTCAAATACAATTTATATTAGCAAATGATGAACCTAACAAATTAACATGTTCTGTTGTTCAAACTTCAAAATACATTTTAGTTTATTAAAACATAGCATATGAGTAAAAAACAATAAAAAAATATGTATACCATACAGGGTGACCCATTAATTCCGCAAATTAGTAAATGCCTATAACTTTACTATTTCCTTACTTACACGTATAAATTTGGCATTGCATGAAATGTAATAAATACTATTTTCTGCTGAAATGAAAAATTATTTGACATTGTGCCGTCATAAATACGTTATGACGTCATCGATAACGTCATATAACTTCAGTATTTCCAAGATGTCTGAAATTCAGAAGTCATAAAACTTTATAAAGAAATGGGGAAATCTGCGATTTAGGGAAAAAGAAAACTTACAAAGTGTGCCTAGATACAAATGTGCCTTCCATGATAAGTCCAATTTAATGAAACATTCGATTCTTTGGGAAAAGTGACTGGTTACCTAAGTTGCATGCAACAACCTCATGTACATAATTTAAAACGACGGTTGAAACTCGTTTCATAGAAAATGGGTGGTCACATTGATCATCTGCTTTAGATAAGAAATGTATTGCTGAACATTCGTTTTATATCAGAACAAAATGTACACATTTACTGCACAATTACATGCTTTCTTTAAAATAATAAGTTTGTATAATAAGTTGTTTAAATGAATACTTAAAATACTGAACACTAAAACCGCGCGCCAGCCAATTTTCATACCATGGATTGAAACCATTACGGATGTTTGGTGATGTTATTGGTGCGACTTTCCTAACATGGTCATATGCGACCGTAACGTGGTGTTGGTCCTATAAGGTAGTGTACTGAAAAAGGCCGGTATGACTGAGTAAAATACTTATTGATACCACGACCCATTCAAAATACAAAATGTACTGTAAAATACCACAATGTAGCTACAGGTAACTATATACATATTTTATATACTATAATATAATTAACGCTATAGAAATTATGTGAATACGTGGATGTTTTTGAAACTGATCGAATCGAGCGTTCAGAAAATCAGTGATTATCACAACTTATATTTATAAAACGCAATATCTCGCTTCCTATTTGACTGATTTGGATTATGTATAGTAGCTGACGTATATCAAATCATTCACATCTAACCTTCTAATTAAATTTACAACAAAGTAGTACCTAAATCATGACACAGTCACCTGTAGCCATGGCTAATGCACTGATACCGGATATAATAAATAATTATTCTATATATACATCAAAACCATACATAAACAAATAAAAGATGCAACACCAATGAATCTTTACACTATTTCTTTTACATTATAAGTACGAGGTACCAGTACAGTAAGTACCAGTACAGTAACACTAATATAAATCACAAAAAATGAAGTTTTAAAGTTGGCGATATGTACGGCCGCTCAAAAACTTTTTGGAGGGGTACGTGCTCTAGTTTATGCGAATTTCCAACCAAATGTAAACATTAAGTCATCCAGTAGGACTGGAATTATATAACTTAATTGTCAGCCGAAGGGTGAACAAGCTTATACGAGTTAAATTAATAACTCGAATTTATTTTTGTATGTTTGCACCTATAAATGTAGTTGTGGGAAACGTAAGGGCAAATACATCAACACACCGTAAGAACCCAATCAATAACATAATTATGGACTCTACTCAGACAAACCAGAGTCTCTGAAGGGTGACCCGCAGGTATTCCAACAAAGACGCCATCTGCACGAGCAGAGGACACACTCAGCAATCAGCTTAACCTAATGTACGGTTTATTAATGTATATTTGTTACAAAATATATACTTATATATCACTGGTACACTGGATATGTCTACATTGCCCGAGAGTACAAAACCCAAACGTATACTATTACTGTAGGTTATTTAGCCAACACAATCTAGCTGTTACTATGAATAGAAACTAAGATATGAACCGAAATCAACCAACGGCCGAAAAAGTTTACGTCACCAATGAATGGTCATTGTATAATGGAATTAATGAACATTCATTCCCCCTAAATTTGGAGGGCATATAAAATAGTTAATGATATCATTGAGTATGATATTAAGAACGAACACCGCAACCATCTTGAATGCTAAAACAACTTGAGTTATGGGATCAATTAATTTCAAATGATGATACCAACAAACGACCACACAATTCTCTGAGTAAATCCTTTCAACAGAAAGACTTCGAACATCTAATAAAAATGTTCTCTAGCGAAAATATAAGATACTTTTAGAATATAATCAGGTGTCGTGATAATATGAAAAAAGTACACAAATTGTAGATTAATAACTTCAATAACTGGAACAGGGTAAACCGTTTGAGCGTTTGGTGACTTTTATACCCGCTCTATATTTCAATAGGTCAATATTTGTCGATAGCGGTTTCTTTGTAGCCTCGAAAGGCTGTTAATATGCGAAAGAATTTCCCCAAATAAGCTGACGAATAAGCTTAGATTTCTAGGGTGTGTGTGTTCAGTCTGCTTAGAAAGTATCTATAACTGTCGTCTAAGTATCATAGAAAGAAGAACGAGCCCGTGAATTCCATTGGATCAAAATCCCCGATCCAGTATAACGTTCATTCTACAGGTAGATGAACAAAACGGAAAACATGCTGTCGGCGCCTTGATTTTCTTGTAAAATAGTACTTGCTCAATGCTAGATAATACACATGAGCATAAGTACTGTCAGATTCAAAACAAATTTTAGCCTTTTGCCTTTTTCAGCGTCATAAATGCTATATGGAGCCCGAATTCTGACAAAAAAAGCTTGTCAGCGATAAAAATGTCTTTGCAACTACACTGGATTGTTATGTGTTATACATAATTCTTAAAGTTATGTTTCATATGGTTTAAAAAGGGTGTACCTAAATAGATATCAGCAATTAATTGATAGAAACTCGGATTTATGTCCTGTTCATTGAGTGACACTTTGTCGGCGATTTTGGCAACAGATACATTATGCTGCTAATATGTCAAAATATTAGATGGATTAACACGTGTTTTTCATCATTGCATGGGCATTTTGACTAATTGGATAAAGTAAGATGGCATTGCTGATAAAGAATTGTACCGAGAAAGCAGTATATTTCTAAGAAACGAAGATTTGAACAGTGAACTGACACTTTTTCAAAATTTTAAAACAGATCGTTATGTACGTGTGAAATTATTAAACAATCTGTTGCACAAATATTAAATGATTTTCACTTGGAATATCATCGAAGGATTGCAATTATGTAGAAATAAGCATACTAATACCCTATACTCTTAATTTTTCATGTGCTTAAACTTTTGTGTGACAGATACGTTTCACTGAACAGATACGTTACGGCATATTTGTATATCTGCTAAAATACGTGCATTTTAAGCACTTTGCTCCTGTCATGCAGTATTTATAAATTACATTGTTAAGTAACCCACTATGGGAAAATGACCTCCAGAGATCACCCATCGTCATATTAAATGCACATACGTGCATATTCGGATGGTGATTTTTGGAGAATCAGAGGGTGACCTTAAAACGCGAGTTAATTCTCGTCGATCATGGCTAAATTTCAATATTATCATATTGAAAACACACAGTCTATAATTGGTGTTGATATGAAAAAACTAATTTATAGTCGAAATTATAGCACTTAATTAAAATGAAAAGCTTCATAACGTCTCGTAACGTATCTGTTTAGCTACGTAACGTACCTGTTTTTCGCTTTTTATGTACAAATCCTGACATAAATATTGACTAAATATAATGATTTATGCTATTTTAAGTGACTTAGGTTCTATTTGTTCAAGCTGCATCAGCGTCAGTCCCATCTAGACTGTCCATGATGTTCCCAGTTAACTTCCTCTAAGATAGTGGGGACTATTTAACACGGTGGCGTTTAATGCAATAACTTTTCATTACTACCAATTCTATTTTGCTAAATTTGGTCTTAATTCAAACTTAACTGAGAAAAGGTGTTTGTAATACGTGAAGTTCTTCATTCATTTTCTGTTGTGTGCTGAACACATACAGCTTATAGTCCATGGGCCACCAATAGAAGACCCTCCCCCCCCAGGGAATTTTGGTCACTATATTTTTCTGAAAGCATATGGTCCCTGGAGTATTTTCCTGAAGTCTGCACTTTGGCCATTGGGACGTTAAGATTTTTTGGGGTAAAACGTCAAAAAATATAAACGAAAAGTACAAATTTTTGGAATCGGTTAACTTAAATCTTATTTATTATGTTATTTTAAAATAAATCCCTGTATCATGTAGATATTAACCTGTCCTATCTAGACTGAAAAAATCAGAGTGCTGCTATTGTGCAAAATGGCTTATTTTTGGGGTAAAACACTTAAATTATAAATGAAAAGTGCGAATTTTTGGAATCTGTGGACTACATTGTCATTTATTTATTTTTTATAAACAAATACTCTAATAGGAAGGTATTATTTTTCAGACTGCAAAAAATTAAAGCCATGTTATTATGCAAAGTGTGATATTTTTGGAGTAAAACATGAAAAAATATAAACCGAAAAGTGCGAATATTAGGAATCGGTAGATTACAATAATACCATTCCTATGATAATTATTTTGTAAATAAATAATATTAATGGGATAAATTTGTAGTAACATGCAGTTTAAGATTTCAAATATATATTGCCAGATGAGATATTTTGGCGGAAAATTACCAAAAAAATAAATGGAAAGTGTGATTTTGGGGATTTGGTATCCTAGTTGTTACTTACCAACATCGGGTGCGGACATGCCTAGTCTTATGGATATTTAAAAATAAATAAATATAACCATATATATGCAGTTCTGGTCCTGTTAAGTACATTATTATTAAACCACTAGGTACATCCATACCTTGTCGTCCTAACTGGTACCTAGGACCGCCCTTTAATACAATATTGGTTCTATTTAGTACTCAAAAACTACCCTATACAGACATCAGTGGTCCTATAGGGTACTAACTATGCACAGACAGTCCTGGTCTAATTCGATATGCATAGTCAATACGATTCCTAGTTCTATTTGCTATTCAAAACCACCATACTTATACAGATATTGCTGGTCCGACATGGTGTACTCATAACGACTAGTAGGTACAATAATTTCTTGTCTCAATTGGTAGTCACAATTACCATGTTGTAATTGGGTAATTGTATCTGCTTAAATTTCACATAAAACATTGTTTCTTATAAACAACGGGCAATAACTCCGCATAGTTGACGACGCTACATAAAACATGAACATTTATTGCTAAAGAGCATATAATGACGATTGGGATAAGTACCGATATTTCCCTATTGTCATGAACAAAAATGTTCGAGTTCGAAAAGTGATCGGTTATAAGTGTTGAGGAGTGTACATTACTGGTCTTATTGAGTGCAGACAACTATTGGGATCACCCATTCCTCGTCCTATTGGCAACATGGAGAGACATTCCTGGTCTTATTGAGCAGTGAGCATGCCCAATCCCCAGCTGTGACCATTTGTTTTCACTTACCCCAAGTACATGAACAATAGTCTAATTAAATACTCATATCGACTAGGTACATACATTTCAAGTCCTAGTGGGTACCTGCAATTCTTATGTAAATATATTCCTGGTCATATTGACTACTTAGTGCCTAAGTAGAACATTCCTGATCTTGTTAGGCAATCATAAACACTGGGTAAATTATTCCTAGTCCATATATGTATTCACGAACACCTTGCACATAAACTCCTAGTCTTATTAGGTACTCATAAGTTACATCCATTCCTAGTCCTAATGGGTACCCACAACCACCATGTTCATGCATACTTGGTCATATTTGGTAGTCATTACCACTAGGTGATGTAGGGTACTCACACACACCATGCGCAGACAGTACTATACTGCATACTCACAATCACTAGGTACACATATCCATGGTCTTATAGGATGTGCACTATCATGTGGTATCTCATTTATTGCCCTCTGTGTACTGGCAACTACAAAGTACAGAGATAACTGGTCCTATTATATACTCACAACAACTCAGAACAGCCATTCATGACACAACCATGATGCACAGCTATTGTGTCATAACGAATAGCTGTACAGTAACATTAAATTTTGTCAAATTTGAATGTATATTTACCCCACCCACTCTTGTAAAATAGATATAATTAAACACATTCCATACATATATTACTGATGCCAACTATAACATACATTGCAAACAAAGTGAAAAAGAGAAAACTATTTCAAAATCATATTGCGAGTACTTGGAAATAAGTAGAGCTGCTGTT
The DNA here is from genome assembly GCA_947247005.1 of Spisula solida. Classification (NCBI taxonomy): domain Eukaryota; kingdom Metazoa; phylum Mollusca; class Bivalvia; order Venerida; family Mactridae; genus Spisula; species Spisula solida. The sequence continues at coordinate 17,503,327 of OX365946.1, forward strand.
TTCAATATTTAGTGATTTTGTTGGCCATTTTTGCGGTCATTTTGATTGCCATTTTACATAATAGACCCACTTATTGTGCATTTAAATGTTGAAATACATTTTGAGAATATGCCTTTATTTGTATTCACAATTGCAATTAAAATACAGTAAGGCACGATGTGTTATTAGCAAAGTAAAGTGAATACATTGTTACCATTTGTACACTATGTATTAAACGCCCCAATGTCTGAAGTGCAGACTTAGGGAAAAGTATTGGCAGGTCAAAGCATTTCATAATTACCAAATAAATGAATCAATGACACTGTATTGTGTCATTGTAGTGTACCGATTATCAAAATTCGCACTTTTTCATGTATTTTTTAAGGTTTTACCCAATAATAACACAGGACTAAAACTTTGCAGACTTAAATTATAAGTTAATGTCATCCACGAAAGTGTTTAATTTCAAATTAACTTAATAAATGTGATTGTAGTTAACCAATTCCAGAAATTCACACGTTCGTTAATTTTTTTAACGTTTTATCCCAAAAAATCTTAACGCCCCAACGGCCTAAATGCAGACTTTGGAAAAATACTCTACTGACCATAGGCTTTCAGAAAAATATAGTGTCCGAAATTCCCTAGGGGGGAGGGTTTACCCCACTGGCCCATGGACTATTATATTTAGGGATCCTTTCACAATTTAGATACAGACGAGGTGAATATCCCACGCCTGTTTGACAAGTATATAATATATGTAAACCGTGGTTTCCTTATTGTTATGTTGCAGTCTGCTTATTACATTAAACATGTTTTTAAACATTTGTAATATTTAGCTGGAACGCTATGTTGAGTTACTTTTCGATAACAGCTTTACGTTAGCAACAGATACTTTACGTCACTATACACTGTAAAAACGGGTTTAGCAGAGAGACGTGTTTCTACCTAAACCCGTTAAACTATGGCGTACGGTTAGGGTCAAAACTCGTATTTAGTAGGTACCTACTTAATATATAGTAGGTACCTACTAAATAATTAGTAGGTACCTACTAAATAATTAGTAAGTACCTTTTAGTAGGTACCTACTAAATAACTAATATTGACCCTTTTGTACGCGAAAGTATGAATTCTAGTTCTGAGGTTCCACCTAAATCGAATTAGTAGGTTCCTACTAAATCGAATAGAGGTTCCACCTAATTCGAATTAGTAGGTACCTACTAAATCGTATATATGCGTACGAAGAGGGTCAAAACTAGCATTTGGTAGGTATCTGCTTAATCGTATCGATATCGTTATCTCTGTCCAATCACACACATCCTAATAGCCAATCAGAACGACGAATATTTGTCAAATAGCGTCTGCTAGATACGGAGACTTTCTTATCATACTTTCTTATATAATATATAGTATGTACACGCACGTTAATTAAAAAAAATCGATCGAAAATTAAATTAATATTTGATGATATTCGACCGTTGGTTGAATTTTTATTTGGTAAAAAACGGGATATTTTAAACTTACTTACGCGGAACGGATTCTTACTCGTCAGCGTGGATTTAATGATTAGGGTATCGTGATGAATGTTGTATTTAAAGACAGACATATATCTCTGCTTCATTACAAGCTTTAAATATTTAAAATCGGATGATAGATAGTAAAATTATGAGGTCTTATATAAAGTAGGGTAGAATTTGACTAGTGCGTTTTACGCTTACCGCGGTAACATTGTTAATCGGCCGATCGATATGTGTAAGCGACACCATATTTACGTTAATATAGAGTGTCATATACATTTAATTAACGTGCGTGGTATGTATTATAAATTGTTTTATTTTACCAAAGATCTAAAATACACGCGTTTAGATCTTTGATTATACAATCAGGAGCTATTCAATTATAATGTATACATGGCCCCTGAATGTATTCTTAAACCATCAAAAACTTATTGGGGGCTAACTAGATCCATTGTCACCTATCATACTGATTGGCGCCCCGATGGATCGGGGCGTCTGTATTGGAGGACTTTGTTATAATGAGCTGGAAGACACTTCCCGCATGGTGTCCCCGTGAGCCTCAACTTGTATGAAGTTTATGAACACTTCCCCATGTTGAGCCTCAATTCGTAAGAAGTTCATAAATAATTTCCCGCGTGGAGCCTCAATTTAACTATATAATATAACTTTATTTGATTTACATACATAAATTCCCCTTACGAACCTCGCTGATCCGGCCGGCGAAATTACTTATTTGCATAAAGCTAATTGTGTCGCCCCCGGCCAAATATCTCATTAACATGAAGGTACCGGCTGACCAACAGACCTTACGTAATCTTACATATCCTACTCCCCACAATTCATTGCTCTGCATTACACCCAGTGTCCACAGCAAATAAACAACCAATCAGCGTATCGCTTACGAACAGCGGCTTCATATCAGTAAATACACTGGGTACACCGTCTATTTTTAGAACAGGAAAAACCGTTACTCGGCACGGCTCTTGAATGGCGTTCGACGAGGTAAATATTAGAGTTTCTATAAATACATGTATCTACCACATTGTAACTATAAACCCAAGAAGTGCAGCGTATGGATTAAGATGTGCCACGTTCAGGTTTCTCTGAAAAGATTATTCAATGAAACAAAATAGTCGGTACCAATTTTGAAAACCACGTACAAAGTAACAAATGAAAAATTGATACCGACTATTTGTTTAATTGGGGGTCATTCAATATACAATGCGATATAAATTGAATGACCCGTACGTACTGCATATCAGCGACATTATAGCTATCCAGCTTTTTAATGCACAACTTTGACCGACCCTGCAGTCTACATTGAAATGCTATATCTTAAAACATTTCATGGTAAACTATTTTTGGAATAGCTAAAACTTGTCTTAGATGTAGATTTCAGTCGTTCTGCCAATGGAGAGATGTGTCTATACAGATTTGAACGCATTTGCTTTTACAGGTATCTAGACACTTAAAATGGTTTCTATACAGATTTGAATTAGCTGGTAACTCACTGGTCCTCGGTAAAGTTTTTGAGTCTTGGTAGACTCATCTTCTACATCAATTGTTCTCGATTCTTGCTATACGTATTTGAATACATCTAAGCGTATAGACTCATGAATAAACTTGACATCTGTATAGATTTAGTGTCTAGAAAGCAATTGATTCTAGTGTCTATAAAGATTTAAATAATGTTGCTTCTAAACAAATACATTTGGTTGTCTATACAGATTTGGCACGTTCTATGTGTCATGGTTATGCAACACATATGTCTTGTATTGTTAATAGTTTTCTGATTATAAATAAAACAAAGTTCATATACCTGTTGTATTTTATTCTTGTTTTTTTTTAACTTATCATATGGAAACTTTCAAATTGATAGCAATGCCTTTACACTCAGCTTTGTTTGTTAAATTTATACAACCAATGAAATAGTATGCACCAAATATGAAATTTGCACATACTGAATTGCTATCGGATATATAGCTATACAAACTTTACACACAGTACACCATTTGACTATTACATTATACTTATTGCCAATAAACTGAAATTAGCATTATGAAGTTACTACACATCACATCACACTGAAATGAGTTGTAAATGATGTGAATCTGCATTGTTTGCCATTTGATAAAATTAAATGAATAGCATGCGTATATTTATAAAACATGCTTGTACAAGAGGATTAAGGTACAAACTAAGATCCTTAATATTCAAGATGAAAATATATTTTTTGTATTTCACTTTTGCCATTATATTTTAAAAAATACAACACCTGCTGTTTCTTATAAAGATCAATCATATATGTCTTTACAGTTTTCAGTTTTATGGCGCCCTTTGATGCTTTGCATCAATGGTTATCTTGTCAGTATATTGGACAGAACATATGTTATGGCAGGGTATAGATAACAACAGGGTATAGATAACAACATTAATTGAATAGCTCCAGGTTATGGTCAGTCAGAGATTATATAGTTTTGTCAATCGTTATCACCATTATTAGTAATTAGTTATACTAGTAAAGATCACATAAAAAAGGTAGGGAGAGACAAATTATTTGTTGCTGTATTTTTAAAAAATCATCTCGTTGATCAATAAACGCAAAGATCTAAGATCTTTGATGAACGTATTCAGGATTTCTATAGTAGTTTACTGAAATATATATTTTAAGTATGCAACTATTTATTAGGAAGTACCTGGGAAGAATAAATTATCTTGTACTGTCCCTGGAAGTACATATTTATTACATTAATTGCAGTGGTACTTTATTATGTCTGAATGATCTTAGTACCTCCCGATTACTTTCATTCAATGCCAGGCCTCGAGCATGTAGAGTTACATTCGGTCTAACGGAAAGATCCCATAAGTGTCCATGCTACTCTAATAACGTTCTCGTAACCGCTTGATCTGCAGTCTAGCATCAAGCGTTCATTCTCAACTCAATTATTATTTTACATAGTCTCCATGATTTCTCTGATTCTTGTCAAGTAACCAGTTTTCGTCGTGGTTCTAAGTTATATATATACCGTGGTATTTGAGGAAAGACTGTGATATACCCTTTTCTTGGCGGTATCCAGCTCTAGTATGCATATACGTACCATTTTGTTAGTTTCTTGCAAGTCATGCGCGGCGAATAAAATGTGTTGTACAGCAAATAAATACTACGAAGTTCAATCAATTTAATTAACGTTCGTGTAAATACTTATATTTAAATGTGTTTATAATTGACATGACATGATTGTGATAAAAAGTACATGTGTACTATGCACATTTATTAAATTTAATAAAATTTGGTGATGTGTACATGTATCTAGCAGACGCTATTTGACAAATATCCGCCGTTCTGATTGGTTGTTAGGATGTGTGTGATTGGACAGAGATAACGATATCGATACCTACCAAATGCGAGTTTTGACCCTCTTCGTACGCCCATATCCGATTTAGTAGGTACCTACTAAATAATTAGGAACCTACTATATACGAGTTTTGACCCTCGATTTAGTAGGTACCTACTAATTCGAATTAGGTGGAACCTCTATTCGATTTAGTAGGAACCTACTAATTCGATTTAGGTGGAACCTCAGAACTAGAATTCATACTTTCGCGTACAAAAGGGTCAATATTAGTCATTTAGTAGGTACCTACTAAATAATAAGTAGGTACCTACTAAATCGGAGAGGTTCCTACTAAATATTTAGTAGGTTCCTACTAATGATTTAGTAGGTACCTACTATATATTTAGTAGGTACCTACTAAATACGAGTTTTGACCCTAACCGTACGCCATATTAAACTTTGTGTATAGTGGCTATGTTAAACGGATACCTAGACGATGTTTATATGTGATACGCATACTGAATGTAAACGTCTCAGTTTAAACCAAACTGCGCGCATGCCTTAAAGTTTGAACATACAGAAACAGAGAAATCAGTATAAGATCATAAGGTCATAAGATCTGTTTTGTGATATCATAATATTTATGTGATCCAGACGTTTTAAGATGTTTAAGACTATTGTAACATGATTTCGCGAGACATTGTTTTTGCAAGAAATGAATGTATGTTTGCTATTTAGTAAGGCTACTTTGTCATCATTTTCCTGTCATAGTTGAAATATCCTATGACATCCTATATCCTATTTAAAAGGACATTTAAATCAAGAAATATCTTTTAAAAAGATAAAGAGCGTTTAAACGAAGTATCAACGTCGGGTGTCCGTTTAAAGGGAGGTAATACAAATATATAAAATTACTATATACGAACATTCAATTGGTGAAAATATTATTTTTATCCAACAGTATGTCTATCTAAGTAATATATATATGGTGGGGAAAATAGTTAGATTATAAAATGTTACATAAATTTCAAAATATAAATTAAGATGTGGTATTTAAGCCGCCCATTCTTTGGTAAAAAATTATACACAACATATTATGAAATAAAATATGCACCAATACTTTTGAGGTTGCATTACATGTTTAGATTCTGAATGTGTTTACCACCTAAACATGTTTGTTTTTTACATGTTGAGCATGGACACGTGTTTACTGTCTGAACACATTATTCGGTTACAAGTTTAGGAAAGACACATGTTTCGGGTCTAAACATGTTTAGCACCTAAACGCAATTCATTACATGATTAGCTGAGTTACATGTTTAGCTATCTAAATGCGTAAGTAAACGAAAACAGCTAACGCGTAATGAAAAATGTTTAGGCCCTTAACACTTTTTTACAGTGTAAAGATGATGCATTTGGAGATTCATAACGATATTTTGGTGCTAAAACTTGAATAAACGTGTCATCATATTGATGCATAATTGTTTTGTTTGAAATTAATGAACATATCATGTTGTTTTGGTGAGGAAACAACAACATTTGTTGATAGACATATACGTTACAAGACGACACACATACGTTTCCATACCCAAACTAACTTTGATTTTAAACGTTCGTCTGTGTAACCATGACAACATTGTGTTTTCAACTTGAAGATTAGTATTTCTTCCTTAAAACGAAGAATCTGTGTTGCAGAGAACATTATAATTATATGAGTCAAAACGTACTGAAATACCACTCGAAATGAATCAATAAGCTAAAATTATATTCATTTCAATATGATCTGCCATCATGTTTGTAATGGAATATAATACAACATACCACTCACTTTACAGGTACAATATGTTTGATAACTTTTTATATCATTTAGTCAAATAATCTAGTCTTTAATGTAACGTAACGTATATGTCGGCTTTTGATTGGTCGCACACTAAAACTATGTGCAATATCAATATCCTTCAATACTTAACCCTGAAATTCTACACAGACACTCTGAAAACATAGAACAACATGACAGTGAATCATCGAAATTAGTACTTTGAGACTATGCATCCGCAAAGCCTTGTGTCATATCATTTTGTACACTCGTTTAATAAAACTCGTATGTAATGAACACTCATGCAAAATCCTCTATCTATCGTTACATGATAATGTTTCTAACATTTATCGCAACATTGTTTTCATTGCAGAAAGAAAATTCAGAGATCGTAAGTTACTTGGATATATATTTCAAAGTTGTAATAATAACATATTATTATATCTCAATTACGACATTTTCCAAATATGCAATATAATAACTTGTATCTACTATTTGAAGGATGTGCTTTACTTTTGAAGTGTAAAGTGTAATTACCACTGGGCAGTATATTTGTATTATGCAAGAAACGTACGATTCTCTTATTTGTACAATTCAATGTCAAAGAAGCATCAATGTATTTTTTTCATTCTAATTTGCAAATTATGTTTATATGCATGTACTTTTGGTGGTTCCATCCAAGACCTTTTTTTTCACTCACCTGATTTCTGCACGATTCTCAACTTATAAACATTTTTAAATTATTTTCGATCTGTACATTTTTTACGTTCATTTGAAAATCACACTTTTTGAAAGTGGATTGTGTTACTATTCATAATGTACAAGTATCATATTTGTTCAGCAGGCAGCCACCGGAGCTGTTGGTTATGTCAAATAGGAAATACCTCCGAACACATAAAATAAGATTCATTGCTTGAAACGTGATGTGATATCACTAAAATGAATATGATGTCGTCCTAACTACAAGAACAAAATAGAATGAACAAATAATCTTGGTCATTTAGAAACATACAGTTTACTTGTATAGTTCAATATTTTGGGAGAGGAAGGCAGGCTACTTTCATAGCTCGGATTGACATTGTGTTAGTTCTTCAAATTACGAAAGTTTTGATTAAATGTATTTCAATTATGTGCACACTATGATTATCAAGTCAGCATTATGCACAATCAAGACATGTGGTTAATTAATAGACTGATAAATCTTATTTTTCCGACACAATCACAAAAACCTCACTGTGATTGAATATTGATAAAACATAGCCTAGACTAAAAGTATATTCATCTTTCCATAACGCTGTTTTTCAGCCTGTGAGCAACCTTTAGTTGATACGCCAAGTATTCATGTATTCGAAGAAATCGACGTCAAGCTTAGCGATAGATCTTGGGCTGTTGGATGGAATAAGTACTTCCCGAATGATCAACAATACATAATACCAACTGTAGATGATGTACAGTATATGGATTTGGACAGTATCGATTTCGATCCATACTTGTATCATGGTTTTATTTGGATACCCGCGATTAAAGGTTTGTTTGCTTTATCATAATAAGAGCTAGAAGCTTGCGGTACCAGACGGTTGCTATATTGTTTGCAATGTTCATAATTTTGGACTGAAACTTTGCAAAGATCAACACACATGAAACTGAGGTTTATGTTCAAGTGCATGGTGTTTCATAATATATGTCCCCATTACAACCGAATGACATGAGCAAATGCTTGATTGAATAAATACGACATTTTCATATACTAAATTGAAGATAAAGCGGTCATTTTTAAGTTTTGTTCAGACTTTCGGGACGGATGCCGTGTTTTTGTAGTTGCTAGATATTTACGTTGGACATTGTCTGTGCCGCTTATATGTTTTCTGTGCTCGGCTGGTCAAGATTAGCAAGGCGACGAAACAACACAAACAAAACATACTTTTTCGCTTTTAACCATGTTAACAGATTTTTTATTATTATTCTTTCTAAATCATTATTCTAAATTAATTTGTGGCTTTTGGTGATTATTTTAGACTGAAGATTCTATTGATGAATTTAAAACAATTATTTGGAAAGAATACAAGTCAAAAACTAGTCATCTGCTGGCATGGCAATAAGCGAGAATGTATTTGTTATGGTTTGTTCTTACGTTGTTAAGCAACTGGTAACCAATGCAACTGTTACATTTACGTTAATACATGTATAATTGTTGTTTAAGAAATAAAAATATGTTCGCGTATATTGTCGGTGAATAAAACACGGGCACTCGTTCGGATGCGGAAAAAAGTTTTCCGCATCTGAACTCCTGCCCATGTTTTATTCACCGACAAAATACAAGAACAGAGTTTTTATTTCGATTCTAAATACGATAATATCCCGCACTATTTAACTGCGCGCATTCCATTTTCACCCATGTGACATTGAACATAATTCCACGCTGAAATTGAGTGACTTATTAGCTGGTACAATAACCTCCCTCGTTAATGAAAACGATCTACGTAATTTTCTGAAGGAAATAACACATTCTAAACATTGAAACAATTTTAATAACACGAGTATAGGGTATCCATTTCATGAAAAGAAAAATATAAATGAATTGATTATCAGAAGTTTTAATGAAACTTAGTTTCGAGAGTATATTCGGATTTTCTAAAAATAAATGCGTCATAGCTGTAACACTGGATTCTCGTGCAACTTACCTTGCCATCGCGACTCGTAGAAGGTTTACTATAAAGTTTACGTTCATTCATTTATAAATATGTCACGTGATACGGGGCGTAAATAGTAACAGCCAATTTGAGAGGTATGTTTATGAGGGTAATAAAACATGCTCTTGTTTGCACTATGTTTATAGGATAAATCCGCGGATCGTGTTAGAATTATAAACTAAACTTTCAAATCGATATAACAGTTTGTTGGTAAACACTATTAAACTGGTTATACAACGCAATACTTAACATGCTATATTATTAATTTGGGGGAAAATTAGTTTGAACGTCATTGTAACACTTAACGAAAACATGACTATTTACAAGAATCGAATTCCTGGGTTGCGTTGACATTAAGATAGTTATGCTACATGTAAAATATTATAAATGACAGTTTTCCATAGTTATATGAAAATGTCATGGTAGATCAAGCATGAGCTCATGGCATTTGGTTGTAATGGTGACAGATATTATGAAACACCCGGTATAATTCTGTAAGATATGTATGTATATAAACTCTATATTTTTGTTACTATAACAAACAACCAACGCATGAGCGGGATCAGTCATATTCATTTCCATAACAAGTAAAATGGCATGTGTACCCTTGTTTCAGTACGAAACAAATGATAGAACACACTAAGTCATGGCGCCGAGTGATTCAATATTTCAACTTTGATTACAATTGTTCACCCACTACAAAGTATAAGATAAATCACCAAGCTTCATCAGAGACTCGAATATGCATGTTAGTATAATCAGAGTTTTAAGAAGGTACCGAGACACTGGACGAGGCTACAAGACGATGCCTAATGACTTAATTAGAATCACCATTGATCAGTCCGACATACTATGAATTACATGCATTGGACACCAGGGAAACATGAAACCAGAAAAGTGTAAGGAGTGAAACTGCACAACAACATTGCTTAACAAATCCAGATTTTGTACGAAGACACGTTTGTTGTGTCATTACCAATTGTTTTTTAGGTATTTGAAAAGTTTCGGTATCAAAATGACCATTTGAAAGGGTAGACATTGTGCAGTATTTACATTTTGCATACGACGTCATGTTACCTGGCCCCGCTCAGCGTTTACATACTGTGTAGGTACGTTATAGGATTAAACGACCATTTGTTGAAGTTCACTGATGTGTAAACACCCGATCTGAAGCAACACATTTAGTAAAGCCCCAGGCCCCAATACCACGAAACAACTTAAGTTATTGCTCAGCTGAGTCTGCTATTTTGAATTTATCATATGACTACAATTATAGTCTTGTGATGTAGATTGATACCAGAAACTGTGTATTTATTGCTAAATTATAATACAGTTGGAGAACTTTGTATAAAATGCTCATGGAAATTTAACAGTAATGAACAATAACGAACCTTGAATTAGAGCTTGTTATAACAGACTTAAGATTTTACTTTAGATGTTTATAACTTTAAAACACTATATTCTGTAAAAATCGGACTTTATAATTTTTATGTATTGCTCGGTAAAATGGGCATCTTGACTGAAATCAAACAATATATACCAGTATATATTTGAGTCAACTCTAAACACAGGTTTTAAAATAGCAGACTCAGCTGAGCAAAAACTGAAGTTTTTTTCGTGGAATTGTGGCCTGTGGCTTTATGTTAAATGTGTGCCTGATCGGGTGTTTACACATCAGTGAACTTTAACAAATGGTCGTTTAATCCTTATAATTCCAAACTGACGCTTAATCACATAAATATCAATGAAAACATTGAATTTACTCCCGCGCTTTTTTTAATAATGAGCTTAATATAATGACGTTGTATACGTGACGTCACCATAACGTGACGTTTGGTGAATTACGTTAGATAAACAAAATGTGTTTAGATGCTGTGATACATAGAGGATATTACATGAGTGTTTTTTCATATTGAATTTATTAAACGAGTTGAATAAATCCAATGTGGAAAGTCACAAATGTAATATTCTTTTTGTCATATGTTAGCCATTTCTGGCCGAAACATAAACTAGCTACTTATTTTCACTATAATAAACGCGCAACTTTGACGACGTCGCCTATACTTTGAGTGACGTCACGTCAAAGCTTTATTACACTAGTGTATAATCAAAAATAAATAATGGCTTTATTACGCTGCCGCGACGTCAAACATATGATAATTACTAATACGATACGTAAACACAAAATCAGTGGATGCACATATAGGTAGGTAATTTTCTACGTCAAATTAAGCTACAAGAGCTTGCACAGCTGTAATGGGCCTTTGCAGTTTGACTTATTCCACACACATTCGTCTAGAACGCTTACTTCAGTAATTTCCGATGGTCCCGATTGGCGAAAGCGGAGGATTACTGATGTGTAAACGTCACGTCTTAGCCAACCAGAATGCAGGGATTTGCTGACTTTGGAATTATTTATTGGTATCTTGTCATTTGAGCAAATCACCTGATATTTTAAGGACATACCAAACATACATTGTAAATGTTGCTGTCCTGTTCTTACCTTTTATGAAAAATAGTATTGGAGTGATCGTCCGGTTTCTGGATACCATTGTATGTGTAAACTGGCCGTATTTTTAGAACAGCTTAATATTTTGTACATGTATAAGAAAATTGAATAATTAACGTAGCCACATTAAAAATAACATTGCATTTGGTTACTTAGAGGCGAATGTAAATAACCTTCATTATTATTTGCTTTCAATGGATTATGGAGTTTTTTCAGTGAAAATAACAGTGACGTTACAACTTTGTTATTTTCACTGTTTTGAAGCTGGTTCCAGTAACGTTAACGGCGCCGGGCTTTATAATATGCGTTACGTCATCATGACGTCGTAATTCTCACGTTGTGGCGTTCCAACTTCGACGTGATTGTTTCCAGTTAAGCCAATTACGGCACATTTTAAGAGAAATTGAGGCATATAATAAACAGAAAATTTGTTGTTTTTTGGAGTTGTATCAATTTTATTCAACTCGTGATCACAGAAATTTAAATTTACAGCCACTCTTGAAAATATTGATTTTCTGTGATCACTCGGTGAAATATAAAATTCGATCTTACACCAAAATCAACAAATATCCTCTATTATTAAAACAGTTTGCGATGTCATTTTATTGTTGGTGTGAGATGCAGTTATTGCAAGACATACATGATTTTAATAATGGTCATAACATCACCGTTATACATGTTATATTGCATGCCCCTTTAGTAAAGTAGCTACATTTTGTTCCCAGTTTACACAGACACATTTTGTATATCATTACACGACGGCTTACATGTAATACAAGAAAATCTTGACTACTGATAGAAAGGTCCCTGGTTGGAATCACGGTTGTGGCACTTGATGCGCCGGTGTTGTAGTGATAGCTGGTCACTATATTATATTTTCAGGAGATTTGAATTACTGGAAGCAGCTTAATGAAAATGCTACACGTTTAACTGTATGTGAACTTACCAATAATGACTTGTATCAGGAATGTTACAACACAAAGGATTTTTACGCAAGTAAATGCAACGATGGAATACGGTATTTTATTGATGTGGTAGACTACTCTGTGTTATTAGGTACGATAAGAATATAAGTATATTTAGTAAAATTATATAAGGGATGTACGAAAGATGTTAGACAAGTATCAAAAATGAATGTCATATTAACATGAGAAGGCCAACTGTCATGAATCTTGAAACCGGGAACGGTATTGTGTTTATTAGTACGCTTTTCCTCCGGAATACTTACAATTCTTTCTCTGCAGCTGTCCACCAACTCCACCTGTTACCCTTCGTGGTTTTCCAGCTCTCTCTGCGCATACTCTTCTTTGACCGCCTCTGTCCAAAATTGGATACACATCTCATCTGTAACATCGACACTCTTGGACATATTCCTTTTCCTTATCTGGAAACATGAACTCTTTTCCCCGTCCAAAACTACCAAACCCTAGCTCAACACCAAATAATCTGGTCCTCTCTGACTACCCATGAGAATGTCGAAACCCAAAAATACCATCTTCTTTATCAGCTACCATTACTTTATGTACCGCCTCGTATGCTCCTAGCGCAATATGAAAGTCTGCTCTGCCCAACTCTCTAATTGGCTAACCATTCGCACTCCGAAAGCTACGAGACTTTCCAAACCTAGGCCCTTTCCCTTCCGGTATCTTCTCAAATAACATGGAGGAAATTAAGGTCCTCACCGCTCCTGTATCTAAAGCGAATAACACATTCACACCCTCTACCATTCCATTAAATTCGTCACTGAAATCTTCCCCCTCTCTCTCTGTTCTCATCTGCACTCCCTGCTCCACCTGATCTTCACAATCCACCCTTTTCACCTCTGGTTTCTCTTTGTGGCTGACATCCACTAGTAGGACCACCTCCCTGCCACTGGGGTGGGTCTCAGGAAGTTTAAATTCAGATTCCCTTCTGGGCTCTTCACATCGCCTTTTCTGTTAAATCCTCTTCCTTCACCTGATGTCCCTCTATCAGGACAGTCGCGGGCGTAATGGCAGTTGTAGCTCTCTACATATCTTCTATTCTGAGATGTTGACGTCCTAGGTTGAATCTCTCTGTGTGCTTCCTCTAGCTGGCCTAGCCTCTCAAGTAATTCTGCTTGTATATATTCTGATCCATCTTTATGTGTTGACGTTTTCTGCCTAGCTCCCTTTCCTGGTACACTCAACACCATACCAAATTCCGTTTCAGCCTCTTTTACTGATTGGATAGCCCTTGTAGCCGCCCTATTTTTCTACCTGCAGAGCTACTATTCATAGTTTGTATAAAGTTGACCACATGGTAGACAGCGTCATCTTTTGTGTCATGCTCTTTATGAAATTATTTCTCAAATCTGATTTCGTCGTCTCTCAACCCATTTAGGAATTTTCTGACAAGATCTTATTCCCTTATTATTCTGTCTCGGTAAGTATGTGTTTTATCATACAGCATCTTCAGATCGGCTACATACTCCTATTTTGCCCCCCCCCCCCAGTTCTTTGATTTCTCTGCAAAACTTCGCTGCATACGCTCTGATTGTCTCAATAACCCTGAATATTTTGTGCATTTTCTTTACTACTTCTGGTTTACTTGTTAACACTTCTGGTGGTAGCTATCCGAACAGAAGCCGAGCTGCCTTGTCTTCCATGCGCTGATCAAGTCTACCTTTATCATCCCAGCCGTACCTTTGAGCTATCGCCTCAAATCTAGCAATCTACAAGGCCAGTCTTGCTTACAAGTGAAGGTGGGTATCGTCATATAGTTGATCGGTGGCTAAATCTGTTGGTTCGATCTGACTGCTGGAAACTAGGTCTATTGGGGTTCCCGTATCACCTACTGTTCCGTGTGTCATCTCTAAAAAGGATCTTGGGCGGACTGAATTACCATTGGCATCATACTGGGGTATTCTTAACCAACACGCACACGCACACTTGTTTAGTTGGTCTTGTGTGAGGAATGTTAGTATTATCAGCATAACACAGATCCACCCTAGGGATATAAAGATTGAACCCCTCATCTACTTCGTTGGTTCCGCTAATAAGACCACTCTGATTATTTTGAAATCATGCAGACTTTTGCCAGTTTAAGCTCCCAAAGTATTAAATTTAGAACAAAAATGGTCCGCTAATAAGACCGATTAGCTATTAAGACAACCTTTTTGACTGGTCTTATTAGTGGAAATTTACTGTATTCATATGTAAAACCGACATTACAGGGGAATTGCTGTGGTATCAGGTCAGCATGACTGTTATGATGTGAAATTGACTGTATCAAGACTTGTAAAGATTCTTACAGTACATATCTAATAATCCCAGTAATTTCATTCAGGGCAGTTGGCTGAACTCTACTATCGTAATTCTGGTCCTGAGGTTGTGTCGTATCAGCTGAAGACTCATTCATAATCAGGCTCTGCACGCTGCTCGCTCTTGGCAAAAATGTAACATTTTCCCCCATCACTCTATGCCATGACTATCGTCATTGAATCGTGAGTTTCGAATCGTTGGATCCCATATAATAATATATGTTTTGTTATCAAAGTGTAATAAAATCAATTGTATTTCCATCTGTACAAGCTGCATGAGTTGAAACTTTCAAGAAAATCAAATACGTAATGACCGAGTTATTGATAAATGTATACTAGATCACGCACACTTGTAAGATAGATTAAGTGTATACTAGTACAAGCACACATTTAAAATATGTTAAGTGTATACATGTACTAGTTCTCTTGTAGTACACGCTCACTTGTAAGATAGGTAAAGTGTATACTAGTACACACACACTTGTAAGATAGGTTAAGTGTATACTAGTACACGCATACTTGTAAGATTGGTTCAGTGTATACTAGTACACGCTCACTTGTAAGATAGGTTAAGTGTATAATAGTACACGCTCACTTGTAAGATTGGTTAAGTGTATACTAGTACACGCACACTTGTAAGATAGGTTAAGTGTATAATAGTACACGCTCACTTGTAAGATAGGTTAAGTGTATAATAGTACACGCACACTTCTAAGATAGGTTAAGTGTATACTAGTACACGCTCACTTGTAAGATAGGTTAAGTGTATACTAGTACACGATCACTTGTAAGATAGGTTAAGTGTATACTAGTACACGCACACTTGTAAGATAGGTTAAGTGTATACTAGTAGACGCACACTTGTGAGATAGGTTAAGTGTATACTAGTACACGAACACTTGTAAGATAGGTTAAGTGTATACTTGTACACACTCACACTTATAAGATAGATCAAGTGTATACTAGTACGCGCTCAATTGTAAGATAGGTTAAGTGTATTCTAGTACACGCTCACTTGTAAGATAGGTGAAGTGTATACTAGTATACGCTCAGTTGTAAGATAGGTTAAATATTAACTAGTACACGCACACTTGTGAGATAGGTTATGTGTATACTAGTACACGCTCACTTGTAAGATAGGTTAAGTGTACACTAGTAGACGCACACTTGTAAGATGGGTTAATGTTTATAAATAAACAGTTAACCCTTTCGTACAACAGAGTTATGTATCCAGACTGATTTAACTAGTATGTGGCTCCATTGGTGGAGATAGTTAAGCAGTTATTAATGAATGCTTAATATCAGTGTCTTCAATGTGTTAAACATTTATGTAACTTCAAAACTATAATACAAATCGGTCAGGGAAATATAACAGAAAATAGAAGCGACATATACCTTGATCAGAAAAAGATACTATTAAGTACAGTCTCAATATTTTGAATTCGTCATTCCCGACATTGTAGTTCACAATTCCGAAATTAGATGAATGATTTTTAAAGTGTATTTTTCAATTTCCAGTGAATTCCATTAAAAAGCCGATAGTCACTCCGACAGTACGTCATGAACCAGTTACAGCGGTGTTTGGTGGAACATCGAAAAATGCTTATAAGCCAGTCCTACAGTTTCGATGTTCATACTCCGAAGACGAAACAGATTCGTACATTGTAAACTGGTAATTTGTCGATTTGATTTTACATTTTTATGACACTCTTGGGTTCGTTTTCCGTTTATTTTATTTCGTATTCCCAGATAGTATCGCTGATATGTTTAATATTACATTGTTCAATTTTCCCTCACTGCCTATGCCACTTAACACAACAATAATGTGCCAGTTATATTGTCATTACAAGCGTACAACTACATTCCGGATTTTTGTTATTGACCATGTACTAATATATTTTATTTAAATCCACGTGACCTCTCAATGTATTTTCCCCATAGGCCTGCCATGTGATATTTTGTACGATCACATGGCAAAAACGAGATTGAGCTATTTATAGAAATATGTACTATTTAAGTCCGGAGAGCACCTCCTAGAGAGTATCCGTAATGCTATTTATATCAATGTGTGTATTTCACATGCTATTTTTAGTAAATCTTGTCAATTTCAAACAGCAAATCATTGGAAGCTTATTCGGACTGAGATGGTGCATGTAAAATTATCATTACGACAATCTAAGTGCCGCTTACATATGTCGATATTTTATTTTTTAAAATGCTTGTAAGTTTGCTAGGTATAATAAAATAAATACCTATTGGCTGATTTGGTGACAGTTAATAAAACCAACACTTGAACAGTCATATCACTCCAGGATCGTGTTATTTGTATACTTTCACACTGGAAGCCATGTGTTGTTTTTAAAATAGAATGCATTGAATTAAATCGACGTTATTTCCGTCGCATTGTCCTTTTGTTGTTGTCGCCCCTTTGCAATTACGAAAGAGCAACGCGCCTTTTATCTGTTTAAAAATTACTTTACAACAGGATGCTTTCAACATATTTGTTGTTTTGTTCTGTTGCGACAGAACCGCGATTGTAAACAGCGTTCCTTTATGTATTATCATTTTGTTATAGTGAGTATGTCACAATGACAGAACGAGACAATACCGAAAAAGAAAACACATCGTACTGTTGTATAGGTGGTGCCATAGTCACAGAACCACATTGGCAGAAACAAAACTTCCGTATAGTTTTGATATAGAACTTTGTTTCTTACCAACTGGCTCTTGTTCCGTTTTAGTTTGACTGACTTAAGCAGCAGACTTTCGAGATTGGATGCCCGGTTTTGTATTACATG
Source organism: Spisula solida (assembly GCA_947247005.1). Classification (NCBI taxonomy): domain Eukaryota; kingdom Metazoa; phylum Mollusca; class Bivalvia; order Venerida; family Mactridae; genus Spisula; species Spisula solida. The sequence goes on from OX365946.1 coordinate 17,521,248, forward strand.
TTCCTGTGTTAATTTTTTATGTTGGGCATGTTCCGCGCCTTTTCGAGTGTAGTTGTATATTTCCTGTGCCTTTTTGTTCTCGCGTGTCCCGCGGTTTCTGTTGGGGGCGGTGCTACTTCCGGTAGTTTCGTATTTAAACGCCAATTCCGTTTATAGTGGAGGTTTTCATTTTTAAATAATCAATAATATGTCATAATTGCTCAGACCGGGGCCAAAAGTTTTATGGAGCTAGGAGTTATTTATTCGTATTTGCTGGTAGTCCTCTTACTATTTCGTTCCCGCGATTCGCATCCTACCTGGTTCGTTCATGAGTTGATGTACAGCTGTGAAGTTATGGATGTAGTGTTTTGTCCCCCGATGTCACTTAACGTAGTCAAGTTTTGTCCCATGGGGTCATTTAACGTAGTTGTAAGACCCCTGCCGATTTTTGACCGGAGGGGAATATTGGTTTGCCCTCAGTCCGTCAGTTTTGGTTCTGGCGGTAATTGTGGTTGCTGTGGCAACAGACACTTTGAAAATGGCTTTAAACCGGTAGGTGACTTCTGTATTGCTTGTAATTCTTAATAACTTGTTCATTACGTGATATCTCGATTTGTTCAATTACGTCATTTTACTAATTGAAAGTAGGTCATCCTACTATACGGGCCTTTCAACGTTTTAATACTGTTATTTAACTTTTGAGACTAAAGGCTGCTAAAACTATGTAGTTCAGCAGTTTTACTGTTGTAACTAGGTCATTCAGCGTAGGCATTCCGCCTTTTCTTGGCTGAATCTTATCTATTCAGCTTTTAAACAGCTTTCTGACAGCTAAAATATGCATTATAGTCCTTTTGCTGTGGAAACTGAGTCATTCAGCTAGTAATAATTTATTATACTTTTCGACAGCTTGGACTTGGGCGGATCTAAGCGTGTTAAGTTGGGCATTGTGTCTTAATGTGTTTTATTTTTCCTGTGCTCGGTTGGTTCAATTTAGCATTGTGTGTTTTTAATGTTTTCTGTGCTCGGCTGGTTAAGTTGAGTGCTGCCTTCCCTGTCTGACTTAATATAATCTTTTAGTGTCTGTATTAGGTATATAGATGATGCATTAGTAGTGACAAGAGGTCCTTCAGACAACCTTGATGAATTAATGATGGACGAATACGATATACCTGCACGATCAACAGGGTTAGGTTTCAATGTAAGTACATGAATTGTAAAGCCTAAATATGAGTACATTAATATGTAGGTCAATTATTATCAAACCATCAGTATTGTTTATAATAGTTTCTAGCATACGTGTAATTCTCCTTAAAACTTAAATGCATGCACCAATTGACGCTTAAAGCTTAACCCCGTTGCCTTAGCCTCTCCGACTAAGGGAATGGCTAATACATTTCAATACACCAAGTTTATAAGTATGTGCCCGCCATCTTTATATGTGCGTTTGTATTGAAATATCCATAACTTTGCATCTTGCATTTAAACTTGTAGGTCACATGTGGATGTCGAATAAACGAGAATACAAACGAAATATTGAGTGGGAAGTTCTTCGCTGGAATCAAGGTAATGGCACCGTATTTCTGAATGTTACACATTTTGATCGGTTTTAATTTCGACCCATAAACATAACGTAATGGAGTAGGTAGCTAAAAATAACATCCGTCCTGGATTATGATTCGTCAACAACAGAGGTTAAACATCTGTTACAAGACATGTTGCTACTGGACTTGTACAGTCTGAAACTGAAACGGAAAAATGAAACTGCATAAACGGATTATGTCGAGGGGTTTTCTCATTAGACATGTTTAATTGACCGACTTCATGCACAGTAAAACAAACAGATGACAGCATAGTTATTATAATGTATGCTATAAATATCCTATAATTGAAAAAATCTATATAATCTCCTGTAGTTCATCTAACGGTATATAAAACATGTGACCATACCACTTGCAACATATTTCCCGATAGGTTAGGCCAACTAAATATATGTTATTTCTAAACAACGTTTTCGCATGTGTTAAATGCCATTATAACGTATTCAATACGTATGTGTTGCGCGTAAGATTTGTAATTGGACGAGACTCAATAAATAAAGGTGCTTTCGTTATATAATTATTATGTAAATGTGCACAAACAAAAGACCTTGTAATTTATGGTTATATTCAGGGTGAATAGTAACAAATGTGCCTAATTGGTAAGCTATGGAAAAATATACATTTTTGTAGTTTTTCAATGTCAAATTCGACATTCAAACAAAACATAGATTCAACTTTATAGGAATTTATGTTATCACGATGTCAGTTGATATCAAGGAAGGATATTTGGAACCAAGAAATCGAACTCTTGATATCAAGAATTAATTTTTTGATGTCAGAAAATGCATTTTTTGATATCAGAAAATGTATTTCTTTATAGTCGATTTCTTAAATACTGGTGATAATAGATTAAGTCCATGAAACCAAGTGCCACATACATGTTTTAAATACATTATCAAGCGGCATGTCCATTTTATTAATTTAGTTGAATGTAATATCGGCTTTCAGAAATAACACTGTGAACTAAAATAATTAGTTGGCCGCCTAACATTTTGGGAGTTAATCCCCTAGCTGTGTACACACCGTTAGATAAACCACAGGTATTGATTTTTGCCATTATAGTTTGCTGGTAGCATATGAACTACCAAATGATGAAAAGTATGCGACAACCTATGATTTGTTTAAAACGTTATTCAGGATTTTCTTCCCTAAACGCACTGGTGATTAGACAGTCAGTCAGTTGAATATGTCTTTGAGAAGACCCCCTCAACATAATCCGTTCAGCAGGTTTATCTTTCAGTTTCAGCGTGTACCTCTCCGCTATAGTTCAATTTTGAACTCTGAGCCATGACCTATCCGACTAGTCCATTTTGGCGGGTAGACTATCATTCATTACGTTCGGAGCGCATTTTAATGATATGGTTCTTACAGATATCTGTTTATAATCAGATTACAGTTTAGTGCAGTGGTCAACGTTCAGAATTTCTAACCCAGAAGTCGGTGGTATATATTTATAATTTTCACTCATTTCGATCGTTGATGTAATTCGAGCTTACTGACATCCTATATTCGGTTGATTAGCTTTATTACGTTCTAAAATATACATGTAACATATATGGGTTGTCACATATACTAGTATTACACGGATTTTACAAGTTGTGCGCATCTAAAAAATATATAATAAAAATGAAAAACTATTTTGATGGGATTTGAACTCGCCCTTGTCTGACAAAAGTTATGTTACAGACTATCACGCGCTTTACGACCATCACGACCATCCAGACACATGAAATATGTGGCCTGAATTGTATTAATTATCGTACTGTTCAAACCTATACCAACCTATATCGAGTAGTGGTTAAAACCTTACAAGTGCAGTCACGGCTCAATGCTCGAAATCGAACTATAGTAAGTTAAATTGTTTCACAGCTTTCTTATTGCATAACCTTTCATTAAATGTGTGTCGCTGTTTCACTTCAGATTCTTGACACTGACATCAAGTTATCAAGACGAGGTTCAGCGATTGTACGTGCTCAGTTAACGGTACCCATGGGTTGTCTTTATCCAACGCCCGGTGAATCATCTTGCACTTATCGCTTGACATTGTATAATCCACATACACATTTGGATGATTGTTCAGGACAACTTAGCATTACTGATGCAGAAATCAAGGTAAACAAGAAAGATCACTAGATACTGCTGGTCTCAGTCAAATTTGTTGCCATTGTGCTGAAATCGGACAAATGGTAATAAAGCGGACAAAATATTGAGTTTAAAAGGACAAAGGGCAATGACTCCCATAAAATTTATCCGACCAAGGTGCGCCAATGATACACACGACTACACTTGGTACATGTAAGTTGTGCAACGCTGCCGTTGAAATCCCATAAATTTAAGTACAGAGAAATAGCGCTGATAAAATTGTGAAAAAAAACCCAAGGGCAACAACTCCCTTATGTTGATCTGAACAAGGTATGTCGGCAATGTGCACACCTAGACTAGGTACTGGTTAGTCAGGCACAATTGCGTTAACAAAGACATATAGCGCAAACAAAATACAAAATTTTAAGTACGAAAAAAATTAACGTAAATGACTCCCATCAAATTGATCCGACCAAGGTGCACCGATGATATGCACAACTAGACATGGTACGAGGGGTGATGGCGAAGTTCGTGTAATATGCTTATAAATTATCTATTTTTCGTTAAATATTGATGAAACTTCACTATCAGGATGATCAACATGATTGAAGTTGAAATATAGAACAGAATAAAAATCCGCCAACTTATGCGACAATTAACGGTACCCTTGGCAACGCTACTACACGTGGTTGCAGCACACCAAAATTAAGGCATTTTTCATCTTTCGTTCTCCTGAAACAATGCCGTTTTTAAAGTCTTATGTGTGACTACAATTCACGCAAATATAACACATCATACGCCAACGTCATGGGGTCATTTCCATAGAATATGGTGTTGTTAACTACATTCGCTATCAAATTAGCGCTATGCTTATCTATACAGATAATGAAACGGAAACCACGTCATGACGTCAACGGGTGAAATTGAATTGAGGCGCGTTACAGAATGGTGCATGGGAATGTGAAAAAACATTGACTGAAACCAATGAAAAGATGAAAATGTTCGACAATTTAAAAGCGTATAGTCCGGCAGTTACCAACATACAACACAGACGATTCAAAATGCACAGAAGGTCAATTGAAGTCAACAATAGAGAAAGGTTGCCATCGACAGTGATTCCGTGTGTACGTGAAAAGTGCGCGGAATCATCCGAAAAGGCCGACGTAAAACCATTAGACTGATAGTCAGCGAGCTCGAGAAATCTCCTTTAACTATGTATGGGTTCTGTCCGAAAGAGCTAGGTATGCGGAAAATCAGATATTCGTAGCCTTGTGTCGTCACTTCGTGGGACAAGTGCTCCATACATTGGACCTACATTTCGTTTGACGTTATGTGACGTCGTTTAGTTTTCTAGTGTGCGGCGTCTATGCATAGTGGCTGTTTAGAAATCGTCGTAACTATGTAACTGTGTGATGTATTTTTCTCATTTTTTTAAGAGAGTTTGATAATGCATACCTGCTTTTTATGATATTATTTATTATTCCTTATGTGCAAAACAACACGATTCACAACAAAATTATTCGAACTCCCCGATCAACCCTCGTATGTGTAAGTCGTACAAAGATTGATTACAATCAGACCAAGTGTTACAGAGAAATAGCGCGGACAAAGAAATAGCGCGGACAATTCGCTGGCTTAGAATTAGAAGGTCGCAAGTACTACTTACGAGCTTTTAAGGCACGTACATATTTGAAATCTGCATCTCAAGGCGCTTCTTATGAGCCTATTATCATGAAAATTAGAAGTGGTCATGTTGTCCAAACTGAAGTTTAAAAAGCTTGTTTTTCCATAAGTAAAGAGCCGTTTTCAGGTTTCTCAAAATATTGATTTTGTACTAACGACCTTCTAACTCTAAGCAAGCGAATTATGCACAGACCAACAAACCGACCGACTCAGTTATAATTATTATATAGAGGATATTTGTTGATTTTGGTGTAAGATCGAATTATATTTCACCAAATCAATATTTGCAAGAGAGGCGAAACCACGAGTGAATATATAATTTTCTGTGATCACGAGTAAAATAAAATTGATATTTCACAAAAAATCCAAAATATTACGTTTATTATATACACCAATTTCTCTTAAAGGGTCCTATAAATGGCTTAATTGTAAAAAAATCCCGACGAAGTTGGAACGTCACGACGTGAGACTTAAGACGTCATGATGACGTAACGCATAATGTAAAGCCCTGCGCCGTTGACGTTACGTTTCTTTTTCTGCATGATACTGGAACTAGCTTCTAAAACAGTGAACGTAACAAAATGATAATTTCACTGTTATTTTCACTGAATACTTCCATAATCCATTGATAGCAAATAATAAATTGATGATCTTAGATGTTTTGTTTAGAATAGAAAAGTCGTAATAAACGTATCATTATGCAACTAGAAGGTATATTATGAATTGTATTTTATTTTCATCAAGGCACTCAAACGAGGAGAAATTTGGGCCAGACGAACATTTTATAGTTTTACGGTTACCACAGTTGAACACACGTATGATGACAAAACTAATTACAGCCTACGGTTTGTTGTGTCAGACCCTATAAGCCATACAATATGGCAAGGATATCAGCAAGATGGTGTCAAGGTAACATAAATGTGTCCATAAGCCATAGCAGCTCCTATAAGCAATTTAGTCACAACAACATTGCGTCACAGTTTCACTTACAAAATAAAAAAGACGTGCACATGCTGATTTTTACCAATATATACATATGCCAAGTCAGATACATTATAGCTGTAAGCCCACAACTTTTACAACAATTCACAAACAACAGCCAGTGGTCAACACTTTGAAGAGTCAGATATTACAAACTCATAAAGATATAGACGAAAGTTACTATTTTATAGGTACGCGTCTACTTTCCAATAAACTCTCCCTTCATTTAAAGGGTTTTGACCTCAATTCGATATAATTATGCACTCATACATAGATTATCGCATAGGTGGGTGGATCTCGTTTTATTACATTTTAATGTAACTGATGCTTAATATACTTTTAATAGTAGTCATCGTGTGTATTGTCATTTACACAAAGTAGATTTAGTTTTTCTCGTAATCATTGAACAAGTCTGGATTATATTTCAAGGTCACAGTCACAGAATATACAACTTCGACAAACAACTGGTCCTGGGAAAGTTATCGTAATAAATTGTGTTACGCACGAGGTGATCCTCACATGAAAACCACTGATGGAAGGTATAGTATTCACAGTGTAGCAATACCACGTGGTTTTTGACTACAGTTCCAAGTAGAAATTTGTAAACATAGGAACACAAATGTAGCCATAAGTATTTTTCTTCTTCATCGATTTCTATGAAATCAACGCCACGCTAAGGGGAACATTATTTGCTTTCCATGAAATATAAAATCTTTTTCAGCGGATGTGCCGTTCTGTCAAATACCCTGTGAAACCGTGGAACGTGTAGGTTTCACAGGGTAAATGAAAAATCGGTAAAACTGCTAAAAAAGATCTTATATTTCATGGAAAGCAAAAAATTTCCCCCTTAGCGCGGCGTATATTTTATAGAAATCGATGAAAAAATAAAATACTTATGGCTTATTTTCAAATGTTTACAAATTTCTTCTTGTAACTGTAGTCAAAAGTCACGCGGTATTGCTACACTGATTCAGTAATCTACAAATACTAATAGTAAATGTTCGGGATTTTGGATTAACTATAATTTTAACCAACAGAGATATGCGCTGATTTCACAAGATTTTATTTCATCATCAATTTATTGCGATTCTCTACATATATATAATAATAAAAAATAATAAGTACAATCTTATCTCATTAAAACAATTTTATTTAATGCTTACGATTGGTTTATCGTGGAATATCAGTGAATTATAATCCGATAATTTCATTGTTGATAATTTCACTGTTGATAATTTCACTCAAACAGACTACTTTTAAAATCCCCGTCGAGCGCCCCAATTTGGGTTATGCCTATTGACGTGTTATAATCGAATGACACTGTCTGCCTTAACAGACACTTGGGATCTGGACTACATATTACATCTGGAAACATCTTTTTTATATTTCTTATTTATCCAGACCCATTCAGTAATCACACAAACATTTGTTGGATGTATTTGATATTAATACAAAAATCTATGCAATTCCTCTACTGTCGGAAATCGACTTTTTGAAGACCTACTTAATCGAACATCAGCGCTCGCTTTGAAATGACGTCACGTTATCATGTTGAGGCACCAACCAAGTTTTGTGTTTCTAAACGGAAGTTTCTCTAGAGAGATTGTACAATATTCCCACAATTTAAAAGGTATCTAAAATACTATTCAACGGATTGTAGTGATGCAAATATCCTTCGTAAAAGACCATTTTTGGTTCACAAGTCTTTTATATTAAACTTTAATTTACACCTCAGTACACTCATTAAAAGTTATAAGTACACCAACACAGTAAATAGCGATACATGCAAATAGTGTATATCATTTTGCTTCTAGCTTGAAATATTACGCAATTTAGATCTACAACATGTATGATTTTATGTTTATTTTCAAGTTATTATGTTTAAACGTGTTAGGAATTGTAAGTAGTGAAGTATTTTATGTCTCCGTATCGAAGATGTGGGGTTTAATTATTACTTAACACATGCATGTCGATCAGTAGGTTTGGTAGACTAAATGTTTTCCGATCAATAACTCCAAAACGATTGGACCTAGAACCCATAAACTTTAATTGGAGGTTGTTCATCATCAGTAGATGACCCCTATTGATTTTGAGGTCGCTATGGTTCAAAGGTCAAAATTACCATGACCTTCTAATACACAACGGTTTCTGATTCACAATTTAAGAACGGTGGATCCTAAGATAGTAAAACTTCACAGACTGGTTGCTGGTTATAAAGAAAAGGCTTCTACAAATTTGTAGGTCAATAGGTCAAAGGTCAAGGTCGGGATGGCCTTAAGTATACATGGCTATTCGGTTGTCATGAGACATGCATATTTTACAAACATCTCTTGTTCTTTCTGTAAAACAGAATTCTGAAGATTTTATGTTTTTTGGTGTTTTGGTATTGCTGGACAATGTGTAATCAACATTTCAAGACATTGTACAATACACAGTGTTGTGCATGTGCATTTTTCTGAATTTTGAGAATTCACGCTTCACTGCTTACACCAAGCCAAATACACATATTTAATTATCGGATATTGTGGTTATACTACTCGCATGAACACATGCAAAAAATTAACAAGCTGTCATGTATAATAATAAAGATAAATGCGTAACAAGTTGGTGTACTTATAACTTTTAATGAGTGTATATGACTTTTAGATGGTGGGAGCAGCAAACAGAAGGTTATTACATGCTGATTGAAAATACAAATTATCAGATAGAGGTAAGAAGTTTGTATCAAGATTCGTTTTTCAACATCTATATCAGCGAATATGTTTGAACGTACTTGAATCAAAGTCCATTTTAGAGCATACTCTGATTGTAGAACTCTGGTTATAGATATTACAACAATTTACAAACATAGAGTTTGTGCTACGCATGATTTATTTTGGTTCTTAAAATTGCTTTGTCAACTTGTGCATTTCTTTTTTTACTACTGTGATAACGACAGTTACTTGCATGGCAGGTTCAAGAAGCGACAAGGTTCTGTTCTGGAGCCGGTGGTCCAGTCTGTGAATGTGGTATTGCTGTAAGAGCAGGTCAGGATGTGTTCATGCTGGACAAATGTAGTGGTGTCAACTACCTGGACTTTCCATATTGTGGTGACGGTGGAATACTAGATGTTGAAGTGTTCAACGATTATCAATACACGGTAGGTCAAAGATGTATTACACCTTATTGTTGCTTAGTTAATGAATTAAATGATTCGATATTGTTGTAAATAAATGTAAATGGAGTCAAATACCCTATAAATACATGTGAAACATCAATTAATACAATTAAATTATCGACTGATTAGTGTTAAGAGTGCGATTTTACTCAAACTTTAGCTGGCAGTAAAACATACATACATGTAAGCAATGTTTCTCTGAAAAACCATCACAGCGTCATCATACTAACATCTTTTGTTGCTAAGATAACCCTCAATACGCATAGGTGGGGCATGTTACGGACTTTATACATTTTTTCACGCAAATTCAATCACCAAAGTTTTCATGTAAGCAAAAGCAAGGTAATGATAATTGGTACTTGAGGTCTCCTGAGACTCTCGCCTTACTGATGGTGATGTCAGACACGGGTTATGTTGTCATTCGTTACGTCAAGCACTTGATATTGTTCCATAATAGCAAAAAATGACGCACGACAAAAGATTAGCAATACAATATTTAGTTTTGAGGAAAACAAGTGATACTAACATTGTGCACGATATTCAATTTCGTGATCATGCAATGTCAAAAGCTTCAATTTGTGAAAATAATAACATATTAAAAATGGTCTAGAAAAAGGCTAGTGGTCTATTCAAAGTGAGCGTAACGTGACGTCAACTTCAGAGATACGCACGAAAATGTTGTAATTTTAACGCGATTTTCCTTTGGATAACCATCAAGTCTCTACTCTGTATGACTTTGGCGAAGACATACAAATATTGCAGGAAGATATCATGAAATGTTTTTTTAAACACAGTAAATCCTAATGTGATCGTAAATTTGGTCATAGTTACATTCTGAATGACGTTAAAATGTGCAAAAATGACATTGCCCCGCTTCCCGGCCTAGGTCGGCTTTAAGGTTTCAAACAAATTTGTTTTCGATATATTTCCAAACTATTTCGTACGGTTCTTCTTATATAATGTATTAACCGTCACATATGTAATAGCAAATAATAAGCAGATTCTTATTTAATGAAACATGCAAATAACATAAGACATTGCTGAAAGAGGTCATTTTAAATTATATTCTATATAAAAGCATCCTGCCTAATTTAAATGATATCTGTAAGATACATCTTCACAAAAACGTCTTCTTTGTATATAAAGTGATTTTAGTAAGTAGGGACGTCGTCGCGTTTTCTGAATTCAACGCCAACGTTAATAATAACACTTTTCGTGTAATGGATGCTTCATATTGACTTTGTATGTAATAAGTTTTGATAGAGATAAAACTGTTGTGTGTATTTCAGACATGTCTTATGGGATTGAAATCAAAATTTCATATAACTTATGTCAAGCATGTTGGTAGTATCGGATACCTTTTTGGCACAATTACTGTCCTTTTGACGGTGAAGATAGATCAAGTTCTCTCTCTATAGTCCTTTCTGGTCATGTTAGGTGGGAATGCTGTTATGAATTGTCCTCTTCAATTATTGTGTTTAGTTTTTTACATATTGCTTAAATTAAGAAATGTATTAACTCGAGTAATCTAAATTCATCTAATGAGGTATATTCTCTAGTGAATATTGATTGAATACTTATCTTCCTTAAAACGTTATGTGTATATAAGATGCTCCAAACTGGACAATTCAAAACATGTGTTAAGGAAGCAGTATATAAAACAAAAATTAATGACCAGCCTATCCTGTCAAATGGCTGATTACAAGTCATTGCCACTACAGTTAACTAATTCTGAACCACCCTCGTCATAGTATGGAGTGAACCATTATCAGTCTGCCTGCACTTTGTAAAGTCTGATTAGCACATGGTTTATCGCTGATATAAAGTGGCTGATTGATATATATTGTATATTCAAGACGCTTAATTACCATTGCATATATGAAATTTTGATTAAGTCAATATGAACGAAGAATGCCAGCTTTGCGGGTCTGTGTAATGTCAATGTATGTTTAAACTTAGTTACTCAGATGTATGTTATTATACACTTGGTATATTTACAAGGTTACTACACCTATTGGGACGAAAATTGTTATTCAAACATGGGGACGGTTTATGAGTACTAGCATTATTATGTCAGCGAAAGACTTCGAAAGTACAAAAGGATTCTGCGGTTACTTTGACGGTCATAGGGATAATGATTTTATTCTCAGTGATGAATCTTTGACCGATAATGACCATCAACTGTTTGCTGAGAGTTGGAAGTAGGAGACATTTTAATTTTTCTTCATGTTCATTATTGTTAGTTAATTCTCGCCTTCTAAACGCTTGTGTTTTGGACTTCCATGAAATGTATTTATAGCATGGAAGTCTTTTAATATACGGGATATCCGCATTGATTCAAAGTACTTAAAATGGAATCGATAAAAAAATAACTCATTTAAACATCAACTCGTTTTGATTTATTCAGTTGTCAGCCTTTGTCATGGTGGGAGAAACGATAATTGTGTTTACACAATACTGAATATTATAATAATTGTATAGTATAATGTTGATTGTTCAGATGAATTCCAATACGATTACAAACGATATTAACTTTCAATAGAGGACTTGCTGTACATCTCCACGAGCCATTTGCTTTATCAAGACTACGTATGAAATATGTAAGAAACTTTCATCAAATTAATCGATTTCCACTTTTTGTTCAACCGCATCCGAAGATAAATTTTACTGTCAGTATCATTGTTCGTTCATTTAGATTGAGCGACGAGAAGAATCTCTTCACAAATAGCGAGAGAGTATTAGAAAAATGGTCAAACATTAGCAGCATTAGACAAAACACCGGATGCAAGAAATCTAACTCGATTACCCAAACAAAATGCAGGCTACCTGGACCACACAGCAAAATAAGACGTAAACGACGAGCAAAAACGTCACAGAATGAAGATATTCAAAAGGTAATTATTTTATACATGTATCCTGTGTGTTCGTGTCAGGAATATGGAATCAAAAATAGGAACCTTAAGTACTCTGTTTCAGATATTACGCGGCCGTGGCATATAACTTTAAATAAACTTTATGAACTGATTTCGCCTATGTATTTATAGAATTTATATCGTTGATTACACTAGACTGTACTAATGAACATAATATAGTATACATGAGTTCCTAACAAACCACTTGTTATTTCTCTATAAAAATATGGGAAATGAAATAAATGTTTTTGACAGCCGAGGAAAAACTATGATAATTGTATATTGTTATTCCTTCAGACAAGGACAATACAAATGTGAAGAAAACCGGAACCTACCAAATGGTCGATTGATTAATTTTTGACCAAATTAAAATAACGTATGAATTTCATACTAAATAATTTGTTTTCATGGTGTTATTTGTAGAGGAGCATAGATGAGACTATTTCAAATTCCACAGCGATCAAGATGTGTAACGATTCTGTGTACAATTCACCGTCTGTGAAGTATTTTAGTGATATGCTAAATGGTGCAGAAGATCCAAGTGAAGTTGTTAAACAGTGTGTGTTTGATGTTTTGGTAAGGATAAATCGTACCATTTGTGAAGTATTTTAGTGATATGCTAAATGGTGCAGAAGATCCAAGTGAAGTTGTTAAACAGTGTGTGTTTGATGTTTTGGTAAGGATAAATCGTACCATTTGTTTATGCATGACCCCCACCCTAAATAAGTAAAATTGTAGTATTTTGATTAGTTTTTTTAAAGCATACGTAAACACAAAAAGCGTGTCGTCTTATATTTAGTACAATGTTATCTGGATCGTTAGTAAGACGACACTGGTACGAATCTTTACCGAGGCTCATTTCTTAAACGATTTTAAATGGCTTCCAACAAACTAGAGATGAAATGGTAAGACACTTCGAGATGTTTTCGAATGTATCAAATGCTTTGTAAACACGTATTCCTTTAGGAAGAAGTTTCTGCATATCCTCCTGAATGGGTGTATCATACAACTACCTCCTTCCTCGAAGACGGAATACATGAATGGAATGAATGTGCATTAATAACTGTCAAACATAACATAACAAGTTATATAGGCCGTCTGTCCAAATGGCAAGTATGCATGACATACAAATGTAAAACAAATGTAAAACTGTGAATGAGTACCCCAAAAGAACATTAACAGAATCTGCACAATATGCATGCTAATACTTCAGCATAGAACATGTTTGTATAACAAGCTACATACATAGGATAATGAAATGCAAAATATCTATTATGCATGTGGCTTCGAATTTAATAGAGATTGAGTATTGATGATTACTCGCAAAAATACCAGACGTTGGCCATGACATGCATATTGCTTCTGAAGGCAGCCAGTCAGATAAGTGTTGAATCAATTTTATTAAGAACAAAAAAGTCATACTTTTATTTCTTACGCAAATTATCAATATTAAGATAAGTTTCTTCCATACCTTATGTAGCATAATGTATTTCATACTTTGTTGTTTCAGGCGAGTAACGATCCGAACTACACGGTACTGTATGTGGATGCAATCAATAGTGTTGTTAGAACTTTCATTGAACTTAATCCGGTGTATGCAGTCAATAATACACAAACTGTGGAACAATTCTTACTGGAAAGTTGTTCGAACAATTGTAGCGATCAGGGAGAATGTTTGGTTACAGGTAGTGTGCACTGACATAACGTTAATAAACTCTCCCAATGTTCTGAACTCATGCAACATTAATGTTGTTTTGTTGAAATCAAGAAAAGTTTATTTTGTAAACCTGACAAAATGAAAGCTGAACGAAGAGTTGGAGCTACCAATAAAGTATAAATTTACACTTTTGCCGCATACGAAAGATTAAAATTATAAAAAAAAGCCTTACGTAAAACTTTGCTGCATAATGTTACAAGTGTCTGTTAGTTGTATGTCTGTGAAATTAAGTTGTATTAAACTGAAAGCAGTATTCTTCAGCTTGCTAAAGTAAATTTGTAAATCAGGTTAAGGCCGTATTTGTTATTTGTATATGGGTTCTTAATGACTTCGTCTAGAAGTATTGTTGTGTGTATTTTGTTTACAACGTGCATTTATAAGTAAGGCTGTCGCTATAGTTTTAATCATTTCACACTCCTTTAGACATGAGATGCTATATGAGGCCTCGTGTTGTTTCTGGTCCCTGTTTAACTGCCAATGTTGTTTGGATCAAGTATACTAACTCTATAAATGTAACTTGCTTTACCGCCAGCTTATGTTTCTAACTATATTGTGTTCTTCTTATTCACCATCGCTGATTATCCAAGCTTGTTTAGCTGCCATTTTGTTTCAGTATTTCTCTGAATGCGTTTTGCAGTTATCTGGTTGTTTTTTTCTAATTCATGTTTATAGGTGTATATAATTAGGCTCTTCGTCTAATGTTAACCTGCTTCTGTTTGTTTCTGTTTTGTGCCTTATACGTCCACTAAACACGATGCAGTATCGTGCTACCGCTGTTTCTATTCAGAGCTGCCCTTAGTTTCGTATTACAACATTAAATTCTAGAGTATCGTTGATTCTAAAAATACCTTGTTGGAGTATTGAAATATGTATAACACAACACGTCCTGAAACGCATATTGCAGGACGTTATAGCTCTCGTGGATTCTCAAGAGAACCTGATTGATGTATTGATATACGTATCATAAATCATATTACAAGAAATTTTCTAGGGTTCTATAGAAGACGGGATTAAAATATTAAAATAATTAGAATACAATAATATTATAGGACATTGTAGCTGTCGTGGATTCTACAGAGGACCTGATTGTAGCATCGATATACGTATACCACCAACTATACAAGACATACATGGTGGGGGTGAATGTGATCGAGCAAGTGGAGAACTATGCGAGTGTTTCATCGTCCGTACTGATCATTTATTTGAAGGGTTCATGTTTCAACTACACACGACCCGCGTAAGTGAACAGTTTTTAAATGTTACTGTATATTCACGCTAGTACACGTATGAGTGATATTAGAACCTTTTGTAAAGTTTATCTGCTTTTATAGGTATTCCCTCGTCGGATTTTCTGACGCGCTTTCAACCCAACTGAATTACCTAGTAGGTAACGCAATAGTATCCTCGAACGTATTGGAATCGTTCACAAGGCACGTGAAAGACCCATTGAGTCTATATGGAAATATCTTCGGTAGTGCACCTAACAAATAACCGTCTCTTCCCTCGGAACCGGACGCCATCGACCATTCTGGACAGTAAACTCAAATGATCACGTCTCAATCGATCGCAAATAAACTATCAAACAATGGCATCCCTTTCTGCTGTGAAAGGTTAAAGCATCAGAACATGTGTTATTGTTTATACTTCATTACTTACAAATATTGTTGTACGTTCCTAGGTTTATTTTGATGGCAAGGATGAACACATTGGGTACTCCGTTAACACAGGCAACCATGAAGACATATTTACTGGCACAGTTTGCGTGCCAAACATCCGAAGTAAAAGAAACAATCAGCAGATTTCCGACTATGTGATACTGTATGATGTTGCTTTAAGCAATGATGGTGATACGTTTGGAACAGCAATGAGTGTTTTAGTGTATGACTCCACTTGTACTAACGTTGTCAACAATTATAGTCTGATAGCTGTCAATCTTAAGGTAGGTAGAGCAACTTGTATCAAAGTGACAAGGTGGTTAAGGACTGGAACATTTTGCATTACAAACCTGGAACTATTCTACATCAATGGTTTGAAGTGATGATGAAAGATCCATTACAAGCATTCATAATAAATGTTGTCAAAAAGATGTTTTTTACTATTAATTTTATTATTTCAGTATAAGTGCTTGCGTGGTAGCGTAATTTTGTTGTATTTGGCAAACTTAAATAGAAAATGAATGTAAATGATATGTTGCTTACTTGTTCCTTTTTATAGGAAGAATTCTGCTATATTACTGGTATCTGCATCCCTGATGGAACTGAAGAGGGCTGTCAAATTTGTGATTCAAATGCGTCGCCATTTAAATGGTCTGTGGGTAAGTAGAAAAAACGCATATATATAATCGAGTTTTATGAGCATTTTACTCTTTACATCAGCATACGTACATATTTGAAGAGGCACATCATCCATTAAGAGAATTTAAATAAAATGTAGTTTAATACTAACGGAATCACATCTTTTTCTTTTAAAAAATCGTTGGTTTGTTTCGCTGGCTAGAATATCATTTTAATTGAGGTTTTTGGCATTTTGCTAGAGCATACCGTACGCGTCTTGTCTGCCTGCTTCAGATTCTACGAAGTTTGTGTTTAAATGTCTGCGTTGTATATTTCTGCCACAATATTCAATTGCTGAGAATTTCACTTTACACCCAAATTAAAACATTATTTACCAGCAATACATTCTTGGTTCCCTTGTATTTTGTTATAGCAAATGAAATATTCTTCAAACGTAGCCACCGTTTTGTCATACATCGATCAATAATATGTAAGCCAACTCGTATGGAATATACAATATAATATCTCAATTTGTCATTAGCTAAATATCCATGGATCAACAAAAGTGGTATGTGGATCAATTCCGATTGGATACCCTATATTGCCTTATTGTTTCATTACCTAAATATGCATGGCGTTCTATCAACAAGGATTAGTTGCATTGTATGCATTGGTCTCTTTTGTAAGATCATCCAACAGTTTACCTAATAACTCCTACATGGGCATGTCTGAATAAATAAAGTTGTTATTATTTCTGAAAGGTTTTTCTTTCATTTTCAGCAAATTGTGAAAACAATGACGGACTATCGAGTGCGGCTTTAATCGGAATAATCGTTGGTTCTGCAGTCTTAGTTTTGGTCGTCATCGCCATTCTTGTGTACAAGATTTTCCTCGGGCCCCGAATCAACAGGTATTGCCCACGAGACAATTTGAAGCCTATTGAATACTGAATCATTAGCTATTAATCCAGTGGAATTAACTTAAATTTGCTTTCGATTTTGGTAGAACACAATTGGCATTACTACAACCTTATTTGATTTCATGTGAAGGTTTTAAATGCGGACAAAGAGAAAATGCAATGGTACAATCAATTACGACATGTCCGCAAACAGTTTAAGTTGATTCTATATGCTTTAAAGAAAAAAAATGTATGCTTTATATGGTGCAAACACTAAATTACATACAAAGTTAAGGATTAACATTTTTGATAGTCAATAAACTGTGTAAATTGTTAATGTATTTGGTCAAATAAAATACACCAGCAACAACTTACTACATTGAAATTTTTTTCTTTAATTAACACATATCTAATGTATTTCACTGTTCGTTATAATTTCGTAACATTCGTCGCGAACAATTTTGATTAGCCCATAAGTTATGTGCCATCATCAATAATTATATAGATATCACTTTGTAGGATTACACTTGACTGTTCAAATGATGTCTTTCATTTCAGAGTTGAGAGTGTTCCTGATCTGACCACTTCATCATTCGATGGAAGAAGTCAACCAGTTAGTTACAATATCCATTTTACATCTAAACGCCCATCTAGAATTGAAAATCATTAAAATGAGTTGTGTGCGTCCAAAGATATGCAACGAACATTACCAAAACTTGTGTTTATACATGTTGCCGTGTATTGCTGTGTATAATTTTTATTCAGACATGACTTGCGTTATATTAGATATATTTCTATTTTTTATTATTTTTGAACATGTTGCAATGTTACTGTTTGTATATAGAGAGTACTAGGTTAATGCATTATTTTACTTGAATTAATAGGGTGAGTTGGAGCAAGTTTATACGGCGAGCCTTGGTGAGCCGAATGAGCCTTTCGGAGACGAACCCAATAAAGTCAAGTAATATAAGGCACTAATCGTAGTGTTCTATTTATCCCGCAAAAAGATCATATTAAGTCAGACAGGAAAGGCAGCACTCAACTTAACCAGCCGAGTACACTTCTAACACACGAAATTATTTCTTCACCTAGATCTAAATGAAATTTAGAAAATCTAGTTTCGTATAAAAAGGCAAATCTGAGAATTCAGTAAAAATAACGCGCTATAATTCAAATACAATCAATAAACACAAACCTACAATTTAATACAACATGCACTACTCGTAAACACATTTTGTGTTTCAACGTCGAATCTCTTCAAATTTCTAGAAATTAGAAGTTTTAATGACGTCAAAACCTACATGACGTCACCCAGTACGTGACCTTTGCCGTTTTTGTAAGTAATAATACGAGAATGTTCCCCTA
Organism: Spisula solida; assembly: GCA_947247005.1. Classification (NCBI taxonomy): domain Eukaryota; kingdom Metazoa; phylum Mollusca; class Bivalvia; order Venerida; family Mactridae; genus Spisula; species Spisula solida. The sequence goes on from OX365946.1 coordinate 17,539,893, forward strand.
CAAAACAGATTTATTGACAGAATAAAAAGAATAATTCAATAATTATGTAAGATTCGCCTTCAACGCTGAATGACTTGGTTGAACTTGAGGTCTAAAGTAGTCTCATGCCATGTGACTACATAACCTAATAAAGCTCACATGGCATATTAAAGCTAAAATTTACACGATGTGTCGATTTCGGGCTAATAAAGGCCTAATGGTAGGATAAATGTTTGTACATAGTGTTTCATTTAGTTTCTAATTAGATACGTACATTCATATACTAGTACCCAATTAAACGCCTGAATGTATCTAGAATGAACTAATGAATGTTGTTACTGGTATGATCTGAGCTCGAATACCGATAGCGTTAATGTTCCCTGTAACGTTTGTACGGTGCAGTCTTTCAGAGAGTTTATATTTTATGTTTCATGTTTCTCGTGACAAAGCCAAAGAGAATCTTAGTCCCATTTGTTGGATTATTCCACGAACGCTTGTAAGGTCAAATGTCCGTCGTATAGAACTCTTACATTTGTTAAACGACGGTCTAGAACCTGATGATATTATCACGACTTTTAATTTTGTGTGTATTGTTTGATGGTTTGGTACCTTGTATTTTCACAACATACTTTGGTGTAGTCATGGAATGTAGCAATGTACTAGCTACCTAGTTTTCATTATGTTTGCTTTCAATAATACTTGATATCATACAAATGAAATAAATGTGTATTATACAATGGTTCTTTTTTATTTGGAACAATGTCATGTTGTTCTTCGTTTTATAAATGTAACTACAGAACTAAATCGCTAAGATGGCCCTCTGGGTCGCTGGGGACCTAACATACACCCGAAAAAATATTAGAATATATATACTCTGTCCGCCAAGATACCATCGTTTGACCTTGCTTATACTAGCTTATATCAGCGACTTACCTGAACAAGTCACCTCCTGCTTGTTGCATACTTTAGTCTCCTGTGCAAGAAGATTCGCTCTACATCATATGCTATTTCTATCCAGGAAAATGAGGACAAAATGGATCTACGACAATGCCCAATAGTGGTGTTTTGCTCTTACGGAGAGACACGGGCCTTTTGTCTGATCGGAATCAACACAAAATCATCTAAAACGATGGTCACAACCCACCTTACATACAAGTGCGTGCTGTCTAAGTGCCAACACGTGGGCAAAACGTTGTGAGAGCCACCTCCATACATGTTTTGGAGCCCACAGAGAAAAAGAAAATATTGTAGCTACTACATATGAATAAATAATGAACTATATATTTTATATAATCAATAATCGGAGTAGTGCCGATCTGCTCCACGAGTCGGGTTGAGCGATTCACAGATCGAACCACGAATCGGCAGTTACAAATTCACGAAGACAAGGACTGACATAAAACATGTTTACTTTAAGAACATCACTTACTGTGTGAAATCAAAGCCCTGAGGGGTCTGATGGGAGGCGATCTGGTTGCTGCTATTAAAGGCTAAAGCTCATGTTTTATGTTCGTTTTCTTACAGTCGATCTTGGCAAACATCAAAATAGGCGTGTGTGTGACTTTATAGGCTTGTGGCGTATATAAATTCTTGTAAAAAGGGGACGTATGATTTGGCACTAAAATAATTATAAGCGCCTATTTTTCTGATTCTATTGTACGTTTATAAACACTGGCCGAGCACAGCTGAATTCCGAATCCGAGACGCTAGTACATATCTGGTCACTCCAACGTATAAGATTACATAACCGATAACAGTCATTGTAGACGACACGAGGGTAATAACCATTCATTCATAAAAGTCATTTGATCACGTGACCCTGGGCTCGAGAATAGTAATTTTCTGGACTGTTATTTGGTTAAATGTATTATTTACGTTTAGACCCTATTCTTCAGTGTCTTCTATGATGAAGCTGGTGTAGTACGTTTATATTACATGTAACTCCTTCAGAACTACTTCGCTTGGTGTATATCGTAATTAATTCTAAAAATAGCTATGCAGTCGGTACATTTGATTGATACGTCATGCATAAATTATTCAAATAGCTATACAGTCGAGACATGTGATTAATACGTCATTTTCATATTATGAAACAAGTTCCATACGGTCTCAGTGGAATGATTATTTGCAAAAATATCGATTTAACGAACAGTTTGACAATATTTTTTCATCTTAAATAAAAAAAACATGCAGATTTAAGTTAAAATGTTTGCAGAAACATATTTAATAATAAATGTATTGAAAATGTTGACAGTTTCTGGAATTACTTGAATGCGGATTCACATAGCAGCCTAAAGGAGGTTAATGTTGTATTAAGAAATGGGCAATGGTAGTAATGAGAGGTGAGGCTTAACGCCTCCCAAAAACACTTGCGTACATACATGGACTAGGAGATGCATGAATACATTTAAAAGGAATAATATATTATCAAATAGCAACAGAAACAAGTTAAAGAACACGAAACAACAATGTCACTCTATTGACTGTTTAATGATTCATTCAGACGGCATTTTGGATAATGTCTTCTTATCATCCTTACAGGAGGACGTACTTAAGTATTTCCACACTTTCAATGGCGAATTTCGGTACGCAGTTTCAGCCATTGCAGACGGTCCGTCGTATGGCGTCATCTAATTGACAATCCAATGCTTATTGTCATGATAAATGTAGTTTTCAAGATATGACGTAATATATTTAATTGAATTACGTATTAATTTACGATTAGTCGTACTTGAGTTTACTAACAACAGCCCTAAATCGCAGTGAATAATTCTATACCTATATATCAAAATTGTACCGTTCCCTCACCCACGTTTTACGAGATGTTCCCTACCTATATTTAAACAGTGTTGCACATCCGATATGTTCTTTCTGACACGCTATAATCGAAATAGTTCTATTCAGTCGAGTAACATTTACTCTCACTGTGTTGTACATTAGCAATTAACTTAGAACCCAAAATTTGTAGGGGCATTATTTTTGGTATTTCAAAACCGAAAAAATCCAATTGATGATGTAAACATTGTAAATATTTCGGCATTTACTATTCTGATGTAATATGCTTCGAATTCGTGTTCTTAAGGGACGGAACGGTGCGGTTGTTTAGGGGTATGAAGTCGATTCTTGACCATAACATGTAGTGTCGCCAGGAAATTGATTTGGCAAACAATTTGTTCAAAAATATATTTTAACGTTAGGAGCATATTACTGTATGGTATGCTTTTCTTGCGTAGAATAAATACTAGTTCTATTGTATTAGTTGTAACAAACAACAGCACATGGCATGTAACCGGCGACCCTCATTAAGGGTTTGGTCTTATATATGAAATAAATTGTTCGAACAGATCGTCGGTCATTTTGATTTCTTCACAATTTCCACAATTCTGACAAAAAGTATTCCACACATTCGCTAGTTGGAACTGCTTGTTCATTAACCTTAAAAACTATTTTAAGCACATTTTCTAAGAACGTACCCCGAGAAAGTTCCCTTCTCTGACCTCTAAACTAACGGAAAATGTCCAATACAAAAGTATTATACAATTGCTTGATGCTTGATTGTACATCTTAGCGATTATAATCCAGGCTATTTTAATAACAGTTTCGATGCCACAATGTGTATGTTGAAGAAGGGTTGTAGCTGTCGGGTTGTGTAAGCGCTGTGTCGACTGACAAGTAACAAGATCCTGACGAACTCAGTTCTGCAGTACGACATACAAACGTATCCTCAGTAGCGCAAGCATTCACACAATCTTCATTCGAGCTGCCAGATATCGTTTTATCATTGAAACCACTAAGAACGTACCCCTCAAATATTCCAAATGTTGAACCGTATGACACACACTCTGAAAAAAGCAATTGTGTTCAATATACAGAATAGAAATTGTACCACCGCGATGAAAATAAGTATGAACTTCTCTAAAAAATCACGTGAATTGACGATATAACTATGCAAACATTTGTAATTTGGTGCATGCTTCTGGTTGTGGTGCCTGTATTATTAGAACTATAGAGAGAATGTATAGCTTACGCTGCAGAATAACAGGCGAGACGGAGAAATTTGTGGAACGGTACTTGTTTGTAAATGTCTCTGTATGTTCTTGAGTTTTTGTTTGTATATTGTAAACGGTGCACAATCACGTGGTCTATGACGTCACCTTTTGGTATAGTGTCTAGAAAAAAACACATCAACAAACCATCGATTCAACGAAGAAAAATCGTCGTATATCGTTACGCATATTTGTGAGATTTCTTTTGTATGTTGCAAGTCCTTATATCAATGCGGACCCTCGACAACCAAGAATATGTCCCTGTCTGCTTTAGTTTGACTGGAATACTGGCCGAACTGATAAAAATTCTCCAAATAGTTCTTGGTATATCCAAATGTGACGTCATAGACCACGTGATTGTGCACCGCGGGGTATGCATATTAGCGGTGGAGTCTGTATTCAAGCCTGAGACTGATTAGTGCTAAGAAAAACAACAAACTTACCCAAGACACACCTGTTGCTTGAAGCCTCGTAACTATACCCATCATCACATGTGTTGGGAGCAGATGGTGTGTAAGGCGCCGGACCTCTACAAATATCCTAAAATATAAATGTTTTAAACAGAAATTTAAAGTACGCTGGACATTGCAAAGTCGATTACCTTTATAGTTCGAAGAAAATATAAGAACCCTCGCCCTAGAATGCATCAAGCGATTTTGGCTATGGAGGAGCACGTGACCAGGTATCAATGACTGTTTTGTCAGTCTGGTTTAAAGTGCGTCAGTAAATACATTTATGTACTTATAATAATAGATTCCATACTGTTTGCATCTTTTAACTCTAGGTCTACAATGAATGTGGCGTATTATGTTTTGAAGCTTGGTTTTATTTCGTCGTTCTTATATTGCTCAATAAGTTCACGAACTAATTTATACGTGTGTACCGTGTCATTTAATGTCATCATGACACTCACAACCAAATGCCTCTTGAAAGTTTTGTGTATATTGGGATAACTACATTATGTTAAACGTACCTCAGTCTTGCACATGTGCATCGGTATACATATCAATATATACAAGTCAAATAGTTTTCATCAACCAGATACTTTACAGAACAGTATGTACGACTTTACTACCAGTTAATCTTACCTAATCAACGTGGAAGGGGAAACAAACAATATTTTAATTTTAGCCTAACAGTTTTAAGACACTCTACATCAATTGTAATGAAACAGAGCCCCTAGCGTGATTCCGATTAAGGGAGACCAGTTTACGTAACATTACAAGCAGAAGATAGTTGTATTCGTAAAGGGTGCGTCTAGACGGTACATTTTGATGTATAAATCGAGGATGTAAAATTTAACAAGATGTTCATAAAGTCGAACGACGAAAAATATTACGATTATTTTTTTATCTATTTAGTCTATATTAATGTATAATTTAATCAAATACAGAGCTTCACTCTAAAACGTATCGAAAAGCTACCTGTGTGACATTATAAGAAATCTTACTTGCGAAGACCGTAATAGCGATAATAATAATTTGGGCTTTATAGACTTCAACAACAACGACTTATGAAGCACACGATATATCAACTCAAAAAAAATAATTATTAAGTAATACTCAAATCAAGTAATTTTTTTACTTTCAAGTAAAATTTCAAGTAAAAATAGTTGTCAGAAAATCAAGTAATACTTAGTTATTATTTACTTATGAATTACTTATTAATTACTAAGTAAAAGAATTACTACCCAAATAATTACTAAGTAAATGATTTACTTAGTAAATGTAAAGTTTAAAGTTTATGACGAGTTTGTATTTCAGAGTATACATGTATCTTAAAATACTGTTCAAGGTACACCAATAAAAATAAAGTAAATTGGTATACACACGGCTTGTGTAAAGATGCTGTACGTCTGCGATTGAAAGTGGCGGTGATGTAGTCAATTAAGGTTGCTATTACTAAAACGGAAAATCATTTTCCGCTCAACATTTAAATTTTAGTTAGGGGTCTGAGATATTGTGATAAAATTGCCCTAACTTATTTTACTGGTCTGTATACTCTGATTGCAAATTCTATACAGTACAACATTATTGTTCATACACATTTTAAGTAATATAAATACTTAAATGAAGAAGTTTCCCTCAGATTAAATTACTTAAAGAAGCATAATTACTTCAAGTAGTATTATATTACTACAGCTAAAAAAGTAAGTAATACTTAGTAATTAATTACTGTAAATATTACTGAACATTACTTGAAATAAGTAATAACATTTTACTAAGTAATTTATTTTTTTGAGTGATCCACCAAGCACTTGTAAATAATGGAGTTGTGCATCGCCAGAAAATGTGTGGTAGAAATGTACTACACAGTCCATTTTGAAATACAGTTCAAAATGTATACACCAAAATGTACTGACGCACTTTAAACCAGACTGACAAAACAGTCATTGATACCTGGTCACGTGCTCCTCCATAGCCAAAATCGCTTGATGCATTCTAGGGCGAGTGTTCTTATATTTTCTTCGAACTATAAAGGTAATCGACTTTGCAATGTCCAGCGTACTTTAAATTTCTGTTTAAAACATTTATATTTTAGGATATTTGTAGAGGTCCGGCGCCTTACACACCATCTGCTCCCAACACATGTGATGATGGGTATAGTTACGAGGCTTCAAGCAACAGGTGTGTCTTGGGTAAGTTTGTTGTTTTTCTTAGCACTAATCAGTCTCAGGCTTGAATACAGACTCCACCGCTAATATGCATACCCCGCGGTGCACAATCACGTGGTCTATGACGTCACATGTGGATATACCAAGAACTATTTGGAGAATTTTTATCAGTTCGGCCAGTATTCCAGTCAAACTAAAGCAGACAGGGACATATTCTTGGTTGTCGAGGGTCCGCATTGATATAAGGACTTGCAACATACAAAAGAAATCTCACAAATATGCGTAACGATATACGACGATTTTTCTTCGTTGAATCGATGGTTTGTTGATGTGTTTTTTTCTAGACACTATACCAAAAGGTGACGTCATAGACCACGTGATTGTGCACCGTTTACAATATACAAACAAAAACTCAAGAACATACAGAGACATTTACAAACAAGTACCGTTCCACAAATTTCTCCGTCTCGCCTGTTATTCTGCAGCGTAAGCTATACATTCTCTCTATAGTTCTAATAATACAGGCACCACAACCAGAAGCATGCACCAAATTACAAATGTTTGCATAGTTATATCGTCAATTCACGTGATTTTTTAGAGAAGTTCATACTTATTTTCATCGCGGTGGTACAATTTCTATTCTGTATATTGAACACAATTGACTTTTTCAGAGTGTGTGTCATACGGTTCAACATTTGGAATATTTGAGGGGTACGTTCTTAGTGGTTTCAATGATAAAACGATATCTGGCAGCTCGAATGAAGATTGTGTGAATGCTTGCGCTACTGAGGATACGTTTGTATGTCGTACTGCAGAACTGAGTTAGTCAGGATCTTGTTACTTGTCAGTCGACACAGCGCTTACACAACCCGACAGCTACAACCCTTCTTCAACATACACATTGTGGCATCGAAACTGTTATTAAAATAGCCTGGATTATAATCGCTAAGATGTACAATCAAGCATCAAGCAATTGTATAATACTTTTGTATTGGACATTTTCCGTTAGTTTAGAGGTCAGAGAAGGGAACTTTCTCGGGGTACGTTCTTAGAAAATGTGCTTAAAATAGTTTTTAAGGTTAATGAACAAGCAGTTCCAACTAGCGAATGTGTGGAATACTTTTTGTCAGAATTGTGGAAATTGTGAAGAAATCAAAATGACCGACGATCTGTTCGAACAATTTATTTCATATATAAGACCAAACCCTTAATGAGGGTCGCCGGTTACATGCCATGTGCTGTTGTTTGTTACAACTAATACAATAGAACTAGTATTTATTCTACGCAAGAAAAGCATACCATACAGTAATATGCTCCTAACGTTAAAATATATTTTTGGACAAATTGTTTGCCAAATCAATTTCCTGGCGACACTACATGTTATGGTCAAGAATCGACTTCATACCCCTAAACAACCGCACCGTTCCGTCCCATCAGAATAGTAAATGCCGAAATATTTACAATGTTTACATCATCAATTGGATTTTTTCGGTTTTGAAATACCAAAAATAATGCCCCTACAAATTTTGGGTTCTAAGTTAATTGCTAATGTACAACACAGTGAGTGTAAATGTTACTCGACTGAATAGAAATATTTCGATTATAGCGTGTCAGAAAGAACATATCGGATGTGCAACACTGTTTAAATATAGGTAGGGAACATCTCGTAAAACGTGGGTGAGGGAACGGTACAATTTTGATATATAGGTATAGAATTATTCACTGCGATTTAGGGCTGTTGTTAGTAAACTCGGATATCAAGTACGACTAATCGTAAATTAATACGTAATTCAATTAAATATATTACGTCATATCTTGAAAACTACATTTATCATGACAATAAGCATTGGATTGTCAATTAGATGACGCCATACGACGGACCGTCTGCAATGGCTGAAACTGCGTACCGAAATTCGCCATTGAAAGTGTGGAAATACTTAAGTACGTCCTCCTGTAAGGATGATAAGAAGACATTATCCAAAATGCCGTCTGAATGAATCATTTAACAGTCAATAGAGTGACATTGTTGTTTCGTGTTCTTTAACTTGTTTCTGTTGCTATTTGATAATATATTATTCCTTTTAAATGTATTCATGCATCTCCTAGTCCATGTATGTACGCAAGTGTTTTTGGGAGGCGTTAAGCCTCACCTCTCATTACTACCATTGCCCATTTCTTAATACAACATTAACCTCCTTTAGGCTGCTATGTGAATCCGCATTCAAGTAATTCCAGAAACTGTCAACATTTTCAATACATTTATTATTGAATATGTTTCTGCAAACATTTTAACTTAAATCTGCATGTTTTTTTTATTCAAGATGAAAAAATATTGTCAAACTGTTCGTTAAATCGATATTTTTGCAAATAATCATTCCACTGAGACCGTATGGAACTTGTTTCATAATATGAAAATGACGTATTAATCACATGTCTCGACTGTATAGCTATTTGAATAATTTATGCATGACGTATCAATCAAATGTACCGACTGCATAGCTATTTTTAGAATTTATTACGATATACACCAAGCGAAGTAGTTCTGAAAGAGTTACATGTAATATAAACGTACTACACCAGCTTCATCATAGAAGACACTGAAGAATAAGGTCTAAACATAAATAATACATTTAACCAAATAACAGTCCAGAAAATTACTATTCTCGAGCCCAGGGTCACGTGATCAAATGACTTTTATGAATGAATGGTTATTACCCTCGTGTCGTCTACAATGACTGTTATCGGTTATGTAATCTTATACGTTGGAGTGACCAGATATGTACTAGCGTCTCGGAATCGGAATCCAGCTGTGCTCGGCCAGTGTTTATAAACGTACAATAGAATCAGAAAAATAGGCGCTTATAATTATTTTAGTGCCAAATCATACGTCCCCTTTTTACAATAATTTATATACGCCACAAGCCTATAAAGTCACACACACGCCTATTTTGATGTTTGCCAAGATCAAATGTAAGAAAACGAACATAAAACATGAGCTTTAACCTTTAATAGCAGCAACCAGATCGCCTCCCATCAGACCCCTCAGGGCTTTGTTTTCACACAGTATGTGATGTTCTTAAAGTAAACATGTCTCTATGTCAGTCCTGGGTCTTCGTGAATTTGTAACTGCCGATTCGTGGTTCGATCTGTGAATCGCTCAACCCGACTCGTGGAGCAGATCGGCACTACTCCGATTATTGATTATATAAAATATATAGTTCATTATTTATTCATATGTAGTAGCTACAATATTTTCTTTTTCTCTGCGGGCTCCAAAACATGTATGGAGGTGGCTCTCACAACGTTTTGCCCACGTGTTAGCACTTAGACAGCACGCACTTGTATGTAAGGTGGGTTGTGACCATCGTTTTAGATGATTTTGAGTTGATTCCGATCAGACAAAAGGCCCGTGTCTCTCCGTAAGAGCAAAAACACCACTATTGGGCATTGTCGTAGATCCATTTTGTCCTCATTTTCCTGGATAGAAATAGCATATGATGTAGAGCGAATCTTCTTGCACAGGAGACTAAAGTATGCAACAAGCAGGAGATGACTTGTTCAGGTAAGTCGCTGATATAAGCTAGTATAAGCAAGGTCAAACGATGGTATCTTGGCGGACAGAGTATATATATTCTAATATTTTTTCCAGTGTGTGTTAGGTCCTCAGCGACCCAGAGGGCCATCTTAGCGATTTAGTTCTGTAGTTACATTTATAAAACGAAGAACAACATGAAATTGTTCCAAATAAAAAAGAACCATTGTACATGTATATACACATTTATTTCATTTGTATGATATCAAGTATTATTGAAAGCAAACATAATGAAAACTAGGTAGCTAGTACATTGCTACATTCCATGACTACGCCAAAGTATGTTGTGAAAATACAAGGTACCAAACCATCAAACAATACACCATGTGGAACTTTTGGGCTAATTCTTAAAGAAAAGACAACTCTGTGGATAGTGATTTTTGTACCTGTGTGTTTGTACGAGTTGTTTTCCTTTACACCACAAAAATCGATAAACATTCCCCTTACACAACAATTTCGCTTATCTTAATCCAGTCGATTCAGATCGATATCGGGTATTTCCGTTAGTGGTCGTAAATTTTCCGATAGTCACGAATGATAACGGTAAGCTACATAAATCGTAGCCTGAGGGGCTACTGATCAGATAAAAAGATAAGCAGTCGATTTTTCATATTTTCAGATTTATGATTGTACAATGTAACTGTCTATTCGTCTCGTGATCATGTATACATTTCAATTTGAATTGCTGATGTTGACTTCTGGTAAATTCTTGTATGCGTGTGGTAGTATCTTAGTAACAACAAGATGACTTCGCTTATTATCAAATTGTTTTTATGTAAATTATGTTATATTCGCACGTACAAAAAAACAAGTACAGTCCAGATTGAGTGATTGGCATCATGCATCAAATAATTAATTTGAGGTGTGTGAGGCTTTTTTTAAAGTCCTCGTGTATATATGCGTTCTTGTCTATTTAATTCAGTTTGATTACGTAACTTTTATTGTGAAGATTTTGCAATGTTTTACACAGAATGTTGTGTTAATAAATAAGTTCAAGTTCAATAAACTGCTGCAATCAATTATACAATTATTGCGATATAATGAAAATAGGCAAATCATAACAGAATACATTTGTATTTGTATTCATAATAAGTCAAACAAATATAATAAAAAGTTAAACCGCCTTAGTACAATACTAATATACAACATTTTATACAATCTCCTATCTGCCTTCATGGAAGATATTTTTACAGGTTTTTACTAATTTTATCCAAATATCGATGGTGTTTTTCACGCATGAGTGGATAATAGCCCATACATACATATATATAAAGCGATAGAATGTATGACCCTATTGTTTAACTTGATCGATAGACAGTGATCAGACAGGATTAGACTGATAAGGGGCAATAAAACAATTAAGGGATTACACTTCTGCGGCTTTTTATTTCCCGGTCACAAATATGAATACTGACTTAGCTTTATAAGTTTAAAAAGTAGAAACACATACAAACTTTCATTGAAATAGTATAAATGTATTATTAATGTTTTTTTAAACATTGTTTAAATAAAAAGGCTGTACATAGGGAAAAGTTATATTTATGAAAAACTTAAGTCTCGCACATATGGGAAAATATATGAATTTTGAAAACAGCCATGGTAACGTGATACCTTTGAATAAAACCATTTTTTAAACATAACAATGCATGAAGGCCATTTTAATAAAAGTTTGTATGTGTTTTTGTTTATTTTCAAACAGATATAATATACTCTTATTAATATACTCATAATTAGTCATGAAATGGGAAAGTACAGGTATATTGTGATGTAGTTTTGTCTAGAACCAAATGTAGCTAGTATTATGACTGAAATAGCCTTATTGATAGGTTTAAATAATGCATAATGTAGTTTTATTTTCTGTAATATCGGTTTTAAAACATTAAAGGTGATATATTATTATGTTATACGTCCGTGGTCCCTCTCTTGAAATTATCAGTTTTTACATGGTAAAAGATATGCCGACTTCAATTAAACACCATCAAAACCAACGAATCAATTAGCCACGTGTTAAATGTATGGAACGTGATAATTACACCAGTTTCCCCCTTATCACTTTTTAATTTAGATAAAAAGTAAAGTCAATAATTACGTCTTATTCATTTGATTTAATTACTTCCCACCTCCACGATCAAAAGAATAATTAAAAACCTATATATCAATGCACACAAAACGTATTGAAAACATGCGTTAAATAAGAAGACAATGAGCAAATAAAGATTTGAGTTGAAAATTGAACTCCTAACTTTGTTCTAAGGGGCTGTAAAATCTAAAAGGCTTTATTTTTTCTCAAAAATACTACACAATACGAAACCCCAAAACAACCCACGTATAATAAACGACTAATTTGACAGTGGCTACCCATTGTGATCTCTTCGGCCTTTATAGATCGGAGAAAAACGGAAATAGCCGATGTTTCACGGTATATATTTAATGAATATGGAAACGCGTTATTGAACGCGCATTTCTTCATTTTCAAACTAAATTGGAAGCAATTTGTACACTTGCAAATTTCTTAAAAAATGTATTGTGATAATGCTTAGACATCATAGAATACTTCACGAGGTTATAAAAAAATGTCACTTAAGTAAAAAGCAACTTTATAGCCTGTCAAAAACGCGGTTTTGAGTATTTTGATGGTTTTCATATAGAGTTATATAGGAATGGTAGTCACTAACTTCAAACGAAAATGGAAGCAAAAAGTTAACGTACCATATTAATAAAAATTATATTGAAATAAAGTGCAGAGAATGAAGATTACTTCACGAGGTTATAAAATTTTGTCATCTAATGTTATAAACAAGTTATTAGTGTTAAACCATACGGCTCCTATATAAATCTATAGTAAATCAGTATATCGTAAAACGTTATCGATGTGATCGATTAGACGTTTTCAAGGGAGGCTACTTTGCCGATAACACCCGATAAGTTACAGAAAAGTTCCGTATGACAAAAGTAAATGTCGTGATAATATCATCAGGTTCTAGACCGTCGTTTAACAAATGTAAGAGTTCTATACGACGGACATTTGACCGTACAAGCGTTCGTGGAATAATCCAACAAATGGGACTAAGATTCTCTTTGACTTTGTCACGAGAAACATGAAACATAAAATATAAACTCTCTGAAAGACCGCATCGTACAAACGTTACAGGGAACATTAACGCTATCGGTATTCGAGCTCAGATCATACCAGTAACAACATTCATTAGTTCATTCTAGATACATTCAGGCGTTTAATTGGGTACTAGTATATGAATGTAATTAGAAACTAAATGAAACACTATGTACAAACATTTATCCTACCATTAGGCCTTTATTAGCCCGAAATCGACCCATCGTGTAAATTTTAGCTTTATTATGCCATGTGAGCTTTATTAGGTTATGTACTCACATGGCATGAGACTACTTTAGACCTCATGTTCAACCATGTCATTCAGCGTTGAAGGCGAATCTTACATAATTATTGAATTATTCTATTTATCCTGTCAATAAATCTGTTTTGTAGGGGAACATTCTCGTATTATTATTTACAAAAACGGCATAGGTCACGTACTGGGTGACGTCATGTAGGTTTTGACGTCATTAAAACTTCTAATTTCTAGAATTTTGAAGAGATTCGACGTCGAAACACAAAATGTGTTTACGAGTAGTGCATGTTGTATTAAATTGTAGGTTTGTGTTTATTGATTGTATTTGAATTGTAGCGCGTTATTTTTACTGAATTCATAGATTTGCCTTTTTATACGAAACTAGATTTTCTAAATTTCATTTAGGTGAAGAAATAATTTCATGTGTTAGAAGTGTACTCGGCTGGTTAAGTTGAGTGTTGCCTTCCCTGTCTGACTTAATATGATCTTTTTGCGGGATAAATAGAACACTACGATTAGTGCCTTATATTACTTGACTTTATTGGGTTCGTCTCCGAAAGGCTCATTCGGCTCACCAAGGCTCGCCGTATAAACTTGCTCCAACTCACCCTATTAATTCAAGTAAAATAAGGCATTAACCTAGTATTCTCTATATACAAACAGTAACATTGCAACATGTTCAAAAATAATAATAAAATAGAAATATATCTAATATAACGCAAGTCATGTCTGAATAAAAATTACACACAGCAATACACGGCAACATGTATAAACACAAGTTTTGGTAATGTTCGTTGCATATCTTTGGACGCACACAACTCATTTTAATGATGTTCTATTCTAAATGGGCGTTTAGATGTAAAATGGATATTGTAACTAACTGGTTGACTTCTTCCATCGAATGATGAAGTGATCAAATCAGGAACACTCTCAACTCTGAAATGAAAGACATCATTTGAACAGTCAAGTGTAATCCTACAAAGTGATATCTATATAATTATTGATGATGACACATAACTTATGGGCTAATCAAAATTGTTCGCGACGAATGTTACGAAATTATAACGAACAGTGAAATACATTAGATATGTGTTAATTAAAGAAAATAATTTCAATGTAGTAAGTTGTTGCTGGTGTATTTTATTTGACCAAATACATTAACAATTTACACAGTTTATTGACTATCAAAAATGTTAATCCATAACTTATGTAATTTAGTGTTTGCACCATATAAAGCATTAATTATTTTTTCTTTAAACCATATAGAATCAACTTAAACTGTTTGCGGACATGTCATGATTGTACCATTGCATTTTCTCTTTGTCCGCATTTAAAACCTTCACATGAAATCAAAAAAGGTTGTTGTAATGCCAATTGTGTTCTACCAAAATCGAAGCAAATTAAAGTTATTTCAACTGGATTAATAGCTAATGATTCAGTATTCCATAGGCTTCAAATTGTCTCGTGGGCAATACCTGTTGATTCGGGGACCGAGGAAAATCTTGTACACAAGAATGGCGATGACGACCAAAACTAAGCCTGCAGAACCAACGATTATTCCGATTAAAGCCGCACTCGATAGTCCGTCATTGTTTTCACAATTTGCTGAAAATGAAAGAAAAACCTTTCAGAAATAATAACAACTTTATTTATTCAGACATGCCCATGTAGGAGTTATTAGGTAAACTGTTGGGTGATCTTACAAAAGAGACCAATGCATACAATGCAACTAATCCTTGTTGATAGAACGCCATGCATATTTAGGTAATGAAACAATAAGGCAATATAGGGTATCCAATCGGAATTGATCCACATACCACTTTTGTTGATCCATGGATATTTAGCTAATGACAAATTGAGATATTATATTGTATATTCCATACGAGTTGGCTTACATATTATTGATCGATGTATGACAAAACGGTGGCTACGTTTGAAGAATATTTCATTTGCTATAACAAAATACAAGGGAACCAAGAATGTATTGCTGGTAAATAATGTTTTAATTTGGGTGTAAAGTGAAATTCTTAGCAATGGAATATTGTGGCAGAAATATACCACGCAGACATTTAAACACAAACTTCGTAGAATCTGAAGCAGGCAGACATGACGCGTACGGTATGCTCTAGCAAAATGCCAAAAACCTCAATTAAAATGTATTCTAGCCAGCGAAACAAACCAACGATTTTTTTAAAGAAAAAGATGTGATTCCGTTAGTATTAAACTACATTTTATTTAAATTCTCTTAATGGATGATGTGCCTCTTCAAATATGTACGTATGTTGATGTAAAGAGTAAAATGCTCATAAAACTCGATTATATATATGCGTTTTTTCTACTTACCCACTGACCATTTAAATGGCGACGCATTTGAATCACAAATTTGACAGCCCTCTTTAGTTCCATCAGGGATGCAGATACCAGTAATATAGCAGAATTCTTCCTATAAATAGGAACAAGTAAGCAACATATCATTTACATACATTTTCTATTTAAGTTTGCCAAATACAACAAAATTACGCTACCACGCAAGCACTTATACTGAAATAATAAAATTAATAGTAAAAAACATCTTTTTGACAACATTTGTTATGAATGCTTGTACTGGATCTTTCATCATCACTTCAAACCATTGATGTAGAATAGTTCCATGTTTGTAATGCAAAATGTTCCAGTCCTTAACCACCTTGTCACTTTGATACAAGTTGCTCTACCTACCTTAAGATTGACAGCTATCAGACTATAATTGTTGACAACGTTAGTACAAGTGGAGTCATACACTAAAACACTCATTGCTGTTCCAAACGTATCACCATCATTGCTTAAAGCAACATCATACAGTATCACATAGTCGGAAATCTGCTGATTGTCTCTTTTACTTCGGATGTTTGGCACGCAAACTGTGCCAGTAAATATGTCTTCATGGTTGCCTGTGTTAACGGAGTACCCAATGTGTTCATCCTTGCCATCAAAATAAACCTAGGAACGTACAACAATATTTGTAAGTAATGAAGTATAAACAATAACACATGTTCTGATGCTTTAACCTTTCACAGCAGAAAGGGATGCCATTGTTTGATAGTTTATTTGCGATCGATTGAGACGTGATCATTTGAGTTTACTGCCCAGAATGGTCGATGGCGTCCGGTTCCGAGGGAAGAGACTGTTAATTGTTATGTGCACTACCGAAGATATTTCCATATAGACTCAATGGGTCTTTCACGTGCCTTGTGTACGATTCCAATACGTTCGAGGATACTATTGCGTTACCTACTAGGTAATTCAGTTGGGTTGAAAGCGCGTCAGAAAATCCGACGAGGGAATACCTATAAAAGCAGATAAACTTTACAAAAGGTTCTAATATCACTCATACGTGTACTAGCGTGAATATACAGTAACATTTAAAAACTGTTCACTTACGCGGGTCGTGTGTAGTTGAAACATGAACCCTTCAAATAAATGATCAGTACGGACGATGAAACACTCGCATAGTTCTCCACTTGCTCGATCACATTCACCTCCACCATGTATGTCTTGTATAGTTGGTGGTATACGTATATCGATGCTACAATCAGGTCCTCTGTAGAATCCACGACAGCTACAATGTCCTATAATATTATTGTATTCTAATTATTTTAATATTTTAATCCCGTCTTCTATAGAACCCTAGAAAATTTCTTGTAATATGATTTATGATACGTATATCAATACATCAATCAGGTTCTCTAGAGAATCCACGAGAGCTATAACGTCCTGCAATATGCTTTTCAGGACGTGTTGTGTTATACATATTTCAATACTTCAACAAGGTCTTTTTAGAATCAACGATACTATATAATTTAATGTTGTAATACGAAACTAAGGGCAGCTCTGAATAGAAACAGCGGTAGCACGATACTGCATCGTGTTTAGTGGACGTATAAGGCACAAAACAGAAACAAACAGAAGCAGGTTAACATTAGACGAAGAGCCTAATTATATACACCTATAAACATGAATTAGAAAAAAACAACCAGATAACTGCAAAACGCATTCAGAGAAATATTGAAACAAAATGGCAGCTAAACAAGCTTGGATAATCAGCGATGGTGAATAAGAAGAACACAATATAGTTAGAAACATAAGCTGACGGTAAAGCAAGTTACATTTATAGAGTTAGTATACTTGATCCAAACAACATTGGCAGTTAAACAGGGACCAGAAACAACACGAGGCCTCATATATCATCTCATGTCTAAAGGAGTCTGAAATGATTGAAAGTATAGCGACAGACTTACTTATAAATGCCCGTCGTGAACAAAATACACACAACAATACTTCTAGACGAAGTCATTAAGAACCCATATACAAATAACAAATACGGCCTTAACCTGATTTACAAATTTACTTTAGCAAGCTGGAGAATACTGCTTTCGGGTTTTAGGTCAGAAGACGGCAGCACGTTTAATACAACATAATTTCACAGACATACAACTAACAGACACTTGTAACATTATGCAGCAAGGTTTTACGTAAGGCTTTTTTATAATTTTAATCTTTCGTATGCGGCAAAAGTGTAAATTTATACTTTATTGGTAGCTCCAACTCTTCGTTCAGCTTTCATTATGTCAGGTTTACAAAATAAACTTTTCTTGATTTCAACAAAACAACATTAAAGTTGCATGAGTTCAGAACATTGGGAGAGTTTATTAACGTTATGTCAGTGCACACTACCTGTAACCAAACATTCTCCCTGATCGCTACAATTGTTCGAACAACTTTCCAGTAAGAATTGTTCCACAGTTTGTGTATTATTGACTACATACACCGGATTAAGTTCAATGAAAGTTCTAACAACACTATTGATTGCATCCACATACAGTACCGTGTAGTTCGGATCGTTACTCGCCTGAAACAACAAAGTATGAAATACATTATGCTACATGAGGTATGGAAGAAACTTATCTTAATATTGATAATTTGCGTAAGAAATTAAAGTATGACTTTTTTGTTCTCAATAAAATTGATTCAACACTTATCTGACTGGCTGCCTTCAGAAGCAATATGCATGTCATGGCCAACGTCTGGACTTTTTGCGAGTAATCATCAATACTCAATCTCTATTAAATTCGAAACCACATGCATAATAGATATTTTGCATTTCATTATCCTATGTATGTAGCTTGTTATACAAACATGTTCTATGCTGAAGTATTAGCATGCATATCGTGCAGATTCTGTTAATGTACTTTTGGCGTACTCATTCACAGTTTTACATTTGTTTTACATTTGTATGTCATGCATATTTGCCATTTGGACAGACGGCCTATATAACTTGTTATGTAATGTTTGACAGTTATTAATGCACATTCATTCCATTCATGTATTCCGTCTTCGAGGAAGGAGGTAGTTGTATGATACACACATTCAGGAGGATATGCAGAAACTTCTTCCTAAAGGAATACGTGTTTACAAAGCATTTGATACATTCGAAAACATCTCGTAGTGTCTTACCATTTCATCTCTAGTTTGTTGGAAGCCATTTAAAATCGTTTAAGATATGAGCCTCGGTAAAGATTCGTACCAGTGTCGTCTTACTAACGATCCAGATAACATTGTACTAAATATAAGACGATACGCTTTTTGTGTTTACGTATGCTTTAAAAAAACTAATCAAAATACTACAATTTTACTTATTTAGAGTGGGGGTCATGCATAAACAAATGGTACGATTTATCCTTACCAAAACATCAAACACACACTGTTTAACAACTTCACTTGGATCTTCTGCACCATTTAGCATATCACTAAAATACTTCACAGACGGTGAATTGTACACAGAATCGTTACACATCTTGATCGCTGTGGAATTTGAAATAGTCTCATCTATGCTCCTCTACAAATAACACCATGAAAACAAATTATTTAGTATGAAATTCATACGTTTATTTAATTTGGTCAAAAATTAATCACTCGACCATTTGGTAGGGTCCGGTTTACTTCACATTTGTATTGTCCTTGTCTGAAAGAATAACAAAATACAATTATCATAGTTTTTCCTCGGCTGTCAAAAACATTTATTTCATTTCCCATATTTTTATAGAGAAATAACAAGTGGTTTGTTAGGAACTCATGTATACTATATTATGTTCATTAGTACAGTCTAGTGTAATCAACGATATAAATTCTATAAATACATAGGTGAAATCAGTTCATAAAGTTTATTCAAAGTTATATGCCACGGCCGCGTAATATCTGAAACAGAGTACTTAAGGTTCCTATTTTTGATTCCATATTCCTGGCACGAACACACAGGATACATGTTTAAAATAATTACCTTTTGCATATGTTCATTCTGTGACGTTTTTGCTCGTCGTTTACGTCTTATTTTGCTGTGTGGTCCAGGTAGCCTGCATTTTGTATGGGTAATCGAGTTAGATTTCTTGCATCCGGTGTTTTGTCTAATGCTGCTAATGTTTAACCATTTTTCTAATACTCTCTCGCTATTTGTGAAGAGATTCTTCTCGTCGCTCAATCTAAATGAACGAACAATGATACTGACAGTAAAATTTATCTTCGGATGCGGTTGAACAAAAAGTGGAAATCGATTAATTTGATGAAAGTTTCTTACATATTTCATACGTAGTCTTGATAAAGCAAATGGCTCGTGGAGATGTACAGCAAGTCCTCTGTTGAAAGTTAATATCGTTTGTAATCGTATTGGAATTCATCTGAACAATCAACATTATACTATACAATTATTATAATATTCAGTATTGTGTAAACACAATTATCGTTTCTCCCACCATGACAAAGGCTGACAACTGAATAAATCAAAACGAGTTGATGTTTAAATGAGTTATTTTTTTATCGATTCCATTTTAAGTACTTTGAATCAGTGCGGATATCCCGTATATTAAAAGACTTCTATGCTATAAATACATTTCATGGAAGTCCAAAACACAAGCGTTTAGTAGGCGAGAATTAACTAACAACAATGAACATGAAGAAAAATTAAAATGTCTCCTACTTCCAACTCTCAGCAAACAGTTGATGGTCATTATCGGTCAAAGATTCATCACTGAGAATAAAATCATTATCCCTATGACCGTCAAAGTAACCGCAGAATCCTTTTGTACTTTCGAAGTCTTTCGCTGACATAATAATGCTAGTACTCATAAACCGTCCCCGTGTTTGAATAACAATTTTCGTCCCAATAGGTGTAGTTACCTTGTAAATATACCAAGTGTATAATAACATACATCTGAGTAACTAAGTTTAAACATACATTGACATTACACAGACACGCAAAGCTGGCATTCTTCGTTCATATTGACTTAATCAAAATTTCATATATGCAATGGTAATTAAGCGTCTTGAATATACAATATATATCAATCAGCCACTTTATATAAGCGATAAACCATGTGCTAATCAGACTTTACAAAGTGCAGTCAGGCAGACTGATAATGGTTCACTTCATACTATGACGAGGGTGGTTCAGAATTTGTTAACTGTAGTGGCAATGACTTGTAATCAGCCATTTAACAGGATAGGCTGGTCATTAATTTTTGTTTTATATACTGCTTCCTTAACACATGTTTTGATTGTCCAGTTTGGAGCATCTTATATACAGATAACGTTTTAAGGAAGATAAGTATCCTTAGACGGCAATATTCACTAGAGAATATACCTCATCAGATGAATTTAGATTACTCGAGTTAATACATTTCTTAATTTAAGCAATATGTAAAAAACTAAACACAATAATTGAAGAGGACAATTCATAACAGCATTCCCACCTAACATGACCAGAAAGGACCATAGAGAGAGAACTTGATCTATCTTCACCGTCAAAAGGACAGTAATTGTGCCAAAAAGGTATCCGATACTAACAACATGCTTGACATAAGTTATATGAAATTTTGATTTCAATCCCATAAGACATGTCTGAAATACACACAACAGTTTTATCTCTATCAAAACTTATTACATACAAAGTCAAAGTTAATATGAAGCATCCATTACACGAAAAGTGTTATTATTAACGTTGGCGTTGAATTCAGAAAACGCGACGAAAAATTACAACATTTTCGTGCGTATCTCTGACGTCGACGTCACGTTACGCTCACTTTGAATAGACCACTAGCCTTTTTCTAGACCATTTTTAATATGTTATTATTTTCACAAATTGAAGCTTTTGACATTGCATGATCACGAAATTGAATATCGTGCACAATGTTAGTATCACTTGTTTTCCTCAAAACTAAATATTGTATTGCTAATCTTTTGTCGTGCGTCATTTTTTGCTATTATGGAACAATATCAAGTGCTTGACGTAACGAATGACAACATAACCCGTGTCTGACATCACCATCAGTAAGGCGAGAGTCTCAGGAGACCCCAAGTACCAATTATCATTACATTGCTTTTGCTTACATGAAAACTTTGGTGATTGAATTTGCGTGAAAAATGTATAAAGTCCTTAACATGCCCCGCCTATGCGTATTGAGGGTTATCTTAACAACAAAAGATGTTAGTATGATGACGCTGTGATGGTTTTTCAGAGAAACATTGCTTACATGTATGTATGTTTTACTGCCAGCTAACGTTTGAGTAAAATCGCACTCTTAACACTAATCAATCGATAATTTAATTGTATTAATTGATGTTTCACATGTATCTATAGGGTATTTGACTCCATTTACATTTATTTACAACAATATCGAATCATTTAATTCATTAACTAAGCAACAATAAGGTGTAATACATCGTTGACTTACCGTGTATTGATAATCGTTGAACACTTCAACATCTAGTATTCCACCGTCACCACAATATGGAAAGTCCAGGTAGTTGACACCACTACATTTGTCCAGCATGAACACATCCTGACCTGCTCTTACAGCAATACCACATTCACAGACTGGACCACCGGCTCCAGAACAGAACATTGTCGCTTCTTGAACCTGCCATGCAAGTAACTGTCGTTATCACAGTAGTAAAAAAAGAAATGCACAAGTTGACAAAGCAATTTTAAGAACAAAAATAAATCATGCGTAGCACAAACTCTATGTTTGTAAATTGTCGTAATATCTATAACCAGAGTTCTACAATCAGAGTATGCTCGAAAATGGACTTTGATTCAAGTACGTTCAAACATATTCGCTGATATAGATGTTGAAAAACGAATCTTGATACAAACTTCTTACCTCTATCTGATAATTTGTATTTTCAATCAGCATGTAATCACCTTCTGTTTGCTGCTCCCACCATCTAAAAGTCATATACACTCATTAAAAGTTATAAGTACACCAACTTGTTACGCATGTATCTTTTTTATTATACATGACAGCTTGTTAATTTTTTGCATGTGTTCATGCGAGTAGTATAACCACAATATCCGATAATTAAATATGTGTATTTGGCTTGGTGTAAGCAGTGAAGCGTGAATTCTCAAAATTCAGAAAAATGCACATGCACAACACTGTGTATTGTACAATGTCTTGAAATGTTGATTACACATTGTCCAGCAATACCAAAACCCCAAAAAACATAAAATCTTCAGAATTCTGATTACAGAAAGAACAAGAGATGTTTGTAAAATATGCATGTCTCATGACAACCGAATAGCCATGTATACTTAAGGCCATCCCGACCTTGACCTTTGACCTATTGACCTACAAATTTGTAGAAGCCTTTTCTTTATAACCAGCAACCAGTCTGTGAAGTTTTACTTTCTTAGGATCCACCGTTCTTACATTGTGAATCAGAAACCGTTGTGTATTAGAAGGTCATGGTAATTTTGACCTTTGAACCATAGCGACCTCAAAATCAATAGGGGTCATCTACTGATGATGAACAACCTCCAATTAAAGTTTGTGGGTTCTAGGTCCAATCGTTTTGGAGTTATTGATCGGAAAACATTTAGTCTACCAAACCGACTGATCGACATGCATGTGTTAAGTAATAATTAAACCCCACATCTTCGATACGGAGACATAAAATACTTCACTACTTACAATTCCTAACACGTTTAAACATAATAACTTGAAAATAAACAAAAAATCATACATGTTGTAGATCTAAATTGCGTAATATTTCAAGCTAGAAGCAAAATGATATACACTATTTGCATGTATCGCTATTTACTGTGTTAATGTACTTATAACTTTTAATGAGTGTACTGAGGTGTAAATTAAAGTTTAATATGAAAGACTTGTGAACCAAAAATGGTCTTTTACGAAGGATATTTGCATCACTACAATCCGTTGAATAGTATTTTAGATACCTTTTAAATTGTGGGAATATTGTACAATCTCTCTAGAGAAACTTCCGTTTAGAAACACAAAACTTGGTTGTTGCCTCAACATGATAACGTGACGTCATTTCAAAGCGAGCGCTGATGTTCGATTAAGTAGGTCTTCAAAAAGTCGATTTCCGACAGTAGAGGAACTGCATAGATTTTTGTATTAATATCAAATACATCCAACAAATGTTTGTGTGATTACTGAATGGGTCTGGATAAATAAGAAATATAAAAAAGATGTTTCCAGATGTAATATGTAGTCCAGATCCCAAGTGTCTGTTAAGGCAGACAGTGTCATTCGATTATAACACGTCAATAGGCATTACCCAAATTGGGGCGCTCGACGGGGATTTTAAAAGTAGTCTGTTTGAGTGAAATTATCAACAGTGAAATTATCAACAATGAAATTATCGGATTATAATTCACTGATATTCCACGATAAACCAATCGTAAGCATTAAATAAAATTGTTTTAATGAGATAAGATTGTACTTATTATTTTTTATTATTATATATATGTAGAGAATCGCAATAAAATGATGATGAAATAAAATCTTGTGAAATCAGCGCATATCTCTGTTGGTTAAAATTATAGTTAATCCAAAATCCCGAACATTTACTATTAGTATTTGTAGATTACTGAATCAGTGTAGCAATACCGCGTGACTTTTGACTACAGTTACAAGAAGAAATTTGTAAACATTTGAAAATAAGCCATAAGTATTTTATTTTTTCATCGATTTCTATAAAATAAACGCCACGCTAAGGGGGAAATTTTTTGCTTTCCATGAAATATAAGATCTTTTTTAGCAGTTTTACCGATTTTTCATTTACCCTGTGAAACCTACACGTTCCACGGTTTCACAGGGTATTTGACAGAACGGCACATCCGCTGAAAAAGATTTTATATTTCATGGAAAGCAAATAATGTTCCCCTTAGCGTGGCGTAGATTTCATAGAAATCGATGAAGAAGAAAAATACTTATGGCTACATTTGTGTTCCAATGTTTACAAATTTCTACTTGGAACTGTAGTCAAAAACCACGTGGTATTGCTACACTGTGAATACTATACCTTCCATCAGTGGTTTTCATGTGAGGATCACCTCGTGCGTAACACAATTTATTACGATAAATTTCCCAGGACCAGTTGTTTGTCGAAGTTGTACTTTCTGTGACTGTGACCTTGAAATATAATCCAGACTTGTTCAATGATTACGAGAAAAACTAAATCTACTTTGTGTAAATGACAATACACACGATGACTACTATTAAAAGTATATTAAGCATCAGTTACATTAAAATGTAATAAAACGAGATCCACCCACCTATGCGATAATCTATGTATGAGTGCATAATTATATCGGATTGAGGTCAAAACCCTTTAAATGAAGGGAGAGTTTATTGGAAAGTAGACGCGTACCTATAAAATAGTAACTTTCGTCTATATCTTTATGAGTTTGTAATATCTGACTCTTCAAAGTGTTGACCACTGGCTTTTGTTTGTGAATTGTTGTAAAAGTTGTGGGCTTACAGCTATAATGTATCTGACTTGGCATATGTATATATTGGTAAAAATCAGCATGTGCACGTCTTTTTTATTTTGTAAGTGAAACTGTGACGCAATGTTGTTGTGACTAAATTGCTTATAGGAGCTGCTATGGCTTATGGACACATTTATGTTACCTTGACACCATCTTGCTGATATCCTTGCCATATTGTATGGCTTATAGAGTCTGACACAACAAACCGTAGGCTGTAATTAGTTTTGTCATCATACGTGTGTTCAACTGTGGTAACCGTAAAACTATAAAATGTTCGTCTGGCCCAAATTTCTCCTCGTTTGAGTGCCTTGATGAAAATAAAATACAATTCATAATATACCTTCCAGTTGCATAATGATACGTTTATTACGACTTTTCTATTCTAAACAAAACATCTAAGATCATCAATTTATTATATGCTATCAATGGATTATGGAAGTATTCAGTGAAAATAACAGTGAAATTATCATTTTGTTACTTTCACTGTTTTAGAAGCTAGTTCCAGTATCATGCAGAAAAAGAAACGTAACGTCAACGGCGCAGGGCTTTACATTATGCGTTACGTCATCATGACGTCTTAAGTCTCACGTCGTGACGTTCCAACTTCGTCGGGATTTTTTACAATTAAGCCATTTATAGGACCCTTTAAGAGAAATTGGTGTATATAAAAGACGTAATGTTTTGGATTTTTTTGTGAAATATCAATTTTATTTTACTCGTGATCACAGAAAATTATATATTCACTCGTGGTTTCGCCTCTCTTGCAAATATTGATTTGGTGAAATATAATTCGATCTTACACCAAAATCAACAAATATCCTCTATATAATAATTATAACTGAGTCGGTCGGTTTGTTGGTCTGTGCATAATTCGCTTGCTTAGAGTTAGAAGGTCGTTAGTACAAAATCAATATTTTGAGAAACCTGAAAACGGCTCTTTACTTATGGAAAAACAAGCTTTTTAAACTTCAGTTTGGACAACATGACCACTTCTAATTTTCATGATAATAGGCTCATAAGAAGCGCCTTGAGATGCAGATTTCAAATATGTACGTGCCTTAAAAGCTCGTAAGTAGTACTTGCGACCTTCTAATTCTAAGCCAGCGAATTGTCCGCGCTATTTCTCTGTAACACTTGGTCTGATTGTAATCAATATTTGTACAACTTACACATACCATGTCTAGTTGTGCATATCATCGGTGCACCTTGGTCGGATCAATTTGATGGGAGTCATTTACGTTAATTTTTTTCATACTTAAAATTTTGTATTTTGTTTGCGCTATATGTCTTTGTTAACGCTATTGTGCCTGACTAACCAGTACCTAGTCTAGGTGTGCACATTGCCGACATACCTTGTTCAGATCAACATAAGGGAGTTGTTGCCCTACGTTTTTTTCACAATTTTATCAGCGCTATTTCTCTGTACTTAAATTTATGGCATTTCAACGGCAGCGTTGCACAACTTACATGTACCAAGTGTAGTCGTGTGTATCATTGGCGCACCTTGGTCGGATAAATTTTATGGGAGTCATTGCCCTTTGTCCTTTTAAACTCAATATTTTGTCCGCTTTATTACCATTTGTCCGATTTCAGCACAATGGCAACAAATTTGACTGAGACCAGCAGTATCTAGTGATATTTCTTGTTTACCTTGATTTCTGCATCAGTAATGCTAAGTTGTCCTGAACAATCATCCAAATGTGTATGTGGATTATACAATGTCAAGCGATAAGTGCAAGATGATTCACCGGACGTTGGATAAAGACAACCCATGGGTACCGTTAACCGAGCACGTACAATCGCTAAACCTCGTCTTGATAACTTGATGTCAGTGTCAAGAATCTGAAGTGAAACAGCGACACACATTCAATGAAAGGTTATGCAATAAGAAAGCTGTGAAACAATTTAACTTACTATAGTTCGATTTCGAGCATTGAGCCGTGACTGCACTTGTAAGGTTTTAACCACTAATCGATATAGGTTGGTATAGGTTTGAACAGTACGATAAGTAATACAATTCAGGCCACATATTTAATGTGTCTGGATGGTCGTGACGGTAAAGCGCTTGATAGTCTGTAACATAACATTTGTCAGACAAGGGCGAGTTCCAATCCCATCAAAATGGTTTTTCATTTTTATTATATATTTTTTAGATGCGCACAACTTGTAAAATCCGTGTAATACTAGTATATGTGACAACCCATACCTGTTACATGTATATTTTAGAACGTAATAAAGCTAATCAACCGAATATAGGATGTCAGTAAGCTCGAATTACAATAACGATCGAAATGAGTGAAAATTATAAATATATACCACCGACTTCTGGGTTAGAAATTCTGAACGTTGACCACTGCACTAAACTGTAATCTGATTATAAACAGATATCTGTAAGAACCATATCATTAAAATGCGCTCCGAACGTAATGAATGATAGTCTACCCGCCAAAATGGACTAGTCGGATAGGTCATGGCTCAGAGTTCAAAATTGAACTATAGCGAAGAGGTACACGCTGAAACTGAAAGATAAACCTGATGAACGGATTATGTTGAGGGGGTCTTCTCAAAGACATATTCAACTGACTGACTGTCTAATCACCAGTGCGTTTAGGAAAGAAAATCCTGAATAACGTTTTAAACAAATCACAGGTTGTCGCATACTTTTCATCATTTGGTATAGTCCAGAGAATTTGACACGATTCTCGAACTTCTATTAGCATAATTTAACAGCTAATTTATTGTCTATATTTATAACCCCGGTTGTATGTTTTCATAAGCGGGAGTATCACGAAGACGCTCGAGGCGTAATACCAACACAAATCTAAAGGACCGATATTGCACGATTTGCTTGCGGAAATTTATATATTCAACGCAAGAACCTTGTAATATATTCATGCATAAAGGTCAGGATCATGTCAAATTCGCCGTGCTATAGTTCATATGCTATAGATAAACCACAATCGTTCGGGCGTAACTGTACTTTTAATAATGAAATAATCCAGGTAAAAGGGGTGTATTCGGAAAAGAAATATATTATTTGAAATTGTAGCTTACATCGTCCTCCATGGCGCAGTAGGCTAAGCTACTGCTTATGAAACTAAATAGATTTTTTGTCTGGGTTCGAATCCCACCCATTTTGAATATTTTTTAAATTTTGCTAAATAAAACATTCGCGTACATGTCTATTTTATATATATTTCTATTTCCTTTGTACATTTTTTCTGTATTTTAATCCTTGAAAAACTCCCACGTCAAGACTGTTGAACAGAGATATCGGTTAACGGTCACCCGAACTGTGCTCCCTGTATTACCTGAGTAAACGCTTATTAATGTTGAAGTTTCTAAAGAATAGTCTTAGAGTGGTGATTCCAATTCCAGCGAAACCAATGATGAAAATATTTTGTAATTCAACCCGATTGTCATCTGAGCAATAAATACAATATCCAGGACAGGCCAAAATCGTAAAATAAACGAAACAAAGTATCTTTGTATTTAACGTAAAACATAATTTTATTATTCATTAAGTAATAAAATATATGAAAAAACACTCAGTATTATGATAATAAAATTATTGAAAAAGAGTTTAGCCGCGGACTCGAACCCACAGCCCATATAAAAAGAATGTTCTGAGTACAGACTAGTTCAGAGTATAGATCATCTTAACCACTAGGCCACGCTGTCAACTTGAAAGATAATGTGAATTTATAAGATATATTCATAATATATTGGAAAAATAACGGT
This sequence comes from Spisula solida, assembly GCA_947247005.1. Classification (NCBI taxonomy): domain Eukaryota; kingdom Metazoa; phylum Mollusca; class Bivalvia; order Venerida; family Mactridae; genus Spisula; species Spisula solida. Next base: position 17,569,063 of record OX365946.1, read on the forward strand.
AAATATAGTTTCAACCTTAGCAAATGAACTCGCCCAAAGGTCATATTTCGAAGGTCGTTGTACATCTATACCAGCAAACTATAATGGCAAAAATCAATACCTGTGGTTTATCTAACGGTGTGTACACAGCTAGGGGATTAACTCCAAAAATGTAAGGCGGCCAACTAATTATTTTAGTTCACGGTGTTATTTCTGAAAGCCGTTATTACATTCAACTAAATTAATAAAATGGACATGCCGCTATAATGTATTTAAAACATGTATGTGGCACTTGGTTTCATGGACTTAATCTATTATCACCAGTATTTAAGAAATCGACTATAAAGAAATACATTTTCTGATATCAAAAAATGCATTTTCTGACATCAAAAAATTAATTCTTGATATCAAGAGTTCGATTTCTTGGTTCCAAATATCCTTCCTTGATATCAACTGACATCGTGATAACATAAATTCCTATAAAATTGAATCTATGTTTTGTTTGAATGTCGAATATGACATTGAAAAACTACAAAAATGTATATTTTTCCATAGCTTACCAATTAGGCTCATTTGTTACTATTCACCCTGAATATTACCATAAATTACAAGGCCTTTTGTTGGTGCACATTTACATAATAATTATATAACGAAAGCACCTTTATTTATTAAGTCTCGTCCAATTACAAATCTTACGCGCAACACATACGTATTGAATACTTTATAATGGCATTTAACACATGCGAAAACGTTGTTTAGAAATAACATGTATTTTGTTGGCCTAACCTATTGGGAAATATGTTGCAAGTGGTGTGGTCACATGTTTTATATACCGTTAGATGAACCACAGGAGATTATATGGATTTTTTAAATTATAGGATATTTATAGCATACATTATAATAACTATGCTGTCATCTGTTTGATTTACTGTGCATGAAGTCGATCAATTGAACATGTCTAATGAGAAAACCCCTCGACATAATCCGTTTATGCAGTTTCATTTTTCCGTTTCAGTTTCAGACTGTACAAGTCCATGTTTAACCTCTGTTGTCGACGAATCATATTCCAGGACGGGTGGTATTTTTAGCTACCTACTCCATTATGTTATGTTTATGGGTCGAAATTAAAACCGATCAAAATGTGTAACATTCAGAAATACGGTGCCATTACCTTGATTCCAGCGAAGAACTTCCCACTCAATATTTCGTTTGTATTCTCGTTTATTCGACATCCACATGTGACCTACAAGTTTAAATGCAAGATGCAAAGTTATGGATATTTCAATACAAACGCACATATAAAGATGGCGGGCACATACTTATAAACTTGGTGGATTGAAATGTATTAGCCATTAGTCGGAGAGGCTAAGGCAACGGGGTTAAGCTTTAAGCGTCAATTGGTGCATGCATTTAAGTTTTAAGGAGAATTACACGTATGCTAGAAACTATTATAAACAATACTGATGGTTTGATAATAATTGACCTACATATTAATGTACTCATATTTAGGCTTTACAATTCATGTACTTACATTGAAACCTAACCCTGTTGATCGTGCAGGTATATCGTATTCGTCCATCATTAATTCATCAAGGTTGTCTGAAGGACCTCTTGTCACTACTAATGCATCATCTATATACCTAATACAGACACTAAAATATTATATTAAGTCAGACCAAGTCCAAGCTGTCGAAAAGTATAATAAATTATAATGACTCAGTTTCCACAGCAAAAGGACTATAATGCCTATTTTTAGCTGTCAGAAAGCTGTTTAAAAGCTGAATAGAAAAGATTCAGCCAACAAAAGGCGGAATGCCTACGCTGAATGACCTAGTTACAACAGTAAAACTGCTGAACTACATAAGTTAAATAACAGTATTAAAACGTTGAAAGGCCCGTATAGTAGGATGACCTACTTTCAATTAGTAAAATGACGTAATTGAACAAATCGAGATATCACGTAATGAACAAGTTATTAAGAATTACAAGCAATACAGAAGTCACCTACCGGTTTAAAGCCATTTTCAAAGTGTCTGTTGCCACAGCAACCACAATTACCGCCAGAACCAAAACTGACGGACTGAGGGCAAACCAATATTCCCCTCCGGTCAAAAATCGGCAGGGGTCTTACAACTACGTTAAATGACCCCAGGGGACAAAACTTGACTACGTTAAATGACCTCGGGGGACAAAACACTACATACATAACTTCACAGCTGTACATCAACTCATGAACGAACCAGGTAGGATGCGAATCGCGGGAACGAAATAGTACGAGGACAACCAGCAAATACGAATAAATAACTCCTAGCTCCATAAAACTTTTGGCCCCGGTCAAACAATTAAATACTGAGAAATTATGACATATTATTGATTATGTAAAAATGAAAAACTCCACTATAAACGGAATTGGCGTTTAAATACGAAACTACCGGAAGTAGCACCGCCCCCAACAGAAACCGCGGGACACGCGAGAACAAAAAGGCACAGGAAATATACAACTACACTCGAAAAGGCGCGGAACATGTCCAACATAAAAAACTAACACAGGAACATGTAATACAAAACCGGGCATCCAATCTCGAAAGTCTGCTGCTTAAGTCAGTCAAACTAAAACGGAACAAGAGCCAGTTGGTAAGAAACAAAGTTCTATATCAAAACTATACGGAAGTTTTGCTTCTGCCAATGTGGTTCTGTCACTATGGCACCACCTATACAAAAGTACGATGTGTTTTCTTTTTCGGTATTGTCTCGTTCTGTCATTGTGACATACTCGCTATAACAAAATAACAATACATAAAGGAACGCCGTTTACAATCGCGGTTCTGTCGCAACAGAACAAAACAACAAATATGTTAAAGCATCCTGTTGTAAAGTAATTGTTAAACAGATAAAAGGCACGTTGCTCTTTCGTAATTACGAAGGGGCGACAACAACAAAAGGACAAATGCGACGGAAATAACGTCGAGTTAATTCAATGCGTTCTATAATATAAACAACACGTGACTTCGAGGGTGAAAGTATATAAATAACACGATCCTGGAGTGATATGACTGTTCAAGGGTTGGTTTTATTAACTGTCACCAAATCAGCCAAGAGGTATTTTTTTTATTATTCCTAGCAAAATCACAAGCATTTTACAAAATAAAATATCGACATATGTAAGCGGCACTTAGATTGTCGTAATGATAATTTTACATGCACCATCTCTGTCCGAATAAGCTTCCAGATTTACTAAAAATAGCATGTGAAATACACACAATGATATAAATAGCATTACGGATACTCTTTAGGAGGTGCTTTCCGGACTTAAATAGTACATATTTCTATAAATAGCTCAATCTCGTTTTTGCGATGTGATCGTACAGGCCTATGGGGAAAATACATTGAGAGGTCACGTGGATTTAAATAAAATATATTAGTACATGGTCAATAACAAAAATCCGGAATGTAGTTGTACGCTTGTAATGACAATATAACTGGCACACTATTGTTGTGTTAAGTGGCATAGGCAGTGAGGGAAAATTGAACAATGTATCATTAAACATATCAGCGATAATATCTGGGAATACGAAATAAAATAAACGGAAAACGAACCCAAGAGTGTCATAAAAATGTAAAAACAAATCGACACATTACCAGTTTACAATGTACGAATCTGTTTCGTCTTCGGAGTATGAACATCGAAACTGTAGGACTGGCTTATAAGCATTTTTCAATGTTCCACCGAACACCGCAGTAACTGGTTCATGACGTACTGTCGGAGTAACTATCGGCTTTTTAATGGAATTCACTGGAAATTGACAAATACACTTTAAAAATCATTCATCTAATTTCGGAATTGTGAACTACAAAGTCGGGAATGACGAATTCAAAATATTGAGACTGTACTTAATATTATCTTTTTCTGATCAAGGTATATGTCGCTTCTATTTTCTGTTATATTTCCCTGACCGATTTGTATTATAGTTTTCAAGTTACATAAATGTTTATCACATTGAAGACACTGACATTGAGCAGTCATTAATAACTGCTTAACTATCTCCACCAATGGAGCCACATACTAGTTAAATCAGTCTGGATACATAACTCTTTTGTACGAAAGAGTTTACTGTTTATTTATGAACATTAACCTATCTTACAAGTGTGCGTCTACTAGTGTACACTTAACCTATCTTACAAGTGAGCGTGTACTAGTATACACTTAACCTAACTTACAAGTGTGCGTGTACTAGTATACACCTAACCTATCTTACAAGTGAGCGTGTACTAGTATACACTTAACCTATCTTACAAGTGAGCGTGTACTAGTATACACTTAACCTATCTTACAAGTGAGCGTGTACTAGTATACACTTAACCTATCTTACAAGTGAGCGTGTACTAGTATACACTTAACCTATCTTACAAGTGTGCGTCTACTAGTGTACACTTAACCTATCTTACAAGCGTGCTTGTACTAGTATACATTTAACCTATCTTACAAGTTTGCTTGTACTAGTATACACATAACCTATCTTACAAGTGTGCGTGATACATTTATCAATAACTCGGTCATTACGTGTTTGATTTTCTTGAAATTTTTAACACATGCAGCTTGTACAGATGGAAATACAATTGATTTTATTTCACTTTGATAACAATACACATATTATTATATGGGATCCAACGATTCGAAACTCACGATTCAATGACTTAGGCGATAGTCATGGCATAGAGTGATGGGGGAAAATGTTACATTTTTGCCAAGAGCGAGCAGCGTCCAGAGCCTCATTATGAATGAGTCTTCAGTTGATACGACACAACCTCAGGACCAGAATTACGATAGTACAGTTCAGCCAACTGCACTGAATGAGATTACTGGGATTATTAGATATGTATATGAAACAGTCAATTTCACATCATAACAGTCATGCTGACCTGATACCCCAGCAATTCCTTAGTAATGTCGGTTATGAATACAGTAAATTTCCGCTAATAAGACCAGTCAAAAAGGTTGTCTTAATAGCGAATCGGTCTTATTAGCGGACCATTTTTGTTCTAAATTTAATACTTTGGGAGCTTAAACTGGCAAAAGTCTGCATGATTTCAAAATAATCAAAGTGTTCTTATTAGCGGAACCAACGAAGTAGATGAGGGGTCAATCTTTATATCCCTAGAGTGGATCTGTGTTATGCTGATAATACTAACATTCCTCACACAAGACCAACTAAACAAGTGTGCGTGTACTAGTTGGTTAAGAGTACCCCAGTATGATGCCAGTGGTAATTCAGTCCGCCCAAGATCCTTTTTAGAGATGACACACGGAACAGTAGGTGATACGGGAACCCCAATAGACCTAGTTTCCAGCAGTCAGATCGAACCAACAGATTTAGCCACTGATCAACTATATGACGATTCCCACCTTCACTTGTAAGCAAGACTGGCCTTGTAGATTGCTAGATTTGAGGCGATAGCTCAGAGGTACGGCTGGGATGATAAAGGTAGACTTGATCAGCGCATGGAAGACAAGGCAGCTCGGCTTCTGTTCGGACAGCTACCACCAGAAGTGTTAACAAGTAAACCAGACGTAGTAAAGAAAATGCACAAAATATTCAGGGTTATTGAGACAACCAGAGCGTATGCAGCGAAGTTTAGCAGAGAAATCAAAGAACTGGGGGGGGGGGCAAAATAGGAGTATGTAGCCGATCTGAAGATGCTGTATGATAAAACACATACTTACCGAGACAGAATAATAAGGGAATAAGATCTTGTCAGAAAATTCCTAAATGGGTTGAGAGACGACGAAATCAGATTTGAGAAATAATTTCATAAAGAGCATGACACAAAAGATGACGCTGTCTACCATGTGGTCAACTTTATACAGACTATGAATAGTAGCTCTGCAGGTAGAAAAATAGGGCGGCTAGAAGGGCTATCCAATCAGTAGAAGAGGCTGAAACGGAATTTGGTATGGCGTTGAGTGTACCAGGAAAGGGAGCTAGGCAAAAAACGTCAACACATAAAGATGGATCAGAATATATACAAGCAGAATTACTTGAGAGGCTAGGCCAGCTAGAGGAAGCACACAGAGATTCAACCTAGGAAGTCAACATCTCAGAATAGAAGACATGTAGAGAGCTACAACTGCCACATGACCGGTCATTACGCCCGCGACTGTCCTGAAAGAGGGACATCAGGTGAAGGAAGAGGATTTAACAGAAAAGGCGACGTGAAGAGCTCAGAAGGGAATCTGAATTTAAACTTCCTGAGACCCACCCCAGTGGCAGGGAGGTGGTCCTACTAGTGGATGTCAGCCACAAAGAGAAACCAGAGGTGAAAAGGGTGGATTGTGAAGATCAGGTGGAGCAGGCAGTGCATATGAGAACAGAGAGAGAGAGGGAAGATTTCAGTGACGAATTTAATGGAATGTTAGAGAGTGTGAATGTGTTATTCGCTTTAGATACAGGAGCGGTGAGGACCGTAATTTCCTCCATGGTATTTGAGAAGATACCGGAAGGGAAAGGGCCTAGGTTTGGAAAGTCTCGTAGCTTTCGGAGTGCGAATGGTTCGCCAATTAGAGAGTTGGGCAGAGCAGACTTTCATATTGCGCTAGGAGCATAAAAGGCGGTACATAAAGTAATGGTTGCTGATAAAGAAGATGGTATTTTTGGGTTTCGACATTCTCATGGGTAGTCAGAGAGGACCAGATTATTTGGTGTTGAGCTAGGGTTTGGTAGTTTTGGACGGGAAAAAGATTCCATGTTTCCAGATAAGGAAAAGGAATATGTCCAAGAGGGTCGATGTTACAGATGAGATGTGTATCCAATTTTGGACAGAGGCGGTCAAAGAAGAGTATGCCCAGAGAGAACTGGAAAACCACGAAGGGTAACAGGTGGAGTTGGTGGACAGCTGCAGAGAAAGAATTGTAAGCATTCCGGAGGAAAAGCGTACTAATAAACACAATACCGTTCCCGGTTTCAAGATTCATGACATTTGGCCTTCTCATGTTAATATGACATTCATTTTTGATACTTGTCAAACATCTTTCGTACATCCCTTATATAATTTTACTAAATATACTTATATTCTTATCGTACCTAATAACACAGAGTAGTCTACCACATCAATAAAATACCGTATTCCATCGTTGCATTTACTTGCGTAAATATCCCTTGTGTTCTGACATTCCTGATACAAGTCAGTATTGGAAAGTTCACACACATTTAAACGTGTAGCATTTTCATTAAGCTGCTTCCAGTAATTCAAATCTCCTGAAAGTATAATTAAGTGACCAGCTATCACTACAACACCGGCGCATTAAGTCGTGTAAAACATCGTGAGTTTTCCTGTTCAGTCCGAATTAATCACGTGTCTCTTGACTTCACCCTGTTCCCGATCCCCCGAAGCTCATTAATTCAATCGGGAGTACATCGTCGGGGCAGAAAATGGGACAAAGGTTTTACCCTAGCTCCGATTAGACTCCTTGGTTATTTAACGTGCACGGTGTATTGCAGTGATACACGCGAGACTACCTCTGGTTTTCCAAACAGCTCTAGTTGGGTGGAAAACTGAAAAATGTTTCAGAAATGTGCCACGACCGTGATTCCAACCAGGGACCTTTCTATCAGTAGTCAAGATTTTCTTGTATTACATGTAAGCCGTCGTGTAATGATATACAAAATGTGTCTGTGTAAACCGGGTAGCTACTTTAATAAAGGGGCATGCAATATAACATGTATAACGGTGATGTTATGACCATTATTAAAATCGTGTATGTCTTGCTGTAACTGCATATCACACCAACAACAAAATGACATCGCAAACTGTTTTAATAATGCATGTGTTACATATATAGAGGATATTTGTTGATTTTTGTGTAAGATCCAATTTTATTTCACCGAATGATCACAGAAAAACAATATTTTCACGAGTGGCGTAGCCACGAGTGTAAATTTAATTTTCTGTGATCACGAGTGAAATAAAATTGATCTAACACCAAAAATCAACAAATTTTCTGTTTATTATATGCCTCAATTTCTCTTAAAATGTGCCGTTATTGGCTTAATTGGAAACAATCACGTCGAAGTTGGAACGTCACGACGTGAGAATTATGACGTCCTGATGACATATTTTAAAGCCCGGCGCCGTTGACGTTACGTTTCTTTTTCTGCATGATACTGGAACCAGCTTCAAAACAGTGAAAATAACAAAGTGATAATTTCGCTGTTATTTTCACTGAAAAACTCCATAATCCATTGAAAGCAAATAATAATGAAGGTTATTTACATTCGCCTCTAAGTAACCAAATGCAATGTTATTTTTAATGTGGCTACGTTAATTATTCAATTTTCTAATACATGTACAAAATATTGAGCTGTTCTAAAAATACGGCCAGTTTACACATACAATGGTATCCAGAAACCGGACTATGTCGATCACTCTAATACTATTTTTCATAAAGGGTAAGAACAGGACAGCAACATTTACAATGTATGTTTGGTATGTCCTTAAAATATCAGGTGATTTGCTCAAATGACAAGATACCATAAATAATTCCAAAGTCAGCAAATCCCTGCATTCTGGTTGGCTAAGACATGACGTTTACACATCAGTCATCCTCCGCTTTCGCCAATCGGGACCATCGGAAATTACTGAAGTAAGCGTTCTAGACGAATGTGTGTGGAATAAGTCAAACTGCAAAGGCCCATTACAGCTGTGCAAGCTCTTGTAGCTTAATTTGACGTAGAAAATTACCTACCTATATGTGCATCCACTGATTTTGTGTTTACGTATCGTATTAGTAATTATCATATGTTTGACGTCGCGGCAGCGTAATAAAGCCATTATTTATTTTTGATTATACACAAGTGTAATAAAGCTTTGACGTGACGTCACTCAAAGTATAGGCGACGTCGTCATAGTTGCGCGTTTATTATAGTGAAAATAATTAGCTATTTCATGTTTCGGCCAGAAATGGCTAACATATGACAAAAAAATATTACATTTGTGACTTTCCACATTATGAAAAACACTCATGTAATATCCTCTATGTATCACAGCTTCTAAACACATTTTGTTTATCTAACGTAATTCACCAAACGTCACGTTATGGTGACGTCACGTATACAACGTCATTAAATCAAGCTCATTATTAAAAAAGCGCGGGCGTAAATTCAATGTTTTCATTGATATTTATGTGATTAAGCGTCAGTTTGGAATTATAAGGATTAAACGACCATTTGTTAAAGTTCACTGATGTGTAAACACCCGATCAGGCACACATTTAACATAAAGCCCCAGGCCACAATTCCACGAAAAAAACTTAAGTTTTTGCTCAGCTGAGTCTGCTATTTTAAAAACCTGTGTTTAGAGTTAAATGACTCAAATATATACTGGTATATATTGTTTGATTTCAGTCAAGATGCCCATTTTACCGAGCAATACATAAAAATTATAAAGTCCGATTTTTACAGAATATAGTGTTTTAAAGTTATAAACAACTAAAGTAAAATCTTAAGTCTGTTATAACAAGCTCTAATACATGGTTCGTTATTGTTTATTACTGTTAAATTTCCATGAGCATTTTATACAAAGTTCTCCAACTGTATTATAATTTAGCAATAAATACACAGTTTCTGGTATCAATCTACATCACAAGACTATAATTGTAGTCATATGATAAATTCAAAATAGCAGACTCAGCTGAGCAATAACTTAAGTTTTTTCGTGGAATTGGGGCCTGGGGCTTTACTAAATGTGTTGCTTCAGATCGGGTGTTTACACATCAGTGAACTTCAACAAATGGTCGTTTAATCCTATAACGTACCTACACAGTATGTAAACGCTGAGCGGGGCCAGGTAACATGACGTCGTATGCAAAATGTAAATACTGCACAATGTCTACCCTTTTAAATGGTCATTTTGATACCGAAACCTTTCAAATACCTAAAATACAATTGGTAATGACACAACAAACGTGTCCTCGTACAAAATCTGGATTTGTTAAGCAATGTTGTTGTGCAGTTTCACTCCTTACACTTTTCTTGTTTCATGTTTCCCTGGTGTCCAATGCATGTAATTCATAGTATGTCGGACTGATCAATGGTGATTCTAATTAAGTCATTAGGCATCGTCTTGTAGCCTCGTCCAGTGTCTCGGTACCTTTTTAATCTCTGATTATACTAACATGCATATTCGAGTCTCTGATGAAGCTTGGTGATTTATCTTCTACTTTGTAGTGGGTGAACAATTGTAATCAAATTTGAAACATGTGCGTGTTTGTTTTGAATCACTCGGCGCCATGACTTAGTGTGTTCTATCATTTGTTTCGTACTGAAACAAGGGTACACATGCCATTTTACTTGTTATGGAAATGAATATGACTGATCCCGCTCATGCGTTGGTTGTTTGTTATAGTAACAAAAATATAGAGTTTATATACATGAATATCTTACAGAATTATACCGGGTGTTTCATAATATCTGTCCCCATTACAACCAAATGCCATGAGCTCATGCTTGATCTACCATGACATTTTCATATAACTATGGAAAACTGTCATTTATAATATTTTACATGTAGCATAACTATCTTAATGTCAACGCAACCCAGGAATTCGATTCTTGTAAATAGTCATGTTTTCGTTAAGTGTTACAATGACGTTCAAACTAATTTTCCCCCAAATTAATAATATAGCATGTTAAGTATTGCGTTGTATAACCAGTTTAATAGTGTTTACCAACAAACTGTTATATCGATTTGAAAGTTTAGTTTATAATTCTAACACGATCCGCGGATTAATCCTATAAACATAGTGCAAACAAGAGCATGTTTTATTACCCCCATATAACATACCTCTCAAATTGGCTGTTACTATTTACGCCCCGTATCACGTGACATATTTATAAATGAATGAACGTAAACTTTATAGTAAACCTTCTACGAGTCGCGATGGCAAGATAAGTTGCACGAGAATCCAGTGTTACAGCTATGACGCATTTATTTTTAGAAAATCCAATATACTCTCGAAACTAAGTTTCATTAAAACTTCTGATAATCAATTCATTTATATTTTTCTTTTCATGAAATGGATACCCTATACTCGTGTTATTAAAATTGTTTCAATGTTTAGCATGTGTTATTTCCTTCAGAAAATTACGTAGATCGTTTTCATTAACGAGGGAGGTTATTGTACCAGCTAATAAGCCACTCAATTTCAGCGTGGAATTATGTTCAATGTCACATGGGTGAAAATGGAATGCGTACAGTTAAATAGTGCGGGATATTATCGTATTTAGAATCGAAATAAAAACTCTGTTCTTGTATTTTGTCGGTGAATAAAACACGCTACGCACTCGTGATTTAATTTTTCCGCATCCGAACTCCTGCCCATGTTTTATTCACCGACAGTATACGCGAACATATTTTTATTTCTTAAACAACAATTATACATGTATTAACGTAAATGTAACAGTTGCATTGGTTACCAGTTGCTTAACAACGTAAGAACAAACCATAACAAATACATTCTCGCTTATTGCCATGCCAGCAGGTGACTAGTTTTTGACTTGTATTCTTTCCAAATAATTGTTTTAAATTCATCAATAGAATCTTCAGTCTAAAATAATCACCAAAAGCCACAAATAAATTTAGAATAATAATTTAGAAAGAATAATAATAAAAAATCTGTTAACATGGTTAAAAGCGAAAAAGTATGTTTTATTTGTGTTGTTTCGTCGCCTTGCTAATCTTGACCAGCCGAGCACAGAAAACATATAAGCGGCACAGACAATGTCCAACGTAAATATCTAGCAACTACAAAAACACGGCATCCGTCCCGAAAGTCTGAACAAAACTTAAAAATGTCCGCTTTATCTTCAATTTAGTATATGAAAATGTCGTATTTATTAAATCAAGCATTTGCTCATGGCATTCGGTTGTAATGGGGACATATATTATGAAACACCATGCAGTTGAACATAAACCTCAGTTTGATGTGTGTTGATCTTTGCAAAGTTTCAGTCCAAAATTATGAACATTGCAAACAATATAGCAACAGTCTGGTACCACAAGCTTCTAGCTCTTTATTATGATAAAGCAAACAAACCTTTAATCGCGGGTATCCAAATAAAACCATGATACAAGTATGAATCGAAATCGATACAGTCCAAATCCATATACTGTACATCATCTACAGTTGGTATTATGTATTGTTGACCATTCGGGAAGTACTTATGCCATCCAACAGCCCAAGATCTATCGCTAAGCTTGACGTCGATTTCTTCGAATACGTGAATACTTGGCGTATCAACTAAAGGTTGCTCACAGGCTGAAAAACAGCGTTATGGAAAGATGAATATACTTTTAGTCTAGGCTATGTTTTATCAATATTCAATCACAGTGAGGTTTTTGTGATTGTGTCGGAAAAATAAGATTTATCAGTCTATTAATTAACCACATGTCTTGATTGTGCATAACGCTGACTTGATAATCATAATGTGCACATAATTGAAATACATTTAATCAAAGCTTTCGTAATTTGAAGAACTAACACAATGCCAATCCGAGCTATGAAAGTAGCCTGCCTTCCTCTCCCAAAATATTGAACTATACAAGTAAACTGTATGTTTCTAAATGACCAAGATTATTTGTTCATTCTATTTTGTTCTTGTAATTAGGACACCATCATATTCATTTTCAGATTTTAGTGATATCACATCACGTTTCAAGCAATGAATCTTATTTTATGTGTTCGGAGGTATTTCCTATTGACATAACCAACAGCTCCGGTGGCTGCCTGCTGAACAAATATGATACTTGTACATTATGAATAGTAATACAATCCACTTTCAAAAAGTGTGATTTTCAAATGAAAGTAAAAATTTTACAGATCAAAACAATTTAAAAATGTTTATAAGTTGAGAATCGTGTAGAAACCAGGTGAGTGAAAAAAAGGTCTTGGGGGGAACCACCAAAAGTACAGGCATAAAAACATAATTTGCAAATTAGAATGAAAAAAATACATTGATGCTTCTTTGACATTGAATTGTACAAATAAGAGAACCGTACGTTTCTCGCATAATACAAATATACTGCCCAGTGGTTATTACACTTTACACTTCAAAAGTAAAGCACATCCTTCAAATAGTAGATACTAAGTTATTATAATGCATATTTGGAAAATGTCGTAATTGAGATATAATAATATGTTATTATTACAACTTTGAAAAATATATCCAAGTAACTTACGATCTCTGAATTTTCTTTCTGCAATGAAAACAATGTTGCGATAAATGTTAGAAACATTATCATGTAACGATAAATACAGGATCTTGCATGAGTGTTCATTACATACGAGTTTTATTAAACGAGTGGACAAAATGATATGACACAAGGCTTTGCCGATGCATAGTCTCAAAGTACTAATTTCGATGATTCACTATCATGTTGTTCAATGTTTTCAGAGTGTCTGTGTAGAATTTCAGGGTTAAGTATTGAAGGATATTGATATTGCACATAGTTTTAGTGTGCGACCAATCAAAAGCCGATATATACGTACGTTACGTTGCATTAAAGACTAGATTTTTTGACTAAATGATACAAAAAGTTATCAAACATATTGTACCTGTAAAGTAAGTGGTATGTTGTATTATATTCCATTACAAACATGATGGCAGAACATGTTAAAATGAATATAATTTTAGCTTATTGATTCATTTCGAGTGGTATTTCAGTACGTTTTGACTCATATAATTATAATGTTCTCTGCAACATAGATTCTTCGTTTTAAAGAAGAAATACTAATCTTCAAGTTGAAAACACAATGTTGTCATGGTTACACAGATGAACGTTTAAAAGTATAGTTAGTTTGGGTATGGAAACGTATGTGTGTCGTCTTGTAACGTATATGTCCATCAACAAATGTTGTTGTATCCTCACCAAAACAACATGATATGTTCATTAATTTCAAACAAAACAATAATTCATCAATATGATGACACGTTTATTCAAGTTTTAGCACAAAAATATCGTTATGAATCTCCAAATGTATCATCTTTACACTGTAAAAAAAGTGTTTAGGGCCTAAACACTTTTCATTACGCGTTAGCTGTTTTCGTTTTCTTACGCATTTAGATAGCTAAACATGTAACTCAGCTAATCAAGTAATGAATTGCGTTTAGGTGCTAAACATGTTTATACCCTAAACATGTGTCTTTCCTAAACTTGTAACCGAATAATGTGTTCAGACAGTAAACACTGTCCATGCTCAACATGTAAAAAACAAACATGTTTAGGTGGTAAACACATTCAGAATCTAAACATGTAATGCGACATCAAAAGTATTGGTGCATATTTTATTTCATAATATGTTGTGTATAATTTCTTTACCAAAGAATGGGCGGCTTAAATACCACATCTTAATTTATATTTTGAAATTTATGTAACATTTTATAATCTAACTCTTTTTCCCCACCATATATATATATTACTTAGATAGACATACTATTGGATAAACATAATATTTTCACCAATTGAATGTTTGTATATAGTAATTTTATATTTGTATTACCTCCCTTTAAACGGATACCCGACGTTGATACTTCGTTTTAACGCTCTTTATCTTTTTAAAAGATATTTCTTGATTTAAATGTCCTTTTAAATGGGATATAGGATGTCATAGGATATTTCAACTATGACAGGAAAATGATGAAAAAGTAGCCTTACTAAATAGCAAACAATGTCTCGCGAAATCATGTTACAATAGTCTTAAACATACGTAAAACGTCTAGATCACATAAATATTATGATATCACAAAACAGATCTTATGACCTTATGATCTTATACTGATTTCTCTGTTTCTGTATGTTCAAACTTTAAGGCATGCACGCAGTTTGGTTTTAACTGAGACGTTTACATTCAGTATGCGTATCGCATAAACATCGTCTAGGTATCCGTTTAAAATAGCCACTATACACAAAGTTTAACGGGTTTAGGTAGAAACACGTCTCTCAGCTAAACCCGTTTTTACAGTGTATAGTGACGTAACGTATCTGTTGCTAACGTAAAGCTGTTATTGAAAAGTAACTCAACATAACGTTCCAGCTAAATATTACAAATGGTTTCAAACATGTTTAATGTAATAAGCAGACTGCAACATAACAATAAGGAAACCACGGTTTACATATATTATATGCCAAATGGTACTTGTCAAACAGGCGTGGGATATTCACCTCGTCTGTATCTAAATTGCGAAAGGATCCCTAAATATAATAGTCCATGGGCCAGTGGGGTAAAACCTCCCCCCTAGGGAATTTCGGACACTATATTTTTCTGAAAGCCTATGGTCAGTAGAGTATTTTTCCAAAGTCTGCACTTTGGCCGTTGGGGCGTTAAGATTTTTTGGGATAAAACGTTAAAAAAATTAACGAAAGTGTCAATTTCTGGAATTGGTTAAGTACAATCACATTTATTAAGTTATTTTGAAATTAAACACTTTCGTGGGTTGACATTAACTTATAGTTTAAGTTTGCAAAATTTTAGTCCTGAGTTATTATGCGAAATGGGATCTTTTTTGGGTAAAACCTTAAAAAATACATGAAAAAGTGCGAATTTTGAGAATCGGTACACTACAATGACACAATACAGCGTCATTGATCCATTTATTTGGTAATTATGAAAGGCTTTGACCTGCCAATACTTTTCCCAAAGTCTGCACTTCAGACATTGGGGCGTTTAGCAGGGAAAGCAAAAATAAGGTTATCTCCCCCTGTTAATAAATAGTGTACAAATGGTAACAATGTATTCACTTAACTTTGCTAATAACACATCGTGCCTTATAGGCCATTGTATCTAGATACAAATATGGGGTAAGGTAGACAAAATTGCAAAAGTTTTGTTACAGGTGGCAAAAGTACCAGACATGTATGTATTAATACGTGTTAAAACCCGCAATCATGGAAATGGGGGGAAAGTAACCAAATCAAGATGGCCGCCAAGATGGCCGCCGTTTCAATATATTGCTTTGTATTGGCAAAATCTAGGCAATTATTGAGCGTAAAGAGCTCAAGATAATATGTAATATTTGTACTAGAATGTTTTACAAATTATATGTCCAACAAATTATGTAATACATTTAACTATTATAGACGTATTGTTACCAAAAGGAGGCCCGAAAGGGGTATTTTGAGAAAAATGTATCATAAGATAAAAACAGGTTTGTATATTTATTCCAGTATTCCATATGGCTGAACAAGACACTTATAAAATGCATTTCAGATGATCTAACATAATTTTACATAATTAAATCATTTAAAAGAACTACTTATCAGTCAATTGAGGCCCTAATTTGGATATACTCAATCATGAAAAAGTAGATAAAGTTAGCGTTATCACGGTTTTATCGGTTAGACATATAGCTGGTATCTGAAATGTAGGTACCCTACATAGACAGGAATGTGTGTGTCAATAAGTGCTAGGTGCCCAATGGAGCCCGGCCGGGGTTTATCGAGGAGGAGTATTAAGTAATCACTAAGCATGGCGTTTTAAGTAATCCACAAAAAGGTCACAGCCGACACAAGGAGTGTTAGGTACTGTACTGTGCAATGAATGGAATAAAATGCCAAGCTAATGATGTTAGAGACCACAAGAAGCAAATCATGAATTTTCCGATCACTGTTAGATACACCATACCGTATGAATTGGCTATTCCAGGCAATGTTAGAAATCCCACAGAGCGAGTAATGGCTGTATAAGTTATTATTAACCTGCGGCCGCAGGTTATATTGGATTGCCAAAAGTAAAATGACCATGGAGGGGCACGTGACATGTTCTCGATTTCAAAAATAATATCCTAAAAAAGAAGCATTTTGTAAGAATGTCGTGAACCAGACTAATTCCATTATTCCATGCGGATAACATCGGTATTTATCGCATTACAATAGTTTATTTACCAAAGAAAGCAGAACTATTCCGAAATTTCACTTTGAACGCGAGACCACGAATCTAAACAGCAGGTGTCTGCAGCTGCATAAGATTCCCAGTCAGTAATAAATATAGTGGGTAATGAATGCACTACATCCCGTAGAGAACACATCGCTAGATTAACAGAAGCATGGTATTGATACATGATAAAAAAATCTAATTCTTTTGAACTTGTTCATTCGTTCGGCACATACATTTAACACAACCAAATAATTGGAGGATAATCGGTGTTGTCCGATTTTACATGTATTGGAATTATTTTGACAGAAACATTAATTTAAACTTACACCGGAATAAATTCGAATTGCATCCAAACGGCAAAAACCACATCCTAAACAATACAACTAAATTACAAGGCCGCAGGTAATCACCCGCAGGAAACTTTTTGACTTGTATTCATTTATTTACTATATGCTTTATACTGCCGGAGAGTTACATTCAAATTAAACAATGACGGTTTCGGTTTTTGATTTTTTGTTAAGTTTTGTATGCATTTTTTTTTTGCAACGTTATGTTTAGGTACAAGTCAAGATCTAAATTGCGAAATATCTTCATTGGCTTTTTGTGTACGCGGTAGTAGATTATATCCTGTTTCAGTATTTAAGTAGCCAATAAAAAAAACAGTGCTTCATATTCATTTATGTACTATCGTATATGGTTTATACTGCAAAAATTGCGCCGGAGAGTTCCATTCAAATTAAACAAAGACAGGTTCGGCTATAACTTTTTTTTGTTTAGTTTTGTATGCATTTGGATTTTGTGCAAAATTATTTTCAGATAATATCAGCGTATCGACCTTGTCTATTATGTCGAGTTACGAGGTTTTAAGTCGCTTTGTACCAACAGAATTGTGACATCATTGTTAACAATATAACTGGATACGTTTTGTGCACGCATTGGTATCATATTGCAAAATAATTGTCGACCGACGTGGTTTTAAATATAGCAAATACTTTATCAATATATACGATGGGCGTTCAAAATGTATTGTTCATGTCCTTTGAATTGTTCTAAGACAATATTTAGAATTATTCTACGACTAATGTTTAAAATGTGGATATTTCTTCTCTATGCATGGAAATTGCATGGCTTACGCCAAAAATTAAGTAATATGTATTGAACTAAGGTATACTCGAGTATACTGCCCTTATTTTCATTTTGAGCAGAATTTGTTGTAGTTGTTAAGAAAAATAAACGTCATCATTCATTAAACTGCAACATACGATACTGAATTCGTATGTGTGCCTCAGAGCTTAAAATAAAAATGAATTTATTTGTTGTCTACGAGTAAGACGGTCGACAACAAGAGAGACCAGTCTTGTTCATACAAAATAATACTTGTTTGTTCACGCACCAATGACTTCGTATCAATTATGTTTTGTTCGCAAATACTTCCCAGAAATTAATGTTGATGACCCCCACACGGTTTAATTTCGGCCAATGTATGTTAGATTTGAACATTATTTTCGGCATGTCGCGTATAAACAGGCGCTATCAGCTTTATTCCGCAAAGATAGCACGCGAGATTCTTTGAATAGTAAACTTCAACCTTCGTAGTCATTCACAAATTCTTAGATCCAAAAGAAATCTCGATATCGGGATTTGCTGGTAAGAAATATAACATCACTACTCACCTGTCATCAGTGTTTACCTCTGTTGGGTATTCGTCACTCGGTGGCGTATTCGTCGGGTTATACCGTGTGTCCAAGGAATACTTTCTTGTGCAATATGCCAAATTTTAACCAATAAAACTAATAAAAAATAACAACTAGCGAGTTGGTCTCATTTTTACACATATATTCGCGACTTTAAAATTATCTTATTTTGTACTAAAAGGACACCAAATCCTGTTTTTATGGCAGGCATGCACATTATTTTAATCATATGCAAAAAGGTTTATATCCCGAAATGAAATTTTAGTGGAAATTTGTTCTCTTATTGTGTGTCTATTACTAACCCTTGAAAAAGACAACAACCTGAAACACCAATCCGGTAATTGCAATTTCGTGAAATTTTCAGGAAATTAGTTGAATGGTTGATGGTGCCATAAACATAAAACGAAATCTAGAAATCAACGAATTTTGCGACCGAAATACATTATATTATATTGAACACCCCTCGTACATGCGGCATGCAGTTGGAAATTTATTGCACATTCAATGTATAGTGCTTTTAAAAGGCACACTTTGTAGCTTTCCTGAAATAGGAGTGGAAAATATGTATTATGTGCAGGTGTTCTGTACATTATTTCAATCTGTTTTACATGTTAAATTGAGTTCATGTGTATAGATTTTGAAACACTCTGTATGTATCATCTGTCCCTCATATGTTTTAGTATCTGATCTCACTTGCCCTGTTCACACTGTCCCTCCCCTTCTTCCTCAACTTTACAACTGTCTGTTCAGAGAGTGTCTTCTTACAAATCACACATAATTCATCCATCTAAAATAGAAATGGGACTATTACATTCAGTAAGCATGTTACGATGTATGTTAATCTGACTTTGGAATTTCAAGTTTACATACTACATTAAATGGTTTGTATTCAAACCGAAAATCATGCTTACTTTGGAAATATGAGTAGCTTATTTGCAAATATCATGAAAAAGCAAATTACTAGCATGTTTTATTTATTCATTAAACACCCGTTTGTGTCTTAAGTTGTAGTTAGTGTTATTATATATATAGATGAATTTCACTTCACCTTTTTATGAGTTATGTAAATGGCTAAAGGTATGTATATATGCCGATTTGCTTTAAATAAATCTATTCAGGTGACTGCGATGTTATACATCGATAATCTCCGTGGTAATATTCATGATGCTGACCTCACACCCTTTATTATGGTTATCTTCAAGCAAAACGTAATAAGTATATAGAATAACAAATACATGTACATGTATAACTATAATCGTTCTACAATGTGTTTCACTCCTACAAAATGAAGATTATTGTTTATTTAATAATACTTAGTTAAAACTTAAACATTTTATCTGATAAGAAATATTCGTAATATGAAAAAACAATTAACTTAAATTTTAAGACAGCTACGTAAATTCTATAGATCTATTCCAATTCTAGCACTAATTGAATTCATACTGGGTTCCTGTATAAGTATACAGTGTATAAACAAATTTATAGTAAGACCTAATGGAAGAGAAACTTTGTGAAATATAAAGTACATTTATTAGATCTATCATGTTCTAGACGGATATTCAATCTGCAGTTTCTTGTCATATTATGTTATCCTATCGATAGAATTTGCTCACAATTTGTATATATACACAATATCATGCTAGGAATAGAATGACGTGAAAAAATACACAATTTTTGCCGCTTGTTTAAGAGATAACTTCCAAAACATAACGGCACTTGTGAAAAATTCGTTAAATTGATGGCACGAACACGCTTCCGCACTTATTTTTTTGGTTCAGCAGGTAATCTTTATTAATTTCCATTTTTGTTATTTAAAGCGTATAATCGCTATTTTTATATTACCGTGACTTTCAAATAGATAAATATAGACAAATTTATCATTCAACCAAAAAAAAACCTCAAACAAAAGAATATTTAGATTCCTCTACTTTCCGCAAAATCATGCAATTTCAAATTAATTTGCTATGTGTGTGCATGTACACATTCCCATAATGCCATGCCTTGTGTAAATACATCATACTTACTTCAAATGAACCCTTTCAGCTTTATTTATGATAAAAATACATCGATTTTTAACCCGGATATCGATTGTTTATAACTTTACCTTCCATTTTATTATGATGTCATCCGTGACGTCATCGAAAAATACCGAGTATGGAAAACCGTTTACGACATCGTCGCTGATGTTAAAAAACGATAATCAAAACTTGTTTTATACAACTTTCCCCACATATTTCAAGGTGCGAGTTTTAATGGTATGTATATATAAACGTATACTATCGTCCAGTATTGAAAAAAAATCTTTTGCAATTTTGTCTAGGTCAAATTTTATTTTGAATGGACTATTACTGTATTTTGATTGCAATTGTGAATACAAATAAAGACATATTCCCAAAATGTATTTCAACATTTAAATGCACAATAAGTGGGTCTATTATGTAAAATGGCCATCGAAATGGCCGCCAAAATGGCCACCAAAATGGCCACGAAAAATCATTAAAATATTGAAAACAGCAGCTCTACTTATTTACAAGTACTCGCAATATGATTTTGAAATAGTTTTCCCCTTTTCACTTTGTTTGTAATGTATGTTATAGTTGGCATCAGTAATATATGTATGGAATGTGTTTAAGGATGTTGGAGCGCTTAGGATCCCACCTTCAGAATTTGCTCAAATTTTGCCAGGAAGTAAAGAAATCTATACTGACACAAAATATGATGAAAAAACACTAGGTCACGGAACTCGTTTTTCGGGTAATCAGCCCTGATTAAAGTGTGTATGAATTTTTTTTATAATTCCATGGAAATTGGTAAATTGGTGGTGTCGTTCAAATTTGACATTTTTAATTGATGTCTGAGATCTAAATAATAAAATATGTTTTAATACTGTTTGGGTACACATTGTTATACATGATAAAGATACCAAAAAAGGATATATTTAATTTTGGTCTAATATATATTGCTCTTTTACCCCACCCACTTCATATTTCATGCAGCAAAATAGCACCCAGGTAAAATCCTAATAACTTTTTTCCCCACCTTAAACTTTTTTTAATATTTTGTTAAATAAGTCTAGTGACATAGATCTTCAAAATTATGCAATAAAAAATATATGTCACCGCAATTTTTGTTTTTATTTTGGTTAAATGTGGCTAAAATGCTAAGAAAATCAATGAAAACGCTTAAAAATAAATGTACTGAACATGTAAATATCGCGAAAACACATCAACACACAATAAACAAACATTACCAAATGAACCTGACTTCCAAAAAAGTCATTTGGCATAAATAGCAATATTTTTATTTTTTTAACCCACCCACCTATTTTGTAATGTAATATTTTCTCGGAATAGAAACCGTCA
This sequence comes from Spisula solida, assembly GCA_947247005.1. NCBI lineage: Eukaryota > Metazoa > Mollusca > Bivalvia > Venerida > Mactridae > Spisula > Spisula solida. The sequence continues at coordinate 17,591,022 of OX365946.1, forward strand.
TTTCGATTAGAATTTTCTAATTTTATTGCATAATTCTTATCAAAACTGTTCAACTTGATTTATTTTAAATTATTTTGACACATTTTACATTTATAAGGCACATAACGTACTATGACAAATGACGCATGCGCATTGAACCGCTCCAGCATCCTTAATTATATATATTTTACAAGAGTGGGTGGGGTAAATATACATTCAAATTGGACAAAATTTAATGTTATTGTACAACTATTCGTTATGACACAATAGCTGTGCATCATGGTTGTGTCATGAATGGCTGTTCTGAGTTGTTGCGAGTATCCAATAGGACCAGTTATCTCTGTACTTTGTAGTTGCCACTACACAGAGTGCACTAAATGAGATACCACATGATAGTGCACATCCTATAAGACCATGGATATGTGTACCTAGTGATTGTGAGTATGCAGTATAGTACTGTTTGCGCATGGTGTGTGTGAGTACCCTACATCACCTAGTGGTAATGACTACCAAATACGAAGTCTGCATGAACATAGTGGTTGTGGGTACCCATTAGGACTAGGAATGGATGTACCTTATGAGTACCTAATAAGACTAGTAGTTTATGTGCAAGGTGGTCGTGAATACATATACTCGTATGGACTAGGAATAATTTATCCAGTGTTTATAATTGCCTAACAAGATCAGGAATGTTCTACTTAGGCACTAAGTAGTCAATATGACCAGGAATATATTTACATAAGAATTGCAGGTACCCACTTGGACTTGAAATGTATGTACATAGTCGATATGAGTATTTAATTAGACCATTGTTCATGTACTTGGGGTAAGTGAAAACAAATGGTCACAGCTGGGGGTTGGGCATGCTCACTGCTCAATAAGACCAGGAATGTATCTCCATTTTGCCAATAGGACGAGGACTGGGTGATCCCAATAGTTGTCTGCACTCAATAAGACCAGTAATGTATATAACTACTAAGTGGTTGAGAGTGCTTAATTTGATCAAGAATGTCTTCACATGATGATTTTCAGTATCTAGCCGGAACATGAATGTCTGTTAATAGTGGTTTTGGGTACCCAATACGACCAGGAATGAATGTATATACATGGTAGTCAGTACCCACAAGGACCAATAATGGTATGTATCTAGTGGTTGTGAGTACCCACTAGGACTACGAATGTATGCACCTAGTGGTTATGTATTCCTGTACATGATGGTAGCGGTGACCAAATAGAACAACATATGACCACGCCTAGTTGTTGTTAGTACCCAATCAGACCCCAAACATCTGTACACTGTGAGTTTGAGTATCCAATAGGAACAGGAATACATGTACAAGGTAGTTGGGGTACCCACTATAACTAGGAATGTATGTATGAGTATCCAGTAAGAACATGATAGTATGTACACGGGGTAGTGATTACCTAATAGGACAACAAATGGTCGCACCTAGTAGTTGTTAGTTCCTAACCCGACTACTTATTTTGTAATGAAGGTTTTGAGTAGCACATATGTTATGAGTGCTAAATAAATCCAAGCATGTCTCTACATGACGCACCTGAATTGTCAATTGATGGTCGACAGTATCCTACAAGAATGTCTGAACCTAGTGGTTATGAGTATCCTAAACGACCAGCAATGCAGTACATGGTGGAAATGAGTACCCAATTGCACCCATAACGGCTGTACATGGTGGTTTTGAGTATATAATAGGACCAGGAATGTCTGTACATGGATGTTTAAGTCCCCACTAGGACTGGGCATGTATGTACTTCAATAAGCAGAAACAATTACCCAATTACAACATGGTAATTGTGACTACCAATTGAGACAAGAAACGGACCAGCAATATCTGTATAAGTATGGTGGTTTTGAATAGCAAATAGAACTAGAAATCATATTGACTATGCATATCGAATAAGACCAGGACTGTCTGTGCATAGTTAGTAACCTATAGTACCACTGATGTCTGTATAGGGTAGTTTTTGAGTACTAAATACAACCGATATTGTATGTAAAGGGTGGTCCTAGGTACCAATTAGGACAGGGTATGGATGTACCTATTGGTTTAATAATAATGTACCCAACATGACCAGAACTGCCTGTATATGGTTAGATTTATTTATTTTTGAATATCCATAAGACTAGGTATGTCCGCACCCGATGTTGGCAAGTAACAACTAGGATACCAATTTCCAAAAATCACACTTTCCATTGATTTTTTTGGTAATTTTCCCCCAAAATATCTCATTTGGCAATATATATTTGAAATCTTAAACTGCATGTTACTACAAATTTATCCCATTAATATATTTACAAAATAATTATCATAGGAATGGTATTATTGTAATCTACCGATTCCTAATATTCGCACTTTTCGGTTTATATTTTTTCATGTTTTACCCCAAAAATATCACACTTTGCATAATAACATGGCTTTAATTTTTTGCAGTCTGAAACTGCAAAATAATACCTTCCTATTAGAGTATTTGTTTATAAAAAAATTATTAAATGACAATGTAGTCCACAGATTCCAAAAATTCGCACTTTTTATTATAATTTAAGTGTTTTACCCCAAAATAAGCCATTTTGCACAATAGCAGCAATTTTTTCAGTCTAGATAGGACAGGTTAATATCTACCTGTTACAGGGATTTATTTTAAAATAACATAATAAATAAGATTGTACTTTTCGTTTATATTTTTTGACGTTTTACCCCAAAATATATTAATGCCCCAATGGCCAAAGTGCAGACTTCAGGAAAATACTCCAGGGACCATATGCTTTCAGAAAAATATAGTGACCAAAATTTCCTAGGGGGGGTCTTCTATTGGTGGCTCATGGACTATAAGCTGTATGTGTTCAGCACACAACATAAAATGAATGAAGAACTTCACTTACAAACACCTTTTCTCAGTTAAGTTTGAATTAAGACCAAATTTAGCAAAATAGAATTGGTAGTAGTGAAAAGTTATTGCATTAAACGCCACCGTGTTAAATAGTCCCCACTATCTTAGAGGAAGTTAACTGGGAACATCATACACAGTCTAGATGGGACTGACGGAGATGCAGCTTGAACAAATAGAACAAATAGAACCTGAGTCACTTAAAATAGCATAAATCATTATATTTAGTCAATATTTATGTCAGGATTTGTACATAAAAAGCGAAAAAACAGGTACGTTACGTAGCTAAACAGATACGTTACGAGTTGTTATGAAGCTTTTTATTTTAATTAAGTGCTATAATTTCGAAATTAGTTTCTTCATATCAACACCAATTATAGAATGTGTGTTTTCAATATGATAATATTGAAATTTAGCCATGATTGACGAGAATTAACTCGCGTTTTAAGGTCACCCTCTGATTCTCCAAAAAGCACCATCCGAATATGCACGTATGTGCATTCAATATGACGATGAGTGATCTCTGGAAGTCATTTTCCCATAGTTGGTCACTTAACAATGTAATTTATAAACACTGCATGACTGGAGTAAAGTGCTCAAAATGCACGTATTTTAGCAGATATACAAATATGCCGTAACGTATCTGTTCAGTGAAACGTATCTGTCACACAAAAGTTTAAGCACATGAAAAATTAAGAGTATAGGGTATTACATGTAGTATGCTTATTTCTACATAATTGCAATCCTTCGATGATATTTCAAGTGAAAATCATTTAATATTTGTGCAACAGCTTATTTAATACAAAATGCAATTTCACACGTACGTAACGTATCTGTTTTAAAATTTTGAAAAAGTGTCAGTTCACTGTTCAAATCTTCGTTTCTTAGAAATATACTGCTTTCTCGGTACAATTCTTTATCAGCAATGCCATCTTACTTTATCCAATTAGTCAAAATGCCCATGCAATGATGAAAAACACGTGTTTATCCATCTAATATTTTGACATATTAGCAGCATAACGTATCTGTTGCCAAAATCGCCGACAAAGTGTCACTCAATGAACAGGACATAAATCCGAGTTTCTATCAATTAATTGCTGATATCTATTTAGGTACACCCTTTTTAAACCATATGAAACATAACTTTAAGAATTATGTACATTATAACACATAACAATCCAGTGAAGTTGCAAAGACATTTTTATCGCTGACAAGCTTTTTTGGTCAGAATTCGGGCTCAATATAGCATTTATGACGCTCAAAAAGGCAAAAGGCTAAATTCTGTTTTGAATCTGACAGTACCTATGCTCATGTGTATTATCTAGCATTGAGCAAGTACTAATTTATTCATTTTACAAGAAAATCAGGGCGCCGACAGCATGTTTTCCATTTTCTTCATCTATCTTTAGAATGAACGTTATACTGGATCGGGGATTTTGATCAAATGGAATTCACGGGCTCGTTTTTCTTTCTATGATACTTAGACGACAGTTATAGACACTTTCAAAGCAGACTGAACACATACCCCCTAGAAATCTAAACAAATATTGACCTATTGAAATAAAGAGCAGGTATACTGTTTAATGCCTTAAAGTCACCAAACGCTCAAACTGTTTACCCTGTTTCAGTTATTGAAGTTATTAATCTACAATTTGTGTACTTTTTTCATATTATCACGACACCTGATTTCATTCTAAAAGTATCTTATATTTTCGCTACAGAACATTTTTATTAGATGTTCGAAGTCTTTCGGTTGAAAGGATTTACTCAGAAAATTGTGTGGTCGTTTGTTCGTATCATCATTTGAAATCAATTGATCCCATATCTCCAAATTGAGCGCAACACTTAATACAACATAGAATAAACCTACATTATATAGATGCCGCGCTAACATGTCCATAAGAACACTATATTGAACATAGAATAAAATCTACGTTCTATGGATACCGCCTGAAGATACCAATAACAACACTATATACAATATAGAATAAACCTACATTACATGGATGTCGTGCTAACATGCCTATAACAACACTGCGTAGAATATATATTAAACTTACATTCCATAGATGGCGCGCTAACGTGTCTAAAACAACACTATATGCATCAAAGAAGAACCCTACATTCTATGGACGCCGTGCTAACATGTCTATAACAACACTTAATACAACATAGAACAAACCTACAATCTATAGATGCCGCGATAGCATGTCCGTAAGAACACTATATGCAACAAAGAATAAACCTACATTCTATGGATGCCGCGCTTATATGTCTAGAGCAACATTATTTACAGCATTGAATATACCTACATTAGATGGATACCGCCCTAACATACTTCTAACAACACTATATTGAACATAGAATAAACCTACGTTCTATGGATACCGCCTTAAAGTACCTCTAGCAACACTTTATTGAACATACAATATACATACGTTCTATGGATACCGCCCTATATTGAACAGAGAAAAAAACATACGTTCTATGGATATCGCCTGAGAACCAATAACAACACTATATACGACATAGAATAGACCTACATTCTATGGATGTCGTGCTAACATGTCTATAACAACACTACGTACAACATATAATAAACTTACATTCTATGGATGCCGTGCTAACATGTCTATAACAACACTTAATACAACATTGAATAAACCTACATTCTATAGATGCCGGGCTAACATGTCCAAAAGAACACTACATGTATATTGAACATAGAATAAAACCTACGTTCTATGGATACCGCCTGAAGATACCAATAACAAAGAATAAACCTACATTCTATGAATACCGCGTATGTGTCTATTGCAACATTATTAACAACATTGAATATACCTACATTAGATGGATACCGCCATAACATACGTATAACAACACTATATTGAACATAGAATAAACCTACGTCCTATAGATACTGCCTTAAAGTTCATCTAACAAAACTTTATTGAACATAGAATATACCTACGTTCTATTGGTACCGCCCTATATTGAACATAGAATAAAACGTATGTTCTATGGATAACGCCTTAAGATACCAATAACAACAGTATATACAACATAGAATAAACCTACATTCTATAGATGCCGCGCTAACATGTCTATAACAATTCCAAATGCAACAAAGAAAAAACCCTGCATTCTATGGATGCCGCGCTAACATGTCTATAACAACACTTATTACAGCATAGAATAAAGCTACATTCTATAGATGCGCGCTAACATGTCCATAAGAACACCATAAGCAACAAAGAATAAACCTACATTCTATGGATGCCGCGCTTATATGTCTATAGCAACATTATTTACAACATTGAATATACCTACATTAGATGGATACCGCCCTAACATACATATAACAACACTATATTGAACATAGAATAAACCTACGTTCTATGGATACCGCTTAAAGTACCTCTAGCAACATTTTATTGAACATAGAATATACCTACGTTATATGGATACCGCCCTATATTGAACATAGAATAAAACCTACGTTCTATGGATACCGCCTTAAGATACCAATAACAACACTATATACAACATAGAATAAACCTACATTATATGGATGTCGCGCTAACATGTCCATAAGAACACTATATTGGACATAAAATAAAATCTACGTTCTATGGATACCGAATTAAGATACCAATAATAACAGTATATACAACATATAATAAACTTACATTCTATAGATGCCGCGCTAACATGTCTATGAAAACACTATATACACCAAATAAGAACCCTACATTCTATGAATGCGGTGTTAACATGTATATAACAACACTTAATACAACATAGGATAAACCTACATTCTATAGATGCCGCGCTAACATGTCCATAAGAACACTATATTGAACATAGAATGAAACATGCGTTCTATGGATACCGCCGGAAGATACCAATAACAACACTGTATACAACATAGAATAAACCTACATTATATGGATGTCGTGCTAACATGTCTATAACAACGCTATTTGTATCAAAGAAGAACCCTACATTCTATGGATGTCATGCTAACATGTCTAACACAACAGGTAATACAACATAGAATAAACCTACATTCTATAGATGCCGCGCTAACATGTCCATAAGAACACTACATTGAACATAGAATAAAACCTACGTTCTATGGATACCGCCTGAAGATACCAATAACAAAGAATAAACCTACATTTTATGGATGCCGCGTATGTGTCTATAGCAACATTATTTACAACATTGTATATACCTACATTAGATGGATACCGCCATTGCATACTTATAACAACACTATATTGAACATAGAATAAACCTACGTTCCATGGATACCGCCTTAAAGTTCCTCTAGCATCCCTTTATTGAATATAGAATATACCTACGGTCTATGGATACCGCCCTATATTGAACATAGAATAAAACGTATGTTCTACGGATACCGCCTGAAGATACCAATAACAACAGTATATACTACATAGAATAAACCTATAGATGCCGCTTACAGGTCTATAACAATTCCAAATGCAACAAAGAAAAAACCCTGCATTCTATGGATGCCGCGCTAACATGTCTATAACAACACTTATTACAGCATAGAATGAAGCTACATTATATAGATGCGTGCTAACATGTCCATAAGAACACCATAAGCAACAAAGAATAAACCTACATTCTATAGATGCCGCGCTAACATGTCTAAAACAACACTATATGCATCAAAGAAGAACCCTACATTCTATGGATGCCGCGCTTATATGTCTAAAGAAACATTATTTACAACATTGAATATACCTACATTAGATGGATACCACTCTAACATACTTATAACAACACTATATTGAACATAGAATAAACCTACGTTCTATGGATACCGCCTTTAAGTACCTCCAGCAACACTTTATTGAACATAGAATATACCTACGTTCTATGGATACCGCCCTATATTGAATATAGAATACAACCTACGTTCTATGGATACCGCCTGAAGATACCAATAACAACACTATATACAACATAGAATAAACCTACATTATATGGATGTCGTGCTAACATGTCTATAACAACACTATATGCAACAAAGAAGAACCCTACATTATATGGATGCCGCGCTAACATTTCTATACCAACACTTAATACAACATAGAATAAACCTACATTCTATAGATGCCGCGCTAACATGTCCATAAGAACACTATATGCAACAAAAAATAAACCTACATTCTATGGATGCCCCGCTTATATGCTTATATGTCTATAGCAACTTTATTTACAACATTGAATAAACCTACATTATATGGATGTCGTGCTAACATGTCTATAACAACACTATATGCGTCAAGAAGAACCCTACATTCTAAGGATGCCGCGCTTACATGTCTATAACAACATTATATACAACATAGAATAAACCGACATTCTCTGGACGCCGCCCTAACATGCCTGTATCAACACTATATACAATATATAATAAACCTACATTCTATGGATGCCCCCTATCATGTCTATAACAACACCAGATACAACATAGAATAGACCTATATTCTATAGATGCCGCCCTTACATACCCATAACGACACTATAATATTATACAACATACAATACACCTACGTTCCATGGATGCCGCGCTTACATGTCCATAACAACACTATATGCATTTTTTATAACAGAAACAGTATAGAGATGCCACCCAGTCATAACTTAAGCAACACTGCATTCAGCATATGTTACATTCTGTGAATGGCGTCCTTATATGTCTAAAACAACAATGTCTATATCAACGCTACGTTCGACGTATAATAATACACCTACATTGTATGGATGTCGTCCAAATACGGTACAACTATTTGCAATCCTTTTACGGGCAATCCAGTAGCACAAGTCACGCCTATAAGTCTAAAAGGTGGGATTACGAAGTTCACCGGAAAACCTACATTATATGGATGTCTCGGTTATATAGACGCCGCTTAGCGATGACCTACTTACTGCACTGGTACCTCGTACTTATAATGTAAAATAAATAGTGTAAAGATTCATTGGTGTTACATCTTTTATTTGTTTATGTATGGTTTTGCTGTATATATAGAATAATGATTTATTATATCCGGTATCAGTGCATTAGCCATGGCTACAGGTGACTGTCATGATTTAGGTACTACTTTGTTGTAAATTTAATTAGAAGGTTAGGTGTGAATGATTTGATATACGTCAGCTACTACATGTATACATAATCCAAATCAGTCAAATATGAAGTGAGATATTGCGTTTTATAAATTTAAGTTGTGATAATCACTGATTTTCTGAACGCTCGATTCGATCAGTTTCAAAAACATCCACGTATTCACATAATTTCTATAGCGTTAATTATATTATAGTATATATAATATGTATATAGTTACCTGTAGCTACATTGTGGTATTTTACAGTACATTTTGTATTTTGAATGGGTCGTGGTATCAATAAGTATTTTACTCAGTCATACCGGCCTTTCTCAGTACACTACCTTATAGGGCCAACACCACGTTACGGTCGCATATGACCATGTTAGGAAAAGTCGTACCAATAGCATCACTGAACATCCGTAATGGTATGAAAATTGGCTGGCGCGCGGTTTTAGTGTTCAGTATTTTAAGTGTTCAGTAATATATTTCTTATCTAAAGCAGATGATCAATGTGACCACCCATTTTCTATGAAACGAGTTTCAACCGTCGTTTTAAATTATGTTCATGACGTTGTTGCATGCAACTTAGGTAACCAGTCACTTTTCCCAAAGAATCGAATGTTTCATTAAATTGGACTTATCATGGAAGGCACATTTGTATCTAGGCACACTTTGTAAGTTTTCTTTTCCCCTAAATCGCAGATTTTCCCATTTCTTTATAAAGTTTTATGACTTCTGAATTTCAGACATCTTGGAAATACTGAAGTTATATGACGTTATCGATGACGTCATAACGCATTTATGACGGCACAATGTCAAATAATTTTTCATTTCAGCAGAAAATAGTATTTACTAGTATTACATTTCATACAATGCCAAATTTATACGTGTAAGTAAGGAAATAGTGAAGTTATAGGCATTTACTAATTTGCGGAATTACTGGGTCACCCTGTATGGTAAACATATTTTTGTATTGTTTTTTACTCATATGCTATGTTTTAATAAACTAAAATGTATTTTGAAGTTTGAACAACAGAACATGTTAATTTGTTAGGTTCATCATTTGCTAATATAAATTGTATTTGACCAATTTCTGGAGAAAAAAGACAATAACTCTTTACCAAATTGATATGCTATATCCAACGTAGGTTGTCCACTTTCGAAAGGTAACAAGTAATACATTAGATCGTTCCCACATTTCCGCACCATAACATCCCAATCAAGTACACATTCTTTAGTGGTAACGTTTACAACGCAAGCCGACAGACTTTGTATGTTCTCATCAATGGTGGAAATGTCTGGATGCGCTTCTGCAACATTTGATCATATATTTGGTACAAAACAAAATAATGCTGTTTCATGTGAGTGGCGTCTGGTTCTGTCTACATTTTGTATATTATTGTAATAACTCGTTTAATCAGGTCAGTCACCTGTTTACATAACACTGCGTATACAAATTTGCATATTATTGCGTTTGTATTAATATTATATACATGTAGATAGTTTGTGTATTCGTTTAATCAGGTCAGTCATTTCTTTACATAATATTGTGTATAAATATTTACATATTATTACATATGCATTATTATATACTATGCATTCAAGATATGATTATCGAATTCGCAATAGTTATGTGTTTCTACATAATGTATATAGCTTATCTTTCACTGTGGCAAGAATGTATGATGCGGGGAAGACAATACGAAATGTGAAGGAGAAGAAGAAATAGATGGATTTGGACATATTGTTGACACCATGGTTGGATGTAAATAGAAATAAGCTACTGGTTCAATATTCCAACAGACTTTCTGGCGTTGATGATATGTACAATTGATGAAATTCTAAAAATAACCGCACCAAACATAGAGAGGAAATATACCAAATGAGAACCTCTTTCACATAGATTGGACACTCATCCACAGACACCAGACCACTTATGGTGATTCGATTCAACGACCTCTGACGATCCCCTACGCTCACCACGATACTTTCCAATCGTAGTTATCGTGGCCATCGTTCTGGTACAGGGTGTTCAAAAAAGAAAATATACAGTTTCAGTGTCTATTAATCAAATCCCTACATTCTGCTTTCGCAAAGAAAATTGTATAAAACAAAAGATGTAAGTTTTTTCTGGGAACAATTTTAAGATTTAAACTCGATAATATTTAGAAAATGTCTATTTTCTACAATAACCTCATTTTGTCCGTGACGTTATTTTATATTAAAATACACCTAGGGGATTAAGCCATTCAATAAGTCTCCATTATTTTTCAGGAATGGAGACTTTATTAACAATAACTCTCCATTACTTTGTTTACACATTTGAATGAATGTGTAACAACATAATGGAGAGTTATCCACTCTGTGTATACACACACATATGTAGTACTAAATGTACTTGTTGTGCAATATAACACATTATATTCACACTGAACAATATGAGATAAATACAGACAAAAAAGGTTTCATGGATTCATCGATCTTGCATTACACACATTTTTATGCAAAAGAATATAAAATTCCGTTAGATCATGCAGCGCCTTTGAATTTGACTATCTGCAATGCGACACAAGAACATTAATGTATACGATGACGAAAACGCGAGATCTTGAAGGCAGGATGGCGAAAGCACGAACGTGACGGTGTGATGACGAAAACGCGAGCATAAAGTATGATAATATGCTATAATAATACCGTACTTGAAAAAATCGTGTTTTCGTCATCGTACCTTTGCGTTTTCGTCATCATATTCATGAAAATGCAGCATCTTTATGATAAACATTATATAAGTCCACAATGTTTCATCAAGTTTTAAATATCCAGTTATTGTTTATTCACGGAAATATATTCACGGACACCAGCATGTTAATTAAACATGCGTGCGGACACTGAACAATTAGAACACTGGTTTCATCATAAACATTTTAATAAGTCCATCATGTTATTTCATCCAGTGACACTGAATAAGTGACCACATGTCTTGATCATGTGACACACAAATAACTACACAATCATGATTCATGGACTACACTCCATTACTAGAGTAATGGAGAGTTATTGTGTTATTCCACTTGTTTCACGAAAAAGCATGGTCCACTCGGTCTGGCATGGCGAAGTTTGTGTTTTGATTATTTTTAAGAGGTACATAAGGGACAACGTGTTTAAGTAAACATATATTTTATAACAATTTTGAAATTTACTCTAAATTTACATAAAATAAAATTAACATTTGACATTATGGTGTATTTTAAGTCAAAGAAAGTCCGCGTATCTGTCCATTCCTGAGAAATAATGGAAACTCGGCCCCTTCGGGGCCTCGTCTTCATTATTTCTCAGGAATGGACGGATACGAAGGGGCCGAGTTTCCATTATTTCTCAGGAATGGACAGATACTAGTACTTTCTCCCTAACTAATTAACGATGTTTTCACGATGTCTGCTGCTTTCTAACGTTTCCCTTCTTGTACCCGTTCTTTGAAATAATCGATTACATTTACACATGACATTGTGTCTTAACTGATCTTTTACCATTACCTGTAGATTTTCCTCGGGAGCATAGATGTGTCCGTTGGCTATAGATTGTACACTAGCGATTCGGATAGCAAAACAGAAAGAAATAAACTCGTTATTTGCCTTTGTTAAACAAGTTCTTACCTAAATGCCGCAGGTGATTGGTTGTTTTGAATGATGCATATTTCATGCAAGATGTGTCTGGGCCACACATTGTACATATTAAGGGGATGGATGAATTGCTTGAAAGGTTTTTATCAAAGTAATTTATAGTATATACCAATGCGGTGTGACATGGCCCGCCCACAACCCGGATTTAATCTATTGCGATTTCTTCTTGTGAGGCTATGTGAAATCGCTTGTTTACAGCATAAAGCCAACGTATAGTGCGGCCAAGATATGATGGCACAATAACATTGTGTTAACGTCACTGGTTGGATTAGTCCATATCAAAACGCGGGTAAATAAATAAATCACGATCATCTAAGCGCTTGATCAGTTATTTTAACTTTTTTACTCAAGGATGGAGATCGTTGCGTTTATTATATAGTCTAGTGGTAACGTCTCTAATCTCAATGCAGACGGTCCTGGTTCGAAGCCCATTAGACTCTTTTTTTAATTTTATTTTGTTTCGCGAATAATTTTTTTCCGCACACTTTTCACGAAACTGTATTTGTGAGTGTAACTGTTGCACATTATTAAATCGAAAAATGGCTAAATGTATCGTTTTAACGCAGCAAGGACAATATAGTATCTAATGTATTAGACTTCTGCACACGAGAGGCATCAATAGAACGGTGATTCCGTTGTCCTGTCCAAGGAAACAAACTACCGCGATGACAGGGGTACCAGAACGGACGGTTTCACGCATAAAGGCGAAGACATTGTACATCGGTATAAAAAAATCAAGAAGTAATAACAAAATATCACTGGATTCTTTTGATGATGATGATAATGACAGTGATTGTGACGATGCGGATGCTGATAGTGATGATGATTTTGCAGATTTCTAAAAGGATTCTGTCACAAACACTGCTGATGAACAACGTTAATTCATATAATTTATATAAACATGTATACGCACAGAATATCAATTTATAATTGATTGTTCTAGATACATGAAATAAAATATACTGAGTTCCAAAAGTTTTGCATTTTATTTTCGATGACGAAATTTCGAAAAATTGTTCAAGGTCGATAAACACTAAATGCGTTAATGATTAAAGTAACTTATTGTCAATCAAATTACATAACGTTCAACAATTTCATCAAATAGAAATTTTGTTAAAAACATATACTCGACACACACTCTCGAGTCAAAAGTACAGAATCTTTAGTACCGACTATGACCTCCGTAAGCCGCTGTAGAACTGAGACTTCTTGATCGCTTTTACCTTATTAGTGTCTGAATATCACGTTGTGGAATATAAACCAACTCATAAACAAGTGAAGCTTTCAGTTCGGCAATAGTCTTAGGTTGAATCCTATGACCAAACATGTCCCACACATACTCAATTTGTGCAAGGTCAGGTAACTTGGGAGGGTACTGATGCTATTTGTCTGCAAGAACTGGTGTTTGATGCGAGAAGTGTAGACGAGCTACCTTGTGGCGACTGTTCAGTATGGGTCCAATATACGGCCTCCTCGCTTGCAAATGGTATTTACGTAAATGACTCTCCCAAATGTCTGCTTGATTGTCTAAACGTTTCGGCCAGGTGTTGTCCTAGCTGTTTCAGCTGCTGCCAGGAAACAATTTCGATGATGAAGAAGCCGCATCCGTCCAAAATAATAAGACATGGATGCCATTTAGCTACATGCATGGTTTCCAATGATAAGACTAAAGTCCAATTTAGGTTTAGATTTTTTGTATATTAAAGTGCAATTTTACACTGGTTACCTCCCCTTGACCATAAATAATTTGAAGGTGCCTAAAACACGAGGCTCCATATAGGGTTTTATTGATGAAGTAAGTTGTGTATGAAAATACAATTTCTTTAAACCTAACAATTGTAAATTACTGCAACCACTTATGTTATAATCGCTGGTATCATACTTACTTATTTCAGAAGAATCATTATTTGGAAATAAATACTAAGTTTGTAAGTATCTGCCCTGGGCAGGGGTTGTAACTCGAGGTCGGCCGCTTCGGGGTTGGTCCCGAACATTTCATGTCTGTTGAAATTTGTTACGAAGCCTCTGTAAGAGCGTCACGTGACTTATCAAGGCAGCAGCTACCCTATGCGCGGGCGTCCAGCAACTAACATGTCAACCGCAATATTCCACTGGTCGAAGGTTAATCTGACCATTATGCCAACAATAAGTACTAAGCAAAACTGACAAAATAAAATGTTTTTCCTATTCATTAGCATGCATGCAACACATATAGGCCAAAAACATCGAGAAAAGTAAACAATAGGGTTTCCATGTGCAAGAAAAGCAGTTTTGCCTGTTTTCCTCTGTGTGTTCAATCAAGCGTAAAAGTGGTCATTTTCTGTGCGGCAGAAGTTATAACAATGGCTGTGTCACTGTTATGCGTATTTAAGGATGGGTTATATGCCACATGTAAAAAAATACACAAAATTGAACAAAGATGCAAAACTTTTGGAACCCAGTATATAATACAATAAATATACAGAATAGAGAAAGTATACGAATGAAAAAAAATGTAACAAGATAATCAACGTATAACGGGATATGCTAAGAAAAAAAGTTTACTAGAACTGAAGAATACAAACCATTACCGAAATAAGTACACAGTAGTGAAACTCGAACCAGTAGCCTCCATCCATATTATTATTGTAATTCCAAAGCTTTACTAACTGAGCCAGCGAGGCACATGTAAAATCGGTTCGTATTTTTGCTCATATTGCGAAAACATAAAACGAAACAAGCGTTTATTGAATATGACTGTAAATAAGCATCCCTTCCTGTTGAAAATGAACACATCGGCTTATTAACATGTGTATAATTTAATGTTATTGTGCCATCATATCTTGGCCGCACTATACATGTCTATGGGAACAAGGAAAGAGAATGTAATAAGACCAGCTCGAGAATTAGTCACATGTGAAAATGTTATCAATAGTTTAACTTTGCTAACGAGTACAAGAAGGGAAACGTTAGAAGTGTAAACATCTTGAGAATGTCATGAATTACTGATAAGACGTCACGGGAAAAAATAAGGTAATTTTAGTAAATTTACTTTTTTTAAAAAATTATCTTAGTTATAATCTTAAAATTCATCCAGGAAAAACTTACATATTTTGTCTACACATGTGCAATTTTTCTTTGTGATAGAAGAATGAAGATGTTTGATAAATAGACACGGAATCTATATACTTTCTTTTTGGACACCCTGTACTATCATCCCGATTTGCTCCCATGCTTTGGTGAATAAGTTGCGTTGCGTTCCAAGCATTGTGGGGCCGCGCTGTGACTATTCGTCGCGCAATAAACAGTTGTTGTTTCGGTGTTGTTGCTGCTGTTAATGTTTTATGTCAGACTGGATAAGTTAAGTATTTTACACCTATCAATTTAAACTGGAAAGAAACATATGATTACCATTTATGAAATGGCAATAAACAATAACAAACTGGCTTGACGGAATCAAATAATTCATAAAAAATGTGCAAGATAAATAATTTGATATGAGTCATACAGAGTATGAATATGGAAAACATATGCAGACAGATTGATAAGTAAATTTACTAAACTTACCATTTAAAAATACATGATATATAAGCATTAGCTTAAATGTGTGATGAATGCAAGGTAGTGGTTGGTAAACTGAGATTGATAAGAAAACACAACATGTTAGTAATCGATGTAAAATATGGCAAAGTTATATTCATTATCCCAGTACAACTAGGAACATCTCTTTAAGCGGTTCAGGATAGGATGGTAAACCACCGGACACGGAAAGCAGCAATCGACTGTAAAAGCCGAGCACAGAAAACAGAGACTACCATGACCCAGAACAAATCCCAACCCACGTGATCAACTTAAACGCTAAAAGTCAACGTTACAGCTATCATAAAGGTGAAATAACTAGTTTCAGCAGTTGATGACCCAGGGCTCACGAGGAGCGAATGAAAGACAATGCCATTTTCTTCAAAGCTTTAGATTAAACGATATGTAGTGTAATGAATTAGTACCTGTAAGTCCTATTAATAATGGCTCGTGCAAAAAAGTCCCTGGCAAACTATCATACGTTGGCATTTGCATCCAGCCACCGTTAAATGCAGTGTTGTACCATCCACTACAACCATGATGCTCACAATTATCAGTTATCCACAATAGGTCCCAAGTAGTGTTAAAAAGTATACCATCTTGGCATGGTTCGTACATCTTCGAAGTGGTCGTCTGAGTAGCTGTAAAATAAATACATCTACTACACATATTATACCTTAATATACCAATCAATGTACTGAAAAATGTCAAATTATTACATCAGTATTATATGTTATCGTGTTTCTGACTTAATTGTGTATTCTAACACGATCTTCGGACTAATCCATTAAACATAGAGCAGACCTGGCATTGTATTATTACCGCAATAAAACATGGTATCTAAATGGCTGTTACTTCCCCCCCCATATTACGTCACATATTTATGAATGAATAAACGTAAAATTTAAAGTAAAGTCTTCAACGAGACGCGATGCATGGCTAGTTGCACGGGTATCCAGTGTTACAGCTATGACGCATCTATTTTGAGACACTCCAATATAATCTCGAAACTAAGTTTCATAAAACTTCTGATAATCAATTCAAATTATATTTTTCATTTCATGGAATAGATACCCTATACTCGTGTTATTGAAATTGTTTCAATGTTTAAAATGTGTTATTTCCTTCAGATAATTACGAAGGTCGTTTTCATTAACGAGGGAGGTAATTGTACCAGCTAATAAGCCACTCAATTTCAGCGTGGAATTATGTTAAATGTCAAATGGGTAAAAATGGAATGCGCGCAGTTAAATCGTACGGGATATTATCGTATTTAGAATCGAAATGAAAACTCTGTTCTTGTATTTTTTCGGTGAATAATACACGGCACGGAACTCCTGCCCATGTTTTATTCACCGACAAAATACGCGAACAGATTTTTATTTCTTAAATAAAATATGAATTTTAAATCAAAGTATGAATTAATCTATAGTGTTTTTTGTATGCCATTTGTACACGCACACACATGACATTTCATCGAATTTTTATGTTTCGTTAAAATGAGTGACTGTCCTTTGAAATAAATAGTTTTTTACATGCTTACTTCGGATTTGGTGAGTTTTGAACCAAAACATCATTTCTTGTTACCTATATCTTAATCAATGCCAATTCAATTTACAAGCAACAGCATAGGACTTACACAAATTTCTCTCAAAATAGTTTCAACGACCTGTGAGAATTTATTTGTTTCGGTTCTAACATGGTATAAAAAAAGAATTATATATTTAGCCAGTGTTACTTTGCGAGAGTTTGTTGTTTACTTTACTTATTTACTTTGATGATGTCATAACACGACGTGACGTCGCCTTCATTGTATATCAGCCGTTATACAACGCAACGTTTGTTCTTTGTCTACATAGGCGAAATCGTCGGTCATGTTAGAATGGTATTTAAAGTACATTCAATGGTATAAATTTGAGTTAGTTATATCACATTACCTGTAACTCCCATTTGTGAATGAACACCAATAATAACACACTCAAAAACATACAATAATATAACAATCATTGTTGATGTTTCACTGTCCATGTGCTCCCTCTGCAGATTATTATACATCTATGACAATGTTAATGGTTTATATTATTTCATATTTTGCTATTAATACAATCTTTACATAACTATAACGCTTTGAAATTTGTTGTATACTTTTGGCACCACATCAGATATGCAACGCTGTATGATACAAACGTAGTTAT
The DNA here is from genome assembly GCA_947247005.1 of Spisula solida. Taxonomy (NCBI): domain Eukaryota; kingdom Metazoa; phylum Mollusca; class Bivalvia; order Venerida; family Mactridae; genus Spisula; species Spisula solida. Next base: position 17,609,487 of record OX365946.1, read on the forward strand.
TATTGAAACGTACAGTACAACCAAGAGCTGTTGTGCTACACAAGTTTCAATTTACTCGTATATTCTAAAAGCTGTAAAACTCGCCCGGATATACTGAGTACATCCAGAAACGCAACATTGGGCCTACCAACAATATTTCTTCAACGTGAAAATTGAAATAAACTTCACCTACTTGATATTATTTTTTCCATTACCAATACACTTGTAACATTTTATCGGGTATATCGTGCGGTTGATAATACATTCCTTCAAATATCTCAATTTTGCGCATAAAACAATGGCGACATTTTTGCTTCTATTAACACGTTATTTTTATCAAGTCCTGTCATACATGTACCACTTGAATTGCCCATCTCGAATCCAAACCTTAATCGGACTATCCTTATGTAAAAAGCAATCACGTCAATCAATATCAAAGTCAGTTCGGCCAGCAATCATTATAACTGCAGAGTTATTAACGCTTAAAAGTTGTTTAAGCCCCCATTCATAAGCTATGTAATAACCCAATCTTAAAACCATTATATCTAACACTCGAATTTCCGCCGAAATAACTGTAATTCAAAGAAATATCTTTTATAAGGACATTACATTTGATAAATGAAACCCGCTCAAAATTCAAAATTGCAACCGGAAGAGTATTACTGAACCTAATAAATACAAACCATACAGAACTGGTAGACCAAGGATCCCGACTCCCTTGTTGTTACTGTAAGGTGTATGGATTATCTGGTAGACCAGGGATCCCGACTCCCTTGTTGTAACTGTAAGGTGTATGGATTATCTGGTAGACCAAGGATCCCGACTCCCTTGTTGTAACTGTAAGGTGTATGGATTATCTGGTAGACCAAGGATCCCGACTCCCTTGTTGTAACTGTAAGGTGTATGGATTATCTGGTAGACCAAGGATCCCGACTCCCTTGTTGTTACTGTAAGATGTATGGATTATCTGGTAGACCAAGGATCCCGACTCCCTTGTTGTTACTGTAAGATGTATGGATTATCTGGTAGACCAAGGATCCCGACTCCCTTGTTGTAACTGTAAGGTGTATGGATTATCTGGTAGACCAGGGATCCCGACTCCCTTGTTGTTACTGTATGATGTATGGATTATCTGGTAGACCAGGGATCCCGACTCCCTTGTTGTTACTGTAAGATGTATGGATTATCTGGTAGACCAAGGATCCCGACTCCCCTGTTGTTACTGTATGATGTATGGATTATCTGGTAGACCAGGGATCCCGACTCCCTTGCTGTTACTGTATGATGTATGGATTATCTGGTAGACCAGGGATCCCGACTCCCCTGTTGTTACTGTATGATGTATGGATTATCTGGTAGACCAGGGATCCCGACTCTCCTGTTGTTACTGTAAGATGTATGGATTATCTGGTAGATTAGGGATCCCGACTCCCTTGTTGTTACTGTAAGATGTATGGATTATCTGGTAGACCAGGGATCCCGACTCCCCTGTTGTTACTGTATGATGTATGGATTATATTACAGGCATGTTAATTTTATCTTATAATCACCAATCACTGTTATCTCACTACTAAACAAAAGGTACACAAAACACTGTATAATTAAGCAATTATATCGACAACTGACTGGTATGAATACGAACGAAGAAAGATAAGATCAGTTTAGTTCACATTTTGAATACAGTTGTGTCATAATTGCAACACTAGCAAATCAGTTTTGGCAATAACAAGTTAAGTGTCACAGTACGATATAAAATACGTAATACACTTAGTACATCTGCACTGTAATTGTATGAACCAAATACCGGACAGAAAAACAATTAATGCCGCAGTTTCAACTGTTACCTAATACTTTAATTTTGTAGAGATGGTAACGTTTTGGTCAACTTTCACAGATCACAGGCGATTAGAGGCGTCGGTAATTTTATGCCCCCTCCCTCTAACCCCCAATACAACCCAGGTATCGCCTTCCAACCAAATCGCAAAAGGTCGACATCAGCAGACGTATTGCTTCCATTTAAACTTGATACCAAGCCCTTGCAGAACATGTTACAAGCGTTTTATTGGTCTAAACTAACCAGTTAACCTTAATATTAGGAAATGAAATTAAAGGTGCTGCCTCACATATTGGTGTATTGGAATTATGAAATAAAAGTGTCAAATATTCGCATAACGTTGGTATAGTTGCTTGTATATCCAATTGACAACCACACATAACTTGTGAAACATCGGCATTTTGTAGTTGTTTAGTATTTTACATCCAAAATTCTATAGGGTAAATATACCATATAGAATAAATACTACTATCACATAAATTGTCTTATTTTTTTGTTCGCATTCAAAGAGAACAAAAGGCAAAACTATCTTAATACCTCACTGAAATTTATGCTGGGTGTGTTCATGTTACACTTCAATCACATGTGAATTACATTAATCAACAATGCAAGTTAGAAGGAGACTCATGACTATTTTTTAAAAGGAATGAAGTACCGAGTGCGCAAAATCGAAAGGTATAAATTGATCAGTTGCAATAAATCGTTCATGAAGCAACCGTCAGTGGTTTTTATTTACAAACATATTTGGTAAGATAGGAACATTTTGTCATACAAAAACATTAGCCTGATTTATGAGTCAGGATCTTTAAATGTTGTCTGTAGAGTAAACATAAAATGTGTTTTCATAAAAACGCGTAAAGAGGTACATGTATGTAAGCACATATCTAACTGAACTTGCTCAACCAATCATTTTATGAAAATTTCATACATACCAAGCAAACAGCAATGTTCTGAACAAACCATTTGACATAATATTAGCTATGATTAAGGGAGATAACAAGGTGAATTTAATTATTAAGCTCCCGAACTCGTATCTGTGTTTTATTCTACGATAAGACACATATACATATTCATTATTACTTAAGTAAATAAATGCTAATGGTATCATATCTACGACAGCCATTCACTTCTCTCTGATTCAAGATAACGCACCAGTAGTTTGTTACTGTCGACATATGCTACTAGTTGGTTCTACTCAGGATAGATACCAAAAGGTTAGAAAACAGCCATATTGTTAAAAAACGCATTCAGAACCGTGAGAATGGCATTCAGACTCGTGGGTTGAATCCCCGGCAGCGAAACTTGACATTTCTGAAATATTTATAATATTGCCCGCTATATCAGACCGTGTGGTCTGCAAAGTATCAGGGTGAAGGTGCCAGGAAGCTGTGTATCGGTGCTATACACCGGGAACATTACAAAATCAGGCTGTCTATTTGAAATAAGAGCTAGCCGCACATCTGCAACGCCGGAGATGCCAGTATCCAACGGCTCTCTCCCCCTTCATTGGCTTGCTCTCAGTCTGTCTCCTCTGGTCAGATCATGCTGTTTCTGCATTGGTAAAGGATGCCCCCCTGTGGCTGCAACACTATAATGTAAAGTATTTTTGAGCGTGTGTTCGCATGAAAAAGGCGATATATAAATCTTGTAAATTTATTTTTTATACGAATAGCGCGAACGAAACAGATAGGACACAAACCAGCATATGCCTCAAACTAGCTCAAAAGACATTTGATTCCGTTCAAAAATGAATAATGAGGACTAATGACATAATGTTGATTATTGAAGGTTGAAAATGTTTCGATATAAACGGAATTAAGCTTCAAATCCAGATTCAAGCCAATATTGAATTAATTGAACAACACGAAACTACTGGCAGTTGCAACACCCATCAGAAATAGCGGGAATACGAAAGGACGCAGGAAAACAAAATGCACAGACAATATACAACGTAACCCAAAAAGGTGCATATCATGCCGAACATAAAAAACTAGCACAAGAACACGTAATACAAAACAGGGCATCCAACCCCGAAAGTCTGCTGATTCAGGCCGTCAAACTAATACGGAACAAGAGCAAGGTGACAAGAAAATAACAACCAGACAACACGCACCATATGGATAACCCACAACAGATACAGAGTACATATAATTTTGAAAGATACGAAGCAGCCTTGTGCTGGACAACGAAGTTACAGAATGGCACATACAAAATTAATAAAGTTTCACAGAAAGGCGCTGGGGCAAAACATTTTTGTATTTTGACCTCCAACACTGACCTCTACCTTTGAGGAGAAAGGAACATGAGGTTGTTCGTGACACTCCCATTATTAGAGGCTAGCATTCATGCCAATTATAAGCAAGATTTGTCAAGGCATGACAAATTTTGGCCCAGACAAGCTTCAATTTGACGTTTGCCCTCCTGTGACATTGGCCTTTGAGATTGAAACCCGGGGGTTGGGAATGACACTCCAACTTATGGAGGTTAACATTCATGCCAAATATATGGAAGATTGGTCAATGCAAAACAAAATTTAATTTGACCTTTGACTCTGACCGTGACCTTTAAGATAGGAACCTGGGGTTCGGACATGACACTCTTCCTCATGGTGGTGAACATTCATGCCAAATATAAGCAAGATTGGTCAAAGTATAAGCATAAGTTATTGTCCGGACAAAGTCGGACGGACGCATGCACATACACCAAATATGGAGACTAAATTCCGCTCGACACAAACGGGCTCGACAAAAACGGATTAACTTAGAATCGTAAACACCGAATGAAGTTAATCATGGCACATCCCCATGCAAGAGTATATAACTTACAGTATCGATTTTGAAATCATGTCTCTTGTCGTAAACTTTACTTAGTCTAACAATTTGACCTGCTTCAATTGCAAGATCGAGACTTAGGTATGATGCGCGTGTATCGGATAAAGGAGGTTTATTTAGTGTTTATCCGTTAATTCGTCACATTTGTATGATCTCGAGACAAAAAAGGATTATCAATATTGAAAATGTCATCAAGGTATCTTAGTAATATTAAACGCTGTAATTTCATCAGATTGGAGTTCGGGACACCATTTGCAACATGAAACCGCGTTCGTAACAGTATGAAAACAGGTCTACATCAAGAGGTGCACAATTAGATCCAATGGTATAGCCCAGTTTAAAGAAAATGTTATCCAGAATAAATATAAGTTCCTCACAAACCTAATGGCAGGTCCACACAGTATATTTATAGAATATATTGTTATTCAGTTCAATGTGCGCTATTCATGATGGTCTTGACAATCGTTGGAAGACGTTAAAAACCAGATCACATTAATGAAAACAGAAAACACAAACAATGCCCACCTAAACAAGTAAATATCCGTCCAAGTTCTAGCTGGTGCATAGTAGAATGAAATATTTTTAAAGATATGACCCTTTGTAATTTTCATACTTAACACCAAGAGTATAAGAGATGTCAATTTGAAACTTCAAATGTGAATCAACTTCATTGAGAAGATTTGGAGATCCCGTTGTACTTTTTTCATACTTAATTCAAGCCCATGCTGTAACTCATACAATATTGGTTACATCAATTTGAAACTTCGTACTTAATTACAGCGCTTTAAGTTAGAGCACTGTGTCAACCAATCATTACTTCTTATTCATATTTTTGGAGTTTGTTTTTGTTTTCCAAACACCCCATGGGGAGAATCACCCGTGTCTGACGGCTCTGGATTGTTTATTGCTGAAACTAGGTCATTCAGCTGTACCATTGTTTTTCAGCTTTGTAATACTAGGTATTGAAGCCGTTTTACTGTTGGAACTGTTGAAATTGGATTATTTAGATCGGGCATTCAGCGTTTTGAAAACTAATTAATTCTTATTTTCGACAGCTTTGTCTCGGGGGAACTTCTACTCCTTCAGTTTGGCATTGTGTCTTGTATTTTTATTATTTATGTTTTCTGTTCGCGGTTGGTTAAGTTGAATGCTGCCTTCCCTGTCTGACTTAATATTATCTTTTTGAATAGGAGAGGCATGTTTTCACGTTAGGTGTCAATTATAACTGTAACTATCAATATGTTTTTATGTATACCTATTTAGTCCTTAATCTTAGTATCTCAGCTTAGTCATCACCTTACTGAACAAAAACAGTTATAATTTTGACATTTGCTGATTAAGACACAATGGTGATTATTGTTTTATATGAAAGTTCCTGTTTACTCTTGAGCTTTATCATTTAAAGTCTCATCACTTTGGCTTGATAAAACTTCACAATAACAAAATAATTGCAACTTATTTGTCTTTATTTTATCGTATTTTGTCATCCTACAGGACAATTGTCATACTACATAATCATTATAAGTGGGGTATAGTATTTGTAAATAAATATATTTTTTATCATATGTTATCATCATATAGAACAATTGCCATACTACATAAGCATTTATAGTGGGGTATAGTATTTGTAAATAAATATATACTTAGCGTCAAAGTTTTGGAACTAAATTGAAACGCTGGTGTTTCACAAGGCTGCTTTCTGTCTCGTTAAAGTGTCATGTCTTTATCATTACTAGACTGTGGTATTAGCTTCACCAGACAAATCGTGTGTATGACATACCACGTGATGACAGGTCAAGGTCAATACAGCTGATATAGACATGTCATTATGCTAAAACCTTAGCACTATAATCAACGACATGGTTGTGGCTTCACTGTAGTCAACCATACAGTTAAATCAATATAAAACTTGCACTCGATTTGTGCTGTAGTAAAACGACACCTTTTTTAAAAAACATCTTCATGTTACAATCACTCAACAAGTATGGTCAACGAACGACAATTTTTACCATTATAACGTCCCTTGAACTATGAATATAAATAGTATTAATGGTGGAATACTCTAAACAAATGTTGTCAAGCTGAGTTAACGGAAAAAACGTTGTGAAGCAAAAAACTGCCTTTATTTATAGAGTGATTTTAATGGTAGATTGGTCGATAGCACAACGCAACCTTTCATGCAAAAATATCAATAAATACAAAACAATATGGTACCAAAACGTGCACTACTATTTGCTTAGTATAATGTGTATTTTTGAAATGTTGGGTTGTGTCAAATACGTTGTTCATATGGACATGTTCATTTCTTAAATTTAATAATTGTTATGCATATATAATTTTATATCGGTTATATATCAATGTACATATGTGTAAATGAATCTGCATACACTAGTTTGTGATTCGAATAATAAAGAAAAAACATGTTGATTTGCTGAACTTTTGACGCAATCTCATTAAAATCAGACCCTAACATTAGCTCCATTTCTTTACGCAGAGATCTGACTACACTCCGTAAGAGGTCATGTTCAAATGCACTCTCTATCGCACAATGGCGTCACGTAGCCTCAGCAGTGTTTCACAGCACTTTCAGATTTTTGAAAGGAGCGTTTTGGTTGTATTGCGTAAAGTTCCCACTGACATGACCCTACACAGAGCGCCGTCAGATCCTATACCAGCGTAGAGAAATGTAAACAGCGTCATCGACTGGTCAAAAATCTCTCTCTGCTGTCTATATCATACCCGTGGTAGGCTATGGTTTATCACGGTAGACATAAGGGAGAGATACGGTCCTTCACCGGAAAGTCCCGGTATTGTCCCGATGATCTACTTATTAAGCCGGTTCTCGATATCGCTCCGGCAACCCCCGATGTCTCCCGGTTGTATTAAACAGTTTAAATCAACCGAGACTGTTAGCCGATGCATCACGGTTTATCATGGATTGTCTCAGATGATCCCGGATATTCAATGTCCCGCTGCGGTTGTCTCCTGTGTTAGACACGATTATAAACCGGGACTCACTGAGGATACCAAATCGGGACTGTGCTTAGGGACGTACGGGTATCAGCATGTTTATATAAGTACAACCCGATCAAAATTAATTGAGCTAACTCGGTATGTCAAAAAACAGCGTTGAAATAAAAAAGTTAATGAAATATAACGAGATTTAGTTATCGAAGAAGGCAAAGCTGTATACGAACGTGGTAGTGATAAATAGAGGTAATGTATTAATAAAAGTTAAGGAAAAGTGATCAATTAACTGATAATTGCAATCAATATTTGTATATCTTTACAAATCTGCAGTAATCTGTGTGTGTCGATCTATTTCGATAAATGTAAAACCAATGCATCAGACATGGGAATAACCAACATATCATGTCAGAACTATAGCTACTTACCTACAGGATGGTTCGCCGTTATGCTGCAAAAAGTCTCCCCGTAGTTCATTTCAGTGTACATTCAGAATTACCTCCCTTTAGTTTAAACAATATTTATTTCTTTATAAACATATAATATGATAACATTCATTTACACATATTAAGGATTGAGTAGAAAACAAAGCTTATTTATAAACTCGTTCCTTATGAATAGCAGGGAATAATTGGTAACTTTATGAAGTTGTAAACAGTGGAAATTATGTACATAAATGATGATTTTGGGAGGGAAAAGAATGAAAAAGAGTGTTTGACAGATTGATAGAGATAGAAAAGATGAAGGGATATAGATATATAGAGGTATGATCACATATACCAACGGGATGTGTAGTTTGTTCTAAAACATGAGCATGCCTAAACGTGTTTGTGGATTGATACATTGTGCCAATAATTAGAAATTATTTCAGTTGCATGTATAGCATTAATAAAGAAGAATGTTATGCATCAAAACGATTTGTTGATCTAATGTAGTTTTGGACATGTGCGAAAATTTCGCTGTTTGAGTCATCCGAGAGAACTGGATCACCATATAAAAAGGTAGACAGCGAAGGTGTAGTAAGGTGTTGAATGAGCTCGAAGAGTTCATTGCGTTGTTGCTGGTACAAGTGACACTCAAAGAAGTAATGGTGAGTATTCTCGATGAAGCCGCATTCACAGAGAGGGCTCGGTATCAAATTTTTAGAAAATAAGTGTTCGTTTAAGTTGCTGCAGTGGGTTCTGAGACGAGTGTGTAGAATTTGCTGTTTGCGGTCGCCAGAGTAGTAATGAAAAGGGACCTTGGGTTTATTAACATTGAGTTGGGTTTTGAAAGCATTGAGTGATGAGCAGTTGCGGAGGTTCAGAGGAAGTTGATTCCATGCATGAACAGCTGATGGTAGAAATGAGTTTGCATAGAGCTGAGTATGACATGGGATGCCTCTCGTGTTGTTGGCGTTTCGCAGATTGTACGTTGTTGTATCGCCTACGATTTCCGGTACTAGAGAATTGAGATACTGAGGAGATAAGTTATTTGTCATTTTATAAAAGAGTGTTAGTTTGTGTTTTTCCCTCCTTTGTTTGAGAGTTTCAAAGCAGGTTTCCTTATGAAGATTCTCAATGAAGATAAGTTTCGTGGCTCCACATATGATTCTACAAGCCTCATGTTGTATTTTCTCCAACTCGTTTTGATCATGGAGAGAAAGATTGTCCCAAACAACGTCTGAATACTCCAATAGAGGTCGAATGAAAGACGAGTATATAGTTTCTAATGACTTTCTATCAAGGGTGAATTTGAGTGAGCGCATGATACTGATACGTTGCCATGCTTTCCTTCTCATTGTGCCGATGTGCTCATGCTAAGTTCCGTCATGAGAGAATGTAACTCCTAGATGTTTGTGAGAACTAACTTCTGATACAATTGTATTATTCATAGAGAGAGGGGGGTGAAATGGCTTGTTGTGTTTTCGAGAAATAAGCAAGGCAGTTGTTTTATTTGGATTGAAATCGACCAGCCATTTTTCGGCGCAGTTTGAGATAGTATTGAGGTCTGTATTGAGAGCAATTGCTGAATTGATTGGATCATCAACCGTTATATAAAGGCTTGTGTCATCAGCGAAGAGACGGATGTTAGAACCGATGTCAGTAACGATGTCGTTGATATAAAGGATTAAGTCGGATTAAAACAGAAGTGTTTTTCAGTATTTCTTGCCTAACATTACTAAAAATACTAAGTTAAACATTCTTTCAGACAAGACTTTACACCAGGCATGCAAAAGAACCAGGGATGCTTCTGGAAAAGGGGTATCGTCTGAATCATGCCCTTATCCCTTGAGACTTAAGTGACTGAACTCTTCTGGTGCCCATGGATTTCTAGTGGTGAGGATAAATAAAGCATATAAATATGGATTTCTGGAGGCAAGGATAAATAAAGCATATAAATCGTACTAAGACATTTTTTCGGGATATTGATGGTTCGTTCTGTGTCTGACTCTTGTATGTATGGCTAATACGAAATGACATAGGATGCACCTAACTACTTGATTGATAAATTAAATTGGAAAAACAAAAAGTAATAGACTATCATATAAAACATTAATCAAAAGAAAAATACCAACTAAACCAAAATACAAAATAAAATGGAGTATTAATCACGCAATTGAAGATATAGAATGGGAAAAATCCTCACACAATCATACCCCAATCACACGACTCTCGAATCAGCCGGAATGGGCCCGAATGAGTCGGAATGAAGAAAGAATAAACATTCGAAACACATTCCGAATGATAACTCGAATTGACCAAAATTATTACAGCTTTGTCAAAATGCCGTTGGAATACTTCAAATACCATTCCAATACAATTCTTATATACTTCGAGTATAACTCGAATACACTTCGAGTCCGCCTGGAATGATAGCGGAGATTGTGCACGCATATGTTTTCAAAATACGGTAAACACAAGCATCGGACCGTTTTGCACGGGATTATGCAGGGTTGTGCACGGTTAGTGTGTTTAATATCAGTACCTATAATGAATTTAAGTAATGTTTCGAATATAGTCAGAATGTCGTCAGAATATTTAAAATGTAATGAGAATGTCGGAAGAATACACTTCGGTAGCCGTTCGATAGTCCACCCGACTTCGAATGTATCTCGAAAGTTTTGAACATGCGCAAAACATTCGAAGTGGACACAGGATGGGCCGGAATATATCGAATGCACTACGAATTGACTCAGCATGCAGACAGAATGTTTCGAATGCATTTCGATCATGAAGGAATACACCTCGAATTGCTATTCCTACGGCATTCCGGCTCATTCCGACGCCGCGTGATCTGGACAGTATCAATAAATACAGAGAGTTTTGAATAACAGTTTATTCATTTGTATTTTAATATGTATTCTATTTCAAACGAAATAGGTTTAGAGCATGTTAAAACATTCAAACTGTCCCGAACATATGGAATGTACTCGGAATGCAGTCGGAATACATTTCGAACATACAAGAATGTACCACGAATTGAAATTCCTACGGCATTCCGGCTCATTCCGGCTCATTCCGACTCTCGTGTGATTGGGGTATCATATAACATTACAATAGATACGAAACTAAGAGAATTCAAGTACAAATATCTCATGAATATAATACCAGACAACTCATTCCTACATAAATGTCATCTAGTCCAATCAAGTCTTTGTGATTTTTGCACCATGCATCCAGATTCAATATATCATATGTTCTGGGAATGTCATATTGTGCAAGGTTTTTGGTCTGAAGTAAAGTTACTTTTAGAAGATAAATTTTCAAAAACTATAAATCTTACATTTCAAAATATTTCATTTTGCAACATTATCAACATTAAAGATGAAGATCGACCTATAGCTAATTACATTGTTCTGCTTTCTAAATATTTTATATTTAAAAACAAATGCAAGAAACGTGTTCCGCTAATCCGGCAATTTAAAGGATATGTTAACAAAGGGAAGAAGCTTGAGCACACTATAGCTATCTTCTATGTGTGACAATGCTGATGAATACAGCTTGTACATTGCCACAGTCTGAGAATGATTGAATTACGTTCTGTCATTACAGGGGAGAAACAACAACATATTCATGAACATATAAAAGTGCATTTCAGGATATATCGGGCCATTCTTCTTTCCATTGAACACTAGGCCGTAGTTGTCTGTTTAACAGTTCTATACGGAGGACAATTGATAGTTCAAGTTTATCTGGAATCATTTATTCAGTCACTACCGATAATATCGGCCGCATAAAAAAGGGTACACTTTGCTTAATTAGGCCACCTGGTCGTGTGCCATTTGATTTACCTTCCATTGGCTTCATGACCTGTATGACAACTTCCTATAGGAGAGTTACCGGTATAAAATCTGACAGTGAGAATGATGGTATCCTATCCAAAGTTAACTGGCGGTTATTGGATTTTTTCTATATGATATCATCAAAATGTCCGACGTCGTTGTTTATATGGCGTCACTGAATGAACGTGACGTTACACGCAGTCCCTAGTTTGATCCCGATATCCAACGTAGGTGTGACTTGATAAACATAATAGTAAATATCTCCCGATTAATTCATGCGCCTTGTCACGTCACTTACTAATTATTCCCTATTTAACAACAACCAGTACTATCAAATGTCACGGAGAACATATACTCTTCGTAATGGTATTTGAACCCATACCTCATATGTAACAGCATAGCGCTGTACCGGCAGGGCTAACCGGCCATTATCAAGTCATTCATTATTTCAAATCAAAATGTATGCATATGTCAAATTAGGGACATTAACATTCGTATACAATTATTCAATTAGAAATAAAGCTCTATAATATTTATATATCAACACAGAATAACTAACATTGCAACATGTTTAGAGACAGACAATCACGTAGAAGCGAATGTACTAATAGATACATGTAATAATATAACACATTTCCAAAAACAAATAGCAGAAAAAAATACAAGACCAAATGTATAATACAGTACAGGAAATCAATAAGGCACAGACAGTTCCAAATGCAAAAGGCAAACAAAATAGAAACTACAAAACATATGTCGTACGTGCGTTTCATACATTTGATATATACACAAAATGTATCATGTCTGTACACATAAACCTATATCAATGTTTGTTTAGTTCCACAGGATGAAAAGTATAAATCAATGTTTTGAAGTAAAATGGAGATTGTAGCTAACTGATTGACTGTTTCCATCAACTGATGAAGTAGTAAGATCAGGGACACTCTCAACTCTGAAAATGGAAGAACATACATGTAATACATGAACATACAAAACCGAATGACATTTTCGTGACAAAAATATGTACATGGAATATGTATGTTTATTTCATTAACGTATGCTTGTATCATTAGTACATTATGGATACGTAAGTTTTTGTCTTATAAAAGTTCGTGTTGTCACATAGGGCTTTGTTATGGTTACTTCCCGTTCAAATTTAATATAGAAGACACGGGCAAAGTCCTTTTGAAAACACTTCGTATTGCATTTCTTATTCTTTTGCAAAAATACCCTGAGATTATCACTGACTTATCTAATGTTCAAATTCCCAAACACAAGCCTGTAAAATAAATCAGGTCATTTGAATAGTCAATTTGCAAGTTCATTCCTACACAGTGATTTATAGTTGTAGATGAAGGCATATGACTGGCGTACTCGGTATGCACAAAGCTCCATTTGCTTCACCCCGTGCTCGATGCGTATATTATGTACCCACACATAGATTAAATTAATAGCTTTATCAGCTGATAAAATGTTTTGTGACGAATGTTACAAAATGTACGAACTTATGTAGAAAGGTCAAAAACATGAAATAATGTGTTTTATGTCGCTAAATATATTTAAATATATATATATTTATATGTACGTAACGTGGTGTTTATACATAGCATACACCTCATTTTTCAACAATATGTAATTTTGCATTTAAAATCTTTACATGCTATAAAGTAATTGTGTTGTACATGTAATGCCAATTGTGTCATAACTTGAAACCAAATTCAGGTTAATGTCACTGAGTAATAGCCAATGATGTATTATTCAATGGAACATTACCTGTTGTTTTGAGGTCCAAAGAAAATCTTGTACACAATAATGGCGATGACGACTAAAGCTAAGAGTGCAGCACCAACAACTATTCCGATTAAAGCAGCACTGGAAAGTCCGTCATTCTCTCCTCACAATTTGCTGACAATAAAAATTGTACCTTTTGGAAGTAATAACTTTATTCAATTACAAACACATGAAGGAATGATTAGGTTATGATGGAACGATCTTATACTGATATGATAGAAAGCCATGAATAATTATCTAATGAAAGAAATGCGTATACAGTAAGCTTTGCACAATGATAAAAAACGCGCATTAAATGATATCATCGCCAGTGAAAAACCCAACGCTTTTTGAAAGACTAAAATGTGAAATTACATGTAATATAAGCTAATTTATTAATGATGAGTCACTTCAAATATGTACGAATGCAATATTTTCTTATCAAACAAGACTAATATGTTCTTAAATTCATAATACTAACTTATGTGCAATGACTACTTACCCAATGACCATTTAAATTTCACCTTATTTGCATTACATATTTGACACCCCTTTTCAGTTCCACCAGGGATGCAAGTACCAGTAATGTAGCAGTATTCCTCCTAAAATTATTTACAAATACAACCAAATTATGCTACAACACAAATACTTGTATGACTCTAGCGTCGTTTCTATGTGACATTGTGTGTTACAAATGTACAGTGTTTATACTTAGTAATGAATAATACATGTAACAACAGTATTGTCCTGAAAACAGTACTTATGACTTCTTGTAATGTATCTTTCATCATCTCTCAAAACAGTGTTGTAGAATACATCCAGGTTTGCAATGAAATTTTCTCCAGTCCTTAACCACAAAATCATTAGGATACAAGATACTGCGTTTACCTACCTTAAGATTGACAGCTACCAGACTATCATTGTTGACAACGTTATGACAAGTGGAATCATACACTAAAACACTCATTGCTGTTCCAAACGTATCACCATCATTGCTTAAAGCAACATCGTACAATATCACATAATCGGAAATCTGCTCATCATTTCTTTTTCTTCGGATGTTGGGCACGCATACTGTACCGGTAAATATGTCTTCATGATTGCCTGTGTGGACGGAGTACCCAATTTGTTCATGCTCGCCATCAAAATAAACCTAGAAACGTAAAACAATATAAGTGACTTAAGAAGTATAATCAATAACAGACGCAATGATGCTTCAATCTATCACAGCAGAACGGGATGCCTTTGTTCGATTATTTTGTTCGATTGACTGAGACGTGGTTATTAGGTTTTCCTTACCAGAATGGTCAATGGCATCCTGATCTGAGGGAAGAGACGGTTGTTTGTCCGGAGCGCTACCCAAGGTCTTTCCATATAGACTCAATGGTTCTTTCACGTGCCTTGTGTACGATTCCATTACGTTTGAGGATACTACTGCGTTACCTACTAGCTAATTCAGTTGGTTTGAAAGACATAAAAGCGCGTCAGAAAATTCAACGAGGGATCTCATATTAATACTTATAAAGCAGATAAACTTTACAAAAGTTTCAAATATTACACATACGTGTACTAGCGTGAATATACAGTAACACACACGCATTTAAAAGTGTTCACTTACACGAGTCGTGTGTAGTTGAAACATGAACCCTTCAAATAAATGATCATTGCGGACGACGAAACACTCGCATAGTTCTCCACTTTTTCGATCACATTCACCTCCACCATGTATGTCTTGTATTGTTGGTGGTATACGTATATCAATACTACAATCAGGTCCTCTGTAGAATCCATGACAGCTACGATGTCCTGTAATATTATTGCATTATAAGTATATCAATATTTCAAACCAAGACAGCTTCTTTACAGTTTCCTGTAATAGTATTGTTTTATGCGTACATTTGTACATCAACACTTGAATCAGGTTCCCTGATGAGTTCACAAAGCTACATTGTCCTGCAATATGATTATCAGGACGTGTAGTATTATACATAAAACAATACTTAAACCAGGTGTTCTGTAGAATCACCGACAGCTACAAAGTCCTGTAATAGTATTGTATTGCACATATATTAATACTTTACCCATATGGATGATTGTTATATTTGGGAAGTGCTACATATAAACCTTTTAAATTTCTGAACAAGAAATAATGACGTATGCTTGTATAATTAGGTGTAAACATTATTTTGTTGACGATTCCGGGCCGGAAATCCGATCTAACACCATGCTCTAGTATTTTCATTTGTAAAACGAAGCAAGGGGCAGCTCGGAATAGAAACAGCTGTAGCACGATACATGCACCGTGTTTAGAGGGCTCAATATGCACAAAACAGAAAACACACACAAGGAGGTAAACATCTAAAGGAGAGCCCACATGGACAACTGTAAAAATCGATGAGAAAAAAGACACTGAAACGCTGCAAAACACATTCAGAGAAATACTAATCAAAATGGCAGCCAAACAAGCGATTAACAGCGATGGTGAATAAGAAGAAGGCAATATAGATAAAAACATCAGCTGAAGGTACAGAAAGTGACATTTATAGAGTGAGTGTACTTGATCTACATTCTGCACAAAAAGATAATATTAAGTCAGGCAGTCAAGGCAGTGTAACAGAGACATAAACCGAGAACATGCCTCATATAACCACCTCGTACCAAACACCTCATGTTTAAAGGAGTATGAATTGATTGAAAATATAGAGAAAGACTGACTTACTCGATAGATACACGTTGTGAACAAAACACACATAAAATATTTCTAGACGAAGTCATTAAGAGCCAAATTATACACGTATATATTTTTGTTGTAATAAAGCATCATATAAAATTATGGCCCTACCATACTTTACAAAATTACACAAGCAAATTATGGAGAATACTACAAGGTTTCAGCACCGAAGACGGCAGCACGGTAAATGCAACATAATTACACAGAAAAGAACTAATTGACACGTGTAACATTATGCAGCATTTTTTATGTAAGGCCTTTTATCATTGCAAACTACCTGTAACCAAACATTCTCCCTCATCGCTGCAATTATTCGAACAGCTTTCCAGTAAGAATTGTTCTACAATCTGTGTATTATTGGCTGCATACACAGGATTTAGTTCAATGAAAGTTCTAACAACACTATTGATTGCATCCACATACAGTACCGTGTAACTCGGATCGATAGCCTGAAATAAACAAAGTATGAAAGAAATTAGGCTATATACGGTATGTAAGAAACTTAATATATAATTAACGTTAGAAATAATAGTATGACTATTTTGTTTTTAATAAAATTAATTCAACACGAATCTGAGTGGCTGCCTTCAAAAGCAATATGCATGTCATGGACAACGTTTTGAGTTTTTGCGAGTAATTATGAATACTCAATTTCTATTAAATTCGTAGCCACAGTCATGCATGATCGAGGTTTTAAATTTCATTATCGTATGCTTGTTGCTTGTTATATATGTACATTCAAGTCCCCTGCTAAAGTATTAGCATTCACATTGTGCAGATTATATTAAATGTTCTTTTGGGTTTCTTATTCACAGTTTTATATCTATTTTACATTTCAATGTCATGTATACATGTAACTGCAATTCGGACAGAAGGCCTATACTACTTGAATAAATTTATGCTTTGATATGTAATGTTTGACAGTTATGAATGCAAATTCATTCCATTTATGTCCACCGTCTTCCACGAAAGAGGTAGTTGTATGATACACGTATTCGTGAGGATATGCATAAACTCTTTCGAATAGGAATCCGTGAAGAGCATTTGATACATTCGAAATTATATCGTAGTTTCTTACCATTTTATCTCTTGTTTGTTGGAAGCCATTGAAAATACTACAAATTTACTTATTTAGAGAGGGGGTCATGCATAAATAGATAGAACGATTTATCCTTACCAAAACATCAAACACACACTGTTTAACAACCTCACTGCACCATTTAGCATATCACTAAAATACTTCACAGACGGTGAATTGTACACAGAATCGTTACACATCTTGATCGCTGTGGAATTTGAAATAGTCTCATCTATGCTCCTCTACAAATAACACCATGAAAACAAATTATTTAGTATGAAATTCATACTTTATTTTAATTTGGTCAAAAATTAATCACTCGACCATTTGGTAGTTTCCGGTTTACTTCACATTTGTATTGTCTTTGTCTGAAGGAATAACAAAATAAAATTGTAATAGTTTTTCCTCGGCTGTCAAAAACATTTATTCCATTTCCTATATTTTTTATAGAGAAATAACAAGTGGTTTGTTAGGAACTCCTGTAGACTATATTATGTTCATTAGTACAGTCTAGTGTGATCAATGATATAAATTCTATAAATACATGGGTAAAATCAGTTCATAAAGTTTATTCAAAGTTATATGCCACAGCCGCGTAATATCTGAAACAAAGTACTTAATGTTCTTATTTTTGATTCCGTCACACAAGATACATGTATAAAATAATTACCTTTTGAATATCTTCACTACGCGACGTTTTTGCTCGTCTTTTTCGTCTAGTTTTGCTGTGTGGTCCAGGTACATGTAGTCTGCATTTTGATTTAGTAATTGAGCTAGATTTCTTGCAACCGTCGTTTTGTTTAATGCTGGTAATGTTTGACCATGTTTCTAATACTCTCTCGCTATTTGTGAAGAGATTCTTCTCGTCGCTCAATCTAAATGAATGAACAATGATACTGACAGTAAAATTCATCTTCAGATGCCGTTGAACAAGTAGTGGAAATCGATTAACTTGATGAAAGTTTCTTACATATTTCATACGTAGTCTTGATAAAGCAAATGGCTCGTGGAGATGTACAGCAAGTCCTCTATTGAAAGTTATATGAATAATATCGTTTGTAATCGTAATGGAATTCATCTGAACATTCCAACTTACACTATACAATTATTATAATATTCAGTATTGTGTAAACACAATTATCGTTTATCCCACCATGACAAAGACTGACAACTGAATAAATAAAAATGGGTTGATGTTTAAAAGAGTTATTGTTGTTATCGATTCCATTCAAAATAATTTGAATCAGTGTGGGTATCTTGTATATTAAAAGCCGTCAATGCTATAAATACATTTCATGAAAGTCTAAAACACAAGCGTTTAAAAATTGAGAATAAACTAACAACAATGAACACGAAGAAAAATTAAAATGTCTCCTACTTCCAAGTCTTAGCAAACAGTTGATGGTCATTTTCGGTTAAAGATCCATCACTGAGAATAAAATCGTTCTCTCCATGACCATCAAAGTAACCACAGAATCCTTTTGTACTTTCAAAGTCTTTCGCTGACATGATAATGCTAGTACTCATAAACCTTCCCCATGTTTGAATAACAATTTTCGTCCCAATAGGTGTTGTAACCTTGTAAATATACCAAGTGTATAATAACATAAATCTGAGTAACCAAGTTTAAACATACATAGACATAACACAGACACGCAAAGCTGACAATATTCGTCCCTATTGACTAAATCAAAATGTCCTCAATGCAATGGTAATTAAGCAACTGGAGTTTACAATATATATCTGACAGCCACTTATAAGTAATAAGCAATGTGTATATCAGACTTTAGAAAGTGCAGTCAGGCAGACTGACAATGGTTCACTTCATACTATGACGAAGGCGGTTCGGAATGAGTTTACTGTAGTGGCAATGACTTAAATCAGGCATTTGACAGGATAGTTTGGTGATTTATTTTGCGTTGTCCAGTGCGCAGCATCTTGTACATGCATACTGTTTTAAGTAAGATGGGTATCCTTGGACGGCAATATTCACAAGAGAATATACCTCATCACATGAATTCAGATTACTCGAATTAATAACTTTCTTAATTTAAGCAATATGTAAACAAACTAAACCCGTCAATTGAAGGGAACAATTCAAAACAGCATTCCCTCCTAACATTACCAGAAAGTATCATTGAGTAATCTAGATCCATCTTTACCGTCGAAAGGACAGTAATTGTGTCAAAAGATATTCGAAACAACATTTTGACATAAGTTATATATATGAAAGTTTGATTTCAATCACATCAGAAATGTTTGAGATACACAAAACATTAATATCTCTATCCAAATATATTACATATAGCCCGTTTGCAGCGAAAAAAAATCGTCTAAATTTTGAATTGTTAAAATCTATTCATCAGATGTTGATACAAATTTACGTACAATCATAATTACATTCTACCTACTCCCATTTCAAATTTCATAATTTGTAACTACTTATTTAAACAAGTTTATTCTTTATTCCATATTGATATTACTTGAATTTGGACACTTTAACGCAGGGAGGTAATCTGGTGTTCCCTTGATGTTTTACTGCCTTTTTTTAACTGTTATAACCCGTGATCAGCGAGATTAACATTGATGTGATGAAAGCGAAATTTATGAGGCCCTTATAAGTCGATTTATGTAGGTATGTCGCTTTAGTGTATACATACATATTGTGTATAATACATGTAATATCACGAAAAAGCAGTGAAAACCAAACCCTTATTCACTAAGCTACATAAGCTATGTATATACTCATACATGAACATACACGTGTATAATAATGTTATACCCCAATCACACGACCCTCGAATCAGCCGGAATGGGCCCGAATGAGTCGGAATGAAGAAAGAATAAACATTCGAAACACATTCCGAATGATAACTCGAATTGACCAAAATTATTACAGCTTTGTCAAAATGCCGTTCGAATACTTCAAATACCATTCAAATACTTCTACTATACTTCGAGTATAACTCGAATACACTTCGACTCCGCCTGGAATGATAGCGGAGATCGTGCACGCATGTTTTCAAAATACGGTAAACACAAGCATCGGACCGTTTTGCACGGGATCATGCACGGGTAGTGTGTTTAATATCAGTACCTATAATGGCTTTAAGTAATGTTTCGAATATAGTCAAAATGCCGTAAGAATATTTAAAATGTAATCAGAATGTCGGAAGAATACACTTCGGTAGCCGTTCGATATTCCACCCGACTTTATATGTATCTCGAAAGTTTTGAACATGCGCAAATCATTCGAAGTGGACACAGGAATGGGCCGGAATATACCGAATGCACTACGAATTGACTCAGCATGCAGACAGAATATTTCGAATGCATTTCGAGCATGAAGGAATACACCTCAAATTGCTATTCCTACGGCATTCCGGCTCATTCCGACGCCGTGTGATCTGGACAGTATCAATAAATACAGAGCGTTTTTTATAACAGTTTATTCATTTTTATTTAAATATGTATTTTATTTCAAACGAAATTGGTTTAGAGCATGTTAAAACATTTAATATGGCCCGAACATATGGAATGTACTCGGAATGCAGACGGAATACATTTCGAACATACAAGAATGTACCACGAATTGCTATTCCTACGGCATTCCGGCTCATTCCGACTCTCGTGTGATTGGGGTATTAAATTAAGAACTTAATAAAAGCATTGTAATGTTTATGTGCGTAATGACATGTAGTCTTATGACTGAACCAGTCCTAAATAATTGAGTAATGTACATCTACCCAAGCCTTTAGTATTGGTCTGAAATCGAATCGACATTCACATGTTTGAATAATGCCTGATATTAAGCAGTCAAAATCGTTTAAAGACGATGTAAAGTCCGTGTTTTTATAGTTCGAGATGGAGGCTGCTAGACGCAAGCCGTTTTTACGTTTAGACCCGAAAATATGATACACGCAGACAGTACAGATGCACAGACTGGCTCGTATATTCTATATCAAATAGGTTACCAATACGTAAAACTACCGTTAGACGTGTCACGTGACCATAAAATTGGCTGTATTGTGTATTGAGTCTTCTAACATGAAGTTTCAAGGTAAACAACAAATATTTTACATAGAACTTATGAACAAAACTTTTTTCACACATGCCCGATGTTGCTTAGATTTAATTGTAAATTAGGTAGATACATTTCATTCACTCGTGCAAAATCTCATACTTGTAGGTGCAGTAAATACTGAGAAATCCTCATTTTAGACGATTTCTTTCGCCGCAGACGACCTATACAAAGTCAATAAGGAGCATCCAATACATGAAAAGTGAAAACTTGTTTTGCCACAGTCATACCAAGTCAATGACAAAACAACCCATATCTGACGTCACCATCAGTAAGGCGAGTCTCAGGAGACCCCAAGTACCAATTGTCATTACATTGCTATTGCTTACATGAAAACTATGGTGGTTGAATTTGCGTGAAAACTGTATAAATTTGTAAAATGTCCCGCCTATGCGTATTGAGGGTTATCTTAGCAACAAAAGATGTTAGCATGATGACGTTGTGATCATGCATTTTAACACTAATCGATTGTCAACTTAATTATGTTGATTGATATTACACATGTATTTATAGGGTATTTGTCACCATTTATTTACAACAATATCGAACAATATTGATCCATTGACTTAACAACAATAAGGTGAAATACATCGTTGACTTACCGTGTATTGATACTCGTTGTATACTTCAACATCTAGTATTCCACCGCCACCACAGTATGGAAAGTCCAGGTAGTTGACACCACTACATTTGTCTAGCATAAACACATCCTGACCTGCTCTTACAGCAATACCACATTCACAGACTGGACCACCGGTTCCAAAACAGAACCTTGTCGATTCTTGAACCTTTTATGCAAGTAACTGTCGTTATCACAGTAGTAAAAAAGAATGCACAAGTTGACAAAGCAATTTTAAGAACAAAAATAAATCATGCGTAGCACAAACTCTATGTTTGTAAATTGTTATGATATCCATAACCAGAGTTCTACAACCAGAGTATGCTCTAAAATGGACTTTGATTCAAGTACGTATAAACATATTCGCTGATATAGATGTTGAAAAACGAATATTGATACAAACATCTTACCTCTATCTGATAATTTGTATTTTAAATCAGCATGTAATCACCTTCTGTTTGCTGCTCCCACCATCTAAAAGTCATATACTGAGGTGCAAATTAACGTTTAATATGCAAGACTTGTGACCCAACCAAAAATGGTCTTTTACGAAGGATATTTGCATCACTACATTACGTTGAATAGTATTTTAGATACCTTTTAAATTGTGGGAATGTTGTACAATCCCTCTAGAGAAACTTTCGTTTAGAAACACAAAACTTGGATGCTGTTCAGTCGATGTTGCTTTGGAGAGGTAAACTTGATTGTAAATTGTTACTTCTTAAACTAAACGATACTGTTACTAAATAGAGGTTGTTGCGTGTATTAACGGATGGCGACTCTGGATATAATGCACTGTAATTAGTAATGTGGAAACAATATATGTAATGTAAACAATCAGTTGATGAGTTGGGTCTTTTAAGTGACATCAAATAGTAGATGAAAGTACGTTAGAATATTATACGCTACTGTAAGAATTGTTTGAAATTCTGATTTTTAATATTTAGCGCGTAATAATTTTTTACGCTAAATGTGTAGTTACGTTAACGTCGCCGCCATGTTTGTGCGACTTTAGATTTGACGTCACTGGAAATAACGTCCGTTAGTAACAACACAAACATGAACGATAAACATTGAGTAATATTAAATCCCGGTTTTGAAGAATTTGTATATACATTGTAAATCAATAAAACACCTAAGTTTAGTAAGATGTTTTTCATTTAAATGTTAACATATTTTAATTCTATATTTTTATTTTTGAATGAAAGATTTATTAACGCAAAATGTAAGTAAGTAAGTAAATAACGACTTTATTTATAGTAGATAACATATTTTGTGTTATACCACTTTTCAATATGGTCTACATAATAAACATATATACATTAAATACATGATAATATACAAACAAATTTATAAAGAAAATGAAACAGTATTAGTTAAACTTAACAATATAGGATACTCATGTATTGTTTAAAACGTTAACCTATAATTAAATAGCCTAGTATACATACACCAACATTTTTGTTCATGGCAATAGGGAAATATCGGTACTTATCCCAATCGTCATTATATGGTCTTTAGCAATAAATGTTCATGTTTATGTAGCGTCGTCAACCATGCTGAGTTATTGTCCGTTGTTTATAAGAAACAATGTTTTATGTGAAATTTAACATTTGTTCGAGGAAATGCAAACAAATGTTAAAAATATTGACTCAATGTTGATCGCCCAAACAGAAAAACAGAAAACATTGCTTAAATAAGTATACGTTATAAATCTGTGCAGCTTTGGAATTTAGGAAATGAAAACAAATGTGAAATTACCTCCCTTTCAATTGAAAATAGAGCGAAAATAATTTCTCAAAATAATCATAACGCGTGGTGATAGATAAGTCAACTTTCATACACTCTTTCTTTTGTCAATTCTCATCTATCAAACTGAATTATATCAAAATATAAGTGCGTTTTATTTGTATATGCCACACTGAGCTCCCTATGGTGAATTACATTGTCACTTTGAAAATCCAGCTAAATCGTAAAAGTCGATGATTTTAATTAGTTTCACATTTTCTCGACTAAACAACATTTCACAGTAAAGCTTTGTGATATGCTTTTATTGTTGCCATATCGTCCATAAAAAGTTATTGCTTATCATGTTTCATGTTTACAAAATGGGATACCGACATTGCATTTAATCCAATAATTGTGTTTTTTCTGGTTTTGAGGGTGGTTGTTAATTATGTGGAATAATTATGTTTAGAAATAGTAGAATAATATTTTATTTTTATTTTCATGTTCCTTACACCTGGCTTATACATTAACGATCGACAAATTTTAATTAGATACTAATTAGATTGGAATTTTATTAATATGGGCTATTTTCAAAAAATGGCTAGTTTAGGGTTTTCCACAATAAAATATATTCTGACATTTTTAGCCTGTTTTTTCAGCATAACTTCTTTTTCTGTTAAGCAATTTCTTTCAAACTTCACACACTGTTTCAAGACATCGAATGATGTGTTTTAGGGTAAAAGATATAAGAATAACTTGTTAAGAATATATTGTATTGTGGAAAACCCTAAACTAGCCATTTTTTTGAAAATAGCCCATATATGAAGTGATCGGTTATAAGTGTTGAGTAGTGTACATATAAAATGTATATGGAACTGATTTTGAAATGATGGATTTTTATTGCAGTATTGTGTATGTTACAAGTTCTTCAATTTAGGATGTAGAGGATATTTGTGTTTTTTCGGTGTAAGATCGGTTGTTATTTCACCGAGTGAGCAGTTGAAGTAGCATTTTCACGAGTGGCGTAGCTACCAGTGAAAATATAAGTCAGCTGCTCACGAGGTGAAATAACTACCGATCTTACACCGAAAAACTCTAATATTCTATTTATTTTATGCTTTATTTTGATAATTCTAAACCAATTAGTAATAATTTAACTTTATTTACCCGTATGGTGCCTCAACATGATAACGTGGCGTAATTTCAAAGCGCGTGCTGATGTTCGCTTAAGTAGGTCTTCAAAAAGCCGTCGATTTCCGACATAAATAAACGCTTTATATGGTTACTTTAATTGTAGCGTAAGTAATCATATGGACGTTTTTATTAAGTGTATTCCTAAAGGATGTAAAATTATTTCATTTTATATACATACGCTTTCTAGATCTTTTAATACAGCAGTCACAGAAAGAAGCTAGCCGTCAATTAGAGTGATGTACTAATTTGTGTTTGTATTTAAAATTGATCCTGTAATAAGTATTTTTTAAAGCATAAGCTACATATTTAAACTACTATCAATGTCATACAACATTATTATTCGTCTGCATTGCCTCAAATTTGGGGATTTTGTGAACTATCCACTGAGAGTTCAAGGCAGACACAGACACTTGGGGTCTGAACCCCGCCCCCAGCTAAGCACCTGGATATATTTTTATCATCAATATTGTATACCCAGACCGATACATTAATCACACAAACATTATTAAACGGATCAGGGCCAAACAAATATACTCGTAAATGCCTCTCTAGCTTAATGTGTGATTTAAGCAGTAGAGGAATTGCATAGATTTTTGTATTAATATCAAATACATCCAACAAATGTTTGTGTGATTAGCCTACTGAATGGGTCTGGATAAATAAGAAATATAAAAATATTTCCAGGCGCGTAGCGAGAGGGGGCGTGGTCCAGACCCCAATTGCCTGTGAAGGCAGACAGTGTCATTAGATTATAACACGTCAATATGCATAACCCAAATTGGGGCGCTCGACGGGGATTTTAAAAGTAGTCCGTTTGAGTGAAATGATCAACAGTGAAATTATCAACAATGAAATTATCGGATTATAATTCACTGATATTCCGCTGTAAACCACTCGTAAGCATTAAATAAAATTGTTTTAATGTGACAAGATTGTATTTATTATTTTTTATTATTATTTGTAGAGAATCGCTATGCAATGATGATGAAATAAAATCTTGTGAAATCAGCGCATATCTCTGTTGGTTAGAATTATAGTTGATCCAAAATCACGAACATTTACTATTAGTATTTGTAGATTACTGAATACTATACCTTCCATCAGTGGTTTTCATGTGAGGATCACCT
This sequence comes from Spisula solida, assembly GCA_947247005.1. NCBI lineage: Eukaryota > Metazoa > Mollusca > Bivalvia > Venerida > Mactridae > Spisula > Spisula solida. The sequence continues at coordinate 17,635,690 of OX365946.1, forward strand.
CGTGCGTAACACAATTTATTCCGATAACTTTCCCAGGATCAGTTGTTTGTCGAAGTTGTACTTTCTTTGACTGTGACCTTGAAATATAATCCAGACTTGTATAATTATTACGAGAAAAACTAAATCTACTTTGTGTAAATGACAATACACACGATGTCTACTATGAAAAGTATATTAAGCATAAGTCACATTACAAAATGTAATAAAGACGAGATACACCCACCTACGCGATAACCAAAGTATGAGTGCATAATTATGTCGAATTGAGGTCAAAATCCTTGAAACGAAGGGAGAGTTTATTGGAAAGTAGACGCGTACCGTATAAAATAGTAACTTTTGTCTATATCTTTATGAGTTTGTGATACCTGACTGTTCAAAGTGTTGACCACTTACTTTTGTTTGTGAATTGCTGTAAAAGTTGTTGGCTTACAGCTATAATGTATCCGACTTGGCATATGTATTTATAGGTAAAAATCAGCATGTGCACATCTTTTTTATTTTGTAAGTGTGACTGTGACGCAATGACTAGTTGTTGTGAACAAATTGCTTATAGGAGCAGCTATGGCTTATGGACACATTAATGTTACCTTGACACCATCTTGCTGATATCCTTGCCATATTGTATGGCTTACAGAGTCTGGCACAACAAACCGTAGGCTGTAATTGGTTTTGTCATCATACGTTTGATCAACTGTGGTAACATTAAACCTGTAAATTGTATGTGGGTCCCAACTTTCTCCGCGTTTGAGTGCCTTGGAGAAAATAAAATGAAATTAGAAAAAAGAATGCATTTCACTGTGTTCCATAATGACATAAAAATGATAAAATACATGTATATGATATGTTCATTGATATTATGATTATTCGTCAGAACTAATACATGTATTATAGAGATATAAATGTCAAAAGTTTCAAAATACTGGAGCATACGAAACACAAATAATTCAGTAACACTTATGCCTTTGATGCATCAACAAATATGGCATTTTATTCCATTTTACGGATCATTTTATATCCTTTCCGTTACCAAGATTGTTTGGGGGCTAGGAGAAGTTCATATGGACCATATACTCCGTCCCCAAGATAGCAGCACCGATAAAAATTCGATACATCCGGATGCTACACACCTGACTGAAAGTGAAAGTAGGCAAAATTTTCAACATTTCGACTAAAGGTCACCGGAAATGACGATGTGACAGTGACCCTTGCGTGAATAATTTCTTCCTTTTTAGCTTTGTAGGCATAATTTTGGCCACTTTATGCGCTAATTGGTAAATGCAATTCCACAGGGATACGTACCGCAATGGCGGGTATGACCATTAAATTTCAGTTTTTGAAAACATACGACCTTAGGCCCGTAATATCCTTTAGCCTGGGATTCATGTGTACCAATGACAGCAAAAATCACATTTGGGCATTTAGGTCGTAAACAACGGAAGGCCGAAATAGCCTTCCCGGCTAGTCTGCATTAGTACGCTATGGCAGCGGAAAGGATATTGTCTTTTACCTATGTTCCAATGGACCATGCAAAATCATATAAATAAAGGCTATTGCTCGGTAGAATAGGTAATGGATCAAATAAACAAATTACCAATATCTCAATCAAACAATTTTTTACCTTGATTTCTGCATCAGTTATGCTTAGTGCACCGGAACAATCGTCCAATTGTCTACGTGGATCATACAATATGAAGGGGTAAGTACAAGATGATTCACCGGAGATAGGATAAAAGGCAACCCATTGGTACCGTTATTCGAGCACGTACAATCGCTGAACCTCGTCTTGATAACTGGATATCGGGGTCAAGAATCTGGATGGAAACAGTGGTCGATTAAAGGCTTTTGGCAGTTCAGTTTAATAAGAGACCGAAACCGAGTATGTAACCCAAATATTGGCGTTTTTCAAACAACATCCTTACCTCAACAAGTCAATACAAATTGCAAGCAATACATAAGTCCCCAACCGATTTGAAGTCATGACTTTTAAATTATTTTCAATGCTTCTGTTGCCTATAAAGCATTAATTAATAGGTGTCATCTAAACATTGATCTCTATGCATAGAACCTAGCATTGTCATTGTTTGGTTTCTACAAAGATCAAGTTAAAGGGAACCACAGGGTGTCCCAAAGAAACGGGGACCTACCTTAAACCCTTATAACTTATTTATGTTTTAATGAATTTGCCTGATTTTTTGTGAGAATGGGTAAAGTGATCTAAAATAGGCACTTATAATATGTTTTGTTTTAAAACATGGAATGACGTCATCATTTTACCTATGGTTCTATTTCCTGGGTTTTGTTTTGCTGACATACGTGGAAAATGTCATCATTTGATAAGACATTGTTGTCTGGGCGTTTATTTTGAGGAAAAGAATGTTTAAAAGTCACAAAGATGATGCAACTTTTGTGAAGATCAAAGAACTAATGAAATAATGAAAGCATGGAGATAGTGGTGAGTTTACTAAATAAAGGGAAGCAGACTACCTTCAACATATTCATTAACATTCACCAAAGAAGGAACATATCAATATTAATTTATTTTTATTGAGAACATTAAAAAATAATGCCTATTTAGAAGAAAAGGGTAATAAGGTGGACTTTTATTCAAATAAACAGTTCATAGATATATATCGGTGTCATTTAGTGTGTCATCATTCATAAGAAAGCAGAAACCTATCACACAAAATCAGCAGAAAAACATGATACGTTCACAAAATGTACTGATATTTGACCTCATACCTAAGAGCAAGTGGGTTAGATATAGCTCAGACATGAGCCCTATAGTGAATCTGTTTGCCATACATGACGAACATAAGTGCATGCAGATACATGTACATTATTATTCAATATGGGATACCTAAGATGTCATTTGGGGTCAGCATGTATATGAACATGCTGAAATTCCTTTTTCACTGTATGCTAACATACATTTTGTACCGAAACACATGATTTAAAACATGGGAGGTAACTCTGTGTATTGGACCAAATAATCGCAATTACCATGCTGGTATTTTAAACTTATATGAGTTTATTCCTTAATGTTTTGTCATATTGACAATGTGACATTGATCAGAGAGATAAAAGTACGAATGTTTAACCTAAGTCCCCGTTTTCTTGGGACACCCAGTAATTAAACTATTTCTGCATTCATAGCAACCACAATTTTTGTCAGAGTAATATATATGTAAGTGTACACAACCTCTTTTTAGAATCCTTCCCTATACCAAGTTGCATAGCCCTAGCTTGTAAAATGGTATCCATAGCAACCACAGATTTGTCAGAATCAAACTAATTTTAGATGTGAATAATCTCTTACCACATACACCTACCAACATTCCAAGTTTTATAAACATAGCTTGGAAACTGTTTGAGTTATGGCAGGATCCAGATTTAAGATACATTTTCACTCTATCTGTCACTATAGCAACCACAATTTTTGTCAGAATCACAATATTTTAGACGTGCATAATCCCCTCATTGCCCCCTATCAACATACGAAGTGTCGTAAGCCTAACTTTGAGCTGTTTGAGTTATGTCAGGAAAAAAACTTTTTACGCACAGACGGACGTCCGTACTCACCCACTTGTAGTTGTGGGGTGTGGAACAATAGGCTATTATTAGACTCTATTCATTCCGTTGCTTACGGGGTGTAAAATGTTTATGGGGTTTACTAATAAAAGAATGAACAACAGAAAACCCCAAAATGTCAAGTCAGTGAGAACGTCCGTTCTCACTGACTTGACATTGTTGGGTTTCCTTTTGTTCTTCCTTTTGTTCGTAAAACCCCATAAGCACCATTTTGCACCCCTTAAGCAACGGAATTTAGATTATTTAAATATAGCCTATTGTTCCACACGCTACAACTACAAGTGACTGAGTACGGATAAACGGACGGACTGTCTGACGAGTGGAGGGCAAAATCTATAGTCCCCTCCGGTTGAAAACCTGTAGGGACCTAAAACACAAACTAAAGTAAAAGATCACGTTTATTCAACTCTCTACAAGAGGTGTTCAACTTATATTTGAACAAAAACGAACGTCGGGATTTGCCATGCTAGCTTTATACAATCGATATAATTATCTCTTTTTCAACCATGTATGGACATATGTTATACTGTTATTGACTTATGTTGAGGTGAATATGATGTTTTGTTGACCTGAAAAAAGTGCTATTGACCGATGACGAAGACGGGGATCAATATCACTTTTTGAAGGTCAACTAAACATCATATTCATCGAAACATAAGTCGACATCTGTTACATTGTATACCATGACATAAGTCAAGGAAATAAAACATATTGACTATTTTAAATGATTACAACTTTCATAGGACAGTGTCTTTTGGTTTCGAAAAGGTTTTGATAAGAATAGGGAAACCTTGATGTTTGATTTGCTTGGTGTACTCGCGGCCGCTTTCATGGCACGGAAATAATCTATACTAATTCTATGATGGCAATACGGACCTACAAAATTTTGCCAAGAAGACCAAAGAAAACAAGGAGTTATTTATATAAACGATTTCAAATCCTTGTTTCGAAAAAAGTGTCATGTCTCTTTCCTGTTAACAGTGCCAGTGGGTTTCATCCAGACAAAGCTTTAAGTCATCATACAAAACACTCATTTCATCGCTTAATTAAGAATGATGCTATGAACTATACCATAACCTTATATAAATCTCGAAGACTCCCAATGCTTTAACAATTTCAAGTTTTAACAAGAGGGCCAAAAGGGCCCTATGTCGCTCACCTGTCGTAATAGTGCATGCACACCCCTATCGTTTCCTAGGTACTCATTGACATTTTCTGATTCAGATTTAAGAAAATTCAGTCTCTATAGCAAGTGACCTAGTTTTTGACCCCAGACGACCTGGTATCGGACTTGACCTAGATTTTGTTGACATAATCATTGTGAGCAAGTTTCATAAATATAAAGTCAAAATCTAGTGACTACATAATGTTTTTCTATAATTTGACCTTGTGACATAGTTTTTGACCTCAGATGACCTAATATCGACGTAGAATTTGTTGACATAATCAATGTGACCAAGTTTCATAAAGATTAAGTTCGGCTGGTTAAGTTGACTTTATATAATCTTATTTCATAAAGATTAAGTCATAATTGTGACCTCTAGTGACTTCACAAGTTTTTTCTATGATTTCACCTAGTGACCTAGTTTTTGACTCCGGGTGGCCAAATATCAAACTTGACCTATATTTTGTTGTTTGTTAACATGATCATTGTGACCAAGTTTGATAAAGATTAGGTCGGAATTGTGCCTCTAGTAACTACACAAGGTTTTTTCTACAATTTGACCTTGTGACCAAGTTTTTGACACCGGTTGACACAATATTAGACTTGACCTAGATTTTGTTGACATTATCACTGTAACTAAGTATCCCAAAGATAAGGTCAAAATTGTTTCCTCTGGCAACTACACAAGGGTTTTTTATGATTTGACAATGTGACCTAGTTTATGACCCCGGATGAGCCAATATCAAACTCGACCTAGATTTCGTTGAGATAATCTTAAGGACCAAATTTCATAAAGATTACGTCAAAACTGTGACCTCTAGTAGGTACACAAGGTTTTTCTTTGATATGACCTGGTGACCTAGTTTTTGACCCAAGATGACCCAATATCGAAATTGGCCTAGAATTTGTTGGGATGACCATTGTGACAAAGTTCCATAAAGATTATGCTAAAATCTAAATAACATATAATTGTTTGGGAGTATGTTTCTTTTTTATCTACATCAATAAGGATTATTTCAGTACATACGGGTCTTTTTTACACTTAGTTCTTGTCGTAATTAGTAAACAGTTGTATTTGCATACTTACATGTCTACACTTTATTATATCATATTCAAAGGACCACATTGGAAATAAGAACTACGTGTAGTTTTTTTTGTATTATCGTTTACATATATTGTGATTGTTTTGACATTATTATTACATGTTGAAGTGAATGTATCATAATAATTGTATGGTTATTGTACAGTAGATGTAAATAAACTAATTGAAAAGAATATTATTTTAAGTATCGATTCATTAAAGCAGTTGTATAATATGAAATTTTATTACATGGAATCAAATTTAATAAATTGTTTTTATTAAATTGTGGGGATCGAACCTACAGCTTGGAATAAAATGAAAACTTGTAGGAAGTTTGCGTACCCACTACAATACAGCGCCTTTGGTGTATTGGGTGTGCTCTGAACGCAATTTGATATCGAATCCATTTAAAGTTTACCTGACAAACGAGTTTATGTTTATAACGGTTCTCGTTTGACTTTGAACGCACTTTATTTTTGAATAATCTTTTACTCTACCTACATATTTACGAAGAAGTACAGGGTTATGTAAAGCCAACAAACCAAACAATGGGGTTTTCAATTTATTTGAGATACCTTTGACGCTCAGTGTGACTTCCTTGTCATCGATAAAGAATACGTCCGGCCTGACGCGAGGTGTCTAATAACTGACAACAGGCAATACTAGTAACTCGGTTAAACATATTCGACTAAGTTATGATTTGTTTACAACAAAACATCTAGTTTAAACATAATTAGGCTTATATGCTTAATGAATGGATTACTTACTCTCTTATGAATGACGTAATTTTCTGGATTTTAAGAACACCACATCAACTTGTGCGTAAACAGAAAACGGGAAAATATCACAATAATAAACATGTATACAAAAATATCGATACATGTTGTAACAGCTTCACATTCACAATCTTTCTAAAGCACAATTACTAACCAACAAATGCAGTCCCCGTTTGTTTACTTACTTTGATTTATAAACACTTTGTTCTTGTAAGAAACTGGTAATTTAGAGTATATTTACCTTGATTCCAGCAAAGTAGTTTGTACTCAATAATTCGCTGGTTTCCACGTTAGGTTGGCATCCACATTTAACCTACAAAATCGATGAAAGGTTCAAAATAAAAAAGTCATGAATAGCATTGTATTTAAAGTGCATGGTTTTACGTTGTATGCGGATAATGTATTATCTATGAGGCTAAAGACCAAATTAGTATTCCTAATATTTTATTATGCGTGGGGAGCGGTGGCCTAGAGGTAGGGCGCGCGCTTCGGGATAAATTTTGCCAAGAAGACCAAAGAAAACAAGGAGTTATTTATATAAACGATTTCAAATCCTTGTTTCGAAAAAAGTGTCATGTCTCTTTCCTGTTAACAGTGCCAGTGGGTTTCATCCAGACAAAGCTTTAAGTCATCATACAAAACACTCATTTCATCGCTTAATTAAGAATGATGCTATGAACTATACCATAACCTTATATAAATCTCGAAGACTCCCAATGCTTTAACAATTTCAAGTTTTAACAAGAGGGCCAAAAGGGCCCTATGTCGCTCACCTGTCGTAATAGTGCATGCACACCCCTATCGTTTCCTAGGTACTCATTGACATTTTCTGATTCAGATTTAAGAAAATTCAGTCTCTATAGCAAGTGACCTAGTTTTTGACCCCAGACGACCTGGTATCGGACTTGACCTAGATTTTGTTGACATAATCATTGTGAGCAAGTTTCATAAATATAAAGTCAAAATCTAGTGACTACATAATGTTTTTCTATAATTTGACCTTGTGACATAGTTTTTGACCTCAGATGACCTAATATCGACGTAGAATTTGTTGACATAATCAATGTGACCAAGTTTCATAAAGATTAAGTTCGGCTGGTTAAGTTGACTTTATATAATCTTATTTCATAAAGATTAAGTCATAATTGTGACCTCTAGTGACTTCACAAGTTTTTTCTATGATTTCACCTAGTGACCTAGTTTTTGACTCCGGGTGGCCAAATATCAAACTTGACCTATATTTTGTTGTTTGTTAACATGATCATTGTGACCAAGTTTGATAAAGATTAGGTCGGAATTGTGCCTCTAGTAACTACACAAGGTTTTTTCTACAATTTGACCTTGTGACCAAGTTTTTGACACCGGTTGACACAATATTAGACTTGACCTAGATTTTGTTGACATTATCACTGTAACTAAGTATCCCAAAGATAAGGTCAAAATTGTTTCCTCTGGCAACTACACAAGGGTTTTTTATGATTTGACAATGTGACCTAGTTTATGACCCCGGATGAGCCAATATCAAACTCGACCTAGATTTCGTTGAGATAATCTTAAGGACCAAATTTCATAAAGATTACGTCAAAACTGTGACCTCTAGTAGGTACACAAGGTTTTTCTTTGATATGACCTGGTGACCTAGTTTTTGACCCAAGATGACCCAATATCGAAATTGGCCTAGAATTTGTTGGGATGACCATTGTGACAAAGTTCCATAAAGATTATGCTAAAATCTAAATAACATATAATTGTTTGGGAGTATGTTTCTTTTTTATCTACATCAATAAGGATTATTTCAGTACATACGGGTCTTTTTTACACTTAGTTCTTGTCGTAATTAGTAAACAGTTGTATTTGCATACTTACATGTCTACACTTTATTATATCATATTCAAAGGACCACATTGGAAATAAGAACTACGTGTAGTTTTTTTTGTATTATCGTTTACATATATTGTGATTGTTTTGACATTATTATTACATGTTGAAGTGAATGTATCATAATAATTGTATGGTTATTGTACAGTAGATGTAAATAAACTAATTGAAAAGAATATTATTTTAAGTATCGATTCATTAAAGCAGTTGTATAATATGAAATTTTATTACATGGAATCAAATTTAATAAATTGTTTTTATTAAATTGTGGGGATCGAACCTACAGCTTGGAATAAAATGAAAACTTGTAGGAAGTTTGCGTACCCACTACAATACAGCGCCTTTGGTGTATTGGGTGTGCTCTGAACGCAATTTGATATCGAATCCATTTAAAGTTTACCTGACAAACGAGTTTATGTTTATAACGGTTCTCGTTTGACTTTGAACGCACTTTATTTTTGAATAATCTTTTACTCTACCTACATATTTACGAAGAAGTACAGGGTTATGTAAAGCCAACAAACCAAACAATGGGGTTTTCAATTTATTTGAGATACCTTTGACGCTCAGTGTGACTTCCTTGTCATCGATAAAGAATACGTCCGGCCTGACGCGAGGTGTCTAATAACTGACAACAGGCAATACTAGTAACTCGGTTAAACATATTCGACTAAGTTATGATTTGTTTACAACAAAACATCTAGTTTAAACATAATTAGGCTTATATGCTTAATGAATGGATTACTTACTCTCTTATGAATGACGTAATTTTCTGGATTTTAAGAACACCACATCAACTTGTGCGTAAACAGAAAACGGGAAAATATCACAATAATAAACATGTATACAAAAATATCGATACATGTTGTAACAGCTTCACATTCACAATCTTTCTAAAGCACAATTACTAACCAACAAATGCAGTCCCCGTTTGTTTACTTACTTTGATTTATAAACACTTTGTTCTTGTAAGAAACTGGTAATTTAGAGTATATTTACCTTGATTCCAGCAAAGTAGTTTGTACTCAATAATTCGCTGGTTTCCACGTTAGGTTGGCATCCACATTTAACCTACAAAATCGATGAAAGGTTCAAAATAAAAAAGTCATGAATAGCATTGTATTTAAAGTGCATGGTTTTACGTTGTATGCGGATAATGTATTATCTATGAGGCTAAAGACCAAATTAGTATTCCTAATATTTTATTATGCGTGGGGAGCGGTGGCCTAGAGGTAGGGCGCGCGCTTCGGGATCGAGAGGTCCCGGGTTCGACCCCGTCTGGACCACTGCTTAATTTCTCTGAGCACGAATAACCCACATGCTCCACTCGACCAAGGTGTGAATTGGGAGCTGTGTCTGAACATGTTCGATAGTACTTGGCGCCGAAGATCGATGTTGGCTGCACACCCACCAGGAGAGAAATAGTCTCCCCAGGGAGACTCGATCGTAGGTTTCCATAGGTAGCCCAATGAACAGGGGAAGTTTAAATGTCAAAGGGTGGCTGAACGGCTGAACTGCTGAAAGTAGCCCTAGAAAATTGGTAACTTAACTTAACTTTTTATGCGTCGTCGATATGTATTTAAGTAAAGAACTGTGAATGAATTCTAAAACAATATGCAGTAGTACTGGTGAGAGTTGACATATTTCATCAACATTAACAAGTACTCATATCTTTACTACACATTAGTACTTACATTGAAACCTAACCCTGTATGTGTTATGTCGTATTCGTCCATCATTAATTCATCAAGGTTGTTTGAGGGACCTCGCGTAACTACCAATTCATCATCTATATACCTAAGGTATAAACATTCTATGTCTTAATTCTATGGTGGTTAATTTCCGCTAGTGTCGTTCTGTTGTTGTCGCATCACAAAACGAATGAATGGCGTGTTTTCTAATTTGGCGTTGTCCCGTTTAACCGCAACGTCATTACGACAACGCGATGTACATAAGAGTGGTTCTTTCGTTCTGCCGCCATTGTTGATTGCATCACAGCGACAGAACAAAACAACGCAAATAACATAGTGCCACACTTACCATATTTTACAAATGAAAACGATGAAATAACGGAATGCAGTTTACAAAAGTGGTTCTTTCGCAAGAGCGACACGGCAACAGAGCAAAATAACGCTTATGTGGACTGCATCATGCTCTCGTATTGACATGTTACCACATTGCCAGACCGATATTTAACGTTAACTGAGGAACTCGTCGCTTTTCTTAATTGCAAGGATGCGAAAACAACAGAAGAACATAGGCAAATGAAATCAGCCTCAATAAGATTCAATGTTTTCTGATACCCATTATTTCATTGTTGATAATAATAATAATGCGGAAAGTACATGTATCATTGTGATGATAATAGGAGAGCGGCGCGATGTAGATCACAAGACGGAAATTTACTTGCTAGCGAGTTTTTAGCCCTTCCAAATTTGGTCAGCACTAATCAGCTGAGATTTCGGTACTCAGAGAATGCGAATAGATATGACAAATCATTTAGATTTTTCTAATTTCAAAATAATTGTTGCTCATAAATTTTCTATTATATTTTAATGATTTTATAGAATGTTCCGTAAGATTACCAAACACTTCATTCTGCAGAAATCATTAATGAAAGGGAAATAAGAATTTCTGGTTGCTAAGGAAATTTTGACCGCCATTTTGGATGTAGAGAAAAACTTACACAGTATGCGGGCAGCCTACAATAGGTTAAATACCTGATTGTGCAATGAAAAACTTGTATACACATACTTAACGTAATTATACAATTGACTCAAATTTCGGTGCTTATATTCATCATAATCGAAGTGGATCCAAAATGGTTCGTACCCAAATAATTCAATATTGTCAACAATTGAAATAAATATTTAATTTCAATCAACCAACCATTTATTGTGAATTAATAATCAACATTCATTCTGTACTAGATGACTATGTTACTAATAATGTAGGATAATTGTCTACTGCTGTTCTGTCAATACAGATCCGTAAAAATATGCGAATTGACCAAAATAATTTTCATTAGATTATAAGCAAGGTTTTGGAAGAAAAAAACGCTCAAAAAATCACAAAGAAAATAAATTCAGTGGTGCTCTTTGTCTCTGGATATTGGCCCTGCGATATCTTTAAGTGTAATTTCAAGTTCCATTTAATGAGTTTGGATAGCCCCAGTCCAAAGATGTTGTTCTTCTTAACCCGCTATATACAATCTATGTTGGTTCTTAGGTATTATTAGATCTTTGCCAAGTCCTATTATATACATGTATTAACACCACAAGACCGAACAAATGCAGTTGGCCCAAGACAAAGAACACGATGTTAAGGTCCGTGTTGGTTGATCAGCGTTAAACAAAGTTTCTGTCGTGTAAGTCGGTGTTCATCCGTCGCTCTGCTGTGACTGTCTATGACAGTGTATGGCTGCCGTGTGACCACCGGAGTGAGGATCCTTAACACTGTCGTCATAAGAGCTGTCATTGATCTAAGCGGTATAGACAGCATTTTTATCCGATCAAATATCGATTCACATTTCGAAATATCGATACATTGGATAATGAATGGAACCACCAAAAATCTACATTTTCCTGCACAAAACAGTCCCTTTGTTAAATTTGTAAAAAAGGGTCAAGTCTAAGCTCAAACCAAAGGAGCTATTCTCAACAGCTGAATCTATACCAACCGTGTACTGGGTAGAATGGCTGTCTTCCGATATATTGGAATCATCGATATGTCTTGGGTAGTATCATTGACAGCTCAGGTCGACATTCAATAAAGCGCTAAAACGCACTGTTTTGAAAAGCATATTCTGGCTGATTAAGATTTCGACATCTTAGGCGTCTCCTAAAAGGTAGTTCAGTTATAACTTCAGAGACGGTTTCTCATTGACCATATCAACATTATAGGATAAACCTCTGTAGTGTCTTTGATAAATTACAACCATTCTGGAAATACAGGGAGATTACGGTCAATAAAGATCTCTTGCTCAAAGGTTCAAGGTTAATTATCCCAGAATGTCTTCAAATCGAGACATTAGGGAGATGGATAAAATGAACTAATTACTATCAACAGTTACTTTTCTTTTGAAAGGGAGGTGTAGTGTTGGCATGATTCTATACATGAAGTTCTATAAATAGATTGCTATTCTCTACAGGTTCATACTGACACGACTAATTTTGATGCAATGCTAGTAGTGTGTTCCACTGTCCGGAATGTGCAGAACAGCGTTACGAATACGCCCTGTGACTCAATGAACGTATGTAATGCTTAACTTTAACTACCGGCTGTTGGGATAATGTGCATGCGGACTGGTCATACAGCTTACGAAGTTGTATCTTCAATCGACAGCCATTTCTCTGTAACTATGTAACATGAAACTTAAAATAATATGAACGCTCATACTGTGATGATGCCCTTCAAGTTTGTTTATTGTAAATATTCCATTTATATAAGAGTTATTGCCCTTTATTTATTGAAGAATTCACTTTGCCGTCCACTCGCATTCATTTCTTTGTAACTAGCTGGTAGGATTTCATCAAACTTAAAATGAATACGAGGGACGTTCAAAAATAAATAGGACTGGAGCCCTCATGGATACAATTTAAAATATTATAGACATACAGTACTATTGCATTATATTAAATCGGAATTCAATTTCGAAAATTTTATATCTGATTTATCGCGTTACACTATCGCGTCAGCTCAAAATATCCCATTTTGAAACCTTGGTAACACGTACGCAGCCGGCGCAGCCCATTAATTACCAAGAGTGATAACTTCGTGACAACCCCGTCCTTTCGCATTTATACCTTTGTAACTAGCTGGTAGTCGTCCGTCGTCAACAATCTCCTCATAAACTACTTGGTCAATTTTGATGAAACTTCACTAGAATGATGTTAGGATAGTCCTCTTTCAGATTCCAGGCGGGACGTGTTTTCTCAATATGAACTTTGAAATTCGTCTTCTCAGATGATTTAATTTGATAGAAATGTTCCTTGGGTGGCCCTCTACCAAATCTTTAATTTTAACGTTGACAGCTTAAAAAACACAGCCACCAAGGGCGGGGCTAATTTCAACCACATGTGCATATAAAAAACTTTGAATTCCTTCTTCGGAGAAACTGCTTGCTCGTTTTGATTATAATGTGACAGAATGTTCCTTGGGCCCTCCTCTACCAAATTCCTAATTTTAACGTTGATTGCTCAAAAACATGGCCGAGAGGGGCGAGGCTGATTTCTTGGGTGGCCTTTTATCAAAGTCCTAATTTTGACAATGATTGTTAAAAACTTAATTAATATCAAACTTATACTAGATTGTGTTGAGATGATCATTTAGGACCAAATTTCATAAAGATTAAGTCGAAATTGTGACCTCTGGTGACTACACAGTTTTTCTATGATCTGACCTATAATTTAAACAAAATATATTGGAAAAAATATTTTCCTCCATATAACTGTACAAATAAATGGTATAAAGACAAAACAATACCTAAATACTTATAAAAATAAAAAAAATAAAAATTATGGTTCCAGTGGGGTTAGAACCCACGTGGGACCCTCAGGAAAAAGTCAATTGACATTGTGACCTTGTTTTTGACCCCAGATGACCCAAAATCGAACTTGGCCTAGATTTTGTTGACATGATCATTGTGACAAAGTTTCGTTAAGATTAAAATGAAATTGTAACCTCTGGTGACTACACAAGGTTTTTCTATGATTTGGCCTATAATTTAAACAAAATATTTTGGAAAAAATATTTTTCCATATAACTGTACAAATACATGCTATAAAGACAAAACAATACCTAAACAGTTAAAAAAATAAAAATAAAAAAATAAAAATTATGGTTCCAGCGGGGGTTGAACCCACGGCCCTCAGGAAAATGTCAGTTGAAATTGTGATTTTTATAGTTGACATTGTGACCTTGTTTTTGATCCCAGATGACGCAAAATCGCACTGGACCTAGATTTTGTTGACATAATCATTGTGACAAAGTTTCATTAAGATTAGGTTGAAATTGTAACCTCTGGTGACTACACAAGGTTTTTCTATATTTTGACCTAGTGACCTAGTTTTTGACCTCAGATGACCCAATATCGAACTTGACCTAGATTTTGTTGAGATGATCATTGTGACCAAGTTTCATAAAGATTAGGCCAAAATTGTGACCTCTAGAGAGGACACAACTCAATTGTTGACGGACGGACAGACGGACGGACGGACGGACGGACGGACGGACGGACGTACGACGGACGAAGAGTGATCACAAAAGCTCACTCTGTCACTTTGTGACAGGTGAGCTAATAAGTGTAAAAAAAGGGCCATAACTCCCTTAAAATTGATCCGACCAATGTGTGCCGAGAATATGCACAACTAGACTTGGTACTGATCATTCATGCAACGTTTCATTGAAATCCAACCATTGGTTACAGAGAAAGAGCGCACACAAATTTTTAAGTGTAAATAAACCAAGGGCCATAACTCCCTTAAAATTTATCCGACTGGCTTATGCCAACGATATGCACAACTAGACTTGGTACTGATCAATCATGCAAAGTTTTGATGAAATTCGACCAATTGTTACAGAGAAATAGCGCGGACAAATTTTTAAGTGTAAAAAAACAAAGGGCCATAACTCCCTTAAAATCTATCCAACTAATGTGTGCCGAGGATATGCACAACTAGACTTGGTACTGATCATTCATGCAAAGTTTCATTGAAATCCAACCATTGGTTACAGAGAAAGAGCGCGGACAAATTTTTAAGTGTAAATAAACCAAGGGCCATAACTCCCTTAAAATTTATCCGACTGGCTTATGCCAACGATATGCACAACTTTACTTGGTACTGATCAATCATGCAAAGTTTTGATGAAATTCGACCAATTGTTACAGAGAAATAGCGCAGACAAAATTATATGGACCAACCAACCAACAGACCAACCAACCAACCAACCATCCTCAAGCATGACTCCAATATAGCCCCCATATACTATGTATCTAGGGGTATAATGATGCAAGGTAGAGTTATAGTTCTTGTACACTGCACTTCAGCTTATTGCAAGAAACATGGGGTCCGTTGCCTAAGCAAAGCGCTACCGAGCGCCTTTATTCAGTTACTTCCCGTTCAATTAAATATAGAAGGCAAGGATTACCTCCCATGGAAAGCGCTACGTAGCGCTCGCCCATGTTAACGGTCTCATGCATACCAATTTTTGAGTCATTTGAACTTAAGCGTTGGGTACATCGTCTATTTTTAGAACCAGAAAACCGTTACTAAGAACGGCTTTTGAATCGCATGGTTGCAGTTTCGGTGAGGTAAATATTTGATTTTCTATCTACCGCAAGTGGTACAGCGTATACATTAAGGGGTGCCACGTTCAGGTTGTCATCATTATCTCTGAAAAGATTCGCCAAATAAGCAAAATAGATGGTACCAACTTTTCATTTGTTACTTAACCACGTACAAAGTAAAAAAGGAAAAATTGGTACCGGCAATTAATTTTGTTTAATTGACAAATCTTTTCAAACAAAATGATAACAGCCTTAATAATCCCTTAATGCGTATGCTGCACCACTTGGTTTTTATAGATCACAACAAAGTAGATATAAAATCAACAAATATTTACCTACCGAAACTGCAATGACGCGATTCAAGACCTGTGCCGAGTAACAGTTCTTCCAGTTCTAAAAATAGACGGTGTACCCAGTGTTAAGTTGACGAAGTTATGCTCCAGACAAGAAAAATGGGACGTCGCTGCCGCAGACGCTGGCAATTATAATACAAGAAGGCCCAAAGGGCCCTTGGTCGCTCACATGTCGTAATAGTGCATGCAAGCCCTGTGATTTGACCTAGTGATCAAGTTCTTGACCCAATATCGCACTTGACCTAGATTTTGTTGAGATGATCATTCCGACCAAGTTTGATAAAGATTGACCAAAATTGTGACCTCTAGTGTCTACACAAGGTTTTCTATGATTTGACCTTGTGACCTAGTTTTTGACCCAAGATAAACCAATATCGAACTTGACCTAGATTTTTTTAAGATGATCATTGTGATCAAGTTTCATAAAGATTAGATTACAATTATGCCCTCTAGTGACTACACAAGGTTTTTCTATGATTTGACCTTGTGACCTAGTTTTTGACCCCGGTTAACCCAATATCGAACTTGACTTAGATTTTGTTGAGATGATCATTCGGAACAACTTTGATAAAGAGTAGGTCAAAATTGTGACCTCTAGTGACTACACAAGGTTTTTCTATGATTGGACCTTGTGATCTAGTTTTTGACCCCAGATAACCCAATAATAAACTTGACCTAGATTTTGTTGAGATGATCTTTGTGACCAAGTTTCATAAAGATTAGAACAAAATTATGCCCTCAAGTGACTACACAAGGTTTTTCTATGATTTGACCTTGTGACCTAGTTTTTGACCTCAGATAACCCAATATCGAACTTGACC
Organism: Spisula solida; assembly: GCA_947247005.1. Lineage (NCBI taxonomy): Eukaryota > Metazoa > Mollusca > Bivalvia > Venerida > Mactridae > Spisula > Spisula solida. The sequence continues at coordinate 17,652,640 of OX365946.1, forward strand.
TAGATTTTGTTGAGGTGATCATTCTGACCATGTTTGATAAAAGTTAGACCGAAATTGTGACCTCTAGTGACTACACAAGGTTTTTCAATGATTTGGCCTTGTGACCTAGTTTTTGACCCCAGATGACCCAATATTAAAACTTGACCTAGATTTTGTTGCGATGATCATTCTGACCAAGTTTGATAAAGATTAGGCCAACATTGTGACCTCTAGTGTCCAGACAAGGTTTTTCTATGATTTGACATTGTGACCTAGTTTTTGACCCCAGTTAACTCGATATTGAACTTGACCTAGATTTTGTTTAGATGATCATTCTGACCAAGTTTGATAATTGTGACCTCTAGTGACTACACAAGGTTTTTTCTATGATTTGACCTTGTGACCTAGTTTTTGACACCAGATAACCCAATATCGAACTTGACCTTGATTTTATTGAGATGATCATTCTGACCAAGTTTCATAAAGATTAGACCAAAATTGTGATAGATTTTCATTCATAAACTCTATCCAACATAAATGTTTGTGTCAAAAAATGTTTTCAGATGTTTCTAATACTATAAAGTACATTACTTTTGTCATCTGCAATTTGTGTCAACTTTCTTTAGGATCATACATGTATATGTTGGTTTGTCAACCCTTATGTTTTCTTGTCTGGTTGGAGCAAAATCATGAGAGTAGCATGTAACCATTTTTATAGATACTTTTAGATTATTTGCATCATATTTACAGTAGAACCTCATTTGTTCAAACTCTTCAGTACTGAAAATGATTTGTAGATAAGAAAGTACATATGCGCCTGGTCGCAAGAAAGTGTATTCTGACCTCCCCTTTCCATGCCAATGAAGGCCTAACAGTAAAATTAAGACAGCTATAATACTGAAATGAAATAGCTCTTTCGTTGCTATGAAGTAAATAGTTTGGACCCTGGTCTGGCTATGTGAAACTCATTTTGGTCGACTGGACCCATACTGGTTGCATAATACTGAAGATGTCATAAAGGCATATTTTCTTCTGACATGACATAGCTCATATATATTTTCATTTGTTGATATAAACTAGACTAGTGATAAAAATACTTTGTAAAAGACAGGAAGTCTGTATAAGTCTGACATTACTATTATAAAATGCAAAACCAGCATTAAATACTGAACATATTTAGTATATTCATGTTTGTGTTTCTTTAATACGCTCTAATCTGAGCACAGTGTGCTGTTGCGTTTTTTGACAGCATCCTGTCCGTCAATATTATGTCAACTAAACAGACCTGCGGTACTAAATTTCCAGAACAAATTCGAACAAAACCCTTGTACAGTTGAATGTATTTGTAAGTCAAAATATCAAATGTGCTTTCAGTCAGAATAACAGTCATCTAGAATGATCTGAAATCAAATATGAAGCTAGATATACATATAATTTACACAGATATATCATCTTAAGCCACCACAAATTCATGACTGGTTTCCCGGCAGGCAAAAAAAAAACAAAAAAAAAAACCCAAAGCCTACCCTACCTTACTTTTTTCAGACCGTTACCTTAAACACACAATTTTTTTTTTTTGGCCCCAGATAACCCAATATCGAACTTGACCTTTATTTTGTTGAGATGATCATTCTGACCAAGTTTCATAAAGATTAGACCAAAATAGTGACCTGTAGTGTCTACACAGTCAAGCAAATTGCGACTTTGTGACAGGTGAGCTAAAAAGTAATCCCGATATATGTCGCACACAAATTATTTTAAAATTAAATAAAGGGAGATCATTTCAAAACAAAAAGTTATCTTAAAATTAAACAAAGGGAGATACTTTCAAAACTGGACTACATAGAGTTATGGTTTTTGATCACTGCACTTTTCCTAGTTGCCATCTATTCATATATCAAGTTTCAAATCAATACCTTAAATAGTTTTCAAGTTATGCTCTGGACAAAAAATATTTTAAATTAAACAAGGGGAGATAATTTCAAAACTGGGCCATATAGAGTTATGGTTCGTGGTCACTGCACTTCTCCTAGTTGCCATCTATTCACATACCAAGTTTCAAGCCAATACTGCAAATAGTTTTAAGAGTTATGCTCTGGACAAAATATGGGATGGACGGACAGACGCATACTATTTAGTATTACTATATCCCTTCGTTTTTGGAGGGGGATAACAAGCTACCTACGTAACAGGTTTAATTACAAAATTTCAATCCTTACTCAATCAAGCTATTGCGCAAAAAAATTAAACTTAAAATTTCCAATTTTTGCAATATTGAACCGCTTGCACTACTTTCAAATCCCACGTCCACAATAGACCCAGGCATGCACAAGCAGTAAAATACATTGATGATTACCTCTTCCAATCAAGTTATTCCACTAAATATAAAATGTAGGTTCATCTGACTAAGTACTGAAGACATTGTCGCCATGAATCCTCCCTTTATGCCAATATATTCTGAAAGGAGCGAAGATGGTTCCATGCATCACATACTGGTAACTGAAATGAATCAATACTTCATTAAAAATCTAAATATCAAACAAGAATTCTATATACTAATGAGTTATTGTCCCACCTGCATGCAGTTATTTTGCTCACAGTGTCCAACAAGCTACTTTTCTTCAAGGGACTGGGTTATCCTTATCAGACTCTTATCCCTTTCCACTTCACACTCATAATAGATTAATAATCCTTAGCTTTCCTGAGATTATTTAATTTTAATGAGTGTGCACCTATAGGCCAGCACATTTGACCTGTCTCTAATTAATTATCATGTGTTTTCGTTATTGTACTGTAAGAATGTTTTGATCAGTTAAAATAACAATTCTGATTAGACAACGGATATGCACAGATATTCAAGGGTGACATGTTAAATGTGCTAACCTATACGATGTTTATTGTATTTTTTACAAGTCAATATAACTACACAATTTATATAGAGGATATTTGTTGATTTTGGTGTAAGATCGAATTTTATTTCACAGGTGATCACAGAAAATCAATATTTTCAAGAGTGGTACGGCCACGAGTGAAAATTTAATTTTCTGTTATCACTCGGTGAAATAAATTCGATCTTACACCAAAATTAACAAATTTTCTGTTTATTATATGCCTCAATTCCTCTTAAATATGTGTCGTAAATGGCTGAATTGGAAAAATCACGTCGAAATTAGAACATCACGACGTGAGAATAATGACGTCATGATGACGTAACGCATATTTTAAAGCCCGGCGCCGTTGAAGTTTAACGTTTCTTTTTCTTCATGATACTGGAACCAGCTTCTAAAACAGCGAAAATAAAGTGGTAATTTCACTGTTATTTTCACTGAAAATCTCCATAATCCATTGAAAGCAAATAATAAAATATGCTAATCAAAGTCATTGAATATCAAACTCATACTGGTCATATATTTTTTTCAAAATGTACCAGAAAATGATCCAATTTCAATTTATTCTCCAAAGATTTAAAACATTCAATTGTGAAATTCGTGAACACAAGGATTTTTTTATATTGTATTATCAAACCTGTTTGGAGTTTGTTCTGTGGGAGTTAAATATTATACATGGTATAGGAACATATCCGTTTATCTTCATTTGAATTTATCAGTGGCCCTATACCAGAGACTATAATATATAGCAGTCTCTGCCTATATAGATACTGAGGCATAATTTAAATGACCATAACTCATCAAATTAAAAATAATAGCAGAAAAGCTAATATTCTTTCTGGTGCAGGAAACTGAGATATCCAGATTATTCTGATAAATTTTGTCAGATTTACTCCTATAGTTTGTTTCAATTTCTGTTGCTAAGGCCAAAATAATAATTGTGTGTTTCTAGTAACCCTGCCTTAATTAAGCATAAGGTTTAACATTTTCTTTGTCCAACTTCTTTAATGGTATATTGTTTGAAGTCACTGCAGATTGTCGATTTTCCAGTACATAAAACAAAATTAATAATATTTTTTGAAAAATCCCAACCTTCATCCTAGACAATAATTTTTATGTTACCAGTACCACAATATTAATTTGGCTTAGAACCAGAGAGAAAACCATATGATTTTGTGTATACTGTGTAACACCAGTTTTACAATGACAAGAGACAATATACAACATTGACAAAGATCAGACAGACAGATAGCTTGAGATACCCCATAGTGTACATCTAGAGTTTTATGATCCTATTATTATACCACTTCAATGTAACAGATAGATAAAGCCTGTGCACTCTTTTGCACCTTTTGATAACGACACAAATTGATGTCAAAGATAAACTACAAACAATTACTTTAATTATTTACTGCAGACCTAAATATATATCATATTTCGAATATTTTTAGACAATTGAATACTTAATATGTACCTGAATCATATATATTTTATCCATTTGTGATAAAGGACACATTTTGTATAATCTTTTATTAGGACTGTGACATTGATAGTTGTTCTAAGCATAAATTAATAGCTAGACCACCTTTATATTATAAAATTTTATATGTCTATATATTATTATCTTTTTTTATATTATTATACAATTTGGCCCACTATACAAAAGTTTACCTTTATTAACACCAACACAAAATAATATTATTTAAAAGTAAAGATCTTTCTAAATTCATATACTTTCCAAACTTAATAAAAACCAATACTAGTTCCCTGTATGTATTTAAATGTCAACCACAATTTTTGTTTGACTGTAAAATCTTTTAATTTCAGGGGAGTTGAATTTTCATTGATTTCATTGTTGAACGACCACAAAATCTTATCCCCACAATAAATCAACCTCCTACATACAGATCATGGGTACAAACGCATCTTTAAATTTAAATCCTTAAAATGGTCAATTTGATACTTAGAATTCGTAGCCAACAGGTCGCACATACATTTCAAGATATAAAGACATCGTCAAGTTAGCATGTGTTCATTTTGATGTTTTATATATATATTAATTGTCAAACGAAAATATCATACGATATACTGACACCAAAAAGTTTAGTCACTACAGTATGTTTCAATTGTGATCTACCAGATTTGAATTATAAGTTACAATGTGAATCCTTATCATTGGCCTATAAGATATGGATAGGAGAAAAGTTCTTGTTTCTTCATTATTTCTTTTTAATAGGTATTCACATTTTAAATTAACATTAAAATATAGACTATTTATATATAACAAGTTCAAAAGGCAACATATCACATACTGTTACAAGTACACAATTTAAAAGTTTACTTTAATAATTAATATAAAACATACTTGTTATATTGTTCAACTAAATCATTAGTTTTAATGTTTATTAACTAATATGAAAAATACAGTAAGATACTGATCACAATCAAAGTTACTCTTTAAAGGTGACAGATGGTGAGAACATAATACTGATTGGTTTTATATTGGTACCCCACTGTGTACACTGATTAGGGTCTGATCTGATGGATACTGCACACAGGGAACTGTATTGTTTATTGTCTAGATCTGTCTGTCATTAATTAATTACAAGTACAAGACGATTTTGGCACTGATCATGTTTCTGTGTTTGAGTTTGTTGCTGTTTTTAGTGGTATTATGATTAACTTAAGCCTAATTTTATTGTAAAGTTCTCTCTTTTTTGCTGTTTTTTTAGTAAATTCTATTTTAAACAAAATTTTGTCACATTGACATCACATACAAACCAATTTTGAACAGAACAGAACAGAACATAACCTTTATTTTTTAGCACAGATGACATAGTAATAGCAAGTGCACAAAATATATATAAAATAATATGCATGGATAATGGCATGAATAGAATTAAACAAATGGGAACAAATTTGAAGTAAACAGTTCTAATACTATTATTACCAAAAAGTGTACTAATTAAATGAAATAAGCTATGTCCCAATACTGAAATTTTAAACATGATTATTTTTTCTTAATTATTTCAAGGTTTCCATTGCACAGGAACTACATTTATAAGAGGACTTTTATTCACAATGTTGAATGAAACCAGATACAGACAAAATCCCCATTGGACATAATCCCTATCACCCATGTTGCTAGTTTCTTTATAACATTGATTATTTATGTTTGTATTTTCATTAATTATACAATAAAAATAAAGTATTTTTGTTGTGTACTGTATAATAGGTACTTAAAGTGCAACGTAAATGAACGTCTTTTACTTAATACACAGTGTGGATTTTGTCCACCCAATGATGAGGATTTTGTCCATCTTTTGAAATCCATAATGGGATTTTGTTAACCTGGACAAAAATTAGCTGGTGGTATTATGCATCTGTCAATTGAAACTAGCCCCCAACCACGGGGAATGGCAGTAACATTTAATAGTTTGCTTTATTCAAACCCCTGGTAGAATCCTTGCCCCCCCCCCAGGGCCATACATACAGATAGTAAAACTCCTGCAAGTTCCTAGCTACTCCAGTTAAGCGGTTCGGAGGCCCTTGGAAATTATATAACAAGAGTAATTAATCAAAACTGGGGTGTCACTAGACACAATAAACCCTGTCACAGGCCCCTATAATTACTCAATGGTTTGAGTATCCTTTCATAAAACACAGGAGTCCTTCCTCAATGTATGGATGATAAAGCCTTAAAACACTTGATCTAATATGTAGCTTCTTTTAAATTAACCGAAAAAGTTTTATTGCTCTTAATCAATGTTAATTTGTACTTAAATAAAGCCTTATTCAAGTTATTTGGATTTTTTAACAAAGTTTAGTTAAAACCAAAATCATTTAAATGGATAATCTGAAGCAAGGCTCTATGACCTCTTTAGATTCAGGAGACCAAAAAATAATATATAAATATGCATATTTGCATGGATATAAACACTTCTTGATGCATTAAAAAGCTACTACATGGTACAGTAGCTCTACTTTCAATTTATTTATTTAAATGTTGCGAAAATATATGACATTCGGAAGTTACATAATTCCAGTTGTAACTGGCGGCAAAACTATCAATTTGTTATATTTTGGTTACTTACACGACCCAGCGATTTTCCCCCTTCTTTGTTAGGTACCCCTAAAAGGTAGCTTCCCAATTGGAAAAAGTATCCATTTTCCCAATTTCAGAGGAAAATAATTCCCAATCTGGTGCATCTTGGCTGCGCAAGTCATGCCATAAGTTAAAATTTGTGCATTTTGTGAGGAAATGCATGGCATATCATGCACAAGCTTTTATGTTAGTTTCTATTATCATTAAGATAGATGTCGTTTTTTTAAGAATTCACAAAAATTTCCAATTTGAGAAAAAACGTCGCAAGTTTTCCCAATTTGTCTGGTACCCGTACCTTTCCCAAACAAGCAAGAAAAATCGCTGCTGACCTTATCATTAAATTACGGCTACCAGATTAGACTCGAACGTAAAAACAACAAATCTCGATCTAGACACTAATTGTTTATATTTACGGCCACTCACAACTACAATGTAAATCAATGCGCGGAAAATAGTTCTAGCGATAGACTCCTCCTTCCGATAGAAGTGTATAGGTATAGGTAGATGGAGTTATTAAATAGGATTGTGGACTCGCGCATTGCAAGAATTGTAATTTAATTATTCCTAACTTGATAATTGGCGCGTGTGTCATAACATAAACACATCAATTTCTGAATGGCGGCGTGATCAATACGAGTGTTAATCAAGTGTAACGCATATTGATTCTATCGGAATGATAAGAATTACAAGTTGGTGGGAATTTAAATTTAAAAATGGGGGAAATGGTTCTTATTTTTGATCGTCACGAGTTTGTTCATCTGTAAGCCTTTTACTGGCGACTATCGATTTTTCTAATTCACTATCAATAGTCGGCGATTTCAACATTACAGCGACGATTGTTCGATTGGGATCACTACCCTGTAAGGAAACTAATAAAATATGAAAATATATTTGATATGCATGCATAAAGGTAAGAATCATGTCAAATTCTCTGTGCTATAGATTTATTTGATAATAGGAACATTTTTGTCTTGAACAATTCAGATAAAATGTCCTTTATTCACATTGAAACACCATCATACTTTTAAGGGGACGGACATTACACATACCATTCCTTTTTTCTCCATTATCTAATATTAAATAAAACAAGACTGCGTTCAATAAATGCATATTTTTGACAAGATCTCAACACAGTGCCACCTATACATATTATATCAAAATGACCTTTTATTATTGAATAATATTTTTCCAATATCAATTGTAAACAAAATGGCGCACAAATATATTTGTTACGTAACAGCCCTTTTGATTAGATAAAGCACCTTTAACCTCACTAAGTGCTCAGATACACCTGATAATACTAGAATTCTTAATAAATCAATAATACATTCACACTTCAGTGGCCCAAACAGAGATATCTGTAAGGCCAAACTTAAAATATTCTATGTTTCCCCTTCTTGACTGAAGCAGATAGTAGGTAGTCAGGGACGTAGCATGATCTAAACAAATGTGTAGGCCAATTTTGAGGGGGGCCCGGGTGCATGCTCCCCTGAATTTTTTTTATTTTCTACATTAGTGTAGGTGCATTCTTAGTACTTTTCAGGCTAAAAACAAGAACAATTATTATGACTCACACTTGTCATTACAACAAACGAAATATCACAAATTAAAGTAGAGCATATCAATTCATATTGAAGGGGGGGGGGTCAAGGATATCAAGAACCGGCTTTATCCAGGAATCACCGAAACCTTCCGGGTAGGACCGTATCTCTACCTTACGTGTACCATAATAAATCGTAGCATACCAGATATGATATAAGACTGCGGAGAGAGCAGTGAGGTCAATGGTTGACACCTTTTAGACTGAGTTTACTTCGGCATAAGTGAATGCTCTCTTTCCAACACCCATCTCCAATCAGCGGAATAATAGCCTGATTCTGCTTCTAGTTCATCATGCTCAACTGGCATGCATTTCTTAGCTGGTTTCTTATTTTGTGGCATGACTTGATATGATTATCAGTTAAATGACAGCTGATGCTCTTCCCGCCTTTTACCCAAGTTCATATATCATATCTAGTGACTTCCAGGTAGCACCGGCGTGTCACCTGGGCACAGCTGTGGCGAAACTGTCACCGTAACACAACTGGCAATAAACAGGACCTAACCGTACTTTACCGGAGCCCTACCCTAATGAGTCAATGACACCGTATTAAACGGGGAATATTACCCTAGCAGCTTAACCTACTCGTGGCGTCACACTGATACACACACAAGAATATTCTTTCAGACCGGGGTACCACCGCGGTAACGTCTTGAATGTGAAAATGCAATTGATTTTTGTTACAACAAGTCATTAAGAATTGCAGGCAATACAGAAGTCCTATTTCTTAAACCAAGCTTAGAAACTGTTTGCGTTATGTGAAGATCCAGATTTTTTGATGGGCAGACAGACAAGACAGGCAGATGGAGGGCAAACCTGTAGTCCCCTTCAGTTGAAAACTTTAGTAGCTAATTGGACTGCGTGTCAGTTAAAATGATCGATACGATATTTGTATCGATACAAAATGATCGATATTCGATATGTCATTTGATATTTTGTTTTGACAGTAAACAATTTAAAAACTGTAAATAGGCACTTTCAGATTTACAACATATATTTAACTTGCAGAACACGATCATGTGAGGCTTGAGATATGTGATAAACAACCTATTTACACATGTTTAAATTGTATGAGTAAATTGCAAAGCAGATTCTTGTTTGAAAATTAGATTCACTCGGACATAAGCTGTGTCGACGACCTGGCCATTTTGAGACGATACAAAAAGACTACCAAAAACTTAACTGAAAATGGGGATTTTGTTGTGTATTTATGTTGATCGATGTTTTGACCTATACGGACAGGGTCGATACGATGTATCGATCGAACACAAAATACTGGTATTCGATTTATATCGATAACCGGTACGCAACCCTAGTAGCTAATCAGGGGTGTGGAAATTCCCAAATTTTGCACTTGCCCATGGGCAAGTTGGACTGAAAAATGCACTTGCCCTAAACTAAAACTTCTTGCCCTGAGGAAAACACGAAAAAAATCAAATAAAATTTCAGTTAAATCATTCAATTATTTATCATGTGAAGGATTAGACTCATCAATATTAGATTTAATTCAAAGTTTGTTAAGTAAATCAGTTTTGGTCAGTAATTTAGGTTTCATCATTGTTAAGGTAAAACAAGGAAATTATTTTATTTTCTCATGATTATTTTGCACTTGGCCAAGGGCAAGCTGGATGGAAAAATCTACTTGCCCACACCTGGCAAAAAGCCCAAGTCGGGCAAGTCGGACATTGGAATTCCACACCCTTGCTAATATATATTTTACATTCAGGTTACATCAACACTTCAGTCCTAAAATACACACCATTTACACAACATAAGCCACAATCGCGAATTTGGTCACGTCAGCAAAATTGCCATTCAGTATACGAGGGTCATTCATTTAATACCCGGACGATGGTTATTGCTGGAAAACTGTTGTACTGATATTGATCATTTTATGTCTGATTTTGAATTTTTTTTTTAAATTGTTTATTGGGAATTTCTCATTCAAATTTGGAGAAATTATAGTCTATTAGCAATTGGTAAAGGGTCTGTTTACCAGACCCTAATAAAGAAGGAAAAAAGTCACTGGATAACCATACATCACTTAAAGTTTATTTACTTCCGCGTTTGATCAGCTTCGGTGGCCATTTTGAATAATTAATTTATCGCAGGTGCGTGCGAGAGCTGTTTTCGAAAAACCTGTTATTTGATGAAACATGGTCGAAAACGTCTTAAAATTAAATCAAACCCTTTAATATGCCTATACATAATGCTAGGGTCACAAAGCTCGTACGATATCCGTACGAATTTATCAACTCGTACGAGTTCATAATTTTTGAAATCCTAACGGTTTTTTAATGTTCGTAGCGTCTGGTCACAACTCGTACGGACCACGAACGATCTATAGAGATGCACTGGAAAGATATCCGTACGATGCTCGTACGAGTTAAGAAAATCCGTACGATGCTCGTACGAGTCTTCGGTGTCCGTACGGGCTCCGTACGGACGCCGTGCGAGTTTACCAAAATCAACTCGTACGGAGCTCGTAAGGAGCTCGTAGGGCAAATGTGACCTTAGCATAAGAAACAAACGCGTTATTGTTGCTATAAATCATTTAACTCCTATTTGCACAAATAAATATTTAAATTTACGCAGCCGACAATCTTGAAAAATGAAAACATTTATCACATGGTTCGTTTCGGAACCCCTTTGTTATTAGGCAGTGGCTAGCCGACTAGACAGCGAAATTAGTGGTCCAGCATTGGATGACTAGCAAACACTATGTACATTGGCTAGGGAACCATCATTTTATTTCTATGCATTTAAGGCACTCGGAATTTAGTTATTTTCTTGTGATAAGTATCACAAATGTTTCTACCGAATAATATACCACAAATTCGTAAATTGAATGAATGAGGAAATCGTTGTCGGGTTTATAAAGCGCGACAAATAGCAATGATGTAGCTGTGTATTAGAAATGGCATTAGAAATGGAGTTAGAAGTAGTAACGGAACATATAGTGTTTCAATTACAGTATTATGAGGATGGGGAAAGTATATTACTTCATGCTGAAACAATAAAATTGCTATGTTAGGTAATTGACAGTTTGGAATGTCGCTGGTTTAAAATAGCGTGAAAACAATGTTGCCATTTATGAATCGTATCATGGTAGGCCCTATTTAAAATTTAAAAAAAATTACAATCGTAAATTGTATTGTTTTGTATATATGTGCCATTAAAACTGCGAATGAAAAATAATTAATTGCCATATTAACTTTGTTTGTGTTACCTCGGCAAATTAACGTGCTTACTTTGTTTTCCAATACGGCGGACAATATACGAAGATGTATACACGGCCGGTCACAAAATGGATGCAGATAAATGCACTAACATGTCTTGCCGAATTCGTAGTTTATTACAAGGTAGAAACATACGTGATACTTATACAAGAAAATAACTGAAATTCTGGATAACTAATGCATAGAAATAGAATGACAGCTACATAGCCAATGCACGTACTGGTTGGCGAGCAGTATCCGACAATTTTTGCATGTTTTCTCCCTTTTTCTAGGATACGATGTGGTTTTGAAGAAAATAATTTACCTTTTAATAATCCTGGGCTCAAGTCCGAAATATTTGTCACTTTTTTGGTACTTTTAACGTAACACAATGAACTGTAATTGGGGCCACAAAGGGGTCACTATTTTAGGCCGTTAATTGAATGAAGAGTAGCAGTAGCCGACATTTCGCATTTATTTACTAATACTTCTTTATTTTCCCTGTATTGAGCCTCTTAATTAAGGGGAATTAACTCCTATTGACTGTAAATATTGTTTTAGAGTTGTCTATCGTAGTTACGAGTACATGCAGACGACGAATGAAGTCGTATAGTCATATCGTTTTCCAATTAGTAAAAAACTATGAAGTCAATTAGTTAGACGTCAATAACGACGTATTTTGTAAAAAAACATTTTTTGCCGACTTTCGTTTTGGGTTGCCAATTCCGTTGATGCCTGTTGAGAGCTAAAATTAGCTTTATCGACAACTCGGGCAATCCCAAGGCTATAAATAGATAGAGGATATTTGTTGATTTTTGGTGCAAGATCAAATTTATTTCACAGAGTGATCACAGAAAATCAATATTTTCACGAGTGGCCACTCGTAGCCACAAGTGAAAATATAATTTTCTGTGATCACGAGTGAAATAAAATTGATCTTACACCAAAAATCAACAAATTTTCTGTTTATTATATGCCTCATTTCCTCTTAAATAGGTGCCGTAATTGGCTTAATTTGATAAAATCATGTCGAAATTAGAACGTCACGACGTGGGAATTATGACGTCATGATGACGCCACGCATATTTTAAAGCCCGGTGTCGTTGACGTTACGTTTCTTTTTCAGCATGATACTGGGACCAGCTTCTTAAACAGTGAAAATAACAAAGTGGTATTTTCAGAGTTATTTTCACTGTTTATTTCACTGAAAAATCTCCATAATCCATTGAAAGCAAATAATAAATGAGCTTATTTGTTTCATTGCGCATGCGCATTTTTCGTAAATAGTTGGTCCCCCAGCAAAAAGAGGTAAATATTAACATTGTTTTACGTGTATTTCTTGATATTGTTATTTTTATATACGCGAATTGAATTTTTTTGCCACACACTTTTTGCTATGATGTAGTTCTTTAATAACACGCATCAATTTAATTGAAGTGCTACGCTAAATACGAAAAAACTTTGCCTGAAAAAATATTTTTGTCAGAATCATGTGGATTCAGCCGTGTATTCATATATAGGTATCGTCGGGTGACCTATTTTGACGCTGACCTAATCAGACGCCATGTTTGTTTTGACCTCGCTTTCGATTTTCGGCAATCCTATGACGTCATTTTTCCCGCGGATTAGTTTCGAGATGAATAGCAAATGTCGATCATGTCAAAAGTAGAGTGTTAAAAATATTCGGCATCCATTTTATGATCGTTTGTGGCTGCGTGTTCAAAAAAAGTTATTTTTTCTTAGATCCAATTAAACTCTGTTCAAAAGTAGCTTAATTTGATAGAAAAACTTAACAAAAGGGAAAATTTCTACAACTGACTTCGCCGCAGAGCCATTTTTGGCAAGTCACGTGACTGGCATGTGACCAGATCGATCACTTTGTCAGAATTTCCACTTTCTGGTAGAGTGTATGCGTTTTGTTACTTAATACGTTAATTAACGCAAGTTATTTGTAATTGAAATTTAATTGGCTATTAGTGATGGCTTGTAGTTGATTGTAAAATCAATGAATTGAAAAAATATCATTGCTTATTTATTTCATGTAATTCAAACATTCAATTCCCGTACCGCTCTGACATTGGCGATTGCATAAGGTCAGACAGGCAGATTATTTCACCTCACCCACTGCATGGGATTTTCGTCCAGCAAAGGCATATACAGAATAATAATTATCTATAAACTCAGATGCCAAAATAAATCAGCCTAATCCTTTATTGACTTGTTGATTCATTTAATTATGCAGCAAAGCTGGTGCTTTTAAGCACGCACACGCTTACTACGCATTGTACATGTTACTAAACAGTGATTATAATCTCTAAACCCAGCAGCCAATGAAAGGCATCGTTTTAGGTACCTGTCAACAATAATGGCCGCCCCCACGTAGGTTACGGATAAAATGAGTTTTGAGTAAATTTAAGTATTAGAAACTGACAAAAAGTAGCCTATAAAAGAATAAATATCCTGAAGAAATAAGTTAACAATTAAATTCACTTGCAGAAACATTTGTTTAAAGGAAATGTGCCTCAGATCTCTTAAGGGCGTCGAAACTGGTCACTCGGGGATAGCTACGCGACATGCCAGAGGGCATAACGGGCAATAAAAAAACTTGCAGACAGTTTATCTGTCTAACTAACATTGAAAAGGTAAAATCACATTTATGACAGTTCCCAGCTATCGCCGCCCTTCACCGGTTTGGGGGTTGTGGTTTGAATTGACCGGACCAAATTGACTGGTGCAAATACTGCTTTCTCATGGAGTCGATCCCCTAAGAGATAAAAACCTAACATGCACACTTCAAATTGTTTGGTCTGCAACTAAATTTCATTTTCTGACTGAGAAATTACTGAACGACAGTAAAATGAACCATTTCTGGAATAAAAAAGCTTTAATCTTAAAATATTTACTGTGAAGCAAGTACCAGTCAAGAGGCTCTGTCATTCAGAAACTTTCTCATCGACCCGATCCCTCCGATTGGTCAGTCTATAATTAACCCAAAGACTGAATTATTTTATGAAACACAGTGGTAACATAAAGTTTGTTCATCACAAACACTATTTACAGAATTTAATTAATGTGGACAAGTATGTTGACAATAAAATGGACAAAAACAAAAGGCAGTGGCTAGTCGTCCGGCACCGGACGACTAGACAGCGAAATTAGTCGTCCGTCAGTGGACTACTAGCAAACGCTATGTGCATTGGCTAGAGAACCGTCATTCTATTTCTACGCATTATGCATCTACCATATGATAAAGGTTATAATAAACTACGAATATAGGCAAGACATGTCAATGCCTTATCTGCAACCATTTTGTGACCTCCCGTGTATCTCCGTATAAACTGGCACGAATGAATGCGGAAATGGCTGTCGGCATGAGATCTATATATAGTGCAAAAAATATCCAAGTTGATTGAAATGGTAATGCTGTGTTAAAGTGACATACAGTAGCATTATGCTATGCTCATTATGATAAGTAGTAGGTAATGGAGATGTAGAAGAAATGGTACATGTGTCACAAACAAAGCTAATGTGGCAATTAATTATTCATTCGCAGTTTTAATGACACATATAAACAAAACAATACAATTTACAATTGTACTTTTTATTTGTTTTCATTTTAAATAGAACAACAACAACAATATACAATAGGACCTACCATGATAACATTTATAAACGGCAACATTGTTTTCACACTATTATATAACCAGTGACATTCCAAACTGCAATTACCTTACACAGCAATTAATTTTTTTTCAACATGAAGTAAAATACTTTCATAATCTTCATAATACTGTAATTGAAACATTCTTTGTTCCCTAACTACTTCTGGCTCTATTTCTAATGCCATTTCTAATACACAGCTGCACCATTGCTATTTGTCGCGTTTTATAAAACCCGACAGCGATTTCCGCATTCATTCGTGCCAGTTTATACCATTCCAATACGGCGGACAATATACAGTGTGGCGAATCACGTGATCTAACGAATAACGTTGGTAGTCCGAAATATGGCGTCTTCAGTCGCAAAAGGTGAGTTTTTTCTTGATTATTACAAGCATACATTTAAGATGGTTATATTATATCGCCTAAAGAATATCTGATATATATAGAAACACTCGGGAATTGTCGATTTCGCTGTATCTTTCGCGGTTTTTTTTATTGATACTCGACCAAACGTATTTTAAACAAATAACGTTCGCATTAAATTTATTCTTCTCTCTTGTACATTTGCAACAAGTGAACTTTAAAGAAATTTTTTTTTATTCATATGTTGTGTGTATAGTTTTATTTATTATCAGAAATGTTTTTAGAAAACAAAAATGCGGGTAATAGTGATTTTGCACCATAAATAAGAAAATAATATCGTTTGTAGTCATTATGAAATGAATAACGTTTTCATCAAAAATCGAATAAAATCTTCTTGATGAAATGTAAACATCATGCAACTGTTCCAGTGTAAGTTGACAATATGCCGATGCATAATTATACATTAAACGCAATCAAGAGGGTTTATCATTCCTATAAATACTACAACGTATCCAATTTGAAATTTAAATACATGTTATTATTCAAATATAAGCGTTTGTGCTAACGTTCCGGTTAGCCATATTTTGATGAAAGTCACCTTATTGAGAACGTTTCATTACATGTGCATTGTATAAACATATGTTTTACAAAATGCATATATTTATTGTGACGTTATTATACTTTTCAGAACCTACCTTAAACATGTGTCCAACGTGTGGAAAGTCGTTTTCGAGAAAGAGTAACTTGACTCAGCACGAAAGGAGACACACGGGAGGTGCGAGATATGTTTGCTGTGGTAAGCATTTCTTCTCCCTCGGTAGCATAACTCAGCATAGATGTAGTGTACAATGTGTGTAGTATTTGCAATAGCGCGTTTGCAACTAATGCTGAACTGCTTCGTCAACTCAGACGTGAGAAGAGACAGTTCATCTTTAAATGTGACGTGTGTGATTATCAAGAGCAGGACTCATCGAAGATGAAGGACCACAAATCCAAACATAACGGAGAAAGAAAGCATAGGTGTAGTGTCTGTGGGAAGACTTACAAATACAGGAGTGGACTCAGTACCCATACCATTAAGCATGATAAGAGTGATTGAATGGGTGATTGTCGATATGTTGCTTAAATACTGCTTTTAATGAGTATTGTTTTAATGATTATAAGCACATTAACAGGGATTCCTTTGTTGTCTTTCCATATGACAGTGTTGTATTCGTTATATTTCTAATTAGAGTCCTCAGGTAGAGTTTACTGTCTATCTATATTCGTTTAAAAGTTGTTTATCTATTACAATAATACGAAGTACTCAATGTGAATATTTAGGATGTTTGGGTGTCTGTCGTCTTTCCGTCATGTACAACTAGTATGTTTAAATTTTACATTGAAGCTGCTCTTGTAATTTGTTCTGATCGTTTTTGTACATGAATGTTGAAACAAGTTAAAAACTAGGTCACTTGGTCTCTAGGGAAAACTCGATCATCATGAAACTTGCTTCAAAAAGTTGGTCTCCGTGAAATGTATGTGTTTGATACTTTTTCAAGACGGTTTCAATGTACTTGTTCACTAGTTTAAATAAACTTTTACAAACCGAAAACTAAGGTGAGCGCTCTTGATATAGCTTTCATCTTAGGCCAAAAAAAAAATTGTGTGTTTAGGGTAACGGTCTGAAAAAAGGTAGGTAGGGTAGGCTTTGGGTTTTTTTTTTTTTTTTTTTTTCTGCCTGCCGGGAAACCAGTCATGAATTTGTGGTGGCTTAAGATGATATATCTGTGTAAATTATATGTATATCTAGCTTCATATTTGATTTCAGATCATTCTAGATGACTGTTATTCTGACTGAAAGCACATTTGATATTTTGACTTACAAATACATTCAACTGTACAAGGGTTTTGTTCGAATTTGTTCTGGAAATTTAGTACCGCAGGTCTGTTTAGTTGACATAATATTGACGGACAGGATGCTGTCAAAAAACGCAACAGCACACTGTGCTCAGATTAGAGCGTATTAAAGAAACACAAACATGAATATACTAAATATGTTCAGTATTTAATGCTGGTTTTGCATTTTATAATAGTAATGTCAGACTTATACAGACTTTCTGTCTTTTACAAAGCATTTTTATCACTAGTCTAGTTTATATCAACAAATGAAAATATATATGAGCTATGTCATGTCAGAAGAAAATATGCCTTTATGCCATCTTCAGTATTATGCAACCAGTATGGGTCCAGTCGACCAAAATGAGTTTCACATAGCCAGACCAGGGTCCAAACTATTTACTTCATAGCAACGAAAGAGCTATTTCATTTCAGTATTATAGCTGTCTTAATTTTACTGTTAGGCCTTCATTGGCATGGAAAGGGGAGGTCAGAATACACTTTCTTGTGACCAGGCGCATATGTACTTTCTTATCTACAAATCATTTTCAGTACTGAAGAGTTTGAACAAATGAGGTTCTACTGTAAATATGATGCAAATAATCTAAAAGTATCTATACAAATGGTTACATGCTACTCTCATGATTTTGCTCCAACCAGACAAGAAAACAAAAGGGTTGACAAACCAACATATACATGTATGATCCTAAAGAAAGTTGACACAAATTGCAGATGACAAAAGTAATGTACTTTATAGTATTAGAAACATCTGAAAACATTTTTTGACACAAACATTTATGTTGGATAGAGTTTATGAATGAAAATCTTCAGAATGAAGAAACTTAAAGCGACTTTAGAAAAAGTGACTTCATCCGATAGAACGCGGAAGGTTCGTAATGCGGCCGCATGTTGGCATTTGGGACGAATGATATGCACAATAGACGCCATGTTCCATACGAAGCCTACCCGATTTTCAATGCGGTATCCTTATTGGACCATATCAGGCTTCGCGAAAACTTTAAAAACCTGTCAGTCATTCAGACTGACAGAAACAAAAAAATTGTCAGTCCGAACGAACATTTATAATGTTCTTCTTAAATTATTCAGTGGTAAATTATTTAGAAATGCATTGTTAGCTTTAACACACAGTTAACAAGTGTTTTCAAATAGGCCTAATTATATAGTTTGCCTTTTCACAATGGGCTCATTCAGCCCATTCAATGAGCATATATCAGACAGGACTTTCTGTCAAGAGAAATTTTATTTTCATTTTACCATTTAATATCAAACATCTTTAAACTAAATCACGTTTTTTCGTGTTAAAAAGCCCCCTCGGAAATCGTCAAAATAAAAATATATTCAGAAAAAAAATCGCGAACATTCCGGAATCCGTACCGTGTAGTACGGGTTTTATCCGCATCCAAAAAATAATCAGTTTTCGCGACCTTCATTTCGCTGAATTATTTTACATTTTTGACGATTTCGGAGGGATATCTTATTGAATCTCGACGAGGATTTACGAAAATACATTCGTGTTACATTCTTTACAATAATCTTCAACTACGATGTGGGAATATCGTTGTCCAGACTTAAAATCTCCGTCGGACCAACCGTCCGACATTCAGTCAAATTTTGCCGGACCAAAGCATAAAATTATCGTTGTGGGAACGTTAAAAATCGTTAGGGTCGGCGCCTTTCGGCTAGGTAGGGTCGGGTTACCCGAAACACACAATTTTTTTTTTGGCCTTAGCACTATTGGCTTTTAGCATAATGTGGATATACGAAAGACCGGTAGTGCCATTTAAACTTCATGAAAACACGATTTTAACTTCATGAATTCACGATTTTGACTACCCAAATTCACGTTTTCAACGTCAAGCATACACGATTTCTACTTCATGATTTCAACTTCTTGATGTTGTATCGTTTAGTACGTGAATGTATGAAGTTAAAAGTGTGAACTCATGAAGTTAAGCTGATAAGTTTGTAAATTAATGAAGTTGAAATCACGAAACCGTGAAGTTGAAATTATGAAGCTGAAATTGTGAATCCGTGAAGTTAAACTGTCAGTACCGGTCTTTCGTAAGTCTATGATTCTGCTGTATAATGTTAGTTTGGTGGATTATTAGAAATGTTATTACACACACAACAAGTTAGTTCTGTCTAATTAGTCAGTGTTTTTTTCTTATGTTTTTCTTTTCGTACTTTTTATATTTTTTAAGCCAATAAATTCAAAATTGACAAATAAACGCAAACCATTGTGTTATACATGTACATATATATTTTAATTTTTCACCTCGAATACATCGTACTGTGACGTTTTAAGTAACAAATACATAAAGGTATAGGTCAACATGTATGAATTGATACATAAGAACTTTATCAAAGGGTCCTATACACATGTTGAATACATTGAGCAAATTGTTCAAGCAATAATCTATGCCATTTGCTACATACATATTTTAGCGGCATGATCGTTTCAATCTACTATTGGAATACTTTGTTATATACTTTGCAAACGATAATGTCATTTTATAAAATATTTATGTTATAATTTGATGCAAATGCCTGTGATTTATATAATGATCTCCATATTGTTTTGATGATTATCTGTGATCATGTTTATGTATCTGTAAATACAGATTTCAAAATTAAACAATAAATTACGAGTTTAAAACCATTGAATAGTTTTCTATTGTAGTATATGAATGATATCGCATGGCTTATTTTATTTTCTCATGATTATTTTGCACTTGGCCAAGGGCAAGCTGGATGGAAAAATCTACTTGCCCACACCTGGCAAAAAGCCCAAGTCGGGCAAGTCGGACATTGGAATTCCACACCCTTGCTAATATATATTTTACATTCAGGTTACATCAACACTTCAGTCCTAAAATACACACCATTTACACAACATAAGCCACAATCGCGAATTTGGTCACGTCAGCAAAATTGCCATTCAGTATACGAGGGTCATTCATTTAATACCCGGACAATGGTTATTGCTGGAAAACTGTTGTACTGATATTGATCATTTTATGTCTGATTTTGAATTTTTTTTTTAAATTGTTTATTGGGAATTTCTCATTCAAATTTGGAGAAATTATAGCCTATTAGCAATTGGGAAATGGTCTGTTTACCAGACCCTAATAAAGAAGGAAAAAAGTCACTGGATAACCATACATCGCTTAAAGTTTATTTACTTCCGCGTTTGATCAGCTTCGTTGGCCATTTTGAATAATAAATTTATCTCAGGTGCGTGCGAGAGCTGTTTTAAAAAAACCTGTTATTTGATGAAACATGGTCGAAAACGTCTTAAAATTAAATCAAACCCTTTAATATGCCTATACATAAGAAACAAACGCGTTATTGTTGCTATAAATCATTTAACTCCTATTTGCACAAATAAATATTTAAATTTACGCAGCCGACAATCTTGAAAAATGAAAACATTTATCACATGGTTCGTTTCGGAACCCTTTTGTTATTAGGCAGTGGCTAGCCGACTAGACAGCGAAATTAGTGGTCCGGCATTGGATGACTAGCAAACACTATGTACATTGGCTAGGGAACCATCATTTTATTTCTATGCATTTAAGGCACTCGGAATTTAGTTATTTTCTTGTGATAAGTATCACAAATGTTTCTACCGAATAATAAACCACAAATTCGTAAATTGAATGAATGCGGAAATCGTTGTCGGGTTTTATAAAGCGCGACAAATAGCAATGTTGCAGCTGTGTATTAGAAATGGCATTAGAAATGGAGTTAGAAGTAGTAACGGAACATATAGTGCTTCAATTACAGTATTATGAGGATGGGGAAAGTATATTACTTCATGCTGAAACAATGAAATTGCCGTGTTAGGTAATTGACAGTTTGGAATGTCACTGGTTTAAAATAGCGTGAAAACAATGTTGCCATTTATGAATCGTATCATGGTAGGCCCTATTTAAAATTAAAAAAAAATTACAATTGTAAATTGTATTGTTTTGTATATATGTGCCATTAAAACTGCGAATGAAAAATAATTAATTGCCATATTAACTTTGTTTGTGTTACCTCGGCAAATTAACGTGCTTACTTTGTTTTCCAATACGGCGGACAATATACGAAGATGTATACACGGCCGGTCACAAAATGGATGCAGATAAATGCTCTAACATGTCTTGCCGAATTCGTAGTTTATTACAAGGTAGAAACATACGTGATACTTATACAAGAAAACAACTGAAATTCTGGATAACTAATGCATAGAAATAGAATGACAGCTACATAGCCAATGCACGTACTGGTTGGCGAGCAGTATCCGACAATTTGTGCATGTTTTCTCCCTTTTCTAGGATACGATGTGGTTTTGAAGAAAATAATTTACCTTTTAATAATCCTGAGCTCATTAGTCCGAAATACACTGCCCACCAAAAGTAAGTATACAAATGTTAATTGCCCACTTACTTGCCTGTAACTATACTATTTGCAGAACAGTAAAGCAACAATATATTTGAAGAAACTGAATATTTTGTTTATTAAATGGAAAGGTCATACATTAATTAATACCCTAGGTGCAAAATCTAAAGTTTCTTTGTCCCCCTAGAATGGTAACTTTGTCACAAAAGGATGGAAAAATTAAGCCTTTTTGACCACATGGTTATTTTAATTCCAAACATCTTTATTTTTATTTCTATCTCTATTTTGACTCATTTAGTAACTGTAGTTTCAGAAACTAGTCTAATTATGACTGTCTGATAAACAGATATTGAATAATTTAACCAAGTTTAATTTTGCAACAATTATTAACTGTATACTTATTTTTGGTGGGCACTGTATTTGTCACTTTTTTGGTACTTTTAACGTAACACAATGAACTGTAATTGGGGCCACAAATGGGTCACTATTTTAGGCCGTTAATTGAATGAAGAGTAGCAGTAGCCGACATTTCGCATTTATTTACTAATCCTTCTTTATTTTCCCTGTATTGAGCCTCTTAATTAAGGGGAATTAACTCCTATTGACTGTAAATATTGTTTTAGAGTTGTCTATCGTAGTTTAGAGTACATGCAGATGACGAATGAAGTCGTATAGTCATATCGTTTTCCAATTAGTAAAAAACTATGAAGTCAATTAGTTAGACGTCAATAACGACATATTTTGTCAATATTATTTTTTGCCGACTTTCATTTTGGGTTGCCAATTCCGTTGATGCCTGTTGAGAGCTAAAATTAGCTTTATCGACAACTCGGGCAATCCCAAGGCTATAAATAGATAGAGGATAATTGTTGATTTTTGGTGTAAGATCAAATTTATTTCACAGAGTGATCACAGAAAATCAATATTTTCACGAGTGGCCTCGCTTTCGATTTTCGGCAATCCCATGACGTCATTTTTCCCGCGGATTAGTTTCGAGACGAATAGCAAATGTCGATCATGTCAAAAGTAGAGTGTTAAAAATATTCGGCATCCATTTTTTTATCGTTTGTGGCTGCGTGTTCAAAAAAAGTTATTTTTTCTTAGATCCAATTTAACTCT
The DNA here is from genome assembly GCA_947247005.1 of Spisula solida. NCBI lineage: Eukaryota > Metazoa > Mollusca > Bivalvia > Venerida > Mactridae > Spisula > Spisula solida. Next base: position 17,675,859 of record OX365946.1, read on the forward strand.
GTTCAAAAGTAGCTTAATTTGATAGAAAATCTTAACAAAAGGGAAAATTTCTACAACCGACTTCGCAGCACCGCCATTTTTGGCATGTCACGTGACTGGCATGTGACCAGATCGATCAATTTGTCAGAATTTCCACTTTCTGGTAGAGTGTATGCGTTATGTTACTTATTACGTTAATTAACGCAAGTTATTTGTAATTGAAATTTAATTGGCTATTAGTGATGGCTTGTAGTTGATTGTAAAATCAATGAATTGAAAAAATGATAAGGCATTGACATGTCTTGCCTATATTCGTAGTTTATTATAATCTTTATAATAAGGTAGATGCATACAGTAATGCGTAGAAATAGATGACGGTTCTCTAGCCAATGCACGTAGCGTTTACGAGTAGTCCACTGACGGACGACTAATTTCGCTGTCTAGTCGTCCGGTGCCGGACGAGTAGCCACTGCCAAAACAAAAACCCATGGTTACGAGCTTATGTATTACTGCTCACCAAAATGGATTTTTCAGTGTTGGTTTTAAATCAGTCCACAAAAATTGTTTACATGCGCTTTTATGCACATTTTTTGCTGTGATGACAGGAAAAAGTCCACTTTCAAACTTGCATATGTTTTGGAAAGGAACTATCACTGCGCGTGTTTATATTCTGCAAAAATAAGTAGGGCTCGGGACGATGAGAAGGATCGACTCAATGAGAATCAAGTATATATGCCATAATATAGATGGATAGAAAAATGTAATTTCTATTGACCATCAGTAAATTTATTCCAGACTCCGGACCTCTAGCCACAGACCTCTTGGTAAACAGAGGTCAAATCTTATTTGAACGGGGGAGTGTTTGCTCCAACTAGGGTACGTGCTGACTGCATAGGCTAGAGATTATCTGATTATTCTATCCCTGTTTCCCTAAAAAATGAAGCAATCAGTCACAGGGTATTGACGCATATTATTTTATGCGTGTGCGACCGCCTTATATCTCATATACGAATAAAGGGAAACAACGCTACATTGTAGTGGTCTTTGATTTCAACGTAATAAACACAGATAAACAAAGATATGGAGAAAATCCTATATATATGCGTCAATACCCTGTGCAATCAGTTAATTCATTATAAGTCAACTAGAAATAAGACTGGCGTATCACTTCAGGCCTACCTGTACAAATGTTCACCTCCAACCATCCATCATACTTGTCATCACGTGTATCAGTTATAAATCCACCTTTCAATGATTTGAAATAAACAATAAAGTTTCACACTGTTGATATCAGCGCCATTCTCGTGCAGACTCGGGAGATTTGATTAATCTGATGAGTACATCGCTGGAACATATTCCTCCATTCTTGACCGAACTATTATTAAGGATAAATAGGCCTACCGAACTCGCTAAATTACTAAATTACGACATTTCGATTTGTTTTAACATCAACATATAACTCTCTGCCACTCAATTCTGATTATAAATTGGAGGCGATAAAACGATTCACATATACATTAACTATAATTCACGCTTCTATACGCTAATTCACGCTTCTACACGCTATTTCACGCTTCTACACGCAAATTCACGCTTCTACACGCAAATTCACGCTTTCACGGATACACATTCCAGTGTATCGAAAATGCGCCAATTTGATTGGTCAAAACGCTTTCACGGTTCACGTTTACCGGTTCTCGCTTCACGCTTAAAAAGCGTTTAGCGTTAGTGAATTTACACGATAACGCGGAACCTTCACGCTGACGGTACTGTATCTTGGAATTAATTTCTCACTGCCTTGTGTATATATGTCATCTTGGAGCCCGTTGCCTAACCAAACTGCTACCGAGTGCTCTTTTAGGCTATGCTAGAAAATGACTTGCTTCATAAAGTTATACGTTTAAGTGGACTAAGCGAAAATTTATATGCTACCTGTGAGTGCTCGTGGTTAGCAGAATGTTGCACAGCAAAGCGCTACCGAAGCGGTCCATTGCATAAAAAAGCGCTGATCTAGCAAAGCGCTGAGAAACGGTATGCTGTTGGGGAAAACTTGTCACTGGTAGTGCCTGTCATTGCAAAGACATAGTAAAGCTTTGGGTAGGCACAGGCTCCTGTTATATGTGTTCAACCATCCATTACAATTAATTTGTTTTCAGAGTATATTTTGAGTTCTTCACTTGTGTTTAATCATTGTTAAAGTAATATAAACATAATTTATCATTATCCTTTGCAGATTGTCTTGGACGGACTATGTATGGTACCCAGTGTTGGGTGAATGTATGTCTGTGCTGCATACTTTGCTAGATCCCTGTATCACTGTGGAGTATGGCATCTAAACGTCGTCATGGCAACATAGATCCCTGTATCACTGTGGAGTATGGCATCTAAATGTCGCCATTGCAACCCAGATCCCTGTATCGCTGTGGAGTATGGCATCCAAACGTCTTCAAGGCAATCTAGATCTCCATGTTACTATGGAGTATGGTAAACAAAAGTTGCCAACCTAGACATCCTTGTTACAACAGTGAGAGTATGGTATCCTAGAGTTGCCATGCTGACTTTCCTGTTACTGTGGAGTATGAAATTGGTAAGTGGTCATGTCAACCTTCTGTAGGGTAAAATATCCAGTATGAAATCTGCAGTGTTGTCTCGATAGCTCAGTAGTAGAGCATCCACTTCAACTGCCCGAGTTCAATCACTGGTCACGTTATACTGCTGGTGTTCCGCTATTCCAGATTTGCTGCACTAAAAAGAAGGAACTTTTCTGCTGAAAATAAAAGTTATTTGAAGAAAAAATACCTGTTATTAACTGAGTTATTGTCGTTTAAAATTTCATTCACTGAATTTTAACAATAGAACAATGCTTTTGGTGCAGGAATGTATGCTAATGGCACTTGAAACAGACTTTCATCAAATTTTCAGGATCGGGCATTATGCCTCAGTAGAACCCCAGCATAATGGTTGTATCAGTGTTGACGTTGCTACACATAAAAACAGAAAACTGGCTTCTCTTCAATCCCTTGCAGCGATGGATATCATCAGGAATAAGGTGTTGAGAACTTTCCATATTGGCAATAGTGGAAGTGTAGTCTGACGTTACTACATAATGTTCATTGTTAGACCTTAGTTACATGAGTAGTAAATGCTGTTTCAAGTCACAAAATAATTGTGGAAATAGCAGGGTGGCCATAGACTCTGGAAAACGGAAAATGCAAAAAACAAATTCCTAGCAGGGAAAAATCAGGGAATTTCAAAATTGGGCAAAAATCGGGGAATTATTAGGGAATTCCATTCTTCATTTTCTGTGGCCAGCCTGAAATAGTCGTCTTTTTACAACAAAGCTGTTTCTTCCCAAGCAAAACGTCATTGTAACAATATGTTGGTTTTTCTAAATAGTACAAAATAGCATAGTAAAACATATGTCCCCTTGAAAATAATGTCAATATATGGATATATATGTATATTGGGTGTGACTGGGTCAGTGTCTAGTATCTAGACCTGACTATACTGAGAGGATGTTCTAGAAAAATTGATTAGTTATCTATACTGAGAGAATGTTCTAGAAAAATTGGTCAGTTATCTATACTGAGAGGATGTTCTAGAAAAATCGATCAGTTATCTATACTGAGAGGATGTTCTAGAAAAATCGATCAGTTATCTATACTGAGAGGATGTTCTAGAAAAATTGCTGAGTTATATGTTCTTGAAGCTGAGGTATACCGAGGAAAATTATCATATATTTTTCTATAGATGCAAGGGCATAAATTAATTCGACATATAAGAAAAATGGAAATGCCAATTGGTTAGATCATCCTATCATTGTATATTTATGCCTTGTACCTATAGTGGGGTACAACTATTTGATTTTGTGCTGGATATCTGTCACAAAGTTTATCCGCACTTGTTCTCCTTTACTATTGGTCTGGTTTCAATGAAACTTCACATGAATAATAAATAACTACAACTCTTCTATCAAATTTATTAAACTAAATAAGAAATTCATCTTATTCACTCATAGGCGATGTTCTTTATTCACATGAATAGCTTATACAAAGCCTTATTGTCCATAATTATTGTCAGGAATTTTGGGTTGGATGAATATTGCCAGAGTTATTGTACTTTGTGGGAGACATGTTTTTGTGTCATAAACCCTTCTAGTTTCTATTGGTAATATAAGATTTTACTGCTTTTGTTGTGATATGATTGTTGTATTTTCTACTATTTAATAGTAAAGTAAGATATTTTTCGATGTTTAATTTTATGGCGTTAGCTATGACCGTTGAATGACAGCAAAGAATTTTTACCCAGATTTTCCAACGGAAAAAACTGGACAATAGATAGGCGCTTTTGGGCGGATTTGTTTCCAGTGGATAACTTCAGTTAGGAATGAAATATCATGATGAAACGTGCATATTGTGCTGTGATATTGTGTATTAGTATTTTATCTGTAAAACTGGGTCTCACAAATCCATAATAATCCAGAAAACCAGATTTACTGCACTAGAAGGAATGAATTTTGTTAATTTGTTTATGTTTTTGAACTTAAAACATGGTTATAGTTATCTGTCTGGTCGTCCATCTGTTTGTCTGGGCATTTATTGTAAAGTCCAACATTCCGTTTGCTATCAATTCTATTGCAATGAAACTTGGCACACTTACCAGTATTTTTTTCATTAATCAACAGTTCCAGTCAAGTAGCATAACTGTAGGGTGATTTTGTAAGGATATAAATACTTTTTTAACTTGAACATTTTGGTTTTAAAGTTTATAATAAAGTCCAAGATTTTGTTTACTTTCAATGCTGTGATTTTTTATTCGATTTTTCAAAGAAAAAATGTTTAGCTATCGTCCTGACGGGATTGTGTGCACTGGTTAAGTTTTTTGTCAGAGTAATTTCTCAAAGACTATCAAAGTTATCTACTTGAAACTCAACATAGTTATTCACCACCACAAGGGGAGTCCGTACTGACAAGGCTGATAATTTTGTGACCTATATCTGTCCTTGTTATACTTAGAACTTAGGATCACAGATGAGCAAGTGTACTATCAAGTACGAGAAAGTTGTGCATCCACTCATAGGCAGTGCTCTTGTTATAAGTAATGGTCATTGTTAACTTCTGATATTTTGGTTAAAGTTCTTCATAATGTTCGATTTCTTGAATATTGTAAAGTAACTTGTATGTACTATCCACGTCACATTTTGGGGGCATTTGTCCCTTACAGTGACAGTCCCTGTTTCGTTTATTAAAACAATGTCTATTTCATTAATATGAAATATGAATATAGAAAAGAACATTGATTTTAATCTCATTGTATTTATCTGTTAAATGACATCATTGTATAAACTTAATGACCTAATGCAGTATTAAATAATGTATGTGCAATATGATTTTTTAAGCATTATAAAACTATAAAATATTGCAGTTATATTGACCTGTAAAAAATAGGTATTTATCTGTATGTGAACAGATTAGTCTTCTCCAGAAATGTGAGGATTACTTTTGTATGTGCGCCAAGGATTTATTGTGTCAGGTCTAAAAAAGTGCACTATAATACATGATACACATTTCTTTATGTATGCAATTTTTCCATACATTTATTGTTACGTTTATTTATAAGGTTGCAATTTTTACATATTTAATTTTTTACTACATATATTTTATACATGTTGGTTTACACTTGTTGCAATAAAAATTACATATTTTAGTTTGATGTTATATTTTCTATTTACAAAGTGCCGAACAAAAAAATGTTTGTTTCCAGTATTATGCAAAAAAGGTATGTTGTGGTAGGTCGCTAAATATTTCTTAAACTATCCTTTGAAAATATTTTTTTAAAAATAACATTTTTTAAAATGCCATTAAAAACTATCAGTTCAGGATACCGGAAACAAACAACTTTGGTTCAAGCCTTAGGCCAGAATCAATGTATTTCTAGATTATTATTCCTGATTTGTCATCAGCCACCCTGACATTTCGTCAGCTGTCAGTTAATTCTTTGGGAAGAGCAAGTAAGTACTGGTGGATTCCTGGATTACTGGTTTGGTCAATTGGCAGGCATATATGACTTAAAATGGCGCTACACATGACCAAAAACAACCAAGCACATGAAGCAGATGTCATTGGGATTCAATTCAAATTTGGCACATGTATCGTCCAAATATACAGGAGTTCCAAAAGTTTTATAACATTGGAAAAAATGTTTAAAAAATGGTGAAATTTCTTCAACCAGCAGGTACCGATGGTTCTTCTATGACAGCTAGAGTTCAAACCAAGGATCCATATGATGTCCTGAGGCTGGGATTCAAACCTATACTCAACGGCAATATCACAACAATCTGAAAAACTTGTGGGCAAATAAACATTATCAACGTTCCTACATCACACAACAAAACAGCAATTGAAACTTTCGATACGCCATACAAAATTTATGCGAAAAGCCATACACTATTATTAGCTCACCTGTGACAGAGAGAGCTTTTGTGATCACTCTTGTCCGTCGTCTGTCCATCATCGGTCAATAATTTGCTTGTGAAGATACTAGTAATGATTAGGTCAAAATTTGACCTAATCGTTATGAAAATCTGTCACAATTATCATCTTAACACAATCTAGATCAAGCTTGATATTGTGTCATTCGGAGTCAAAAACTAGGTCGCAAGGTCATATCATAGAAAATCCTTTTGTAGTCATTACAGGTCACAATTTTGACATCATCTTTATGAAACTCTGCGAGAATGATCATCTCAACAAAATATAGTTCAAGTTCGATATTGGGTCATCCAGGGTCAAAAACTAGGCCACTAGGTCAACTCATAGAAAACCTTGTGTAGTCACCAGAGGTCATAATTTTGGTAAAATTTGGTAATATGGGTTATCTGGTGTAAATAACAAGGTCATTGGTTAGGACAATATGATTGATTAACTTGTACATGCATACTAGGCTGTATTTAGTTGATTCTTTGAAGTTGTAAATGACTTCTTAGGTCATTATCGGGGCGTTCATTAACAATTACAACAGCAATCTTGTTACCTTTGAAGTTTGACTTTGACCTGATATGCCAACATGACAAGCTGTTTTAATGGTTTGACATTCATGCCAAGTTACATCAGAATTCCACCATACAAACTTCAATTTGACCTCCAACTGTGACGTTGACCTTTGAGATAGACACAAGGGGCTTACACATGATACTCCTTCTCATGCAGGATAACATTCATGCCAGATATAAGCTAGATTGGTCTATGCATGTCAAAGTTATGGTCCGGACAAACTCCAATTTGACATCTGTCTGTTAACTTGATATTTTAGTTTGCGCATGACACTCCTCATGGACGTAAATATTCATGCCAAATATAAACAAGACTGGTAAATGCATGTCAAGGTTATGGCCCGGACAAAAATCAATTTGACCCCAATTTTGATAGGAACCTTTGCACATGACACAATTCTTCTCATCGAGGTTAATATTCATGCCAAATATAAGATAGATTGGTCAATGCATGCTATGGTCCTGACAAAATTGCACACATGAGCATACACCAAAAGTGGCGACTATGTCTTGCTCGCCGTAAGCTGGCTCGAAAAAACGAAGTGCAGAGTTTGGTTTTTGGAATTAAAGGTCATATTTGCATTGTTTGTGTCCAGTCCATAAGTTCCATTTCCCAGGGTGGATTTGTAAATAACTTGCCACACATGGTCTCAGAGTCATGGTGATGTGCAGAGTCAAGCATCTACCATATTGGTCTCAAGATCCCTGGCAAAGGTCATGATGATATGGTAAGCATTTTACGTGTCTAGTTCATAACTTTCATATATGTGGTGTGATTTGGAACGTTCCTACAACAAATGTTCACCACGTAATGAAGATGTGGAGAGTTCAGCAGGATCTATCTTGAAGTTCAAGGTCACCAAGTATGTAGCAAAGGTCATAATTGGAAATATAGAAACAATTTGTTGGGGTCATACAAACCAAAAATGCATTGGGAGCGATTCCTCTCTAATTATGCCCACTTCGAAGAAGAGGGGTATATATGTTTCGAAGTTTGGTCGGTCCGTAGCCCAAAATTTAATGGTTTCCAATCAAGCATGGTTTGGCCTAGGATCTTCAAACTTTGCATGGAGGTTGGTCATCAACAGTAGATGACCCCTATTGATTTGAGGCCAGTAAGTCAAAGGTCAAGGTCACTGTGACCTTTAACACATTGTCATATAAATAGACCTAATGGTTTCTGATCAATGATCAAGAACGGCTTGGCCCAGGATCTTCAAACTTTACGTGGTGGTAGACCATCAACAGAAGAAGACCCCTTTTAGACCAAGGGTGCAATGACTTAATATTTCCGACTACTTGGCTGCCATGAGGGCAGATGTGTTTTACAATCATTTGTTGTTATAGTTATTTGTGGGGGTAATGGGCTTAATTTAGTCTGCAACTAGCAATAGGACCTGGTACTTAGATCAGCATGGTTTCATTTCAAACACCTGACAAAGCAAAGTAGAAGTCTATCTATCTATCTTCCATTAATGTCAAACCCCTCACGGGGACGTAGACATATCGCATGTCAAAACCGCCAAGACGAGTAAAAGAGTAAAAGAACAGTAAATAAACATAGGACAGTATAATAAAGAGATAAAAGTAGAAAGATAGGTTTAAAAAGTAGTAAAAACAGATTTCAGAGGACTTACTTATGGTGAAACATGCTCAATGCGACTGACAGCCGCATTGAACGATGCTATAGTGGGTAGACTGACTCCTTGGTATGGTAGGCTATTCCAGTGGTGAATGGTCCTGGGGAAGAAGGCAAACTTATAGTAGTCAGTCGTAGCGCCAATTAACCTATATGCTAGGGGTGTGTTGATCTTGAGGCGCGAGAAAGGGGCACTAGATAACCTTCGATGGGGATAGCTACAAGTTTGTAGGTGATTTTATACATGAGAGATAGCGGACTGTCAATTCTTCTAAGGTCAAGACGCCTCAAGTTAAGGGAGCTCAGCATATCAGATACACTAGCAGTTCTTTGGTAATTTGCCTTGATCCATCTGGCTGCCCGCCTTTGGACAGCCTCGATTTGATCCATCTGGCTTTGGGTATGTGGGGACCAAACCTCGGAGGCATATTCTAGCTGGGGTCGCACTAGAGTCTGGTAGGCGAGGGACTTAATGGATTCAGACTTGGCCTTTATGTTCCTGCGAAGAAAACCCAGTGTTTGGTTCACAGTTTTCGTTGACCTATTTGTATGATCATCCCAGGATACATTATTTGAGATGTCACTAAAAGTCGCAAAGGGTTTCAGTTACGCTCCAAATATTATGCCCATTGTAACCATGGGCAATTGACTCACAGTATGGTCTTATCCTGGACGGAATCAACAAAACTTAAACCCCATGAAAAATAGTAACCTGCAGTATTTATTGTTTATCATGACTCCTGTAAGTTGTTCATGATATGAGTTATTTGTGTTTATTATCAACCAATTAGCTTTCATCAATCTCATCTTAAGTGTTAATGTTACGGCGTTAAATATACAGAAAAATAGTTATAATTAGTTACAATACAAAATTGTAATAGAGATGTAAAATAGATGTATTAGTTAGACAAGACAATATGGTGATAGAGTCATTGACAATTTGGGCATTTTATCGGTCATTATACAAATGGTTATAAGTTATAACACCTATTGTTTCAATCAATTATGCATTAATTGGGTTGGCTTTAAAGTTATTGTTTGACTACTATATAATGCCCATTTTAAATCATACAAAAATCTATAAAGTACTGAGATTTTAACGTGATCCTTGACCTTTATTAGCATAATTTAACAGCTGATATGTTGTCTATATTTATAACCCTGGTTGTATGGTTTCTTAAGCAGGGAGTATCATGAAGGTGGTTGAGGTGTAATATACACAAATTAAATGGACCGATATCGCAAGATTTGCTCGCCGAAATTGATATATCTAACGCAAGAACCTTGTAATATATTCATGCATATTCAATCATAAATTAAGCACTCTATAATGCTAAGAATGCAACAGACAGAACCATTTAAAAAAATTCTGGGGGAGCAATCCTAATGAATAAAAGGCTAGCTTCGTGCCTAGAATATGAATTAATATTTAACCGACAGGCCTATATATTTGTCGTCATTATATTCATACTGTTTTGATTGATACATGTACTAGTTTAAAACAAAGTTGAATTGCAGTTGATTATAATACTTGTAAGCTTAGATGCCAAAATGCATGTTTCATCTGTTAAATCAAGACCTTAAAGCCCCATGTTTCATTGATATAAAGATAGTTATGAATTATGGCCCAATAAGTGTTAATACAATAGTTGAATTGATAATACCATGTTAGACTGTTATGAAGTCTTCTATTGTTCTAGCCAGTTATTGTTGAGCTGCCAGCAAGGATCTGGTAGATGAGACTTGTATACACGATGACAAAACTTTAATACAGTTACAACTGTAGAAGACGACACCCTCAGGTGTCAGGACCAGGCCCCGATCTCACAAATCTCTCAAAAATGCTTAATGCTTAATGTAAAATTCCATGTGAGGCTCAAGGGACTCAAAATTTCCATCACAAAACAGTACATGTTATTCTTAGTTTATATAGTAAAATTTCAAGAGCTTGAACTCTTGATTTGAGCAAAGTCTCTATTTGAGCTAAGATTTCTACTTGAGATGCTTTGGATGATCTAGGTCAGGATGCAAGCAATATAGACTTCTGACAGTAATTATGCCCCCCCCCCCCATCTATGATGAGGGGTATATTGCTTTCCATATGGAGGTCTGTCAAGTAGACCAAATGGTTTCCATTCAATTATCAGAATCCTTTGCCCTAGGATCTTCCAACTTTACATGGAGGTTTACATCAACAGTAGATGACCCCTATTAATTTTGAGGACGGTAGGTCAAGGTCACTGTGACCTTTACCATTTCTGACTATAGGGCTGCCTTTTACAAACATCTTTATCTTTTTTTTTAAAATAAAATAATGTAAAAACAATTCTGGTTCTTGTAACCCTGTCACCTACCCTGTTTTTGTCCCAAACCCTAGACCATTTCATGGCATTTGGCTGGCATTCACCCCAGATTGTCCCTACTTTCCAGTACCAGTTCATAAGATAAATAAAATAATTAAACAAATTTAAAATGTTTTTTCTATTTTTTCAGCATTAATTTTTTTACCAAAACCACAGTATTCACAGATTTTGTGTTGGCCTTATTTGGTCATTGTTCTTATTCAATGTATATACTTCACACATTTGCTAATTTAAAAGTCCATCGGTTGTCGGTTGGACATGTTGGTCATTATAATGTGTGGCAACTGTATTATTATATTAATATCGGTATCTCGAAGTCCTTGTTGATCAATTGTCGACAGATTATTGTTTCGTAAAATTTCGAGTATAGAGGAATTAAATTATTCAAGACTGTATTATTTTAATAATTATGGAAAATAAGATCACTCTGGGATCTTAGAGAAAGTGATACATTGAACAATGATTGTTGTTTTAGTGTATATTGTTGGGTGTCTTGTGGTTGGTGTTCATTCACAACTGGGAGTTACACGTAATATTATTACATAGTGTTGTTTAAATAATTGCTTTCACATTTGTTATAAAACAAGCTAGTTTGCTTTTCTTTTAAATAAGTTATTTCACATGTTTAATAATAAAGTTAAGTTTTGCGGTTTTTTTATGAAAATATTAGTTTACTTTGTTTATGAAATTAGGTGTATATATTGTATATATTAACAAAATATAATTTTGCCTTTGTTTATAAAACTTCAAAAAAGTTATTTTACTTTATTTATGCTCAACACGTTATTTGAATATTGTGTATACTGTTATTGTCAGGACAGTTAGGTTGGATGCTTTAAGCCAGAGTTATGGCCCTTTGTAGGAATCATATGTTTTTGTGTCAAAAAACCTTTCTATTTACTATATTATAATTTCAGAATGTACATTCGCCACCCAGGAGAATTGTCCCAATTTTTTAGTCAACTCGTACTGCGACATACCCAATGGTGTCTGTGCTTGTCCAACTGTTGCTGGCTACATCGATGATGGTACAGGAATAGCTTGCACATACGGTATGTATGACTTGATCTTTTCTCTTGTGTTCAAAAAATTTTGAGGCTTTAACCAGTCTGTCCTTTTGGGTCAATTTTTAACCCCCGGGCCCCCACTACACGGTATAGAGGTCATGATTCGGTTTGTCTGTCCATCTGTCTGCACTATTTCTCACTAACCAATTGGTTGGAGGTTTACAAAACAGTTAATATAAGATATCCAACTGACCCGTTTTGTTCATGTGTCCCATTTTTCCCACTTTTACTTGCCGGACCGACAGACACCAACAAATTTCGGTTATTTGAAATACCTAACCTAGGTCATATCAGTAGGACCAAAGGGATTATCCCTGGATTCTTCCATATTGCTTTATTACAGATTGCGGGGCTCTGGCTGCGCCGGCCAATGGTGGGGTGGATACATCAGCGGGTACAACAACTGATGATATTGCGCAATACAGTTGTAACAATGGTTACAAAGTAAGCGGTGGAAGTACGTCAACATGTGTCGCTGACACAGGATGGGATAATACCGCCACCACTTGTGAACCAGGTCAATATAATTCATTCAAAATTTCATTCTTGTATACTTTCTAAAAACTTTCAAAAACTTTCAGCTCACTCATGCCAGTCATTCAGTAAATGGAAGTGTTTCCAGTTTGTTTATTTGCCATTTCTCAAATTGGATACTTTTTCAGTTATGCAGGGTGGTCAACTCACTTAATTGTTTTCTGGACTGTATCCTAACCATCATTAAGTTACCCTTCCACCAGAAACCAGAAACATGTTCACATGAGAATCTAATTGATGTCAAATTTTCATGACAGAGAATGACTTGTCACAACTCAATTGAACATTGGGTTACATATCCAGCTCACTAACGGGGCTGCTTCCTTTTCCCCACTGTTCTGGAAAGTGAATCACCCCCTTTTACTGATTTAATTTGATTGGTGTATTATATGATATACTATGTACTTTATGTTGGTTTGTTGGTTGGTCAGTGTAAATTTGATTCAAACTATTTCCCAGTAAACATTATTTGACGTAACTGTAACACACATTTCAAATTAATATACATGTGAATTGGACGATGATTGTTCAGCCAATATATTCCTGTGTTTTAATATTGCGTTCGGGACCTGTGACTTCACTTCCTGCGTTTGTCAGAACGGTTATGAGGATGATGGAACAATGTTAGCCTGCACAGGTAAAAAATTAACTTAATAAAGGTTCCAAGAGGATGTTCTAACTGATCATATATTGCTTCTTGACACACAATGAACATTGTATATAGAAGAAAATCATCATATGTATAATCATATTTATTATATTCTATCAATTAATTATAAAGATTTATAAGTGAAAATAACAGTGAAAATAGCATTTTGCATCCATTACTATACATAAAAAAACGACGACGAACTTCAAATCATGTGTTTCGTCATGATGATGCCATAATTTCAACATGATTTTTTCCAATTAGGCCTATTGCTGTACCATTTTATGAGAAATTGAAGCATAATGATAATAAACTTTGATAAAATTTGTTGATTTTTGGTGAAAGATCACATTTTGTTTCACTCTTGATTACAGAAAATAAAATTTTCATATGTGGCTGGTGGTATTTTCACAAAGCATCTTAAGAGAAGACTGAAATATTTTGACTTAAGTCGCTAACTTGTGACTAAATTGAGCTGCAAATATTTCTCCAGAAACAAACAATGACCCTTGTATTCTTTGTGATTATTGTAGCTCTTTACATAATGCTTCTAAACTATGTAAAAAATTGATAATCTTGATTTTTCCCTAAGATGCTTTAAGAATACCAGCTAAATCAAATCCCTATTTCGATTCATGAAGTCACAACCTTATTTAATTGATTTATGCCAAATCAGTGAAGCAAGCTACTGGGTACTGTAAAATCATTAATATTCATGGAGTATCTAACTTCGTGGATTTCATGGATGGTGCTGCGTGAGTGAATAATGATATTAAATCCCCTATGAATAATTAACATATAAATATTTCAAGTTTTCTTCGACTGTCATACTTGCTTTTAAGTTCAGTCTGGTATAAAACTATATTTTTGAGAAGTATCAACAATAAACAGTAGTAAAACAATTATTATATCTGTTTGATGAGAGCATTTTGGCCTTGCCAATTTTTCCTGAAATCCGAAATCCTTTAAACTACGTCTACACAAAATTGTCTTTTTCACCAAAACCATAAAATTTTGTCCACTAATTTTGAAATTAAATGATGTTAAAGTATTTAATCATAATTGTGTAATTAATTTGATTGATAGAACTGGTATCCTGCTAGCAATGTACATAAAATTAAAATAAATGCTCTTGTATATTTATACAGAAATTGACGAATGTGCCACCACTCCGTGTCAAAATGGTGGTGCGTGTACCGATCTCGTGGCTTCCTACAGCTGTACTTGTGCCCCTGGATATGAGGGAAATGACTGTGAAATAGGTTTCATTTCATTTAATTTTGTTCTTTATTATATCCTTAAATGTCCAGCTTGAACACACAGGACTCATGCTATAGACCTCACTGACTAACTGTTTTTTTTCACTCACTTCAGTGTAGTTATAGTTCATAATTACCTCCCATAATGGTTAATTATGCATAAAATTCAAAGTCCACAATGTGTCATTCATTGCCAGGTAGTATAATTATAAAATTATAATATTATGAAATTTGGTATATTCCACAAAGGTGGATTAATCAGATGTGCATGATTTATCCGTGATGTTTTGAGTACAATACTGGCCTTACCTGTTTACTTTAATAATTTGTAAAACTTATTTTGCAACAGTTGACCTGTCGTTTTTGACATTTTTAAACCATTTATGGTCGTCATTTCATTGCATTGAAATTAATACATATGTACAAAACTGTCCTAAGTAACCTAAATGTAAAATTGAAAATCTTACAGATATTGATGAATGTTCGAATTCACCGTGTCAGAATGGCGGTACTTGTGTCGATGGGGTCAACTCAATGACAATGACAATGACAATGACAAAGATTTTATTTGATATTGGCCACCGGCCCATAACAAAAATATGAACATATTTACAGAACATATACATAGACTAGTACTAGTTTGAAAACATAATAAACAAGTATGGTAAATTATCATATCATATCTAAATTATGACAAAATATTCATAAACAAACAGGCAATATTCGCATACCTATGTTTATATTGATAAAAAAGTGACAGTATAGTGGAGTATAGAATCAGTGTAACATGGATAAAGCACTACAGCAATCTAAATTTAAATTGCTTTTAATTCAATTTGTAATACTAGTATGATGATTGATCCCATTTTGCAGTTCACCTTGTCGAAACGAAATACAAGGTTAACTTAATGGAATCTGTTTTAAAACTGTATATAATATATATATGAATATTTGATAATTATAGTAATTAATGACTTAATATTACCATGCCTTATATATTTTGTTGTAAGTCTTGAATTATAGATTTTCGTTTTTGGAAAGCATGATATGTATACATGGCTAGATTTATTAGTACCTGCTCGGAATTTGAATTCATTAGAATTCTAAACTTGTGAACATTTGTGTTCAAAAAATATTTTTGATGGATATATTTTTCTCTTATACATTGCAATTTCGGGCATACTAATATGAATGAAATTCTGTCTCAATCTCTAGATTGCATAATTTACATATTCTATTTTCTCTTGGAGTATTATTGTATCTGCCTTTCTCTATTTCAAGGTCATGAGATGACGTTCTTACTTTTGCCAGTGAATGTCTAAATTTCTTAATTTTAACAAAATGTAAATATGGTTCATGGTTTAACTCACTTTTAAATTGGTTATACAAGTAAAGCTTTGAGCTATCTGAAACCAAACTTTTCCATTCTTGAGTATATTGATCTTTTAAACGTACAATAAAATACTTTAAAAATACGTTTTCGTAGTTTACACCTTGGTCAAACCAGACAAACCCGAAACCATTGCTGCATAGTATTTTTCTTATACCAGTCACCCAGTAAGTTTGACCCCGGTCGTCTAAACACTTCAGCATTAAATAACATTTCAACTCCTTCACGTGTACCTGCGTGGATGGATACGACGGAAGTGTGTGTGGAAACAGTAAGTTGTTGTTGTTTATGTTTAACTGGGACAGTCCCAAGTACATGGACATGGTTCTCTGGAAGAGACCGACACTTTGTGTTATACACGGAATTAGGGTAGAAACCATAGCTTGTTCTTAAAAGACTCCTTGGTTCGGATACCTATGTCATTGATATGTTTAATGCAAATGACCTATTCAATTTTTGTCTATATAGAAAAAGAAAAAGACTAGCATGCTTAAACCTGTGGAATACCAACAGTAGTGACAATAAATGTAATGGGACTAAAAACAATATTTTTAAAAAAGTTTAAATACTTGGTATTAAACAGTTACTGGTATTTCAAGAACAATTTAAAAAGTTTTAATACCTGGCATTAAACTGGCATTTCAAAAACAATATTGAAAAAAGTTATAAAACCTGGTATTTAACTGGTATTTCATTTACAGCACTGTATGATAATATTTATTGAAAATATTTTTCATGTAGACATCGACGAATGTGCCTCCTCACCGTGCCAGAATGGTGTCTGTCTTGATGGCATAAATCAGTATTTGTGCTCATGTAATGCAGGCTATGATGGAACAAATTGCGAGAACAGTAAGTCGATGCTGGGATATTTTAGCCTGTTTGTTACAATCTTGAAAATAATAACCAGAAAATATCTATACATGTACTTACAGGGCTTTCACTAGCCTCCACAAATGAAGAGTCAAAATCACTCCTAAATCTCAATTTTGAAGAGTCATCAAAATATTTCAAGATAACAGAAATTGGCAGTTTTCATAACTTGCATAACTCAAATAGTGATATTGTGTAAATTCCCCGAACCCATAACCATTTCTTATTATCTCTCTCTTACTTTCCTTTCTTACTCTCTACAACCACAACCTCTCTTCTAAGCGACTCATTACTCATCCCCTTCCCCTATATATACTACAAAAATCATAATGACATTAATGAATAATATCAATTAATTTCACAGACTTTAATTTGACAAAATTGTTTGTATATTTTGTATATGTGTACAGTTGTATTATATGTCTTATGAAAATAAAAAAATGTTAAAAACGAAAATATTTCAAGATGTAGTATTATTAATGTAGTAAATTTGAGTCAAAACTGGCATGTTTTTCAAATTCAAGAATCAAAATATAGTTTCAAGATTCATTTGAAACTCATGACTTATAATTTAGATTATTTAGATCAGTCTAATTAAGCCAATGCCATAGTTTTACTGTCTTCTGCTAAAATATATGATTTTTTACTTTCTTCTGTTTGGCCAATGTGATAGCTTGACTGTCATCTGCTACAATATGTGATAACCAATTAAATAAGATTTGAGTTTTTATTGGGCTTTAACTATGTGGTCTTTTGTGATAAATTTTTGAAGATATTTGTGAAAAGATTTTAGCAACGTTATATGTTTTTTTCTGTTCACTTCTGACAGATATTGATGATTGCTCGCCTGATCCATGCCAGAATGGTGCTACATGTGTAGACGGGGTCGATGACTACTCCTGTACTTGTGTAGCCGGATATGAAGACAAAGATTGTCAGACAAGTATGGTGTTTTCTTAAATTTATTTTGTTTATTTTATATAATATGTTGGTTAAACTATGCAACTTATTTAAAAGCTGCCCAATCATATACATGTACTTGTATATAAAATCTACATTAAATGAAGGAAATTTGATGTAGTATAATTATGACCTTGGAAAAACCAATTTTTACCTTGTGTATATGGATAAGTTCCCAAAAATGGGTCTCGGTAATGTGAGAGTTAGAAGGGTGAGTGGGGTGCACCCTGCCTAATTCCCCCAATATTGGCGTGCGTGCATGCCTGCGTGAGTGCGTGTGTGTTTTATGTTCTGAAATTGTACTTTTGAATATGCAATAGCATGATAAAAGCGCTATGTAATCTTGGTATTTATTATACATGTATTATATGATTTTTCAGTTTGTGAAATGAATTATGGTTGAAGGGAGGTGGGAAGACGTGATCATGGTATAAAGAGTTTACTTTTTTTTTGTAATTTAAGGTGATTTTGTAATAGAGTTTTTTAATGATTTCAGATATTGATGAATGTGTTGGAAATACGTGCCAGAATGGTGCAACATGTGTGGACGGAATCAATACATACACATGTACTTGTGTAGCTGGGTACGACGGGACATCCTGCCAGAACAGTAAGTGTTCTGTAGTGTTTCTTATGGTAGGGTGACTACCTCAAGAAAAATGTTGTTGTTGAACCTCCGTTATATACACATGTGACATGTGCATCATGCCCAATCCAATAAGTGAGTCGCGAGTCTGTTTTGAGTGCCATTAGCACACATTCTTACACCCTAACTAGGATTCAAACATTGTTTTGTTGTTAAAATTCCGATTATGGAGCTTCAAATGACCATGACTTTGTCAATTCTTTGAATTTTTTCATGAAATAACTTTTATGATGTCGTATACCAAAATGTTTGGGTTAGTCTGTAGCATCTTGGAATGTATCTTTTCCAAGTCCCTGATGAGCAAATCAAGTACGACCATATTTGTTCGTTTTATTTTCACAATTTTTTTTGTATCAGTAGTCTTTCTTTGAATTGTCATCCTTTTTTCCCTGCGTCCCGCTGCATGCAATATTGTATATTTTTTTGTGTTTCAGACATTGTATTTTTTGTGTTTCAGACATTGATGAATGTGCCACTCATGTATGTCAGAATGGAGCTAGGTATGACGGGGAATTCTGCAACAACAGTAAGTCAACACCATACTTATGCACCAGTCCATATTTTTCCCGCCCAGGGGGAATTAGACATTTTCAATTTTTTTATGTCTAAATCTCCATCCAGGAGACAATGCTTACTGTCTAAATCCCCACCGTGCGGCGTAGTTTTTCATCAGGGTACTTTAATAAAAACATGAATAAAAGTATCACTGTCGTCTTTCGCGGTGTCAAAATTTCCGGACGAAAGTCTATTACTCAGGACTCGGAGTCGATTAGGTGTCTAATTCCCACCTGTTGGGAAGATTCATTTATCTAATTTCCCCTGTATCCCCACCACCCTCTGGGCGGGCATAATATTGACTAGTGCATTACCATACCATCACATAGCCTATGATTCAGTATTGCCTGTGCCTGATATTGTTTAGCACGCCTGCAGATTACAATAAATATTTTATTTAAATTAGCAATAACGTTAGTCAATCCATGATTTGATCAGCACATGACATCATGATAACACAAACACTGTCAAGACATCACATTCATTGTGATTAAATAAACCGTATATCAGCTGTTTAATCTATCACTTGCGTATATATTTAGCAATTTTTTATCAATGAAATTCTTGTTTTGTGTATT
The DNA here is from genome assembly GCA_947247005.1 of Spisula solida. Lineage (NCBI taxonomy): Eukaryota > Metazoa > Mollusca > Bivalvia > Venerida > Mactridae > Spisula > Spisula solida. Next base: position 17,695,402 of record OX365946.1, read on the forward strand.
GCATGAAATCATGAATCATATGACATTACCGTAGAGCCTGACATTGTGTGAACATTTCTATTTGTAGCTTTTCTGTTTATTTCTTAAATTATATTCTATTCTGGCAACTGTAATTGCATATACCAATTTATATGTGTAAAAATTAAATACATATTATAATTTGCATTTAGGAAATCTTAAATGTTTTATTTCGGTCCATCTATATCATACTAGTAACCACACAACAATGTGTTCGGATTATTTTAGTAGTGTGATCACATTATTATTATACCATATTTATATAGCCCTTTTTTCATGTACAAACACGTTCAAAAGTGCTTTACAATCACGATTAAGACATGGTTAAAACAATATACATAAATTATACAACTATAAACAAATATATAAGTCAACACATCCACCACTCATTTATGCAAACAGGTAAAACACACAAAATCAAATGTATATAATCGAGTTTTATGAGCATTTTACTCTTTACATTAGCATACGTACATATTTGAAGAGGCACATCATCCATTAAGAGAATTTAAATAAAATGTAGTTTAATACCAACGGAATCACATCTTTTTCTTTAAAAAAATCGTTGGTTTGTTTCGCTGGCTAGAATATCATTTTAATTGAGGTTTTTGGCATTTTGCTAGAGCATACCGTACGCGTCTTGTCTGCCTGCTTCAGATTCTACGGAGTTTGTGTTTAAATGTCTGCGTGGTATATTTCTGCCACAATATTCAATTGCTAAGAATTTCACTTTACACCCAAATTAAAACATTATTTACCAGCAATACATTCTTGGTTCCCTTGTATTTTGTTATAGCAAATGAAATATTCTTCAAACGTAGCCACCGTTTTGTCATTCATCGATCAATAATATGTAAGCCAACTCGTATGGAATATACAATATAATATCTCAATTTGTCATTAGCTAAATATCCATGGATCAACAAAAGTGGTATGTGGATCAATTCCGATTTGATACCCTATATTGCCTTATTGTTTCATTACCTAAATATGCATGGCGTTCCATCAACAAGGATTAGTTGCATTGTATGCATTGGTCTCTTTTGTAAGATCATCCAACATTTTACCTAATAACTCCTACATGGGCATGTCTGAATAAATAAAGTTGTTATTATTTCTGAAAGGTTTTTCTTTCATTTTCAGCAAATTGTGAAAACAATGACGGACTATCGAGTGCGGCTTTAATCGGAATAATCGTTGGTTCTGCAGTCTTAGTTTTGGTCGTCATCGCCATTTTTGTATACAAGATTTTCCTCGGGCCCCGAATCAACAGGTATTGCCCACGAGACAATTTGAAGCCTATGGAATACTGAATCATTAGCTATTAATCCAGTGGAATTAACTTAAATTTGCTTTCGATTTTGGTAGAACACAATTGGCATTACTACAACCTTTTTTGATTTCATGTGAAGGTTTTAAATGCGGACACAGAGAAAATGCAATGGTACAATCAATTACGACATGTCCGCAAACAGTTTAAGTTGATTCTATATGGTTTAAAGAAAAAAAAATGTATGCTTTATTTGGTGCAAACACTAAATTACATACAAAGTTATGGATTAACATTTTTGATAGTCAATAAACTGTGTAAATTGTTAATGTATTTGGTAAAATAAAATACACCAGCAACAACTTACTACATTGAAATTATTTTCTTTAATTAACACATATCTAATGTATTTCATTGTTCGTTATAATTTCGTAACATTCGTCGCGGACAATTTTGATTAGCCCATAAGTTATGTGCCATCATCAATAATTATATAGATATCACTTTGTAGGATTACACTTGACTGTTCAAATGATGTCTTTCATTTCAGAGTTGAGAGTGTTCCTGATCTGACCACTTCATCATTCGATGGAAGAAGTCAACCAGTTAGTTACAATATCCATTTTACATCTGAACGCCCATTTAGAATAGAACATCATTAAAATGAGTTGTGTGCGTCCAAAGATATGCAACGAACATTACCGAAACTTGTGTTTATACATGTTGCCGTGTATTGCTGTGTATAATTTTTATTCAGACATGACTTGCGTTATATTAGATATATTTCTATTTTATTATTTTTGAACATGTTGCAATGTTACTGTTTGTATATAGAGAATACTAGGTTAATGCCTTATTTTACTTGAATTTATAGGGTGAGTTGGAGCAAGTTTATACGGCGAGCCTTGGTGAGCCGAATGAGCCTTTCGGAGACGAACCCAATAAAGTCAAGTAATATAAGGCACTAATCGTAGTGTTCTATTTATCCTGCAAAAAGATCATATTAAGTCAGACAAGGAATGCAGCACTCAACTTAACCAGCCGAGCACACTTCTAACACACGAAATTATTTCTTCACCTAAATGAAATTTAGAAAATCTAGTTTCGTATAAAAAGGCAAATCTGAGAATTCAGTAAAAATAACGCGCTACAATTCAAATACAACCAATAAACACAAACCTACAATTTAATACAACATGCACTACTCGTAAACACATTTTGTGTTTCAACGTCGAATCGCTTCAAAATTCTAGAAATTAGAAGTTTTAATGACGTCAAAACCTACATGACGTCACCCAGTACGTGACTTTTGCCGTTTTTGTAAGTAATAATACGAGAATGTTCCCCTACAAAACAGATTTATTGACAGGATAAATAGAATAATTCAATAATTATGTAAGATTCGCCTTCAACGCTGAATGACTTGGTTGAACTTGAGGTCTAAAGTAGTCTCATGCCATGTGACTACATAACCTAATAAAGCTCACATGGCATATTAAAGCTAAAATTTACGCGATGGGTCGATTTCGGGCTAATAAAGGCCTAATGGTAGGATAAATGTTTGTACATAGTGTTTCATTTAGTTTCTAATTAGATACGTACATTCATATACTAGTACCCAATTAAACGCCTGAATGTATCTAGAATGAACTAATGAATGATATGCGACGGCCCGGTTGTTACTGGTATGATCTGAGCTCGAATACCGATAGCGTTAATGTTCCCTGTAACGTTTGTACGGTGCGGTCTTTCAGAGAGCTTATATTTTATGTTTCATGTTTCTCGTGACAAAGTCAAAGAGAATCTTAGTCCCATTTGTTGGATTATTCCACGAACGCTTGTACGGTCAAATGTCCGTCGTATAGAACTCTTACATTTGTTAAACGACGGTCTAGAACCTGGTGATATTATCATGACATTTACTTTTGTGTGTATTGTTTGATGGTTTGGTACCTTGTATTTTCACAACATACTTTGGCGTAGTCATGGAATGTAGCAATGTACTAGCTACCTAGTTTTCATTATGTTTGCTTTCAATAATAATTGATATCATACAAATGAAATAAATGTGTATATACATATACAATGGTTCTTTTTTATTTGTAACAATTTCATGTTGTTCTTCGTTTTATAAATGTAACTACAGAACTAAATCGCTAAGATGGCCCTCTGGGTCGCTGAGGACCTAACACACACTGGAAAAAATATTAGAATATATATACTCTGTCCGCCAAGATACCGTCGTTTGACCTTGCTTATACTAGCTTATATCAGCGACTAACCTGAACAAGTCATCTCCTGCTTGTTGCATACTTTAGTCTCCTGTGCAAGAAGATTCGTTCTACATCATATGCTATTTCTATCCAGGAAAATGAGGACAAAATGGATCTACGACAATGCCCAATAGTGGTGTTTTTGCTCTTACGGAGAGACACGGGCCTTTTGTCTGATCGGAATCAACTCAAAATCATCTAAAACGATGGTCACAACCCACCTTACATACAAGTGCGTGCTGTCTAAGTGCTAACACGTGGGCAAAACGTTGTGAGAGCCACCTCCATACATGTTTTGGAGCCCGCATAGAAAAAGAAAATATTGTAGCTACTACATATGAATAAATAATGAACTATATATTTTATATAATCAATAATCGGAGTAGTGCCGATCTGCTCCACGAGTCGGGTTGAGCGATTCACAGATCGAACCACGAATCGGCAGTTACAAATTCACGAAGACAAGGACTGACATAGAGACATGTTTACTTTAAGAACATCACTTACTGTGTGAAATCAAAGCCCTGAGGGGTCTGATGGGAGGCGATCTGGTTGCTGCTATTAAAGGCTAAAGCTCATGTTTTATGTTCGTTTTCTTACAGTCGATCTTGGCAAACATCAAAATAGGCGTGTGTGTGACTTTATAGGCTTGTGGCGTATATAAATTATTGTAAAAAGGGGACGTATGATTTGGCACTAAAATAATTATAAGCGCCTATTTTTCTGATTCTATTGTACGTTTATAAACACTGGCCGAGCACAGCTGGATTCCGATTCCGAGACGCTAGTACATATGAGCCAGTCTCCAGGAAAACCTGCTATATTGACATTATGTAATATTAGTATGTAACAAGGTTTTAAAAGCTCTAAAATAAGAAAAAATACATATCTATTTATTCTACTTTAAGTAATTTACCCATATAGTACTATATCTTAGCTTTAAAATTTCTCATGAATTATATCGAAATCACAAACTTCGTTGCTATGGTGACCAATTCCGGAAATCTACACCGATTGAGAAAAACGATGAGTTAGTTGTTTAAAACAGTAGTAGCCTTTCTCTGAATGCAAACACTTTTGATTTTGATACGTATTTTAAAAGTTAAAACATAATTCTAGCACATGATACTACTTTGAACAGTTTATGTTAAGTATTAATCAACTGGTGTAATTATGAATTTCTTGTTACAGTGACGTCGAATAACGTTCCAATGACGTTTGCGACGTCACACAAAAAGCACCAAATAGGGACTCTACAAAAATAGCTGTTAATTTCTTAAAATTCAAGATATTAACAAAATTTCTTTTGCATTTTGCTTCATTAACATTATCCTTTAAGACTATTGAAAATCTCAAAATCAATATTTTTGTCAAAATAGCAGGTTTTCCTGGAGACTGGCTCATATCTGGCCACTCCAACGTATAAGATTACATAACCGATAACAGTCATTGTAGACGACACGAGGGTAATAACCATTCATTCATAAAAGTCATTTGATCACGTGACCCTGGGCTCGAGAATAGTAATTTTCTGGACTGTTATTTGGTTAAATGTATTATTTACGTTTAGACCCTATTCTTCAGTGTCTTCTATGATGAAGCTGGTGTAGTACGTTTATATTACATGTAACTCCTTCAGAACTACTTCGCTTGGTGTATATCGTAATAAATTCTAAAAATAGCTATGCAGTCGGTACATTTGATTGATACGTCATGCATAAATTATTCAAATAGCTATACAGTCGAGACATGTGATTAATACGTCATTTTCATATTATGAAACAAGTACCATACGGTCTCAGTGGAATGATTATTTGCAAAAATATCGATTTAACGAACAGTTTGACAATATTTTTTCATTTTAAATAAAAAAAACATGCAGATTTAAGTTAAAATGTTTGCATAAACATATTTAATAATAAATGTATTGAAAATGTTGACAGTTTCTGGAATTACTTGAATGCGGATTCACATAGCAGCCTAAAGGAGGTTAATGTTGTATTAAGAAATGGTCAATGGTAGTAATGAGAGGTGAGGCTTAACGCCTCCCAAAAACACTTGCGTACATACATGGACTAGGAGATGCATGAATACATTTAAAAGGAATAATATATTATCAAATAGCAACAGAAACAAGTTAAAGAACACGAAACAACAATGTCACTCTATTGACAGTTTAATGATTCATTCAGACGGCATTTTGTATAATGTCTTCTTATCATCCTTACAGGAGGACGTACTAAAGTATTTCCACACTTTCAATGGCGAATTTCGGTACGCAGTTTCAGCCATTGCAGACGGTCCGTCGTATGGCGTCATCTAATTGACAATCCAATGTTTATTGTCATGATAAATGTAGTTTTCAAGATATGACGTAAATTATTGAATTGAATTACGTATTAATTTACGATTAGTCGTACTTGATATCCTAGTTTACTAACAACAGCCCTAAATCGGAGTGAATAATTGTATACCTATATATCAAAATTGTACCGTTCCCTCACCCACGTTTTACGAGATGTTCCCTACCTATATTTAAACAGTGTTGCACATCCGATATGTTCTTTCTGACACGCTATAATCGAAATATTTCTATTCAGTCGAGTAACATTTACACTCACTGTGTTGTACATTAGCAATTAACTTAGAACCCAAAATTTGTAGGGCCATTATTTTTGGTATATCAAAACCGAAAAAATCCAATTGATGATGTAAACATTGTAAAGATTTCGGCATTTACTATTCTGATGTAATATACTTTGAATTCGTGTTCTTAAGGGACGGAACGGTGCGGTTGTTGTGGGGTATGAAGTCGATTCTTGACCATAACATGTAGTGTCGCCAGGAAATTGATTTGGCAAACAATTTGTCCAAAAATATGTTTTAACGTTAGGAGCATATTACTGTATGCTATTCTTTTCTTGCGTGGAATAAATACTAGTTCTATTGTATTAGTTGTAACAAACAACAGCGACCCTCATTAAGGGTTTGGTCTTATATATGAAATAAATTGTTCGAACAGATCGTCGGTCATTTTGATTTCTTCACAATTTCCACAATTCTGACAAAAAGTATTCCACACATTCGCTAGATGGAACTGCTTGTTCATTAACCTTAAAAACTATTTTAAGCACATTTTCTAAGAACGTACCCCAAGAAAGTTCCCTTCTCTAACCTCTAAACTAACGGAAAATGTCCAATACAAAAGTATTATACAATTGCTTGATGCTTGATTGTACATCTTTGCGATTATAGTCCAGGCTATTTTAATAACAGTTTCGATGCCACAATGTGTATGTTGAAGAAGGGTTGTAGCTGTCGGGTTGTGTAAGCGCTGTGTCGACTGACAGGTAACAAGATCCTGACGAACTCAGTTCTGCAGTACGACATACAAACGTATCCTCAGTAGCGCAAGCATTCATACATTCTGGTTCCGAGCTGCCAGATATCGTTTTATCATTGAAACCACTAAGAACGTACCCCTCAAATATTCCAAATGTTGAACCGTATGACACACACTCTGAAAAAGTCAATTGTGTTCAATATACAGAATAGAAATTGTACCACCGCGATGAAAATAAGTATGAACTTCTCTAAAAAATCACGTGAATTGACGATATAACTATGCAAACATTTGTAATTTGGTGCATGCTTCTGGTTGTGGTGCCTGTATTATTAGAACTATAGAGAGAATGTATAGCTTACGCTGCAGAATAACAGGCGAGACGGAGAAATTTGTGGAACGGTACTTGTTTGTAAATGTCTCTGTATGTTCTTGAGTTTTTGTTTGTATATTGTACACGGTGCACAATCACGTGGTCTATGACGTCACCTTTTTGTATAGTGTCTAGAAAAAAAACATCAACAAACCATCGATTCAGCGAAGAAAAATCGTCGTATATCGTTACGCATATTTGTGAGATTTCTTTTGTATGTTGCAAGTCCGTATATCAATGCGGACCCTCGACAACCAAGAATATGTCCCTGTCTGCTTTAGTTTGACTTGAATACTGGAACTGATAAAAATTCTCCAAATAGTTCTTGGTATATCCAAATGTGACGTCATAGACCACGTGATTGTTCACCGCGGGGTATGCATATTAGCGGTGGAGTCTGTATTCAAGCCTGATACTGATTAGTGCTAAGAAAAATAACAAACTTACCCAAGACACACCTGTTGCTTGAAGCGTCGTAACTATACCCATCACCACATGTGTTGGGAGCAGATGGTGTGTATGGCGCCGGACCTCTACAAATATCCTAAAATATAAATGTTTAAAACAGAAATTGAAAGTACGCTGGACATTGCAAAGTCGTTGACCTTTATAGTTCGAAGAAAATATAAGAACCCTCGGCCTAGAATGCATCAAGCGATTTTGGCTATGGAGGAGCACGTGACCAGGTATCAATGCCTGTTTTGCTAATGTGTCAGTCTGGTTTAAAGTGCGTCAGTACATTTTGGTGTATACATTTTGACCTGTATTTCAAAATGGACTGTGTAGTACATTTTCTGCCACACATTTTCTGGCGATGCACAACTCCATTATTTACAAGTCAAATAGTTTCCTGCGGGTGATAACCTGCGGGCTTGTAATTTAGTTGTATTGTTTAGGATGTGGTTTTTGCAGTTTGGATGCAATTCGAATTTATTCCGGTGTAATTTTAAATCAATGTGTCTGTCAAAATAATTACAATACAAATGTACATGTAAAATCGGACAATACCGATTATCCTCCAATTTTTTGGTTGTGTTAAATGTATGTGCCGAACGAATGAACAAATTCAAAAGAATTAGAAAAAAAATTATCATGTATCAATACCAAGCTTCTGTTAATCTAGCGATGTGTTCTCTACGGGATGTAGTCCATTGTCCACTATATTTATTACTGACTGGGAATCTTGTGCAGCTGCAGACACCTGCTGTTTAGATTCGTGGTTTCGCGTTCAAAGTGAAATTTCGGAATAGTTCTGCTTTCTTTGGTTAATAAACTATTGAAATGCGATAACACGGGTGGTAATCACGTGACTTTGTCTTGTATGTAAAACGAACAATGGCGGACTTTCAGCCTCGGTAAGTACCTATTTTTCTTGAAGTTATATGTCTTACAGCCTCGAAATCAAAACCTCACATAGCCTATCATATGCGCAATGCTTTATTTCGAACGTTAGAACTTAGTTTTGCCTCATAATTTGAATAGATTTCGAGAACACTCATTAATTTTTTTAATCCAGAGTTTCGGCGCAAGGCCGGTATGTTGCACGCATCGTATAAATTGTTGTCGAATTATCGACAAATAAGGCTCTCTGCTACGAAAAAGGTATAAAAGTATATCAAATGTTTGATTATATCGTGAACGAAACATGTACGGATTTCTTTTGCGTAATATTCGGCAGTATATTTCAATTTTATGAAAGTAGTATGTAAAACGAACGTTTTTGTATTGGTATGTCTGTCACCAGGATGTTTTAGGTTTTGTCTAATATTTAACCGTATTAAAAATGCTTGTATCTCGTTTATGGATTTGCTATGATGATACAACTTGCATTTATATTTTTAACCAAACAGTACACAATTAGCTGAAAAATTAATTTAAGTCATTTTTATTATAATATATTGCATAATATTGTTTTTAATAATACAAGTTTCTCGTATTTTACCGCATTTTAGTACACAAACAAATACATTATGTATAACAATGAACAGAAACGGCGGTTATCGCCAATCAATAATCAAAAGATCCGATTCAAGTTATTAAAGGATCCTCACTGTCAAAAAATACCAATTATCTTTAGCGATTGCTTTTGGCGATTATTATCAAACTCATTTTTAATTAAATAATTAATATCTCATTTTCTACGCTACGGTAACTTAGGCAATTTTGTGAGTCTGCATTATACGGCTTTGGTATTCTAAGAGTCGAAAAAAGCAGATCTGCCAATGACGAGTTTTGCAGGCTTTGAATCAATGACTTACACAATGACGCTATGGTCATTTTGTGATTTTTCTGATAAAGCTGCAAAAGTGCACTGAGGTAATTGAATTTTTGTTTTATCTGCATTGGGCGGCTTCCGTATTCTATCCTTTTGAAGATAACCAGTCTGCCACTGACGAGTTTTGAAGACTTTATTCAAATAATGCTCATAATTATGCCAATACGGTAGTCCATTGTCGTCAAAGGGCGGTAAAGACGTATGCACAATTATACACTATGGATGTAGTGTCTGTTTATTTTGATTCCACCATTTCAGGCTAGTTTTGTATAGTGAAGATCTCATTTGAATGCTATGGTAGTTTCAGCTTTCTTGTTTTGTCTGCATTGGGCGGCTTTGATAATCTACACTTTTGAAGATAACCGGTCAAGTAATGGGCACTATAGTCCGGCCCCAAACCCTAGATACCTTGCATTGGAGTATAAAGTTTTTTTCTTTGCTGATTTTAGTAGACATGACCTTTCTAATGGAATTTCTGACGTGTGCCATTCTGACACCCTTGAGCATTTTGAGAAACTTGGTGTAAAAGTTCCAAAACATAAACGAAACTGCGAATTTTTGGAATCGGTGAACTGCAATGTCATTTATTATCATATTTTATAATAATTCACACTTATATGTAGTTATTAAGTTGAAATTTAAGTTTGCAAAATTTTAGTGACATGCATTTATGCAAAATGAGATCTTTTTGGGGTAAAAAATTACAAATTGCAAGGAAAAGTGCGAATTTTCGGAATCGGTGTAATTTAAAGTCATTGGCAATTACATTTGGTAAATAATCGCTGTGATAGTTGTATAGTGACTTGCCATTAAAATATTAAACACTTAAGCTAGGCTATGGTACAAAATGTGGTGTTTTTTGGGTAAAACATTCAAAAGTATGAAGGAAAATTGTATTTTTTTGGATTTTGTACCAATAAAGACCTATACAATGACATGTATCTTTTCTTTGGTGATTAATCAATACGCATGGTATTAATACCCTTACAGTTTTGATATCAAACGTTCTAAGATTGGCTATTGTGCAAATGTGCTATTTTTGGGGACTTACTACGAAATTTAAAGGAAAAGGGCGAATTGTTCGAGGTGGTAGACAACGCAGCCATTTATATTTTTATTGTCGATGCGACATGTTCTTATATACATGTAGAGTTTAAGATATCAAACCTATGAGCAATGTTATTGATATCAATGTGATATATTGGGATAAAATGTTATAAAATATTAACGAAAAGTGTGATTTATGGAATCCGTAGACTTCATTGCCCTTAGATGTTTATTTGATAGTAACTCATTCTGATAAATAAATATTAACTTATGAGTGGAAATAGCAATGACACCTAATGCAAAACAGTTACTATCGTGTGAAGCAAGTTTACAATAATTATTTTGAGGATAAACATTTTTACAAAATACGGTGGACGGTGGATGAACACAAAATCTCAGTAGGAACACTTTGTTCCCAACAGTATACATGTAAATATACCCTAAAAGTTCAATTTCAAGTATCCCTGGTCATAGAAATGACTACTACATGTTTGACATTTAATTTGAATTAAATCAAGTGATTGAAAATGTATTCGGTAGGTCAACTTGTTTTACATTGAAATTATCAAGACCTGAGATTTATTTTGGATGATTGCATCCAATGAAAAGTGGAGGCATGTAATAAATTGAATGTATACACATAAAGTTTCGAAATAAGACGCAAGACAATCATGTATGCTTTTAATTAGTACTGTAGTATATTTCACTTTAATAACTCTCTCTCACTTTGTATATATGTATATGTGTTCATTGAATAACTACAATTACAGTAGGAGTGTATATATGTACCATGCATTTAAACCGATTATGTTGCATGCTAAAGTTAAAACTTACAAATTGAGTATACTGCTTATTAGTATATCAATATATTTGATACAATTATACCTGAATATGTTAATAATGTCACCATTAACCATTGTAAAATATGTGAAATTGTATATATTTGTAGAATGATAGGCATATTTGCCTTTTTCTTGAATAAACTATATATATCATTATATAAATAGGTTTCTATACAAACTGTGTGCATTAATATTCTATGCTTTATAGAAATACGCAATCTTTTGAGAATATATTATATTTCATCTAAATGCATCAGCGAAATTAAATAGCATTAGGTATACAGATATATGAGAGAATTTGTGAATTTTCACCATTCGTAAAATAGGTACATGTATTTGATTGATAGGTACTTAAACCTCAACAAGAGCATGGTATGTGATACATATAATCAGTGGCTTCAATGTGTTGAATGTACCTAAAAGTATTCATGCATGCTGTGTACGTTACACCGTGGAACTATTACTAGCAAATACCACATAACTAGTAGGTGTTTTCTAATAGAGACTAGGAAATGATGTTGTGCAAGGCAGAGCTAGATTTTAATAGAGCCATGAATGACTTTTCCCTAGTGTTGAGTACCAGAAACAGATATCAAAATCAGCACCAGGCGCAGTAGTTGGTATCCTATTCCGCTAGGAATGACTACTGGTATATCAGACAGTGCTTTGCCATCCTCATATAACCGGGAATACCTGTCCACAGCAGTGTAAGGTACCATATAGAGAATAGTATGGCTGTTCTATGCAGTGTTCAGTGCCATTTCAAGTCTGGAATGACAGTTCCAGACATCATAAATCAAGGGCACACTGTGTCAGGTATAGTCAGAACATCCCCATAGATCAAGGAATACTAGTAGCTGTTAACAGCAGTACAATTCATCCAAACGGTCATACCGCTGGCACTCAACCATACAAACAACTCTATAGATGACCATGGCATATAATATATACGTTTCTGGTCAGTTAGTCATACGTAGCAATGACAATCAGTTTTTGGTAGTCAGTTAAGTTAGAAAAGGGTGTGTTAGTACCTCACAGAGCAACAAAGAACAGTTGCATACAGTGTTGGGTACCAATTAAAGCATGGCTGTTTCATATATGTAACCTATTGAGCAAGTAATAGCCTCGCCGTAGGGCGCATGCTTTGGGATCGAGAAGTCACAGGTTCGACCCAACTCTACGTCATTGCTTAATTTCTCAGAGCAAATTTAACCAACAATGCTCCACTCGGCCAAGGTGTGAATTGGTACCTGTGATGAAGTGTCTGTACTTATTCCTGGGCGCCGAATCTCGATGATAGTTGCACATATACCAGGGGAAAACTAGTCTCCTCAAGGAGGCTCGAACGCAGGTATCCTGTCAAATCAACATGGTAAGTTAATTGTCAAAGGGTGACTCAACGGCTTAATTTCTGAAAGTGGCCCGAAAACGAGGTTACTTTTTAACTTAACGCCAAATTTATTGTTTGATACCCTATAAATTTACGGATGGCTTCGTCTAGTAGTATGTGTATTAAATTAAGTCAGGAATGACTCAGTCAGGCAATATTTAAACAGGGCTGGCTTGACAGGTAATTTAGAATCCCTATAGATTCAGGAATAATCGTTGCCATGCTTCCAACAGTATAAGGTAACCCTTTAGGTCATAAAATGCTATGCTAACCTTTGGAGCTGGGAAAGAATGTGTTACATACCCCATAGAGCAATTAATGGCAGATCAAGCAGTGTTTGGTAGCATATGAATGGCTGTGTCTGGCAGTATTTGCTATTTAATAGAGCAGTGTTAGGTACCACCGAATGCATGTGACAGAAAGTGTCAGGTGACTCATGGGGTCCTGGAATAGACACTATATACCAAAGTAATGTAGTTTATATTAGGTAGATTGTGAGACAAGTTCTGTCAACTCATATCAATTAATCACATTCGGCGCCTAATTATTGATGTTATCCATCGCTACGGTGATATGAGAGAGAAACCAGCGTCCCATTTATGCTTAGTATCTAGGGTATGCAGGAGCATTACTCCATGGTAGCATTTTATTTCGTATTTGGTATGACCGGGCCTGGGATCGAGTCTGGGACATCCCGCAATCTAAGTGGACGCCCTACCACTAGGATATCAAGGAGTGACTAGACATAACAGTATATAGTATCTATACATAACATGTATATAGCGCTATGAGTGACCGTGTCATGCAGGGTTACGTAGGTATAGAGCCAGGAATTGCTGAGCCAGACAGTTTTATGTACCACAAAGGGTAACAAATTGCTGTGCCAGGAAATTAAAGGTAACCAATACCATTAGATAAGCAGCAGTGGCCTGAACCCAATTATATTAGGAATGGCTGGTGATGGTGAGTCCTTTTATTCCCTACTGGACCTAGCAAGCTTGTACTCAGTGATAGTGGGTACTCTATAGGGCATGACTTGTGATGCATGTGTTTGGTTCTGATGAGTACCTCGTATGATCAATAATGGTGGACTTGGTGTTGTTGAGTAATACAAAAAAGTGATGGCTTTATGTAGTGAAATCTGACTTGTCGTAAATTCAAAATTTTCAAATAAATTTGGATGTTTTACGGGGAATTTACCCCCAATACATCGCATTCAGCTCAAAGCATGGCATTAGATAATAGATAAGTTGAACTGCATGATGATATGTACCTATCACAGGGATTTACTTTCAAGTTAAATTAATTATAACAGCGTAGTAAACCTATTACCAAAATTCACACTTTTCGTTTCAATTTTGTATGTTCTATCCTTAAATTATATATCTTGCACCATAACATGATTTAAGATGATTGGTATCATTAATAACACATTACTATAGATTATATCATCAAAAAAAATATCCATGACAGTGTAGCCCATCAGTTCCGAAAATTCGCTATTTCCGTTATATTTTTATTGTTTTTCTCCAATAATACCACATTCTGTACCATAGCCTAGCTTAAGGTGTGTACAATCTTCATCGCAAGTAACTATAAAACTATCACAGCCATTATTTACCGTCCACCGTTATAGTCCACCGAATCCGAAAATTCGCCATTTTCCATGCACTTTTTCACATTTTACCCCGAAAATGCCCCCTTTGCATAATTGCACGGTACTAAAAGTTTGCAGTCTTCAACAGCACCCTAATAACTACATACGAAAAGTATAGAGTCTATATCAATACTCGTATAAGTGTGATTTATTATAAAATGTGATAATAAATAACAATGTAGTTCACCGATTCCAAAAATTCGCAGTTTCGTTTATATTTTGGAACTTTTACCCCAATTTTCTTTAAATGCTCAGGGGTGACAGAATGGCACCCATCAGCAATTCCATTCGAAAGGTCTTGTCTACTGAAATCAGCAAAGACAAAAAAACTTAATACTCCAATGCAAGGTTCGGTCAATTTTCGGGGATTTCGGGCCGGACTACTATGCAACTTCAGTGTTCTGTTGTATTTGTGGAAGAGCGTAGTAGAAGTGCGTTCATTTAACACTATGGATAAAGTATCTGTCTGTGATGGTGCCTTGTCTATTGACTCTTTTGGGAAGTGAACAACACATTTTAATGTTTCAGTAGTTTTAGCGTTTTCCTTTGTCTTCATTGCTACTTCTGACAACCGGAATACAGACACACAACATGGTGGAATTTTCTTTTCAATACACAATTTTTATTGGTAGTTAATTATAAGCGGATTTAGCCCAGTGGTAACGCACTGGGCTGTTCAATCCCTGACATCGGAACATGACATTTCTGAAATATTTACCGCTATATCTGACCGTGGGATCTGCAAAGTATCGAGAAGTGCCAGGAAGCTGTGTATCGGTGATTTACACCAGTGCCCGGGCACATTAAAGAACCAGGCTGTCTATAGGCGCACTTCTGCAGCGCCGGACATGCCTGTATCTTATGTCTCTCTCTCCCTTCAGAGACATTCTCTCGGAAACTTAGATTAAAACCACACTGGTGTATCACATGCAATCCAAGTATTGATAAGTATGTCCTACAAAAACTAACAAGTACATTTAATGCTTCGTATTAGTACAGTACCGAAGTAGTTTTATGCTGGAAATATTCAGTTCGAATACAAGTACCATAGCGGACTTTTGCATTTGACAATAATCTTATAAACAGTACCTAAGTGTAGTAATTCGGATATCATAACATCAACAGAACTACCACAGTGTAGCGAATGTCGTACACTACAACTACCATAGCGTATAAATGTAGAATATTTTTGAAAATTCTTTCTATTTTCTTTTGCAAAAAAAGGTAGATTTTCACCGTAACCCTGCATTATTCCACTGTGGAAACAAGACCCCGTATTTTTCCGGTACGCAAAAGTCGTCTTTGGTAGCTGTTCTACAAACAATAGTGGTAATGGAGGACCACCAAAATAAGGTCTGCATCAGGCGGTTCTGGAAGTGCATCGGTGTATGATAGTGGCAGCGGAAAGGATATAGACTAAATAGATAAATAAATAATCGTAATATTTTCGTCGTTAGACTTTATTAACATCTTGTGAAATGTACATCCTCGATTTATACATCAAAATGTACCGTCTAGACGCACCTTTACGTAATCAACTATCTTCTGCTTGTACTGTTACGTAAACTGGTCTCGCTTAATTGGAATCACGCTTGGGGATCTGTTTCATTACAATTGATGTAGAGTGTAGAGTGTCTTAAAACTGTTAGGCTAAAATTAAAATATTGTTTGTTTCCCCTTCTACGTTGATTATGTAAGATTAACTGGTAGTAAAGTCGTACATACTGTTCTGTATATTATCTGGTTGATGAAAACTATTTGACTTGTATATATTGATATGTATACCGATGCACATGTGCAAGACTGAGGTACGTATAACATAATGCAGTTGTCCCAATTTACACAAATCTTTCAAGAGGCAGTTGGTTGTGAGTGTCATGATGACATTAAATGACACAGTATACACGTATAAATTAGTTCGTGAACTTATTGAGCAATATAAGAACGACGAAATAAAACCAAGCTTCAAAACATAATACGCCACATTCATTGTACACCTAGAGTTAAAAGATGCAAACAGTATAGAATCTATTATCATAAGTACATAAATGTATTTATAATATAATATTATCTAGATTACATACCAAGTCAATTTCGGCGTACTTCCATTCACACCCACTCGATGTGCTCTGTGCATAGTACGAATATGTTATACATCGTTGAGACGTTTCATCGAACAAGTAAGAGCAACAACTGTCTTTAGCACAAACTGTTGAACATGAAGCAATCGTTTTGACGTCATAGGCATCACTAATGACGTCACTGTACAACTGATAACACACGTTTGTTACGCTAAACGAATATTTACGATCTGCCCCAACAGCCAAACCAAGCTGCATGAGAAGCAAGAACTTGTTTATAACCACCATTGTCCTAGTACCTTCCGAGACTGCCTATCACTTCATAAACTGTGAAACAACTGACCGTATTAATAAAAGTTTTATGAATAATTAATGAACACGAATTGTAAACACATAATCTAGTGGTCATGCCGTCGTGTTTGTGTAGTATGTTTAAACAGTAATCCAAGTTCACATTTCGGTAAGGCAATAAATGATGGAAGTATCAAATTAATAGGAAAAAACTGGTAAAATGAGTCGGTATCTACAATTACAATTTGACACAAGTTCCGTTACTGGTAGATAGTTCTTTGAAATGTTGAAATATAATTTATTGACATTATGAATAGTTTGTTTGATTTGTACTATCTGTTTCGTACACAATAACTAACACAAACAAATTGAGGCCAAAAAGGGTGTACGATTGCAATGTAATGTAATTATTAATGTGTTCTAAGCAAATTGACGTAGCTCGATATGAGTTGTTCGTTTTTATTTAAGGGTGATGGATCGTTTTAGTGCGCATGCATTGTTGTCATAGTACGTTATGTGCCTTATAAGTGTAAAAATGTGTCAACAAAATATAAATTAAATCAACATTTTTGATAAGTATAATGCAATTAAAGTAGAAAATACTAATCGAAATAACAGTTTACATTCCGAAAACAAACATTACAAAATAGGTGGGTGGGGTAAAAATATAAAGAGATTATTGTTTATGCCAAATGAACGTTTTCATTGATTTTCTCAGCATTTATGCCAAATTTATCAAAAATATAAACAAATTTTGGTCGGTGATATGTTTTTTTTTAGTATGAATTTGAAGATCTATATTAGCCTACTTGAAATACTTAACAAAATATTTAAAAATTTAATGTGGGAAAAATTCTATAAGGATTTTACCGTGGTGCTATTTGGCTGCATTAGCATCCTTTTGTGTCTTTCGTGCTAAGCTCTTCCTGTGCGATTTGTTGCTTTTAAATACTATCAGAACGCTCTAGCAGCAGACGTCACTGTATATAAGGCCATGGTAATAGCATTCACAGAGGAACTCAAATTGAAAACTAAATAAATAATTATGAGCTGGCAATAATAAATGGTTCCAACGCCAATACCTATATACAGTATGTCACAGGCTCCTCTCTTCACTTGATCTATCTCTATTTAGCCCGATGTTGTTACCAGAATTTAAATGGACAATTAGACAAGACACTTGTAGTAGTTGCAACTTCCCTTCATTATTTTATTTTATCATCACGCCTGTTGATCCATGACTATCCCTAACGGCGGAATTAGCGAAAGCCGATTGGGAAAACATTAAACTCATTTGCGAGCAGAATATAACTGTGGTACTATAGGGGGTTGACTATAGTTTGTATACATGATAGTAAATGTATATCTTGACCAAGGATGAATTGTCAGGTCATTTACTATTGTAATTAAGCCTACCATTATGAACTTAATACCCCGTCCATCAGGAAACAAACGTCATGTTCTTAATACATGCTGAGGTGGCGTTTAGTCAGCTGGTCACGAGAACCAATCGTTGGTCAAGGAGGAAGCAGCGTGCAAACTTGCACACCGACAAGCGCTTACTCCACGATTTCTAGAGGTCGCTGGAAGGATATCCAGGGGCTAGGCAGCTGACCGGGCACGGCTTGGTGGCTATATAAGCACACCGCGCCGTGCCTATGCGCGCATTCTCTGGTTACGAGAACTCGAGTGGTACCGAGCTAGCGTCAGGGTCCACATCGAACTTGGCTTATTTTATTTGCTGAACAATATTTGCAACTTGTAAGAGGGAGAGCCGCGCTTTTATTCTAAACCATTACTTGTAAATAAAACACATACATTTGGAAACCTGTGTTATTCCTGAAGGACCTGAGGTACTACACCGTACTATACTCCCGGCCAGGAGGAACCCTTGGACAGGACCAAGGGGCAACATAACTCATGAAATATTAGATCAGAGTGAATTAGCGCCTGACTTTTTAAACTTACCTGCTCATAAAGGCGGCATGAAATACAATTCCTCAGACTTTGACGAACTGAAGCTGTTCCAGACCAATGATTCCTGTTCAAGTAAAAGTATCTGTTTAGTGCTGCCTTCCCTTCCCGATTTGTCATTGTGTTTACAGATTTTGTTCGGTATACTTCAACTACATGTATATGTCAATCGATATGGTTAATATAAATTGTACAATTATACACTGTATGGTCTGTATTGGAAATTAATATAGAAACACAACGTTCATACATCCATTTATAAGCTCAAAAATAAATACAATCTAATCTTGAGTAACGGCAAAACAAAGAACAAAATTCGTTTCTTCCAAAATCGTGCGAATTTCAAAATAAGTTCAATTTGTAGTTGTCATATCGCAGGATTAATTATGATGATATTACAAACTATTTAATGACACTTTAATAAATAATGCAGATTCATTAATAAGCAATAAGTGATAGTCAGTTGGCGATGATGTTACTTTGTTGTATACATAACAGTGATCAGCCATCTACAATGAACATTGTGAGAATTCTAAAGTTTAACAAGTAAGCTATTCGCCCCTTTTGGTACAACAAGCTTGTATTTCACTGTGTAGTAACATACACTCTGGTTGTGCCAAATGGACGTTTTTTGTTCGTTGTTGCTCTGAAATTATCCTCAAACATCAGTGGTTAGTCAAGCTCCCTTATTCATACCATCATTCGGTTTATGGATTCGTTGATGAACAAGGGTGTGCTGAAATGTGATTGGTATCGAATGTGGACTTAGGAAAGGGGAACAACTATAGAGAACTCAAAATTACTAATATGCTGTATCATAACTTGTACGATTGGTGATCTAATACTAGTATTTAAAGTTTGATATTTGTTATTACTAATTGTTAGTTTTGCATAAACGCATATCATTGCCTAATTATTGAACATCCTCGGTATCGTTCAAGCCGAACACGTACAATATTAGGGGATTTCCCCGGCCCGAAATATGGGTTCATATGACATTTTTTATTATGATTGATCTGTTACCAAGTAAGCAACTCTGTTATTCCGTATGGTTTCCAATGGTGGCCTGAAGTGTGTTCACATGATTTTTCTATGATTTACTGACACAGTCATAACTGTGTGGTTATTCAGTTTTGACCCTACCAGATTATCAAATGACCTCTGAAATGCCCGTTTTAGACGATGCCTTGGTTCATTGCATGTACGGATAGATTAGAATAATGCTATAATTTACGTCTCACTCGTGTAGAAATATACATGGTGTCATATAAATGTTTGAAAGTTAAAAGAAACGTACATAAAACACCCAATTGGAGTTAAAAGGCATAAATACATTAACATACTATCTAAAAATAATCTGTCACTGAATATGATGAGAAACACGTCATTAAAATCTATTATTTAAGATGTTAAGCATAAAATGTTCAATACAATTCTCCTAGTGACTAGAATATGTAGTCTGGTTCCCGTCGTACTAGGCGTTTTAGTACTAGTAACATAGTGATATAGGGGAGGTAAGCCAGACTACTAGAATATGATACACCTTGGTGTTGTATTTTACGAGTTTATCATTTGGTGTGTTTTATATGTAACATCATGATTGAGAGCTCCAAGCATGATTTTACAAGTGGTTGTAGACACTGTTCATGAATATAATGAAAGAACGTTCAAATCGTAATTATAATTTCAAATCATCTTTACAATTCTTGGGGTACTGTTTTATCAAAGCACTTACGAAAATACTAAAGTTACGCTCAAATTTAAATTCTTTATACTTCTTTTACAACTGCAAATCAATTACGGATATGGTCTTTTAGGAGATTATTTGATGAAAAAATATTAGTATTACAGCTCCATTAACCACACTTTATTATTGTAAACAATTTATAAAGACTTTAAATTTGATCGTAAGTTTACGATTTCCATTAGTGCTTTGATAAAACAGTACCCCTGGACTAAATGACATATCTCCATGATATTCATATCGTTCATTATAAGTTTATGGTATCCCTTGGTAACGCCTAATCCAAGTTTTAAGAGGTGTAATTGGGTATATTGTGATATTTACATTATTATACCAGGTATTTTACAAATATCGTATTGTGTTTGCTCGCGTTATCTCATTTAATTTAACTTGTTCTATACAATTGACACTAACATGTTGACGTTTGCTTTGAACAAATACATATAGTGCACCCGTGGACCGATTTTAAAAACACATTTTCACGACGCTCCGACTAAAATGGTGTTGAATTTATTAATATGAAGAAAAACAGATGCGAGAACTCAAAATAGTATTTTTGGCTGTCCGTTGACAATTCTACACTCAGTCGCAAAAGAAAGTATACATTGTTTATACGGTAATTGAAATATTTTCATCTGAGGTTAAAAGAAACAAACAAAAGGTTAATATTTACTAAATAGTATGTTTATATGAGAGTTTAAGATCAATAAATAACATTTCAATAAATGCAACACAACTTAAATCCAGTAAACAACTTTGACACCTGAAAAATCAAATTCTCAAAACTGTTCAAATCTTATACGTGGTTACCTCCCCTTGACCATAATAGTATTTCTTGTACGTAGGGTGTTCCAGAAGTAATAGGACTTTTTTAATAGCAGCGCGGTTAATGAGAAATTTAGAAAACCTATTTTCTGTAAATAAAATTTCATCCATCACTGACTAACACGCGAAATATATAAGCAATTGGATTAACAATAAAAAATATATTAAACATTAAATATACCATGTACTATGGAGGCGGGTCGCGCCGTGACGTTATAATGACGTCGCCTTTTAAACACAGTATTTTAACCGCAAGACATCCTTAGTAATTTTATATATTGTCACCCTGACTTTCAAAACGAATCTGATGTTACTGTCAACATTGTTTATATTTGTCTCTGTACCAATGATTCCAAAAAATGAGTTACAGTGATGTAAGAAATAGCTCTAACATTGAAGCTATCAGTGTACGAACGGTGTCTATCAACGTCAAACTACTTTTTCTGTGACTTGACCTGTGTTCACTTGTTAGTTCATTCCTTCGCTGTCTATGAACAGTTTGTGCCAATAGAACACAAGTAGATGCCGAGGGTGCTATTACATTTTGCTTATTTAATTATTTTAATGGTTTGCATTGTTGCTTTTTCCAATTTATAACATAATTTAGCAATCGCGCGGTTTCTAGTTTTTGACGTTGACGTCATTTCGTCCATGACGCGCTTGGATATATACACTTGTTTACTCAGTCGTGATCATATACAAACAGCGATTTCTTGGTAATTTTGCATGCACACGTCAGTGACACCAAGGCAATGCCACATAATTTGCCAATATTGTTTATTCAGTGGTTACTGAGATATGCGCATGTTTAGTAAGGATAATGATAAAAAATTACTGTGTGACCCGCCAATACGTTACATGGTTTCTATGACAACGCATTGTATAAGCATCACCACCAACAACGAAAATATGTTGTTATCAGCATATAGAGAATGAAATTCTACACATATGAGATAAATGTCATTAAAATGTAAATGTTGAGTAAGAAGTTATGAGAAAAGTCCTATTATTTCTGGAACACCCCTCGTACATTAACAGTTCAGGTTTTTCATGGCTTAATGAACCCCTGTCTTAAAGATTGAAGTAAAAACATTATTAATAAACTCTTGTGGTAGTCAACCGCGTGTACACAAAGTTTCATGCAGAAATATCAATAAATTAAGGATTTTTCATTGTTTTGACGATTTACCATTTGTGTTAATTTTATATTTCAAGTACCAAGGCTGTTGACTATATGTGTGCGGAATTGCATTTATTGATATGTTATTGTTAGGTCTTAAAATATCAGATAAACATACAATTCGGTAAATATAAACTTTTTGTTTGTTTGTTTTAATCCCAGATAATATAATGTCATGTTATGTACAATGTATACTTTCTTTTGCGACTAAGTGTAGTTTCCGAAACATGTTTTGGAAGCCTCTATTCCATACAAGTTCGTGCACTTTTTTATAACGACAATTGCATAGCGATGAATGAACGCGCGTGTCCGAGGTCAAGTTATACAGAAGGCATTATCCAAGCACAATAACCACGAAAAATGCGCCAAAACAGTTCAAATGAAACTTATCTAACACAAACACATGGTTTAAACTGATAATAGACAGAATTCTTACTTTGATACCATAAAAATAACACTTTTCACTGAAATGTCTGCTAATATTCTGCCCAGTCACGTGCCATCTTTGTTACGGTTTGTTTACCTTTGAGATGCTCTGTTTGAGGTTTTACCACAGAAATAGGTACCGTCCCGGATTCAATTAAGAGGCCAATTAAAAGTGGTATGACGTCGTTCTAAAAACCAAGGTGGTTGTATAAACAAATTGCCATTTACTGCAGTTATGGGAATGTCTTGGGTCTATTTACATGGAGTCATGCAAGTTGTAAGTTTTACATGGTGTCTTGCAAGTTGTAAGTTTAACATTGTGTCATGCAAGTTGTAAGTTTTACATGGTGTCTTGCAAGTTGTAAGTTTAACATGGTGTCATGCAAGTTGTAAGTTTTACATGGTGTCTTGCAAGTTGTAAGTTTAACATGGTGTCATGCAAGTTGTAAGTTTTACATGGTGTCTTGCAAGTTGTAAGTTTAACATGGTGTCATGCAAGTTGTAAGTTTTACATGGTGTCTTGCAAGTTGTAAGTTTAACATGGTGTCATGCAAGTTGTAAGTTTTACCAGGAGCCATGCAAGTTGTAAGTTTTACATGCTGCCATGCAAGTTGTAAGTTTAACATGGTGTCATGGAAGTTGTAAGTTTTACATGGAGCCATGCAAGTTGTAAGTTTTACATGGAGCCATGCAAGTTGTAAGTTTTACATGGAGCCATGCAAGTTGTAAGTTTTACATGGAGCCATGCAAGTTGTAAGTTTTACATGGAGCCATGCAAGTTGTAAGTTTTACATGGTGTTATGCAAGTTGTAAGTTTTACATGGAGCCATGCAAGTTGTAAGTTTTACATGCTGCCATGCAAGTTGTAAGTTTAACATGGTGTTATGCAAGTTGTAAGTTTTACATGGTGTTATGCAAGTTGTAAGTTTTACATGGTGTTATGCAAGTTGTAAGTTTTACATGGTGTCATGCAAGTTGTAAGTTTTACATGGAGCCATGCAAGTTGTAAGTTTTACATGGAGCCATGCAAGTTGTAAGTTTTACATGGAGCCATGCAAGTTGTAAGTTTTACATGGAGCCATGCAAGTTGTAAGTTTAACATGGAGCCATGCAAGTTGTAAGTTTTACATGGAGCCATGCAAGTTGTAAGTTTTATATGGAGCCATGCAAGTTGTAAGTTTTACATGGAGCCATGCAAGTTGTAAGTTTTACATTGAGCCATGCAAGTTGTAAGTTTAACATGGAGCCATGCAAGTTGTAAGTTTTACATGGAGCCATGCAAGTTGTAAGTTTTACATGGAGCCATGCAAGTTGTAAGTTTTACATGGAGCCATACAAGTTGTAAGTTTTACATGGTGTTATGCAAGTTGTAAGTTTTACATGGAGCCATGCAAGTTGTATGTTTTACATGGTGTCATGCAAGTTGTAAGTTTTACATGGAGCCATGCAAGTTGTAAGTTTTACATGGTGTCATGCAAGTTGTCAGTTATGCATGGAGTCATGCAAGTTGTAAGTTTTACATGGAGCCATGCAAGTTGTAAGTTATACATGCTGGCCATGCAATTTGTAAGTTATAAATGCTGGTCATGCAGTTTATAAGTTGACAATTTGTAAGTAATACATGCTGGTCATGCAATTGGTAAGGTTGTGCCGTATTCGATCTAAAGCTTTTAGTTCTTTGCAACATTGATAACAGGTAATATATAATTTTATACTATTATATATCATGACCATATTAGGTAACTCGTTGCTTCACACAATTTCGAGATACCAAGCCTAGTTGTGCAATTTGAGAGTATAAAACTGCAAGTCAAAAACCTTTCCAATTCTGTATTTCATAAAAACCTGCGAATCTAGGCTTACGTACAATTTTCACGTTTCTGATACTGAATAAGTGTAGTAAATCAAGTCCGCGATTAAATCCAATTCTTATCAAACAACTCTGAAGAAACAAAAATTCGTCGACTTTGTAAAGTAGAAAATTGAATGTCAATTTAATCAACACGCGCTGATTGGCGAATGCATACCGCGGTATGGAACTCTGACGTAACCCTACTCCCAACTTTACAGGTAATTTCTTTATGTGAGGCGCGTTTGAAGTCAGTCGAAAGACCGCCGCGCTTTGAGTCCCCTATTGTCGCGCGTTTCAACTGGAAACCACAGGGGTATAACTCATTCGGTTAAACATCATGCCTAAATAAATTATCATAGACAGTACAGTGCATGTTTTTTACTGAATGAGCCGTGTCCCTGTGCTGGAAACTGTATATGCAAATGTTTGTCTCGGTGAAATATATGTCAAGTTGGAAACTGGGTCATGTGAGGTTAAAAACTAAGTTAGAAAGTAATGCTTAGAAAAAGCTTGCGAACGCATTTGAGGACACAAGTATGCACCAATCTTCATGAAACTTTGTCAGAATGTTCGTCTATATGAAATCTAAGTTAAGTTAGAAACTGGGTCATGTGGGGTCAAAACCGAGGTCACAAGGTCAAATCTTAGAAAAAGCTTGTGAACATATTGAGGACACAATTAAGGCACAATTTATTGCTGAAACTTAGTCAGAATGTTTGTCTATATGAAATCCAGAACAACTTGAAAACTGGGCCATATGGGGTCAAAAACTAGGTCACTAGGTCGAATCTTGCAAAAATCTAGAAATAGCTTGCAATAGTGGTTGAATTTTCCTGAATATTATTCATACTTTATTTAGTAACACATGCGATAAGTGTCCGTACATACGTATGTTCAGACTGGCACTGAATGATTCTAAGCTAATGCTATACATGTACATGTAGTCTTCTACGTGTTTGTACGTGTATTTTATATTTCAGGGATTTCAAAAAGACAACAACCTAACCAGGGACGTGAGGCTTTTTCTACCGGACTATCACAAAGAGCACTCCATGTTGGACTAAATTAGAACATAGGGCCTAGTATTCGATAAAGTTACAACCAACATTGCCACTGGTTACAATTCCCACCATGGGGTATTCATCGCCCCTACGTTTTTCACTCCTCCGTTTTAGCGTACCAAGATCGTGAAGTTTGGTGCTGATTCGTTGTGAATGGAGCTCATGCTGCCTCAATGTGGGCTCGGGGAATCGACGGAAGACATGACCAAGGTTCGAATATGATCATCGTGCAGTTAAACCAAGGTGATGACGTCAGTATACAGAACATGCTCGCCGATGATGCTATTTTCGGCAATGGTGACATTAATTCCACATCTTCCGGATTTCTCGTACAAGAAGAAGAGGGCGAATTGAGCATCATTTGTTGAATTGTTTTTTTGCAACTCACTTAATTACTGTAGTTTGAAATTGGAATACATGTATTTTATTTGAGGTAAGTAAAGATACTTTCAATTATACAGTAATACTAGTATACAAGAGCATTGTATCTGAATATGGGGAAAATGCAATTACAATACAAGGCTTAAAGAAGTAACGCCAGTATAATGCCAATCAGAAGCTAGGCAAGAATAAATTACATGGTGGTTATCTGAAACCCCCTCTTTGAGTGTGTTGTTTGCATGTTCCATTTATGTATACTGTCTGTAGGGAGTATTATCACTTGATAGGAAGCCGTAAAATTCGGAATAAAATCACGGTTTTCGGGGAAAAGTAAATCCCCTCGATGTGACACTCCCATGCTTTCTTTGAAAGTTACTGTTCAAAGTAATAAGAAAGACCAAACCAGACAGTGCTACATCTGCTAAATTGAATACGCTCATACGCGTTTCATATGCAAGAACAGAAACTGCATGTAATATTTTGGTTTTTAGTGGAATGACGATAACATATTGTCAAAGATCTAAAAATACAAAATACTCCTAAAATCGCCGGAACCTAGGTAATTTATCATATTTTTGATGTAAGAACAATATTGATATGCATTTTTTTCGCTCGCATCGCTCGCGTCAATAAAACAATAATCAATTTATGGCTTTTGAAGTGAACTTAATGCTGTATGCAAAAATCAAGATATGGGATTGATTGGTAGCATGGTGCCGAACATCGGCTACAGAAATGCCAAGATTCTTACACATTAAAAATTTCCGACAAGTCATAAAAGATTAATATAGTTGGCGTGATTTTCTAATAAACCTGTCCTTTTAATTGAAAAAGATATCTCAGAATGCAGCTTACGAATTCCGTGGTTCTATTTAAAAAGTCACGAGGCAGAAAGACACTGGACCTTCTAGTCGCTGGATTCACATGTCCACTTAAACAAAAGTGAAGCCCTTGAGTTCGCAGGGTATGCTGCTCAGGTAGACATTGCATTTTTTCTTAGTGACGTATTCACAGCAGCTATATATATCAGTGAATATTATCCAGTCGATTGGCCGAATTGCATGAAACTCGTACGAAATGTGTAACTATAAAGACGATGTGCAAAACCCACATTTCTAATCTCACATCAGCAACCGAGCAATAGTGCGTCTAATAAGTATGGTAATATCAATGTTGATGCTCAATGAATATAATTCAATAAAAGAATTTTCAATTCCAATTGAATAATTTTCAAAAATTAATCTTGATTCTTCAAATCAAATTAATTTCAAAGTAATACCGTAATACAGTTCAATATACTATCTCTTTTCAAAGTATTAATAAATGATCAGAATAATTTTTTGTATAAATCTGAAAAAAACAAGCAATCAACAAAACATAATTATCATTAGATCATATATGATTATATTGAATGTCTAATGAACTGCTGCAATGAATATATGCTATTCCTATAAAGTATACAACTACCTAACTACTAATAACTAATACTGTGGTTCTGAAATATCAACTGTCAATGTAGGTCTAAGGTCAAATGTCAGAAGGGGAAATATAACCAAAACACAGGAAAAGAAATACCAGCAAGACAAATATGACCAATAAAAGTAGATATTTAAATGCAGAAGCAATGGCCAAATATCCAACAAGTAAATACCACAATATACCAAATCTGGGAATTATACCAAATTGTGTATAAACTTAGTCAAATATAGAGTACCAAGTCAAATTACTAAGAATATGTAGAAATGACCAAGAAAATTCCAGACAATTATCAACATAACCAGACTGAATCTTCAGGAAAACTGGAATGTCACTGAAATATGGGTTCAAAAACCTGGGCTGTAAATAGGATGCTGAATACAAACAAAGGATGCTGAATACAAACAAAATGGCGACTTAGGAATTAATTGGAAAGTTAATATAGAAAGTCTCAGAAATATGTAAATTAAGGATTTCCTTCACCAGTTATGTATTATACCAAATACCAATTAATAATTATACCAATTACCAAAATGGCATGCAATTGTGAAGACACTTGCACATCTACAATGAGCTCACTAAGTACAGTCAAATCTCGATACAACGACGCTGTGTGTTTCCAAGAAAAATGTCGTTATAACGAATATGTCGGTATACTGAATTGATACAAAGAGCATTTTAATACTTTTGTCCCCAAATTTGATGTCAGTATAATGAATTTGTCAGTATATCGGGTGTCGTTATATCGAGATCTGACTGTAAAATAATAGAAATTGCAGTTGTATAATACTTATCAAAAATTAAAGATAATCTTGTATACCAGAGAAAATTACCAAAAATGTAATTCTACAACATTAATGTGAAATGAGAAAAATGTCAACTGCAATTTCCAAATATCTTACAATATCACTATCGTACTCACAAATCTGGGGAAATACAGCACTGAGGAACTTGTAGCCACACAATATTGTCACAATCACAAATAGTCAATGTCACAGATGATCCAACGTTCTCTGATTGAAGATTCTTGAAGTAAACAAATGATGATTCTTGAAGTTGAACTGATGATACTCTCCCCTGTCACTAAACGATGTCCACAGCGTCGAAATATAACCTAATCACAAGTGCTGGGCGCCATTTGTAGCCAAGTTCGTATTCCACGGTTCTACGGGGTGGGTACAAAGATGTAAGGTATATACTTGAACGCTGGGGGTAGTCTCAACCAAACACAATTTAAGGTACAATGTTTAATGTTGACTGATTCGTGTTACAACCAAATATTGAAGTATTCTAGTAGATATGAGTAGAATGTAGAATAAACTACAAACAGTACTAACACACATACACAGGCGTCCTGCAAATATACAAATAGTAAAACAACATATTAAGTTGCAGAAAGAACTATATCAACAGTCCTGGAAGTAAAGTTCATAGTTCAACACATGCATGGCTACAGTCCTTACAATAACAATAACTGGTAATACACATTACACATCAATGATTATATAAAACAAGATAAAACAGTACATGGTATATGACACGGGACACAACTTACCGATCTATGGGATCAAACACTCCGCACAAGTTCCACTATCACACGTGACAATAATCCACAACCAACAATAATACCTGTAAAGTTAAAAGACAGTGCTTAAATAGAGAAAGGTATGTGATATAATTAATAAAGGTTTATCCCTGACAATGTTATAGTTATTAAAAGTTAAGTTAGAGTTTTTAGGTGGTTTCCTGCTAAGTCGCCATTGTTTACAAGAAAAAGAGCGGTATTCGAACCTCGTGAAAACAGACAAGAAATAACCACATTACAGCATAATTACAACTTGACAACTGCAGAACGATACGGGAAAACATGAATAAATACTTATGAAACTGATACCAACCAACATAAACATCATAGTATCATCAATTCAGCCTTCAATGCTGACAAACCAGAACGTCAAGAAACCCAAACCGGTCTTCTCAAAATCAGCTGTTCGACTCCAGTCACGTGACATTGAAGAGCTCCAAAAAAGAGTCAAAGTAAATAAAAAAGCGAAAAGATTCAGGGTCACCCCAAATACAGAAATGAAGATAAAAACCACTCGGTTACATAAAGACGATGTGCAGAACCCACATTCCAA
This sequence comes from Spisula solida, assembly GCA_947247005.1. Lineage (NCBI taxonomy): Eukaryota > Metazoa > Mollusca > Bivalvia > Venerida > Mactridae > Spisula > Spisula solida. Next base: position 17,725,319 of record OX365946.1, read on the forward strand.
CCATGCCGGTTCAAGGTCAAGTCACAATTCAAGGTAAAAAGTTTGAATCTTACATTTCGTGTTCGTTCCATAACTTTTTAATGCCAGGACCGAATTGCATGAAACTCATACCAAATGTGTAACTAATAAAGACGACGTGCAGGACCCACACTCCAACCATGCTGGTTCAAGATCAAGGTCACTGTTCAATGTCAAAGTTTAAATCTTACATTTTATGTCAGCTCTTTAACTTTTTAATGGCTGAGCCGAATTAAATGAAACTCATACCAAATGTATAACTTATAAAGCCGATATGCAGAACCAACATTTCAAGGTCAAAGGTTTAAATCTTACAGTTCGTGTCAACTCCATAACTTTTAACGCCTGGGCCGAATTGCATTAAACTGATACCAAATGTGTAACTAATAAAGGTGACATACAGAACCACATTCCAACCATGCCAGTTCAAGGGCAAAGTAACAGTTAAAAGGTCAAAGGTTTGAACCTTAAATTCCTAACCGCTCCTTAATTTTTAAAAACTTGGCCAAATTGCATGAATTCATTTCCAATGGGTAACTTAATGGGCAATTTCACTGTTCATTAATGCGGCGGGGGATTATAGCCGTCTTTTGGACTGCCTTGTATTGAATCAGTATGGTCGTTGTTTACTAGTATCACAGGAACTTGCATTTATAATTTAAAAAAAAAGGAAAAAAAAAATTGAAAAAAAAATACTATTAAAATATAGTACAGTAGATCTAGGCCTAAATTTTTTCATTTTTTTTTTCAAATTATTAACGCAAGTTTCTGTGCTAGTATCATATGGATTTAACTGTTGTAAACTGTCGAAGTGCTAGTCGTTCTTCAAGTATTGAACCCTAACTTGATATACCTTGATTCCATCAATGACATGACAGCATAGCTAGTTGTTGTAAGATAGTGTATTATTACCTTTACTTTTTAACTAGTAAATGTGAAATGGAAGAAAATGTCATTGCCGTAGGAAAAGTTCTTTAATACACTTGTTGCTATATATAGTAACAAAAACGAGACTTTTGCGGCTGATTATAGCCATCACGTGATTGATTATCGCCTATTCGCCCGGTCCGCAATCTAATAATCATAATCGGACCGGTTGAACGTGCGCACGTTACGTTATCCATGTAAAAGACGTCACGTTGGAGCCAAAATGACGTTACGTTGCTTATAAGCTTTCTGGTCACTGCCTTAGTGTATATCTACATCAGTAATATTTACTGAAGCCCTCGAGGTGATTATTAATTTTCCGGGCGGATTATTGCTTCCCTTCCCGGCTGTGTCGTGTATTAACCTCTAAATAATACATTGCATGTATTAACACTCTTTATTTGTGCACTAAGACAAAAGTTGCGCCAACATTTGATAGGTATAAGGAATCAAAACTATTGGTCTTGCTAGTCTTTTGTACAGAGTGCGGTCATTCACTCATACTTAGCATATAATCAGCATTGAATTGTTTATCAACACTTTGATTTGGGCGGTATCGATCAGTTTATAACATGTATTAATACTGTACGCGTTTAACAGTGCCAACTCTGCCAAAACGTTTAACACAGTTCGATAACGCATATCTATGGCCGGTGATTGTACGAACAATCTATTTAAATTTCGTCAAAGTATTTGTTGACTTAATGTCACGCAATAAAAATGAATTAAATAGAAGTTGAAGATTATCGGTCTTACGTAGGAACTGAAATTGCATGTATATGTATACACTTGTGGCTTTGTAATATGAACATGTAGGTGGGATAAAATCTATAAAAGTGAAACAATTTTCACAAAGGGATGGACGAAACGTAGCAGGTAAAATGTTTCATTGGTTATTTTTAAATAATTACTTAAAAGTATCGTATAGATGTAATTTTGTACTAGACGTTTAATACCATCATGAATGACCGTGAATAATAGTGTACGAGGGGTGATCAACAAATACGCGGAAAAGTGCTGTAATTTCTTTATTTGTCATTGCAAGTCGTTGAAACTTTCTAAACATGAAGATACATTTATTTCAAATTGATTCACCGCTGACCATCAATATTAACCAAAGTCGGAAAGAACGCGGCATCCTATGGCAACGTCACTCGACGTCCTGCGGCCCAAATTTTCATATTTTCCAACGTTGCACGTAGCAAATGATGACATATCATTCGTGCGTTTGTAATATTATAATTTTTCTAAAGGATGGATTATGAAGATGAAATGATATAACATAACATTCATTATTTAAAAAAATGTTTTAGTGCCGAAAGTCCGTTTTAGAGCTATTTGCTTCAAAGAGGTTGTCTGAAAATGAGTGCGATACAGAAATCGGCGACGAAAATTCGTATTGCGAATGAAATGTCATTAAGTGCTAATGACAATATTGCAAAAATGCAATAAATATGTAATAGAATACAAAACAGGTGTCTGTTTTGTATATTCTCTCATATGTAGCCATGTAAATTAATGCCGACTTGCGAATAGGCTTTACGACGTCAATAACGTCAAATTACGTCATGAACATTAATGTTCTCCAGCAGCCAATTCTTATAATTTACATGCAAGTAACAAAGGCAAAAAAATTGATTTTCGGTTGACAGGTCTATTATGAATAGAGCGACGAATGAGTATGTATACTGTTATATGTAACGACGTCGCGATGACGTTGGGCCGGTGTAACCATAGTAACGTTACGGTTTTTGTGTTTTTCGACTAAATATTTCCTTAAGTTTAAATTTTTTTATAGTTATGTATTTGTAATAAGCCAATCTATTATCTGACCGATTTCCTGGGATATTGGGCACATAACAAATATTTTAGAGCATTTTCCCGCGTATTTGTTGATCACCCCTCGTATATAAGTTTAAAGACCAATACAATTAAATAGCATTACTCTTATTTCACATAATGACCAATAGTACGATACATTAAAAATGTATATGCATGTATATTATATATTGTATAATGGAAATACATATAGACATGTATACTTGGGCATATATAATGTTACAACACAGTAAAATGGCCAAAATGGCAAAGACGCTCAAATATTGAACCAATCCACATGTTACTTGATTGTAGTCGCAGCTTTTATTATATATATTTAAAAAAAAATGTAGCAAGCAGATCAAATAAATAAAGCTTTTCTATACCTCAAACTGAACTAGGCTCATATTGATTAAAACACTCTCTCCAGTGACGTATACTTAACTTAAACACGGACATAGATAAGCTGCTATAATGAAATTGTCTCAATGTTTATTACACCTTGAAACTTTGTCAGTGTAGCAATACCACGTGACGTTTGGCTACAGTTACAAGTAGCAATGTGTAAACATTGAAACACAAATACAAATGTATAGTCATATTGCTACCCACTTCGTGGTACATGTCTGTTTTATATGTAGTAAAACACCATTAATGAAACCAACCTTGGTATCCTTAAAATGAGTCTTTTATTGAGAAAAGATATGTTATTTAACATCAATAGTCGTTGTGCGTAAAACATTTTTCAATCTGGTGTGTTGTAGGTAATTGGTACGACACAACTCTCGACCTTCTATTAGCATACTTTAACAGCTAATATATTGTCTATTTTTATAATCCCGGCTGTATATTTTCATAATCGTGAAGTATCACGAAGATGCTCGAGGTGTAATACCAACACAAATCTTAAGGACCGATATTGCACGATTTGCTTGCGAAAATTTATGTATTCAACGCAAGCACCTTGTAATATATTCATGCATAAAGGTCAGGATCATGTAAAGTTCTCTGTGCTAAACAACACAACGTTGATGCTAATAATACTAGAATGGGCGCCTGTGATCCTTGTCAACCTTTACAACAAGAAGATACATTACATGACCCTGGCTTTTCATGTCCCGGGGCCTGAAAATAGACCGACGCCATTTTACCACCATCCATAGAAATTGTGTAACGTTTTCGAGTGACTTAAGTTTTATATATGCGCATTGCTCGATTTTTCCGAGTCGGACAATGCATTGACAAATTATATTCCACAATTTTAACATTTGTATTCTATTCATTATCCTGGGTCAATTGTCTTATTGTTGAGGAAGTCGTGTTTAAAACCATAAAGTACAAGTACATTTTTGTATATCAACTGTAATGTTACGAACGTGACCTCGCTGTCATCATATACCAAGTTTGAATGTTATTGGGCTTTATATAATGGTCTATATTGTATACCTATTATGTAACAAGGATTCTGATTGGCTTAGACGGCCTGCACGAGAGGTCTATCATTTTTATTATACACCTCCCGAAACAGAGGCTGGGGTGGATATTACTTTTTTATGGCGTGACGTCATTTCCTGCGGTATAACGTTCTAGACAACGTAACGTTATTTCCCGTATTATTTGGCCTACAGCTGCTCATACATTTTTATACATGGGCGTAGGAGCGTCTTCAACATTGGGGGGGCCAAACATTTGGGAGGGGGGGCGAATTTTCTTTTGAGATATGGGGGGTCTCAATAAGTGTTAATAGCTTATGGTGCATGTTTGTGTATATCATAACTAAGGTAAGATATATCTACTAAGTTGTTTTGCTTGTCAAAATAGCGGGTAAAAGGTTAACATTATCATAAACTCGTATTGCAAGTAGGGGGGTCCGGGGGCATGCACCCCGGGAATTTTTTTAAAACAATGGACCAATCTGGTGCATTCTGTGTGTTCTGAGATAAAAATTTGGTATTTTACAAGACATGTTTTGTTGCAAGATCCAGCAAAATGAAGTCCTTATTTTAAAAATAGTTTTACTAATTATTGCACAGGTGCCCGCATTCTGAGAGTTAAGGGCTTTAGTAAGGGATAATTTAACATAGAAATGACAAAGTTTAAAAGCAATATAGAAGCTGGGCGCAAAGTTTATCTTACAATGTCTTTCTATAGTTTGTGTAGCTCTTTCAACAGCTACATGATAACATATTTCATAGCTTAAAATCCTTTTGCGAGCGTAGCGAGCACGCAAATTTTCATTTTATACTTTTTAACCAAGAATAAAATGTACATTACCTATATTACAAGACTATTTTAGATGGAAAATTATGAAAATTGTCTGAATTATTGGGGGGGGGGGCCAAACGATATGTTGGCCCCCCTTGTCCTAACATTGGGGGGGGGCTGGCCCCCCCCTGGCCCCCCTTCTCCTACGCCCATGTTATAGGCTCTAACCTAGCAATTAATGATAAATGCCGTTAATAAATACGTTAATACTCTTTATTATTTGCTTTCAATGGATTATGGAGATTTTTCAGTGAAATAAACAGTGAAAGTAACAGTGAAATTACCACTTTGTTATTTTCACTGTTTTGAAGCTGGTTCCAGTATCATGCAGAAAAAGAAACGTAACGTCAACGGCACCGGGCTTTAAAATATGCGTTACGTCATCATGACGTCATAATTATCACGTCGTGACGTTCTAATTTCGACGTGATTTTTCCAATTAAGCCAATTACGGCACATATTTAAGAGGAATTGAGGCATATAATAAACAGAAAATTTGTTGATTTTTGGTGTAAGATCAATTTTATTTCACTCGTGATCACAGAAAATTACATTTTCATTTTCTGTGATCACTCGGTGAAATAAAATTCGACCTTACACCAAAATCAACAAATATCCTCTATATCATACTTATACATAACTAGAGCATTGTTAGCTAGAACATTAAAATTTTGAAGAGTCGTCTTTTGTTTCTGAAGAGAGACTGAAGTTGTTATAATTTAAAAAGAGCTAATAGGTTTGATTTCCTTGACGTCTGGCATGGTATACAATATAACAGTTGTCGACTTATGTTTCGATGAATATGATGTTTAGTTGACCTTCAAAAAGTGATATTGACCTCTGACTTCGTCATCGGTCAATATCACTTTTTTCAGGTCAACAAAACATCATATTCACCTCAACATAAGTCAATAACAGTATAATATACAACACGGTGTCATATGTACATGTCTTGCTGATATAAAAACAATTGTTAATTAACGTAATGTTATATTGTTGTTTCTCATCATTAATTCAATGAATTTGACATCTGTAAATAACCTGTTTGAGAATATTAGCGGCGGGCGTATTTTATTAGTATTGATTTTCTTATGGTTTTGTTTTCTAGTTTTCAGGCATTTTGTTGATCAACCATAGCCATGGCACCGGGTGCTTTGGTTGATTATCCTGTAACACCAAGGAAGAAACAGGGACCGGTTCCTCCGTACCCTAGGTACGATCTTAACGGTACATACAGGGCCGACTCCCCTAACCCGAGAGTGAAATGGGACGGTGAGGAAAACCTTAACAGAAGCAGAGGATCTATTGATAGTTGGGCCTTTTATGGTCCAAGCGAACGATCGCCTAGACGTGAGCCAAGGTGTCCAACATCGGCATCGCTGTCTAATTGGACTCATGGGAAATATGGTACAATTAAGCCAGTCATTGACGGGTATGCTACGCCTAGACCGGAAACAGCTCCACCTAGAATTAAAACAGAAGCGGAAGGAATCGCGCGCGTTAGCAGAGGAGGACGTATGTGTAGTTTACTAACAAAGTATGGAGATTTTGGTCCTACTCCTCGAGTACCTAGAGTCAAACCTGAAGCTGAGGATACAGCAATCGTGCATAAAGGTGGGCGAATGAAAGCATTAGTTCATAGTTACGGAAAACTTCCTAGATCTGCGCGCGCAGTACCGCGTGTCAAACAGGAAGGTGAAGAAAATGCGGACTTGGACAAAGGAAAACGTATGAATAGAATAGTTCACAGTTACGGGAAATGCCCATTGTCTAGCCGGGCCGTCCCAAGGGTGAAAACAGAGGGAGAAGAAAACGCAGATTTGGACAAGGGGAAACGAATGAATACGCTAATTCATAGTTACGGTCGAATACCCAGATCTGCACGCGCAGTTCCGCGTGTGAAAACAGAAGGAGAAGATAATGCGGAACTTGACAAGGGAAAACGAATGGACAGACTTGTCCATAGCTGTGAGACTTTGCCTAAATCAGCAAGGTCACCACCAAGGGTAAAACACGTCGAGGGTAAAAATAATAGTTTTCGGGGCAGAGGGACAATGGGGAAGATATTTCGTAACGCAGGCAATAGAACCTGTATCCATGTACCTGGTGTAAAGAAAAAATCATATTTGAGGACTTCAATGATGTAAAGAACAAGCTCGCATAAACCTGACAATATCGGAAGCACTACCGATAACCTGTTCATTTCGCGAGGTCAGGTTATTAAATTGTTAGTTCATGTATGTGAAGGGTGTTCGAAAAATATCTGATATTTTGTTATTATAATTTATTTTAAAAAATAATACTGATTTATTTCATGCATATTTCGAAAAAAACCATGCTACTAATTGCACTGATATTATACAGAATCCACAGTCACTGTAGCAGCTTTTCTTGATACTTTTGGAACGCCCCTCGTACTTTCGACGTTTCGTGTTTTCATCATCGTGTATTCGCGATTTCGTTATTCCGACTTACATGTATGCAGTTATGGCCCTAACGAGACACCGTATAACTTAAATGTTACTGAATTAAGAATGTTCCTTCCAACAGACCGCCTCTTACTGAACACATACGTACTAGTATTCGGGGTAATGTATATTCAACCCTAGTAGTGGTAAAGTTTAATCATAAGCCTGTCATATAAATTTGGAACGATTTGTAAAATTGCGATAAAATTGTCATAAACTTCTTATCTATTATTCTGAAAGGTTAGTTTGCTTGCCTACAGTTTGTATTATTTATTGATATGTATAGCACCTTGTTGGTTGTCAATATCTATAGTATGAGCAAACATTATACCGGAGTCCTGGTTTACCACAACACATTTAGTGCGATAAATTGCATTTATAAATCGATTAATCAGGTCGGTCACTTGTTTACATAACATTGTATACATGTTGTATATTAAACATTTCAATTTCTCTCATTAATGTAGTATTTTAATAGACATGTGTATTTGTATGTAGCTTAGTGAATAAGGTATTGGTTTTCACTGCCATTTTCTCCATTTAAAATGTTTAAAACAATAAAAATACAATGTCATGATATTACAATGTTTGTATACAAGTGACAGACCTGATTAAGCGGACTATACAAAAGCATACACAAAGATTTTGATATTGATGCGCTATGGTTCTGATCTGGATAAACAGTGACAGTGGAGTAACGCCCCTTAAACACACTTCTTAAACTCAAAGTATCTCCATAGAATACACACATCGCTGGATTAGAATTAGAAGGTCGTTCGACCTTGTAATACTCATGAAAATCGGAATAGGTCATGGTGACCAAACTGAAGTTGAAAAAAAACTTGTTTTTCCGAAGGTAAAGAGTAAGTTTTCAGAATTTTTTTCTTGTTTTCTTAAAATAGCGTTTTTGTGCTTACGACCTTATCATTCTAAGCCAGCGAAATTATAACGAAAGTAGCGTAAATGCATGCATGTGTTTACCACTGTCTGTCCGTCCGCCCGTCTATCTTCTGTGTGTGTCTCATCGAATATGCTAAACCACTTTCATTCCTTCTTCTTCCTGATAATGTGAATGGTTCTGTCCTCAGAACATATTCGCAAATGAAAACTGTGTACAAGTTTGCCTCGGTATGTGTTTCATGATGAAAACGTATTCAGCTAATGTTGGCATTTCGCAAACCTGACCTTGAAACTCTCGAAGGTCTGGGCTTTTGCCAGTTGCTTTTTTATTGCATAAATGTATCAACGTTTGTGTGATTACCACCAGCATTTTCCCCGGATTAATTTTGGCTCAGTTCTAGTCCTTTATGAATAATAAGTGTAAAACCCTTTTACCCATGCATACCATATGTGTACGAAAGAAAAAGTACATACTATTGGACAGATAAAATATGTTAAACAAAGGATTGTTCAAAACAAAAGTGTTTTTGGATTTGATTTTTATTGATGAACTTCCTTTATTGGTAAAACAGTTAAACAATCTACCGCTTGTTTTAAAGTTGATTCTAAAAAGGATCAAGTCGAAGGCGGGGAAGATCTGACATAAAATAATAATAACAAACAACTACATAATAACAAAATCAGAAATTTTATTTTTTAAAAACAAAATGTATCAAAAACATATTATGTACAAATAAAATAACAAATATTCTAGTATGTAAAATCAATGTGATTCATATAAAAATATATACAATAAACAAAATATTGCAATATATTGTTTTCAACAATATAACTATAAACTTATTGTAAAAAGGCACTAATATAAGACACACATAATTGATGCATTTCTGGTTGAAAACTTGACATAATATTTACATTACATGTATAATAAATGATATATTCCATATAGTTAAACTGTACTGCCTAATAACCTTTGTCAAGACTTCAAACAAATTCACAAACAATATGAAATTTATCAACACAACTTAACAAAGTTATGAATACATATTAATGTACAAATCAAATTAAGAAATAAATAAACATACATTGTATTATTGGCAGTCTGATCACAGGAATTACAGTAAAGTTCCGCTAATAAGACCACTTTGATTATTTTGAAATCATGCAGATTTTTGCCAGTTAAGGTCCCAAAGTATTAAATTTAGAACAAAAAAGGTCCGCTAATAAGACCGATTCGCTATTAAGACCACCTTTTTCACTGGTCTTAGTAGTGTAACTTCACTGTAATTATATTCAACATGAAAAACATATTTAACGGAAACTGGTCTGTTACTAATATGATACCATATAAGGCACATTCGTCAATGGATAAACTATAAATTGATAATTATTTAACCTACAGGATGTGCTAATTCTTTGATCTCTTGTAACAATTTGACATAGTCTCCTTAGCCGTCAATTAAGCAGGCTTGTTAGCTGTCAAAATGTTCTGTCGACAAAGTGTTTATAAATGCATCTATAATGTAAACGTAAATATCTAATTAGATTGCCTTACTAGAATCACCCAGCAGAAAACTGACATCCCGGCATGTCATAACCCAAGGCTCGTTTTATCTTATCAAAGAATCGAACCAGCGATCCTTTATCCTTTTAAAAGAACCAACTTAAGCAATTAGAGCAATGGTAAAATTAAGGCCATGATAACTACTTTGATTCAAAGTCTATCACAGTGTTTCCGTATCCACAGGCGACAATACGACACCAAAGATGTGTCGTGTTTTTGCCTTATGCCTGTCGTATCTTTGCATTTTCGTGGCGAAAATGTAGTTATGCGAAAACAAGACAAAGTAAACTTTTTCGCATTTTTGGTGTCGTATTTTCGCTTTTTCGCCACAACAATGCGAAAATGCAACAATGTAAAGATACAACAAAGTCGACTTTTTCGCATTGTTACATTTTCGAATTTTCGCTTTGTTGTGGCGAAAAAGCGAAACTATGACATGGCATAATCAGCCACCATACGAATCTGACCATTTCTTTCAAAATGGTTATATTCTCATTTGAGCTACGCTAGCTGTTCAAATGCTTGAAAATCACATTGGAAATGAATTACAAGCCTCATTTCCCCCGTTATTTGAGGTTTCGTCACGCTTAACGTATTCGTAAATTACTATTTAATGAGTTCCAAACGAAGCAGAAAATAAAGATATGTATTTATCGCCACCGCATGCTAAATTTGCTATGAATAATTATTATATATTTATGAGTTCCAAATGAAGCGAAATATAGAGGTATACTGGGACACTTCATTGTGCACTTAAAGCTTTTGATTTAAACAGTATTTGCCCTTCACATGGTCAAATGGTGAATTTAAAAAACGCAATTGTAAGGTTTAAATTTCGCGGAATGTGTTGCAAGTACATGTACAGCTTAACACCGGGATACCTGTATTAGTTTGCCTTTGCCTTACTTCAGCATCACAAAGGCTTGACCATCGTGTCTTTATGATTGAATTCAACTACAGCAAGAACAAAATATTGTCAACTGATTCGTCTCTATAAGTGTGTGATTTAATGGCACAACATGGGTTTCTCGAGATTTTTGTGTTTCTGTTGACAAAAGAAATACTAGTAAGTGGTTTGCTATCATTTCATACGGACCAACTATAAATATAGTCATCGCACTATAGACAACGGCATAGACGATTTTCATTGTTTTAGAACAACGCATTAGCACGATATTTCAAATAATGTAACCCTGCGTTTCTTTTTCGTTTCAATATATTAAAGCAAATAAAAAACGGACGGTATAAAAATATGGAGCAGTCAGGGTTGATAACCTAGGAGCTAATTTACCCCTTTCCTGTTCTTGAAACATTTTAGATGCCTAGAATATGAGAGTGTGCGAGACACTATAGACCCATCTTGTTTTATAACAGTATTAGGGATTTTAAAGCACGCGTCATAATTTCATGAAATGAATGAGTAACAATTTGACTATGACATGACACAAACATTAAGGTGCTGCAAAAATACTTGAGAGTATTTGAACACTTGAAGACATTGGTGTACAATTGGCCAGACGGTGGTAATGGTAGTTTGGCGAATATGTTCAAGATAATTTATTGTATGATGCGATCATGTGCTTTTATTTGCCACTAGATAAAGTGCAATCATATTATTATTTTTTAAACATTGTTTTAAGTTCCTCTGGTCAGCAGTTTATCAGTCATATGGAGATACCCGATAACATTATCCTGACACTGAGCGAATCAGCAGTTACCTTGAACTAACATCCTAATTATGCTCATCGTCAAGCAAAGAAGATACACCAATACCACATTTAACGACTTGGGTATGTCACGGGCTTGGATCGAACCCGAGACGTTTTGAACTATAAATTATACCATTATTACATCGCAGCAGATTAATAATATAAATCGTTTTATTAAATAAGTCTTTGGTCAAGTGCAAGCCAACGTATTTTCTATGTAAAGGTGTAAGCACATGTGCCAGACGCGTTGATTGGTCCAATTTATTATTCTTTTAAAATTTAAAATCAATAAAATACTAAGAAGGTAAACAAGTGCTCCATCTTACTTTTGGGCCAATCACTGCGCTTGAAACATGTGGGTGTACCTACAAACACAACCAATGAATTTGACTATAATATACATGAATCAATAAGGCATATATAATTATACAATGTACGAACACAACTTTATACAATATTCATGAATATTCTGTACAGACTATATATATCATACATGTAAAACACACATGAAATCGTTCCAAGCAAATCCATATAAAATTGTAATGGAAAGGGTTATGACACGAATATTTCTGTCAAATATTGAATAAAACAACTCGAAAAAGCTAGGAAACTGCGATTCAAGTTTTACTAAATATCTTAGACTGAGACATTTGCAAGTGCCCGGTCACTCGCAAGGAAAAGGCAAATGACCACGCACTTTCGACTGTTTCAGTCGAACCCTTAAAATCTAAAATTGTGTTGATACCGGTATCATCCTTCAGATTCCCATCACCTCGGCCTTTGTTATTTGAAATAAACTTTAATGAACAATATAGCTATATGTTGCTGGAACTGAATGACAAAACGGTAGGAGCTATATCACTACAAAGATTTTGACACAACCAATGCAAAAAAGTAGGAGTTATTTCACTATACAAACGTTTTTGACACAAACACGTATGTTTCCCTCAAGGGGCATTGATTTGTTTCGAACAAAAGTGTTGAGCTTACCTACAAAGGTTTCGACTTTATCCATTGCATGTGCAACAGACTAAAGACAAATAATCTCAATAATGTATTAAGTCGATGACAACAATGAGTATGTAATGGAGGATGAAAATACATGTAATATATTGAGATGAAAAATACTGGCATTTTGGATTTGATTAGTACAGCTTTTAACATTTTGCATTTAAAACATAGCTGAAAACAGTTCGTTCTATTGTATAATACATGCGTACGAAAGGCATACGCTTTAACAATAACAAAGGCTTAATGTAAGAATAAAAAAAACACTACTTTATTTGCTTTGGATACATACATGTATAACTGGGGAACAGATTTGCATTATGATCCACAGAATACTGAATATTGTTGATATCTCATCTTGTATAACTTTAGCGCGATAAATTGCAATACAAAAACAAACACAAACTTCGGTATATTTATCGTTTCTGAATATTTAGGAGCATGCAAACTTCATATGTTGTGCCAATTGTTTGAATGCTTTCCTTGGTTTTAATATATAACAAAAATATAGGCAATATTGTGTTGGTTTTTGTACTGCAATTTATCGTGTTAGAGTAATAATGATACGCGCTCATGAAAATATTGAACTTTATCACAACATAATCAGATATAAACCATATTCAATCAAAACAAACAAATATCCTATATATAATAAATGCAACTTTTCGCATAACAGATATTCAAAAAATGATAAACATTGTTAAATCACAAGATACGACCTATTTACGGCAATACCGTGAAAACGTAAGCTTGTTACCGTGCTAGCGAAGATATAATATTTTTTATGTTATATGTTATGTATGCAAAAAATTCTAGTTACACAAATATAGCTCAGAAACATTTTCTTTTATCTCATAGCATCCAGAGTTTTAAAAATGTCGGACGGATTGCCAATCTAGGTTGTCATACATACCGAACACTAACATACAGTTCCATCCAGTTACAACAGTTGGGAACTGATAAAATCTTACGCAAATTTCTACATATACAAACTCAAGGCTACATTCTTACACTCATTGGCTGGGTGTACTGGAATTATATTGGTCAATATTTTACAAAACCTATTTTCCTTGGCTATTCATATCAAAATAATAACATGTGTAATATGAAAGAGCATTGATTTTCTATTGGTCAATAATTTACAAAACCTATTTTCATTGGTTATTTATATCAAAATAATAACACGTGTCCTATGAAAGAGCATTGAGTTTCTATTGGTCAATATTTTACAAAACCTATTATCATTGGCTACCCAAATCAACATAATTACATCCGACCAATTGAAGAGCATTGCGTTTTGTGTAATTGGTGTCTATCGGTCAATATTTTACAAAACATGTTTTCATTGGATTCTTACCGAAAAGTTATTATACAAAACTAAGAACATCCTCCTCAGCTAACATAATTGTTTATTCTAAACAACATGCTCTAAATAATACTGAATAAGGTTTCATTTAATAATATGATACATTGACTAACTACTACGAGCTGAAGACGTCATCATTTTCAGGATTTTTTTCATTTAGCAATGCCATTTGATGTTCAGAAATCACTTCTTTTCGCTGGGAGTCATGTTCTTCCGACTGCGAATTAACGACACTTCGTCGTCGGAACGAATTCCGCACACTTCCTCGTAACGAAGATAAATCGTTTCTTAAAATAACCGAAGATTGTCTAAATGATCTACGTGGATGTTTTTCTTCCAAATATTTGTTACTACTTTTTGTATGAACTGCTAAACATTTCACGGCGCCGATAAACAAAACTATAGCACACAAAGAACACAGAAGAACACCCCACCAGTTTTCCTGAAATAAAAACCGTGGCAGTGTCAAATACATTCAAGTGTGGATATGCGGTCCAGCAGCAATAACATATTGGACTTGAAATACAGCTAGGCGTCGCTAGTGCGATTCCCAGTTCCATATTAACTTCAATCACAGTATTTCTGATAATTCTTCAATATGTTTTTCAAATTTAGGTACCATAGTATGTCACTGTACACCAGCACAACCAATGACCAACCAGGGATGTTCCTGAAACGGTGGCATCTTCTGCACCGCGCGAAAATGGGAGATACCTTCCAGAAAATCTAAAAAGGCTACCATATGTCTGGGATGGGTGTCTCCAATATTGGGGGGCAGCTACTGGCAAATTAATAACATAAAGCAGTCTGTGTGTCGCTGGCTTAAAATGAGAAGTTCATAAGTACAAAAAAACGCTATTTTAAGAAAATAAGAAAAGTCTGTCTGAAAACTACCCTTTAGTTATGGACAAACGAGCTTTTTCAACTTCAGTTTGGTCAACATGACCTGTTCCGATTTTAATGAAAATAGGCTCATAAGAAGCGCCTAGTGATGAAAATTGCAAATATGCACGAGTCTTATAAGGTCGTAGCACTTACGACCTTCTCATTCTAAGCCAGCGATCTAACCTCGAAAAGGCTAATTTGGAACAGAGAGTTACTCGCGACACCCCTTTTCAGACACTCCCTTGTTACTACCCAATATGTCCATGCGTAACAATTACAACTTAAAATACAACATGGATACAACAAACAATTATAGTGCTTACTTTAACAAATTCTGCTATGTATGTTAAACAATGGCCCTCTGTAAAACATCTCTTTAGTTTGACTAATGGCGTGTCGGGATCCGCACCACGACATCTTCTGAACACATCACAATATCCCATGTTCCTGTTACATGGTGTTCCTGTAAGTAAAGGTTAGAATCATTACAGGGAATGTAACATTCAAATGATAGTGCCTCTCCAAATTCCTTACGTAGTTATCTTCCTTGCCGCTTCATTCTGAATACCGGTAAATCAATGCGCCGCGGCAAGGGAGAACACTGGGTAAGGAGGTTGACCCCCCCCCCGCCCCGTCACACATATATAGCAAAAGAAGAGAAGCTCTACTAAACTGAAATTATATCATTGTTAAATATGTTATCGGCAGTCTCATGTGAGAAATTGGGCAAAACTGTCCCATTAATAGACTTTGTTAAAACTTTGTATATGGACACAGTAACGTTATCATGTTAGAAAAACAATAATACGTTATTGTGGGTTTTTAGGAGTTATCTGCCCTTGAAATTAGTGGGATTTTTCTTAAATTTACTTTATCGAGGGCAGATAACTTCTAAACAAGCATGACCATTGCATTCATGATACTTTGTACATACATACTATACTATACCTTATTCTATTATGTGGAATTGTTTGTCCCCTATCTCACACACTACTTCCACGAACGCATTTATGCGAGAACTTGTATGAATATCTAATATTTACATATATTACGCTCAACATGGCAATACATTACTATACATGGCAATGCATTAACAAACTGTCACCATGGAAACACAACGTAATGACTTACCAATAGGAAGTTGTATAGATAGCAACTGAGTTTGTTGGCTATAAGAAATATTTCTAAGTAAATCTTCCAGCTCTGGGTACTGCTTTACCTTGTCCATATCATGGGTGCTTATACATTCCTGGGTATCTGGATTCTCTGTAAAGTAAACAACCATAATGTCAAGGAATAATTTACATATTCAAGGCCAGATAACCACTGAACAAGGGCATTGCAATAAGGTTGTTAATCTTGATGTGTGTTGTTGCAAATTGTTAGTGGCAGTTTAACAAATTCTATTATAACAGGGAAAGTTTGTTCCATATCCTCATACAACAAACTGATGAATACCCCTTTAACAGTACACTGAATAATGCTGTATACATGCTACATGTAGCTTGAAAATATCCACGAGAATGACTTACACATTCTAAACAAGTTGTAATAGTTATTGCATAGAAATATATTTTACACAACAAACAATTTAACATTGTTTGGAATTTAATTATTATATTCAATAGCAAAATTACCGTATTAAATATGAAAATGTCGAATTAAGTATGTACATTTCTTTTCAAACTCTTTAGCACAGTGTATACTATATAGAGGATATTTGTTGATTTTGGTGTAAGACCAAATTTTATTTTACCGAGTGATCACAGAAAATCAATATTTTCACGAGTGAAATAAAATTGATCTTACACCAAAAATCAACAAATTTTCTGTTTATAATAAGCTTTAATTTCTCTTAAAATGTTCCGTAATTGGCTTAATTGGAAAAAATCACGTCGAAATTGGAATGTCACGACGTGAGAATTATGGCGTCATGATGACGTAACGCATATTTTAAAGCCCCGCGCAGTTGACGTTACGTTTCTTTTTCTGCATGATACTGGAACCAGCTTCAAAACAGTGAAAATAACAAAATGGTAATTTCACTGTTATTTTCACTGAAAAAAACTCCATAATCCATTGAAAGCAAATAACAAAAGAGTGTATACTACATTTATGTTTTTGTCATGGAACGAACAAGGGGTTAATTTGTACAAGTCTTTAGGGTGACAAGGGAGACAATCAGTAGGGTTAATCGAATACTTACCACACCCCATATAGCATAAATTTTCTTTATCTTGCATTGACAATGGTTCAGAATCCACATTTACAGCACATTCTGCCCAATATATAAGTCCACATACAGACCCTGTACAACTCTGAAATACATAAAAGGGTGTTAGAAACGTATAACCACACTTTGTGCAAACTGATTGACAGATAGTTCAATGTATATGGAAGTTACAGTGCGGACTAGTAACTGAAAAATAGAATAGAGGGATTAATTCTTATTCGGTAAGGCAGTCGCGAAAATATTATTTATTTTGCTAGTGAGATTAAACAGCACAACAGCAGTGAAACGAAAACCTCGCGAACATTTAACGTGTTTCACTACTTCAGAAAAAAATCGCGAAAATAACCTTTGACCTAAACTTATGAGACCGTGACATTTAAGTCAAGAATATATACGTGACACACCGGCTCATCGAGATGAATACGGGTGCAAAGTTCTTTCAAAATATGTTCATGCGTTACAGCCTCAACAAAATTAGAAGAACGGACGCACATACAGCGCTGCCACCATTGTGGATGCGAAAACCAGCCGAGGACAAGCGGGATTTATTGGCAGCATGTATGTGTTCTACAGTAAGATGAAGACATTCTGTAACAGTACTTACTCCCTGGTTACAAACTCTGCCGTTCACACTACAGATAGTATCATCAGGTCGCACTTGACTCCATTCCGGTTCTGGACAAACTGCACCATATCTTTCACCCGTAAACACAGTCAAGGTCAACAACTATTGATATCCCAACATACAAAATATATCAGGATAAACGCCAACAGAGAATGCATACTGCTTTACTATAGATATGCTAAAAGCCCCCCCCCCCCCTCTCAAGGTCATGATAAATAAGGACTTCGCAAATACTTTTAACTATAACATATAAAGCATTTCTCATGAAGTACATGTACTAGTAAACCGATTTGATATTTAGACATGTCGCCGGCAAGCATGTCCTTTCGTTTGACTTACTAACATTACATTTGAAGGGAGTTGGCGTTTGACAACAGCATATATTTAAAGCTAGTCACTTCAAAGTGCTGCAACTGTGTAGATATTGAGCAAAACAAAAGGATATCTGCAGTATAAAGTATCCACACATTCTTGACTATTCTGACAAACAAATTTCTCTAAAGTGTTGATAGGCTTACATGATGTGCTGTTACAGCAAGGACCTTCACTCGGACTGAAATAGAAACAACATTATCTTATTAACTGAAAAATAAATAAAAATTACACGACCACCTAGGGAAATTACACGACCACCTATGGCAATTACACGACCACCAATGGAAATTACACAACCACCTATGGCAATAACACGACCACCTTTAGAAGAACATGAAAAACTAGAGTTCTCACCTGCACTCAGCACCTTGTCTTAGCTTACACCGTAGAGTAGTCACTGTAGCATTAGGTGGATGACAACAACTATCCACGTGACACGTGTCACCACAGTCACACTCTTCCCCGTCTTCAACCACTCCATTACCACAGAATGGTAAATCACCATCTGAATAATACAATAAAACATTTATACCTTGGTCACATTTAACCTACGAGCTCATTACGAGCTCCGTACGAGTTGATTTTGGTGAACTCAAACGGCGTCCGTACGGATTTTCTTAACTCGTATCTAGGACTCGGAGACTTATTTAAATGTTTCACCGAGCTCCTGAGTTGTCTACGAGCTCGCAGAAAGTTTTCAAGTCGGTGTTATCTCGCGAGCATCGTACGATGTCCGTACGGATGTGGAAATTTGCAATGCTTTACTTATTACCATCCAAACCATTCCCCACTGTGAAACATCACTCGGACAACACGTCAAAGTCATCGCCTAGGTTATAAACAAAACCACTTATTACCATTTCAAAGTCCCGTCGAGTTAGAACGTAAAACATCACACAAACAGCACTCCAAAAATATGGACACACTTGCATCTATTAGCTTTTTGTTCAAAAACAGTATTAAACCAGTCAGACTAGATATTAAGAACATCAGTTTCAATGGTCCATACGGACACAAATGTTAGTCTGCAAACAGCAAACAAAACGTTTGTATTCTAAATAGTGTGTCTTTATACGAACATGGCTAGTGAATAATACCGACAAAGTTGTAAACGAATAATATTGATTAAATCGATGACGAATAGTATCGATTAAATTGTGAACGAATAACATCGATAAATTTACCAACTTACCTATGAAACATTCTGATAACTCTCTTGATCCCAAAGTTTTTGCAATATGATACCGACTGCATTCCGACAATTTCCTATTGTTCGGCTTTCCTCCCGGTGACACAACAGAATGCATCAAATAGTATCCATCGGCAGGTTCATTTGTCAAGTTGTAAGCAGAACAATTTGCCTTATTGTCATGCTGAAAATTAATGATGACATTGTAACGTTAAGACGAAACGTCAAAAGATGGGAGTCACAACTGTAATAAAACAAGTAATTAAGAATTGCAAGCAATACAGAAGTCACCTACCGGTTTTAAGCCATTGTAAATGTTTCTGTTGTTATAGCAATCACAATTTGTTTTGACGTGCATTATCCCCTTATTGCCCCCTATCCACATACCAAGTTTCATAAACCTAGCTTGGAACCTGTTTGAGTTATCTCAGGATACACTTTTTTGACGGAATGACGGACGGACTGAAACCGGTAGGGGACTAAAAAGACGTTCGTTTTTACGACGTCAAATTGAACAATGATATTCTTCGATATGTGTTGCAGGGAGGTATTCAATGCCCGAGTTTTTCCATCAAATTTCTGGTTTCTTGCTGAGGATACATTTCAACCGATCTGTTTTCTCTCTGAATCATTTAGTGTTCTCGCTCGCTCTGTTTCATTTTTATACTTATTTTCCTGTAAATATCAGCCTTTTTGTTAGCTCGTTGGTTTCTTAAAACCTCAATAGCTGTTTTACAGTTAAAAATCGCATGGCTGTTTTTATCAGTCTTGCATTTATATTTTCAGTTTCGACTTGAAAGTGATAGTTATTCACTGTAAACTCATTTGATAAGTATACATTAGGAAGTACTTTTCCTTGATGAACGATCTATACCATCAATCAAATCATACCGATTAATAAACCTGAATATAGAAAAGAATATGAGATCCCACGACAATTATATTATTCCAAAACTCCACATCATTCAATGTCACTGTCAGTGGAATGTTTGTGTTCTGTCAGAGTGTTTCGGCCAAGTTGTAGGTTTATCGTATAAATACATTACTTAAAGTAATACGGCTGTAAAGGGCGGGGTCTTGATAATCCGCCCGCAGGAAGCATAATTACCCGAGTGTCTTTAGCCCGGCATAATATATAATCAGAGGGAAACAGACTAAAGCTGTTACTACTTGTAGTACTAGTAACTCTATTTATAGTAACATATGTATTATAGCACTAACCTTACCGTATAACAGACATGCGGGTACAGTAATATACATTTCGCATGACAGAAATGCAACTTACGTTTAAAATGGTACGCAACCTTCTGTGTTACATACAAATGTATATTATTCTATATTCGGTATCTATCTGGGTGCATTTACAAGTGTTCTTTTCAGTGCTCTATTTAGTAAGATTCGGTAGTCATTAGTCAAAAATAATCTTAAAAAGCTAGCGACGAACAAATGTTGTCATGTTACCGTGTCTGAATCAAAGTTCTAACAAAAATAAATCTCAATTCGTCGTCCGTTGAGTTGCAATACTTACGTATGCTCCAAATGCATGGGCAACTTCATGTGCGAATACTAGCTGAGACAAATGGGCTGGCATGGCACGATCTTTCTCATGTTGAAATAATGTAATATAGCCTGTTTTACTTGCAGAGCATATACCATAGTTATTTTCTGAAATAAATGTTAATGTAAATATTACAAATAATGAAAATGAAGAACGAACTATGGTATAAGTATGCGGGATGCATATATCATTATAAAACTCATAAAATGCATGTACGAAAAAAGATTGAAATTATATCACGGAGTGTATCAAAGACGAAATAAAGAAAGATACACGTGTTTCCATTACTTGAAGTTGATGATTGAAACAAGGGAAAACTGGCATCTCTTCTTTCATATCCCCATAAAGATATGGATAGGAGGGGTCGAGAGTGATTAATATAACTTGTAGATCTTGTTTCACAATCGACCTAAATTTAATCAGTATAGATTAAAAAATTAAAATTATAATCTGTTAATGAATAATCATGAGTTTTCAGTTATAATTTCTCTCTATGTCGCATTACGTGACGAAACAATAATAAAATAGAAAAACGACTTGTTAAACAATTACGGTACATGCATATTGTTAGTTTTCGCACGTAATAATAAGACAATTGAGAGATGTGTACAGCTGCAATTTCATCAAAATCGTTCCATAATTACGGAGGTTTCAGCCAAAGTGATCACAATAAATATATTTTTTTTTTTAAAAGAATAGGCACTCAGATGCGAATTTATCTTTAAAGTAGACGTACCTGGTGGATCAGCAGTATTGGCATAACCTAGGATGGGAACCATCCCAGATTTATACAGTATTCTTGCAGTGATTAACATCGATAGACAATAATTTGGTCCTGTATCATAGTACAGGTAGTCTTCTACAAAAAGAACATTCATCATAATTATACAATAGTCCTCATTATACGCCAGTGGTTAGTTTAAGCCCACTGAACATTTTTTGCCTCGGTCATGTACTCCAAATGGAAATTAATAGGGGATTTTCGAGTATATTGTCGGTGAATAAAACACGGGCAGGAGTTCGGATGCGGAAAAATTAAATCATTCGTGCTACTATAAAGTTTACGTTCACTCATTCATGAATATGTCACGTGATACAGGGCGTAAATGGTAAAAGCCAATTTGAGAGGTATGTTTTATGGGGGTAATAAAACATGCTCTTCTTTGCTCTATGTTTATATAGATTAATCTGCGGATCGTGTTAGAATAACTATTTATAGGGCATATCGGTTCAATTCGTCACCTAGATCTAACACTCTTTTCTAAGTATTTGTTCGCCTGGTGTTCTATGTGGCGCTGCCTGGTAGCCAGGGGTCTGTGGAGCCAACAAGTTCCTTAGTCAGTTTTTTCCTCTGTCAGATTATCCAAAAACCAGATGGGAAATCCCCGCTGGGTGCAGTGCATTTGTTCATATTAAGATATAAGGACATTGGGAACCAGTTCCTCGTGGTCTAGGGGAAGCTTCGGGGAAGTCATGAGACAGTTTGTGATATTGGAAGGAAATGATTGTGATGAATCGGTGGTATCGGAAGAAATCGGGAGAACATCGCCGATGTGAAATTTCCCCAGTGGCTTTAGCCCCAAAACAAATATGCGCGTCCAACTATCTGTATTATGTTAATTACAAGCGCGATAATCCAAGTTTCTTAACTTTGACATGACAACAAGAGTTACCCTCCTTTATGATATACCGGATTATAACATGGACATATGGGAATTTAAGCTTAATAAAACTATAATCATTATCATTCACTGGACCTTCTTCTGACAACATAGATGACTAACCGCTGATGTAGGAGGATATATAATATACTACAATGTTTTGTTTGTTAAATAAAAAAATCTTAAATAATTCTGGGGTGGAATTCAATATTGATCTAATTTGACTTAAGGATAAGGACAACCAATCAGATCACGCCTTATTAAACTCTTGGTTAGTAACAGGCGATATGATTGGCTATCCTTATTCTCCGATTCAATAAGATCAATATTGAATACTTCCCCTGGTCTATCTTTTGATATAAAGCATGCATGTTTTATAATAAGATGCATATTTATTTAAATTTGAAGAAGTGAATAATGTGCTTGTACTTACCGTATGCATCAAAACCTTTTAGCAGATGATTATAATCGGTGAGATTTTTGTCACATGCTGGAGGGTAAAAATCGTATGGATCTGCCTGATGTTCGACACAATCCTCGTATTGATAGATCTGTGGATAAAATGATAACACAATTAACTACTGAACCATACAGACAATCCGAAGCCTCATAGAAACGACGGCAGCGCCTAGCCATCCATGTAATAGTCAGACATAGAACGGACCATCCATATCTCAAAAATGCATACCAGTATATCAAGCAAGCCTAGACTTCGAATTCCGAGCATAATGTACCATAAAGGGATGTAATTAAGAATGATAACAAAATTTGCATCATAGTTATGGTGGAGCAGAGAGAAATAACTACACTACTGCACTGGAAAAGAGTACCATAAATGCTATACTGCAATGGGTGTGCTTTTGTACAACCACATCTACCACGCCCTCTGTTAAACTATGATACAAAGCAGATAGAGAGTAAACATTTGGATATCTTATCAGGACCTGGGCTGGTATTCACAAAGCATCTTAAGTGAAAACTTAAATATTTTGACTTAAGTCAATAATTTATGCAGCTCATATGTCTCGCAATTCGAAAAACAATCCCTGCATTCTTAGTGATTATTGTAGCTGTTTACATAATGCTTCAAAACTATGTAAAATATTAATCATCTTGATTTTCTTGCTTAGCTGATACACTTTAGAAAATTCTAAGATTTTAAAAAATTTCTAAGTTTTCTGCTAAGATGCTTTGTGAATACCACACCTGTTCTATTAATAAAAAATGGATACTACTAGTATATTGAATCCCTGATCTTATTCAATATACTCAGTCAGTCAATTACGATGATCAACATGGTGAATAAATTCGGAATATAAGCTTGTATAACACTTCTGAAGGCTTTATCGACGTACACTCGTACTATGACAAATAAAGACAATCTTGATCATTTTCCCGCGGTTTTTTGTTTGTTTTTAACATCAAAAAGATAAATCAACTAAAGAATGAACCTACTTCCGTTTTGTGCAGTGCAAGACGAACTCCCGTTATATCATTTCCATTTACGTTGAAGTGTGTTGTTGCTAAAATTTCATTTGTTTCAGTCACGTGATTCTGTATCAAACTCATTATCTCGTAGTATGCTCGGTCTTCATTCTGTAAAATTACATGAAGGGTATAGATCTATGATATTTAGTGTCTACGTCATTGCAGGATACACAATTGACATTTTTCTTATCCTTATGCGTCCATCTTTTTTGGTCGTTTATATCATAAGTTTGAATTTGTTGATGAACTACAACAATGTCTGTAGGTTGCTGGCATCTCCCTACAGTTTGATCTCAGAGGGTATGTCTGTGAGCCAAACTTTCTGTGGTATTGCCTCAAGATTGGGGCAGATTTGCAGTAAATTAGATATTGACATTATTTTTTCGGATTTAGTCCATTGTAGGCTTATATGAAATGGTAAACTGACTGTCAAACGATTCTTTAAAAATTGGAGGAAAGGATTTCATTTGTTATTTTCAAAGACAATAGACTCTATATACGCATTTGAGTTTAACTGCGGGGTCTAAACATTATAATAAATTATACTGGAATGAGATGCTTCAAGACAATTTCACGAACATAAATCGAGAATTTGTGATTTCAGACAATTCGCTGGAGCTAAACTTTTTATCAAAGGGGGCAGATTCTAAGCAATTTACAGGGCGACATATTGTCACTGTCCCTCGCTGGAGCAAATGCATGCTGTGTTCGTCAAAATTAATGATATGGTTTAGTCCGGTATCGTCCCGGGCGAGTCTGATATCAATGTAGAGGTTTAAAATGGCATATCAGCGATTTTCAATTGGATTTTAAAGACTAACTAACTAACTTTCGCGTACAGCGCTTTGGAGACTTGTTTCATTAGGCGCTATATAAATATTTTCAATTAATATTATATTATGTCATTATCTGGAACATTTGACGTCACAAAAATCCAACTTTCAGTTCAACGTCAAATTCCCACCTAAATGAAACTAATATATAACAAGAAATATCACTGAATGTGATGAATACCCCCAGAAACTGCTTGACACAGTCACTTAAATGTGCTCTGACAAACAACTAGACTTAGTACTGATCATTCATGCAAACGTTCATTGAAATCAAACCAATGGTAACAAAGGAAAATTCGTAAGTGTAAAAAAACAAAGGGCCATAACTATCTTCAAATTGAGCCAACCAACGTGTGCCCGATATGCACAACTAGACATGGTACTGATCATTCATGCAAAGTTTCGTTGAAATCCGACCATTGGTTACAGAGAAATAGCGCAGACAAAATTTGTAAGTGTAATAAAACAAAGGACCATAACTCCCTTAAAAATTATCCGACCAATGTGTGCCGAGGATATGCACAACAAGACTTGGTACTGATCATTCATGCAAAGTTTCATTGAAATCCAACTATTGGTAACAGAGAAATAGCACGGACAAAGTTTTTAAGTGTCAAAAACAAAGGGCCATAACTCCCTTAAAATTTATCTGACCGGCTTATGCCGACGATATGCACAACTAGACTTGGTACTGATCAAGCATGCAAAGTCTTGATGAAATCCGACCAATGGTTACAGAGAAATAGCGCGGACAAAATTGTACGGACCAACCAACCAACAGACCAACCAACCAACCACCAACCAACCAACCATCTACAAGCATGACTCCAATATAGCCCCCATATACAATATATGTATCTGGGGGTATAATGATACTTTTAATGCGAAACAAATGCAGTTTGTGTGGTACAAATAATCATTACATTTGTAAGCCAGAAGAGGCAGTAGGGGACGATTAATGGCCTATATATATATACATGTATATATATACGAAATTATTACAATTCGAACAAGGATCAAACTAAGAAATTAAATGAAGAATTCTTTAACATACCCGAGTCTGTTCCATGAAGTATTTCCATACCAGAATGTCTGTAGTAACTTTCAATGGACATACACGTTTCTTCAGTATTGTATCGTCTACTTCCGGTACAGCACGTGCAAACCGTGATTCACTTCTGGAATTCCTTCCTCCGTCATTCTGTATGTAAATTGTTTATATTATAGTTTTACAGTTCGTCGCCCGAGAACCATAGTGTTCTATTGTCATTTTTGCCAAAAATGTGTTTTATATACCGTTGGAAAGCTCTCGATGAGAGCTGAGTCACAGTGACCTTGTCCTCTTTCGGGAACATTTCTATATGTAGATATCAACAGATCCATTTTGTTCTATCTGCAATTTTCATGTTTTTTTGAGAACCAAATTGTTCTATCTGTGTTTTGACCAATGGATTGCTCCCATCAAGTCACGTGATGTAAACTAACATGGCGGAAGGGTGAACAGCATGCAAAATGAACCAAACAAATTTGTAAGTAAAGTTTATCGATCACAAACAGCTGTAGTATTGATGTACGTAATCTTTTTTATTTGAAACTCCTATACTCGTGTGCAGTTGTTCTGCTCTATGAATGCCCCATTTACTTAAAATCTGAGAAACGTAAGTGTTGTAAAATTCGGACGAGAAAGTATTCGGACAAAAGTAATTCACTTCAATTTTACGCTTCAATGCTGTCTCCATAAGCACTGAGAGCGATCAAAGAAAATAGAGTAGCTGCAACATCTGTTGGATGGAGTTTTTTCATAGACATGTTTCATGGACATGTTTCATGGACAGGGACATAACATACAACACTGGTCATATTCCATAGTACAAGCCGATGTAGCAGGGATACACAATAGCAAGTGCCAGGCAGCTCATGGCCCCTAGAATTTGTGCTGGGCCTGTATAATGTTCAAGAACGTGTCTATATACATGTTAAATATTTTAGCTCGACTTTTCGAAGAAAGAAAGTCGAGTTATTGTCGTGACGGGATTGTGAGCGTCTACCTCTAGGTTGGTTAAGTTTATTGTTAGAGTCATTTTCTGAACAACATTTTTCTGGACAATCAAAGGTATCAACTTGAAACTTAACATAGTTATTCACCATCCCAAGGGGAGTCCATACTGACAAGGCTGATAATTATGTGACCTATATTTATGGAGTTATCTACCATTGTATGGACTTAGTACATATAAATAGTGGCAAATTTTACACATAAACTGATTTTTTTTCAAACACTATCAAAGCCTTCAACTAGAAAGTCAATACACTTGTGGATTGTGATGACCTGAATCTACTGACAAGAGAAAACAACTCCATACATCATTTTTTTAGAGTTATTCTCCTTTTCTGACTTTGAATCTTTACACAAAAATGCCAATTACCCAAAGACTATCAAAGGTATCCACTTGAAACTCAACATAGTTATTCACTATCACAAGGGGCGTTCATACAGACAAAACTGGTAACTCTGTTACCTATATTTATGAGTTATCTGTCCTTTACAGTTTACGCTTTAGAGGTCTCAAGTTTGTCACTTGATCACAATGTTTCTCTGTGTAAAATCTACATAGAACATTATGGTTCTAAGTGAAAAGGCTTTTACGTTTTGTATAATGTTCTGTCTGCAGTACACCGATTTCGAGTGCGGTATGTTTGAATCAACGATTCTTCATAATATTTGGTACTGTTTCTGAGATATACATAATAAAAACACATACCAATTTCTGTTAGAATTCGTCCACAAACAAAAAAGTTATAAACGCTTTTAAAGCCCTGAATCTTAAAACCTGTTTTTCTCGAAAACAAGAAAAAGACACATAGAACACTATGGTTCTCGGGCGACGAGTTGTAACTAGGTCATTCATTGTGGGCATTCGATCCGCCTTTTATTTGCTGAAACTTTTCTTTTCAGCTTTTTAACAGTCGGGATAAGGGCTGATTAATTTTCTTGGTTTGCAGTGTGTTGGACACTTCTTCGTTTTAGGATTTCTGACAGCTAAAACGAGGCATTATAGTCGTTTTGCTGTTGAAACTGGGTCATTCAGCTAATAATAATGTTTGAACTTGGGCGGATCTTTGCTTGTTTAGTTGGTCATTGTGCCTTGTATGTGTTTTATGTACCTGTGCTCGGTTAGTTCAGTTGGGCATTGTGCGTTGTGTGTTTTTAATGTTTTCTGAGCTCGGCTGGTTAAGTTGAGTGCTGCCTTCTCTGTCTGACTTAATATAATCTTTTTGCCACAAACCGTTTCTTACGATCAAAGAGGTTTAGCAACTATATTTTTTTCAGGCCAGTTATGAAACAAGTTCTTACAACTTAGATTAACCGCTCCCCAAACCTCATTCCTGATGGTGTCCTTCACTATGAGGGTATCAGAGAAGAGAAGTTTTCCCTTTTTGAATGATTGGCGTCTATAAAAGGCGTTAGTGGTACACGTTTTATTTCGCCGTTGGTATGACGCGGCCTTGTGGGCGAACATTGGACCTACTGCACTTGAAACAGATGCTCTACCACTAAGCTACCGATGTGGAAGGTGAAGTTGATAGAGCGCGGGACAGTACAAAGACAATGCAAAATGCGTTGAAATCCATCTCCATATACATAAGGTTGGTGTACCTATATTGATTGCCATGGAGCAGAGGGCTAAGTGTCTAGCACCTGGGTTTTTTATCATGTATCATTAATTCATGATTGATTATTCATGTTCGTCATACATTTAAGAAATCGTTCACATCACTGGGAGCCCAATGGCATTTTATTTTTATGTGGACCGGCTGCTGTATTTGAAACATGTAAGACAGTCAGTCTATCGCTGGATATCTTGACTGCTTGGAATTACAAAGAAACAGTTGAATGAAATTAGGGTGAGGTATAATATACGTGTACATTAAACGTTATTTTGTTGCTTGTAATTTATATTATATTGTTGTACATAAATGTATATCATATGTGTTATGCTTTTCAGAATTGGAGGAATAAAAGTTATATAACCTAAGTGTAAATGTATATTAAAATTATAACCATGTTTACACAGTAATATGCGGTTTATTGGGCTATGGCTCAAGTCCATATATAAACGATGTGGATGGCAATTTTATTGTATACCTCTACCAAAACTCAAATATAAATATAAAAGTAAAATAACTGTTTCCTTTGAAATAGACAAATTATCATTGATGTTCTCTAAAATTTGCATCAATTATTAAGTTCAGACTAACCAATAGGCCACGACTATAAACTGTATGTGTACATAATTATGGGACCAAGAACAACTAACCATGATTTGCTGTGAATCATACAGTTTGGTCCTATTTTGCTTGACCTTGCTTTTAGGTTGGTATGTTAAAACTATCTACCGACTAAGAATGAAAAATAAAAATCGATTATATCATCCGAGCGCTCCCGGCTGATCTGGGATGGTCTCATGTGCATTTTTATTTTATTGAACATTTACAATTGTACTTCATACGAGTAAAACTTAATGTGCACGTTAGTAAGTGGTGTGAACGCAATTATTGTTGTTATTATATTTTAATGAGTAAACGTATGTACGTATATATATGATGTTGGACACGTCATTCAAATACAGGCATTGTGCAGATGATGCAATTTAAACGCAATTCAAATGAATGGTTTATTAACTGTGTTAATATTATGGGCTCGTACGATATATATTTCAATCGTTCTCCAATGTGGTTAAAAGTGATAAAATATCAGTAGTGTATAAAAATTCACAGGGACATACCCATTTTGTACAAAACATGCAACAAATTTCAAATTGACAGAAATTTATTAGATATTATGTTTGTGATAAAATCGATGTAACTAGATTACTGAAACCACAGCCGCTTGACATAAACATGATGTGTATTTGCATCTATTTAAGCAACTTTAAAACTAAATGAAATGCTTATAAATAAGAAATTGAAATTGAAGAGCGAATCCCTTTTTGCAATGTCTGGCACATGCGTTCGATTTCGCACAGAATATAATCCCCCATTTTAATCGACCTCTCAAACGGAACAAGGGTTTCCCTTTCTATATTTTGTAATCCACAAATGTTCTACTACTCAACTCAACATTCCATTTTACCAAAATTCAAGAAAAATACCAAATTAGTGATTTTACAATATTTACCTTGTGATGGATGTCTTGCTCACTTGATGATTCAGGGTGGAACATCAGAGTCCTGAATATATAGGAAAGTAAGGTTTTAACGATACCATTCGGCCCGTTCAATTAATCAACAACATTTCGCCTAAATGGCTTCTTTAGATTAAAGAAAATAATTAGACAGTTCAATTAAAAACTGGCTAAATGGTATTCTTTTGGACAAGTTGCCTGTTCATTATAGTTGTTTTAAATTAGCGTAAGACTGATCTTGCACTCTCTAAAATAACTATTGTTTCGGAAGAGGGGAGAAAATGTTATGGGTGACTAAACCATTAATGATATATGTTATAGACAAAATCGAAACAAAATCAAATACTTTTAAATCATTGTAAATAGTGGGTTTTAGTGAGAAATGCTGAACTAAGACGCACTCAAATATAAAATATCGGGGTACAGCATGCAAGCAAAAGAGGGGTGATAGAAATGAAGAAATGCCCTTAGTTTGGCATAAAGGATAAAGCGTATTGAAAACTCTGTTTGAATAAACAGTTTTATGTTTTACCTGTTGTAATGTTTTTCAGAATAAATCACTGTATGAAAGGGAAGTAATCCTGTAAAGAATGAAGAACTTGGTACGACATGAAAAGTTGTCTCCCCTAGATGTTTGATTTGACCCTGGAATGTTCCATTGAAGACGGACACACGAACATCACTTTCAGGATACTCTGAAAAATTATAAATATACTAATACTGTAAAAACCTAGCTTTTTGGTGAGGTTAAATTGTCGATGATTTCGTGCTGGACGACAACCGCGAAATATAAACCCAACGAAGAGTCGACCAGACAAATACGGTACAAGCATGAGGGCCCCTCTTTCAAAGTTTTTACGACCCCCAAAAAATTAATTTTACCAGAATACATGAAAAATATCCACGAAAATAAATGATTTTTGACTTTGCAATTATAGACCACTCATTGGAAATGTAAAAGGTTAAATATTATGTTGCTAAACTAGCCAATTTTTAGCTATTTAAGCAGGGTTTGTTTTCATCTTTTTATTCAAGTTAAATTACTAGTAATCGCTGCAGTTTGATTGCTTTAGATAGCTTGATATTTGTAGGAACACTTTTTATCTAATAGTATATGAGTATATGTAACAAAACACTTTTACAGATAAAAAAAGATCTCAGACATTTTTAAAACCCCAATTTGATTGCTGTCTGTGTGAGGCCACGATTACAAGCCTTTGGAAACATCAAAATGTCACATTTTGATATCTATATTAACCCGCTACCAGTGGATTTTCCCATGAGATTAGCTCAATGTTTTAACTGATTAGTATAATGGTAAAGCATAACAATCAGAAAAACATGTTAAAAGAGTAACAAAAACGAGAGAAAGCTACACAAATACCCAACATAGTAATTCGGGGTTTAATTTGTAACGGTCGCGACAAAATATTATCATCCATAAGGTATCAGAAAGTTGGTATGGATTGGTCACATTCTGCGGTGGGAATGCTCAGAAATTTGGCAATTTGTCTGTGTGGGGACGGACCTTTGGCGCTAAGCTGAAGTCCCGCCGTTGTATTATAAGAATAACGTAACCTGAAGAAATTGAATAAACGAAACGCGTCGTTTTGTACACTCATTTTTAGCTGTGTCTTCTTTCTTTGATATTATTAAGAATAATATAACAAAAGATCTAGATGCACAATATGCTGGTCAAATAAGATACCAAATAAAGAGATATATTAAGAAAACCGGTTGCTGCAACATCCACATTGAAATTAAACCGAGTAGGCTAAGACTTGTGTTCAGAGCGAACCAATTCCCGACTGCCAAAGGCTGCTCTACGATTTACATCATAAAAGAAAAGCAAACCTGGTAGACCAAGACAACTTGGCAAAGAACGTTGATAGTAGAACTAGCAGATGGGTTAATTGTTTGATGAGACACAGAAGATATCTTTAGGCAGGTCCAATTGGAGAGAGATCATGGCAGCCTTATGTCAGACCGGTGACGAAGATGAACAAGCAAGTAGTAAGATCGAAGTTGATTAAAGACAGTAGTGAATGTCCTTGTGCTCACATGTGGACAACTTGAAGTAAATGTTGACAACACAGAAACAATTATAGAAATTGTGGAAGACATATGGTTGCTTAATAGAGGACAGAGGTGCAACTCGGTAGAAAGAGAGGTTTTACTTCGAAAAATGGCACATTCACAGCCATACAAGCAGAGCAACCAGTGTAGCATGATTGTGATCTAATATCGAATGAGAGACATGCTTAAGAGTACACAAATAAACGGCTTGTCAATTTTCACTTGAGCTCGAGCTCTCCATTTTTTACAGAGATATAAACTATTAAACTATTAATGGTTTGTTTATGTTTTAATTTGTATGATAGGCATTCACATGACCCATTTCTTTATCAAGTGACAAGGAAAAGCATTCACGGCGATCTATGACATAATCCAGACATTTTATATATAAAGTTAACATGTTTACCCATTAATTGAATTATTGTACTTCACATTTGAGGGTTGCAAAAGATGCATAACATGACAGATACGCAGACCTCCATGCATTTGATGATTAATCACCGGGTTGAAAGTACCGAACGCGTGATGATAAAAGTTTGTTTTAGGAAAAACGTCGTATATCTCAGACCAGAGAAAATACGCATTGTGCACGTTTTGTAAACACGTGCAATCCGTCGGCAATGTTCCCTCGGTCGGCAAATATTTGGAAACCTTCAGCAACGTACATTCTATCCTCAAACATTTAGAAACCTTCTTCAGCAATGTTCCTCCGGTTTTCAAATCTTTGGCAATAGTCCCTCTGTTTGCAAACATTTGAAAACAGTTTACAATGCTCATACGGTATGGTTTGCAAATGTTTTCAAACCATTGCAATATTCCGTCGGTTTGAAAACATTAGATAGCCTACGGCAACGTTCCTTCAATTTGCAAACATTTGACAGTCTTCTTTCGGTTATACCTTGGTCACATTTGCACAACGAGCTCCGTACGAGTTGATTTTTGTCAAACTCGCACTGCGTCCGTACGGAGCCCGTACGGATATCGTACAGTTGCATTCTCTATAAATCGTACGTAGTACGTACGAGCTGTGACCAGACGCTACGAATTTACTAAAACCGAGCTTTGTGACCGTAGCATTAGCCAATATTTAGAAGTCTCTACAATTGTTCCTTCTGTGTGCAAACATTCGGCGACCGACAGCAATGTTCCTTTTTGAGTGAAGCTTATGTCAAGATCACTGACTACGATCCATTAAGATTAATTTGAGAGCAGTTGTAAACAAACATCAAGGTTGTCGTCAATGAGCTCATTGTAAATTCGTCAACAAACTAGGTCAGCTCAGTATCATATTCAGCTAAAATATGTACTATAATAGTATCCGGGTGGATTATTTAAAAAAGACATACATTGTTTTTCGTTAACAAGAAGGTCACGCTGTAAAATGAGTTGATAATTGCAAGGTATTCAATAGAATACTAAAGGATAAAAGTGAAAATGTTCTCAGAGCGTGTGAATAAATATATAAGAATTAGAACAGTTTTGATTTCTATCCTAGATGAATTATCGCCACAAAATTGATTGCTGTGTGACTACTTTACACTGTTCTCAAGTATACTACCTTGGCATTTAACTCTACAAATAGTAAAAGCACAAACTACACTTTTAATTCTTCACATTAGATAAACATTTTCTTTTGAAGTGAGTAAAGAAGTTATTCTTCAAGGTGATTTACACCCACCCCCCGCCACCCCGTCAACTACAACAGTATCATTGTCCTTGGATATCTTCAAATCTATGATTTATCAAAACACAACTCAATACCATATTTGGAATGTGTTACAGATCTGTCGTATTTGATTCAGACACTTTTGTGTCAATGAATGGTCTGTTATACATTCGGCCCACCTGGTTTGCACATGCAATCGGTCTGCGAGCATAAGACTGTTGTTCTTGCGTTGGACGACCTGTCTTGTGTGCCATTAAACATAGGCATGTCTTCCACAAGTTAGTTCATGTTGAAAATAAAATCAATGAACATCGACTAGATCCATTGAGTGCAAAATATATTATTGAACTCTCTTTGCAAAAATAAACAACATAAAACTGAGGCAAATCAAAGCACTGAAATCATCATTGAAACAACGTCATGTTTCGGCGGGGGAAATAGTATGACGTAACGCACGAAACTGGAACCACTAAACGTTGCGTCAAATGACGTTGTTTGTAGACTTTACTCGGAGTGCGTTTTTTGGGTTAACCAAGACTTTTTAGACATAAAATTGACATTTATGTATATAACCTATTTTTACTGTTAAGTTAAACTAACACGTTGCTACTGTTAAGATTTGGTTTGGACAATCGAAAGTGTTAGTTTATACTGAACTATATATAACTGAGTCCATTGTGCGACGTTATTTCTCGCAAGTCGGACAAATCAGTGGAGAAAGCAAAAAAACGATATAAGTCGAGTAAGTCTCCTATCTAAAAGTTAAAATTTCATTTATAAACATAAATGGAAAGTTATTCTGGCATGTTTTTTTCTTTCGCGGTTGCCTTTGTGTTAAGTGGTATAAAACGATCGCCGAAATTTCATGTATAATTTTTAACGTTATTTTACGCGCATGGGACAAATCACAGGACACAGACAAACTAACGGCATTTTTCAAGTATGTCCCTGATTTCGAAATCAAAATTGTTTATGTAAAAAAAAAAAAGGTATATTGACCATTTTTTCTTATGCGGTTATTTTAGAGATAAATGTTTAAAAATTGTGGTCGAAATTGCATGTGTTATTTTTAACATTATTTTTATTCCGTTTTGAAACAGTAGTAACCAAGTCTTGCCTGTATATCGATAGAATGGTGACAAACTCCGTGACATACCAAGTATCAAGGTACTGTTTTATCAAAGCACTTACGACAGTTGTAAACTTATGTTCAATTTAAATTCTTTATAGCTCTTTAACAGCTACCAATCGTGATAAAGGGTTGTTCAATACTAATTAATATTCAGTCAAGGAACTCCTAGAAATCAAACCTGTCCACAAAGTGTAGGTTTTAAATCTGGACGTAAGTTTACGATTTTCGTAAGGGTGTTTATAAAATAGTGCCCAGATTATAGGTATATTTCTAGGTTATGCATATTTATGTACATTAACCATAAAGTTGATATAGGTAATCCCCCCGTTTAGCTACCTAAATTGGAAATTTACCTATAGGTGTGCAGTCAAGGTGAATATACTGTTATTGTGAACATCTGCAAATGTCAGATATTAAAACCAAACATTATGAATGGATCTATGAGATTTATAGTTTTCTAATAGCACACCTTTGTACGTGACTAAATACAGGCATTCCTCGCTGTATTATGGCCAAACAAATACTTAAACGAACGCCACAGTTTACAAGTCAAATTTGAAGTCCCTGTTTTTGATCTATACGAGTATACCGGTAGTCAATTTACTTTAGGTCGATTCTACAACTTATTTTAATCGATTTCAACACCACATTCATGGTGTTATACATTACAAAGAGTGTATGAGAAAAGATAATGACAATCGGACAGCGAATGTAGCACCCAACAGAAACAGCCGACCAAAATACCAATCTCCCCAGTCTACACTGAGCATCAATCAATAGAAATTCATTTAGTTTATGATATGACGGAGGTACAGAACGACTTCTGTTCTTTACTCAAACTTAACATTAAGACCTACTTACAAGAGTAAAATTACGTTCGGCCTTATTGTTGAGGTTTTTCGGTATCACACTTGATTTATTAACACTTCATGGCGGGTAATTAAACTGAAGTGCATTATTTATTATTTTCAATTAGCATTCTCTTTCGTAGCAGTTGAAACAGTTCAACATCGCCTTGTTTTCAACGTTTGTGACTGTGGTTAATTTAACATAATTTATATGTTTAGCAACATTGTACTTTTAGGGTCATGTTAATATGTACCATTCATAAACTGTTATCTTAAATATCTCCCATTGAGGGTCAAGTACCTTTCAAGGCAAACAATTTATCAGTCTGTATTACTCATAAAAAACATAATTTTCCCTATGAGTCAAAGACGAACAAAAATACAAGTATAAATTATATGATAGTATACAAAATGAGCGCTCCTAAATTGTAAAACACATATCGTATTTCATTACCCTAGAAACTGTTAGAAAAAAACATATCCTTTAAAACCTCAAAAATAAAACCACCCTATGGACATTTTAAAACTGATCGCATTATTGGTAGTTGGTGGGTCTTAAAAATAAGGTCAAATAAACTCGGGTAATGGACCTGGTCCAGTTGTTCACAAAGGATTAGTATAAAGATCAAGATCAGATCAGCTGGTTATCATTTTCAGGCTCAACCCAGTGGTTCACAAAGGATTAGTATTAAGATCAGACCAGTTTGTCCTCATTTTCAGGCTCGGCCGATCCTGATTTCAATGTTGAGGTGACCTTAAGATGCTTTTTTGTATAAACAATATGTATACATTAAACATCGAAACAGAAATAAAATAAATCCTTCCCCTCGTCTCCTCATTAAGAAAACGTTTGATTATAATCTATGAATTACTTTATGAAATCCTATAGATTTTATCTACTTCTTAAAAGGAATGTTGCGTCCACAAATAGAAAATGTTTATATGAAATTTGCCGTCAGCTGCGAGCCGCTGAAATGTCATTTTATACATTATTATCATATTGAAGGCTGACCAATTTACTTACTGTCTGTGCTACTGATGAATGTAAGGTAACAGTAAAATAAATTTATATTGTGGTTTGGAAACCCT
This sequence comes from Spisula solida, assembly GCA_947247005.1. Classification (NCBI taxonomy): domain Eukaryota; kingdom Metazoa; phylum Mollusca; class Bivalvia; order Venerida; family Mactridae; genus Spisula; species Spisula solida. The sequence goes on from OX365946.1 coordinate 17,762,205, forward strand.
ACTTACCATACCCCCTTACCCTTAATATTTTATTGGCATTTTGCTGGGAGTCACAGTGAATCGTTAAATTTCCTGGGCATAAAATCAATAAAAAATGTTAAAAATGAAATGACAAATATGCAAACGAGTCGTATATTGCAGTTTGTATTGTGTTTAACAAAAATTCATAAAATTGATCTGAATGTTTGAATTTTACTGAAAATATGTAGTTTTGGTCATTTATAAGTAAAATAAATATAATCTGTTGGATTACTGGTTTAGGGCATTTATAACACTGTAAAAAATCATAAAAACTATCCACTCATAAAATCTTCCCATTCAAAATATAACACGTATAATTAACAAAAAAACAGCTCATTCATAAAATCACCAACTTTATAAAACTATCCATTCATTAAATCACCAATTCCGATAAAACTACCCATTCATAAAAAACCAATTCCGATAAAACTACCCATTCATAAAATCACCAACTCATAAAACTACCAATTCATAAACGCCTCAATCTCTAAGAAAGCGTATAGTTTACGACCAATTTATTTTATTCCGATGCATTTTCGATTACATTGTGAATGTTGGACTATTAGATAATAAGAATAGATATTACCTAATCGTTATAGTGACATTCTGTCTTATATGACTAACGGTTACTGTTTTATTTGTGCCAAGAAATGAGTGTTTCCATAAAATTAAACTGTTAATAACGACGGTCTGCTATTCTCAAGGATTAATCATAATTGAAACGTCAAATAAAAATATTTTGGGTGATAAAAGTATTCGTTTTCTTAGAATTATTGCATAAATTGTACCTCTTATCGTGAGCAACAACATACTTTGGGGTAGGTTGTTGCTCACAGAAGGGTGTTGGTTAGGAGATAATGTGGCTGCTGACGGTTGAGAAACAGGAAAACCGGTTACGCCAAGTTGCCACCTGTCCCTCTAATGACGTAACGTCAAAAGTTGCGACACATGCTAAAATTCGTTGGTGTGATAATTAAAAAATGTGAAGTATTTAATTACTATTCATATTATTTTCTTCACAAAAGTATCAAAATACACAGAAATAACAGGGCTATACGTTAGAGATTTATCGAGTCCTCAGACCAAAGGGATAATAACGAATCGGACATGGAATGCAGCATTCTATAACAAGGTTCGGATGGAAGATTGTTTGCCCCCGTGTATGTCCGAAAACCTGTCGAAAAACTGCATCAATCCTGAAGAATATATCCGCCTTTAAAGTGATTTAGACCCGTTGGTATATGACCATATCTATTTCACCCTGTCTTAGCGTATTGTCGAGTTTTGAGATCGAATACGATGGAGCAGTGTGGAAAAGGTGGATTCTTATGACAATCAATGTAATGTTTTGCTTCACCATTCTTTTAATTTTAAAACTATAAGATTGGAAATTGGCCCAGGAAGACCTACAATGAATATCCCTTGGTCGTAATACATTGCAATATTCATAGTAGTTTTTATCTAACATTCGGGAAAAGAATGGTGAAGCAAAACATAACATTGACAATCATAAGAATCCACATTTTCCGCACTGCTCCGTCGTATTCGATCTCCACGCTCGAAAATACGCTTAAGCATTGTGTTTTTGTTCTCTTAGATAACTACATATCAGCCCGGGCCATCTAGACTGTATCTGTATTACGATGACAAATAATGGGGGTTTGATATGACGATGTGAAATAAAAGTCAAGTAGATCTATACTGATAATACTCACCTAGGTCTGTCCCTGTGTACATAAACGACAGATCGGAAACTGAGGTCTCCCTTTTATGACGTACCACCATTTTAGGGACTGGATAAAGCCTTTTCAACTGTAGGGTAAAATTTCTGAAATTTTCAGAACGAAAATATAAGTACATTTATATCTAATTTTCTAAAAGCTTTTCCCGTCAATAAACAATTTCCAGTCCGCAGATAGCATCTGTGTGATCACTCAAAGTGTAATAAAATATTATTAGGAGGGTTTTTGGCTCCTGTATGTGATATGATAAGGGGTTTAAACAGATGGAATCTGACTTATGATCCCGGATTTAAAAACAACAACACTGCTGTATTTCTAATTTACTACTGATATTAAAAATAAAATACTAAGCATATTAATAATAATTGTGATTATGCTGATACTAGTAACATAATATAGATCTACTGTATAACAAACACATATTATCGTGGGTATTAAATTTCGTAGATTTTGATAAAAAATGCGTTTTTGTGGAATTGTATAAATTCCTGGATTACATTTAACATAAAATGATACACCCATGCTCGATATTTGAGAGGTTTATTAATCGTGGGGATTAAATTTCGCGGTCGAGTGCAAAAACGAAAAACAACGAAAATTCAACTCCCTCGATAATAATGATTTAACAGTAATAAGGACATTATTGGTAATTGAGTATGACATGGTACGCCTGATACACATCATTGACGACTCGGGGAGGCGTTCTCTATGGAATTGAGTACTCTTCACCAGTGGTATCACAATCTGTGAACTTGACTAAACACTGATGTATGAGGGAGGATGTTTTCGATAAAATCGGATACAGTTCTAAGGCTACATGTCGCAGTGTTTTTTGGCAAATAACTGAGCATCAGGCCTGCAATTTCTTAGGCAAAATGCAACATTATGTAACAATTTAAAAGGGGGATGGCTCAATATTTCGTAACCTGCTTTTTTACGAGGGAACTTGTATGTAGTGCCCACAATGAATGAAGTACAAAAGGTCGTTCATTCGGTCGGGAGAAAGCATCCTAGAACGTCCAGAGTTCACAAGTTTCCAGGGGAAAAGCTCCGAACCCCCTATCACAATTATGAATTCACACGTTAGTACGCGGTTAGCTACGCGCATGACTTCAATAAAATGTGCGTTTGAATGTCCAGCATTAGCATGCTTTTACTCCAGTAAATGCCTGGAGCATGTCAATAAAAGGGCTCCGTATGTGATCATGATAAGGCTTGTATTATTTGCTGATGACAGGTGACCGACATATTGACAAACTATAGCATTATGTACGTACAAACAACGCGTAAATTAATCACTTAGTAACAGATTAACAGCTACTGTATTACAAGTTTACATTTATACACTAACTATGCCAGTACAAGATATTTGTATAACCCATACATTGCAAACATAAGACAATCTGTTTACAGGGTCTGGGGACATTATAATGTATGATATGTTACGATCTCAATGTCACGTGATTTATTGTATGTACTATCTTCATGAATAGTAAAACCTCAGTATTTAGGCCTTCCTTTGGGACCCTTGAAAAACTGATCACATTATTCAGTGTGGACATACCACGTAGTATATGGCGTAAAATTTGGCTAAGAACGCAAGTAAAAATATGGCAACAAAACGTTAAAAATTATTCTTCGACCGACTTTAACGAGACAAACTCAAAGCTCGAACCGAGAATGAGTACTATCCATGCAGTGTTATATGATTCCAACAAAAGCATTTGTTTCGCGAAACCAATTCAACTGCATGGATATCTGTTGAATTAGTTTGAATAAAAACGATCAGCTTTTGCACAAAACTATCAAGTTGCATGGATAGAACTCATTATTGGGCGTCGAAGATGTCTCGTTCAATTGGTCAAAAAATAATTTTTGACTTTTTGTTGGCGCTACAAAAGATTTTTCAAAAATGTTAAAAAAGTCGGGTATCCCTCATATAACATTAACACTTATAAACATTCCCTTTTTCTTAAAAAACAAGGAAAAAAACATGTACCCTAATTTAATACACTAAGAAATGTAGTTATACAAATTATGTCTGCTATCCAAACTAACGTTTTTGCTCGAATAACTTACCTGTTGTATGCTTGAAATCTTATGATTACAGTATTTTCTGGGCTTGTATATCTTTCATGTTCAATGTGAAGGTCATTTGTATCATAATGTAGGGGCTCGTAATACATCAAATGTTTATCTTGTAACTTGAACCGACCTAAAGAAAAATAATTTCATACATTATATTTATCTATCCTATAATGTCAAGGTAGTCTCTATTCATGCAAAATGTGTACAAACACATATCGTCTTTGTATTCGTATTAGCACGAAAACACTGACTTAGTTGCACGATTTCATACACAAAATAGATTTTAAAAAATCAACTACAGACGAAAGCGTATGCATCAAGACAGATGCTAGACATCGCTGTATATATCTTACGATTACGATGCTCGTACGACCATCTCACGTGTCGCGTGGACATAAAAGGAAAAATACAATTACAAGTCGGCGAATCGAAGAAAAAAAGTCGATAGAAATAAGTAAGCTTGGACGTTGCACAAAACACTAGCGAAATGTGCCCCTAAAATGTGAGTGTGGACACGTGAATGTGGCTGTCGCAAGCTGGTGTGACCATGGCAGAAACAATATATATTCTCAATTTTGAGAAGTTAAAAGACCTACCACAATGCCTGCATGCATGCAATATTGTCATGGTTACATGGCTCATGTCTCGATAGAATATGCATCATTAAATACAGGTATCTTAAATCAAACAAGAATGTTTGAAGATTCCACGAAAACCAGGGAGACACATGCGCGACAAAAATGTCGGCATCGATCCATCCAATCACCGTCTAAACTTGTCAAACGTGTTTTTATTTTCGTTTTAAATATTTGCTCAGTAAAACCTGTTCATAGAACATCATTTTCTGCATTTCTGCATAAGAATATAAACTAGTAAGTACTATACAGTTAAATCGTTTTAAGACGTGAAAAAAATACTGGTGTATGCATCCCTGTAAAACAGTTTCTCGTTAACCGTCGCCCTGATAATATTGAACCGCAAACAAATATCAAGTCTAACAATGACGTCAATTCAAACATACTTTTTACGAAATAAAAATATTAATAACAGAAAATAATGGAACTATTCTGCCAGTAACAGGTGATACGGCCTGTTTTTACTTTGTCTATCTTATGTTCCAAGCATTGTTGAGACAAGTATTTAAATCAAGTCAATGATACAATTACGATGTTATTGATATAATACAACATTGAAATGTAGCTCATTAATCTCTGCCAGGTTTTACACACAATCATCGATACCATTCAGTGAACATCTGGTAATAACATTATTATACTGATATAAAAACATTTAATCGTGAATGTTCACCGGTATGGAATACTGTAGCGCAAAGACAATGATAATCCAAAGCCACCCAGATCCGGCCGCAGCGCCTAGCCATCCACACAAGAGTCAGATATAGACGTGACGATCCATTCATATCCCCAAAAATGATATTTCAAACCAGCCTATATTCCCACCCCGCAATGAATGACTATGGACTTTAAAGTTAGTAAATATGTGCACTTTTTGAAATTTTAGTCTATTCGCCATTTACATACTCATGGGGGATAAAAAGCCATCGGGGCCGTAAAATGACTTCCGCATAAGTTCAAGAACCATTTCTTACTCCGGTTCAAGTCACGGTACGGGTTAAAACGGGTTTGATCGTTTTAGGAACTTTAGAAAATTCCGCGAACATTAGTTCTTTCCACGTTTGGTTAAGCGTGTTCGAAATAAGGAGAGTTGAATGTAGGTATTCTCTGAAGATTGATTTGAGTAGAATGTACCAGGTAATTACATAACATTGTACAAGGCTAGCAACCTTTGTTTTGTTCTGTTTTTACAAATAGTAAACTTTCAATCAGGCTCAATAAACGCTTCGCATGGGTAGCTGTTCACGTGCAATGACCTTTGAGTTTGTCATTTACCAACCGAAGATGTGATCGTGAAAGTAGAAAAAGTTAAAAACATTCATGTTTTGTGTTCAGTTCTATCTAGTATGATCAAGTTAAATTACCATAAATAAAAAATGAAACTGTTGATTTAGCCAGATATTTAAAGTAGCGGAAAATTGCATAGTGACGAACGTCATACTCAGATCATGTCCTTACAAAACTGCAGTATAACCTATCTACAGCAACACCCTTTGAGAAACACACATTTTGATTGTTGTACAGAGGTTGTTGCTCTGGGGAGGTAAACATATTGTAAATGGTTACTTCTGGAATAAAATTACTGTGTTCAAATTTGAAAGCATTCAGAGCCATCGTTTGTGAGTTATGATATGATGCCACGTACTTTTTGATCCTCCCACGTACTTCAGTCAGATTGGTAAACTTTACGGTTATTGTCTCAGGAATATTTTCTACGAACTAGGTGTTATCATAACACAATTAATAACAGACTACGCCTCCATAGATCTACACACACCCGGTCATGTATGACAACATTATCATATCATGTCAGTTATACATACTACATTATAATTATATGAATACAGTATAGACTTTACAAAAGGCTCCGATTCCAGACTTAAATTTCTGATTTTATCTTTATTCGTTAAAATAAATCAATTAAAATATGTCCGCTGATATGAATATATAATATCTCATGAAAGTTAAAGCCTAGGTCCCACTGAGGAATTCCACATCGGCGATGTTCTCCCGATTTCTTTCGATACCACCCGATTCAACAGAATTCCTTTCGATATCACAAACTGTCTCATGACTTCTCCGAAGCTTCCCCTAGACCACTAGGAACCTGTTCCCGGTGTCCTGATAGCTTATTAATTTCAGTCGGGAGTACATCGCCAAGACAAAGAAAGTTCAGTGGGACCTAGGCTCAACATAGTCATGTCTGGCAGAATGCTTCAATAATTAGACGAACATAAGAACACTGTGAAAATGGTGTGTTCTAAAAGATGGTCTTGTTACTCAGGTCCGTTTTATTATTGAGGTAGTCCGATTATAATATTGGTCACAGGGCTTAGTTTTTTGTGGTCTTATCATTGAGGTGCTTTTACGAAAAGACGACAAAACCGCTCATAACGACTCTCTTTGTAATTAAAAGGTCCTACGTCATGGTACTTTGTTATCAGAAATCTACTACGTTTTATACACAATTTGTTTTGTTTAGAACATATTTATAACAACAAAACTGTTATATATAATAATGTAGGAATAGAACGTTGTTGTATTTTAACTCACATATTTGAGTTATTTTTAAAATTCATACACGAGTTGTATGATTCATGTAAACCATTACGTATCCTTTTTTAAATTCAAATTAACAACATGGACAACAGTGGTTGTTATTCTTTTATTTTCCGAGCATACCCTTAGCTTTTAGTCATCGTATTTAAGTGCATGCCTTTTAATAAATGTAGAACCAGGGATAGTCAGACAGTATGACACACATAATTTGTCGTAAACGGATAGCGTGGAGGGTAAGAAAAAACTGCATGTGTACTTATCAATTAACACACATCATAACCACACATTCAGATTAAATGTCATAATCATTCAGAAGATAAAACTCAAGCGACAGCTTTAATCTACCGTTTTACGTAAAGTATCCACCTAAGTCAGTAGTACTTACTCAAATTTCAAAGAAGGCCTTATCTGAACAAAGTAACATATCTTGATTTATTTTGTAAAAAAACGTTACAAACACGGATATGGGAAGATACGAGAATCCCAGGTTCCTGTATGTTGCTTTTTTTTCCTTGTATGTTTTTCTCATTTCAAATAACAGTTTCCGTAATGTTCTTTGTCTATGATAACGTACGTATAATACAAAGGACTGGTTCCATCCGGAATTCGGTAAGCATTCTTAGAACTAACACATGCTATTAGTCCAGTTTAAGAAGGGACCATGCATTTGGAAAGCACTTATGAAATACATCCTCATACATTAGTGGTGAGTCAAGAATTATGAAATGACGCCTTTGCATTAGTCAGTTTTTAAGATTCAAAAAGAATTTGGAAAACACTTTTGGAATTAACCGTTGTCATTAGCCAATTTTAAGTCTCAGTGCTGAGTATGACAAGTACTTCTGTGATAAAGCCTTTCCATTAGTCAGTTTTAAGACTCAAGCATGATTTTTGAAGAGCACCATGTCATTAGCCAAAATCAGGTTAAGACTGGGTTCTGGGACAGCCAATCAGAAGCTTTGATCAATTGTCATTAGCCAATCGGTTTAAGACTGTGTTCTGGGAGAGCCAATCAGAAACTTTGAACAAATATATTCGTACACCTTATGAGAATTTTTGAAAATACAAGTAGTTATCAAACTTGAATGTAATGTTATAAAAATCAAACAATTAAACTATACATTTGTTTAAAGGTGCTGCCTCACAGATTTGGCTAAAATTTTTGTACATCGTGATTTTCTAACCTAACCAAGTATTGATGTAATAGAAAGCCACTGACGGTTGCTTTATGAAAGATTCGGTGCAAATAAGCATTTTTAACCACTCTCGATATCGCCCACTGAGTATTTTTTTCTTGAAAATAAAGCGCTAAGTTTCCTTCCAACATGCTTTGTGAATTATGTAATTCACAAGTAATTGAACTGTAACATCAGCAAACTACAGCGTAAACATCAGTGAGGTATTTGGTTTGTTTTTCCATTCGTTTTCATTAAATGCGAACAAATTTCAGGCAATTTAAGTAATAGTAGTGTTAATTCTATAGGGTATTAATACCCTATAGAATTTTTTAAGAAAAAAAAACTGAATAACTACAAAATGCCGATGTTTCGCATGTTATTTTAGATGTCAGTGTGGTTGTTTATGGCATATACAGGCAACTATACCAAAATAACGCGAATATTTGACAACTTTATTTTATTTTTTCAATACACAAAAACGTGAGGCAGACCCTTTAAAGCTAGATTTGAGAAAAATTATGAGACAGGGACGTTTTATATAATGTTGAATGACAGATAGGAAAATTGTAATGATTTGTGTTTAATACTTTACCACCCAAGATGCCATGAAAAACACACACAATTACTACTATAATACAAAGTTTTATTATAAGTCAAAACATTTATTTTATTGGAAGCAAACTGCAGTATGGATGGTCGTTATATATAATAGATCACTTTTCTCTTGTTAACAGTGTTTTAGTTGGTTATAATATCATGTTTACTGCAAAATTGTATTTTATACTGAAATTCCGGTGAATTAAAAGAACATTTCAAATTTGATGTTATGTCAAACGGTGGGTAGTTCCCACTAAATGTCAGATTAAACTTCTTTGCAACATCTTTGAAGTAATGCGCACAAAACAGTCGTGAATCTTTGAAAACGTTTTCATAAGTTTGCCACTTTTTAAGTCCTTGAAACGTGGTGCTTGTCTAATGAATGTGCACTTGTCAAACGTTACTCATTGGAAAACGTTTTAATGGTTAAAATGTGTCAAGGACATGCTAGGGTTTTTTACTTCCATATGTGCACTCGTGAACCATGGCAACAAGTTACTGAATGCAAGCATTTGTCGTATTTACGTGTGTAATGTTACATGCTACTTCATTTAATTTCGCAAGTGATTAATTTTTCGCTATAGTCGCAAATTCGGTAAATTCGCGAATTATTGTGATCCTGAACTTTAGCAAGACAGTAAAAAGCTGACAGAAGTTGTTTCTGAAGCGTAAAATTGCGAATATTTAACCTGGCGACTACTACAGAATATGAAAATCGAACAATTTTGACCTCGCGAAAATATATGAGTGTACAGTACTCGTCAACCTTAATCCTGGGGCTTTATCCAATCACAGGACAAATACGTTTATCATTAAAAAAAACTCCAAACATACCGATGCTTGAAACCGAAACTGTCCTATCGTCTAATTTGTTTATATAAATTTAGAACAGCTTTGCTTCCACACTTCGGTATTCTCAAACAAATGGTCGATGGGCTTCTCACTAAATCCGCGTAGTTGCACTTTATCATAAACCCCGCTATGCACCCACATATTGTTGCGGCTTTAAACAACATAACTGCGTAAATTCACTATAGTTATCGGAAACCTACACAAATAATCAAATCTTTGAGAACATCGGTTCGAGGGCTTGAGTTGCAGTTAATTTTAAACTTCTTTGAGGTCGAGGGTTCAACATTATTTTATTAAACTTTGCAAAACTCTTGGGTCACAGAAGCATAGGAACAAAATCTGACAGTTCGGCGAAAAATGATATGCTAATTAGCATCGTAAACAAGCTCATCTTCGTCTATTAGATTTGAACTTTCGCCGACTTGCAGGGTGATGCCGGTAATTATGAGCACAATCATCAGAAACAAACAAATAGTTCTAAGGAAACTTTCATATGTGTGGTTAAAAATATACATTATAATAAGCCTATTAGATCTAGTATAATTATAGCGCTCTATGCACAAACAATCGTATAAAATTTGTTTAGGGAGGCCATCTTGGACGCCATCTTGGACGCCATATTGGATTTAGCCCGTTTCCCCGCATGACATTTTGTGGGATTTTTCTGATGTGTGTCAAGGTATATACTTCACATTGGTGCTGTTTGTATTTGTGTTGAACGTTAATCTAGAAATCTAGGTTGGGCCTATTTTGAGGTAGAATGAGGAGGAGATACTTGCAAGCATCCGGCTAGAATCCTCGAACTTCAACAAACCAGTTGAATAGTTTTCTTACAAAAGCATTCGGAATATCGGGTGAGGTTAAATGCGTATTTTAAGATTATTGTATGAGTGATATAGATATTTAAAAGTCGTATATATGTGAACCTTGAAGTCGGGGTTTCGAAACCCAGCCACCGTTGGCTGCTGTGGATTCAAATGCGACTTTTAAATATTAAATCACAGACGTTCAAATTATAAACCAAGTGGCATGTACTAGTCACAGGTAGATGTATTAATAATTAAGAGAGAAAAAAAATACTTAAAAAATTTTTTTTGTAAAATTTATATATTCACATAATATGATTTTTTTTAAATCTTAGTGTTACAGGTACCTGTGGTACTAGTATGTGTATGAGACAATTATAAGTGGTTCAATATGATAGAATTTTACTTTATAATTTGTGTCATTCCAACGGTTAAAAACTTCTGATATCCTTTCCGCTACCATAACGTACTAATGCAGACTGGCTGGGATGGCCATTTCGGCCTTCCGTGGTTTGCGACCTAAATGCTCCAATTGGGGAATTTTGCTGTCCCAGACTAAAAGATATAACGGGCACAAGGTAGTGCACAGGATTTTGGGCCAGCTGGTCCCCTTTAAAGAGGGCATTGAACGTAACTGAAATTACTGGTCCTATATGGAAGATTGCATTATTGTAAATATGTTAGCCTCGTAAAATAAAGACTTTGTCCGCCATTGCGGTACGATTCCCTGTGGAATTGCATTAACATTAGCGCCAAAAAGTTTTTATTTTTCTATAGAAGGAATATAAGGCTAGACAAAGGGGTCAGGATCAGTGCCCTAAAGGGGGCCCAAAAGTAGGCATACCAAGCTAAAAAAATAAGTTTTTCGCGCAAGGGTCACCGTCACATCGTCATTTCCAGTGACCTTTAGTCGTAATGTTGACAATTTATCCTACTTTCACTTTTGGGCAGATGTGTAGCATTCGGATGTATCGAGTTTTTATCAGTGCTGCAAGTCAATAGTGTCTCAGGGACGGGGTATAGGGACCATATGAATTTCTTATGCCCCCCCCCCCCAAAAAATCGTGGTAGCGGAAAGGATATCAGATGGACTTGTCGGTTGCCACTCTAGCGGAGACGACCGAATTTTTATTCATATAGAAACATAAATAAAATATTTAGACACAGACATAGTCGTTATATAAGTTACACAAAGGGCATGGAATAAACCAGACTGGAATTTGATAAAACATTTAGTTATCAAAGTTTGTACATTGTATTATCAAGTACTTCAACAATATTTTTCTTTCGTCTTGAAGTTTGTCTCAAGTACCTTTATGCACCAAAACCATCGATAATTAATGACAAAACACACACATTGTGGAGGGTAGGAGGTGGTAGGAGGTGGTGTGATATCAAACATGTTGATTTAATGGGTTTTGCTAATAATATTATAATAAATACATTAAGAACAATGAGTATTCATCTAGTACTAAATGTATATCTTTACGGATTTTATATTCATACGAATTTAACAAAATGAAATGAAGTGCCTTGTCGAAGAGGTTTCTTTTTCTAGCTTTTAAATGCCGGTCATGGCCTTTATTTGCCAGTCAGCTTTCGGCCGCGATTGCAATATGGCAGGCATATGAGTGCCTCCATCCGTGTTTGAACCCGGGTTGCCAGATCAGACGGCAAGCGCGCTAACCATTGAGCTACGAAGGCTATAGTAGTTAATAAGGTACAAAGGTTTTGCAAAAATATAACTGATAAAATTTGGTATACCCTTTAGGCAAACGAAATCTCGCATATGTAAATACATTTATTGTATACATTATAGATACATTGCGAAAATTGTATCTAATAAAATAACAATGATGTGAATAGTTCAACCGTTAAATGAGGCAGTTAAAATATCGTAGTAAACGTTTTATTGTCGACTGTCAGATGATAATGTACACAGGCGATGGGCCCTGGAGGTTCATTTCGATGTTTCAGTGCTAGATTATTGTAACGGTTTCTTGCCTGACAAATAACAGTGAAACAGATGTTAGCACAAATTGTAAAATCATAAATGTATAGTCCAGTCGGGATAAAAATCCAGTGACGCAGCGGTCGAGTCCACTATAACGGTGTAAAACCAATTATAAAGGCTTATATAAACCGATTTCGATAACATGGATTTCTCGGTTCAGCGCATTCAAAGCGTTTAGGGGAGCATGTTTTGTTATCGGATTAGAGCCAAAATGCATCCATTAACTGGATAAAATCAGTATAGCAACGTGTTATATACAATAGCCTCTGTGGCTAAGTGGATATGTGCGTTGACATAATTATATTTGTCGTTCGAAATCGTTGGTTTTGAGTTCAAGCCCAGCAGAAGTCATCTTTTTTACTCTGCATAATTTATTATTTTATTTTTATTCAATATAATATTATATATAGAGGATATTTGTTTGTTTTGATTGAATATGGTTTATATCTCATCGTGTAGTGATAAAATTCAATATTTTCAAGAGCGCGTAGCGCGAGTGAAAATATTAAAATTTTATCACTACAAGATGAGATATTAACCATATTCAATCAAAACAAACAAATATTCTATTTATTTAATGCTTTTATGGTGTCAAAACTGGTACTATTTTTGCCAAATTACCACTGTGGTTAGGCTACGTATGAATATGTTATTCCATTCATATTTTTCACTTCAAAATCCGCCATCTTGGATTATGGTGAATAGGTGAAAACAACTTTTTTGAGAATTTTGCATTAAATCATACACCAACTTGTAGGAAATGGTTTAACTAAGAATAAAACCCCCCGCATGACATGTTTCCGTTCAGTAATAAAAAAGTTACAGTCCTTTTGGTGTTGAGATTTTGGTAAATTAAAGTAGTCCCTGTGAGGGGGCGGAGCTTATATCAGTCACATTGTAGGTGATAACCAGTGACTGATATAGGTTTTATTTCACTGATAGAACTCCATATCTCGTCAGTTAGCATTAAATAAAAATCAATATTCAAAATATAAACTTGTTCGTCTGGTACGAAGTTGAAACATTTTGCCTGCATGTATTTTACATTCTTTGTGGGAGTTTCGATTTCCTGAGTTAACTTTCTTCTTACCATGAAATTATGTTCATACATTTTATCAGCCTGGTACTATAAAACAAAACATCAAATTATAAGCAATGAATTATTTATATGCGTTTTTAAAAAAAATAGAGACAGTGTGGGGGTTGAACCTAAAACGTTATTCCATTGGTATTTGAAACTATCTGCTCTGCCAACTGCGCTATGGTTGCAATTGAAAAATGTGTGCTTTGTATAGCCTAATAAAGAGTGTGTATGCATGTTATCAAAGCTGGATCACCTGTATTATGTTTATGTTATAGCCTTCGTATATAAACAAACGGTCAGATTATCGAAATCGGTCTATACTGTACAAACAACTATAATTTCAATGCTAAAGTAGCAAACTAAAATTCGCTCTACCTGTTTAGACAATGGTTGTGATTTTTTGCGTACACATAAACTGCAATGTCACTGTCACAATATCCTAACTGGGCGATACGTGGGTAATATTTGTGTTTGCATTCGACTGAGAACGTTGTAAAAGAGTGTTCGTTCGGGGTTTTCCCTGTTAGTTTGGTCAATAACCTGCAACATCGAGGGAAAAGAGACATAACTTCGTGTGGCGAGACTACCTGTGTGTCATCAACCAATTCATCTTTCTTTTTTTTTTCATTTTCATTCATCCTGTCTGACTTAATATAATCTTTTTTCATTCATCAACAGTATTTTCAACATTCAACTCTCGACCGCCGTGCCAATTGATACAAATTTCGTGATAGAGTTCCTACACATTATCATTTCAACGAAATTTTATTCACCCACAAAAAAGAGTTAAAATGATTTTATGGTGCTCATCCCATCAAGGGGACAATTGGTAATTGTTTTGAAGTTAACAATACATAGTAAGTACTACTTAGTAGTCTGTCCTTGCGTAGGAGTCATGAACTTAATTACATGTAAGTACTGGAGTATTTGATATTTGATATGTATATACTATATATGTACACCGATTGACATCCATGGATTAACCGAAATAATAAATGTGTGTCTGTTTCAATGGTATCAAATATTCATTAATATTCAGTAACATTCAAGTACAAATAGTTTAACTGTACAGTATGACACATGAGGAGACATAAGGCCGTATATATCATGGCTTCCCTTTAGTGACGGTGTTTGTGTCATAGTATGACACTACTGGAGAAGTTCAATACTATAGAGCATATGATGAAATGATAGAATGGCTTCCCTTTAGTGACGGTGTTTGTGTCATATCATGACACTACTTGAGAAGTTCAATATCGATGGCGCAGCGGAAAATGAGATAATAATGACTTTAAAATGGACGTCATGTCACATTATTAAGCGTTACCGTACACATACAGTCCGGTATATTAACCATTTGGTCCATAGACACTCCATATTGTATTTGCCTACAGTATGTTGAAATCATGAGTCTAACTTTTACATCTTCAGACGACAGGTTAATCGAAAATGTTTGATGATCAATATCTATCACAGAAAAGATTTTTATTGATATCGATAGATAAAACGCATAGTATGGAATTGTAGATGGTCTCTATCGAGAAGAGGGTTAATGGTCATGTAAATACTATGGAACTTTAATATTACCACTATTTGTTTTTAAAAAAGCCGTCCGGTCCAGCTAGCGCAGAATGTGGAGTGTTTGACTGCTGCAGGTATGTCGGAGTTAGATGCCCGTGTCGAGCAGGTCAGGTTCTTCTGTGTCAATTGCTTCGGTAATGTCATCCACATGTGGAGAAGTTGTCAAGTTGCTTGCGGAAGAGCAAGTTAGTATTGGATATTTATTTTGTATTCCGGGAAAACTATTTACTTTTTCTATATGGCTACAGTCGTATCTTCCACATGTGGAGAAGCAGTCAGTTGCTTGCGGAGCAGCATGCTATTGCTAACTGAGTTTTGAGTCCAGGAAAACTGTTAGGTCAACTGGCTGTCATATATCACTGAACACATGTTGAAAAGCGTATGAAACCTTAGTAAAACGTAACAACATCTAAGTAAGCAGACATGCTAATGGTCCATTTAGAATGGTGTTCTATAATTTAACCAACAGATGCATCGCCTCTATCCATGTGAAGAACTTGAAAAGTTGCAGATTTGACAATAGATAAAAAAAACTTTAATTCGACCTCAGTTTTTGTATTCTAGTGGGGAGAGTTGGCGGTATATATAGGTGAATAAAACACAACGAATGAGGTCATAGTATCCTACAGGTTACGGCACCATAAACGGTGACACAGTTTCTCTTCAGGTGATTCAGGAGTTGGTGTGAAACCGGCTTTAACACATATTAACAAGACCCTTTTGATACTAGTGAATATCGCTGGCTAAAAACGAGAAATCGTAAGTGCTACATACGACCTGATAAGACTCGTGTATATTAGAAATCTGCATCACAAGGCGTTTCTTATGAGCCTATTTTCATGAAAATCGGAACAGGTCATGTTGACCTAACTGAAGTTAAAAAAAGCTTGTTTTTCCATAATTAAAGAGTAGTTTTCAGACCTTTTTTGTTTAAAATAATCGATATTATTCTTAAGACATTCCAGCGATATATAATTTCTAGTTTACAACCTGTGCAGTACTAAACAAATGTGTTTGATTTTGTTTATATACATTGTTTTATGTGTGCATCTGAAAAAAGCGTTTCAGTCTTATACCTTGATCAGTTAAGACCAGTTGACATAACCAGTTAGGTTTCCTCTGGTATTAATTGCTTACCAGTACTATCAATTACGCAACCAAATGGCAACTTTTCCACATGTGGAGGACATGAATTAACCTATGCATTGCGGAGATGTTACGAGAGAGTACGGTAGTACCGCTGCATCTATACATGTATAATCCAGTTCAATTATTTTATTAAAAACAAGCCTTAAATCGCTATAATCCAAACTGTTTATAGTGCTACATTTGATTTTGACTACAGTTTGACTTTTTCTTTCATATTTGCGGAAAAATCATATTTATCTGATTGAACTTATTTTAGTATGTGGTGCGGTGGGCTTTAAAAATGGGTTCACAGGTAAATGTCACCGTCTCGGATATTAATCTGTAGCCACAACATAGACATCCATTTTATACCCATAAGTGTCAAAATAGTGCTCTGGAATTATACGGTGTAGTGGTTTTTTAACCATCAGCCCATGGCTCGTTAAACATTTGCTATTACGATTAAAATTAATATTATTGCAAATAAATATTTTGCCAGAAAGTAAGTATAGTCGTAAATTCAGTGGTTTTCAACCACGAAATCTAATCCCCGATATTAATCTACCTTCAAAATACGGACAAGGGGTTCGTCTCTCCATGTTTTGCACTCTACGAAATTACATTATTAAAGGATCCACAAAATTTAACGCCCTTGAAAATTAGGGATTTTACAGCATGCGAGGTCGCTTCGTCCACCTAACTGCTGATAAAGCATAGACCCATGATAAGGATAAAAGATTTTCTTGATGACCAGAAATATACTATTCAGTCGGATTTTATTTATTCGAATTATCCAGGTTCGAAGTTGTGTTTGGATTAGGCCAGGTGCTAGAAAAGTACATTTCATACGGTCTACACTTTTTATGTCGAGTAAAGAGAGTGGGGCCTGACACCGATTTCGTATTACCCCGTATTCGGATAACAAATTATTGAATCGACATTATATTATCGACGCCGTATCTCGATGTTGGCTGCACAAAAACCATGAGAGGAATATTCTCCCTGGGGATACTCGAATGCATTTTTCCTTAGGTAAGCCCTACGACCAGGTGAAGTTAAATATCAAAGGGTGGCTAAACAACTAAATAGCAGCTCTCAAAAACTGTTAACTTAACTTACAGAAAAGAAGATCCTTCGTTATAGCCGTTTTGCACTACACATACATGTTTATATAACATCGATTTGTGTGAAATAAAGATGATTTCTGCTTAGAGAGCAAGCTCGAAAAAGCTATACAATAACAAAATTTAACGCGATTTGTACAGGCAAATCTCTTTGAAATATATTACAATAATATTTTTCACCGTGTGTGCGGGCTGAGATGTCAAAAATGGTATATTTTTAAAAAATATTCATATTTGCTAATAAATCATAAAAGATAAATGGATGAAACGTGCTTAGGATCAAATTTTACTATTCTTAAGATCTTGAGACTTTCGCATAGATCACGTATGTAATGTCATGTCAAATTAACATTTTTGATGTAATTTATCAGTAGAATGTGCCAGTTAATTTGGCTATATTTACATTATTATCTAATCTATATCTTCGTGAAAATTCGATAAATTGAATACAAACATAATTCCTAAGATAACACCATATAGTTCTGGCTGCCTCTGATTCAAAGTGCACCCTGTTCAGGTAAATGTGTGTATACAAATGCTGAGTACAGCTTTGATTTGCCAGTCAGCTTTTTTCTGAAATGTGGCAGGCATATGAGTGCATCCAGCCGTATTTGAACCTGGGTGGCTAGATTAGACGGCAAGTGCACTAACCATTGAGCTACGGAGGCACATCATACTAATGTTTACACAACATTTGTGTTAATATTAATGTTACGACCCGTTTTGTAATAAAGTTGCAAATTGTAATAATTATTACAGAACGGTTTTAGTGGCTTATTAAAGTTTGAAATAACCTTGCAACCCGTTTTGTTTTACATTTTCAAAACGTTATAAATTGTAAGAATCCCGCCCAAAAGTGTAATAATTACTACAAAACGGGCCGGGATGGGTTGTTATACTGTGAGACTGCCAAGCATCATTTTAGATCATTTTTGGCCGACGTATTGGCGTAAAAGAACGCAAAAAGGTCATGTTCACGACGTCACAGTAACGTCAGAAATTACGCTTGCATAAAAGATGCACCATTGGGATTTCAAATCCATGAAAATTCAAGTTTCCAACGGTACAAAATAGTTATCATAACCAACAATGCATTTTTTTAAAAATACCCTTAAATTCCACCTTAAAAAAGTTAGTAGTTTGAAACAACAATAACTAGTATTTATTAAATACCAAAAATACCAGCATAGAATAAGAAAAGTAGCGGAGTGTCACTTAAAAGCATTAATTCACATTGGAAACATATAAGTTAGTAGGGGCGCATACTGTATTAAGTTTCTCAGACGGTGCTATATCATTTTAGGTAATAAATCAAAATAAATTTTCTGTGAAATTTTATCAGGCAAATGTCGTAATTTTCCCAGTGAAGAAATGCAAATCGTGGTGTATTTTTCTGATATTATCAATTGCGTCCTTGTCTAAAAATCAGCACATTCGTTTTTTTGCAGCATACTCTCTCAGACCCCATGATAAAAATAACATTGGAACGATTAATTATAAATGTGAAAAAAAAATGTTTTTCGTGCACAGGTAAACACGAAAAATTAGGTGATGTTGATCATTTCAAGTTATTTTTATACGTTTTTTATCGCTCTCCAACCGCCATAACAACATTCTAAAAACAACTGGTTTGGTCGCAGTTATTTCCAGATGGCAGACACCAATAGAAAAACGCACACTATTGTAAAGATAAGTCAAATAAGCATGTATCCACCAACACTGAATTCGGTAGACCTGATTTTAATATTTTATTCCACAAACACTTGTCTAGGTATTAAAACAAGCGCAATTTGTCATAAATCAATGTTACAGTATTGTGTAGAGTACCAAAGGTCATAATAACAATTATCATTGTATCTACTGTAAAATAATTATTTTTCGAGGGAGTTTAATGTTCGTTGATTTCGTTGATGAAATTTAATCCCCACGATTAATCAACCTCTCAAATTCAGACATGGATTTACCCTTCCATGTTCGATAATACACAAATTTACGTCCCTACGAAAATGCATTTTTATAAAAAATCCACGAAATTCAATACTCGTGAAAATATGTGATTTTACAGTATTTAATTGCCTCCCCCTCATACCCAACTTCCCGAGGTCACCATGACATCGCTTACGTTCAGCATGAATTTCAAATCGTGAAACATCGGAGCGTCCACTTCGAGTGCGAGCGATCCTGGGTACGATGCCAGACCGCGACATACCATCTTTAAAAAATGACAGTGATCCCCACAATACTTATCTCATCCTCACTCAATGGCGCTCAGCATTGTAAGTTTGAAGTAAATGCTGGTTTTCGGCCAATGTCAGAATATTGTGAATTGGTAGTCTCCATGGGTACTGTTTTATCAAAGCACTTACGAAAATCTTAAAGTTACGCTCAAATTTAAATTCTCTATAATTCTTTAAAAACTGCAAATTGGTGATGGATATGGTTTGTAGGAGTTTATTAACTGAATCAGTATTAGTATTGCAGTTCCATTTACCACACTTTATTATTGTAAACAAATTATAAAGAATTTAAATTTGATCGTAATTTTACGATTTCCGTAAGTCCTTTGATAAAACAGTACCCTTATGACTGAAATCCAGTTGGCCAATGAGACTTAAAAGTATTCAAAAGTTAAATAAATAACAAAACCCTACACATTCATAGCCTTCTATGTTTTATATAAATACAAGTATTTCAAGTGATGTATTTAAAGTTATAAAGCCCTTTCGAAGGATGTGGAATTTTATTTACTTATACACGTGTTTTATGTTTTGGAAACAGGTGATTTATGTAAAAGTAATAAAGCCCTTGGTAAGGTGAGGAATTTAGAAACCCAGCTGTCTGTTAGATAATGATGACTTCATAAGTGTTGTTTCTATTTTAACCAACAGAACTGCTGCAAATGTCAACACCCTGTCGAAAACAGATTAAGGAAGATGAAATGATTAATTAAGATAATAAACTCACTGAATACCAATGATTCTTTGACTTGTTGTGAATCAAACTGATATATTACCTTGCTGATGAGAGATAGGAATACTTCTATCATAATTGCGTCTGCAATATGCGTGTTAACAAAACAACCAAAATAAACGGATACACGAGTTTGATATGCCTATTACGTAAAATCTACAAAGTTTCCATATTAAGATTTTAAACCCGAGAAAATATTGCAAACTAAGAAATTTGCGCCACCAGGGGGTCGGACATCAAAGCAATGCACCATGTTATGAAATAAAGATAGACATTCGAAAATATTTGCACTTGATCGAGTGTGTTAAGAAAACATTCCAGTAAAAACAATACATATTTTAAAGTTTGATGAACCTTCTGTATGAAGAGTAATACATGTCTAGGAATTTCTAGACTTATATTTATTATCTGTTTTGAAGAGCACCGGCCGGGTTACAGGACTATTAAGTAAAAGTGCTTTGTTTAATACATCTTAAATGACGAGCATATCCTTTATTTACCAGTCAGCTTTCTGCCGAAATCTGGCTGGCATATGAGTGCCTCCATCCGTATTTGAACCCGACCAGTGCGCTAACCATTGAGCTACGGAGGCTTATATTTCGAGGGTTGCCTGCAAGACTGAAGTACATCCTTCTTTAATAATAAGCACTTTTGCGGGCAACCCTCGATTTGTTTGTGATACATACTAATAGTTCTAAAATAGTTATGCATGTATGTATATATGGTTCTTAAAAATGCACCAACTGCTGGGCTGTCCATTGGAAAGATGATAACAATCATGTCAATGACCAACTGCAACATTAAAGTCATCAGTTCAGATCTAAATAAAACTTTTAATATAGTAGGAAACAACCGGTAAGCTAACCAAAACCACTAGAGATAAAATGCAGGATTCCCTAAAATTTCGAACGTATAGCAAGGGAATGGTCGATAACAGCGAGTTATCGTTACTTTCTAGGTGGCGCAATGCGTCCCGGTCCATCATTCGGATTACCTCTAGATTTATCTCGCATAAAACAAAGGAAATTTACTTCCGTGTTCTAAAAATTCAGTTATTAATTATTAAAATGCCCAAACATCTACGCAGTGATCCACCTTTCCGCTACGCTCAGTAACAACGCGTGACGTTATATTATGAAGTGTTGATGAGACTGAGGAGTTATGCACTAGTCAATATTATGCCCGCCCGAGGGGTGGATACAGGGGGAATTAGACAGACGATTCTTTCTGACAGGCGGGAATTAGACGACCATATCGACTCCGAGTCCCCGGGAAAAGACTTTCGTCCGGAAATTTCGACACCGCGAAAGACGACAGTGATACTTTTATCTGTGTTTTTAGTACCCGGATGGAAAACTTATATATGCCCACAGTGGGGATTTAGACAGTAAGCATTGTCTCCTGGGAGGGGATTTAGACATCAAAAAAATGAAAATGTATAATTCCGCCTGGGTCGCCCCCCCCCCCCCCCCCGGACGGGCTAAAATATTGACTGGTGCATTACTGGGACCAGTTTTAACTTGTTTGACGCGGCCAATGCGCGATGATCCTAGGCGCACGTTCTACGACTACATTATCAAAGCAGGTACGAAAACAGGAATGCATTTTACAAGCAGCAACGTTAGTGTTTATTATTTACTTTAAAATCAAAGAGTTCTGTTTGCACAATTTTTCATGGATGTCCATTAATGGTGGTGATTTGATAGAAAACTTCCGATGCATTATGCAACGGTGAATGTAACAGAACCGGATAGTAAATAGTATGTGAATTTAAGAATTACATTCCGCAATCTTGTACGGTCACCATATGTTGCAATTTTGTTAGCTAAAGTGATGGTAATCTCTTGTATGTTGCGTTTTATCAAAAGCTGCGTTACACGGATTAAGTGTGAAATAAACGATTTTCAGCTTATCTGATAACGGGCGATAAGCTTCAGTCCGCTTGTTTTGCAAGAACAAAACTCTCACAATTTGTGTAAAAACAGTGACATAACAAATGAACAAGCTGAAGTCAGGAATTTTTCAGGTCAATTTGATTAATTTATTTCGTTTCTGGAACTGTAATGTGTTGTACTAAGAATTTCGAGTTTACAAAAAGTAACATTTAAGTACTATTTATTTTATATATATTAATCACCCCTGACACCTTATTCTATATGGCACCAATCGCTACGAGGATATGGAGCCACGTTTCATTGTTAACATCATAAAATAATCGGCACTTTTGGGTTAAAAAAGTAAGCATAGAATTAGGATACAGTTAGTTATGAATGTCAAAATGAATGTCGTTTTCAAAATTTGAAAATTAGTCATTTTGAATGTCGAAATGAATGTCAAATACTTGAATACTGTATTAAGTCTCTACAATGCATTTTTACGTGTCTTGCACCCTTCGTATGAACTAAACGTCTTTATTTCTGAGCATTTTTAAATGCAAATTAACTTATTTTTTCTCTTAATTAATTAAAATAATGGTATGTAACAGTATAAAGTTGACGCGACGAATTAATGACATAACCAGTTTACACGAGGTAAAAACGCCGAAAATGTACGTCGTAAAATAGCTCCAACTTGTGATGCGACGTCATAATTATGTACATGTAGTTTGAAACTGTAGTCATTAGAGAACAGAAACTGACCATGCTGCTGTATGGAAGCCAGTGATTACGCTCTACTCAGCGCTTTGATTTCTATACGCCGTTACAATTGATTTTGATGGCGCGAAATTATCGCCCGATGGTAATAGAAGGGTAACCCTCAAATGTTATAATATACTACTCAGTTTGACGAGACAAGTTTGATAAGGGTCAAGCAATTAATATTCATATGTGTCTTATGTTCACTTAGCAAAACCGATGAAGAAAACGTAATTGCAAATATTTAAAGACCATCTAATCTGCTACTAAATGACGAACATTGTGTGTGCATTGAAGTAACGCAGGTAAATTTTTCCAGGTAACTGATAAGCCCTATCGTCAGGGACCAAATTGGCAAGAATAACATGGAAATGTGTGTGCCTTTACTATTCTCATAAATGGGAAAGACCCAAAATGGCCGAAAAGGGACTACATTATGTAATCACAGACACTAGAATGTAGTACAAACAAGTGAGTGAGATTTGGCTTATCAGCACTAAGACATCAACTTTTGACGCAATCTTTATTCGCTTACAATATTGCAGATGTAACATTATGTAATATGAAAATTCCATCTGTCCGTCTTATCTTTTTGCCAAATATTCACAAGAAAACTTTGTTGACCCTAATCAAATTTTGAGTAGTATAAGTAATAAACATCACTCCGGACTGATAGCACAAAATGTACTTTGATATAATAGTATATTTTCGCGCTATATGTCATATTCATCATTAAATATGTATCATTATTGCTTGTAAAACGTTTTCAGAACTGGCCCCAATTCCACGAAAAAACTTAAGTTATTTCTCAGCTGAGACTGCTATTTTAAAAACATATTGTGTTGGTTAAATGATTTTCATGTATACTTGTATATATTGTTTCATCATAGTTAGATGCCAATTTAATAGAGCAATACATAATAAGTCCAATTTATACAGAAAATAGTGCTTTAAAGTTATAAACGTCTAAGGTAAAAACTTAAGTCTGTTATAACAGGCTCAAATACGAAGTATTTTATTGTTCCTTACTGTTGGGTTTACATGGGCATTTCTTACGAAAATCACCTATTAACTCATTATTTAGCAATAAATACACAGTTTCTGGTAGCAATCTACATCTCAAGACTATAATTGTAGTCATATAATCAATTCTAAATAGCAGTCTCAGCTGAGCAATAACTTAAGTTTTTCGTGGAATTGGGGCCTGATATAAAAAGGATGCACTTCTGCAGACAAAGTAATAATAAATACTAAGTAAGACTTATTTTTAGGTTTAGATTGTTTTTTAATTCTGCTATGTGGAGGAAATTGAAAATTAACAAGAGAGCTGAAAGGGTTCTGTTTTGTGGCTCTCTTTGTGAGCGACTTCTGGTCCCAAAAGGCGTTTTGTTATTTCCCCATTACTGGCTCCCAACAGCAAATTTTCAAAAAAAAGCCGTAGACCTAAGTAAGAAAAAACCATGGCCTTATGTACTGTTACAATAATAGTAATAATGAAACCGAAAAACTCAAATTACGAAAATGATGCTTTATTTGCGTCGTTTTTTAACCATACGTTTTTATAACTGCGATTATTTGTCTAGTCTATAGTCTTTGCGACAATGTGGGTCAATTGTTGCGTAAATTGGTAAATAATTATGCCATGATTTGTTTAGCCCATTATTTGTCTGTTTCAATGAATCAGAAAAATAAAACATACACTTGCGTATAATCATAATTAACTTCAAATTGCAGTCATCACATTTTGTTGTTTCAACGTTTATGTTATTTATTCATATTATTAACATTGCTGCTGCTGAATAGTGATGTTTAAATATCAGTGGGATACCGGTATAAAATAACAAATATATAATGGTGCTCAAAAGTATTATGGGGATTTTCTGTGTTGTGTATATTCGGACGCTGATTCTATATTCATGATTTTAGACTTTATCAAAATGTGTACTAATACAACGTCAATTGTAAACCAGGGTCTACAGCTTGATATATCACTGTCGACACCTCATCCCTGATGGTATCCATCGTAAAACGTCTATCACAGAAGAGAAGCCAGATTCTATACTTATGTTGGGCGTCAAGAAAGGCAAATGCACATTTTACTGGATAGTGGAAACACCCTACCAACCTGACCCAGGTGTGACTATTTAGGTCTGCGAAATGTCGACTTGATGTATTCCATCACACCCCGCCTGTTACGTCCCCGCCTTCTCCGCATGACATAGTTTATTTAAGTGTTAAAGGAACATTTGTTTAAAATGTCAGCTTTAACAAATGTATTTTAAATTACATAAGTATGAAGTAATTATTCGCCGATACGACATTTTACATACATGGATGCTACATGATCCTGACACTGGGACGACAAGTCCTGGAACGTGTTTATACCCTTGTTACATTTAGGAAATGTGCATTTAACGACTTTTAAAAAATATTCAGTGGCCTTGTATGAAGCCCGCAACCTCTCGTCCCTGAGGTGGACGTTAGCATGGTGTTAAACCCACAACCTTCCATTTCTGAGTCGGACGCCGCCCTGAGATCAAACCCCCAACCTCAATCTCTAAGGCGACCGCCGGCCTGAGATCACTCCTATTCCTGCGACGGGCTCTATTAGTGCTATACCACTGAGGTCGGCCGACCAATAAAAAATAAAATTCATGCATAATCATAATTATAGATCTAGAGAATTTATGACTTTTCATACACAGGCCACCAATGCCGCTTCTTTTTGTTTAAAATTGGTCTTTGCTATTCACTATTCAGAATCGTTCTTTTCTGTTATTCTATTATTTTTTGCAACACAACAATCCAGTATGAAATTCAACCCAGACAGACACGATCCCTGTCATTTTACATTAATGTCTAATCACATATTTTTGTGGGTATTAAATTTCGTGGATTTTGATAAAAATGCATTTTTATGGCATCGTAAATTCGTGGAATACCGCACATGAAAGTGTAAACCCATGTATGACTTTGAGAGGTCGATTAATCGTGGGGATTAGATTTCGTGGTCAAGTTCAACCACGAAATCAACGAAAATTCAACTCCCTCAAAAAATAATGATTTAGTATTATGTTGAGATTGTAGACCATTTATATTCAGCAATATATGGTGTAATATAATGATTAAATTATGCTCATGTTTAAATAAATGTCTATTTTAACCGACAAAACATTTCTACATAAATATTCTCACTAAATACTTCACAAGTACACAATATGCTAAGTTTCGAGGGTCATATTTCTAAACCAACATTTAAAACGTTATTAGTGTGAAAATCATTGGTGTGCACGTGTATTTAATTTCGTGGAAGTTTGATTAAATGGCGATTCTGGGAGATCGTAAAATTTAGTTTTTGTTTAGTTTACTTGTTATCGTAGGATCGTCATATTATTGGTAAAATCGTTTATTTTAAGCATTGGAATAAAGCGAAGTTTGTTCTGTATTCCGGTTGTCGAATAATCGTGGGGACTCACTACTTCAATTTCTTTCAATCTCACCTTCTACAAATCAACTCGGGATCGTGAAACTGCACATACAGTTAGGCCTATATTAAAATAACGATAGATGCTGAAGTGTTGATATGTCATTGAAAATACCACATTAAACTTCAATCCAATTTGATAACGAAATTTAATGGGTAAACTTTAACTGTTCTTTGAAAGTACACGAAAGTATAAATGCAAATATTTGTTCGCTTTACAAAGAGGTCAGCAAGTGATGACAAACGTTTCACGATGCCTGACCTATAAGGTATGGGACTGCTTGCCTCCGATTCAATACTGCGATTTTCAATTACTGTCCTTGATATCATAAAAGTGATAAAACTAACTGAAATGAGTTTGCTTAAAGTTAGAGTTTAATCTGTATTTTATTGTTTGCTTTTAATATCACATAACGAGCACATCTTATTTCGTTTTATGTTAGTAATGGAACGATAAAGACGGACGACGGTAATAAAACCGTCAATTGAACCTCAAATTTGCCACCGTAGCTCAATGGTTAGCGCGCTTGCCGTCTAACCTGGCGACCCGGGTTCAAATACGGATGGAGGCACTCATATGCCAGCCATATTTCAGCAGAAAGCTGACTGGCAAATAAAGGCTATGTTCGGCATTTTTACGTGTATATGGAAACTGGGTAATAATTGCGGCAGCGGACAATCAATTGTTTTTTTCACAATCCGTTGCAATAATGGAATCTACTTATTATAAAAAAACATATTAAAATTATACTGGACCGGTGAGCATGTGGTTACAAATGCGCATTCAGAAGGGAGTTTCAGAAGGAAGATGGTTGGTTCGAACCCATGTGGCACAGTTAATAGCTCCGTTTGCAAATGGGCATATATAATATGTATGTACTTGTAATCCCAGGTCTGGTTTGACTAGACGTAACGGTATAATATGTCGGGACACTGATAAAAACACTGTTGGTGGGATTTTTTAAACCACAGAAATACATAAATTGTTAATTGCCCAGACACTGCAATAAACGATATAAAATTGATCTTCCGAGCAAACGATCGCATCGCATGACTGTAATGAATTTTAAAATCGAATGCTATAACTGTGTGTTTACAAATACAGTGCAACATCAAGCTAGCTCTGTCTAAAACATTTCTCCATTTTCCGTGGTAAAGAATTTCAGCAACCCATTTAGTTTATACTAATTTATTTAAGGTCGATTGTGAAACAAGTTTTTCCAACTTATATTAATCACTCTCGACACCTCATTCCTGATGTTATCCATCACCACGAGGGTATGAGAGAAGAGAAGCCAGATTCCCTTTTATGCTGAGCGCCTAGCAAGGGAATTTCTGGTACCATTTTTATTTCGTCTTTGGTATGACGCGGCCATGGATCGAACCCGAGACCTCCCGCACTCGAAGCGAATTCTCAACCACTAGGCTATCGAGGAGGCAACCAATTTGACCTCTCCCTAGGGAAAACCACATTTTGATAACCACTAGAATATATATGTTTCTGTAAAACTGGAGAATATATCGATTCACACAAATACAATTCATTATACCGAACACAAATCGCAGATTTCGGCAAAAATTGGAATTCTTCGTACCTCCATCTTTAATTTAAAACAACAATGTAAGATCAACTTGTCTTAATCGGCCAGTAAATGGGTGCTTCAAAGGTGCTTTTGAAAACAGTGGGTCGCTTACGACAGTTGCAGTTGACTGTTTAATAGGGCTGATCAGATTTAGATTTATATTTTTTTAATGACGTAGCGACAACTTTTGGTGATGGGGTGCGCATACAAATACATTTATAAAGTAGGGGGTGATCAAGTTTGGCTATCCTCGAACATGGATTTCCATGGACCAGCTTGCTAGATCTCTGAAATTACTGATCTTCTATTACATGCCAAAGATATGAATTATTTGTTTTAGTGATCGCTATCCAATGTTCATCTAAATACATGTACATGTATGAATCTTGTACAGTTAATATCAGGATTGACCGGCAAGACACTTGAACGGTTAAAAGTTTGTTGAATTAAAAGTTAGCTTACAATATTAATATTATAAAGTAACCCTCACAATTTCATATTTAAAGTATGTATGAAAACTATCTGAAAATCAAACACCTATTAACTAAACACACCGTCAGAAATGAAAGAAAAGTAATAATCATGTATAACGACCTTGCTTTAACATACTAAACGGGGATGTATAAAATAAAGTAAACAATGCGAGACACTTAACCCAACGAAATATACTCCAGATAAAATATAATAATAAACCATACTACAAGTATTGAAGAGTAATTACAATTCCACCAACCTGCTGAAGAAGAATATATTCCAGTTAACAAAATAATAAAAACCAAATGCTTCATGATGTTGGAGCACGTGTTAAATCAAAACAAAATAAAGTAGTAAATAGCTTGAATGAAATACTTAAACTGGGCCATATTTTGCAACCACTGTCGTATTTATAGCGAAGTTCACGTTTACCTGTTGTGTCGGTATACCGGTGACCGGATTTTAGTACTCTGGCTACATCGTGTATTTTACTATTTTCCAATGAATCACAATCGTGGTTAATACTAATATTAGCATTATCGACCAAATGGAAGGGGGAATACCCTAATCTACCGCTACTATGACTATTATAAGAATATACGATACTATATGGTGGTAAATGTAGATGAGCGTGTTATCGCATACTTCTAGTATAATTATTATACTAATATGATTAACATTTGGGTTTTGTAAAAATATTGTAAATGACCATATATAGTCATGACATTGTGGAATTCACTTTAAATCTGGACAGCGTGATAAAATTACGACATACAAATGCGAACACTCAAGTTTGTGTTCCAGTTCGGAACACGTGTGCAATATGAGTGAGTGAGTGAGTGAGTGAGTGAGTGAGTGAGTGAGTGAGTGAGTGAGTGAGTGAGTGAGTGAGTGAGTGAGTGAGTGAGTGAGTGAGTGAGTGAGTGAGTGAGTGAGTGAGTGAGTGAGTGAGTGAGTGAGTGAGTGAGTGAGTGAGTGAGTGAGTGAGTGAGTGAGTGAGTGAGTGAGTGAGTGAGTGAGTGAGTGAGTGAGTGAGTGAGTGAGTGAGTGAGTGAGTGAGTGAGTGAGTGAGTGAGTGAGTGAGTGAGTGAGTGAGTGAGTGAGTGAGTGAGTGAGTGAGTGAGTGAGTGAGTGAGTGAGTGAGTGAGTGAGTGAGTGAGTGAGTGAGTGAGTGAGTGAGTGAGTGAGTGAGTGAGTGAGTGAGTGAGTGAGTGAGTGAGTGAGTGAGTGAGTGAGTGAGTGAGTGAGTGAGTGAGTGAGTGAGTGAGTGAGTGAGTGAGTGAGTGAGTGAGTGAGTGAGTGAGTGAGTGAGTGAGTGAGTGAGTGAGTGAGTGAGTGAGTGAGTGAGTGAGTGAGTGAGTGAGTGAGTGAGTGAGTGAGTGAGTGAGTGAGTGAGTGAGTGAGTGAGTGAGTGAGTGAGTGAGTGAGTGAGTGAGTGAGTGACGATTCTTACGGGACACCGGTGTATAGCACCGATACACAGCTTCCTGGCACTTCCAGATACTTTGCAGACCACTAGGCCAGATATAGCGGGAAATATTATAAATATTTCAGAAATGTCAAGTTCCGATGCCAGGAATTGAACCCACGACCTCTGGATTGACAGCCCAGTGCGTTACCACTCAGCTAAATCCGCTTATAATGCGCTAAAATACATGTTCAAAACTAAACATGTCAGGATAAAGATTACCGGGATATTGGTTCACCCATTTGGATGTTAGTGGCCTAATTAATAACCGCAATGCAAAGTGCTAATGATAAACGCTTTAACTTAAGTACTTAGACACTTTACCACACATATAAGTTTACAGAAGGGGCAATTGATAACTACTATCGTAGTACAAAACATTATTGATATATGAGAAAGTCAGACTTTCTGTTCAAGTTCAAACAAAAAATATAAGTGTTAAGTAACGTTACCGTGAAAACATTTCTTGGAAATTCCAAGGAGTGTTAGTACTACGAATGCAAATGTGAATGTGCTTTGTATAATTTGGCGAACAAATATAAATGTCAACAAAAACACGTGTTGAAATTAATTATATTGTATACTTTTTTTCTTTTTTTTATAATTTGGCGAACACACAATTATAAAGAATACACTCATGTCCCCTACTTTAGTATATAGACAGGCATCAGTCATGGAGGTAATTTCTGGTGAAACTGAAATATGCAAAGCTTTCAGTAAACATATCCAAAAAAAATCATTTTCTAACCAGGCCCCGATCTCCCGAAATATCTCAAGTAGAAATCTCATCTCAAATTGAAATTTTGCTCAAATTAGAGTCTGAGTTACAGACAAATCTGCAGTTGGAGTTCTTGACATGTTACTGTAATAAACTCAAAATGTTTCTGTTATGTGGTACCAATTTTGAGGCAAGTCTCACATAGAAATTCACTCAACGACATGTGACAATAGTTGAGCTGAGATTTTTCTCATATTGAGATGCTTCGGAATATTGGGGCCTGGTCCCGATCCCCCAAACGTCTCAAGATGAGATAAATATCAACTCAATGATTGTCACCTGTGTTCGCCTTAATTTCCTGGTATATTGATGATAACAATAAAGACTTCATTTTACGAGGAAACTTACTTGACAGTATAAATCAATCTTCCATAAGATCCTCCAATTGCAAAACAGAAACGTTATCTGAATTTATCATGTAAACTTTCAATAGCTCCTACATGATTTCTTTGTTCGAAGCAGAATGAAGTTACAGAAAATTATTAAAAGTGAGTTGTAATAATTCATATAAACTGATACATCGGTGGCTTAAGTACCAAATGTTAAGAAAACAAGGAAAAACTTCTTGGCGAAAACAGCCTTTTCTACGTCAGACTGGAAACGTGGCATTTTCGGACTAAATTAGGTTAACAAGATGCCCATTGTCATAGTGTATAAACGAGTCAATTTCCGGTTATCGCAATAAGTCATACACGTTGAATTGTATAGTATCCCAATAAGTCATACGGTGACCAGAAATCACAGATGATTTTGCTCGCAATAAATCATACATGTTGAATCGTATAGCATCCCAATAAGTCATTCAGTGCTTAGTTTTATACACTGCGATGCATATTCCAAAAAATAGTATATTATGGGTCTTATGAAGCCGTATGTTGCACGTACTTCCTTTTTCTTCCAAGCCAGCGATTGTTCGTTGTACGAGTAAACATAACGTATTCAACCATCAGAACTTTCATCTTTCATTTTTTGTTGATCAGCAATTTTCTCCAATCATTGTTTTTTTTTCCTTTCGTAAAATTGTAATTTCAGACCAGGCAAAACATGACTTTGACAATCTAAGGCTTTGTATAAGATACATTTTTATAAGAACAAGTCAGTCAGAATAATAAATTATATTCTTATGCACGTGTATTAAAATTGTAAAGTGTAGGTTACAGTTTATGATTTGATGTAAAAATGGGAATAAATTCGTGCATTCAACTAGAACTTGTTATCGGTATTGAACAACGATTTGCGCGTTCTTTATAAGCGGACATTCTTTGCACATGCCATGTGAACGCTAAAAGTACGTTATATCAAATGCGCTGAGAGACAAGTTCAAAACAACATAAAAAATAACCGAAACGAAATTGGTTAGATACACAAAATTACCACGATGTGGGTTCAAACTAGAGCTGCAAGATTTAGATGCAAGTGGCCTATAATTAATCATACATCGTACGAATCACGCTATGTAACTGCAGGTATATTTCAAGCTAGTGATCGCTAGCTAAATACTAGACATTTTACAACAAAAATAAGCTTACAAAGCGATAATTGATAATCATTACAGAAACGTTACGAATATGAGAAATCCAGACTTAGTGTTAAAGTTCAGAGAAACCAAGTTTCAAGTATACCGGTATTTGTCAGGGAAATATTCCTGGAAATTCAAAATAGAGATTTAGATAGGTAACTTGTATTTTTTTAAATTAAAAACAGCAAACATTTACTCTTATCATGTGTCTAAAAGTCTGCTAGATGAATTCAAATAAAACAAATAATGGCGTGCGATGCAAGCCCTTTACCTTCGTTTCTTAATTGCATCTACGTTGCATAATTCAATCACCTGAATCTGTACAATATATGTCTAAACACAGGCCTAAGAAATTATATCACAAAATATAGAGTTTTGAAATTCCCCATCATCCCGTCATTACTATATATAATAGAATAGTAATGACGGGATGATGGGGAATTTCAAAACTTTGTATTTTGTGATATAATTTCTTAGGCCTGTGGTCTAAACGAAGGTAAAACTGTAAGTAAAATCCGTTCGGATTTGAGAGCACGCAGAAACAAAGTGTATGATGAACTTTCGCTGCGTTCAATCTGCGTTCGGACAACTGATTTACCACTGTGCCTTCTACTGCTTATACACAACGTAATTATTAGCGTACGTGAGCAACACGTGTGTATAAGTACGGTCTCCGTACGATAACGTGACAATCGCACGGGGATCGCACGCTGTGAGTACGTACAACTTACTTAGCACGATTGTGCACAACGTAAGATGTTTGTGGTCACTCATGTGACGTGCGTTGGCGTACTCTGTCCGTTCGCCCTTCCTACGTTGTCGAGAAAAAAACTTTGCGACCGTAGCCTCACAAAAAGACGTACGTGCTAAAAGCACACATGTTGGTTGTGACGAGGAGTTGAGGCAGGTATTGATCAATAAAGTCAACGTGCCAAGTCAGTGGCAGGAGTAATTTTAAGTCTCTTTTGGAATATTCAGTGCAGCTCATCGAACGGCGTCCGCGCGATTCCATCGGGTACGTATTGGATACACAGACATCGTACGTCCGGCGTTCGGGTGATTTGTGACCCAGGTATAACGTAGACGTACACAATGTGACGTCATAGCTTGAAGCGTAAGGAATGGTGCAGAGTGGTGAACGAACGATAATTGTTATCTCATACATGTGCTTGAACGACGCAATTCTGGCTACCGAGTAGATACTAGATCCTATACTCGTGGAAGTCGCATATTGGTTCAAAATCACTATATATTTTATATTCCGGTATTGCTTTCTACTGTAAATAAAAACATCATTCACGACCTATTACCCAAATGGTCATGTTTTCTTATCTGTGCAGTGCTGAAACTCAAGTCCTTTTTTCATGAGTCCATAAAATTTCGCCAAGTTATCGTATAAGATATTTATCCGTAACCATCGCAGCACCTACGGCTAGACTAAGTGATGGCGGCTTGTGTGTGGTTTCCAGTGCAGTTGTGCAACAATCCCGGCATAGTTTTCTTAAATGTTAACAATTGGTTCTACTGCATTATAAACCTGTATTTAGACCGTAAATTGGTCCTGGAACAATTGTGTGTATTATTATTTGCTATATCAATAGATCACCAAGTTTTCCTAGAGCACTTACGCCAACTTACGGTAGATGTTGCGTTTGAATTTACGCAAGTGTTAGTGAAACGCATTTACGACGAAATCTTGTTCGTACGCAAACATATAGGTAAACACCTTAGATTCCATTGACAGGGGGGGGGGGCATCTTTGCCACACGATAATTGGCTTTATGTCTAGTCTCTATAGGAGTCACACGGAGAATTTGATGGGTTTTTTGTGCCACATTTTTGCTCAAAAAGCATCAAAATCTTCGTGTAACCCCCATAGATACTCGTCAGGATGTGATAGAGATGGAACGTCGTGGTTGTTTCACAGCCGTGTATGTCTACGTTGTGATTTTAACTTGTATATCAAGTGCCAAAAACGGACATCACTGCATTTTTATTGTCAAATAAATCTTTTTATCTCACTTCGTTTAAAAGAAATATTGTTCTCTGCGTTACAACGTATAGCCGAGAACCACTGTCTCAACATGTACGTGGCCAAAACTGGTTTGGTCAAGTTTTGTTGGTATAAAAGGTGATGAAATCACCGGAGCGGTTACTTCTAGCGAGATATTCATTCGTGTAGCATCTCAAATTTTCAACCTGGTTTTCAACATGAACGAACACGTGGATATTGAGCACGGACACATGGAAAAGTACATTGACGAGTGGGTGCGGTCCTTTTTGAACGCAGACATGCTGTAGGAGATTGCGACACTGTTCTTTCAGATAAGTGAAAATAACAATACTTGTAATTAAACACAAAAAGCCACATTATGGCAACGGAAACTTAAACTTTTTAATTAAAAGGTAAAATGCATACAAGGATAACTCCAAGCTAAGCATGAACTTATGTTAAGTTTACTCATACATAATGTAAGTACGTATATGGAATTTATAGTACGTTCATAAGGTTATTAAGTACATAGTAACATATTGATATTTCTTGAAAAACATTTGATATTATTCTACCATGGCACAAGAATAGTGTGCATGCTTTATTTATCAATGTGTATTCAGTTATCGGAATTTGTACCACGTGCGCCCGCACGGGTGGATTCGTTGTTCAAACAAGTTTGACGATAAAGTTACGAAAGCACGTGCAGAAGTCCATTGATATTACGGTAATGTTATAAACGTATATGCCGTGTTTTTGTGAATCTGTTTCAAAACATTTTATGAACTAACTTGAGCCCGTACAGAAGTCGCTCAGACTTATTTGACAATGTAGTGGGTCGATGTATTTATGAATTAAACGAGCATTGCCTTATACAAATGAATGCAGTTTATCATTTGCCGTATAACGTGTATACTGAATACTTGATTGACAACCATCGTAGTGTCAATGGCATAAAGGCTGATATCTTTGTTGTGTGTTTTTGTAATTGTTGGTTATTCAGTTGTTGGTAAAAACGCATTGATTGCTGCAGCCGTAACGGATGCTGGAATCGTGTTTCCGTTGTCGGACCACGAGTCCGTTTACATGGGTTCATGGAGTTTTATATATACCAATAGCGTATTCTTGTATTTAGGTAAATATATACGAGTACCGAGCCCTACTGCATTTTAAACTATATATTCTATACATGTATATTATATACCGAAAGGTTACGGCTCGGAATTTTCAGATTTCTATCTATAACACGTATTAATTATATTTATGTACGATACAAATATAAGCGTATATGGATGTATGTATTATATGGAGATTAAGCAAATATTTAATTCCTATTAAAATGTTTTCAGCGAAGGAGATGGTTGGGTACCGACAAAATCTCGTCAAACTCTAAAAACGAACGTAAGATATACAGGGCCGAAGCATGAAAAATGAAAGGTGAAGGCCAAAATATCCATACGAGGATAGAATCTTGTCTATATAGGAGACAACAGGGTAGAGCAGACACTTTCTTCGCAGCACAAAGGAAGTCATAGACCATAAATATAAAATCTTGGTCATGGTTGACGTATGGACAAACGTGGCACTGGCGGAAGGAGTGTTCAGAAGCAAAATCTTATAACAAGATGAGTATTGTTACTTATTATTTTTAAGTAAGCCTCTTAGTTCAGAGACGACTACGGAGGGCAGAAAAAACGTCTAGTCACATGACTTTTAACATGAACATGCAAAAAGTAGCATGTACGAGCAAGTATGATTTACTTAGCAAAATAGTGCTTGATAAAGCAAACAAGGGGTTGTTTGGAATGTTTTGTCTCGGAAAAGACTAAAGGAAACAAAATAAGTGTTGTTTTCCCGGTAGGTAGATGAATGATTAAAGATGACTATCAAATGTCATTTTAAAACATTTCCCAACAGAAACTTGCGTTAAATCGGTGGATTGTAGCAAAATACAAAAAGCAAACCCAGATGGTACTGACGGCAGACATGTTAATTCACATTTACATTTGTAAAATTTGATACAAAGCAAAGTTGCGAGAGAAATGTTTCTTGCAGGATCATTTCGTTTCAAATTTGACCCGAAATGTGTTTATTATCACATTAATATTTTTGTAATGAATAAAAAACATGTTTTAGATTTTTGTTTGGTTATAGACATAACATTTTTACAAAAGTTTTGTACGAGTCATAGTTACATATATATTA
Source organism: Spisula solida (assembly GCA_947247005.1). Lineage (NCBI taxonomy): Eukaryota > Metazoa > Mollusca > Bivalvia > Venerida > Mactridae > Spisula > Spisula solida. The sequence continues at coordinate 17,798,724 of OX365946.1, forward strand.
TATATGGAGGTCACATGGTCATTAAGTAAGCATGCATTTAGAGGATTGCAACGGAGGTTATGACATGTATGAATAAGTTTTAATTAGCAACAATTTTGTCAAACATCTTCGATAGATTTTGTGCTTTTTGTTAGCAGACGGAAAAATTTGTTTGTGAACCATTCAGAAAAAGTAACATAGTAAGGACATATCTCTGGTTTTTATACATAAACTGGCTGTTTATTGCAGCGGGTAGTAGATATATAGTATTGAATCTTTTATCAGTGCTACATTCAGACATGCAATACAGGAAAAATTATTCGGTTAAATTATTTCATTGTATTTTGTTCTCGGTAATGTTGTTAGATTGAGAACCAAAAAAAAAAAAAAAAAAAAAAAGGTATATACAAATACGAGCTGGTTAAAATTCTTAAGCCAAAATAACTGTAGCGTATTACAGGAGCTTAAGTACTGAAATGTAACGTTCGAAATATGAACAACGAAAGTAAGTCATTACAACTTTCGGACACATGCGAATATTCGCTGTATTGTGGTGTCAGTGGTGACGGTTATGGTGGGTACATTGTATTTACTTAGTAGTATAAAACTCCAACCAGACGTGTATCTAGAGAACAACGGTTCAATGTATGTATTTTATAAAGTCCCCCGGAAGAGGGCATGTTAGACATAATGCTCCCGGAAGAGAGCCTCTCGTTCGACGAGAGTAACCGTGGTAATGCTATGCTCCCGGAAGTGAGCCTCTCGTTTGACGAGAGTACATGTGGTAATGATATGCTCCCGGAAGTGAGCAGTCATGGTATAAGTCGTTTGACGCCACATGTGGTGAATAGCACACCAGCCATAGGGATGATGTCAATATTTACAAAAGGTAATCGAACATGTAGTTCCCGAGGTGTGACAAATGAGACAAGTGGTATTTGGAGTACTGAAGAACGTTTGCAAAGTTCTACTTTGTTAGATGGGTGATTAAGTCACAGATAAATGGTTTGATATGAAACCAAATAAGGTGTATTCAGGTAACAAAAATGTAAAATCTATGTTTAGCCAATGGTTGAAATGAACCAGTATTACAGTATGTGGCTACTGATATTGTTGCTTTGTGTGAAACAACATTATTTTGTTTTATGTCAGGAATGGGTTCCATGAGCTAAAAATGAGCTCGCCGATCACATGAGTACATGTATATGTACAGATAGTGATGATGGTACATATCGAAATGTTTCTTTGTTTTGAATAGTTTATGTGGTTGTAGATTGTTTTTTATAAATTATTACACAAAGGTTCTAGATTTAAATCAAAACGGTGGGTATCCTATACGGAAGTTACAAACGTTTTTCCACCCAAGTCGGCAGGGTAAAATAACTAGATAGTATCCCCACCTAGGCTAACTTCAGACTGTTTTGAATAAAATTATAACGAACACGTCTCATGTTCTTTGTAGATACCCAATGAAAATCGTAGTCTTTTTTGGCTTCTTGTATGTGAATGAACATACAAAAATGAAATGGTTGTTGTAAGTGCATGTAGAGGAAATAATGGAATTTTCGGAATCGAGCCTTTATTGTTAAATATAATAGCATTAAGGATTTGTTTTACATGTACTAAGTGATGCGTTTAAGTCATATAGTAGTTACTACGAGTACGAATGTAACTAGATACATGTACATTACTACTAGGTACATGAAATGTATAATATGTGTGATACATGAAAGATAATATCTGTACGATATGTGTGATACATGAAAGGTAATATCTGTACGATATGTGTGATACATGAAAGGTAATATCTGTACGATATGTGCGATACATGAAAGGTAATATATGTACGATATGTACGATACATGAAATGTAATATTTGTATGATATGTGCGATACATAAAATGTAATGTTTGTATATGTGTCATGCATGAAATGTAGAATTTGTATGATATGTGTATTACATTCTTAAATCATTTTTGAACAGGTATTGACTTCAAAGATACCGATCATACAATGTTGGCTAGAGAAGGAATTGATGAGAATACACAATATTTCAGCATTTTCGTATGGATAGTTATATTGTGCAATTCAAAGCAGATACTACAGTGACAAAGTATAGTGGTTGTTTCAGTTGTTTTCAAAAGTTCTGTGATAGTAAATCATTATCTGAAAAGCCTGTTTCTTAAATGTGAGTGTCGCTGTGTTTAACACTTATTCCGGACGAAGGAACATCCGTTAGTGTTTGTGACGTCAGCCCTATATTAGATCAATTGGATGAAGTCAATTTATGGTTTCGACGATCCTAGGAACAATGTCATCAGTACAAGGAGCTTGTTGACGCTACAGAGAAGTTGCGTTCTGATAGAATGACAGTTTTTAATGCCAGTATGTTACAATCATTGTTTGCACAGTAAGCGAGATATGAATTTGGTAAATCTCAGAGACTCGTTTTGTTGTAGAGTGTTTCTTCGTTTCAACAAGATTAATTTATTCAATTGTACTGATCTCATGTTAAATATACATTCATAAAAATGTACCATTTTGTGATCAGGAAAAGGAACAGTAAGATAGACAATTATATGGAGGGAAAATATGTTCTTATAACTAAAGGTTATTCAAATGTTTGTTGTTATATAATGTTGCATATTGCATGCGTCCTATCGGTCTCACCGTGGTACAAGAGTAATATTTCTTTCGACATATTCAAAATTTAAAGCTGTGAACGCATGTGTTGCGTGCGAGCGGGGCAAGTTCTGTCTGTCGCAAACAGAATGGGGGTTTCGGACTGATATGTAAACGACACGGTCCAAAGCCGAAGATGATAGCATAGTTCATTTTATAGCAACGATGCTAAATAATATCTAGAAATTAGGTTTATGATAATAATCGGAATTGAAAATAGAATTTGACGTTGTACTTCTTCTATACTTTGTAATTTTCTATAAATGCGTTCTCGCCAACGCTAACTAAAACGGTGTTGTAGTTTTGTGTCAAGTAAGGTGTTGAGACCTATTTAAGATTTTAAATAAGTGATACAGCCGACACAGATGGATAAGTGTATAGAATGCATATTTTGAATACTACTAGTATATTATACTTGTTCCAATGCAAAGATTTGACATTATCATTTTTTCTGTGAAAATGACCAAAAACCTGACTCACGTATAACGTAGGCGTACACAATGTGTCGTCATAGCTTAAAGCGTAAGGAAGGGTACAGAGTAGTGATCAAACGGTAATGTTATCTTATCAGAGTGCTGGAACGAGGCAATCAGTCTGGATACCAAGTAGATCATGATATTGTATCTATAATTATCAAAGTAGCATATTGGCTCAAAATCACCTAAAAAGTTTTAAAGAAGAAAAAAAATCTACCGGTATTGTTTTGTAGATAATAAATAAAACCTTCTGCAATTTCGTTTTTGTGCTTTTCTAGTTATTCAGTTTCGTAATCACAATTATATCTTGTTTTTGGCATAGGGGACTACTTATGATGTCAAAATGGTACTTTTTATACTTTTCAACGACTTCCTTAAATTTGAGTGCGAGACAACCCCACGCACCTCGCGATAAGTGCTGTACGTAATAGTTAACAACAATGAGATATCAGAAAACATGCTACATCCTGTATAATCAAACTGCACAGACTGAATACAACAAAAGCTCTATATGTTAAAAAAATATAGCAATTCTTAAATTACCCCGCGACGTTTAATGCACAAAATTAACTGTAACAAATCTTTCTAAAGCCATATACTTTGTAAATTCTTGTAGAAATTAGTAACTTATAAATACCCTGTATATATTTATCTTAATCACAATTCTTGTTTTATAATATTATGCTCTTCAGAAAATATTTTAACTTCTGCTTACTGTCTGTTTGTTTATAATAGTGCTTCCTATAAGGATATGTATTTATGTTTTGCGCAATAAATATTTTGTATTATTGCATTGTATAGTTTATTTATTGCGTAATGTTGAACTACTTCACACACCCAGCCCAATGGAGATAACCCGACTCGACTTTAATTAAGGCGGTCACCTTTCGAACTTCATGAAGCTTTTTTTTAATTTTTCCTAAGTTAAATCACTTTTATCTGTATCATCGCATGTATATAAATATTTTATATTTTGTTTAATTTCTTTGTAACTAACTTACAGTACTGTATACAAGTACAAACACACAAAAGATTAACGGCTACTAGTATATGATTCTGGATGGTCCCTATTTTAGGATGTACAGTATAATCTAAGTTCATCAAATGCTGTCGGGACTGTCTCACTCAGGAACTATGCTTTCATTGGTAGAATACGGCATTACGCTTTCCAATAGAATGTTCAGTAAAAGAGGAAGTAACACATAAACAAACAAAGGAAAGATTAGAAATTAATGATTGATCATGAAGACACTGTCTTTGGATCGTGTGTACTAATTAATCTAGCCGACTTTTTATTGAAATGAAAGAACATACCATAAAACCTCTTCAATTCGACCCTATCTCCCATTCTTCCTAACACACTCTCTCCTTCATTCCCATTCCCCTCTCTCTCTCCTATTTCATTTCCATTTTCTATGCATCTATCTCTCTCTCAACCTCTCCCACCCCTCTCTCCTACACTCTCTCTACTCCACATCCCTCTCTCCTCTCTCCGACCCCTCTCCCCTCCCTCTCTCCACCTATCTCTCCTCTCTCCTCTCTCCTCTCTCCTCTCTCTTCTCTCCACCTATCTCTCCTCTCTCCACTTATCTCTCCCCTCCCTCTCACCTCTCTCCACCTATCTTTCCTCTCTCCTCTCTCCTTTCTCCACCTATCTGTCCTCTCTCCACCTATCTCTCCTCTCTCCACCTATCTCTCCTATATCCTCTATCCTCTATCCTCTCTCCACCTATCTCTCCTCTCTCCTCTCTCCACCCATCTCTCCTCTCTCCTCTCTCTCCACATATCTCTCCCCTCCCTCTCTCCTCTCTCCACCTATTTCTCCTCTCTCCACCACTCTCTCCTCTCTCCACCTATCTCTCACCTCCCTCTCTCCTCTATCCGCCTATCTCTCCCCTCCAACTCTCCTCTCTTCACATATCTCTCCCCTCCCTCTCTCCTCTCCCCACCTACCCCTCCTCTCTCCACCTATCTCCCCTCCCTATCTCCATCTATCTCTCCGCTCTCCACCTATCTCTCCTCTCTCCACCTATCTCTCCTCTCTCCTCCCACTCTCTCCACCTATTTCTCCTCTCTCCGCCTATCTCTCCTATCTCCACCTATCTCTCTATTCTCTCCTCTCTCTACCAATCTCTCCCCTCCCTCTCTCCTCTCTCCACCTATCTCTCCTCTCTCTCCTCTCTCTCCTCTCCACCTATCTCTCCCCTCCCTCTCTCCTCTCTCCACCTATCTCTCCTCTCTCCTCTCCTCTCCCCTCCCTCTCTCCTCTCTCGAACCTATCTCTCCTCTCTCCACCTATCTCTCCCGTCCCTCTCTCCACTCTCCACCTATCTCTCCTCTCTCCACCTATCTCTCCTCTCTCCACCTATCTCTCCTCTCTCCACCTATCTCTCCTCTCTCCACCTATCCGCCTATCTCTCCTCTCTCCGCCTATCTCTCCTCTCTCCTTTCTCCACCTATCTCTCCTCTCTCCCCCCTCTCCCCTCCCTCTCTCCTCTCTCCACATATCTCTCCTCTCTCCTCCCCCTCTCTCCACCTATCTCTCCTCTCTCTCTCCACCTATCTCTCCTCTCTCCACCTATATCTCCCCTCCCTCTCTCCTCTCTCCACCGCCTCTCTCCACCTATCACTCCTCTCTCCACATATCTCTCCTCTCCTCTCTCCACATATCTCTCCTCTCTCCTCTCTCCACCTATCTCTCCTCTCTCCGCCTATCTCTTCTCTCTCCTCTCTCTCCTCCCTTTCTTCTCTCTCCACCTATCTCTCCTCTCTCCTCTCTCCACCTATCTCTCCTCTCTCCTCTCTCCACCTATCTCTCCTCTCTCCACCTATCTCTTCTCTCTCCAACTATCTCTCCTCTCTCCTCTCTCCTCCCCCTCCTCTCACCCCTCCCTCTCTCTACTTTCTACCATCCCTCTCCCTTCATTCTCTCGCGTACTGAATGAGGATGCGCAAAACACGATGTAAACAAAACAACACCAAACACATTGCGTCAAACCTAAGGCAATATTACGAGGGTGTTCCAAAATTACGCAAAAAATCGCTCTGAAATCTTCATCTCAATCGATCGATATTGCTGATCATTTTCCGCGTATTTATTTTAAGACTCGCTCATGGAAAACTATACAAAAAGAAAACAAACCGATTTCATGTTTCGATAATCCACTAATAAATTGCAATAAGCAAGATCTGCTGAGGTACCATGCAGAGAGGTGAGAGGGAGGGGAGAGATAAGTGGAGAGAGGAGAGAGGAGAGATAAATACAAAGGATACTTTAACTTACACGTACGACAGTCGACAAAATAGACCTATATAGTACTGAATTAATCAACAGTCGATATAGAGAAACTCGGGTCACTGTCCGGTGAGAACAATGTTATCAGGCGAGGTGATATCGTCCGGGTGGCGAGCCTTTGGCGAGTCACCCCGGACGATATTGCCGAGTCTGATAACATTGTTCGATCCGGACAGTGACCCGAGTTTCTATTTATCATGCAACCAGCACCACGGAACAAGTAAGGGGCGTAATTCCTCATTTTTTAAAGTTACAACCGAGTTGTGGGTTTTAGTAGATCCAATAAACCCGCCGATTAACACAATTCAATGTGCTTCCGCGAAACAAAATAGTTCTCAATTCTACGCTGCTTAACAAAAGAAATATTAAAAAATAAAACATTTCAATTATATATTCAGAAAGGGAAATCTTAGTAAATGGTATTACCAAATAACTACATTGTGTCATAATAGTAGAATAAAATTTCGCTCATGAATTTATAAAGTTTTTTGAATGAATCATCAATGACGTACGTGTGTGAACAAGGTCGTTTACTACGTCATAAATCCTTCTGTTATTCTTAACAATGCCTTGGAATAAATATAAACATGGACTATGTGAAACACTGGGTTGTTTGCGGTAACTGTCAGTGCAAAATTGAATTCCGGACGGGGGAAATAACTTCAAGAATGAACAGTTTATACAAGCTTACTCGTCTTAGTTAAGTTGGTGGGTGGAGAATGGCAGTAGGGAGACCTCAATGCTTGGAAAATCGATGGAAATAGAATATGGTAAGACATTGATCTTGTTGAAGAGCCTAGTATATTTTTTATGTTTTACCTATGTATGAACCGTATGTACACTGAATCTAACAATGATTTAACTGACCCACTTAGTCTTAAGATTCGCCAAAAATTTCCGACTTTTTTCATTTTCAATGATTTTGTATGCGCATCGTATCGAGTCTTCAAATGAGTTCAAAATTGCATTTTGTCCAGTGTATTTGATGTGGAACCGTTGTCTATGCATACTCTTTATGTTTATTTATCTTTGATGATCCTATGCCAGTGGATTTATGTGTGTTTATTGTTTTTTCAGGGCCTTTCCCAAACTATTGATCCGAAGATGACCCGTATGAATTCAAGAAAAAATACACTAGCGTAGCCCTACGTCATGGCGAAGAAATATTGCTGATGTTGGTTGTAAACTAAACTTTGAATAAATATTAGCTATCAAATGTATATTTTTGTAGTTTTCAATAATATGTAGGTCAATTTTAGACGGAATGAGAAATGGGAAAATAGTCCGTGATTTGTGGGCGGAGCCAAAAAGTGTTCTCAGGCTACTAGCAGCCTATTGACCTGAGAACACATACTGTTCTCAGGTCATGTGTTATCAGGCAGTTACCATGGCAGTTGCATGATAAATTACGAGTAATACTTGAAATATATGATACTGCTGTGTCACGCCTGGTAATCACTGGCACCACCACATTTCGTTATGTGTACAAAATGTTCCAATGCGACTTCCGTTATAGTGCCAATCCACAGAAATTGTTGACAATGGCGAGTATTTTTCTTTACTAGAGACATCTAAGCTCGGATTTTATCAATCGGGGAATGTAGTGCTATGCATATATGTCCAAACTTTGTTGGAAAAGTGCAATATTCAGAATAAAAGCAGAATCTGATCTTTTAGAGCTCGCACAAAATGTGCGGTTAGAGTGTTGATCAGACCAAAATGTGAATTTTATGACAAGTTTTCCTGATTATGCATGTTATAGCTACTAGTTTTAATAGTATACGATACTTATTGATATTTGAATGTGTTATGCTAAATGTAGACCTTTGTAAGGTTAAATATGATGACGTATGTCCTATTTTTTAACCGTTGTGGCTCCAATCACTTCGTTGTAGTCCCAACACGGCGTTGTGATTCCCAGCAAAATATAGTAAATAACGAGGAATATAGATAGTTAGACAAATGCATGTCAATTATTCGAAAGTGAACCAAAAATACCCAGGAAAAACTTACGACGAATATTATTTGGAATAATTTTATCGTTACACTATTACTGAAAAGTGAAAACAAATGATATAATGCCATAATATGTTAGCTGTTAAGCTTTGAAGTGTTTTGATATGCGCTCAATCATACCTGGAAGAAATAAAAAAAATATGTTATGGTTCAAGTACTGGAAATGTCGAATGCTACGAATTTCTTACAAACTTGATCTAACAATCTTACTAAAGTAGGCACATAGTTTTATTTATGTAATTGACCAGTTTCACGACAAAGTTTATTAACACTGGTCGATGATTGCCGAATGTACTAGTTAGTGTTTTGAAACTATACGCTGGTACAAATCGAATACAAATGTACGTCTAGGGTTAGTTTAACAAAAGTTACAACCTGCATGTAATGCGGTGGGATATGTTTCTGTGCACACACTAAGGTAGTTACAGCGAATGCCGATGTGTTGCTTTTCAGTTAGACATAAGTTTGACTAGCGTTGTGTATAAGTTTCGCATTGTCATGGACGCTACACACATGGTTATACGTACTCTTGTGTAATGTGTATGACCATGTGCGTTAAGCATAATCATGCTAGGATCGACCAAGTAACAAATAATTATGCCAGCGTTTTGCATGCACTTGCCAATTGTTCAGGTACACGTAAGTGTAAACATATGACATGTAGTGTTACAAGGTCGTAAGAAAATAACGCATAGTTGATCATTTAGTAATCATCAGGTAAGACCGTATTTAAACTTTTCCAATGTAACTGTATTTATAAGCCGTTCAATGTTCATTTGGAGTTATTAAAACATGTAACAAGAGAAGGTATTGTTACTTAACTATGTTTGCAGTTGTCTCAACTTGAAGCACATTCTTTCAGTTAAATAAATACGTCACGAGCCCTCTTAAACAGATCTGCATGGTGTCGAAGTACATTTGTATATAATAATGCATTGTGTATTCGTTTAAAAGCAGATTTTAACCTTTTTTTGTAGGGGTAAACTAATAATGAACACAACCATGCCGAACAATGTCTTTACTTGCCAGTCAGCTTTCTGCTGAAATATGGCAGGCATATGTGTTCCTCCGTCCGGATTTGAACTGCTATTTTACAATTATAGTACACACGTTAGCACTAACATTTAAGTACAAGTGTCATTAATTTCAATGGATTATTCACATATATACATGTTGCGTTTTAGGTAGATATATAAAGTAATGTTCAAAATGACAATTAAGGGCCTTGTTTACAAAAATGACAGAATATCCGTAAGTATTTGAGCGTTGTGGTTGATGTTGCTCACCCAAGTATAAATTCATGTAAAATAATATCAAATATATACGGTTCAAGTATAATGAAAACATCAACACACGTACATTAGAAATCTCTTTATTTTGCTGAGAATCACAACACAGTATTGGGACTACATCGTAGCGATTGGAACCACCACGGTTTAAAAAATAGGCATGGGTCATCAAACATGACCTTTGAAATGTCGATAATGACAGAAAAACATCCAATTGTCAATAGCTATCGTATGCGTTAATTACTAGTAGCTATAACATGCATAATCAGTAAAATTTGTCATAAAATCCAGGTTTTGGTCTGATCAACACTCTGACTGCACATTTTGTGCGAGCTCTAAAAGATCAGATTCGGATTTTATTCTGACTATTATGCGTTTACAACAAAGCCTAGACATATCTGCATAGCACTACATTCCCCGATTTTAAAAATTCCGGCCTAGATGTCTTTAGTAAAGAAAAACAAATTATTTCACTCACCGTTTTCAACATTTTTTGCCGATTGGCACTATAACGGAAATAGCATTGGAACATTTTGTACACATAACGCGATTGTTGTGGTGCCAGTGATTACCAGGCGTGTGTGTTCTAGTTTTGAAGCTCTGAAGCTAGAATTTCCGCCACAAATTTTTTACCTGAAAAAAATCCCCCCAAATTCGAGCAATACATTTTAGACTTACAAGTCGACGAAGCTCAACTGTTGACCGTGGCCTCAAATTTGGCCGCGTGACCTGCGCATATAGGCAAAAGTGTATGCGTCAATACCCGTGTAGATATACTATACTTATTGAATTATTTGCCTACAATTAAACACTAAGTCATCTAGAACTATAAATACACTAGATGCGCATATACTGAATACCTAATGACATATTGGAAATACCTGCCAAGTGCCACATAACAAAACTAAAGAAAAGATAGCTAACTCTAATTATCTCGTTCAGAACCTAAGTGTTAGTGAGAACGCTGAGCATCACCAACGTACTTGTACCAAATTGAAATACAGTAGCTCGGGGGCATTTCAGGTTCCATAATGCTAAAGGATAGAGTCTACAATTTAGCCGAACCGATAACAAATTACCTATGCAATAAACACAAATCTACCCACTAAAGCTGGGCAATTTCGTTATAACAGCCTAACTGTACTTTCACACTTTTAAAAGCGTGTATATTATGATGACACTCCATACCCCAATATAAATCAGGTCAGACTCAGGGCCTTTTTCTAGTTTAATATATATATTAATAAGGCTCGTACAGAGCATTCAATGCATGCGAGACGACAACAAAAAAAGATTTACAGTAGAGACAAAAAGGCTCTATGAACTGTCCGTGTGTACATCGATAAATAATGCTTACAGTGCTTTGATTCAGAATGTCGAGCAAACGGGAACCTGTCGATCGGTCGTTTCGTATACTGTTGAAAATCGTCGGTTGTATTGTACACTCCTATTGTTTATGGTGTTAATTGGTCAATTAATATATATTTGATCTATTATGCATGTAACTGTGTGTATATAGTTGTTATTCGCACGTATTGTCACGATGTATTTAAGTTTATTTATTGCTTTTAAAGGTATTATTTACTATAATTAAGGATAATTTTTGAGCATTTAAATGACAAACTTCAGCCTAATTTCCGAAATAAATGGCCATATAGAATGTTAGTAGAGAATTTTATAAAATAGTTATAAAAAATATTTTTAATAAAAACTGTATTGTAACCATGGAGTGATATACTGCATGTACATGTATAACTCCATAGAGGTTATATCTTAGCAAATAATATGTTATATTTTTGTAAATTACCAATAGCTGCGAGTCATACAACGTATACATTGTGGCTATTAATTATATTTATTTGTATGAAGTCCCAAATGCTTATAATCGTATGTATGTAAGCTCATGAGCTAGAAGCATATAACAAAACATAATAATGTGTATATATATATTTTGATTTTTTTTTCATATATACTGTGTATTACATACATGTATATACAATTAAGAATGAATACAACACATCATTACAGTGTAAGAATGTCAGTCAGCATATCTGAAATAAAATTTTACATTTTACAAAGAGCAGGAAACAAAATTAAATATGCACAGCGACATTTTATACAAACCATAGAGCACAATAAAATCACAGGCACATGGTTTCAAATTATCCTAGTGTACTATCTGAGTGTACCCTAAGTGTAGGGGATACTCTGAGATAAGTTGAAACCATGTGTCTACGAATTAAATATGAACATTTTATACAGAATGATATTTTAACCATTTCATCGTAACTAAAACATAAATGTTCAATTTTCACAAATTCCAACAGTACTCATAATTTGTACATCTAATATCAAAGATCATACAAAAAACGAATATTCTTTGCTAATATACAGGTATGTGTACTTGTAATGTTTGTTCACTAATTAGTTATTTTAAAATTATCATACATGCATGTAGACTAGTAAATAAGGATCAGGAGGAATACTGAATGTACATTTTCTGTACTTTTACATTTATCTATAGTTATATTTATTAACAAATTAACCCTTGTTTAATTTGTTCTATTAATTTATATGTTCAATTTATTAAGACTCGCGAACAACATAATTATCTTATTATCGTACCAAACATACATTAATTACAATAATAGACCACTGATATATACAAATACAATAGGGTGTACGAAACAACCGACGATTTTCAACAGTATACGAAACGACCGATCGGAAATGTACGAAACAACTGAAATTTACAGTGTACGAAACTACTAGTGTACGAAACGACTGTAATCCGAGCAAACAGCCATAGCATACAGCGCTTTGATTCAAGATGTCGAGCAAACAGTTATTGTTTACAGTGCTTTGATACAGAATGTCGACCCAAACAAGCAATGCTTACAGTGCTTTGATTTAGAATGTCGAGCAAACAGACATTGATTACAAGTAACAGCGCTTTAAATCAGAATGTCAAGCAAACAGTCACTGCATACAGTGCTTTGATTCAGAATGTTGAATGCGTCATCGAATGCAATCAGGTACAACTACCTGATGCAATAAAGGTCTGTATTGACCGGATCAGACGGAATCAAAACGTTCAGTTAGACATGAGTTAAGCAGGGACCTATTACCATTGCACAGATCTCGCTAAAATAAATGTGGTTATTTTTAAGCAATAACCATGATTATTGAACACTTCACATACATGCTATCTTTTGCGGAGCATAAATGTTAATAAATTACATGTACATGTACATTTTTATATTAATTCTATAGATTGAGACATGAAAATGATGGATACATGAAAAACCCTTTTATCAGTGAGGTGTGCAGAGTGCAAGTTTTACATGCAGAACCCACAGTTAACGAAGGATCCACAAGGTCGAGACGACGCTACAATATCACAAACAATTTACCTCATCCCGTTCAGTGGGTATATCACTGATGCAACATACATTTATATATTAATCTGTAATATTGTTCACCTGTGTAACTTTATCAAATACGATTCAAAGTGATTTGGGGAGCAGTTTGGTTGAGCCAGAACCGCAAATGTCATCAATACAAACAGTGCACAATGATTTACACCGCGCAATGAATGGGAAACTTCAAAATTGAAGATCAATTGGTATATTTGGGATAGTCAAACTATTGATGAAATTGATATCATGTTCATTAATCAACAAAACTATCATGAATGACGGCAACACAAAAATCTTCAAGCTTCGTTTTACATTTCTAACCTGATAACGCTATGATGTGCAAAAAATAAAAGTTAAGTATTTGCATGTTTTGAATCAACGCGGAAAGATAAAACACGAATCAATGTTTGGACGATTTTACATTCAGTTTACTCGTATTTTTCATTCACTGAAATACAAGGTTATCAACATAAGTTGAATAACATATCAGTCATTTCAAAGAACTAAATATACATAGATTAGACACTCAATTGAAAACGGAGAGGAAGTGCAAAATAGCAAATAGCAGATTTTGTTATTTTGCTGAAACGGTTTTGTTTCACGGTCATCCTTTTTTAATGACCAATTCTCATTTTGAAGAGTTAAGTTCCTTCTACTGCATGACGTAACTTAATTTTTTACCGATTATAAGATTAAAAAAAAATTGTTTGAATGAGTCAAATTGGGTAATTTCCGATTTGAATTTCCTTAAAAATGAGAGTATGTCTGGCGCTTTGCTTACATCTGTTTTATTCCTTGATTGATTTCAATAAATTAGGTACAAAAATGTATCATGTTAAAGCTGAATAATAAATCCATTGCATAAATTTATTGGTTTTTGCCTACGTACATTAAAACAGGAGATATAAGGTATTAAGAACAAATGAGATTTTGCGAGATTTCAGAGGACTGTCGCGAGATATTGTGAGATTTTGTTCATTTTTCCAACCATTGTATATTTAGATCTTTGGTCATTTTTATCCATTTGTGAAATTACTAAACGCAAGTAGTCATATATACTTGATGACCCTAAAAAACCACTTATTTTACTTATTGAAAAAAAATTCAAACATGTGTAGGGGTGTTTACTAGCATAATTATATAAGTACTTAAAGTGGTCAATACAACCCTACGAAATAAAATTGTTTAAATAAACAAATGTATAATACCATAACGAATATGTATGATTAATTAGATCCAGTACTCTTTGTAATTAGTACAAAACAAATCCATTTATTTAAACCATTATCTTTCATCAACATATTCTTCACCACAAATCATAGTCTGAGGACTATTTTAGCTGAATCTATGTGATTCAGCTTTATAAAGCTGAAACTGTGTCTTTCAGTTTTTATATTGCTGAAACTGTCTTTCAGCTTTCTTATAGCTAAAACTAGGCATTTCAGCTTTTTTTATAGCTGAAACTAGGCATTTCAGCTTTTATATAGCTGAAACTATGTCTTTCAGCTGTTATATAGCTGAAACTAGGTCTTTCAGTTTTTATATAGCAGAAACTAGGTCTTTCAGTTTTTATATAGCTGAAACTAGGTCTTTCAGTTTTTATATAGCTGAAACTATGTCTTCCAGCTTTTTTATAGCTGAAACTAGGCATTCCAGCTTTTTTATAGCTGAAACTAGGCATTTCAGCTTTTTTATAGCTGAAACTAGGCATTTCAGCTTTTTTATAGCTGAAACTAGGCATTTCAGCTTTTTTATAGCTGAAACTAGGCATTTCAGCTTTTTTTATAGCTGAAACTAGGCATTTCAGCTTTTTTATAGCTGAAACTAGGTCTTTCAGCTGTTTGACAGCTTGGACTTGGACTGATCTCTACTTTTCGACAGTTTGGATATCGATGGGTTGGCGGAAAACTATTGTAACTCCCTATGTTTTATATTGGAGTTACACTAGTATTCCGCCAACCCATCGATATGGACTTTCTACTTTTTGACAGCTGAAACGTTAAGTTAATTTTCTCGTTCAGTTGTGTGTTGGACATTATGTCGTGTAATTGTCGTATGTGATGTTTTTTTATGTTTTCTATGCTCGGATGTTAAGTTGAGTGCTGCCTTCCCTGTCCGATTTTTTCTAACGTTATTACCTTTTTGACTGACTACTGATGTACGGGGATGCTTTAAAAATGAACAACCGAATAGGCCTTTGACTGCATATTTATCTGTAATTCATCGTAAATTGCTCTATTTTAAAACTAGTTTTGAATGAACATGCAATTAAATTGAAACACAATATACCAAACATAAATATTAAACGATGTACATATACAGTAATTTTCTTGTACCCTGAAGAGGAGTATTAAAATGAAACTGACAAACAGTTGCAATGTGAATTTGTATTATTTTCTCTCATTTAATACCTGACAATTTGACTTTATTCTTTATTGCCCGATATCGGGTAAATTATCATTATTAAAATAATTTATTTTACGAGCTGGTGGCTGATCACACACGTTGCTTAGCAAGGCAAACGATGTATCCACTTCGAAGGCGAACACTAGGGTGGGTGTCTTAACCACAATTTGATGTACATACTTGTAAATTTCAAAGGTAATGGGGTATGTGCGTCGGCAAATTGTTCTGTGATAAGGTTGCAGTTTTCCGTATATATAGTGTAATGTTACATTGGTAACGTCGTTACTTCGTAGCGTGATACAAAGATACAAAAAGATACAATTAGTAGGTGCTAGATCAATTCTTATGATATGATTACTTACCGGGTAGACATGTGGTTTGTTGTATTTTCTAGGAATCGCTATAATCGGCCCTTTCAGCCCACGTACTGATATCATAATACCCGCAAGCATTTTAAAGTAGTTTCATATTAGCAAAAAAGAATATACATTTGTAATAATTGCATTGAGACATCCTCAAGCCACCTAGATTGTAATCAAACACGAGATCTATTGTCAATGTGACAGTTGAGAGTTATAATATCAACCTTCCAATCGTGAAAGCTCGGCCATTTCCGTTTATCTCCGGTAAATAATGTCTATTGCAATGCATAAAGGCCGAGGTGATCAGAATGATCAACCTTCGGGTGGAAACGACATGTTTCATGGAAACTCGTTTCATCGGCGGAAATTACATAGAAAGCAACATAATTATGTACTTATACCCACATGTTTGTACTAACATAAACCTTCGTGGTCAAGCGTTTCACTGAGCCATCAGGTTTCCGATATTTATATAAGCGCCAATGTCTATTGACAAAGAAGATCAGCATCTTCCAGGCGAAATCATTGCAAACGTCCATTTAGTGTCAGAAGAATGCATACATTACTTTCTTATAACAACATTAACGCTAATATTGTTTACTAAAATGCTAGTAATTATCTCACAGATGCTATCGGCGATAGATCGATAAACCTGCGCGATGTACATGTATCGATATCTTACAAAGAACAGGACAGAGAAAGTTTATTGATTCGATCCAGATACATATCAGATTATTATCTCTAAATGCCAAATGTTTCCAATGATTTAATGCTGTATTGTTATGTTACACATTACAATGTACTTGTTTGTCAGATAGAAAACTCATCAATGGAATAGAAATAAAGAAAAACGTAAACAAATAAACAAAAACAAAGAAGAGAATCATACGATCGAGTGTGGGTTCGATCAGTATATTCTTCCCAGCCACGACACACCAATTTGCAAAATCGTTTTAAAATGGCACTGGTGTCGTTGACTTGCTTCACGCTCTGTTTGTCTATAGTTATGCACCTATCAATGTTTTCCCACAGGGGGGAGCGGCGGGCATACACGGGACTTTTGACAGAAGGCTGTACCCGATAGGTAGGAATTTGACAGACAGAATGGTGCCGAGTCCCGGGAAATTTTGACTTTGGTCGAAATTTTGATCCCGGTGGGTATATATATTTATCTTTATTAATGTCTCATCAATGTACATATACAATTATTATAAAACATCATAAAAATCCATATACCGGTAGTTATATATACATTGCCATTCTATACAGAATTATAAGAGACAGTGGTACATAATTATCATACATATTATCACAGTTTAACTTAATTACATAGTTTAAATCCAAAACACCACCGTTAATCTATCCTTAAAAGCTGCATTAAAACACTAGTAAAAAACTGAATTTTGTAAATATGGTACTATTGCACTAATTAGAAAATGAGTGTAAGAAAACGTATGTATAGTTTATTCAAGAAAAAGGCAAATATGCCTATCATTCTACAAATATATACAATTCCACATAATTTACAATGGTTAATGGTGACATTATTAGCATATTCAGGTATAATTGTATCAAATATATTGATATAATAATAAGCAATATAATCAATTTGTAAGTTTTAACTTTATCATGCAACATAATCGGTTTAAATGTATGGTACATATATATACTCCTACTGTAATTGTAGTTATTCAATGAACACATATACATATATACAAAGTGAGAGAGAGTTATTAAAGTGAAATATACTACAGTACTAATTAAAATCATACATGATTGTCTTGCGTCTTATTTCGAAACTTTTCTGTAAGAACATAGATAGGTTTTTCTGGATAGTCTTATTATCAGATTTTAAAAAGTTTTTCTGGATAGTCTTATTATCAGATTTTAAAAGTTCAACAAATTTTGGTACATTTGGATGATTCCAGAAATATCGTTTAATATGACATTTTCTTATTTCGTGATATAGGGGACATTCTAATAAAAAGTGAAATTCGTCTTCTAGGGTATGACATGTATGACATTTTCTTTCATCGTATGGGATTTTATGTGGCTTGTGCCATCTTCCGGCCTCAACCTCTAACCTGTGTGCTGAGACACGGAATCTAGTGAGCGCAAACCTGTTTTTATCAAAATTAATGTTATCTAAGTAAGAATGAAAGTTGAAACTACAGAATAATTTATAAGTTCTTGCCCTTGTCGAATTTTCTACTTCGTTATTCCAAATTTGTAAATAATTATCTTTTACTCTTTGTTTAAAAATAGACAGAAACAATTTACTGTTAGCGACATTCTGATTAATCCATACCTCTGAAAACCCTGAAGTATCTAAAATATGTTTAACGGACTTTGCCCAAGATTTCTTATTTGGATACAATTCCAAGTCTTTAATCATCATATTGTAGGTAGCTTTAATGTATTTTGTATCTGAGCACTGTACAACTTTTAACCAATATCTAATAACATTAACTAAACATGTAATTTTAAGTGGGTATCGCCCTAATTCTCCATATATAAAATTATTCTGTGTTTGGGATCTAACGCCCATAATTTCTTTTAAAAATTGTAATTGGATGCGTTCTATTTGTATTACGTCATTGATACCCCATATCTCACTCCCAAAACAAAGTACAGGTATAATTAATTTATCAAATAAGTCTAACTTATGGCTCACACTCATTGATGGAAATTTTAAAAAATAAGATTTTAGCATGTACAAAGATTTTAGCGCTTGACCAGAAAGGGATTCATAAGTTTTTATGAAAGAGCCGCCAGTAGTAAAAACTATTCCAAGATATTTAAAATTATTGACTAGATCTATTTCAATTTCTTTATCTTCATATAAAAATCTAATGTTTTTTCTAAGAGAATCTGCTTTTCTGAAAACTAGAATTTTTGTCTTATTTATGTTAACTGTCAATTTCCATCTATTACAATATTCTTCTAGTAAATGTAAGCCCTTTTGCAACCCACTTTCTGTTTCTGAAATGATAACAATATCGTCTGCATACAGTAATAAAAATATGTGTAATGTGTCTATCTCAACTCCTTTAAACCCGTTCAAAACAAAATACTCTTCAATATCATTTAAATACATAGCAAATAAAAATGGGGATAAACTTTCTCCTTGTCTAACACCTAACATACATGTAAATTCATCACTTAACTTGTTGTTATACTTTACGCGACACGTTGTTTTGTAACCCTCATATATCGACTTTACAATATTAAACATTTACCACGAATACCTAACTTGACCAACTTATACCATAGAATGTCTCTAACAATATAATCAAAGGCTTTAGTAAAATCAATAAAAGCTGCATACATTTTCTTATTGTCATTTATCAGGTGGTTAATTAAAGAATGTAAGACAAAAACATTATCTGTGGTACTCATATGTTTTCTGAAACCAGATTGAGCCTCTATATATACATTATAGCACTCTGCCCAATCAGTGAGTCTATTATTTAAAACTTTCGTAAACAATTTACTAAGAGTACTTAATAAAGTTATGCCCCTATAATTACCAGGGTCTACGTATCTACATATGATTAGATCATGTGTAGTTTGATTAACGGAGGTGTTTTTGTTGAGAAATAAGAAGAGAATATACAACTAATTAAGACACATTGACATTATCTACATATTAAAAAGTAATTTGCGATCTAAAATGAATTCAGGACCTGTGCTTAGCACATGTACAAATCTAAATAAAATATTTACAACTATTATAATTACTATTTAGTCAATAAAAATTGACGTTTTTGTAATATAAAAGAACAGGTTTTGGCACAACTACGTATCAAGTCTGGATTTGAAAACAGAACACAGTATTTTTCCAGATCAGACAAGTGGTAAAAATTAACATTACATTCATTTGCTTTTAATAATAACTCTTACCTTATGTTATCATAGACAGAGCACAGCAAGAGTACATGTAATTCGTTTTCTATAACACCATTAGCACAAAACGGACACGTCCTAGACTCCTCTGGTAAACCTTCATATCGACCAGTTTCAACTCTTATAGGAGCAACTCCTAGTCGAAATTTACAAAAGGCAGATCGATGCTTTGGGGGTAATAGTAATTTACAATATTTGTCTGGGTATGTAAAGCATCTCCCAGTGAGGGGATTTTGACAAATTGCCCTTGCTCTAGGGTGGGAATTTAGACTTTGAAAAAGTAAAAATGTCAAATTCCCCCTGGGTCAGCCCGCCGCCCCTCCCCCTGGGGGAAAACATTGATAGTTGCATTAGTTCCGGGTAATTGCTGGTTCACCAGGTGTAAGGATAATGTGAATGTGTAGTCTCCCGGATAGCTCTGGAAGACTGTGTTACATGTTGACCAGTCTACGTCGGACTTTTGTGTTTTTACGTATTGTCAATGTGACGGATGCTTGTGGTTTTTCTTTTTGTGAGTTCCTTTTTTTTGCTCGTCTGCCTTTTGTGGTCTGTTGTTTATGCTGAGTGTCGTCTTACCTGCCCGATGTATTATTACCTGTTTGTTGACGACCATTTAAAATCATATACGAGTATGAAGCTGAAGGAAATCTTTCGCGCAGCAATGTGTATATATACTGTTTCTTTTTGTCACTTTCGTGCTCTGTCGTTTCTGTTTAGCGTTGTCTGTCCAATTTGTTTCATTATCTATTTTTAAAAAAAGTATCAATTTAAAACGAAAAATGTGTTTGAATATAAAATGACAAGTATTATCATACTATATACAAATAGATCAGTTATTACATCCATTATGGTACGATAACCAACATAGATTTATGCTGACAAAACCAACAATATCAAAATATACTGTGTCGATACACGCAAATATTAATAACAACGAGTGAACATTATATACAGTAATTCAGAATAAACACAATATAATTGCAAATATCACATAACAATGATCATTCCTCGTATTCTTTGATAATTGCCAACTGAAGATTCTCAAACTTCAAGTATGTACGTGGGCAGATCCAAAAGTAATGTCACTGTTCCGCTGGTGAGTTTATTTGCTGGCGCACGTAAACAAAATTTATATCAAAATGTAAAGTAATTCAATTCTGATTAATACCATTTGTAATATTGTTTGAATATCAAAATAGCATTATATAGGCATTCTAAATATACCACTGACGTCATGTCGCCGCATGACGAAAATAACGCTATTTTTCCAGCGTATAATTACAGTTGATGAGACATGGGTGTATTTCTATGACCCTGAATCAAGACAGGCCTGTAACAATGTTTTCCTCACTACATAAAGACTGTAGTATGTAAATGTTTTTTTAAAAAATGAATGAACAGACATGAGCGTCGTATAGAACATCGAATGACGATACTTTGAAAAAAAATGATGTAAGTAACGTCTAAATCTGTTTACGACGTCGTTAACGTCATTGGTTTGCGGCGATGTCCGTTAGTAGGCTTCCTATGTACACATTATATATCTCAAAAACAAATAATTACATTATCATGAATTTCGCCATTATATTTTAAATAGGCAGTGGCTAGCCGTCCGGCGCCGGACGACTAGACAGCGAAATTAGTCGTCCGGCATTAGAAATAGAAGTAGTAATGGAACATAGAAAGTTTCAATTACAGTATTATGAGGATGGGGATAGTATATGACTTCACTTCATGCTGAAAAAATGAAATTGCTGTGTTAGGTAATTGACAGTTTGGAATGTCACTGGTTATAATAGCGTGAAAACAATGTTACCGTTTATGAATCGTATCATGGTAGGTCCTATTCTAAACTCCCTGATTGTATATTTTCTTGTATATTGTATTTAAAATTTACAAAAAATACAATTGTATTGTTTTGTATATATGTGCTATTAAAACTGCGAATTAATTGCCATATATCTTTGTTTGTGTTACTTCGGCAAATTAACGTGCGTACTTTGTTTGTTTTCCAATATGGCGGACATTATACGGAGATACACGGCCGGTCACAAAATGGATGCAGATAAATGCACTAACTTGTCTTGCTTAATTCGTAGTTTATTACAAGGTAGAAACATATGTGATACTTATCACAAGAAAATAACTGAAATTATGGATGCCTAATGCATAGAAATAGAATGACAGTTACCTAGCCAATGCATGTATCGTTTGCTAGTCGTCTGATGACGGACGACTAATTTCGCTGTCTAGTCGTCCGGTGCCGGACGGCTAGCCACTGCCTTTTAAATAAGCTTCGTGTAAAATTGCGTTGTTTTATTTACAGTATGCACGATTTTACAGCACCAGTGACATTATTTTTGGATCTACCCACGTATTTACTATGGTAAGATTAATTAAAACACCAGTATGTGTTTCTAAACTTGGATCTACATTGTATATATAGGCCCTAATCCCAGAACTTTAAGACCTACAGCAAGGGAGAATACTCGTGTTGTCTTAATTCATGAGGTTTTCCCTTTGTTGTCTCCGAATTAAGGATTTTGTTTTCCGTGTAAAGCCCGTGGAAAGCAAAACATGAAACTTTTTATCCGTTGTATCAAGTAAAAATGACATATTAAGTATTTTGCTGTATTTCACAGATATAAATCTAGTGTAGGTTCACGGAGATTAGGCTACTTGTGGGGAATACTTCCAGTCGGGTTTGACTAAAATACGAAAGGAGGATTTTTGGCGAAAGGAAGCGAAAGGAGGCGAAAGGAGGATTGAAAATTATTAAAGACTATTAATTAGTTATTATAAATGATTTGTACATATGTTTTAATATATTTGCAAATAAATGCATACATTAAACATGGGGAAAAACTCCTAGCACAACTAAACTGACAAAATAGGGAAAAGCGATAGCCTCGTTTCGCCGACCATTGACTATGAAATAACGGCGAAAGGAGCTTTATAATGCCATCTTAGTTGTATAAATGCCTCGTTTCGCCGACCATTGACTGTGAAATAACGGGTAAAGGAGCTTTATCATACCATCTAAGTTGTATAAATGCCTCGTTTCGCCGACCATTGACTGTGAAATAACGGGGAAAGGAGCTTTATCATACCATCTTAGTTGTATAAATGTCTCGTCTCGCCGATTATTGTCTATGAAATAACGCCGAAAGGAGCTTTATACTATACTAATTGCACTATTCATAATGATATTTTAGTACATGATGTCTTGCGTCAGTCTTACTATTATGTTACTGAAATTATTTTAAAGGTAAGATTTTTCTGAATACGATTGAACATCCAAATGCACAGGTAACTGTATCATTGATTTAGAGTAAAATGTTTTGTAAAATTTATAAAGCATTATATTAAAATATAAAGTTTTCTTATTTTATTTTTACTTGTTATCAATGGTACAGTTAACTGCGACCAAATGCAGAAAGAAAATGCAACATTCATTTCTGTCTGTTTCAGTCTGTGTCCTCTACTACTTATCTACACCTAGCTGTGGTCATTTAAAGATGTTATATTCTTTAAAATACTAATGTATCAAGATTTAAGCGACTCTCCGGAAAAATAAAAACAATAATCAAACAACATAAGGACAATTTGTATTTTAAAACATTGTTTTCTTGTATTGGACTAATTAGAATGTGTGACATTTACTGAAGTTTGATTGTTATAACATTAAATACATCTTTTAGTGAACATGTATGTTTATATATATGTTGTATTTTAGGCCTCGTATTAACATCAACGTTATTTCTCATATTTTCATATTTTGTGCTATGTATATTCAAAGATCATACACAAAAATCTTATGTATTCTTTGGTTTATTGCATGTATTGAGTGTAATAAAGATATGTAATGTTACATTGTGAAAATTGCGTGTTACAATTTTAATTGGATTATCGACGATAATTGGATTATCACACCTAGCCACGTGTCACCCCTGGCTGTTTGTTTAATTGTATTGTAAGTGATCATTTTCGCGGGATTTGCAATTGTAGTTTATAGTAATAAAAGTTGTTTCTGTTGTAAATACGGGCTAAATATAATGAAATAAAAAATGCTTTAATTAAAATATTAACAACATACTATCAAACGATAAAAAATAATTGAGTATTTACAGTGGAC
Source organism: Spisula solida (assembly GCA_947247005.1). Classification (NCBI taxonomy): domain Eukaryota; kingdom Metazoa; phylum Mollusca; class Bivalvia; order Venerida; family Mactridae; genus Spisula; species Spisula solida. Next base: position 17,822,689 of record OX365946.1, read on the forward strand.
TTAATTGTGCTATATAGTGTAATCTTGTCCTAAATAAATGTCGTATACAAGTTAACTTTGTTTGTTTGACTAAATGCACATTTGTTGCGCGTTGTATGTTTTAGCTTAATTATTATTATGGCAAAATTTGACCACAAAAATACATATTATGTATCAAATAAGTACTTCCAACTTGATGTACAACGGTGCGACTAGTAACATTTTTAGTCAACACTACGTATCCGTGACATTATAGATAATCTTTATTGTACGTAACTTGCAAGAGCTATCTCGCTGAAGTTTCATTAAACAGTCGGTGACTTGACACGTGACTACAGGTGATGATCCAATTACAGTCGATAATGCAATCAAAATACTATAGTAACCTAAAATTTGCAAAAGGAATGTTGACACTTGTCTTTCTATAATTGATTGCTAGAACGCGCCTACTTTCAACATGAACTGAATTGGGTTATATTGTATTGTACAAAATGAACTCGAAGAAGTTTAATAATTTATTTCAGTCTCATCCAAATATACACGACAATACATGTAAAATAGTACATGTATATCCCAGATAAAAAATGCATATAGCCATTCTTAATATTAATTAATAACTTTGATTCTATTTATGACTTCATCTTCGCCAAACATACTTAAAACGATAAAAATGCGAATATATGAAAATAATCATTTAATTTAATAAACACCCTGTTCATAATTGCCCTTCATGTAAAAATCTTAATTGGTCGGCGAAACGAGGCTATAATACAACTTAGATGGTATGATAAAGCTCCTTTCGCCGTAATTTCACAGTCAATGGTTGACGAAACGAAGCTATAATACAACTAAGATGGTATTAGAAAGCTTCTTTTGCCGATATTTCATAGTCCATGGTCGGCGAAACGAGGCAATAATACAACTAAGATGGTATTATGAAGCTCCTTTCGCCGTTATGGTCGGCGAAACGAGGCTATAATACAGCTAAGTTGGTATTATAAAGCTCCTTTCGCCGATATTTCATAGTCCATGGTCGGCGAAACGAGGCTATAATACAACTAAGTTGGTATTATAAAGCTCCTTTCGCCGTTATTTCATAGTCAATTGTCGGCGAAACGAAGCTAGAATACGATAAAGTTTGTTTGTTTATTAAATGCGTTTTCCCATAAATGCCATCAATATACGGTGATATATGGCAAATATACTTAAGTATCTGTAAATTGCATTTTAAAACACTTATTATTACCAAATATTAAATTTTAATCCTCCTTTCGCCTCCTTTCGTATTTTAGTCATACCGCTTCCAGTCCTTTGACACGAAGAGGGCCGATCTCTAACGGAAATTAACGAAGCATCTGCCGGAAATCGATATCGACGCCATCTTAGAAAATTGAAATTCGCATCTTTTTAACGCAAAAATATGGCTTCTGCGGTAGGTAAAACGCCTAATAAACCCCAAACAGACGTGAAGAAAGAAGTATCACCAACTAAGGAACCAAATAAAAACACACAAGGACAACAAAACGATAATAAAGACGACAAACATCAGGACAACAAAAATCGTGGTCGCGAAAACCGATTTCAGAACAATGACAATAGAAATAATCAAAACCGGAGAGGTGGATACGGTGGTAGGAATCAAAATCAAAGATTTAATCAACGGGGAAATAATCAAGGAAGAGATGGCGGTAATAATCAGTATTCTGACCAAAGTTCTGGTGATTTTTATGGCGAGCAAAATGATGGCCCAAAAGAACAAAAGAAATTTACTGGAAGATGTCGGCTTTTTGTTGGAAACATTACACCAGACACGACAGAAGAACAATTCAGAGAAATGTTCACCCCCTTTGGAGAAGTTTCTGAATTATTTGTAAATGCAGGAAGAGGATTTGGATTCATTCGGCTGGTAAGTTGATTAGGCCAATATATGCGCCGGGCACCACCTGGAGCCCGTTGCCTAACCAAACTGCTTCCAAGTGCTTTACTAGGAAAAAACTTGCTTCAAAAAAGTGCTACGTAGCGGACAAAGCGAAAAATTTATACGCTACTGACGAGGATAGACGTAGGAAAGCGCCTGATAGTGCAATTTTGAAGTGGCTTTGTTTGGCAACAGGCACCTGGCTAACGGTGTACCGCTACATTGTTTCGGGTGTTGTCCGCTGTAGGGCTTTCCAATACGGATAATGGTTAGCCGATTCTACTTTATCCATCATTCTAATATACAGCATGTGTTATGGTACATTCTAATGCGTCTACTGCATTTTGAAAATTGATCCAGATATTTTGACAAAGAATTGAAACAAAAATGTTCCTAGGTAGATTTATGCATAAATTTTGTTTGAGTTCATCCATGTTTTATGCCTACTTTCTTTTGTATAGGACTACAGAATCAATGCTGAAAAAGCGAAGATGGAGTTGGATGGACAATTACAGAAAGGCCGTGTTCTCCGGGTCAGATTCGCTACTCATGGTGCAGCTTTAAAAGTGTACAATTTGTCTCCTTTTGTCTCAAATGAACTTCTTGAAAAAGCATTTTCTCAATTTGGTGAAGTTGAGCGTGCAATAGTATGTGTTGATGACCGTGGCCGATCATGTGGTGAAGGTATTGTGGAATTCAGCAGAAAACCTGGTGCACAGTCAGCATTCAAGCGTATATCTGAAGGCATTTTCCTACTTTCATCGTAAGTATATATTTTTATATGCCCGTTTGAAAAACGGAACATATGGGAACACCCCTGGCGGGCATTCAGCAGTTTGTCTGTACTCTAATGCTAACAGTTTTCATCCGATCATACCCCGAGACGGGCGTATTTTGTGACATTTTGGCTCTTGTCAATAACTTTAAATCAGTTTTGTTTCAGTGCTTAACCATTATGCTATTAAAGGACACAGTGAGTAATAGCGTAGACTTAATTAAATCTTTACAGCGCATACTAATTTGATGTTAATCTATTGAGATCTCTACGTTAATGTTTCATTGGCAAAATGTTAAGAAAATAAACTTCAAAATAGATATATTGCGGAAGTAAGAAATGTAATTGTCGACAGTCGAACATGGCAAATGAAACATGCAAGTACACCCAGTGATAAGTATTCTTTGTTCGCATCTGAGGAAATCAATTTAAACTTCAAATATTGAATTTATTTAGATACCCTCGACCAGTTCGTGTGGAAATGTTAGAACAAAAGGATGAAGAAGATGGTCTAACTGAGAAGTTTGTACAAAAGAACGATGGCTTCAGGAAAGATCGTGAAAAGGAGCCAAGATTCGCACCACCAGGATCTTTTGAGTTTGAATTCGGTCAGAAACATCGACAGATTGACGAGATGGAGAAAGACAGGATTGAAAGATCGAAACAAGAAAGTGAACAAGAGAGAGCACGTCTTGCTGATGAAATGGAAACAGCTATCTTTGATTATCAAGCTGAACAGATCAGACAAGGTGAGATGAATATGAATTAATAAACGTCACCCTCCCCCCAACATCAGACTTATTTTGAACTTTGGTGATTGGACCCTAATCCTTTAATTTTAGCAAACCTTTTACTTTGTTGTAAACTAAACAATATAGAGGTCTTTGAGTCAAGCACTCTTGATCGGTGTTCATGCATGTTAATTAAGTCTGCGAGAATAATTTTTCAAGGTCTGACAAATTTTAACTTTTGAGAGCCAATGAATTGTCATGTAACTTTTTATGTTCCCATAAAATCAGCCCTGCATAAAATACGTAGTTGCCACTTTGTCTGACTTTCCATCATGTCCTTCATAATTTGGCTTGAATTTGTATGAACAATGCTTGATATATTATCAATATATATTGTATGAACAATTGAATGAATTGGTGTATTTTCAATGTATATTTTTCATTTCTAGATTTAATGAGACAACAAGAAGAATTGAAACGATTGGATGAAATGAAGAGTGAACACATGAGAAGAAGACAAGAAATGGACATGAGGTAAGATAATCACACATCTACATTAATCATTCAAACTGTATTTAGAAGACAATACCATATTTTGTGTTTCGATTCATTTCATTTGACTTTAAATTTAAAGATTTGTGGAATCTTTTTCAATTCATCCAGAATAACTTCCAAGTAGATAGGTGGACAGATACCTTTCTGATTTGCTTGAATTGATGAATAAAAGTAAAATCACTAAGCTGGGAATTGATGTACAGCAAAAAGTCACTCTTTCTGTTCCAAGATTCATGCTTGTCTTTGGCTGCCCCTTGCCATCATAGTTAAACTAATTCTGATTTGCAATTAAATGTGAAGTCTTAAATATGTGAGATTTATAGATCTATATGTATTGAACGGCATGCTTTCATTTGTCACCTGTCTTCAGAACCAATGACATTCAATGAGTGAAAGCCTAGCTACATGCATGTAGTCAGGAATCCTAGGTTGGACGATTTTTTGCTGAATTTCAGGTCCTTTGTGGGAGATATGTTTTTGTGTCAAAAACCCTTTCTAGATGTGATTTATTTATGTATCTGCATGTTTTCATTTTGTCTTCAGGCGTCAGGACCAACAACAACGTATGAGTGGTATGGGAGATAGTATGATGAGACAGGAGGAGGAACGTAGACGTGAAATGATGATGCGGGCATCAAGTGCAATGGATCGTGAACGTGATGGTATGAACTCCGGACCACCACCAAACAGAATGCCACCTGGTGGAAGATCTGAGGAAATGATGAGAGGGGTATGTGTGTGATGAGTAGAAAAATTCTCCCGATCAAACGTATTTCTTGAATGGTTATCTTTTGACTATCAATCTATGTGAGGCGTGTTTAATTTTGGGTTGGATAGAAAAATACTTGTGTTTTTGCAGTGATAATTGCTACCTCTTGTGACGTCGCTAAAATATTTAAAAGCCCATTGAAAATAGGACGTTAAATGTAAACGGCGGGGAGTGGCAGTAGCAATGTCCTGTCAATAGACTGTATCATCTCATGCCATTAGACTAATGGTTTTCAAACTGGGTGACAATGTTTATGAGCATAATATCTCTGCCAAGTTTGATTTTCAGCTTGATGCCTTCATGAAATATGGTCCTTGAATTAAAAACAATGAGAAATTAGTGTTGTTTGGATGCTAATTAAATCAGTTCTCATCTGATCACTTGGTGACGTTGTTGGTAATAATATACATGCTGATGTTCTTATGTCTGTTTATTGAGAATGTCTGTTTGTTATATTTTAGCCTGGTGGTCCCGGTGGTATGAGAGATGGACAGGGTTCACAGAGAGGACCTGGTACTCCTCCAATGCCACCACCGCCAGTACCTCCTGGTATGAACATGGACTCTAACAGACCTGGCGTAAGTAGAAAATTTTACATCAATTCTTTCATAGTCCTTACACAGGGTTTTCATTATTAATCCATAGAAAGCATAGTTCAATCAGTTGGTTTTGAAAAAAAAAACTCAATAATTTTTAATACCAATGATAAAAAAGATGGTCCTTGGTCCAATTGATAATTTTTCCTGTTGATCTATTAATAATGTTAATAATGATAACCCTGCTTACAAAGTTTGTCATAAAAGCAGTACTGAGACTGCAACAAAAACACAGAAACATTTGTGTCTAGCACATGGAGGTCTGCATCGATAGCCTAGTGATAGAGCACCCGCTATTAATTTCAAGAGGTCTCAGGTTAGATTCAAAGCAAGAACATACCAAAGTCATTCATAATAGTTGTACATCTCCCTTGCTCAAGATGGTCAGTATAAGACTAGTTAACTGCTGGTTTGCCAGAAGACGAATGAACATTTGGGCAATGCAAATTTTTGTATATGACAAATACTGCTAGATACAGACTCTGTGATTGAGCTGTTAAGGCATCAGCCCTGAGAGCGAGAGGTTGCAGGTTTGAATCCTAAAAAATGTTTATTCTGATATTTTCGATGGTATAAAATGACTTCTGAAAGTGGCTTTGGCAGTTTAACAAATGTATATAAGGTTTATTCTCATGGATGGCAATGTGCGCTGGATTTCTAACCCGGAAATCTGTGTTTGATTCTCCACATTTTCCTCCAGATGTGGAGATGATGCTGGCCCCTTCCGTTAAAGTAAGTTGGTACTGGTTAGAATACAGTCCAGGAAAACTGATCAAGTGAATTTGGCTGTCGGATATTTTAAAAAAAATCAGAAACAGTTTAAACCTGAATAAACATGACTTTACAATGTAACCTGGTGGTGGTGATTGTAAAAACATGACCTAAGTCGATCTAAGAGAGACACTTAAAATCTTCAGAGAGGTTCTTTTGTTGGCCAGGGTGGTAACATGGAAGGTGGAAGATTCGGACCAGGTGGCATGCAGGGCAGTCCAGGAAAGAACATGGACCGACCAGCACAAGGAATGCAGGGAGGCATGAAAGGCGAGCCTATGGTATGTACAAGAAATGTTTGTTGACCATCATTACACACTACCCTTCATTTTCATTAAATTTATCATGAATCATGAAATTCTTACTTTCATTTAAATGAGTTGCTACTTTATACTCATTTCATTACTACCAGTCTACCATCATACCTTCTCATCCTGAAAACTTTAGAAAGTCTTGTATTTTATTGCCAATACCTCTGGCATTGGAGACTTGATGATGAATTGTCAAAGTTTACTGAAGGACGTAGAGCTGCATTCTTTTCAAATTTGTCTGTTACTTGACTCTGTAGATGGATAGAGAAACCTTATGATTTAACAGTTGAATCCATATAGTGAATCGGAAATCAAAACAAATTCATGATGTTTTACTTAGGACTGTCATTGGTATAGATTAGTTGTCACCAAACTTTTAAAATCTTTCTTAGCACATAGAAGAGAGCTTCAAGGAGCTTGAAACTGCTATAGTTTCAAATTTATTTAGAAAATATGGTTAAAAAACCTTGAAAGTATGAACCTCGTTAATTTCATGAACCACTTGTTCAATAGTATGTTTGTTGCACATGCGTTGAGTGCCCACTTATTATGTAAGATTGTAAATCATTTGACCATCTGTGAAACTAGCATCAGTTTGATCTATTGACTATCACTGATCCGCTGATGATTGTTGTTTCAAAGCAACACTTTATCAGATTATCACTTTATTTGGATATCTAAATTATGCTGCATTTCGTGAAAAATGCTTATGGTGACTGCTTGGTTGCCTTGACAAGTTGACACTGGCAGTTTTGACCACTAAACTGATGGTGAAAATGTACAGACTTTGCAATTGTATACTGATACACACAAATGGTCATATATATGTATGATATATAAATTTGTGAGATTTGAATGAACTGTCATTAGCAGATGAGTTTCTAATCCTATATTTATATCAACCATTTCCTTCTTACATTCTTTTAATTGATAGCGCAACATATTAAAGGTTTTTTTCTTTATAGTTTGTGTAAAAAAACACGATAATGTGATCAGTGTATTTTGTTTGAATTTCTCCAAGATTTATTGTTAAAGTACAGTCAAATGACTACAGTCGAATGCGGGGACCAATAATGCTTGATTTTGTGGAGTTGAATTTCTAGCCTGTGATTGACATTTGGAAATGTTTTGTTTGTATTTCATCTCATGCTGATACTGCCGTTTTGTGTGACATGGACTTTTTCAGTTGTATTTAAGTTATATTAGTACACATATATTTTACTGACCAGTACTGGTAGAATTAACATGCTTGCAGAATATAGTTCTTACTTGTCTTGAGCTATAGCCGCGTGTGTGTTATGTCACAGACAGTCGTATTTAAACACATTGATTAAGAGCAACATTGATATTGAATCTTCTACTGATGTCATTGTTGGCTATTTTGTTGACATGGCAGTTTTACTTTCATATGGAATGGCTGTTATAGTTATATAAATCAATAAATACTGTTGTCTAAATACTGGCCTATCCACTTTTGTGATTCAAGGCATAATTTCTCAACACCTTTTTTTCAACATGATGAGAAAAGAATTCTCTGTATTTACATTTCTTTTAGTCCGCTAGTGATGGAGATTAAGTATTGTATTGTTTCACCAGGTATTTTAAACTTAAAGTTTGAGTTGTTAAAACAGATACTTTTGGAATTTGTTATAGATCCCTGCGAATACTTCTGAATGGATATTGAAACATGTTTTCGTTGATGACACAAGTCAGTATTCTCTTGAAGCGATAATGAGTTATTTTTCTGATAGCTTAGTGATTTGTTAATAACTTTGTGATTTGATGATATTAAGTTTCAATTATAGTGCATTTATTTGGCAAGGTGAATCAGTTACTGGTGAGAAAGAACATTTGTGCCTGAATTATCGATCTGTCAGTGTGGAAAATTGGGTCTGTAAATGTGTGGCGATAAAAGATATGTGATCAACTAAATTATATAATACAAGATACAACAGGATTTATTTTACATCAGATATATGCAAGGAATTAAGGAAATATTTGAAAGAGAGACAGGCATGGTTGTTTGCATGTTGTGTCAGAACTTTAAACTCATATTGTCTACTTTCGTTATGCCCCCAAAGGGTGGCATATTGAGCTGTCATTCCGTTCGTCTGTTTGTCTGGGCATTCAGGTTAGTTTTTTACGAAGTTCAATAGTTTGTTGACTATCGGTGCTATTGCATTGAAATTTGATACACTTATCTATTATTGTAAGACAATCATACTAAACAAAGGGCATAATTCTATGATGATTTTGTAAGGAGTTCTGATCCTTTTTAACTTGGGACCTTTTGGTGAAAGTTTTTAATAAATTTTACATTTTGTTTACACTCAATGCTGTTGTAATGTAACTTAGTAGTCATACTTAACATCATTAGTCAACTTAACTAGACAAGTTATATCAACAAGTTTCGGCCCTTTTTTAACTTGGACATTTTGGTAATTTAAAGTACTTGAGTATACTATCAACATCGCCATTCCCGAGCATATTTATATATGTCCCTTACAGTGACAGCTCTTTTTAGAATTTTAACGATGTTTTCGTTCTGGTATCTCCAATTTGAGGTACAGTAGTTCTGTATTGAGTTATAAATAAAGATGTTTCAAACATCTAGTTTTAGCATTTGTTCTAGGCACGACTTGAAAATCTTTACTGTGACAGTTTCATTTGAATCTGTGAAAAAAAGTATTAAAGTATTTTACTGAACAATGTTGACTGGATTTCAACAGATTCGAAAAATGTTCTAGCTGTGATGTATGATTGTGCAATATTTGAGCATGTACGTTTAAAATTGTTATTGCTTGTTCCTAGTCTGTTGAAAGGTGTTTCTACTTCTACTCAGTACTCCCGATTAGTCAAAATTGGCTTTAACCTGGAGGTGAGAGATTTGAATCAGAACTCCCATGAACTTATTCTGTATTGGAAGTATTGACCTTACGTTGTGGAGAATTTGAGTCTCTACTGATCGATGCTGCAGTTCTTGAAAATGGTTGAACTTAACAACCATTGGCCGTTGTGCTTCACTTGATTTATCTCGTTCAAATTTAAAATACATTGATCACATCTAAAACTCATCTGCTTTTGACAATAAAATGACAAGTACTATTGTTCAAGGTGTTGCTAAACACTATTATACATGTACATTGTTGTGATTTGCGTTGACTATGTTGTTCAGCTATACTGAAATGCTGATAAAAATACTTCACCTAGGACAATTTGTTGTTTGTCCTTACACAACTGTACTATAACCCTTGTAATGAGACACTTCGATCGAAAACTATTACTTTATCTATTACGTACTTGCTAACATCTTTAATGTGCCACATTAGTTACTACCATGTTGCATCAAAAGCTGGCTTGTTTTTGTGTTCATAATGACAGTCAATGAGCTATACCTGTTGTAAGTCTTAAATCTATTGGGTTGACATATGATAAATAATACCAATTGTATTAGCTTGGAAAAAAGAAAAAGAATTTCTGACCAAAGTCTGTTTTGTGTATTTGAGTCTTTATGTAGCCTGCCATGCCGATGTTATTATTTATTATCACCAACTGAGCATGAAATAAAGCTTATGTTGTTGACATGACTAGATTCCTGGGGAAAATGTCCAAATATTTGACACCCATCATAGTTGTGTAACACGATTGTTGATTCATTGCATGTTATTATATTGCTCTATGATGCTTGATTTATCATAACTTGATGTATACTTATAACATAATTGACTAGTATATTTACAGGAGCTGTTTGATTATACCTGATTGCTGATTTGTTGCTGTCTGTTATAATATGTTGCCTCTCAGATGTTGCCAAAGGATTATATACAAATGTTACATACCGTTTATCGACACAAACCATTTATCGAACCATTTAGCATTGACAACCTTATACAAATTAATATATCATATGGTACGCATGAATACCCATGTATTTTCTCTAGGTAGAATGATGTTAAACATCAGAAGAGGTTATACGAAGTGCAAACTTAATCTTGTAGACTATATGTTAAACGCTTGTTTGTAAGTTACATACATCTTATAAGTGGGACAGTCCACTGGATAATGTTGTTGAGGATACATAGGTTGATCATATTATCACGCTCTACAAATGTTATGCGAACCTAATATTTATTTCATTGTCCTGAATAAGTTATATTTATGGCACAAGTATCATTGCAAACTTCATTTTCATATTCTACCCATTTTGCATCCTCGGAATTCTGTTGAAGTTTTATGGGCATGGACTGTAAATTCTATGAAGAGAATGATCATAGTGCCATGAATGTGTTCGCTAGAATTAAGGCTAAAAATCTTCGTTTGATTGATTAAATTTCCTTAAAAAAACATTGGTGTGATTGTGCTTGTGATATATAGGATTCCGGGTCTATATTAAGGACTAAGACATTACCATTCACTGTATTTCTGCAGTAGTTATCTCCCTTATATTGGTAAAACTATACTTTATAAATGTTATTTGTGGTACCTTTACTGGCTAATAAGAAATATATATTGAATTACATGACTTTATTTGTATGAAAAAATGTATATTCTCTGGTAGTATGTCTGTATACTACAACAAGGTTCTCACAGGTCTTGAAAAGTACTTGAATTAATAAAATAGCAAGACAGATGAAAGATGAAGAAAAAATATGACTAGAAATAACTAAAATATATGCACCTTATTTACTTATATTTTTTCTGGAGAGATACGACTGAAAATGACCATGGCGACAATTGCGGACATCTGAGTACTCGAGCTTCTACCATTATTTCATTGGATTTAAAGACGCTTGTTTGCATGGTTTTACCATGACAAACTCAATTGTTTAGTCCTTGAAAACGGAGGAAATGTACTTGAAAATATATTTTTTTGGGGAAGTGTTGTATGAACCATGTATACAACTTGCTATTCAATGATTTTGCCTAGCATTTGATTATTAAATTAAGATAATGTTTTTGTATACTGGGGCCCATTCCCGATAGACAATTGTTAGACATGGATACTTAATGAAATCGGCCTAGCGACTTGACTACCGGCCAGACTTTTAATTTAAAATATTTGCTATTAAAGCGTCATTTCATTATTGATGTGTTTAGACTAAATACTGCTATCCTGATTACACTATATACACTGATATTCCTAGTCCATATATAGACTAAAGCCTATAAACTCATTGAAGCTTGTTCACTTTCTTTAGATTTTCACCTTGGTATGTTTGAAAAACCTTAAAAAGTTTAGAAAAAAGCTTAATTTGATGGACTGTTAACCCATTCCCCCACAGACATATAGCCATATATGGTAGTTCATTCATATAGTGTTATCAGTAGATGGCTTATCAGTAACCTATAGATAAACCATCAGTTTAACACACTGTCCTTATATGGGTTTATTGGAAAACTTGATAATCACTATACATACATGGTTTAAACTAGATTTACAGTAAGAAATCATTAATTAATCACTTTTTGACCAATGTTAAGTATGTAGAAAATTAAATTTTCTTTCTAATGGTACCAAATATGTACATATTCTTGATTAAATAAAAGTAATTTTGAGTTTTAAACACAACAACACCTGTTTCAGTAATTATCCTTTAGATTTATAACATACTGATAGAAGTCTTACTAATCAGTATAAATGCAAAAAAAATATTGCCATGAAACTACTGGCAAGTAAGGCCTGGTTTCACAACAAAGTCTTCTCTATCTTCAACTCAATGAAATATTTGACTCTCCATGAAAACAATAAAGGATCCAAATATTAATTGCTTACATATTGCCATCTTATTTAGTAAGTAGATTGAAGACACACATTATTATACTCAATGAAAAACTATTTGAGCTAATGATTTTAGTGAATCATTCTTGTAGCTCTAAGTCTGTGTCCATAGATCATTTGACCTATCAATGAACCAGGGGAACATCAACCTCATACACAAATTAAATTTATAGATGTAATTAAAACTGTGAATACAGAAGCTGTCGAAGTTCTCACACAAACTGATTGAAATCTGGCAATTTTTCACAGCGCTGGGTCGTGGCGTTTTAAGTACGGTATTGTTTTAATTTGTAATGAACAACTTCAATTTCAATTAACAATTACATAATCTTACGTAACATGTCATCACTGTCTGGGTCAGTTTGGTTTTATTACCCCATCAGGGTGTAAAGATTTTATGGCACAATAAACACAGCGTGAATTAACAATCATTGTTTTGATTGGGAATCCTCTTCAAATCAACATGTGTTATGTGGGAAAACCCTGTGTGATCAATGAATGCGTGGAATTTCATTGGTTGTTATTTATTCTTCAAACTGACCTTGACTGGTAAATTTCCAGTTCAATGCAGTAAAAACCACAATTTCTCGGACATTATTGATAAAATTAGCAACATGTGTGACCTCGAGTTTAGATGTAAATATTATTGAAACAGATGAAGTTTAATCGTATTTTATGACAATTTATAAAGTAGCATACTATTATTTTTTTGGTTAAAATATATTAGAAGTGTTTAAACTTTACATATAAATTAAAATTGGGACCCGATTTTGGGTTTAAATTAATAAATTTATAATTTAACTATTAGGGTCTAAAAAACTCGTATTCATACGGCATTAGCTACAGGCGTAGATTATCGTAATTAGGGAGCCATAGATAGGGGCGTTAAAAGGGGTAATTAGGGAGCCATAGATAAAGGCGTTAAAAGGGGTAATTAGGGGGAAATGGGTTAAATTTGGAAATTGAAAAAAATCTACAATTTGACCTGCAGCAAAGTGTGAGGGCACTGAATCGAGTTTTGATACCTGAAATCACCACATCACTGACTATTCTACAACTTAACCCAACTTGTTACAGAGCTTTCCCCATTCTCAAACATACTTATAAACTTCTACTTTGTATGTTTTGTGCTGACATTTAGAAGCAAGAAATGTGTGGGGCTTATGCTGCCATGCCTATTCATCATATTAAACAGACTTCTTAAAGAAATATTGCTAGTTGCTAAGCTGAGTGCTTACTAACTGTTAATGGCTAAATGAGAACTGAGTCTTGGTATGAATCTTTTATACACTGAAACGATCTTGCCTGTGTGGCTGTGGATAGTAATCTGTTGTGCCTTGCACAATAAAATCAGCGAATTTAATATCTTGTAAGACTGGACAATGGGTGAGAAGAGTTAACTTGTCAACAAGTGTTTGTTGTAAATGTAGTTGTCAGTTACACCTACTTCTGAACAAAACCTTTATTCTGACACTGTTGTGATTATTTACATACGACAAGCAGTATGACACATGGCACACAATTTTTGCGTAACAAGACTAAAGAGTGTTGTTGAAAGATAATATTTTAAGGATGCAACCGATAGCTGAAGACTTACTGAGTTCTTCCTTAATAATGATAATTGACAACAACATTATTATTATCCTTGTGGCACTCTGTATATTGGCATATATATATATGTATGTTTTAACTATGTTATATATCAAATGTTCCATTGACTCTTGATGTCACTTACACAGGCTAATGACTTGATGAACTGGGTTGTAGAGTATACTGTGGGGATATAGCGATATGTGTTCGCTGATATTGTAACTTTGTATGTATTCTCATATATATAACACTGAAAAAGTATGTACTATCATGTAAGGCAGTAACTTACACTCAACATGGGTTGAATACATGACAGTATACAATAAAGGATTTTACTAAGCAGATGAAGAACGGATTAAACCTCTTGCACATCTTTTGTATATAATTTATTTTTCCATTTTGATGTATCATTCAGTAGATAAGTATCATTTTTATGAACAAATGATTGCAAGCTTTCAGTAGTATATACTTCATTCTTTATGGTTCTATAGTTAGTATATAAGCGAGGTTTTCTATTCCTGGAGAAGGATGTTTCTCATACATTTGTTTCACTGGGAACTTTTCTTTTGAATTTATTTCTATATTTGGGCATTTGTGTTCATTACTTTTGTGTTGCACTTTATATGTCATTCCACCCGGTGGACGAGTATTGCTGTTAACTGTACTACAACCAATGTCCCTGTGATATAACTTTTGCCTTCCCTTGGTCACTCATGAAGTTTGTGGCAGCATCTATTATTTTTGAAAACAAATAGGTTGAATTGTAGTTGAATTCATTTAGAATGAATTTATAAATTATTTATTAAATTTATTATAATAGTTAAAGATCAACAACACTGTATGGTCTCAATATTCATTAATGAGCTGCACATTATTTTAGCTTTCTACCTCAGCAGCTCCAATTGTAAAAAAGGCACTATACTTCAATCGAGCCAGTGAGAGGAACTTCCACTTTCTGATAAGTTTCTAGTCTTTTATGGATAAGTTTCTAATCTTTTATGTTGGTTATAAGTCACGATTGGGAAACAATGTCTTATTTGTCAGTGTAGTAAATTTAAGGTTTACTTTGATAAGCAATGGAATGTTCAGGGTTCATGCAATTCTGGAATAATCTGGAAATCCGGATTTGCTGCACGAGAAAAGAATGATCTTTTCTGCATAAAATAAGCTGTTTAAAGAAAAAAATCCAAATATTGACAAAGTTATGGTCATTTGAAATTTCATTTGCTCAATTTTAGCAATATAACATTGTTTGAACTGGGTTTTGTTATGGGGGTGTTTGCTAATGACACTCAAAACAGACTTGCGACTGGTTTTCAGGATTGGGCATTATGTCTCTGTAGAATCCCTTTTGGGTAAACAATGACTTATTTGTCAGTGTGGTAAATTCTAAGCTTACTTTGATAAGCTATGGACTAAATAACCTAGACACTGTCTTGTAATTGTGACTTACTCTGTAATAACGGAAGAACACCTTTATTGCTTACGAAATAGCTTGGCATTTCACTATACTATGAAATACAGATTTATTTGAAAACCTCGAAAAAGTTTAACTTCTATGAAGCTTGTTTGACTTTATATACTGTGCGAAGTTTTTTGTTGACCATATGTCAGATTTAAATCGGATTTCAGTTGACTAACGAAAGCAATTAATTTTGGCATTGAACAGATAGTACAGGTTTGCATAATCCTACTGCTTGAAAACCTCTTGACAAACAACCTCCAGACAGCGATCTCTATCCAGGAGTACAGTCTATTACTTTATTGCTCTTAGATGTGGTTTTAAGGTTTTGAACTTTCATTGGTTCAGGAATAATAATTGTACTTTAGGGTGGTAAGGTGTTTGAATATAACTTGAGTGATCAGTGTCCGAGTTGAGATACATCTTATGCACTTTCCAGAGCAAAAATCTCCAGGAAACACCAGTTTGATTGATGGTTTTCATTGATATTGGATTGGTGCCTTACCTAGTGCCTTGCAACCTCTCTAAATGTTTTGAGTTACATTCAGTAAATATCAAGGTATTTAATAATTTTGCTTATCATATAATACATATAATGAGCTCTTGAACTTTATTTTAATAAAACCACAGGCTAAATCACAAGCTAATTGGGCCTTGGTAAAACTCTACTGTTAATTTCAGTTGATGAAGCAGCTCTGAAAGTTTCGCACTTGAATCATTGGTTTGTGTAAATTCTATGACTTCTAATCAAACTATCACTAACTGGTCTTTTGTGTTGACTTACTTAGACTGCCTGGCTAGCTCAGTTATTATATGAATATTTGGTGGAGTCAGCAGATCTGTGAACCTTTTGTGCATCATATACAAACACAACTAAATTGTGTTGTACTGAGAATGAGATTTTTCACTACTACACTTCAGCATCATTGTTCCCATTTGCTTTCCGTAAGTGATTCTATAATGAACACTCAATTGTTTATGCTAATTAAACCTGAATAATTAACTTGATACTTCACATGAATTAGTATAACTATTTGTTGGAAAGGGAATATTTAGTTTGAAAGCTAATTAGGGCCCCGCAAAAAATGCTTTGCATGCCCTATAGTAATCACCCTGTCCGTCCACATTTTTGAAGTTTTTTCTTAATAACTTAAAAACCATTATAGGTATTGACTTCAAACTTCAAGCATAAGCTCACAACAACATTACTCTATTTTATGGCAAGTTACATTATCGCTACAATATTGGAAGAGTTATGGACCTTTGTAAAATTCAAATTTTCATCATTTTTCAGCTTTTTGTCTTGATAATTTTAAAACCATTGAAGATATCAACTTAAATTTTACACATAAGCTCACAACAACAAAACACTACTTTATGGCAAATTACATTACTCTAGCTACAATATTGGAAGAATTATGACCCTTTGTTAAATTCCAATTTACTAATTTTCATCTTTTTTTCTTCGTAACTTCACAACCATAGTAGATATTCAAATCAAACTTGCTATAATTACTGCGAGTGAAAATATGCATATCTTTAGCAAAGGGCAACACCTCTAGCTTTGATAAATTTTGACTTATGCCCCTTTTCAGCTTCAAAAACTTTTAACATTTGTCAAAGTTCAAAAATAGTTCAAGATATTCAAATGAACTTGCTATACTTACTGATATTGACTACAACAATAAGTACATGTATCAGGAGCAAAAACAATACACACATTTTTAGCAGAGGACGACAACTCTTTAAAACTTTAATAATTTTTGACTGATTCCCCTTGACACTTGCACACAAAACAAACAGATTAATGTAGTTCTGTTTTGTGTATTTCCACCTTGCAAACAATATTGGCCAATCAGGAACAGGGCAATGTCAATGAAACCAATGTCATGATTTCATGGATTCAGTGTGCAATTTTAGTCTGTCAAAGATAATTCAAAACTTTTTAAAAGTCAAAGTTCATCATGGTTTCTATGTAGGAAATTAAACCTGCGCTTGTCAAACAACTTTTATTGAATTTAAGAAGGGAGTGAATTACTTTATTTCAGGTATCAACACATGAAAGTTTGAGATATGACTTTGTTATTGTGTCTTAGTACAGAAACTTATAGCGCTGATAATTATGCAACCCCACTATACTTCTACACTCCTCCCCCCTCTTACGACATGCTACCACGGGGCCCTGTTCACGACAGTGATAATTCTAGTTTTTGATGATCCATTTTTGTGACTGTCCATTGTTGAGCTTCAATGGCCATATTCTGTTGTGGTTTGAATATCTATGCTAAGTACTTGACGAAAGATTGCGGATGTGTTTGCATCATTAAGATCTCTATTTATTGGTTTACCGAATTATATATCATTTTATTGTGACACAATGATATTATAAAATATATTCAGATAATACAAAAATGTGGGCGATGTTATGTTATTGCCACTGTATGGTGTAACATGTGGCCAGACATGAGATATTCGTGTCTGATAAGATATCTGTAAACTGTTGAATTTTTACAATGTTTTAAATGAATTAAGTATATACCATTGTTAGCTTGTGATATTTTGATTTTTGATAAACCATTGTTTGTAGTATATTTTTTTGTATATAAAATTTGATGATAGATTAAATTATTGTAGGACAAAAGTTGTGCAAATTAATGTCATGAGAAAGGGTTACCGTATATATGGTGGGTTGGGTAAGGAATGGAATTGTCATTAGCCTGTGTGACATAAGGACATTATGTGATGTTGTTCTGATTACACACAATAAATTGATTGTTGATTTCAGGTCTTATAAAAACTTGGTGTGAGGAAGCTATGCCTGATCAAATAGTTTGTGTGCGAGTCGTCTGGCATTCACACAATGATAAATGTTTTAAGCAATAGCTTAGCCAAGATATTTTCAAATATTGTATACATGTATGTGTATTGATAACATGGTCGTTGTCCCTTAATAGGAACTTAAACTTCCTGATTCTAGGTCTGAAATAGAACTTGGCATTGCCTTTGTTCTTTCTGTAGATGTTGTTTTTACGCTATTCCAGGTACCATTGCATGACTTGAACTGCTGAACTATAGAATATAAAAAAATTATTGCTTGACTGCACAAACGTGTGGGATAGGCTCTTATGTATATTTTTCTGCTGTTATATATAAATATCCTTTCATTATTTGCTCTCGCAGCCGCGCCCTGGACCGCAAGGACCACCACCAGGAGGACGCTTTTCGGGGCCACCTGGCCCAGGGGGTCCTGGTAACTATAATCAGGGTCCTGGTGGCATGGGTGGCCCTGGGGGCAACATGTTCCCAAAAATGCAAGGCCCTGGACCGATGGGACCTGGGGGTCCCAATCCGAATATGCGTGGTGGTGACAGAAGAGAACCCAATCGCCGAGAAGACTTTGATGCTAAACGAATGAGAAGGTTTTGAATAGAGATAAATAAGACTTTGAAGATGAGAAAAGTTAATTATTTAAAATATCTATTACACCTGTACAGTATCGGACATGGATCAACAAAGTACTATGTACTATTTATTGGACTTGAAGCAACAAAATTAGGTGATAAAAAGAGTATATACGTTGAGTGTTAAAAGAGTATTGATGAAAATGCCCTGACATTCTCGCTTAAATAAGTTCAAGCGTATGCATAAATGTGAATGAACTTAGGACTAATCGTAGTCAATGACTTTACAGATTGACTGATTTTACAGATTGGCTGATTTTAGTAAACAATTGAATTTTAAATAAAATGCTTGGAGTGGATTTAATAGCATAATAATAACAGTTATGGCTAGCAATTTTCCCCCAAGTGCTCTTGGGTTTGCCATTTTTCAACAGATTTGCAAATTTTGAGCATGGATATACTTTAAAGAATATTTTGCTACAAAACATGAAACCCATCATTTATATGTACATAATGTCATAAACATGAAAGTTTTATCATTTGATGACTGGATAGTCCTGATGTCCAGTACTACATATTGTAAACACAGAGTTTGTATATAGTTTCATGTCCAGCATGTTGTGTTTTTATGTGAATGTTTCATATTATGTTGGGATCGTGAAACACTTAGTAATAAGTCTGTAGATGCCAAAAACATATATAAAAGCTGTTGTATACTTTGAACAATTTTAAAGTTTTTAATTTATCTTGTAATGTTTTAATATAACCTGTACTGCAAAATAGCAGAAATATTATTTAAATTGTCTATTCATTATCGTTCCCTTTTGTTGTGGGTTTGGTGTGACTCACAAAGTTACTTATTTGGGTCTGAGATGACCATAAAAGTTACTTTAAATTGTGACATAATTTACTGGAAGATCAAATCTTGAAGCAGACTTTATATCTGGAAAGTTTTAGGATAACAATCTTGAAGAACTAATTGTGTAGTAGACTTACAAGAGATCTGAAAATATAACGAAGACGTTTGTAAAAGACTCACTTATATGGTAATATTACTTACTCTAGAGTGATTGATCCACGAACAGCTGAAAATAATTATTTGTTCCTAGTAATCATTATTGATGTGCTTTATTTGTGTCATATAATTATCATGATGATACCATAGATCAGGTTAGGTTTTGTTTATATAATCATGTACTTGTATCATTGTACATAAAATCATGTTTCATTTTGAGTTTCTTAGCCCCCCTTTTCACATTGGTGCGTCCATCATTTTGATTACCATTTATTTTCTTCATTGTATTGTGAATTTGTGAAAATAAATATTGTAGATTGATTCTAGTTTAAATTATGTATTTCGTATTGTTGAAGACTATGAAGGAAGTTTCGTAGGTGATAATAGTTTCAACATTAATGCCAAGTGTTTAGCAACAAATTGCTGGAGGAGATTGACTTCTATCAATAGTCAATCTGTTGATCTGTTTGTCGAAGGAATTAGTTAGAGGAATTTCATGTGGAAGTCTCGAATTTCTGAATGATGTCTGTCAAAGCAATATTGCTTGCCGGGGTGTTCAATGAAATGTGGGTTCATACAGACATAGGAAAAAGGTTTAGTCTAGAAAAGTCGTCAATTTTGTCATAGAAAAAACTCTCGCAGAATTTTAGATATGGTCTTGCAATTTTCTACCTTGAAAGTGCTAAAAGAGAAAAAGCATGGCAAGACACAACTATTTGTACAGAACATGGTCTTATGTTGTATGAACCTAAAAACTGAACTATTCCAACTATATGTAATTGAAAAGTCATGCACGGTGAATAGAGTATGTAGAATTGTTTTCACCAATTGTGAGGACATACAGTAGAATCTTTAGCTCACCTGTCATGGGGAGCTTTTGTGATCATTCTTCGTACATCATCCATCCAAAAGAACTTTCCAGTCACTAGAGGTCGCAATTTTGGCCTAATCTTTATGAAACAGGTCACAAGTACCATCTCAACAAAATCTAGTTCAAGTTTGATATTGGGTCATCCTGGGTAAAATACCTAGTGGTCACAAGGCAGTAGAGCGACCTAGGGCACAAAGTGCCCTCTTGTTTCTCAAAGCCCGGGATGTAAATGTTTAGCAAAAGTCAGGGAAAAGTGATGTTTGAACGCTGATAGAGCTTCCAACTTAAAAGATGAAAAAGACAAGGGAATCATGACATTCATATTTCTACTTTATTTGCCATATAAGGAGATACAGTGATAACACTTTATTCGTTAATCCTGAACACTGTGTTGTGTAAATTCGAAGGACGCTGATGAAATTCAGAGATGAAAATTTTCTACTTTTCTATGGACTGCAGGGGTCATACAACTGAGAATATTCCAGATTTGCTGCACTAGAGTGAAAGAAATTTGTTGCAGTTATTATGTCTGTCACTTATAGTGAGGGCGACATTGATTTTGTGCTGGACATCTGTCCATCGGTCTGAATGGATGTCAACAAAGTTTGTCCACAATAGTTCTCCGTTAACCACTGGTAGATTTCAATGAAACTTGACATGAATAGTTAGTACCAAGCCTTGTTGTGCATATTGTATGAATTTTAGGTTCGACGATTTTTGCTTGAGGAAACCTAAGCCTTTGTATTAAGTTAGATATGGCTATGGCCTCCAAATGACTGCAGAAATTGGTAATTGCTTGCAGAAGAACAATCTGAAAGTGGTTGGTAAAATTTTTATGTCAAATCTGGTATTGCAATTAACGAATATTGAATTATAGATGGATATCACAAGACTATTTGGTTATGGCCCTTTGTCAGGGAAACCAACATGTTTGTGTCTAAAACCCTTCTTGTTGCTGTTTGAAATTATTTTCTGTTGCGTATCTGAAGAGTATACTATGGTATTTATTTACAAGACATGTGTCTTCAACTTTTGTTAATATATGCGTAGTCAGTAGAACAGTCAGGGGTCGTATAATTCAGGAATACAGAATGAACTTTTCTGCAGACAATAAAAGTTATTTGATGAAAATATTCAAAGACTTGACAAAGTTATGGTCATGTGAAGTTCCATAATCTGCATTTTAATAATAGAACAATGTTTGAAACCTAGTTAAGGTGTAGGGGTGTGTGCTAATGGCACCTAAAATACTCAGAAACTGACTTGTGACTCATTTTCAGGATTTGGCATTATGCCGAAGCAGAACCCCTGAGAAAACTACCTAGACTCGCTTAAAGCTTATTTTACCATGAATTGAGCTTCCAAAGCAACCCAAAAATATCATCTTTCAGAGGCAATGGCCTTCATGAAGGGGCTGCTCTTGACCAGATAGGGTCTTGACCTCCATTAGAACAAAATCTATGGATGATAAGAAACAAGCAAGCACTGAATTGTGTCATGTTCTTGTCATTGTAAAAACACCACATTAAATCATTATTTGCCAAAACAGCCTATCACATTTAATCTTTTGACTTAATATAACCACCTCAGCAAATTGTCATAGTGGTGTCAAACTCATAGCTATGCTATGTTATCATAAAGTATTATTTTAAAGTTTTTGCTCACTTCAACAGGCAAGCTTCTAAGAATGCCCCTTGTTTTTTTGCGCATTGTCAACACTTGGACTACAGTTTGATTTGAATCAATCTTCATGAGACTTCGTCAGAATGGTTGTCTTTTCCAAATCTAGGTAAAGTTCGACCTTGAACATATGAGTGAAAAACTAAAGTCAACAAGTGATCAAGCAAATACTGTCATTAGAGGTCACAGCCTTGATCCTGGATCTAGTCTTAATTCTTATTAAACGTTTATAGTTGTTTCTATACAAAATTGACTATACTACTGCTCGAGTATTCAGGGACTCTAGTGAGCAATTGAGTAAGATCATGTTGTGCACCATTACTGTGAAGATATATGTAAACATTCTTATTAAGCACATAGACAAAAACTTCATGTCTTCACTGATTGGCGAAAAAACAATGTAACACACATTTCTGAGAAAGAATACTAGTATCCTTACCAAGAACTAGATAGCATGTGCTGAGGATCATAAGATGATAATACTGGCAAATTCTGTTATATGGTGATAATTTTCGATTGGAAGATCTGAAACTTCCATCCAAGTACTGATCATTCCTAAGGCAAGTATTGTTTTCATATGGTAAGTATACCATTTGTTTTGGACGAATATTGTCATGTGTTGGCTGGACAGATGTGTACATGTGTTGTGTTATTTTGAAATCAAATTTTGGTTATCGAAAATAATGGATGAAGTATAAATGTATATTAACGTATATCTTGTTAATTCAATTAATAGAACCATCTAGATAGCTTAGTGACATAGCATCCGCATAGAGTGAAGGGGTGTGGGGTTTGCTCACACCTCATACTTAAGACGAAATAAAGATTGCACCAGTATTTGCCTTTTTGCTTGGAGCTCTATGCATATTAAAAAGTGAAACTGGTCTTTCTTCTCCCATAACATTGTAGTGGTGGATAACATCAGGATAAGTGTTCAAACATTAATATAAACAAAATCATGGAAGGGATGCATAGGATGAGGATTGAGTGCCTAACTCACGATAAGGTCACAAGTGTGAACGGCTGAACAGCTAGGAGAGGTTGAACAATCACAATTTGCAAGTACTGGTTAGAAAACTAGGAAGCCATGTAAATCCATGAGCATATGATGTTACATTCTGAATCAGGTTTAACTGAATGTTCTGCTGATAAAAGGATTGGTTTGTATGTAGACTTACGCATGTGCTTAAAATATGCTTTAAAATACCTTTCTTGTACTTAAATATTTTAACCACATTTCTCATTGTGTTGATCTATTTAAGTTATTTGAATAGCAAATTTTGGATCAAGTATAACTTTAAAAGGATTAAGATATGGTTATGTTCCTGTGGTTGGGTTTTTACTGGAACAAATCAAGTGCCTGAATTGAAAACCTGGTTTTCCTTGAATTTCCACGTTTCAGTGTCAACTTTGGAAAAGTCTGCTAGTTGCACACACATTTATATTTTCTGGTAAGCGGTCCACTATCGACTTGAATTAAGTTTAGTATTCAGTATACAGTGGTTTGTTAAATACATTTTCATTGGCTGAGACTTCCAAGATTGTTTACAACAATGTTGAAGTAAACAAAACCAGACTTTAGCAATGTGGATTGTTGATATTGATACTACTGAAGAAATGTCTGGAGCTAACTCCATGCATAAATGCTGCAACTTGTTAATGAATAGCCCCTAAGCTGCTTGCAGCCTATCACAGACAGGTAAGTATGTTTGTGTGGTATAATGTACATGATTGTGCTCATCTTTCTTATTTCTAGCCATTTTCCTGTTTGAATGCAGAACAGTTACTGTCTGACATAACAGTACCTAAACTACAGGGTTATCTTAAAATTTTGCTGAGCATGCTTGTATTATTGAAAGTAGTTGTTTTTCTATACTTTGAGATGGACAAAATTTAGTTGAGACAGGCATTAACATTAGAAAAGAAGCAATTATTGGAATGCAACTTGCTTATTTATTTATTTCCAAGTTGCAATGCAGTAAGCACTTTTGCTCATTAAAGTCAATCATGCGCACAACATCCCATGTTTTGTTGCCAGTCCCTTATCGGACAACATTTTATACTGTCGCTTTATTTACAGAATCCACTTTAGGAAATGTTCTTATTAACTCTTAGAACATGAGTTGAACTATAGTATAGCAAGCGAAGAAGATGGTATCAATACATGTAACCGGCATGATGTTTTCTTAAAATAAACTTGTCTGTAATAATTTTTTCGTGTATGTTTTGCTTATAGCCTAAAACATTGGTGAAACCTTCCTTGGTACAATGGAGCTGAAAAGTTAAATGGACCTTAAAGTTAACTCAGTTTGTGGTTTGAAAGTGAAATTTTAATGAGTCTTCAAACAACTCATACTCAAATGGGTATAAAATACAAATGATTGATAGCTTACATCAATGTCTGGAATTGTTTTCCTGATTATTTATGCGTATAAAGAAACGCCACAAAGATGCAATTGAATATTTAAATGGAATCCAAAATTTGAATGATGATCTTTTGTCTGGAATATACATGCCTGGGAATATAGATACAGATTTGTTGTCTGGAACCATATTAGTACATATGCTTGGGAATGTAAACATAGATGCAGACCCTTTCTCTCTGAGAATGGGTTAATTAATACAGATTTATTGTCTAGAATAAACACTAGTCCTGTGATGGAAACCGATCTTTTGTCTAGAAATTAGAATATACTAGGGATGGCAACGAGTTCAAAGGTCCGATTATCGAATATCAAAATCAGTATTCGAGTATTCGGACAAAAAAAAAATTGTTAATCCTGTCTTGTACAGAACGTGTCCAAGTGTTATCTGGTCAACTAAAATTACAATTAACAACGTGTCACCAATCCTTAATCGCTTACGCGGTCGCTCATTGCAAGCCTGAAGGGTAATATCCAACACTGACCTGTCAATCATCGTCTGTTAATTTGTTTATGACACATAGCTTGGTGTTCTTTTGTTGACATCAATCTGATTAATTGTCATCGATGTTCAATTGGCGGTTATTATTTATTGGGTATGACATTCGATGAAGAAATTAATAAAATATTACTTGAAATTATAATCGTTCTCAAGCGTATATAAAAGAACGATAACTCGCATGCGTCACGCTGTGTAAATATTACTATGTCACCGCTTGATAAGAGTATTCCCCCTTTAGTTGTTTATGTGTTATTATTCTAATTTCTAGCGTTATTGACTATAGGTTATACTGCATTTACACTGTATTGTTGTTCTTTTTATTAGTTTTTATTGTTTCAACATTCTTCTACCGATCTAGAATTGACCATCAACTGAACAGAACGGACGGGCATATACGATGTTCTATTTGATGTTGAACACGCACGTTTACATTACAACATTTCTTTGTCCCAAATATTATTCACATTTATAGTTTTCCGAGTACCCGAGTACTCGATCGGAAGAATGACCGAATACCCGAGTACCGATTTTAGTACTCGTTGCCATCTCTAGAATATACATATGCCTGGGAATGGAAAAAATAACATAAGTACAGATCTTTTGTCAAGAATATCCATATGCCTGGAAATTGAAACATAAGTACAGTCTTTTGTGTAGAATATACAGATGCCTGGGAATGGAAACATAAGTACAGATCTTTTGTCTAGAATTTACATATGTCTGGGAATGGAAACCCAAGTGCAGATTTTTTGTCTAGAATATACATATGTCTGGGAATGGAAACCCAATTACAGATTTTTTGTCTAGAATATACATATGCCTGGGAATGGAAACCCAAGTACAGATTTTTGTCTAGAATCTACATATGCCTGGGAATGGAAACACAAATACAGATCTTTTGTCTAGAATATACATATGCCTGGGAATGGAAACACTAATACAGATCTTTTGTCTAGAATATCCATATGCCTGGAAATTTAAACATTGGTACAGATCTTTTGTCTAGAATATACATATGTCTGGGAATGGAAACAAATTCAGATCTTTTGTCTAGAATAACCACATTCCTTGGAATGGAAACATAAGTATCAATCTTTTGTCTAGATTATACACTTGCCTGGGAATGGGAACAAACATACAGATCCTTTGTCTAGAATAATACATTTGCCAGGGAATGAAAACACAAATACAGATCTTTTGTCTAGAACATACATTTGCCTGGGAATGGAAACAAATACAGATCTGTTTGTCTAGAATAAATATGCCCCTTGGAATGGAAACATAAGAAGTGATCTTTTGTCTCGGATATGCATATGCCTGTTAATGGAAACACAAGTACAGCTCTTCTCTAGAATATTTATATGCCTGGGAATGGAAACATAAATACCGATCCTTTGTCTAGAATATTCATATGCCTGGGAATGGAAACATAAAAACAGATCCTTTGTCTAGAATATCCACATATGTCTAGGAATGATAACATAAATTCAGATCTTATCCGTATGCCCGGGAGTGGAAACATAAATACAGGTCTTTTGTCTAAAATATACATTTTGATTTACACCAGGATGCAGCAAGAGTGCAGGCATAAGTGTTTTTATGCCCCGTATCGATAGATCGGGAAGCATATAGTGATTCACCTGTCCGTTCGGTCGTCCGTCCGTTAAACCCAAATTGACCGTTTCTTCTAGCATTAATATGGCTTGCTACAAAGCTTTCATACTTGCATGGATGTTGTATATAAACACACTCCACACGCCTGTATCACCTGACCTTCACCTTGACCTAATTTTGGACTTAGACTTATTTATGGACGAGGCTTCCACAGGGGGCATAAGCGTTTATTGAACGCAGTCTTGTTTTCTCTCTGAAAAATTCTTGTCTACATTGGGTCAAACAGTAAGCCAGGCATAAGTGGGTTTTTTTCTCTGAAAAATTCTTGTCTACATTGGGTCAAACAGTAAGCCATATTGTTATTCAAATATTTTATTTCTTGAAAATATTTCCGGCAAGAGTGCCTCGTCAATTAATTATTGGGAAAGAAGATTGTCGGACATAAGCAGATTGGTGCTTGCTTCCTTAAATTGTTGACTGTAGACAAAATGCCAGTACGAGTATACACCAGCAGGTGTCTGTACTATAAAGGAAGAAAAAGAAGAAATGGCCTCTTCCTTTAGCAGGGGTGTCAATCTGGAATTCCATATTTATCATTTCTGAAAGAAGAGCAATGATCCTGACCAAAATAAAAGTTATTTGATGAAAGTATCTCAAAAATTGGCAAAGTTATAGTAAGTTTCGTCTGCTCTGAAGGATGTTCTTTATACAAACGCGAGTAATATGGAAACGATGTCATTGAATGTGTATTGTTTGGCAAACATGGTTGGCCGCATGTGATTTTCAGGATTTTTAATTTGGCTCTATTGACATCCCTGCTTTAGGTATGTGCACTATTTATTGGTGACTAGACCTGTGAAATATAGCAGAGAAGTGACATTGTTGTCAATTATTAAATTAAATTGTATGTGTTTTGTCATGTGACTCCTTTTCAGGTAGCAGACACTGATCTTGACCGATCTTGACTGTGAAGTCTGATATTAAAATGTAGCTATCTGTGTGATGATAAACTGTAAGTACTGAGTATAGAGAGGCTGGTTGTCGAGGACAAAAATTGTGACAGGAATTATTGTGAAGTTGTGTATATTGTCCAAGTAGTAATAGTGTTGGACATACCAAGATGATAAATATCGGTCTAATTTTATATACAGTCACAATGCTAAAATGATAAAGTATATATCATAAAACATTTAATTCTGTAATTGACTTAATGCAGAATTGTAGTTTGCTGCTTATAGAAAACAGAAAAATAACCAAAAAGAAAAAAAGGACATAAAAGGACGAAAAAAGACTGGACATTTGCCTACAATCAACACACCACAATCAAGCTTCTGATTACTAAAGCATCTATCATCATTTTATTTGATTTTTACTCACTTTAGAGCATGTTTTGCCTTCTCAGACACACTTTTAATCCTTTAAAATGGGGAGAATGTTCTTGAAAAGTGCTTGAATTTTTTTCTTGGAAGCTCTGTATGAAACATGTCAACCCTCATTAAGATTTTACCTTTTGTTCTCATTCTTTATTACTTTAAAATACATCTACACATTTGTACATTAACAATGACAAAATGTACTACAGTTGAAACTTGTTGTGTCGACATCGGTTGTAATGACACTTCGGTTATGTCGACATACTTTTGTTGCTCTATATTCTATCTTAAATATGATGGTTTAGTCGACATGCCTGTGTCGACACTCTGCTTATATCGACACAACTTTTCTGGCCCAATTGATATTTTCGCACCTTATTGTCATTGTTTCTGTCGACATCGTGTCGAGGCTTTTGAAATTGAAAAGTTGTTAATTGACCGTGAAAAAACTTCTGTTTCGAACCATTAATTGTTTGTTAAAAATTAATTTGTTCACAGTTTGCAAATGTCATTGGATGATGTTAAATCGAAGTTTGAAAACAAATTTTAACCTATTTCAGCGTATGAAATTCAAAAATCTGCTGAAGTAGCGTGGTTCTAAGAAGGTGAAAAAATACCTTTTTGTATGCCTTCACAATTTATTTCAACATGCTTGTTAGTTTTCCGACAGTAAAACAAAGATAAGAAATGCCATCGTTGCTTCTAGATGTCTGGCATGTTGATTGAATCTTTTGTTTACAATTAAAATGTTGCATAAGGGAAACCGGTAAGGGCTAAACGCCATACTTGCGGTGCTGATTCCGTACTGTACTTTTTTCAAAATGAGGCTATGAACTTGACCCACGCGTTTACATACACTTGGTCAAATGTTTTGGTGATAACTAAGTTTGCTAGATTTGATATTTCACCATTTTAGTCGCGTATATGCATTAGTTCATGTTTAAACTGATGTAACAACAGCGCCGACAGAAAGGCTCGAGGACTTTATCATGAATTTCGACGGGTAATGAAATTTGTCTGATTTGTTGGCTCCTGTTGTGTCGACATTCAGATATGTCGACATTCGGATATGGACATAATTTTGACGGTCCCAAAAATGTCGACATAACGAGTGTCGACTGTACTAGTTCCCTTTAGAACTACTTCATGGATTAAAATGAATCTTCACTCATGAATTCCCAGTCATCGCCACTGACCACTACCATACTACGTAATTCAGATAACTCTCAACTTGATTTTAGAACAAATTGTGTCCCATTTTGTATTAAAATTGTGTTTGCAAGTACATTCAGGGGAATAATCTGGAAATACGCACTAGGAAGAATGAACTTTACTGCAGAAAATAAAAGTAATTTGATGAAAAAAATGAAAGTATTAACCAAGTTATGGTCATTTGAAGTTTTTAAGCTGAATTTAACAATAGAACAATGTTTGAAACAGTGTTTTTGTGTAGGGATGTGTGCAAATTGCACTCGAAACAACCTTGCGTCTATTTTACAGGATTGGGTATTATGCCTTAGTAGGACCCATGTGTAACATTAAGTGCTTTATCTTGATGCCATCTGCATAATCATTTGCATGTAAATGTGTTGGGACTATACCCATGGATGTTCATGGATAAAAACCAGTCATCAACAGGGGTCCTATTATTCTGGAATAATCCAAGAGAAAGAATGAACTTTTCTGTTATGGTCATTTGAAGTTCCATAAGCTGAATTTTAACAACAGAACAATGTTTGGAACAGAGTTCTACTGTGTGCTAAATGGTACCCGAAATGGACTTGCAACTCATTTTCAGGATTGGTCATTATGCCTTAGTAGGACCCCTGCATCAAGTTAGATACTGAATTTAAACAAATTATTGTCCGTGGTAGACATAGAAAATTGTAAGTGTATCAGTATATAGAAATAATTCAAATTTTAAGTACCAACTATTTTTTGTGGCAAAGTTGTCTAATAATTGAGGGGGATGTTTTGTTGAATACTTTTTATTGGCGATCCAATTTTACCTTTGAAGTATGTAGATTTTTGCCTGCATGGTCTCATTATTAATCACATTCATCGATTATCACTGGCCTCCGTAGCTCAATGGTTAGCGCGCTTGCTGTCTAATCTGGCGACCCGGGTTCAAATCTGGGTGGGGGGCACACATGTATGCCTGCCATATTTCAGCATAAAGCTGACTGGCAAATAAAGGCTATGCTCGGCATCACTACCACCCTCTTCTCAATGGCTAGTCATTTTGACACATCGACCCTATTTCCATATACATGAGCTGTTGTTAATCACTGATAAGTAACTTGGCAATCCGAGTACAATTCCAGGTTTCCACAGTTCGTACAAAAAGATAATTATATTAAGTCAGACAGGGAAGGCAGCACTCAATGAAAATGGACAATAATGATGAGTTTCCTCCACATGTTTAAAAGTTGCTGGTTTCTTCCAGGAGGGTAAGTTTGTGCTGGTTAAGATACAGTTCAGGAAAACCAGTTAGGTGAAACAACTGCTTTGTTTGTAACTGAAAAGTTTTTGAGAAACTGTGTTTAAACTGAATAAAAACATACAGTGCATGTCACAGATATCTAACCACGTGCCTTCAGGGTGCCAATCACCAATTATTTTCAGATAACCAGTATGGAGATGGTAGCTATATTAAGACTTGTATTATAATGAAAGAGGTAACAGAATACCGCCAAACGAGTATGACCTGTAATTTTGAATAAACTGCTCATATCAGCATCTGAATTTGAGATTATTCTGAAGTTTGAGCTCTTGAAATTTTACTGCAGTTAACCCAGGAAAATTGGGATGGCAACGAGTACCCGAGTACTCGTTCAAAGGTCCGATTATCGAATATCAAAATCAGTATTCGAGTACTTGTTAATCCTGTATTGTACAGAATGTGTCTAAGTCTAAACGATAACTCGACTGCGTCACGCTGTGTAAATATTACTGTGTCACCGGTTGATGAGAGTATTCCACCTTATTTGTTAATTTGTTATTATTTGATTTTCTAGGGTTATTGACTATAACTTATACTGCATTTACACTGTATTGTTGTTCTTTTGTTATGCCCCCGTATCGATAGATCGGGAGGCATATAGTGATTCACCTGTCCGTCCGTACGAATGCACCGGTAGTTGTGGGGTGTGGAACAATAGGCTATTTTTAGATTCCATTCATTCCGTCACTTGTGGGGTGCAAAATGCTACTTGTGGGTTGCAACCAAACAAAAGAAAGAACAAAAGAAAACCCCATAAATACCGTCTCATGAGTCCGTCCGTCCGTCCGTCCTGGTTAACCCAAATTGACCGTTTCTTCTAGCATCATTATGGCTTGCTACAAAGCTTCCAAACTTGCATGGATGTTGTATATGAACACTCTCCACACACCTGTATCACCTGACCCCATTTTGACCTTCACCTTGACCTAATTTTGGGATTAGACTTATTTATGGTCAAGGCTTCCACAGGGGGCATAAGCGTTTATTGAACGCAGTCTTGTTAGTTTTTTTGTTTCAACATTCTTCTACCGATATAGATTTGACCATCAACTGAACAGAATGGACAGGCATACACGATGTTCTATTTGAAGTTGAACACGCACGTTTGCAGTGCAACATTTCTGTGTCCCAAATATCATTCACACTTATAGTTTTCCGAGTACCCGAGTTCTCGATCGGATGAATGACCGAGTACCGATTTTAGTACTCGTTGCCATCTCTACAGGAAAATGTTTCTTTTTGTGATCATGCTAACTTGTCCACTCACTCTGCCTCCCATGGAAATAACTCTTAAGACTCGTGACAATATTTAAGATGAGCTTTAGCTCACCCTGAGATGTTTCTGGAGGTTTCCTTTGGATTGTTGACTAAAAAATTAATCTTAATTCGAGTGAATTAAGTTACCTCTTGCTTGGTATTGGATGTGGACTGTTCTGTTATTACCGTATGTCAGGTAAATTGTTGTTATGCTGCCCAAAGAAATTTGGGGAGCATATTTTCGCCGAAAGTGGCCGTACATCTCACTTTCTTGTCCGGGCAATTTCTCAATAACCACTTCTCAGGTTTAGACAAAACTTCATGGATAGCTTCACTGCCAAATGGAGATGCGCATATTGTCGACACGGGTCAATTCTGTCAAACTATATAACATAACATTTGTCCTAGAGCCCAGTTGGTTTGTTTCAGGGAGCATCCATCGGTTCTACCAATATTTTCTTGTTGATCAATCAGCCCTGCGTTCAAGGAAAAATCACGTGACGCACGTTTCTTACCTGGTGCGCAAACGGTATGAAACGTTTCTTACCGTTCGCGTACCAGGTACGATACGTGCGTCACGTTATTTTTCCCTGAACGCAGGGCTGGTTAGCTGAAAAATCACTTGGGCAAAAAGATTTATGATGAATTGTATAGATCCAGCCTCGTTTGTTAATACAATATGTACACTATTAAAACAGGTCAAGTAAGTTAAATTGGTTGTATATGCAACTTAATATAGTTGATCCTTTTTAGCTCACCTGTCACAAAGTGACAGAGTGAGCTTTTGTGATCACTCTTCGTCCGTCCGTCCGTCGTCCGTCCGTCCGTCGTCCGTCCGTCAACAATTGGCTTGTGTAGACACTAGAGGTCACAATTTTGGTCTAATCTTTATGAAACTTGGTCACAATGATCATCTCAACAAAATCTAGGCCAAGTTCGATATTGGGTCATCCGGGGTCAAAAACTAGGTCACTAGGTCAAATCATAGAAAAACCTTGTGTAGTCACTAGAGGTCACAATTTTGACTTAATCTTTATGAAACTTGGTCACAATGATCATCTCGACAAAATCTAGGTCAAGTTCGATATTGGGTTATTCGGGGTCAAAAACTAGGTCACAAGGTCAAATCATAGAAAAACCTTGTGTAGTCACTAGAGGTCACAATTTTGACTTAATCTTTATGAAACTTGGTCTTAATGATCATCTCGATAAAATCTAGGTCAAGTTCGATATTGGGTCATCCGGGGTCAAAAACTAGGTCACAAGGTCAAATCATAGAAAAACCTTGTGTAGTCACTAGAGGTCACAATTTTGACTTAATCTTTATGAAACTTTGTCACAATGATCATCTCGACAAAATCTAGGTCAAGTTTGATATGGGGTCATCTGGGGTAAAAAACTAGGCCACTAGGTCAAATCATAGAAAAACCTTGTGTAGTCACTAGAGGTCACAATTTTGGTCTAAACTTTATGAAACTTGGTCACAATGATCATCTTAACAATATCTAGGTCAAGTTTGATATTGGTTTATCTGGGGTCAAAACCTAGGTCATTAAGTCAAATCATATAAAAACCTTGTGTAGTCACTAGAGGTCACACTATTGGCCTTATCTGTATGAAACTTGGTCACAATGATCATCTCAACAAAATCTAGGTCAAGTTCGACAGGTGAGCGACCTAGGGCCCTTTGGGATCACTCTTTGCCTGTCTGCACACGCATAAGCAACCTTAGGTGATTAGAGGTGTGGCCTAACACAATAAAAATCTATTGAATTCATTTTGTGACTACTTAGTTCTTTTGTCATTCCTTTGTTCCTGAACTATGGAAAGAACACCTAAGGTAGGGTACATGGGAGCTTGCATGCGTCCGTCCACAATTGCTTGTGTAGTCCCTTGAGATCACAATTTTGGCATCATCTTTTATAAAAATTGCTAACTTAGATCATCTCAACAAAATCTAAGTCAAGTTCGATATTGGGTCATCCAGTGTCAAAAACTAGGTCACAAGGTCAAATCATAGAAAACCCTCATGTTGTCACTATAGAGATCACAATATAAGGCCTAATATTTATGAAACTTGGTCATAATGAATATCTCAACAAAATTTAGATCAAGTTCGATATTGGGTCATCTGGGAGTCAAAAACTAGGTCACAAGGCCAAATCATAGAAAAACCTTGTGTAGACACTGAAGAGGTCACAATTGTGGCTTCATCTGTCAAAATGGGTTATCTAATGTAAATAACAAGGTCGCTGGTTAGGACAATATGAAAACCTCTTACATGCAATAGAGGCTGCATTTACTTGATTCTTTGAAGTTTTTAAATAATTTCTTAGGTCACCATAGACGCCTGCATGAACTACTACTACAGGTCCGCGGTTGGAATCACGAAATTTCAGAAACGCTTCTTATGTTTCCCACCCAACTTGAGACAAACTGGTTGGAAACCCAGAGGTAGTCTCTCAGTGCTATACACTGAGCACACCAAAGGGACAGCCTGCCCAGATTCCTTGTATCTCAAAACTTTCTGTCTCTTCCCTCGAAGCAGGAGGTCATTGTCCAATTAGGCAGGGATAAAACCGATTGACCCCGCACTACGACTGTCTCACAATGTAGCACATCACCAAGGTAACAAATCACAAAGAAATGAAGTCACGAGGATAACCATCAAAATGAACAAGAAAGAATGAAAAGGCCAAAACTTGTACAGATATAGTCAGGGGTGTCAGGGCTTATAGAGCTAAGATTTCTGACCAAAATAAAAGGTATTTGATGAAAATGTCTCAAGAAATGGCAAAGTTATGGTAAATTTAATCTGCTCTGAAGGATTTTCTTAATACAAACTGAGTTAATTATGGAAACAATGTCATTGAAGGCCTTTTGTTTGGCAAAAATGGTCGGCCACATATGTCAGATTTTCCTGATTTTTAAATTGGCCCCGTTGACACCCCTGTATAGTATTGGTATACTGATAAAGATAAAGCAACTCATAATTGCTTGCTAGACAAGGCAGTCCTGACATGTATTTGCAGCCAACATATTCTTGATGATTGTAAAATGCAGAATTCATCTACTTAGTAAGTATTCATCTTGTGCTGCGCAGTTATGTGAATTGGATAATATATTGGCAGTCAACATTCTTGATGATTCTATGATTTTGTTAGCATAAATTTACCTTGCTCTATTAAGTCTTGTCATCACTTTTATGTTGAATTGTTTTGAACTTGCTAACATATGACTGGCTTTATTGATTTCACTCCCAACCAGCGCATATCCAGAAAGGGGGGTCGGATGTCATATATATGTATGATCCCTGCCCCTATGCAACATAGCTTGTTGAACCCCTTGCTGAGAAGAAAATAGCTAGTCTGACCCTTCCTGAGAAAAATTGCTGGATCCGCGCATTATGTTTGATAGGAAGCTATCTAATGGCTTACAGACTATCTGACCAAATTTTTGTCTGTGGTTTTCCTTTACGTTAATATGGCAGATAAAGTTAGTTTTTTAAGCCCCATGATAAAAAGACATAATATTATATACAGCACTGCAATATGTTTGCTCCATACTGACAAGAATTACTAGACCATGTGGAAAGTCATTCTCCAAGCATGGCATCTGCACAAAAATTCCAAATCAAGACTCGGTGTTGGTGTTGAAAGCAGTTGGAAAAAATAGAAGATGAGTATGAAGTCTCCACAATGGAACCAGGGGAAGTAAGCATAAAATGGTGAAACTTAAACCAATGCTCAACACCTCGACTCGCCTACTAGTTGAATTGTACGAAAAAAATGACGAAATCTACCTAAAAGTATCATGATCAACCTGGTCTTGCGGTAAACACTAGTCAAAAAGCATGAGCATTATAAAAGTAATTATGTATTTGCCCAGTTGCATAGTGCTCAGGAAAAATAAGCACAAAGTCTGTCGGGATTATCAAAATTGTATTTCTAGTAAGTGAAATAATTTTTATGCCCCCCATCTTTGATGAGGGGGTATTTTGCTTTTAAACACCGGTCGGTCGTACCAAATGGTTTCTGTTCAATAACTCAAGAACGCTTTGCCCTAGGATCTTCAAACTTTACATAGCCGTTGGTCATCAACAGAAGATGACCCCTATTGATTTTGAGGTCAAGGTCAATGTGACCTTTACCATTTCTGACTATTCAAATGGTTTATCCACTCAATTACTCAAGAACGCTTTGCCCTAGGATCTTTAAACTTTACATAGCCGTTGGTCAACGACAGAAGATGACTCCTATTGATTTTAATGTCAGTAGGTCAAGGTCACTGTGACCTTTACCATTTTTGACTATTCAAAAGGTTTCCATTCAATAACTCAAAAACGCTTTGCCCTAGGATCTTCAAACTTTACATGGAGGTTGGTCAACAACAGTAGAGGAGCCCTATTGATTTTGAGGTCAAAGGTCAAGGTCACTATGACCTTCACAATTTCTGGCTATTGGGCTGCCATAGGGGCATACTTGTTACTTACAAACATCTCTTGTAAGGTGTTGATTTAAATAATGTACAAAAAATTCTAGATATATAGTCTGTCAATGAAAATGCTAGCCGATGTTTACAAATAGAATTGAAAATTATCTGCATTTTCGAATGTGTTCAAATTTGCATAATCACTTTTAATGCATGCTGTATGGTGATCTTTCAATCTATGCTGGTAACATGCGATCAGTCGACCGTGCAGTGTGTATATCACCAATGCCTATTTATTGAAAAGGCTAGAGTTATCGAACTATACTAGTATTACTTATGCTGAGTTTACATACAAACGATAACAATTCATAACATTGTTGGGTTAGAGACTTATGTTATGGCATTCCCCTTTTTCTTACGCAGTCATAATATTATGACTATAGAGTTATATTTGACAGTTATATAGAGCTGTCATTGATCGAAACAAGATATAAGTTGATTATTGATGCATATATATTTTCAAATATCAATACACAAATCCACAGAAATGTTGATTTTCCTGGACATTGTGGAGGGGTTTATGGTTCCTTTAGGAAGTGTAAGTTAGTACTGGTTATAGGTATTAGTCCAGGAAAACTAGTTTGGTGAATCTGCCGCCGTATATAACTGAACAATTGTTGAAAAACAGCGTTAAACAGGTATAAACTAATCGGTGAATCGAGCCTGCTATTGGCTTATCTATACCGGTATGTACAAATCAATGTTTGGATAAATCATCAAGGGCTGCTCTAGTCATACGTACCGTATACACACACTTAAAAGCAGATTTCATAAAGAATCGCCGTTATATGCAAACAGTCAAATTGTTTTTAGGTGTTTTGCCACTTTGATAAGTTGTGTGCTGCACTTCCTGAAATAATATTGTATCGATGAACGGGAGCCCATGATCCTAAACTTGATAGTTTGGATACTTGATAGATTAAGATAGGATGGTGCCTTGACCTACAGATAAATAAGCTGCTGTGTTGGGTAGGTTGAAAGTCTGTTATGTCAATCTGTAGTATTTTGATTTTCATTATTTGATCAATTTGGAGAAGCCTGAAATATTGTTATATCGAAATCTGACCGTACTAATAAATTCTGCATGATATATTTGTATTTTTATGCCCCCGTATCGATAGATCGGGAGGCATATAGTGATGCACCTGTCCGTCCGTCCGTCCGTCCGTTCGTCCGTCCGTCCTGGTTAACCCAAATTGACCGTTTCTTCTAGCATCATTATGGCTTGCTGCAAAGCTTCCAAACTTGCATGGATGTTGTATATGAACACTCTCCACACACCTGTATCACCTGACCCTTTTTGACCTTCACCTTGACCTAATTTTGGACTTAGACTTATTTATGGACAAGGCTTCCACAGGGGGCATAAGCGTTTATTGAACGCAGTCTTGTTTCTGAACTGTTAAACATATAATAGATTATATAAGGAAATAAGAAGTGTATCTCAAGGACCTGGACAATTTCAAAATTCTGAAATCGGATAAAATTCAGCCGCCATATTGAAAATGGTGTTTCCTTGTTTTACGACCATAGCAAAGTACTTTCAGAAGCTGAACTCATTTATGCTTACTTTATCCTCAAATGTATACAATATCAATATAAGATTCATATTTTAAATACGATCACATGTGGATTCATGTATCACAGGTTACCCCCAATGTGTGTCGATAAATGCATCCAGACATGTTGCTGTCAAAGATATGATAATTATGTACACATGCAGTAACATACATTTTATTGGCACTGTAGGATGTGTATTGTTCTAGATTAGCGGTTTTGCAAAATTGAGACCGATTTCAGCTTGCAATCGAATCATAATCTGTTTAATCGTCCCTGTCCTAGTATTTGATTTACACTGACCTGTCTTACACAGCCAGCCGAGAGCTGCAGGTGTCATTTGACCTGGCCCTAATCTCCCGAGGCATCTCAATCTGAGCTAAATCTCATCTCAAATGTTGTCATGTATCTTCGAGATAATTTCTATGGGAAGCTGGACTCAAAATTGGCATTACAAAACAAAAACGATATTCTGAGTTTATTACAGTAAAATTTGAGGAGCTTGAACTTCAGGTTGATCTTGATTTCATACTCTGATTTGAGTAAAATCTCAATTTGAGTTGAGATTTCTATTTGAGATGCTTCGGGAGATCGGGGCCTGATATGTCCTTTAATTCCGGATTTGCTGCAAGAGAAAGAATGAACTTTTCTGCTGAAAATAAAAGTGTTTTGATGAAAAAATTAAAATACTTGACAAAGTTATGGTCATTTAAAGTTTGATAAGCTGAATTTTAACAACAGAACAATGTTTAAAACAGAGTTCTACTGTGTGCTAAATGGTACCCGAAATTGGACTTGCAACTCATTTTCAGGATTGTTCATTATGCCTCAGTATGCCCCCTGTATGCGTTATTGTCATCAACCATTTGACTTATAATGGCACAGTTATCAAGAGCTAGCAGTTTTTGACCTAATCTTCATGAAAGCTTGTCACAATGTGTGTCTCTGTAAAATGTAGATCATTATGATTACTGATTGTGTAAAACTTAGGTCACATGGAAAAATGTTTAGTCTGGGTCACCCTTTAGACTATAAAATCTTTCTAGTTGCACCAAAATTGCACCTTTTGTAGAAAAATATTAAGAAGTGTGAATAGTACTTATTCTTGGCTTGAGCAACGAGGATGTTTTGTTAAAATTTGTAAAAAAAATAGTTATGCAGGGGTCCTAAAATTCCGGAATAATCTGGAAATCCGGATTGATGCATTAGAAAGAATTATCTTTTGTGCGCAAAATAAAAGTTATTTGGTGAAAATATTCAAAGAATTGACAAAGTTATGGTCATTTGAAGTTCCATACTATGAATTTTGTCAATAGAACAATGTTTGAAGCCTAGTTAAGGTGTAGGAATGAGTGCAAATGGCACCCAAAACAGACTTGCAACTTGTTTTCAGGATTGGGCATTATGCCTCAGTAGGACCCCTGGTTATGGTAATTTATTCTTACCATTTTAGCCAAATATTACGTTGCCATACTGTTTATACCCAATGGCCTCTTGTTCTTACAAAAGTGGAGGATCACTGACTTTAATCACAAAAAATAGATATCTGCCTTGTTCCAGATTTTACTGGGTTTTTTTCCTTTTAGTAGTTTTAAGACATTTCATTTTTCATGACACTGATGTTCTGTAATGTTTTGAACATGGAAAACCTCTCAATTGACTTTATAGGTTCTTGATTATTTGAAAGCAAATTTAAAAGTAAGATAGCATGATAATAGGGAATGGGCAGGAATACTGCATTCTTCAAAGTGCTGTTCGCACTTTTATTAACACAAACTTGTAACCAAAAATTGGATGCATCCTTTACCAAGTTTTCGACATCTTCAAAGTCTCTGAAGGACAAATTGGGAACCGTCATATTCTTTTGTTGTATTCTCATGATATTTGCCTTTGAATTTTCTCCCATTTATTACCTGCCTCCAATACATAGCTGTGTGCAATTCTTAAGCAAATAAGGTTATCTTGAAATTAATTTCTCACTGCCTTGTGTATATATGTCATCTTGGAGCCCGTTGCCTAACCAAACTGCTACCAAGTGCTCTTTAAGGCTATGCTAGAAAATGGCTTGCTACAAAAAGTTATACGTTTAAATGGATGAAGCGAAAAATTTATATGCTACCTGTGAGTGCTCGTGGTTAGCAGAATGTTGCACAGCAAAGCGCTACCGAAGCGGTCCATTGCATAAAAAAGCGCTGACCTAGCAAAGCGCTGAAAAACGGTATACTGTTGGGGAAAACTTGTCACTGGTAGTGCCTGTCATTGCAAAGACATAGTAAAGCTTTGGGTAGGCACAGGCTCCTGTTATATGTGTACAACCATCCATTACAATTAATTTGTTTTCAGAGTATATTTTGAGTTCTTCACTTGTGTTTAATCATTGTTAAAGTAATATAAACATAATTTATCATTATCCTTTGCAGATTGTCTTGGACGGACTATGTATGGTACCCAGTGTTGGGTGAATGTATGTCTGTGCTGCATACTTTGCTAGATCCCTGTATCAATGTGGAGTATGGCATCTAAACGTCGTCATGGCAACCTAGATCCCTGTATCACTGTGGAGTATGGCATCTAAACGTCGTCATGGCAACATAGATCCCTGTATCACTGTGGAGTATGGCATCTAAATGTCGTCATGGCAACCCAGATCCCTGTATCGCTGTGGAGTATGGCATCTAAACGTCGTCATGGCAACCTAGATCTCCATGTTACTATGGAGTATGGTAAACAAAAGTTGCCAACCTAGACATCCTAGTTACTACAGTGAGAGTATGGTATCCAAGAGTCGCCATGGCAACCTAGACATCCTTGTTACAACAGTGAGAGTATGGTATCCAAGAGTTGCCATGCTGACTTTCCTGTTACTTTGGAATATGAAATTGGTAAGTGGTGATGTCAACCTTCTGTAGGGTAAAATATCCAGTATGAAATCTGCAGTGTTGTCTCGATAGCTCAGTAGTAGAGCATCCACTTCAACTGCCCGAGTTCAATCACTGGTCACGTTATACTGCCTTGTGTATATATGTCATCTTGGAGCCCGTTGCCTAACCAAACTGCTACCAAGTGCTCTTTAAGGCTATGCTAGAAAATGGCTTGCTACAAAAAGTTATACGTTTAAATGGATGAAGCGAAAAATTTATATGCTACCTGTGAGTGCTCGTGGTTAGCAGAATGTTGCACAGCAAAGCGCTACCGAAGCGGTCCATTGCATAAAAAAGCGCTGACCTAGCAAAGCGCTGAAAAACGGTATACTGTTGGGGAAAACTTGTCACTGGTAGTGCCTGTCATTGCAAAGACATAGTAAAGCTTTGGGTAGGCACAGGCTCCTGTTATATGTGTACAACCATCCATTACAATTAATTTGTTTTCAGAGTATATTTTGAGTTCTTCACTTGTGTTTAATCATTGTTAAAGTAATATAAACATAATTTATCATTATCCTTTGCAGATTGTCTTGGACGGACTATGTATGGTACCCAGTGTTGGGTGAATGTATGTCTGTGCTGCATACTTTGCTAGATCCCTGTATCAATGTGGAGTATGGCATCTAAACGTCGTCATGGCAACCTAGATCCCTGTATCACTGTGGAGTATGGCATCTAAACGTCGTCATGGCAACATAGATCCCTGTATCACTGTGGAGTATGGCATCTAAATGTCGTCATGGCAACCCAGATCCCTGTATCGCTGTGGAGTATGGCATCTAAACGTCGTCATGGCAACCTAGATCTCCATGTTACTATGGAGTATGGTAAACAAAAGTTGCCAACCTAGACATCCTAGTTACTACAGTGAGAGTATGGTATCCAAGAGTCGCCATGGCAACCTAGACATCCTTGTTACAACAGTGAGAGTATGGTATCCAAGAGTTGCCATGCTGACTTTCCTGTTACTTTGGAATATGAAATTGGTAAGTGGTGATGTCAACCTTCTGTAGGGTAAAATATCCAGTATGAAATCTGCAGTGTTGTCTCGATAGCTCAGTAGTAGAGCATCCACTTCAACTGCCCGAGTTCAATCACTGGTCACGTTATACTGCTGGTGTTCCGCTATTCCAGATTTGCTGCACTAAAAAGAAGGAACTTTTCTGCTGAAAATAAAAGTTATTTGAAGAAAAAATACCTGTTATTAACTGAGTTATTGTCGTTTAAAATTTCATTCACTGAATTTTAACAAAAGAACAATGCTTTTGGTGCAGGAATGTATGCTAATGGCACTTGATACAGACTTTCATCAAATTTTCAGGATCGGGCATTATGCCTCAGTAAAACCCCAGCATAATGGTTGTATCAGTGTTGACGTTGCTACACATAAAAACAGAAAACTGTCTTCTCTTCAATCATACCCTTGCAGCGATGGATATCATCAGGAATAAGGTGTTGAGAACTTTCCATATTGGCAATAGTGGAAGTGTAGTCTGACGTTACTACATAGTGTTCATTGTTAGACCTTAGTTACATGAGTAGTAAATGCTGTTTCAAGTCACAAAATAATTGTGCAAATAGCAGGATGGCCATAGACTCTGGAAAACGGAAAATGCAAAAAACAAATTCCTTGCAGGGAAAAATCAGGGAATTTCAAAATTGGGCAAAAATCGGGGAAATATTATGGAATTCCATTCTTCATTTTCTGTGGCCAGCCTGAAATAGTCGTCTTTTTACAGCAAAGCCGTTTCTTCCCAAGCAAAACGTCATTGTAACAATATGTTGGTTTTTCTAAATAGTACAAAATAGCATAGTAAAACATATGTCCCCTTGAAA
Organism: Spisula solida; assembly: GCA_947247005.1. Taxonomy (NCBI): domain Eukaryota; kingdom Metazoa; phylum Mollusca; class Bivalvia; order Venerida; family Mactridae; genus Spisula; species Spisula solida. Next base: position 17,865,372 of record OX365946.1, read on the forward strand.
ATAATGTCAATATATGGATATATATGTATATTGGGTGTAACTGGGTCAGTGTCTAGTATCTAGACCTGACTATACTGAGAGGATGTTCTAGAAAAATTGATTAGTTATCTATACTGAGAGAATGTTCTAGAAAAATTGGTCAGTTATCTATACTGAGAGGATGTTCTAGAAAAATCGATCAGTTATCTATACTGAGAGGATGTTCTAGAAAAATCGCTGAGTTATATGTTCTTGAAGCTGAGGTATACCGAGGAAAATTATCATATATTTTTCTATAGATGCAAGGGCATAAATTAATTCGACATATAAGAAAAATGGAAATGCCAATTGGTTAGATCATCCTATTATTGTATATTTATGCCTTGTACCTATAGTGGGGTACAACTATTTGATTTTGTGCTGGATATCTGTCACAAAGTTTATCCGCACTTGTTCTCCTTTACTATTGGTCTGGTTTCAATGAAACTTCACATGAATAATAAATAACTACGACTCTTCTATCAAATTTATTAAACTAAATAAGAAATTCATCTTATTCACTCATAGGCAATGTTCTTTATTCACATGAATAGCTTATACAAAGCCTTATTGTCCATAATTATTGTCAGGAATTTTGGGTTGGATGAATATTGCCAGAGTTATTGTACTTTGTGGGAGACATGTTTTTGTGTCATAAACCCTTCTAGTTTCTATTGGTAATATAAGATTTTACTGCTTTTGTTGTGATATGATTGTTGTATTTTCTACTATTTAATAGTAAAGTAAGATATTTTTCGATGTTTAATTTTATGGCGTTAGCTATGACCGTTGAATGACAGCAAAGAATTTTTACCCAGATTTTCCAACGAAAAAAACTGGACAATAGATAGGCGCTTTTGGGCGGATTTGTTTCCAGTGGATAACTTCAGTTAGGAATGAAATATCATGATGAAACGTGCATATTGTGCTGTGATATTGTGTATTAGTATTTTATCTGTAAAACTGGGTCTCACAAATCCATAATAATCCAGAAAACCAGATTTACTGCACTAGAAGGAATGAATTTTGTTAATTTGTTTATGTTTTTGAACTTAAAACATGGTTATAGTTATCTGTCTGATCGTCCATCTGTTTGTCTGGGCATTTATTGTAAAGTCCAATATTCCGTTTGCTATCAATTCTATTGCAATGAAACTTGGCACACTTACCAGTATTTTTTTCATTAATCAACAGTTCCAGTCAAGTAGCATAACTGTAGGGAGATTTTGTAAGGATTTAAATACTTTTTTAACTTGGACATTTTGGTTTTAAAGTTTTTAATAAAGTCCAAGATTTTGTTTACTTTCAATGCTGTGATATTTTATTCGATTTTTCAAAGAAAAAATGTTTAGCTATTGTCCTGACTGGATTGTGTGCGCTGGTTAAGTTTTTTGTCAGAGTAATTTCTCAAAGACTATCAAAGTTATCTACTTGAAACTCAACATAGTTATTCACCACCACAAGGGGAGTCCGTACTGACAAGGCTGATAATTTTGTGACCTATATTTATGGAGTTATCTGTCCTTGTTATACTTAGAACTTAGGATCACAGATGAGCAAGTGTACTATCAAGTACGAGAAAGTTGTGCATCCACTCATAGGCAGTGCTCTTGTTATAAGTAATGGTCATTGTTAACTTCTGATATTTTGGTTAAAGTTCTTCATAATGTTTGATTTCTTGAATATTGTAAAGTAACTTGTATGTACTATCCACGTCACATTTCGGGGCATTTGTCCCTTACAGTGACAGTCCCTGTTATGTTTATTAAAACAATGTCTATTTCATTAATATGAAATATGAATATAGAAAAGAACATTGATTTTAGTCTCTTTGTATTTATCTGTTAAATGACATCATTGTAAAAACTTAATGACCTCATGCAGTATTAAATAATGTACGTGCAATATGATTTTTTAAGCATCATAAAACTATAAAATATTGCAGTTATATTGACCTGGCAAAAATACATAATTTATCTGTATGTGAACACTATAGATTAGTCTTCTCCAGAAATGTGAGGATTACTTTTGTATGTGCGCCAAGGATAATGTTATGTTTACAAACATGAATCGGTTTGGTCAACTGTTGCAAAATTGGTTTTAGAAATTACTAAAATAAACATAATCGTCAGTTTTCTACTGAAAACTTCACTGTAAGGTTAACGCATGCTTTTTCGGGCTATAACATCTGCAGAGTCCCGAGGGACAGTTGGTGCCCAAGCCCGCCAGGGCGAGGGCACCAACGCTCCCGAGGGACTCTGCATATGTTATAAAGCGAAGAAAACATGCGTAAACGCTATTATAGCATACAAAACATCAATTTATGCGTTTGTATTTCAAAACAATGATATTTTGGCGGGAGATTTTGTGACGACGTCGCGAAAACAAACGTAACGTCATGCCAGTTATTGTTATGAACGTCGACTTCCGGTATCGGCAAATACCAAGAAAACATGGATACTGCGGGCTTATTTAAATGTATTATTTAAATATTATAGAAAACTAATTAGTACTTATTAGTACTTAGAAATAAAATGGGAATAACTGTTAATATAAAGCTGTACAACCTTTATAGTCGCCGGTGCGGCCCTGAAATGAGCATACGTAAAACTGGACATTAACAGCGCGTGAATCTTTATGTTTACGCATGGTTTTCGTCCCGTTAACGTATGGGCAAAATCACTGTTTTTATGCTATAATGATGAATTATGCACATCTGATTAATCCACCTAAATCCTGTGGAATATACCAAATTTTTCTGCATTTCTCATTATCGTGGGCGCACTATAATATGATATTTAAAGTGTGCAGCTACCGTGTAATGACTAATCATATTTATTGTGTCAGGTCTAAAAAAGTGCACTATAATACATGATACACATTTCTTTATGTATGCAATTTTTCCATACATTTATTGTTACGTTTATTTATAAGGTTGCAATTTTTACATATTTAATTTTTAACTACATATATTTTATACATGTTGGTTTACACTTGTTGCAATAAAAATTACATATTTTAGTTTGATGTTATATTTTCTATTTACACAGTGTCGAACAAAAAAATGTTTGTTTCCAGTATTATGCAAAAAAGGTATGTTGTGGTAGGTCGCTAAATACTTCTTAAACTATCCTTTGAAAATATTTTTTTAAAAATAACATTTTTTAAAATGCCATTAAAAACCATCAGTTCAGGATACCGGAAACAAACAACTTTGGTTCAAGCCTTAGGCCAGAATCAATGTATTTCTAGATTATTATTCCTGATTTGTCATCAGCCACCCTGACATTTCGTCAGCTGTCAGTTAATTCTTTGGGAAGAGCAAGTAAGTACTGGTGGATTACTGGTTTGGTCAACTGGCAGGCATATATGACTTAAAATGGCGCTACACATGACCAAAAACAACCAAGCACATGAAGCAGATGTCATTTGGATTCAATTCAAATTTGGCACATGTATCGTCCAAATATACAGGAGTTCCAAAAGTTTTATAACATTGGAAAAAATGTTTAAAAAATGGTGAAATTTCTTCAACCAACAGGTACCGATGGTTCTTCTATGACAGCTAGAGTTCAAATCTAGGATCCATATGATGTCCTGAGGCTGGGATTCAAACCTATACTCAAAGGCAATATCACAACAATCTGAAAAACTGGTGGGCAAATAACCATTATCAACGTTCCTACATCACACAACAAAACAGCAATTGAAACTTTCGATACGCCATACAAATTTATGCGAAAAGCCATACACTTATTAGCTCACCTGTGACAGAGAGAGCTTTTGTGATCACTCTTGTCCGTCGTCTGTTCATCATCGGTCAATAATTTGCTTGTTAAGATACTAGTAATGATTAGGTCAAAATTTGACCTAATCGTTATGAAAATCTGTCACAATGATCATCTTAACAAAATCTAAATCAAGCTTGATATTGTGTCATTCGGAGTCAAAAACTAGGTCGCAAGGTCATATCATAGAAAATCCTTTTGTAGTCATTACAGGTCACAATTTTGACATCATCTTTATGAAACTGCCAGAATGATCATCTCAACAAAATATAGTTCAAGTTCGATATTGGGTCATCCAGGGTCAAAAACTAGGCCACTAGGTCAACTCATAGAAAACCTTGTGTAGCCACCAGAGGTCATAATTTTGGTAATATGGGTCATCTGGTGTAAATAACAAGGTCATTGGTTAGGACAATATGATTGATTAACTTGTACATGCATACTAGGCTGCATTTATTAGTTGATTCTTTGAAGTTGTAAATGACTTCTTAGGTCATTATCGGGGCGTTCATTAACAATTACAACAGCAATCTTGTTACCTTTGAAGTTTGACTTTGACCTGATATGCCAACATGACAAGCTGTTTTAATGGTTTGACATTCATGCCAAGTTACATCGGAATTCCACCATACAAACTTCAATTTGACCTCCAACTGTGACGTTGACCTTTGAGATAGACACAAGGGGCTTACACATGATACTCCTTCTCATGCAGGATAACATTCATGCCAGATATAAGCTAGATTGGTCTATGCATGTCAAAGTTATGGTCCGGACAAACTCCAATTTGACATCCGTCTGTTAACTTGACATTTTAGTTTGCGGATGACACTCCTCATGGACGTAAATATTCATGCCAAATATAAACAAGACTGGTAAATGCATGTCAAGGTTATGGCCCGGACAAAAATCAATTTGACCCCAATTTTGATAGGAACCTTTGCACATGACACAATTCTCATCGAGGTTAATATTCATGCCAAATATAAGATAGATTGGTCAATGCATGCTATGGTCCTGACAAAATTGCACACATGAGCATACACCAAAAGTGGCGACTATGTCTTGCTCGCCGTAAGCTGGCTCGAAAAAACGAAGTGCAGAGTTTGGTTTTTGGAATTAAAGGTCATATTTGCATTGTTTGTGTCCAGTCCACAAGTTCCATTTCCCAGGGTGGATTTGTAAATAACTTGCCACACATGGTCTCAGAGTCATGGTGATGTGCAGAGTCAAGCATCTACCATATTGGTCTCAGGATCCCTGGCAAAGGTCATGATGATATGGTAAGCATTTTACGTGTCTAGTTCATAACTTTCATATATGTGGTGTGATTTGGAACGTTCCTACAACAAATGTTCACCACGTAATGAAGATGTGGAGAGTTCAGCAGGATCTATCTTGAAGTTCAAGGTCAACAAGTATGTAGCAAAGGTCATAATTGGAAATATAGAAACAATTTGTTGGGGTCATACAAACCAAAAATGCATTGGGAGCGATTCCTCTCTAATTATGCCCACTTCGAAGAAGAGGGGTATATATGTTTCGATGTTTGGTCGGTCCGTAGCCCAAAATTTAATGGTTTCCAATCAAGCATGGTTTGGCCTAGGATCTTCAAACTTTGCATGGAGGTTGGTCATCAACAGTAGATGACCCCTATTGATTTGAGGCCAGTAAGTCAAAGGTCAAGGTCACTGTGACCTTTAACACATTGTCATATAAATAGACCTAATGGTTTCTGATCAATGATCAAGAACGGCTTGGCCCAGGATCTTCAAACTTTACATGGTGGTAGACCATCAACAGAAGAAGACCCCTTTTAGACCAAGGGTGCAATGACTTAATATTTCTGACTACTTGGCTGCCATGAGGGCAGATGTGTTTTACAATCATTTGTTGTTATAGTTATTTGTGGGGGTAATGGGCTTTATTTAGTCTGCAACTAGCAATAGGACCTGGTACTTAGATCAGCATGGTTTCATTTCAAACACCTGACAAAGCAAAGTAGAAGTCTATCTATCTATCTATCTATCTATCTATCTATCTATCTATCTATCTATCTATCTATCTATCTATCTATCTATCTATCTATCTATCTATCTATCTATCTATCTATCTATCTATCTATCTATCTATCTATCTATCTTCCATTAATGTCAAACCCCTCACGGGGATGTAGACATATCGCACGTCAAAACTGCCAAGACGAGTAAAAGAGTAAAAGAACAGTAAATAAACATAGGACAGTATGATACAGAGATAAAAGTAGAAAGATAGGTTTAAAAAGTAGTAAAAACAGATTTCAGAGGACTGACTTATGGTGAAACATGCTCAATGCGACTGACAGCCGCATTGAACGATGCTATAGTGGGTAGACTGACTACTTGGTATGGTAGGCTATTCCAGTGGTGAATGGTCCTGGGGAAGAAGGCAAACTTATAGTAGTCAGTTGTAGCGCCAATTAACCTATATGCTAGGGGGTGTGTTGATCTTGAGGGGCGAGAAAGGGGCACTAGATAACCTTCGATGGGGATAGCTACAAGTTTGTAGGTGATTTTATAAATGAGGGATAGCCGACTGTCAATTCTTCTAAGGTCAAGACGCCTCAAGTTAAGGGAGCTCAGCATATCAGATACACTAGCAGTTCTTTGGTAATTTGCCTTGATCCATCTGGCTGCCCGTCTTTGGACAGCCTCGATTTTATCCATCTGGCTTTGGGTAGGTGGGGACCAAACCTCGGAGGCATATTCTAGCTGGGGTCGCACTAGAGTCTGGTAGGCGAGGGACTTAATGGATTCAGACTTGGCCTTTATGTTCCTGCGAAGAAAACCCAGTGTTTGGTTCGCAGTTTTCGTTGACCTATTTATATGATCATCCCAGGATACATTATTTGAGATGTCACTAAAAGTCGCAAAGGGTTTCAGTTACGGTCCAAATATTATGCCCATTGTAACCATGGGCAATTGACTCACAGTATGGTCTAATCCTGGACGGAATCAACAAAACTTAAACCCCATGAAAAATAGTAACCTGCAGTATTTATTGTTTATCATGACTCCTGTAAGTTGTTCATGATATGAGTTATTTGTGTTTATTATCAACCAATTATCTTTCATCAATCTCATCTTAAGTGTTAATGTTACGGCGTTAAATATACAGAAAAATAGTTATATTAGTTACAATACAAAATTGTAATAGAGATGTAAAATAGATGTATTAGTTAGACAATACAATATGGTGATAGAGTCATTGACAATTTGGGCATTTTATCAGTCATTATACAAATGGTTATAAGTTATAACACCTATTGTTTCAAGCAATTATGCATTAATTGGGTTGGCTTTAAAGTTATTGTTTGACTACTATATAATGCCCATTTTAAATCATACAAAAATCTATAAAGTACTGAGATTTTAACGTGATCCTTGACCTTTATTAGCATAATTTAACAGCTGATAATATGTTGTCTATATTTATAACCCTGGTTGTATGGTTTCTTAAGCAGGGAGTATCATGAAGGGGCTTGAGGTGTAATATACACAAATTAAATGGACCGATATTGCAAGATTTGCTCGCCGAAATTGATATATTCAACGCATATTCAATCATAAATTAAGCACTCTATAATGCTAAGAATGCAACAGACAGAACCATTTAAAAAAAATTCTGGGGGAGCAATCCTCATGAATAAAAGGCTAGCTTCGTGCCTAGAATATGAATTAATATTTAACTGACAGGCCTATATTATATTTGTCGTCATTATATTCATACTGTTTTGATTGATACATGTACTAGTTTAAAACAAAGTTGAATTGCAGTTGATTATAATACTTGTAAGCTTAGATGCCAAAATCCATGTTTCATCTGTTAAATCAAGACTTTAAAGCCCCATGTTTCATTGATATAAAGATAGTTATGAATTATGGCCCAATAAGTGTTAATACAATAGTTGAATTAATAATACCATGTTAGACTGTTATGAAGTCTTCTATTGTTCTAGCCAGTTATTGTTGAGCTGCCAGCAAGGATCTGTAAGATGAGACTTGTATACACGATGACAAAACTTTAATACAGTTACAACTGTAGAAGACAACACCCTCAGGTGTCAGGACCAGGCCCCGATCTCACAAATCTCTCAAAAATTGTCATGTGGCTTAATGTAAAATTCCATGTGAGGCTCAAGGGACTCAAAATTTCCATCACAAAACAGTAAATGTTATTCTTAGTTTATTATAGTAAAATTTCAAGAGCTTAAACTCTTGATTTGAGCAAAGTCTCTATTTGAGCTAAGATTTCTACATGAGATGCTTTGGATGATCTAGGTCAGGATGCAATATAGACTTCTGACAGTAATTATGCACCCCCCATCTATGATGAGGGGTATATTGCTTTCCACATGGAGGTCTGTCAAGTAGACCAAATGGTTTCCATTCAATTATCAGAATGCTTTGCCCTAGGATCTTCCAACTTTACATGGAGGTTTACATCAACAGTAGATGACCCCTATTAATTTTGAGGTTGGTAGGTCAAGGTCACTGTGACCTTTACCATTTCTGACTATAGGGCTGCCATAGGGCATATGTGTTTTACAAACATCTTTATCGGTTTTTTTTAAAATAAAATAATGTAAAAAAAATTCTGGTTCTTGTAACCCTGTCACCTACCCTGTTTTTGTCCAAACCCTAGACCATTTCATGGCATTTGGCTGGCATTCACCCCAGATGGTCCCTACTTTCCAGTACCAGTTCATAAGATAAATAAAATAATTAAACAAATTTAAAATGTTTTTCCTATTTTTTCAGCATTAATTCTTTTACCAAAACCACAGTATTCACAGATTTTGTGTTGGCCTTGTTTGGTCATTGTTCTTATTCAATGTATATACTTTTCACATTTGCTAATTTTAAAGTCCATCGGTTGTCGGTTGGACATGTTGGTCATTATAATGTGTGGCAACTGTATTATTATATTAATATCGGTATCATCGAAGATTTTTGCTATGGTGCCAAATCATGGTCCCACAGGGAGTCCTTGTTGATCAATTGTCGACAGATTATTGTTTCGTAAAATTTCGAGTATAGAGGAATTAAATTATTAAATAATTCAAGACTGTATTATTTTAATAATTATGGAAAATAAGATCACTCTGGGATCTTAGAGAAAGTGATACATTGAACAATGATTGGTGTTTTATTGTATATTGTTGGGTGTCTTGTGGTTGGTGTTCATTCACAACTGGGAATTACACGTAATATTATTACATTGTATTGTTTAAATAATTGCTTTCACATTTCTTTGAAACAAGTTATTTTGCTTTTTTTTTAAATATGTTAGTTCACATGTTTAATAATAAAGTTAAGTTTTGCGTTTTTTGATGAAAATATTAGTTTACTTTGTTTATGAAATTAGGTGTATATATTGTATATATTGTATATATTAACAAAATATAATTTTGCCTTTGTTTATATAACTTCAAAAAAGTTATTTTACTTTATTTATGCTCAACACGTTATTTGAATATTGTGTATACTGTTATTGTCAGGAAAGTTAGGTTGGATGCTTTCAGCCGGAGTTATGGCCCTTTGTAGGAATCATATGTTTTTGTGTCAAAAAACCTTTCTATTTACTATATTATAATTTCAGAATGTACATTCGCCACCCAGGAGAATTGTCCCAATTTTTTAATCAACTCGTACTGCGACATAGCCAATGGTGTCTGTGCTTGTCCAACTGTTGCTGGCTACATCGATGATGGTACAGGAATAGCTTGCACATACGGTATGTATGACTTGATCTTTTCTCTTGTGTCCAAAAATTTTGAGACTTAAACCAGTCTGTCCTTTTGGGTAAATTTTTAACCCCCAGGCCCCCACTACACAGTATAGAGGTCATGATTTGGTTTGTCTGTCCATCTGTCTGCACTATTTCTCACTAACCATTGGTTGGAGTTTTACAAAAAAGTTAATATAAGATATCCAACTGACCCGTTTTGTTTGTGTGTTCCACTTTTCCCACTTTTACTTGTCAAAAAAGTTAAAAGTGTAACGTGCCTGACCGACAGACACCATCAAATCCCGTCAGTGAAAAGCTAGCTCACCACTAAGGGTGATTTGCTGGATTTATATATGCCATTCTACTCTAATGACAAACTACAAGGTTTACAATTTGTGTATAATTATCCAATTACCTCCCTTTATGCACCCATCAACCGTTTACCCATTACCAAGATTAGTGGCACATTATGCTTTTGTCTTTTGGCTCACCTGAGCTTGAAGTGCTCACTGGTGAGCCATACTTAAGGAAAGGCGGTTGTCTTGCGTCCGACATCATCGTCTGTCAACAATTCTACTACTAAACCAATTGATGAAATTTAACCAAACTTCACAGGAATGATGTTAAGGCGGTGCTCTTTCAAAGTTGTTCAAATGGGTCATTTCTTAAATTTATAGCACATTGTGAGGAGCTAAAAATAGATTTTAAAAGACCTACTCTTACAGCTTTTGGAGTTTGCAAGAAGCATTATCATGAGGTACTATACAAAGATTGCTTAAATTATACACCTGGCGTCCCGCCAGACTGGCCCCACCCTGTGGGTCGCTTGTTTGAAATATCAAACCTAGGTCATATCAGTAGGACCTAAGGGATTATCCCTGTGTTATTCCATGTTGTTTCATTACAGAATGCGGGGCTCTGGCTGCACCGGCCAATGGTGGGGTGGATACATCAGGTGGTACAACAACTGGTGATATTGCGCAATACAGTTGTAACAATGGTTACAAAGTAAGCGGTGGAAGTACGTCAACATGTTTCGCTGACACAGGATGGGATAATACCGCCACCACTTGTGAACCAGGTCAATATAATTCATTCAAAATTTCATTCTTGTATACTTTCTAAAAACTTTCAAAAGCTTTCAGCTCACTCCTGCCAGTCATTCAGTAAATAGAAGTGTTTTCAGTTTGTTTATTTGCCATTTCTCAAATTGGATACTTTTTCAGTTATGCAGGGTGGTCAACTCACTTAATTGTTTTCTGGACTGTATCCTAACCATTTCTAAGTTACCCTTCCACCAGAAACCAGAAACATGTTCACATGGGAATCTAATTGATGTCAAATTTTCATGACAGAGAATGACTTGTCACAACTCAATTGAACCTAGCTTGGGTTACATATCCAGCTCACTAACGAGGCTGCTTCCTTTTCCCCACTGTTCTGGAAAGTGAATCACCCCCTTTTAGTGATTTAATTTGATTGGTGTATTATATGATATACTATGTACTTTATACTTTATGTTGGTTTGTTGGTTGGTCAGTGTAAATTTGATTCAAACTATTTCCCAGTAAACATTATTTGACGTAACTGTAACACACATTTCAAATTAATATACAGGTGAATTGGACGATGATTGTTCAGCCAATATATTCCTGTGTTTTAATATTGCGTTCGGGACCTGTGACTTCACTTCCTGCGTTTGTCAGAACGGTTATGAGGATGATGGAACAAAGTTAGCCTGCACAGGTAAAAAATTAACTTAATAAAAGTTCCAAGAGGATGTTCTAACTGATCATATATTGCTTCTTGACACACAATGAACATTGTATATAGAAGAAAATCATCATATGTATAATCATATTTATTATATTCTATCAATTAATTATAAAGATTTATAAGTGAAAATAACAGTGAAAATAGCATTTTGCATCCATTACTATACATAAAAAGAAATGTTGCATCAACAACACCGAACTTCAAATCACGTGTTACGTCATTATGATGCCATAATTTCAACATGATGTTTTCCAATTAGGCCTATTGCTGTACCATTTTATGAGAAATTGAAGCATAATGATAATAAACTTTGATAAAATTTGTTGATTTTTGGTGAAAGATCACATTTTGTTTCACTCGTGATTACAGAAAATAAAATTTTCATATGTGGCTGGTGGTATTTTCATAAAGCATCTTAAGAGAAGACTGAAATATTTTGACTTAAGTTGCTAACTTGTGACTAAATTGAGCTGCAAATATTTCTCCAGAAACAAACAATAACCCTTGTATTCTTTGTGATTATTGTAGCTCTTTACATAATGCTTCTAAACTATGTAAAAAATTGATAATCTTGATTTTTCCCTAAGATGCTTTGAGAATACTAGCTCTGGACCTCACAATCAAATCCCTATTTCCATTCATGAAGTCACAACTTTATTAAATTGATTTAAGCCAAATCAGCGAAGCAAGCTACTGTAAAATCATTAATATTCATGGAGTATTTAACTGCATGAATTTCATGGATGACTCAATCATGAAATTAAATCCCCAATGAATAATTAAAGTATAAATATGTCAAGCTTACTATGACTGTCATACTTGCTTTCAAGTTCAGTCTGGTATAAGACTATGTTTTTGGGAAGTATCAACAATAAACAGTAATAAAACAATTATTACATCTGTTTGATGTGAGAATTTTGGCCTTGCCAATTTTTCCTGAAATCCGAAATCCTTTAAATTATGTCTACACAAAATTGTCTTTTTCACCAAAACCATGAAATTTTGTCCATTAATTTTGAAATTAAATGATTTTACAGTATTTAATTATAATTGTGTAATTAATTTGATTTATAGAACTGGTATTTCCTAGCAATGTATATAAAATTAAAATTAATGCTCTTGTATATTTATACAGAAATTGACGAATGTGCCACCACTCCGTGTCAAAATGGTGGTGCGTGTACCGATCTCCTGGCTTCCTACAGCTGTACTTGTGCCCCTGGATATGAGGGAAATGACTGTGAAATAGGTTTCATTTCATTTAATTTTGTTCTTTATTATATCCTTAAATATCCAGCTTGAACACACAGGACTCATGCTATAGACCTCACTGACTAACTGGTTTTTTTTCACTCACTTCAGTGTAGTTATAGTTCATAATTACCTCCCATAATGGTTAATTATGCATAAAATTCAAAGTCCACAATGTGTCATTCATTGCCGGGTAGTATAATTATAATATTATGAAATTTGGTATATTCCACAAAGGTGGATTAATCAGATGTGCATGATTTATCCGTGATGTTTTGAGTACAATACTGGCCTTATCTGTTTACTTTAATAATTTGTAAAACTTATTTTGCAACAGTTGACCAAACCGATTCATGTTTGTAAATATCACATTATCCTGGGCGCACTAAACCATGCTGAATGTAAATATGTAAACAGTACTGTATATGATCCATATTTACTATGTTCTATCTAAAATAGTTATCAGCCTGTCGTTTTTGACATTTTTAAACCATTTATGGTCGTCATTTCATTGCATTGAAATTAATACATACATGTATGTACAAAACTGTCATAAGTAACGTAATGTAAACTTACAGATATTGATGAATGTTCGAATTCACCGTGTCAGAATGGCGGTACTTGTGTCGATGGGGTCAACTCCTTCACGTGTACCTGCGTGGATGGATACGACGGAAGTGTGTGTGGAAACAGTAAGTTGTTGTTGTTTATGTTTAACTGGGACAGTCCCAAGTACATGGACATGGTTCTCTGGAAGAGACCGACACTTCATGTTATACACGGAATTAGGGTAGAAACCATAGCTTGTTCTTAAAAGACTCCTTGGTTCGGATACCTATGTCATTGATATGTTTAATGCAAATGACCTATTCAATTTTTGCCTATATAGAAAAAGAAAAAGACTAGCATGCTTAAACCTGTGGAATACCAGCAGTAGTGACAATAAATGTAATGGGACTAAAAACAATATTTTTAAAAAAGTTTAAATACTTGGTATTAAACAGTTACTGGTATTTCAAGAACATTTTTTTTAAAAAAGTTTTAATACCTGGTATTAAACTGGCATTTCAAAATCAATATTGAAAAAAGTTTGAGCACCTGGGATTAAACTGGCATTTCAAAAACAATATTGAAAAAAGTTTGGGCACCTGGTATTAAACTGGCATTTCAAAATCAATATTGAAAAAAGTTTGGGCACCTGGTATTAAACTGGCATTTCAAAAACAATATTGAAAAAAAGTTATAAAACCTGGTATTTAACTGGTATTTCATTTACAGCACTGTATGATAATATTTATTGAAAATATTTTTCATGTAGACATCAACGAATGTGCCTCCTCACCGTGCCAGAATGGTGTCTGTCTTGATGGCATAAATCAGTATTTGTGCTCATGTAATGCAGGCTATGATGGAACAAATTGCGAGAACAGTAAGTCGATGCTGGGATATTTTAGACTGTTTGTTACAATCTTGAAAATAATAACCAGAAAATATCTATACATGTACTTACAGGGCTTTCACTAGCCTCCACAAATGAAGAGTCAAAATCACTCCTAAATCTCAATTTTGAAGAGTCATCAAAATATTTCAAGATAACAGAAATTGGCAGTTTTCATAACTTGCATAACTCAAATAGTGATATTGTGTAAATTCCCCGAACCCATAACCATTTCTTATTATCTCTCTCTTACTTTCCTTTCTTACTCTCTACAACCACAACCTCTCTTCTAAGCGACTCATTACTCATCCCCTTCCCCTATATATACTACAAAAATCATAATGACATTAATGAATAATATCAATTAATTTCACAGACTTTAATTTGACAAAATTGTTTGTATATTTTGTATATGTGTACAGTTGTATTCACAGGTAACTGTATCATTAATAAACAGTACCTAAAAAAAAAATTCTTATTCTAAATTTAACCAAAAAAAAATTTTTTTTTTTTAGGTACTGTTTATTAATGATACAGTTACCTGTGGTTGTATTATATGTCTTAAGAAAATAAAAAAATGTTAAAAACGAAAATATTTCAAGATGTAGTATTATTAATGTAGTAAATTTGAGTCAAAACTGGCATGTTTTTCAAATTCAAGAATCAAAATATAGTTTCAAGATTCATTTGAAACTCATGACTTATAATTTAGATTATTTACTTCAGTCTAATTAAGCCAATGCCATAGTTTTACTGTCTTCTGCTAAAATATATGATTTTTTACTTTCTTCTGTTTGGCCAATGTGATAGCTTGACTGTCATCAGCTACAAGATGTGATAACCAATTAAATAACATTTGAGTTTTTATTGGGCTTTAACTATGTGGTCTTTTTTGATATATTTTTGAAGATATTTGTGAAAAGATTTTAGCAACGTTATATGTTTTTTTCTGTTCACTTCTGACAGATATTGATGACTGCTCGCCTGATCCATGCCAGAATGGTGCTGCATGTGTAGACGGAGTCGATGACTACTCCTGTACTTGTGTACCTGGATATGAAGACAAAGATTGTCAGACAAGTATGGTGTTTTCTTAAATTTATTTTGTTTATTTTATATAATATGTTGGTTAAACTATGCAACTTATTTAAAAGCTGGCCAATCATATACATGTACTTGTATATAAAATCTACATTAAATGAAGGAAATTTGATGTAGTATAATTATGACCTTGGAAAAACCAATTTTTACCTTGTGTATATGGATAAGTTCCTAAAAATGGGTCCCGGTAATGTGAGAGTTAGAAGGGTGAGTGGGGTGCACCCTGCCTAATTCCCCCAATATTGGCGTACGTGCATGCCTGCGTGAGTGCGTGTGTGTTTTATGTTCTGAAATTGTACTTTTGAATATGCAATAGCATGATAAAAGCGCTATGTAATCTTGGTATTTATTATACATGTATTATATGATTGTTCAGTTTGTGAATTATGGTTGAAGGGAGGTGGGAAGTCATGATCATGGTATAAAGAGTTTACTTTTTTTTGGTAATTTAAGGTGATTTTGTAATAGAGTTTTTTAATGATTTCAGATATTGATGAATGTGTTGGAAATACATGCCAGAATGGTGCAACATGTGTGGACGGAATCAATACATACACATGTACTTGTGTAGCTGGGTACGACGGGACATCCTGCCAGAACAGTAAGTGTTCTGTTGTGTTTCTTATGGTAGGGTGACTACCTCAAGAAAAATGTTGTTGTTGAACCTCCGTTATATAGACATGTGACATGTGCATCATGCCCAATCCTATCAGTGAGTCGCAAGTCAGTTTTGAGTGCCATTAGCACACATTCTTACACCCCAACTAGGATTCAAACATTGTTTTGTTGTTAAAATTCCGATTATGGAGCTTCAAATGACCATGACTTTGTAAATTCTTTGAATTTTTTCATGAAATAACTTTTATGATGTTGTATAACAAAATGTTTAGGTTAGTCTGAAGTATCTTTTCAAAGTCCCTGATAAGCAAATCAAGTACGACCATATTCTTTCGTTTTATTTTCACAAATTTTTTTTTGCATCAGGCAGTCTTTCTTTGAATTGTCTCCCTTTTTTCCCCGCGTCCCGCTGCGTGCAATATTTTGGCTAATATTGTATATTTTTTGTGTTTCAGACATTGATGAATGTGCCACCAATTTGTGTCAGAATGGAGCTAGCTGTATTGATGGTATCAACGATTACTCTTGTTTATGTGTCTCTGGGTATGACGGGGAAATCTGCAACAACAGTAAGTCAAGACCATACTTATGCACCAGTCAATATTTTGCACGCCCAGGGGAATTAGACATTTTTTATGTCTAAATCCCCACCCAGGAGACAATGCTTACTGTCTAAATTCCCACCATGGGGCATAGTTATTTATCCGGGTACTTTAATAAAAACATGAATAAAAGTATCACTGTCGTCTTTCGCGGTGTCGAAATTTCCGGACCAAAGTCTATTCCTCAGGACTCGTAGTCGATATTCCCCCTGTTTCCCCGCCACCCTCCGGGTGGGCTTAATATTGACTAGTGCATTTCCATACCATCACATAGCCTAGTATTGCCTGTGCCTGATATATTGTTTAGCACGCCTGCAGATTGCAATAAATATTTTATTTAAATTAGCTGTAATGTTAGCCAATCCATGATTTGATCAGCTCATGACATCATGATAACACAAACATTGTCAAGACATCACGTTCATTGTCTTGATAATATTTGGTTGAAACCGACGCAGAATACTTTATGATTAATAATATTATGTTGGTTATATGTTATATTTTATTAAGCGGATGTAGCTCAGTGGTAACGCACCGGGCTGTCAATCCAGAGGTCGTGGGTTCAATCCCTGGCATCGGAACTTGACATTTCTGAAATATTTATAATATTTCCCACTCTATCTGGCCGTGTGGTCTGCAAAGTATTTGGAAGTTACAGGAAGCTGTGTATCGGTGCTATACACCGGGCACATTAAAGAACCAGGCTGTCTATTCGAAATAAGAGCTTGGCGCACTTCTGTAGCGCCGGGCATGCCTGTATCTAATGTCTCTCTCTCCCTTAAGGGGCTTTCTCTCAGTCTATCCCTCTGATCAGATCATGCTGTATCTGCACTGGTAGAGGATGCAATGCGCCCTTGTGGCTGCAACACAATAATGTAAAGTGCCTTTGAACGTGCGTTCACATGAAAAGGGCGCTATATAAATCTGGTATATTTATTTATATGTTTTCTATTCTAACACTATCTGTATTTTAACTCCATGTTAACATATAGAAAGGTTGCGTGATTATATAAACCGTATATCAGCTGTTTAATCTATCACTCGCGTATATATTTATCAATTTTTATCAATGAAATTCTTGTTTTGTGTATTGCATGAAATCATGAATCATATGACATTACCGTAGAGCCTGACATTGTGTGAACATTTCTATTTGTAGCTTTTCTGTTTAGTTCTTAAATTATATTCTATTCTGGCAACAGTAATTGCATGTACCAATTCATATGTGTGAAAATGAAATATATATTATAATTTGCATTTAGGAAAATTAAATGCTTTATTTCGGTCCATCTATATCATACTAGTAATCACACAACAATATGTGTTCGGATTATTTTAGTAGTGTGATAACATTATTATTAGTCCCCTACCAGTTTTTGACCGGAGGGGACTATAGGTTTGCCCTCCGTCCGTCTGACGTCAGTCAGTCAGTCCGTCAGTCAGTCAGTCAGTCAGTCTGTCAGTCCGTCCGTCAAACAATCTGGATCCTGACATAACTCAAACATTTTCCAAGCTAGGTTTATGAAACTTGGTATGTGGATAGGGGGCAATAAGGGGATTATGCATGTCTAAAGATATTTTGATTTTGACAAAAATTGTGGTTGCTATGGCAACAGAAAGAGTGAAAATATGTCAAAATCTGGATCCTGCCATAACTCAAGCAGTTTCCAAGCTAGGTTTATGAAACTTGATATGTGGATAGGGTGCAATAAGGGGATTATGCACGTTTAACAATATTTTGATTCTGACAAAGATTGTGGTTGCTATGGCAACAGAAACATTGAAAATGGCCTCAACCCGGTAGGGGACTTCTGTATTGCTTGCAATTCTTAATTACTTGTTATATCATATTTATATAGCCCTTTTTTCATGTATATACACATTCAAAAGTGCTGTACAATCACGATTAAGACATGGTTAAAACAATATACATAAATTATACAACTATGGACAAATTTATAAGTCAACACATCCACCACTCATTTATGCAAACAGGTAAAACACACAAAATTAAATGTTTCAAGTCCGGTTGGCTTCGTAAGCTGTATGGCCAGTCCACACGCGCATAACTATTAAAACATGACTATTAAAACATGTTTGGTTGCATGCAGATATTGACGATTGTGATCCAAGTCCATGCCAGAATGGAGCGGCGTGTATCGACGATGTGGATGATTACTCCTGTACATGCGTTGCTGGGTATACCGATAAAAACTGTCAGACAAGTAAGTTCTATTGAAAGACATCATAAAACTGAATGTTATACACAGTCAAACCTGTGTGTAAAGTCCACCCATCAGAGCAGGATAAAGTGGTCTTTGTAATCTTAACAGGTTAGATATAATGAGGATGGTGTAATGAGAGATGAAATTGGTGGTCTTTTACCGACAGGTTTTGTAATGGTGGTCTTTGTACACAGGTGGTTTTAAACACAGGTTTGACTGTAAATTATCAGTGTTTGGGAAAAACAACACATGCAACATTACTGTTCTGTTTGGAATTTGTTAAAAAAAATTGAGTTAACATGGCTTCTGATATTTATATTTCTCTGAAGATATTGATAAATTTTTTGATATTTATATTGACATTTATATTGATGAACATTTCTCATTAAATATTGATAAATGTGTTTTTTTGATATTTATATTGATAAATGGGTGTTTTTGATATTTATATTGATATTTATATTGATGAACATTTCTCGTTAAATATTTATGAATGTGTGTTTTTGATACTTATATTGGTATTTATATTGATGAATACTTCTCCGCAGATATTGATGAATGTGTATTTTTGATATTTATATTGGTATTTATATTGGTATTTATATTGGTATTTATATTGGTATTTATATTGATGAATATTTCTCCGCAGATATTGATGAATGTGCTACCAGTCCATGTCTGAACGGTGCAACATGTGCTGATGGTATCAATGATTATACGTGTAACTGTGTGGCTGGTTACGAGGACAAGAACTGTCAGACAGGTGAGTACTGCTATATCATGTAGGTATATCAATGATTATACATGTAACTGTATGGCTGGTTACGCAGACAAGAACTGTCAGACAGGTGAGTACTGCTATATCATGTAGGTATATCAATGATTATACATGTAACTGTATGGCTGGTTACGCAGACAAGAAATGTCAGACAGGTGAGTACTGCTATATCATGTAGGTATATCAATGATTATACGTGTAACTGTGTGGCTGGTTACGAGGACAAGAACTGTCAGACAGGTGAGTACTGCTATATCATGTAGGTATATCAATGATTATACATGTAACTGTGTGGCTGGTTACGAGGACAAGAACTGTCAGACAGGTGAGTACTGCTATATCATGTAGGTATATCAATGATTATACATGTAACTGTGTGGCTGGTTACGAGGACAAGAACTGTCAGACAGGTGAGTACTGCTATATCATGTAGGTATATCAATGATTATACGTGTAACTGTGTGGCTGGTTACGAGGACAAGAACTGTCAGACAGATGAGTACTGCTATATCAGGTAGGTATATCAATGATTATACATGTAACTGTGTGGCTGGTTGCGAGGACAAGAACTGTCAGACAGGTGAGTACTGCAATACCATGTAGGTATATCAATGATTATACGTGTAACTGTGTGGCTGGTTACGAGGACAAGAACTGTCAGACAGGTAAGTACTGCTATATGATGTAGGTATATCAATGATTATACATGTAACTGTGTGGCTGGTTACGAGGACAAGAACTGTCAGACAGGTGAGTACTGCAATACCATGTAGGTATATCAAGGATTATACGTGTAACTGTGTGGCTGGTTACGAGGACAAGAACTGTCAGACAGGTGAGTACTGCTATATCATGTAGGTATATCAAGGAATATACGTGTAACTGTGTGGCTGGTTACGCAGACAAGAGCTGTCAGACAGGTGAGTACTGCTATATCATGTAGGTATTTCAATGATTATACGTGTAACTGTGTGGCTGGTTATGAGGACAAGAACTGTCAGACAGGTGAGTACTGCTATATCATGTAGGTATATCAATGATTATACGTGTAACTGTGTGGCTGGTTACGAGGACAAGAACTGTCAGACAGGTGAGTACTGCTATATCAGGTAGGTATATCAATGATTATACATGTAACTGTGTGGCTGGTTACGAGGACAAGAACTGTCAGACAGGTGAGTACTGCTATATCATGTAGGTATATCAATGATTATACATGTAACTGTGTGGCTGGTTACGAGGACAAGAACTGTCAGACAGGTGAGTACTGCTATATCATGTAGGTATATCAATGATTATACGTGTAACTGTATGGCTGGTTACAATAACAAGAACTGTCAGACAGGTGAGTACTGCTATATCATGTAGGTATATCAATGATTATACGGAAAACTGTGTGGCTGGTTATGAGGACAAGAGCTGTCAGACAGGTGAGTACTGCTATATCATGTAGGTAAATCAATGATTATACGTGTAACTGTGTGGCTGGTTACGCAGACAAGAACTGTCAGACAGGCGAGTACTGTTATATCATGTAGGTATATCAATGATTATACATGTAACTGTGTGGCTGGTTACGCAGACAAGAACTGTCAGACAGGTGAGTACTGCTATATCATGTAGGTATATCAATGATTATACGTGTAACTGTGTGGCTGGTTACACAGACAAGAACTGTCAGACAGGTGAGTACTGTTATATCATGTAGGTATATCAATGATTATACGTGTAACTGTGTGGCTGGTTACGCAGACAAGAACTGTCAGACAGGTGAGTACCGCTATATCATGTAGGTATATCAATGATTATACGTGTAACTGTGTGGCTGGTTACGAGGACAAGAACTGTCAGACAGGTGAGTACTGCTATATCATGTAGGTATATCAATGATTATACATGTAACTGTGTGGCTGGTTACGAGGACAAGAACTGTCAGACAGGTGAGTACTGTTATATCATGTAGGTATATCAATGATTATACATGTAACTGTGTGGCTAGTTACGAGGACAAGAACTGTCAGACAGGTGAGTACTGCTATATCATGTAGGTATTTCAATGATTATACGTGTAACTGTGTGGCTGGTTACGAGGACAAGAACTGTCAGACAGGTGAGTACTGCAATACCATGGGTGTATATATATATACCAGGGGTATTTGTTGTGGACATTTATGGGCAGTTATGTGGCTTTCATGCATGAGCTCAGCCACAAAACCAAGTACCCCATGATTACTTTATTTCTGTCTATATTTGCATTCTTTCATTGTGGACTATTATTTATTACATTACCATAAGTATTTTAAAAAAAATCTTGGTAATATTTATTAAATTTTAATAAAAACATTTTGATTTGGAGTGTTTTCATTTATTTTGACAGTCAGTTGGTCTACACTGTCCTTATCCAATTTTGTAAGAGCTGAAACAATGTTTCTGAAGTGTTCAGTGCCCCAGCAAAGATACAAACCAGGGTCCTCCAGGTTAGTAGTCAAGAGTGCTAACCATTCGGCTACCGTTCCCCCCTAGAGTGTCTTTGATGTGCCTGTTTGAATGCAATGTAAAATGTGATAGAAGATTATATATGTTTCAGATATTGATGAATGTTTAAGTAACAGCTGTCAGAATGGAGCAACATGTGTTGACGATATCGATGACTATAGTTGTGTGTGTACCTCCGGATATGAGGGCGTATTTTGTCAAAATGGTATGTTAATGATAAAAAAGTTTCTTTATCTCGGTTATCGTTAGCAATGTTTATATTTTCGCTATTTTTTGCAAATAGAGTAATAGGTGTTAGTTAGTATCAATTGGTAATATATTGGTTCATTACAATCCGTGACCATGAAATGTTGTCTGTAATCCAAAAATCCTGTAGCGCCGTTCTCAAAATTCAAGGCCCCTTGAATTTCGCCCTGAAACGCTAATTAAGCGACATGAGACTAATTAAGGCGAGTTCTTCGCCCAGATCGCCCTCTGTGCCGATCCCTGGAGTTTCTCATGAATTTATAAATCAAGGTGAATATAATTTTTTAACAGAGGGCACCTTAGGCTGCAAATGCGTAAATCCGTGAAAAAAGTTTGTAACCGATATTCATGAAATAAAGATCATGCGAATATATAGTGATTTACAGTATTTGAAATTTTTATTATAAAATGCACAGTCAGCATAATTGTCAAACTGGTTAGTTTCCAATATTCACTTAAGGAGTTTATTCAAAAATATTTTTATTTTAAAACTGAAATTCAGACTAAGACATCAAAATGTTAAATTTTCGTTTCACTCTCAAGTTTTTATAAATGTTATGTTTTTAATGTATTTAAATTGATGTAATTGTATAGTAGGTAACAACAATTACTGACAAACATTTCATTGGCCTATATTCAGTCTAACCAACTTAAAAAGTTATGTTTTTGCAAGGGTGAGGGGGTAGGGTAGGATATTTCAGCCTTTTTGCTCTTGGAGCAATCACAGGCCTAACTTATTCATTCTAAAATCTTCTACTGCTTGGCCTAGGGTGGTATTTAATATTGATCTTACTTGACTTAAGGACAAGGACAACCAATCAGATCACACGATATTAAACTTTAGGTCAGTAACAAGCCCAGTGATTTTTTTTGCCTCTTTGGGAAAGGGTCTTTTTCGCGTCGTGACAACTTGAAATTGGGAATTTTTATGAAGCAGAAAGGCCAATTAAAACTGAAAAAGTTATTACTTGTGACTGTTTACTGATTTCTGTAAATTTTTATGCTTGATCTTTTGTCAAAAATGTTCATAACTTCTTCATTTTATGTCCGATTTTGATTTTTTTTTAAATGTTCATTGGGAATTTCTTCCTTCAAATTTGGGAAAATAATAGCCTTTTTCAAATTGGGAAGGTACCGTTTACCGGTAGCAAACAAAGAAGGAAAACAATCACTGAATTTAGCCATATGATTGGCTTTCCTTATTCTCCAATTAAATAAGATCAATATTGAATACCATCCCTGGTCGTATAAGTCGAGAGTATGTACTTGTCATTGGACACTTTGCTGGTCTGGAGCCTTATCTTGAGATTTTATCTGACTTTTGTTACATACAGATATTGATGAATGTGTGACCAGTCTATGTCAGAATGGAGCCCTGTGTGTGGACGGTGTAGATGGCTACACGTGTGATTGCTTGAACGGATATGATGGAACATATTGTCAAAACAGTAAGTAACATACAATAAAACCTCAGTACTAAGACCACCCTTTGTATGGTAATATTGGTCTTCTTATAGAGTTAATTTTATTATTGAGGCTGAATAGAATATCTGTACCTATGGTGGGATTCGAAGCCATACTGTACCGTGCCATCGCCTAGCAATGCATAGTACAAAAGCATTAGACAATTTGGCGCTGATGCCCCCTCCCAAGAAACGGTTACGCAAGTAACCAGTACCGCTGTAACTACATCAAACACCACCAGTAATAAGTGAATACGAGGATAACAACGCTAAAAACAACTCCAGGAAAATGAACCTGAAAATTGTGTCCTCAATTTTGAATTCTGAGGTGGTTTTGATATTAAGATGGTTGTTAAGTGAGATTTTACTGTACATGTCTTATGTTTGTATTCTCTATAATGTTGATGTCTTTGCTATTTAATATTTGTCTTTGCTATTTAATATTTGTCTTCGCTATTTAATATTTGTCTTCACTATGTAATATTTGTCTTCACTATGTAATATTTGTCTTCACTATATAATATATTGTGCTTCGCTATGTTATATTTGTCTTTGCTATGTAATATTTTACAGTAATTTTGTACCTGTAAAACTGCAAAATCACATATTTTTGTGGGTATCTCATTTCGTTGATTTTGATAAAAATCCTTTCTTTCATGGGGCTGAAACTTGAGGGATTACAAAAAATGGAAGGGTGAAACCATGATATGTATTTGGTAGTTCGATAAATCATGGGAAAAATATTTCATGGTCAAGTTTATATTAACAACGAAATAAATGAAAATTCAACTCCCTTAAAAATAATTATTTTACTGTACCCTATTATGTTTCTGTTTTAAAAGGTCAATCTGACACAAAACTGTTACCCTGAGTTGATTGTATACCATAAATAAAAACCTGATTTACATATTAAGTGTATTTTTTGTCAATATAATGTTGTTTATGTTTTATACAGATATCAATGAATGTCTGGGCCATGCCTGTGTGAATGGTGCTGCATGTGTTGATGGTATAGATGGTTATACGTGTACATGTCTACCTGGATACGAGGGATTTCTCTGTAGTATAGGTACGTACTAGTTTTCTCTTTTTCGTCCCTTTAGCGCAACAAGGTTGTATTTCACTATATAGGGTATTATAAGTGAGATACAACAATGTTGCACCAAAGGGCCACATTGACAGGGGTGTCAATTTTCCTGATTTATCTGGAATTCCATATTTATTTTCTGGAAAGAGCAATGACTTCTTACCAAAATAAGAGTTATTTGATGAAAAAATCTCAAGAAATGGCAAAGTTATGGTAAATGTAATCTGCTCTGAAGGATTTTCTTTAATACAAACTGAGTTATTTATGGAAACAATGTCATTGAAGGTCTCCTCTTTGGCAAAAATGTTAGGCCACATGCGATTTTCCTGATTTTTAATTTGGCCCTGTTGACACTCCTGTATTGAGGAGATGCCAGTGGACGTGGCTTTTTTTATCTTTGATGATGGAATGTTAGCCCAGTAATTTAGGGGAAAACATTGCTATTTTGGTAATTTGAGGAACTGAATTTATAGAGGTGTCTTCATTTTTAAGAAGTCTCCATTGGCTTTGCTCAATTTTGAGATTATGAATTGGTCTATGTTTCTATAGAAGTTAGCTTGTTCTCATTTCTCAATGTACAATTTTAGATTTTTATGTTATAAAGTGGATGTTGATATTAAAATCTAAGAAAGATAACACTGTTTATAAATGTGAAAACCCTTTTCTTTGAAGGTGATGATTGTATAGGTTTATCAAAGTAACACAGTGTATAAACAAGTCAATTTCTGGTTATTGCAATAAGGAGTACACGCTGACTTGTATGGTCATCCAATAAATCATACAATGATCTGAAATCACAGATTTATTTGCTCACAATAAGTCATACAAGTAGAATTGTATAGTATCCCAATAAGTCATACAGTGATTTACTTAATATGCTGTAAGTAAATGATATTTTCATTGTTAGACTTCTTGCTTCAACAACGTCATATTTAATATAATGTGTCTTCCTGTATCGTAATTAGAAGGTAGAAATAGGTGCTTCTGTCCTATTTTCAGACATTGACGAGTGTGCAGGACATACCTGTGCAAATGGAGCAGCTTGTGTTGACGGTATCAATCAGTTCTCGTGTACCTGTGTGGCTGGATATGACGGGACACTTTGTACTAACAGTATGTAGTGGGGAGAATGTTATTATAGTCATATAGTCATACAGTACCAGTACATAATTGAAACATCTACGAATTGGAAGGCAACTTTTTAATGTAGGGTTAACGCATGCTTTTTCGTGCTATAACATATGCACAGTCCCGAGGGACGGTTGGTGCCCAAGCCCGCCAGGGCGAGGGCACTAACGCTCCCGAGGGACTCTGCAGATGTTATAGCACAAAAAAGCATGCGTAAACGCTATATTAGCATACAAAACATCAAATTATGCGTTTGTATTTAGAAATGATTACATTTTGGCGGGAAATTTTGTGGCGACGTTGCGTAAACAAACGTAACGTCGAGAAATAAACGTTACATCATAGCAGTTTTTGTTATGAGCGTTGACTTCCGGGATCGGAAAATACCAAGAAAACATGGATAATGCGGGTTTGTTTAAATGTATTATTTAAATCTTATAGAAAATTAATTAGTAGCTACACATAAAATGGGAATTGCAGTTCATAAGACGCTGTAAAATCGTTTATTTTCGTCGGTGAGGCCCTGAATTGAGCATACGTAAAACTGGACGTTAACAGCGCGTTTTCGCGTGTATCTTTATGTTTACGCATGGTTTTCGTCCCGTTAACGTATGGGCAAAATCACCGTTTTTATGCTATAATATGCTATAAAAACAATTATATTATATACAAATGCTGCCGTTATTGTTGCCTTCAACAAAAAGGTATATAAACCTGAGTACATAGTATAGTAGTTTATTTCCAAATCCAGAATGTGGTAGACCTATGAGGACAACATATTTATATGTATACATATACACTTTATCATCTGAAGAGTGCTTATTTGTAGGAATCCGGTCATCGAAAATGTCACACCCTGTTACAGACATGTCTCAGTCTTTTGTTATTCGCTCATTTTACATGATATTTTTGCCAGAACGTTGTGCTCCTGGGTTTTGTGCTTTTGTTTTTTGTGCTTGAACCAGACGGCTTAAGTTGTTAAAAATAACATATGACTTAGAAAACAACAACACAGTTCTAAGTTTCACTTTGTAGGCGTTGATTATGAGCATGTGTGTTTATGTATTATACAGATATTGATGAATGTGATCCGGATCCGTGTCTGAATGGAGCAACCTGCACTGATGGTATTGATGAGTACACATGTACCTGTGTTGTTGGATTTATCGGCACCGACTGCGAGACAAGTAAGGTCTAGGAAAATCTATCTGCTTCCTGTAGCGTTATAAACACATTAGTGAAAGTTTTCAGGTGCATATCTGAACTTACGGTTTTTGAGAGTACCAAAAAGCTTGTTTTTCTTTATTTTCCCTGAGTAAATTTTCAATTTTTTTGCCCATATAAACAACTACGTTGGTTGGCAAATATTGTATTTAATGAACAAAGCAGCATAGACTTACATTTTGACATGGCACATTCAGTTCTTGGGAAGAGTGTCATCCCCCTGTCATCCACTTTGATAGTCTTATGGCATTGGATCATTTTCAAGTATGAGAGGTCACAGTTCTGATCCCAGGCTGTCAGGTAGCAAAGTTGGGACATTTGTATTGGTACTGGTATTATCTCCCTTGCTTGATGTCAAGTGGAGTTAGTTCCAGGTAACTGCTGGTTTACAGGTTGTCAGGATAATGTTCTTATAGAGATTTGGATTTTTTTTTTTGATGTTGGGTTGTAGAGGGGACCATGGGGGTCATATCCACATGCCAAACACCTGTGAATATGACAAATATGTAAGAAATAATGTATATGTACCTGTGTTTTGTCTTAGAATAAAGCACAGTCATGCATCCGAACAAGTCACTATGCTTTATTATAGATCAAACACAGGTACATATTCATTATATCAATTCTAACAAAGCCATTATTCCGCATTTGACAACACATCAAGACATAGGTTACCACAGCATTATTTTCTTCCTCTGAAGCTTACTTCCAGTTTAATGTTATTCAGTCGTAGCTGTGTTTCATTGGTAATTTTAGCACAGGTTGGTTTCCTCTGTGTGTATATATCTGAAATTACTTGTTGTGTTAGAATGTGTAATAAAATCCTATAGATGATTATGAATGTGGTTGATATAATATACTATTTTCTCCAGATAATGATGAGTGTAACCCGGATCCATGTTTGAATGGTGCTACATGTACGGATGAAGTCAATGACTATAGTTGTGAATGTCTACCAGGTTATTCCAGCAAGACTTGTAGTATAAGTACGTAAATATGTTGTAGCTCGCCGGAGATAACTCTAGCCTAATCAATAAACAAACATTGATAATATAAACACTGCACGGTTGACTAGCAGATTGTTATCAGTGTAGATTGAAACAGTATAATGCATTAAAAATTATTATGCACAAGATTGAATAACAATGGACATCAAAGTTTTTCTTTTTTATTGTAAACAAATGCTAGTATTATCATCGGGGGATTATATCTACTAGTCCTCAAGATGTTTTCAAAGTTGTCACTTAAATTACCTGCATTCTTACATTCTCAACTCTGAATTGTTTCAGACAAAATATTTTTGTTCGGGGTATACATTAAATATACTTAAGATCTATTCAAACCTAAATTTGAAGATAAATATTTAAATTCAGACAAATTTATGTAATATTTTATCTTTTTTTGTTAACTAAAGTAATGAAGTTGGCTGAACAGTAGGGGTAATTAATGTCTTGAAAGTAGGCTTTAAATTGGTGCTTTATTAGCTCGACTTTTTGAAGATAAAAAGTTATTCACCATCACTAGGGGAGTCCATACTGACAATGCTGATAACCCTGTGACCTATATTTATGGAGTTATCTGCCCTTGTTTGGACTTAGTACATAGAAATAGTGGCATATTTTAAACATAAACAGAATTTTCTCAAACACTATCAAAGCTTTCAACTTGAAAGTCATTACACCTACATCTTCTGACTAGAGGAAACAAATCTATCTAGCATTTATAAGAGTTATTCCCTTTTCTGATTTTGATCTTCTGAGTTTTGACCAAATTTCATTCACAGATTGTATTGTATTATTTTAGACATAGACGAATGTAGCTCAGCACCATGTCAGAATGGAGGAACATGTGTGGATGGAATAGATGATTATTCATGTACCTGTGAGGCTGGTTATGAAGGTCCTGATTGTGAAAACAGTAAGTCAAGCCTACCTTATATATATACATGTAAAACTTATATCTGGATTATTCATGTTCCTGTGTGGCTGGTTATGAAGGTCCTGATTGTGAAAACAGTAAGTCACGCCTACCTTATATATATACATGTAAAACTTATATCTGGATTATTCATGTACCTGTGTGGCTGGTTATGAAGGTCCTGATTGTGAAAACAGTAAGTCACGCCTACCTTATATATATACATGTAAAACTTTGTTCTGTACATCAGGTAAGATTGGAGATGCTTTTATTTTCACTGCAGCATACATGCTATGTTTCGCAGACCCCTTTGCGTGAGATTGGTGATGGAAATGCAGGAGATTTTATTAAAATGAGGAAGATTTTCCTTGCTCAAAATTTAAACTTGAATTAAAAAAGTTTGTAAGCAGTTTTCACTTATTTTACTTGTATGAGAATAACATGCATGCTCCATGAAGCAATTTAAACTAATATTTGTGATAATTTTCATAATGTCAAAAAAATGTCAGGTTCCAGTATGTCCAAGAAATGTGTGAGATTTGATAAATTTGCCTCCAATTATGCATGAGAAGAGTCTCAAAATTGCAAGACTGCATGATGCAGAAGATCTGGCATGTATTCTATCATAAAAGTAAAATTTTGATGCCTCAAACTCTCTTAAGAAACCTCAAGCAGATTCTCCTGTCCTGCCAAAATGATAATGTACTAGTATACAGTAGATGCCTCAAACTATTTTCCCTGTCCGAAGGCAAGCAGTTAGGATAGTTTAAGATCAAATCTTTACAATTTATTACTTACATTATATTTTAGATATTGATGAATGCCTTGGACACACATGTCAGAATGGCGCTACCTGTGTGGATGGTGTTGACGAGTATATATGTACCTGTGTGTCAGGATATGACGGAACCTCCTGTGAAAATAGTATGATTTCACTTCTAGCTCAATCAAAGGATTATAAATTATAATTAAGTCTCCCACATATAGTGGGGAATATACAGTCAGAACTCGATATAACGACACCCGATATACTGAAAAATTCATTATACTGACACCATATTTGGAGACAAAAGTATTAAAACGCTCTTGGTATCAATTCAGTATACTGACATATTCGGTACAACGACATTTTTCTTGGAAACGAACAGCGTTGTTGTATCGAGTTCTGACTGTATTGATTTGATGCTTGAAATCTGAATGGGTGTCACAATGTTTGTATGCGATTGTTCTCTTTAACCATCCAGATACTTCTCATGAACAGTTTGTACCAAGTCTAGGTTGTGCATATTGACAGGATTGTTAGGTTGCATAAATATTGCGGGAGACATACATTCTTGTTTTAAAGACATTTTAGTTATACAATTAGGAGATATTTGGCCCAGTCCTAATAACAAGGACCCTGGCTGCAAAGAAAAAACTTTGAATACCTGCGTATGATACAAAATCTATAGACTATTATGTTCCTAAATCTCTGGGTTTTATTTCGTTGCTATAGCAACCGTGTCAAGTAGTCTGTCTGTCATGTGGTTAATAATCAGGATTCATTTATAAATATCAATCCACTTTATTCTGGCTCCTTGAGCGTGTGCGCGTATTCTGTGTACAATGTTTTGACAGTATGCACACACTGGCGGAAAAGGCCGAGTCATACTGAGTGGTCTTCGTAACCTTGAATTATGTGATAGTCACGCGTGACTGGGCGGGTGTATAAGCAAGTGTTTTAGCGGGTTCGCCCTCAGTCCTCTGGAAATCTTTCACAAAAATATGTTTTTGTTGTTGGTATTGCGATGGAGTCCAAGAATAACGAGAAACTGTGCTAAATGTGCAGTAGTTTCTCATGAGCATACAATTTTTAAAACAATATTCGATAAAAAAAATGTACAATTTTTAACAAAATATTCCCCCAAAAAAGTTTAAACAAAAATTTCTATTTTCTTGGATGTCTGTATAGCAATAATTGGTTGTACAGGTTACATGCACCAACTCTCATGTTTTACTTACAGATATTGATGAATGTTCGACACACTTATGTCAGAATGGTGCCACATGTGTGGATGGTATTAATACTTACACATGTTTGTGTGTGGCCGGATATACCGATGACTTCTGTGAGACCGGTAAGCAACCTTATTCTTTAGCATATTTTTTACTAAATCCTGAGGCTTGAACTTCAAAATTTTGAACGGTCTTTTTGTTACTCTAGTGTTGTTACAGGGATATATATTTTTTTTTAAATTGGCGCAAGTGCATGATGGGCAGCCACAATTTTTCAGGCTTATTATTAAAAACATTTAAAGAAATATACAGAAATAATAACACAGACCACAATCACACAGAAAAATGCCCAACACACAACTGAACAAGAAAATGAAGTTTCAGCTGTCCGAAAGTCCTAGTTTTAGTTGTCCAAAAGCCGAAAGTCCTAGTTTCAGCTGTCCAAAAGCAGAAAGTCCTAGTTTCAGCTGTCCAAAAGCAAAATATCCTAGTTTCAGCTGTCCAAAAGCCAAAAATCCTAGTTTCAGCTGTCCAAAAGTGAAAAATCCTAGCCGAAAATCCTAGTTTCAGCTGTCCAAAAGCCAAAAGTCCAAGTCAGTTGTTTCCAAATATGGCTGGCCCATTCACAGACATATACATGTGATTGATGTAGGATTGTGTTTGATATTACAGACTACAATGAGTGCCTGTCAAATCCATGTTTGAATGGTGGATCGTGTACAGATCTGGTGAATGGATTCACATGTACATGTGGTAGTGGTTATACTGGAGAAATATGTAGACCAGGTACGAAACACTCTACTGTAAAATCATTAAAATTAAATTTAATTATCATGGATATTTTAAAAATTTCGTGGATTTTGGTAAAATGGCAACTTTAGTGGTTTTATAGAATTCTGGATTTAGAACATTAAAAGCATACTGCTTGTTAGATATTGTTGAAATCTATTAACAATTAATGGGGGATTAAATTTTTAGCTGAACTTCTTGATGAAAAAATAATTATAGAAATAATGATTTTATTTTACGAGGTTAACATAAAAAAGTCCAGCTAGTTTTCACACAGTCGTTAGCGTGAGTTAAGTTTTCAGGTTAAATTTTTTTGAAAAACAACATCTCTCGAAAACTATCAATGGCTTTCATTTGAAACTTGGAATAATCAATGTACGCTTATTAAGGGCATTCTACTACAACAAGGCTGTGTCAAGTCAAAGACGAGAAAAGTGATTAATACTTAGGAATTCCACATCGGCGATGTTCTCCAAAATTCTACCGATACCACCCAATTCATCACAATTCCTTCCGATATCATAAACTGTCTTATGACTTCCCCTAGACCATGAGGAACCATGCTCCAAATGTCCTGAATGCTCATAAATTTCAATCGGGAGTACGTTGCTGAGGCAAAAAATGCTCAGTGGGCTTTAAGTTGTAAAATTTGTTTCACAATCAACCTAGAATAAATGAATATACACTAAGGAAGTATATAATGATTTCAGGTGTACTTGCTGATGATTGTTCGGTACGAGCTGAGGTTTGTGATAATATTGCTAACGCAGAATGTAACGTAGCCCAATGTACATGCTTGCTGGGGTTTGAAGAAGATTCTGGAGCTCCTGGAACATGTACTAGAGTTGGTAGGTGGTCACTGCATGAATCATTTTGCGCGTAACTGTTATGTTCCCACTAGAACAACTGCTGTCTGTCCATTAGTCTGTAAGTCACTGTAGGAATGACTTGGCATTTAACTTTTATGTTCCCACTAGAACGACTGCTGTCTGTCCATATATAGTCTGCTCATATAATTATGATATTAGATATTATTATACCTCACGTGACCTCTCAATGTATTTTCCCCATAGACCTTCCATGTGATATTTTGTTCGATCACTATGTGATATTTTGTTCGATCACTACTAGTAAAAACGAGGCTGGGCTATTTATAGAAATTTGTACTATTTGAGTCCGGAAAACACCCTGCTAGAGAGTCTCCGTATGCTATTTATATGTTTGGGTATATTTAACATGCTATTTTTAGTAAATCTTGTCGATTTCAATCGTTGAAACTGACAAGATTAACTAAAAATAGCACAAAATCATAAGACACTTATACGGACTGAGATTGTACATGTAAAATTATCATAACGGCAATCTAAATTTTGCTTACATTTGTTGATACTTTATTTCGCAAAATGGTTGTAATTTTGTTCGGTATAATAAAATAAATAACACATGGCTGCT
Organism: Spisula solida; assembly: GCA_947247005.1. Lineage (NCBI taxonomy): Eukaryota > Metazoa > Mollusca > Bivalvia > Venerida > Mactridae > Spisula > Spisula solida. The sequence goes on from OX365946.1 coordinate 17,898,533, forward strand.
CGGGTGACAGTAAATAATACCAACCCTTGAATAGTCATATCACCCTCGGCGATATAACTATTCTCGGGTTGGTATTATTTACTGTCTCCCTCCCAGCCATGTGTTATTTATATACTATTATGAAGCAAGAATTGTATGCCTTTTGAGTGACAAGTTTGGCTCAACAGATGTCCAATTCTTCATGTGACTCCTATTAGACAAGCACCAGGAAACCATTTCTTGTGGGACAGCAGTGGTAATCCGTGTAAACGAAAAGACATGCTTCCATTTTAACATTGTGTCAACTTCAACTTTTAACCGAAGAACGTGTATTGTGCAGGAAAAATGAGGATTTAGGGTGGTTCCATTTATCTATCCAATATCCATGTATTGGTATTCTAAAATGTGAATTGATAATAGAGTGGCTAAAATATATTGTTGATACATCAATATGGCTTCTGTAGATGATCAGCAGTAACTGTACTGTTAACTAATTTACTTTTGCGAATACTAACTTTCGGGTTTTGCTGATCGTCAGCATAATCGCGACTACAAACTTTCGCGTTTTTAAGTTGCCTGCAATGTGCATATTAATGTTTTTAGCACTTTCGCAGCAACTTAATGTGGCGAAATTCTACCACTCGCGAACTCCGCTAAACTAAATCGCCTAAAAAAACTTTCTAGGTTTACTGTATTTATGTTTCAGATTGTGGTACACTAATCCCACCAACAGATGGTACTGTAGATCATACAGAAGATGTGGTGTTTGAGAGTAAAGCTTACTTTGCGTGTGATGCTGGATATACCCTGAGTGGTGTTACATCAGTCACCTGTCAGAGTGATGCTCTATGGAACGGTGTACCACCTACATGTATCATTAAAGGTACAGTGAATTCTTATATCAGGTGTGTCAATATTCTTGATTTATCTGGAATTCCGGATTTCTATCCTGAAAGAGCTATGATTTCTGACCAAAATAAAAGTTCATTAAAATATCTCAAGAATTGGCAAAGTTATGGTTGATTTAATCTTCACTGAAGGATTTTATTCAGTACAAACTGAGTTAAATATAGAAACAATGTGGTTGACGGCCTTTTGTTTGGCGAAAATGGCCGGCCGGGTACCGGTATGATTTTCAGGATTTTTAATTTCACTCTGTTGACAGCCCTGTTATATAAGCAGTGGTCCTCCAAACCAGGATAATCCGGAAAGCTTGATTTGCTATGCGTAATACACAGTATGAACTTTTCTATAAAAAATAAAAGTTATTTAAAAAAAAAAGCCAAAGTATTTACAAAGCTATGGTCATTTGAGATGTCATAAGCTGCAATTATATATTATGGCAAGTTAATTCCTTAAGACAGAATACTTTGATGAATAAATTTTTTTACCCTTTTTCTGATCAAGTAAATTGACCTAGTGGTTTATATATTATGTGTTCTTTATTCTCAGATTGTGGGACAATATCTACTCCTGCGAATGGAGTGTTGATTTTCACTCCGAATACAGAGTATCTAGGACTGGCTGAGTTTTCCTGTGACACAGGCTACACACTTATAGGGGCTGTTTCAAGGACTTGTCTTGATACTGGTGTCTGGGGTGACGATTCACCCATCTGTCAGATAAATGGTAAATAATATTTCAAAGTGTCAAATACTGTAAAATCACTTGTTTCAACTTTCGTGGTCATTTAAATTCGTTTATTTTGGCAAAATTAAATTTTCACGAATTTATAAATTTGTTGATGTAAAATAGTTATTGGTCCATTATATTCCCTTGTTTGATTAATGATGCTCATGTTCAGCTTAAAATATGAAAATTAGCTTCAGTTCTTTACTCATACCCTTGCATTAATGGATACCATCAGGAATGAGGTGTTCACACATTATATGTATAAATGAATGTATAATTTACAGATTGCGGTACAATAAATCCACCCAGTAATGGTCAGGTGGATCCCACTGATGGGACTACGTATGAAAGTGTTGTGGTCTTCCTATGTAACACTGGCTATACACTTACCGGAGCAAGCAGTCTAGAGTGTCAATCTGACGGAACTTGGGATAATGCTAAACCTGTCTGTCTTATCAATGGTGAGTTGTTAAGTCCAGAGAATTTGACATGATTCTCAGCCTTCTATTAGCATAATTTAACAGCTGATATATTGTCTAGTATATATATTTATAATCCCGGTTGTATGTTTTCACAATCGGGAAGTATCACGAAGGCGCTCAAAGTGTAATACCAACACAAATCTAAAATACCTAAATTGCACAATTTGCTTGTGGAAATTGATATATTCAACACAAGAATCTTTTGATATATTTATTCATAAAAGCCAGGATCAGGCCATATTCTCTGTGCTATACATTGTATTGGTTAATGTTGCACCAGACTACATTTAGCTATATGAGATAATGCTAGAACCAGTCAGCATTATAAAATGTTGAATGCATGTAAGAGAAAATGTTATAGCTTTAATTATGTCACTAAGAATATTACACAATGCATTTTATTATGAATTTTAAAAAATGGCAAAATTTATATTTGAAGTTGAAAAGATTTTTCAAGTTTAACAAAATTTTAATCAAACCCAAAGATTATGTTCTAAATAATGGCAATATATTTTTATGCCCCCATATGGATAGATCGGGAGGCATATAGTGATTCACCTGTCCGTTCGTCCGTCCGATTCTTGTCCGGGCTATTTCTCAAGAACCACTGCTCAGATTTTAACAAAACTTCATGGATAGCTTCACTACTAAGTGGAGATGCGCATATCGTCGGCATGTTCCGGTTCGCTGATTATTCACACAGTTATGCCCCTTGGAAGATCGCCAATATAACTATATACTTAATTCTTGTCCGGGCTATTTCTCAAGAACCACTGCTCAGATTTTAACAAAACTTCATGGATAGCTTCACTACCAAGTGGAGATGAGCATATCGTCGGCACGTTATGGTTCGCTGATTATTCATACAGTTATGCTCCTTGAAAGATCGCACTATAACTTTATACTAAATTCTTAATATCCAGGCTATTTCTCAAGAACCACTGCTCAGATTTTAATAAAACTTAATGGATTGCTTCACTACCAAGTGGAGATGCGCATATCGTCGACACGTTTCGGTTCGCTGATTATTCACACAGTTATGCCCCTGGTGGTATTCAATATTGATCTTGTTTAATTGGAAAATAAGGATAGCAAATCATATCGCCTATTACTGACCAAGAGTTTACTATGTTGTGATCTAATTGGTTATCCTTATCCTTAAGTCAAGTAAGATCAATATTGATACCCCTGATCTCTACAGCACTTCATTTACAGATTGTGGTTTCCTGTCTAGTCCTTCTAATGGAGTTGTGGATCTGTCAGGAGGTACAGAATATCAAGCGGAAGCCATGTATGTGTGTAATACTGGGTATACATTGGTTGGTGTTTCCTCCCGGTTTTGTGCCGCATCTGGAGCATGGAACAACGTGGATCCTATCTGTCAAATCAATGGTTTGTTTGTCATTTTTTGCTTGACATCTTTTCATTTTGTGCTTCTTTAACGCTCTTCAGGATGCTGCTTTTCCTGTTTGATTTACTCCACAAACAAATCAGTCCGTACAAAATTGCACGCATTACACATCTTAGTATGCAAATAAATCTTTTTATCTTGATATACCATGAAAAAAAATCATGGTTTGTTGTTCATAAGCATAGTTATTAATCAGTCAGGCATACGGCATATGAACACTGAATCGTGAAGACGAGGCCTGTTACGCAGGTACATCATGCAAAATTAAAATCTATTTGCTTCTTATTGTCAACATTAATATCTGCCAACAGCACAGAGGGCGATCTGGGGGAAGAAGTCGCCTTTTAAATTAGTCTAATGTTGCTTAATTAGCGCTTCAGGGCGAAATGAAAGGCACCTTGAATTTTGAGAACGGCGATACACGATGTTTGGATTACAGACAACATTGTACTATAAAGCTACATGTCTTACATACAGTTCATGTTTATATTGTTTTATGTTCAGATTGTGGACCACTGAGTTCACCAAACTTTGGCAGTGTAGATCAGTCGTCGGGGACTTCGTATGGTGAGACAGTGTCATACTCATGTGATGCAGGATTTGATCTGGAGGGTGTTCCATCAAGGTCTTGTCAGAGTGACAGTACATGGAGTGGTGTGGAACCTACCTGTGAACGAATTAGTATGTCTTTTTGTTACTGTAACAAGCAGGTGTTAAAATGTTCACCATATATGAGGGTGAAACCACCAATTTTGGTACGCGGGATGCAGGGAATTTTAGGTCGTATTCGGGACCCAAGGGCGTCGTACGTGGTACGCAATAAAAATGTCTAATGGTATTCAGTACGCACGATTTCCAAAACAAATGGATTTTTTAACAATAATTTAAGTTTTTCGACCAATTTAACGACAATAAGCCATGGAACATGCTTCTAATGTGTGTGAAACTAAAAGTGTTGATGTAACTAACTCACTTTTTCCGTGAATTCTATCCAATTGACAAAAAGTTTGTGTAGTTTACACTGCTAAGATATACAAAGCACTTTTTTGTGCTGCTCAGCATAAACAACGCATGTTTTCGAGCTCGCTCGCACAACGTATTTGTATCAGGTAGAAAATGACTTTGTGCGTCATGCTGCTCAGAAAATCTACGCATTTTACCGTGCTCGCACAAAAACGTTATCAGTGAATATGTCAAAATTGTGTGATACATGCTGCTCTAATAGAAATGCAATCTTTACAGCTCGCACAATAATCGCAAAACAGTTTTATGTAATATGATCCTCAGATAAGCATTGCATTTCCCCTAAAAGAATATCAGGGCAATAAGCCCAAACTACAGCAGAAGGGGGACACACTCCCTTTCTCTAATCGTCCCGGGTCGTCACCTCCTCTAGACTCAATTTCGCAATTTTGAAATAACCTAGTTACTATCATGATGCCACTCACACTTTATTAGTAAATATTATCGTGTAGAGAACGAGTTTGTGTAGCATACTTCTTAGATAAGCCATGCAATTTTCTGGCTCGCTTCGCTCACACAATTACTCTATCATTGAATATTATCAAATTGAAAAGGATTTTACGAAGTATACATCTGATATAACGATCACGATTTCATACAAATTGAATGCCTTTGCTACATTCGTTCTCGTATTTGAAACATCCTTTTAATTCGTATGATGCTATTAGATTAGCATGAAAAGTAAAACAGTTTGGATTATATACAATGTAATTAATCAGCATAATTATTATATATTATATTATATATATACTTTCATAAACTTTTGTCAAAATACAACGAAATAATACTTTACAAGTATTGAGAATGACACCGAGTGTAGGAATGTATAGTTTGCTGTTCTTTTTTCTTTAGACTGTGGTAACTTGCAGTCCCCTTCTAATGGTGCGGTTGATTTAACAGCCGGTACCCTGTTTGAGGCGACGGCATATTTTGAATGTGATCCCGGATACACGTTGATCGGGGATACTTCAAGATACTGTACTGATACAGCCGACTGGGATAACAACAGCCCTGTATGTGAAATCAAAGGTAGGACTTATGGAAATGCATCTCACTACAAAACAAACAAGTTACAATGTTTTTGCTCACTTTCAGTATATCTTCTCAGGTTTTAAGGGATGTGAACATCCCTTTCAATGATAATATGGAAGGAAATTACAAACTTTTTTGTGAATACTGGCCCTGATAGTGGTCAGAATATTTGCATCAGGAACAAAATGTTGTCGTTTTAGCATAATAAACTTTACAATACAGTTTACGGTGGCCTAGTGGTTAGCAATCTTCACTACAAATCCAGAGGTCCTTGGTTCGAATTTCGGCCGGTGCACTGAACATTTCTGAAACACTTTTCAGTGTTGAAATAACAACAGGTTATCTCACCTGTGTCAGTGCTATACACCAGGTATGTGAAAAAACCAAGGAGTCTAATCGGAAAGAGCTAGGGCAGCGCGTGACCTGGATTCCTTGTATCACACAAACTTTCTGTCTCTTCCCTCGATGCTGAAAGTCATTGGTCAATTAGGCAGGGATAAAACCGAATGGGCATGCACTACGAGGGTCTCAGTCCAACACAAAAAAATATAATTATACAGTTCCACTTTACTTGTTTGAAATCATGCAGATATTTCCTATTTTAAAGAACCAAAGTCTTCATTTTAGAACAAAAATGGTCTTTTAACTATGTGGCACCTACTGAACAAGGTTTGATACTAAGCTTAAACATGTATTGTCTTCCACCAGATTGCGGACCTTTAACAGACCCTGTGAATGGTCAAGTGTTGACGGTGTTCGGAACTACGTATGATGAGAATGCTGATTATTCGTGTGACATGGGTTATCAAGTGAATGGAGTGAGTACACGTACATGTTTGACTTCAGGTGTATGGGGAGCGTCAGAACCAACATGTGTCATCCTTGGTATGTACGCGATCATATTTTATCAATCCAATTTTCATAAAAAAATGTGTACAGTAAGGTCTTGATACAATGATGCTGTTTGTTCCCAAGCAAAATGTCCTTGTAATTGTAGTTACATGTATTTCAGTTCTAAAGAAGGCCGTCGCCCGAAATATTAAATAAGCGGAGTTTACTTCGAGTTTTGTCCTTGTAATTGTTTGTCAGTAGGCTGAATTGTTACAAAGAGCTTCACTCAAAATTCTCAATTTCACTTACAAAACTTCAAATTGATTCTCTCCACAATCTCAGATTTACTCAAAGATCTCAAGATTTACTCAAAGATCTCAAGATTTACTCAAATATCTCAAGATTTACTCAAATATCTCAAGATTTACTCCAAGTTCTTAGACTCATTCTCTTAGTCTTTATTTCACTCTCAAAATTCTTCAATTTAACTTTTTAATGCTGTGTTTTAATGTAAGTGTATATTTTATTGTTTAGACTGTGGACCTGTTGCTAACATCAGTAATGGTGATATAAACTATTCTGACGGTACTATCTATGGATCGACGGTAACATATAGTTGTATCGAAGGTTACGAGGTATCCGGTAAATCAACGAGAGTTTGTCAGGCGAGTGGCGAGTGGGGTGATAGTCAACCAAATTGTGCCATATTGGGTAAGTATAAGACAACCAAGTTGTACAATATAAGTTAAGATTAAATAAATGTAGTTATCATTTTTAATTACCTCCCTTTTTGGTTATATGCTCTGTTTTGATTTGAGAAACCATGCAGTGTGTCGGTCATTATTGTACATGTATAATCTTTACCTGAAGAAGCCTTCTGGGCGAAACATTGTGATCGAATGAATATACATTAAATGTTATTCGTGTTTGGTGCTTATATTCTATTTTTGGTCATTATTGGAGACAGTTTATAGGTGTGCTTGAACTATCCTTTTTTTGAAATATGGATAATACATTTTGCATCCCGTCTTTTGCATGGCTGACTACTCTCTAGACGGCTTTGAATCATTTGTGCATATATAGTAGTTAATTATAATGATATCACTGGGTTTGTTTTCTATCTTTAAGCATAAAGTAAAAGGACAATGGCCTCATGTGGGTTATAGAACTTGGTTTTAAGAATACAGTCTTGCTATTGGTCAATTTGAAAACTGCAGTAACCAATCAAAAGCTGTATTTATCTAGAGGGTTTTTATTTTTAGCTAATATTCGCGAAATTGATAAATTCATCCAAAATATTTATACTCCAGAACTTAAACAACTGTACAAATACATAGATAGAGGAAAGAAGTTTTCTGAAGTAAAAATTTGCAAACGCTTAAACCTTGCAAACAATTTTATAAAAATAAATTTAAAAAAAATTTCTACCTCATAAAAATACATTGTTTAACATTATTATTATATACTGTACAAATATTTGTTTTTAGATTGTGATGATGCGACTGAAATTTCTAACGGTATATCTAGAACACCGTCAGGAAGTCAGGTCGGTGATATCGCCGTGTATGAATGTAATTCTGGTTATGGTCTGGTCGGAGATCCTAATGTGCCATGTGAACCGTCCGGTTTCTGGGGAACTGTTCCGGAGTGCAGATTAGGTCTGTATGGAATTTAAGTTTCATAGTACTGAACATCTAATCCTGAGGGCCCAAATCTCTTGCAAAACATTTTAACTGAAAATTATAATCTTTGCTACTGCAAACCTATTTACTTTTGCTGATCGTCTGGCATATTAGCAACTACAAATTTTGCGATTTTAAGTTTCCCACAATGTCTAAATTAATGTTTTTAGCACTTTTGCAGTGACTTAATTTCGCGAAATCTATCACTCGGGGACTCTGTTATATGTATTTCTGGGCCTACTATCTAACTCTTAGTTCCACTCAATATTAAATCAGTTTTGTTTATTTTGCATTTATAATTTTAAATATATGCTCTGTTTGTCACTATTTATATTATTATGTTATTTATACTTGTAAAGTTTTCATAGTGACAGTATCATGTATCTTTGATCCAGGTGTATGTATTAATTATATCATGCGTTTTTATCCATAATAACGTCTCTATATGTATTTTCTTGTATTCTGGTGTGTTTTGACGTTGTCTATTTTGGCGTTTTAGACGATACGCCATTTTGGCGTTAGTGACGTCATAACATCACTATAGCAACGTCAACGTCAAATACATTTCAGGATAAACATCACACTGATGAAGGCAATTTTTTGCCAAAACATATTTGTGATAAATAATTAAAAATACTAAATGAAGTAAGTTGCTGCTGATATACTTTATTTAACATCAGTTGATAATGAATACCAGGTTTTATATGTCCAGATTTAGTACTGAAAGGTTTGGGACGATATGAGGACCTCCTATCAAATCTAAAACTGTATAAAAAACTGGATGAAACAGAAACATAATCATCTTGGTTTTTTAACTGGTCTGATAAACAATAATGGCATTCAGTATTTACTGAAAGATACGGTAATGTGATAAGTTTGAGAACTCTCTACCTCTAGATTTAAACGTATTGATATGAGTGTATATTTTAGATTGTGGATCACCACCGATTGTTGCTAACGGAGCAAGGACTTATGCTGATGGTAGTTTGGTGGGTGCCACTGCCTCGTACACCTGTGATGCTGGATATTATATCAGTGGAGAAACTGTTATAACGTGTGAATCTACTGGATCCTGGACTGATGAACCTTACTGCTTCATAAGTAAGTACTAGCTAGAATCCTTCTGTATTATTTATAAAAATTAATCCACCAGAATTTTTGATAACATTAATCAAAACCATAATTCTGGCTACAGTATGACAGTTATTTTTCCAAAGAATGTGAATTTTCATGAAACAAGCCATACTCTTTCATATTTTGATTTACGCAAATTTGCAGTTTTGCAAGTTTAGAAAAGTGAAATACGTTAAGATAAAACATACTGTTATTGATGTGAGGTTTTCACTCATGGTTACAGCACTGTTTAGAAATTGTTCCATTTTATTTTTAGTTCACCGTGACTATGACGAGACTTGCTCCGTGGCGGATCAGTGTGTTACGTCGGGGGCGTCATGTCGGGATGACGGTGCTGGTTCTGACAGATGTATATGTTCTCTGACAGGTCAAGTGTATGATGCTGCTATTGATACATGCTTGGCTGGTAAGTTCTTTACCTTATACATGTATTCGTCTTCACACATTCGTGACTGAATATTTTTTTATACTTTGTTTTGTAACATTTGGAACACAAAAATCACTGACCAGTCACTGACCATTTTGCTTGACATGTGGAGATGCTGTTGGTAAAACTGTACTTGTATAAGGAAGTAATTTCTTCGATATCACAAAATGCATCTGCATCCTTGCTCTGTATTTTGGAGGTTAATTAATTATGAGAATTTGATTTTGATGTCATTTATGCTCATCTATGAAAAATTAACCCTAACAAGTACTAAAGATTTTACAATATTAGAAAGGGAGAGAATCTGTGATATTAGAAAGGAACAGAACTCCTGACAATTACTGGAAGAGACTTTCTTAAAAGCCTAGTTGTAGAGCGTCCTCTTCGAGTGTGGAAAGTCCCGGGTTTGATCCCAGGCGTCGTCTTACCAAAGACAAAATAAAAATGGTACCAGTCTTTCCCTTGCTTGACTCACAATATCAAAGGGAAAGGACTTCTCTTCTCTCATACCCTCAAGGCGGTGTATAACATCAGGATTGAGGTGTCGAGAGTGATTAATATAACTTAGATAAACTTATCAACCTAAAATAAATTGCCAAGAACATTCTATATTTAGCAACATCACATGACTTTTATTATCTATTTTTTCAGTACTTAATTACTAGATTTTATATTATATCATCCTGATGAAGGTCTATGTTAGACCGAAACCAGTCACTGTAGATTAATAAATAAAACCACCCTGGTCTTGATGTGTAGTTCCTCTTTACCAATTATTTTTCATAAAAATAAATTACAATGTAGTATAAACTGATTAATATGTCTTGATATATTACAGATTGTGGTGGAATAGTGGCCCCGACCAATGGTATTATAACATTACCAGCAGTATATTCAGCTGGCCAGATTGCCGTGTATGCCTGTGATCGTGGGTACGCTCTGTCTGGTCCCGCCATTAGAACATGTCTGTCTTCTGGATCCTGGAATGGTTCCGCACCTCAATGTGTCGCAGGTAAATAAAATACTAATATACCAGTCTATGAAAGTTGTTTTTATTTATAACCCATTTCTCCATGGTCTGTTGGTCCATCTGTAGGTTGGACGGTAGACCATATGGTTTCCGTTCAATAACTCAAGAATGCTTTGCCCTAGGATCCTCAAACTTTACATGGAGGTTGGTCATCAACAGTAGATGACTCCTATTGATTTTGAGGTCAGTAGGTCAAGGTCTTTGAGGTCTATGTATTTACAAACATCTCTTGTTAACTTTTGGTAGTGTACCTTATCAAACTACTTTATTATCTAGATTATGTAAGTAAATAATTTTTCAATAACTGGTATGGGGATTGTGTGCATATTTCATCAATCAGGATCCTACAGGTAAATGTAATTCATGTGTATGGAGTAATGGGGTTTTATTTTTGCTATTATTAGTGAATGAATTCCTCACAGATTCATACATACCTCGTTACTTTAAAAACCTGAAGACTAATCCTGGAACCTTTCACTTAATTCATGAATCAGAAAAATAAGTCTGTTTTACTGATATTTGCTAATTGAAGATTACATGAATATAAAGTGATTTGCAGTACTTACCTATACACAATGATTTCAGGATGTCCGGATCCTGACGCTCCTGCTAATGGAGATGTTGATACATCTCATGGCACAGCGTCTGGCGATACTATCGTATACTCGTGTAATATTGGGTATTCATTGATTGGTGCTACTGACAGGAAGTGTAATTCTGATTCTACATGGAATGGCAACGCCCCAACATGTGCTATAGGTATGTCATTAAATTGAATAAAACAGAATAGAATACAGTTTATTTTCCAAATTCTGGACCCTCTCGGGTATATAATTTTGATATTTACATAAAAGGCAATCCAAAGTTTAAATAACTATTCAAAGTACAAGAGAAAACATACAAACAAACATGTAAATAATACTGATCAGAAAATAACAAAATAAATGAAATAATCAAACAATAGTGCTTTCATTGACTAGAGCACAAAGTTATTGGATTATCTAGTACATAATTATAAGTGTAATATTACAAATAAATCAAATAAGATCAAATTACAGCACCGTAGTATGGTAGTCAGAACTCGATATAACGACACCCAATATACTGACAAATTCATTATAGTGACATCATATTTAGGGACAAAAGTATCAAAATGCTCTTTGTATCAATTCTGTATACTGACATATTCGTTACAACAACATTTTTCTTGGAAACGATAAGCGTCGTTGTATCGAGTTCTGACTGTATACATATTATAAGACATTGTTTTTCAAGTATAATGATCTTCTAAGCATACATTGATGTATAAATTTTCCTGTCATGTTTATTGTTTCGACATTTTCGCTAGACATTACATTAAATTGTGATTAATTAAAAACATGTTGAAACACAGTAATGTACACTCTGTTATTAACGTTACAGTATATAAGCCTTTATCAATTTACAAAAAATTATCCTAATTTAAAAGTTGAAGTCAAATAGAGGTTGGAGTAAATTATGTAATCCCCGACAACTGCATAACTACTTGTGTCTTTCCATCTTGATGCTGAGGATGCCTTATATTAAGCAGAGTGATCGAGACGATTATCGTCTCAAAAATGACATTACATCAACTGGAACAAGAATTGGGCCACCACACTGACTTTTACTTTCAACTGTTGTATAACCTATCATACTTTTATCTGTGCACAAAAAAGAGTAAAATACAATGTATGTGGAAACACATAGACTCTGGGGTGATAATTGCATTACATTTAGATAATTTCCTTCCTGTTTGTAATAATTTGGTTTGTAATAGTTACAGTACAACTTCTCCAGAGCAGCCCTCTGTAGAGCAACAACCACTCTATAACATACAGTACAACTTCTCCAGAGCATCCCTCTGTAGAGCAACAACCACTCTATAACATACAGTACAACTTCTCCAGAGCATCCCTCTGTAGAGCAACAACCACTCTATAACATACAGTACAACTTTTCCAGAGCAGCCATCTGTAGAGCAACAACCACTTTATAACATACAGTACAACTTCTCCAGAGCAGCCATCTGTAGAGCAACAACCACTCTATAACATACAGTACAACTTCTCCAGAGCATCCCTCTGTAGAGCAACAACCACTCTATAACATACAGTACAACTTCTCCAGAGCATCCCTCTGTAGAGCAACAACCACTCTATAACATACAGTACAACTTCTCCAGAGCAGCCATCTGTAGAGCAACAACCACTCTATAACATACAGTACAACTTCTCCAGAGCAGCCATCTGTAGAGCAACAACCACTCTATAACATACAGTACAACTTCTCCAGAGCATCCCTCTGTAGAGCAACAACCACTCTATAACATACAGTACAACTTCTCCAGAGCATCCCTCTGTAGAGCAACAACCACTCTATAACATACAGTACAACTTCTCCAGAGCAGCCATCTGTAGAGCAACAACCACTCTACAGGCCTAGACACTAACTATTTTGGCCACTGGTCCGACAGGGCAAAAGTGCCCAATTTGTAAATAGGACAATTACTGGTCCTCCAGTATTTTCACTGGTCCTTCTGGATTTTCACTGGTCTCGGACCAGCGGACCAGTGTTAGTGTCGAGCCCTGCTCTATAACAACACCTTCAAAATTTGCCTAAGCAGATCTTTACTATGAACTTAACCTCTGTAGGACAACAACCTCTTAACAATAGCTCCAAAAGGGCAATGCTCTACAGACACTGAACTGTTTATTTTTATTTTTAGAATGTTCAAGACTAAGTAATATAGAGCATGGCTGGGTGGATACTGCATTGGGAAGACATGAAGGATCGAAGGCTGTGTATATCTGTGAGAATAACTACGCTGTCGTGGGAGAATCTACTAGAACTTGTCAGGCGACTGGCCTGTGGGATGGCGTCCAACCTGAATGTGTCTTTGGTAAAATAATGTCTTTCTATGCCTTAAAAATGAGGGCTCTTAATTTTGACGGCTTTGTAATTAACATATTCAATGTATCAGTAGTGGGACTGTGACCGTCTGGTTAATTGAAAAAGAAACTTCATAATCTGTAATACAGCATATAAATCCTGGAGGGTAAATGTCTTTGTATATATACATGTATATACTACATCCCATGCATGGCTAAGTGGTTAGGAACATTAAGTCCGAGTATTTCCAAAATTTGCAATATAAAGAACATGCAAATATAAAGTGATGTATAGGATGTTGTTTCTTACCTACAAATATAAATGATTCTTCATCATGTATTATTAACCCTTACAGCTATATTCCCCGATGTTCTACTTGTCTTTGGATCCCTATTCGTGTTTCTGGTACTCGTGGATATTGCAATCATTGGTTTCTGCCTGTATGTCAAGTTCTGTCGACAGGTAAGTTTATGCATATTTGAGGCTAGAATTCTTCTGTTTATAACATAAATATCCTTATCTTCTATGTGATCGCAAATCGAAGAGAATTGTTCTCCAACATGTGTGATAAAAGTGATTACGTCACCAGCAATTTTGCTGCAAAAACATGTCATTTTACCTCCATTAAGTATGGTCATGCAAGTTTTATAGCTGGATTGTGATAACAAATTAATAACTGACAATGTAACAAGTATAATTATCATTATCAACAACTGCTCATCAAATGTTTTAAACCTGTGTTTAAATCAACATAAAAAAACCCAGTTCTTGTAATTTGATAATGGTTAAAATACACACAAAATCCACTAATGAGACTTTTATGACTAATTTGCTCTATATGATCACTTTATTGGCAGAACTATACATCATAACTTGCATTTAAATTCTTGAATTAAATTTATGTTATCATAAAACCTTGATATTTCACAGGCTTAGAAAAATAAGGTCGGAAGTGCAAAAATGCTTTGTTGAGAAAAAACTGTCTGAAAACTATTTGGTCAACATGACCTTTTCCGATTTTTATGAAAATAGGTTCATAAGATGCCTATTGCGAAGCACATTCAAATATGTATGGGTCTAAGCACTTATGAACTCATTCTTCTAAGCCGGTGATTTGTCCTACTATATAATCACATTTTTTGTGGGTATTAAATTTCGTGGATTTTGATAAATATGCATTTTCGTTGAATCGTAAATTCGTGGATTACAAAGCATGAAGTGTAAACCCATGTTCTGTATTTAGAAGGTAGATTAATCGTGGGGATTATATTTCGTGGTCAAGTTCAACAAAAAAATCAACGAAAATTCAACTCCCTCGCAAAATAATGATTTTACAGTATATGAAATTTCAGTAATCTTTCTTGTAATCTGTGTTGTTTCAGGAAAAGGTGAAGAAAGATCCGTATTATCCAGACGTTCTAGAGGAGGAGGAAGAGATGGGCATGCCTCCACCAGCGTTCCTAGAACCTAGCAAGGAATTCAAGGAGAAGAAAGAACGCGAGAAGGAGAGAGAACGCAGGAGCAAGTTTGCTAAAGTTGTGCCGGAAACCAAACGTGAGATCTTGAGAATGGATGAGCATCCAAAACCCAAACCTGGACCTAATGTTAAAGTCAAGAGGAACGCAAAGTTCGGAGGTTTTGATAAAGATGCATTCCTTAAAAAGTTTACGAGTAAGCGAAACCAGGAACCCAAGCCTGATAGGGAACCCAAGTCCGATCGGGAGCAGAAGTCTGATCGATCTGAGCGTGAAAGGGTCAGACGAGGGGCTGAACCAGAGCCTTCCCGACATGATATGCAATTTTCTGAAATTGAGGACATACCGGTTACTGTACCACCTCACACTGTGCAACAACAGGCTATACATGGACTGCGTACAGAAACTACTCATCATTTACCGGTATGATATTCTTCTCCTATACCAGTACTTACAAGAATAACAACTACTGTATGTTGGGTATTATTTGACATGATATTTTTATTTTCGCCATTATTTGTAAATTGAGTTCCTCATGCATTCATTAATCAACGTATACAAATATACTTATATAACAGTCAACTTGAAGACTTATTTGATTGCGAAATAAAAAATCTGGAAAAAATTTGTCAGTTCACTTCAGAGAGAACTACTTCTGCGTTTTTCTGCCATTATTAAAGTTCACGAACTTATTGAATTCGCAAATATAGTGAACATTAATCCCTTGCAAAACTGTATGATTTTACAGTACTGATATGCTGATATATTTCAGAATGCCTAACTATTCTGATTTTTTCAGAGTGCCTAACTTTGCTGATTTATTGCAG
Organism: Spisula solida; assembly: GCA_947247005.1. NCBI lineage: Eukaryota > Metazoa > Mollusca > Bivalvia > Venerida > Mactridae > Spisula > Spisula solida. The sequence goes on from OX365946.1 coordinate 17,914,408, forward strand.
AATGCCTAACAATATGCTCATTTATTTCAGAATGCCTAACTGTGCTGACTTATAATTTCAGAATGAGCATCTTGTACAAGATGGAGGCTACATTACGGCTAACAGTGATAGCAGTGACGTTAGAATACTCGATGAAGATCAACTCTCCCTTGATGATCTGACTCCACCCAACCACTTCCCCGAGACAAGCAGTATTACACCTAAAGAAGCAAAGAGAATGGGTGAGGACTACACACAGAAGTTCAAAGGTCGACTCCCTTTGCGCCAAGTGGCCGATACTGGAGTCAATATCGACAGGGAAGCCGCTGAGAAGAATTATAATGACAAAGAAAGAAAGCACATGAAGAACAGTGTCCATACATATTCTCCGATTATGAAACACAAATAAAGACACAGATTTGGATTGAACGAAAAAAATTGCGAGAAATATTTAATGATTCAAACATAATATTAGAATTACATTTTTTACAAATTTATATACAGAACAACCTCTGAAGAGCGGACATTCTTTTAGCAACAACCTCTATATAACAACACCTTAAAAATTTCCCTCAAACTTTGTCAATTATTCTAGAGGATTTAATAACGCAATCTAGTTCATCTGCGAAAATAATGAAAAAAATATGCCGCAAATATTAATAATTTTACAGTATGTGGAAGATATGTGTGATACCGTCTCTGTGATATCTTGCTTGTATTATATTGTGAACTTATTGCAATTTTTGCTCATTCTTGCACCCTCCTGTTATTCACATTAATTTAATATCATAATGCTCATGTACAAGTTTGGTATTCAACTGTTTGAATTTAATTTTTACCTATCTTGACATTTTTTAAACATGTGTTTTTATATCTTGACATATTTCAAACATGTGTTTTATACTTTCAGGCTGATCAATCATGTACCTGACACTTGTAGATAGAGAGAAATTAAACTGTCGACCCATGAACATTTCAAAACTCGATATATAACGACTGCTCCCTATTAGTAAAAATATTGATTGCAGCAAATTCCATCTTGGTCATTTCAAATAACAAGAAATTAGTCTGAGAAACAATGAAAATGAGCACATGTTTATATTATTAACAATCGCCAGAAAATATTGTTGCATAGTCCATTTGTATTTTCTTATGCTATTGCATGTGTTTATTTATTCATATAAGACATTCTTTGATTCTACATTATACCTGCTTATATTATTCAGTAAGGGTATGTGCTGAGGACATGTGCTTGGATTCCTGGTATGACACTACACACTGAACATATGACTTTTAAAAAAGAAAATTCTCCAGTGCTCCGACCTACCCTAGATATTTCGCTGGCTTAGAATTAGAAGGTCTCATAATGATTATAAGACTCATGCATATTTAAAATCTCATCTCAAAGCGCTTCTTATGACCCTATTTTAACGAAAATCGGAAGTGGTCATATTGACCAAACTGAAGTTTAAAAGGCTTGTTTTTCTATAAGTAAAGAGTAGTTTTCAGACAGTTTTTTCTTGTTTCTCAAAATATTGATTTTGTACATTGTACTTACAATCTTCTAATTCTAAGCCAGCGATTTGCTGAGTTTGTTAGATATTTTCACCCATTTAAATACTTCTTGCTCATTTTCATTGTTAAGATTTAATCGCCAAAGCAGATTTTTTACCATTACCTACCATATTTTTTAAACGATGTTTTAGGCCTTATCATATTTATGTTTATTTTTTAAAACGATGAGTTCTATAGTTCGGAGAATTTGATACAATTCTCGACCTTCTATTAGCCTAATAATATAACAGCTGATATATTGTCTATATTTATAATCCCGGGAAGTATTATGAAGACGCTCGATGTGTAATACCAACACATACCTAAAGGACCGATATTGCACGATTTGCTCGCGGAAATTTACGTATTCAACGCAAGAATCTTGTAAAATATTTATGTATAAAGGTCAGGATTATGTCAAATTCTCTGTGCTATACAAGGAAGCAATTGCAAGGTGCATACAGTTATATTAACCCTTTATTCCATATAGATTCCTAATCCATTGGGCTGCTGCAACCTGATACAGTACCATGCTAAGAGTGTACTTTTTAAAAAAAATATTTTTTATGAATTTGTAACCGTTTCTCAAATTCTGCATATTATGGCTCTGTTGTAATATATAAAAGTAACACACTTTAGTATGGTACTGTAATTGACTTCTCATATAATTTGTTGGTTATAAAGTAATTGGTGATTATTAACAGACTCATGTACACTTCTCAACACTCAGTCAGTTTTCAAAGTGCAAAGGAAGCTGGTGGTGATCTTTATTTTTATCTAATTCGTTAAACAGTTAATAAGATGCAATTAAACTTTTACTACCTGGTTATTAAGATGTGAAATAAAATTATTCAGGGATTTATTATGGTACTTATTGTTATGTTTGCATACACTGTTGGAAATGTTGAGTAGTGTATACTCTTGTAGCTAGGATGTGGAACCATATATGGAGTAAAGGGTTAAATAAACATCAGGGGTGACAATGTTCTGGATTTATGGCAAATTCCAGATATATCTATCCTGAAAGAGCTATGATTTGAAGATTTCTGACCAAAATAAAAAAATTTGACCAAGTACTGGTCATTTAAACCTGCTCTGAATGATTTTATTTAATACAAACCTTGTTAAATGTGGAAACAATATGGTTGAAGGCCTCTTGTTGGCCATAAATGGTTGAGCGAATATATATAATTTTTTCAGGATTTTTGTTGACACCCCTGAAAACACGAATGTATTTGTAATGTATGTGGCAGTGTATATATACAATACAGCAAACTGTGTAATGCATGCATGAGTTAAATGTATTGTCCAAAATTATTTAATTGGAACTCATTTTGTCTTTCGTTATTGTAAACTATCCATGTTTTGACTTGTTCAAATAACAAATCTAATCTGACGACGGATAAACACAAAAGATTTATGAGTTTCAGTCTCTTCTTTAACTGTTACATTTGATAGAACAACGATTAGATTAAAATCCTTGTTATGATCATTCTGATGATTTTTCTTACATCATTAATAAAAAATATTGTTTGATACATGTGTCCAGTTGTTTTACCTTCCCAGGAGTATGCCATATATTGTACATAAAGTTCCCACAGGTACTTGTCTCCCCTTTTTACAACTTTTTCACTCTCTTTGGTAATTCCTTATACCGGTAGTATGTATTGTGGGAACAAATTAACATGGTCATCAAAACTTCTATTAACATTATTTGACTGTTGATTTCAAGATCTTGTCAAATAAATTTAATTCATTAAGTGTTTATATAAGTGAAGAGTATCACGAAATATGTACAAATTGTACACTCATCTAAATCTCTGTTAAAGGCACTATTTTTTCTCAGAAATTGATATGTTCCACATGAGAAGATTTTAATATATTCATTCATTACGGTGGAGGATCATGTTTATTTGTTTGGACTATATAGAAGGAATAAACAAAGGGAGGTAAGTTGTAAACATGAAAAAGGGAGAGAATCTCCTATGATTTATACAAACAAAGGGAGAAAACTCATGAGACTCTCACAGGGGATCAGTGAGCATTGTAATTATTTACTCCAAGTCTGGATTGCTTCACTATAAAAATTAAACTCCCTGAACTAATACTGATATATGAGGTTGAAAACAATAAAGATGTGAATGCCACTAACAACTTTCAACAGATCTGTTTATCTCATTTATTTTTACCTACATTTTTGGCTAAACATTAGCCTTCATTGGGGAATGATAGTATATGAGGTGTACATATACTACATAACAAACACTATTGAAGGAACATGATGAACAAACAACTTATTAATTTATATAAAAGCAGGGCTTGAAACTACCTGATTTACATGGTCATCCAAAGGACCAGCAGCTTTTGGAACCCACTGGTCTGACAGAATTACTAGAGGTCCTACTGCCACATGCCTACATGTGGATCATACAACTAACTCAGGGGCTACATGTGGAACAAACAACTAATATAGGAGGTACATGTGGAACAAACCACTAATATAGGAAGTACATGTGGAACGAACAACTGTAAAAGGGCTACATGTGGAACAAATAACTAATTCAAGGGCTACATGTGGAACAAACAACTAATTCAAGGGCTACATGTGGAACAAACAACTAATTCAAGGGCTACATGTGGAACAAACAACTAATATAATGGCTACATATGAAACAAATAACTAATTCAAGGGCTACATTTGGAACGAATAACTAATGTATATATATATTTATTTATTTCAAGTCTCATCCATTTATATGTATACAGCTTATAAAATCATATATACATACATACAATAAACATGTATATGGTCATTCTATAATAGAATTATAAGAGACTATCAACAGTTTACTACAATACTATACACAATATCACAGATTGTATACAATTATTTCAATTTCAGATTTCCATTGCTTATCTATTATTAAACCCTGTCATCAATGACAGTCCGCATTTTCCCCAGGAATCACAAGAGTTATTTCATATACCTTCTTTTAGATCAGTTGTCAACATTATTTATCCCAAAGATCCGTAGATAAGCAATATTAATCCAGCATGAAGTTTATACTAGGATACATCATTATTATAATGAAACATATATGTATAATGTAAGGGCTACATGTGGAACAAACAACTAATTCAATGGCTACATGTGGAACAAACAACTAATTCAATGGCTGCATGTGGAACAAACAACTAATTCAATGGCTACATGTGGAACAAACAACTAATTCAATGGCTACATGTGGAACAAACAACTAATTCAATGGCTACATGTGGAACAAACAACTAATTCAATGGCTACATGTGGAACAAACAACTAATTCAATGGCTACATGTGGAACAAACAACTAATTCAATGGCTACATGTGGAACAAACAACTAATATAGGAGGTACATGTGGAACAAACCACTAATATAGGAAGTACATGTGGAACAAACAACTGTAAAAGGTCTACATATGAAACAAATAACTAATTCAAGGGCTACATTTGGAACAAATAACTAATGTAAGCGATACATGTGGAACAAACAACTAATTCAATGGTTACATGTGGAACAAACGACTAATTCAATGGCTACATGTGGAACAAATAACTAATTCAATGGCTACATGTGGAACAAACAACTAATTCAATGGTTACATGTGGAACAAACGACTAATTCAATGGCTACATATGGAACAAATAACTAATTCAACAGCTACATGTGGAACAAACAACTCAGCAAACATTGCCATATTGGACCGGAATATCGGTGACGGATTTCTGACATCGACCGATGTCGGTCCGATATAGACTATATAACTAGTTCAACAAATTTTACTTGTACAATTATTATGTCTTAAATTGCCAAGCAAACATGACAATATCTAGCCCACGTCAGTTACAATATACAAGCTATATAAGCAAACGGTCATATCGGACCGATGGTGGCTACATGACGGAATATCGGTGATGGATTTCCGACATCGGACCAATGTCAGTCTGATATACATTGGAATAACCAATGTAAAATTGTAAGTATGGTATGTTTTTCAATAAAAATCAGTTATTTTTAGTTACTGTGTCATCATTCCACTGTCATAGTTGAAAATATCCATTGATTTTGACAAAAAAAGACAGTCGTATCAACGTCAGGTGTTTTTATAAGGCAGTGGCTAGTCGTCTGGCACGACTAGACAGCGAAATTAGTCGTCCGGCAGTGGACTACTAGCAAACGCTACGTGCATTGGCTAGAGAACCGTCATTCTATTTCTACGTGATAAGTGATATACAGTAGCATTATGCTATGCTCATTATGATAAGTAGTAGGTAATCACGTAGAAATAGTCGCTGTCTAGTCGTCCGGTGCCGGACGACTAGCACTAGCCACTGCCTTTTTATAAAGGGGGTAATAAAAAAAATTAAAATTATTGTTTAAAAACATTCAATTGGTCTTAATATTATTTTTATCCAACAGTGTGTATATCTAAGTGTAAAATATAACTCACTTGCAGCAACATATTTCTGCAAAAGGAGCAAGCTTTTTGCTGCTCGAAGTTCTAATGGGAATTTCGAGAGAACAGCAAGTAGCACAAAACATTTTTGAGAAAAGCATGTCAAACAAATACAAAATAATAAAAGGTCTGATTGTAAATATATTCATGTCGGCATGCTATGTTGGCTCAAGATCGGTTAACAGTCATACAGCCGATATCGGACCGACATTGTGCCGGGTTGCACATCCGATGTCTAGCCGATATCGGAAACCGATGTCGGGCTGACATAGCAACTGATATCGGACCGACATCGGACCGATATGTAATGTTTGCTGGGGGGCTATGTGGAACAAACAAGTAATTCAAGGGCTACATGTGGAACAAACAACTAATTCAATAGCACATGCGGAACAAATAGCTAATTCAACAGTTACATGTGGAACAAACAACTGTATAAGGGCTACATGTGGAACAAACAACTGTATAAGGCTACATGTGGAACAAACAACTGTATAAGGGCTACATGTGGAACAAACAACTGTATAAGGCTACATGTGGAACAAACAACTGTATAAGGGCTACATGTGGAACAAACAACTGTATAAGGGCTACATGTGGAACAAATAGCTAATTCAACAGTTACATGTGGAACAAACAACTGTATAAGGGCTACATGTTGAACAAACAACTGTATAAGGCTACATGTGGAACAAACAACTGTATAAGGGCTACATGCGGAACAAATAACTATTGTGAGGGCTACACACAATTCACTAATTCAAGGGCTACATGTGGAACAAACGACTAATTCAATGGTTACATGCGGAACAAATAACTAATTCAACAGCTACATGTGGAACAAACAACTTATTCAAGGGCTACATGTGCAACAAACAACTAATTCAATGTTTACATGTGGAAAAAACAACGAATTTAGCGGTGCATGTGGAGCAAACATTTTGAACATAGGGTATATATATTATTTATTTGAGTCTCATTCACATATATACAGTTACAATCATATTAAATATCATAAACATTATTATGTGACCATTCTTATATAGAATTATAAGATACTATTAACATTCACAACAGTATTGCAATTTAAAAAGGCACTTATATACATGTATACATCTATTTTTAATATATTAAATATTATTAAAAATGTAGTAATATAGTATATGTAATAAAAATAACACGTTAAAACATATAAATCATAAAAGGGTTACACGTGACAGACGTGTAACAGGAAATAAATACAGTAAGCATGCTAAAATCATACTATCTACATATAAAAGAATTTCTACGATTTAAAATATAACAGCAGGTTTTGGCACTTAAACGAATCAAATCTGGGTGAGTAAATATTACTACCAGTTTATCATGGTCGGACAAATTATGAAATATATCACAGACTTCTGTAGCTCGCTCTAATAGAGTATTACGTATGACGTCATATAAACTGCAATAAAGCAGCACATGGCATTCATTTTCAACACATACATTACAGAAAGGACAGGTTCTTTCATGTAAAGGTAACCTTTCATATCTACCGGTTTCCAGCCTAATTGGTGCCACGCCACATCTGAATTTACAAAAAGCAGATCTATGACTAAACGGCATGATCATTTTACAGTACTTTTCAACATTCATTTGTTGTTTAAATGGGGCATAGGTGCGTAATTTATTTCCACCATTACCAGTTCGGCTAGAAACCTGTTGTACAGAATTAAGCCATTCTATTTTAAAAATATTGAACATGCGTTCCTCCACAGAGCGTTTAAAACTATGTTTGGGTATGCCTATATTGATGTCACTGTAATGATACAAATCAAGCTCAAACAATTTCCGCTTAACTATGTAATGCCAGTTTATACAAGAATGATGTGCTAAAGATATTGCCCAGAGTGCTATACGTTTAGTGAGACGAGATGCATGTAGTGAATTAAGCCTTGTCCAGTATGTAGAGATACAGCTCCACTGTCGAACTATAGTTGGCTTCCATAGCATTTCTCCAACAACGGCCGCATTCGGAGTGTACTTGCCAACCCCTAAGATATAACGCATAGCTTTATTTTGGATAGCATTGATACATGAGAAGGTATTTTGTCCCCAAATAGCGGCACCATACGCAATAACAGGCCAGACAACTGAATCATACAATTTGGTAAAAACATTATACGGGACTCCACCCAACAATTTACATTTTGCAATAACCAAACCGAGAGCTCACCGAGAGCTCGATTAGCACTCTGAGCAACAACTTTAGCAGTAATATCATAATTTAAATGTTCATTAAGAACAATACCAAGATACGTGTACTTTGTAACAACATTTAACAGATTATTACCACATCTAAAAATAGCATCCGTTTTCTCGTATGAATTCGGACGAAAATGAACAATATATATGTTACTCTTCGTGCAATTGATAGACATATCATTAATGTTACACCATTTATTTAAAGCATTTAGCAAAAATTGTAAATCTGTACTAGTTTCTGCCAACAGTACTATGTCATCGTCATACAATAGTATGCAGATACGATCGTCATCTAAATTCACACCAATATCAAAAGATTTTTGCATGTGGAAGAAACAACTAAGGTAGGAAGGAAAGTAATGAAAACGTCGACGGCTCTTAACTGGATGGACGACGATGGACAAGGGAAGTAACCACTCGTGTCGGCTGTTGGAGCATTGAGACCATGGATTATTGAGACCAGAAAATTTCTGAAGTATTGAGACTGGAGTATGGAGACCAGATTTCTGGAGTATGGAGACCAGATTTCTGGAGCATTGAGACCAGACTATGGAGTATTGAGACCGCATAATTAATATAGTTATTTGATTATTGAGGCCAATATACTGATATATTTATGTTGATTTAAGACATATTAATGGTTAAAACATCAACAGTTTAATAAAATATTACGACAAACCATTTTAAACCCTGTTTTTTTCTTCTTCTTAATTTGTAACAATTATATATACAACAATTTATCAATTTGACTTATTTGTATATATGTAAATGAGATAGAAATAAAGATGTATAATTGATTTGATAGGTAAATGCCGATCACTGGTATTATTATAGGTGTTGATAGGAATGTGATAATTTAAATAATCAATTAGGACTGTGAAATATCTTGTTTACCATGGTTAGTGTAAAAATTAGGTTGTATTTAAACCAATATTATTATTTATATTGACATAATTCAAAGTATGTATATATATTTAGATCGATCGTTTCACCTTAATTTGATACAAATTACAAATAATTTTAAATCTGTCTGTTAATGAGAATTAGGGCTGGGTAATACTGATTATCAGAAATATATGTATTAGTGGCTGCATGGTCTCAGACTCTGTTATATTACAATCTCTTACACAGTACTTGATATCACTTGCAGATTTATTCATAAAAATGCAATAAATAGAAAATATGTGTGTCTTGTCTCAATAGTCCAGCAATCACATGTATATGATAGGCACACGACTAGTATAAAGTTTATAAACAACATGTACATACATATGGTATTTTAACAATTTGGTTATCATAAATATGTACTTTGTAAATGGAATCAACAGTAAACCACTTTAAATAATTTAATATCAATTAAGCATTGCTCTTTATAGCAAATTCACATAATATAGATATCGCAATTGATTAGTTTTTCTGATCTCATATTCAACGAACGAATGAACATAAACCAATAATATGCACTTTAAACTCATATCACATATTTAATACCACTTTACGTTTTATTAATGACAAATGCAACAAATTGGAAAAATATTTGTCTGGTCTCAATACTCCAGTCTGGTCACAATACTCCAGAAATCTGGTCTCAATGATCTTGTCTCAATGATCCATGGTCTCAATCATCCGGTATTCCTCGTGTCATGCGTCAGAGTTTTAGACCGTTCCGATGACTGATTCGGGGAAATTCCCGAAATATTTCGAAATCCAATATTTATAAACACCTGCAACACTGACAGAATTCCCAACGACATTTAAAAAATCTGTTTTCTGAATGGATTAAACAATTCGTGTAATATAGTATCGATCGTTTGTTCAAGTATGATAGGCTAACTTAGTTTGCTGACATTGGTAAGTCCGTAGTTTTGCAGTTTCGTCTGTAGTCGATTTTCGGATATAAAGTGCATCAATGGAAAGAGTACACATTGTTGTGACTATGATTGGAGTTATTCAGTTTCTTAAATTTATGCTATATGTGAGTAGTTCTTTCAGCTGATGTTAAACCATCGCATGTCACTTTTTGCAACTGTAAACAGTGCGTTGCAGGAACTTATTTTCCTGGTATTGCCAGTATTGGCCTAGATTTATAAGTGAATCAAGTCCTTGTTGCCTAATCAAAATGCTTTCTCATGTCTGAGCACCAACACACTACCAGTAAGCAGTTTATTCCAGCTGCATACCCTTGCTGATAGCGTACCGTTAGTCAAACTGGGCATTGTAGGCTGGACCGTCAGAAATATAAGAAATTTAGAAAGCAACCACTTGGACACAGCAAGTCCGTCCAGCATACCATTAGCAAAGCTCGCTGTCAGGCCCGGATCCACCGGGGGCACAGGGGGCCCGTGCCCCCCCAGTTGGCCCCCGAGTGACCATTTTATACATCCCAAAAATGTTAAAATCCTTAAAATATTACCAATTGATCTGGCTATAGACCGATATTTTGTGACAACACCCTCTGAATATTCGTGACACATAATGGAAGCGAGTGCAATTAAATGTGCCCCCTGTTGTTTATCCAGGCCCTAATTACTCCCGATCTGTATCATTCAGACGCTTAACAAATGATTTTGAATCGTCTGAATGATCATGATTTAGGGGATCACTTATAACATTGTATGTCAACATCACTGTAGGTTTGACAGTTGAGTATGTTGGACACATTTAATGTGGTGTGGGGAATGATCTTACATAATACCAGGAAGCTTGAACATTTGGTTACACCGATCTCTGTATAATACATGTCTGGCTATACCCTTTATAACCCAAGCAAAGTTGTGTTAAGATCAGTTGGAATTGGAGCGCCGAGTCATGAGTGGAGCTCGGAGTCAGACCGGAGCGTATGTATTGAATAAAACGTTGAAACTGCTATACTGTTAAGTGATTACTTTAGCCATATTACGCTACAAGGCTAACTTTTGGTGCTCGTGGCCAGGACGAACAGTACGAACCACTATACGAATGAGGTGAGTGAATGTTTGTAAAGTTCTATTTTGCTTGTGTCGAGAAGATAATAAATTTAAATTATGGCAAATGGTTTAAAAGCTGTAAGTACCCAGGGTGTCGCAAGGGTGATCTTAGAATATGATGGAAATTTAAATCAATATAAATCATGGATTAAATGGATAGAAAATGTGATACGTTATTTATTTAGACTACATTAGACTAATTAATAAATATGAATTATAAAATTACATGTAAATATAAAAATGAAAAATGTCAAACCGTCAAAAATCATTCAAGACATGTAAATAAAGTTCAGATACGTAACTGAAATTGATAGTTACTTATTAAAATTTTATCATGTCAAGTTGTCAAGTGCATATACATCACGTGGTAAATTGTAAATATTAATGCAGTGTTGTTATATAAAAAATTGAAATTTAAATAATGTATAGACTGTAAATAGTGAGTATAACATGTCGTAATAGTCAATAATGTTGATATGATTATTCGTTAGGAGAATCGGGTGTGTATTATGGTTTTACGGTTGTTGACCGATGTCTACAAATAGATATTATGCGAACATAATTATTTGTAAGAATTTTTGAGTATATTGTCGAGATATTAAGTATTATATAGAAGTCGAGAGCAAATAAGTTGCATATGAATATGTTTTATTCATTATAACGACTATTATAATATTGGAGTTTAGATACGAGGGTCGGGATGTGTTATTGTTGTGTTGAGATAAATGTTATGAGAACATAATTAGTAGTAGAGACATATTATATAAGAAGTCGAAGGCCAGTATTTATTAGAAATCAGAAGGCATATGAATGTATTTTGAAACGACTGTCTATAATATCAGAAGTTGAGGAAGATCGGTTAGTTGAGGAAGATCGGTTACTTTGGAGTCTTTGTTCTATTGTTATTTTTAACGATATTGTTACGCTAAGTCGATAGCCGGTATTTTTTAGGAAATCAGAAGGCACATATATAATTATGATTTTATTCATAAAACGACTCGTATAATAAGAAGAGATAGCAATAAGATTATAGTAGGGATAATCGGTTTATGTTGTAAATATTGTTTAAGATATTTTTATGAAAAGTATAATAAAAACGAAATTATGCGTAGAAACATTTGACTATATACATATGTTATGAATACAGTAATTGAATATGATGAAATCGGTAAAAGTCATTAGCATGTTAGGCAATCAGCAACATAGGAATATTTGTTATTCAATAAAACGACTGTAATATCCGATTATATCAATATTGTTATAGATACGGAGAGTCGATTATGTTGTAATGGTTATCAACCGATGTTATTAGATTTAAAATTAAAGTTACACTTCACTTATATTACGTCATGTACGCAAAATAATGAATAATGCAATTCGTTAAGTTAGAGACATTCAATGATTATATAACGTTAGGATATTAGTTTGAGAACTCAAGTTCAAGCACAATAGTAGTAAGTTAATTAATTAATTGTAAGCGTATCAAAGCATAAGAAGGAATTGAAACTTTCCAATGAATATACTAATAAATAAATCAAAATAGTTACTTTGATAGAAGTCCATGATAAGTCTTCAACATGTATTTCCATTATGAGTAGTTATAGTGATCACCATTGCCGCACTGGGTACCTTAGCAATTTTATTTTTTTAAAAAAAATGTGTATTAAATTAAAAACACTAGACCAAGCAATGAGAAACTAGCATTCATGTCACTAATTACCTGTTTAGACCAACGGTGAAAACACATCGGTTCGGGGAATAAGACGGATGGGAGATGAAATCAAAAATACCTTTTGAGAATTGTCTGCAGGGGCAATACAATTACAAAACCATGTCATATATGGTGTAATACTCCAAACGATGCGAGACTATCAACAATCCCAAGTCCAGTATTCAAGTATATGCCTACCAGAAGATGTGTGCTTCAAGAGGAAACAATACTTCAAGGCCGATTGCACAGGGCATCATTCCGGGTGGAAGTCTAAAACTTCACGGATGGCTCGGTGTATTACCGACAGAACCAGATAGATCCAGATAGATCCAGGAATTATCCAAATATCGAATAATAGTATATCAACTATGTCAACGAGTATATGGGGATTACTTAATCGGTCGAGTGGGAATAATTTGATGATCCATGAAATTAACATGGATATTATAGTAATAGTTTCAACCATGGCAACTATTGCACGTCGACGCTGGATGGCTATTCAACGAGTTTAAGCGTAGAGAAGTGGAAATGATGTGTCAACAGCTATACGATGATTGTGGAAATAGTACAACGGCAAGTAAATAAGATGCTGATGGACGCCAAAGTTCAACTGGAATCTGAAGAAGTCATTGCCGATGCCATTTATTAAGTATCTTTGCATGTTTTGGGTTGGTTGTGTTATTGGTTGTGGTAAATTAGCAAAAAAACAAATAATAATAGTTTCACACAGTATTTTAAGGATGTTCATTCAAAGTAGAAATAGTAATGTTAAATTTTGTTGTATTATTAGAGTGTACCTAACGTTAATTATATGCCAAATGGATACGTCAGGATTTTTGTCGTAGGATTTAAATTTTGAATTTGAGGATTTTGCCATAAAATTCTAGTATATGTACTACGAAAAATAGAAATTACTTTCATTATCAATATTAGTGAAGATGTAACTGTATTATGATATGTAAAACGATTTTTTTTCGTGTTGTTGTAACTAGGTGTTGGGTTAAAAATAACAAATTTAATTATTGGGTGTTGGGCAATGTTGAATTAGTTGTATAAGTTTATGTTGCAGTTGTTTATGTTTTATGAAGTTGAGTTAAGATTAAGTTCATGGAAGTTTTATAATATGAATAGAGATGTTATGCATGTCGGAGGTTTAATATAGTAAGATGACATTAGAAACCTATCAATTATGAAGTAATTTGCAACTTATAAGATGTTATGCATGTCGGAGGTTTAATATAGTAAGATGACATTAGAAACCTATTAATTAGGAAGTAATTTGCAACTTATAAGTACAAATACGTACATATCATATATTATTTCTTATGAGTAAGTTATCACTGCATATATTGAAATAGAAGATAGAACTATATATAGATATTAATCATGTCAATACCATACATTCCAGGAACTTAAGACACTGTGGCTGATAAACACGGACTCACATTGTAACTGGAACTGGAAGACGTCATAAAACAACAAACAGTCGTTAAAAACTTCCAGTGTTCAGAGACGTTCCGTATAAATTATGTTTAGAAGCTGCGATTTTAAGAAATTTCAAGTGTTTAATTGTGTTAATGTCACGTGTGATTATGTTATTCAGGAATACGATACCATAGACACTATCAAGCAAAATTATGATAAGAAATGGAAACATGTATATTGAATTGCTATATCAAAATGTATTGTTTACCTTGATCATCCAGATATATGTATGTATGTTTTTAGGTGTGATGTTTATATGTGATCATGGTTGTTGAAGGTGACAATTACATGGATTAGTACTCCATTTCAATTGTCATCTCCGCTATAAGGTGTAAACAATATCAGAGTTTCCTGAGTACTAAATAAATGTAGGGGAAATTGAATTGAGTATTAAGCAAATAGGTTATTTTCATTTATTCCAAATTAAGGGGCGGTACAAATATTATACAAGTACATGCATAGTAGTTTTTTTTTATTAGTTTTTTTTTGGGGTTACATTATAAGGTATAACATTGTATGTCAACATCACTGTAGGTTTGACAGTTGAGTATGTTGGACACATTTAATGTGGTGTGGGGAATGATCTTACATAATACCAGGAAGCTTGAACATTTGGTTACACCGATCTCTGTATAATACATGTCTGGCTATACCCTTTATAACCCAAGCAAAGTTGTGTTAAGATCAGTTGGAATTGGAGCGCCGAGTCATGAGTGGAGCTCGGAGTCAGACCGGAGCGTATGTATTGAATAAAACGTTGAAACTGCTATACTGTTAAGTGATTACTTTAGCCATATTACGCTACACACTGGTGTTTGATACACTTATCTATGTTACTATATAAAAAAATTGGCAGTGGCTAGTCGTCCGGCACCGGACGACTAGACAGCGAAATTAGTCGTCCGTCAGTGGACTACTAGCAAACGCTACGTGCATGGGCTAGAGAACCGTCATTCTATTTCTACCCATTATGCATCTATCTTATAATAAAGGTTATAATAAACTACGAATATAGGCAAGACATGTCAATGCCTTATCTGCAACCATTTTGTGACCTCCCGTGTATCTCCGTATATTGTCTGCCATAGTATAGACTGGCACGAATGAATGCGGAAATCGCTGTCGGCATGAGATCTATATATAGTGCAAAAAAATATCCAAGTTGATTGAAATGGTAATGCTGTGTTAAAGTGACATACAGTAGCATTATGCTATGCTCATTATGATAAGTAGTAGGTAATAGAGATGTAGAAGAAATGGTGTCACAAACACAGCTAATGTGGCAATTAATTATTTTTCATTCGCAGTTTTAATGACACATATATACAAAACAATACAATTTACAATTGTAATTTTTATTTGTTTTCATTTTAAATAGAACAACAACAACAATATACAATAGGACCTACCATAATAACATTTATAAACGGCAACATTGTTTTCACACTTTTATATAACCAGTGACATTCCAAACTGCCAATTACCTTACACAGCAATTTCATTTTTTCAACATGAAGTAAAATACTTTCACAATCCTCATAATACTGTAATTGAAACATTCTTTGGTCCCTTACTACTTCTAGCTCTATTTCTAATGCCATTTCTAATACACAGCTGCACCATTGCTATTTGTCGCGCTTTATAAAACCCGACAGCGATTTCCGCATTCATTCGTGCCAGTTTATACCATTCCAATATGGCGGACAATAATATATGGAGATACACGGGAGGTCACAAAATGGTTGCAGATAAGGCATTGACATGTCTTGCCTATATTCGTAGTTTATTGTAACCTTTATTATAAGGTAGATGCATAATGCGTAGAAATAAAATGACGGTTCTCTAGCCAATGCACGTAGCGTTTGCTTGAACTCCACTGACGGACGACTAATTTCGCTGTCTAGTCGTCCGGTGCCGGACGACTAGCCACTGCCAAAAAAATTATAATGTGTGAACTGATCGATTTAATAATTTAGTGACACGATAGAGCTTAAATTACATTTCGAAATTTTCTTGTTGATAGATTTATTACTGATTATGTAACAATGCAATTTTAATAAAATAATAATTGCACGTGAGTTTTTAGAACATAAAAGCTGCAAAAACGATTTTAATGCAAAATTGACAAAAATCTTCGCAAGGGGGGGGGGGGGGCACATTTTTAAAGTTCATGTGCCTAGCATTGGATAATTTTTTTATTTTTTAAAAGTTACAGAGTGGAAATTTCATAATTTTATTATTAAAATGTTACAAAAAATCGATTTGAACCTGTGGAAACTTTCAGAAGCTTTAGCGCTGGCTATTGTAAATACCCATACCAGTAACACGCACGTGCCTATGTTCTTCAGAGTTTCGAGTCGATACTAATCGTTTTAGAAAAAGTTATTTCCGGTTTAGTCGAAAGAAGTGAATGGTTGAAATTAGAAGTATTCAAATTACGGAAACTTTTGAGTCCTAACATATTCTTTCATAACGTTTCGGCATATAAGCCTGATTCAAATCATGAAAATTATTGACAAAATACATATCTTATTTAATCCAGCGTAAATAAAACAATATGGCGACGTCGGAAATGACGTCACATCATTTAACGCGACGTCATCGCACGTTAACACGAAGTCGTCGCACGGCATAGCGGCCCAACTTGTGAATATGTTGAATTGAAATATAAATAGCAAATAAAAGACGAGTGTAAAACTATAATAACTTTTTATAGGGAATATCTGTGCAACCCGTCTCCTAGATTGGAAAACACTCTTTTCGAAGTATTTGTTCGTCTGGTCTTCTATGTGGACCGTCTTCTATGTGGTGCTGCCTGGCAGCCAGAGGCTAGATCTATTGTCTGAGTCTGTTGAGCAAACAAATTCCATAGTCATTTTTTCCCTCGATCTGATTATCAAAACATCTGATGGGAAATCCCCGCTGGATGCAGTGCCTTTGTTCATATTTCATGGGTTATGTATTTTGATTTGTAGCAGTAGACCTACACTTTCAATAAGTTAACGTCTAACTCAAAAAAATAAAGTTCTTATTTGAAAAAAATCTTCAATGGGTTAAACATTTGTTTATATAATTGCATAAAAAAATTCCGCTGTCTGATTATGAAGTGTGAATTTTATTAATTTGACCCCTGGTTTGTAAATTTTAGGGAATTGAAAGAAATTATTTTTAAATAATTGTTAAACTCATCGTATTTTCTGTTGATGTAGCAGTACAATTTTAGTACCTTTACTTCTGATTTTAAAAGCTTAAAGTGCAGGAAATTGCATGATTTTAAGTCGAAAAGTGAAAAAATCTTCACCATATCATCCCATAGCTAGTTGTGCCCCCCCCCCCCCCGCTCAAAAATTTCTGGATCCGGGCCTGCGCTGTCCCATACAGGTATAACCCTGCAGCCGCACAAATGATATTTGCTCGTAGTCAACAAATAGGGGATGATACTAAGGGTGCAAAAAAAGGAATAAATTACTCCACATTCAAATTAGATAATGAAAATGTATGAAAATTTGAAATATTATGGTTCTTTTTCAGAGTGGATTAATATATACAACATTTAGTAATGTCGGGACAAAACAGCAGTGATAGTGGTTCCTATGACATTCCACCAAGCTTCGAACGTAGTTGTCATCCCCCAACAGAGGAGACGGTCAGTAACCAGGGATCTAGTAATTACATCTCAACACATCATGCTAATATAAGTGACATGTATAACGCCAAGAACCCCTTAGTCACGGGTCTCGAGTCAACCTTTAATACAAATGTCAGTCTGTATCCACAGAGAAGTAATTCGGGTGACGTTGTGCCAGAAATGGTCACCAATGTTTATGAAGGATATAAAGTAGAAATACAAAGACTTGAAACATTTTATGATTGGCCGTCAAATGCTGTAGTGAAAAAGGAGGATTTAGCGAGAAATGGATTTATTTATACTCATACTGCGGATAGAACTCAATGTGTTTTCTGTCGTGGAATATTATCCAGCTGGGAGGAAGGTGACATTGTTGAAAATGAACATAAAACGCATTGTCCTGAGTGCCCGTTTGCGTTTGGTTATGAATGCGGGAATGTCCCTTTGAATCCTGCATTGACACCGACTCCGAGGCAGAATACTGCATCTTCGACTTCATTATATTATTTACCCCCTTCAAACTCTCATTCTGTGCAAGCATCTTATAATACCACTGTTAAAGTCCCTGTTGAATCCCATGTAAATTATGTCAGAGGCGAAAGTAACGCCCACAGAATGGATGCCCACAATAGAATCGACAGTTGTCCTACCGGACTGAACAATATGGCACTGGAAGGTTCAAGTCTCCCTATGCTTCCTTCTTTTCAAAACGGACAACCAATGTCAGCAGATCAAACAACCACGACAACACCAAAGTACCGACAGTGGGGAGATGAATATAAACGAATTCGATCATTTAGAGGTTGGCCTACCCAGATGACACAAACGCCAATTGATCTTGCGAAAGCTGGACTTTTGTATATGGGTAAGTTTAGACTCCATGTTCATAGAAAATTCACCAATTTGAGTGTACATCTTGACATGTATTTTCGTCGTGTTTGTGCTTTGAAGATTTGGTCCTAGCCCTGTAACTGGAGCCAAAGATAGTATCAGCCTTTCAGTAACAAGAGAAACTGATTTTGTATAGGTACGGTAGTCTTTATGTTTTGGGTGAACGGCATGATTTTAAAGTCAATTAATGGAAATAGCTGATTGGTCACTCCACAACCTGATTGTAAATATAATATTATATATGGTAAAATCCAGTTAACAAAATTTTATCAAAACCTCTATCGGAATCCTGCAACTGGGGAAAGTTCAATACCACTACATGTCGATAGATTGTTAATGCACCAGTCAGTTGAAACCAAGCCCCCCTCAACCCCAGGAAATGGCAGTGATTTTTACTTTTGCTTTATTACACCCATGTTAAAAATTAAAATCACTGCCCCCAAGAAGGGCCATACAGATGATAAACCCCCTCAAATTGCTCCGCCCTCACTGGTATAGACATGTGGGTTATATTTCCTGGCTATTTAGGCGCGAAACAAAAGCCCTGCACTCACATGGCAGTACAGGGACATCAGAAAGGTAAAAATACGGGATAGTTCCCCCGCTATCCCCTGCCCTTCCCCGGGGTTGGGGGGGGCTGTGGTTTCAATTGACTAGTGCATTGCTGTATCAATGTTTTTTTATTTCATTTGCTGTAGAACAGATGTGACACTCTGACCCCCACTCTTTCAATAATTATATAGTACATGCTTCACATATTTTAGTCTTTTTGTTAGACATGTGTTACCATACGATCATATGGTTGTTAATAAACTCCTATGCAGTGATCTCCCTTGCCATTAAGCTCAGTCATTGAAGTATCAGCATGTGACGTAATTGGGTTGTAACAAATTGTTAATAACTTATTAATTGTTTACAATCCTTGCTTTGAATCAATGCATTAATGATCTTACTGCGCTACAGATAATGAGATATATGCTATAGGTATTGTATATTGCCTGGTAGGATAGGAGAGTTATTAATTCTTGGATTCTTCCATTATTTATTCAGTACTAAAGTAGATTGTTTCACGACTTGTGGTATGTACTATAAATGCAGTATTCACAGATGTTTGCTTATTTTGCCAAAAGATGGTTAGAACAATGGAAAATCTGACAGAAAGTTATATATTGTTTGGCCTAAAATAAGATATTGCTTGTTTTCTCTCCCGCTACCATGCAACTGGTACTCAACACAAATCATCATTAACCCCCAAAATATTATCAAAAAGATTATAAAAATGGTACTTGCAGTACATGTCCCTGTTCGGAAAAAATCCCTCCAAAGCGCTGCTGAACCCTTCCCTCAAAGTACTGTGAGGGCGCTGCAGTAATTCCCTGGCTAGATGCTCGGCATAAAAAGGGAAATCCAACAGTTACTTCTCTATCTCTAATACCCTCATGGCAATAGATGCCTTCATAAATGAGGTGTCGAGAGTGATTAAAAGCTGTAAAAACTTGTTTCATCAATTGACCTAAACTATCTGAGATGGAGCTTAGAAACCAAGAAATTTATTGAACAAACTCTGAAAATGATTTTTTTAATTTATCTTTCTTAGACAAAAATACCTTCATATTTCGTGTTTTCTGGCTCTGGTATAAAACAGATCGATATACAACTTGTATCAGTAAATAATCAGGTTATTTATGCTTTTGTACTTTTAACTATGTACAGTCTCCAATGGTATATAGTATTTTACCTAAGTAAACAAAATTGTAAAAAAGAACAGGTTTAAGGTGAATAAACGGTTAATCTGAATAACAGATTATGAAACACCAGTTTACCAGTACATTGTAGCCTAGGTATACATAGTATGCAGAGTTTTTTTGATGGCATAATGCCTGAAGGTATTTGCATCACTAGCATAATAAAAATTCCTTAACCACATATTTAATGTATGTATTGTAGCGTCAATGAGATGTGGAAGTAAACAATCTTTTTTTCTGGTAAATTACATTTATGCATACTCCCGCCATACATTATTGAGATTTTTCTTGTAGATGAGAAAATTGAACTGTCAGGCTCAGTCAGTAAATGTATTTATTTTGGTCATTTTAACTGTATAAGCATTTTGAAAATTTTGAATCACTTTAATTTATATACATATTTACATTTATTCATGTAATGCTTATTTTATCTTTTGGATCAATAGTTACAGTTAAACCTGACATAAGGACTGGGGTACAGTTATATCAAACCACTCACTGAAAACTTAAACTTACGTAAAAATTTTAATTCTTTGTAAATATTTTACAACTGCAACGTATGGTAAATTGATTTAAACTCCTACAAACCATATCTCATTATCTGTCCCCAAATTTGCTATTAATGTTGTTCAAACAATTATAAATAATTTAAATTTGAACATAACTGTAAGATTTCTGTAAGTGTTTTTTTAAAACAGTACCCGGTCACTAAGTCAGTTGTAAGATCACCTAAAACCACATTTTTTAAGTCTTTCACTGTTAAACTAATTAATATTCAAAATCAATCTTAAGACCAACTGAATAAATAAGACCAGTCTTAAAGGTTCCCCAGGATGGTCTTAGTACTGAGGTGGTTTTAAGTTATATTAAAATGCTAGAGTTACTGTCTGCGAGCTATAACTCCAACGGGGTATTGGGACCTGTGCCACTGAATGTAAACAGGGAGACTAGGGGTCCGTTGCCTAAGCAAAGCGCTACCGAGCGCCTTTATTCAGTTACCTCCCGTTCAATTAAATATAGAAGGCAAGGATTACCTCCCGTGGAAAGCGCTACGTAGCGCTCGCCCATGTTAACGGTCTCCAGGTATAAATGTAT
Source organism: Spisula solida (assembly GCA_947247005.1). Taxonomy (NCBI): domain Eukaryota; kingdom Metazoa; phylum Mollusca; class Bivalvia; order Venerida; family Mactridae; genus Spisula; species Spisula solida. The sequence continues at coordinate 17,936,204 of OX365946.1, forward strand.
AGTGATATTGGAAAAAGGATTATCTTTACAATGAGCACCTAACTCTAAATTGACTTGGTGAATAAAAGTGGCCATCCATTTCATCTGATATGATAGCTCAGTGTTTAAGCTATGAGGAAATAGTAATATTTGAGCCTATACAGACACAAGTTCGAGTCTTACTTACGTACATATATTTTTTTATTATTTTCAGACCCAAAAATAAATGTGAAGCAAAAATATGTTTGTGTAATATTTATTTATCAATGTAATAAAGTATTACTTTCACATTAATCAAATGTACAAATTATGTGAGTATTGTTTTATTTCTTATAAATCTGCCTACACATTTTATTAAATTTATTAACAAATCAAACTATAAGAAAGTTGTTACTGCGACACACTGACACAGCCTAGACAATAATGTTTAATCTCCTGAAACTTCAGTCATGTAGAAGATCACAAGAAATTTGTGAATACGCAATAAAAGTAATGCATGTGTACATTTATAACTAATTATGTAAAAGGAAAATAAACAAAGGACATGAAGAATCGAACGCGGACCGCAAGATTGGTAGGCGATCACCCATTCCTTTACACTATGACGTTTGATACCAATTAACTTGGTAAAAATGTTTGAATAGAAATACAAACCTCTGCTCTACCTTAATCCATGTAATGGTCTGTGATTTCTGTTTATATTGACATTGCAGATTATCGCGTTGGGGTTATATAACTCTAACGCGATAAATTGCTGTATAGTCCAGTCAGGATAAAAATCCAGTGACGCATTGGTCGAGTCCACTATAACGGTGTAAAACCAATTATAAAGGCTTACACTGTACAAACAACTATAATTTCAATGCTAAACTAACATATTAAACTTTGCTCTACCTGTTATGACAATGGTTGTGATTTTTTGCATACACATAAACTGCAACGTCACTGTCACAATATCCTAACTGGACTATAGTTCGATTTCGAGCATTGAGCCGTGACTGCACTTTTAAAGTTTTAACCATTAATCGATATAGGTTATTATAGGTTTAATGTAAAATATAAGTAATATAATTAAGGCCAACTATTCCATGTGTCTGAATGGTCGTGTCGGTATAGCGCTTGATACATTGTGAAACAACTTTTGTCTGACCAGGGCAAGTTCGAATCTCACCAAATAAAATATATTTTTCTTTTTTTAATTTATATTTACACATTTTTTAATTCATAAATGCACATCACTTGCAATATCCGTGTTATAACAGTATGTGACAAGCCATATTAATCGTCCCTTTGGCGCAACAAGGTTGTATCTCCCTATATAGTATATAGAGAGATACAACCTTGTTGCGCCAAAGGGACGAAATTTTGTTACATGCTTCAAAATATTTTTAGATATTGCATGTGTATTGTAGAATCTTATGACGGCTAATCAACGTAATACAGGTTGTCAGTAAACTCGGAATATGGAAACGATCGCTGTATAAATTGAATTAACACATTCTCATGGAGTAATTAAAAAAAGAAACTTTAGTTTATATACTCTTAAAATATTAATCATAAAATAATGAATTAAAAATATGAGCTTATTGGGAATTTGAACCACCGAACTTCGGGTTAGCAATCCTGAACGTTGCCGACTGCACTAAACTGTAATTCGATAACAAACGCATATATGTAAGAATCACATCATTAAATAATGACATGCGAACGTAATAAACTATGGTCTACCGCCGAAATGGACTAGTCCGATAGGTCATGACTCAGAGTTCAAAATTGAACTATATACAAAAAGAAACACAAAATTGCCTATATTTTTGTTATTGATTAAAATCAAGGACCGTAACATTTGCCTATGAAAGCATTCAAACATTTGGCACAATATATAAAGTTTGCATGCTCCTAAATATTCAGAAACAATAAATATAGCAGATTTTGTGTTTGTTTTACTATTACAATTTATCGCATTGAAGTTAGACCGGTATGTTAAATTTATACTTGCCTGTAATCTATACATGTATACACTGTACACTTTGTAAACAATATATGGGGACTGGATGTTATGCACGTATATTAAAATATCGTTAAGTATTTGAGTCATTTTACTGGTATATATACTATCTTCATATAGTTACATGCAATGGGGGATTTTACTTGAATGAATAATATCGTGTATAGATAATACCCGAAGGGGATATTTTTGATTGTTTACATTTGTATACAATGTACCAGCCTTTATGTATGTAGGTGAATAGTTTGTGGTTTGTAAATTACAAATTTACATTACAATGTAATACCAATCCCCAATGCAAGTTTATGTAGCAAATACAGATATTAAAAGTGAAAGCTGTACATAGTAACATACATATAAATCTGGGATTCCACTGGATCATGAAGCTGAAGGATCATTTTATTGCCTCATATGATATCATACGATGAGTTCTATTTTCATCATATGATCATCATCATAATAAACATCGTCTGTTTCAACTTTTCTCTATTTATAACTATTAAAGATATTGTGTCACAACTTGCAACGCTTGTTCACAATCAATACATGACCCTGTAATTTGTAAAGCAAGTACAGTGTATTATAACTCAATCCTATATTTTGCAAGAATTATGCGTGGGCGTAGGAGTGTCTTCAACATTGGGGGGGGGGGGGGGGGCCACCATTTTGGGGGGGGATTTTTTTTAGATATGTGGGGGTTACATTAAGTGTTAATAACCTACATGTATGGTGAATGTTTGTGATCACTAAGGTAAGGTATATGTACTAAGTAGTTTGCTTGTCAAAATATCAGATAAAATAATTGAACCCTGTCATAAACTAGTATTATAAGTAGGGGGGTCCAGGGGGGGGCATGGACCCCCGGGAAATTTTTTATAACGTTCGATCAATCTGATGTGTTTTGGGATAATTATTTGGTAGGATCAATCAAAATTGAGTCCTTATTTGCACAGATGCCCGAATTCTGAGAGTTAAGTGGTTTAGTAAGGGAATTTAACATAGCAATGACCCCCCTGGCCCCCCCCCCCCCTTCTCCTACGCCCATGTTATGGCCCCTAGTGGACTCAGGAAATAGAATATCTTGGTTAAGTTTTATGTTTTAGATAAACTTTTTTCCAAAGTTTTATGTTTTAGATCAACTTTTCTTCAAAACTATCATATAACTATGACTATCACTATAATTCATAATTGATTTGAAACTTGCAACACTTGCTCACCATCAATACCTGGCTGTGTAAAACCAGACATATTTATAAGTCTTTTCTGCTTTTTGCAAGAATTATAGCCCCTTTTGGACTTAGGAAATAAAATATCTTGGTTAAGTTTAAGTCAACGTTTCTGTTTTACTATCAAAGCTTTTGCTTTGAAACTTGCAACACTAACTTGTTCACCGTTTATACCTGACTCTTTAAAGCAAGACCCATAACTCTTTTCTGCTTCTTGGAAGAATTATGACCCCTTTTGGAGTTTTATGTTTACAGATTAATTAAGGTTATGACAATATTTCTTATTTACTGGGACAGTGTCTGCACCAGCTAGGCAGTGCTTTTGTTAGTTTCGGTTATAAGCTTTATATTGTCATGTCCTCCACAAGTGGAAAAGTCAGTTGCTTGTGGAAGAGCTTATAATAAGTTCTGGTTGAAAAACTGGTTAGATCAGCTGTTTGACGAATGTTACTGAAAATGGCGTAAAACACTATAATACAATATATATGAACTTTCCCCACCGAACTGTACTTGTTAATGGAAATGAAAACCTGTGTAAAGCTCTGATGAAACTCAGAAGTGGTGTATTGAAATTACTACAACGATGAAGAGGTTTTACAATGGTTGTGGTAAATGGGCTTGTTTGATAACCAGTCTCGTTAGTCTCCTACATAGTTCATTTATTATTCAGTTAGCGTACATGTAGCAGCTCCTGCACTCTTTGTTAATATTATTATGTTAATTACTTGCTGGTGTAATTAACACTTATAACTGATCATACTGGCTTCCTGCAACATATACTGGTTAGGCTAGAATAAATCAATTGCTAGATTTACACAGAACACTCGTGCCTTTCTGGCCTTATTATTTGCCTGAACATAATCTGGTGTCCCAAATTGAGTTCTACAGAATTTATAAATCCGTATAAAAATACTTTATGAAGACCTATACTGGAATTCATAAATTCCCAAATTAAGTCTGTTGCCAAAATTAGTGAAATAAAGATTATGCGACTATTAAGTATTTTACAGTCTCTCGCGAGGCAAACATTTGACGTTTGTTAAACAACTATATGCCCTCTAAAAGCAATAGATTTCATCAGCAAGTCATGACCACCTGCAATAGAATAGGTGTATAGTCCAGTTAGGATATTGTGACAGTGACGTTGCAGTTTATGTGTACGCAAAAAATCACAACCATTGTCTAAACAGGTAGAGCGAAGTTTAGTATGTTATAGTCCAGTTAGGATATTGTGACAGTGACGTTGCAGTTTATGTGTACGCAAAAAATCACAACCATTGTCTAAACAGGTAGAGTGAAGTTTAGTATGTTAGTTTAGCATTGAAATTATAGTTGTTTGTACTGTACAAGCCTTTATAATTGGTTTTACACCGTTATAGTGGACTCGACCGCTGCGTCACTGCATTTTTATCCTGACTGGACTATAGTTTAGCATTGAAATTATAGTTGTTTGTACAGTATAAGCCTTTATAATTGGTTTTACACCGTTATAGTGGACTCGAATACTGCGTCACTGGATTTTTATCCTGACTGGATACATCAGGATACGTCATGACATTATTATTAAACAAATGTAAACTGATATATCCTTACAAGTACATATTTTGTCCCCCAGATAGCCTTGTGGTAGCGTGTTGGCTTCAGGTGCAAGAGGTCTACGGGGTTTGATGCCAGGTTGTGACATAAACTTGATAAAGTCATTAAAAATGGTATACCCCCTTGCATAACGCTTAGCATAGTTTGTTCCAAGTAACTGCTTCTTCACCCGGTGTCGGGATAATGTGACTGGGTAGTCTCCACATGACTGAAATACTTTAAACCAGTGGGATTTAAAACAATATTTTAAAAAATGTTAACCAGTCTACGTTTGTACATATTTCAGGCAATGGTGATAGGTGTAAATGTTTCTGGTGTGGTGGTGAGTTATATGATTGGGAGCCACAAGATAATCCATGGGAGGAACATGCCAAGTGGTTCCCACATTGTGGTTATGTTAGAGCCATGAAAGGAGATAAATTCCTTCAATATGTCAGAGATCTACAGGTAAATATATAGCATGTACTATTATATTCAGTGGTCCTAAAAACCAGGAATAATCAGGAAATCCAGATTTGCTGCAATAGAAAGAATGAGTTTTTCTGCATAAAACAAGTTATTTGACGAAATTATTGACAATGTTACGGTCATTTGAAATTTCATTTTATAGCTGAATTTAAACAATAGAACAATGTTTAAAACAGTGGTTTCCGTTTGGTTTAGAGATGGAACTTGAAACAGACTTGGATCTGTTTTCAGGGATGGGCTTCAGTGTTTTTTTGGCTAAAATATATAGAGATATTGAGGCCCCCTTTCCATCTCCGCAGAGAATATATTTTTCCTCAAAAATTTCTAAATCTTGCTCATTTTTGTCCAACATAAATAAAGTAATTTGTGTTGATAAATGAATGCAGAAGGGATTGTTTTGACATCCCATGCTTAAAATACAACCAATAAACAAACATACTAGACATTTAAGAAAAATATAACAATACCGGTAAGTGAAAATTCCCTTATCAGCATTTCCGCGCGTTAATTTTTCCCTTCCTATGGACCCGGACCCCTTTCCTCCAACAATCAAAAGAAACACCGGGTCTTACGCCATAGTAGGACCCCTGTGTCGTCTGATGAACCCTAGTATCATTTCGGATTTTCGGCCAAAATTTATTATACTTTATGTAAAGCAACAAATTATATCGTGCAAGCTGTGATTAAAGTTCATGGTGATTGTTTTAACCCTGAAAATATACTATTAAACATCATTGACAGGGAATGAAAAAATACTTGATTACCAAGCAATAATTTATGTGACTGTCACAAAGCAGATTTTGATCACTAGGCTGAAACACGCATTTGTAGTTGCAAATATACCTGCCTTTTGCAGAACCCAATAACTTATAAATATTTGCGAAGATAAGTTGGTTTACAAAGTTTAATTTTGTATTCTTGATTCCTATTTCAGAATGGTTTAGCTGCAGAGCCACCAGTACAAGAACTAATGAGAACTCCGCATGTTTTGGCTGTTTTAAGTCAAGGGTACACTCATGAGCAGGTTGAAGAAGTTTTCAACAGATTCGGTAAGACTTAGTATGGTTGCTAAATGGAAATGAACTTGACCAAGTGGATTGACCCAGTCAATCTGGCCAAGATTCGAACCAGTGACATTCCAAGAATGTGTGCTAAAACTATCAAAAGTCAAAAGTAATGTTAAGGGAGGCATGGGTAGGGTTGGTCATGCAGGTTTTTTTCTGTCTGTGAAGGCTAGTGAATTAGATGGTAAATGTTTTTCTGTGATTTAAGGAAAGAAATTTACATATTAAGATTTCATTAACTTGTTTTCCAGTCCTGTATTTAGCATAATTGGTTTTTGTAATGTAATTATAAGTTATTATATGTTGAATCACTGTAATTGTACAAATGTGTATGATATAAAAGGTTGCTGTTTAAACGGATACTATAAATGTACTACAAAGAAAATTTGACATGTAAAGGTTTTGCAATTAAACTCCTCGGCCCTTTCCCCTTATTTCCCGTATGTTTTAAGATTAATATTTTCTTTTGATACTTCATTATGATAGGGAGAGGAAATTTGGTAAATGCACCAGCTATTATAAAAGCTATAGAAGATACAAAGAGACAAAGACAAGCCATTCTACGTGAAACTAACACGGCGGGTATGCAGGAAACAGGTGGAGTGTCAGCTCGTGAAGATATGGACGTGGAATGTAGTGGAGCTGAGAATGAACTCCGTTTTTCTGTACGTTTTACATACTTATACCAGCATACTGTATAATCAGAAATTTTCACAAGGGGTAAATTTTCGTTATATTCCCCGACTTCGCGAAAAATTTCTTCGTTTTCGCAAAAAATCATTTGATTGGTCAGAACGGTTTTGCACATGCAAGTCCTAATTGGCGATTTTGACACTTAAAATGATTAAATCCATTGGACTAATAATTCACATGGACTGATAATTCACGATTTTTGCTATGAAATGTTCAGCATCATTAATTTTGTGCATTCTACTACAGGAGAAATCCAAACAAGATACCAAACCAAGCACTAGTAATGAAGCCAGACCAAGTTCAGCAGGAAGTACTCATGGTAATATCCTTTATAACATATTTTAAATCTTGATATTCTTTCACTTAATTTTGTGATTGTGCTTGCCATGAGCTCAACATAGTCAACTTTAGATTTGAAACTACTTCACCCAACGCTTTCCTTTATACTCTTTGTCATAATTACTGTAGAAGTATTACTATTTCCCGAATTAGTAATTACTTGTCCTGAAGTGCTAAGTTCAATTCCAGATGCGTTGACCAATTTTTTACCATAATACCGCTGTTCACAAGTTCAAAGGTCAAGATCACACTGGAAGTAAAATGTTCAACCTCAGAGGTTAAGGTCAAACTTGAAGTAAAATGTTTAAAGTCAAAGGTCAAGGTCACAAACTCAAAGGTCAATGTCACACTTGAAAAAAAATGATCAAGATGGATCTCATGATAAGCTTTGTCTGGATTGCAACTTCTTTGTACTGGTACATCTACAGAATTGTATTTTGTGTCCCCCTATCGATAGATGGGGAGGCATATAGTGATTCACCTGTCCGTCCGTCCGTCCTGGTTAACCCAAATTGACAGTTTCTTCTAGCATTATTATGGCTTGCTACAAAGCTTCCATACTTGCATGGATGTTGTATATGAACACTCTCCACACACCTGTATCACCTAACCTCATTTTGACCTTCACCTTGAACTAATTTTGGACTTAGACTTATTGAAGGGCTAAATTCTTGGTTAACCCAAATTGACCGTTTCTTCTGGCATCATTATGGCTTGCTACAAAGCTTTCATACTTGCATGGATGTTGTATATGAACACTCTTTACACGCCTGTATCACCTGACCTCATTTTGACCTTCACCTTGAACTAATTTTGGACTTAGACTTATTGAAGGGCTAAATTCTTGATTAACCCAAATTGACCGTTTCTTCTAGCATCATTATGGCTTGCTACAAAGCTTTCATACTTGCATGGATGTTGTATATGAACACTCTCTACACGCCTGTATCACCTGACCCCATTTTGACCTTCACCTTGACTTAATTTTGGACTTAGACTTATTGAAGGGTCGAATTCCTGGTTAACCCAAATTTACCGTTTCTTCTAGGATTATTATGGCTTGCTACAAAGCTTCCATACTTGCATGGATGTTTTATATGAACACTCTCCACACACCTGTATCATTTAACGCCATTTCGACCTTCACCTTGACCTAATTTGGACTTAGTCTTATTGGAGGGCCAAATTCTTGGTTAACCCAAATTGACCGTTTCTTCTAGCATTAATATGGCTTGCTACAAAGCTTTCATACTTGCATGGTTGTTGTATTTGAACATTCTCCACACACCTATATCACCTAACCTCATTTTGACCGTCACATTGACCTTATTTTGGACTAAGACTTATTAAGCGTCTAATTCTTGATTAACCCAAATTGACAGTTTCGTTTTATATCATGTCCATCATGGCGTTGCCTTAAAACTTGGCATATTTGTTTACTATCATAAGCCCCTTACATTATCAAAGCCATGTAACACTATCCAACATTATTACAGAATTATGGCCCCTGATTGACTTAGCTTTTTATGGGCAAGGCTTCCATGGGGGCATAAGCGTTTATTGAACGCAGTCTTGTTTTTTCTGTGAGTGATCACCTTCAGCATTTGCATGAGACCCCAGGTTATAAGCTCAAAGGGTTCTAAGTTTTGATAAAACTGAGTTTTAGTGATCATTAACTTGAGTTGCAGTATGCATCCTTGCCATTGGTCAATAATTAAACTGCTCATTTGCACCAACCAATCAGATGCTTTAATTCAAACACATATTCCTAGCTCAGTTTATCACCCAATAATTTGGGGGTTCCAGATGTTTTTATGCCCCCGTATCGATAGATCGGGAGGCATATAGTGATTCACCTGTCCGTTCGTCCGTCCTGGTTAACCCAAATTGACAGTTTCTTCTAGCATCTTTATGGCTTGCTACAAAGCTTCCAAACTTGCATGGATGTTGTATATGAACACTCTCCACACACCTGTATCACCTGACCCCATTTTGACCTTCACCTTGACCTAATTTTGGACTTAGACTTATTTATGGACAAGGCTTCCACAGGGGGGCATAAGCGTTTATTGAACGCAGTCTTGTTTCAGATGTAGTTTTTGCAGATGTTTTCAGAAAGTGATGTTAGGACATGAGTAATTGGTCCTCTTATATTTTGCGGATGTTGCGAAAGTGATGTTAGGACATGATGAGTAATTTGTCCTCTTATATTTTTCAGATGTTGAGAAAGTGATGTTAGAAAATGAGAAGCTGAAGGATATGAAACTGTGTAAGATATGTTTGGACAATGACCTCTGTATGACCTTCTTACCGTGTGGTCACCTAGCAACCTGTGAGGGTTGTTCTATTTCTTTAAATGAGTGTCCCATTTGCAGAAAAGAAATCACACAGCGAGTGAAAGTTTTCTGGGCCTAAGATTATTTTTCGTGCATATGTGACATTGTTCAAAGTATCTTTATAACTATGTTGTTCCGCTGTAAATCTTTACAAAAACAGGCTTATTCTTTTTAACCTTTCTCTACCTTGATTTTGTCTTGTTAAATTTTGTGTTGTTATTAATTTTTACGGAAATTTATTTTCATGCCCCCCTATCGATAGATGGGGAGGCATATAGTGATTCACCTGTCCGTCCGTTCGTCTGTTCGTCCGTTCGTCCGTCCGTCCTGGTTAACCCAAATTGACCGTTTCTTCTAGCATTAATATGGCTTGCTACAAAGCTTTCATACTTGCATGGATGTTGTGTATGAACACTCTCCACATGCCTGTACCACCTAACCCCATTTTGACCTTCACCTTGACCTAATTTTGGACTTTGACTTATTTATGGACAAGGCTTCCACAGGGGGCATAAGCGTTTAGTGAACGCAGTCTTGTTACTTTTGTTTGCAATCAGCATTATGAATTTCATAAAACTTCCAAATATACCATTCTGCTTGGACTGGGGAACCTCAGTGCAATACTGTGATCGTGTGATGTTTGTGTGTCAAAATTTCTGTAACCTCAGATTCTCCAGAATCACCTGATGATATATATAGGTTTTATACTCCCCGAAAAAATTGTCTGGGGGAGCATATAGTTGCCGATTTGTCTGTCCATCAGTTTGTTCAACATATTTTTGTCCGGATAATAACTCAAAAACTATTACACCCAATAGTATTAATTTGAAACTTTGCATGTGCAGAGATCTCATTGAGGGGATGAGTAGTGCCTAAAACCATAATTCTTCAATGCATATTTTTGGAGTTATATCCCTTTGAATTTTTTCTTACTTAATTCTTGTCCAGTCCACAACTCGCACAGTATGGGAGATATCAATTTGAAACTTTATAGGTTAATAGATCTCATTAGGTTCAAGTACAGTGCCCAAGAACCATAACTCTCTTTTGCATATTTTTGGAGTAGTTTTTCTAAGACAAACACCCCAAGGAGAGCATCACCTGTCTCTGACAGCTCTTGTTATCTCATGTTTAGCAATAGCAGCAAATATTATACAATGGTGTCTTCACAACCTGGCTGGAAGCATTTTATATTTGTAATGTCTGTAACACTTGACTGTGTATAATGAACCATACCAACCAAAACTTTAAAAGATCAGGTGAGCTACCCAGGCCCTCTTGTTTTGTGTTTCTGTTTCAGTGAATTTCATTTCACTTGTGACTAAAGTTCATGATACCGTCTCACGTTGTGGGTGTATTCTTTCTCTTTTCATTTGTTCAATATAATCTCATCTTTTATTCTTATATTAAGCTTGAGTCCACTGAAATATTCTGTAAATTTTGCATTTATAACTATTAAGGTGACAGTTATTTAACAAAAAATACTATAAAAGTAGTATGGTTATCCAAGATTTACTTTTCAAGGCAGTGTTCTATTACGAGTCATTTGGCTAATAAGTTTCTGTGTCACCACGCAACACTGAAGAATTGAAACTCGTTTTAATACTAGTTTGAAGTTGATTTAGTCACGAGTCTGTACACTGATGGCATATAGATTTCAGAAAAGTGTAACAGGTAAATACAACGTTTTATGAATTATTATTTTGAGTTTCAAAAGGTGTGATTACGGATGTCTAATATTTTCTATAGATGATATTCAAGAGGCGTCATTGTGCTAAATATAACAAAAGTTTTAAATGTATACAGGTGCAAAAAAGTGTTCAGAGGATCAATTGCGTAATTTTACAAAAGTTTCCAAAAAAGTCCTTGTTGTTCAAATGATACAATTCCAGGTTTTTCAGCAGGTTTTAGGTAATAACATAAGTACATGTATTTTCCTTGGAAATTTTGGAAAGAATTGTTTTGGGGTCAAATTTGGAAAAAATGAAATGGCAGTGTAAATGTATCAATATTGTTATAATCAGGTGTATATATTCAAATCTATTTATTATTTGTGTTTTTTTGTGTTATACATATATAGATGAATCTGTTAGCGATTTTCTTACACATCATAACTTGTGATTGTTTTGCTTTATGTATATGTAAACTTAATGTATGTCGTTTATCTCATCATCATCTTATATTTATGCCCCCTCCAAAGGGGTATGTTGTTTTGCACAATGTGGGTAGGTCTATCATTGATAAAATTGTTTTCAACCTTAAACTTAAGAATGTTTAGGCCTAGGATACTCAAACTTAGTATGCATGTTGGCAGTGATCAGTAGATGACCTCTGTTGATTTGGAGACCAGATGGGTGAAGGTCAAGGTCACCATGATCTTGAATATCAATGACTTATTTGGCTGCCATGGGGGCATACATGTTATACATACTTCTCTTCTTGTTCCTTGACATTTTCATATCAAACCTCACAGTCGTATTGTGGCAAATTTGTGTTTCGCATCATTTTCCCTTGTTCAGGAGCATTTTTGCAAATACATAGTGATATAGTGTGGCAACTCCGTGTTTCACATTCATTATAACCATTCTATATACATGCATGTAGTGTGGCACTGTATTTACACAATATACTTAAATAGCTTTACTTAGACCATTGATCATTGTGAAGTGTTCATACTGCTAATCTTTGATACACAACATCCACCCTTCACTCCATCGGCCCCTCAGCTCCATCGACCCCGCAAGTTCCATCGACCCCGTAAGTTCCGTTAACCCTGTAAGCTTCATTGACCCCGTAAGTTCCATTAACGCAGTAAGCTTCATTGACCCTGTAAGTTCCATCAACCGTGTTATTTCCATTGACCCAAAAGCTATATGTTAGAAACATTCTGCACGCTATCTGCGCATACAATTGCATTTCATTAGTCAAGGTTTGAACTGTATACAGAAACAACCAATCAGATGCTTAGGTTGTCTGCAGAATGATATATCGGCCATCTTACTGTTTGCATTGATAGATAGGTAAGCATTGAAATAGTACAGATTTTTTGTCTGACTATATATTCCATAATTCCAGGCCAAGATCTCCTTAAGCATCTGAAGAGCAAATCTCAGCTCAAATTGAGATACAATGTATACTCAAATGAGAGTCTGAGTTTGACACATATCTGAAATTGGAGCTCTTCGAATTTTATTGTAGTGAACTCAGAACAATGTACAATGCACCGGTATCTGTTTTATGATGCCAATTTTGAGCACAGTCTTGTATGAGCTGAGATTTAACTCAAATTGAGATGCTTCAGGAGATCAGTGCCTGATAATCACTCTAGTGTTGTTAGTATAATAATAATAATAATAAGGCCAAACTTAATATATTCTTTGTTTCCCCAACCCGAATCAAGCAAATTTAGAATGGGTAGGTAGGTTAAATATTTTTTTAATAGTTTCAGAATAATAATTATTGGTCAAGACATACAAATAGTGAAATATAATAATACATGTAACTATAAGGTGAAAACCAACAATCTTAAATTTAAAATCTGTACAAAATGTACTTAAGAAAGAAACAAGCCAGTAAACACAAATTAACATTTTCCTCCCCAATATTTCATAAAAAAAATATTATTTCAAATTGGGCAATAAAATATTTTGGGTAGGGCCGTTTTTTTCAGGTAGGTAGGGGATGGGGAAACAAACAACATTTTATTTTAGGCCTAATAACGACTTTATTTATAGTGGATGACATATTTAGTTCTAGACAAATTTTCAATATGGTCCACATCCAGTATAAACATCTATTACTATATTAGGTGATTTTTCTTGCCTTTTGCATTTGAATATTTAAATATCTTAGAATGTGTTTGTGTGTACTATACCAGATATATATATCATTTCAGCATATGAAAAAAAGGTATTGATGTATTATGTAGTATATGTATACCACAGGTATAGTACGGAGAGTTTGATACGATTCTCGACCTTCTATTAGCATGATTTAACAGCTGATATATTGTCTATATTTGTAATCCCGGTCGAGGTGTTATACCAACACATATCTATAGGACCGATATTGCACGATTTGCTCGCGGAAATTTAAATATTAAATGCAAAAACCATGTAATATATTCATGCATAAAGGTCAGGATCAGGTCAAATTCTCTGTGCTATAATATTGTTTTTTACATGCACTGGATTTGTAACTCGGGGTTTGATTCATGGCTATGGCAGGTGATACCCTTCCATGAAAATTGTAGTTGATATAGTTTCCTTATGTGGACAATTACAGGGTACTGTTTTATCAAAGCACTTACGAAAATCTTAAAGTTACGCTCAAATTTAAAATCTTTATAATTCTTTGACAACTGCAAATTGGTGAGAAAATTTGTCTTGTATGAGTTCAATAACTGAATCATTATTAGTACTGCAGCTTCATTTACCATACTTTATAATTGTAAACATGTTATAAAGAATTTAAATTTGATCGTAAGTTTACGATTTCCGTAAGTGCTTTGATAAAACAGTACCCTGGTGTCTTGTGGATGGGTAAGTTAAAGCTGAAATGTCTGCAGCGTTTTGTATATTAAGTCAATATAATATAATTCTATGATAAATTATTCAAATTTCCTTTTATTTCAAACAATCTATTGATGATTTATTATGTAAAGGAAACTATGTATCAAGTAGTGGTTTGAAGTTTTACTTGTTATTATTGCATTTAGCTTTATATATGTGAACGTCATAGTAAACTTTGTGAAGGTTGTTATAGTATCTTGTTGTCTTTTTGTCACTTAAATTTTGCCCTGTGTCAACAGACACTCATTTGCCTGCAATTAATATCAAAGATATTTTAGTGTTCTATAAAGACAACTTTGTAGTGTCATCTTTTTCCTGGACCCAACACCTTTGATAAATACTAATTTAAATATTGGTGAAAGAAATCACATGGATTTAACCCAGACCTTCCTGGTGACTGCCCTGCAAGGCCAGTCTCTTGAAAAAATTATCAGGGAATACCTCCCATCTGTGCTAAATATCGGCTTGTTAACGTTGAGATTATTCCAATGAATGTCATTGGGGACTAAAACTTTGTATTACAAAATGAAGATCGTTTGAAGTTTATAAAAAGCAAAATCTCAATCTGAGCTATTGAGTTTTATACATTGACAATCGCATTCTTTGTCTCAGACGGACATTTTCAAAAGTACCCCATGCATATTTTTTCAAATGAAACAATAGTCGACAAATGCAACAATTAACAGGCATTCTCAGAGACAACATAGATAACATAGTCTCTGGCATTATGAATGCTCATTTATGGTATTTTCCCTTTCACTTCTGCATTATTTGTGAATCTTAAGTGGAACAAGAGCTGTCCACGAACAGCATGCTCCACTATTTTCAGTGCCATGCTTGGATACCTAGTGACATATTTTTTGGCCCAGGGTGACCCAATATTAAACGTGACCTAGATTTTGTTGAGATGCGTGTAATCAGGGTGACCAAGTTCATAAGAATTAAATCAAAACTGTGACCTCAGTGTATACACAATGTTTTTCTACGATTTGACCAGTGTTTTTAGCTCACATGAGCACAAAGTGCTCAAGATGAGCTATTGTGATCACCCCAAGTCTCTGGCCAAGAGTTTGTTGAGATGATCATTGTGACAAAATTTCATTAAGATCAGGCCAACATTGTGACCTCTAAGAGTCTACACAAGCAAATTGTTTACAGTTGATGGCCAAAGATTGATCACAAAAGCTCACCCTGTAATTTTGGGACAGGTGGGTAAAACGTTTTTTGCTTTTAAATCCTTCTGTTTCTTTTCATAGTCGGCTTGTCAATAGATTGTTAATTTGTTATAGTTGTGTTGTTATTTCTGGTAGAGATGGTATAAGTATGTATGACTACAATTATCTAAATCCTTGTTATCATCCAAAATGTGTTCCGCACAATATGATTGAAATGTGTTATCCAGGATCAATTTTGTTAAATCAATAAGTAAATAAATTAAGAAGAAGGTTCTTATGTGGCCAATTAAACTGAAACAATAGATCCATCACATCTTATTCAAATTGCTTTTCATTAGACAGGCGTCTTGTTTGGCATGTGTTACATGTATCAACACATTTACTGATACAACAACAACAACTTGATACATTTTAAGTCATATAATTACAAATGTATACAAACTGCTACAGTTGATGATGACCCCTAAAAATGATTATATTTTGTTAGTTAATTAACACAACCCCACACATTTGTCAGGTAAATGTTACACTGATCCCAGACTACTGATCATATTACATACTATGTCGCTGGCTAAGAATTAGAAGGTTGTAAGTACAAAATCAATATTCTGGGAGAAGAAGAAAAAACTGTCTGAAAACTACTCATTACCAACAAGCTTTTTAAAGTTCAGTTTGGTCAACATGACCACTTCCGATTTTCATGAAAATAGGCTCATAAAAAGCGCATTGAGGTGATCTGATACCAACTATGCATGAGTTTTATAAGGTCGTAAGTAGTACTTACAACCTTCTAATTCTACGCCAGCAATATGGCCATTAACAGAGTATGAGAATAAGTAAATCATATCCACTTTTTCAGTGAAACTAACTATATATAAGAATAAGAATACTTCTTTTTTCAAATTTGGATTTGAATATTTGTTCGATTTCAGAACATTTGATCCACTCTCTAATATAAACACAATCTTCCATGAGGACCTCAAAATAAAACACAAACATATAACAAGATAGTTTCACACACAGTTAAATAACTTGTAAAATATGAAATTTTTATGTACTGTAAAATCATTTAATTTCGATGGGACGAAATTTCGTGGTTTTCGTAAAAAAGACCATTTCCATGGGACGTTAATTCGTGGATTTTGCATTTCAGGTAATAAAAACAAGGGACAAAATTATTGTTTGATGGGAATTGATTTCGTGGTTGAAGGTGAACCACGAAATCCACGAAATTTAATACCCCACGAAAATTAATGATTTTGCAGTATATAATTTTTTTTTAAATTGGGTTAATTATTCAAATACAGACTATACAGGTTGAGGAGCAGGTTAAACTCTCTATACTATACCATGTTTCTATTCACGGCCAACCTGAATTGCAAACATGAACAATCAATCACTGATTTTCAATAACTAGGTCCAAACGGTAAGGAAAAAAAGTAAAAATGCGACCTTTCCTGATTCAGTTTGATCTTACCTTAAAAGTTTGATATATCATCCAGTAACCAGGCCCGAAAATCTTGAATGCAACACTTTCGTAGTTTTTATGTTATGATCATGCAAACACAGGTAGGTAGAAACCAATTCTAGTACTTACAAAACCTCCGTTATCACAGCCCTATGATGTTAATTGCACACTTATTTGAAATACTATATCAAAAATATAGCTCAACTTACTGTAATCGCAATTATGATGTATGGCGATTCTAAATGTGATCAGGTCTGAACGAAATGATCAAATAACAAGTTTGAATTTCTACCGATATATTCGCACTAATCATTTGGCTGTAAACAAAATAAATATAAGTATGTGCTTGCTTTAACTTTCATTGAAACAAACAATGCTTTATTGTGTGATCGCGCATCAACCCAAGTGCAACTTGTTAATCGTATATAGAATTCAAATGAACCATTATTTTCGATCCATCTACATATAATTTTTAAAGTACATCAAACATTAACAATCAGCCAAAAAATAACGAAGGTTTTGTGTTATAATGGATAAATACAAAAAAGCAACATATTTTTAATCTAAAGAATTGTTTAATGTTCAGAACTAGGATGAACAAGTACAACAATGTATAACATGCATTTACAATGAATATTTAGTACTATCATATTAAAAAGTTGAAGAAAACTTATTTCAAAGTCATACCTGAAATATCAGCAATTAATCAGAACAACACTTAAAAGTCAAACTGGCAAACGTATACAAACATAAAACACGTTTCTATGGTGTTTTTGATTTCAATTTACCACAAAACACGTTATGATATCATTTTGATAATGCAACACACTTATAACATGGCGACAGACGGTAAAATAACAATGGTAACGAAGGTTTCTGAGAATCAGAATATAACATGTTGACAATTATTTTGGGAACATTGGCAAGTATCTAAGTTGTAACTACATTAATAAGCATGCTGAAATGTACAAGAGACATTTGGACACAAAACTTAAACATAATACCAAACAGACTAATTGAAAACGTCAATACCAACAACCTGGCTGATAACGAAGGTTTAGTGACATCAGAACTTTTCAGTATACACCGCATACATGTTCAAAATACACTATCTGTCACTATCACTACTTTTTAACAATGACTTTGACTTTCGAGTAGCCTTTGGTGCATCTACTAGTATCAATATTTAACAAGACTTCCATCTAACTATGTCGTTATGTCTAGGTCAATAGAAAAACTGCATATTAGTTTTCACAAAATTCACTTCATGATTTTCATCGTCTTGATTAACAATGTTATCAATAAACATGCTATCTTTGCACTCAGTAGTAACATGATTACCAACTGCATATTTTGTTTCAACCACAATGCTGGTTTCCCTTTCTTCTTGTATTTTTCTAACGTCTTCATATCTGTTATTTTCAGTATTTTCTGTTTTGCTTGTTTCTCCCTTTTCACTATCTTTCTGGCAGTTTAGAGGAACGTACATAATTACGGCACATTGTCTCTCGTTCCAGTCATAGGTAGTCTTCATTGTTTTGCTCTTTCAGGCGCTTACAATATACCGTTTGGATTTCAGCATTACTCTTGTTCATAGTTATAAAAACGCATATAATAAATTAAACTTTCGTTATCTTTATGAAACCTTCGTTATCGTAATTATAAACCAAATCGTAAGACTGTAACTAAATTAATGCACTATAAAACTTAACAAATTATATAAGTCTATGCAATAGCAATACTTAGGTTGATATTGCGTATGGATAATAGGATAACTGTTCTAACAATCACTTGCAGAACACGAAGACTATAATATATTTTACCGTAGTCCGGTTTTCTCTTCAACAAATAATAACATAACACATTGCAACTTATGTAATGGTACCAATTTCATACACATGTAACAGACTTTTAAATGCAATGAAGTAAAATGTGTACATACACGTTATGATATAACGTTGCTCACCAAATGCAGTGATATAACCTTCGTTATCGCAGGATAACGAAGGTTTTATAGATTTAAACACAAGTGTTATACAAAAAGGAAGCCATACTCTCTTATGTAAATGTTTATCTTAGAAAAAACGTTATATTGTGCGAATAATATCATAGTTAGATACTATCTCAGTCAATCTTATTGAAAAAATATTTTCGTTGGAAAGTAAGGTAAAAATACTCACAACTCTAGTTGGAAATACAAGCAATGTTTTACGACATCTCTCGGCGATTTCGCATTCAAGCAAATCTACACTTCAAATAGGCCTAACAAAAAGTCATATAATTGTAATCTTCTGCGTTTTTAGCGTTAGTTTCGAATTTTGGCAACGAAAGTTTAAATCACGAAGGTTTAAACTGTGTACAAAACTGAAACTAGTTTAATGTATAACACTGTATTAAACATAAATTTCGTTTTTATTACATCAAGATGATATATCTGGTTGTGTAAATAGCCTACCAGGAGTCAGTTTTAGTATTAATGTGTATCTTTTATGATCACGAAAGTTTTAAGCTATTACTTTTGAGTAAAGGTTAATATTTTATGATGCGCAGTGTTCGAGATTTAATAAATAATTCGTATATGCCTGCGTTCCTATAGTCTTATTTAGGCTTTGGTGGTATACATAATGATGTTTCATTTGTCATAAACAAGTTATTTCTTAGTTTGCTACACTAAATTAATTGGCAATAACGAAGGTTTTTTAAAATTGAAAAAATTGGCGACACATGAAACGCATTAAAATTTGACACTATAGCTGGCAATGGACAGCAGATTGCCTCATGAATTATTGAAAGGAAGGTTTGAGCTTGATGTTAAAACAAAAAATACCGTCTCCAATGAGCTACTCGTAAAAAGAAGACGTTGTTCATTTGGGTATTTTGAGTCGGCGACAATAACGAAGGTTTAAATTTTGATAGATGTTTTGAAAATTTGAACTTTTTTATGGACGATGGAAGAGATTATTTTATCGCAGTGTTTGGGCTGATGTAATAACCTTCTGTAGAGACATATTTGTTAGCTTTCCAGTGGTTTGTTTGTTAATAAAACAACGGAACATGGCATGGACCTAGTTATTGAAAATCAGTGAATATGAACATTAAAGGTGCTGCCTCACAGATTGGGCTAAAATTTTTGTATATCGTGATTTTCCAACCTAACCAAGTATTGATGTAATAGAAAGCCACTGATGGTTGTTTTATAAAAGATTTGGTGCAAATAAGCAATTTTAACCACTCTCAATATCGACCACTGAGTATTTTTTTCTTGAAAAAAAGTTCTAAGTTTCCTTCCATCATGCTTTGTGAATTATGTAATTCACGCGTGATCGAACTGAAACATAAACAAACTACAGCGTAAACATCAGTGAGGTATTTGGTTTGATTTTCGATTTGTTGTCATCAAATGCAAACAGTTTTCAGGCAATTTAAGTAAAAGTAGTGTTCATTCTATAGGGTATTAATACCCTATAGAATTTTTTATGCAAAAATACTGAATAACTACCAATTGCCGAAGTTTCTCAAGATGTCAGTGTGGTTGTTTATGGGATATATAGCCAACTATACCAAAATTACGCGAATATTTGACAATTTCATTTTACTTTTGCAATACACCAATATGTGAGGCAGTCCCTTTAACAAAGAAGAAGTATATAAATGTTATACATGTACATGATATTCACAAAATATAAGACATTTGGCAAACCAACGCCATACTTTTACATAAACAAAATGCCAGGTTATTGTTTTATCAAAGCTCTCATTGACATTTTAAAATTACAAGTAAATCATTAGTCCTTAACATTCTTTAACAACTACAAATTGGGGGGGGGGGAATAGTGTGAGTTCATTAACTTGGATCACATTAAATTCAGAAGTTAACTTATCAAAAAGCATAAATTGTATTCATAAATTGTAAAAAGGCTCGCTTAATAACCTGTGTTTTCTAGACTCGTTTAAGAAATGTTGATCTCCTAAGACAACTCATGACGGATTATTTTTTATCACATTACCATAGTTACCAAGTCAATACAACGTCAATAAGAACGTATTTAAGTCGGCGACGTTACGTTTTCGCGCCGAAAAACTGATGACATCACGCATTTGTTATCACACTTGTTGGAGAACATTGTTCCGTCATTTGTTCTCACATGGAATATCATATATTATATTTTATGTGATAAATATAATTATCAAAATTAATCCCTGTGAAAATTTCTAGTTTTACTTGATACCTAGGAAACCAACATTTATAGACATACTTTTGATTTACAGTATGAGTAACCAATCAACATTAGGTTTAACAAAAATCAACATTAGGTTTAACAAAAATCAACATTAGTTTTAACAAAAATCAACATTAGGTTTAACAAAAATCAACAAAGAAAAAAACACACTAACACAGAGTATTATTTAACAACAATTTGCATATAAGAATATAATTTAAAAACAAGAAATATCACTGAATGTGATGAATACCCCCAGAAACTGCTTGACACAGTCACTTAAATGTGCTCTGACAAACAACTAGACTTAGTACTGATCATTCATGCAAACGTTCATTGAAATCAAACCAATGGTAACAAAGGAAAAATTCATGTGTAAAAAAACAAAGGGCCATAGCTCCCTTAAAATTAATCCTATTAATGAGTGTCAAGGATATGCACAACCAGACTTAGTACTGACCATTCATGCAAAGTTTCATTGAAATTCGACCATCGGTAACAGAGAAATAGCGCTGAAATTTTTTTATAAGTTTAAAAAACAAAAGGCCATAACTCCCTTAAAATTGATCAGACCAACGTGTGCCGTGGATATGCACAACAAGACTTGGTACTTATCATTTATGCAAAGTTTCATTGAAATCAGACCATTAATAACAGAGGAATAGCGCAGAAAAAATTTATAAGTGTAAAACAAATAAAGGGCCATAACTCCCTTAAAATTTATCCGACCAATATGTGCCGAGGATATGCACAACTAGACTTGGTACTGATCATTCATGCAAAGTTTCATTGAAATCCAACTATTGGTAACAGAGAAATAGCGCGGACAAATTTATAAGTGTAAAAAAATTAAGGGCCATAACTCCCTTAATATTTATCCGAACAATGTGTGCCGAGGATATGCACAACAAGACTTGGTACTGATCATTCATGCAAAGTTTCATTGAAATCCAACCATTGGTAACAGAAATAGCGCGGACAAAATTTTTAAGTGTAAAAAAACAAAGGGCCATAACTCCCTTAAAATTTAAGATATGCACAACTAGACTTGGTACTGATCAATCATGCAAAGTTTTGATGAAATCCGACCAATGGTTACAGAGAAATAGCGCGGACAAAATTATACGGACCAACCAACCAACAGACCAACCAACCAACCAACCATCCTCAAGAATGACTCCAATATATAATAAGTCAAAACATTAAGAATTGCAAGCAAAACAAAAGTGCTCTACTTGTTTGAAGCATTGACACTTTAAATTATTTCAACGTTTCTGTTGCCATGGCAACCACACTTTTTGTCTGAAATCAAATAAGATGTGCATAATCTCATTATTGGCACCTTAGCCCACATACAATGTTTCTTAAACCTAGCTGGGAAACAGAGTTATGACAGGATCCAGATTTTGAAGTATTTTTACTATTTCTGTAACCATAGCAACCGCAATATTTGTCGGAATCACAAATGTTTTGGACGTGCATTAACTCCTATTTGGTACCAATCCACATACCAAGTTTCATAAAGCTAACTTCGAAACTATGAGTTAGTTATGGCAGGATCCAGATTTATTGACGGATGGACAGAAGGATGGAGGGCTAACCAATATATAAGTCCCCTTTGGTTGAAAACCGGTAGGGGACTAATAAATTAAAATTGTATAAATAACTAGAACTGTCACAAAGTAACCAATGATACCCCCACATACTGGTTTGTCACAGACGTATGGCAGAACCCATTAGTTTTTTTTAAATTCAACAATATATGGCAAATATGACCCAGACAAAACAAATTATGGTTATTTCTGACCTTTGAACTCCAAGTGAGACCTTGACCATTGAGAACGTGATGTAATTGTTTTGCATAACACACTGTCTGATAACGGTGAACAAATGTGCCAAGTTATTATAAAAGCCTTCAATGTATGGAGAATTTACAGTCTGGACAGACAAACAGACAGACCGACAAAGTCACTCCTATACATAGCCCCCACCCACCTACGGTAATGGCGGTATAATAAAGTCTTAAAATGTTGTTCAATATTAGTATAATAGGCATTATTCATTAACAATTAGCCTATAAGAATATCAAATAAATAATAACTATATAAAAAAATAAATATAGGTTCTGTTGTCTTTGGAGATCAACATTTCTTAAACGAGTCCAGAAAACACAGCAATATGTATTTATGAATTCTTAATCATTTTATGCAAAAAAGTCATTTTGACAAAATGTGAGATACAACCTTGTTGCGCCAAAGGGACAAGGTTGTTAAGCGAGCCTATGGCGAGCTTAATAACTTGTTTTTGTGACTAGTTTAAGAAATGTTGATCTCAACGACAATGAATGACGGATTCGTTTTATCACATTATCATAGTTACCGACTCAAAATAATGTCAATAAGAACGTATTAAGCCTGCGACGCAACCTTTTCGCGCCGAAAAGCTATTGACGTCCCGCATTAGTTATCACACGTGTTGGCGAACACTGTTCCGTCATTTGTTCTCACATATCACGGTATTTATGTGATAAAGTTGTTTATCACATGAGTTTCCTTGTTAGTATAACAAGTATGTATATTCTTATACTACACCAGTGTAGTATTATGTTCAAATGACATCACTTCATCTCCCAAATCATGTCTTTATTTCCCGTAAATGACATTATTTTATGCGTCAATTATATAATGGGCTACATTTTTCAACAAAAAGTTACATGTGTAATTTCGTGTTATTAATGTCGTATGATAAAAAGAATCCAACACTCGTTGCCAATTGATACAAACTGATATTAAACTTGTTCAGGATATATTATTTATCTGGCCAGAGGCTCGTTTAATAAAATTTCCATAACTCGTTTAATATAAGTTTATATAAATTGTGATAACATCATAAGTTGTTTGATATAATCATAACAGGAGCAAGGTGATTTATACAGTTATCTCTACAGTAGTTGTTTGACTAACCGCCTTGTCTGCGCTGTCAACATCTATCTTAGTATCAATGTCCGTGTGGAGATGTAACATTTTCCCGACAAATTCCGTCCAGTTCTGTCCAAGCTCGAGCTGAGTGCACACAAGGGGATATTTCTCATTTATTTTTTGACAATAATCTATCGCTAACGATGTTGCTTTAACAATAAGGTGTGGCTTTGACAAATTAGGATTATATACACAATCGCGAAACTTCTTCAAAGCATATTCTACAGCTTCTGCTTGGCGAAAATTGACAGGAAAAGCGTCGGGTAAAATACATTTGATTACACATAGTATAACGATAGTCGTCGATATGAGTTCGATAATATCATCGTAGCATTTTGATCCTGAAAAATCAAAGTATTAATACATTAAAAATCCCCCATCTCTATGTAACTTTGAAGGTTCTGGGCTCAACCGTTCTTGAGTTTATCCGACTATGTAGTCATGCTGCAGCACACAGAGGCACTCGCCTAAATGAATTTTTAAGCATTTTTTTTAGGAAAAATTCCCAAAACATTTGCCTTGGTGCTTTTATGCTTCCGGGTATGACCCTGGTTACAGATCAGAAGATATGGTCTATAGACCAATATAAGCAAAACATCATATAGCCCCCCCCCCTCTCCTTCCAAACCGGGGGATAATAAATTGAATGCTTTGACAGGCCAGTGTAAACAAACTACTGTCCAAAACATTTATTTTTGTCCATATTTTAAGTTATTTGGAACATATTTTATGACTTAAGTTGATTTTCTTCGGCATGTGGAGGATTTGCTAGTTCCTTGCCAAAGGTTGGTTAGTACTGGTTAGGATTCAGTCTAGGAGAACTGGTTAAGGTGAATCAGCCACTGTATGTAACTTAAAAATTGTTCAGAAACAGCATTAAATGTGCCTGAAAAAGTGTAATTTTGCAGTAAAAACCACAATTTTTTAATTATAACAAGACTGCTTTAAAAATATTATACGCTAATGCCCCGGTGGATGCCTTGTCCAAAATAACTAGCTAAGTCAATCAGGGGCCATTATTTTGTTGAAATGTTGGATAGTGTTACATGCTGTTGACAATGTAAGGTGTTTATGATGGCAAACAAGTTTGCCAAATATTTGTGTTTCAGAAACTTGGAAGTTTTGGTTAATATTTTTGATGGGAAGAACAAACCAATGAACAGACAGAACAATCACTATATGCTTCCTGCATCAGTAGATGCAGGAGCATAAAAAATATCATACAAAATACTGTATCCTGTCTATCATGTACCATATTAAAGCTATACATTCAACACAGCTTATTGGTGATTATAATTATATTTTGGTAAACATGGGTAATACACTGTAGAATCTGGAATATAAGCGCGTACACTTACAATAATTTTACCGACACTTTTATGCGCCTATTTTTGATGCGCTTATACATGTACTTAAGCCAAATTATATGCGCATATTTTTTTTAAAGGCTTATAGACAAGCCACATGCACCTGTTTTTGATTAATATTTTACATTTTGAAAAATGATAGTTCTCTTGAATAAGATTTCCATTTATTAATAAGCAACTTTTTTCACACATTTGCACAATATTTATAATAGACTTGCACAAGGATGGCAAACTTTAAACCATACAATAGACATTTAAATCGTTTAAAACACATCGGCTTTTTGACAGATAAAATCACTTATCACCTAATACATGCTCAACAATTATCATTGTATGCATGAAGGTGCTAATTACGACTATTAGATGCATCTGTTGTAAGTTATTGTAAAACAAGACTGCATTCAATAAACGCTTATGCCCCCTGTGGAAGCCTTGTCCATAAATAAGTCTAAGTCCAAAATTAGGTCAAGGTGAAGGTCAAAATAGGGTTAGGTGAAACAGGCGTGTGGAGAGTGTTCATATACAACATCTATGCAAGTATGAAAGCTTTGTAGCAAGCCATAATAATGCTAGAAGAAATGGTCAATTTGGGTTAACCAAGAATTTGGCCCTTCAATAACTCTAAGTCCAAAATTAGGTCAAGGTGAAGGTCAAAATGGGGTCAGGTGATACAGGCATGTGGAGAGTGTTCATATACAACATCCATGCAAGTATGGAAGCTTTGTAGCAAGCCATAATGATGCTAGAAGAAACGGTCAATTTGGGTTAACCGGACGGACATACGAACGAACGGACGAACGAACGGACGGACGAACGAACGGACGAACGAACAGACGAACGAACGAATGAACGAACGGACAGATGATTTACTATATGCCTCCCGATCTATCGATACGGGGGCATAAAAAATTTGAATATGCACCTGTTTCGAGACGGTATTATGGCAAGGATATAATATGCGCTTATAAACCAATATGGATTAATGGTATACGGCCATATATATATGCGCTTACATTTACCAGATTCTACAGTATAGCAAGGAAGTTAACATACCAAGTGATTTCAAGCCAGCTTTGTTCAGAACGTTTTTGCATAGAACAAAATCGACACCAAGTAGTTCCTGCAATTTTCTATCCATTACCCAGGTACCGACCTAAAATAAATTAGAAATATACTTAAATCAATTAACAATGCAACCAGTTTACATGCATTTTGCATGCAGGAATTTCAGATTCCTATGATGGTTTTACGATAAATTTTTTATCATTGATGCAATAAAAATTGTTGACCATTGATAAAGTTCAGATTTCAATGATATTCTCTTAGACTAAAAATATTCGAAAGAAAAGTTTACAATCAAAGCGTAATGCTCACTACCAGAAGAGGATATTACAAGTCAATGCCACTTTCACCTTCACTGCCAACCTTGTAGACACCAGCCAATGTTCTATCAGAGAATAGAATGATGTTGTATTGCTTTCATCAGGTATGTATGTGCGTATATACCATGCTCACTTATCAACCCGGAGTCATAACCAACATATAGGATGAATTTTTTCCAAGGGTTTTAAAAGTTTTGGGTATTTCTTTCAATTTTCATCATATTATCACTCTTTTTCTCTAAATATTCTTTCATTTTTGCTTTACCTCCACATCCAAAACCGAATATTTGTAACAACTGGTCTACCTTGGGCTTTATTCTACAAGGGAGTTTTAAGAAGAGAATTTATAAGTAACTGCAGCACAACATCTGTAGAGCAACGCACAGTGTGAGATGCAAATATTGGTCATTGTGTAGAGGTTAAATTTAGAGTAAATAGCACCATTATAGGAACATTTTGAAGGTGTTGTTGTAGCGAGGTTGTTGCTTTACAGAGGGCCGCTCTGGAGAGGTGGTACTGTACATGTAAATAACTAACCATCTGTTGCATAGTGACGATAGAAGGTATATTCTTTACTTCTAGTTGTAAGTCTGATGTCTTCAAAATAGAAGGGATATTTATACCAATACCATACATAGCCAAGTCTGTCCTGTCCTCATAACCTGGCGAATCAAGAAAGAAATATTAAAAAACGAATACTAGTAGGGTTTTTTAGACAAAAACATACCTATCCTATAAAGGGGCCGTAACTCTAGCAATATTAACCCTACATAAAATTCCTGACATTAATATGCCCAACTAGGCTTGGTACCATCTATTAAGTTTCATTGAAATCCGACTAGTGGTCGGGAAGAACAAATGCAGACAAAAAAATCCATCCCGCTATATAGATGTCCAGCACAAAATCTATATGACTCCCCTGATGTATGTGGGAGACACAATAATCTGCCCCTTGAGAGCCGTAAGGGCTCAGCTGTCGTCATATCTCATATACAGAAGTGCCATTTTGACTATCAAGGGGCAAATTCTGACTTAGATTTCATAAAAAGACTCGGGTGGCACTGTGGCCGAGTGTTAAACACTCTCGACTACTAGTCTTAGTGACTATTCTTGAAAAAGTTTGTGGTCAATCCAAGTCGCTCTGCCTCATTAAAGAGAGTGACTGGATCAATAAACTCAACACCAAATTCCCATCTGGACTTAATTCCAGAAAAGTAGCATGATGTCATGTCATATGTCACGACGTCGTAACTTTCAATATTGCGAGAAGTGACGTCATGAAGTCAAGGAGATGCATCATAACGTCATAACAAGTTGTGCATTAATGCTATCAGTACTACAAAATTAATTAGTCTATGTAAAGCAAATTTTAGTGTTACATCTCCTGGGTACCGTTTTATCAAAGCACTTACGAAAATCTTAAAGTTACGATCAAATTTAAATTCTTTATAATTCATTAACAACTCCAAATTGGTGATGGATATGGTTTGTAGTTGTTCATTAACTGAATCATTATTAGTATTGCAGCTCCATTTACCAAACTTTATAATTGTAAACAAATGATAAAGAATTGAAATTTGATCGTAAGTTTATGATTTCCGTAAGTGCTTTGATAAAACAGTACCCTGAAGAAGATCTTACGAGGTAGAAATATTGAGACACAGAGTGATTCAGCAACACACAGATTCAATGATATTGGCTTGGTGGTTGCCTGTTCAAGATCACTGGAACAGTTAGTACAGGATTCACAGTTTTATCACAGTCATGACTTTCCTTGTATCCGTGATAGAACATTCTTGTTCACCAGAGTATTCTGCACCTGTGAATAGTCTGGGAACTTGACTAAGGTCACATTTGCCCTACAAGCTCTGTACGAGTTGACTTTGGCAAACTCGCATGGCGTCTCTATAGATTGTTCATGGTTCGTACGAGCTGTGACCAGACGCTACGAACATACAAAAACTGTTAGGATTTCAAAAATTGTAAACTCGTACGAGTTGATAAATTCTTACGGATATCGTACAAGCTTTGTGACCGTATTATAACCACTGAATGTGATGTATGAGAATGTGTTAGAATAACAATTACATATTTTCTAATACTACACTAGTGTAATACAGCACGTGAATGACATTATTTTTGGCGTTGTTTCTGTAGGAGTTTGTTTTTCAACAAAAAGATGTGTACTTTTGTGTTTTTTGTGTCATACGATAAAACAATCTACAAACTTTTATTAAACATGTTCAGGAAATATCATTACAGTATGCCAGCCCCTCCAGAACTGATATATAAATATGGAATATCACTGCAGTGTGTTGATCCGTTGGGCCTTATTACCTTGAGTGGCTTGTGTCGAGTGAGATGCGGTAAGGCACATGCAACGAGAGGTAATACGGCTTAATGGATCAACACAACTGCAGTACTATTCATTTTATTATATACCCACAAAAGAAAAGCGCTTTTACGCGCAAAAATGCGTTTAATGTACATGTATATATTGACGTCATGAACGTCAGCATATTTTCTGCATATGACACGACGTCCATACTTAAAAAGGTAAATGTTTACATCATGACGTCATTGACGTTGGCATAAGTTCAGCATAAAACATGTCAGACAGGCATGATATGGATTCCAAAAACAAGGCATGTATGATCTCGAAAATGCGATCTGTCGCGTTGTATTCCACGGTGTGATTTGGCCTGTATTTGTGACAATACAGTGTTAGGTATATAATAAATGTTTATATATCAATTAACAGCTTGATCCTCTATGTTTTACATTAAGTAAACAACAATAACCAGGCAAGTAGACATATAAGTATACCTGATGTTATAGTGGCCTTTCTGACAGGTGATGTTGGCTCCCATCTTCTTTCTGTCATCCTATATGCTTCACCACTTGTTTCTGTCTCAAAACTAAGTTGGTCCAATCCTGATGGGCTGTTTAGTATGCCTATTCCTTCTAGTAAATTGGACTGTTTCAGTGACTCTGTCATTGTTTCTGCTAACATACGTGCCTTCTGAGGAGGAGGTCTTATTTGTTTTATATTCTTTTCAGCCTGTTGTACTGGTGGTTGGTTGGTGGCCTTACAATTTTCATAGATATCGGGTGAGGGTTGCCTTCGTGACATACGAGTGGCAAAATTTGTTGGTGGCGATCGTGTTCGTGTTCGTGATAGTGATTGACAGATCGCAGATCCAATCTTTATTTTGCGAGAGGTCGAAGATCGCAGTGGCGATTGTGCGGATGATCTTGGCGGTGGCATTGGTGCAGATCCTGGCGGTGGTGGCGGCGGAGGTGCAGATCCTGGCGGTGGTGGCGGCAGAGGTGCAGATCCTGACGGCATTGGTGCCGATCCTAGCAGTCGTGGTGCATATTTCCTTTGTGGTAGTGGTGGAGGAGGTGCACCCTGCTTTGACAGCAACGTTTGTCCAACTGATGTCGGTGAATATGTTGGTGCAGCTGGTGAATACAATGGCGAAGTCGGTGAATATGTTGGTGCAGCTGGTGAATACGCTGGCGAAGTCGGTGAATATGTTGGTGCAGCTGGTGAATACGCTGGCGAAGTCGGTGAATATAACGGTGAGGTTGGTGAATACGATGATGAAGTTGGTGAATATTCCGGTGAAGGTGCTAAAAATGCTGGTGAAGCTGGTGAATATGTTAATGCGGACATTGAAAAATTCTGTTTTGCAAATGACATTTGTGCAGATTGCATAGGTGGTGGCCCAGGCGGTGCCGATCCAAATGACATTTGTGCAGATTGCATAGGTGGTGGCCCTGGCGGTGCCGATCCAAATGACATTGGTGCAGATCGCATATGTGGTGGCCCTGGCGGTACCGATCCACCACCGCTAATTGGGAAACCAGCAAATCCCATAAATGGGTCACCAAATGCATCAGTTTTTGCACCAAAACTAGCACCAAAAGGAATACTCTCATTAGATGCAATTTGCCGCTCATACCGTTGTGGTTGCATCGACAGACGCGTTTGTTGTTGTGGTTGCATTTGTTGTGGTTGCTGCTGTTGTGGTTGCTGCTGTTGTTGTTGTGGTTGCATTTGTTGTTGTGGTTGTTGTAGTGTTTGCCGCTGTTGTGCTTCTCGAAGCAGAGTGGTAGCAAAGAAGTCTGCATATCCATCAGCGTCTGCTTCATTGGCTATATCAAGACTTTCAGCTTGCATCACAGTTTTTTCTAAACATACTTCTTTCTTCTTTTTCAACTTCCTTCTTCCATCTGCAGATAGAAAACCTAAATTCATGATTATATAGTCCAGAGAATTTGACACAACTCTCAAACTTCTATTTATTTAGCATAATTTCACAGCTGATTTGTTGTCTATATTTATAATCCTGGTTGTGTGTTTTCATAAGCGGTGAGTATCACAAAGATGCTCAAGGTGTAATACCAACACAAATCTAAAGGACCGATATTGCACGTTTGCTCGCGGAAATTTATATATTCAACGCAAGAACCCTGTAATATATTAATGCGTAAAGGTCAGGATCGTGTCAAATTCTCCGTGCTTTATCTGTAACATAACATACCCAGGTATTACACGCATATTTATCACCCCAGAATTGTTTACAAATAATATGGATGCGTCCTCCGCGCAGGTGAAGACATGGATAGTGCGTAATTTTACCTGATCCTTCACTTAATGCTGCTGACTATATCACAGGGATCGTGAGTTGAATACATCATTTCTGCCACAAAACTGGGCCTTATCAGTCCCATATAAATGTTAATTTTGTGTTAATAGAATCATTCATGCATAGTCTTAATATTAAAATTAGTGAGAAAACAAGTAGCCAATGCATATTGCTTCCTTCGGAAACCCACAAAGTTTAATATAGTGCCATTATAATTTCCTCTTAATAGCTGGAGTAACATGTTGACAAGAAATCAACTATTTTAGTATGCTAAAAGTAGGTTTAAGGATCACAAATATATTTTTGCACTATATCATAATAAGTTTATACGTTTTCACTGAACCATGAATGGAATTCCTCCGTGAACCAATGAAAACAGAACTTGACAGAACGTTATTTATAGACAAGACAATTAGAATTCACGATTTTGAAAGAACATTTCCAAATGATCATAGAGGTGAATAGCACTAAAGGCACTCAGTAACTTACCTGTCAGAGCGGAACTAATGTTTATCTCTTCTTGTAACAGTTGACAACGATCAAGCTTCTCCTAAATACAGAAAAAACAGAGATATTTGAAAAACGTGTATCACCATATCTGCCAAGTTTCCAAAATCCAAAAGTGGAGTGGTAACGGAAATCAGATACTTATTAAGACCACAATAAACAATGTGACACTTCAAAAGGTGCCAGTCAGTTTCATTTGGTAATATATTTGCTAATAACAACCAAGGGCCACAGAACACTACATGAAACCCAGAGTAAAGGTGGGTTGAATCAGAAAATCAGATATTTTATTTCAAATGAAAGTGGAGCAACTCCACTTTAAGTGGAGTACTTGGCAGGTATGTGTATCACCCATGATGATGATGGCATCCCTTATTTGTTTTTAAGCGGATATTTTTCTGGGTTAGCGAATTAAGAATTTCAGGCAGTAAATACGTGGGCAGATCCAAAAGTAATGTCACTGGTGCTGTAAAATCGTGCATAATTTAAATAAAACAACGCAATTTTAGACACAGCTTCATTAATCTATTTCCAATATAATCGCCAAATTTCATAATAATGTAATTATTTGTCATTGAGATATACGTGTACATAGGAAGCCTACTAACGGACATCGCCGCAAGCAAATGACGGATATTCACAAGTTGGGCTAGAATATTGAGTATGAGTATTTGTTATCTCCGAGATCGTTGGATCGCGATCTTTGATATAAATAACTACCCTAAACAGATGTCTCTTAAATTCGTTACCTCAAGTAGTCTAGAAAATAACTTTGAGACAAAACGCTGACAGATATCATCCTTAATTTGGAATTCGAAACTAAACTTGTACTGTAAGTAAAGCTATAATTACATTCGAATAAATCATGGTCAGACAAAGTCTGGTTTATTAAAGTTACTAACTTGAAATGAAACATTAATTTGTAATTCAATTAAATAATTTACGTCACATCTTTGTTACAATTGTGGCCTCCGTAGCTCGCTCGTCGTCTAATCTGGCGATCCGGGTTCAAATCCGGGTGGAGGCACACATATATAATTATGCTTGCCATATTTCAGCAGCAAGCTGACTGGCAAATAAAGGCTATGCTCGGCATTCTTGAAAATGAACTACATTTATCATGACAATAAACATTTGATTGTAAATTAGATGACGCCATACGATGAACAGTCTGCAATGGCTGAACCAACGTACCGCAATCCGCCAGGCAAGTTTTCACATTGAAGGCGTGGAAATACTACAGTATTTTCATTTTGGATGATAAGAAGGCAGTAGGCATAAGCGGTCTAAATGAATCATTAACACTAGTCAATGGAGTGAGAAGACATTGTTGTTTGGTGTTACTTAACTTGTTTCTGTCGCTATGTGACAACAGAATACTGATTGTTCGTTTTAAATGTCTTATGCACCCTTGTACATGTACGTACAATAGTGTTTCACAAAGTATGTGATGTTATTAAAGTAAAATGTCTCTATGGCAGTCTTTGTCTTTATGAAATTTGTAACTGCTGATTCATGGTTCGGATTGGATCGGCACTTACCCGACTCTCCACTGCCCTAATTGCTTCTTCAACTTCACCAAAGAGACCAAAGCCCATGTCCTCATCTGGCGACTCCTCTGATTGCATAGAATCGTCTATTTTATCACGGCTTTGCTCAATTTCGTTACTAGCGGTGCTGAACGTTTGCCCAACATATGCTACAAGTTTTCTATGTTTTGCATGTGTTGCAAACTTCTGGGAGATTACGGAAGCATTGCTTATTTTGGTAGGTGGTGCTGATATCAAAGCCTTCGCCGGTTTCTTCGACTAAAATTACAAGTGTTACAATAGGAAAATAAGTAAAATTTTTGAAAGCTTTGACTGCTATTCCTATAGGTCTATAGATCTGTAAGTGTAAGAAGTATTGTTGCTGTTTCTGTATTGTATCTGTGCATGTAGCCTCTACACCTACAAGTTTGTGCATCTTAGATTTGAAATGGGCGCATCTGCATAAAAACAAATACACTGGTACCAACCATGTGGTAAACTATATCAATACTGTATAGCGGGTATATTTCATGGGGTCCATTATTCGCGTATTCTGGATCCTTTTGAATTCACGGTGTTTTGACTTCACGTAAACGACCCCGACCACTAATTTAATTGGTAAACAACAACAACAACATGAAATGGGAGGTTAATCTTACGTTAGTTACACCTTGGAAAAAAACTGAAATTGATTGCTGAACACGGCAATTTATAAAGCTTTAAACTTAAATGCAATATTGTAAGAAAACCATGTGTAATGACGATTAAAGTGTTCATTAAATGTCGATTAATTGCGAACATACGTATTTCACAAGTCCCATATTGCTATCATAGTCCATACTTAATTGTTAATTAAACAAGTCCAACAATTTAGAACTGATGAAATGCTATGTTATTATTTTTCACGCACGCAAAATCAAATCAACACTTCCGATATGCAGGAATATATTACGTCGTTGTGCCCGAGTTATTTAAAGCGTTTGATCTTGTTGGGGCGCACAGGGAATCTCTTTGGTATACAGGTCTAATAAGAAGTCAGCCGTACTTATAACCCCCTGTCCATGATTTCTTTATGCTCCCCACCGGTATAACATATAAGGAGGAGTGCTTCTTTCTTTCCAAATTTGATGATTCGTAAACTATTTACTGGATTTACAAATTGCACAGTAAGATTATTTATTTTATTCATAAATCGCTCATTTCAACTGTTATTTTCAACTGTTTGTTTGATAGCCGAGTTGACTATCATTAGAAAACTTTTTCGGCAAACATTTACACATTTTGCAAACAAAATTGTTAAATTTAACAAGTTTGATGCACCTGCTTAACACCTTTTAACGTTGAGAAAACATGATGCACGTACGATATTTGATACAAGTGCGTAGAGTTTAAACACATTTTTACAAGAATCTAATTTCGAATTATATTTTGTGATTTATTATAAGTCGTTGTCTTATTGCCGTATTTTACCGTATTTTGCTAAACCCAAGTACTTCTTGCAAAGTCATTGGGTCAACGTTGTTTTATTTCTTGTTGCTCTATCACATGTTTTTAATCATGACTTGTCTCCCTTTCTGAAATTTGTATATTTACAAGGTGAATATTTCATGGGGTTTAGATTTCGTGCTCTCAATGATGACCGCGAATATAGCGAAAATTAAACCCCCGTGAAATATACCCGCTATACAGTAATCTGTCTCTTAACAAAATCCAAACACAAAGGACAAGGTTCACTAATGGCTTAATTTGGCCCTGTGATTTTTCCGATATATCTGTCCTATAATTCAAATAACTTAACATTAAAGAATCCTGTGTAAAAAATAAGCATACATATCCTAATTTCCCTTGTAATTTGTTGACAAAACTGCCAAGGATATGACGTATATGTCATGTTTAGCCCAAAATGTCATTTTTGGCCATTTTCACGACTATTAACGACATAAATCCTTCCCAAAAACCACTATGGCACTCTTGCGACACTTTAATATTTTCACATAACCAGTGTTTATATATGTACAAAATATCAAAGTGTCGCAAGAGTGCCATCGTGGTTTTGGGAAGGTTTTACGCCATAAAAAGCCATGAAAATGGCTAAAAATGACATTTTTTGGTAATCGTAACATATTTCAAGTAGATTTGTCGACATATTACGAGGGAAATTTGGAAAAGTATGCTTAATTTTTGAAAGACAATGTTAGGCTATTACAAACATAGGACAGATTTATAGGAAGATGCATTTCTATTTTTCGATCAAATTAAGCCATAAATGAACCTTGTCCTTTAAAAATGTTTAACTGCGAAAACTTGCAACATCTGCATGAATGTAACATGCAGTCTGCAGTCTTGATCCGGACAAGTTTACAAGTTTACAAGTTTACAAGTTTATTGATACACTCAGCACATGTACATATATGTGATATGAGGAACAATATAGAAATATACATATACAAACAATATACCAGGCTGTGTGGTTTTTAAAGTGTGAGGGTTGAACAAGAATGAGCGATAATATTGACATGTAAATAACAGTGAATGGCAAGTATTTCGATGACTGATAGCATACTACATGTATTAGGGGGTATTTTGTATGCCAGGTGGACTGGTATGTCCCACAGTATGTTGACTCACTGTACCCCCAAAGCGGAAGTCGCTGATAACTAGGCGTTCAGTTTCATTTTGGAGAGCTGTCAATAGTAAGTATTTAATGTTTTTATCAGACTATTTGATTTAAATATACTGGTTGTATATATTTTTTCAGCGTGAAATAAACGTTTCTTCAACAGAAAGTCCCATACTTGGTATTAGCATTTAAAATGAAAACATATTTTAACAAAATAAACAGCTGCTTAAAGCGAAAGATGATTCAATCACGATAAAAATGTCCGTTATTTTGGAAATGCTAAGGAAATTCGAGTAATAATCTCTTTAAGGTGTTTCATTATTAATCTATACGTATGAGTTTATACGTGCAGTGATGCATTTCTCCCCTGAATCGTTGCAATAGTGTTTAATCCAGTATGCATTCGAACCATGCACTGGACGCCTATTCGGAAAACGCGAAATTCCATCTGTCCCACTAGTCGCAGTACCACTGTATGCCTATTCAATAAGTATTAAATATCTAATAACGAAATGCTTGCGTAATAATCTCTTCTAGGTGTTTTATTATCAATCTATACGTATGAGTTTATACGTGCAATGATGCATTTCTCCTCCGAATCGTCGCAATAGTGTATAATCCAGTATGCATTCGAATCATGCACTGGACGCCTATTCGGAAAACGCGAAATTCCATCTGTCCCACTAGTCGCAGTACCACTGTATGCCTATTCAATAACATATTCAAATACCCAATTACGAAATGCCTGTGTGTATTAGCCTTTTCGAGGTACTCATTGAAATGATAAATATCCGTTTTGCATTGTATCTTTATTTTCGACAAGAAAACAGTAAGTTTTTGGTCAGTTTCATCACCAATGACCTTTGCATATATATCCGTTTTGGACCTATCCATATTTTGTTCCAGGGGGCGGCGGGCAGACCAAGTAGAATTAGGCATTTTTTCTTTTTGGGGTTTTTAATTCCCCACCCTAGATCTAAAATTGTCTTGAAATGGCTGTCTGCTTTTTGCGGCGTCTAGATTCCCCAATATCGGGATCTAAAACCCGACCAATATCTTTTTCCAGGACCCGGACTCATTCGGCGTGTCAAATGTCCGCCTTTTGGGAATCGCCACCCCCCCCCCCTCAATGGCACCGAAGGCTCGCGATATGAATGTCATCGTCTGTAAATCCCCGAGGCAGTGGTACCAACGTATAACATCCTCGATGTGTCGGGGAAACCTCTGGTGTGCCTCGCAGAATTAATTTTAACGCGAAAGCAACCCCGATTATTCCCCGAGGTTCTGGATGCCTCGGAGATGCCTCCCCGGGATATTCCCGAGCTACGGGGATGCCTTCGAGATATTCCCGATATAAAATCGCGAGTATATCGGGTAAAAATCAATACATGCATTGAAATATCCCGATGTTATTGCGAACTGACTAGATATCTCAAGACTTCACGAAGCTTCCCCGATACATCGGGGAGCTTCCCTCAGACAATGGCGAACCTCCTGATGTCCATCGGTATAACATCCCTGACGCAGTTGAACCGACGCATTGAGTCGGGAATACATCGAGAGTTATCCCAATTGCCTCATGACTTCCCCGAAGCTACCCATAGACCACGAGGATCATGTTCCCAATGCCTCCCGAAGCCGAGGCAAAAAATGCTCAGTGGGACTTAGGCTTAAAGTATTTCGGCACCATTTGTACGAATTTATTCCCCTCCTATCTGTGAAGTGGTATAATTGCTTTGCTTATACATGTACATGTATGTCTGTCGGTCGGTTGGTAGACCAAATTGTTTCCGTTCACAATTTCCAGAATGCTTGGCCTAATTAAGGACCCTGGAACTTTAGATGGCGGTTTGGCATCAACAATAGATTACCGCTATGGATTGTGCGGTCGGTAGGTCAAGGGACTGTATCACTGTGACCTTTAACATGAATAAATTGGTCAAATGGTTTCCGTTCAATAACTTAACAAGGTCAATAGATCAAAGTCGTCATTCAACCTTATAACATTCCTGACTATCGGGATGTCATAGGGACTTACGTGTATTACAATTTTATAAACCAAACTTTAATGCTAAAGTTATCCAAGGTACATGTAATTATGTAATTACTCAATGCATATGTCTCCGATTCTTCGGGTCTTTTACTCCAGAAACATTTTCTTTGAATAACAATTGCCGCAGTAGCATTGGTACTGTTCCATGACTATTTTCTACGGTTAACACATAACAAGGTCAGATCATTTAATGTAAGGTTGAAATTACGTTTGCATAGGCGTACAGTTTTTTTGGCGACAAAGCGGACAGTCCAGATTTTACAAAATGCGACTAGTGGGTCAGTCATGTTTCGACTAGTCATACAGTGTAATCGGCATACATGTCCCAGAAAAACTCATTTTCTTCAAAAAGTATCCGTTAAGATAGAGCAACGTTTGTGTGTATCTATGTGTTAAACATTCATTTACAATGCAGAAAAGGTTGCAGGACTTTGTGAGCGCTAAATATACTATTTTTCAAAGAATTTGTAGGTTCTTTACAAGCTTAAACAAATATCTAATCGTTATTTTACTTGAAAATAAAGTTTATAAGGGCTTTTATCAGGAATGTTTGGTATCTACGAAAACAGTATTTTATGGACTACATTTTAACTAAAACAGTGCACTTACTTTATGCTATACTAAGGAATAAACTAATACAATCCAAATTATCCGAGACGGTAAACACGATCATTTTATTTTCTGGACGCCTAGTTATCAGCGACTTCCGCTTTGGGGGTACAGTGAGTCAACATACTGTGGGTATGTCCTGTAAGGTTGTGCACATAAACTGATGATATCATTCAGAGGGCACAGAAAGGAGTTTGTCAACAAAAAGTTTTGTAACATAAAGTTTGATCTTATGTCTGTAAGTTAACATATTTAACACTCGTGAATATAAGGTATATAATGGAAATTTTGAGGATAAAAATAGTCTCAGGATTTTGCGACCGGAAGTGATGAATATGACAGAATTCAATTCACATCATTCTATAGACTGTTTATCTAAGCAGAGTAAACAAACACCATACCTTTTCTTCTTCGCAAAGACTAGATGAATCATCGGAGTCATCATCACTTAAACTGTCATCATCATCTGAACATGATGAGATGCTGATAGCTTTCCTTGCACCTTTAGTGGCCAAACTCTTACCACCACTCGATCTGCGTGGCAATGCCATTTTCTCCTGTATGATTAACATAACACAGAAAGTTACAACATATGTCTTCAGTTAAGCAGATAACAAACACAATAGGTCGCTTACCAGTAGTAGTACCTACATGCCCCTATGATGACCTAAGAAACCGTTTAAAATTTCTGACAAATATTGTCTTAATCAGTTACCTTGTTATTAACATTCTGATCCACTTTAGACAAACATCCTTTAGACAAACATTCTGATCTACTTTAGACAAACATTCTGATCCACTTTAGACAAACGTTCTGATCCACTTCAGACAAACATTCTGATCTACTTTAGACAAACATTCTGATCTACTTTAGACAAACATTCTGATCCACTTTAGACAAACATTCTGATCTACTTTAGACAAACATTCTGATCTACTTTAGACAAACATTCTGATCTACTTTAGACAAACATTCTGATCCACTTTAGACAAACGTTCTGATCTACTTTAGACAAACATTCTGATCTACTTTAGACAAACATTCTGATCTACTTTAGACAAACTTTCTGATCCACTTTAGACAAACATTCTGATCCACTTTAAACAAACATTCTGATCCACTTTAGACAAACATTCTGATCCACTTTAGACAAACAATTTTTAATTTCTGATCTACTTTAAACAAACATTCTGATCCACTTTAGACAAATATTCTGATCAACTTGTGTGAAGATCCAGTAAAAAACAGCCTCTATAGCATACAAAAGGCTTTTCCGTGATTTGTTCTAGTGACCTAGTTGAGGACACCAGATGACCTGTAAGAAAACTTGACCTAGATATTTATGAGACAATCACTGTGACATTGTTTCGTAAAGATTCAATAAATCTGTACTAACATCTAGTGATTACACAGTGTTTTCTATGATTTGACCTTGTGACCTAGTTTTTGACCCCAGGTGACCCAATATCAAACATGACCTAGATTTTGTTAAGGAGATTATTGTGACCAAGTTTCATAAAGAACGAGCCAAAATTGTGACCTCTTGTTAGATATATAAAACCCATTATTTGGGGTCAATCAACTCCCTTATATTATAGATTCAAACCAGGAACAGCTTGATCCATAGTCAATAGAATTATCCACTCAACCACCCAACAACTAAGTGTAAAATGAAACAGTTATACACACCATAGGTTGAATGCGTGAATGTGAGACCATTCCTTTCCTGTAAATTTAAAACAAGAATTACAGCATTATATTATGATTAACAAACTCAAATGCAAAACATGTAATTCCCAAACCAGAGTACAAAATATGCCCCTAATTGCTCTACTGACTATTATTGCAAATCTATATCACCCATCACCCACCAAATGTGACCTGGGGTGATATTCAATATTGATCTTACTTGACTTAAGGATAAGGACAACCAATCAGATCACACCATATTCAACTCTTGATAAGTAACAAGCAATACGATTGGCTATCCTTATTCTCCAATTAAATAAGATCAATATTGAATACCACCCCAGACCACAGCTTGAAATTCTCTACAGACTGGTCGTACAGGTTGCTTACACAATCTTTCACCCGTATTGTGAAAAAGTTCAGACTGTAACATACAGCAGAATGTGAGCCCAGGTAGGGAGAGGGAGCAATGTGAGACCAGATAGGGAGAGGGAGCAATGTGAGCCCAGGTAGGGAGAGGGACATGTAGGGAGAGGGAGCAATGTGAGCCCAGGTAGAGAGAGGGAGCAATGTGAGCCCAGGTAGGGAGAGGGAGCAATGTGAGCCCATGTAGGGAGAGGGAGCAATGTGAGCCCAGGTAGATGTAGAAGACCACTAGATGTAGAGAACCACTAGATGTAGAGGATCACTTGATGTAGAGGATCACTAGATGTAGAGGATCACTAGATGTAGAGGACCACTAGATGTAGAGGATCACTAGATGTAGAGGACCACTAGATGTAAAGGATCACTAGATGTAGAGGACCACTAGATGTAGAGGATCACTTGATGTAGAGGATCAATAGATGTAGAGGATCACTAGATGTAGAGGACCACTAGATGTAGAGGATCATTAGATGTAGAGGACCACTAGATGTAGAGGACCACTAGATGTAGAGGATCATTAGATGTAGAAGACCACTAGATGTAAAGGAACACTAGATGTAGAGGATCACTAGATGTAGAGGAACACTAGATGTAAAGGATCACTAGATGTAGAGGACCACTAGATGTAGAGGATAACTTGATGTAGAGGATCACTAGATGTAGAGGATCACTAGATGTAGAGGATCACTAGATGTAGAGGAACACTTGATGTAGAGGACCACTAGATGTAGAGGACCACTAGATGTAAAGAACCGCTAGATGTAAAGGACCACTAGATGCACTAGATGTAGAGGATCATTAGATGTAAAGGCGCCACTATATATTTCCATATAATTATGAATTCTTGTTTAACTTAGTTAAGCGTGAACAATTGAAAACAATTGCCACTTAAGGATCATTCTAGAAAACTTTTGTAAAATTCAATAACCTGGCTAAAGACATGTCTTGAAAATATGAAAAATTGAAGCAGAGTCATGAAATTGTGGACCTATGTATGGACAAAGGGCAACCTGTTGACTTTAAGTGCCAACAAAGTTCATCAGTACATCATTACCTACCTTCCTTCCATGTTTTTGGAATGTGTGCTGAAGGGATGGGGTTTAGACTATGATTCAAGAGGGGGGGGTTAAGACTTTTAAAATATTCAAGGGAAGGGGGCCGTTGTAGACTGTGTGCTTAGACCTGCCGTCCACTAGGACCCCGAAGGGTTCCCGAAGGCTAAATTTGCCTAATCGGGATGGTTCGGCATGTCTTCGGGACGTTCTGGAACCCTTCCGTGTCGTTCCTGTACGCTTCGGGAAGCCTTCTGGACACTTCGGGACCGAAAAATCTTTGGCATCCAATTTTAAAAGGTTTAAAAATTGGACGCCGAAGGTCTTGTTCGGGAAGGCTTCGGGAGTGCTTCGGTGTAATCGGAAACCCATCGACAACAGTTCTGGGTGTTCGGGAATCCATCGTCATCAACTCGGCACCTTCGGAAAGCCTTCTGCGAGGCTTCGTAATCATTTTAACCATCCCGAACGGTTCCCGAAGGAAGCTGAAGCAATGCCGAAAGCTAGCCGAACATGACGAAGGGATGAGTTATAAACACGGAAGATATGCCGATCATGTTAAGACACACGCCGAATAGTTGCCGAAGGCGCCGATTGTGAACGGAAGGGATGCCGAGTCGAAGCAGTATTTCCCGAACTATACAAGAGCGACTGCGGAAGCGATGAGGTTAGTTTGCCGATAGTTTTTATCTTGAATATATCGTTTTCATCATGGTCCTACAAACCAAGAACAGGCTACCAAATATGGTTGTGTCAGCCCCTATAGAAAACTATGACACAACCAGTGTCCCATGGTCTTCAGTTATTAAAGGAAAACACCGGACAGAGACTCCCGGTTTATCTACTGTAGTAAGTTTTTTTCATGAGCTTAATATGTCAGTGTTTTTATACCTAAGTCATTCAACATTTGTGTAGCTGAAAATATGTCTTTTATTTTTTATAGCTGAAACTAGCGAGATTAATGTCGTCTTCTACCAATCGTATTCAACTTTCAACTGATAACACGATAGTAGTTCGGCATCCGATTTATATACATCGGCAACCTTTCAGCATTCTATCGGCATCGATTCGTAAACACTTCTGCATATTCTGCAATGTATCCGCAACCTTTCCGCACGATCGGGAAACATTCGGGACCAAATCCTGAACTGTCGGCATTCATTCGCGTTGCGTTCGGCAACTTCGGATAGGTTTCGGCGTTCATACTGCAACATTTCGTATAACGATCCCCGAATACATCCCGAACGATGCCGATGGCTAAGATCCGCCCATTTTTATTGATAAATGATCCCGAAAGGTTCCCGAAACAAGCAAACTGTAATCGGCTACCCTTCCGCATATCATCGGGGTCTAGTGGACGGCAGGTCTTAAGGGGGCTGGGCACAGAAAAACAAACATCATAAAGAAACTACTTACTGATTTATTCTCCCCAACAATGGTTCCGCTTGCTCAGACATCTCCAATGCCTTGCTGTAAGATACAGCCTCTAAAAAAACAAACACGTAGACAATCAGAGGGCAGGAATTTGAAGCTATATGCATAAAATATCATAGCAGGAGGGGAGGAATGCGTTGTCATCCTTTCATTATAACAAGAGGGCCCAAAGGGCCCTAGGTCGCTCACCTGTCGAACTTGACCTAGATTTTGTAGAGATGATCATTGTGACCAAGTTTCATACAGATAAGGCCAACATTTTGACCTCTAGTAACTACACAAGGTTTTTATATGATTTGACTAAATGACCTAGTTTTTGACCCCAGATAAACCAATATCAAACTTGGCCTAGATTTTGTTGAGATGATCATTGTGACCAAGTTTCATAAAGATAAGGTCGACATTGTGACCTCTAGTGACTACACAAGGTTTTTCTATGATTTAACCATGTGACCTAGTTTTTGACCCAAGATGACCCAATATCAAACTTGACCTAGATATTGTTAAGATGATCATTGTGACCAAGTTTCATACAGATTAGGCCAATATTGTGACCTCTAGTGACTACACAAAGTTTTTCTATTATTTGACATTGTGACCTAGTTTTTGACCCCAGATGACCCAATATCAAACTTGACCTAGATTTTGTTGAGATGACCATTGTGACCAAGTTTCATAAAGATTGAGTCAAAATTGTGACCTCTAGTGACTACACAAGGTTTTTCTATGATTTGACCTAGTGACCTAGTTTTTGACCCCAGATGACCCCATATCAAACTTGGCCTAGATTTTGTTCAGATGATTATTGTGACCAAGTTTCATAAAGATTAGACCAACATTGTGACCTCTAGTGACTACACAAGGTTTTTCTATGATTTGACCTTGTGACCTAGTTTTTGACCCCGGATGACCCAATATCGAACTTGACCTAGATTTTGTCGAGATGATCATTGTGACCAAGTTTCATAAAGATTAAGTCAAAATTGTGACCTCTAGTGACTACACAAGGTTTTTCTATGATTTGACCTAGTGACCTAGTTTTTGACCCCGGATGACCCAATATCGAACTTGGCCTAGATTTTGTTGAGATGATCATTGTGACCAAGTTTCATAAAGATTAGGCTAAAATTGTGACCTCTAGTGTCTACACAAGCCAATTGTTGACGGACGGACGGACGGACGACGGACGGACGACGGACGACGGACGACGGACGAAGAGTGATCACAAAAGCTCACTCTGTCACTTTGTGACAGGTGAGCTAAAAAATGTACAGAGGGATTTTAAATGGATCAACAGCTGGGATATTTTATGGATAGAATTTAATATTTTATGGATAGAATTTCATATTTTATGGATAGCATTTCAAATTCCTGTGATCAGAGGGCCTGTATACTGCGAAATCAGACATTTTCAAAAGGGATTAATTTTTGTTATAATCAGAAATTCAATAACTTCACAAAAACTCATGTCCGTGAACCTAAACAACAACTGCAGTAAAACAAAAGAATGTAGTCCTAAAAATAATATCATTGAATTAGGAATA
Organism: Spisula solida; assembly: GCA_947247005.1. Classification (NCBI taxonomy): domain Eukaryota; kingdom Metazoa; phylum Mollusca; class Bivalvia; order Venerida; family Mactridae; genus Spisula; species Spisula solida. The sequence continues at coordinate 17,981,193 of OX365946.1, forward strand.
ATAAATTCACAAAATTTTGACCACACAAAACCTTCTGATTTTACCGTAACTGTGTGCCGCATTGTTCAACCTTCTCTAAACCCGTCTATTGTAGGTCAGATATAATGATCCAAACTATTTACAAAAGACATAGTGCCGCCTTTTCACATAATTATACAAGACATAGTGTTGATCCCGCCTTTTCACATAATTATACAAGACATAGTGTCGATCCTGCCTTTTCACATAATTATACAAGACATAGTGTCGATCCTGCCTTTTCACATAATTATACAAGACATAGTGTCGATCCCGCCTTTTCACATAATTATACAAGACATAGTGTCGATACCGCCTTTTCACATAATTATACAAGACATAGTGTCGATCCCGCCTTTTCACATAATTATACAAGACATAGTGTCGATCCTGCCTTTTCACATAATTATACAAGACATAGTGTCGATCCTGCCTTTTCACATAATTATACAAGACATAGTGCCGCCTTTTCACATAATTATACAAGACATAGTGTTGATCCTGCCTTTTCACATAATTATACAAGACATAGTGTCAATCCCGCCTTTTCACATAATTATACAAGACATAGTGTCGATTCTGCCTTTTCACATAATTATACAAGACATAGTGTCGATTCTGCCTTTTCACATAATTATACAAGACATAGTGTCGATTCTGCCTTTTCACATAATTATACAAGACATAGTGTCGATCCCGCCTTTTCACATAATTATACAAGACATAGTGTCGATCCTGCCTTTTCACATAATTATACAAGACATAGTGTCGATCCTGCCTTTTCACATAATTATACAAGACATAGTGTCGATCCCGCCTTTTCACATAATTATACAAGACATAGTGCCGCCTTTTCACATAATTATACAAGACATAGTGTCGATCCTGCCTTTTGACATAATTATACAAGACATGTGTCGATTCTGCCTTTTGACATAATTATACAAGACATAGTGTCGATACCGCCTTTTCACATAATTATACAAGACATAGTGCCGCCTTTTCACATAATTATACAAGACATAGTGTCGATCCTGCCTTTTCACATAATTATACAAGACATAGTGTCGATTCTGCCTTTTCACATAATTATACAAGACATAGTGTCGATTCTGCCTTTTCACATAATTATACAAGACATAGTGTCGATACCGCCTTTTCACATAATTATACAAGACATAGTGTCGATACCGCCTTTTCACATAATTATACAAGACATAGTGTCGATACCGCCTTTTCACATAATTATACAAGACATAGTGTCGATACCGCCTTTTCACATAATTATACAAGACATAGTGTCGATCCCGCCTTTTCACAACGTATCAATATACAGAACAGGTGTCAATTACCAATCGTTTTACACAGATGGGTAACTCTCTTATTCTATTGCCATTCTTTGAATAGCTGTGGATAAAAATACCCATCCCTCAGATTTGTTTTGCATATTCTTTATCTTGACCACAGCAATTGCCAAAACCTGGTTAAATATTTACATGTATACCAAGCCCAATTTGGATGGGGAGAAATATAGTTTGAAGAAAAGAAAACTCTACACAGAAATAAGCACTAATGGGTGTTAAGGAGTTCAGTGGAAAACGTTTACCTTGTATTGATCTACTCTGATCAGTAGCCGTATCATCATGCACATGTGCAATTTCTGAATATGTTTTATTCAAATCCAAATTTTTAGGTTGATCAAATCTATGATAAATAACAAAAAAAATGTGTTAACTTTATACCCTATTTTAAGTTACCTGTTTATAATAATTATGAATGTGATGTAGAGTTTATAATATCAATGTGATGTTTAGCATTTACGAGTTGTAACATGTCTATATTTATAATACAGCAAAAAACCTAGAAATCAATTCTGTCTTATTGTCCATGAATTACAAATTGTTTTAATATAATGCATAATTATTCTTGTAATTTAAAAAAAAATGAAGAAAAAATGCATTTAGAAATTTAAAGAAAAATCAATTTACCATTTTTCAATTAGTATTTTATTCCTTTTCAATGAAAAAGTTACCTGTGCTGACTACAGATAAATTGTACATATTAAATAAAGATGACTTTCTCCCATCAAAACAATGTGGAAGCACAGATCAGTGGGAGTCCAATCAATTATTTTTAAAGAATGTCAGTTTCAATAAGAGAGAAGTCAGTTTTAAACTTATATCTATTTATTTGTTGAGGAATTGAGGCAAACGGCGGAACATTTTCAAGATATTAAACAGGTATTCATCACAAACTGAACACTGCAGAGACAACATTGTGCCACTGTGTAGATTTGTATTATCAGTGTCATCCTAGCGTCAGCATAGCTCTATGGCTAAAACATATTTAGGCAGAATTTATTACCTTCCAGTTATAACTCTTTGTTTTCTGAAGGGACTTCTGACTCTTGACCTTGAAACTGATCTTGACCTTAGACGCCTTCTTTCATAACTTCTGTCTCTTGTTCTTGAAATTGATCTTAATCTTGAATGCCTTCTTTCATAACTTCTGTCTCTTGACCTTGAAACTGATCTTGACCTTGGACGCCTTCTTTCAGGACTTCTGTCCCTTGAACTTGAAACTGATCTTGACCTTGGACGCCTTCTTTCAACACTTCTGTCTCTTGACCTTGAAACTGATCTTGACCTTGGACGCCTTCTTTCATAACTTCCGTCTCTTGACCTTGAAATTGATCTTGAATGCCTTCTTTCAGGACTTCTGTCTCTTGAACTTGATACTGATCTTGACCTCGAACGCCGTCCTTCATATCTTCTGTCTCTTATTCTTGAAACTGATCTTGACCTTGAACGCCTTCTTCCAAAACTTCTGTCTCTTGACCTTGAAACTGATCTTGACCTTGGACGCCTTCTTTCATAACTTCTGTCTCTTGACCTTGAAACTGATCTTGACCTTGAACGTCTTCTTTCATAGTCTTTGTCTCTTGACCTTGAGACTGATCTTGACCTTGGACGCCTTCTTTCATAACTTCTGTCTCTTGACCTTGAAACTGATCTTGACCTTGGACGTCTTCTTTCATAGTCTCTGTCTCTTGACCTTGATACTGATCTTGACCGTTCTCTGCTATAACTTCTGTATCTTGTCTTCAATCCAGATTTGAGTTTTTTGTTACCTCTGTCTCTTGACCTTGATCTATATCTTCTGTCAAGACTTCTGTCTCTTGATCTTGAAACTGACCTTGAACCTGATAATGATCGCTCACGCCGCTTTTTGCCTCGTGCTACAATATTCCATATTTGCATACATTAACATGATCGGATAGAACACTCCATTAAAATTAGGATTTGATTACAAGTACACTAAAACAATGCAAGGTAAACTTTTCCACTGGCTAATAACTTTACTAATGTAGGGTTACATGCAAAACCCAGATTTTATTATTGATTGTATATCTATGAAGTACTTGTATTTTAGATCCGATATTTATCAAGTACTTGTATTTTAGATCCGATATTTATCAAGTACTTGTATTTTAGATCCGATATTTATCAAGTACTTGCATTTTAGATCAACCATTTATCAAGTACTTGTATTTTAGATCAACCATTTATCAAGTACTTGTATTTTAGATCAACCATTTATCAAGTACTTGTATTTTAAATCAAATATGTATCAAGTACTTGTATTTTAGATCAACCATTTATCAAGTACTTGTATTTTAGATCAAATATTTATCAAGTACTTGTATTTTAGATCAACCATTTATCAAGTACTTGTATTTTAGATCAACCAATTATCAAGTACTTGTATTTTAGATCAAATATTTATCAAGTACTTGTATTTTAGATCAGACATTTATCAAGTACTTGTATTTTAGATCAACCATTTATCAAGTACTTGTATTTTAGATCAAATATTTATCAAGTACTTGTATTTTAGATCAAATATTTATCAAGTACTAGTATTTTAGATCAACCATTTATCAAGTACTTATATTTTAGATCAACCATTTATCAAGTACTTGTATTTTAGATCAGATGCTCATATTTTAGATCCGATGTTTATCAATAACTCGTATTTTAGGTTGGATATTTATCAAGAACTTGTATTTTAGATCAGATGTGATCAAGTACTTGTACTTTAGATCAGTTGTTTATCAAGTACTTGTATTTTAGATCAGACATTTATCAAGTACTTGTATTTTAGATCAGACATTTATCAAGTACTTGTATTTTAGATCAGACATTTATCAAGTACTTGCATTTTAGATCCGTTGTTTATCAAGTACTTGTATTTTAGATCAGACGTTTATCAAGTACTTGTATTTTAGATCCGTTGTTTATCAAGTACTTGTATTTTAGATCAGACGTTTATCAAGTACTTGTATTTTAGATCAGTTGTTTATAACGTACTTGTATTTTAGATCAGATTTGATCAAGTGCTTGTATTTTAGATCAGACATTTATCAAGTACTTGTATTTTAGATCAACTATTTATCAAGTATTTGTATTTTAGATCAACTATTTATCAAGTACTTGTATTTTAGATCAGATATGATCAAGTACTTGTATTTTAGATCAGACATTTATCAAGTACTTGTATTTTAAATCAGATATTTATCAAGTACTTGTATTTTAGATCAGTTGTTTATCAAGTACTTGTATTTTAGATCAGACATTTATCAAGCACTTGTATTTTAGATCAACTATTTATCAAGTACTTGTATTTTAGATCAGACATTTATCAAGTACTTGTATTTTAGATCAACTATTTATCAAGTACTTGTATTTTAGATCCGTTGTTTATCAAGTACTTGTATTTTAGATCAGATATGATCAAGTACTTGTATTTTAGATCAGACATTTATCAAGTACTTGTATTTTAGATCAACTATTTATCAAGTACTTGCATTTTCGATTAGACGTTTATCAAGTACTTGTTTTTTAGATCAGACATTTATCAAGTACTTGTATTTTAGATCAACTATTTATCAAGTACTTGCATTTTCGATTAGACATTTATCAAGTACTTGTATTTTAGATCAACTATTTATCAAGTACTTGTATTTTAGATCCGTTGTTTATCAAGTACTTGTATTTTAGATCAGATATGATCAAGTACTTGTATTTTAGATCAGACATTTATCAAGTACTTGTATTTTAGATCAACTATTTATCAAGTACTTGCATTTTCGATTAGACGTTTATCAAGTACTTGTTTTTTAGATCAGACATTTATCAAGTACTTGTATTTTAAATAAGATATGATCAAGTACTTGTATTTTAGATCAGATGCTCATATTTTAGATCTGATGTTTATCAAGAACTCATATTTTAGATCCGATGTTTATCAATGAGTCATATTTAAGATCCGATGTTTATCAATTAAAATTTTTTGACAAGGTATACCCAATATGGCATAGTTGCTTAGTTCAAGCAAAAGTTTGGCAAAGATACAGACACAAATATTTGGCAAAGTTTGGCCCATATATGCCTATAAAATGGCAAGATTAGGTCAAAGTATGATCAACAAAATAAGAAAGTTTGGTTAAGGTGCATGCACATAACAATAAGGCAAAATTAGGTCAAGTTTATAATGACCATAAAATGCGGCAAGTTTGGTAAACATGTACATATAAAATATGACAAAGTGTGGTCAAGACATGCATATAAAATATGACAAAGTGTGGTCAAGACATGCATATAAAATATGACAAAGTTTGGTTAAGGCATGCACATGTGTAGAAAGCCAAAGATTCAACCAGGTAGAGGTCTTTCAAGGATGGTGACAGAGCAAATGTTAAAAAATTTGGTGAATAACCAGTCAACACTATAGACAATACAGGGCTTGTTGTTTAACCATGCCTACATAAAATGAAAAATTGTTTACTTACCCTTACTGTACAGAAGATCCGTATCACCATACACTTCTTCGTCGAAGTCCATCAATTCCTCATCAGACATTATACCCATCATTTCACATGCCACCATTTGCTCGTCCTCTTCTTCAAGTTCCAGAGCTTCCAGTTCATCATACTTCATAAGAAAAACCATAAACAGTTATTTCATGCATTTTTGGTTTAAAGTGTAAACAATTAAAGGGTTTGACAGAATGATTGGTTTGATGGTGAAAGAACAGACCATATACAGGACAAATTTTGTAATTATATTTTTTGCACTCGACTGAGGCAGTCTTACTGCGTTGTCTTTTGGTTTATACCTGCCTAACAAGGAAGAGACAGAAAGTCTGTGTGATACAAGGTATACAGGCACCCTGCTCTTTCTGAAATGACCCCTTTTATTTATGTTTGAACCAGTCTCCAGGAAAACCTGCTATTTTGACAAAAAAAATGATTTTGAGATTTTTTATTATTTAAAAGAGTAATCTTAATAAAGCAAAATGCAAAAGAAATTTTGTTAGTATCTTGATTTTTAAAAAGTAACAGCTGTTTTGTTGAGGCCCTATTCAGACCCTTTTTGTGTGACGTTTGAAGATCCTATGGCAAAGCACTTTGATTAATTGCAGGGAAACCATTTGATCTACCGACCAACCAACCAACCTATCGACCGACCAACAGACTGACCGTCATGTGCAAAGCAATATACCCCTCATCACAGATGGGAGGCATAATTAGTATTAACTAACAATCTTCAAAGTGTACAACTTACATCAATCAGACATCCGTCAAGTGTCTCATCCTGAAATGTTAGCGTCTCATCCTGAAAGGTTATAATCATTAAATAATTAAATAAAATGTAACAAGAGGGATGCAGAGATTCCATTCAACACTTGAAATGCCCCTTCCACCCATGACAATTCTAAAGACACATTTGAGCTAAAATATTGATATAAGAATGGTTAAATTATTTCATTGTTTACATTTTTTTGTCAAATTGTGTAATAATCCAACAATCAAGGTATAAAAACCATGACATTTAAACAAGAGGGCCCAAAGGGCCCTAGGTCGCTCACCTGTTGTAGCAGTACTTGCAAGACCTGTGATTTGACCCAGTGACCTAGTTCTTGGCCCAATATGACACAATATCACACTTGACCTAGATTTTGGTTAGATGATCACTCTGACCAAGTTTCATAAGGATTAAGCTAAAAGTGTGACCTACATAGTGACTACACAAGGGTTTTTCTATGATTTGACCTTGTGACCTAGTTTTTTACCCTAGATGACCCAATTTCAAACATGACCTAGATTTTGTTGCGATGATCATTGTGACCAAGTTTCATAAAGATTAGGTCAAAATGGTGACCTCTAGTTACTACAGAAGGTTTTTCTATGATTAGACCTTGTGACCTTGTTTTTGACCCCGGATGACCCAATATCAGACTTGACCTAGATTTTGTTGAGATTTCATTGTAACAAAGTTTCATAAAGATTAGGTCAAAATTGTGACCTCTAGTGACTACACAAGGTTTTTCTATGATTTGACCTTGTGACCTAGTTTTTGACCCCGGATAACCCAATATCAAACTTGACCTAGATTTTGTTGTGATGAGAATTGTGACCAAGTTTCATAAAGATTAGGTCAAAATTGTGACCTCTAGTGACTACACAAGGTTTTCTATGATTTGACCTTGTGACCTAGTTTTTGACCCCAGATGACCCAATATCGAACTTGACCTAGACTTTGTTGATATGATCATTGTGACCAAGTTTCATAATGATTAGACCAAAATTGTGACCTCTAGTGTCTACACAAGCAAATTGTTGACGGACGACAGACAAAGAGTGATCACAAAAGCTCACTTTGTCACGGTGGAAACCTTGTCCATAATAACTAGCAAAGTTAATCAAGGGTAATAATTCTGTTGAAATGTTGGATAATGTTTCTGGCCTTGACAATGTATGGTGTTTATGATGGTAAAAAAGTATGCCAAGTTTGAAAGCAACACATACATGAACTTTTAAAATATTTGAGTTTCAACAACTAACTTGAAAGTTTTAGTTCACATTGATGGACAGACAGGAAAAACAACTTAAATCACAATTGATCAATAATGTCAATTTATTGGTTTGTTTGTTTCATTCAGATGATTGTATCCCATTTTTTCAACCGTTGTTTAAGTCATATATATTGACTTAAAGATATTCCTGGCCCATATTTTACATCAATGAACGACAAAAAACACATTTCAAACAGTTAATTCATCACTTAATAGGCAGAATGAAACAATAAAATCAAAAGAAAATTGCTTGCAAGTAACAGAAAAAATAATTTAAATATTCGTAAAATTAAAAAAACTGGCAGTTTTTTTAAGTGGCGGAAATTGCCGAGGTAACACGACGAGGCTCCGGACATTACCGATTCGAGAATCATGTGACCCACGGAACATGAATATTAATGAGATTTCATACACAACAAAAATGGCGGATGATCTGACAACAAAAAGCCAGTTGTGACGGAATCTGCTAAGAAAAGACAGAACCATGCTTATATGCGGGACATTGGTAAGGCCTATGTCCATATCGGGAGATGATTTATTTGATGGAAACACTGGAAAAGTCGATTGTCGCTGAAGTCCGACGCGAACTTCGTCAAGGATCTCTGATAATAATTTGACAGTGACAGGTAGCGAAAACAAAATTCGTCTTATTTAAATTGTGAGATGCATGTCCGGTATCAACGTAACGGCTCATATGTATATATTTGTTTACTTCAGCAATATTGTACTATACAAGTGCTCTATATATACATGTATCGCTTTGAAAATTGCACGAACCAGTGCCGTCCTTGGCAATTTCGTACCCGACGCTTGATCACTGATCAGACTCTTCATCTCATGGACTTCAAATTTCTCAATTCACTTGTTTTTTCGAACTAAGTTTTTTTATAAATTTATTACAACCTGACTGTATGTTTATTCATGGAATTATATGTGATTATTCATTTATGTCCATGGTTTATTTAAGGAATGCCTTTATTTAAGACTGAGATAAAATTCAGGCCTCAACAAATATTTTAAAAAGCACTCGTCCTGCAATATTGACAAAGAAGAAAACCCCAAAACCTTACTAGTCCTGCTATATAAATAAAGAAGGAAGATATTGTGCAGGACGAGCAGACGAGTGGATTCATTGAGGCCTGAAATTGTCATGTAAATTTCTTTTGATTATAAAATATGAAGTGGCTAGATGTCCGGTAACCGGACATCTGGAGTCTGGAGGTCCGGTAACCAGACGTCTAGACAATGCTTGTAGGACAGGCTAGAGGTCCATTAATTGATTTCAAATTAATAATTTAATTATTTATGTTGTCATATTTTAAACACAAAATGTCATTTTTATACTAACTCATTTTAAGATAATTTCTTGATGGATGGGTTGATCTTGCATATAACTTTATTGAGACATTTGCAGAGTTTGTTGTACTGTCGGCGTGTCTGTGTAAAAGTGACCCAAATACTATGTGTGGTACCCCTCTAGACTTTAAGTCCTTCTAAACGTGTATTAGTTCTCGCATCACTTGTTGTCCAACACAGATTAATATTTTGTGTTTACGTGTAGGCCTAAAGAAATCACTATTATTCACAGTCAATGAATATCAACATTTCTGTCAAATACTATTAAACCTGTACAACTAGGTAAACACTTGTTTATGTCATGGAAATTCTTGACACAACATAAAATATGTGGTTTATACATATGAAATAAGTTACCGGACCTCTAGCCTGTACTACAAGTACAAGCATTGTCTTTAGATCCGGTAATCGGATCTCTAGCCACTTCCTATAAAATATGAAAACAAATCGCCATATGATATAGGCCTATTATCAGTAACAGGATTCTGAAGAACATTCATATATTTCAGACTTGATGAGCAACTATTGAGCAAATTGTTACTACTACCCTGACTCTGAGTCATCTATTCCAACAGTTCAAGCAGTCATCCTGTTCCATGTGGCCTTCAAAACCTAACACAGGCAACACCAGGTTCAATGGCTTATAAAACTACAGTAGGACAGGCACTATGTAACCTGCCTGTATCAGAAATATCTCCTGCATTAGACAGAAGTTGGTCATAACTTGGTGGTTCATAAAAGCTGGAACCGAATAGTTATTCATCCCAGATAAAAGGTATTTATTTGTTGTTTGTTTCATTCGAAGGTTGCATAATTGGTCAATTGGATAAAATGTATCCTTAATTATAATGTGTTTGAATGTTATATGTTAAATCGACTAATTATGACCCAACCCATCTTTGAAGAGGGTGTATAATATTATATTGCTTTGCACATGACGATCAGTCGGTCGGTAGACCAAATTGTTTTTCCATTAAATAACCTAAGAACGCTCTGGTGAGTGTGACCTTCACCATTTCTGACTATGGGGGCATATGTGTCTCTTGTGTTATTTTAATTTTCCAACACATTATGTTTAAGAGAAAAATGTCCATGTGTACTGGCTTCATAAATGGATAAGAAATATTTCACAATTTTATGTTCCACTGGTACCTTTAAAGTGAATTCAGCAACTTCTCCACATGTGGAGAAAAATTCAACCAGGAATCCACAACCTCCACATGTGGAGGAAAATGAACATTTATGTCATGGAAGTGTATGACCTGTCGCTTCTGGAATCGAACCAGCACTTATGGGTTTGGATTTCATCTCACTAACCTAGCCTAGGGACCACTGAAAGAGTTCTTATTCTAGCTTTCCTCTAACGACAATATCATAATGATTACAAACTTAATTTACATCAATTGATGGAAACTGCATTACAATAGCATTATGTGACATTGTTTTTCCTCCACAATCCACATGTGGAGAAGTTGCTGATACAGAATATATTGAAAAGATCATACCAAATATTCTTTTTCAGAGACAAGTCAGAAATGTCGGATGAAGAAACAATCCAGTCTGATGAAAGCAGTTCAGGGTAATGACGTTCATTCCACCACAGTTCATTCTTACTTTGCTAAGTTATCTCAATTATAAATGTTCAGTTCAAATAAATAAAGACTTCAAAATAGAAGTTACCTTATTAGATAAGTGTTAAATATCACAATCTTGAACATGTTGCTATGAAAATATCATATGTTGTTTGAGCTGGGTCATTCAGCATGGGCATTCCGATGATCAGCCCCAGACTGATTGGTCTAATAGCTGAATGATTCAGCTTCTGAAATTCTGCATGCTGAAATCGGTTCGTTCGACAGCTGGGTCTTGGGCGGATCATATTCTGGTATGTGTGTTGGGCATTGTGCCTTTTATGTTTTTGTTCTCGGCTGGTTAGATTGAGTGTTACCAGTGTCTGACTTTTTGCCTTCCAGGTTAAATACTGATTTTCAATTTCTGGTAGAAAGTGTTTTTGTCTGAAAGTCATGGAAACGTTAAGTTATGAATAAGGTCATGGAAACTTGAATTTTACATTACATATGTTGCTATTTTAGTCTCATAATTACGGAAACATTAATTGAGAAATTCTTTTTGGTGTTGTTTTCAGTGTTTCCATTGATATCACTCTACATGAATCTAACTATGATGATTGGATGATGCTGAGTATGAACCTAGTTTTGTCTTGTCAGCAAATCTGTAAGTATAAGTGTCTGTAATGTATTGGGGGTCATATTGTTAACAATGTCTCAGACGTTTATGTAACGGTTAGAATTCTTGAGTCAATTGTCCACCAGTTCTAACTTGCTCTACAACAAACAACTGAATACTTCTCTACTTGTTAAAGACGTGCATGTAATCTATGTGATAAAACACAATAACATGTCTGCCAAGCATTCAAAAGCATAAAGTGACAAGTTAATGCTCTGTCGATGTGCATATCATGTACTGAAAATTTTTTTGATATTGTATTAACCTCAACCTTTCATGATAGTAGATCTGCTGCTCTATCAGATACACTTTGATAGGTCCAAGTGAAGTTGATACTCAAAACAATGTATACACGTTTGAAAATATGTTTAGCTCACTCTATCATGATGGACAGTTCTATATTTTTGGTTGAAAAAAACCCCAGAATTTTGTTAGTGGACTAGAGATATAGTGAATCATTTCTGGTTTTCATGCAAAGAATCAAACAGATGCATACAATTTGTGGTAATGGTTTATTATTTTCCTTTACTAAATCCAATGTTTGCACAGGCCTTTAAAAGTCCTTGAATTTGGTTCAAACTTTGAAAAGTACTTGAAGTGCTACCTTAAAATGTATAAATGGTACTTGAATTCAACTGATAATCCTTGAATTCAGACAAATGGCTTTGAATATCCATTGAAGTTTATGGATGTTGACAAAATGGCACATCATCTGTGTAAAAAATGATCCAGACACTCTTTTTTCTCAAAAATTTAATGTACAGAAATGTATGGGTGCAAATGTCACTGGAAATTAATCGTAATATTAAATTGAAACCAATAAGGTATTCTTGTGTGTGATGTCACTAGAAAAAGTGTCTAAAATTGCAGTGCATAATGACATTTTTGTACCATTGAACCTTTGTAAATGTTTGAGAAAATGCCTTGAAAATACATATTTTGTCTTGAAAAAATCCTTGGATAGTCCTTGAATTTTGGTGAGAGAATTTTGCAGGAACCATCAAATCATTCTGTAGTTTGTTCTGTATGTTCCACACTTGATTCAGTTAAGTTTATCTTGCTTATATAATTTGTATGCAAATGTTTTTTTTTTCATATTTCAGCAGATTTTGAATACATACAACTATTGCTCTAAAAGGCTCTTATATTCTCCACCTGTATTCAGATGTAGGAACCTTCTGGCTGCTGTATACCTTAATATGAATCTGGATAGAGAATGTATTATCGATGAAGATGGGATACAAAGGTATGATTCATCATTGTAATCATCAACTGTCTAAATAACTGCAAAAACAGGATCATGATTATTGCAGTCTTCCTATAGTGTCAATTTAATTGTATTATTGTCATCAGGAAGCAAAACTATTTTAAAGTATAATTCTAGGGATCACAAATACACCAGCATAAGTTAAATCATGTGCTGTACCAAGCTTAGTGTTTGATCCCTAGCTAATTTAGAGGGGGGGACCCAGCATGCACCCCTAAAATCTGTGGAGTCTATGCAATTTGTCATATTTTGAATGTAACAACATTTTTGCTCGCTTGGGTGGTTATCTATTTATTCCCCTATTTATGGATATAATGAACTACATGTAAGTGTGGCTCAGTTGGCGTTTGTGTGCTGGCTGTGCTTTTCAATGATCTTTTTGAAACTCTCACGTACATAATGTAGGTTTCAGTACTATTGTTAATTGCATTGACATGTTCAAGGTCTGATCAGTCAAGATGTGTCGAAAATCTGGTAAAGAAATGTCAAGATAGAATCTACATGCGCATGAAAATGTCTGACAATTGATAAAATTCTAGTAAATGTAATGAATAAGATTGGCTTGAATTTGTAATAAACCTGCCCAATTGCATTCAAAAGACAGTATGTACACACAAGAATGCTGCAGATATAACCAGCGTTTTCAAAAATCCCCGGGAAACCAAAACCCCTCTAGTTGCTGGATCTCCACTTCACAAACAAAAGTGATGCCATCGAAGGGTATGCTGTTCAGATAAGCATTGCATTTTTCTAGGTGACTTCGACATGTATATATCAAGTCAATTAGTGTAATCTGGGCTATGCTGCTAAAATATGAGTAATTATTTTTCTTGCTTGCTTTGCTAGCATTAGGAACATCTTCAATGAATCTTATCAAGGGGACAACAGGGGCGGATCCAGGATTTGGCGTTAGGGGGGGCGTACATTCATGTATTGATACCCCCCCCCTCAAGAAAATGTGCGAGCGAAGCGAGCTAGAAAAACAATATATCTCTGAGAAGCATTCCACACAATTTCGTGATTAAATTATTGTGAGAGCAAGGCGAGTAAGAATATATGCATTAATTATTTGAACAGCATATCCCTCAAACTCATTCCCTACTTGAAAAAAATAACTTATAGTGGTTGTGCGAACGTAGCGAGCAAGAAAAAATGCAATTATCTATTTCAGCTTCATACACCACATTCTTATTACTTGGTAATATTCACTGATGCAGTAATTGTCAGAATTAGAAAAAAAATCAGTGTTTGTCTGAGCAGCATACCCAAACAACTCAATAGTAAATCAAAAGCTTTCATTGAATTTACGTTGTTCTTCATCGAGCGAAGCGAGCTAGAAAAATCGTTGTTTATATGAACAGCATAGTCAGGACTAACGATAATCGACTTAATAATATTCACTGATATATAGCTGCTGTGAATTCGTCACGAAAAAAGGCAATGTCTATCTGAGCAGCTTACCCTGCGAACTCCAGGGCTTCAGTTTTGTTTAAGTGGAAATGTGAAGTACTTGGGATTCAGCGACTAGGGAGTCCACGGGCCAGTGGCTTTCTACCTCGTGACTTTTTAAATATAACCACGTCAGCTGCATTCTGAGGTATCTTATTTTTAATGAAAAGGACAGGTTTATTAGAAAATAAAGCCAACTCTATTAATATGTTATGTCTTGTCGGACATTTTTAATGTGCAACAATCTCGGCATTTCTGTAGCCGATGTTTGGCACCATGCTACCAATCAGTCCGATATCTTGTTTTTGCATACAGCATTAAGTTCACTTTAAAATCCATAAATTGATTATTGTTTAAAAATTGCATATCTATATTGTTATTACATCCAAAATATGAGAAATTACCTAGGTTCAGGCGATTTTAGGGGGGGCGTACGCCGGGTCCGCCCCCCTTGGATCCGCCTATGGACAATGAGTTTTATTTTGGGTAGTTACCTGAGAAAACTATGATGTTTTCCCAGTGAATATTCCAGAGTAATGTGGGGCATGTTACTCAGATAATCAATGCATTAAGTCTTGCTAATTCGCTTGCAGTCACACTATCATTGTATCAATTTATGTTATCTAGTATCGAACGTGTATGTGGGGCATGCTGCTCAAATAATAATGCATTTTTTCTTCCTCGCATAATCATTTTTCTAAAAGATAGAGAATGAGGTTGTATGACATACTGCTCAGATAAACAGTTTTTTTCTAGCACGCTTTCTTGGGGGGGGGGGGGGTGAGTTAAATACATGTACAAGTGATCCCTCCCCCTCAACACCTTATCCTGTATCCGCTCCTGTTGATGAGTCGGGTACCCATCTCTTTACCCAAACATTGTGAATTTTAGCCCTGCAATAGTGTTTTAGCCTCAAACTAAAAGTTATAATCATATGAAGTGATTGATAATCCACTGACCATGATCCCAGGTGTGAAGGTTAATGACACAACAAAGGTTTCCTATGAAAAATTAAATAAAGGCTTGAAAAGCAAACCTTTAACTTATTTAGGTGTCACTCGAATAGTTCTCAACAAACACATATCGGACATAATCCCATTCACTGCTTAGCTAACAGTGACTGATTTGTATGTTACATAAACCGATACTGTATTACAACATTTCAGGTTACAAAGGGTATGGAATAAGAAAAGTGGGAGGTGGACAGTACATGCAAAGAAGGTACTGAAAACATACGAATATGCTCATGGCATTTTGAACAGAGACTGAGTGCTGAAAAATGACGAAACTGGCATTAATGACTTAAGGCCGATTTTGACACACCTTGCTCCAGAAGAGCCAAACTCTACCAAATAAATCATGTAGGAAAGTGTTTTTGTGAAATTTTGAACTTTGCTAAAATGACTATGTAACATTTGCTGGGTCCATAGGTGTGAAAACTTGGCCAATGTCCATGGGTATCTGAAAGAGTTAAAGTATGTCTTAGTTCTTACACTTTTGATTCAGGTACACATTATAATTAGATGACATGTATATATTGTTTCTAACATGCATTAGACTTTGCTTGATGTAAGACTATGTTCTTGTAGATTATATCTGACAGAGGTATTAAAGTTATGCATGTACATGCAATCAATATTTGTACCATGCTAACCATACCAATTAGTAATTCTCGCTGTAAAACTTTTACTTTTCAGGAGGGATAGATTTATGTTTATTTTGAGGTCGAACTCTACTATGAAATATAATCTCCTGCTATTAATTAACCTTCCAATACACCTAGAGTATTCCAGCATTTTATTTGTAATCCAC
Source organism: Spisula solida (assembly GCA_947247005.1). Classification (NCBI taxonomy): domain Eukaryota; kingdom Metazoa; phylum Mollusca; class Bivalvia; order Venerida; family Mactridae; genus Spisula; species Spisula solida. The sequence goes on from OX365946.1 coordinate 17,997,259, forward strand.
AACGAAATTTCATTTTCAAGAATTCCACGGAATTTGATGCCTGCAAAAATAGGTTGTTTTACAGTATTAGTAAGTGTATTTGCGCAGTGTTTATTTGTAAAAAACATATCAGTGGATGTGTACGAGTCTTATCAGTTGGCGAGTGCTATCAGTGTTCATTATGTATGAGTGCTATTGGTGTACGATTTGTATGAGTGCTATCAGTGTACGATATGTATGAGTGCTATCAGTGTACGATATGTATGAGTGCTACCAGTGTTCATTATGTATGAGTGCTATCAGTGTACGATTTGTATGAGTGCTATCAGTGTATGATATGTATGAGTGCTATCAGTGTACGATATGTATGAGTGCTATCAGTGTACGATATGTATGAGTGCTATCAGTGTACGATATGTATGAGTACTATCAGTGTTCATTATGTATGAGTGCTATCGGTGTACGATTTGTATGAGTGCTATCAGTGTATGATATGTATGAGTGCTATCGGTGTACGATTTGTATGAGTGCTATCAGTGTACGATATGTATGAGTGCTATCAGTGTACGATATGTATGAGTGCTATCAGTGTATGAGTGCTATCAGTGTATGATATGTATGAGTGCTATCAGTGTATGATATGTATGAGTGTTATCAGTGTACTATGTGTATGAGTGACATCAGTGTATGATGTGTATGACTATGAGTGATATCAGTGTATGACTATCAGTGCTATCAGTGTATGTTATGTATGAGTACTATCAGTGTATGTGTGATATCAGTGTATGACTATGAGTGATATCAGTGTATGTTATGTATGAGTGCTATCAGTGTATGTGTGATATCAGTGTATGACTATGAGTGATATCAGTGTATGTTATGTATGAGTACTATCAGTGTATGTGTGATATCAGTGTATGACTATGAGTGATATCAGTGTATGATATGTATGAGTGCTATCAGTGTATGACTATGAGTGATATCAGTGTATGATATGTATGAGTGATATCAGTGTATACGTGATATCAGTGTATGAGTGCTATCAGTGTATAAGTGATATCAGTGTATTATGTGTATGAGTGATATCAGTGTATGATGTGTATGGCTATGAGTGATATCAGTGCATGATGTTTATGACTATGAGTGATATCAGTGTATAATGTGTATGACTATGAGTGATATCAGTGTATGATATGTTTTAGTTCTATTAGTGGATGTGTACGATTGCTTTCAGTGAATGTGTATGAAATTCATGTCGTCCATCATTTCAAGTCATGCTTATTTTCTTTAGTATGTTTGAGAATTGCATTTTCCTTTTTATGCATATACTTATTTATAGAATATTATAGATTATGACCAATGAATCTTGAGATGTTTCTATGTGCAATTGCTTGTAAATACACGTTTTGTACTATAAAATTGGTTTATATTATGATATGATTATTGTTGTACAAAGTTTGTTTCACTAATAGTACAGTCAAACATGTGTGAAAGACAACCTGCGAACAAAGACCACAATTTTATTTCTAATCAAACCATTTTCAAGGTTATTTAAAACCTGAGACTACCTTTCAATGGAGACACTTGCCGTTACAACAGATGGTCATTACACAGGTTTGACTGTATAGTTACTGAAGTTTACAAAACTGTTATGTGCAGGGGGCATATGTCCGTATAAACCACATTACATGGAAATGGTCTGTAAAGATAATCAAAAGCATCAGGAATTAAGGTTACCAGGTACAGGGGTGTCAATTTTCCTGATTTATCCAGAATTCCGAATTTATCATTCCTGAAAGAGCAATGGTTTCTGGCCAAAATAAAGTTATTTGATCAAAATATTTCAAGAAATAGCAAAGTTATGGTAGATTAAGTCTGCTCTGAAGAATTTTCTGCAATACGATCTGAGTTAATTATGTAACAATGTCATCAAGGCCTCTTGTTTGACAAAAATGGTTGGCCGCATATGATTTTCCTGATCTTAAATTTGGTCCCATTGACACCCCTGCAGGTATAATTCCATAGAAAACTGGTAGAATACATTAATATTTCGATAATGCATTTTGATTTATATTTTGTCTGCCATAAATTATAATGACTATCTTAAAGGACTATTTTCTCGTCTTGTGGATTAACACAATAAACACCATAGAAAATGTCAGAATTGAACTAGGAAAAAGTAACAGTACACAACAATTTTATCATTCACACAAATTTGTATTTCAGAGAGAACAAATATTTTTTACATAAAATTCACTCACAATCGCTACTTCATTGTATTCAAACAATTTCCTGATGGTAATTTATCTTACACAAATACAAATGCAACATATCCAAAGAAATAAAGCTCATTTGGTATTAAGAAAACTAAGTACACTACAAAGGCAATGCATTTAGGAATTTTAGATATAAAAACATAATCACCAACTGTCATTAGGTTAAAATTTACCACAGATAGATAAAGCATGAACTAACATCAAGGTTCGCATAGGCCTTGAAAGGTCCTGGAATTTAGTTTCAACCTTGACAAGTACTTGAAAAAAATTTTAAGTGCTGCCTTGAAAAAATGGTACTTGAATTTAAGGGGAAAACCTTAAACATAGGCAAACAGCCTTGAATATACAAATATGTATAGAAGTGTATGTATGTCATAATGACACAATATCCGCATAACAAATGATGCAGAAACAGTCTTTTTCTTGAAAATTAAAATTGTGTAAATGTATAATTGCGAGTGTGAGACATGAAGTGCTAAGCAGCAGTTATGATCAAAAATAATTTTCATTTATCCGACACAACGAGTCTAAATTGTTCAGTTTTACCTTGGTAAATCTTTGGGAAAAGGCTTTGAAAATACAATTTCTACCATCGAAAAACCCTTGAAAAGTCCTTGAATATTGGTGTGAAAATTGTGTATCAACCATAAACATTTATCTAATGAAGTTCCACTAATTAGAATACTCTAAATTTATACTCTATACTGAGTAAGTTTTTGTCTTTATCTGAAATTTGAAAATCACAAAAACATCAGATTTTACAGTTAACACATTTGGTACTAGACCTTTGTTCTTTAAAATTATTTAATATTGATGGTTTCAAATACTAATTAATATGTACTAGACCTTTGTTCTTTAAAATTATTTAATATTGATGGTTTCAAATACTAATTAATATCTTATTAGACGCAGCAGGAAGTAATTATACAGCTGTCTCCACTTGCGAGACGGCCAAATAAATGACCATATATATTGTCAGTAGGCAGTGTGCCTGTTGACTGCCATGTTCGTCATCATAAGCCGAAATACTTCAGTGTAGCAGCCTTGTCAGTGCCAACACGGCCTTGTCAAGAATGAGTACTTGAAAATCCTGAAAATGAAGAGAAATGAAGAATGATGATCAATTTAAATCAGTAACAGTTACTTGACACTTCTGAATTCTAAGCAACCTGAACGGTGTTAGTACATGTATACACTATATAGGATACACTAGGGCCTGACCATGTCGTGCAAAAAAAGCTTATTAACCATGGCTCTTGCGAACAGTTAAAGACAATCGCATATATAAAAATATATATATATGTTGTTCAAATAAAGCAAGTAGAACTCTTGCATCTACATAAAACTAAGCATCCTTATTGTATGGGATATAGGACATGCTGGGAAATTTTTATTTCTCGACATTCTTTGAAAAGTGTATGTAGAAAGCTACACTTCTGCAAGTCCTGGAACACATGAGGCTGACAAAAAGCTGCATAACTGATTGTAGATACTCATAGTATGGCGATAGTCTGGTGTAAATGAATTACAACTGATAAATCTAGCAGCATACTTATAGAGCTTAAAAAGAAGCACAATGATGCTCTATAAACTATCCTATATGGAGATAACAGTTACATGTATTTTGTTAAATTTGAAAAATAGTAACATGTATACTTTTTGGGACATGTCTAGGTGAAACGTCAAATTCTTTCAACACATGATTTTTGTTAGCTCACCTGTCACAGGGTGAGCTTTTGTGATCACTCTTTGTTCTTCATGTGTCCACAATTACTTGTGAACACATTAGAGGACACAATTGAGCCAATCTTCATGAAACTTGGTCAGAATGTTTATCTGTATGAAATCCAGGTTTAAGTTTGAAACTGGGCATGTAGGGTCAAGAACTAGGTCACAAGGTCAAATCTTAGGAAAACCTAGTTAACACATCAGAGGACACAAGTTTGATCCAATATTAATGAAACTTGGTCAGAATGTTTATGAAACCTAGGTAAAGTTTGAAACTGGGTCATGTGGGGTGGAAAACTAGGTCACTAGGTCAATTATTTGAAAACCCCTTGTGAACCCATTAGAGGACACAAATATGGCCCAATCTTCACGAGTTTGTTAAACAACAAAGACAGGTAAGTAACATAGGGCCCATTGTGCCCCCTGTGGGGTTTTCAGACACTTTCCTGTTTTGGGCCCTCTTGTTTGGTTTTCAGACACTTTCCTGAGTGGTACACCTCAGAAGTGGCCGGTTCAATTACAGGCTGTCTTAAACATGTTATTGGTATCAACTAATATCATAGCTCCCTAGTTTCAGATGCTAGTTCTAGGACTGCTGGTTGACCCAGTGTCAGAATAATGTGACTGAATAATCTCCATATGACTGAAATATTGTTTGTGGGACTTACGGTAATGACAATCTTTTCTATGAACTTAAAATAGTAATGGTTAGAGGAAGCCACAAAGCTTTTTTTGTGACCTTGTTTCTTAGCCCAAGTGTTAATAATGTTTGCAGAAAATATTTGAATTAAACATATTCATAACACAAACAAACAATTGCGACCCTATTTAAACTCTTATTTCGCCGCCTCCTCAATTCCCTAGTGGTTGAGCGTTTATTCCAGTGCAGGAGGTCTCAGGTTTAATCCCTGGCTGTGTCATACCAATAGACGAAATAAAAATTGGTACCAGAAATTCCATTGCTAGACTCTCAGCATAAAAGGGAAACTGGCTTCTTTCTCTCCTACCCTTGTGGTGGTTGGCAACACCAGGAATGAGGTGTCGAGAGTGATAATGAGTTCGAATAAATTAATGTAAAAAATTAACTCGGTATTCTCAATAAAGTGACTTTAGCGTTATGTTACTTAATTTTTGCTGTACATATGTAGAGCTCTACTAACCGGGACAAGAGAAATACAGTTCTCCTTTCCATAGCTTACGCTCTTCCTGAAGGCATTTCCCGGCATTTGGTACAAAGTTACTACAAACACATCAATCAGGTACTGTCACATCTGGACCTGGATGGTTGCCACCTGGTTGCCTCTCAGCGGGCCTAATGTTGTCAACCATGACAGTTGGATTCTTCTCCAGGGCATGAAGAAGAATGCTCCGACATTAATCCACACTCATCTGGTTGTTTGCCTCCTGGATGAAAAATAAGCAATTAAGAAATATTGATAAAACATTATACAACTACCATGCTACACCCTACAAAATATAAGCATGTAAACAAATGCAGTATAACCTCTCTAGAGTGACACCATTTAGAAATCACAACATTTGGTCATACATATGCTATTGATCTTTAGAGGTAAACTTTCTAATAAATGGTTATTTCTGGAACAAAACAATTATGTTGCTTAACAGAGGTTGTTGCTCTGTGAAGGACTACTCGGAAAAGGTTGCACTGTTTATACATTACAGTAGAAATATACATAATGTTGATAATATCGCCTACAATGTTAGGAGCGGTCGTGTATAAAGGTATTATATAGCCCATGCTTTTGGATGTAGATGTCTCACGTATAACCCATGCTTTCACCACTGCTCAATTACTTTGAGCAAGAAATACACACCATTCTTCACAAAGCCAGGTGTATGTATAGATACATGAGAAGATCGAGCCGTAATCAATGTGGAGCTGTGTGTAACAGCCTACTTGAACTCAATGATCTGGGTATATACATAAAATGATAATGTCTGTCCATAGATCTCAATTGTAATTTTAGATCTTTGGTCTGTCTAAAAACAGTCTATTGAACAAAGTGAGATGTATGGCTAAAAGCTGACTTTCTTAATTCTATTATGGATAAATAATTAAATTAAACATCAAATATGTGCATTGAAGCATATCAAATCCCTGGGCAGTACTTTACAAAATACTGAAATAGTAACGTCCTGTAGAACACGTCTCAAAACAGAAAGAGATATTACCCTCATGGTGCCCTGCCTCTGTTCAACAAGGAGGACCGCTTCCTCAGCTCTTCTCGGTTCTAATCTACTGCTTGAACACAAGGGTGACGGCCCCACATTTTACATCTGGAGCCCCTTGCGCTTCTGGCACCCTGAGGCCTACAACGTCATATTCCCCTCACATGCCTCTGGGCTTGTTGACGGATTGAAGTTTCATCTTTCTGTAAACAAGCAGTCTGTTACATCATATGGATCACAATAAAAACAATTTAACTAGACACCTGTCATTGCTTAAGTTAAAGGTTTTTAGAACTCTATCAGTCTATCTTTGACAGAAATATGCATGTCAGACTCATAGATTACATGCCTTCAGATTGGTATACACGTCCGAATCAAGAACGTATGGATATCAGAATAATATTTCCACAAGATAGCGCAGCTTTGCCAAAAAATAGCTGTGGAATTTCCAACAGAACAACAGAACGGTGGGAAATGCAACCAGCGTCAGGGGCGAACGGTATTTGGTGCGAATATTCGTATATGCCGTTGTCGATGGGCGAACACTGCTCAAGTTAAATAAAAATTATACTAATGAGTAATTCATATTGATTTTTGCCACCTAGCCAGGAAATTCACATAATCTACGCATCAGCAACGCTTAGCACTAGAGGTAGAGTCTGAAAATTTCGCTTTTCTCAGAGTTTCGATAAGTTGCTGAAGTGCAAAAGATAGCAATTATAACAATTCAGGTAGTCATAAAGCGAGGAAATAATCACATTTATCCATAAGAAGTGAAGATCGGTAAAAACGTCGTACAAAGTCTTACCAAATCCATGTCAGGCTCGCCATCCGATTTAGCAGAGTTCGTTTCAGCCATTTTTGGTTGACATATGTTGACCTTTCGTGAACTTCCGGTATGCATACATTAACGATCGGTAAATGCCGTGGGCGGCTGAGTGACTTCGTAAAAGACTCGTTTATTATAAGAACGCCAGTGTATTTCTCAATGAAACTTTGTCACGGATCTAATGATAAGTAGTTTAATCAAATGTAGCAATAATCCAGGTGTTAGATATTATTTCTCAGATGGGCCAGGTATATCTTTAAACAACGGTTGAAAAATTGGGACACAATCATGACCAAACCAATCTTCCTGAGTTCCTGGAGTTGCAACTTCTTTATAGTTTTGATCATTTTCTGCTAAATCATTATAATACTTACAAAATTTGTAATTTGATAAAAAGCAGTAATACAAAAGTAACATTTATCCAGGGAAGTTAATGAAAACCAATTTTTTTTCGCAAATACTACCTGTCGCGTTTTGCTGATCGTCGTCATATACGCGACTACAAATTTTCACGTTTTTTAAGTTTCCCGCAATGTCCATATTAATTATTAAGGTTTTTAGCACTTTTGTAGCGACTTAATTTCGCAAAATTCTACCACTTGCAAACTCAGCAAAATTAAATTGCGCAAAATAATTTCTTGGTTTACAGTATTTAATATAGTCAGAAGAAAGTGGGACTGAAAAGTTATATTTTTATTGGTCTTAGATATGAGAGAGCCTAGAAATATATACCTCTTTGTATCCCATGTACTGTAACTGGTCCACATCCTCTAGAGCTATCAGCTCACTCATTGCTGGGGCATCTATAGCATGCTTTTCTTCATCCTATATGTTAAAACAAGAGTTGGCATGTTATTGCATGTTACGTGATAAAAGCAACATGAAATGCGAACAATTCCGCATATTAAAAAGGTTTTTCATAAAAGGCCTAAAAATTTCTTGGTTCCATATAAAACAAAATCCAAGAGTACAGTGTTTTATACAAAAATTTTACACTGATGCTCAAATTCTAAAATGCTTTTACAAAGTTCTTCAAAAGGGAACATATAATCATTTGTAGGAGTACATTAACTAAATCATTGTTAATAATGCAGATCCCATTTCAGCAATTTGAAGTAGTTAAAGAATTATAAGGATGTTAAATTTGAAACTGTTTTGTAATTTGATAATCGTGGTGCATAACAGCATACTAGGCTGATAAAATATTTCTGCAAAGTTTCTTAAATACAACTGAAACACTTTTGCAGAGATATGTGATGGCCAACCAATCTGAATGTCCAGTAAGCAACTCAATCTGATCACCATTTTTCCATGGGATAATATTGTTAATAAAAATATTTCAAATCACTTTTTACCAAATCATATTCCAACATATTAATGTTGATGCTTGCCTTCGACAGAGACAGTCAATAGTGCATTGTCATTCCGTGTTTTCATTGCCAGACTAGCCAATGTCCTCTGACTTGGAGGGAATTCCAACATAATGACATAAACGTATATAAATTGTATACACTCGTTATCTTTAAAATACATGGACAATCTCATATGACAGAACATTGATTTGAATAGGAATAAAATGATCTAATTTGTTTTCATCAGTCATATTAAGAATATTATGTAATCTAAGGTGATTCATACAAAAACATGTTACCTTATCCCTTCTCTCTATAGCAACAAAACTGGTAAACTGGGTAACAATAGAATATTGCTTGCTCAACTCAATAATAAAATCCTTGGTGGTCATCTTTATTATCTGTAATAAAACAAGAGATATTTGTAAAACATGTACGCCCCAAACGGCAGCCAAATAGTAATGTTTAATATCATGGCAACCTTGACCTACTGACCTCAAAATCAATAGGGGTCAACTAAGGATGGTGACCAACCTGCTTCAAATTTAAAGCTCCTGGGTGTAAACAAATTATTGAATTCTTGATTGGAAACCTTTTGGCCTATTAGTTCAGGCTATAAGGTCACAATGACCTTTGGCCTCAAAATCGAAAGGGGTTTACTACTGATGGTGACCAACATCCATTTAAAATTTGAGGATCTAAGGGTCAAGCATTCATGAGTTATCAAACGGAGTTTGTTCTTCTAACGCTTAGGTCCCACAGAGTATTTTTTGCCGTCGGTGATGTACTCCCGATTGAAATTAATGAGCATTCAGGACATCAGTAACAGATTCCTCGTGTTCTAGGGGCAGCTTTGGGGAAGTCATGAGAGAGTTTGGAGGTATCGGAAGAAATCGGGAGAACATTGCCGATGTGGAATTCCACAGTAGGACCTAGGCTTGGCTGACTGACATGTGCCAAGGAATATACAACAACATGTACAATAAGATAGATAGTGTAACAAGGTCCCAGTATTACACAATACCTCAAATGTTGTTTTTTTCAATTTTTATTCAGTTGTGTTTCAAACCACATCAATAATATAGTTGTTTGGAGTATCGTTTCCAGCCACACTAGTCAACAGTATTTCAGAGGCTACCAAGTCACATTATCCTATCATCAGTTGAACCAGCAGTTATCTGGAATTACCCTTATATGCCGAGCGCCAAGCAAGGGAGATGAACTTGTATCATTTTTAACATATTTGGTATAACATCACAGCCTGTCAAACTCGAGACCTCCCACACTGGCTGCGGACACACTACCACTATGCAATCACTGTGGATAATGCTACATCTACAAAATTGACCAGAAACTCTGGACTCACCTCATGATCTGTTCTGTCAGGGGAGAGAACTCCGTCTTCCCAATCACCAATCATAGCCTTAGCTGTTAGACGATGCAGAATCTGAAATATCAACAAGATTGAGGTCAGTTGTTACATTTTCGTAGATGTCTAACTCTTTTTATCAAGTACGGTCTAAACAAAAATTGTTTGTTTACGGCAAGCATCTATATCTACTCTGCAGTGATCCTAATAGATTTCATGGAATTAGGATATTTTTCAACATGTGTGCTAGTGTTTGATGCTATTAGATTTGCTAGTTTTTGTAAATTGAATACCTTGCAAATTCATTAATGCATGAAGATGTATGTTCATAAGATGAAGAACAATGCCAGGGTAGTACAAATATAGTTCTCCTTATTCATCAAATAGTAACCAAGTAAGACCTTGCAGATCCCCTAAAGCCAATAAGCTTTTAAAAAGTTTTCCCATTTGTATGTTATATGTAATTATCTGGCAATAAAGATTTATTTATCCTCGCCACCGGAAATCCATATGTGGAGGCCCCAAGAAGAGGTTAGTCACTTTAGTTTTTGGGGGATAGTGCATGATACAGAAGATGTCCCAGTTCCAGAAGCATCCCTAGTTCTTTAACGTGCCTGATGTAAAGCATCATACACTTGACCTCGCCGAACGTCATGTCCAAAAGACTGTTAGAAATTTTAGTTATGTTAGGTGGGAAACACTGAAAAACATTTCTGTAGCAATAAAGGATGTTGAAACTATACAATAAAGTGTTAATTACCAAAGAAACTAGAACTGACATAAGGTTCACTTACATTTCCCTCTGTAATACTGAGGTCTGATGTTGATACCATAGTGGACACTTCATCACTACCAATACATGCTGTCAGGGTGGCCTACAAATAGAAACAAGAGATGTTTGTAAAACACGTATGCCCCCTTGGCAGCCCAATAGTCAGAAATGATAAAGGTCACTGTGACCTTGACCTTTGACCTACTGACATCAAAATCAATAGGGATCATCTACTGTTGATGACCAACCTCCATGTAAAGTTTGAAGATCCTAGGTCAAAGCGTTCTTGAGTTATTGAACGGAAACCATTTTATACGACCAACAGACAGACCGACCGACAGACATGTGCAAAGCAATATACCCCCTCATCAAAGATGGGGGGCATAATAAACTAGAGCTATTAGATCATTGTGACCAATGCATAAGCCAACAAGCAAAAAAAGTTACTAGTTTTCGAGGACCAATTCTAGCCGTTCAGCCATCACCCTTTGACGTTTAACTTCCACTGGTCATTATAGTAATAGTAATAGTTTATTTCAAACATATCATAGGCCACCGGCCCAAAATACACCCCAATACACAATGATAACATATACGAAATCAATGAGTTAGCCCAATATTTACATATAAAAGAAAACATGACATAAAAGGGGATGTAACTCAACCGTTGAGATGAGTCAGTTTAAACTGTTAATGTGGGTTGTTCTTGTTCAGAGAAATTTAGCAGTGGTGCAGACATGAAACGAACCCGTGACCACTCCATCCCAAAGCACACGCCCTACCTCTAGGCCACTGCTCCCTACAGAGGTAAAACCTCTGCATTGCCTGGACTGCCACACATAAAAGTGACACAAGTTTTTGACACAAAAACATTGTTCTCCAATGTTGATAGTGAGAGATAGGCCCATCACTAATGGAAGAAAACTTTCCTACATGAGTGAGAACACAACATAGAGCAACCTATTTTAGTTTTCAAGATTTACATGTTACTGACGATATTAAGTTAACAGGATGACCATCAATAGGTTTTATTCAAAACAACATTTTCTTGAACGGAACATAACAGCATACATTTTTTATTTATGTTGTTGTCAAGGATGGTTAAGTACAAGAACTTACGCCAAATACCACACTATGATGTTCTTAGAGAAAAATAATCCATCATGAATAATGACCCTAAAGCCTGTAACTGGTACTTTTAGTCTGACTATACTTACCATCGTGCAGTTTGGTACATATCCGTATATAACTGATCGGGACCCATTGAATAGAGCAGTTATCTGACTAGGGGCCTGTACAGGGGCCGGTACATCAGCTCCATGTTGTTCCCAGTGCACCTTGACAGAAGTCAATCCTGGTTGTGCAGCTTTGTGGATCTGTGACTTCACCTAGGTAACATAAAACAAGATGTTTGTAAAACATGTATCCATGGTAGCCATATAGTCATGATGATCTTGACTTACAGACCTAAAAATTAATAACTTAAGGGTCATCTAGATAGATTGCACATAAAGTGGGATTTGAATCCATACTGTACAGCGCCATTGCCTAGCAATGTGATGTAAGAAGCCATTAGATCACTTGTTTCAACTCAGGACACGCGTCATCTGAGTTACGTCAGAGCATTACATTGGTTTTCAGTTCTGTCAGAGCCATATGAAGAAAATACAATTCCCTAACAGAAATGAGAAGTGGTGTATCAGGATTACTATACAATATACAATACTGTAATGCACCTTTCAATGTTTTCCCCCAGGGGGGGAGCGGCGGGCATACACAGGACTTTTGACAGAAGGCTGTTCCCGATAGGTGGGAATTTGACAGACAGAATGGTGCCAAGTCCCGGGAAATTTTGACTTAGGCCGAAATTTTGATCCCTCCCAGTGAGGGGATTTTGACAAATTGCCCTTGCTCTAGGGTGGGAATTTAGTCTTTGAAAAAGTAAAAATGTCAAATTCCCCTGGGTCAGCCTGCCGCTCCCCCCTGGGGGAAAACATTGATAGGTGCATAAGACACATAAAATCATACCTTGCCTTCCCATTTAGATTTAGCTTTAGAATCAAAGAACTCAAAGGCTCCAGCTGCTCCCCTTGCTAGATTTCTGAGAAGATGGCGATCAGCTGTGGCCCTGAAATACACAAACTCACGAGTTAAACCTGTATCAGTCCAGTCCTTAACATACATCAAATCACACAATCAAATTTTAAAATTTCAATTTTAAGGTGGCAAGGTGGTCGAGTTGATAATGCTCTTATCTACAGAGTTCCAATCTCCGCTGAGGCACTTATTCATTTCTGAAATGTTCTTCATTGTTTTACACCCAACCAAAGATGAACTTGTTGGCACCCGAGATGTGTGTACTGGTGCGTTGAAGAAGAGTCTTTTTGGAAACAGCTAGGGTATCACACCTGGATTCACAAAATTATCTCTTCCTTAGAAGTTGGAGATCATTGGCCAATCTGGCAGAGAAAAACCCAATGAACATGCACTGACGACTGTCTCATTCGAACGCAAACAAACAATTTTTACAACAACCAGTGTATCGTAAATTTTTTCCCCCGGAATGCCATAAATTTTAAAATTACTAAAATGTTAGGGTAGTTTGCTTCCTTAGCTGCTTGTGTAACAATGGAGTATTCTGTACTAACTAGGCCAATCCTACATCAGAGAACGAACTATTCTTATACAATTTGAAATTCGAATATTGTTTTAATTTTGACTGGAAATAGCTGTATTCTAGTCATACGGAGACTACCCAGTCACATTAACCTGCAGGCATTTTAATTAGTAATCATTGTCAGGCCTGAAAATCACAGTTTCAAAGCCTGAAACTCTATTTTTCAATATAAACACAGAAGGAAATTCAGATGTCAAGTAATGGAGATTATAAGCAATGAAATGATAATATATACCCGATTCCCAGTGTAAATATCCTAGTATGTTGAGAGTTCTCACGTGCCGACTTCATCATCATGTCTGGATTGTTCAAATGTCCGTCAGATATAATGAAAACATTCTGCGTAAAGCTCTCCGGCTTTAGAAGGTAAAGAGAATGCATTGGTCTAACCACCTCAGTATTACCCATAACAGCAGATACATTCTGAAACACAAGATAATATCACACAGTTAGGTCTAGTTTATTCGACAAACACATATTTGAATACCTAGAGTCATCAGAAATATATTTCAGGTCCTCACCATTTTTCTTGTTTATTCGTGTTTCATTAAGTTTCTCAACAATTTTTCAGTTATATATGGTGGCTTTTCATTTTCACCTAGTAACCAGCATTACTGGACTGCATCCAAACCAGTACAACCTTACCCTTCCACAAAAAACTGTAAACTTCTCGACATGTGGAGGAAAAATGACAATATTGTCGAATCTTAATAGAAAGGTATCAGCTACTGCGAAGTGTTAAAAACTACGCTTCATACAGAGCACCACATTTTTGGTTATGACTCTTTGTTGATAAAAGTGACGACAATGTTACAAAAGTCATGAAAAAGTAACTAGAAGTTTTGACACAAAAACGTATGTCTCCCACAAGGGGCCTTTACTACGGGAAAAATCATACAACCTAAACTTCCTGACATTATGCACGACTATCTAAGGCTTGGTAGCAAGCATTCATGTAAAGTTTCATTGAAATCATACCAGTGGTTTAGGCGTACATGCTTGAACAATGTTTGTGACATCCATTCATCCATACCCAGGCGTCCAGCACAAACTCTCTAGTATGTCTCCCCCCACTAGATGTTTAAAACACATTATTCCACAGTAGTTAAATAATGTTTTAGTCTCAATTTCCTAATATACGACCAGAGGATGCCTGTTGGGGTGGTGCCCTTATCAAAATGAAATTTTAATGAAGAATGAAACATTAACATACCCTCACAAATTCTGTGGCATATTTTCTATTTGTAGTTGTATTGGTGACACATGCTGGGAATAATTCTTGCCATGCTGAAATATTCACACATGAAATTTATATACTCGGTACTGCAAAATTATTATTATTCATGGCAAGTTCATTTTCACGGATAAACTAGTTCGCAAAATTAAATCCCCTAAAATAATTGATCTTAAAATACATTACAAGTGGTTTTTCTTTCAATATTTTAAGTTCACAAATTTAAGGAACAACCAAATTACCATTTTACCATAATACGCAAAAAATAATGATATTACAGGTCATACCAAGAAAGAGAAGATTTTCTTTGTAATAAATAATTTGATCAATGACTCTCAGATGTAATATATTTTACAAATGTATACATTGAAATATGGGTGGCAGGGTTGTCAAGTAGATAAGGCTCTTGACTACTTGAGATGTCCCTGGTTTAATTCTCAGCTGGGCACTTTGTCATTTCTGTTTGACACCCAACTAAACTGGTAAGTAAATCAAAGGTAGCCGTGCATGTATTGGTACTGTTCACCAGGACCATTAGAGAACCAAGGTGAGGATTCGGAAAGAGCTGAGTATTGCATCTGGATTCCTTGTATCGCAGAACGATCTTCCCTAGCAGTCGGAGGTGATCGGCCAATCCAGTTCAATTTAAAAAAAAATATTTTTTCAATATGTTAAAAACCATAATATTAAATTATGACTTAACAGAACTACAATATTAATTTGTTTTGGCCTAATGAAGTATTCACAAACCTGTTCCAAAAACAACAATATTAAAGTTCCAAGTAGAAGGTAACTGTTGTAGAGTAAGCAGAAGTATTTTCTTAGCACTGACAAGATTGTCTCCCTTCATAGAGTTGGACAAATCCAACATCAAAATAACGCTGACATCATCATTCTCACAAGCTTCAAACTCAGGATAAAACGTCAGCATGCAAGCCTGTAAAATACAATGATAGATCAAAATTTTGATACAACACATCAATAATGTAGGTTTCTATGTAATACATATGGTCGATAAACAGTTAAAAATTCCATCTCTTTTGACATTTCACTTTACAGACCCCTGACCCCTAACAGGGCTTTCTTTTACAAAACATTAAGACTGTTCAAAATTTGCAGCTTTCCTCGAAAATAAGGACTAGTTAGACAGTGTTAAACAGGAAGGCCTAAACATCCATGGTAACCAAATAGTAAATGATGTTGACAGAGAGTGTTCAACCTTCTTCAAAGAAGGGATAACAACCGGGGCCTACCTAGATACATTTTGAGCCAAAAATACTAAGATGGTCCTGGGGCATCTCCTAACCCCCCCCCCCCCCCCCCCCCTACCCCTCAATGTTTTTAAACTGTAGACAGCATGTGGAGTGTTTAGCATATTCATGTATTTGGTCACTTCATAAGTAATAACAAAACAGTCTTCTTTGTTACTAGAAAATGAATAACTATACTTGGCAAAATAATAGTTATACCCAGACCTAATGGCCTTGTTGGCCTGCAGTTAGACTACTGAACAATGCTTGAAGATATACCTGTTGTTCTGGGTAGCCTGGCTTTCTCTCCACCCACATTCTAGGCACATGGATTTCAGCAAGTCCAATATATAGATGAAATCCTTCTGTGATGCATTGGTCAGGTAACATTTCAACTGTAGCCTTGGTCATTGTTTGCTGTAATCGCAAGATAAGCAATTAATAACTCATTCATTAGAACACATTTTGAATTTGAAATAAGGTTGGCAACGAATATCTGAATAACCGGTTATTCGTTTTCTGTTCCAAGTATCCGGATAGCAAATTGGTATTTGAATATCCGTTATATCATTGTAAAAATTCGTATATCAATACCTTAACGAGAGACAACATCTTTTAACACCTTTAACAATAGAATTAATTTGGTATCGGTGTCACTGTTGTTTTTGTTTTCTATACATGGGGTCTCCGTTAGATTCGCTAACGCGTTATAATCACTGCAGTATATTTTAAGGTTTGTTTTCACCAGACAATTATCAGCTTATATGTTTATGTTACATGTAGTAAGAGTCCCTAAGTTTCTCAAGATCAACGCTCCGATCTCAGGTTTAAATACAGTTAATAGGATTCGATAAAACCAGAAAAAAATAGCTGACTACTCATTCTGAGACATAAAATGTAAGTCCGTCTGATATTGGTACACAAAGACGATGTTGGTCGCAAAATAAGGTTACATTTCATGCTGCTCTCAATGCTTGGTTCATTTTTTATATGGATATTCGGATATCCGTTTGGATAGCGATCTGGCTATCCGGATACCAATTTTGGTATCCGTTGCCATCCTTAATTTGAAAGGCAAGTATTAACTCAATCAAAACATTTAGTATTACATAATATACATATACAGCAAGTTTCATCACAAAATCTTATTCCTAATTAAAATTATCGTTTGGAAACCAAAACCGGTCTGACAGACATTAGTACAGTTCTACTGTAAAAGCATTTATTTCCGTGAGGCTAAATTTTTGCGAATTTCTAATTTGGAAGTAGTTCGCGAGGGTTAATGTTTGCGAATTTCGAATTTCAGAAAAATTAAATTCTTCTTTCTCGGCAATATCCCTGATGCATTATTGAGTTGCCACGGCCTGATAATCACTCTGATAATTACGACTACTGTTTGTACAATATAATGGTCATCTATCAAAGCGATGGAATTCTTAATTGGCTGATTGGCTTAACTTGTTGGTATTTACTAGAACTCAATTAAGCCAAACCAGACCGTACCATTGTGTAATGAGAAAACTGTGAAAGTATATTGTATTCAGACCCTTGTTTTTGAGCTAATCGGAACAAGCAATACTAGCCGTGGGTGTTAAACATTGTACCTGTAGACCTAATAGTTTTATACTGCTACACAATCATTGAACTATTCAATTGAACTACTAAATGAATTGGAATTTTTGACAGAAATATTTTATATTCACATTTTATGTTGTATATTTAACGTTTTGTAAATATCAATCAAACAAATTCAGTTTATCAGTCAAAAGTCAGCGTAATCGTCAGTATTTTATAAATCCCGGGTAGATTGTAATGGCGTCACTTAGCCGTAATCAATATTGAAGTTCAACATATTTGAAGCTATTTTAAAGGTAATAATTTCACGAGCATCAATTTTCGCGAATTTATCGAACTCGCGAATATAGCGAAAATTAAACCCTCGCGAAATATTCTGCTTTTACAGTATATACCCCCAAACTTTGTTTTGTGGGGTATAATAATATTTAAAAGAAATTATAATCATATTTATTATAGATTATTAGATTTTGATGTTGAAGCAAGGTTGCTGCTAATGACGGGGCCACGCTGGTGAGTACATATTGTAACATGATTACAAGAAAAATTACCTTTGATATGATTTTGTGTGTAGGGCATTCAATTGATCTGATATCAAAAGGCATGTCTATAGAAACTTGAAGGCTAGTATCTCGTTGTTCTACTTCTACACTATCTGTTTGTTGCTGCAATAAACCACAACACCATTGTCATAATTAAACATTTGAATTCAAACATGAGTAATAAACCACTTGTCAACAAGAACTTATCCGTAAGTTCTAACTAGAAAGGTTTTTGACAAAAAGTATGTCTCCCACAAAGGGCCATAACTCCAGAAAAAAATATCCAACCTAAAATTTCTGACAATCAGCACAACTAGGCTTGGTATCAAGCATTCATATCAAGTTTCATTTAAATCTGAGCAACAGTTAAGGAGAACAAGTACAGGCAACTTTGAACATCTAGGCAGACACATAATTATATAGTATTCCAGACATCTGGAATCACAGTATGTATCCTGATACAGCGCTTTTCAGTTCTGTCAAAGAATTTTCTGTTTTCAAATAGCTCTGACGGAACTCAGGATACATGAAATTTGAGTTCTGTCCGAGCATTACATTGTGTTTCAGTTCTGCCAGAACCATTTGAAAACAAAACAATTTTCTGACAGAACTTGAGAAGCAATGTATCAGGATACATACCGTGGGAATATCTCGGTCAAAAATATACTTTTTGCAGAATGTAATCAAAATATCCACAAAAATGCTTAATCATACTGTTAATTTTTATTAGTTTTATTTTTATCAAAATATCATTTGGTTTCCTAGCAACGCAACACTGACTAACACTTACTTGTGTTTCCACTTTTAACGAGTCTTTCTTCCAGGGAGCAACACTTCCTGGTAGCCGAAAACTGATCATATCGCCCTCGGCCTGTAACTCGGCAACGTATGAAATCTTGATGAGAACGCAGGCACCTGCTGGCAAGTTGCCAACACTTACAGTAAACACATCCTGAAATATTGACATTAGCACTTAATGACTTTACTCCATAGGTAAACTGTTACATGCATTTACCCAATCTCCATACAAAGACGTAAAATGATATTCAAGTCCATGTGACAATAACTAAAATGTTTGAGATTTGGGTGAAACAAAAGATTGTTGATACAAGCACAATGAATTACTGGTGTATATCAATGTTTATGTTCAAATAGCCAGTATGAAAGAGTGTATATAATACAAATAGTCTCTAATAACGTCACTATTTAATGAGAGAAATTTAGTGAGTTATCTCCCCTTACTACTCTTTAATGAGAGAAATTTATTGAGTTATCTCCCCTTATTACTCTTTAATGAGAGACTTAGTGAGTTATCTCCCCTTACCACTCTTTAAAACAACATTTGACCTATCATTATTCAGCTCTTCGTTGTGCAACCGGGTTATTTGTTTACACAACAATTTGGTACACCTGCAGAGCATGCCGATAGCTGAACTCAAACCATGCTGGATATACTGGTTACAGGCTCTTACTATCATAACATTAGGAGCGGCAAAATGAGACAATTGGCCCATTTTCGGTAAAGCAATCAATTGATCAGGATATTGCAATGCGCCGATAGGCTAGTACAATCATCAGCACCTAATTATACAGTCGGATAATCTCAACTAGTCAGGACCAATGTGCTAATTGATTTACCTAGGGGGGGGGGGAGGGTTATCTTACAAGGGAGATAATTTATTTGTCACTAATGTCTCTAAGAAAAGGGTCAATGACAGGGCTGGTATTCACAAAGCATCTTAAGGGAAATTAAGTAAAAAAATCGAGCTGCACATATTTCCCAAGAAACTAAGAATAACTCAAGTTTTCTTTGCGATGATTGTAACTCTTTTACATAATGCTTCTAAACAATGTAAAATATTGATAATCTTGATTTTCCTGTATAGCTGATACACTTAAGGAAATTTTAAGATTTTAAGAAAATTCTATGTTTGCCCTTAAGGTGCTTTGCGAATACCACCCAGCTGGCTTCTCCAGATTGTACTTACGGGAGATTCTTCATCCTGGTCCATCAGGTAGGCACCATGACCTTCACTGATAGCTTTCTTATATTCCTTGTGTGCCGTCTCTTTCTCCTTCACTTCTCCCACGATATGTTTACCATTAATGAAAGCTTCGAACCCACACACTGCAGCTAGATCACTCAGGGGAAACACATACTTCGCCTCAAGTGGATACTTACTGCTGTTCTCAAACTCTTGTAGTACTATCACCTGAACATACAACATACATAGTATAACATAGTTAAATTAGCGACATGAACATTTCGCAGCAATTTTATAAAATTCCTTATTATATCATCTGGCTTAAATTTTGGCCTAATAGTATAAGGAACTCAGTTAATAAAATAGACTAATCACAAATAATTGCTAATATATCCGCAGACCAAATGTCTGAAATTTACAATTTGCTGACTTTTCTATCCCTGGACACTTACACACCAAAGGCTAGTACTCGTCATTGTGATAATAGTATTTGTATAATAAAATCCACGATGTAGTGCCTGTCTAACTTCCCAAAAGTTAAAAAAACTTCAGACAGAAAAAGCTCTAAGTTACTGCACACTCTATCAGAGAATAAGGGTAGTTTGAAGTCGTCCAAAGGACAGACTAGAACCTTTTATACAACATTGAACAAAGAAAACATATACCGTATTCTCTCAAGTATTGCACACAGCTGTGTATTGGACACAGGTTAAAAATGGGAGAATATCCAATGAAAAATATAAGATGCAAAGATCGTGAAAATATGAGGAAAGAATATTCATGACTGTTCCCGATTTCCCATTAGAGACATACACAATCTCTAAAGCTGTGTGAAGGACGCCTCCAAGTTTTGGTTACAGTTCTCGATTGATAATAGTGCGGGAAATACTTGGAAGAACTTGGTAAGTCATAAAATTAACCAAACCATACAAACCTCTGAAGCAAGGTCCATCAGTTTGGCCCTAATATGGACACACTTTAGATTCACAGGAGTGTCGTCCTTGGCTACAAGACCTGCTTTGACCTTTGACATAGGGTCAGCGACACCCTTAACATCAGATAGACCTGAAAACAAAAACAGTAAATGAAATCATAATTGAAACTAGAATATATTATAATTTCTATAGTTTTAATATGAATGATATTCAGTGAACACAGGGAGTGGCATGTCCTCGTCATGTAGGGAGTTAGGACTTGCTGAAAATGTCTAACGCTGATTAATACAGCTTGAGTCAAACATTGGTATGTTTCAAATTACCCCCCTTTTAATTAAAGTAAGAGCTTATTTACTGTTGCGTTTTTGGTCAACTGTTTGCATAAACTGTTAATTTCTTGAACAAAATGTGCCGGCTGTAGTCGACTGCATACTGTACCACTAATTTTATAAATGCCCAGGACCTTTAGGTGAGTACAGAGTCAACTAAAAATAAGTTGGACGGGGAATGCAATACTCAACTTGACCAGCCGAGCACTAAAAACCATAAAAAACATTAAACCTAACTAGAAAATGATCCGCCCAAGTACCAGCTGTCAAAAGGGAAGTTGCGTCAACGGAAATCTTACCTAACATAATGTAAAGTTTATTTTTTTGTTGAGTATATATCTAGACTACAGTTCAAGAAACTGGTAATTTATATTTCTACATTGTATAACTATAGGGGTAATATATAAGTACTTACATAGATTGTAACATTCATCATCATCTATCTCCTCCTCATTTTCATCATTGATAGATAGATCTACCAGTCTAATAGTATCAGTATCTGTAGTAAACTCAACCACATATTTGATCCTCTGTTGTCCAGTGTTGTAAATCACAAACTCATCATCCTGTAAGTTCAAATATTTCAAATAAATGCTTTTATATTATTACACAGTTTAACCTCAAAATAGTGAATTAGTCTAAAAATTCAGAGCTTGTTTAATTATTTTTTAAATAAAGAGGATTTAAAAAACAGAACAGTCAAGAGTTGTTTTCTTTATAACTAGAAGGATTTTTTGGGGCACAAAATTTCATCTGACCAAAAATTCCTGACAATATACTGTAAACCTAGAAATTATTTTGCGCGATTTATTTTCGCGGGGTTCGCGAATGGTAGCATTTTGCAAAATTAAGTCGCCACCAAAGTGCTTAAAAAAATATGGACACTGCAGGAAACTAAAAAAGGCAAAAATTTGTAGTCGCGAATATGCCCACGATCAGCAAAACGCAAAAATTAATATTCGCAAAAGTAAATTGGTTTACAGTACACAACTAGGCTTGGTACCCAGTATTCATGTGAAGCTTCGTATGTCCGGTTGTCAACAAGAGTGAACATTTTTATAACATCCATCGAGAAAAACTTCCATCATTATATATGTCTCCCCCACTAAGTGTGGGAAATATACATTCCAATTATATTTCATTGTAATTCAGTTAGTGATCACTGAGAATTATAGTGTTGAAAGGTTGGGTTCTTACCTTGAATGCAGATTTCACACTATCGGATGATTTCACACCATGTACACTCTGATAACCTTCCGGCGGAGAGGTCAAGGTCAAATCCTTCTCAGTCATTTCCTTCACGTTACCAAGGGCAACTTCACATATCAGCATGAACCTTGATCCCTTTGTTTTACTAGGGGTTGAGTACTGAATACTTGTGCTACAAAATGACAAAACCTTACAGTATTATAAAGTAGTTGTCAGGAATAACCAATAACAGTACTGTATAAGTGGTTAATTTAGTGACAAGGAAATATCAGAGAATTTCACCAATTTACAAAATTCGCTATTATTTCGTCTAATATAAATTTCGGCATACAAAGAATGCTACAAAGAATGAAAACAAAAACTATAATTTCCACACACTAATTCGTACAAAGTAATAATTCGCTAACTTTTTAACCCGCACAAATATCCACATACCTGGTATACAGTAAGATTGTCAACAACAGAAACATTAATTTTGATTATTTGCACGATCAATGCCTTCAAGAAGCAGTTTTCACTTCCTTTTAAGTAACCGACACTGTTTGTTGTAAAAGTTGATAACTCTGTACTGGAGTATAATATCATTTTATAGTCAAAGTACATTAAATGATTTGAAGAATTTTGACCCTTTAAAAGTAGAATCGTAAGGATCGAAATGTTGTATTATAGGAACTTCTAGAGTCAAAGCATCAAATTGAGGGTCAAAAGAAGCCCCTGAATATAAGAATGTATACATACCTAGCTGAGCTTGCGAAGTATATACCAGATCCGAGCATACCAGGATCTGATCTCACACCACCGTGATCATCTACTACCACTTTAGGCATCAACAAACCACTGCAATATCAATAACTTTACATTTATACCATCATGACAACATTATAACATTCACAGACATATAAGTCGGTCAATATATAATTTATGTTCACATTTTGATTCTAGATTAGGCAGGTAGCTACCTACACGAGAGTATGCGGCTAAATCATTATAACCTGACAAAAGAAATAAATTCAGTCAAAGTTCACATAATCTGTGGTATGCCTTCTTCCATACAAGCTCATATAGAATATAAAACATTTCTTGTTGTTTCTATACTAAATAACCCTGTATGTGCCCCCTTCACAGTAAAAATCTTTAGAAATCAAGTTCTGCTTCATAAAAAAATATTTTCAGAGTTAAAGGTTGATTTTAGGGAATTATTTTGATCAATTATTCTAATCTGAATAAAGTTACTTCAAGAGTGCACCAGATTCATCATTTTACAATTGCCTAGTGGTCTCAGGAGAAATGAAATTACACAAGCAACAGTATGATAATAGCCCAACGGATCAACACAACTGCAGTAATGGTCAGTATATATCTTACCGTGATAAAATGCCAACAATGTTGTTAACCTTAGACGCATGAAATAATTCTTGTTTATTTGCCACCTCCTGCATAAAGTTGACATTCTCCAGTGGACGATTCACTGCATATATGGACTGTACTTTCATTGATGATTTCCTGAAAGTGTTTGCAAGATACATGAACTAAAAGTTACAGAAAACAACACATTATAAACACACGGTATAACAAATACAACAGATATTACAGCTTAAAGACTTTATATTAATTATTGTTTTAAGTCCCACTGGACAACAGTTATTCAGTCATATTGAGACTACCCAGTCACATTATCCTGACACCAGACCTAACAGCAGTTACCTTGAGCTACACTTATATACCAGTACTGTTAGACTTCGGTATGTTGCAGTCTAGGATCAAACTCCAACCTTACTGTCACAAGGCAGACACTCTAACCACTCAACCACTGAGGATGATAAAGAAAGATGAAAAATGTACACACCATAACACTAACACATGATAAAAACTTCTGGCCTCCCCATTAAACAATGGTGTTAATAATCTGAACATTGAATTCACACTGGTCTAAGAGACAAATAGTAGCACACATTTCACCAGACTTACTTGGATAATGAAGACATCAAGTGCTGCTCCACTCGCTCATATTCTGTACTGGATTTAGACAAACAGTCCACCACACACCGTAGAGCCTTGTATTTACTCTGTGTGCTTGACCTCACTGACCAGTTAGTCGCTTCACTCACTGATATCATGTCTTTTACAAGCTGAAAATGAACGAGATGTACCGGTAAGTACACATAGTGTTAATCTATTATACAGTCACTCCTAGGTGGCTTTAGGTGGCTTGCAAGACACCATTCTATGCACATTTTCTTCCAACCTTCTATGGTAACACTCGGCAGTAACAACAAATAATTATATACATGTAACAAGAAGGGTTTCGACACATAAACGCATGTCTCCCACAATAGACCATAACTCTGGCAATATTCCTCCTAATTAAAATTCCCGACAATATGCACAACTTGGCTTAAGTACCAATTATTCATGTGAAGTTTACAGATTAAATTTAATAATTTCACATTGTGATACATGTACAACAAATTTCATACAATCTGGCATAGGTACACTGACATCATGTTACCAAAATAAGAAGATTTTTTCCTATTCAAGGCGTAAGAAAACATAAAATAAAATGTCCCCTCATGAAGGGCTTCATCCGACAATGCAAAGGCAAAGAATTATTTTAAAATGGCTGTTTTTTTACCTGACAAGTGTCATTCTTCCTCGATATCCATGCTTTCACATTGGCAGCACCATTCACTATGTCTTTGTTCACGTGGGGCAAGTTAGTGTAAAAGTCAGTCATCAGTTTCGGGATCTTTGCACTATCTTCGGAGTCCACTGCAGACTTTATCTGTTTCAGCACTGCCTCAGCTTTCTCAATCTGTAGTTACGATATAAGTCAGTATTATACAACAGCAATGGGGTAGTGTAAATCAATAATCCATTTTGTGTGACTTTATTTAGCAGATTACAATCAAAAAGATTATATAAAGTCAGACAGGGAAGGCAGCACTCAACTTACCCAGCCGAGCACAGAAAACATTAACAAGAGGGCCCAAAGGGCCCTAGGTCGCTCACCTGTCGTACTAGTGCATGCACACCCCTATGGTGACCCTACACATTTTTTGAATAAATTTAAGGAAATTCAGCCTCTATTGCAAATTTTTTAATGATGTGACCATGTGACCTTGTTTTTGACCAAGATGACCCAAAATCGAATTTGGCCTAGATTTTGTTGACATGATCATTGTGACAAAGTTTCATAAAGATTAAGTTGAAATTGTAACCTCTGGTGACTACACAAGGTTTTTCTATGATTTGACCTATAATTTAAACAAAATATTTTGGGAAAAATATTTTCCTCCATATAGCTGTACAAATACATGCAATGAAGACAAAACAATACCTAAATACTTAAAAAAATAAAAATTAAAAAAATAAAAATTATGGTTCCAGTGGGGTTTGAACCCACGACCCTCAGGAAAATGTCTACGCTCCCTACAGCGCTTTGATTTCCTCTTAACCATTACAATTCACACCCTGCTAAAAATACTAGAATATTTTGATATTTGACCTTTACAAAACTGCTGTGAACCCTGATACACATTTTCATTGGTTGATGAAAGTTTACTTGTATGTATACAGAGAGAGTTACAGCAGAGAGTTTAGTGACCATGAAGACTACATGTTGAAAGGTTTAAATGAGTACACACACGGTCTGAGGTTTAAATATTTCATGGTTCTACACACTGGTCATTATTAATTTGTTACAATCAGTATGATAAACTGATAGTGCGAGAGTATTAATATATAATACAAGTCATTCTTTTAACACACACGCGTTTTATATACAATGCAGAGCCTAGACACGATGTAGTTTCGGGCGAGGCAATTGAAGAGTAGAAAATGTCAATTGACAGTGTGACCTTGTTTTTGACCCCAGATGACCCAAAATGACCTAGATTTTGTTGACAGGATCATTATGACAAAGTTCCATAAAGATTAAGTTGAAATTGTAACCTCTGGTGACTACACAAGGTTTTTCTATGATTTGACCTATAATTTAAACGAAATATTTTCCTCCATATAACTGTACAAATACATGTTATAAAGACAAACAATACCTAAACACTTAAAAAAAAAAAAAAAAAAAAAAAAAAAAAAAGTATGGCTCCAGTGGGGTTTGAACCCACGGCCCTCAGGAAAATATCAATTGACATCGTGATTTTTGTAATTGACATTGTGACTTTGTTTTTGACCCCAGATGACCCAAAATCGAACTTGACCTAGATTTTGTTGACATGATCATTGTGACAAAGTTTCATAAAGATTAAGTTGAAATTGTAACCTCTGGTGACTACACAAGGTTTTTTTATAATTTGACCTAGTGAGCTAGTTTTTGACCTCAGATGACCCAATATCGAACTTGACCTAGATTTTGTTGAGATGACGGACGACGGACGAAGTGTGATCACAAAAGCTCACTCTGTCACTTTGTGACAGGTGAGCTAAAAACACACAAAGCACAATGCCCAACTGCACCAACCGAGGCTACCAAACTTGTACTAGCGACCACACACATATTAAGCATTCTTTGTCTTAAACAACCGGTGACAACTCCTCCCATTGTTCTTGTTCTATTTTTATATTGTCTTAAGTGAGTTTTGTCTAACGCGATAAGGGACCATTCTATTTGATCGGTCAGATTTTATTAAGCAGCCGATAAAATTTGTAATTTACTAGTCATCTGTAGTGGCAGGTTTGTTAATTATTTCACACCTTGTCATAAAATCACTATTCAATGATTGTTCACAAGTTTCTTCTACATTTAGCGATGCACTTATAAACTAGTAATGCATAATAGCATTACAATGATTTCTCAATTTTAAGAAAATTGAGTAATTTTTTAAAAATGTCATTTGAACATCTTCTTCAAACAAAGAACAATATTCTACAATATTACCTGTTCCATTTTGATGTTACCCACGGACACACTAAGTATGTTTTCTAGCTCTCCAAGAGCTTCATGCCAGATGAGTTCAACTAAATCGTTCACCTCTTCACTCATTGTACCGGTCTCTATACCAAGTTCACCCGCAATCTGTTCAAGTAAAACATCTTTAATTAGTTTGTTTGTTTATTCAAATTTTTCATAACAATTTAACAATTATATGAGACACCCTTACCAGTTTTCCTGGCCCCGATCTCCCGAAGCATCTCAAGTAGAAAAGCATCTGAAGTAGAAATCTCAACTCTAATTGAGATTTTGCTAAAATCAGAGTCGGGATAAGAGATAAATCTGAAGCTTTAGCTTTTGGCATTTTACTGTAATAAACTAAGAATTACATTTCTGTTTAGTGATGCTAATATTGAGTCCAACCTCGCATGGAAATTAATATAGACACATGCCAACATTTGAGACGATATCTTGCTTAGATGTTTTGGGAGATCGGCACCTGGACTGTAGCCTAACCAGTACTAACATACCATGAGGAACCAACAACTTCTCCACATGTAGAGGAAAATGATTTTTGTTGCCAAATTTTCATGAGAGGGCCAGACCTGCCGTAAAACATATACAAACAAGACTACACCTGGGTACTGTTTTATCAAAGCACTTAAGAAAAACTTAAAGTTACGCTCAAATTTAAATTCTTTATAATTGTTTAACAACTGCAAATATGGTACAGATATTGTTTTGTAGGAGATCATTAACTGAATCATTTTTGACATTGCATATCCCTTCACTACATTTTGTAACAGTTAAAGAATTATAAAGATTTCAAATTTTGACGTAAGTTAAAGATTTCCGTAAGTGCTTTGATAAAACAGTACCCTGGTACCTAACTAGCTCATCCCTAGTAGGATGGGAAACACTAGAAAGCATTTCTGAAACAACCAAGCACTCAGGCTGAAAACTGCAGGCACCTCTTAATCCATAGTCAAGAGTGTTATCCACTCGACCACATAGAACCATTCATTACACAACATATTAAGCATTTTTCATTTAACTGTTATTTTGTATCTCATATAACCTACGTTGACAATTCAACAAAATTCTGCAATTTCTCGTTGAATGGAAAATTTTCCATCACTCTAATTATCAGTACACTTACCAAGCGGAATTTTTCCGAGCCAATATGTTGTGAGAATGCTTTGTGGGTCAAGGTCATACAATGTTGTTGTTGTTGTTGTTTGTACAAAAAGCTATACACAGCAAGAACTTCGTCCACATTAGAGCAAAATCTGTACTCGAAACTGCCCATTCCTCCTTTCTGAAAATGTCAACAAAAATGTTGTCATGGAAACCATAATTATGATATTCATAAGTATATATACATGTATAACTCTTGCAAAAAATTTTTTTTTGGAAACAAAACATACAGAATTCATGTACAATATGCCAATTTTCAAAAAAGATTACTACATAGTTTTTCATCCGTGTACATTTTGACAGCCTTCTTAATAGTGATGGCAAATTGCCAAATTGATAGTACTTTTAGTTCATTTCTGATGTGACAGCCATTTTGGAATTCTATGGAATGTATGACGTCACTAATGGCATCTTACGAAACCATGATAATGCATGGGGGCATACACTTATGGAGTACAAATTTTCATTTGTGTATCTTTCAAATAAGACAAAAATCAGCTCTCACGAACAAACATGGACAAAATTGTTAAAATTTGTTATCCGGACATATAATTAATTCTATAATATTTCTATATACTAGGTAGCAAAAAAATAAAATTTTATATCCGAGAAATCCGAAACATCGAAAAATAGTAGAGATAGTTGTAAACCACATAATTATGTCCCATGGTAGTCCGAAAGTCATTGATGTCAAAGTTCTAGCGCTTTGAACTTTGACCTACTGACCTCAAATTTGAGTCATATTCCTATAAAGTTTGAAGATTGTAGACCCAATCATTCTCCAGTTATTGATCAGAAACCAATACTACCAAGCATCCAAACTACAGACCTACTGACATATGCAAAGCAATATCACCTCAAATCTACGATAGGGTCCTTTGAGGGATATAACAGTTAGATCAAATTTCAGTAAAGTAAAGTAATTGATCACATTCCTTGTATCGGGATTAATATGCTAATTAGTATGCTCAAATGACGTCATCAGGGAGTCTGCATGTTCAATTGAAAGATATATATTTTCGCGTTATTAGTGTCATATGATAAAAAGAATCTAACACTCATTGTCAATTGATACATTTACTTTAAACTCATTCAGGAAACAGGTCTCAACAAATACTTTTAAAAGCACTTGTCCTGCAATATAGACTAAGAAGAAAACCCCAAAATCTTACTTGTCCTGCTATATAAATAAAGAAGGAAAAATTAGTGCAGGACATGCGGTTGAGTGGATTTGTTGAGGCCTGGGAAATATTATTAAGCTTCACAGAGGCTTGCTTGATAAAATTTCTAGAACGAGTTTAATATAAATTGCTAACAATTGACAACTTGTGATAGATACTCTATGTACAGAAATATTAGTGTTACCATTGACAACCACTCACCTCCACCTCACAAACTGTTCCAGAATGGGAGGTAACTCTATATTTGTATTCATGAACAGAGTTACCTGACCTGAATGTCTCATCAACATGGACTTCCAGTACAGCAAACATCTCGCTCTTTTCCCTTCTCTGAACAAATACATAGAACATCATGTAATAAACTAAGTAATTAAGTATTGTGATATTTTAAATGCAACAAATGTGTTTTTTGTTTATTTACGTCTCACGCTGTGTCTCATTAATTTTTCAATTACGAAAATAATTGAATATTCTCATATAAACAGTGGTTGATTCATTAAACCAGATTCTACATGAATGAAGATTTAGATTAGTGTTTATAGAACACCACATACTTCTATTGTACTCTCCACTAATGAAAACACAGGACAAAATTAAATTACAGGCAAGAAATTAACTGTTTATATAAGTTATGTTTATAAAAGGTTTGAGAAGGGCCCGATTAATTGATCATACTATAAAATTTAATACCCAAAAGGATCAGACATGGCTAAAACATCAATCATTACATCCCATGCTGACTAATATTCCTATGATGTTTGAAGGCTGATGCACCACAATTACTTTTTACAAGCTACGACGGCACAATATTTGATATGAAATGACGGCAGAACATACAGACAAGGTCAAATCTAAATGACCCCCCCCCCCCTTAATATTTGGTGGGGGCATAAAAACCCACAATTTTTATCAATATCTGCACAATGTCCCCGGTGATGAGCATTGAATGTTCGCACAATGCATAAAACCCGACCCATTAACACACATTTGAGCTGACAGAAAGGCATACTTTTGATGAGCAACAGTTTACCCCAGCAAGGAGATGGTCTTCTTCTACTTTAATAACTTATACCATAGTTAATCCATATAAGGCAAAACTGGGTACTAAAATCATAAATACCTCATTTCTAAAAACTGCATATTTGGCAAGTTGATAGTCACTGTTAAAGGTTGGACAATCATTGTCATCAGGTCTCCAGACCTTGAACTTATTCACATTGATATATGGCTTCACACTTTTCTTCTTCTCCGTCTTCTGAAACCTTGTCGCTGAAATACGAAACAAGAAATTGAGATAATGTATCCACTAATCAAAAGAAGAGCTGTAATAAATGATCACAATATATATCTGCCTGGTGTACATGCATAGACAAGTTTAGTGTATACTAATTTATTTTATGTCAATTGTAAAAACGAGTTCAAACAACTTGTATTAATCACTCTTGACACCTCATTCCTGACGGCAGAGAGAAGCCAGCTTTTCCTTTTTATGTTGAACATCTAGGAAGAGAATTACTGGTACCAGTTTTATTTGTTCTTTAGTATGATGCGTCCTCATGGGATCGAACCCAAGACCTCCTGTCCATCTATGATAAAAGACTTGAAGATCTATAGATTTTACTTTATACATGTATGTATTAATGGAAATATTGATTTCATATGAACAATGGCTAATTGCTTTTTATTTTTCTTCTAGTTAGTAGAGTATGGAGAATTCGACACGACTTTTGACCTTCTATTAGAATAATTTAATAGTTGATAAATTGTCTACATAAATAATCCTGGTTGTATGATTTCATAAGCGGGAAGTATCATGAAGACGCTCAAGGTGCAATACCAACACAAATGGACCCATATTGCACGATTTTCTTGCGAAAATTCATATATTCAACCCAAGAACCTTGTAATATATTCATACATAAAGGTCAGGATCACGTCAAATTCTCTGTGCTATACGAGGGATGATCCATATATAACGAGAAAATGCTTATTATTTTGTTATGGTCCGTTAGATTTTACTCAAACTTGAGCTGGTAGTAATATCATACATTAGCAACATTTCCCTGAATGTTCATGATTACAGCGAGATCATGCTAAAATCGATGGTTGCTAAGGTAACCCTCGATACGCCGAGGCGGGGCATTTTTCGGAGTTTTCACCATTTTCACGCAAATTTAATCCCTTACAGTTTTCATGTAAGCAACAGCAATGTGATGACAATAGGTACTTGGTGTCACCTAAGACTCGTCTGACGTATGATGACGTCATACATGTGTTGTGTTGTCATTCGTTACGTAACGCACATGGTATCGTTCCGTGATAGCAAAAATTACCGACGACAAAAGAGTTTCAATTAAATATTTAGTTTTGAAGAAAACTAGTTATAATTAAATTCTGCACGATATTCAGTAATCATTTCGTGATCATGTCATGTCAAAAGCTTCGATTTGTGAACATAATAACATATTAAAAATGGACTGGAAAAATGCTAGAGATCTAACGCAAAGTGGACGTAACGTGACGTCAACGTCAGAACTACGCACGAAAATGTTGGATATTTCGAATGAAATTCCTAAGGATGACTACAGTGAGACTTTTTTCAACTCTGTATGCCATCGGCAAAGACGTATAAATATTGAAGGATGATAATCTGAAAAGTTTTTAAAAATGAATACAGTAAGGCCTAAGGAATCTGATCGTCGAATCGATCAAAGTTAAATTCTGAATAACATTAAAAGGTGCAAAAATGACGTTGCCCCGCCTAACGGTTTCATAGGTCGGCAAAAATGTTCAAAACAATTTATTTTTCGATATAGTTGAAAACCATGTCTAACGTTTTCTCCTAATATATGTATTAACCACCACATGAAATATATTTAGAAAAACTAAGCAATAACAAAATTATACGCATTTTCTCGTTATAATTATATGGATCATCCCTCGTATATACATGTACCTGATATTTTTCCTTCCTTCAGACTATCAGACTTGGTTTTTCCCGCCACAAGATATTCATCAGTTCCAAGCATCTTTCCTTTCTCTACACAATGTTTGATCCAATCAATGGACACAACAGGTATACCATACTTCACCGCCATTCGACATTTGTACGAGATATCAGCCTTCTCAGCATCATTACATATCACATGTGTACTCTGTAACAAATATCATAATACCACGCTGAAAACAGTCTCCTAGTTAAACTCCAAAATCCAGCCGTGAAACATTTAAGATGGCTCAAGATACATTTACATAAGATGGAGAAATCGCAAAGTCACCCGGTTGATAATTTTATTGAAATGTCACTCTCTTGTCAGGGGACGTAACTCAGACTAACTTATTCAAGCTTTTTTAGAGTTAATGATGTCATACACTTAACATTAAATCTTGTAAGTTTGAATGTATTTTTTACCCTATAACCTTTTTATTTATGAAATTTAGAGAGTAAGATGACACAACATACATGTACATAATATCATTATGTAGACATTGCAAAGTCACCTGGTTGATAATTTTTGGAAATGTCACACTCTTGTTAGGGGATGTAACTCAGGTTCTTTTGTTCAAGCAATATTAGATTTTATGATGTCATACACTTAACAAATCTTATAGGTGTACACGTGTTTTTACCATATAACTTTTTTATTTATTAATATTTCTGCATGATATTTTGAGAGAATGTTATTGACTTCCACGAGTTTGGATTAATACATAAAAATTGAATAAAGCAGTTTTTTTAACTATTGAATATCCAAAACCTTTAAATGTACGATAGATATGTTAAATTTTGTAGAAGAATCTATGTTAGATTGCTGAAAAGCTATAAACTTGTGACAAGACTTTAGTCTAGATAGCATACCTAACAGACTTTGAACATACCTTTTTAGTAATGATGAAGGAAACCACTCCAGCATTTGATGTTATATCCTTCCTCAACTGAGTCTTGTCTTTGAACTTCACCGATGTGGTCAGGTCTAGAACGATCTGACATCCTTCGAAAACAGCCATGTTCTTTAACTGAAATTCATAAACTATGTTCTTTACTTTAAATTCATAAGCCATGTTCTTTACATACTTAATGTGCAGGGTGATTCATAATATCTGTCACACTTTTCTACGGTGTCCCGTTAGGGCCATCGCTGCATAGAAGTAAGTCGAAACACGAAACAATAATAGTATGATGGTGAAAAGTCGAAACTACGATGGTGAAAACATGATAGCACGATAATGAAAACACGAAACAACAAAAGAACGATAATGAAAACGCGAAACAACAAAAGTACGATAATGAAAAGTCGATATTATTTCGCGTTTTCACTATCGTGCTATCGTGTTTTCACCATCGTACTATCGTTGTTTCGTACTATCGACTTTTCACTATCGTATTTTCGACTTTTCACTATCTTATTTTCGACTTTTCACTATCTTATTTTCGACTTTTAACTATCGTACTTTCGACTTTTTCATCATCGTTATTTCTATCGACTTTTCACTATCGTATTTTCGACTTTTCACTATCTTATTTTCGACTTTTAACTATCATACTTTCGACTTTTTCATCATCGTTATTTCGACTTTCACTATCATACTTTCGACTATTTATCATCATAATTTCGACTTTTCACTATCGTACTTTCGACTTTTCATAATCGTTGTATTGACTTTTCACTATCGTTCTTTCTACTTTCCATCATCGTATTTTTCGAATTTTCACTATCGTTCTTTCGACTTTTCATCATTGTAGTTTCGACCTTTCACTATCGTAGTATCGCCTTCCTGTTGATCATGCACACTCCCTCGTGAACAACAAACGTGTCATAGCTAAATTCCTCATTTAGTTATCATGTCACCGCACTGTTACGTCATGATTTAAGATACGTCGCAGGTGATGGTATAAGGTTATATGTATGTATTGTTAGTGATTGAATGAGTACGTTGCATGGTGTTATATCAATCCAAATATACATAGTTTTGGTGTTCACTATCACAAATTTAACAATGTATGAATTATGTATCCTGAGTGAGAGTTGAAACTCCCAATCTCACTTCTGCGATTTCAAGTTCAACCCTCAATTCTGAGTGTTCCTATTCCCACCCCCTAGTCAGAAGGTTTCAACTGCCACCCCCTGACCTCTGAGGGTCTCACTGTTGAGGGTTTTAACTTCAAACTCCCAACCTCACCTCTGAGGATTCTTACTCCCGCATTCACCTCTGACACGGGTACTTGCGGTCTGGACCCCGTACCCCCATCAGCTACATATTACCTAATACAAATGTACCATCACCTGTGACGTATCTTAAATCATGACGTAACAGTGTGGTCACATGACTATTAAATGAGGAATCTAGCTATCACACGTTTGTTGTTCAAGAGGGAGTGTTCATGATCAACAGGAGGGCGATACTACGATAGTGAAAAGTCGAAACTACGATAGTGAAAAGTCGAAACTACGATGATGAAAAGTCGAAACTAAGATAGTGAAAAGTCGAAACTACGATGATGAAAAGTCAAAAGTATGATAGTGAAAAGTCAAAAATACGATAGTGAAAAGTCAAAAATGCGATAGTGAAAAGTCGATAGTAGGAAACAACGATAGTACCATGGTGAAAACACAATAGCACAATAGTGAAAATGCGAAATAATATCGACGTTTCATTATCGTACTTTCGTTGTTTCGTGTTTTCATTATCATGCTATAGTGTTTTCACCATCGTACTATCGTTGTTTCTTACTATCGACTTATCACTATCGTATTATCGACTTCTCATTATCGTACTATCGACCTCTTATAGCTTTGCAGCGATGGCCCAAACGGGACACCCTACTTTTCAAATGAAACAATTTTGATATGTTTGAGTATAACTGCAAATATTTTACACAACCAAAACACATTATATTTAAAAATTTTATTTGATATAATACATTATTACACACTTTGATCAATTTATATTTTAGCCAAGAACCGGAATTATATTTTTATGTCATAAATATTGAATGTGATGTCACCCATATTATCTGAGGATGACATCCAAGCTGATTTTAATGTGGCTTAAAATTTTGCCATATTCTATCAATATAATTTACTGAAACTATTCAACAAGCCTTTGTGCAGTTTATCATAACCAGGACAATATTTCTGCATGGCTATGATAGTTAAAGTTGGAAAATGGCGGTCAAAACAGAGCTGATAAAAAATCATGCTGTAATTTATCATTTGCTTTGAAAGCGACATCTTGAACATTGCACATTTGTTTATGATATCGTTTATGAGGCAATGGCATCACCATCATTCCTGTAGTTAACATTATATAAAGCTGTATCATATAAGCTTTCAAATACTCTGGTTTTCCAGCAACATAATAATACATCTTGAACAAGAAAGAAAAGTTATAATAGTTTGAATCTGGGACAGATATTATCCAACAAACTATCCAATAATATACTGAAACATCTATACAAAATAAAATTGTCATTAATACTGAACAATCAAGCAAATACATTGTAGCCTATTTGGATCTAGTTCTGGATACGATAACTAAATGGTCTTTGATTTACACTGACATATTGACCTTTTATCATATTGATGAAATGGAATAAACATTGTCAGAGACCTTGGACTAATTTGGACCAAAACACCCCTCCCAGCAAAATCTAATTTCACTATATAATTCTATTCACCAAATACAGTTCTTATCTACATACATGTCTAATTTAAAGAGTAACACACCATTGGCATTATCACGGAAATACATATCCGTGGCATTATACAGCTACATGATTCTAGAAATGTGACACTATACCAATATTGTTGCAGGAGAAAGCCAACATGTAACTTAATTCAATAATTGACAATCCAAACTCAACTGGAAGTCGGATTATGTATATCCGAACACTATGTTACTTATACGCTACCTGTATCTGTTATGACCGTTTCTGAATCTTGTCACACTGTGAAAAATGATCATATGCTTGCAATATGTTCTTACGAAATGTCATTTAATTCAGAGAATTACAAAACCATACGACTGTCCACAAATATAACGTTTACACAACGTAATTAGCTTTTACTAAAATTAAGTTCCTGATTGCTACTAAACAAAACGCTTGATTGATCACTCTGAATTTAATAAGCGTCTAACTGTCAGTTTTACCCGCCAATACGTCATAACCGTAAATAGTCGATTAGTCACTCAGTTCGCTATTGACTGCGTTAATCATAAGTAAATTTAACATATCTTAGGCTACACAAGGTACAGGTGGTACAAAATGACAAATTGAAGAGACGATCACCCCCTATAATATAAATTGACCTCACAACGGAATTATAGTTATTTAGTGGGTACCAAAGAATACGTGATACATGATCTTTAGTAGGTACTTACTAAATATTTAGTAGCTTCCTACTAATTATTTAGTTTTGATCCTAACCGTACGCCATACACAGGGACCCTATATACATGTACACCCACCGGCATATTTTCTTCAGCCCCACTCCACATAAAGAAATGTTTTATCAATTTGCAATGATCTTTGGTATTAAAATTATCAGCAGGTAGTTGTATTCTAATCAGTGAGCAAAGCATACATCCTCAATTTATTCCCTCCATTACCATTCAAAGCATTTACCCTCTGAACACTTGCCAACCATGTTTCTTTATATGATAACATAAGGTGCTCAAACAATTTAGTAGGTACACTTTTTCTGGGTAAGAACATATTATCAATAATATCGGATTTATCCTGACATCCATTTTCATACATGTACATAAAATTCCTTGTTCTAAACATAATATTTTTTGTCTAGTAGATCCATTATTTAAACAAGTCATCATTATTCTTTTATTGATTCTTGAATTATCCATAACTTTGAAACGAGACCAATAATTTCCTATGGCTTGCCATTGTCTTACACAGGGTGGATCCCAACCTATATCACCTGCAACATCGGCAGTCGGCGTAAACCTCCCCACACCCAAAATGAATTTCATGGCTCGGTTATGAATTGCATCAATGCAAGGGTATGACTTCTCTACCCAAATGGCAGCACATTGCTATAGAATAAGCAATCCCAACGCCATACTCGCCGATCGAGAAACCGCCTTTGCAGTAATGTCAAAATCTAGGTGTTCAGTAAGTAAAATTCCTAAATAAACATAACGGTCCACAGTCTGCTTGTTCAGACCCCATTTGAATTGTTTATTAGATCTGTGTACACTCTTAGGTCTTAAGTGAATAACCTCACTTTCAGCAACCAAGACGATGTCGTCAGCAAAAAGCAAAATGCATATTTTTTCTTCATCAATATCAATACCAATATTCAGGGACTTTACAGTAGATACAAAGGCGTTCAAATATAGATTAAATAAAATCGGTGAACGTGTACAACCCTGTCTGAGACCACAGGTAACATTAAACCATTCTGATGTTAATCCATTTATCCGAACACAGGATTGAACAGATTTGTATATATTTTACAGTGACTTAAGCATACAACCCCCAACCCCATAATCAGTCAGTTTAGCCCATAATTTTCCTCTGTTAACAAGGTCATATGCCTTACTGAAGTCAACGAATGAGCAAAAGGTTGACATTTTCATTGTCTTTCTATGATCAAAAATATTAGTTAATGAAGCCAATTGGTCTATTGTACTTCTCCTTCTCCGGAATCCATTTTGCTCATCATGGAAAACACAATGTGTATCGGACCATTTTTGTAATCTATTGTTTAACACACTACAGTAAAGTTTGTACATACAACAAGACAAGATACGTTAATACCTCTATTTCCTAAAGGATCTCTAGGATCAGTGGTACTAGACTTTGGTATAGGGTTTATGATTCCTTTACACCAAACAGATGGAATACAGCCTGGTCCCGATCTTCCGAAGCATCTCCAGTAGAAATCTCATCTCAAATTGAGATTTTGCACAAATCAGAGTCAGAATTTACGATAAAATTGATGGTTCGAGCTCTTTAAATATTACTGTAATAAACTAAGAGTTAGATTTTCTGTTTTGTGATGCGAATTTTGAGTCCAGCCTCCCATTGATATTATCTTAAAGACACATGGAAATATTTGAGATGAGATTTAACTCAGATTGAGCGCATATTATTTTATGCGTGTGCGACCGCCTTATATCTCATATTCGTATATGAGATATAAGGCGGTCGCACACGCATAAAATAATATGCGTCAATACCCTGTGGAATGACACTGCAACATCATTGTTCAGTACATCAACAGGGATGGCATCTATACCACTAGCCTTGTTGCGCTAGCCTCATTAACAACCTTGATAATTTCCTGAATTGAAAACGCATTAAGGAATAATGGTTCATAACGCTCAGGTGCATGGTCATTTGCGAAGTCATCATTCATTTTTTCATGAGTTTGATACAACTGACTGAAGCAGTTTTTTGGGGGCGTTTAGCCTTTCAATACGATCATTGCCCATTTCGTATTGCAACCTGAACCGCCTTTAGGCTACCATGTTAATCCGTATTCAAGTAGTTCCAGAAACTGTTTACATTCACAGTACTGCTACATATGTTCTCCAAATTTTTAAACTGATTTAATTCAATCAGTAACATTTGTTTATTCTAAGATCAACAATTATTGTGAAACTGTTTGTTAAATCGATATTTTTGCAGATAATCACTCCACAGAGGTGATACCGAACTTGTTTCGTAATACGAAAATGACGTGTTCATCAAATTACCCGGCTGTATAGTTATTTTTAGAAACTTCAGACCAGGGTTACGCGATGGTTTTATCAATGCATCAACTTCAACTTCAACTTCAATATTTTATTTGACGTAAACATATAAAATGTTTATTGCCAATGCAATAATAATAATGTGGCAAGTTGAAAATTTTAACAAAAACATATATACATGTACAAAAAGACAAAAGACAAGATGAATATATACAAATATGCAAACAATCATATATGGTAAGCAGTGTATTTTGAGAAAAGTGTGGATATTTAATGCGTACTGTTAATTTAACCAATTAAATTTTTATAAGGTTTCTCTTCTTGTATTAGATAAATATATGTATTTTGCTAGTTTTTTCATGATATGTGTATTCGTAGATTGCATAAGAGAAATAAATTTTCCTATATTAGGCTTTCTGGTTCAATTTGTATCGTGATTTTGCTTTTCTTTTGGCACTATTATATAACTTACGCTTCAACAACATGCGTGCTCGATTTTCATCAGTTTTGACGTATTTATATGCTCTATTTGCAGTCCGAAATTCATGTCTAGCAATTTCACATGATTGATCATCGTATATCGTCTGCAAAGTACTGTTATGCAATCATATGGTGTGGATTAGTCAGACTAGGTGTGGATATACTAGCCACTTTCTAAAGACTGTCTCACGCTGTGAGGGAAGTGATTACAAGACGGTACTGTAGAATCTGATAAATAGGCGCGTATTATTATTTTAAAATTAAAGCCACTTTTGATATACGCATTCAATACATGTATTCCATATAAATTAATATGCCCCTTTGTTACAAATATTTAGATACCCAACATGCCTATATAGTCACATATGCCTATTTTGGATTCAAGACAATATCGGCAGTAAGAAAACGAACATTAAACGTGTAAAGTCGGTTTAAGCTTTAAGTAGCAGCAACCAGATCGCCTCCCACCAACACTCTCAGTGCTTTGATTCTATTTGTCAAGGACTATGTTATGATTTCTTGAGACAGACCCATCATGTAATACCACTTCCATGGGAATTCCCCTCTTATTGGCTATACCAACTTTACTAATGGTTTTCCAGAATTCAGTCTGATTTGTGGAAACCTCTTCCAGAAGATTCCACTGAGTAACGGGTTGATTTGATCACTTTTTTATCAAACACTTTTCTTTTGGCAACATGTAACCTTTTAAAATGAGGTTTTTGAATAGGACTTTTACACTTTACCCAATTTCTTTCACATACACATAACTTATTCCAAGCTTCAGACAAAGAAGCATCCCACCATAGTTTTGACATTTTCCTTCTCTTATTATTGTTACTTTACATACAATATACCTTCTTACATTTCACTAACTTATGAAAACTGTCATTGGAATCGTAAAAAGTTGTGAAAATAAAGTTTTTTTCAAATGCCATAAAACATTGGAGATAACGATATTGTTTGGCGTTGTTGTTGGTTTTTTGGGGGGGGGGGGGGGTCATTTTTCGCCTTAATATAGTTTTAGTGCATTCAACATGTTCTTGTTATCTCCATGTATTGTATAAGTTACTGATCTTAGACGATATCACAGTGCGTGGTCTGGACGGACGTTGCATTATTAAAAGTGGGTAAAAATTCAAACATATACTTGTGAAATGATAGGCTATGTCTGTTTGAACGTCTTTAAAGGTATTAATTATTCATGTATGTTTTAATCCAACAAATATTTGCTAAGTTGAAAAAGTATACCAAAAGAAAACCAAAAACTCATTTGAAGCGTATACTATTTGCATTAATATTGATATAAATTACACGTATCGATCTGCATAATTATTTCTTGTTTGAAAATTCGTCATATTAAGTTTTAAGTAAATATAATACCAAATAGATATGTTTGTTTTTCCGTGTTAGTTTATTAAAGTTCAACAATGCATTTCTAAGAATGATCTGAAGACGTCAAGTTCATTCAAAGGACTACGGTAAAATCAGAGATGTTTGCGAGGTAATAAATGTCACTATAGCTAAATTCGTTGAAATCGATAACTTTGCGAAAATTCATATAAACTCGCGAGCTTCAACAATGGAACCACACCATACAATTTTGGAAAACAGACATAATATGTACATGCTCAGAGATAGTCCAGAAAATGGAGAGTAGTTTTCGCCGCCAGTCTGTTCATTCGATTTTGTGGTACAAGTTAATCACGTGCAATGTTTTCCTCTTTGTAGGTGACCCGTCTTTTGACGACAGAACGTTACCGGCTTGCTTTCGCCCTTTATTATCGAAGAACCAAGCGTTCTATCACTACTTTTAGCTTAAGTTGCGACGTAGTTCTTTCAAGTCGGAAATGATACCACACATTTTAAGTCGGTCATTGACCACAATTTTGAGCTCGCGAACATTTGGGATTTACAGTATTCAATAAGCAAAGACTATTCGTAGGTCATAAACTGTGTATAACCACCATCTTGCGTATATAAATAAGTAAGTCATGTTCTTGCAATCCTGGCGTGTTAATTGCTTCAAGCAAACAAGAAATCGTGTGTCGATGTTTGAATAAAAAAAATCGGTACTGTATATTTCCATGATAGTTCTTATCACATAAGGAGTCACAGACGAGAGTTTATCGAATATCATAGTTTATTTGCATATACAGAAGGTATCTATGTGTAAATGATTTAA
The DNA here is from genome assembly GCA_947247005.1 of Spisula solida. Classification (NCBI taxonomy): domain Eukaryota; kingdom Metazoa; phylum Mollusca; class Bivalvia; order Venerida; family Mactridae; genus Spisula; species Spisula solida. The sequence continues at coordinate 18,039,138 of OX365946.1, forward strand.
TTACCTATACGGTGTTGACAGGGAAATATCGCAGAACATATATTCATTAAAACATTATGATTATACATTTTCATGTTTCATAATAATAAATATAAATAATAAACTATTTTGTTAACGTAAGTAAAAACAAATGTGCTTTAATTAATGAATATATACTGTATCTGAATGGTCGGGACTTAAAATTATTATGGATTTTGTTTTGAATAGATCAACGTTCCTGATTATATTTATGATTGGTAAGTAAAACTCAGTACTTAGATCAATCTAGTATTTTAAATAATATTTGTTTTTGTTTTAATAAAGGGCAGGTGCTCAGAAAATCGCCTATTATGCGTACATTATACATGATGCTCATTAATATACGATAACATAAATAACTTTAACTTTATCAGTTTTTTAAGATAATATATCGTCGGCCTCACGGACAAACGCCGTAACTACAAAAACACTACTTTTCAGGAGAGGCAAAAAAACGCAATATCTGCGTTGATATGCAGGTTAAGAAGTACTTTAAATAATGCCACGACCTGTCATTAATTTTAATTATAACTGTAATTCGAACACTACAAACCACAGTATATGATACACTAGACTCATTTTATTTTTCTCAGTAATTGCGAATATAGCATAATTACTTTGAAATGCTTTTTCTTCAACATATTCGTCACAAACTATATTTTAATGTCACTAAAAATGGTGTTCGGGACAGTCTATATACAGTGTCTGACCACTTATCAAGCATGTTTGATTTTGTAAGGGAAAACAACATTTTGGTGTAATTACGTCTTTTTCTCATGAGGAAGTAATGAACCAACTGTATTAATTACGACGTTTTCTTGCTTGGGCAAAACTCACTCTTCCTATTGACTAACAGATACGGCATTTGAAATGTTGTTTTTTGTAAAAGTGTACGTCGTTTGCTCGGGAGTTGACGATATCTTGTTATATACCTTTCGGTTGATTAACATAATTATACATGTAAGATTTATTCAACACATACGTCATGTTGAAATGTCACGGATCTATTTTTGGTAGGAGAAGCAGATGTCCGAAACGTTCCCCTTTATTCTGCAAAACTGCAAAACCAGCAGCAAACGACGCCAAAACCTTCCATGTAACGCCATTAATGCTACAAACTTCACGTTGTATTGAAGTTTTCAAATCAAGTTTTGTATCTGGTTTTGGAGTATACCCTCTATTTTCCAGGCATTCTTATTAGAATAATTGCAAAGAATCAAAGCCCGATGAGTAAGGAGGTCAAGTAAAGATAGTTTTCAGCGAAATGTTCCGATGGAAACAATTTTTTGAACCACTGAAAATGTTTGACATCACCGAGGACGATATTGACGTCACATCGATGTCGCATGCATTTATTTTTCATATCCAATAAAAACTTGGGCTCGTAATTAAACTTTGTTACAAGGGTCGTACAATTTCTCTATCATAAAAACTGAGAAAGTTATTAAAGTTATTTATGATATCATACATGTATATTAATGATCACGGAAAATATGTTGCATACGGGGGTCAGTCAAAACTAACTGAGGTATTCATAATGCACATGCAGTTGTATTTTCTATTAACTGTCGTCTAATACAGGGTGTTAAAAAAGTTCGATCTCATAATCTAAATTCTTATAAAGTTTTATTTGAGCTACGTACGCTGCAGATAATGTAAATTTCTTACTCTATAATAGCTTCATTTAATGCCAGAGATATAAGAACTATGGTAGAACCACAGGAACTTGCATTTATAATTTGAAAAAAAATGAAAAAAAAAGTATATATATATTTTAATAGTACAGCGTAGGCATTCCGCCTTTTGGTTGCTGTATCTTTTCTACTGGGTCATTCAGCTAGTTATAATTTATTATACTTTTCGACAGCTTGGACTTGGGCGGATCTGCGCTTGTTTAGTTGGGCATTGTGCTTTGTGTGTTTTTAATGTTTTCTGTGCTCGGCTGGTTAAGTTGAGTGCTGCCTTCCCTGTCTGACTTAATATACTCTTTTGGCACCAGCGACCGGGATATTGAGTATGTTTTTAGTTCAATGACCAAGCTCAATTTTGTATAGTGTGAAGTAATATAACTCACACGTGTATCCCGTAGAACAGCATCATTTAAACAATAGTGTAGCGGTTGTGGGTGCATAAAGGGAGGTAATTGGATAATTATGCACAAATTGCAAACCTTGTAGTTTGTCATTAGAGTAGAATTGTATATATAAGTCCAGGAAATCACGCTTAGTAGTGAGCTAGCTTTTCACTGACGGGATTTGTTGGTGGCTGTCTGTCCGGCACGTTACAATATTGAGGATTTTAAAGAATGCATTATTCTGTAACTTGTTACCTAGAAACCATTTTATCCACATTTTGTAAGTTTTCTCAGAAAGTGTTCTTTTTGTTGTCATGGCGCTGTTTAAAAACTGATTCCACAGTTTTTGCAATAAGATTTTGAATATATCACGCGGTGTTCAGTAACATTAGTAAATTCGCCACTTCGCCATTTGGGTGGGGGTAAAATGGTGGTGTTAGTACCATAAAAATGACATTTTATACTTTCTTCACGTATATTTTCCAAATACATGTTCATTTGTACATGTAAGTGGTCCCAAATAGGACGAGGTTTATCTATAATATTAATGTACTGCGAAATGAATAAAATCGTCCGACGAATGAAACTACATATCATAATCTAGAAATTTTGACTTTTTCAGAAAAACTAGTGTTTATTTAGCTAGTAAATATTATAATAGTATTCAGTAGGATGTATGTGTGATAGGTTGGGTCTCGGATGTGATTTGTTTATACTGCTATAGTTTGGTAATACTTAAACGTTTTCAAAATTATGGATTGCCATTTGAGAGTTCAATGATACATATTGCAAATAATATCAATTTAATTTTTGATCAGCCTGAAGGACAGGACATTTGAAAACAACGCTCAGAAATCGTAGCAGCCCATATAACACAATTTTCATACGCGTTTATTAGATTTTTTGTCCAGTGCTTTTAATCATGTCTTGTTTGAATATCAATTAAATGGCAATACTTTCATATTAAATGATGAAACAACCACGAATGTCTAGCTGAAAGATTGATCTTTAAGAAAATTTACCCTTTTTATATAGTCAGAGGGAATGATGTTAATTTATCGCCCACTGATTAATACTTTTTAAATGACCCTCGTACATTCATTTATCGAATTTGATTAAATTATTTCCAGAAATCATTGTAAGACAAACAAACGGTGCGTGCACGCCTACAGAGCAGAGATGTCAGAATTGTTTTTGGCAGCCTACATACGGATGTATTAATGATTACACGGGGTCTTCTGAAACAATCTGCACGGGGCACATGAATGCTACCATTACTAAGGTGGCTTATAACGAAGATTACCCGTACCCGGGAAGCCGTACGTGTTGGTATGTGACATGTGGGGAGAAACAAATAGGAAGATCGAGTTATAGTTCTAAACTAATACGGATGGGAGGCTGCGGTGGTGGTAAGTGAAATTCGGAAATTAGACAACTCACATTTGCTAACATAACGTTGACAAAACTATGTTTTCCACTTTTTATCATATACAGGGTAATCCAAAAAACATATCCCACAAAAAGGCGTAGTTAGAAAATACTGTTTAAAATATTTAAATTTAAACTTTACTCAATTTAAAGCGCGTACATGTAAAATTTTGTCAAACCATTTTTTACCGTAAATTTCAAATGGAAAACCTAATATGATTTGCCTAATATATTTATTTTAATTGTGTGCTGCCTTCCCTATCCGATTGTTAACTATATATTGATAAACTACCACAGGCTGGTTGGGACTCATAAACTCCTATAAACTCCTCTGTCCGGGATGCTGCTTAAACAACTTGACTTATGAACTGCCCCGGGCAGACTTGGACTAATAAATTCCCGGTGTTGGCCGTTACTCAAAAACTCCTCGGGTTGACGTTACTCATAAACTCCCGGGGTTGATTGTTACTCGTAAATTCCCTGGGTTGGTCGTTACTCATAAACTCTCGGGGTTGACCGTTACTCATAAACTCCCGGAGTTGACCGTTACTCGTAAATGCACGGGTTGGTCGTTACTCATAAACTCCCGGGGTTGATTGTTACTCGTAAATTCCCTGGGTTGGTCGTTACTCGTAAACTCTCGGTGTTGACCGTTGATCATAAACTCCCGTGGTTGACCGTTACTCGTAAATTCCCTGGGTTGGTCGTTACTCATAAACTGCCCGGGTTGACCGTTACTCATAAACTCCCCGGGTTGACCGTTACTCATAAACTCTCGGGGTTGACCATTACTCATAAACTCCCGGGGTTGGTCGTTACTCATAAATCCCGTGATTGATCGTTACTCATAAATTCCCTGGGTTAGTCGTTACTCATAAACTCCTAGGGTTGGTCGTTTAGTCATACATTCCCGGGGTTGGTCGTTACTCATAAACTCCTGGGGTTGGTCGTTTAGTCATACATTCCCGGGGTTGGCCGTTACTCATAAATTCCCGGGGTTGACCGTTACTCATAAATTCCCGAGGTTGGTCGTTACTCATAAACTGCCGGGGTTGACCGTTACTCATAAATTCCCGGGGTTGGTCGTTACTTATAAATTCCCGGGGTTGGCCGTTACTCATAAATTCCCGGAGTTGGCCGTTACTCGTAAACTCCTGGGGTTGGCTATGACTGATCAACTGCTCATTTCTATATTATGCAGGCTGTAGTAATGTCACGTTGTCATTCTATAACTCTGAGGCGATCATGCAGCCACCAGATGAATCGTTTACCGATTATACACACGAGGACTGTATAGAACTAGCTGTTGAGAAGGCTTTTAACGGAACAGATACTAACGTTATGTACTCACCAGACACTGATACCTGTCAGGTGTTTACATCATGTCCAAGTGGCGGATGTCCCCGAGTATCGGGATCCTACTATGACAAAGTTGACGTGGCCTCTTGTGATAACAATGGTGGGTATGTTGAGCACGTTCAAATATATTGTTCAAGTATAAGAACTATAAGCACCGTGTATAAACGAGTCAACTTCCGGTTATCGCAATAAGTAACACATGTTCAATTGTATAGACTCCCAATAAGTCATACAGGGATTAGGTTTATACGCCTTGATACGTATTCACATCTTGTTCTGAGTATAAAACATATTGTTTTTATTAATACACACGTTCGTTAACAAACATAACATGACAATGTATAAATGATTATAACGAAATATAAAGTACAATTATTATATTGATATGTTTCAGATAAATGCAATCTCCTAGCCGCCCCATTAAATGGTGACGTCAGCTTTTCGAATGGTTACAGAGTTGGTAGTACTGCCACATACAGTTGCGATGTAGGCTTCGAACTTACTAACACTGTTGTAAGCAAAACATGTGCAGCAACGTTACAATGGACATCAGTGATTGAGCCTACGTGCCAACCTGAAGGTGAGTCATCATTCACATATTTTCGTGGGTATTAAATTTCGTGGATTTTGATGAAAATGCATAAATTTCCGTTGGGTCGTAAGTTCGAGGATTACACAACATGGTAGGGTAAACCACAGGAACTTGCATTTATAATTTGAAAAAAAAATGAAAAAAAAAATTTTTTTCACTAGGCCTACTTTACTACTAAAATATATTTTTTTTTCATTTTTTTTCAAATTATAAATGCAAGTTCCTGTGGGTAAACATATACTCTGTATGAGGGAATGTCGATTAATCATGGTGATAAGATTTCGTGGTCGAGTTCAGCAACAGAATCAACGAAAATTCAACTCCATCGCATGATTATACAGTAGTAGGATTCAAACCAGTACGATATCGTCGGCTTAGGATTATTTTAAGCTATCTACAAACAAATCATTTTATGAGATAATTACACCCTGGATTCCTAATATGTTGAGCTATCTAATGCGCCCATTGTTTTCAAAATGGAAGCATTCGTTACGAAGTTGGCGCGTCACACCTTGCGCTAACTCAACATTTCACACTCAAAAGTAAGGATTATTTTGAGCTATATGTACGTGAGATAGCGCGCTATAATCCTAACAAATGTTGCACAACCAATCAAAACGAAGCATTTCGTCACGTGATTTGACACAAAAATTCTTAAAATTACGTAATGTCTTGTAGATATCACAAAGCAGACATGGAAATGATCAACAATAAATGAAACAGTTTCGCTTAAAACGTTCTTATTTCAAGTGCTATCTCTTGATAGCTCAGTATAATACTAAAGAAAATCAAAATATTGTTACACTTTATGAGCTATCTCTAAAATACTTTTTCAATTTTAGAATGAACTGTTGCTCATGGGGTATTTAACTTCATGGTGAAGGTAGCTTATTCTAGTACAAATAATACTATTATTTATTTCTTGCAAATCGACCAATGTTGAGTGAGATTATCATATCTGAATCTTTGAAGCGCTTTTTCTCGAAAAGTGAAATTGTGTAGTTAGCGCAAGATAATACTAAGGCGATGATATGACGCCTTCGCCTAGCATTCATTAGACCACTCGACTATCGCATCAACCCACCAAAAAGGTTACGCAAAAAACACGTACCAATGAATCCACGTCAGTATAACAGGGTGATCTATGGACAACAACACTGACTCTATGTATAGTTCAGTTAGGATATATATGACCTTTATAATTGGTTTTACACCGTTATAGTGGACTCGATGGCTGCGTCACTGGATTTATATCCTGACTGGACTATTCCATAAAACTGCCTAAAGTAAAACTTCGTTATCTCGAGAAGTGACCGGTACAGGTGAAATGCTCGAGATAACCCGGATGCTCGTAATACCCAAAATGTCATATGTACCTGCAAACAAAGACCACTATTCCCAAACATGTTTGCAAAGACTTAAATTTTCATCTCCCATATGACCATTTACGATGCTGGTTGTGTACGTGCATTACTAGGTTTTATCCTTACTATGAGACTTACATGATGTGTTAGAATGAAGGTTTTTTTCTTTATTATGACAAAAAATATTCAGAAGATCACCTGTCCAGAAAGACCACAGTTTACTGCTAACTATTATGGTCTGTGCAGACATCTTTAAAAATGACCGAGTACTTAATTTTTTATGTAGGTCAAAAATTGACACATTGTACACTTAAAGGCGTTTGCTGCAGATTCTTGAAAGACGGGGGCAAATAAATTCCACATAATAGAATTGTTCAAAAAATTATATTTGAGCACATAATCATGTTAGAAACAGAAAAATCCAAAAAGAATCATATGCCAACAAACTTGTGTATGAGTTATCTACATTCAAGAAAACCTGCAAATAAATTATACGAGGGTTTTGATGCCAGCCGACGACATGCTCATCAATTAAGGAAATGATTTTGACATATACTTGCAACTTTTTTTCGACATTATTTAACATTGGTATACATGTTGTTTTTAAGCCACCACAACATCGACAGCAGCTCCGACAACATCGACAGCAGCTCCGACAACATCGACAGCAGCTCCGACAACATCCACAGCAGCTCCGACAACATCCACAGCAGCTCCGACAACATCCACAGCATCCACAGCATCAACCGTATCAACGTCTGTGGTGCCATTAAATGGAAATTTGTATATAAGGTCGTGTTTGTGTAGAGAAGGTAACAGTTCGTTTGCAGGTTTGACACAGGATGAAATTATAGAACAACTTATAAAAGACACACAAATCGATACATCTTCAACCGCATTGGCTCAGCAAAAGTTAAAGTCTACAGATGACCCTAGACAATCGTCCAAAATCATTGGAACTGTGGGCGTTGCATTTATATCAGTTATATTCGGCTTCTTTATTATACTTGATTGTATTTCAGTGTATCAAAAGATATTTAATCCCGAGGATACTTAGAGATGAATACAACATTTACGTATATTTCATTTGCGCATATCTTTGAAATATTAGTATATCGTGCCTTTTCATGTCATTTTATTTGATTACAACACCAAATGCTTGCAAATCATTAATATGGTTTTCAAAATAAAAGACTAACCGAGCTTTGGAACAATGTTTCATTTCTTCACCGGTCGTTGCCATCCTTGGTGTTTGGATTCATTATTATGAAGTTGTGTTGGATGTTGCGCTAGTGTTGTGTATTTGTGTTGGGTCAAATGCCAGTTCTGAACATTTATGGCAATACTATTAGTCTATATACGGTGGTCAGGTGATGTATCAAACCATAATGTAGAAAACTAATCTTGCTTCTCACTCATAACGAGCCGAACTTAAACATGACATTATCATTTGCATTTGTGTTTTGAGAATCTGTTATAATAAGCAATTGTACATTTGTTGTATAATGATCTCAGTTTATATATCTCTAGATACATATTGCCTATCGTTACGTTACGAGTAACGTTACAGTCATGTCTCCGTAAAGGCAAAGGTGTTTCATATTGAAATATCGTTTTATTGTATATATTTGAGCATTGCTCGGTACGAAGTAGGCGCAACCGTGGTCGAGTTGTTAGGGCGTCCGCCTTGGAAGCGGGAGATCGAAGGTTCTAATCCCGACAGAAGCTGTGTAAGAATTGATGCGTTGGGTGGTGAGTCGTCATTTAGTTAAAGAATGGTTACTATATGCCCATCTCTGCCAGGCACCCGACAATAAGAGAATGCATGCGGGATGTACTGTGCGCTCGAAGGATATGTGTCTCATTAGTCAAATTGGCTGGCCCTTTTAATAGGGGTGACACTATAATAAACAAAGCCTTTATATTTAGCTTTATAAACATAATGTACATTGTACTTGTTTGTATGTAGTTCAGATTTTAGTACGTATACTTATATGACTTGTTAGTGCCTTACCGGGTTTTGACAGGAGGGGACTATAGGTTTGCCGTCCGTCCGTCAAACAATCTGGATCCTGACATAACTGAAACAGTTTCCAAACTAGGTTTATGAAACTTGGTATGTGGATAGGGGGAAATAGGGGATTATGCACGTCTATAAATAGTTTGATTCTGGCAAAAATTGTTGTTGCTATGGCGACAGAACGAGTGAAAATATGCCCAAATTTGGATCCTGCCATAACTAAACCAGTTTCCAAGCTAGGTTTATGAAACTTGGAATGTGGATAGGGGGCAGTAAGGGGATTATGCACGTCTATTTTGAATATAACAATAAATTTGGTTGCTATGGTAACAGAACTATTGAAAATTGCCTCAAACCGGTAGGGGACTTCTGTATTGCTTGCAATTCTTAATGACTTGTTAATCATATTTCGTTTTGAAATATCGTTTATAAATACTCTAATTGAATAAATGTGTAACAACAGCTTACGTCTTCTTGTACATAATACACAACCATGTTTAAAATTATTTGATGTTGAGATGCAGTTTATATTGAGTGAATGTACATTGGAACGTATGTTTAACAGTATTGCTGTATATTCATAATTATTATGGAATAGTCTTCTAAACTTATGAATAATGAAAGCGCTCGTGAATATGATATTTTACTCAGAAATATATTTCAATTTTAATGAAATTTCATTATCCCAATAAGAATTTTAGGCTATGTAATCACTTCCCTACATCTTAGTTCAACTGACAACAAAAACTAAGCAAAACCATTGTCAACAAAGTAGTATTATCTCAAGTATAACGGATCTCTAGTGCTATGCGTAATGGCTGTATCGATATACGGACACCCCGGAAATTGAGGTGTTTATCTGGCGCATGCGCATAAGCGTCAAGGGAAGACAATTTCCAAGGGAGGTAACCCAGTTTCGGGAAATACCTATTATTTATTTAGTGATGCGATATTATATGTTTTGTGTTTTTTTTCGTGTACATACATTTTACAGTGAACCCACAGTGAGGCATGATGTCCGATTCTGGAAAAAAGGCACAGTACTATCTCGGGTGTCATTAGTTCAAACATTGTTCTAGTTAAAATTCAGCTTTACGCCTTAAGCCTATATAACGTTTCAGACAACAGCGTCAATATCAACTTCAGACATAAGTTTTGCAGTTTAACACAAAGTACTAGAAAATTGTGCTAGATCGGCTCTTGAACTCCAAAAAGATAATGAACATCGGATAAGTAAGTCAGCACTCAACAGAAACAGCCGAGCACAGGAAACAGAAATAAAACAGAACACAACCACACGACACAACGCCAAACACACAACTGAACGACAACATGAAAATGAACCACTGAAAGTCCAAGTTTCAGCCAAACCACTAGTATTAACGTGTATCAAGATTGGACGGTCGGTCGAATGTCGTCAGAGTTAAGTTCAGTGTTCGTCGTTTTTCGTGTAAAACTAGCGTTTTGCAGCTATTTTATGTTCCTTTCGGTGCTTACTCATTCCCCATCCAGATTGTTGTTATCTTTGTGTCCACAACCATAAATTAAAAGCATGTATGCAACTATAAGTTTCATTTTGGCGTTTCTCGTGAAGGCGAATGCTTGTGTTCTGTGATTGTTCTTTTGTGTGTTCCAATTTTACGCATGTCATGCTCTGCTGTTTCTTATATTGAGTGCTGCCTTCCCTGTCCGATTTGCTATTATCTTTTTTTCAAGTTGAAGTTTATGCAACGTCATAACGGTCATTATCATTTATATCACCATTAATTAGTTCTTCCACATGTATATCGTTAGCATCCGAATCAGCATTACCTTCATTATGTTTAAGTGTTAACGATAGGTTAACTAACAATTGATTACAGATGTCAAACTAGTCTTTATTGAAAGTGATTAAATATGGTACATAATAAGAACAAGATATTCAATTCAATTTATAAGGATATTAGCACTTTTGCGCCTTTGTCCAAATAATAATAAACAAAGTAACATGGCAAACACGCAAGCACTCCTGGAATGGGCCAGTTCTATTTGTAGGAGTTGCAGTGCATAATACTCAATCATAATGTTCGCGGGTATTAAATTTCTTTATTTCCTTATTCTCCTTCTGAGTAATCTTACACAATACTTAATGTTTGTTTATGAATATCAAACGGTGTGAAAACCATTACCTATTTATCAACAATAACCTTTATTGCTATGCTAATGTTTACTCGGTAGTTAAATAATAGTTTCAAATTGCTTGTGTTTATCTTGGGTTTCTATTTGTCTTATTGATACGTAATACGATCAGTTTTGTAATTCACCTGCAGTCAGACTATAGAAGATTGACAGGTTTGATGAATAATTAATGGGTCATTATTGTTATTCGGCACAGCAGCTGCTGTCTGAAGTAATCTTCGGCCTAAATCTAATTTTAGACCAATCAAATCTTGGAAACTGAGGGCGGGAAATAATACAAGAAACATATATTGGTACAGACACCGGGTACTGTTTTATCAAAGGACTTACGAAAATCTTAAACTTACGCTCAAATTTAAATACCTTATAATGCTTTTACATCTATAAATAGGGGACAAATATTGTTTGTAGGAGATCATTAACTTAATCATTGTTAATATTCCATATCCCTTTACCAGAATTTGTAACTGTTAAAGAATTATAAAGAATTCAAATTTGGACGTAAGTTTAAGATTTCCGTAAGTGCTTTGATAAAACAGTACCCGGTTTCGTACGTTACGTCTTTGTAGTTTTAAAAATGACGACTTCGTGACACTCTTACTCGGTTATTAGACTACTGGTGACTATTGGAAAGAAGTTCTGGATGTATCTTTGTTTGAAAATAGTGTAAACACAGCATCAATAGAACGTTGTGTATTTCCACTCCCCTGTGTCCATGGTGTTGTTGTAGAATCAATGGACTCAGATGCAAGCGACGTATTCACAAAAAATTCTTTCGGTTTTCTCATCACTTCTGATTAGCCAAATTTCTCAATTCTGCATATATTGAATCAATGGTAACCGTGAGCATCGGTAACACATTGTTTTCACCAAGTACTATTCTTTCATGTAAACTACCGGTATTATTGTCTAACCAATGGTATTTCTGTAGAACATAGGATTTGAGAGGTTGGTGATTTGGTGGTGTTACTCGCTGATTAGCATTCTAAACCTCGGGTGTACCGCTGTCAATAGAGAGGTTGCAATTCGAACGTGTACGACTACGTGTACGTGTAGCTACCCGTACATGTATACGTACGCGTTGCAATTGAAATTGGCTTGCGAAACACAACGTGTGCGTGTAACATTACATGACAGGTGTAGCATGCTTATTCGTGAATCGATAATGAGTGTTTATATAAACTCACTGAGACTACCGGCGAAAATCTTGGGTTTCCCGTGCATACGCATAGACGTAACGTCAAAAGGTGAGGCACACTCGAAAACGGCAAAAATCGCAAACGATTTTCAACGATTACTTTCGCAAAACTCGGCCTAGAAAAATAAAAATTATATCACTAAACGCAGAAACAAATAGCGCATTTTGCAATATACACATGTACACGGAAATAATAAAGGCGCACGATAAAATGCGTCGTTTTTAGCGTTTTCTTTCGCAAAAAACGCAGCGAGACTTGTAACTAAAACGCATGGTCTAATAGGTAACAGTTACAATAAAGTAATAACTACGGAACGGATTGGATAGAAACAACATTGTCTGTTAAAGTAGTCACAAAACCTGATGCCATATTATTTCCGTTCGTTTCCGTCGAGACAATTCAAAATGGAGCTAAGAAAAGACAAAGTTAAAAAAGCGAGACTTTTGTATTTTTCTGACGTTATTTTCAATTTTCTTTTGTTTAAAGTCGACTTGCTTATTTATATATGTGCGAATGTGAATACTTTTTAACTAAAAAATTCGTTTTTTCCAAAGAATTGTTTGCACAAAAATTGTTTCAATATCATAAGAAATGACTGTTTTCTTGGAGATTAGGTAGCATATACAAAAATGTCCCAAAATCCAGAAATAAAGTGAATTTTAAAAAATCCCATTTTTGAACGTACAAAAAATTGTTCTATGTGAATTTATGTAACTGAAAAAAATATATATAAATACGTTTTTATCGTAGTACAAGCACAGCGAATTTTAAGTAGACTAAATAATAAATAAAAAATATATTAACTTTTCTCTTGCATGTACAAAAATGTCCCGTGACCACAAATTATGACGTCGACGGTTGTTCCGGCCATAGTTTCCTTATACATTTACTCGTATAATTTCTTGAGTAAGAAAAATAATAACGGTAAAAAGCGCATAACATATTGTGTGTCCTGTATTTATTTATAAAAAATCAACACTTGATGTTTTACTTTAATGTAGACCCTCATACATCGCATTAAGTACTGGCTCTGACGGTTGTTAACAAAACGCTGTTTGACGTTAAAAGCGTTACACTTTTGTGCCTCACCTTTTGACGTTACGTCATAACTGTGTGACGTAGTACACATTATATTTTCGTCTGTCACACGTCCGTTACTTGTAGGAACTACACATACCTGGATGACGAAATACCCAAAAATAGTATTCACGTACACGTACACGTTACACGTTGCCTTTCGCAACCTCTCTATTAACAGGCTGCGATCATACCTAAATCTCGCGAACCCCAATATAGGGCAGTGATTGTCTTTAATGCAGCGAACCCATAATGCAAGTCGTGCACAAACGACAAAACACCGTCCTGGATCCATCATGCAGGTCGTGTCCTTCACATAGATAACTGTTCCTAAGGCATCAATAAGCTGGGCTTGATTTGCAAGCCCTGCACTTAACATAGATAACTGTTCACAAGGCAGGTTATCTGTATATTTGCGTTTGAATGTGTAACAATTCCAGGTACTCTTATGTCATAACAAAGCGAGTTCCATACCTTTGCACTTGAGTAACACACCGTACAACCCGTTGCGTGTACGGCAGTTCTGTTTGTCGAAGGCAGCGACACACGCGTTTTGCGCTACTTGAGTAGGGTAAGTATGTGTTATTTTATATGTTTTTTGCGTTGCTTTTAACCACTTACATAAATAATAAATAATTATATCGTTGACGCGATGAATGAACAATACGTGTATACAATTTCTGTTCCCACAAATGCCATATTAAACGAGAGGTTTTAGATATGCGATGTTTGCCAAAAGTTCGAAACTATCACCTATGTCATTGAATTCTCAACTTAATTGAATTTCGTGGTTTTGAACAATTCTAAAACATTGAATACAAACTTCAATCCTTCCTCAATATATCTGTCGTTTCCGTTTTGGAAAATGTGCATTTTCTGTGAAGATACAGATGTTTAAATTGAACGAGGTACAAAAAATGCTAACGAAATCGGCTGTTCTGTGCTTCGAATTATAACGACAAAGGCAGAGCGTTAAATATTAATGCTAACGCAGCGGCAGAGATAAGAGACTTATGCTAACGACCAAGGCAGAACTTCTTATTACTTGACAGGGCCATAAACCCCTTTGTACGATTCGTATATTATAATCATAACCCACCGCCCTTTTCACCAAGAATCACGAGTGTTTAGTGGTTATTTTCGCCAAGTTGATTAACGGAATATAATACTCTACCATTCACATAGCATTCTATCAACCAGCGATGGCGATAATATATACATGTATAGAGGATATTGAATGCGTGTTGGTTTATTATTTAACATATGGAACAATTTTATGAATTCAAAAATAAATCAGTTATCACTTATCCGATAAAATAAGAAAACGAGCTAGTTTCAGACATTCATACGCTTATAAACACTATTAAACATCGCCGTCAATACGTACATGACGTAATGATAAAAAACAGAACGTCAAATGAAGTCATTTGCATAGGCAAAACATACCGCCTTCTTTCGTAAAAGCGTTTCACGGACATAACCAAACGGAAGTATTATTATTATTATTATTATTATATTATCATTATTATTATTATTATTATTATGAAGTATCGTCCTACATTAAGAGGCAGTCCCTAAACACATAAATCATGTGTTTATAGTTAATATGGTTATACGTGAAGTCGTCTGCGACTCTTCTGTTATGTGTGTTGAGTATTTCTTTAACTGGTAAATTCCATAACGGTCATTTCAGATCCAACTCACACCGGGATTCGAACATCCGACATTCCGCTCCTAATAGTCTATGTGACTAATCAACTTTGAGTCGAGTCTTAGGACAGGTAGTAAAACACTTTAGAATTTTCCGTAGCCATTTTCCTATCAGCTAAATAATATAATCAAGATAATTAATTATTTACACGTAGTGTTGATGCATTGTCGTAGGGGGCTACTATAATCACTATGGGGAAACATAGGTTATGCCTCAATTTGCAGTCAAAACATTATGTTTTCCTAAGATGAAATTATAAAAACCATCATGGAAACCGTGGATTAGCTGTTCATTCACAAATTATGAATGAAAATTAAGGTGATATTTATGTATAGGTGTAATACTAGGTATATAGTTTGCGTCGTTTGTCCGGGGGCACGATACTCGATTAAGAAATTGTAAATTATGCACTTAAATAAAATAAATTCACTAATATCTATCTGATATGTTGGTATTTATACAAGAAATATTCAAAAACGGAAAAATAATACATACTCCAGCTTACCAAGAAATCATAGTTACATTACATGCTTGGTTAGATTTATTCAACAAGAAAAATGTTCAGATATCTTCAGATATCGTAATATGCATGAAAGAAGGTATGTTTCTAGTAACTAAGCAGTGGTATAATAACAGCCTACCATTACATTCAAGAATCAAAGGGAAGCTACTCTTCCTATTGGGAGTCAAAACCCATGTTTTTAGAGTTATTACTCCTGATTTTCAGGGTAAGTCACTCCAACCGACTTAAAATAAGTCAAACAGAGTTGCCTCCCGTGATTTTAAGGGAAGTAATTCATGAACTGCAGAGTTCTCTCCCCTGATTTTCAAGGGAAGTGACTCTTACTGACTTAAAAAGGACGGACAAAGTTGCCTACCCTGAATTCAAGGGAAGTAACTTTTGCCTTGTGCATAGTTCTCTCCCCTGATTTTCAGGGGAAGTCACTCTTACCGACTTAGATAGGTCGGACAGAGTTTCCTCCCCTGAATTAAAGGGAAGTAACAATTGCCATGTCCTCAATGCAGCGGACAAACACTTTAGGTCGTTCACAGAGCATAAATGTTGCCAATGCATCGAACCCACAGTGCAGGGAATGTATATGTAGATAACTTTCATCAACGTTACGAATCCCCAAAATGTAGGTAGCACACTCAGTAAATAACACAAACATGTCTGGCGTAGATAACATTACTACGTAAATACATGTACATGTATAAAAAGAAAGTATAATACCTACATTTAATGAAAAATCTAAATAAACGCCATTGTAAAATTTCAACTCCAGAGTAAATAAAATGTGAATGGATTTGAGTACCTTGACAATAAGTGATTGATTCTACGCAAACATTGATAATATACCCCGATGTCCCGTCAACACTGATTTGTTTACCTTAAAGCTAATGATCCCGACCTAACGTTAGAACCAGGTCTGATATTAAATGCTAAACTCATCTGAAGTTTTATCGTTATCTGTTGTAATAGAATGTTCGCGGACTTGATGAAATCGCAAAAATATGCAGTTTATACACGATAGAAAATTTCAAAATTTTAGGTTTAAAGTTGTGGACTTTATTCCCAGTTCTGTGTACATGTGGTAAATTTGCTAAATTTAATTCCAACAGACGTGTATAACAAAGCTAATTCCTGATACAATTTGGAGTTAAATAATAGAGTTGTTCGTCAATTATTGTATTCTTGGGCTAACGTACAAATTATTGATGTTGGGATTTTGATAACATTCGGATAACAACAATGTGCGATATTGTGCAACACGAAGGAATAATAATAGTTCGTCTCAAATGCATTGAAATTTTACCCGTCGTGGAGTAATGGGCGAAAGATCAATGCCACATAAAGATTTTAGAGTCGATTCTACATCAGTATGTCATCTTTACGTATAGCAGTCCTGGGAGACAAACATGTCGGCAAATCAGGTTAAGTAATGTTTATAATTGTATTTAGCATGTTATCAGAAAAGCAAGTGCACCAGTAAAAGCCAGCCTCATACATCAGTGGTTAGTCAAGTTCCCAGACTATGTTTCCGGACGAAGAATACTCTGGTGAACGAGAATGATAAAAGCCAGCAACCTTTCGTTCCCGAGGCCGACTCTCGTACTCAACACTTGGCCACCATGGGTCCATAAATCAATTTAATAGACTTGTTTTTTTCTAATGTGTAACAAGTTACTATAACTTAATCACTCTCGACACCTCATTTCTGATGCTACCAATCGCCACGAGGGTACTGAAGGAGACTAGCCAGCTTTTCTGTGATTAGTTGCCAATCGTAATTTATTAAATTCACTCTGCTCTACGCCCATTTTGACTTTACAGTTTTATCATACCATGTTGCAATTGTGTGAGTAATATTGATATCTGGGTCAGAAATTGCCGATTTTATCTTTTCAAACAGTCTTAAGCAAACCAATTTATTTCGTCAAGATTAAACGATCTTTTTAAAATTAGGTTTAAAGTATAACTACCATTTATTATGTATATGAAAGGCTACTTAGTCACAATACCCAATCACAGAGTGACTTGTTCTTATTATATACATAATACTATATATTATGCTGAACGCTACCAGTATACTCGTACTAAGCTTACCATGGTCAGGGGTCGTACCCGCAACACCCCGTTCATGAGACGGACCACTAGACCACCAATCTAGCTAAACCACGTAACTAGTATAAATATCACGATATACGATTTATTGCCTGCGAGCCTTGAGCGAGCAGGTATATTGGATAGCATAAAGTAAAAATTCCATGGAGGGGGGGCACGTGACCTGTTCTCGATGGTTTACGATTTCAAAAAAAGATAAAAAAAATATGCATTTTGTAAGAATGTCGTGAACCAGACAAATTCCATTATTCCATGCGGATAACATCGGTCTTTGTCGCATTGCAATAGTTTATTTACCGAAGAAATCAGAACTGTCCGAAATTTCAGTGAGCGCTAGGCACTATTGAGACCATGGATCTAAACAGCAGGTGACTGCAGCTGCATAAGCACAGCGCTTCCCAGTCAATTGTCATGGAATTATCGGAATTGGTTTATGATCTTTGATATTGTTGAACACTGAAAACATGTTTTATGATATTACCTTTTAATGAACTGATACGAGGTTTTATTTATAAGCATATAAATATTATATGGAACAAGGGAGTCATAATATGCAATTAAGTGTCTTGAAAATTGATTTGTTATACATGACATTATTTAACAATTTGTTGATACATTTCGTATGTCAAATTATCGTGCATATAGTTTTCCCAATTTGAAAGCTACCGGCCTATCGCGCTTATTTTTTCTCACAATTTTGAGATGTTCATGCTTAATTTTATACACATCAGCTGTTGAATTATGCAGATAGAAGGTCGAGGATCCTGTCAATTCTCTGTCAAATGAAGTCGGTACATCATTTGCTCGCAGGAACTATTTGACTTGTAATTACTATATAATTGCGGTTCATTTTAAGAATCTAAAATAATTCGGATGTAATTCATTCACAAGCGTGTTCACGTATTTGTCACCGTAATCTGGAACCACAGGGACATTACATGTAGTCAATATACATTTACATTTTTGTATATGTAACTTTGTTACTATGAAACTAAACTTTTGGGGTATAGATGCTCATATTATTCTGATATACCCCAAAATTTATAGTTCTACAGTATTTTAACTACCTGTTGTATCCTTGTGTTGGGAAATATATAATACGGTAAAATTATTAATATTAGCGATAGACTACCTTTTGTTTATTTCGCGGATGAAACAGAGCGCGAAATTAAAACCCCTCGAATAATTGACTTCACAAATACGTAATAAGATAGTTTTATTTCAATATTTTAAATCCAAATTAAAGAAACCACAAAATTACCATTTTACCAAAATTCGCTAAATTTAATACCCGCGAAATTAAATACCCGCGAAAATAAATACCCGCGAAATTTAATACCCGCGAAAATTAATGATTTACAGTAGAGAATACAACAACTTGCAGGAGTTCTCCGTTTCTTGCAATAATTCGGTTAATATTAATTTGTTTAGTTAATAGGGGAATTCCCCAAGGTCGCGAAGCGACCGGGGAATCTCCAGTAACGATTACATGCGAAAACGCACGATTGTTGTTGTTGTTGTAGTTTTGCATTCGCTAACGCCGTTATTTTTTTGACAGACCGGATCTCTATGGTCACTAGGTTGACGGACTCTTGCTTCCGACTTCCGGTAGCAGGAATTTGATACCGAGAAATCGATAACCGTTCTTGATTCTATTTTTATTTTTTAAATGTGGAACATAAATAACAATCATAGTAAAAGACCAGAATAAAACTATAATTAAATATTTATAGAATAAATTTATTATGCCAAAAAACCTTTAAATAAAAAAAATCAGTCTTCCATGGTTGCTGTGCAACCCGTCTCCTAGATGGAAGACACTCTTTTCCATACGGTTTTAGAAACAAAAATGGCAGCCATTTTTTGCCCGCTTCGGAAGGCAATTTTAACATTTTCAGTGCATAAACGATGCTTCAAACTGTTATGAGACACATGATTACTCTGAGATTACGAAGTAAGTCGAGCGGGAATCGTTCAAATGTGCGAAATATCTTAAGAAAATCTAATAAAAACGACACATGTTCAGGTTACTTCTTTTTGCAAAGCGGTCACTTCCCTTTGCAATACAATTAATATAAAGTCCGTTTCGGGTCTTTACGTATCCGGACCGTACGGTGATAATTCCACATCGTAGTTGTAGGTTATTGTAAAAAAAGAAAGTAACGCGAATGCATTTCGTAATTCCTCGCCGAGATGTAATAAGAAATCCCTCCAAAATCGTCAAAAATGTAAAAATATTCCCGGGATAAAGGTCGCGAAAACTAATTAAATGTTGTTGTGATTGGATACAATAAAACCCGGAATTTTCCGTCGGAATATCTTTTATGTTTTGATGATTTGCAACAGAGTTTATTTAACAAGAAAAGGTGATTAAGATTAAAGATGTTTGAAAATTAATCGTAATGTGATTAATTGAAATGAAAATAGCCTTTTCTCTGGAACAAAAGTACTGTCTGATATGCTCATGCAACCCATTATAAAAAGGTAAAATATCAAATTTGGCCTATTTGAAATCAGTTGTTATATATGTGTTTATATCTAATTATATGTAAACTAGTAACCCCTGAATTAAGTAGACCTAGAATTAAACAAATTGAAAAACGTGCGTTATCCACAGACAGATATATTTTCATTTTGATCGGGCTGACAAATGTTCATTCGGACAACATTTTTATTTCTGCCAGTCCGAATGACTGAAAGCCTTTTAAAGTTTTCGCATCTGAACTTTAAAGCAAGAATGATAAATGACTAAGCATTTTTTCGCTATGCCTTCTACTTGCCTTCTGTCTAGGAGCCAAAGACTATAGTGTCAAAGACCTGATGGGAAATTCCCTACTTGATCCAGTGCATTTGTTCATATTAAAACATACTTGACTTCATGAATTTAAAGTTCCGACCTTTGATGCGATCTGAACAAATGTAAGATCGATTACATGAAAGTATCGGATACACTCATATTAACATTGATAAACTACTTTATATAGGAAATATAGGAGTAAAATAAACACTTGAACTTTATAAATGAATTCATTGTACATTATCTGTCTTTAAACTTGCACAAAGTTGTTATTTAATAATAAAGACAGCTGGAACATCTAGTTGACACCGTCTTCACTTTTTTACTGTACAGTCTTGACCATTCAAACACATCGATATATTGGCAGGCACACCTGGGTCCTTTTAAGATTCGAAATGTGTCGGTCTTTAGATAGTACATTTTCTACATGCTGCGCAAAATGTATGCCATACGGTAGTTCAACAGTTAAGAGGTTGCGGTGCGAACGTGTACGACTACGTGTAGCTACCCGTACATGTACAGTTGCATGTTGAAATTAAAATTAGCTTGCGCAACATGACGTGTGCGTGTAAGATCACGTGGCTGTTGTTACATGATTTCTTCGTGAATCGATAATAGGTGTTTACATCAACCCAAATGAGACCACGGGCGATGAAATCTTGGGTTTCACGTGCATACACATACCTGTGTGACATAGTACACATTATATACCAACTGGGCCTCAAATGTAAAAATAATCTTAGAAAGGCTTGGTTTTAACAATGTATGGCTATTTCAAGGAGTCGGAAACTCCAAATACTTCATTAAAATATTTAAACTTAGAGTTAAGGATAATTTTATACAACTATGGAACGAACAACTACGTGATTCTTCCAGAGCATGCTCCTATGTATTATTTGCAAATTTTGGTTTCAAACCATATTTAAATATTGTAAATATTAGAAAATTTAATACTGCACTATGCAGACTTAGAACATCTAGTCATCGTCTAGAAATTGAAACAGGCCGATGGCACAAACCATTGAAAATCTCTAAATCAGAAAGAAAATGTCAATTATGTAACAAATTAGAGGATGAGTTTCACTTTATACTTGAATGCCCTTTATATTATGAAATACGAAAACAACATATCAAACGTTACTTTTGGAAACGACCTAATATCCCTAAATTTGTAGAACTTATGTCATCTGAAAATAGAAATACCATTATTAATCTTTCTCAATATATTTACAAAAGTCTGAAACGAAGAGATGCAGAATATTATGTACGTTAGCACTCTTCTCCCTACTGTACGAAAAACAAACTACGCATACACAATAAATTACGTACTTTTAAATTTTTGAGACTACATAGTAGCATGACTAATGTCATGCAAATAACTATATTTAAAGTCACAGTGATGTTGGAATATAACTCATTATTGCCGATAATTTCCACTTACTCCACATATACTTGGTACCGGAAATAATAATATGTATACATGCATGATTTGTTTATATTATAATGTGTATATTTGTGTTAATAATTATGTCAATGCATGTAATTATTATATGTGAAATCATGGGCATATTGCCTTATTTTCGAAATAAACTATCTCTAAACTATCTCTATTTTCGTCTGTCAAACGCCCGTTAAGGTGCATTTACACGGTACGTTTTGGTGTATACATCTTGACCTATAAGTCAAAATGTACCGTGTAGTAACGAGTAGTACACTTCTACCACACATTTTCGGGAGATGTACGACACATTCATTGTATAATCGCCACAGTACAGAATGGCTTGGTGTAACACAGAAACGGAATTATACCATACAATATGATACATATCAACACTACACACAGTCCTATCAATAGGTCTTCCTCAACCGACTCCATTGTTAACAAGTATTTGGAGAGAAATAACGTGTGATTTGTAAGCCATGGTGTACCGTGTAGTTAGGGAAGCTGTATATCTTGTGAAGTGTACATCTTCGACTTATACACCAAAACTTACCGTGTTACAACTTTACTTGTAAAAACTTCACATACCTGGATGACGAAATACCCACAAATAGTATTCACGTAGACGTACACGTTGTAGCCTCTCTATGAAAGTATTCAAACTAATTCAGTATTGTTTTGAAAACATTATTCGATTCAGTAATGTTTTTAAAAATGATTTTACTCACACTCAATGGTGTTAAGGTTACGTTTTGTAACGCACAGTTACATAATATGAATGCAAGCTATGTGTAATTAAAGGTTAATTTCGGGATAATTGCTTCGCATGAAAGAGTTCCACTTGAAACAGACACGCGGCTTTATAATTACCGTCTCGTCATAGAGATACAGGTGCTTAAATGCAACATTCTTAATTGATTTCGTAAAATGAAACTTAATGTGTACAAGTGGAATTCTGTTATGTCTAGACCGATTGTGTTAGTTCGTTTTCATCGGGGGGGGGGGGGGGGAGGGTGTAATTAAGCCGCGTTTTCTTTATTAGTGTGTTAGTCATGATTATACACCGGAAATGTTGATCATGAATTGAATATATAGCTGGCTTAGAATGAGAAGGTCGTATAAAATAGATATTTTGAGAAAAAAATAATAAAAAAACGTCTGAAAACTACTCTTTACTTATAGAAAACAAGCGTTTTCGACTTCAGTTTGATCAACATGACCATTTCCGATTTTCATGAAAATAGACTTATAAGAAGCGACCTGTGAGCAACCTTTGTGAGTCGGATCTGTTCCATTCTGAACACACGACCAAGCCATCTAAGCCTTCTCTGTTTTATTTCAATGGAGTTCTGGGTGTATTAATTGCATTGGTGTCCATTGTATCAAACCGTTCTCAACCGCCTCGATAGCTTATGCACCAGTGGTGGAACATCCGCTTCGAGTGTGAGGGATTTCTGGTTCTATTCCGTGCGCAATGTACCAAAATCGTTAAAAATGGAACTGATAGAACTTCATTGCTTGATGCTCAGCCTAGTTATGTGCAGGTAACTCCTGGCTTGACTTGTGTCCGGATGATGTGACTGTGTAATCCTCATATGAAATACGGTTGACCAGTGGCACTTTTGACTGTTGAAACCCAAGGACATGCCGAAGAAACTAAATAATGCGAAAATAAACAAGTTCAGTAAAATCTTATAATGTTATAATTATCACATTTCATAACCAATGATTCGGCATTTTCCCCCAAAAAATATGTTCATTTAGATCGGAATAATCATACTTTCCATAAACAAAATCACCAAACTTTTAGTGAAATTCAAAAGTGGGTCGAATGTCGATATAGCTTTAGAAATATTATAATCGATTGCATACATTCGTGGTCCAAAGTTTTTGGATAATGTTAAAGGAATTATAAATGCTTAAGTCCTTTTACTCTTTTTTAAGTTTTTATTATTACAGATCAATGGTTAGATATCAAACAAACCCTTAAAAAGTTTAGTGAGGTTACCGTATCTGTGTAGCTTTACAGATAAGACACCCGAGGTTTCATGTCCAAAGGTAGCCACTTCAATTATTTTTACTAGACTAAGTATTAATTTGCTAAATGTAGATGTTGATACAAGACCTAAAGATAACGCTTTCACTCATGTCTGTCTTATAGAGATATATCTGCATATCACATGGATGTGGCAACTTCTTTTTCTCAAACCTGTTCTTCCAATGGTCTTTACAACCCATCTTATGTATAAATGGAGTAAATTGAGTTACTTAGTAACCATGGCACCTATATCAGCTTTTCACTAACAGTAAACTAACCTTTGTCTTTTAGTTTATACAAATTTTAGGCCGATTGGGAACCAAGTTTTTTTCAACTGAAATTAATCACTCTCGACACCTCATTCCTGGTGTTATCTATCGCCACATGGTCATGGAACTTTTCAGTTATTTAAAAAGCGGATTTCATTGAGATTCGCCCACATACAGCTCAATTGGTTAGGGTTCGAGTCCCTTAATAAATTATATAGATTCCGGTAAATTAGCTCTCTAATTGAGTTCTTTCACAAGTAATATATCTCTCTATAGTGAATCGATGGTTTTCTTGTATTTGTATTAGTACTCAGATTATTTGCTATCTAATAAAGACTGTTCTTGTTTCTATTTCAGCTGTAACAGTACGTTTCTTAACTAAACGATTTATAGGAGAGTATAACTCTGATCAAGGTAAATATATACATTTACGAGTACAGTCATAACTCGATATAACGACATCCAATATTCATTATACTGACACCATATTTGGGGACAAAAGTATTAAAACGCTCTTTGTAGCAATTCAGTATACTGACATGTTCGTTACAACGACAGTTTTCTTGGAAACGAACAGCGTCGTTGTATCGAGTTCTGACTGTATACGAGGGGTGATCAACAAATACGCGGAAAAGTGCTGCCGTTTCTTTATTTGTCATTGTAAGTCGTTGAAACTTTCTTAACCTGAAGATAAATTTATTTCAAATTGATTCGCTGCTGATCATCAATATTGACCGAAGACGGAACGAACGCGGTTTCCTATGGAAACGTCACTCGACGTCATGCGGCCCAAATTTTCATATTTACCAACGTTGCACGTAGCAAACGATGACGTATCATTCGTGCGTTTGTAATTATATAATTTTCTAAAGGGTGGGTTATGAATATGCAATGATATAACATTTCATTAATTATTTCTAAACATTGTTTAAACGTAAAAATTCCGTTTTAGAGCTATTTGCTTCGAAGTTGTTGTCTGAAAATGAGTGCGATACAGAAATCGGCGACAAAAAGTCGCGGGGCGAATGAAATGTCATAAAATACCAATGATAATATTGCAAAATGCAACACATATGTAATAGCACATAAAACAGGTGTCTCTTTTGCATATTCTATCATACATAGCCATGTGAAATCAATGCCGATATGCGAATGGGCTATACAACGTCAATAACGTCAAATTACGTCATCAATATTAATGTTCTCCAGCAGCTAATTCTTATAATTTACATACAAGCTGCAAAGGAAAAATATTGATTTTCGGTTGACAGGTCTATGAAGTGTATTTTGGTTGTTCAGCTATTTTTTTTAGAATCATTCAATGCGTTATACAGTATAAATTGTGCAACGAATGAGTATGTATACTGTAATATGTAACGACGTCGCGATGACGTTGGGCCGGTGTAGCCATAGTGACGTTATGGTTTCTATGTTTTGCGACCAAATTTTTCATTGAGTTTAAAGTTTTTTATAGTTAGGTATTCGTAATATGCCAATCTATTATCTGACCGATTTTCTTCAATATTGGTCACGTAACAAAGATTTCAGAGCATTTTTCCGCGTATTTGTTGATCACCCCTCGTACATGTATATATCAGTGTCACTGAACATGAATAATTATGTTATCTTATGTTCGTCGCACGTCCATCGTACGATTGAATACTCTACGAAGAAGGTCCCCGATGATATGTCCCGTCGCTCGACGGACGTACGATAAAAACATTTCATTATTGACCCGTTACGTCCGCCGTGCGAAAATTGTGACACTGTCACAGTAAAGGGGTTTAAACATGTATGTTCTATCTCAACCTTCGTATACAGCGCAATTTCCAGTCATTATTATATTCTGAGCGAACAGCGTATAAATTCCAAGTTACGAGTTAAAAGTACAAACGTTAATGAGACCCTGTTGTATATACAACGCAAACATGTATACACGCAATTATATTATTAAAACAAGACTGCTGATCAAATATCATTTAATTGAAATGAATGACAATCGCTTTTTTAATTTTCAGATCTCATTTATCGGTCAAGTGTAAAACAAGAGGACTATGTAACTGACATAGAAATTCTAGACACATGTTCTAAGCGGGTAAGAACTTGCATCGGCTAGGTTCCATTTAACAACCTTCTATGTACCCTTTGAGTGTAAGGACTTGCATCAGTTAGGTTTCATCCAACAACATTCTAGGTACGCTTTGATTGTAAGGACTTGCATCAGTAAGGTTTTATTCAACAACATTCTAGGTAAGCTTTGATTGTAAGGACCTGTATCAGCTAGGTTTCATTCAACAACATTCTAGGTACGCTTTGAGTGTAAGGACTTGCATTAGCCATTAGTTAGGTTTCATTTAACAACATTATAGGTACGCTTTGATTGTAAGGACATGTATCAGCAATGTTTCATTTAACAACATTCTAGGTACGCTTTGATTGTAAGGACTTGTATCAGCAATGTTTCATTTAACAACATTCTAGGTACGCTTTAATTGTAAGGACTTGCATCAGTAAGGATTTATTCAACAACATTCTAGGTAAGCTTTGATTGTAAGGACCTGTATCAGCTAGGTTTCATTCAACAACATTCTAGGTACGCTTTGAGTGTATGGACTTGCAGTAGCCATTAGTTAGGTTTCATTTAACAACATTCTAGGTACGCTTTGATTTTAGGGACATGTATCAGCAATGTTTCATTTAACAACATTCTAGGTACGCTTTGATTGTAAGGACTTGTATCAGCAATGTTTCATTTAACAACATTCTAGGTACGCTTTAATTGTAAGGACTTGCATCAGTAAGGTTTTATTCAACAACATTCTAGGTACGCTTTGAGTGTAAGGACTTGCATCGGCTAGGTTTCATTTAACAACATTCTAGGTACGCTTTGATTGTAAGGACATGTATCAGCAATGTTTCATTTAACAACATTCTAGGTACGCTTAGATTGTAAGGACTTGTATCAGCAATGTTTCATTTAACAACATTCTAGGTACGCTTTGATTGTAAGGACTTGTATCAGCAATGTTTCATTTAACAACATTCTAGGTACGCTTTGATTGTAAGGACTTGCATCAGTAAGGTTTTATTCAACAACATTCTAGGTACGCTTTGAGGGTAAGGACTTGCATCGGCTAGGTTTCATTTAACAACATTCTAGGTACGCTTTGATTGTAAGGACCTGTATCAGCAATGTTTCATTTAACAACATTCTAGGTACGCTTTGAGTGTAAGGACTTGTATCAGCTTGGTTTCATTTAACAACATTCTAGGTACGCTTTGATTGTAAGGACTTGTATCAGCTTGGTTTCATTTAACAACATTCTAGGTACGCTTTGAGTGTAAGAACTTGTATCAGCTTGGTTTCATAACAACATCATTCTAGACCCGCTTTGAGTGTAAGGACCTGTATCAGCTAGGTTTCATTTAACAGCATTCTAGGTACGCTTAGATTGTAAGGACTTGTATCAGCAATGTTTCATTTAACAACATTCTAGGTACGCTTTGATTGTAAGGACTTGTATCAGCAATGTTTCATTTAACAACATTCTAGGTACGCTTTGAGTGTAAGGACTTGCATCAGTAAGGTTTTATTCAACAACATTCTAGGTACGCTTTGAGGGTAAGGACTTGCACCGGCTAGGTTTCATTTAACAACATTCTAGGTACGCTTTGATTGTAAGGACCTGTATCAGCAATGTTTCATTTAACAACATTCTAGGTACGCTTTGAGTGTAAGGACTTGTATCAGCTTGGTTTCATTTAACAACATTCTAGGTACGCTTTGATTGTAAGGACTTGTATCAGCTTGGTTTCATTTAACAACATTCTAGGTACGCTTTGAGTGTAAGGACTTGTATCAGCTTGGTTTCATAACAACATCATTCTAGACCCGCTTTGAGTGTAAGGACCTGTATCAGCTAGGTTTCATTTAACAACATTCTAGGTACGCTTTGATTGTAAGGACATGTATCAGCAATGTTTCATTTAACAACATTCTAGGTACGCTTTGATTGTAAGGACTTGTATCAGCTTGGTTTCATTTAACAACATTCTAGGTACGCTTTGATTGTAAGGACCTGTATCAGCTAGCTTTCATAACAACATCATTCTAGACCCGCTTTGATTGTAAGACCTGTATCAGCTAGGTTTCATTCAACAACATTCTAGGTACGCTTTGATTGTAAGGACCTGTATCAGCTAGGTTTCATTTAACAACATTCTAGGTACGCTTTGATTGTAAGGACCTGTATCAGCTAGGTTTCATTTAAAAACATTCTAGGTACGCTTTGATTGTAAGGACCTGTATCAGCTAGGTTTCATTAACAACATTCTAGGTACACTTTGATTGTAAGGACTTGCATTAGTTAGGTTTCATTAACAACATTCTAGGTACACTTTGATTGTAAGGACTTGCATTAGTTAGGTTTCATTTAACAACATTCTAGGTACGCTTTGAGTGTAAGGACTTGCATCGGCTCTGTTTCATTTAACAACATTATAGGTACGCTTGATTGTAAGGACTTGTCTCAGCTAGGTTTTGAATTACAAACGTTATACCTTCAAAAACTCGATATTTTGCTCGATAGTATACCAAAACAGGTCACGTGATTGTAATGCAAAACAGGCCATGTTTCGAATATGTAAGTCAGATTCACGTTTCTTGAGGTCTCTATTTTTAAGTAGAACCGTGTAATGCAATGCCATTATCACTCGTCTTTTGTAAATATTGGTTTACTTACGCTTAAACATCATAATTAAAAGAAAATTTCAATATTTACTACAGTATATTTAACCGATAATGTCCACATTCAAGGGCGATGTTTGTCCACTTAATTGTGTTTAATCATGTATTTTCCCGATAGAAGCATGGATTGTCCTCAAATATAGACTGGCTACTTGTATGACTGTCCGTTTAGAGTTAGTAAGATCTCAAAATATCGTTGACATGGGACTAACCAGTCTAGATACCATCCAGTCACATTATCCCGACACTTGACGGACCACGCAGCCCTGACGCTATCAAGTCAGATAATGTGCGTGTTGTAACTTGAGCTCACACCCTTAACCTCCAGTCTCCGACAAGGTCACTTAAGTCAATCATTAACGTTGTTTTGTTCTTAGAACAAAATCAAAATGATATTTTCATTCAAACTTTTCAGGGAAACAGCACGCCGTCAGAATCACATGTCCAGTGGGCCGATGGATTTATTATTGTCTATGATCTGTGTTACAAAGATACATTCGAGTTCGCAAAGAGAACCATCGTCTCTCTCCACAAAATGAAATCCCCTTTCATTTTACCGACGTTACTTCTCGCGAACAAACTAGATCTCGCGCACAGACGAGATGTTGGCGTGGACGAAGGTCACGAGGTAGCCTTGGAGTTCGGCTGCCAGTTTTATGAAGTGTCGGCTGCTGAAACGTTCATGTCTATAAACATATCGTTCCAATCACTTCTCAGGGACGCTAAGATCACGCAGCAGCAACGATCTACTATATTACGGAGGAGACGAAGCTCTCTAATGACTGTTTCAAAGAAATTGGGTTCCATATTTGGAAAGAAGGAAAATGACGGAGATAAGAAACGCCCCTCTTGTGATACCTTACCAGACTTTGCATTGTCATTTTGACGCGGGCTCTTTTTTTAATGAGATGATTTTGTTATCATCACGGTATAATGTTTTAAAAATATGTTACTGACGTCATTTAAAATAATGCCTGTTTTAGTGCTGATTTCATCAGAATCCACGATGTCCACCCCTTGTAGGTACATAAATGTATGAAATTCGCATACTAATAATTAATATTTTTTCTGCTGCGATTTTTTCATTCCGATGAAATCAGTTTACGTTATAGTTAGAACATATTAAGTAAATTTTAATGATTATGCATTTATTTGCAAAACGACAACTCTTACAGACTCATATTTGAGAAGATGTTTTGCTCTTATATAAGGTTAAATATTAGTTTAGTTCATTTCAAGTTTATAACATACACTACGATATAGTGAGCAGATAACAAAGGGAGTATTTCGAACTTTACCCGGTCATGACGTCGTTTACGTCATCTTCGAAACAAGTTCAACAAATTTATTTATTGCGTTTGAAAAAATATTGATAGTCAAATCGGCGAGACTGAATTCAAAATTTGGTGTAAATATGTTTATTTGTTTATGTACAAAAGCTTTTCAAAAACCGGAACGAACTTTCTTTACACCCTTTATGTGGGTTGAAACTGTAACAGGTCGTCATAGAAGAAATAATATAGGCCTTATTTGTCGGGGATGAGCAAAAATATGATGACGTGACATTGACGTGTGACTTTTATCTTCATTCGGAGAAAAGTTGCTATATCATGGTTATAAAGCGATCCATTTGTGATATTTGAATGAATAAAATGACATTAATTATTAAAAGTACGTATGTGTGCACCTCACGGTCCTTTATTGATTTCAACTTTAGACTGCTGTCTATTCCAGTTAAGTAGATCTATATTGACTATGTTCCGTCCCTACATTACGCAAGTAAAACATGAAGACAAAACAAAATGCACTTTTATATTTTTATTATAATTATTTAAATACTATATAGCGACATTTGTGTTTTAGTAACTTAGACCCAGTGATTATACGAAGTAACTATTTATTTAAATTTTCTAGTTTACACTTAACTGTTTTCAAGTGTTTAAACTAAGCGTTACTTAATCAACTTCAAAGTACATTTGTAGCTCGTATATCATTTATGTTAATATGTTGAATAAAAGCCATACTAAATAAATATTTATTTTTGTTTAAATTGTGTTTAATCTATTAGTTTTTCTTGCTTCAGTTATTACCATAATCAAGTTAG
Source organism: Spisula solida (assembly GCA_947247005.1). NCBI lineage: Eukaryota > Metazoa > Mollusca > Bivalvia > Venerida > Mactridae > Spisula > Spisula solida. The sequence goes on from OX365946.1 coordinate 18,070,180, forward strand.
AACTCACCCAGACATGGCGACTTCTCGGGAAGGGGGGTCTATCAAAGGGTATATCGATTAACAGAACTTCAACCGTGTTGTTGTCTTTTTACCATGAGAATGAAATCGACAGATGTTGTCTTAAAATCGTCCTGTACATGTATATAGAATATATCAGTTCATATGTAATACCTCCACTAAGCACAGGGTCGTGGCAACGCAGAGACACACCGAAAAAATGAGAAATTACCAAAAAAGCATATCTTTTGAAACAAAAAACGCCTCAAATATACCACGGTACAACACATTTGCCTTGGTGTTTTTCTTTGTCTCTGATTAGCACTATTACTTTTTACCTGCTATCATTTGCTTCCTGGGTAAAAACAACCTTGATCAACACATACTGGAGTGCGAGAAAGCTATGACATTTTTATCAAAGTTGTTATATCGTTACAGTTAAGATTCCTATTACATGTAGGGTTTGTTAATCAAAGAATGTCTAAGTGAGAGAAATTGGCCGTGTCTTAACGTTTTTAACCGAGTCATTAATTTTGCCTAACTTTTATCGTCCGAATAATTATCTCATTTAGCCGCATGTTCGTTACAGTAGTTACTGTTTTTTTTGTCTTTTGGGGAGTTGATAGTCGTAAATAAATATTGGGTTTCTAAGATGATCGGCCATGTATGATATACATGTAAATTAATGTACCTTTAATTAACAGAGAGATCAAGCTACCGAGAACTAGAACCAGTATGATCATCTTGAAAGAGCTTTATATAATTGATAATTGGTACGTGTGTTTTACTTGTAGTTCTCACACCTACGATATTTACCTTCATTGTTAGACATGTTAGCAATACTGATGCCTTTATAATACACGAAAAGGGCTGTCAGTTGAAATATGATACAAAGCAGATAGGTAAAAAGCTCTTTGATATCTTAATTATTTTCGGTTTACGATAATCTCGTGTTTCAGTTTTATACTGATAACAAAACAAAGACAATTAAATCATGAAATTAACGAATACCATCAATTAGTAGTCCGTACAGCTACAAATGTAGATCTAGTACTGTATACAGTGCCCACCAAAAATAAGTATACAGTAAATAATTGTTGCAAAACTAAACTTGGTTAAATTATTCAATATCTGATTATCAGACGGTCATAATTATACTAGTTTCTGAAATTACAGTTACTAAATGAGTCAAAATAGAGATAGAATTTTTTTTGAAGATGTTCGGAACTAAAACAACCATATGATCAAAACGGCTGAATTTTCCATCTTTTTGTGACAAAGTTACCATTCAAGAGGGACAAAAAAACTTTAGATTTTGCACCTAGGGTAACAATTAATGTATGGCCTTTCCATTTAATAAACACAAATATTCAGTTTCCTCAAATATATTGTTGCTTTACAGTTCTGCAAAGAGTATCATTACAGGGAAATAAGTGGGTTAATAACATTTTTGTTTACTTATTTTTGGTGGGCAGTGTATTTATTTATGAAAAGGTATGGGTGTCACCTAGCCAATAAGTATTATCGGAGACTATAATCTCTGGTATTATAAATGGTCGTTCTACACTCAACACCTTTTCTACGTATACAGCAAATCAATTGGAAATAGCCTAAAAGGTCATTCACATATAAGTCTAAGATAATACGAAAATGTTTAGGTGTGTGAAGTTGGCTCTGAGATCGTTAATCGAAGATCGACATTCAATACAGACCTAGGTGCTAATACAGATCCAGCTCTGAGATCAACATTGGCAATTTAAGGTGAGCTAATACAGACCTAGTGGCCAATACAGATCCAGCTCTGAGATCGACATTCGCAAAAAAAGGCCTGTGAATACAGATCTGAGTTTGAATACAGAGCCAGGTCTGACATCGTCATTCGATGTACACCGACGGCGAATACAGACCTAGGACCGAATACCGACCCAGCTCTGAGATCGACATTCGCAAAATAATGCCTATGAATACAGATCTGAGTTTGAATACAGAGCCAGGTCTGACATCGTCATTCGATGTACACCGACGGCGAATACAGACCTAGGACCGAATAACGACCCAGCTCTGAGATCGACATTCGCAAAATAATGCCTATGAATACAGATCTGAGTTTGAATACAGAGCCAGGTCTGACATCGTCATTCGATGTACACCGACGGCGAATACAGACCTAGGACCGAATACCGACCCAGCTCTGAGATCGACATTGGCAAAATAATGCCTGTGAATACAGATCTGAGTTTGAATACAGAGCCAGGTCTGACATCGTCATTCAATGTACACCTACGGCGAATACAGACCTAGGACCGAATACCGACCCAGCTCTGAGATCGATATTCGCAAAATAAGGCCTGTGAATACAGATCCGAGTTTGAATACAGAGCCAGGTCTGACATCGACATTCGATTTACAACTATGGCGAATACAGACATAGGATCGAATACCGACCCAGCTCTGACATCGACATTCGATGTAAAGCGACGGCGAATACAGACCTAGGATCCAATACCGACCCAGCTCTGACATCGACATTCGATGTATAGCGACTGCGAATACAGACCTAGCATGGAATACCGACCCAGCTCTGACATCAACATTCGCAAAATAAGGCCTGTGAATACAGACCTAAGTTTGAATACAGACTCAGGTCTGACATCGTCATTCGATGTACACCTACGGCGAATACAGACCTAGGACCGAATACCGACCCAGCTCTGAGATCGATATTCGCAAAATAATGCCTATGAATACAGATCTGAGTTTGAATACAGAGCCAGGTCTGACATCGTCATTCGACGTACACCGACGGCGAATACAGACCTAGGACCGAATACCGACCCAGCTCTGAGATCGACATTCGCAAAATAATGCCTATGAATACAGATCTGAGTTTGAATACAGAGCCAGGTCTGACATCGTCATTCGATGTACACCGACGGCGAATACAGACCTAGGACCGAATACCGACCCAGCTCTGAGATCGACATTGGCAAAATAATGCCTGTGAATACAGATCTGAGTTTGAATACAGACCCAGGTCTGACATCGTCATTCAATGTACACCTACGGCGAATACAGACCTAGGACCGAATACCGACCCAGCTCTGAGATCGATATTCGCAAAATAAGGCCTGTAAATACAGATCCGAGTTTGAATACAGAGCCAGGTCTGACATCGACATTCGATGTACAACTATGGCGAATACAGACATAGGATCGAATACCGACCCAGCTCTGACATCGACATTCGATGTAAAGCGACGGCGAATACAGACCTAGGATCCAATACCGACCCAGCTCTGACATCGACATTCGATGTATAGCGACGGCGAATACAGACCTAGCATGGAATACCGACCCAGCTCTGACATCAACATTCGCAAAATAAGGCCTGTGAATACAGACCTAAGTTTGAATACAGACCCAGGTCTGACATTGTCATTCGATGTACACCGACGGCGAATACAGACCTAGGACCGAATACCGACCCAGCTCTGAGATCGACATTCGCAAAATAATGCCTATGAATACAGATCTGAGTTTGAATACAGAGCCAGGTCTGACATCGTCATTCGATGTACACCGACGGCGAATACAGACCTAGGACCGAATACCGACCCAGCTCTGAGATCGACATTGGCAAAATAATGCCTGTGAATACAGATCTGAGTTTGAATACAGAGCCAGGTCTGACATCGTCATTCAATGTACACCTACGGCGAATACAGACCTAGGACCGAATACCGACCCAGCTCTGAGATCGACATTCGCAAAATAATGCCTATGAATACAGATCTGAATTTGAATACAGAGCCAGGTCTGACATCGTCATTCGATGTACACCGACGGCGAATACAGACCTAGGACCGAATACCGACCCAGCTCTGAGATCGACATTGGCAAAATAATGCCTGTGAATACAGATCTGAGTTTGAATACAGAGCCAGGTCTGACATCGTCATTCAATGTACACCTACGGCGAATACAGACCTAGGACCGAATACCGACCCAGCTCTGAGATCGATATTCGCAAAATAAGGCCTGTGAATACAGATCCGAGTTTGAATACAGAGCCAGGTCTGACATCGACATTCGATGTACAACTATGGCGAATACAGACATAGGATCGAATACCGACCCATCTCTGACATCGACATTCGATGTAAAGCGACGGCGAATACAGACCTAGGATCCAATACCGACCCAGCTCTGACATCGACATTCGATGTATAGCGACGGCGAATACAGACCTAGCATGGAATACCGACCCAGCTCTGACATCAACATTCGCAAAATAAGGCCTGTGAATACAGACCTAAGTTTGAATACAGACCCAGGTCTGACATCGTCATTCGATGTACACCTACGGCGAATACAGACCTAGTACCGAATACCGACCCAGCTCTGAGATCGACATTCGCAAAATAAGGCCTGTGAATACAGACCTAAGTTTGAATACAGACCCAGGTCTGACATCGTCATTCGATGTACACCTACGGCGAATACAGACCTAGGACCGAATACCGACCCAGCTCTGAGATCGACATTCGCAAAATAAGGCCTGTGAATACAGATCTGAGTTTGAATACAGAGCCAGGTCTGACATCGACATTCGATGTACAACTATGGCGAATACAGACATAGGATCGAATACCGACCCAGCTCTGACATCGACATTCGATGTATAGCGACGGCAAATACAGACCTAGGATCGAATACCGACCCAGCTCTGAGATCGACATTCGATGTACAGCGACGGCGAATACAGACCTAGGATCGAATACCGACCCAGCTCTGAGATCGACATTCGCAAAATAATGCCTATGAATACAGATCTGAGTTTGAATACAGAGCCAGGTCTGACATCGTCATTCGATGTACACCGACGGCGAATACAGACCTAGGACCGAATACCGACCCAGCTCTGAGATCGACATTGGCAAAATAATGCCTGTGAATACAGATCTGAGTTTGAATACAGAGCCAGGTCTGACATCGTCATTCAATGTACACCTACGGCGAATACAGACCTAGGACCGAATACCGACCCAGCTCTGAGATCGATATTCGCAAAATAAGGCCTGTGAATACAGATCCGAGTTTGAATACAGAGCCAGGTCTGACATCGACATTCGATGTACAACTATGGCGAATACAGACATAGGATCGAATACCGACCCAGCTCTGACATCGACAATCAATGTGTTCCGACGGCGAATACAGACCTAGGATCGAATACCGACCTAGCTCTGACATCGACATTCGATGTATACCGACGGCGAATACAGACCTAGGATCGAATACCGACCCAGCTCTGAGATCGACATTCACAAAATAATGCCTATGAATACAGATCTGAGTTTGAATACAGAGCCAGGTCTGACATCGTCATTCGATGTACACCGACGGCGAATACAGACCTAGGACCGAATACCGACCCAGCTCTGAGATCGACATTCGCAAAATAATGCCTATGAATACAGATCTGAGTTTGAATACAGAGCCAGGTCTGACATCGTCATTCGATGTACACCGACGGCGAATACAGACCTAGGACCGAATACCGACCCAGCTCTGAGATCGACATTCGCAAAATAAGGCCTGTGAATACAGACCTAAGTTTGAATACAGACCCAGGTCTGACATCGTCATTCGATGTACACCTACGGCGAATACAGACCTAGGACCGAATACCGACCCAGCTCTGAGATCGACATTCGCAAAATAAGGCCTGTGAATACAGATCTGAGTTTGAATACAGAGCCAGGTCTGACATCGACATTCGATGTACAACTATGGCGAATACAGACATAGGATCGAATACCGACCCAGCTCTGACATCGACATTCGATGTATAGCGACGGCGAATACAGACCTAGGATCGAATACCGACCCAGCTCTGAGATCGACATTCGATGTACAGCGACGGCGAATACAGACCTAGGATCGAATACCGACCCAGCTCTGAGATCGACATTCGCAAAATAATGCCTATGAATACAGATCTGAGTTTGAATACAGAGCCAGGTCTGACATCGTCATTCGATGTACACCGACGGCGAATACAGACCTAGGACCGAATACCGACCCAGCTCTGAGATCGACATTGGCAAAATAATGCCTGTGAATACAGATCTGAGTTTGAATACAGAGCCAGGTCTGACATCGTCATTCAATGTACACCTACGGCGAATACAGACCTAGGACCGAATACCGACCCAGCTCTGAGATCGATATTCGCAAAATAAGGCCTGTGAATACTGATCCGAGTTTGAATACAGAGCCAGGTCTGACATCGACATTCGATGTACAACTATGGCGAATACAGACATAGGATCGAATACCGACCCAGCTCTGACATCGACAATCAATGTGTTCCGACGGCGAATACAGACCTAGGATCGAATACCGACCTAGCTCTGACATCGACATTCGATGTATACCGACGGCGAATACAGACCTAGGATCGAATACCGACCCAGCTCTGAGATCGACATTCACAACATAATGTGGGCGAATACAGATATGAGTTTGAATACAGAGCCAGGTCTGACATCGTTATTCGATGTTAACCGACGGCGAATACAGACCTCGGATTCAATACCGACCCAACTATGACTTCGACAATCATTATTTACCGACGGCGAATACAGACCCAAGTGTGAATACAGATCCATCTCTGAGTTCGTCATTCGCAAAATACGTTGAGGGGAATACCGAGCTGGGATGCAATATTATTGACAGCCAGAAACCAAGAAAATAATATATTTTACATGCTTTATATTTGTTGTTAAATGCATGAAATCTGTAAAAGCAACATCAATACATACCGTTTTATTTATTTCTTAATTATAAACTAATAGTGAATGACCAATATAAATGAGTTCTAATTAAATACATTGCAAATTTACCATAGTTTTCATTGATTATTTAAAATTTATTTTAAAGGGAAGTAATAAAGCAAGTAATAAAGCCTTAACAATAAACGTCACTGCTACGTATCCACAGTTTAATGCATAGACCGATGACGAATACAGACCTAGGATCGAATACCGACCCAGCTCTGAGATCGACATTCACAAAATGTGGTTGGTGAATACAGATCTGAGTTTGAATACAGAGCCAGGTCTGACATCGACATTCGATATGAAACGACAGCGAATGCAGACCTAGGATCGAATACCGACCCAGCTCTGAGATCGACATTCGCAAAATAAGGCCTGTGAATACAGACCTGAGTTTGAATACAGACCCAGGTCTGACATCGACATTCAATGTATACCCACAGCGAATACAGACCTACGATCCAATACCGACCCAGCTCTGAGATCGACATTCGCAACATAAGTTGCGTGAATACAGATCTGAGTTTGAATACAGAGCCAGGTCTGACATCGACATTCGATGTTAACCGAGGGCGAATACAGACCTACGATCCAATACCGACCCAGTTCAGAGATCGACATTCGCAATATAAGGTGGATGAATATATATCTAAGTTTGAATACAGAGCCAGGTCAGACATCGGCATTCAATGTATACCCACGGCGAATACAGACCTAGGATCCAATACCGACCCAGCTCAGAGATCGACATTCGCAATATAAGGTAAGTGAATACATATCTGAGTTTGAATACAGAGCCAGGTCTGACATCGACGTTCGATGTAAACTAAGGGCGAATACAGACCTAGGATCCACTACCGACCCAGCTCTGAGATCGACATTCGCAATATAAGGTGGGTGAATACATATCTGAGTTTGAATACAGAGCCAGGTCTGACATCGACATTCAATGTACACCGACGATGAATACAGACCTAGGAGCGAATACCGACCCAGCTCTGACATCGACAATCAATGTATTCCGACGGCGAATACAGACCTAGGATCGAATACCGACCCAGCTCTGACATCAACATTCGCAAAATAAGGCATGTGAATACAGACCTGAGTTTGAATACAGTCCCAGGTCTGACATCGACATTCAATGTATACCCACGGCGAATACAGACCTAGGATCGAATACCGACCCAGCTCTGACATCAACATTCGCAAAATTAGGCCTGTGAATACAAACCTGAGTTTGAATACAGACCCAGGTCTGACATCGACATTCAATGTATACCCACGGCGAATACAGACCTACTATCGAATACCGACCCAGTTCTGAGATCGACATTCGCAATATAAGACCGTTGAATACCCAGCTAAGTTTGAATACAGACCAGGCTCTGACATCGACATTCGCAATATATGGCCGTTGAATACCGAGCTGAGTTTGAATACAGAACTAGGCCTGACATCGACATTCCATTTATCTTGAAGGCTAATGCAGACCAATGAATGAATAATGATCCTGCTCTGAGATCGACATTCAATATTATTCCGATGTCTAATGCACACCAAGGTCCAAATGCAGACAGAGTGCAGACCTAGTGCAGACCGAATGCAAATCAGCTCTGAGAGCGACATTTTTTGACATCGGGCATAGCCTCTATTTGCCAGTCTGCGTTCTGTTGAAATATGGAGTACAAATGAGTGCCTTCACCCGGGTCGCCAGATTAGAAGAAAAGTGCTTTAACCACTAAACCTCGGAAACAATAATTCGATTTATACCTATATCGAATGCAAAACCAGGTCCGAATGCAGACCTAGCTCTTACATTGACATTCGATATATACCTTCTGCACAAACAGGCCCTAGGTTGAATATAGGTCCTACTTAAGCAGTATGCAGAACTTACTTTGAATCTTTGTGTTCCGTTTGAACAACACAGAGCTTAAAACAACAGTTTACGTTTTTCTTCTCTGACCGATTTGAACTAGACGCACTTGACACCTTTTTTGGTCGTATGATGTCTTTCTTGATAGGGTGCCAAAACTTCTACGAGGGATGTTCAATATACAATATTACAGTGATCATAAAAAACTACAAGGCGTCATAATTGCTTTAAATAATTTCAAACCCATTTTGTACTTTGTGGTTGTCGTCCATTTTACACACACCACCGGGAGTGATTACTCGAACCTTGCCGATCACAACACCATGCACTGGTACATTTTCGGATGGATGAGGATCAACTTTAATGTCAAGAATATTTAGATAAAATAACAACAACTCATGTTCCATTCCATGAGGACAATTTTTGTGCTAGTACACTATTATTCCTCATAACATATCTCATATCTAAACGACCAGGTTTCCATAGTGTATTGACTACTTCTTATTTTAGTCTTGTAGGCCTAGTATACAAGTATCATGACATTTGCAAAATGTTCGGTTAGTACATCGCTTATAAATGGGGCACACGTCTAATCGCCATCCGATGATCGATCGGCATACCCACTACCTAAGTGGACCGGAGGCCGGACGGACATCGGCTGGTCTTCGTGGAATTGTCGGATTAAATCAGAACGTGACGTAGGGTCAAAGTGATGATCCAATGTGTTTTTTATGTCCCTCAACCGTTCCCGTCCGCCATCCTTTACCAAGGAGCAAATGTTAACCAGCGGCCGACGCTCAGTGTATACACTATGCCTATACACAGGTTAAATAGTTATGGTATACGGACACCAGTCAGCCAGTGTGAGCAAGGTATAAGCTAATTTTCTAACTCATAACATGTCGTAATAACCCGATTATCTGCCAAAACGTCACAGCGCAATCAGAAGCTAATCAAGGAAATCTATGGTTAAGATAATAAGAACCATACACATAATTGAACAGTCCTCTTTGTACATGCATATTGTTTGCGCTCTACTAGGCGTTGGTGTCGAAATTCAAGGCAAACACATTAACCTTGTAATCGAACATTCGATAAAGCATCATTTAAACGTTAACTAATTGTCAATAACTTAAAACGATATTTGTTTCCATCAGCAGAAAGTATTGCGATTATGTACACGGTATACTATAAACACAAATCTAAATATCCAACAAGACACGATTATCTCGAGGAAATTGATACTTGTCGTGCAATATATCGATGCATAAAATGTGAGAACTAAGTTCATTTGGTTGGACTATAACTGTGGTTTACTTGGTGCATTCATTTCGCGGCAAACCTGTCTTAATGAAGACAAACTATATAGTATCTGGCCCATATTGTATATATATATAATATATACACAATATGTACGTACATAACAACTAGATGGTCATTCACCAAATTGCAAATAACCTTTGCACAATACATGCTAGCAAATGTAGAGTATGATACATATTATAAAATTCGTAAGAGCTACTGCATTTTGTTATAGGTGAAATAAAAATACCAATTTTGGCTAGCAATTGTTATGGTAAGGTATGACCTTAACCGATCGAGGTTTGGAAGCGGATCACCGGCGGTACCAGCGCTATGACTGGACTTGGAACAAAATAAGGCAGATCAGTAATCGAAAGGATTGATATACATGTTCATAAAATATACAAAAGTAATCCGATTGATTTCAAATTTGCACATTTTATGCATTTTATACTTGTTTAACTAGTGATATATCAATACGGATGTTTGAAAAGTCTGAATGGCTTTAGCTGTACAGGAAATCTGCCATGTTCCAAATACTCTTGAAGAGGGCATTTTACTGGTACTATGCCCTATACAGTGTTACTGAATTTTGCTGTCGGACGTGTTAAGTGGGAAAGTCAAATATGTAGCTATTTTAAATATCTAAATATGTTGTTTTTTCACAGAACAAATAAATTCAGAATAATCCATCATTTGTCGTTTAAAACTATGTATTTTAGATGTATGAGGTCATATCCCTGATACTATAATACGAACAACAAAAATAAAACAATGGTGGTAATTTCATGTAAGCAGAATTACATGAAAATGACAACATGTGTGAGTTTTCTTTTTTTGTTTATAATGAGGGTATAACATTACCCCATCCACTTTTTAAAAGTTAGTGTCGAACATAAAAAGTCTTGTAAAAATATACATGAGGCAAAAAGGATTAAAATCCTCCGACGAAAGAACCATCATGTCATATTCTAGAAATGTTGACATATTCAGAATAAATTAGTGAATAATTCGCTAGTATGCATCCAGTATTATTTAGGATGTATGTGTGGTATTTTGGGTTTCGCGTTTGATTCATTTGTATAGCTATAGTTTAATAATAATTTAGCGGTTTCAAAATTACAGATTGTCATTTATGAGTACAATGGTACATATTCGAATAATATGAATTTAAATCCAATCCGCCTGAATGACATTTGAAAACAACGCTCAGAAACCGTATGAGCCCATATAACATAATTGTATTGCTTAATTATGGGACAAGTATTGTCCAGTGCAATAAAACATGTCCTGTTTGAATATCAACGAACTGAAAACGCATTCATTTTTTACGAAACCGTGTCCATCTCATTGATATTGACAAATGTCTAGCTGAGAGTAGTAAGCCCTCGTAATGAATATCATCTCACACATGGGTCATTATGTCAATAAAGTAATCATTGAAAAAGTACATGTGTTTAATTTTAATTTTAAATTGTTTCAAACGTCACATGAGTTATGGTGTTATACATATAATGTTTTCACGTCTGCGTCGCTGCACATATAGTACACTAAAGGAACCTTTATTAACAATCCACAATCCACCCACAACAAACTTAGGCTATGAGACCAAAGGGGGTCCTAATGTCCCCCGTATTAGGGAATTTTGCTGACAATTATTTTTTGATTGCCCTATGTCTACTGATCAAAAACTACTTTGTTAGTCCTAGAAAATAGTACTTTGCATATTTGTTATTTTACTAGGTATACCCCTTATTGAACGAAGAAGTGTGATAAGGGTTAAATAAAAGATCCTTTTAATATGTTTTTTCATGACTAGATGTGTGTCAATGTTTTTCTGATATAATCGTTTTTAATCGCATTTTAATGCTACATATTGCCGTATGATACGTTTACACAGTAAAATACGTTAACATCTAAATCATGATGTGATACAGACAGGATAAAAAAGTCATTACATAGTTTAGTAGATTTTATGCAATAAACATATTACTTCAAGGTTTAGTATCAAACATCACAAACATTACTGGAAAATACCAATGTAATTTACATTACTAAAATTGTTACTTGATGTATTCTTGGAAGTACATGTTACCCTTATAACCATTCAGTTATTTCTACATTGTAATTACGTTGACGTTCTTATTCCCTTTCTTTAATCAACCACTGATTTTCTCTATTATATCATTATTTTTTCAAAATACTAAATTATGCACAAGTGTGGCTGTTTTATCCTGTCTGTGTCACACCATTGATTCTCCGTTAAATGGACTCATTGTGGTGAGTTAGAAATTAGAAAAATAGGAACCATCTTAAATAAGTTAAATGTAATTAAAATGGCTTGTTAATGTCAATACTAAACATATGATATCTTAATCAAAGAAATTAAGAGAACTTTTGTTATCTTGTTTTTATGCGGTAATATTTGGCCACATCATTTGTTTTAAATTGTCAATGTTATCTAACCATTTAAGTAACGCGTTCTGAATGTGAGTCTTTAAACTCTTTTACTAGCCATGGGCTACTAGATATTATTCGTATATAATTCTCATTAAAATGTCTACGTTAAAGCAGGATGCGTGAGATAGCATCTTAACTGATTGTTATCCGATACATTAAAGTCAACCTCATGTTGTCATATTTTCAATATTGGTAAACCCTTTGTTTTTGAAGTAATTATGCAATAATGTTGTAGCCACGGTTTAATTGGCTTACAAATTATATAACATGACATTTGATTGGCTAAGAACGTTTTAAGTATTTTGTAACGTGTAATTTGATTGGTCAAAAGCTTTTAACATTTATTTTCAATGATTGGAAAATAATGTATATTAAGTAAGATTTGAATAGACAAAAAAGAAAATGAGGTAGGACTAAGACAGTTATGATGTAGGTTTTAAAAAGTTAGGAAAAGTGGAGTTCCACTACGCTTCGTTAAGTTACTAACTCTGTGTGTTAAAACATAAATATTTGTTATTGTTAAACTATTTGGAGAAACTACAGAATAAAAATAGTAAAACTGACTGTGGATTTGTCATAACTTATTTAGTTGAGACTTTGTTATCATATTTGAAATTATACTGGAAAAAACGCACTGGACTTACAACGTTAGCAGAGCTAAACTGACAGCTCACACAACGAACGACACAACGCTGTTACATACGAGCTAATTCCCGAAACAACAGACATAACACTGTTGGTCTAACAACAAGCTGGATTCCACGTACTACAACAACCTCAAGAGTTAACGCAGAGTTCTGAGATTAGAGTTCAGAATCAGATCTCAACAACACAACAAAAATGAGTTCAATTTCACACACTGTATCAACGCGAATATTTCAACGGCATTACATTGTCAAGAAAGAGAACTGTGTATCCGGACGGAGTATTCCAGCCAATCCCAAAAGAACCACCCTGAATAACGACAAGGTATTATGTTAATAAAAAGACTACAGATATAGTCTTGATTAATACAAAACTCATCTTAGTTATATTATATGATAATTTGAACACCGTGATACTCTATTTAAATGTTTCAAAGCAATGCTTGAATCACGCACATCCATCCACATAACAAGCAGAAGTTGGCTATGTTAGAGTAATTGTGATAATAATAATATACCTGAAAGTCTGCGAGTGTGCCATAAACACACGCAGACATATGCAATGGACTCCTAAGAGTTCCTAGAGGCCAAAACTATCATTTTCTCCATTGGCACCGAAATTCCTGAAAGTCCTCAAGTGTGTCATTAACAGTCGCAGACAGATGCAGTGAGCTCCTAAGTGTTGCTAGAGGCCAAAAATATCATTTTATCAATTGGCAACAAAGTTCCTGAAAGTATGCGAGAGTGTCAGAAACAGTCGCAGACCGATGCAAAGGACTCCTATGGAGAACAAAAGTGTCATTTTTGTCAATTTGCACCAACATTCAGGAGAGACTGCGATGGGTGTCCGAAACAGTCGCAGACCGATTGAATGGACTCATGAAGGTCCCTAAATGTCAAAAATACCATTTTCTAAAAAGGCACGAACATTCCTGAAAGTCGATGAGTGTGTCAGAAACAGTCGCAGACCGATGTAATGGACTCGTAAGGGTCCCTAGATGCCAAAACTGTGATTTGTTCAATTGGCACCAACATACCTGAAGTCTGCGAACATGTCAGAAACATTCGCAGACCGATACAATGGATACCTTAGGGCCTCTAGATGTCAAAAATATCATTTTCTGAATTGGCACCAAAATTCATGAAAGTCTGCGATAGTGTAAAAAAACAGTCGCAGACCGATGCAATTGACTCCTAACAGAGCTTAAAGGTCACACATATAAAACAATCAAATGGCACCAAAATTCCTGAACGTCTGCGAGGGTGCCAGATATAGTCGCAGACTGATGCCATGAAATCCTAAATCTAATGTTGATGTCAGAGCTGGCTTTGTATTTAAACTCAGATCAGTATTCGCACACCTTATTTGCGAATGTCGATGTCAGAGTTGGGTCGGTATTTGAAGTCGTATATTGCGAACATCGATCTCAGAGCTAAATCGGTATTCGATTCTAGGTCTGTATTCGCTGTCGGGTTACATCGAATGTCGATGTCAGACTTGGATCTGTATGCAAACTCAGATCTGTATTCACTAAGCTCATTTCACGAATGACGATCTCAGAGCTAGATCGGTAATCGACTCTATGTCTGTATTCGCCGTCGGTATTCGTAGAATGTCAAGCTGGCTCTATATTCAAGCTTAGATATGCATTGACCCAGCTAATTCCGCGAATATCGATCTCACAGTTGGGTTGGTATTCGATCATAGGTCTGTATTGGCTGTCGGCTCACATCGAAATTCGATGTCAGACCTTGATCTGTATTCAAGCTCGGTAGTCACAGGCCTTAATTTGCGAATGTCGATCTCAGAGCTTGGTCGGTATTGGAACCTAGGCCTGTATTCGCCGTGCGTATACATTGAATGTCTATGTCAGACCTAACACTGTATTGGAACCTAGGTCTGTATTCGCCGTGGGTATACATTGAATGTCGCTGTCAGTTGAGTCGGTATTCGATCATAGGTCTGTATTCGCCGTCGGTATACATCGATTGTCGATGTCAGAGCTGGGTCGGTATTCGATCCTAGGTCTGTATTCGCCGTAGGTATACATCGAGTGTCGATCTCAGAGCTGGATCGGTATTCGACCCTAGGTCTGTATTCGCCTTCGGTAAACGTCGAATGTCTATGTCAGAGCTGGCTCTGTATTCAAACTCAGACCTGTATTCACCCGCCTTATTTTGCGAATGTTGATGTCAGAGCTGGGTCGGTATTCGATCCTAGGTCTGTATTCGCTGTCGGTTCATATCGAATGCCGATGTCAGAGCTGGCTCTGTATTCAAACTCAGATCTGTATTCACCCACCTTATATTGCTAATGTCGATCTCAGAGCTGGGTCGGTATTGGATCCTAGGGCTGTATTCGCCGTGGGTATACATCGAATGTCGATGTCAGACCTGGCTCTGTATTCAAACTCAGATATGTATTCACCCACCTTATATTGCGAATGTCGATCTCAGAGCTGGGTCGGTATTGGATCCTAGGTCTGTATTCGCCCTTAGTTTACATCGAACGTCGATGTCAGACCTGGCTCTGTATTCAAACTCAGATATGTATTCACTTACCTTATATTGCGAATGTCGATCTCAGAGCTGGGTCGGTATTCGATCCTAGGTCTGTATTCGTCGTCGCTATACATCGAATGTCGATGTCAGAGCTGGGTCGGTATTCGATCCTATGTCTGTATTCGCCATAGTTGTACATCGAATGTCGATGTCAGACCTGGCTCTGTATTCAAACTCAGATCTGTATTCACCAACCACATTTTGTGAATGTCGATCTCAGAGCTGGGTCGGTATTCGATCCTAGGTCTGTATTCGTCATCGGTCTATGCATTAAACTGTGGATACGTAGCAGTGACGTTTATTGTTAAGGCTTTATTACTTGCTTTATTACTTCCCTTTAAAATAAATTTTAAATAATCAATGAAAACTATGGTAAATTTGCAATGTATTTAATTAGAACTCATTTATATTGGTCATTCACTATTAGTTTATAATTAAGAAATAAATAAAACGGTATGTATTGATGTTGCTTTTACAGATTTCATGCATTTAACAACAAATATAAAGCATGTAAAATATATTGTTTTCTTGGTTTCTGGCTGTCAATAATATTGCATCCCAGCTCGGTATTCCCCTCAACGTATTTTGCGAATGACGAACTCAGAGATGGATCTGTATTCACACTTGGGTCTGTATTCGCCGTCGGTAAATAATGATTGTCGAAGTCATAGTTGGGTCGGTATTGAATCCGAGGTCTGTATTCGCCGTCGTTTAACATCGAATAACGATGTCAGACCTGGCTCTGTATTCAAACTCATATCTGTATTCGCCCACATTATGTTGTGAATGTCGATCTCAGAGCTGGGTCGGTATTCGATCCTAGGTCTGTATTCGCCGTCGGTATACATCGAATGTCGATGTCAGAGCTAGGTCGGTATTCGATCCTAGGTCTGTATTCGCCGTCGGAACACATTGATTGTCGATGTCAGAGCTGGGTCGGTATTCGATCCTATGTCTGTATTCGCCATAGTTGTACATCGAATGTCGATGTCAGACCTGGCTCTGTATTCAAACTCGGATCTGTATTCACAGGCCTTATTTTGCGAATATCGATCTCAGAGCTGGGTCGGTATTCGGTCCTAGGTCTGTATTCGCCGTAGGTGTACATTGAATGACGATGTCAGACCTGGCTCTGTATTCAAACTCAGATCTGTATTCACAGGCATTATTTTGCCAATGTCGATCTCAGAGCTGGGTCGGTATTCGGTCCTAGGTCTGTATTCGCCGTCGGTGTACATCGAATGACGATGTCAGACCTGGCTCTGTATTCAAACTCAGATCTGTATTCATAGGCATTATTTTGCGAATGTCGATCTCAGAGCTGGGTCGGTATTCGATCCTAGGTCTGTATTCGCCGTCGCTGTACATCGAATGTCGATCTCAGAGCTGGGTCGGTATTCGATCCTAGGTCTGTATTCGCCGTCGCTATACATCGAATGTCGATGTCAGAGCTGGGTCGGTATTCGATCCTATGTCTGTATTCGCCATAGTTGTACATCGAATGTCGATGTCAGACCTGGCTCTGTATTCAAACTCAGATCTGTATTCACAGGCCTTATTTTGCGAATGTCGATCTCAGAGC
Source organism: Spisula solida (assembly GCA_947247005.1). NCBI lineage: Eukaryota > Metazoa > Mollusca > Bivalvia > Venerida > Mactridae > Spisula > Spisula solida. The sequence continues at coordinate 18,087,448 of OX365946.1, forward strand.
TGGGTCGGTATTCGGTCCTAGGTCTGTATTCGCCGTAGGTGTACATCGAATGACGATGTCAGACCTGGGTCTGTATTCAAACTTAGGTCTGTATTCACAGGCCTTATTTTGCGAATGTCGATCTCAGAGCTGGGTCGGTATTCGGTCCTAGGTCTGTATTCGCCGTAGGTGTACATCGAATGACGATGTCAGACCTGGGTCTGTATTCAAACTTAGGTCTGTATTCACAGGCCTTATTTTGCGAATGTTGATGTCAGAGCTGGGTCGGTATTCCATGCTAGGTCTGTATTCGCCGTCGCTATACATCGAATGTCGATGTCAGAGCTTGGTCGGTATTGGATCCTAGGTCTGTATTCGCCGTCGCTTTACATCGAATGTCGATGTCAGAGCTGGGTCGGTATTCGATCCTATGTCTGTATTCGCCATAGTTGTACATCGAATGTCGATGTCAGACCTGGCTCTGTATTCAGACTCGGATCTGTATTCACAGGCCTTATTTTGCGAATATCGATCTCAGAGCTGGGTCGGTATTCGGTCCTAGGTCTGTATTCGCCGTAGGTGTACATTGAATGACGATGTCAGACCTGGCTCTGTATTCAAACTCAGATCTGTATTCACAGGCATTATTTTGCCAATGTCGATCTCAGAGCTGGGTCGGTATTCGGTCCTAGGTCTGTATTCGCCGTCGGTGTACATCGAATGACGATGTCAGACCTGGCTCTGTATTCAAACTCAGATCTGTATTCATAGGCATTATTTTGCGAATGTCGATCTCAGAGCTGGGTCGGTATTCGGTCCTAGGTCTGTATTCGCCGTAGGTGTACATTGAATGACGATGTCAGACCTGGCTCTGTATTCAAACTCAGATCTGTATTCACAGGCCTTATTTTGCGAATGTCGATCTCAGAGCTGGGTCGGTATTCGGTCCTAGGTCTGTATTCGCCGTAGGTGTACATCGAATGACGATGTCAGACCTGGGTCTGTATTCAAACTTAGGTCTGTATTCACAGGCCTTATTTTGCGAATGTCGATCTCAGAGCTGGGTAGGTATTCGGTCCTAGGTCTGTATTCGCCGTAGGTGTACATCGAATGACGATGTCAGACCTGGGTCTGTATTCAAACTTAGGTCTGTATTCACAGGCCTTATTTTGCGAATGTTGATGTCAGAGCTGGGTCGGTATTCCATGCTAGGTCTGTATTCGCCGTCGCTATACATCGAATGTCGATGTCAGAGCTGGGTCGGTATTGGATCCTAGGTCTGTATTCGCCGTCGCTTTACATCGAATGTCGATGTCAGAGCTGGGTCGGTATTCGGTCCTAGGTCTGTATTCGCCGTAGGTGTACATCGAATGACGATGTCAGACCTGGGTCTGTATTCAAACTTAGGTCTGTATTCACAGGCCTTATTTTGCGAATGTTGATGTCAGAGCTGGGTCGGTATTCCATGCTAGGTCTGTATTCGCCGTCGCTATACATCGAATGTCGATGTCAGAGCTGGGTCGGTATTGGATCCTAGGTCTGTATTCGCCGTCGCTTTACATCGAATGTCGATGTCAGAGCTGGGTCGGTATTCGATCCTATGTCTGTATTCGCCATAGTTGTACATCGAATGTCGATGTCAGACCTGGCTCTGTATTCAAACTCGGATCTGTATTCACAGGCCTTATTTTGCGAATATCGATCTCAGAGCTGGGTCGGTATTCGGTCCTAGGTCTGTATTCGCCGTAGGTGTACATTGAATGACGATGTCAGACCTGGCTCTGTATTCAAACTCAGATCTGTATTCACAGGCATTATTTTGCCAATGTCGATCTCAGAGCTGGGTCGGTATTCGGTCCTAGGTCTGTATTCGCCGTCGGTGTACATCGAATGACGATGTCAGACCTGGCTCTGTATTCAAACTCAGATCTGTATTCATAGGCATTATTTTGCGAATGTCGATCTCAGAGCTGGGTCGGTATTCGGTCCTAGGTCTGTATTCGCCGTCGGTGTACATCGAATGACGATGTCAGACCTGGCTCTGTATTCAAACTCAGATCTGTATTCATAGGCATTATTTTGCGAATATCGATCTCAGAGCTGGGTCGGTATTCGGTCCTAGGTCTGTATTCGCCGTAGGTGTACATCGAATGACGATGTCAGACCTGAGTCTGTATTCAAACTTAGGTCTGTATTCACAGGCCTTATTTTGCGAATGTTGATGTCAGAGCTGGGTCGGTATTCCATGCTAGGTCTGTATTCGCCGTCGCTATACATCGAATGTCGATGTCAGAGCTGGGTCGGTATTGGATCCTAGGTCTGTATTCGCCGTCGCTTTACATCGAATGTCGATGTCAGAGCTGGGTCGGTATTCGATCCTATGTCTGTATTCGCCATAGTTGTACATCGAATGTCGATGTCAGACCTGGCTCTGTATTCAAACTCGGATCTGTATTCACAGGCCTTATTTTGCGAATATCGATCTCAGAGCTGGGTCGGTATTCGGTCCTAGGTCTGTATTCGCCGTAGGTGTACATTGAATGACGATGTCAGACCTGGCTCTGTATTCAAACTCAGATCTGTATTCACAGGCATTATTTTGCCAATGTCGATCTCAGAGCTGGGTCGGTATTCGGTCCTAGGTCTGTATTCGCCGTCGGTGTACATCGAATGACGATGTCAGACCTGGCTCTGTATTCAAACTCAGATCTGTATTCATAGGCATTATTTTGCGAATGTCGATCTCAGAGCTGGGTCGGTATTCGGTCCTAGGTCTGTATTCGCCGTCGGTGTACATCGAATGACGATGTCAGACCTGGCTCTGTATTCAAACTCAGATCTGTATTCACAGGCCTTTTTTTGCGAATGTCGATCTCAGAGCTGGATCTGTATTGGCCACTAGGTCTGTATTAGCTCACCTTAAATTGCCAATGTCGATTTCAGAGCTGGATCTGTATTAGCACCTAGGTCTGTATTGAATGTCGATCTTCGATTAACGATCTCAGAGCCAACTTCACACACCTAAAATGTTTTAGTTCTTCTGTCCGGGTTTAAGTACGAGTATTTTCGGGTTTTACACAATGTCGTTAAAAACTATCCTTTTACTATTTGATCTCAAAAGCTGTCACTAGACGCTCATTCAATATCGTTCAATATAAGCGTTTCTCTACCCCGATCGATCAAGTGCAGTATTTTGGTGTCAAGTTTGCACAAATTAATGGTTTAAGGAGTATGGAATTAAATTTGAAGCTTAGTTTTCAGTTCTAAATTGAATTGAGTAGACGCAGTCATTCAATATGTCGTAAAACCGACGTTAGAGTTCGGATTGTCCGTGTTGTCAATGACGCTTTATTTACTTGGAATGAAAGGATAGTGCTTTACAAAATATGACTACTAAAATAATTGAACTGAAAGAGACGTTGTATAAGACAATTGTGACGACTGAAGACGTGTCACGTGTGAGAACCTGTCTAGAAAACTGTGAAAGGAAGAATCTAGTCGCGTGGACTGACAGCAATGGCTACGATATGCTACACCATGCTATAATCTCAGGAAATATAGAAGCTGTTGGAATGATTTTTGCGATGGGATTATTCAAGCCGCCACACGAACCTAAATTTCATCCATATATTCATCTGGCTTCAAACTATGGCAACAGAACAATAGCTGTAATGTTGTTACAGGAGAGACCTCAAGACTATTCAACAAAGAAAACCAAATTTAAGTGGGCGAAGATGCCAACTGAGAGCGCAGTGAGTTTAGTTGATGGTACCAGTATGGTGACTCCACTTGATGTAGCCGGGGACTGTGGCCATTCCGTTTGCATCAGATCAATACTAGATGTATCATCTGTTAGAATTAAACTTGGAATAACCGGAAGTGATAATCACTTGTCTGCTGCATGCGCCAGCAACTCACCTAGTGCTCTAAGATTGCTGCTCAAACAAAGGGCATCTGGGGAAGATATTAAATCTGCAGTGGGTACAGCATTAAAGCTCGCAAATGCAGAATGTTTGGACGTTCTTCTCAAATGTAATACATCACTGACATCACTTTTTAGTGGAATGAATTTATACCATGTGCTATATTCTTACAGTTTGTCATTCAAAAAAGAATGGTACGAATCCTTGTTAACTGTCACCTCAGTTTTATTGAAGCATAAACAGAACCCAGTATGTTCTGTTCCATTCCGGACTTATCCATTGTACAGCCTGATAAGCCATACTCCTTCCTCGGATTTTGGAAGATCCTTCCCTTACATTGTTGCCTGTATGGTGGTGCTATTGAACGCTGGGGTAGATCCAAACTTCAACGAGGTTCAGTTTGAATTGGAACATACTTCGAAGAATGTTCAGACAGCATTTGGTAGAAGCTCATTTCCCTCAGCATTGCATTGTTTGTATGGAAATGTTGTGACCTTAGTGAAACAATTTGAAGACGATGAAACAAATATAAGAAGATTTGTTACGAAATGTACTGAAACTTTATTACGTCATGGCGCGAACCCATCAATTCACGGACCAATTGAAGATGAGACGTTTGCTGGTAACGCCTTGCATGCATTTCTTAGTGTGTCAACCCCACTTGGTCTAGATGAACGCAGCATCACAACTTTTAGACTTTTGATACAAAATGGTGCAGATCCAAATCAAAGCGACAATGGTATTCACCCGGTGAATGTATTCTGTGATTCCATTATCTTTCACCCCGAGAAGTTTGTTAAACTCCAGAAATATGATGAAGCTATACTGATGGACTATGTGCATGAGATTGTCAATACCTTACTTGATAACATGACTATAACTTCACTTAATGAATCATCTAAATACCAATCCGATGGAAAGCCAACACATGCGTTACAGAGAAGAGCTTTTAAATATTGTCGAGATGAAATACATAATCAAGTATCAGTTGTGAAGTCACTGAAAGTACTCTGTAGATTACAAATTCTACAATTATGTGCCTGGAGGTCCACTACAGTTGTCAAGCTTCCTCTACCAAATGCGATGAAAAAGTTTATAAATCATGTTGAATGACAAAAATGTTATCTAAATACATGTACAGTGCAACCTATCTAGAGTGGTCCTCCCTTTCGTATCACCTTTTCTTAAGCTACATTATCTGTTTGTTCCAGAAGTAAACATTTACTATTAATTTTACTTCTCCATGGCAACAACCTATGTTGAACAACCAAATTTTGTGTTTCCCACCAGGTTGCTCTAGAGAGGTTGCAATGTACTGTGTCAACCTGCCTGTAAAGACCACCTTCAAGGAACAGCAACACGGGTCTTTTCATACAGGTGGTCTCTCTTAAAATATTTATTACGTACTTTGTAACAGTGGACTTTGTTTGCTTTGGGCAGCAAGTATTCTTATCACAAGTTTGACTGTAAATCAACATCCAACTACACAAGAGTGTATGATCTAGTCACACTTATAGATCATTAGGTACCTACAGTGTATAGTCAAACATGTGATAGTAGGCGCTTAAATTAGGCAGCCACCTGTTCATATATCCCAAAATCAGCATTATTAATATCTTAAGAAACATACCTGTATTAAACAGTTGCCTACTTTAAGCAGCCACATTTGATGTGTCGCAATGGGCCCGTGACTGGCTGCTTAAAACAGGTTATATTACAAGTCATGATTTTCTCAAACTGGCATGTACCATGTATGACCAAATGACCCAGATATAAAATCATATATAATTACATATTTCTGATTGCTTGCCATGTGTTATGTGTGTAACATTTATTTATATTTTCTAAACAAGCATAAGGCCATTGTAAATTGAATATTGTTAAGTCCACCATTTTATGCTCATACCTGTACAAAAACACCTCGATAATGACCCTTTTATGAAACAGGTCTCGTTATTGAGTTTTATCCAGTCACTTCCGGCAAAATCGGCTCACCCGATAAATTCATCCGCCTTGCCAGATAAACTTTTTCACCCACGACACTAACCTATTGTTCTCTATAAATATGTCTTAATATTGAGTTTAAATTAAGAGCATAACAGTGAAACTGGATCTGAATGTATCATTTTTATCTTTATTTTGAGGTGGTACTTTTCATAATCTGCACTATATGTACAGATGTCTAATACATGTATTTGATTCATTTACATCTTATTTGTTAATTGTTTGTTAATGCATTTATTTATTTATTTGTGGTGCTAAAATGAAATACTAACATGAAAATGCAGTTATTAAAAGAAAGTAACACATACTGCTTAACATGTTGATGTTTGATCGATTCCTACAAGTGTTATAATAATAATAATAATAATAATAATAATATCTCTATTTAGAGAAGGTAACATGCGCAGACAAATGCAATAGACGAATTCACATTAACTGAAAGTGTGATATTTTAGATACAATATCCAGCTGTCGGTCACTGGCACTCGATCAGAAAATAATTCTATAAATTTCCGCGGCCTGTAATCTTTATAGATTATAGGCGACGGCAATTTATACAATTGTTTCTCTAGTCGAGTGCCAGTGCTGTGGGCAGGTTGGCATGAGATTGATTTTCTACTTTCAAACTGGTATCAACTAATTTATAATAAGTATGCTGCTAAAGAGAAATTCACGATTGAAAACCTCAGGAAGTCATTTTAAGTTCGGAACATGAGATGGGACCATGGTGATTAAAGTATGCCAAACTCTTTCCAAATACAAATGTATGCTCATTGGTTCATACATTAGTTGTGCATAAACAATATAAGGGAAGAAACGGATAGTTACACCAAATACTTCTTTGCATGTACATGTATGTACAAACGTGCGCACTTATATAGTAAGCACATACTTAACTCAGCTTAAACATAATGTAGGGGAAGTAAATATCGCGCGTTGATTCAGTTCCACGAGGGATTGTCTCCCTTTTTAGTGAAAATTCTTTGCGTTTTATAGCCAAGGCTTACTGATACGTGATGAACAAGAATAATAAACTGCACATTGAGATGCATGCATACTCAAAGAATACATATTGTCCGTTGAAAATTATTGACAATTGTATATTTGCTGCACGATCAGGGCGCAGTATCGATTTAGAAGAAAAAAGCTATTGTGGTGCAGCATGTCTGCGGGGGTGTTAAATAGAATCGATTTCGCTGGAGTCCGTTTCTAAAAAAATATCAAGGCATTCACTTTAAGAAGGCCGCTTAGCTGACCTCCCGCTTCAATGGAAGAGGCAGTTACAAGTGTGATACAAGAACTTTGGATACGCTACCAGTTTAGCGTTTTCCGAATAGACTCATTGGTTCTTTAATGAGTTTGATGTACATCACCGATACACACGAGACTATATCTGGGTTACCAACCATTTCAGCTCTACATGGGTGGGAAACACTGACAAGCGTTTTAGAAAGGACCAACTGTCCCAGCCGAGAATCGAACTAGGGACCTCCCGAACAGTAGTTAAGAGAGTTATCCACTCGAACACAGTACAACCAACTCAAGAATTAACGAGATTAACTGAATAATCTTGAAGGCTCGGTAATCGTTGTCATTTTCCTAACCAATAACTCGTGACCATAATCATGATAATAGACAGTTATGACGATTAGCTATTAACGAAGATGAGATGGTATTATGATGACTCCCTATATTTCAGTCATTATAGAACACTTTACATAGTTACCATAATGACTAATAAAAAAATTGAGTAAAAAGCTGTCATGCAATCATTAAAATTACCCTCCGACAACTTCAATCTCGTCGGGTGTATGTACTGGGATTATTTTGGCGGACCTGTGGATTTAGGTCATCAGAATTACAGCGTATATTGAACAACTGTACCCTAGTCTGATGTTGGAACAAACTGTACGCAAGTCGGATGTTGCAAACAACTGCACCCTAGTCGGATGTTGCGATCAAATATACCTTACTCAGATGTTACAACAAATTGTACGTCAGTCGGATGTTGGTGATCAACTGTACCCAAGTCGGATGTTGCAATCAAGTGTAGGCCAGTCGGATGTTGTGATCAACTGTACCCAAGTCGGATGTTGCAATCAAGTGTAGGCCAGTCGGATGTTGTGATCAACTGTACCCAAGTCGGATGTTGCAGTCAAGTGTAGGCCAGTCGGATGTTGTGATCAACTGCATCCTAGTCGGATATTTGAAGAACTGTACGCCAATCTGATGTTGCGATGTGATTTTAAAAGATTGAATGTATATTCACATCCAGGTTGGTACTGGAATATCTTAAAATTTGATGACATTTTGTATACATATATAGTCCGCCGATGATCACACTAGCCTTTGTTTACAAATAAAAATGGCATTATAAACACTGCACAGGTGACTAGCAGCTCGTTTCAGGTGTAGATTGAAAGAAGGTACCTTTTAAAGTGATTATGCACATGATCGAACAAAAATGAACATCGAAAATGCATTTAATTGTCCCTTTTATTGGTAAACAAATGCTAGTGATATCCTGGGCGCACGTAACTTGGATTTTATTATCAGAACTATATTTGCTCTCGTTCGCAATACTTTATACAATATTTCTTCTTGCATATTTGCCCCCAGTTACCTAAAATCATTGAAAATCGATTAACTTATTAGGAAAAAATGTACAATGTGCACATGTCAGTCCGCTGATCGCATCAACATTATTATTTCTTGTTACACATACTAGATGTCCTAGATACGATGTATTTATTTTAAAACCAACGAGACGTGAAGGTAAAGAACCGTACATAAAAGCGAGTTTGTCATAGCAATAATAAATTATTGTTAAAAAAGATATTCGGAAAAGCCTTCATTAATAATAATATTGTCCGATAGATTGCTGATTGGCTCAACTCCCAACATTTTCTAGTGTACAAGCAGCGTTGCTCAGTAGTTAGGTATGTTGCTTAGAAATGCATGCATACCACACACATTCTATCCCTACATTAGTCATACATGTATAAAAAGTATTGCCGTTGTCCGTGCTACATTATGCATGACATTGTATAATTATATACACATTTATGTATACAGTAGGCCCTACAGTACACTGTAAAATGTTCGCGGTGGATTATTTTTTGTTGATTTCGCGAATAAACTAGAACGCGAAATTAATAACCACCAAATAACAATTTTTCCAAAATCCGCGAACGTTAATACCCATAAAAGTATATGATTTTACAGTACAATTTATATATACAATGCATACATTTAAGTCAATTATTACAATTCGCGGAAATAGTATGGAGCTAGGGAACAAATTGACCATCGACGTTAATTGCTAACACGTGTTACGGTTAGCAGTGCAAAATGCATACTGTCAACTTGTTAATATTGGCGGGACTAGTTCGTATTTGTTTTATGTTTTTATATATTAGGTTGACAGTGAAACAAGTTCGATACCTCATTATTGATGGTAGCCGTCTCCACGAGGATAGAAGAAAGTAATTTAACGTACGTGTAAGGACAACGTACGTGTAAGGACAACGTACGTGTAAGGACAACGTACGTGTAAGGACAACGTACGTGTAAGGACAACGTGCGTGTAAGGACAACGTGCGTGTAAGGACAACGTGCGTGTAAGGACAACGTGCGTGTAAGGACAACGTGCGTGTAAGGACAACGTGCGTGTAAGGACAACGTGCGTGTAAGGACAACGTGCGTGTAAGGACAACGTGCGTGTAAGGACAACGTACGTGTAAGGACAACGTACGTGTAAGGACAACGTACGTGTATGGACAACGTACGTGTAAGGACAACGTACGTGAGCAGAACGTGTAAGTGTAACGTGTAAGTACGGACTCAGTACGATAGCAGGACAATCGACCGGAGATCGTACGCTGTAAGCACGTTGTATGCACGTATAACTGTCTTAACACTGTGCAACGTACGTTGCGTGCAGCCACTAACGACCAGGTTGTCCGTGCGTGTGATGTGCGTTGATGTACTCCCTCTGTACTCCTTTCCTACGTTTTCGAAAAACGTATAGTAGCGACCGTAACCTCTCAAAAAGACGTACGTGCTAAAAGCCCACACGTTGGGTTCTGACCAGGCATTTAGCGAACCTCCGGTCTCCCGACTCACCCCTGCTCGACCACTAGGCTATTTTAGTGGTTGGATCAAACCACGAATCTGTCATTCTCGTTCACCAGTGTATTCTTCACCTGACTTACCACGGATGTATGAGAATTCTCTCCGTGTGTAACTACATTAATTTTTGTACCTCCTCAATTTTGAGTACTTTCGCCGCTAGATGGAGTATCTTTCCATAATTGATTCAAGGCGGCACAGAACATATAAAATTTCAATTTAGATAGCGGCATCATATTACACTGTCCAAATAATGTGAAGCAGTCTGATTAAAGTACACCATTTTCCGAACTCCTAGTTCGCATCGTATCTGTATACTGAGGGGAGATGATTTTAATGAGATTGATGTGAACGTCCTCATATTGAACTTTGTCCAGACAATAATACATTAAATACAAAATGTTGGTTGACATTTACCATGTTTATGGACTTGTTGGATATTAAAACTACTCATGAATACATTGTTTGTATTATACATTTTAACTGTCGCCCATTTTACTAGCGGAGCATGTCGAGCTCTTGAATGATACGCGCATATAAAAAGATGACGATTTTATACAATGCATTGGTGGCACGATGATCACGTGGGTAATGCTCTTGAATACCTAGTCCGAATCTTGGCCGAGGCACTTGGTCATTTCAGAAAAGCTTTTATCACATAAATACCGTTATCGCCCAGGTGAGAACAAAATTAATGATGGAACAATGCTCTAACATGTGTGATAACTAATGCGTGACGTCCCTAGCTTTTCGACGCGCAATCGTAACGTCGTCGGCTTATTTCTAACGTTGTTTTGACTCGGTAACTATGGTAATGTGATAAAAAGAATCCACAACTCATTGTCTTTGGGATCAACAGTTTTTAAACTCGCCACGAAAACATATTATTAAGCTCGCCAAATGGTCGCTTAATACCCTGTGTTTTCTAGACTCGTTTAAGAAATGCTGATCTCCAAAGACAACTCATGACGGATCCTATATGCACTGTTTTCCACCTAACTAGAGATTTTAAAACTAGTCGGAAATCAATGGATTATCTTGCGTTCATAGATGCTATACACTGGGCATGTTAAAGAGATAGTCGGAATACGGAGAACATTAGCAAATCTGACAGGAAAGAAACGGATGACCACGCAATCTCAATCGAACGCCAACGAGCGAACGAACGAACGTCAGAAAAACAATACGCTGCAAGAAGATCACGTAAACAGTTTTGAAAGCCGTCCATTTTCAGTGTTACTTCGAGCAAATCGTGTTGCAAGACATTTGTTATTGCTATGTTCAGTGTCTGGTCTCTATGCTGTTGTTGTGCGAGGCGTTTCGATTGACCAGAAACTGTCAACATTTTCAATAATGCATAAAAGTATATTTCTCCAAATATTTTTTGAGCTATGTACCTGTCGTGAATGTGTTTCGATGATATCAAGTTTCATTCTCGTATATACTGAAAAACGAAAATATAAACTTGCATATATGATCCATAATATTCTCTTTCGTGTTTGTTGCTTTCCCTTCCAAACGTCGGCTTGCCCCAAGTGAACTGAACACTCGACTTCCTGAGTTTAGGACGAATTACGACCATCCATGCATATAACACTATGAACATGAACGCGTTAGAAGATGAAAATGTCATCCTTTTTTTTGAAATTCCTGACGTTCATAATATTATTGATATGATGTCATAATAACAGAAGCAACCAAAATAATACATGTACTATATATCAGGTCGATTTCGAGGAGAGCATAGTTTCTCGAATTCACTAGATCTATTGTTTTCTCCACTCTATTATTCTAGTCTTCTTACTAATTGTTTCTCTCAATTGAAAATGAATCCAGTTTTATAGTAAGGGTGGCGTGTTTCAACGAAGGATTCTTGTTTTCGCTTTACATTAATTTATCGTACATTTGTATTTCATGTATCGGCGAAAACAGCGAAAAATAAAAATGCACAGAAAAAAACAGTATACAGTACATCTATGTAAAAACAAGAAGAATTTATGACATTGCCGCTTTTACAATTCAGCTTAACCTTGACACAGCTCATCACATGTAAAACTTGTATAGTTGTTGCAGTAGTAACACGGTAGTCCCCTGTACAGTACTACACTCGATCTGGCATTCACTTGTCTACCGACACCTGTAAGTCATACTCGGAGAATCTGTATGATGTATTTACGGAGTTTGTTTATTATTGGAATATTATTTCCTGCCAGCAGCTTTCAGTGTAAGTACCTATGTACTTTACTTAACTATTATTAAATATACATTACTGAAAAAACGAGATATTTACATACATTATTGTATTATTTATAAGCAAGCATTTTGGGAGCGGTGGCCTAGAGGTAGGAAGCGCGTTTCGGAATCGACAAGTCCTGGATTACTGCTTAATTTCTGAGCAAGAATAACCCACTTGCTCCACTGACCAAGGTGTGAATTGGTACCTGTGAGAATGGTGTTTGTACATATTCGATATTCCTGGGCCCCGCAGATCGATGGTGGCTGCACACCCACCAGCACAGAACGCATGTTTCCTTAAGTAGCCCAATGACCAGGGGAAGTTAAAATGTCAAAGGGTGGCTGAACGGCTGAACTGCTTTTTATTCTAGGACAATTTAGAGTTCCGTGGTTGGAATTCATTGAAGCCAGTGTGTCGTTCACCTCCGAAGTTTAACGGCTGGTTAATTCCGCAAATTGTTCAGAAACTAATAAAAACAATTCTGATTCCGACGTCGTGCGATCTGGAGTATTTGAGTGAATTCACACTTTAGGTTTAGGGCATTTGAAAAACATTTAAAATAACCAGTATAATAATATATGGAATGTACTCAAAATGCAGACAGAATGCATTTCAAACATTCAAGAATGTATAACGAATTGCTATTCCTATGGCAATCCGGCTCATTCCATCTCTCGTGTGATAGGGTTTCATTTGTGTCTCTTTTCACCAATGTCACTTCATGTGGTAATGAACACTGACAGGACTCAATGTTCAACCATAAACAGGTAACTTAATAAACGGTCTCATATTGCACCGACTGCATTTTCTCCATGTCACACAACTTTGTTGTAAAAGTCGTAGCACATAAGTTTATATCAAAATTAAATTAAGATTATTACAACGATTGCTCGCTATGTTTGAAAACGTCAACAAAAACCTCCAAGTGCATAAAGATTCAGCGAGGTAAAATGATTTAGAGACAATCAATTATAAATCAGACTCACTTGGTTGGCTTTACTTTTTAAAACTTTTATTTATTTTATTTAGAGAGTCTTTCCCCTACATCTAGCATTATAATAATGATAATAATAATAAAGACTTTATTTTACGAGGAAACTCATTTGACAATTATATTAAATGGCAATCTTCCATGAAATCCTTATTATCATTATTATAATTATTCACTAGCGAATTAAATCTGCAAAAAAAAACTCAATTCGTTTTTAATGTTCAAGAAGAAAATGTGTAAAAGTATGTCTTTATATATAATCACAAAAATGTACGTTTTGTAATAATATTGCGAATTATAATGTTTCGATGCCGGCGGTTTATTACAACACGACCACTTATAAACAAATGGAAACAACTCATCCAAGTTTTTTGGTCAAAACCTAAAAAAATGAAAAAGATGACGTCAGAGGCGTCATTCAACAAAATCAACATAGAAACACTTCTTTATGCATGGGATATTTACTGTAGAAAAACGGAAAATGGGAGAGCTTTCACGATTGTTTAAACGTGTTTCCTACTATCCAGCAAAGGGAAACAACTCATCCAAGTTTGTTGGTCAAAATTTAAAAAATGAAAAAGATGACGTCAGTGGCGTCATGCAACAAAATCAACATAGAAACACTTCTTTATGCATTGGGTATTTACTGTAGAAAAACGGAAAATGGGAGAGCTTTCACGATTGTTTAAACGTGTTTCCTACTATCCAGCAAAGGGAAACAACTCATCCAAGTTTGTTGGTCAAAACCTAAAAATGAAAAAGATGACGTCAGTGGCGTCATTCAACAAAAACAACATAGAAACACTTCCACATGAACACTCAGCTTTTTACATGTTGAAGGTCCATTCTGATCACCTAGGCCTTTATGCATTGGGTATTTTACTGTAGAAAAACGGAAACGGGAGAGCTTTCACGATTGTTTAAACTTGTTTCCTACTAACTACCATAATCTCACTATGAACGTCCGGACGTGGTAAATCCTGCTTTATGAATGCATGGTCGCCTTTCTTTTTTGGACAGGCGTGTCGCTTGTGAGCGTATGATTAGGCACCACATATGTTATTTGCGGATGTTATTAATATTGGATTCTCCAATTATCTATTGCATAACGTAGTTACTAAATGATTGTATAATGAGTATGTTATGTTAAATGTTGACATCAATGCAAAGCGAATACGTTGATAGGAAAGTATTTACTGAACATAGAATAATTATTATGATACAATATATGGCTTAGATGTATACTTGATCTCACAAATTGTTCATCAAAATAACACAATACCGGGCTATGATCATCAACGGCGTACGTAATAACACATTTTGTACAGAATATAAGCTTGTTAGTTTGCTTAATATTCACATAACTAATAATAGTATCACCTTCAATAAGCACGTACTTAATAGAGGATTAGAGATGTGTTTCAAAGAATAATATTGATACGAATCTTGCTGACGGCAGTACGTTTTAAGAAAAAATCACATAAAACATCACACACATCTTGTTATTAATCACGTTACTTATAATTAGACGTAACATAACCTTGGCAAATTGTTGATAATTGACACCAGGAAAATAATAACAACAGCAACAACAACACATCGAGGTATGATATAAAACATAAGAGTTTTTATTGAAGGTGGGAAGTATGCTTGCAGTACAGGTAAACAATGATAAGTGACTATTACGAGCATTTTCGTAAATCGGAAATGTTAGGCATAGTTCGTGATACGTCGTACCAATGGCGAAATGTTCAAAGTGAGCGCCATGAATGCATTTGTGTAACTCGTTTTAAGATTTGATTGAGAATAATTCCGCCTCGATTGCTCAGTGGTAGAGCGTTCGTTTCGGTGAGAGAGGCATGACCGCGCCATAACTAAGACGACATAAAATGGTACATGTACAAATGTTCCCAGTGCTTGACGCTTTGAATAAAAAAGCTAGCTACTCGCCTCTCGTGCTCATGTTTATTTTCTGCAGAAAATGTCATTTATTATATTGAACCAAATCCGGATTTCCGGATTACTCTGGAATTATGGGACCCCTGCAACAGGAATGAGGCATCTAGAGTAATACAAGTTACAAGGGCTTGTTTCACGACGACCTTAAATAAATCCGAGTTCCTATTCAAATGTATTTTATGAATGATTTTTCAGCACAAGTAATGCATATTATTAGCCCATTGTAGATGTACATTGTTTGATAGGCGATTTATCCAATTTACGTCGTATTCAAACATATTTTACCCTATTTGTAATATTCTTGACCGCCTCGATATCCTAGTGGTTGAGCGTCCGCTTCGAGTGCTGGAGGTCCCGGGTTCGATCACAGGCCGCGTCATACCATTAAAGACGAAATAAAAATGGTACCAGTATTTCCCTTGCTAGACGCTCAGCATAAAAGGAAACTGGCTTCTCTTCGCTCGTACCTTCGTGGTGATGGATAACATCTGGAATGAGGTGTCGAGGGTCATTAATAGAAGTCGGAAAAAATTGTTTCTTAATCGACCTAAAAAATTTTTATTATAAACTGTATTCTTGGCCCTTTATATTTCAGCTCTTCAGCCTGGAAACTGGAAAAGCTGTCAAGATGGGGTGGTAAGTATATTATTATAATTTATATTGTAATGAGTGTTTGTTTGATGAAAGATAATAAACAATGTTTATGTAAACTTATATTTACATACTCAAGCATTCAATGTTTACGACTTAACCAAATTTGCCACAAACGTTTTTATACTAGTAGATCCCTCTATAGTCGAATATACATAAACAGGTAATAAATAAATAATAAATACTTCAGGCTTGAAAAACATATATCTTATGAATTTAGAACAGCACTAGCGGCAATACATGTACATACATAATATTATGTTTATCATACATTTTTATTTTACGTAAAACCAGACAAAAATGAATTTATCGAATATAATGATCATCAGAATCTGGGAGGTTGAATGAACACGTGCTTTTACGTATAACTGATGTGTAGAAGGGTTGTTTGGTAAGTTCCCGGACAGTTGTTAGCTAGTATACAATTGTTTATTTAGCTGGCGTATAATATAGAATGAGAAGGTCGTACGTGCTGTGGTATTCGTGTGGTATTCGTGTGGTATTCGTATGGTATTCGTGTAGTATTCGTGTGGTATTCGTGTGGTATTCGTGTGGTATTCGTGTAGTATTCGTGTAGTATTCGTGTGGTATTCGTGTGGTATTCGTGTGGTATTCGTGTGGTATTCGTGTGGTATTCTTGTGGTATTCGTGTGGTATTCGTGTGGTATTCGTGTGGTATTCGTGTGGTAGTCGTGTGGTATTCGTGTGGTATTCGTGTGGTATTCGTGTGGTAGTCGTGTGGTAGTCGTGTGGTAGTCGTGTGGTATTCGTGTGGTATTCGTGTGGTTGTCGTGTGGTATTCGTGTGGTATTCGTGTGGTAGTCGTGTGGTAGTCGTGTGGTATTCGTGTGGTAGTCGTGTGGTATTCGTGTGGTATTCGTGTGGTATTCGTGTGGTATTCGTGTGGTATTCGTGTGGTATTCGTGTGGTATACGTGTGGTATTCGTGTGGTATTCGTGTGGTATTCGTGTGGTATTCGTGTGGTATACGTGTGGTATTCGTGTGGTATTCGTGTGGTATTCGTGTGGTATACGTGTGGTATTCGTGTGGTATTCGTGTGGTATTCGTGTGGTATTCGTGTGGTATACGTGTGGTATTCGTGTGGTTTTCGTGTGGTAGTCGTGTGGTAGTCGTGTGGTAGTCGTGTGGTATTCAACAGAAACGAAAGAGCACGAAATGCACAAAAAGAACAGTGTAGCAATTGCTTAAAATATAAAGAACGCTTTTTAATTTGTAATTTTTTCAATTACAGAGCAAAATATATACATGTTTGTGTTCATATATTTAAGTCAGCATGTGTACTTACATGGTATGTTTTTTCTGCTAAACTGGTTTCCTCACAGTTCCTTTCTTTTTGTCACTGATTCGTGGAATATTTTAGATCAATACTTAATATTCCATAAATGGCTGAACTTTTCATCTTTGACAAACAATGAATTATAAATGCTCATACACAATTAACGCGTAATGGCATTGTCGACCAATATTGGAATCTAGTTTCGTCAGATCCAGTGCTCTGGTCATATAAAGCTTTTTCATGCTCAACTCAGCTTCGTGCATAATTCTTAAATGTTCTAAAAAGTACGCGTAAAATGTCTCAGATTTTACGGAAACTTTTTTGTTACATAGAAAGACTTAAAGAAAGCAGAGCAATATTTTCTGATATAGTAAAAATGATTTAGTTGTTGTAGGAGCTAATGAAGACTTAGTTTCATACTCGAGTTGAGCATTACAAAGCTTTCTAATCTTGTGGCCTGGTCTAATAAGGTACATATAAGTAGCGCTACCAGCAAACAAAGTCCACTCAAGGTTCGAACAATATAGATTTAAGAAAAAAGATAATAAAAGAACAGAGCAAAGTACCAGACACACAAAAGGGAACCGCACGAAAAAGAGAATTTACAGACCCGAAGCACACGTCACAATGACTAACATTAGCGCAAACAAGCAGAAATGAAGCCACAAAGTCTTTATTTTATGTATCAATCTGACCCAATACAAATGTAAGTGAGTAAATCACTGTACGATCGAGTACCATTATTATTATAATTAATAACACTGTTTCTATTTTGTATTTTTCTTGTAGTCCATTCCAACACGGACTGATACTTCAACACAAGTTGCAAACTTACGACAGAAGATGGTTGAGGAGAACCTAGCTGTGTACATAGTTCCCACCGCTGACTTTCATTTGGTACGTATACATGAGCACACGCATTAACTGGAGAAAGATACATAAAACCAAATCTTTTCTACGACACTTTTATTCGTATAATAGAGTTAATTATACATGCAGTAGTATAAAATGTCCTTATTATTATGAAATAAGATCTACACTTAAGGGACTGCCTCACGTATTGGTGTATTGCAAAAATAATATAAAATTGTCAACTAGTCATGTATTTTTGGTATAGTTTCCTGTATATGCCATAAACAACCACATTGACATAAAAAATAACTTTCCATTAGATGAAAACGAATTGCGAAACGAACCGAATACCTCACAGATGTTTCGGCTTTAGTTTGTTGAAGTTACAGTTTGATCATATGTGAATTACATAATTCACAGAACATTTTGGAAGGAAACTCTGCGATATTTTCAAACAGAAAAATACTGAGTGCCAAATATCAAGAGTGATTTAAATTGCTTATATGACATAAATCTTTCATAAAGCAACCACCAGTGATTTTCTATTATATAAATACTTGGTTAGGTAGGAAAATTACGTCATACAAAAATTTTAGCCCAATCTGTGAGGCAGCACCTTAAATCTTATAAGTGTGCATGTACGTATATATTTACCCATATCCCGGTCAATACGTGTTTAATCTTGCTAAACTATTTAACAAATGTAGCTTGTATACTATACTTAAGTATGTGAGATTGAAAATTCAATTTGTTTTATTACAGTCTGATCACAAATCTCTCAAACAGAACTTGACAACAGCATAAGTTAATGTTGCACATTTTATGCTGTGTGTCCTTAAAGCGTTTGTCAGGTTGTAAATGCAGCTGAGTACTTGATTTGCTGATAAAGTTCGTTTTCAAGTGTCTGTGCTTATCATAGAGACAGACATAAAAACAATAGTGCTCAAAATAAAGCCCAATTTCGGTTTAGAAACATCGACTTTTTCTAATTAAATTGGAATTACCAACGGATTACCTCCCATTGACAATAAAATTACCATAATTTTGAAAAAGTGCTGCTAAGCAAGTTTTAAAGTTAACGGCCACCATGTTCAATGAACCGTCGTAATTGATTATGATGAAAAAAAACTCCCTAGTGTCAATGTCTTAATAAGATTTGTTAAGGGTACTGTTTTTGCATATTTTCTTTGATTTATTTAAAAATAATCTAATTTCGTGATTATAGGCGAAATAGACCATTTGTGGGAACGCTAATTCATGGATTTGGTATTTCAGTAAAAAGGACCATAGATTATAGTAATTATTTGACTGACACGTGGTTCGCTAACCGGTCATATCAGAACGGAGATCCCTATTTGCCGCTTCCAAAGCAGACATGGCTTAGCTAACTTAGCTGATCACTATTTGCACGAGAGGCGAATCATTCATGCTTTTACACGAGAGCTTGGTTCCTTTCTTGAACTAGCTATATCCCGCAATGGGTTCCAGAATTGCTGCAATTATTTAAAGGACAAGAACATGGCTGCTTTTTTGGTCTGTAGGCAACACATTTGCTCAATTCGATATGAAACTCCCATATCAAAATACCGAACAGGTGGGCGTTCAAGTTTCTTCTTGCTTTATTTACTTCTTGACAAATCTGGTGAAATTTCTTTTATTTTACTCATTGGCACAACGAAAAAACCCTCCTTAAGTTATGGCGCATTGTTCATTTTTACGCCAAACACGGTAATGCAATTGTGTATAGTGTTGCTGCCTGACGTTTTTGCCTAAACTATCGGGTCAAATATTTCAGAGTGAGTTTGTGTCAGGTTATGA
Source organism: Spisula solida (assembly GCA_947247005.1). Taxonomy (NCBI): domain Eukaryota; kingdom Metazoa; phylum Mollusca; class Bivalvia; order Venerida; family Mactridae; genus Spisula; species Spisula solida. Next base: position 18,107,289 of record OX365946.1, read on the forward strand.
CAAGAGACGTGAGTTTATTTCTGGCTTCGCTGGGTCAATGGGTAAGTTTTTAATAGTTAAAGGAACAAAACGTATTTGGAGAGCATAACCTTACCTTCCTCGTCCCCAAGCATATAGCATATCCTTCACCTACATCCGTGATTTTGACTAACCACTGACGTATGAGGTATTCCCCGTACCGCTAAATTATGACACTGTAAGGCCGTTACTTCCCGGTTGCTTAGTACTTAAATGATATAGGGCTGTGTGAGTAAACATATGTATGACATTTGTTAGGTAGATGCAATAAATTGTATGTAATAAATATGAATACTTAGTGCGCTATATGGGATAACGAACGATTGCCATTATGTGCCGTAGTTCGCAAACGGCATTTAATATGTCATCGTTTACTAGTACAAGTTAACAAATCGAAAATTATTGGTTCATAAATCTTTGAAATGTGTTATTCCTAAAGCACTCTCTCTTAAAATGTGGAGTATATGAATAAACCCGCAAGAACATATATTATTGTCTGGGTGATACTATATAGCACTCTACCAAACACACAGTGTTATTTGTCATGATATAGCTTCTTAAATTATTTATCCACGAATATACTTAGCAACTTTTCTAAGTCCTCACTTATATTTTGGATGACAACTTTGTCAACCATGTATATATGTCAATGAAATGTGGCTATACTATGCGTGTGTTATCGTTTTACAGAATTGTATATCAACACGTCGATTTCGATATATATTTATATAATGAAAACAATCTTAACATAACAACTAAAGAAGTTAAAAGTCACAAATACAGATTTTGATATCTTGAATGACCACAATGTAGTCTGGGTTTTTCTGCTAGCTGTCACAGTCGAGACTCGGAAGCATTGCTGAACGAATTTTGCTCTCTGAACTCAAAATGGGTACCACATCTCCGGAGTAGCGCGATGTAACGTCATAACGTCACTTCAAATTGACAAACGCTCTGGCAACCGGCATTTTACGACAACCAATAAAATTACCTTTAACTGAATACTCGAATACATGCATACGTAGTATATCAATCAGAAAGTGATGTTTTAGGTAATTATTCTGACTTGTCGACAGAAAATGCCACACTACACCGTACTGACGTCACGTCATCTTTTTTCTGACATCGTCGGACGCATAACTGAGATATTAAGATTGATTTTGAAATGTTTTTCATACGTGGCGAGTCTTTGGGCATAATTCGCAAGAGTTTGGAAAAAATTCCGGGGTTGTGTAACTGCGCGGAGGCGGAAAAACACAAAACGCACGTGCGTCTAACACCGACAAAACCACGTGTCATACGGACAGTTTGTGACGTGGATTAGTTTGTCTGCCGCATACATACATCACTTGAGAAATTTGATTGCGTCACTGTTTATAATAAAAAAGTTATTAATCAATAAAAATGAGGACTTAGAAAAGTTGTTTAAAGCATGCAAACGTTTAATAATAAAAATCACCTATTTATTGTCTGCTCTACTTTTTAAACCAACAAAGCTTGAATTGATTTACGCTGAGTAGGGACGATATACTCGGACATGCCTTGCGACTTCGAAATTTTTCTTGTCGAAGAAACGTTACTTTTCGATAAGAACCAGAAGTTTGTTGATTGGCTGAACAAGTATAGTTAACACCACTCAACAGAAGCAGTCGACCACGAAAGGCACACCAATGAAACAATCACAGACACCAAGGACACGCAAACAATGTCCAACACAAAACTGAACAATAAAATAAAACTAAACCACTGCAAATTCATAACTTCAGGTATCAAATTAGCTCAAACGTCTCATAATAAGGTGTCCGTTGTTATTTAGTTCAGTCGAATGGTGATGTTATGGTTAAGATGAGTTGTTGTAGAAATCTATATTTCGGGCTTCCGGGCTCCTTTAGTATATAAAGTATGACTATATTCGTTGAACACCATAACTTAACATGTTTGGTACATTCATTGTTAATTTAATATGCTTGATGCGTGACTAGAAATATAATGATATTTTATACATTGATATATTCTCACCAGGTACTGCGGTCATCACGGCTACACATGCGGCGTTATGGACAGTTGGCAAATATTTCCTACAAGGGGAGAACGAACTTGGGTGTGACTGGATTTTAATGAGGGAAAGTAAGATGATAATTCATTGCGGTCAAAAATAAAATCCAACGTTGATTTTTTCTAACGTAAAATTCTTTGCCCATGTCATTTACTAATTTTGACTCTTTTTACTACTACAATACGACACAATTTCAGTAGAAATTAAGAGTATTATGAGAATATTAAGATATTGTGAAAACCAAACAAATCAAATTTATTTTTTTTCCGTTGGAACATGGCAGAAATTCACCTTTCTGGAGGTTGTTTACAGCTTTCTGATCGGCCCTTTTATTTCTATGTTCTGTGTATTATCAGGGGAGCCCGGTGTACCTACAATGGAAGAATGGATTGCGGAACAATTGGCTGATTTATCCAGTAAAAGGGTCGGAGTTTGCCCGTATTTCCTCGGCATCAGTAAGTCTGAACTGTAATAACACTCGTGCACTGCAAACTATATAATATTTAGTATACGTTTCCTCAGACAAGATGTGAAAATGATTGACAGAACTTTAACACATACATGTACATGTATAGCCAAACATATTAAACTGGTCATCGACCCTTACGCATCGATATACGAATTGCAAGATTTATGAGAATTTTCACGAGAAAGTCGTGCGATGAACTGGTTAGTTTGTTTGGACTATACAGCAAGTTTTGACATCATCTGCTTCTCCTAATAAACGAAGGGAGGTAACTAGATTTATTTTTCAGTCAAAGTATAAAATTTACTTCCCTTGGCAAGAAAGTGACGATGCAAATATGGAAAGACTACATTTAAAAAATATTCGAACAGTTAATTATAATAATAGGTAACGATAAGTTTCTTATTGATTGCTTTGAACGACAGCTGAAACTTGTCATTTTGCTTAGACCTACGAAAGTTAACGTATACTTTTAACGTTTTACCTTATTTTCCCGTTTATGTTTGTATACATAGATCCGTATCTGGACATGAAGAAAACATTACAGGCGTCCGAGGTGAGGTTAATCTCCGTATCAGCAGACCTGATAGACAAAATCTGGACCGATGGAAGACCCGACATGCCTCGAACAAATTTACATGAAGTTGAACAGTATTCGGGTAAGCCAATATACGATCGAATTTGTCACGTACTATTATATAGATAGAGCAAAACACAAAGATGTCTTACTTTGTCGAGCTCCAGACTAAATAACGCACCAGAGTGTGAGAGTGTCTATGTTCCTTGTACAATAGTTCAATAACAAAGTATTTAAGACGTGTCTTTTTATCACGTGACTTGACATTGTTCATACAATTAAACGCTCCAATACAAACTGGGCTCGATTTCTTGATGTTAGCAATGGAGACCCATCACAATTCAACCAATGAAATCAACTTATATATGATATCGGTTATAGTGTGTGTTAGTCTGGTTCCCGATCTTTACAATCTACGCAGTAAAGGACATAATCTAATGAAATGTAAGATTGGGGAACGGGAACCAGACTATAGTGTGTGTGAGAATGGAATTAAATTATAAATCGATTTCACGTGAATCAGTAGTCAAACTGTAGTTTGTGTTTTGATAAATTTGTCACTTGGCATTATGTTTGAATTGAACAAAGATACATGCACCGTAAGTTGTTGCAGCAATGTCTTTGAAAATTTAGACATCTCACATATTTATCAGGTCGAACGTGGCAGGAGAAAATAGGAGATGTACGACAACAGATGACAGAGAAACACGTCGATGTTGTTGTAGTTACAATGTTGGATGAGACTGCATGTAGGTACACGTATATGTTGTTCTCTATCAATTATCACTTTTTCTATTGTTCATAAAATGAATGTATACATCACTGTAAAGGTGGAATAAATAGAGGATATCACATGAGTGTCTTTTCATATCGAATTTATTCAACGAGTTTAATAAATTCAATGTGGAATGTCACAAATGTAATGTTCTTTTTATCACATGTTAGCTTTTTCCGGTCGAAACATAAAATAGCTATTTATTTTCACTATAATAAACTCGCAACTTTGACGACGTCGCCTATCCTTTGAATGACGTCGCGTGATAGCTTTATTACACTAGTGTATTATAAAAATAAATAATGGCTTTATTACGCTACTGCGACGTCAAACATGTGATAAAATCGTATATATACAAAAGGAAAGTTTGATAGTATACAATGTAACACACATAACAACCGAAACTATTTCATACATTGTATATGGAGGATGAAGGCAACATGGGTTAAATGTCAAATAGTAACGGAGGTTAAATGTCTCATGGGAACATATTGTATATGTTATGTTTATTTGACATAATGCATTACACACGTGTAATAAATCATATTCACGTACTTTGCTTCACATTTTATTTAATGATAATTTGTCTATACTTAATACATTTGGACAAATCTTCCAACGCTGTAGCATTTGAAGAGTTGCTCAGTGCTAACAAGGTGTCATCCGTATTGCAGGAACGTATTTATAACTTGGTCCCCTGGAGTTGACATGACAACAAGAAAATCCCAAAACATTTTTGATACAACCACATGTATAAATATGTAAAGCACTAGTGATGTTTATAAACCCCTATGATTTCAGGGTTGTTCAATCTACGAGGAAGGGATATTACAGGACTGGTTCCCGACCCCTTCTTCTTTTCTGTAGCAATAGTCAGCCAGACTGAGGTCACGTATGTATGCTTCTACATATACGTTTGTACAATATCTAAGATACTTCAATCTCCGAACACCGTGTTTTGGTATTGATAAAAGTTGAGTTTTTATGTGTGGTGTTATATTGCCGTGAAGTATGTTGTACAGATGTAATGATTGCCTTAGAATAATGTGTGGAGTTGGGTATTCGAGGACCAGTCATAGAATAAAATCCCTGTCTATGAATTTAAGTATGAAATTCAATGCTCTTTTATACAAGTTGAGCACCTAGCTATGATTTAATATGTTAGTTACTTTAGAATTGATTATGACCGAAAGTAGATACCTTAAGACTTCAAACGTATTTCATTTAGAAGTACCAGCAGAAAGCGTGACAATATTACTCCAGATGCTCAGTCGGCGAAATTACTTTTGATCATACCACTGAAAGATACTGTTATCCTCGAAATATTTCACTGATAAATCTATATACCGGTAATCCAATGGAAAGCATATAATCCTAATTAATTAAAATTGCTTCATTAAATAGTTCCTGTTTTATAACTTAGAATTAGTATTAAATTATGTCTGTTATGCCATTCACCTTTATTTTGTAACGCAGATTGTTCGTCACCGATCCGTTGACAAAACTTGGAAATGAACTGGAAGGATATAATGACACCCTCGCGAAGTTCCTGTCTACCTCAGTGGATGGTGATTGTCAGAACCAAGAAGGCTTGTGCGTACAGGTGAGTCTAACTCCTCACAAATGGACGTATATTTAGATATGTTGCATCAAAATGTTGCTATATCTGTGGTGAGAGTGGACACTACCGTTACGGATTGTACAACTGCCACTTGGCCTTCATACCTGTTATGCTCCCCGTATATACGTATATGAAAAATACGTTAGTGAATTATAGAGTAGTCAACGTCATTGAATTACAAATGTATATAACATATTATACTTAATATTATTTATAGAGAAAATAGAACCGGGTTAATATTACCGGACTGTACTTACTTACTTAGTTATCTTCGTGTACTTCGACACATCCGTTGAATGTCAGCTTTTTCCGTTTTGGTCTGTCCTTGACTTTCCTTTCTGCATTCTTCCAAGTTAGTCCCATCTCTTTTAACTCTCCGTCTACCATTCTCCTCCAGGTCTCTTTCCGTCTACCTTTCTTTCGCCTGCCACTGGGTGTCCATCTAAGAGCAACATTTGTTGAATTGGTCTTTTCATTCCTATTACATGGCCAATCCATCTCCATCATCGTTGCTTTATTTCAGTCTCAATGTCTTTTTGTGGATGTTTTCTTCCATAGTTCTTTGCTTGTAAATCCTCTTTGGCCATTACCGGACTATAACATTATGAAAACATTTTTCGTTATTTAATAGACACATGTACTTGTATTGTCTGTGTTACAGGTGGAGGAGTACAAGTATATAACTATCATGCAAACATTGGCTCTACTGGCACAGTCGTATGATGTCAAGAGAATCATGTTGTCTTACTTCTGTAACTACGCCGTATATTCATACGTTCCAGTCGTAAGTGTTTACCAAAATTACTTGAGAGGTTGCGTAACCCAACTTTTATGTGTAGCTACCCGCACACGAATCCGAACGCATACCTGTACAATCGCTTGAAAAAACAAAGCATGTAAATATACGTGTAAAATCACGTTTCAGTTAACATTGAATCATTAAGTCTTCTTGGAGGGATATGGGTGTGGATGAAACTCAATGAGTTCATTGACGATAAAATCTAGATTGTCCGTGCGTACGCAAACCCGTGTAATGCAGTACGTAAATAAACAGGGTATACGAGTCTGGTTCCGTCTGTCACACTAATTATTGCATGTAGACAATATTATACACAACTTGATGACGAAATGTTAAAAATTAGTCTACGCGTACACATGGTCGTACACGTTCGGCTAGTAAATACTGTAGCGCACAGACAAACCAAAGCCACACAGAAAAGACGACAGCGCCTAGCCATCCACGCAATAGTCAGACATAGAACGAACCATCCACATCCCCAAAAATGGATATTTCAAGCAAGCCTATATACCTCTCTAGTGATAGAAAACAATACCCGGTTAATAAATTCAATTAAGCGTCTGTATTCCATTACTACTCATATATCTTATATAACATAACATATTCCTACGATAGCTGCGCTCGCAGTGTGCACAATTTGTAAATAAATATCTACATGTACTTATAAATGTATCACAGGAAAAGATCGTCATTGACAATACACCTATTTCATTGTTGAAGACTAGAAAGAATCCGGCTGAGGTACAAGGAATGACTGACTGCCATGTAAGTTATTAATGACTGACTGCCATGTAAGTTGTGATAAATGAACTAGTTTTACGTGGATCTGAGAATCGGACTTTTCTACATTCTTGTGCGCTTATACCCATACCGTATTCACGGTATTAAACGTTATCCAGTTTGATCATTATTTCGTACCCTCAGAATGTGTTTGTATAGATAAATTGGCCATTTTCAACTAATAGCCCCACGTCGATTGTCTAGTGGTAGAGTGTCCGATTTGAGTCCGGATGTCTAAGTCTCGTCATACCAAAGACAAATAAAAACAATTAATCAATTTAATATGCATCTCTTCTGTGCGTGAGAAATAAGAAAGCATTGCTCAGGACACTCAGCAATAAGATGGATAAACTGGTTCCTCTTCTTGCATCCACTCATGACGATGTAATGCGTTTAAGTTTGAGGTATATTTTAGCCATATGTGACTTTTACAGATTAGAGATGCGACAGCATTGGCAAGATTTGTTACCAAACTGGAAAAGGGAGTAAGTTAATTTATACATAGTCAAAATGAAACGATCACATGTCGCTTGGTAAAACATTTACGGAACGGAACGTTTGTATACTATTCTCTGGAATAACGAAGGGTAACATTGTTTGCAACATATGTTCAAAACAGTTAAAATAAAAAGTGCAATTCTCTATGTATCTGACGATGCATTGACAAACTCCTAACAGTCGTTACGTCAGGCGTTGCTTGTTTTAAAATAATAACATATAATACATGTATTCGTTCATAACAATATTGTCGAATACACTTGTGATGGCAGTTATTACTATGCGTTGCGGTAAGGGAGATCACTGCTTACATACATAGGTACACATCTCTCCATATTGACAAATCATTGTGTGTTTTGTGTGTGTTTTTTTTTCAGCTACGTCATGTAGCCCATTTATTAACCCCGTCATAGGAGGGAGAGGGTCGGGGTACCATCCCTTCTCCCACCTTACAATGGTTGTATGAATATACGAAACAACTTAACTAAATTACTAAAATTACTAGTACAAGATTTTTATATTTCACAATATATATATAGTACAAGATTTTTATATTGCACAATATATATATATATTATAGTACAACATTTTTATATTTCACAATATATATAGTACAAGATTTTCATATTTCACAATATATAGAGTACAAGATTTTTATATTTCACAATATATATAGTACAAGATTATCATATTTTACAATATATATAGTGCAAGATTTTTATATTTCACAATATATATATAGTACAACATTTTTATATTTCACAATATATATAGTACAAGATTATCATATTTCACAATATATATAGTGCAAGATTATCATATTTTACAATATATATAGTGCAAGATTTTTATATTTCACAATATATATAGTGCAAGATTTTCATATTTCACAATATATATAGTACTAAGATTTTCATATTTCACAATATATATAGTACAAGATTTTCATATTTCACAATATATATAGTACAAGATTTTCATATTTCACAATATATATAGTACAAGATTTTCATATTTCACAATATATATAGTACAAGATTTTCATATTTCACAAAATATATAATACCAAGATTTTCATCTTTCACAATCCAAGGGGAGCAACTCCAACAGCATTGTTGTTTTGGTAGTATGTCTCTTTCTTGGTCGCATTTAGCAATGCCACTGTTGACGGAAGTCCGAAACGGTAATGTCATGGCGATGCTAATGCAAACCCGAAGATGAATAGAACAATGAAGGAAACCAAACATTTTTTAATTTGTAGCATCAACTTATAAGATATATCCACCAACGCCAGCCTCTTTCTTTAATAATGTCCTTGCATCATCGATACGAAGCATTTAATGTGGAATTGCCTAATATGTAAACTAAACATGTACACTTTTATACAAGGTTTTGGCGGGGGAGACCTGGACGGAGGTGTCAGCGGCAAAAGAACTCACTCGTTTCAGAAGGTGACTATTTGTATAATTCTTAACGTCTTGCAACATTATGGTGTAACATCAGTCGACTTACGAATGCAGATAATTTAATTGTACATTGTATGGAGTCATATGATTATAGTCATTGCCTTTGACTCATGATCATATATTTGAAGTCAGTTAGTTGGCAGTCAAAATAAACATTAATGCGATCAATGCAAACTATTAATAGACGTCGGGGACTTGACGCCACGGTATTTTTGTTATAAGTAATTTTCATTTTCTTTTTTATCAAAGTTTGCAAATTTAGTTTTGATCATTACCTTTGGTTTGCCTTTAGTCTCTACCACGATCATATGAATGTTAAACTCAATGTTCTTTGACGAATATGCCAATAAACTTTCAACTTGGTCTTAAACCATTTATATTCTTGTGGTTTTTTTCACATGAATAATGTTTTTGCAGCTTACAGTCTTTGAATCGTGGAGTGAGCTTTGAATCTATATCATCTACGGGATCGAATGCGGCTATCATCCATTACTTCCCCACAGAAACAACCGACACGCAGATTTCTACAGGAGAGACGTATCTGATAGATTCTGGAGGTCAATACTTGTACGTTGCTTAAATACTTTTCGTAATCAGCGGAATGTTTGCTCTAAAAATCTAAATTTACCTTCTAAATTATTTTTCATTCTGATAGTCAATATTTGCTCGTTCGAAATTTCCTATATTAATACATGAACATGCATTACTCTTCGATGTGACGTGAAAATTATGCAAATTGTATTTCATTAGGGATGGAACTACTGATGTGACAAGAACATTTTACTGGGGAGAAGACCCACCACCGTTCATAAAGGTAATTATTTAAAGTTTTCTGCAGCGTTTTATGTCGGTTTTACCACGGCACGTTCATTCACAAACTGCGTTCAGTTGAGCAGTGACAACCCATTACTTGTTCGTTCTTCTACAAGCAAGTTATCAACTCTATGCGAACATTTATAAGCGTAGCCAATGTTAAGGAAGTACATATTTACGTTAACTGCAATGTCGCCCCGACTACAGTGCTTGCGCCATGGGAATCGAACATTCGTACTAACGTTATAGAAAATGGTGAAGTTCAAACAAGCTTAGTGTAACTGTCTTAATTAATATTTTTAATTAATCCATTGCAAGGAAACTTATACCATGCATATTTAAATACATTATGTAAAAGTGATCCAAGTATATAGAACAACTGATTTTCTGAGAAAGTTTTCATTGCTAATTCAAGTTCCCTGTTTTGGATTTCACACAAAGTTTCATGATTTCAGTGTTGAATTTGGTAAACTTAAGCAAAGTGTGGACGTGGTTTTCCGGTGTTGTAATATTCTCATCAGTATGTATAATGTTTCAGGAATGTTACACGCGTGTCTTGATGGGTCAAATTAATCTGGCGATGGCAATATGGGCTAAAGGACTGTACGGTAAAGTACATTGTACCTAATAGTCACTCGCACAAGGTGAAATTCAACATGATTGCATGTGTCAAACGTTGTTCTTAAATATTTAGCTATGTTCCTAACACTTACATGCTCCTAAGAAGGTTGTGTTGTGAAGCTGGTGTTTGGTGTTTGAAGCAAACTTTATGAGTCGTCCACGAAAACCTGTTTTGTGGATTTCATTTGTTTCGTTTGATGGCATTTGCAACAGCAACACTATGTCATATGCAGACAAGTTGTCAGTTGCTGACGGAGGTTGGTACTGGTTGAAATCGAATTCCAGGAAACTCACTGGTTGGATTATCTTTCTGCCATTCTACGATTTACAAAAGATTAAAAACAGCTTACATTCCAATAATACTATATTTTTCTTATGCTGTTTTATATCGTCTCTCCAACATCAAAGACGTGTTTAATAATTGGATACATGAGTAAGGTTGTAAATACAATTGCGCACAGACAATCCAAAGCCACACAGAAACGATGACTGCGCCTAGCCACCCAAGTTACACTCGGACACCATACCATTGTCATTACCTATTGGTAAACAACAGGAAAACAAACACTTAAACACATGTTGCGTATTATTTTGACAGGAACTGTGAGATAAGATTCAAGGTTCGCGAACAGAATCGAGTTAGTTAGATAAAATGAAATGAGTATATCTAGATACTACTGATATGAGTTTGTTTCATTTGCGGATGTTGAACTTTTAATGAATTTCTTAAATCAAATTATAACTCCGATAATACATTAAGGCTAAATTACTTATTACCTATTCTAAAACAATCAGCGTTTTTACCGATATTAACAAAGGGGAAACCAAGGTATGCATGAGTAACCGTTAAAACGCAATTAACTTAACATCGTTCCAAGGACGAAAATAGTGCATCGCTTACTGTATATGTCTTCATGTGTTATCAAATGCGAAATAGAATATTGGCTATGTTAGAATCGAAGTAATGAATATGTACTCGTGATTTCAATAAAACGCATTCGGCCGAACTCGGGACCGTGCGTTATTCTACGATAAAACAAAGATTTGCCACGTTACGTACATGATATTACATTCAGAACTCGATACAACGACGCTGTTCATTTCCAAGAAAAATGTCGTTGTAACGAATATGTCAGTCTACTGAATTGATACAAAGAGCGTTTTAATACCTTTGTCCCCAAATATGGTGTCAGTATAATGAATTTGTCAGTATATCGGATGTCGTTATATCGAGATCTGACTGTACTTGTATTCGACAGGATACTCAAGAACTGCACCACGCACATCTTTTTGTTATCTTTTTTCACAGGAAGAGACATAGACGCATGGGCCCGCCAACCTCTTTTCAATGTGGGGTTACAATTTCGTCATGGAACTGGACATGGTATTGGAGCGGGCCTCAGCGTACACGAAGGTATAGTAGGTGCAGCAGTCGGCTGTCAGAAATTATTTAATTCATCAAAGATAATATAAATCACAATACATACGCTTTAGATAACGAATATGTGTGTTTGAAATTCACGCTTGTATCAGTAGTAGATTCAGTTCCATCGATTTAGTTTCTTACCATGGCAAGATGTTATGTGCTCGTGAATGAGGTGGCAAGAACATAGTTACAAGTGCATGCATGAAATAAATGAGCTTGTATCTAAACAATTAAACTGTTCTTCTTGACTGTGTTTTATGTACGTTTAAAAGTACTGTATATCATAATATGTCTGCTTCGAACCACAGGTAACTGTATCGTAAATAAAAAGCAAAAAAATAAAAAAATATTTTTTTTTTATAATATCTTAGAAAGGTTTATAACACGGGAAATTGACCACACAGTCACTGAGGTGCAGTTTGGTTTTAATAATCACTACATTAATACTAGTGTTATTTTAAATATATTTACATAATAAGAAACTAGAGAGCTTCGTCTTTAGTTTGATATCAATATTTCAAAAATCCGTCCATAACTTAGAAAATAAAACCATAGGGCGTGAAATCACTTTCTTTTTCTTGTTTAGAATAGCATTGGTGATTCTATTGAATGCACCTCAGTGACTGTCTGGACAACATGGTATACATTTCATGGTATAACTTTTTAACTAGTTGATCAATTTCAATTGGATTTTGCATAGATGTAGTTCTAACGATGTTGTCTATAAATGTAATTAATTTATGATGGCATCGAAAGCCAACTCTTGTTTTTGACACCATGAAAGTCTGACAACTTTAGTACAAATGCACCTTACTAAGATAAGATCAATTTTATAAAAAATCAATAATATCAATAATACAGTTACATGTGCTTCGAACCGTAGTCCTGCTGCATGATGAACAATAATGTCGGTGTTATTATTAGAATTTTGTTTAATTGTCACCTTTAATATGTCTATATCCTGACATTACCGTATTATTTGCAGGTCCCGGTCGCATTTCTAATTACCATGCAAGATTTGAATGGGATATTCCATTGGATGAAAACATGTTTTTCTCAGATGGTACGTTAAAAAGGCATCAGTTGTACTTTTTATTGCTTAAACTATGAATTAGAAGCATTTACATTATGACAGATTGTTAAAATATTCATCATTGATATAACGACTGCTAATGGGGTGACGTAATAATACCAATATACAGTGTAATCTAAACATTTATGGTGGAAATAAAGATATTGAACATCATAATTTGTTCGGTTTTCACGATACTAGAAGTTTGATATTTTCAAATGCTCTAATTTGTACCCGCAAACCGAACTTAGTAAATGTCCTTTTAAAACATACAAGTTAGTGATGTTTTGTATTTGTTGTTCTTGTCATACGTCGTGTTCACGCTATTTTTATTACAGAACCTGGCTACTATGAAGACGGTGAATTTGGTATTCGACTAGAAAACATCGTGTATGTGAAGAAAGTTCAGACAAAGGTACGGGCAGTTGATCATTATAACGTGCTTCATTAACTCCAGTTAATTAACGATCAAAGTACTAGATAAAACTCAATTTACCACACTCAAAAACAGAGCACACACTACCATACCCTATACCTCTACCATAAGCGCACAACATACGTAATATACATTGTAAACAAATTGTTGTTGGCATTTGTCAGTCGCAGGGACTGTGAACTAGGGCCATTTTGAGAAGTTGGTGTTAGCATCTTCTTGGGCGAGTTCATATGGAAGTGCGAGATTCGGAAGAGTTGACATCATTATAAAAATAGTATTCAAGAACATGCGCAGAGACTTCCTCCCCGTGAACGGGGTTATTCAGCTGAGAGTGTAAACAAATAAAGCATGTGTCATTTTAACTGTCGAAAATTAAAAAACGGGCTAATCTACGGATAATGCAATAAAAAGTATTACAAAAGCTTAAAATCAATTTAATAAACAAGCAAAGGAAAGTCACATAATTTTACTAAAAATATCTTTGGGTTTTTTGTTTACTAACACTCATTTGGAACTCATTGGCAATTTAAGAAATATGCCATCTTGGAAAACTAGTAACCCCAGTCTCACACAGGGTTCGTCGAGTTTGTGTCATACAGTTCAAATGACGTCACTAGAGTCGCAACGAGGGTTGTCCGAATGGAACCCGAGTCTACCTACATTGAACTCGCGTTCCATGTGAACTCATAGTAGTTGTGAATATATTTATAAGTATTAAAACTACATTTTCAGTACACCACGAAGGATGTAACCATGTTTGGAATGGAAACCATTACATTGTTCCCTTACGAGCCACATATGATAGACTATGATTTACTCACTGACGAGCAGGTAATTCATTACTCGATTATTATTTCCAAATGTTTACCTGTTTTGATTTGATATGTAAAACAATTTCTCATTTATAATAACATTTGCTCAAACTTTTTTAGTATGGACAGTGAATCATATTACATACAGAAAAATGCAAACATATCACAGGCCATCGTGCTTGTTTATGAGTTATATGCCCTTGAATACGCAAATTACGAGAAAACGCTAGTTTCAAGGGTAGATAACTCATAAACAAGTTCGGTGACCTACGATCATTTTTGTATGTGTTTGTTCATAATACGAAACTATGTTTTTATTTATATATATACAATGTTTTAACAAATTCTTTTGTATGGATTTTTTGCACTATCTCTTTATGTACAAGAAACTGTAACGAATACTTTTAATATCTAGTACCGCCTTAGTCTGGTTCCCGTTCCCCAATCTTACATTCGACTGCGTAGATTGTAAAGATCGGGAACCAGACTAGTACCGTCTTAGCTTTGTCAAAATACTATACAATTACAATACAATATGTTTTTTTCGGCATTAAACAAATACAATTTTAGCCACAAAATACATGTAATTTTGACAGGTGAGAGTAAGACAATTTTTTAGTTAAAACAGATCGGCTTGGTGAAAGGTGAGAATACAACATGGTGGAATAAATAAAATGACGCCTGTAGAACATTTATTGTACTGGGTATAAAAGAGTTAACATGTCATAGTGTTACTATTTCATTTCAGATTTCCTGGTTAAATGAATACAATGCTAGAACTTTGGATAAACTTGGGAGTATGTTGAAGCAGCAGGGAGATATGGAAGCATTCCGTTGGGTGGAGAAAAGAACTCATAAAATATCACGTGACACTACGTCATCTGGCGCGAGCTTTGTACCAAGTTTGGGGTTAATCTGTGCAGTTTGCCTCATCCTGAACTTGTTATATTGATTACTGAGCTTTTTTCACCCTGTAGTTTATATATTTACATAATTTTATTCAAGAGTTTATGTCCCTCTTCAAAGAAGCAGGGCTATGTTTGATAATTGCTCATGTGTGTTAGCCAGCAAGGCTTATTTGTGTTTGTCCAAACTTATATAGTAGGTATCATTCCGCAGCTACAACGAGATCGCAGGGCATTATATATGGAATGGTTATGAAAGTTCGTTTATGAACAAAAGTTGTTTTTGTTTTCTATATGGTAAACTTTTGACAGTACCGATATCTGATTTGAGAAGATGACTGTGTTTTATAGATTGTTGTTGGTGTTAACTATGTGTAGACCACAGCTCGATGTAACACATATTTAACATAAACATTAATTCCGGGAAAACGGCAATGTATGCCCAAACTCGTAATCATGATGAAAATAGTTAAAAAATGGCGACGTTCTATTTACACATAAACCGGTATAGAGCCGTAACTAAGGTATTATAACTTGTAGCTCCAAAGGATAATAGAAAACAGGACATGAACGACAGCTGTCAACTTAACCAGCCAAGCACAGAAAATATATATATAAAAACACATCACATACAACAATTTCTTTGCACAACGAGAAAATGAACTGCCCAAGTCCCAGCTGCCAAAAAGCTTAATGACCTAGTTTCAGCAATCAACCCTTTTACTGATAAGCTGATGGTGTATGTACGTACAATAACATGTATATAATATTATGTTGTATGGAAGCATCTGGCAATAAACTATGTTTAAACCACTGGAACTAGACCTGATAATCAATTCTATAAAATGCCGTCGCCTATAATCTATATATAAATAGAGATTTTATGCCACAGAATTTTAAAGAATTATTTCTCTGGTCGAGTACCAGTGGTTTAAACTAAACTACGAAGGGACCCGATTAAGGGTCATCATACTGAGGTATTGCTATGGTCTGTTTTCGATGCACTATATGTTGTGGACCGCTATGTCAAAGGACTCCATTGCTGTCCTACCATTGGCATTGTGTATTTTGTTCAAACATTTCTTAAGTCTCAATATGTGTTAAATGATCAACAATGTACCTTCAAGAAAAAGTATGCACAATTGATGGACTTAACGATAACATTTATTTTATGTCACCAAATATGTTTACTAGTATCGTGTTCATGTATATAGCATACTTTATGTACTGTGGTACTCTATTATTACGTATTGCAAGTACAATTATGAACATTTATGTCAGGTTATTTACCATGCACTTGAATTTTATTAAACGCTATTTACAGCATTTCTTGAAAAAAACTGTGACGCGATATTTATTTCTTTCTTTTTGTGTATGTTTAGCGCCGTTATTTAGACAGTTTTCAGGCTTCATCAGTTGATATAACCAGTTTCCCTGGAATCAATTACTGGAATCAATGACTGGAATCAACTACTGGAATCAATGACTGGAATCAATTACTGGAATCAATGAATGGATTCAATGGCTGGAATCAATTACTGGAATCAATGACTGGAAACAATTACTGGATTCAATGACTGGAATCAATTACTGGATTCAATGACTGGAATCAATTACTGGAACCTATGACTGGAATCAGTTACCAATACTAACTTACCCTGATAACCACACCTTTTGAGAACATGAACAATATGACTATAGTCAATGACACGGATTTATAACAACCTGTCTGACTCAGTATTGAACCTGGATTGTTTTGGGGACAAGCCAGTGATCTATTCATTGAGATAACAGGGTGGGCTTCATATAGATTGAAACAGAAAACACACTGCATGTCATTCTGCAGACAGTTTGAAGCCGGAGTAGCTAGTGTTATTCCCGGTTAAACACGGTGTCATTACGGTGTGCAGAGCGGTAGGATCCCGGTTAAACACGGTGTCATTACGGTGTACAGAGCGGTAGGATCCCGGTTAAACACGGTGTCATTACGGTGTGCAGAGCGGTAGGGTTCCGGTTAACCACGGTGGCATTACGGTGTGCAGAGCGGTAGGGTCCCGATAAATCACGGTTTGGTCCCGGTTGTTGTCGGTGGTATTAAGTTGGTAGCCGGTATCGCCGGTATGTTTAACCGGGCGAACAACCTTTGAGACACCGTGGATTCTTAGACCGTGAACCGTGTTGATCCGAGCGTATGACGTCGTACAATAGGGGTTCGAATTCCACTATAGGTGTAAACCAATTCCGGTATTTTTTTAGATGTTGATTACAACTGGGAGTGACCAAAATAAATGTAAAGAACCGACTAAATCGAGGGATTTCCGCAGCACTACCGGTATATCCGGGCAGGTCTTTGTCTCTATTCTTCCTCTACCTTGATGTACCGTGTATTATTTGGACTGCGCTGAACCCTGTGTCTGCACCGGTTGAATCCCAATAAAGTACGTTTCATACCGATCGATGCAGGGTAGAATACGGCATATACACAAAGAGTGGTTATATACGGTAAAGCCCGGTAGAACCCCGTTTCGTTACAGATGATTCATAATTATGCTGGTTTCAACACGGCCAAGGTCTGTGAAGTTGCAGTTACGTACTAGCGTGGTGTGTCCCGGTATTTGTCGAACATTGCCAAATACACTTAATAATTATCTATATTATAGGTTGAAATCAGTGCATTTTCATTCATTTGAAAAGTAGTATTCAAACCCACACGATGAGCTGCTTTAATTATCATAACAAAACCGACTGCAATTAT
This sequence comes from Spisula solida, assembly GCA_947247005.1. Lineage (NCBI taxonomy): Eukaryota > Metazoa > Mollusca > Bivalvia > Venerida > Mactridae > Spisula > Spisula solida. The sequence goes on from OX365946.1 coordinate 18,125,185, forward strand.
TGCATTACATCATTTATGTCCTAACAACGTACAGCGTGCACCCAGTCTGATCATGCCCCATGGGTTACACCAGAGGAACGTCGCTACTGTGAGAACGTAACTACTTTTTTCGGAAAACGGCACGGATCATTTCGATTTGGTGGCTTTCTTTTACCAGGGCCTGCATCATGACGGTTTCACCCAGCCCATGAGTCCGTAACAATTTATTGCTGACTGGTTCGTGTGGGGGTGTGGGTGCGTGTGGGTGCCAGTTGGTAACGTGCTACGTAGGTGACAGACGGACAGGATATCGTTCTACATGTATAGAAACCGCATCCGTGTCATGATGAATTTGATATGAACAATTGTCACAACACTTGATACCAATAACATACAATAGGAATAGAATAACGTTTATTCCAATTTAGGATCATTGCTGAAATGACAATCACAATTTAATGACACCAACATATTCATTTGAAGATTACATGTTTTATTATATTAAACCACATTTAAACATTGCATATTTTATGTACTCAATTGTCATTCCTATTGACGTTAGCAACAATTCCGGCTGCCAGGTGAACAAATAAAAATAATGCAATTGTTATTAATACTTGTTCTCAAAAATGGTTGAAAATAACGATATTTGTTGAGATTAGCTGGCACTCGTTTCTTGCTCGGATGAATTGGTTGTGGAGAAATTACATGGTTAAAATCGTAGTGACTTTATAACTGGTATGTAATTCCCCCAGTAAAAAGCAGAAACATACCAGACAAGACGTATGCCCCCCTCTTTGTTAGCACGCTATCAGATTAAGTGTATGTATTATTACCTGTCGTGTAATAATTAAGCGTTGTATGTATTATTGCCTTTGCCTTCAACGGAACAACGTTAAAACTCGTTTTCCGTGGTAACCTCACGACGCCATAGTGACGTCATGTGAATACACACGGATATATAAGACGCGACGTTGAATTGGGATCTCAAAGTTTACAATGATACCTAATTTGTACGTGGATCTTGACATTTTTATATAGTGTGGTCCTATCTTAAGACTCGATACCAAACCACTGTATTGATTCTACCCAGTTACATTATCCTGATACCGGGAAAACCTAGAACTAACTAAAGACTAACTTCCCATTAATATACCAGGCGAGTGAACTCTACATAACAAGGTGGAGGGAACTCTGTGTGACTTAAGTTAGTCAATAAGAGTGACTTCCCATGACATGTAGTGCTATTTAGTAAAAGAGTTATTTCCCTGAAAATCAGGGGGAGAGAACTGCACAGGGCAAGAGGTACTTCTCTTGAATTAAGGAGAGGCAACTCTATCCGACATATTTTAAGTCGCTTAGAGTGACTACACCTGAAAATTAGGGGATATTAATCTGACAAGAGTTATTTCCCTTGAATTCAGGGGAGGTAACTCTGTCCGACCTATTTTAAGTCGATTAGAGTGACTTCCCCTGAAAATCAGGGGAGAGAACACCGCACAGGACAATAGTTACTTCCCTCGAATTCAGGGGAGGCAACTCTGTCCGACCTATTTTAGGTCGGTAAGAGTGACATCTCCTGAAAATCAGGGGGGAGAACTCTGCACTGGGCAAGAGTTACTTCCCTTGAAATCAGGGGAAGCAACTCTGTCCGACCTATTCTATATTAAAGTCGGTAAGAGTGACTTCCCTGAAAATCAGGGGAGAGAACTCTTCACAGTACAAGAGTTACTTCCCTGGAATTCAGGGGAGGCAACTCTCTGCGACCTATTATAAGTCGGTAAGAGCGACTTCCCCTAGAAATCAGGGGGGAGAACTCTGCACAGGACAAGAGTTACCTCCCTTGAATTCAGGGGATGCAACTCTGTCCGACCTATTTTTAGTCGACAAGAGTGACTTCCCCTGAATATCAGGGGAGATAACTCTGTACAAAACAAAAGGAACTTCCCTTGAAATTAGGGGAGGCAACTCTGTCCGACCTATTTTAAGTCAGTAAGAGTGACTTCCCCTGACAATCAAGGGAGATAACTCTACAGTTTATGAATTACTTCCCTTGATACCACGGGAGGCATTTTTGTTTGACTTTTATTAAGTCGATTAGAGTGACTTACCCTGAAGATCAGGAGTAATAACTCTGAAAAACATGGGTTTGAACTCCCAATAGAAAGAGTAGCTTCCCTTTGATTATGGAAAGTAATGGTAGGCTATTATCATACCACTGCTTAGTAACTAGAAACATACTTTAGTTCATGCATATTACGATATTTGATGATATATGAACGTTTTTCTTGTTGAATAAATCTAACCAAGCATGTACTGCAACTAAGATTTCCTGGAAAGCTGGAGTATGTGTTATTTATCCTCTTTTTTAATGTGTCTTGTATAATGGCCAAAACATGAGATAGATATTAGTGAATTTATTTTATTTAGGTGCAGAATTTTACAATTTCTTAACCGAGTTTCGTGCCCCCGGGCAAACGACGCAAACTATATACCTAGTTTTACACCTATACGTATAGGATATCGATCATATATTAGAATAATAAACGAATTTTAAAAGTACAAGTGAGCGAAGCGAACGCCGTACTTAATTGTTTATTATTCTAATATGTGATCTATAACCGGCTTATAGTTTACCCGCCCACTTTTTGGTGTCATTTCCAATGCTTTTGTTTGCAAACATAGCATGCACATTGATCGAGTAATGAGGGTAAAATAAGGCAAGATTGTATGTACGAGGGATGATCAACAAATAGGGGGAAAATGCTTTGAAATCTTTATATCATTGACCAATACTTAAAAAAATGGTCATATAAAAGATTGACGTATTACGAATACACAATGTACATAACTATAAAACATTAAACTCAAGGTAATATTTTTTGAAAAAAATCCCATTAAAACTGTAACGTAACTATGGGTACACTGGCCCAACGTCATCGCGGAGTTGGTACATATAACAGTATACATACTCATTTGTGGCACAATTCATAATGTATAATGCAGTAAAACATTCTCAAAAATAGCTGTACAACTAGATACACTCCATAGACCTGTAAACCGAAATCAGTTTTTCTTTTCCAACTTGCATGTAAATTATAAGAATTAGCTAATGGAGATCATTATTATTGATGACGTAATTTGTTATTGACGTCGTATAGCTCATTTGCATGTCGGCATTGATTTCACACGGCTACATATGATAGCATAATTATACCAAACATACACCTGTTTTGTATGCCATTAAATACATGTAGTCGTTGCATAGTGCAATATTGCCATTTGTATGTTATGAGGTTTCAATCGCAACAACACTTCATCGCCGATTTCTGTATCGCACTCATTTTCTGACAACGACTTCGATACAAATAGTTCTTAAACGGAATTTGACATTAAAACTTGTTTTTGAAATCATGAATGTAATATTATATCATAACATAATACATATTCATAACCCATCCTTTAGAAAATTACAAAAAAAATTGAATGCACCAATGATACGTCATCGTTTGCTACGTTCAACGTTGCAAAATATCAACATTTGGGCTGCATAACGCCGAGTAATGTTGCCATAGGAATCGCATCCGTTCTGACTTTGGTTAATATTGATGATCAGCGTTGAATCAACTTGAAATACATTTATCTTCATGTATTGAAAAGTTCATCCAATTACAATGACAAATAAAGAAATTATGTTTTTTCCTTGTATTTGATGATCACCCCTCGTATATAAGCTGGTGATATGCTGATGTAGGAATAACAGTACAATTTAGAGGGAAGGCGGGTCTAGTTTTCTATATATGGAAACAGCCAAATTGTCCTAATAAATAGATTTACTTCATGAACCACTTACTAGATATTGTGCCTATTGCACAAATAAATGGATTAGAGGTCCAAAAATTTGAAAATCCCTGGCTTTTGATTGGACAAAGAAGTAGGGTAAACTATAAATAAATATCACCTTTCATTCATGATTTGAAAATGAACAGTTAATCCACGGTTTCCATGATGGTATTTATAATGCATCTCAGGAAAACATAAATATTTTGACTTGCGATATGCATATTCACAGCAAATTGAAGAATAACCTATGTTTCCTCATAGTGATTATTGTAGCCCTCTACATAATGCATCAACACTACATGCAAATAATTATTTAGCTGATACACTTAAGGAAATTTTACGACTTTAAACTCTAAAGTTTTCTACTAAGACGTTTAATAAATACCGGCCCTGTATTCTACTAAGACTCGACTCGATAGTTGATAAGCCATGCATTAGGAGCGGAAGGTCGGATGTTCGAATCCCGGAATGATTCGGATCTGAAATGACCGTTGTTTGAGAAATACTCAACACACACAACAGAAAAGTCGCAGACGACTTCACGTATAACCATATTTTAAACTATCATTTTGGTGTATTAAAAGTTCTAACATGATTTATATGCCAGTCATTCTAGGTTTTAACGTAGAGAAAATTGCAAAAGAATTTCTTTGCACATATTTGTGTCAAGTATTGTCCCATATGGTCACAGAAAAAAAATCCCCATCGATAGACCTCGTCGTTTTCTTGCATTTGATAAAATAAAGTTTTTAGGAAAATGCGTATTTTACTCCCAGTACAACGGCGATCCATACTTGTATTTACTTGAATTGTTACATAATAACAAAATTCTATTATAAAAACGTATTTTGGAGAAAAACATGCCCATATTCACTTCACAAAAAGCAGAATATAGTAAAACATTAAAATAGTTCATATAAAAACAAATTAAAACATGTTAAAGACATATTCACAAAAGGTCACATGAGATTATTTTTCCAACTATGGAACACCGTGTGTCTAACAAATTGCATATTATACTTGGATCTACTGTTTGCGCTATTTTTGATGTACAGGAGCAAGTACCCTCTAATGTTTTCAAAGTTCTTTGACATATTGCTTTGATACTTTGCATTTCTGTTCACCATCATGACCCCAACTCCTACACATGGGTATAGGTAACTCTATCAAGCATTTTGTGAAATTATGCCCTCTTTTTCAACTTAGTGCAAAATTAATGTTAAAGTTTAGGTACACTTTTTTAAACCTCGAATATCTTCAAGGTGCATAGACATATTTTTATTTGATACTTTGCATACTTGCTCACCATCATTATCCCAACCCACACAGGGGTAGGTAACTCTATCAAGCATTTTGTTGCAATTATGCCCCCTTTTGGACATAGAAATACTAATGTTTTAGTTTAGGTACTTGTTTCAACCTCAAATGTTTTCAAAGTGGAGTGACATATTGCTTTGATACTTTGCATACTTACTCACCATCATTATCCCACCCCATACGCAGGGGTAGGTAACTCTATCAAGCAGTTTGATAAAATTATGCCCCCTTTTGGACATAGAAATGCTAGGTACATGTTTCAAACTCAAATATTTTCAAAGTGGAGGGACATATTGCTTTGGTACTTTGTATACTTGTTCACCATCATGTATCCTAACCCATGCACAGAGGTAGGTAACTCTATCAATCATTTTGTTGAAATTATGCTCCCTTTTGGACTTAGAAATGCAAATGTTAAAGTTTAGGTAAAAGTTTTGTAACCTGTGATATACTCTAAGTACATTGACATACTCCTTTGATACTTTGCATACTTGTACACCATCATGACGCCATGACCTATACACTTAACAAATCATATAAGTGTACATGTATATATTTACTCATAACTCGGTCAATACGTGTTTGATCTTATTGAAATTTTTAACATAATGCAGCCTGGACATTTGGAATTACAATTCAATTGGTTTTAACAAAATCTGATAACAATTGTCACAAACAGAATAAACAAATGATGACATCAACAAAAGCTAATGTCAAACGTTTTTGTCGTGTGTTCATCGGGTGTTTGTCAGGTTGTTGATGCAGCTATGCATCCTCTTTGCTGATCAAATTTGAGTTCAAGTATATTTACTTATCACAGATCCAGAAATAAAGAAAATAATGATCAGAATAAAGCACAATTTAAGTTTATAACTACTCACTTTTTGTATGAAAATTCAATTTTGGAAGAGTTATCTCCCTTTGACCATAAAATTTTAACTTTATTTTTAAAACTTGAAAATCACCATTTTGATGAGTGAAAAATCGCATAATTTTGTGTTTTTTGATTGTAACAATATATCTAAAATTTTAATTGACCGTATCTAAAAATAATTTGCACTTACGCGTTTATTGCTCGTGCATTTTACGTGTTTTGATGTTTCATGGTTCAGTGATCCGCTTTATGTAATTTTGAAGAAAAAAACGATATTAATCTAATCTTGTGTTATCCAATACCCAATACACAAAATTTCATGCAGAAATATTCATAAATAAAAAAGTTAGACGGTAAAAACACGTGCACACTTATAAGATTTGTTAAGTGTACAGGCGTAGGGTCAAGCATTATTATTATTAAGCAGTTATCTCCCATTTTGGACTTAGAACACGCGACCTATACACAGAAGAGGGTAATGTTGCAGCTGTGAAGAGGGTAATGTTGAAGCTGTGAAAATGATTATACTACCCTAGCATGAAACTGAGATAGGAGCGCGCTGTCCATGCAGCAACCGCGGTTTGTGAAGCACGTATCTTTCTTCTGGATAAGACTTATCAGGCTTGATACTTTAATCTAGAAACAGACAGGGAACAAATTATGCTCCACTTAGTGCAGATATGTATTGTACTGTTACGAGATTTCATGTTGAGCCTATAGTGAGAATGTGCTTATCAGATCTAGAACTTAGACATAAAATTTAAATGCAAATTTTTTTCGTTTATGAAATATTGCAGATGTAACATAATGTTTTACGAATATTCCATTAGTCCATCTTTTTCCAAATATTCAAAAAGACAAAATACACACACATTTCCTGGATTTATATCTTACAGCTGAAGCATAACTGTAAACTATCCAGGATATCTAGATCTTACAGCTGAAGCGTAACTGTAAACTATCCAGGATATCTAGATCGTACAGCTGAAGTATAACTGTAAACTATCCAGGATATCTATATCTTACAGCTGAAGCATAACTGTAAACTATTCAGGATATCTAGATCTTACAGCTGAAGCATAACTGTAAACTATCCAGGATATCTATATCTTACAGATGAAGCGTAACTGTAAACTATCCAGGATATCTATATCTTACAGCTGAAGCATAACTGTAAACTATCCAGGATATCTATATCTTACAGCTGAAGCATAACTGTAAACTATCCAGGATATCTTGATCTTACAGCTGAAGCATAACTGTAAACTATCCAGGATATCTAGATCTTACAGCTGAAGCATAACTGTAAACTATCCAGGATATCTAGATCTTATTGCTGAAGCATAACTGTAAACTATCCAGGATATCTATATCTTATAGCTGAAGCGTAACTGTAAACTATCCATGATATCTAAATCTTACAGCTGAAGCATAACTGTAAACTATCCAGGATATCTATATCTTACAGCTGAAGCATAACGGTAAACTATCCAGGGCATCTAGATCTTATAGCTGAAGCATAACTGTAAACTATCCAGGCTATCTATATCTTACAGCTGAAGCATAACTGTAAACTATCCAGGATATCTAGATCGTACAGCTGAAGCGTAACTGTAAACTATCCAGGTCCGAGGATATCTATATCTTACAGCTGAAGCGTAACTGTAAACTATCCAGTATCCCCCCATTAAAGGTCGTCCTCGTGATTCGTTCTTGTCTGTTGACTCTTGTTCCAATTATGTTTGACCGACTGTGGTGGCAGGATGTCTAGCTTGTAGTTGACTGAGGCGGTATGATGTCTTGTTTGTAGTTGTTCTGTTTCATGTTTGTGGTTGTCCGTGTCACTTATACTTGCCCCGTCTGATCCGAGTTGTTATTATGTTTTTTTTATTTTAAAATACCGTAGATGTATCTCAATAAAGGGCTAACATTAAGGAAGTGACTAGTTTAAATATTAAGCGTCGACGTCGTACGTTGGTTAGGCACATCGTACAGGTAGACTTTATCAATGTAACTACTGTGTGGCTATGATTGGGACATCACTTTATTGATTATATTCGAGTGTATCCATCCAAAAATATAATATTATGTCATACAGGGAAGGCAGCACTCAACTTAAGCAGCCGAGCACCGAAAACAAAACCAAAACATACAAGGCCCAATGCCCAACTGAACCAACTTTAAATGAACTGGTTGGTAATCCAGAGGTTGTCTCATGTGAATCGTTATGTAAACGCGCATTACCCCCCCCCCCCCCCCCCCCAGAGTCTATTTATAAAAAGGTTAAGGTATCTGACCCGGATCCCTTGTATCACACTTACTGTCTCTTCCCTAAAAGCTTGATGACCACACACTAGAGAATATCTCCGTCGAACGCAAACAAACAAACGACATATATCTGGGACTAGAAAAGACAACTACGTAAATAACTCTTAATTCCACCGTACTCCACGAACCCCAGCCTCATCAGTCTCATAGAATTGATAGTTACACGAACAGGAGCTGTCAATGTATGCTAAATAGTGAGATCTGACGGAAGTAGGTTTAAGATAGAATCATGTTATGATAGATATGCTTATTAAACCGCGTGATTATAATAGTTTCCCCAGGCAATCACATCAACCATCCACTTATCCTGTATGATCTGACGTACATATTTACCGTAGTGATTCTGTCTAGAACAATCTGATCTTCCATCTATTTATCAAATATATACTTCTCAAAATTTGATAAGGGTCAACCAATTTTCCTTGCAAATGTAATATTGATTTATAAATTTGGCCGTAGTTGTATAATTCATGTATATTGTTTCAATCATATCTTAACCGTGTTTGTAAATAGCGCTTTTGGACGTGTAAGAAAAAAGGGCTATATACAATTAAAGTTGGACTGATGGATTTAATTGGAAACATACTGTTGCATGTGCAATATTGTAAACGAAATTTGAATTTCCTGATAAGCCAAGCCTCGCTGTAATGTTTCAATAGCGCGTGTCTGTGCCAACAGAATATGTTCTGAATTTTAGTTTCCAAATCTGACAAAAAACTAAATGTTATTTTTAAATAATATTTCAACGTTTTCTTCATAGTTATGTTATGTTATATATATGGAAGACATGCAGGGATAGTAGTTTATTGATCCTTATTGAATTTTGTGTAGTATATATATGAGTTTACTTGCCGTGCGTATAGTGTTGCTTTCACAGCGCATGTCGGGTGATATATTGTAAATAATCTCGCTTCAATACAATACAAAGACGGATGAATATTAACTGATTTGTTATTTTTGTGAGTTTTGTGTAAATCTGTTGTTTTTTCTCATCACTGTTTACGCTTTGTATGAAAGACGGAAGAATATATCAGATAATGATTTGTAATAATGGAGCAATTCATGTATTGCCCTCGTAAAATAAAATATTTCATTAAAAATAAAAATATCAGATGAGTTGTTTGAACATCAATGAACAAATAATTAATTGGACACGAGATTTTACAGACAATGTCTTGAACAATTTATAAATACTTAACTATACATGTATGCATGTATATATAGCATAACACGAATATGAATAATCAATTATAAGTCATTAAATCTCAAAATTCATTATTGTGACCGCGTTCACCTTCCTACAGAGCTATAGTCCGGAGAATTTGACACGACTCTCGAACTTCTATTAGCATAATTAAACAGCTAATATATTGAATATATTCATAATCCCGATTATATGCTTTCATAAGCAGAAAGTATCACGAAGACGCTCGAGGTGTAATACCAACACAAATCTAAAGGACAGATATTACACGATTTGCACGCGGAAATTTATATATTCAACGCCAGAAACTGTTAAAATATTAATGCATAAAGGTTAGGATCATGTCAAATTCTCTGAGCAATAACAATTTGTGAATGTTAGTTTAGTGCCTGTCTTGCTAGATGTTGTTTATGTTGAGTGCTGCCTTCTCTGTTCGAAGTGTTATCATGTTTTCATTGTTTTCTGTAGTTATTGGTTTTGCGATTGTTCTTTTTCTGGCAGATCAATGTCATTTTAATAATATAAACGAATATTTATTTTTTTAAAGTAAACATACGTTATCTTTAGATGGACTACTTTCATTGTTCGGATGGTCATGGTATAGGCTGGTAAACGAAATCTTACGTAGCATCATGTCTCGGACTAATTGCAACAGAAACATCTCCCTTATTTTCGTAAACTACAATATACAATACACAACCCTAACTCTATTAAGGGTTGAATGTCTCACCAGCGATATTAAATTAGTTAGAATGACTTAAGAATGTTGATGGCTCTATTAAGATGGTCGCCCGAGGTTTTATTTTATCAAAACATCTTAAATTCTTAGTAACTACCTTAATGTAATTAAGTGACTTAAAAAGCCAAACGTTTTAAGTGATTTTGTTTAATGACATTATTCAGATGAAGCGCATTACTTATGTATGAGTCCTCTTTAACAATCCAATTAATGGTTTAGTTTTTCCATAAATTATATGATATTTAGTATCATATTTAGTAGCATATACTATAGCTCAGAGAATTTGACATGATCCTGACCTTTATGCATGAATATAATTATTACATGGTTCTTGCGTTGAATATATAGATTTCCGCTAGCAAATCGTGCAATATCGGTCCTTAAGATTTGTGTTGGTATTATACCTCGAGCGTCTTCGTGATACTTCCCGATTATGAAAACATACAAACGGGATTACAAATATAGACACTATATCAGCTGTTAAATTATGCTAATTAAAGTTCGAGTTTCGTGTCAAATTCTCTGGACTATAATACTCAGTGACAATACAGCGTTACCCCTATTATTGCTCAATAAGAACAAGAAACTTTCGTCTATTAAGATACATACTACTCCGACTTTTAAAACAGCTTACTAGTACTTAGATTAAGTAAGATGATAAATTGTTATCTAAATAAGTTTTGAACGTTACCCGCAAGGATTATAATTATTTTACGTTTACATGAAACTGCTTTTAGGAGCAAAGTATAAGCTATACCTGAGGAAAGGACAAAACAAGATAGAGTATCAGTTCTAGGCCACATGAATTAACGACTTATGCATTGGTCCATTTGTGTCGTGGTAGTAGATGTCTTTATACATGTATGTACGCATTGATAGTACGTGTGATACGCTTCAAGTTTGAGAGGTCTCAGGTTCGATCCTTGTCTCTAAAATTGGCACTGAACAGAATAGTACCTCTATTAAACCTAGGCATTAATGCAATCCAGCAATGATACACTATACCTTCCTTTTATTGTAGATTCCATACATATCGGTTTCGCACATCCTTTCACTGAAACTCTTTTATGAAATTCCCCAATTATATATAAAATTATGATATTGTGGACGACATATGGGCCAAATTGCCATTATGCTTTTTCATTTTATGTACTAGTGTTCTTGTTCAACTGTTTATTGTTGAGGATCTCATGGAAGATTGCCATTTAATTTAATTGTCAAATGAGTTTCCTCGTAAAATAAAGTCTTTATTATTATTATTATTATTATACCTGGTATATCTATCTTTATTTGACGCTCAGCATAATTAGTTCCAGGTAAATGCTGTTTCACTCAGTATCACAGGATATTCTCCATATGGCCGTGATCAGTAGCGCTTAAAAACAATAATCACTAACAACAAACTTTACAGCATACTCGCATTTTAGTTACTTGTACATGTATATAAATTAAACTATTTAACTTTTCAAACCAGAACAAGAAACAGTATCACATACTGAGCACCTAACCCATAACAATGTTTCGGTATAACGGAATAAACAACATTTATATTATGAGGTATATTCTATCTTTTAAAAACGCCCATTCATTATAATGTTGTCCCTAGTGTTGTTATTATATTGTTTTAGAATGCCTCACTTCACAATTCACTGGGGGATGAAACGATTTTAATTTAGTTACAACACAATGTTTTATATAGCTAGATGACTACTCGAGAATCGGATGTTATTTTAATTAATGCTCACATTGCAAATCGAAATTAAACTTTCTTAATCAATTTCCGGCAAGATTGTTCATTTCGCATGATGTCTATTGTATAAAAGGTTAAGCCTATTGGGCACAACAAAATAATTGCAATAATCACGAAAAACTGTTAATTGCTTATATAAGTGGAGAATTGAAACTTTGCCAATTCTAAAACATACATTACTGAAATCTACTTGCTAAATCATTACCAGCTCTGAGTGCATCCTCATTGTCTAATGAGAACTAATAAACTATAGAACATTTCTTTGTATAAGATTTGAACAAAATATGTGTTCATTTTGTGGAATTTATTTGCTCATTGGTGTTATGGTGACCGTTATTACAAGCGGTGATTCGGCGACGACGCATGTCCACCTTGGTGCCCACATAGGGAATGTTACGGGGATTAATAAGACGGTTACGTTCTTGGGCAAAAAGTACTACAGTTCGCAGTTTCTCGGTATTCCTTACGCGGAACCACCAACCGGAAACAGAAGATTCCAGCGTCCGAAGTTGTATAGTGCATATCATGCCGAGTACAACGCCACCTACCACCGACCACACTGTATGCAGAGTGCGACAGCATACAAACTGATGAAGTATTTCACTATGAGTGAGGATTGTTTGTATCTAAATATTTATAAACCAGGGAAAACCACATCAGACAGTAGCACGTATCCGGTGATGATTTTTATACACGGCGGAAGTTTCTCATTCGGCGGAGCTGACATATTTTCCGGTGAAGTCATCAGTTCCGTTTATGACGTAGTTGTCGTCACATTAAACTACCGTCTGAATGCATTTGGATTTTTGAGTGACGGGACCAAATATTCGGGCAATCTCGGGCTTTTGGATCAGAAGTTAGCGTTAAAATGGATAAACGATAATATTGAACAGTTTGGAGGGAACAAGGCGGAAGTGACGTTGTTCGGAAGTTCATCAGGTGCAGCCAGCATTTTGTTTCAAGCTACTAACCCTAGTAATCGAGGTTTGTTCAAACGAATTATTGCACAGAGTGGCAGTTTCCTCGCACCATGGGCCATACAAAGGAATCCGAAGCAACATTACGATGGTTTTGTAAAAGATGCGGGTTGTTCATCTGCGGCTGACGTCATGCGCTGTTTACGTGAAAAGCCTGCAAATGTTTTGGCAGTTATTGCAGAAAAATACATTTTTGCACCGGTTGTAGATGGCGATTTTATTGAAATAGACCCGGCTAATTTGAACAACGATAATTCATCCACTGGTGCGGGTATTATGCAATTCTTTTCAGAACTGGATTTTCTATCGGGTGTAACGAGCAAAGAGGGCGCAACTGCATTTGATAGTTTTGGCGAAGAACTCAATATCAATTTGACGGAAGGTTTTCCTAGAGATTTGTTTGAGACAGTATTTGTTCCAATGTTGCTGTCTCAAACGTATGGCGAGAATGTCTCAAAGTCCATACAGCACTCAATAATACACGAATACAGCGCTTGGCCAAATCCTAACGATCCAATAAGTGTCAGAGACTGTGTGATACACTTGTCTTCTGATTCATCATTTGTCGCTCCTGCACTGCAAAATGCACTTTTGCATTCAAAGATTAAGCATTCCAACTTGGGAACCCAGATTAATCGATCGTCGACATATTTCTATGTATTTGACGCCAAGACCAAATTCGATCCAGAGCCGACGTGGCTTGATGGCGCCAAACATACGATGGAGTTGCCATTCGTATTCGGATTTCCAGACCCAATGAAACTGGCTATTGATTTATCACCAGATGAGAAATTAAATTTGCCAAATGACGAGGCATTTCTCTCTCATGCTACGATGATGATGTGGACAAATTTTGCTAAAATAGGGTAAGGAATATTTATAAAATAATACCGTACAAGTGAATATTACCGCAGGTCAAAATGTTAGTGAATTTTAAATTTCAAACATTTACCGTGGGGAAATATTCGCGATTGATTTTATTTCTTAGTATTTCTTAGTAGAGTTTTTTGTGGGACGAAATTTAAGTTTTTTCATGATTATTAGACCTTGGCTCTACCATTGCAAATACCCGCATGATGTCAAAGCGATCCTATTAATTCGCGAAAGTGTAGTGTGCAATCCATTTTTTTTATTTCTTTTGCGATCTAGTTAAACGTGAAATGTGTATGTACTCAAATGAATTTCGGTATGACATACGGCTATAAGGTATGAAATGTAACTCAAACATCGCTGAAACCTATGCGCAGTTGACAATGTTGATAGATGTTTACAATAGCTCACGTTCGTTTGCTCGTCCTAAATAGTTTCGAACCATTGAACTGCGTCCTAAATGGTTTCGAACCATTTAACTGCGTCCTAAATAGTTTCGAAATATGTAACTGCGTCCTAAATAGTTTGGAGCCATTGAACTGCTTAGGTGTCTGCTGACGATTTCCATCTCTCCAATTTTCTATAATGAAAGGGTGAAATTGCGCGATCAGACAATTTTTAGATCGACAAATTGTTAGGGGAATTCCCGACTTGCCTCCACTGGTAATACATGAGATATTCCTATACAATATAAATCTACCACGTTCTCTCTTACCACACTGTCAAACTGTATAATTCAATGCGTGTGTTAAATCAATTCATAGAAGTGTCTGACGTTTGTGCACTCATCACAACGATGGTTCTCGTACTCGCCCATGTTAACACATATATCAAACTGTGATTTACTAGATACACATTCACAAGCACCACAGATACAATGTTCTTTCCAACAGGTGGATTCTTTGATCAATCATTGTCTACTTTACTTATATTGTATGATTCGTTAAAAATAAGATAGATTAAATATGTACTAAATACAATCGCTCAGTTTATTGAGAGCTTGGTGCAATTTTGAGAAATAGGCTCCATTTTCAAAAACTGGCGAAACTAAATAACATGTATAAGAGTCAGTTCAGACCTAAGGCCAACATATTTCAGATAATCACATCAATTTTGTAGATGGATATTTTTGCATCACCAAACTACATATTGACGGGTGCGCAGATAAAGCGCGGGGGGAGGGTAACGGGCGTCCGGACCTCCTAGGAGTTCTTGTTTATCTTATTTCACGAGAATATTATGTCACTGCTGAGAGTCTGGTCAAAACCCCCACAGATCACAATATCCCGCAAGATGTATGATCGGATCACTATCAGAGAATTGTTTTAATAATTGGTGGGATCCCATCATATGAGAGGGACGAATATTTCTTTTTTTGAATATGTTTTTAATAATTACAATCACGCAACAACAGCAGCGTTAAACTGTGGAGTTTTGAACTTAAAAACTTGAAGCCGTCGATTGATATCCTAACACTATGAATGAGATTTATATTGGGCAGAAATTAGGCAAAAGACACACTGAAGAGCTAGTATAGGTCGTTTGCAGCGAAAAAAATCGTCTGAATTTTAAATTTCTGTAAATCTATTCATCAGCTGTTTATGAAAATTTACACAGAGCCGTACTTTTATTCTACCTACTCCCATTTCAAATTTCATAATTTTCAATTAGTTATTTAAACAAGTTTATTCTTTATTGTATATTGATATTACATGCATTTGGACACTTTAACGCAGGAAGGTAGTGGTATTCCATTGATGTGTTACTGTCATTTTTAACTGTTATAATCTGTGATCAGCGAGATTGACATTGCTGTGATGAAAGCGGAATTTATGAGTCGATTTTATAGGTATGTCGCTTGTGTGTATACAGATAATGTATAATAATATCACGAAAAAGCAGTGAAAACCAAATCCTTATTCACGTCTTAACAGAACTACTCAAAATAACCTCAAAACACCTATTGCATTGGCAAGATGTACGCTATTTATTGTGCGACGTAATAAGGCACACTGAATACTGAAACTACGGAACTTTTTCAGAAGCATGTTTATGTTTCATGTACTCATAATCGAAACTATTCATAAATCATAGTTTGAATAGCATAAAGTCGACGTGACTCGTCTAGCGTCTTGCGTAGAACTGATTTATTTCCCCAACGCTATTTAGTCCATGGGCCAGTGGGGTGAACCCTCCCCCGCTAGGGAATTTCGGACACTATATTTTTCTGAAAGCCAATGATCCGTAGAATATTTTTCCAAAGTCTGCACTTTGGCCGTTGGGGCGTTAAGATTTTTTCGGGTAAAACGTTAAAAATATGAACGAAAGTGTGAATTTCTGGAATTTGTTAATTACTATCACATTTAGTAAGTTATTTTGTAATTAAACACTTTCATGGGTTGATATTAACTCATAGTTTAAGTCTGCAAAATTTTAGCCCCGTGTTATTATGCGAAATTTTTGGGGTAAAACATTAAAAAATACATGAAAAAGTGCAAATTTTGAGAATCGGTACACTTTAATGGCAGAATACGGTGTCATTGATATTTTTTTTGTAATTGTGAAAGGCTTTGACCTACCAATACTTTTCCCAAAGTCTGCACTTCAGACATTGGCAGGAAAAGCAAAAATGCGATTATCCCCCTGTTTTTAAATGGTGTACAAATTGTAACGATGTATTCACTTAACTATGCTGTAACACATTGTGCCTTACTGTATTTTAATTGCAGTTGTGAATACCAATAAAGGCATATTCCCAAAATGTATTTTAACATATAAATGCACAAAAGGTGGGTCTATTATGTAAAATGACCATCAAAATGGCCGCCAAAACGGCCACCAAAATGACTAAAATATTGAAAACAGCCGTTCTACTTATTTACAAGTACCCACAATATGATTTTGAAATATATTTCCATTTTTCACTTTGTTTGCAATGTATGTTATAGTTGGCATCAGTAATATATGTATGGATTGTGTTTAATTGGTGGGGTAAATATACATTCAATTTTTTTTCAAATGTTATTGTACAGTCAGTCCTTGTGACACAATGGCTGTGCATCATGGTTGTGTCAGGAATGGCTGTTCTGTGTGGTTGTGAGTATCCAAGAGGACCAGGAATCTCTTGACCTTGTAGTTGCCAGTACACATAGTGCAATAAATGAGATACCACATGATAGTGCACATCCTATAAGACCATGTATGTGTGTATCCAGTAGTACTGTCTGCTCATGGTGTGTGTGAGTACCCTACAGCACCAGAAATACCCGTACCTAGTGGTATTGGGTACCCTCTAATTGATGCACCTAATGGTTATGAGTACCAAATACAACCAAATACAAGTATGCATGAACACGGTGGTTGTTGGTACCTATTAGGACTAGGAATGGATGTAGCCAATGGTTATGATTACCTAATAAGACTAGGTGTTTATGTGCAAGGTGGTCGTAAATACATACATGTACTAGGAATGATTTACCAAGTGTTTATGATTGCCTAACAAGACCAGGAATGTTATACTTAGGCACTAAGTAGTCAATAGGACGAGGAATGGGTGCTCCTAATGGTTGTCTGTACCCAACAAGACCAGTAATGTATGTACCTAGTGTTTGAGAGTGCTTAATTTGACCAGGAATGGTTGTACATGAAGTACATAACAGGATCCGGAATAGTGGCTATGCATACCAAATCAGACGATGAATGTATGTACATGTACTAGTAAATGATGGTAGTGAGTACCCAATAGGACCTATAACGGTTGTGTATTGTAGCTGCAAGTACTTTATTACACTACTTATGCATGTACATGGTGGTTACGGGTACCCACTTAGTCTAGGAATGATGTATCCAGTGGTTATGAGTACATGTACCTAATAAAGTCAGGACTGTCTGTATATCGTGGTAATCATGACCCAATCAGACAAAAAATGACCGCACCTAGAGGTTGTTAGTACCTAATCCGTCTGCAATCGTCTGTACATTGTGGTTTGGAGTATCCAATAGGACAAGGAATGCATGGGACATTATAGTTGTGGGGACCCACTAGGACTTGAAATATATGTACCTAGTCGATATGAGTATCTAATTAGACCATGCTTCATGTACAAGGGGTTAGTGATTACCCAATTTGAAAAACAATCTCACAGCTGAGGGTTAGGCATGCTCACTGCTCAATTATAAAGACCAGGAATGTCTCTACATGGTGTCAATAGGACAAGGAATGGGTGATCCCAATAGTTGTCTGTACTCAATAAGACCAATAATGTATGTAACTAGTAGTTGAGAGATGTCTTAACATGATGATGTTCAGTATCTATCCGGAACAGGAATGTCTGCTAATCGTGGTTATTGGTACCCAATACCACCAGGAATGTATGTATATGCATGGTAGTCAGTACCCACAGGTATAGTGGCTGTGAGGACTCGATTATACCACTTATACATGAATATAGTGGTTGTGAGTACCCACTATGACCGCACCTAGTGGTTGTTAGTGCCGAACCCAGCCACAAATGTCTGTACATTATTCAGTTTAACCGTATAAAGGTTAAACTTTTTACCCATCAAAAATGACGCTCCGCCCATTTCACATTGAACACGTGACCAGCACCTATATAAACTACCGTTCCCGGAATTTAAATTCTTTTCGACTGTGATTCCAGCGGAGATAGGTACATGTACATGATGTATTCTACTTTTAACCTAGGCTTAAGTAAACAAAATCATAGAAAGTGTAGATTTTATACAATATGCAAAGTTTTTTTTTTTTTTTTTTTTTTTTTTTTTTTTTTTTTTTTTTTTTTTTTTTTTTTTTTTTTTTTTTTTTTTTTTTTTTTTTTTTTTTTTTTTTTTTTTTTTTTTTTTTTTTAGAATGTAGGCCTACATATAATCTAATTTGATTTAGTTTTCAATTCGGTTGAATTAATTTAAATCAGCTTTAGTCTATTATTGATAGATCTAGTTCATAGCTCGAGGGCGCTTGGCCGACCCACCTCATGCGTCAATATTTGATTTGACGTATCCATTTTATAATATTCATGATGTCATTGTGATTTAAGATCAGATAAACACGATACATATATGTTTAATAAGATAGCTGGTAGATCGCTATATTATATGCAACTTAATAAGCTGGTATTCTCGATATGGAATTTGCAGTTGTTTGTAAACCTAGATTGTCTTTCCCATCATCTATTTACATCTACTGTCTATGTAGATTACCAATGTTTATCTCACACAATTTTTTTTTATTTTTTGTTTATGACATCGTTGTCTGCAAGGTGCAGAGATTTAAACCCGATAAATCCAGTCCAGATGACCAATAATAAGAGAACCATCGCCTGCAGTGGAGTGGATCTGGAAGACCATGTCTCCAAAGGTTACAGATTATGTGTCGGTCTAACTATGTGGATATTGTTTCAGGTAGAATATTTATTAACTTGAAATTATAAAGATGTTTTGATTGTCACGAGTTTCAATCTAGATCTAGATATATTTTAAATCATTCAAATCTAATGTATAAATGAACGAGTCTATTTACTTCATGCTTTAGTCTGCGTAGTTTAGAGTATTCTTACGTTTTACTTTATAACTATAATTTTGAATACTCTAAATGTTTACATGTAAATATTGATCGATCAATTACTTTACGTATACTATACGTCACGAGGCGCGCGCGCGTGACGTCATAACTAATTAAATATCAATTATGAGGATGAACAACAAGTTTTGAACAAGTTATGAGGATGCAATAACATTATAACAATAATTATTTATTAGATTAATTTTTGAATACATGAGTTTAGGGCCTGCTATGCGTAGATTAATTATGTTATTTAATGGAGTATTTAGTTTTATCTATAACAATTATATTAATTTATTTCATTGTTATGACTATGAGAACAAGACACAGTGAACCCGATGACGCGAGTCACATCCACCAATGGCACGAGTCTCATCAAAAGAAGAATTTGAAGAGTGGGGATCATACGAACATGTGGTGTCAGATAGGGGAGTTGTCAGGTATAATAAACTTCTTAATCATGAATTATAAACGGAAAAGGGTTTACATTATAGGTTTATGACTATACAATTTAAGAATTTAGATGCCATTCGAATCTAGTTTTGGATCCCAGCCTTCACTGAAGGTGGCTTAACAATTGGGCTTGATGTGAACTAGGCGCGTGGATTGTACTTATGCTTTGTGTCAGGATGCACCTATAATAATGATCTAAGTGAGAAATTGTAGAATTGTAAACTATACATTGGCAATATGTATTACTTGATAAAAAAGGCACACTTTATATAAACTTGATTCAATTTAGTAGTATGCCTTTTGTGAATTATTTATGTACAATCACGACATGACGTGGAGGACAGGACATGCTAGATGCAATTTGTTCATTTTAATTATTCAGAAATTGCACAGTTATGAATACTTGCACTTGTAATTTAAATGGCCGTAAACAGGTCATTGACTCATAATTGGCCTAAGAGACATTGACATTGGATGCATGTTTTCATAAATAATAGGATTTCATTTGGAAGGTTAGCCCTCTATACATTTTAATTATACCGATATTTTAAATTAAAATTAAACTCATCTTGCATTTTGAAGAACAAAACTGTTCTTTTCATGTTGTTAGAAGTATACAGTTATAGATGATATTGAGGTGATGCATATATGCATTTATAGGAGTTATAGATGATTATATACAGTTATAGATGATATTGAGGTGATGCATATATGCATTTATAGGAAAGTTATTATTGAATAATAATTACACTTGTGATTAGTTTAGCCTTTTAATGATACATATGTGAAAGTTGTACTGTTTATAGTGTTAATGATTAATGCCTTTTGGTGATTTGATTAATGATGTGATTATCATATTGATATTGGTGTTGTTGTAAGGAGGAGCATGATGCATTTAATATTATAGTAATATTTATTGTGAGGAATATGCTGATACCGACTTTCTTTCTAGTCACTAATATGATAATGCAAAAACAATCATAATAATTATGATGATGATTATCATGGTAATTGATGATATTGAAATAAAGTAGAAGATGAGAAAAAATCACCTGACGTGTACAGTTGGTATGAAGTCACTAAGACTATATATTGATATATAGTAAAGTCGGTTTACTTTATGACTTCTATTATTGTGAAGAAAACATTGTTGATGAAATCATTGCAGTGGTTATTGTAATGATCATACTTATTGTGCGAATTTATGATGCATGAATCAATTAGGATTTATGGATGAGAAATGTTAGAAGCAAACTAACATAAGTTTGGAATATCTAAGAACTATTTGGCTTCTTGGTGCAAATAATAGCATAATTACTAGTTAAATATTGAATAGATATCATGATGTGGCCCAATAATTCAATTATGTTACTTGCCTATTGAGTTATTAAAGACATTGTGTGGCTTTCCGAGCAATTGAAGGATATGCCAAATTTGGTTGGATATGTAATTGGACACTTGAGGCTATATGAGTTTTGATGATTAATAAGAGTTTTTTGTTTGTGATACAAAACATAGTATTGGAAGTTTCAATAGGGTGCAGGTTCGTTTAGATAAATTGTCAATGATATTTGACTGTGTCAGAAGTTAAATATGTATCAGAGCATTGTGATATGCCTGGTTGTAATACATATATGTATATTATATATTTAAATAAGGCAATCTGAGCATATTGAAGGATTTGCCAAAGTTGAAGTTAATTCTTTTATATTCAAATAAGGCAATCTGAGCAGGATCCGATGACGGTCCAGGTAAATTGATGTGTTGCTATATGTATAAGTCTGATATAAGATAAAGGATCCGGTGACGGTCCAGGTAATTTTGAAGGATTTGCCAAAAGTGAAGTTGATACTTTTATATTTAAATAAGGCAATCTGAGCATATTGAAGGATTTGCCAAAGTTAAAGTTAATACTTTTATATTTAAATTGGGCAATCTGAGCATATTGAAGGATTTGCCAAATTTTAAGTTGATAAGTTTATTTATATATATTAAGTAATTATATCATTTACTGTATAAAAATAATCCAGAAGTCAATTATACAGACTATGAAATTATCACGTGACAACTCTAGTTTTATCAAAATCATTTTCATATTAAATATAGGATTGCTGAGCTTAAGCTGGAGGCAGGCAGTCCGCTTTTATTAAGTTTAGAGTTTTGTCACACCCAAAATTATATGATGTTATCAGTTGCCATATGCTGTAATGTGAATGCCGGCGACAACCTTTGGCTTTAAGATATTAAATTTATTTAATACCGTTGACGGATTAAATAATTTCAAGAAACGAACCGTAAGTCACCCAAAAAATGAACATTAACGCTTCCACGTAGTGTATCATTGGATTGTCAATTATCTCGGATAAATCGATTCTGAAAGACTTCACATACTAATAGGAAAATGAAAACCTTAAATTTATTGATTCTATGTTTAGTTTATGCCTACTAGACCATAGGAGTCTGGAGATGGATACCTGACAGGTGACTGATGCAAATGTGTTCTGAAGAGATTGAGTTTACCCATGCACACTGGTATATATAATATAAAGAAGATTTGTTAGTTTATTTTGCACCAGATGATTTCAGCTCACGGTTATTGTTTTTATATGCAACAAGTATGCTGTAAAATATTCCTGTTGTATGGCGTGTTTGTTACATGTGTTCAGTCTATTTAGCAGCCAAAGTGTCTTTGTAACACATGTCTGTTGATTCTTCAACATATGTCTTGTAAGATATTGTCAGTCCATTTTGCAGCAGATGGCTTGTTGTTTTATTGTTTTCAGTATTATATTGCTTGTCGTAACATACTTTCAGTCTATTTTTCAGCAGATGTCTTGTTTGTAACATAATTTTAGTTTTTTGTTTTTATTATTGCAGCAGATGGCTTGTTGTAACATAAGAAAGATTGTTGTTACTTATGTTAAGTATATTATGCAACGGATGGCTTGTTATATAATTCCAGTATATTTTGCAGCAGATTGCTTGTTGTTGCATATTTCAGTCTTATATTGCAGCAGATTGCTTGTTGTTGCATATTTAAGTCTTATATTGCAGCAGATGGCTTGTTGTTACATATTTTCTTTGCAGTAGATGGCTTGTTGTAACATATTTTTAACTTTATTTTGCAGCAGATGGCTTGTTATATACTTTCAGTATATTTTGCAGCAGATGGCTTGTTACATATTTTAAGTCATATATTGCAGTGGATGGCTTGTTGTTACATGTTTACAGTATAATGTACAGCAGATGGCTTGTTGTAACATATTTTGAGTCTAATTTGCAGCAAATGGCTTGTTGTAACATATTTTCAGTATAATGTGCAGCAGATGGCTTGTTGTAACATGATTTCAGTATAATTTGCAGTAGATGGATTGTTGAAACATATTTTCAGTCTAATATGCAGTAGATGGCTTGTTGTAACATAATTTCAGTCTATTTTGCAGCAGACTGCTTGTTACTAATTTCAGTGATATATTGAGGCAGATGGCTAGTTGTAACATAATTGCAGTCTATTGTGCAGCAGATGGCTTGTTGTTACATATTTGCAGTCTATTTGCAGCAGATAGCTTGTTGTTTACATACATAGTATTTGTAGTCTTTTGTGCAACAGATGGCCTGTTGTTCTTACATAATTTCAGTCTTATATTGCTACAGATAGCTTGTTGTAACATTTTCAGTCTATTTTGCAGTAGATGGCTTGTTTTTTTATACATTTGCAGTTTTATTTTGCAGCGGATGTCGATTTGCCTTTTTATATTACCTCAGTCCCACTATTTGGTGCATTTAACTCAGCTTTTTATGTTGTTGGCACTTTTGTCATGGCTGTTTGGAACTTTTAAGTCTCAGTTGCACTCTCCGATTTAATCTACTGTTTTTTAAAATGGATAGTTTTTTCAAATTCGAATAAATAGCAAACATATATATCTTTCCATATCCCATTTATTAATATCTTTATGTTTTTAACATTCAAAGATTTAAATGTTTGAGTGTAACTGGTCCTTAAATAGTGTTTTTCATGATACTCCGCTTTAATTGGCGGAAGGCTCGTTTCACTCACCTTTTGGCATATGTATCATTTCAAACTTGCGACCGTTGACGGGGCAAGATAAACAATAACTTTATGTACTCAGTAATATTATATATCCAGCCATGACAAAAATTTCATGCCAAACATAAATAAATAAACTAAATTAAACCTATTTATAGTTAGTCATTTTTTGCTGGGTAATATTCAGTTTAACCGTATAAAGGTTAAACTTTTTACCCATCAAAAATGACGCTCCGCCCATTTCACATTGAACACGTGACCAGCACCTATATAAACTACCGTTCCCGGAATTTAAATTCTTTTCGACTGTGATTCCAGCGGAGATAGGTACATGTACATGATGTATTCTACTTTTAACCTAGGCTTAAGTAAACAAAATCATAGAATAACCCTCCCACCCTTTCCCTTTTTCTCGTGCTTTGTTTGTATAATTTCAGGATCGTCGTGGCTGGACAATGTCTGAACAATCAGTGTTTATATCTACAATTGACGACTCAAGTTTTCGTCTTAAAGAAGAACACATAAACTTTATCTGTTACTGTTGACAGAGCAGAACCCAGTTCAGGCGGCTTATATGTATCATTTCAAACTTGCGACCGTTGACGGGGCAAGATAAACAATAACTTTATGTACTCAGTAATATTATATATCCAGCCATGACAAAAATTTCATGCCAAACATAAATAAATAAACTAAATTAAACCTATTTATAGTTAGTCATTTTTTGCTGGGTAATGTGGTTTTGTGTATTCAATAGGACCAGGCATGCATGTGCATGGTAGTTGGGGTACCCACTATGACTAGGAATGTATGTATGAGTATCCAATAAGAACATCACAGTCTGTACACGGGGTAGTGATTACCCAATATGACAACAAATGGTCGCACCTAGTAGTTGGTAGTTCCCAATCCGACAATTGATTTTGTACATGAAGGTTTCAAGTAGGATATAAATTATGTTATGAGTGGTCAATATGGCCAAGCATGTAGCCACATGGCGCGCCTGAGTTGTCAATTGATGATCGGCAGTATCCAACAAGAATGTCTGAACCTAGTGGTTATGAGTATCCTATACGACCAGCAATATATGTATATGGAGGTTTAAGTCCCCACTATGACTGGGCATGTATGTACCTCAATAAGCAGTAACGAGTACCCAATTAGAACATGGTAAGTGTGACTACCCATTGAGACGAGGAATGAATGTACCTACTTATGGTTATGAGTACCAAGTCTGACCAGCAATATCTGTATAAGTATGGTGATTTTGAATATCAAATAGAACTAGGAGTGGTATTGGCTATGCTATCAAATTAGACTAGGACTGTCTGTACATGGTGGTAGTTAATACCCGATAGGACAACTGATGTCTGTATAGGGTCGTTTTTAGTACTAAATAGAACCAATATTGCATGTAATGGTTGGTCGTATGTACCAATTAGGACTAGGTATGGATGTATTTAGTGGTTTAATAATAATTTACCCAACAGTACCAGAACTGCCTATATATGGTTAGAATGTAATTTTGAATACCCATTAGAATTAGGCATGTCCGTACCCGATGGTCGTAAGTTACAACTAAGACACCAATTCCCAAAAATCACACTTTCCATTTATTATTTTTGTAATTTTCCCCCAAAGTATCTCATCTGGCAATATATATTTGAAATCAAACTGCATGTTACTACAAATTTATCACAATAATATTATTTAGTTACAAAATATTTATTATATGAATGGTTTAATTGTAATCTACAGATTCCTAATATTCCCACTTTTCGGTTTATATTTTTTGATGTTTTACCCCAAAAATATCACACTTTGCGTAATTAATATAACATGGCTTTAATTTTTTGCAGTCTGAAACTGCACTTTAATATCTTTCAATTAGAGTTTTTTTGTTTTGTTTTTAAAATAAATAAATGCCAATGCAGTCCACAGATTTCAAAAATTCGCACTTTTCACTTATAATTTTTATCGTTTTACCCCCAAAAAGCCATTTTGCACAATAGCAGCACTCTGATTTTTTTCAGTTTTACCCAAAAAAATCTTAACGCCCCATTAACCAAATTGCAGACTTTAGGAAAATACTCCAGGGACCATATGCTTTCAGAAAAATATATTGACCAAAATTCCCCAGGGGGGAGGGGGTCTATTAGTGGCTCATGGACTAATTTCCCAATACCCGCGAAAAATCATTGGACCGTTTTGTGCATCGCTATGTTAAGACATATGTTCTTCGCTATACTAATGCAACGCGGAGAACTTCAATAAGCCACATAAGCTATGTATATACAAAAATGTACTCATACATGTACATACAGGGTAGCAATACCACGTGGCTTTTGGCTACAGTTACAAGTAGAAATTTGTAAACATTGGAACACAAATATAGCCATAAGTATTTTATTTCTTCATCGATTTCTATAAAATATAAGCCACGCTAAGGGGAAAGGTACTTGCTTTCTGTGAAATATGAGATATTTTTCAGCAGTTTTACCGATTTTTCCATTACCCTGTGAAACCTACACGTTCCACGGTTTCACAAGGTAATGGACAAAACGACACAGAGGCTGAAAAAGACTTTATATTTCATGAATAGCAAATAATGTTCCCCTTAGCGTGGCGTATATTTCATCGAAATCCATGAAGAAATAAACTACTTATGGCTTTTTTATTTTCCAATGTTTACAAATTTCTTCTTGTAACTGTAGTCAAAAGTCACGTGGTATTGCTACACTGTACATATATAATAATGTCAAATTAAGAACTTACTAAAACCATTTGAATGTTTATGTACACACTGCCATGTAGTCTTTTGACTGTACCAGTCCTAAATAGTTGAGTTATATATTTACATCTACCCAAACCTTTAGTAAGTATAGGAAATCGACCTTCACACGTTTGAAAAATGCCTAATATTAAGCAGTCAAAATCGTTTAAAGACGCTGAAAATTCGTGTTTTTAGAGTTCGAGAAGGTGGCTGCAAGATGCAAGCCATTTTTACGTTTAGACCCAAAAATAGTATACACACTAACAGTACAGCTGCACAGACGGGCCTCGTACATGCTATATTTAATAGGTTACAAACCCGTAAATCTACCGTTAGACGTGTCACGTGACCATAAAATTGGCTGTTGCGTGTACCGAGTCTTCTAACATGAAGTTTCATTGTAAACTACAAATATTTTACATAGTACTTATGAACAAAACTTTTTTCACTATTGCCCGATGTTTCTTAAATTTCATTGAATATTAGGTAGATATATTTCATTCACTCGTGCAAAATCGCATTTATGTAGGTGCAGCAATTACTGAGAAATCTTCATTTTAGACGATTTTTTTCGCCGCAAACGGTCTATACATGTAATAAGAAAAATATGGAGAAATAAGCGTGTGTGTAGTGTTGATTATTGTCGATGGTTCACTGCTGGTTTGACGTAATAAATACCTGAATTAGTTCTGTCTGTTGGTGAATACAACTAATGAAGTATTATCATGTCTATTCCTCAAGACGAAAAATAGCTTATTTCCTGATATTTATTATTAAGCAAGTGCTACATAATGATAACATACCCTAGGCTACAGTGTTTCCTGTAATTAAACAGCCACGTGTCGGTTCAAAATTTTAATTTAACGTACATTTTAACAGGCAGACATATTAGTTATTTTAACCGAAGTTTATTCAAACATCTTCACTGCGGGGCTTTTGCATAAACGTTGTCCTTTGTATTTTAGTACTTTAACAATTGAGCATGGGACCTTGAATCATTTTTTACACGTTCACTTTCGTACGCATATGGACAATGAAGGCTAGTTTTACCCTCGATATTACAATGTAGCAATACCGCGTGACTTTTGGCTACAGTTACAAGAAGAAATTTGTAAACATTGGAAAATAAAAAAAGCCATAAGTATATTATTTCTTCGTCGATTTCTATGAAATATACGCCAGGCTAAGGGGGAAATTATGTGCTTTCCATGAAATGTAATAAAACATTTCAGCGGCTGTGCCGTTTTGTCCATTACCCTGTGAAACCGTGGAACCTGTGGGTTGTACAGGGTAATGGAAAAATCAGTAAAACTGCTGACTTGGAAAGCACACAATCTTCCCCTTAGCTTGGCGTATATTCATAGAAATCGATGATGAAATAAGATACTAATGACAATTAAGTATACTCTGTATGATTTACGTTTAGTAAAAATGTACACGTTGCTTATATATATATATATATATATATATTTCGGTGTCTTCAAGGAGGTATTTGGTGTAGTAAGTTTATGTTTCATGTAAATACTTCAAAACTACTTCGTCTGGTTTAACGTTCTTAGATTATGAAAATAGCTTCATACAGAACCTCCAATATCAATTCTACAAATAGCTTTAGAGGCGGGACATTTGATGAACACGTCATTTTCATAATATGAAACAAGTTCGATATAGCCCAAGCGCAGTAATTATCTGCAAACATATCGATTTAACGAACAGTTTGACAATCATTGTTGATTTTAAATTAAACAAATGTTGCTGATTTATGTAAATCAGTTTAAATAATTGGAGAAACATATGTAGCAGTAGTGAAACTGCTGCCAGTTTCTGGAACTACTTGAATGCGGATTCGTATTGTTTAGCCTAAAGGCGTCCAGATGACATTAAGAAATAGGAAATTCTAACATTGAGAGGCTAAAGCCTCCAAAAAACTATATAGGTTTGTTAACCTTTGGGTGATGAAAGCATAAGGATGAAACATAACTATATGTATATGATTATACGCGTAAATTCAAAGAATAACTTATCATATCTTATCGTTTTGCAGGGATCCAAATTCCATTGCCTGGCGGATGACAAGCATTCCAACATGGCAAACATTTAACCAAAGCACGCAGAACTACATGGAATTATCTCTAAACATGACGTCAGATTCGTCCAAGAGTCATTTGGCGCCAAAGCGGATGGATTTCTGGACCAATGTTTTCCCCAGACTTCACGCTTGCGTGGTGTGCACACCGGAAGCCAGACGAACAGGAAATGCTGCAAGTGCGTCTAGGGCAACGTTATTGTGCTTATTAGTTTGGCTACCATTGGTATACATGGTTACAATGTGAAACTAAGGTAGATCCATAAACATTGATTTACTCGACAATAAACAGAGGCAAAGGTAGATACATAAACATTGATATACTCGACAATAAACAGAGGCAAAGGAAGCTACATAAACATCGATATACTCGACAATAAATAGAGGCAAAGTTAGATACACAAAATTGATTTACCCAACAATAAACAGAGGCAAAGGAATTAAGCTACATAAACATTGATATTTTCGACAATAAATAGAGGCAAAGGTAGATACACAAACATTAATATACTCGACAATAAACAGAAGCAAAGGTAGATACACAAACATCGATATACTCGACAATAAACAGAGTCAATGGTAGATACACAAACATCGTTACACTCGACAATAAACAGAGGCAAAGGTAGATACACAAACATCGATACACTCGACAATAAACAGAGGCAAAGGTAGATACACAAACATCGATACACTCGACAATAAACAGAGGCAAAGGTAGATACACAAACATCGTTACACTCGACAATAAACAGAAGCAAAGGTAGATCCACAAACATCGATACACTCGACAATAAACAGAGGCAAAGGTTCATTTTCGGTTCAGTTATTTGTTTGGCCGTGTAATTGTGGTACAGGTAAATTTCCAACTTGGGTAGCTAAACGGGGGGATTAACTGTATAAACTATATGTTTAAAGTACATAAACATGCATAACTTAGAAATACACCTATAAGTGATATATATTCTGTGCTCGGCTGGTTAAGTTGAGTGCTGTCTTATCTGTCCGGCTTTCTATTATATTTTTAGTATTTTAGTCTTCGAATTGTACATTTAGTTGTATGCTCTATTTATCATCATCAACTATAATCCAATACGCATAATCGTACGTATGTTGTTACATTGTATGGCTTCGTCCTTGATTAGGGAGCTGTGCTAGTTGACCGTTCGTATGTCTAACGACGGAGGGTTTGTACGCTTCTTAATTCAAGGATTGTCCTTCGGTACACCTTTTAAGAAGCATAGGGTGGGATTCAATATTAGAATATAACCTACATTATGAGCCAATGAAAACGCCGAATTTTGGCGGTTAGATGAAAATTTAATCATTAAAATTTTCTCTTCACAGACTTGACGTCATATGTTGGCGCTTATTTCTATCAGCATATCAGAATGCAGAATGCTATGTGCACGCTTCGCTCGCTCGCCCATTTCAAGCATTTTTAGAGTTTAATATGGTGTGGTCTGATTGGTTGTCTTCAATATCCTTAAGTCAAGTAAGATAAATATTGAATACCACCCCTGAGCCATACGTCTTTTTAAGGAAACATATCAATTACATGTCAATATCATTTTAATGAGTAATTAGTTGTTATTATTGTTACGCTAGAAAATGTAATACTTACAATTTGTATTATCTGTATAGTCCATCACTTGTATACAAACATTGCAATATCACAACATTGTATTGCCATTGTTTTACATATTTTAATTGGAGAAAAGGGCAGTGTAAACCAATACCTCATTTATACGTGTATACTTGAATAAGTATGCTTTGTGTGTATATACATGTATATACATGTACCAAGTTTTCCTAAACACATACTTCTAGATTGGAAAATATTAAATTAAACCAAATAAAAAATGTTAACCAAATACAACTATTCATTTATTTATAATATCGACTTAATCTGCGAGATAAAAGTCAACTGTTTTACATAAGCAATGTATATAGGCACATGCTCATATATGTTATATCGATGATATAATTTCATTATTCTAAATTACCAATTTGGTGGTTTCTCAATTATATCCTCAAACCATCCACCCAAGCCGTAAGGAAGATCAAGTACTTTAGTCAGATTGGTGATTTCTTTACATCATGTTAAAAATGTCTCTGTTTTGTCAAAGCTGCACGAAATGTGCGAGCAAAATACCGAACATGCAATTTTCACAAAACATATAATTCCTTTTCCTAGTAGTGTGTAAAGTCAACCATTGTTTAGAGGGTGTTTGTGCTCGTCTTTTTGAAGGCCAAACACCCCCACAGAAGCGCCAAAAAGGAGTTGGTAGAGCATGAATATAGCGTTTTTGTGAGACGATCAGAATATTTTTCGTCACAGTAAGGGTATTTTGTATTATGTTGCTCTCATCAATGAAATGGCCCAAACTATTAATCAAAGCGCTGCAAGCTTTCTTCACATGGTAAGCAGTTTACTGACTTAACTGAAGTGAATGTAAACGGATCAAAATATTTTGTAGAAAATACACGCTCTCTCGTTTACTGCCAGTAAAGTTGATCTTAGAAAGTTGTAGGGTTAATCTATTGGCCATGCTCAATTTATGTATCTTGTTTATGCACTACTAGTAATAACAAGAGATCTGAGAATCACATTAATGCCCCCCCCCCCCATTACCCACATACATGCACAGTCACATATTGAATGTTTTGGCACATAATAGGAAAAGCATAGCGAAAATATGGAATTCGACAATGTCCGAAATTACGGTCACCTTTACATGCTTCCATTTCTGCACTATAACAACGTGATCACCAATAATAAAAATTACCTTCTTAATCAGTATACCAAATCATACTAATTTGCCAAGTCACAAAATGACGACATTGCATTGTAAAAAACCTAGTGATAGGGGAGGTAATCCAGTCCAAGAATGATCATACAAACTCAGTTAACTTCCTTGCCACATAGAATACTTCTTCTCGCATGAATATGTAAACAATAGAAACTGTGTTGTTGTCAATACTTAGCAACTTTTCTTTAATACTATTTTTTCACACTTTTTCATCAAACTGATATGTTAAATATTGATGTTCTGCATTTTCCAAGTGAGATCTGAGAGAATTACTTTCATGGCGCATTAAATTTAAGTTTAATTGCGAGCTTTGGGAATTTGAATTTGGCAGTCTGCCAATTCGGACAGGCTGAGAAGTTGGTATTATCACTATGGCCTAGCGGCTATGCCCAAGGCCAAAAACAGCAGAAAAATGAAGACAATTTCAGTAATGTGGGGGTGCTAAGAAATAATACGACTATTGTTATAGCAGCGCAGAGGCGGGTCGCGCCATGAGGTTATGATGACGTCGCCTTTCAAACACAGTATTCTAACGGGAATACACACTTATCAATTTTTATATATAGTCACCCTGACTTTCAAAACAGATCTGATGTTACTCCCCCGTCATTGTTAAAATGTGTATCTGTACCACTGTTCCCAAAAATGGGTTACAGTGATGTTAGAATTTACTCTTACCTTGAAGCGTCTATCAGCGTACGAACGGTGTCTATCAACGTCAAACTACCTTTTGCCTACGTATATGATATCTATCAAAAATCCAGTAACAAAAACCTGGTCTTCAATGAAGAAACTGTCAAACGATAAGTTTCGAAAAATGTGAATTCAATTAGTTAATTTCGAAAAAGGTGAATGCCAAACTCAGGAGAAATTGGTTTTTATTTGCTCGATACCAATAAATACATAAGGGATAATTCGATAAATCTGTCATCCCTGGTGAGGCAATTGTTCACCGTCCATTGAAAAATTTACGGTAAAAGGCCTACTGACTACTTGAGAAATGCTTACGAGACTATCCATAAGTTGACATTCGTTAAGTAACATGTGTTCGCGGCCGGTCACATGACTCGTGGTGTTGTTAGCTAAACTGATAAAATGAAACTTTTTTAATTTAACCATAAGACAAAAATTAGCGCACAATACTATGCTCATAAGGTAAAAAACACGTATTAAAACACAATAAGTGACATTCCTAGATACATTGACTGAACATGGTGTTTTGGTAAAGACTCGGTAACAAGTCCTATCACAATCATGCCATCGGTACCTTAAAACACGAATGACAAGGACATATTGCACCCGAGGAGTAAATGTCGAAGTCTAACAATCCTGCAAACACAAACTTTGGAATATTGAGGATATTGCTGCGTTGATTACAGATGAAAAACCTTATTACCATCAATAACATTATTTGGTCTTAAAATGCAAACAACAATTCCCCATCAAAACCAAAGGTTCCAGATACCGTATTTCCTTTTCCATACACTACAATCGATACATGACACTATCATTTAAACAAAACAACATAGTGTCGTTTATTTATTGTTGTAGTGTATGGAAAAGGAAACACAAGTTTACAAGTTTACAAGTTTATTGATACACTCAGCACATGTACAAGTATGTGATATGAGGAACAATATAGAAATATACATATACAAACAATATACCAGGCTGTGTGGTTTTTAAAGTGTGAGGGTTGAACAAGAATGAGCGATAATATTGACATGTAAATAACAGTGAATGGCAAGTATTTCGATGACTGATAGCATACTACATGTATTAGGGGGTATTTTGTATGCCAGGTGGGTGCTTACATATTTTAAGCACTTTAGATATGAATTTGCAAATATTAATTAGTTTTGATCTATCATTTTCGGACATAATTATACAGTAAGTTAAACAATTCTTATTTCTAGAGTTAACATGTGGAATTAGTTTTTTTCTATCATTATTAAAGTATGTACAGTTAAAGAGGTAGTGAAATTCGTCACCAATTTCGTTTAAATCACATAAATTACATTTTCTATTTTGGCGTTCAGTATTTGACCAACGACCTGTTTCAATCTGGCACCATTGATCAAAACTGTTCATTTGAATTCTAACAAAGAGCGAGTGTATATGTTCCTTGACTCATTTTAAATACACTTGGTTGAATAAAGACGTTCTCCATTATATCGTGCCTGTATGAAAATATCGAATGGTCATTTTTTTCATATATAAGAGAGGCGCCTCTCGTTCGTCTCATTCGAACGCAAACAAACTTACATATGGATCATCAGTTTTTGTAGGTCATTAGTTTACTAGAAGAAGGCTTGGCAAGAAACAAGAACAAATCAGTATAGACCTTTCAGTGAAGATTTGTAATTGTCACATCATGTGCAGCAACTTGATAAACTTGTTGACCTTTGTTGACCTTTGCCAAGTAGTAACATGTTCGTATATGGTTAGATGAAACATAGACCTCTGAAAGGCTAACTCCTCACTAAGAAACCTCCTCTTGGTAGGATTTGAGCATATTATGGTTTGGGGATAGTGTATTGAAGACAACGATTCTAGCACTATACATCGTACAAAATGTCATGAATTTAGTACATGCAAAGAATGAACTAAATACGTTGTCCTTTGACGTATACATGCGGTGGTCGAGAATTACGTTAACATTTGCTCGTAAAAGTTTAAAACCATAGCCTTTTACACACGGTGTATTTACGTTACTTATGACCATATCCAAATGAAACTTGGTATACTTGTGGAATAAGATTTGTAGCGGTCATTCAACTAGGGCATTCAGCTTTTTTGATTGCTGAAACTAATTCATTCTTCTTTTCGACAGCTTGGACTTAGGTGGATGTTTTACCTGTTTAGTTGGGCATTGTGCCTCGTATGTTTTTAATGTTTTCTGTGCTCGGCTGGTTGAGTGCTGCCTTCCCTGTCTGACATAAAATTATCTTAAGTTTTTGAAAAAGAGCAAATTTCCACAAAATTTTAGATCACCCCTCGTACATAGTGATCGAGATGTTGAGAGGACTGTATATCAGAAAGTCGTGAATTCCTATCATGTTATGAGCGGTAGTGTGGAAACGAACGTCACATAACTAGATCGTGACAATTGAAAAAGCTATGTCTAGTTATTGATTAATATAAATGTAACCGGGTGTGGGGGTAGAGATATAACACCAACTCAATTCGTCGTAATTCAATATATATAATTAATATATATATATACAAGAGCCTAAAATAAGAACAACATTAATTAGTAATACAAGAAACAGAATACTCTCCATTGTATACAAGATCGCGAAATCTAAATAAATTAAAGTTATAAATACATAATTCAACGCGATCTAATTCATAATTCAAGCGAAATACAAGTAAGTAATTCAAATAATTTAAATAAGAACTTACCAGGACCAGTAGAACATATTACTCTAATCACTTGTGAAAGTGAATAAACATATTAAGGATCAAGAATCTACAAGTATAGTAGAATAATTTATGACAAGACTGTAAAGTATGTCTGACTCCTTCAAGAGTATTGAAAGGAGTGCCTGACTAAAAAAGTGCAGGGCTGAAGAAAAGATTAGTACGGGAGGAATTTCATGCATGGGGACTTTCGTGATCACTTACTCACCAAGCATACCAGTTCTACAACATTCACTCAGATTAACTCACTCAGGCCGGACAATACACATTCCAATCATTCTCTCACAGACGACTTACACACAGTTAGGCAATACATACAATATAACAAAAACATGTATACACACAGGGACAAGACAACACAGTGACACACAAAATGACCAGGGTTACACATTCCCTCCCTTTAAGGAAATGGCTCCTGACATTTCAACTTGTCCATTAACTACAACAGTAAATATGTATATGTTCTGACAATTCACATCTAAAATACAAACTAATCTCACAGGAAATAGCCATAATACTATTTCCACAGAAGTGAAAAACACCAATGCAATACTGCATTAAATAAATCACTACATTACTGTAAGACAATAATAACAATTTGAACACTTCCTACTGTATAGGAAATACACAAACTTCAGTAAAAACAGAATTGTATAAACAAACTGCGCTCACAATAACTAAAAACAACTCTATACACCTAGACAAATCAGTTTGACCAGAATAAGTATAACTACACTGGAATTTAAGCAAAAAGGATAATTAAATTAAACAAATTCCTGCAAAGGAATGAATTACAAATTAAACCTCGCTAAATTCACCAGAAAACTACCTATTCAGTATGTAAATGCTCATTAAATATTGAAATGCAGTACAGTGAAACCGCGATACAGTAGAAACGGAATTCAAACGAATACGCGATACGGTGACACCGCAATACAAACGCAATAAAAAATAAACTGCAATACAGTTGAACCACAATATAATAAGACTGCAGAAAGCATAAACATATGTATAGTAAAATAACAGTAGCATGGCAGTTGGGTGACTGGTAACAAAAATTGGTGATACAGGGACAACGAAAACAGTACAGTTGAACTGCCTGGGTAAAGCAATTGGGTCAGTACAGTAAAACTACATAGGAAAGGGTTTCGGAACAGTCGCCTTAGTTTAATACCAGGAACAGATAAAATGATCTAACCATACAGAACAGATAAACAAGAATTAAACAAACACTTCCAGACGTTCTGAGACAGTTGCAGAAATAGGAGTAACCCATTCCCCATACCTATCAGGAGCTACTCGTCGCCTAACTGGGCGCTGACTCACCAGAGGTGGGGAGGTGGCTTCAGTAACAGAGGTAACTTCGTTACTGAACTCCCTTCTCATAGAGGGCACCTCAGTCATGGACAGAGCAGTGCTTGAATTCGGTGTGCTAGCACTTCTGCTCAGAAGGGTAATCTCAAGGTCTGTGAAGGCCTGATATCCTCTGAAACAGAAGGCTGCACGGTGGATTCAACGGTTTGAGGCAACTGTTTCCTTAGAGGTGGTGGTATGTAGACACCTGGTCTGTCATCGTCGGATTCGGACTCAGAGCTGCTAGACCGAGTACTGGTGCTGCTGCCCTCGTAAAGAGATAGGTTAGGCTCCGCACTGCTGGGTTTTGAGGACGGTCTCTTGCGAGAGCTTTCCCAAACAGCGGGTGTAACCTCATCCTCAACAGACGAGTTGAATGGCAGCAACATATTCCGGTGCAGGGTCCTTACAGGTCCCTTTTTACCCACTTGGAGTACTTTGTACACCGGAACATCCGGATTTGGCATAGACAGAACAGTGGATACTTCCTGTTCCCACCTGTCAGCCAATTTGTTGGTACCTTTAAGTCCAACCTTCCGGACCAGCACTTTGTCTCCAACTTGAAGACCAGAGTGCCTTACACGACCATCATAATGCAACTTATTCTTGGCGGCGCTTCGCCCGGCTTCCTCAGCGGCCTTGCGGTAAGCAAACTGTAGGCGCTGGTGGAGCTTAGATGCATAGTTAGAGTGTGAACCAGAATGTTCCTCAGAGGGATCAGTTCCCAAATATGCATCTAAAGGAAGTCGGGGATGCCAACCAAACATAAGAAAGTGGGGAGCGTACCCAGTACTGTCGTTCTTGGTTGCATTATATGCCTGCACCAAGGGAGCAATGTAGGACTTCCAGTCAGCCTTTTGATGGGTTTCAAGAGTTCCCAACATTTTCAGCAGAATTTGATTCCACCTTTCAGCCTGACCATTCCCCATAGGATGGTATGGTGTTGTCCTTGACTTCCGTATGCCTGCAATCCTGCATAGTTCCTTAATGGTGGAACTCAAAAAGTTCCGCCCTTGGTCACTATGTAGTTGCTCAGGGAACCCGTAGTACCGGAAATACCCTTCAAATAGTGCCTTAGCAGTGGTAACTGCTGTCTGGTTGCGGCAAGGAATAGCCTGCGCAAACCGAGTGATATGGTCAACTATAACAAGAATATTCTCGATACCACCTTTGCTGGGTTCGAGCTTCAGAAAGTCAATTGACACCAACTCCATAGGTCTGGTGGTTTTAATAGGAACAAGCTCTGCGAAAGGCTTACCAACTGGAGTTTTCCTCCTTATGCACCGGCCGCACTGTTCTACCCAACCTGTGATGTCTTTTTCAAGACCAGGCTAGTAAAAACGTTGTTTGGTAAGCCACAAGGTCTTTTCTTTCCCTTGGTGTCCAGCATCTTCATGGACCCCCTGGATGGCAATCCGCCTATGTGACAGAGGTAGGACCAACTGCTTTACTGTTTGGCCATCCAAAGTAGCGGTTCGGTACAGAATACCATTCTCAACAAAGAGACGGTTAGATTCTCGAATGAACTTCTGTACCGGTAGGGACTCTGTAGAGGTATTCTTCCCCCCCCCCTTCAGAGAACCGCTACTAAGGAGGTCAATCACTCGAGCTATGTCGCCATCAGTACTTTGCTCAGCGACCCAATCAATTTTGGCCATAGCCTCAGAAACTAACCGTTCCTCAGTGGCCACCTGAGGAGTAACGGTTTCTGATAATTATGGAACTGACCAAGGGAGCACATATAATGGCACCTTGAAATATGGCCTTGAGCTCTTCCTGGAATATATGGCGGCGACTTAACCCATCCGCATCAGCATTAAGTTTGCCACTGCGGTACTCCAACGTGAAGTGATAGTTGGAAAGCTCAGCAATCCACCTATGCTGAGTAGCATCCAGCTTAGCAGTGGTTGTCACATAGGTCAACGGATTGTTCTCAGTGATGACACGGAATTCATGACCATATAAATAGTCATGAAACTTGTCAGTCACACTCCACTTCAGGGCCAAGAACTCCAGCTTGTGGGCGGGGTAGTTACGCTCACTGGGGCGTAAACTGCGACTGGCATATGCAATGACTTTCTCCCTACCATCCTGGATTTGGAGAAGCACAGCTCCCAAACCAGAACCACTTGCATCAGTATGCAAAATGAATGGCAGGGAGTAATCTGCATAGCCAAGAATGGGAGAAGAAGTAAGTTTGGACTTAACCAGATCAAAGGCAGACTGTTGGGCTTCAGTCCAAAAACAGTATATTAAGTCAGACAGGGAAGGCAGCACTCAACTTAACCAGCCGAGCACAGAAAACATTAAAAACACACAAAGCACAATGCCCAACTAAACAAGCGCAGATCCGCCCAAGTCCAAGCTGTCGAAAAGTATAATAAATTATAACTAGCTGAATGACCCAGTAGAAAAGATACAGCAACCAAAAGGCGGAATGCCTATAATACCCACTAAAACCAAGAAACTGTCTCAGGGTTTTAATATTTACAGGGACAGGCCAATCTTTAACAGCAGAAATTTTCCCTGGATCATTAGAAATACCGTCAGCCGAAACAATATGACCAAGATAATTTACAGATGATTTGAAAAATTCACACTTTGAGGGTTTGACCTTAAGGTTATGGTCACTTAACCTTTGAAACACTGATTCGAGTCTGGAAATATGTTCTTCGAAAGTAGATGAAAAGATAAGAATATCATCAAGAAAGATTAAACATTCTCGGAGGTGCATATCACCCATACACTTCTCCATCATC
Source organism: Spisula solida (assembly GCA_947247005.1). Lineage (NCBI taxonomy): Eukaryota > Metazoa > Mollusca > Bivalvia > Venerida > Mactridae > Spisula > Spisula solida. The sequence goes on from OX365946.1 coordinate 18,164,355, forward strand.
CGCTGGAAAGTGGCTGGGGCATTGGTGAGTCCGAAACCCATCTTGTTCCACTCATAGAAACCCAGTCCCTGACCAGCAGAAAAAGCAGTGTAGGGTTTATCTTCCTCCTCCACCTCGATTTGCCAATAAGCCGATTGAAGGTCAATTTTGGAGAAGAACTTGGAACCAGATAAAAACATCAATAGTATCGTCGAACCTAGGCAGCATGTATGCGTCCTTTTTGGTTCGACTATTAAGGTTTCGCCAGTCAATGCAAAAACGCAAGGCACCTGACGATTTCCTGACTAAAACAACATTGGAAGAGTAGGGAGACTCAGATTCCCTAATGACACCTGCATCTAACATTTCCCTAACATGCTGACGGACTTCCTCATAAAGAGCAGGAGGAATACGTCTATAGGGTTCCTTGAAAGGGGTAGTGTCATCTAACACAATATGGTGTTTGGCTAAATTTGTAGTGCCAATATCCTTGATAGATGAACAAAAAACACCCTTCCAAGTACCCAAGACTTGATAAAAACGCAAAGTTTGTTCAGGAGTAAGATTAGAAGTGTCAACAGAGATATCATCAATGACCTTGGCCTGAGAAATATTACAAATATCAGACTTAGGTTTGAAAGAGATAGTTTTGGCAGTCATGTTACAAATACGGACAGGAATTTTGGCAGAAGAAGTATTGTGTAACTTGACCACACGCGGACAGACAGTATAGCCTTGAAAAGTTTCAAGAGACTCAGTAACTACACTAGAAACATTAGAGCCCATGTTCCGTACCATACCATTGATAGTGATACTTTCATAAGGTGGCACTGAAATAACCTTCTTCCCACATACCTTAACAGGATATGTGTGAGAAGTCAGACTGTCCAAAGCTAATTGCCATTCTGAAGGAATAGTACAATCTTCCGGAATCTGATCAATAAAAACTTTGCAACGACGCAACACATTAGTACCAATAATTACTGGACAAGACTGGTTAAATTCATTGTCAGGTATGACCAACATAGGAACATCCAAATTAAAACTAGACAGGAAGGGAACAGAAATATTCACCTCAATGTATCCAGAGTAATTCAAGGAAGAACCGTCTGCAACAGACAAGTTGAGACCCAAGGTATCTAAAGATTTCAGAGGAACAGAAGGATTCAAAGAAACAAATGATGAATAACTAATAGTGGTCACCATAGATCCAGAATCAAGCAGACAATTAAATTTAGTTCCATTGACATTGACAAAATGTTCATTGGCTGACCCAACAAGACGGTCCAGCAATGGCACATTACTTTCAGGGCTTTTATCTAACCCATCCTCTGTTCCACCCACAACAGAGGGGGTTTCTAGTTTAAAGAATTGGTGGAATTTTGGTAGTTATACAGCCCTCGACCCCTACCTCTGCCTCGGAATCCAGACGAACCGTTGGATTGGTTCTGGGAACTATTTCCAGAACAGTAACTTTTCAACATTTCCTCCATAGAAGCCAATTTTGACTCCATGGAGGAAAGTCTTGAATCCATCCTGGTTTCAAGAGTAGAAAGTTTGAGATCAAAGGAGGAACCTGCAGCCACAGGAGTATGTTTGGCAGTCTTGGTCAAAGTTGGGGTTACAGAAGAAGGTGAAAAAAGAGCTTGAGGAGAAGAAACAATAGGAGTTTCCTTTTCAACCTTTCTGATCTCCCTTAATAGAGAGTTATAGTCTGACATCGAATCATACCTATGCCGAGTTTGGAGCTTCAGCATGTCCGATGTCAGACCGGTCCACAGCCTATGCCTAAGAAGGTCATTTCTGGCCAAACCTGGTAGCTGACCCTTTGAAATAATGGATTGGAGAAGGGTCTCCAAACGACAAGCATAAGAAGTTACAGATTCAGTTGAGGACTGTTTACTATTAAAAAAAAGCGTCATTAAGTCCTCCTGAGAGGAGGCCTCCGCAAACATGACATCCAGCTTGGCCAGAATGTCATCAACTGTGGCAAGCTGACCAAGAGGAATGATCATGATGCGGGCGGTTCCTCTCAATGACCCACGAATCACCTGCAGAATGTGTGCCTCATGAAAGTCGGGATGAGACAGTAGGCACTCTATCTCATATCTCCATACAGAGTATGGGACTTCACCCTTGGGGATGGGCACATCTCCAGAGAAACAAGGAATTTTGGGTAGAGAGGGTGGGGCGGACATGGGTACCGACCCATACGAGGGCAAGGGAGAAGACGTCATGACAGGCCCAGTAACAAAACTGAAAGCTGGTCCAACAGTAACTGGTGTAGACGGCGCCGAAGTAACTCCTAGCTGGATTCCCTGTACAAAATTCGATAAAAGGGGTTTGCTGAGACCAGGTGGTGGCTGGGTGGGAATGATGGTGGTGGGGACATCTTTAGGTATCAGATCAAAATGAGCCTGGATGTACTTCAGCACATCATCCATACCGGTCTTGGAAGTGGAAGACGTTGCTGAAGTTTCTGCATTAGTAGCCATAATATTAGATACACAAATATAAATGTAAAAGGAAAGTACGCGATAAAACGCAACGAAAACAACCGAACACGTTTAAATATCGCGATATCTCTCCCTCGAAAAAATGAAATTTCGGTTAAATTTTACTTGAAAAGTAATTTAACATGAAATTTAAACTATAAATCTATATAACTGCACTGTACAAATATATAGAACTAACAATAATCCACAAGAAATTGCCAAACTACTACAGAACTACATCAAAATCACAAATACTAAATATCAAAATTACAATTCACCAAAATCAAGTGCTTTACAGCAAATACAACTAGGTCACAGACCGTGGGAAAGTTTACATTCCAATGTAAAGGTCAAAGTTTTACCCAATACACACTGAGTTTCAAAGAGTCATACTCCACTGAACACCACTACAATCTACCCAATGTAAACAAATCACTCAAAAGTTTAACTCATTCAATCAGTGATGGAAACTCCAATTAATTGCACAGCCAAGTAATTTAACTACTGGAGAATATAATAAACTACAACTGAACAAACACTAGAAAGTTCCTACAACACCAAATAAACTACAATTTTTTCAAGTACAACTGTCACAAGCTTACAAAATGGCCATAAATGTAAGCCAGCAAATGTTGGACACATATACAAATACACAAGTAGGACAGACCACATAAAACATGTAAATATATAATAAAATGGTATATAATACAGTCACACTCATACAGACTCACCAAATCTTCACTGGACTCTGATGTTGCCGGAACAGAATTTATGGTGATATTAGTAATAATTTTCACACATAGACCTGTTAGTATGTGATGAAGACAAGAAAGTGTAGTAAGATCCTAAGTTTAAGACTTGCAAGCTTTATGTTGCAAAAAAATGTACCAAAATGTAAATCAACCCAAAATGACTAAATTTAGTATACAGTACTGATCCTGGTGTACAATCATATAAATTCAGAATATCAAATTTACCAACAAATATATATGTAGATGTATGTAACCAATACACAATATACAGTAGATCTACAATAATCACAAAACACTTGAAATAATACTGTTTCCACAATTTTCACAAATACATTCACAAATACATGATTGAGAGAGAGGCCTAAAATGTAGGTTTTTGAAAAAGTGGTACAATAATGCTGATATAAACTAACCGGACCGATATTCAAAAATAAGAGAACTTGGATTTATGTACGGAACTACAAAAATACAAGTCACACTGTACTTAACTTTACAAAATGCCTAACTATGTAAACTAATGACCTACATAAACAGTAGTTCTGGATACCATAACTAAATGGTCTTTTATTTACACTGACGTGTCGGCCTTTTAGTTATGGAATTACCCTCTTCAATAATCAACTGTTTAAGCTTAACGCCTAAAATGCATGTTCATTGTTCAAAAATCGCCCAAAAACTATAATTTACGTATAAATGTAATATTTTTCAAGTGTTTTGTCTTAAAACAGTCAATGTAACACCTACTGATAATCATATATTGCTTAAAGTTTATTTAATTCCGGGTTTGATCAGCTCCCGCGGCCATTTTGAATAATTAATTTATCGCAGGTGCGTGCGAGAGCCGTTTTCGAAAAATCCGTTATTTCTTGAAACATGGTCGAAAACGTCTAAAAATTAAACAAAACCTTTAGATATACCTTTACATAAGAAACAAACACGTTATTATTGCTATAAATCATGTAACTCCCATTTACACAAATAAATATTGCAATTTACGCAGCCGACAATTAAAACATTGATCACGTGGTTCGTTTCGGAACACTTTTGTTATAATCCCATTCAAATAAATGGCGATCGTAAACGAAAACAGTGAAATTGTACTGGTTTGAAACAATCGACGAAATTAATGGTATTTCTTGCAAAACATTTTGTTTTTGGGGGTATACTGATAGAATATGCTCCAATTGATAGGGTGTCAATGATTATTTAGTTCAAAACGTGCGTTTTGTCATAAAACGAACGCGACTCAAACTGAGCCGTAGAGCTGTTAGGTTTCAAAGAACAAACGGCTTTGACGATGAAATGGAATGATCATCGTCAAAGACCTTGGACTACATAAACAGCTGATTGCATAAACATACAGAAAACAAAAATTACGGTAAATTTTAACACCTCTCAATCAATGATGGATTTAATTAAACACATAGCAATGCAATACAAACAAAACAATACTCACAATGTCCAGTTCCGTCCACAATAAATATAACACAAATCAAATCACACAATTAAATTTAACACACACACGACACACTGTCACACAGTTCCCGCGAAGTCCCGCGATTCCTCCAAAATGAATAATCCTCCAAGTAATACATAGAAAGAATACGTAGTAAAAAAAGTGATTCAAAAGTCTGTAAAGCTTTCGAATGAAAGTTATGTGCACAAATATAATCAAAGCACTGAAAGTACCACTGTGTGGCGTACTGATGCCACTAAATCCAATATCGAATCATAATTTTATGTCCCAGTTCTGACATGTCAAATAGTTCCTGCGAGCAAATGATGTACCGACTTCATTTGACAGAGAATTGACAGGATCTTCGACCTTCTATCTGCATAATTCAACAGCTGATGTGTATAAAATTAAGCTTGAAAATCTTAAAATTGTGAAAAAAATAAGCGCGATAGGCAGGTAGCCTTCAAATTGGGAAAACTATATGCACGATAATTTGACATACGAAATTTATCAACAAATTGTTAAATAATTTCATGTATAACAAACCAATTTTCAAGACACATAATTGCATATTATGACTCCCTTGTTCCATATAATATTTATATTCTTATAAATAAAACCTCGTATCAGTCCATTAAAGGTATTATCATAAGACATGTTTTCAGTGTTCAACAATATCAAAGATCATAAACCAATTCCGATAATTCCATGACAATAGACATTTAGAATGTTAAGTCTCTGAATAGACATTAACACTGAATAGTAATTATCCTTATATGACTCTGGGGACCTAAAGAAACTGTATATGTTGTTAATTTTATCAAGGGAAACAACCAGCACTTATTTTACCCGCTGATCCTAAAAAAATACGAACAATAATTTACGGAGCGAAGAGCCGGGTACGAATTGTGTTGAGTACGAAAATAAATATTCAGGAGTCGTACGCAAGTGTGAAACGTTAGCGAAGAATTTATCCAACGATAAAACGATCTAAACTCGTGTTTTATACTCTTTTAAATCGAGTTGCGTGTATATTTTTATCGTAGGGGCGGGTTTTTGTAGTTCTTTCTAAGAATTTCGACTTGCCCGGGCCGACATACGTCAGCCATCTTTTTGCGTAAGATAACCTATTTTCGTTCAAGAAAAATTTGAAATCTTGTAACGACCGGTTTGATTAGTCTGGGTCACGACATTCTTACAAAATGCATCTTTTTTTGGATTTTTTTTTTTAAATCGTAAACCATCGAGAACAGGTCACGTGCCCCTCCATGGACTTTTTACTTAAGGCAATCCAATATACCTGCTCGCTCAAGCTCGCAGGTAATAAGCCCACCCTTACTCAAACAGTTGTGCTGCTAAAGACACCAAGAGAACCAGCAGTTACCTGGAACTTACTTAAGTAACTATGCTGAGCATCAATGAAGGGATATTTACAAATACCATTTTTAACGACTCGGAGAATTCGACCAGTGTCAAGATAAGTGACTGTTTATTCTCCGTATGACCACGCATGTTAATTAAATGTATATGACACTCTATATTAAAGTATGTAAAAGGGGTAAACATGGCGTCGCTCACACATATCGATCGGCCGATTAATGCTCTAATAACAAGTTTTACATTTTATAAAACCTTAAAGTATTAGCTTTTAAAACAAGCTTTAATGAACAAAATCGATCGAATATTAAATTAATAATTGATGATTTTGACCGTTGATTGAATTTTTATTTGGTATAAAACGGGATATTTTAAACTTACTTTTACGCGGAACGGATTCTGACTCGTCGCCGTGGATTTAATAATTAGGGTATCGTGTGGAATGTTGTCTAAAAGAGAGACATATATCTCTGCTTCATTACAAGCTTTAAATATTAAAAATCGGATAATAGATACGAAAATTATGAGGTCTTATATAAAGCAGGGTAGAAATTGACTAGTGCGTTTAACGCTTACCGCGCTAACATTGTTAATCGGCCGATCGATATGTACGTAGAACTATTTCAGTCCCCCCCCACCAGCTATATATAGCATCAATGTTTGTATACAACATAATTAGGTAATCGTCTGCAATGTGAAGCGGCGGAGTGATTTACATACGTTACAGTATGCGATTGAAAACCGTGGGAACTATTTTAGATTCCCGCCACCAGTGAGAACATTCGTTGGTAGTAAAAATATAGTCCGTTGCGGAATGATTTGCTATAAATATCCTCTAAAAATAAAAGTCTGATATAATTGTTGGTCTTAATATAAGTAAATGTTGGTAATGTAAACAAATCAGGTCCAATGATACGTGTAACCTGTGTTGCATGTTTGTAATATTGTTCAAATCATAGAACTATTTATTTGCCGAGGCCTAATGCGTTAAATTGGTCGTAAGCTGAAAAGTGGTAATATCATTGTGTGGCGTTTACGCCACACAAAAAAATCAAAGCACTGAAAGTACCACTGTGTGGCGTACTGATGCCATTAAATCCAATATCGAATCCAGGTTGTATCATAATTTTATGTCACAGTTCTGATAAGCCCACCCTTACTCAAACATTTGTGCTGCTAAAGACACCAAGAGAACCAGCAGTTACCTGGAACTTACTTAAGTAACTGCTGAGCATCAATGAAGGGATATTTACAAATACCATTTTTAACGACTTGGAGAATTCGACCAGTGTCAAGATAACTGACTGTTTATTCTCCGTATGACCACGCATGTTATTTAAATGACACTCTATATTAACGTATGTAAAAGGGGTAAACATGGCGTCGCTCCCACATATCGATCGGCCGATTAATGCTCTAATAACAAGTTTTACATTTTATAAAACCTTAAAGTATTAGCTTTTAATCAAGCTTTAACGAACAAAATCGATTGAATATTAAATTAATAATTGATGATTTTCGACCGTTTATTTGGTATAAAACGGGATATTTTAAACTTACTTTTACGCGGAACGGATTTTTACTCGTCGCCGTGGATTAACTAATTAGGGTTTCGTGTTGAATGTTGTCTAAAAGAGAGACATATATCTCTGCTTCATTACAAGCTTTAAATATTCAAAATCGGATAATAGATACGAAAATTATGAGGTCTTATATAAAGCACGGTAGAAATTGAGTTGTGCGTTTAACGCTTACCGCGACAACATCGTTAATCGGCCGATCGATATGTACGTAGAACTATTTCAGTTCCCCCAACCAGCTATATATAGCATCAATGTTTGTATACAACATAATAAGGTCATCGTCTGCAATGTGCAGCGGCGGAGTGATTTACATACGTTACAGTATACGATTGAAAACCGTGGGAACTATTAGATTCCCGCCACCAGTGAGAACATTCGTTGGTAGTAAAAATATAGTCCGTTGCGGAATGATTTGCTATAAAAATCCTCTAAAAATAAAAGTCTGATAAAATTGTTGGTCTTAGGTTAAATTGGTCGTAAGCTGAAAAGTGGTAATATCATTGTGTGGCGTTTACGCCACACAACAATCGGCCGATGAAAACAATATAAACTCACGACACGCTGAATCACGGGGTGTTTCCACTGGATCAGTACTGTATCTCGAGACGTCAATTGATAATCTACGGTCCTGGCTCTGTCTGAATATTACCTCGTCGGGGAGCCATTTGTAACCGGGTGTGGGGGTAGAGATATAACACCAGCTCAATTCGTCGTAATTCAATATATATAATTAATATATATATATATACAAGAGCTTAAATAAGAACAACATTAATTAGTAATACAAGAAACAGAATACTCTCCATTGTATACAAGATCGCGAAATCTAAATAAATTAAAGTTATAAATACATAATTCAACGCGATCTAATTCATAATTCAAGCGAAATACAAGTAAGTAATTCAAATAATTTAAATAAGAACTTACCAGGACCAGTAGAACATATTACTCTAATCACTTGTGAAAGTGAATAAATATATTAAGGATCAAGAATCTACAAGTATAGTAGAATAATTTATGACAAGACTGTAAAGTATGTCTGACTCCTTCAAGAGTATTGAAAGGAGTGCCTGACTAAAGAAGTGCAGGGCTGAAGAAAAGATTAGTACGGGAGGAATTTCATGCATGGGGACTTTCGTGATCACTTACTCACCAAGCATACCAGTTCTACAACATTCACTCAGATTAACTCACTCAGGCCGGACAATACACATTCCAATCATTCTCTCACAGACGACTTACACACAGTTAGGCAATACATACAATATAACAAAAACATGTATACACACAGGGACAAGACAACACAGTGACACACAAAATGACCAGGGTTACATAAACAAAGCGCTAACAGTTGCATCCTCGTATATCAGGGATTAATCAACTTCCCGGACACATGCTACAGGTGAAGAATAGTCAGGTGGGCGAGAAGGTAACGACCAATCAATACACTCAGGGACTAAATAAACGCACACATCGCTGGCTTAGAATTAGAAGGTCGTAAGTACTACTAATTACTACATTATAAAACTCATATATATTTGAAATCTGCATCTCATGGCGCTATAAGTCTATTTTCAAGAAAATCGAAATGTTGACCAAACTGAAGTTAAAGTAGCTTGTTTTTCTATACGTGTCACATGTAGGGTCAATTATGCATTTTATAATCAACCATTCATATATCATTTTATATCATCATGCCATATCATCACATCATTCATTTTAGTCATTAAACTGTAACATCAATAACACTTTAACACGTACAGTACCCTTGCCAGGGCCTCATATTTTCATCTAGTTATGGTCGTGGTGCACGGGGTATTTTCCCGCCGTCACACGTCATCGTTTCACCAAATCTTCACATTGACTTCAGTCATTCAGTAAAACTTATAACGTGCAGACGTGTTATTTTTCATCTTGTATACTTTCAGGTATGTTGTTACTTCATTTTATTATTGTCTTTATGTTTTCGTCATTATTCATCACTCCATCGTCATATTTCGTTGTTTTGTAGTACGAGGGTCGTTCAATAAATAATGCAAACTATGAATTATCTTTAAAACCCGACAAGAAAATTAAACGAAATTTCGCATAATAAATATTTAAGTCATTTTGTTTTGTTTTTAAGGACTTCATGTCGATGACGTCATCAGCGCGCGCCTTCCTTCGACGTCACTTATCTGTAGTATTAATATATCATTATATCAAGAGTCATTCAGTAAAGTTTATATGTATAACGTGCATTGTAGATTCCTTGTGCGTGTGTCACACGTGTGCGTGCCTCGCCACAAAGTAAGTTGCTGAACGTCGCTGGAGGCTTATCAAGGTATGATAAACGTTACCAGAACAATGTATAAGACACAGTCATACCATCGATAATACGTAGATAGTATAGAATGTCGCCGTGTCCAGGGAGCATTAAAAGTATCCACAATGTGAATTGAGACTAGTTAGACTCCCACACTGAAACCATCGTTAAAATTTAATTTGTTGACCTGTTTTGCTGAAGTTTTTGCAGTAACCTCATAAATAACTACTTTTGAAGTGTGCGAATTATAAACTTTATTAATAAGTGAATAATAACATTGTAAAATGTACCATGATATAAAATGTGCGTTTATTAAGTCACTGAGTGTACTTTTCTTTAAAACGACGTAATGAAGAAATTCAAATTAGAATTGACAGACAATGAATCAATATAGCGTCTGCATGCATTTGGGCAGAAATCTTATAAATTTAGTTGAAAGTGTCAAACATTACTACGGGTTTGTTATGATATATATGTTAAATATTAATGCTAACGCAGAGGCAGAGATAAGAGACTTATGCTAACGACTAAGGTAGACATTTTAATGACTTGACAGGACCATAAAACCCCTTTGTACGATTTGTATGTTATAAATATAACCCAGATTCATGTTAGGCTGTATTCCAAAGTCCATTTCACCAAGAATCACGAGCACGACGAGTGTTTAGTGGTTATTTTTGTCCAGTGATTAACGGGATATATTACATACCTGGTGATCGCTGACGCTGGCAATTATCGGTTGTGTGTTGCCTTTTATGCCTATTAATGACGAGTGCATGGCTTTTTTGGGACATAAGCTCTCGGGGCACTGTCTTAGAGTTTAGAAACGAATGGTTTTCGTAGTATTCTATCGATAATATAAGTACAATGTTAACAAAATGACGGTGAAATTTGCAGTTTTTGGGAGGCGCAATGAGTCATACAAGTTGTGACAATGCCCCCAGAGTGGGCCCTGCAAATTATTCGGAAGAAGAAGAGTTGAATTTTATATTCTCCTAATCATTGAAGTCATACAATGGACGGAAATCAAAGGTTGTTGCTCTGTCGAGGAGGTTGTACTTTACATTTTATTCGTGCTGGTGCTTTAATTCTCTTAAACTTAGTGCATGTCCATGCACGTTTACATATTTAATAAATGTAGATCTATGACAGTAAGGTATAAATACAGCACTTGTTTGTCAGCAGTTTACAAAAACTGTAAGTCATCGACACTGGAATTTTTACATGTCACTCTAACTGCTTTATGTATTATAGATACTTTTTGTTGTTCGAGAATCGACCAACTATAGTTGTATACACACGTTTCTACAATCGACTATACTTTAGTTGATGAAACTACTTTTCTTCTTACACCGCCGCTAGGTAGCGCAACCGGTCAACAGGTATTGCATAACTACCGACACGGATGTAAACCGTCATGCAAAATAGTTCAATCAATTGCAGCATATAAATACTACAAAGCTACCTTATATTTCTAAATCTATAGGACAGTTGGATATCCCAATAAATAATTTAAACCTATTTCCAATATTTCTTTGTATTTACAAAACAATTACCACTTCTGATAACTGCCTTCAGTATCTTTTTCGTCTGCATAAACTGTTACATAATTGTAAACTGTGGTACAGACCCAGTATTTCTAATTATATCGAGGTCATAGTTCCATGCGTAATCAATCTAGCTACTCTCGACGAGCGGTACGCGGACTATCCATAACTCCGAGCATCACTCTATATAAATTGTTACACATACACGTAGTTGGTTAGGTAAGATTAATCAGACGGTAGTTAAGAAATAAAAATCTGTTCGCGTTTATTGTCGGTGAATAAAACACAGGCAGGAAAAATTAAATCACGAGTGCGTAACAGAACTGCATTTTTTTTGTACCTCGTTCAATTTAAACCTCTGTATTTTCACAGAAAATTTACATTTTCCAAGACGGAAACGACAGATATATTGAGGAAGGATTGAAGTTTGTATTCAATGTTTTAGAATTGTTCCAAACCACGAATTAAGTTGAGATTGGAATGTCAAAGGCGAAAGTTTCGAAATTTTGGCAAACATCGCATACCTAAAACCTGTTTACTCAATTAATATGGCATTTGTGGGCACATAAATTGTATATACTTATTGTTCATTCATCGCGTCATCGATATATGTAAGTGATCACTCTCAAAAGCAACGCAAAGCACATATACACGTAAAATACTTACCCCACTCTAGTGGCGCAAAACGCGTGTGTCTCTGCCTTCAACATACAGAACTGCCTTACACACAGCGGGTTGTACGGTGTGTGTATTGGCTAAATTACTTAGTCCGGTTCTTGGAGTAACGAAACACGTGCCGTCAAAAGCCAGTTAGATACATTTTGCAAATAATCTACATTTACATTATATTTCTTTCACGTTTCTCCTAGCTCATAAACGTAAAATACAGTTTTTCGTTTGCTCGCAAGATGAACACAATAATTATCGTTGCTTATTTCTACTGTCGATTCACTAACATTTCAACATTTTGTCAACGATTACTTCAATATTTAAAGGTATGTTCTTAAAAACTGAATAGTGCTGGAAGCTGAAAGTTAAGCTCTCGTTTATGCACTAACAATAAGTAAGAAACGATCAACAAGGTCGCTCACCTATTGTATCAGCGCATGCAAGCCCTATGATATGACCTAGTGACCTAGTTCTTGGCCGCAGATGACGCAATATTGCACTTGACCTAAATTTTGTTGAGATGATCACTTTGACCGTGTTTCATAATGATAAGGCTAGAATTGTGACCTCTAGTGACTATTCAAGGTTTTTCTATGATTTGACCTTGTGACCTATATTTTAATCCCGGATGGCCCAATATCGAACTTTACCTAGATTATGTTGAGATGATCATTGTGACCAAGTTTTATAAAGATTATGATAAAATTGTGACTTCTAGTGACTACACACGGTTTTTCTATTATTTTTGAACCCTGATGTCCCAATATCGAACTTGACATAGATGTTGTTGAGATGATCATTGTCACCAAGTTTCATAAAGATTAGGTAAAAAATGACCTCTAGTGACTACACAAGGTTGACCCAAGATGACCTTATATCAAACTTGGCCTAGATTTTGTTGGTATGATTATTGTGACCAAGATTTTTGAAGATTAGATACAGTATAAATGTGTCAACAAATCTAGGTTAAGTTTGATATTAGGTCATCTTGGGTCAAAAATTAGGTCACAAGGTCAAATCATAGAAAAACCTTGTGTAGACACTAGAGGTCACAATTTTGGCCTAATCTTTCTGAAACATGGTCACAATGATCATCTCAAGTCAAAGTCAAGTGCGATATTGGGTCAAGAACTATGTCACTAGGTCAAATCACAGGGTTTACATGCACTACTACGACAGGTGAGCGACATAGGGCCGTTTGTGCCCTCTTGTTTATTTTTACTGTGTTCGGCTGGTTAAGTTGAGTGCTGCCTTCCCTGTCTGATTTAATATAATCTTTTTTTAATTCAATATGGAAGCAAACATAATATATGCACAAAATGATATGGCATTTTACTGATCGATACTTGAGATAGAATTGCACAATTAATTATGATTAAATTTGTGTGTTTGTAAGCTGTATACTATCAGGTGACATAAAACCAGTATCCTTTAATCGCTAGCATTCACAATTTGTGCACAATCGTTGTTCTTGTGGAAGTCTGGTATACATTAACCTATACATATATTGGAAGTCGCTCGTCGTACTTCGCCCACAAGCCTCAAGATTTGCATGTGTTGTTGACGTACATGGCCCGCTATACAATGTATATGCATATAGTTTGCATTTAAACTAGAAATTAAACTCTGAAAACATTAAGAAATGTCTCGACAATATTCACAATTAGAATAACTGCGAACATTGTGAACACGTCCATACGAATGTGGGGCATGTGGTTACCGCCCACGCAAGACTACTACTTAGAACTGAACTCTTGGAAGTGTTTTATTCAATGGGTAAAATGTAGTTAAGTACACGAAACGTTGATGTTAGAGTATTTGGCACTTCCGCTAACATCATGATAACGATGTCAGATAATATATTGATAAATATCATATTTGAGAATACATATGAATTACGTTATCAATTCAACCAGTGGTGATAAATGCCAGCAAGACAAAACATGCAGCTTACGTTACTCCGCTCGGTGTTCGTTGTAATTACCAGGGCTTTGTTTACATTCTAGGCTTTTTCTAAATGAATAAACTGTAGTCCTAGCTAGAGGGTCTGTGAAGTTTGTCTTGTGAACACGTACAGTAAAACCTTAAATAAAGCATCGAGTCTCTTCGGAAAGAGCTGGGGCAGCGCACCCGAATGTCTTGTATCACATAAACTTTATGTATCTTCCCTCATTGGCCAATTAGGCAGGGTTAAAACCGAATGTCAACGTACTACAATGTAAACAATTAGAATCAAGAACTATCTTTAAATCAAAGCACAGAGAGTACTATTGGGAGGCGATCTCAGGTTGCTGCTACCAAAGCTTAAACCGACTTTACACGTTTAATGTTCGTTTTCTTACTGCCGGTCTTGTCTTGAATGTCAAAATAGGCATATGTGACTATATAGGCATGTTGGGTATCTAAATAATTGTTAAAAGGTGCATATTAATTTATATATGTAATACATGTATTAAATGCGTATATCAAAAGTGGCTTTACAATAATACTACGCGCCTATTAATCAGATTCTACACTGCCGTCTTGTAATCACTTCCCTCACAGCGTGAGACAGTCTATAGAAAGCGGCTAGCTAGTACAGCGATACCATATGATTGCATAACAGTACTTTGCAGACCGTATACGATTCATTGATAAAACCATCACTTGACCGTAGTCTGAAGTTTCTAAAAATAGCTTTACAGCCGGGACATTTGATGAACACGTCATTTTCGTAGTGTGAAACAAGTTCGGTATCGGCCGGTGTAGTGATTTTTTTGCAAAAATATCGATTTAACGAACAGTTTCACAATAATTTTTGATCTTAGAATAAACAAATGTTGCTGATTGGCTTAAATCAGTTAAAACATTTGGAGAAACATATGTAGCAGTATTGGGAATGTTGACAGTTTCTGGAACTACTTGAATGCGGATTCACATAGCAGCCTAAAGGCGGTTAATTTTGTATTAAGAAATGGAAAATGGTAGTAATGAGAGGCTTAAACGCCTCCCAAAAAGGTAAACAGCGTTTAGATAGCAAATAAGTGTACTTATTTTCAATGAAGATGCGGACGTTATATCATATCGTTGAAATGGGAAACACAAATTAAACTAAAATTTATGCATTTATACATGTAAATTTTTTTTAGTCAATCAAATTAGAATCATTATAGTAATATAGGTATGTATAGTTGTCTATATTCTGCGGTCCGTTTATCCCGCAATTTTAGCGATATTGATTCCAAACTTAACTCAGACTTTCATATCAAGCACGCATTATGTCTGGAAAAAAGCTGTAGACGGGACTTACCTTAAATTAACGTCGAAGTCATAGATAAAAACAAAATGGGGAAAAATAAAATCAGACAAAAATAGGCTGATATGGGATTTAAACTCGAGGCCCTCTGCTCACAAAACGATTCAGTGTAGACTTCCAATGTAGCTTATTTCGGTACTAAAGTTCCATGCGCGGTATTACTCTTATAGATCCACTCCATACTTGACCCGGGTCACATTAAGGTCAAACAGTTAAATAATGGATATACACTAAGTACCAAGAGAAACGTGAATAACATAACTCTGTGTGTATCTAATGTGCATTTAGTTAACATGTTTAACATAAATGTATTTTTTCGCGGTATCTTTTGTGACAAGTATAGCATATTCTGACCAACCGGGCTTTAATATTTATTTTCTCCTAATTTATTTGCAAACATTTCATTTATTTTAAAGCTGTCAACGGCAGGTCTAATATCAAGCTAGACAGCTAACGCTGAAAAAATGAAACTGCTTCTCATATTTACCTGATTGTAATTAGCAAATAGTTGAACAGGTGGCCTTATACACAGAAGCGGATGTTTTTCAGAGTTTTTTCATTAATTATTCTTGGGATTTTTTTCTGTAGCTTTTAACGTATGTACTGGCCTATAAATAAAATATCATGTAGTCGCACGGATTCCACGTGTTTTTTGCGTCAACTTTCCGCTTCGTGTAGTTGTGTTGTCTGTCCAGAAAATGATATTCCACGAGGTCGCACGGGCATCACGTAATTGTATCAAATTTCCCAGAATTCATATTCCACGAGGTCGCACGGGCTTTATTTAGTTGCGTCGTCTGTCAAGGAAATGATGTTCCACGAAGTTGCACGGGCTGCATGTGCGTTGATTTAACTGACCAGGAAATGATATTTCACGTGGTCGCATAGACGTCTTGTGATTATGCCAACTTACCAGGAATTTTATACACCGCGCATGATTTGACGGTGCATTAGAGTATTTTACGCGTTCGTGGTAGTTTCTTATATGTGATACGGGCAATTTCCCAATAATACAATTTGTTCAATTTTTGTAATATTAGATGAATACAATATGAAGATAGAAACAGAAAAAATAAACCAAAGGTCATCGGCCTTGTTAATGGGTTACCTGACCTAAAAACTGATATTTTTTCAATTTTGCATATCAAGGGCAGAAAAAGCAAATTTACCTCGTGATCCAATGTGAATATTACCACCGACTCAATAAGAAATATAATTTTATGTGTCACAATTTTTATGTTGTCGTTTTATTTAGGACCATAAAGTGGTCATGTTACAACTTGCAAGTTATGAAATCAAAATGATGTTTGAGTTATGTTTAAAAACAAAAGCATAATGAACTATATAATAACATGTAGTGTACATTTAATTATGTATAGGTTTTGTCTATATCTGTAAAAGCGGCCATTCTTGGTTCCACGAATTCTAATAACCTCGAAAATGTTTTGAAAATGGGAATCAAATCATTTTATTCAGGAGCATTGTTTTGATTTTAAAATATTTCTTGATATATCGAGGCGCGTGTGGTATTGAGGTTAATGGCATATCTTGTTTTATCGATAACAACCTAGTGTTAGACAGTTTCTGTCAGAATGATAAGCTTGCCAATAGTCAATCTAGTTTATAGAATCAACGAAGGTAATAATCTAATCTGTTACAACAAGACAGCAAATCTTTACCGTAATTGGTTTTATTACACGGAGAAAGATTTCATAACATGAACCGCAGCTAATAACGGCGCTAAATTGTTCAGGGATCTCGTTGTATACGGATTAGATGAGGCTAAAGAATGAAATACGATGCCAGGTCATTCTAAGTCAAAATCTGATTAAATTATGGTACAGATAAAATGATATATTGGTGTTTGTTAGCGTGTGTCAGTGTGTGTAGATGATCCAGCTGTCGGATATATCATCATAGAGAATATCATTTCATATCATTCGGATGGATCTGTTGCATCGATTCATATACATCGTGATACGCCGACATTCGAACATGTATCATGTGCAGGCATTGAACACTAAATTGCGGTGCGGTCGTATTTCATAAATAGATCTGTGTTTAGGAAATGGTTTTGGTTTTCTTGATACACTTCATAAATTGGGAAATGGTTTTCTGGAAAATTAACTTCCAATATATTGATTTGTTATATTGCTCTAAGAATAAATCAATTACTCGCGGATTATTGACGGAACGTTTCAGGGAAGACAAAGTCAATGTTTGAGTTATTTTTCCATATCAGACCAGAATTAATATAAATAAGCATTTTTCTCCATGGACGGTTATTCGTAGGAATATGTTTCCGGAATATTGTGTAGACTCTTCTAACCGGGAGGCGCTAAAGTCCAACTTGCAATGTTTACGTAACTCTAAGTTGATTTGTCGGTGTGACTTTTTTTAAAGGAGTACAATGAACATAAAGGGATGCGTTTGAGTACCATGTATGCGTGGACACCATAACACTTTGCTCTACACTGGATGTACTGATCTCCTGACATGTACCTCGATTGGAATTGAAGTTGAGATTCAGATACACGCAATCAATTGATTAATTCACGTAAATATTGAAAGGACTTTGAATAGACATGGAGTGTCAGCGATTCTCAGTGAATGTATTTATATGGTTAGTGTTGATTGTGCTTCTCATAGTGTCACGAACTGGTATAGCGAAAGAAATCATGCATGTTACAGAAATTGGTACGCTTATTGGAATATCAGAGAAAATTGAACTTGACGGGGAATATAAATACGCGTCAAGATTTTTAGGAATTCCGTACGCTAAACCACCAACTGGAGACCGGCGTTTTGCACGCCCGGTCACATACGGGCGCTTCACATCAACATACAATGCTACATACAACAGGGCACATTGCATTCAAACCGTTCACATGTATCAGTACATCGAAGTGCAGAATTTTCAACAAGATGAGGATTGTCTTTATCTTAATATTTACGTTCCAGGAAATCTTTCAACTTCCGGAAACAGATTTCCCGTCATGCTCTATATTCATGGCGGTAGTTTTGCTTCCGGTGGTGGGGATATATATGAGGGTGATAAATTGAGCGCTTTTTATGACGTCATCGTGGTGACAATCAATTATAGATTGAATGTATTCGGATTTCTAAGTAATGGAAAGAAAAACGCTGGGAACTTTGGACTATGGGACATGAAAATGTCCTTACAGTGGGTCCATGACAACATACGTGGATTCAACGGTGACCCCGAGAGTGTTACTATTTTTGGAAACTCTGCGGGTGGGGCTGCTGTTCTTTTTCAAGCGATTAATCCTGGCAATCGAGGGTTATTTCAACGAGTTATAGCGGAGAGTGGAAGTTGTTTCGCATTTTGGGCAGTTCAGCGACAACCGTTGGATAATTATAATAGCTATGTAAATAAAGTTGGTTGTAATTTTGGCCATAGTGATGATGTTCTAGATTGTTTACGTTCGAAACCTGTAGAAACGCTTAGATTAAAAGTTTCCGACTTTGTGCCTTCTGTAGATGATGACTTTTTACCAGAATTGCCTAAAACTTTACTGAAAAGTAATTCTATAAAAGCAAAGGCTGCGTTGAAGTTTTTCTCGGAATTAGATCTAATGAATGGAGTGACCAGTCAGGATGGAGCGTTCGCCAGAGACTATTGGGCAAATCGAATGATGCGTTCCGGTATATTGACAGATATTTCAAAAGGTGTACCGAGAGATTTTTTCGAACAAACTTATGTTCCTTATATGTTGGATTTAATGTTTGATGATATACCTCCAGTGTTAAACCATGCGGCTATAAATCAGTACACTGATTGGTCAATGCCTACAGATCCTTTGGCTATACGACGCAGTCTGATCCAGTTTGAATCTGACGTCACGTTTTTTGTCCCCGCCGTTGTAGCTTCAAGGGGCCACAAGAAGTATATATGGGATCATGTTTCTGAAAACAGTTTTTTCTACGTGTTTGATCAAAAGCCTGATTTCGCCCCTAATCCTGAGTGGTTAAAAGGGGCCACGCATTTTATGGAAGTACCGTATATATTTGGATTTCCTAAGATTATGGAGACAAAGTTGATTGAGGATTACCATGCACTGAACCCATTCCGAATATCTGAAAATGACAAAGTTCTGTCTAGAAAGGTTATGCAATATTGGTCAACATTTGCCAAAACTGGGTAAGTTGATTAATTGTATACTTCTACTACTACTACTACTACTGATCACTACTACTGCTGCTGCTGCTAATAATAATAATAAATACTTTATTTTACGAGGAAACTCATTTGACAATATTTATGTCAATCTTCCATAAGATACTCAAGTATTGTTCAGTTGGTGTATTTGTAGCTTTGAAATAGTTTGTATAGTATTTATTGTACATGTACCATCTTTAGATTACATATAATGATTACCCATTTATTTCTTTATTTCCGTTTACAGTTTGTTCAGAAATATTATTTCGGCCACCGTTTATCTCCATTTTCATTTCGTCTGTTAGGTTATAGTTAGAACACATTAAGTAAATTTTAATGATTAAAATTTACTTAATGTGTTCTAACTGGCTTAGAATATAAGATTCTGCATTTTGATTGGCCGATAGAAAATAGCGCCAACGTATGATGTCAAGTCTGTTAAGAGAAAATTTTAATGATTACATTTTCATTTAACCGCAAAATGCAGCGTTTTCATTGGCAATGTAGATTATATTCAAACATAGAATAAATACATGACATTAGCAGTGAAGCAATACTACATGGCTCTTACGTCACAAAAGGCATCAAAACCAAGACGGAATTGTCAACGCTGGAAAACGAAAATAGCAACATGTGAAACCATTTGGAAAAGAAGACGGCTGGAAACACAACAACTACGCCGAATGTTTCACAGAATGCTTAGAAAATAGGGCGCAGCTGTTGACAGAGATGCTATATTTCAAAAAGCATATATTTTTTTCATTAGTGTGGCGTACTCTGAAGAAATGAAATACTATGTATACAATCAAGGACTTTAAAAACGCCTCACATGATTCAAAGTCCAATATCGCTTAAAGTATTTATGTTATTGCAAAATCATTTTACGTGAGTGTTAATTAATCTTTTCATACGTATAATTCAGCTTAGTTTGTAATAAAATGTTGTCTCATTATTTTCTAGGAATTCTGCAAGCGCACTCATGCACCGTAGGCAAAAGTGTGGGATTTTCAATACAAGCATTGCGAGGCATTATACTCTTAAGGTGCTCATTCATGTATTTGTGAGATGGTGTAGGCATACTAATTCGTCGAATACACTTGTTAATCGTTTTCCATCCTTTTATTTAAGCATCTGCAAGTTTTCAGAATAATAATAATAAATGCTTTATTTTACGAGGAAATTCATTTGACAATTAAATTAAGGGCAATCTTCCATGAGATCCTCAACAATAAACAGTTGAACAAGAACACCAGTACATAAAATGAAAGAAGCATAATGGCAATTTGGCCAATATGACGTCCACAATATCATAATTTTATATATAATTGGGGAATTTCGTAAAAGAGTTTCAGTGAAAGGATGTGCGAAACCGATATGTATGGAATCTACAATAACAGGAAGGCATAAATCAAATTGCTAATCAATTAAATTTATAATTAATCACTATAAATAGTTGGGAGTCCATCAGCACAAAAGTCGCTTATTTTTCATGGTCCATGGCATTTTTTAGTAGAAGTGTTTCAATACCATATTTGAATTGCCCAATACCAGTTGTATATGGTTTGGGTGGATGCCACGCGCAAAACCCTCTGTGAAGGTCATAAATGAGGTCAAAGGTCAATTAAGTGCATATAGCATACATCAACTTGAAATTGCACCATATCTTGGTCAATTCTACAGGTAGAATGGTCAAAATGGTATCAAAATGAAGCTAATGAATTGGTTCATCATTTGCAATGATTGTATGCAAATTATCACATTTGCATGAGGAAGTCAAAAATTTGTAAATTTTCGTTAAAAATCTACCAGTACAGTTGACAAATATATGCCATATCTTCCTTATTTCTATTATTTAAAGATCCGAATTGTACCAAAATCATGTGAAGACATAGGGCTTTCGTTAAATGTATATTTTTATAGATAAATATAATTTAATTCCACCGAGAATAACCGCCAAAGGTGGGTGGGGGTAAATTTAAAACAGAACGTAAAAATCTCAATACAGTCAGAATCAACATTAAACACTCATTAAACATATTCCTTATATCAAAATATGATTTATTCGTGGAAATTGATTTTAACTTACTTAAATATTATGCTATTTAACTCATTTGCATATTTATGAATATTGATAATGTATTGAACATGTATGACAAATAAGGATCTATATCTGAGTGATAAACAAGCAGTGCCTTTTAATATTTATACAAAATGCAACACATATGTCTCATTACACAATATATGTTTGTACATGACATGTAGAACTGTATTGTTTATTCTTATAATCATCGGCAAACCACAGTAATTTCTACCGTTATTATACAAAGTATACCAATTCCAATCAAAGAAAACATGTAGTGCCGTCAACGTAAAATGTCGCCTGGTATATTAACCTCTTAATTAATAAGTTGGTATTTTTTAACGAACTACCGGGTATACGTATGTTCTTTTAGTTGCATGTATAGAGTCGTATTGGAGAACAAGAAAACGTTATTCTTAGCCAATTGCAGTTCATTTCTTTCGTACCCTGACTTGTCCGTACTTTCACAATGTTTATGTTATAGTTAGAACATATTAAGTAAATTTTAATGATTAAAAAGGTCGGAGCGAGCGAAAAATTTTAATGATTAAATTTTCATTTAACCGCGAAAATGCGGCGTTTTCATTGGCTCATAATGTAGGTTATGTTCTAAAAAGCCTTAGTTGATACAGTTTGTTGCTATTTTAATCAGTAGCAATATGTAGTAAGTAACGATGATTAGGACGGTATAGTATGCACATATGAGTAATTTCCTTTTTGAACGTTTCTATTGTGACTTTACAAATCATAAGCTTATCAATAAAGACTACACAACTTGGATTCAAACGAGATAGAAAAAGTCGCCCGATGCGTCGAATTATATCTGGTCCTGATACTAGTATACCCATGCCACAATCAAACGATTATATCTTCCTAATGAGTTAAACTGAAGTCGATACTCGCTAAGTTACTTTCCTTTAGTTTGCGAACAAAGTCAGAGACGTTACTAAGAAAGAACGAACTTGTTGTAAGAGAAAGCTACCACAATGTACAGAAGACAACGAAAAGACGCAAAGTTTGCCAAATGTCATCAAAAGATGCGAGGGTCATTTTATGCTTTGGGTGCTTCAAGCAAAGGATGCCTTACTTATTTATTATTCAGTTCTCTTCATTGATTCCGTTTTTCCTCAGGTTCGGTTTCTACTGTTCTTCGCCTTGCAGTTTTCAGTCTTGTTCTCGGTCTCTTAATGCCACGAGGTATCAATTGAGACGCTTGAAGCATATACATTTCCCACTGCGTATGTCTTTGTCTAGGGGATGAACTCCCAATATGGATTTGGGAGGCATCGTAAACAGGTTGCTCGTGGTCTAGGGGAAGTATATGGGAGGCCATCAGACAAGTTGTGACATCAGGAGGAATCATGATGATCAATGAGTATCGGGGTGCATTGCAAAAACTCTCGATGTGCTCGAGACGTTATGCGTCAATTCCTCTTCCTCGGGGATGTACTTCCGATGGATTTAAGAGCTTAGCAGGCGTCTATGATCCCATTTATCTCAGAGAAGGCATCCGGTGTCTCGGGTAAGCTTCATGAATGTTTTGGGAATCTGGAGACATCTTGTGAAATCGCGAGTACATGTACATACGTCAGGGAAATTCAATGCATGCATATTTTTACCCGATGTATTCGCGCTGTCATGTCGGGAATAAGCCGGGAAGGCATCCCAGAAGCGCATCAGAGACTCGGGAATACCAGTTACCATGTTAACTTATGCGCTAGGCATTCCAGTGATATTTGGGACACATTCTCGGTCTCGGGATTACAATTTTGAATGGAAACTTCGGGTATGTCATGAGACGTTTTGGGTCATCGTGAGTAATCGGGTTGGGATATCGGTAGACATCGGATGACTCCCGAGTTGTCCTGAAATTATACGTTTGTCCAACTGCCTCGATGATTTACTCCCGATGGAAATTAGGGACTTCGGGATGTGTTGGGATCAGGTTCTGCAAGAAAATCGGTAGTATCGAGAGACATAGACAAATGTGTAATTCCTTATCTCTGATAAGTTTGCATCGTGTACCTTGGCATAGCCCCGATATATGTTCTGGGGAATTGTCCCAGTTACCGGAAGCCTACGTCTGATAATAGTTGAATGAGACAGGTAGAATTTGTCAAGATATATCTATGTTAAAAATATTTGGGCCAAAATATTTTTCAGATTTGTCGTAGGTAGCCGTTGTGGAAATTTCATGTTAGCTTAAATTTGCTTGATATATTCGCAGATTCGCAACTTTGTTGTTTGGTTGTACTGTTTAGATTTTCCAAATCTGACGTAATCTATATAATGTTGCTCAAAAAAGGTTCGCTATGTTTGTCTATTAAGTGTAATAATGTTGTCAACCTGATCAATGTATAAGTCTTCAGCAAAGGTCTGAAGTATGACTTGTGTCTCTCTGGTGTTGATTTGTAGTCAAACCTAGTTTGCATACTTGCTAAAGAAGAGTATGAAGGGTATTAAAATAATTATCGGATGGCATGATATAGATGTTTATAGAATCACCATCTGGGACATTCAAATATTCAAGTCTGAATGAAAGTTGTGCCATCAAAGAAAACCAAACTGTGTACTGTACATATATATCCCAGAACATGTCCCAAAACGACTACCGTATCATTGTTGGGTTTCTCTCTTTGACGGGATGTGAAACTATTATTCTGCTTGAAAAGATATGAACTTCTGTTGGATATTAGAAGAGACGTACATTCAGATGAGACAGAGAGTTGTACAAACTTGTTAATGACTCCTGTTTGTTAAAGCTCTCTAAAAGAAGGCTTGAAATCCTTCCGCCAAGAAGTTAAAAAAAAGTTAAGTTACAAATATTCGAGGGCTGCTTTCAGCAGTTCAGCTGTTCAGCCACCCTTTGACATTTTAACTTCCCTGGTCATTGGGCCACCTAAGGAACCCTGTGTTCGAGTTTCCCTGGGGAGACTACTTCTCTCCTGGTGAGTGTGCAGCCAACATCTATCAGCGGCGCCCAGAACTATCGAACGTGTATAGACATCGCCCTTACAGGCATCAATTCACACCTTGGTTGAGTGGAGCATGTGGGTTATTCTTGCTCAGAGAAATTTGAGCAGTGGTCGAGACGGGGATTGAACACGGGACCTTTCGACCCGAAGCGCGCCTCCCTACCTCTAGGTCACTGCTCCCCCAGTGATGTGAAGTGATGCGCTCGAACTGCACACCGCAAGAGCAAACTACCAACCAGGCACTTGTTTACGAATACAAGCCGCGATGCATCCATAATGAATACAGAAATCAAGAAGTGATCTACTAATTCTTCATACTACTTGCATTGAACTGAGAAGGTGTTTGTAAATCCACGTGCTAATATATCCACAGTAAATGTTCACAATCATTCTTAAACTAAACAGCGACATTGTAACTTGTCTTATCTGTACATATATACACTATTGTTTCATGAATGATTTGTGGCGTTTTCTGTATAGATTCATAGTTTAAAATTGCCAAGAACGTTATTGTCTTAAGCACTTAAGGGGGTATATGCACCTTGTGTTTAATGATCAAAGCTCCCACGGACGGGCATTGGTACCTGCTGTTTCTCGGTACTCTGTAGATGTTATATAACGAAAGGCATGCTTTAACAATATATTCATTCTAATTTAAACAAGACATGAATTAAAATATCAATATGGTGCTGTATGGAAATATAATATAATGTAACAGTATTCATGCTTTAAAATGAACCATTTCCCACCTATTTTGAGCTTTTACAAAGGAACAAGTAAAAGTGTATGAACAATTTGCAATATCATTTTGATTATCATCATCTTTTTTATATTCCTAAAGCATAAATTGAACCTAGTTTTATGTTTGTTCTTATTTATCATACTAAACTCGAAAATAATAATTGCAGCTCACGTGTATGCCTACGTTTAGGTAGCTCATTCCTCCTTAAACGAATGTTGACATATTTTAAATGAATTGGTACATTTCAAAACCAATATAATAGTTGTTACTTGTAATCCCATTTAAATCAATGCAAACACAATATTACTTATTTATAATACTGTTGACGCTATTATGTTAGTTTGGGTTCATGTGTCATTTTAACCCCCACCCACTTTAAGCAAACGTGTGCCCTTAAATCATTGAGAAGGTAAATGTCAAGTTAACATATCAATAGCTTAGTATCTCACCATTAAATAAGAATCATTTAGGGTTTCAAATAGCAAAAATGACGACATTATAACAAATAGATGGTTCACACACGTCGAATTTTTATGAAAATATTGCTAATTTTAGGTGTTCTCATCAATATTTATGAGTATACAAAAGCATGAATTAATAAAAAGTTACTTTTATTAATAGCCCAGTGCATTAGCTTCATTTTGATACCATTTGTAAAATTTTTGACCGAAAACTGACAGAGATATAATGATATTTCGAGGGAGATATATAAAAACTGCACTCATTTGACCTTTGACCTAATTCTGAGAAAACGAGGCAAAATCACGGATGGCATCCGGCCGGCCGTTTCAGATTGCACACATATCAAAGATAACATATAGCATGGATGCCACATTCTACTCTCCGATGCCATGGCTCGTCATATTTTCTCCGTATGGACTCCCGACTAAAAGCTTAATTAGATATAGGGACATCATAAGAGCCAACATATCATATAACAACATGTAAATTAAAACAATGACATTTATAAAAGCATGATACGGAACTGAAACGTAAAACACACTGCATGTCATTCTGCAGCCATATATATATATATGGCTATACATGTGTATTGAAGTAATGATTATGACTAGCCAGTCATTAGATATTTAAGTAGCAGAAACATGGGGTGTTTCAAAATAAGACGGCTTCACCCAGCGTAGATATAATGTTTTAAACTGTTGAATAGATGAAGAATTTTTGATATTATGAGGAATAGAATTCCATATTGAGGTACCAGAGAAAGCAAAAGTGTGGCGAAATAACTCGGAATTGGGTTTAGGACTATATAATTGGTATGTAGAAGATGAGCGTAACAGTCGTGAATGAGTATCTGCAGTAAATTTAAAGATTTAAGATAGTCTGGTGCATCACCTCTGAGAGTTTTGTACATTTGAATAGCTTTCTGATAAATAACGCGTTCATGAAATGTCATCCATTTGAGTTTTGTAAATAGAATACTTGAAGGAGTTGAATAATCACAATCAAGAAATACTCTAGCTGCTCTTTTCTGAAATTTTATAAGTTTATCTTCAAGACTGCTGGTACAATTTCCCCATACAACACAGCAAATTATTTACTTCTAGATAAGAGGTGCAAATAGGAATTACATTTCTTTATCACATTATTGATATGGTCTGCCCAAGATAGGCTATCATTTATTGTGATACCTAATAACTTTGCTGTTGGAGTAAATTCAATAGAATTATCATGAAAAGGAATGTTGAGATTGGATCCAACAATATGATGTTTATTACGTTTACTTGTTATAAATAAAGACTTGGATTTTTCAGAATAAATGGCCATTTGATTTAGTTTACACTATTGATCAGCATGCAATAAATCTCTAGTAAGTGAAAAAACAACATCATCTAATGTCTTGCTGTGGGTTGATAATGTGGTATCGTCAGCAAATATGTCAGCAATGGAATGTAAAAGAGAAAGAGACAAGTCATAATAAATATTAAAAATAATAATGGACCGAGAACTGAGCCCTGTGGAACACCTGCTAAAACTTTGCCAGGACAAGAATATTTGACAGATATAAATGTTTTTTGAGTTCTTGAATTGATCTAGGACTTAAACCAATTTAGTGTTGTAAAATGCATACCATATAGTGACAGCTTTTGTAATAAAATATCATGGTTTACCAAGTCAAATGATGTACTTAAATCAATGAACAATGTTCAACTATTTCATTATTATCAATAGCTGATATCCAGTCATCAAACATTTTAATTAAAGTTGTTTGACAAGAGTGATTTTTACGGAATCTTGATTGTCTGTCATACAGAAGTTTGTCGTCAGAAAGATAAGACTTTAAGCACTTGCTAACGTGTCTTTCAAGTATTAAGGAAATAATTGGTAAAATGGAAATAGGTCTTTAATTATTTTTATCATGTCTATCACCCTTCTTGAAGATTGGAATGACTTTTGCTGTTTTGAATGCGAATGGGAATTTGCTTGATTTTATACTATAATTAAATACAGATGTTAAAGCTGGTGCTATCACTGAAGCTGATAATTTTTGATATTTGGCATTGATATTATCAGTACCTGTCGATTTAGTGGGATCAAGGGATTTTAATTGGGTTTCAACAAAGTTACTAGTCAATAGTGGAATAATTATGGTAAATTTATCAGAATTCACTAACTTAGATTTGTTCAAGGTTTTTAATAAATCGGGAGGTTTGTATTTAACAACAGGAACAGTTTTATGAATGTTACAAAAATGGTCATTAAATAAATGTGCAACTGAAGTTGGATCTGATATAAAATTTCCCTCAACATTATGAAGACATGTAGTTTGAGTTTTGGTACTTTCCAAACCAGACAACTCTCGGAGACCTTTCCATAACAGTTTTGGATTGTGTTTATTTGAGTTTATTTGGTCATTATAATGATTATAATTTGCCCTGTGGACGAGTGATTTTACTTTTGATCTGAACAATTTGTAATTACATATGTCTTGTTTTTTATGATAGTAATTTCTTTGTCTAATAGCAAGAAGTATATCAGAGTTGAACCAGTCTGGTTGAGTTAATTTCTTTACCCTTTTATGTCTGAGAGGAGCATGCTGTTGTAAAACCGACCCAAACAGTTCTATAAATAAATCAGCACATTCATCAGGATCATCAACATTATTTAATGTAAACCAGGCTTGTGTGGTTAGATCATTGAGAATACAGGTTTACTTTTAAACACGCTCTAAACTACCGCATTTGAACATGTTAAAAAGGATAGGATGTTGAATTTGCCAATTTTAGTAATAAAACTTAAAACTTGATGATTTTGAATGTCTGTGAAATGCGTGGACGTTCTTTTGTAATTGACTTTATTCACGCTTGTTTCAAACAAATAAACAGGTTATTGTTCAATTTGAATACACGTAGAAACTATTGTGAAAATCTTATATGTGACAGAAGGTTCATTTTAGGACTTCGTAGACGAATGTGATTCCGCATATTAGGATAAATTTCACATCTAGTCGGTATTGAAAATGCCACATTTTTGCCTAGGATGAGTGCACTTGCTGGATTCCAAGAAAAAAACGAGAGAACAATTTATTACAAACTAAACTGAAAGTTTACACATTGGAAAGATCAATTAATACAAATGTAAAATGATTATGACAATACATAAATACCCTAAGCGATATTGGACATTAAATCAGGTGAGGCGTTTTTAAAGTCCTTGAGTGTAAATGTATACAACTTTTCGAATTCAAGGAAATGTTGATAAAGTTCGTCTTGGATTTGATACCTTTAGTGAAATCAGGGTCACGTGATATTGCTACATTGATTAAGCAACCACAAACATGACAGAACATTGCACACGACGTTGCCATACTGAACACCTTGGCTTTCAGGAGTGGCAATAACACGATGTCACGTTAACAACAAAGAGTACGTTCAACGTGATCAAATGTTATGCTGATGAGCTGAATGGGAACGCCATTGCTACCTTCATATGACCATTGTCGATTTGTGTTGTTCAGTTAGCAGTATGTTGCACTTAACATAAATCTAATTTTACTGGACATAAAGATGTAACTACTGCACATAATGACGAATTAGTCCAAGAGCTGAGGGCCATTTATTTACAATTCTTGTCCAAATCTATAATTGGTATGAATTGAAAGCATATAGTGTCCAGTTTACGAAAATCCATTTCTTACAAAAATTTGCTGTCACAACGCTGAGAAATCCAAGATGGCTGCCAAGATGGCCGCCAAATTTTCAAATTTCACTCCTGTGACACAATATACATACTATAAGTACCAATTCTGTCTTATAACATGTTTTATGTGATTTTGTTATAGGAAACATGTTGAAATACACAAATCAAGCTCAAATCATGATGTTTTTAAATTGAATATTTGAAAATCATGCTTTTATGACGAAAAAATGACTAAAAATCGGTAAAATATGTCATATCGTTTACTATAGTTAATATACTTGGTGTATTTTAGGCCAATTAACTATCCCAAATAGTTCTTGTGGTAGTTATATAGATCTAACAACATCATATTCATTCTACTGTGGTATTATGGTGAGATTTTGACGCATAATTTGTATTAAGGTGGGTGGGGTAATAATTTAACCCAAAAAATGAAATAAGTTTGCCATTCAAAAATTGTTATTTTTAATGGGATATTTTATTTGCGTAATATATAACTGTAATATTAATATTATTGTGTGTCTTTATGGATGTTTTATTTCAATTGTAAGATATTGAAATATTGCTTTCAAATATTAGAATGGGGGTAAATAACCGCTGACAATGACGAAATATATGGCCAATAATATTTTTGTTCATAGACTTATGGATACCAGAGACTATAGATAACATTGTGTCTGTGGATACTGAATAAGTTTGAACGTGTCAATGACACAAGTACATGTATCTACAATATGCAGAATGATGACTTTACCAAGCTTGGTAAGGCTACGGTCATTGTTCTAGTGGCCAACGCGTCAAAATTGTTTAGAAATACATGTAATGGGTTGCATGTTGTTCTTGTTTTTATGCAATTTATAATAACATACATGTATGTAACTATGTATATATCTTGATTCTTACTTTATATCTGATCAGGCTGTATAAAGGAATTACAAATAAATAGCTCAAAAACGATAGAATTAACCAATAGAAAAAATAGTCACTAAAAAGTGGTTGGGCTCATTCAGTAAACCAGTGAGCTGAGCTATACTGGTTCCATTAATAGCACTTGATTAGTTTAATATTTGTAACTAAATACAAATATAATGTATGTGTAACTCATATATTTGTATTTCATCGCATTCCATGATATTATTATAATTGTATTACATGAGCAGTTTTAAGTAATTGTTCTTTGACATGGGATGGCTGAGAAATGGCTGTGTCAAGCAGTGTAAGGCACGCCATTGATCTAGAAAAGGCTGTATGCGGCAGTGGTGGGTGATACCTGGTGGAACCAACAATAGGTGATTAAGCAACGTTAGATAGAGCCCATAGAGCCTGGAAAGGCTTTACACAGCAGTGCAAGGTACCTTATAGAGCCAAAAAATGATGTATCCGGTATTGGTAGGTACATCATAGAACCAGAAATGAAGTACCGGGCAGTGGTGTATGCACAATAGAGAGGAAGAAAATGATCTTTCTGCCAGTGATAGGTACCCCTGTAAGCCAGAAACGGCTATATCCAGCTGTTGTAGGTACATAGGAAACCCAGAATCGGCTGTATCCGACTGAATTTGGTACCACAGAAACCCGGCAATGGCCTTATCAGACTGTGGTCGGTACCTCGAAACCCGAAAATGGCTGTATCTCACTGTGGTAGGTACCTCGGAAACCCAGATATGTCTGATACATGCTGTGGTAGGTACCTTAGAAACCCAGATATGGCTGATACATGCTGTGGTAGGTACCTTAGAAACTCAGATATGGCTGTTTCATGCGGTGGTAGGTACTTCAGAAACTCAGATATGGCTGTTTCATGCTGTGGTAGGTACCTCAGAAACCGAGATATGGCTGATATATGCTGTGGTAGGTACCTTAGAAACCCAGATATGGCTGTTTCATGCGGTGGTTGGTACCTTAGATACTCAGATATGGATGTTTCATGCGGTGGTAGGTACTTCAGAAACTCAGATATGGCTGTTTCATGCTCTGTTAAGTACCTCAGAAACCCAGATATGGCTGATACATGCTGTTGTAGGTACCTCAGAAACTCAGATATGGCTGATATATGCTGTGGTAGGCACCTCAGAAACCCAGATATGGCTGATACATGCTGTGGTAGGTACCTCAGAAACACAGATATGTCTTATACATGCGGTGGTAGGTACCTCAGAAACCCACAAACGGCTGTTTCATGCTGTTGTAGGTACCTTAGAAACCCAAATATGGCTGTTTCATGCTGTGTTAAGAACCTCAGAAACCCAGATTTGGCTGATACATGCTGTGGTAGGTACCTCAGAAACCCAAATATGGCTGATATATGCAGTGGTAGGTACCTCAGGAACCCAGATATGGCTGTTTCTGCTGTGGTATGTACCCCGGGAACCCAGATATGGCGGGTTCATGCTGTAGTAGGTACCCCAGGAACCCAGATATTGCTGTTTCATGCTGTGGTAGGTACCCCAGGAACCCAAATATGGCTGATACATGCTGTTGTAGGTACCTCAGAAACCCAGATATGGCTGATACATGCTGTGGTAGGTACCTCAGAAACACAGAAACGGCTATTTCATGCGGTTGTAGGTACATCAGAAACCTGAGATATTGCTGTATCTGGCTGTGGTAGGTATCTCAGAAACCCAGAAATGGCTATATCCTGCTGTTGTAGGTACCTCAGAAACCCAGATATGGATATATCCTGCTGTGGTAGGTACCTCAGAAACCCAGATATGGCTATATCCTGCTGTGGTAGGTACCTCAGAAACCCAGATATGGCTATATCCTGCTGTGGTAGGTACCTCAGAAACCCAGATATGGCTATATCCTGCTGTGGTAGGTACCTCAGAAACCCAGATATGGATATATCCTGCTGTGGTAGGTACCTCAGAAACCCTGATATGGATATATCCTGCTGTGGTTGGTACCTCAGAAACCCAGATATGGATATATCCTGCTGTGGTAGGTACCTCAGAAACCCAGATATGGCTATATCCTGCTGTGGTAGGTACCTCAGAAACCCAGATATGGCTATATCCTGCTGTGGTAGGTACCTCAGAAACCCAGATATGACTGATACATGCTGTGGTAGGTACCTCAGAAACCCAGATATGACTATATCCTGCTGTGGTAGGTACCTCAGAAACCCAGATATGACTGATACATGCTGTGGTAGGTACCTCAGAAACCCAGATATGGCTATATCCTGCTGTGGTAGGTACCTCAGAAACCCAGATATGGCTATATCCTGCTGTGGTAGGTACCTCAGAAACCCAGATATGACTGATACATGCTGTGGTAGGTACCTCAGAAACCCAGATATGACTATATCCTGCTGTGGTAGGTACCTCAGAAACCCAGATATGACTGATACATGCTGTGGTAGGTACCTCAGAAACCCAGATATGTCTGATACATGCTGTGGTAGGTACCTCAGAAACCCAGATATGGCTATATCCTGTTGTGGTAGGTACCTCAGAAACCCAGATATGACTGATACATGCTGTGGTACGAACCTCAGAAACCCAGATATGGATGTTACATGTTGTGGTAGCGACTCAGAAATCCAGATATGGCCGTTTCATGCTGTAGTAGGTACCTCAAAAACCTAGAAATTGCTGCATCCGGCTGTGGTAGGTACCTAAGAGAGCAATATTTGACTGTACCGGGCACTATTAGGTACCTCAGCGAGCCAGAAATAAGCGTACTAGGCGGGGTAAAAGGTTTTGCTCAGTAGTGTTAGGTTCCTCATTGGGCCAGAAATGGTATGACTTCAAATTGATAGGAACCTTGTAGAGTCTGAAAAGGCTGTATCCCACTGCTGTAGGTACACAAAAAGCTAGAAATTGCTATACCGGTCCGTGTGGCTGTACCTGGCATTGAAAGCTATCTCAGATAGCCAGTTATGAATATAACTGTTTAGGTACCTCAGAGTCAGATATGGCTGTCTCCAGCTGTGTAAGGTACCTAGGAGATCCAGAAATAGCTGTACCTGGTAGTGGTATGTACCACAGCCAGCTAGGAATGACGGCAAGTACATTGTACTACATAGACGCTGTCCAAAGAACCTCATAGAGGCATAAATACAGAGCCCGGCATTTGTTGGTATACCTCATAGAGCCGGAAATATGTGTACTGAACTCAAAACAACCAGAATAAGTGCTGAGATACCTCAATACAGCATAACATAATTTGTATACTAGGCAGTGATAGGTACAAAAGGGGAAAACTGTAGCATACCCACTATTTTAAACGATTTTAACATTTGACTATAGAAATGGCAATTTTGGAGGCCATCTTAGATTCTAGGGAGGCACATGCATGGTCGCTTAATTAAAAAAACAATGTAATAAAGTAAGCTTATGCAACAGCCGATTGTTTCCTGGCAAAACCCGCTATTAGTATCTTTTGCGCGCATGGGGCATTCAGTATTGGAAAAATCTTATTAGGTCCACATTTTTCGTATTTTACCCCCCCCCCCCCTCCTATTTGGAAAAAAACATTTCTATACACTATAATTGAAATAAATCATGCATATAGATACAGAAATAATCTTAATATTACAGTTATATGTTACTAAAATAAAATTTCCTATTTAAAATGATATTTTTCAATGGCAAACTAAATTTCATTTTTGGGGTTAAATTATTACCCCACCCACCTTAATACAAATTATGCGTCAACATCTCACAACCACACCACAGTAGAGTGAATGTGATGTTGTAAGAACTGTATAACTATCATTAGAACTATTTGGGATAGTTATTTGGCCAAAAATACAACAAGCATATTAACTGTCATAAACAATATGACATATTTTACCAATTTTTTGTCATTTTTTCGTCATAAAAGCATGATTTTCAAATATTCAATTTAAAAACATCATGTTTTGAGCTTGGTTTGAGTATTTCAACATGTTTCTTATAAAAATAACACATAAAACATGATATAGGACAGGATTGGTACTTACAGCATTTATATTATGTCACAGGAGTGAAATTTGAAAATTTGGCGGCCATCTTGGCGGCCATCTTGGATTTCTCAGCGTTGTGACAGCAGATTTTTGTAAGAAATGGATTTTCGTAAACTGGACACTATATGCTTTCTATTCATACCAATTATAGATTTGGACAAGAATTGTAAATAAATGGCCCTCAGCTCTTGGACTAAATGTATTAAACGTAAAGACAGTTTGACAGAACGTACTGATGAATGTACACATGGACAATTATTGTTATTTGAAGGCAGCAATGGCGTTCCATAGTAAACCCAAAATGGGTTTTTCGAAAAGCATTTCCTGAATAGAGACGCGAGCCGTTTTCTTCTGATGAGCACTCACATTTCCATAGAGGTGTTTTTGTTTTACAAGGTTGATAGATCTTTGAGAACTATCACATCGTATCGGATTCATTTAGATTTGAATCTGAAGATGTAAAATACGTTGATTTTTAGAAAGAATCACAAGACAGACGCTCAATTTACTGGGTGTATTCATGAAGCACATGTGCTCGGCATGTGGATATGACCCTATGACCCCTTTACAACTAATGAACATGTACATAGCATTTGCAACAAATTTTTTTGATGTCTATAATTCTGAACAAGGTCGGTCACTCAGCTAAACATTATTAATATAGATTATAGGTCACGATTATTTATAATATAAAAAAAGTCTGATCGAGTGCCAGTGCTTAATTTGTTTTAACTCGGTCGAAATATACATGCGGTAGTGTGAACGTCCATTTCGTATTACATTACTTACCGATTTTCATTAACTCATGTATTAAGAACCAATTCTAACCACAGGTAACTGTATCATAACCATTTCTAAACACAGGTAACTGTATCATAACCATTTATAACCACAGGTAACTGTATCATAACCATTTATAACCACAGGTAACTGTATCATAACCATTTATAACCACAGGTAACTGTATCATAACCATTTATAACCACAGGTAACTGTATCATAACCATTTCTAACCACAGGTAACTGTATCATAACCATTTCTAACCACAGCTAACTGTATCATAACCATTTATAACCACAGGTAACTGTATCATAACCAGTTCTAACCACAGGTAACTGTATCACAACCATTTCTAAACACAGGTAGCTGTATCATAACCAGTTCTAACCACAGGTAACTGTATCATAACCATTTATAACCACAGGTAACTGTATCATAACCAGTTCTAACCACAGCTAACTGTATCATAACCAGTTCTAACCACAGCTAACTGTATCATAACCAGTTCTAACCACAGCTAACTGTACCATAACCATTTCTAAACACCGGTAACTGTATCATAACCAGTTCTAACCACAGCTAACTGTATCATTGATAAAAGGTAAACAATGGTTTATTATGAAATTAATGTTATCTTAGAAAGGTGCATTTGTACTGGTAAGATTTTATAAGGTATCAAAAACAAGAATTGGTTTCGATATCTTCTCAAAGTAATAACATTTACATACAACAGTGTTAGATCTACCTCTATACAAAATCCCATCGGAATTAATCAACTAGTTAAAAAGTTACGCCATGAAATGTATATCACGGTGTCAAGTCAGTCACTAAGGTGCAATCAATAAAAACGACAGTGCTATTTTTAACAAAAACAAATAAGTGATTTACGGCCGTTGGGTTTAGTTTCTTATTTATGGACGGATTTTTAAAATATTGGTATCAAATTAAAGGCGAAGCTCTCTTATTTCTTGATATTTAAAAATATTAAACATAACACCAGTATTAATGAAATGTTTATTAAAACAAAATACACCTCATGGACTGGTCAATTTTGCGTGTTATGAACATAAATTTTATACAATAATTTTTTATCACTGATACAGTTACCTGTGGTTTTAACTAGCTCCCAATCGACTGTGTAAGAGAGTTCTTATTTTAGCTTTTGATATGTTTTAGATTGATTGCGAAACAAGTACTCCAACTTATATTAACACTCTCAACACCTCATTCCTGATGGTTTCAATATTTTCTATTGCAGGAATCCGAACCCGGCTGACAGTAGTTCTTCAAAACAGCTGCCTTTGTGGCCAAGGTTCACCTTAGATACGCAGGAATATTTAGAAATAAGCTTCAATATGACGCCACAGTCAGTAAACAGACATCTCGCGGCGGCAAATGTTGCATTTTGGGATAGCCTAGTTCCGGAATTGGAGAAGAATTACAGCAGTGTTGCCGCTTCGTTAACTTCATCAGGTGTATGGTTATTTAACTGTGTTATATTCCTTTGGATTGTAAGAGTGTTTTTAATAGAATGAAGATTGACTTTAATTATATGTAGTGTGAATGTTGCCGTGATGTCATGAGTAATGTGAGTGTTGCTGTTATGTGACGTAAGGTGAGACAATTGTAGCTATGAAGTACAAGAGTAGCCGCCATGTAATGTGCTTGTTGCTGCTATGCGGTGTAACTCTTGCCGCTATGCGGTGTAACTGTTGCCGCTATGTATGTGGTGTGACTGTTGCCGCTATGTGATGTAACTGTTGCCGCTATGTTGTGTAACTGTTGCCGCTATGTGAGGTATTACTGTTGCCGCTATGTGGTTTGACTGCTGTCGCTATGTGGTGTTATTGTTGCCGATATGTGGTGTAATTGTTGCCGCTATGTGGTGTAACTGTTGCCGCTATGTGGTGTAACTGTTGCCGCTATGTGGTGTAACTGTTGCCGCTATGTGGTGTAACTGTTGCCGCTAGGTGATGTTACTGTTGCCGCTATGTGGTGTAACTGTTGCCGCTATGTGGTGTAACTGTTGCCGCTATGTGGTGTAACTGTTGTCGCTATGTGATGTAACTGTTGTCGCTATGTGGTGTAACTGTTGCCGCTATGTGGTGTAACTGTTGCCGCAATGTGGTGTAACTGTTGCCGCTATGTGAGGTAACTGTTGCCGCTATGCGGTATTACTGTTGCCGATATGTGGTGTAACTGTTGCCGATATGTGGTGTAACTGTTGCCGATATGTGGTGTTACTGTTGTCGCAATGTGGTGGTGTAACTGTTGCCGCTATGTCGTGTAACTGTTGCCGCTATGTGGTTTAATAGTTGCCACAATGTGGTATGACTTTTGCCGCTATGTAAGTTATGACTGTTGCCGCTATGTAAGTTATGACTGTTGCCGCTATGTGAGGTATGACTGTTGCCGATATGTGAGGTATGACTGTTGCCGATATGTGAGGTATGACTGTTGCCGATATGTGAGGTATGACTGTTGCCGCTATGTGAGGTATGACTGTTGCCGATATGTGAGGTATGACTGTTGCCGCTATGTAAGTTATGACTGTTGCCGCTATGTGAGGTATGACTGTTGCCGATATGTGAGGTATGACTGTTGCCGATATGTGAGGTATGACTGTTGCCGTTATGTAAGTTATGACTGTTGCCGCCATGTGAGGTATGACTGTTGCCGCTATGTAAGTTATGACTGTTGCCGCTATGTGAGGTATGACTGTTGCCGCTATGTGAGGTATGACTGTTGCCGATATGTGAGGTATGACAGTTGCCGCTATGTGAGGTATGACTGTTGCCGCTATGTGAGGTATGACTTTTGCCGCTATGTGGGGTATGACTGTTGCCGATATATGTTGTGCATGTTGCTGATATGTGGTGTAACGGTTGTCTGCTATGTGGTATGACTATGTTGTGCGACCGTTGCTCTCTTTATGGTTGTACAGCGGTTGATGTGTCGTGAATGTTGTCACAATGTTAACAGACCGTTGTCCGATATTAGGTGTAACTGTTAAGGTATTTAGGTGTGACTGTTGCCGCTATTAGGTGTGACTGTTGCCGCTATCAGGAGTGACTGTTGCCGCTACCAGGAGTGACTTTTGCCGCTTTGTGACCTGACGGACGGCCTTACGTGGTGTGACTGTTTCCTAATCATTGTTATTTGTATGTTCATGTCTGCCTGATCACTGTTAATGTACACAAGTGTATGAGTTTATACGTGATAGAGTGACATACTAGGGTGTTTTGAGCATAGATTGTACCATGCAGATCTGAAATATGGATAGAATGCCAAACAATTTATCGACAAATAATCAATTGACAGGGGTTAACCAAATCCTGAAATTTGATTAAATTTGTCATGTGATTTCGTTATTAACACGTACATGTAGTTACAATTATGTTATACAAATGTGTAACATTTTACTGATAGACCATAGGTGATAAATGGAGTAATAAGTAGTATTATAAAGGTTTATATAATGTCGCATTGTACCGGTAGTGTACTTCGTCATAACACAAAAAATAAAATATTGTTCCAAACGTTTAGCTATACTTTTTTATAAGAAAAGCGCATCAAAATCGGTGGAATACTAAGCGAGAAAAAACATTTTGTTACATACGTTGACCATTTGCAAATTTTCTCACATTTTTCTAGGTCTACAGGCAACGCAGTCACCTAAAATATTGCCAAAATGAGAGTATTTTTTAATTCTTAAGGCATTATGTGAACAAAAACTGGACAATAATGGTACTGTAATAATGGTTACTCTCCTGTAATAATGGTTACTCTCCTGTAATAATGGTTACTCTCCTGTAATAATGGTTACTCTCGTGTGATAATGGTTACTCTCGTGTGATAATGGTTACTCTCCTGTAATAATGGTTACTCTCCTGTAATAATGGTTAATCTCGTGTAATATTGGTTACTCTCCTGTAATAATGGTTACTCTCCTGTAATATTGGTTACTCTCCTGTAATATTGGTTACTCTCGTGTGATAATGGTTACTCTCCTGTAATAATGGTTACTCTCGTGTGATAATGGTTACTCTCGTGTGATAATGGTTACTCTCCTGTAATATTGGTTACTCTCCTGTAATAATGGTTACTCTCCTGTAATAATGGTTACTCTCCTATCAACATAAACAATACGTAGATTAATGAAACAATAAACAGAGTTTAAGATGTTTTGAGATTCGGGAAAACTATGTGGAATGTTCGAGTTACGTCCCTTGAGTATTTGCTAATTTATTTTAGGTCGATTGGGAAACAAGTATTTTCTAGCTTATATTAATCACGATCGACGCTTCATTCCTGATGTTATCAATCGCCACGAGGGTGTGAGAGAAGAGAAGCCAGATTCCCATTTATGCTGAGCGTCAAGCAAGGGAATTACTGATACCATTTTTAGTTCGAATTTGGAATGATGACGCGGCCTGGGACCGAACACGGACTCGACGCGGACGCTGTACCACTAGGCTATGGCGGAGGCGTTATATGAAAGTTGAAGTTTAGTTTGGAAAATGCCAGTAATGTAATATCATTAGCAGTATTTGTATGAATCTATCAGTTTTGTACCCATAATGTTTAACAATGCTTATTTTGGCATTAAGTCGGTGTAAATCAATATACATTGCATTATGTATGCCAACAACTAAAGGTAGTATAGCTCAGAGAATTTGTCATGATCCTGGCCTTTATGCGTGAATATATAACAAGGTAATTGCGTTGAATATATAAATTTCCGCGAGTAAATCGTGCAATATCGGTTCTTTAGATTTGTTTTGGTATTACACCTCGAGGGTCTTCGTGATACTCTCCGCTTATGAAAACATACAGCCGGGGTTATAATTATAGACAATATATCAGTTGTTAAATTATGCTATTTAAAGGTCGAGAGTCGTGTCAAATTCTCTGCACTAAGTATCTATTGGCTTTCAATGGTCAACTGAGTTGTCGTATAATAAGGTCAATTTACACAGAGAAAATCGAAACCAACTAGTGTGAAGTTTCTGTTGAATGTTAGTATAGTAATGAAGTAAAAGCCGTTTATCATGTGGTCATTAAGAGGTAACACAATGTGGGCAACAGTTTTGATACCTATACATTCATGTACATGCATAATTGTGTTGGTATGTATTGAAACTGTAGTTGATATATATATTACTTCACTAAAACAACTGTCATGTCTACCATCTGAAACAAATTTTATGACATGTTTTTCATTATATATCCATTCAGCTGATATTTGTAAATATTCAATAGATTTATTGATGCCAGTTTATGTTGTTTCAATGTTTTACTGTCGAGGGCCTTATGGCAGATTGACAATTATGTCAAGTAAGCTCCATCCTTAAATAAAGTCTTTATTATCATTATTTCCACGT
Organism: Spisula solida; assembly: GCA_947247005.1. NCBI lineage: Eukaryota > Metazoa > Mollusca > Bivalvia > Venerida > Mactridae > Spisula > Spisula solida. The sequence continues at coordinate 18,205,067 of OX365946.1, forward strand.
TCATTTGGTAAACAATGAGGTCGTTTGTCAATAGAGAGGTGGCGATGCGAACGTGTACGACTACGTGTTACCGGAACATGTATACGTACACGTTGCAATTAAAATTGGCTTGCGAAATACAACGTGTGCTTGTAACATCACATGACAGTTGTAGCATGATTTCTTCGAGAATCCGGATAATGAGTGTTTATATCAATTCAATGAAACCAAGTTTCCCGTGCATACGCATACCTGTGTGACATAGTACACATTATATTTTCGTCTGTCACACGTCGGTTACTTGTAGAAACTACACATACCTGGATGACAAAATACTCAAAAGCAGTATTGAAGTACACGTACACGTTACACGTTGACTTTCGCAACCTCTCTAATGTATCAACCCCGTGTGGCGACTGTAAAATGTCTCTCCATAGTGTCATACATTCATTTCTATGTAGTTCTCATATGCAATTACCTCCCTTTAATGGCTGGTCGGTGTATGTGTTTGGTTTGTGTGGCTAGGCGACGCCGCCGTTTCTGTACATGGCTTCGAGATGGCTGTGCATGTACCTAATTTAATTTATAGAAATGCTATTAAAATGTGTCTTTAGCATTTTTTTATGTAAGTCGGGAGTTATAGTATTGAACTATTTGTGAATAATGCCCTTGTACCATTGGTATGTCACGGCTCGGGATTGAGTCCAAAACATCTATTCTCTGAACTAGTTATTTGTTTTGTTGTCAGATTTATACAAATACAGTAAAATATTTATAGACTATAAAGATTTTTTCACTTTATATCCACCCGCATATTCGAATATTGAAAGTACGAATATTCCGACCCTTGTAAAAAATATAAAATATAAATCTCAACATTTTGACCTCCTTTCTGTTGTACAAATATTGCCCCCCCCCTAGCTGTCTCCACATTTAGACCTCCTTTCTGTTGTACAAATATTGAACTCCCTGTCTCCACATTTAGACCTCCTATCTGTTGTACAAATATTGACCCCCCTATCTCCAAATTTAGACCTTCTTTCTGTTGTACAAATATTGAACCCCCTGTCTCCACATTTAGACCTCCTTTCTGTTGTACAAATATTGAAACCCCCTGTCTCCACGTTTAGACCTTTCTGTTGTGCAAATATTTAACACCCCCCCCCCCCTGTCTCCACATTAAGACCTTTCTGTTGTACAAATATGGAACCCCCACCCTGTCTCCACATTTAAACCTCCTTTCTATTGTACAAAGATTGATACCCCCTGTCTCCACATTTAGACCTCCTTTCTGTTGTACAAATATTGAAACCACCTGTCTCCACATTTAGACCTAACTGTTGTACAAATATTGAACCCCCTGTCTCCACATTTAAACCTCCTTTCTGTTGTACAAATATTGAACCCCCTGTCTCCACATTTAGACCTCCTTTCTGTTGTACAAATATTGAAACCCCCTGTCTCCACATTTAGACCTCCTTTCTGTTGTACAAAGATTTATACCCCCTGTCTCCACATTTAAACCTCCTTTCTGTTGTACAAAGATTTAGACCTCCCTGTCTCCACATTTATACCTCCTTTCCGTTGTACAAATATTAAGACCCCCTGTGTCCACATTTAGACCCCGTTCTGCTGTAACAATATTGAGACCCCCCTGTCTCCACATTTAGACCCCGTTCTGCTGTACCACTATTGAGACCCCCTGTCCACATTTAGACCCCGTTCTGCTGTACCACTATTGAGACCCCCTGTCTCCACATTTAGACCCCGTTCTGCTGTACTACTATTGAGACCCCCTGTCTCCACATTTAGACCCCGTTCTGCTGTACCACTATCGAGACACCCGGTCTCCACATTTAGACCCAAGGAACCAGACCTTACAGCACATCCTCATTTATTCGCATTTACGACATGCAAGAGACACGGGGAGATGTTCAATTCTATTCACCCGGAAAACCCTAAAGGCTACTTAAGATACCGTTCAGTAAACTGGACACCGTCAAAAATGAAGAGTCGAGATTCATTAAAAAAGCTGTAAGACGATGCCTTACAATCGACCTAAAAATAGTATAAACATTATATAACAGCATTATTTTATTACTGCATCACATGTGCTACGTAGAATACATCAATGACAGAGATGGTCTAGGAAGTGTTATAACGACCGAAATCCGATTTTCCGATATTATAATGTCTGCTATAATTCCATCAGAACGTCGACACTCCGCCTGATTGATGAATGCTATGTAATACTGTAATCCAGCTATTGATTGTAGAGCAATCAGATTTGTGAAGTGTGGGGCTATGTCAGAGACGCTGTCTTAGACTACATATTTCATTCCTACTTTCTCGCGATTAAAGACTGGAGTAAATTGTCTCTCAGACGGTCCTGACTTTTTAGATTTTAATTAAGATAAGTGTATGAATTACGAGTTTGTGAATGCTAAGATAAAAAAATCTTGTTATCCAATTTGATAGGCTTAAATCATTTTATTACATACGAATGCGAGCAACGTTTATTTACGTTAAATAATTCATAAAGCTTACCGAAGCCTAGATCCCAGTGAGCATTCTTTGCCTCGGTCAGCTGGAAATTAACAAACTTCGAGAGGCATCGGGAACAGGGTCCGCGATGTCTCCGGAAAGCTTCGGGAAGTCTTAAACCATTTAGTGACATCACGAGTACGTCGAGGAATTTCAATGCGTGTTTTGAATTCTGCCCGATGTGTTGGTGATTTCATGTCGGGAATATCCCAGGGAGGCACCTCGAAGCTCGGGGATATCTCGGGGAGGCATCCACGAAGCATCGAGAGTCTCGGGAAATGCTTCCATCGGGTATGTATTCCGGGATGCAGCCCAGAGGCTTCCCCGAACATCGGCGAAGTGTCAGGAACCTTCGGGGTATTTAAATGTTTGGTCAACATTCGGTGGTATTCCGGTGACACATTCGCGGTCTAGGGATTAAATTCCCGAATATTCGCTGATATGCATATGAACGTTATGCGTCCGTCCCGCTGCCCCGATGAAGTACTCCCGATGATAATTGGGAGCTTCTGGTGGGTCCGGACAGGTTATATTAAACATTGCAGGTACCGGGGGCCATCGGGAGAAACTATGTGTAGTTCTACATCGCCGATGAGGAATTTCTGAGGGAGTCAGGACAGGTTCTATTAAACTTTGGGGGTATCGGAAGCCATCGGGAGAAACTATGTGTAGTTCTACATCGTCGATGAGGAATTCCTAAATGCGACCTTGACTTTACGTAATTATAAAATGAGCAAAAGTACAGATATAATTCATTGGTGTTATGGTTCATAAAGAGCAAACAAGTGAAAACAGACCTAAAAAGAGTTTTCTTAATCTTGTGATAATCTTTTTATTTATGTGATTTGTGAAAACAAAATGCTAGGCTTTTTTGTATATTTTTTTTTATTTATCCTCGCCACCGAAAATCCATATGGGCGAGGCACCCAGAAGAGGCTAGTCACTTTAGTTTTGGGGGATAGTGCATGATACAGAAGATGCCCCAGTTCCAGAAGCATACCTTGGTCTTTTACGTGCTGATGTAAAGCATCATACCCGGGACCTCGCTTAACGTCTCATCCGAAAGACTGTTAGTAATAGTAGTTATGTTAGGTGGAAAACACTGAAAAGCATTTCTGTTTTTTGACCTTGCTGGAGTAGGCATGCTAGGCTGGTTCCTGTCTTTAATATAACTGCGAAGAGTGTAAGGATCCATCCCAGCAAAATAACGATATACTTGTGTACAGTACACTCATTCAAAGTTATTAAGTGCACCAACACAGAAAATAGCGATATCTGCAAAAAGTGTATATCATTTTGTTTCTAGCTTGAAGTATTACACAATATAAAACTACGAAATGTATGATATTATGTTTATTTTAAAGTTATTATGTTTAAACATCTTAGGAATTGTAAGTAGTTATGTTTTTATGTCTCCGTATAGTAGATGTGGGGTTCAAAACTTAGCACATACACGTCGATACTAAATGTTTTCCGATCAATGGCTCCAGAACGGTCGGACCTAGAACCCACGAACTTTAAGTAGAGGTTGCTCATCATCAGTAGATGACCCCATAGATTTTGAGGTCTCTATGGTTCAAATGTCAAAATTAACGTGACCTTCGAATACACAACGGGTTCTGATCCACAACGTACGAACGGTAAGTCCTAAGATCGTAAAACTTTACAGACAGGTTGAGATGCTTCGTGAGATTGGTGCTAGATCTTACTCTTACTATAATAATATATAAAGCGATAGAATATGGACTAATGCACGGAAATCAGTTTAAAAAATGTTATAATTGTAGTACGTAATCATTTTATCTATTTATTTTATTTCTGTATAGAATTGTAATGTTTGTCATTAATTTGATTTCTGAAAGTCGTCCTTTTAGATTTGCATAAATGTTTTTCTTGTAGATGTAATGTCAATGATGTCTAGTCAGTTATTTGTTGCTCCAGTCACGTTCTGTCACATGTGGTAGATAGTTGTATATTCTATACGCTAGTCGAGGTCAATGTTCCTGTATAGTTGATCTATATGTTTAAGAAATATTCAGCTAATAATATATTGTATTTAACAAAAAATACCTCGTGCGTCATCATGCAAACAGAATGGACTTAGAAAATCGAAGCTTCCACCTGGGTGCTGATGTTTAATATGCTGGAACAGCCATGTCTAATATTTAGAGCTTTATATAGTGAATAATGGGTTAGTTATGTGGATGAATAAGTTTATCTGGCATTGATCCGATAATTTTCGCAGCCGAGCCGGATAAACTTTTACTCCATCCAAGTCACTAACCTATGTTTAGCTTTATATCCAGTCATTTAATCTGCCTTGTAAGGGGATCAAACTCTGGACTCTATCGTTACTATTTCTTTAACCAGTGCGTTACGTCATAATAAACAACGACGTCGGACTTCTTGATAGACGTCATGTAGACGCAGGTAAGTCGTAGAAAATAATCCATCACTTCATTAGGCGTAGGAAAACCTCACCCTCGGTTACGGAATTTCTGAACCGGTGACCCTCATATAAGAAGTTGTACGTCATATACGTGGTCAGTTAATGGTTTATCAGAAGTCACATGACCAGGGTACTGTTTAATCAAAGCACTTACGGAAATCGTAAATTTACGTTCAAATTTAAATTCTTAATTATTCTTTAAAACCTACACATTGGGGACAAATATTGTTTGTAGAGGTTCATTGACTTAATAGTTATTAATACCGAACGACTATTTGTCACAAATTGTAGCTATCAAGAAGTTATAAAGAATTTAAATCCAAGCGTAAGTTTAAGATTTTCGTAAGTGCTTTGACAAAACAGTATCCTGGAGACCTAATAAAGCTTAGTTTATTCGGCACCCAGTTATCTGGCTTATATAACCAGTATAGACTTGGTATGTTAAGTGGTTTTGTTCGCCTTAAATCCCTAATTGCAATGGTGACAAAAAACAGTCGAGTATTGTTTCTGTAAAATTACATTCCTGGTAAGGCATGGGTTGGAAAGGTATAATGAAATATTAACTCCAGCCTAGTCTTTTTATCATTTATAAATACCCTATCTTTAATTTCGTCCACCATTTCATTGATCTTATCATATCGTCTGCAAACTTGACACTTATGTATGAGGTCGACGAATCTTAATGACGTGGTGTTTGTATTTCATCGCTTATTTAGATCATTTAGAAAATTCGACGCAGTTATTCGAGCGGGTGTCATGTCGACACAGTCTCCGTCTCTTAGTGCTACAGCGAACTCTCTGACGACACGGCTTGATGATATCATCTTTTTTTAACACAGTTATACAAGCTCTTCCCTCGGGTAGTGCTAGGATGTGTGATGTCAGCGCGTGTATGTATCACGTGAGCACGTGTTAGCTATCACGTGCGCACGTATAACAATCACATGCCAACGTAATAACTAACACATGCGCACGTCATTGCTAACACTTACACGTGTGCGCGTAATATAGCTATCGCTTGCGCACGTTTTACTACCACGTGCGTACGTGATAGTTTATTCGTGTTCACATGGTAGTAACACGTGAGCACGTGATAAATAAATTATTTCCTGTATTCCCTCTATGCCACTGGATGCCGTATTAAGATACTTTTATTTCATTCTAACGTTCACCGATGATGTAATTGACCTCAATTGTATACGATCAAGTTCTGAACTGATAACATCGAGATATCTGACTTTAAATCATAAGAAATTTCAATAAGGATACGTTACTTTAGCAACAATATACATCTGCGAACATCAATAAGGCTTTTTGACATATAATAGTTCAGGTTTAAAGTTGTATGATATCTACAAGAGGAAACATGGATCGTCTGGTCAGAAAATGTATTGTTACGTTACTGTTGACTATGGTGGTACATTCTATAGGTAAGTGGTCAGTTTATACTTAGCGTCCATCATCCATATACAAAATGCATAATGTACGTATAAGAACTGCCACCCATTACATATATTTATAGTTATAAACCACGAAAAAATTCCGAAAAGTCAGGGCATGGTTTCCGCGTCTTTCCTTCAAACAACGACCTTCTAAGCACTAAGGACCACATTTGGATCGTAAAACATGCCTAATCAAAAAATAAATCAATAGTACTTAACGAAACTGAATACTGCATCGGCAACCTGCAAATCATCGGTGTGTAGTGGGGGTAACTCTGTGAAACGTTTTAAAAATGTTATCATTAATTCAGCTTTAGAATCGATTCGTCACTTTATGATCGACACTCTGTTTTGCATTTTCGCGAACAGTAATCACATTTTATCTGCTAAAGTAAGCCTTTACAAAGAGGGATGTTTGCAAATTTAGCTGGAGGTGTAACAACCATACCACCGACGACTTCCGCGAATCAAAATCGCGTGAAATAATGTTGGTTTACAGTATATCGCGTCACCAAGCGCAATAATTCGCAATTAAAAATACTAGTATTAACTTGGTTATAATATTTTTTTGGCTATGGATTACCAGGCGCAATTGATATAGGCCTCTGAATTCATTCTAACACATAGGACAACATAATTACACAATATGTGTGCTCCTAAATATTTAGATACAAGTATAGTAAGTATGGCCCGCCGGAGATACTAGTAACTCTAGCCTTATCAATAAACAAACATTCATTATAAAAACACTGCATGGTCAACTAACCGCTTGTAATCAGTTTAGATTTGAAGAGTATATCATTAAAAGTGAATATGCACCAGATTGAACAAAATGAACTTTAAAAATGCATTCAATTTTCATTTTTATTTGTAAACAAAGGCTAGTGTTATGATCGGTGGACTATATAAAGGGTATTTTACCATGACTCCCCACTTACACATTGTACTGGTCTAAAACATGTCAATATAAAAGCTTTCTCAAAGACTAAAGGAAGTAAGAAAAACGCGCACCTACTTTTTCACGTTTGATCGAAATACGTCCGCCATCTTGGGCCATCGTGTGCCATCTGATGCACGAACAATTCTCTACGGCGCAGTTACACGACAGTGCTAAACGAAATGTTTGATTGTGACGTGTCACCTAACCTATATATTTGCAGATGGAAATGTGAGGTGCTTGTCTTGTGATAGTTCCACTAAGCCACGTGACTGTCAGTACATTACTACATGTGGTTCACACGAGGTATGATTCCTTAATATAGCAAGACATCAACATTGATCAAAATATCAAATGACATCTTTTAGAAATCAAAAACGGTGGCAAGTTTATATAGAAATCTGAGGTCGGTAGACAATATTCTGATCTACAACAGTGTATTATACAACAGTACGATAGACAACAGTACGATAGACAACAGTGTATTATACAACAGTACGATAGACAACAGTACGATAGACAACAGTGTATTATACAACAGTACGATAGACAACAGTACGATAGACAACAGTGTATTATACAACAGTACGATAGACAACAGTGTATTATACAACAGTACGATAGACAACAGTGTATTATACAACAGTACGATAGACAACAGTGTATTATACAACAGTACGATAGACAACAGTACGATATACAACAGTGTATTATACAACAGTACGATAGACAACAGTACGAAACAACAGTGTATTATACAACAGTACGATAGACAACAGAACGATATACAACAGTGTATTGTACAACAGTACGATAGACAACAGTGTATTATACAACAGTACGATAGATAACAGTGTATTATACAACAGTACGATAGACAACAGTGTATTATACAACAGTACGATAGACAACAGTACGAGATACAACAGTGTATTATACAACAGTACGATAGACAACAGTACGATAGACAACAGTGTATTATACAACAGTACGATAGACAACAGTACGATAGACAACAGTGTATTATACAACAGTACGATAGACAACAGTGTATTATACAACAGTACGATTGACAACAGTACGATATACAACAGTGTATTATACAACAGTACGATATACAACAGTACGATATACAACAGTATGATATACAACAATACGATAGACAACAGTATGATATACAACAGTATGATAGACAACAGTATGAAAGACAACAGTACGATATACAACAGTATGATATACAACAGTATGATATACAACAGAACGATATACCACAATACGATATACAACAGTATAATATACAACAGTATGATATACAACAGTACGACAGACAACAGTTTGATAGACAACAGAACGATATACAACAGAACGATAGACAACAGAACGATATACAGCAGAACGATAGACAACAGTACGATATACAACAGTATGATATACAACATTATGATATGAAACAGTATGATAGACAACAATACGATAGACAACAGTATCATATACAACAGTATGATAGACAACAATTCTGATCTACAACAGTGTATAATACAACAGTACGATATACAACAGTACGATATACAACAGTACGATATACAACAGTATGATAGACAACAGTGTGATAGACAACAGTATCATAGACAACAGTATGATATACACCAGTATGATATACAACAGTATGATATACAACAGTATGATAGACAACAGTATCATAGACAACATTATGATATACAACAGTATGATATACAACAATATGATATACAATAGAACGATATACAACAGTACGATAGACAACAGAACGATATACAGCAGTACGATAGACAACAGTACGATATACAACAGTATGATATACAACATTATGATATACAACAGTATGATATACAACTATAAGATATACAACTGGGGGCCGTTTCATTAAACTTCGTACGCAAGAAATCTTCGTAAGTTCTTCGTACGAACTTCGTAGGCCCAAAAGAGCGTTTCAGTAAACTCAACTTCGTAAGAAGATTCGTAAGAAATTCGTAGATTTCTTCGTAAGTCTACGACAGGTGAGTACCTTGCGTAAACTACGAAACAAAATGGCGGCGTTTATTTTGCATAAGGCCCGATTAACAGAAAAAGGTGTTTTTGAGAAAAATAACGAATAAATTAGACGATCTGTGTGAGAAGGAAGTGAAAGAGAGGCACCGGCTATCACGGAAAGGTGTTATTTGGTTGGTAGACCTTATTAAAGACGATATTGGTCCATTTGCCAACCGAACAAAACCTTTAGATGCAACTAAGAAGGTACAGTATACGTTAATTAATATATTTTCGCTAGTTTGGGCGACCTAAATGACGCCCGATAGCATAGAGGGTGATTTTACAGTGAACACCGCTGTTAATGTAAACAATTGCGTGGTAACGGCGCCACTCGTACTTAGGTCAATTCGTACTTTTGTTCATTCGTATCTTATCATTTTTCGATCAACCTGTAACCATTTCATAGTCAGCTTGAATCCCTGCTTTTATAAGTTTGCTGTTACGACTTTTTACTCTACTTTCAGTAGTTTTCTTAAACTTTTCAGGGATTTTACGTTTCGTTTTAACTTCTGTTATTTCGTTATTGTCGATTCTGACATTAAACCTAAATATAACAAACCAAAAAGACGCAAAATCTATAACTACAAAAAAGCAAATTGGAACAATGTATCTGATAAAATGAACAATCTATCAGACGAAGCATGTAAATTAACATCTGTAGAAGATAGCTGGAACCTACTTAAATCTGGGATAAACAAAGCCCTTGACACGGACGTTCCGTCCAAACTGTCTTCCAAAAAACACAGCCATCCATGGATTACCCATGACCTGAAAAAGAAAATCCGAAAAAAGCATAAACTCTACCAAAAAGCTAAAACATCAAAAGCGAAGGAAGACTGGGACAAGTACAAAACCCACAAGAGTGCAACCCAAAAACAACTCAGAAATGCACACTGGACTTATGTTAATGAATCCCTCTCAAAAAACATGGAGGAAGGAAACAATAAACCGTTTTGGAAATACATCAAGTCCAAACGAAGTGATAACGTGGGAGTAGCTGGACTCAAACGCAATGGCACCCTCCACCAAGACAGCAAGACGAAAGCAGAAATATTAAACGATCAATTTAAATCCGTATTCACCAAAGAAAGTCAAACATCTCAACAACCAAAATTGAATGAACCTCGGTTCCCGCAGATCAACAACCTTGATATATCAACATCAGGAGTAGAAAAACTACTAAATACCCTAAATATCAATAAAGCCAGCGGACCAGATAGCATACCAAATAGGATTCTACGCCATTGCTCAAAGGAACTTGCTCCGGCAATAGCTCACATATTCCGCACAAGTCTGTCAACAGGCACACTACCATCTGATTGGAGAAACGCAAACATCTCACCAATCTTCAAGAAAGGAAGTCGACATGAACCAAGCAACTACCGACCCGTCTCCCTGACAAGCGTATGTTGCAAAACTCTTGAACATATAATCTGCCGTCACATAATGAATCACCTCGAGCAACATAAAATTCTTACACCACTGCAACATGGATTCCGAAGCGGACATTCCTGCGAAAGCCAACTCATTCTTACAATGGACGATATCATGAAAACATATGATAAAAAGAAACAACAAGACATGGTAATACTAGATTTCAGCAAAGCATTTGACACCGTACCACATCGCAAACTCCTTCACAAACTCGAAAACTATGGCATCCGAGGCGATATACTAACCTGGATTACCTCCTTCTTGACAGAACGAAAGCAAAGAGTCATCGTCGAAGGGGAAGCGTCAGCGACATGCACAGTTGATTCGGGCGTACCCCAAGGGACTGTATTAGGCCCACTACTGTTCTTGTGTCATATAAATGACCTCCCCAAGAGTGTTATATCACAAGTACGCTTATTTGCAGACGACTGTCTACTCTATCGTCAAATAAACTCATATGCAGACCATCTAGCATTGCAAAAAGACCTCATCAGCCTGCAAGAATGGGCAGACAACTGGGGCATGAAATTTAATGCAACCAAATGCTATATCATGTCAATACATCGTTCTAAAGTACCATCAATCTACAACTACACTTTAAATGGTCACATACTGAAACAAGTGCAGGACAATCCATACCTTGGAGTGCAAATCAGTGATAACCTAAAATGGACAACACACATAAACAAAATGTGCAATAAGGCCAGTAGCGTTCTGGGATTCATACGGAGGAACCTGAAGCACAGCAACAAGAACTTCAAGGAACAAGCGTACATCTCCCTCGTTCGTTCAATTCTTGATTATTCAAGCACCGTCTGGGATCCCCATCTCCAAAAGGATATAGACAAAATTGAGAATGTGCAAAGACGTGCTGCCAGATTTGCTTGTAATGACTACGGGACAAAAAGCAGTGTCACACAAATGATGATACAACTAGGATGGAAGACGCTTAAGGAACGTCGCCGAGATCAACGCCTAGCATTTTTCCACAAGATCATCCATGACCTGGTGGCCGTCCCCGCTAATGACATCCTGGAACTAAACCAACGTCAACAAAGACACTCAAACTCCAAATCGGTAGTACAAACATCAAGTAACACTGACACTTATAAATATTCGTATGTGCCTCAAACTATCCGTGACTGGAACTCTTTACCAGATTCATTAGTGAATATTAAAGAAAATAAAACATTCAAAAGTGCCCTATCGGACTATAGACTAAATTCGTGCATATAACATCATTAACATCAAGTCGCACACACACACTCGAAGACTTTTGCTCATTAGTGAGATACCTTCGAGGATACTATACAGATACAGATACAGATACAGACCTATCTAGCTACACACAACCTTGTAGGTAACCACTTGCTAAAGGGAAAAAATATCAACAGAGAATGGAAGCCTCACTACAACACAGCAAATAGGCATGCACTTTATTTAACGCGTATATTTTAACCTTTAAAGTCAACCATATAGGATGTGGTACTCACAGGTACTTGCCTCGCTAAACATTTGAGAAATAAATACAAATGTAAGCATGTTTTAGCAGGCGAGGGCCCACTGTGTTTAGTTTTCTTTCTTCATATAAAAGCAGGAGAGGTCCAACTGTATACAGGTGTCATTTCATTTAAATGGAGACCAGGACCAACTAGATCTACGTACAAAAAATATATATATACAAATATATATATTATATAGGTGTTATCTCATATAAATGCAGGTGCTCTGGACCCCTTGTCATGATGTATAGGTGTAATTTCATATCAATACAAATGCTGTGGGCCCACTAGTATGTAGGTGTTATACTTCACATAAATGCAGATGCTCTGGGCCCACTGTTAGTATATTTGCTATTTGATATAAATGCAGGTGCTCTTGACCCACTGTACTTATATATAAGTGTGTTATTTCATATTTAATGCAGGTGCTCTGGACCCACTGTATACAGGTTTCATTCCATATCCCATTGTTCATACAAAAATGTAACACCAAAAATGTGCAGCAATGTCATGTTGTGTATTGCTAAAATGCTGATCATGGCACTATACACTGTGACCACAGGATACATGTAGGCCCTACATAGCCCTAATTCTGTCTTACATAACTTATTTTTACTAATTTTTATTACAGAACTTCATGCAGAAAGAACAAACTGGTTGATTCATACATACATATGGTCAAATAGTTGACAAAAAGAAGAGACAATACTGCCTTTTACTGGTAGGTGTGTGTGGTAAAATGTTTAACCAAGGAACATAATTGATTAACTTACAACCTTACACCCATATGGATAAAGCTAGGGTAATAGTAAATAGTACCCCAGATTTATACTTTTTCTATGTTGAATGATTTACATATAATACATATGTAGTTGTATTGTATATTCCATAAAATTCTCTAAACATAGAAATATAGATAAATTGTAACACATGTACATGGAATAATTTGCCATTTCTAGCTGCCTGCCAAGCATTGAATTTCAAGGCACATGCCTTGAATTTCATTTCAACCTTGAAAAGTACTTAAATTAAGTGTTGCTTTGAACAAATGCCAAAAAAGTGAAAGTATGTTAATGTATAGATGTATGTCACTGACCAGTATATACTTAATTGAATGCAATCAGGTATTTTATTGCTTATTTGGTTAAATGGAAATTGTCTCTAGAAAATATAAATGCTACCTTGAATAATCCTTGAACTTTGGTGTAACATTTTTGTATAAACCATGAAATTTGTTAATTTAATTTATCAATTTGATACATAAATATACTGTATAATACTTAAATTGTAATATGTATATTAAAATACCATGCATTCTGCTATTGATTGCACATCGGTTTTGGTTTTGTTGATGTGAAAAAAAATGTTAAATTGTTTTATTCATATTTCAGGTTGTATATGACCTGCTGGTGCAATGAAAACAGTCAACACTGAATTACACATAGAACATATAGTGCCATAAAGAAATAAGATGAATATTTAGTGTACACTGGTGCTACATTATTTTTGTGATTATGATAAGTCAGGAATTCCTGATGATATTATTTATTTAAATATTGCGGTGTAAAACCTCCATTTACCCCCTTATACAAATTTACAGTGAAACATGTGTTAAAAAAAGATCACCTGTTAAGAAAGACCACTTTTTTAAAACATGTCTGTATAAAGACCAATCATTTTCTCTTGCATAAAACAATTATGTAATGATATATTGTATTTTACCTGTCACCAAAGACCACCTTTGTTATTCCAATGAATTGTTTTTATAGATGTGTTGGACTGTAGCAGCTTGTTATTTTAATTCCCAAATATTATCTATTTAAAGTGGATGTATAGTTTTATCTTCATGTGATTTTACATTTTACTGTGGAAATGGAGTTATTAATTATGCATTACAGTACATTTTGCATGTTTTTTACTCTGCACAGCTGTAATCTCATTAATTCATTTCGAATCATACAAATAAACTATTAAACATATATATATATTGTAATTAAAACATCTTTATTTTCAATGATACTCATATTTGTTGAGGATAACTAACAAATTGTATTCCAACAGTAAACTCTCATCAAAACCTAGCTCATAATCAAGACTGATTTTTAGTCATTAGTGATCTGTTCTTAATTGAAAGGATCATTACAGATTTTGATGTAGACTTATTACCTTTCTTTTGTAGAAAACAAATGTCAAGGGGAATAAGACAGTTTGAAATGGGAGTGAATGATAAACTATTTTTTTGGCTGTTGATGAATTTGAATAAATGATGCATTGCAGATTCAATAGCAATCAAATAAAAGGATATCACTGATAAATACACTGTTTCTTCTGTTTATTTTCAAACATAAATTTGAACTGACAACACTGATTCCAGCAAATGACAGAAGTTATTACTTATATTAGCCAAGACTGCTTTTGTATACATGTAGTAATATTTTGTGTTTTAAATGATCTAATAGTATATATTGTTTCAACTCATCTAATAGTATATATTGTTTCAACTCAGTGTGGTGCCAATTTAAAAGAGCAATTATACAAAAAAAAGTCTGGATTTTATAGAAAATAGTATTTTAAAGTAAAAATTAAGTATGTTATACTTAATAACAGGCTGTTGTAGGAAATTCATTTTTGTTGCATTTTGGTGCATTTCCATGAGCATTTCATACAAACTCAATACAATTTCTGGAAGCAATCTACATCAATAAACCAAAATTTTAGCAATAAAATAAATAAATAAATAAAAACAGTCTTAGCTAAGCAATAACTTAAGTTCTTCCATGGAATTGGAGCCTGGTTTAGCATGTCCACTCAATGAACTAACTGGTTAAGTATCAACAACCCTCTGGTTAAACCATTACATCATATGATGACTCATGCAACTGACTGGTTCTGTATCATGAACCGACTGGACTGGTTCAATATGCTGACTTGGACAACTGACTGGTTATGTATCATGAACCAACTGGTTCAATATGCTGACCCAGGTAACTGACTGGTTATGTATCATGAACCGATTGGTTCAATATGCTGACCGGGCAACTGACTGGTTCTGTATCATGAACCGACTGGTTCGATATGCTGACTTGGACAACTGACTGGTTATGTATCATGAACCAACTGGTTCAATATGCTGACCCAGGTAACTGACTGGATATGTATCATGAACCGACTGGTTCAATATGCTGACCGGGCAACTGACTGGTTCTGTATCATGAACCGACTGGTTCGATATGCTGACTCGGGCAACTGACCGGTTATGTATCATGAACCTACTGGTTCAATACGCTGACTTGGACAACTGACTGGTTCTGTATCATGAACCGACTTGACTGGTTCAATATGCTGACTTCGGAAACTGACTGGTTAGGTATCATGAAATGACTGGTTCAAAAATTGCTGACTCAGGCAACTGACTGGTTCTTTATCAAGAACTGACTGGTTCAACATGCTGACTCGGGCAACCGACTGGTTATGTATCATGAACCGACTGGTTCAATATGCTGACCCGGGTAACTGACTAGTTATATATCATGAACCGACTTGTTCAATATGCTGACCCGAGTAACTGACTGCTTATGTATCATGAACCGACTGGTTCAAATGCTGACTCTGGCAACGGACTGGTTATGTATCATGAACCGACTGGTTCAATATGCCGACTTGGACAACTGACTGGTTCTGTATCATGAACCGACTGGACTGGTTCAATACACTGACTTGGACAACTGACTGGTTAGGTATCATGAAATGACTGGTTCAATAATTGCTGACTCAGGCAACTGACTGGTTCTGTATCAAGAACTGACTGGTTCAACATGCCGACTCGGGCAACCGACTGGTTATGTATCATGAACTGACTGGTTGAATATGCTGACCCGGGTAACTGACTGGTTATATATCATGAACCGACTTGTTCGATATGTTGCCCTGGGTAACTGACTGCTTATGTATCATGAACCGACTGGTTTAATATGCTGACTCTGGCAACGGACTGGTTATGTATCATGAACCGACTGGTTCAATATGCTGACTCAAGCAACTGACTGGTTATGTATCATGAACCAACTGGTTCAATATGATGACCTGGGTAACCGACTGCTTATGTATCATGAACTGACTGGTTCAATATTCTGACTCGGGCAACTGACTGGTTCTGTATCATGAACCGACGACTGGTTCAATATGCTGACTTGGGCAACTGACTGGTTCTGTATCATGAACCAACTGGACTGGTTCAACATGCTGACTCGGGCAACTGACTGGTTCTATATGATGAACTGACTGGATCAATATGATGACTCAGGCAACTGACTGGTTATGAATGAATGTACCTTCAGGCCACCGTCTAGTTTAGTACTCAATATACTTACTGGTTTAATGCCATGAACAGACACAAGCAACCCCTGGGAAAGAATCCCAATTCAGGTGCAAACAACCACAGGGTTTGAATCCAACAATAGGTGCAAACTATTATGCTTAAACACACTTTAACACATAACAAATACATATTATACTTGAGAGTTATTTATTTTCACCACAAAATGTCTTATTTACATTGAACCATCAACTGATTACAAGTACTTGTTCATGGTTTAAACTAGCAACATAGATGATTTAAAACATGATGTAGATCTGCAACATTTAAAGTTTAAAACTGTTGCAGTATGGAATGTACAGCAATTCTGAGGTATGGATTTGTTTCATACATGCAGGAATCATGCTATTTTTCTCAGAAATGGTTGGACTGAAATCATAGCACTCACAAGTCTTGTTACATAAGATAACTGTATTTTGCTGGTGGGTTTAGCCTGCCCAAAGACCAGGGCAAGAAAACCAAATTTTTGCAATTCTAGCTGACAGTTTTGCATTAATATTCAATTATTATTCCCTTTCGAAAAAGTATGGGGTATATAGAGTGAGCTTATCGCCTAGTTGGTATATCAGGATGTTGATTTCTGAACAGAAACTCCAAAATGGTTTCACAGATTTGAATTTATACATACAGTTGTTACATAAAGTACATGATATTTAACTTTCACTACCATTCACCAATGTTTGACACACTTATGGCCCATTTTCAACTTAAAGTATGGCCTAATCCTGGTTTCCACCCGATAACTCATGGAATTTCTTTTGAAACAGGTGAAACATTATAAAATACAGTGTAAGTAAACTAAGTTCAGGGTAGTGGGTACACAGCATAGTAACCAAATATTTGTCATGAAGACACGTATCTGTTCAGTTCAAGTCTTGAGGAATAACCTCAAAGTGAATCAAGTGATACCACAATGACAGCACCCAACTGGTCAATTTTTTAGACACAACTTTTAATATCTTGTGAAAATCACATCTTCAAGTGTTTCAAGATCTGGCTTCATGTTGCAAACTGTGTATGATAGTTGACATCTCAAAAGTTGTGTGGAGCCTTAAATTAAAAAAAACCAATATGGTGTTACATTTTAACAATGTATATATCTATGCAAATCAGTGTAACTTGATAAATGATTGTGCTAATAGCATGATTAACCATTGATGTACACATATCAGGTTTATAAGATATTTAATTAAAATCATATTGACTCAATCAGGCAGAACTGAGTAAAGTTATCTATCATTTATATGAGCAACTTCATTACAAGTATTAACTAGATCTAAAAGCCTTTTCTAGCTTTCAAGTTTTTTGTTTATTTTGTACAATCTACAAACTATAACACTGTTTAGTGACAATACCTGTTCATGTTTCCTCCACCTCCTTGATAATATGTATAGCTTCAACATCACCCATAACAAGTTACACTGCTTCATCATCATCAGGAAATAAATGAAGACAATTGAACCTGAAAACAAAATACGAAAAGTTGACCATTGCATCAAGGGATGTTTTTATGTGTTATTTCATGTAAATGCAGACGATGACCCGTTGTATCTAGGTGAGGACGTTTAATATTGGGGACGTTTCAACGTGCTTGCAATACGCATCATCAGACCACTGTCCACTGTTCGTTTTCCAATGATTATTACGTATTGAGGTGATTCAATTTGCATATTGGCATGTTTCATTCAAACACTAGAAGTTGAACACATTCAATTTCAATTCTAAAGAAAACAATCGTGATACTGATACTGATAGAAGCTAGCCAAGACAGTCAAGCTACTTTACTTACCACTCTGTAAGTCTGTTACATGATTGGACTTGTTCTGTGTGGTTACGCTTGACGTGAAGATCCCTTAAACAAGTACGGCGACGATTCATCGGCCCAGTAGGGTTGCCTTTCCGCTTCATGGCATTGCAATCTGTCGTCTGCCAAGGTGCTCTCTAAGCGGTCCGCGCGTTCCGGAAATTACGTTGCAATTTTAACTTCTGTCATGAAGAGTAGTTACGAAGTTCGTAAGTGATGCGTACGTAAGAAAGTTCGTACGAAGGTGTTGCTGAAACGCTCTTAACTTTTTCGTAAGAAGTTCGTACGAAACCTTCGTAGGGCTACGAAAATAATTTTCGTACGAAGTTTAATGAAACGGCCCCCTGAACGATATGCAACAGTACGATAGACAACAGTACGATATACAACAGTGTATTATACAACAGTACGATAGACAACAGTACGATAGACAACAGTGTATTATACAACAGTATGATAGACAACAGTACGATTGACAACAGTACCATAGACAACAGTGTATTATACAACAGTACGATAGACAACAGTGTATTATACAACAGTACGATAGACAACAGTGTATTATACAACAGTACGATAGACAACAGTACGATAGACAACAGTACGATATACAACAGTACGATAGACAACAGTACGATAGACAACAGTGTATTATACAACAGTACGATAGACAACAGAACGATATACAACAGTGTATTGTACAACAGTACCATAGACAACAGTGTATTATACAACAGTACGATAGACAACAGTGTATTATACAACAGTACGATAGACAACAGTGTATTATACAACAGTATGATAGACAACAGTACGATATACAACAGTGTATTATACAACAGTACGATAGACAACAGTACGATAGACAACAGTGTATTATACAACAGTACGATAGACAACAGTACGATATACAACAGTGTATTATACAACAGTACGATAGACAACAGTGTATTATACAACAGTACGATAGACAACAGTGTATTATACCACAGTACGATAGACAACAGTACGATATACAACAGTGTATTATACAACAGTACGATATACAACAGTACGATATACAATAGTATGATATACAACAGTATGATATACAACAGTATGATATACATGTACAACATTATGATATCCAACAGTATGATAGACAACAATACGATAGACAACAGTATGATATAAAACAGTATGATAGACAACAGTATGAAAGACAACAGTACGATATACAACAGTATGATATACAACAGTATGATATACAACAGAACGATATACCACAATACGATATACAACAGTATGATATACAACAGTATGATATACAACAGTATGATATACAACAGTACGACAGACAACAGTTTGATAGACAACAGAACGATATACAACAGTACGATAGACAACAGAACGATATACAGCAGTACGATAGACAACAGTACGATATACAACAGTATGATATACAACATTATGATATGAAACAGTATGATAGACAACAATACGATAGGCAACAGTATCATATACAACAGTATGATAGACAACAGTATGATAGACAACAGTATGATAGACAATATTCTGATCTACAACAGTGTATAATACAACAGTACGATATACAACAGTACGATATACAACAGTACGATATACAACAGTATGATAGACAACAGTGTGATAGACAACAGTATCATAGACAACAGTATGATATACACCAGTATGATATACAACAGTATGATATACAACAGTATGATAGACAACAGTATGATATACAACAGTACGATATACAACAGTATGATAGACAACAGTATGATAGACAACAGTATCATAGACAACAGTATGATATACACCAGTATGATATACAACAGTATGATATACAACAGTGTGATAGACAACAGTATCATAGACAATAGTATGATATACACCAGTAAGATATACAACATTATATAAATATCAGATGCCTGCCTGCGTGACATTGATATTGTCAACCCGAGGGCAGAATGTCATCCCGAGGCGAAGCCGAGGGTGACATTCTGTTTCGAGGGTTGGCAATATCAATGTCACGCAGACAGGCATCTGATATTTATTTTATTATACCGAAAACTATTATAAGTCTAGCGAAACGTTCACTGCTATTATTACCATAATTATAAACAGTAGGCATGACGGTGTTTTCATACATAGTTGTGTATCAATTTCACATTCTATTGTATGTGTAGGCCCAACGTTTATTTGGTGCATTTTGCCGATTTCTTTAACTAATAGATCATTTTTAAGAAATTATCTAGAACTTGTGTTATATAAGCAATAAATTAGCTTTTTACCATTTTTGTATAGATCTATAACTTTAAAAGTGCGCCAAACGTAACGTCGCGTTTTGACGTTATGACGTAATTGCTGATGACGTCATGACGTCTAACATACTTGTACATGATTGTTTTGTGTACAGTGCTCTTAATCTGGTGAAGTTGAATTAAGGAAACGCATAGTTTTGAATACAGATTTGTTTTAGTTGTCTTCTTTTGTCAGTCTATTTTTTACAAAATCTTGTAGGCCTATATTTCAACAGTCAAAGAGCTACGAGTAAGATCGACGCAGTTACTTGCCCTTGCATGACATTGAAAATGTCAGGTCGATCACATGACCTGACAGTCAGTTTTTGGTCGATCACGTGTCATATGGGTTGGAACTGTCAATGACAGTCCTAATGTCTCTCTCCGGGGCAATGGGACTTTTGCATTGCAGAAAAAAGTGAGGTATAATAATATGATATACAACAGTATGATATACAACAATATGATATACAACAGAACGATATACAACAGTACGATAGACAACAGAACGATATACAGCAGTACGATAGACAACAGTACGATATACAACAGTATGATATACAACATTATGATATACAACAGTATGATATACAACAATATGATATACAACAGAACGATATACAACAGTACGATAGACAACAGTACGATAAACAACAGTATGATATACAACATTATGATATACAACAGTATGATATACAACAATATGATATACAACAGAACGATATACAACAGTACGATAGACAACAGAACGATATACAGCAGTGCGATAGACAATAGTACGATATACAACAGTATGATATACAACATTATGATATACAACAGTATGACATACAACAATATGATATACAACAGAACGATATACAACAGTACGATAGACAACAGTACGATATACAACAGTATGATATACAACAGTATGAAATACAACAGTATGATATACAACAGTATGATATACAACAGTATGATATACAACAGAACTATATACCACAATACGATATACAACAGTATGATATACAACAGTATGATATACAACAGAACGACATACAACGGTACGATAGACAACAGAACGATATACAGCAGTAAGATAGACAACAGTATGATATACAACAGTATGATATACAACATTATGATATACAACAGTATGATAGACAACAATACGATAGACAACAGTATGATATACAACAGTATGATAGACAACAGTATGATAGACAACAGTATGATAGACAATATTCTGATCTACAACAGTGTATAATACAACAGTACGATATACAACAGTACGATATACAACAGTATGATAGAGAACAGTGTTATAGACAACAGTATGATAGACAACAGTATGATATACAACAGTATGATATACAACAGTATGATAGACAACAGTGTGATAGACAACAGTATGATAGACAATAGTACGATAGACAACATTATGTTATACAACAGTGTGATAAACAACAGTATGATAGACAACAATACGATAGACAACAGTATGATAGACAACAGTATGATAGACAATAGAACGATAGACAACAAAACAATAGACAACAGTATGATAGACAACAGTGTGATAGACAACAGAACGATAGACAACAATACGACAGACAATAGTATGATAGACAACAGTACGATATACAACAATACGATATACAACAGTACGATAGACCACAGAACTATAGACAACAGTACGATAGACAACAGCATGAGAGACAACAGTATGATAGACAACAGTATGATAGACAACAGAACGATAGACAACAGTGTGATATACAACAGTACGATAGACAACAGTGTGATAGACAACAGAACGATAGACAACCATACGATAGACAACAGTATGATAGGCAACAGTACGATAGACAACAGTACGATAGACAACAGTATGATAGACAACAAAATAATAGACAACAGTATGATAGACAACAGTATGAAAGACAACAGTGTGATATACAACATTACGATAGAAAACAGTATGATAAACAACAGTGTGATAGACAACATTATGATAGACAACAGTATGATATACAACAGTATGGTACACAACAGTACGATATACAATAGTATGGTATACAACAGTATGATATACAATAATACGATATACCACAGTATGGTACACAACAGTACGATATACAATAGTATGGTATACAACAGTATGATATACAGTAGTACGATATACAATAGTATGGTATACAACAGTACGATATACAATAGTATGGTATACAACAGTACGATTTACAACAATATGATACGACAGTACGATTTACAACAGTACGCTAGACAACACGGTTACTACCAATATAACATTTTATTTGAACTAATTCCCGGAAGAAAAATCGCTTATAAGCTTAATAAACATGACTCATAGATCATTTGAACAAGTACCTCCGGTGAACATTCAAGCTACGTCTGAACTTGTGACAACTGATATTACAAATGGAACAATAGGAAGACATTGGTTTATCATTTTGGGGTTCCATGAGCTATCAATTTACATGACATTGTATAAACCTGTAATTTTGGACAAACAATGATTTTCTTTTCTCTCCTGCCGACCGCCGTCCTTCAAATTCATTGTTTTGCACTGAGATGGACCCGTGGCAACACATAGAAGAGACCGATTTCTCATTATGCACAGAGAGGGGACTAATCATTCTGCTTTACTCTCGCGCTTTGCTATCTGAAATCTTGTTAACGTTTTAAGGGAGTTTTTAGGGTTTTTTCAGCGTTAGCAGATTACCTTTATTATTGACCCACTTTATAAACCAGCGATATGCTTGTAAATATCTCCGAAGTTAATAGATTAACGACTCTGGTTGCGTAGAATACGCTATGCTCATCACAAAAGATACCGCGTAAAATTATATTTCTGTTAAAGGAATTGTATGTAGATACAGATCGATCTGTTATTCGCGTTACCCTCGGTACTAAGTGTATCGGATCGTTAAAGTGACCCAGGTCAAGTAAGGAGTAAACGTATAATGGTAATTGTTAGCTGGGAAATAAGGTATACATTGTTAGTACATGCAACACTCAGGTATGCAATGCTTTATTGTAGGTATGCTTTACAACACAATATGTTACGTCGGCTGGGACAGTACAGTATAAGACAGGGTGCAGAGATATACAGGTAGGACAATATACTGTTAAATAAAAAAAATGTATACACCAAGAGAACTGTCTAGACGCACATTAAGGCATGTATGACAGCATAAGTATGAATAATACGTCGGACAATACTATAATGCATTGTAAAATCGTGCGCGATATACATTCCCTGGCTAGTTTGCACAATTATACAAGTAGCTCGTGCGACCACGTGAAACATCATCTCCTGGAATATCAATTCGCGGAAAGTCGATGCAACCACGTGGAGTCCGTGCGACTACATCATATTGTTTTATAAGTCAGATATTTTATAGGCGATCACATCTGACCTAACACTAATTAATCCTCGTGTTTTTTCGTTATTGTACGGTAGGAATGATTTAATTAGTTAAAATAACAAGTCTGATTGGACAACGGATAAGCACAGACTGATATTCAAGGAAGGCAATAGCTCCAGAAAAAAATTCTAAGAATAATTAATTAGAGAACTCTGGAAAACCTCCGCTTTTTTGTATAAGGCCACCTGTTCAACTATTTGCTAATTTCAATCAGGTCAGTATGAGAAAAAGTTTCATTTTTTCAATTTGTTTGTATTTGACTAAACCAATCGTAATGTGGTGTCATTCGGGTTTATTCCTGCCTATACTTTCCAATGACCCCCGACTTCGAGGGAACAGACATAATGTTTATGTGATAAAATGGCCGTCGACGTATCGTTAACGCACGCTTACTTCCGCGTTCTATAATTCCATGGCAACGGTGTCGACCAGAACGGAATCCAACAAAAATAATCCACAGATCCTAAATTTAGTACTGTACCTTCATAGCAAATTTCATAATGTTTCGCTAGGTAAAAATAAAAATACGCCATACTTTCTGACCGGAACGAACTTTCTTTACTTCTTTACACCCTTTACAAGGAATCAGGGTGCGCTGTCCTATAGCTCATTTCGAAGAGACTACTTGGTTCTTTAATGTGCCCAGTGTAGCATCGATACACGCAAGACTCCCTCTGGATTTCCAACAAGTTCATTTCGTGATGAGTGGGAAACACTGAAAAGCGTTGCTTGGTCGAGGTTCGAACCAGGGATAACAATATGTTGTCCATCTGCATGACAATAACAAACATTTCAAACAAGATTTCTTGTGAAACTATAACTCCAACGCGATAAATTGCAGTACAAAAATAAACACAAAATCCGCTATATTTATCGTTTCTGAATATCTAGGAGCATGACAACTTTATATGCTGTGCCAAATGTTTGAGTTCTTTCATTGGTAAGTGTTACGGTCCTTGATTTTAATCCATAACAACAATATAGGCAATATTGTGTTTGTTTTTGTACTGCAATTTATCGCGTTAGAGTTTATACTAGATAAATTGTTTTGAATTTTCACAGCCATCACTCTAATATAAGCAATTATGCCTTAAATAAATAAAAACATCCATTTACTTGTACATGTAGATTGAACCTATTAACAAACGGCATTGTAAAAGCAAAGCTTGATTGTACCAGTACTAACTGTTTGTGATGACTTCAACACACATCGCTAAATGTAAACTTCAAATATCCCTCAACACGAATAAACCAGAACAGCTCCGAACAATTTTGTCTCATTAAAATGTCTAGTTAACTAGGTATAGTGTAATGCCGTGTTTTGGCGTTGTTATACTGTGTGGGAATTGAGCTCATTTTTCCTTGTGTTGATGATGAGTTCCGATTCTGAACTCTAATCTCAGAACTCTGTGTTAACTCTTGATGTTGTTGTAGTACGTGGAATCCAGCTTGTTGTTAGACCAACAGTGTTATGTCTGTTGTTTCGGGAATTAGCTCTTATGTAACAGCGTTGTGTCGTTCGTTGTGTGTCGGGAATTAGCTCTATGGTAGCTATCCGTTGGTCCGTGCGTGTGTGTGTGTGTCAGTTTGGCTCTGCTAACGTCGTAAGTCCAATGCATTTTCCAGTATAATTTCAAATCTGATAAAGTCTCAACTAAATAAGTGATGACAAATCCACCGTCAGTTTTACTATTTTTATTTTGTAGTTTCTCCAAATAGTTTAACAATAACAAATATGTTTTAACACACAGAGTTAGTAAGTACATTGTATTTTAATGAAGCGTAGTGGAACTCCACTTTTCCTAACTTTTTAAAACCTACATCATAACTGTCTTAGTCCTACATCATCACTTTGTTTGTATATCTCTCCAGTCTAAATCAAATCTTATTTAATATACATTATTTTCAAATCATAGAAAATAAATGTTAAAAGCTTTTGACCAATCAAATTACACGTTACAAAATACTTAAAACGTTCTTAGCCAATCAAATGTCATGTTATATAATTTGTAAGCCAATTAAAACGTGGCTACAACATTATTGCATAATTACTTCAAAAACAAAGGGTTTACCAATATTGAAATTATGACAACATGAGGTTGACTTTAATGTATCGGATAACAATCAGTTAAGATGCTATCTCACGCATCCTGCTTTAACGTAGACATTTTAATGAGAATTATATACGAATAATATCTAGTAGCCCATGGCTAGTTAAAGAGTTTAAAGACTCACATTCAGAACGCGTTACTAAAATGGTTAGATAACATTGACAATTTAAAACAAATGATGTGGCCAAATATTACCGCATAAAAATAGTAACTATGAACAAGGCATTTACAAGAACCGTTTCATTTTCAGCAATGTCCGTCCCTAGCACGAGTACGGAGGACGAGTGGTGATATCTTAACATGTTCGACGTGCTGTAACGAGACATTATGTAACAGTAATCTATGCACAAATGATGGTTCGAATTATTCATTATATTTATCCGTTTCCCGTCAGAACTTTTGGCATGCTTTAATAATGTGATTGTTTCGTACATATACTAGTATGTTTCGAAATTCCTGAAATCATACTGATCATTTGGTTTCTTTGTATGAACTTTCGTTCTCGTTTTGTTATGTGTTGGACATTGTGCCAGGTAATTGTGGTATGTGGTTTTCTTATGTTTTCTGCGCTCGGTTGCTTAAGGTGAGTGCTGTCTTCCCTGTCCGATTATCTATTATCGTCTTAACGAACAACTTACTCAAATGTAACCGAGCCATATGCAACCGCAACTCAAGTTCTATCTTATACGTATTCGGAGCGGCCTTGACATTAAACTTATACCTATATCTTATACGATTGTTTTCAGTTATTCCTTCACTGACATCACGTGGTCCTATATGCTACTCATGTGATCAACAGGCTGACCCTTCGTCCTGTCACAGTATTAGACAATGTGGATTAGACCAGGTGAGTATAGCTTAAGGTAGCATGTCCCAGGTTGGTTTAGCTTAAGGAAGCACATCCCTAATACGAGGCGTCTCAAACATAATCTGGATTATTATTTCATTATATGTATCACTTAACTGATTACATTAATAGGAACTATTCATATGCAAAATACCCACCGGCAGTCCTATTGGATCAATGAACAATAAAATCTGGCATTCACCAATAGCTGGCTAGTGGGCTAATTTGCATATAATTACCACTGTATGTAAACATGATCTCCTATTGCAAAATTTTGAGAAGATTTATTATTTAATAAATAAATAATTTCAATTTTTATCTGGCGCCTTATCTGGATCATTTTGTTAGAATTATCTGACCAACTGTCAGGGTTTTAAAATTAAAGTCTTGTAACGTATTCAATTTTTAAATATATTACTCAAAGGTTCTTTGTGGATTTGTTACAAATTGAATAAGATGGACAGGTGGAATGTTCAGAAACACAATACGAGTAAAGATTGCTTCGAATTTTGAAGTCTAAGTGTTGGTAAGCCCAACCACAATTAAAAGTTTGTGCTGCATTCAAGCCCCTATGACGACAGAATACAGTCCATTTTTGGCATTTCGAGTTTTTAACAATTAATAACAGAAAAGGGACAAATATTTCCATGGTATTGTTGCTTTTTTATTTTCTGTCAATAGGGCTTATCAGTTACCTGGTAAAAAAACGACTATATGCCAATGCATATCAAATGGAAAACCTGGAAATTCCGCAGCAAATTACATGATATTTTAATATTTGCACAATGTTTCCGTAATCGGATTTGTTTAGTTAACGTAACAGGGACATGCATATTGATTTCTTGACCCTTATCAAATTTTGAATGGTATATATTAATTTTTAAAATGTGACGAATGTATTATATGCATTGTAGAATTAGAAATAAACCTATGAAATACCAACATACAATAATGATCCCTAGTGCAAACAAGCATAAGTTGGTGTTTTTATTGAAAGTATACTACATAAAGTACTACATCCCCATAGTAGCACTCTGTGAAACAACAACTCTAAAGCAACACCTTAAACATTCCCTAAGTCTATATTTTCTATAAACTTAAGGCCTAAAGAACAGCAAGCTCTAAACAACAGCAAACATTTACAGCTCCTTAAGTTTGTTTACCTACAGAGGTTGCAATGTAAAACTTGTAATAGCAGATATCGCCGTATTCATATGCAAAATGACCACCAGCAATCTATTGGATGAATGAAAAATACAATTCTGTACTTCACCAATAGCTAGCTGGTGTTACTAATCCCTTTGTATACAAACATGATCTCTCCCAATACTCGTGTTATAGTAAGATACAAGGTTGGCTAGACAAAATAAAACTTGCAGTAACCGTGTTAGCGATGAGACTAAATCTAGATATAACTATTGTTGTATTTTTAGGAATGTATGTTGATGAGATATGAGAGCCAGATGGGAAATGATCTTCTATACAAAACAGATTGTATCTCAAAGAGAGTAAGTAAATAACATATGCATGCAGAAAACAGTTATGAATCCGAGTAGTGTTCATTTCATACTAACGGACTTCTTACGAGTTCAGATTTCATACTAGTTATCCAGTAGTGGGGCCCATATGGAAGATTGCATTATTGTAAATATGTAAGCCTCGTAAAATAGAGACTTTACTTACTTACTTATACTTACTATGATTTCAGATTATTTACATGTTCCATATCCCGTGATGTTTTATCACATAAATTTGAAATTATATAAATAAAATATCATAGCAGTCGATCCATTCAAAATCGCCCTTTTATAATACTGAAAGGATTCCGCCCTCCAAAATGGAATCCCGTAGCCAATGCTAACAAAATGAAAGAAACAAGCGAGTACTACGGGTTTATTAACCCGAATCGCATTCAGGATAATTATGCAACCATGGCTCTTCCAAAATGACTCGACATTAGTTGAATATATACATGCACACTTTAGATTTTAGCAACACTAATATTGTCTCATACAAATTCTGTCGCACTTCTTGCCATCCCCGAATAAATCATGATTGATTGCAAATCCTGATCACGATTCGCGCAAATAAAACAAACATGAAACTCAAATTGGAGTTCTGAAAACTGGCTTAATTATGAATCATAGACATTGAGATGCTTCAATTGAATATTTCTTCGCACGAAAGGTTTATCTAAAATCCTACAGTTCCGAATTATTTTAAATTATCTAGATTCTAAAGTGTTTAATGTTCACTTTCTTGTTTGGACAACTTGAATTTCCCGATCGGGTCAGTAAATACATTTTGAATAGTAGAAATAGTGAACACAATGAATTTACACTGGTAAAATTTGTAGTTTTAGGTCTAATATCCAAGAAATTAGACGATTCACAGGAAGTTTTGAACGTTGAATTTTAGATATTCCTTTCGTGATTTTTAACATTTGTTTAGATTATTGGTTCGTCAAATATCCTTATGTACAGGTTAGTTTCAATTGCCCGATCAGGCAATTGTCGGCAGATTTCGCAGCAAAATTGCCCGATTGGGCAAGTAAATACTGGAATCACCGAATTGCCCCTCCACTAGAAATATTATTTGATGTTTATTATATACATGGCTTTCGTGAATCAAAAGTGAATTACATTCAAACTAGGTACAAAACAAACTCTACAAAACAGAGCAGCCTCTCTATGACAACACCTTTACATTCCTTGAATGTACCTTGAGTGCTGACATGTTTGTACACGTCTCCCCGTACCTCAGTTTAGTTATCATATTTACTCCTTTAATGCTGGCCCGCCACAGCGAGCCAGTATTACGATAGGAATTAACTATAAGAACCGCCTAAATCTCAGAAAACTTCCAAATGTGGTCTCCAGCTTCGGCCTCTTTATGCCTTAATCACCAAAACGAAGCCAGGTAACAGTCAGACTGCCCGACAATTGTAACAGACAGTGCCATTGGTTAAGACAAAAATAGCCAATGAAAAATGGCCTTCCGAAAGCGGTAAGCATCTCTCACGGGTGTCACGGGTGCGGCCATATTTGTTGTTATGGTTCATGGAGTTTCTCACAATGTTAGCTTTAAAAAGCTAGAAGTGGCTCGGTTCGTATACCTGTCTGTTATTTCCGTATCTTCTCCTGAAATCCGTGCTTGGATTAATTAAGCCCAAACACGTGCTTTACATTGTTATTATAGTAAAATAACCCTAAATAATAATCACACAAATAGTAGGTTTAACGCCGTTTCTGAACAATTTATAAGTTATATATGGTTTCGATTAACCTTACTAGTTTTCCTGAACTGTATTGTAACCATTACCAATTTACTCTTCCACAAGAACCAGCAACATATCTACACGAGGAAATAGACACTACATCATCGAAGGGTACGACCTGTTGCAGTTGGATGTCGAACCCAAATGGCTGGATTGCATATCAAATGCACTAAAAACTGCTGCAGCTAACCGAGTGAAATGTACTTGTAGACAAAGATCAAATAACCGATAATTCCATGGTGTAGAGAGACAAAAAAGTCATGATTATCTAAACTTTATTGTTATGTTCGACGAAATAATTTTTTGTTGTAACCATAGAAATGTGCATGTAAGTTATAGTGAAGACATTTTAAATGGGTATAAATGTACGAACTTTTTTATGGAATGTTTTGTACCAAAATTAATCGAAACCATATATAACTGATAAATTGTTCAGAAACGGCGTTAAACCCAAAAACACAAACACAATTGGGTAACCATTTTTGCACATTGTTATGTTCATGTCTACAGCGCTCCTGTTAAAAAGGACGAACCGAGCCACTTCTAGCTGTTTCAAAAGCTAACCTGTTTATAACGCACTGAATTCAATGCTATCAGTGTGTCATTTTTGCGGGGTATAACAGCTTGCTTGAAATATCCTTTTTGGGAATATGAAAGGTTTGTGATATGCCTGACTCTTGCAAGGATGTGCTGCTTTGAATTGTCTGTGCGCCACAGTTAAAAATACATCATGATATTGATTCATTATTTAGACGTGTGCTGAACGAATCTCCGCATACCAGAAAGCCATGGATTCAGTATTGCTCGGTAAAAGAGCACGTAAGTAAACAAGTATACTTAAGAACAGAGTTTTTATTTCGATTCTTAAATTAATACGATAATATCCCGCACTATTTAACTGCACGCATTCCATTTTTACCCATTTGGCATTGAACATATTTCCACGCTGAAATTGAGTGGCTTATTAGCCGGTACAATTACCTCCCTCGTTAATGAAAACGACCTTCGTAATTTGCTGAAGGAAATAACACATTTTAAACATTGAAACAAGTATAGTGTATCTATTTCATGAAATGAAAAATATAAATGAATTGATTATCTGAAGTTTTTATGAATCTTAATTTCGAGAGTATATTGGAGTTTCTAAAATAGATGCGTCATAGCTGTAACACTGGGAACTCGTGCAACTCGCGAGCCATTGAAGTTTTTACTATAAAGTTTACGTTCATTCATTCATAAATATGTCACGTGATACGGGGCGTAAATATTAACAGCCAATTTGATACCATCTTTTATTGCGGTAATAATACATGCTCTTGTTTTCTCTATGAGTATATGGATTAATCCGCGGATCGTGTTAGAATATGTTTTAATACTAAGATGTATAGTACGGAGAATCAAAAACAAAAACTGTTCATCGTGTGCGATTCGTGCCTCCCTGTTTGAAAGCTTAATGATCTGCCAGTTGGTTATAGACTATAACATTTTACAATTCAGGGCTGACAAACTTATTATACTATTTTGCATTGTGGTAATGAGTATATTTATTTATTTGATGGTTCATGACATTGTTCATGCAGGTAAACATGTACCTGTATTGTGAATTTTAAAGACCATATGTTTAAGATGTCTAAACAAGGAACAGAAACTGCACTACTGTCCTATACACTTTCTAGCGGTACTCCCCGTACAAAGGGTAACTGGACACTAATATGAAATACTTACCGAGAAAACGAAATGGGTATGCCCAATCGTCCAATTGAGAATAATGATGAATACGTATTTACTTAAATACTCATTTGAGCATAGGACCTCAACTACATCTTTCTATTGTGTACGGTCTGTGACCTTAGCTTTGGCTTCTCCAATCATCAAGTCGTGTCCAGGTTTTTTCGCTAAGATATTTTTGTTTTGCCTTTTGCCTTGTTGATTCAATTCAAGAGCTTGTTTGGTTATGTTAGGCTGTGGTCTTTTGGTGGTGAGGACAACCCATCTCAAGTTGTACTGTATGATGGAGTCAGTGACTGGCTTTTTTGTTTTGGCCCGTTGGTTTTGATTGGAAATATTTTCCGGTCGTCTTATAAATACAACTGCAGCTTTTTATCTAGCTTTTTCGAGTGCCTTCAGGTCTCGGTTTCATACAGAAAAACTGTTTGACGTTTAAGTTGGCCAGTCTGTGCTGGTAGGATTGGTTGATTCCTGTCGCTACTTACTGGTTTTAGAGCGGCAAAGGCATGGCTAGATTTTCCTATACGAGCGTTGATAGGTATGCATAACCACTCCAGATCTGGCAGTCTCTCAGATCTCCATTCTTTAGTAGCTTAATTTATATACCATAATATCCACTCCGACTGAACCCCATATGTGTTGGATGAGGTCTAAATGTTTTCCTGCTGTAGTGTCTACAGATGCTTTTATTGCCTCTGGTGGAATTCTGTCGGGCCCTGGTGCTTTCGATTTCTTTATCGTAGAAGTCGCCTGTGCGACTTCCTGTTTAGCCCAAAGTTGATTTTCAGGTCTGTATCCTCATCAATTGTGGATAGTCTTGTCACAGCAACACCATTTAAGGGACTTTGGAAATGATCTTTCCGCCTGTTCAGTTAATCTACTGGCTTTGCTAGTATGTAACCACGTTGGTCTAACAGAGGCTTATTTGGGTAACTATGTTGTGCTGCTAGTTGACGTTAGTTTTTATGCAGGGTGGACATATCATTATGCAGTGTCACATGTTGTTCCTGAACTGCTAGATGGTCAATCAAGTTTCTAATAGTATGTCTACATCTGTTCTACCGGCTTCTGTAAGTGTCTATATTCTCCCTGGACACGCTGTTTCTGTTCTCGCGTTCTAGCTTGAAGAAATCCTTGTCTAGTTGTTCTCTAATAAATACAAGTACATGTATATGATAAGTTAGTATCATGGTTCTGTTCCTGTGGTTACGTTTATTGTCTGTCTTATTTATATTGTTTGATTTTTCTACAGCCAACAGTGACCAGGAATGTGTTTTGAAGTGTTGTGACACAGACCTCTGTAATTCCGACTGCTCTGGTGACCGAGTAGTACATCTACACAACACCAATATTTTACATATACAGTCCACAACTCCATCAACTGTTAAAACAACATCGCCAACAACAAAAGAACCAGCAACAACAACTGAACGACCAACAACAACGAAAATTCCAATACGAACAAAATCAACAACTGAACGTCCAACAACAACGAAAATTCCAATACCAACAAAAACAAATACAGAACTACCAACAACATCAGGCAAGTTATATTTAATTTGGCGTCGAATTGTCAAAGAAGTGTACACATCCATATGGCTCTGACAGAAACTGAAAACCGATGTTACTCTCGGACGGAACTCAGATGTCGTGTATCGTGAGTTCAGCCAGAGCCATATTGAAACAGTACAATTCTCTCACTGAACTAAAAATGATACATCGGGATTACTACCGTAATGCTTTTGGTTCACTAAACATTTTATTTATACTTAGCATTCCGTTGAATCCACAAGATATTTAGATAATTTTTTGTTTTGAGATATAGAATGTGAGTAATGGTGAATTATATACTTATATCAACTTCATATAAATATCGAGCGCCATTGTAGCTCACAGATTGATGGTCAAAATTGTAATGTTCCAGCGACTGCACAAAGCTTGACTCTTGCGTGGATGGCTAGGCGCTGTCGTCGTTTCTGTGTGGGTTTGGGTTAACTGTGCGCTACAGTATTTACCTTACGTAGTGCCATCTGCAGTAACATTTGTCTCTAAGAACAAAGTGTACAGGGAAGCTGAGTAATGCTGCACCCTTTGTATATGGAAGGAGGTGAAAGAAAAATTGTGCGATACTCCACATTTTGGAAGGGAAGTACATAAGTCGGGTCAAACCTTTGTTCATGACAGTCGGACCAGTTTTAACAATGAATCGAGAAGAGAGTTTTATTATAATTAAGTTAGAATTTTGAAAATTAAATGAAGAACATTGTAGTCCTTAAAGAGAGAAATTAAATAACATAATGTGTTTAAAATTTAACAAGTATAAAGGACAGGTAAGTGTATCATTCATAAAGAGTAAACAATTTTATTTTTTTATTAAATTTATAATATCATAGATACTAGTACACAACTTTTATAAAATATTCTTTTTACTTTTTACCAAAAATACAGTTACCTGGAGAATAAAGTAGTGTATTATTAAACTTGTAGAATCAGTTTGAACTTGTGATAAATTCGACAAAATGTTTTATTGCGATCTATTCTCACCTGTCAATAAAAGAACTCACACACACGAAGTACGAGTTCCAAACACTGGTGGCAGCGATGAAATAAAGACTTCAACACGTTTCGGTGAGATAGTTGGATAATTCATTTAGTTTTTGCAGTGATATTCTCAGATACAAAATGGGAAACACATTGAGAAATACTCCTATTTAGATAGAAAAGGATGAAACTGAACAATTGTCGGAAATTCTATGTTGCAGCAGATATGACAAATTGCAGAACAAGAGCATTTGATTAAAACACCAAGAGGACTCAGAGTTGCAAAGGGGCGAAATCGTTCGTGATTATCAACACAGAATGAATGAAATTATCCTTTGAAAAGAGCATTAGACCACACAACTACAACACTAATCGGATACTTAACACGCTGTTTCGTCAAACATACATAGTGATCATCGCAGATGTAATAAGTATCGGGACACTGGAGCTCGTCATAAATACGAAGTTCCATTTCCTCGACGAATCATGTTTGGTGGCAACTCGTCATGGAAGAGTTTTATACATCAATTCGAAGCCTAGGTTGCAGTATGTCGCTGGGACGAACAAGAATAATTTCGTTTGTGTGGGAATTCGGCCAAATATGCATTCAAACAACTGGGTACCGATGTTTTGAACAGTTATGTTATAGTAGAGTCGGCAATGTCAACACGGTTTCAAGAAAAACACTCTACTTCATCTAATTTTGCAGAACTTTAAAATCGTAGGTAGATTCGTCAAGGAAACGTAATCATTAGCGGAATGTTTGGCGGCATTTAAGAGGTCGGTTTTTATAGGTTATCCAATCGCCGACAGTATGACAAAAACAAAGAAACCTTCGTCACTTTTTGAAAGGGCTCCAACATTCCAAAGCAGCCATATTAACAGACCTGTATACAATATCCCAAAACTAAAGACCAGACGCGTGAATTATTTCTAGTGTTGTGTGATCGATTTGTTACGAGCAGATGATTCTTGCATTCTAGTATCAGGTAAATGTAAACATTGCGATGTCTGTGATATGTCCTGATATCTTCGGGTTCGTCTACGGCCTGCATGGTGTTTTAATTTTATTTACGGGAGTAATAAAACGTGCGTCTGAGTTGTCACAGGCTTAGTTAGTTAGTTAGTTAGTTAGTTACTCAGTTAGGTAGGTGGGTAGGTAGGAAGTAAGTTATATCGTTAAGTATGCTCTTATTTCAGGGATATGTCATTCTTTTGATTAGTAAATGATATAATTGTTCAAGAATCTGTCCTATACTGGTATGTTGTTATTTTACAGCTCATGTCACGGAGTCATCATGTCGTGATGAACATGGTGCAAGCTATTGTCACAATTATACAGCTTACTGCACAAGTTCTTCATTTGAGCAAAGACAATGGGCATATAATAATTGTAGACGAACATGTAGCATGTGTGGTCATCCACCTTCAAACATAGGTAACTACGTTGCAATATAACACATTTATTAAGGTCAATCATCTCTTTTTTTACTTATTGATTAGTCCTTACTTCTACACAAAAGGCTGATGTCAACTTTCTCCATTTATGTCTGTACCTGGCTGTCTTTTCTGCTTCAGTTCCATCTTTTTCAACCCTCCATCCACCATTCTCCATAAGGTTTGTTTTAACCTCCCTCTTTGTCGTCTGCCTTCTGGAGTCCATCTAAGAGCGACATGTGTCGGATTGTCTTTTCCATTCACATTACATGGTCAATCTATCCATATCTTCTTGCTTGATTTTGGTCTCAGTGTCTTTTTGGGATGTTTTCTTCAATAGTCCTTTATTTGTAATCTTTTTGGCCAATGTATCTTACACATCTTTCTTAGTAGACAGGTATGATGGAATGCTTGGCGGTTTTTAGTGTCAGTCAGAATGAGTCTTTTATAGAATAGGATGGATTTCACACTGCTGCTGTAAATCTTGATTTCCTCTATTTCATGATTTTTTATTTTGGTTTGGGCTGCACATGTGTTGTTGATGGTTATAACATTTGTGGGTTTTGTTACATTTATTTCAAGTTCTATTGATTTTGCTGTATTTCAAAAGGTACTTCACCATTTATTTCGAAAAATAACTCTAAAATAATATTGATGTTCATTAATGTGGTATGAACATGGTTTAACTACATGCATTAGGCCAAAGCAAAATGGTATTGTGGTTCCGTTATAAACCTAACTTCCCTATTTTTTGTGCCCCTACCCTAATATTTCAATTTGCAGCTGTGATTTTGATATTCGACACAAAAACTCGTATTTCCAATTGAGAACGAATTTCCAGCCAAAAGTGAAGTCGTATACATCCCACCGGACAAAATGTCGATTTCAGGGTAATTTCGAATTTCAAGAAGTTAGTTCGATAATCGACTTGACAAAAAGTCGAAATTTCTGCTGAGAGCGAGTTTTCAGCCAGCAGTGAGTTGGATATTCGACTCGAAAGTAAATCGAATTTCCAGCTCGGAACCAAATATCTAAACAGAAGTTAGTTCGATAATCGACTGAACAAAAAGTCGAGAGCGAATTTCGAGTCAGCTGTGAGTTGGTTATTTCTCTGGAAAGCACAAAGGTTGTTGAGTTTTATGGTAAATTGAAGCAAAGAAATTATGCCTAAGAGAGGCTATTGCTCTATTGAAAGCTGCTCTGGAGAGGTTGTACTGTATTATTATTATAATGCATGTATATCTGTAAGAGCAAGCTGGACATTTTGACAATTCAAATATCCAACTCACTGCTGCGTGGAAATTCGTTCTCAGCTGAAAGTTAGAGTTTTTATTTTGTCGAATATCTAACTCAAAGCTCGCTGAACATTTTCTTTCAACAGGAAATTTGTATTGTATTCGATTTACGAAATATGATGTCATTTGGATATAATACTTTTTGACAAGTCGAATATACAACTTTCTGTTGGCTGGAAATTCGATTTCAGCTGCTCGAAAATTACATAATGCCCAATATCCAACTCAAAGCTGGCTGGACGTTTGGAACTCAGCTTGAAATCGACTTTTTGTCTTATCGAATAGTAAACACATCTGTCAAGAAATTCTCAGCTTGAAATTAAAGTTGCACCTAGGTTGAAAATCCAACTCACTGTTGGTTAGATATTCGGTCTTAGCTGGAAATTGAATATCCAACTCACTGCTTTGTTGAAATTCGGTGATAGATTGAAATTGGATTTTTTTATGTCCACTATCGAACTCACAGCTGGGACTTTGCTCCGGTAGAAAGTTGAATAACGAACTTATTGCTGACTGGATATTGGACAACACCTCAAAATTGTCTAAGCTTTGTTAGTATCGAACTCACTGCTAGCTCGTTATTAGCGTGCAGCTAGAAATTAAATTTCTAACTACTTGTAAGATCTTCCAACTTGCTGCTAAATGTTCGGTACTATTTTTTGCTGTAAGTTACCACAGCCCAAGTATTTGTTCTATAATCGTTATTTTGTTTAAACATTTTTCAGGATCGAGTGAATGCGTTGACAAATGGCCTCGAGCTAATTGTGCTCTCCGGATACAACGGTGTTCACACCCGACAGGCGATAATTACGAGACATTGGACAATTGTCCAAAAACTTGCCACGTTTGTTAAAAACGTTATTATTTCATAAACACATCTGTTAATATTTGGCTATTTTGGGTTTTCTCTATCATTCACATCAGCCATCAAATACTTGTGAATTGTAAAGTATATAAGTAGTGGGGAGTGTAGTATCTATCACCCAAGTCAAGGCATAATGATTACCATGCATTATAAAGCATAGGTACTCGGTTCCGTTGAATTCAACCACCCATATGTGAAAAGGTTTGTTCGACTATCTACTATAACCAAAAGGTAGCTCAATCGCAATTTCTCAAGCAACGGAAATACAAACATAATAGTAAATTGTGGGACACCGACTACGCGATCCGATACGCTTTAACGGTGGGAAAATAATACATGTATAGGAACAAGCTTATGGAGATTCAATAAATTATCACAACGAATCCTTCTCTGTTTTTTCTTCTATGTTCGTGTGATCGTCTTTTTAACACCAGTAATGGTCCTTGAATTGTCATCTCTTTAGTAACATCGCCCGACCTTTTCACATATTCTCTTCGACAAATTATTGATCTCTTTGTTGGATCTTCGTGAAACATTGATCACAGGCATTTTAAAGGTAGATGACTGCAGATTGTACTTTTTCATACCGGAAACATACTTCAAGTTGGTCAATATAGATTTCTCACTTTTCTGAAGTTCACTATACTTCTTTCTACGATGTTCAACTAGGACATTACAGTGAGTTCCTAGCGGGTTTCTTAAGCAGCTTGTGGGTTTTGCTCGTTCGAGATTTTTTCTTATCTGTTTTCAGCTTTTCCCTGAACCATCGTTTTTTATATATTTGCATCTTCCTCTTAATATTCTTCAGTTCAATATCATTACAGTTTAAGTCTCTGTAAAACTTTGCAATTTTTCATTTATTTCTTTTGTCAATACAACTGCTTCTGGAGAACCTTGTTCCATTATTTTCATTTAATTTTGGTGAGTCAGGCAGGGTTATTGTAATAGCTTCCATGCTTTTGGCATCTCTCTCTCTCTTTCATTGTCTAACTTTTTGTTTGTTTGTAAACGCCAAACTTTTCTTGCGTGCCTCTTTTCTCTATCGGTCATTCTTTCACATTCTTTTTCTTACCCTCCTCTTTGTCTTTCAGATATTTAGTCTTACATTCCTTAAGATATTGCTGCCTTCTATGTGGATCTGCATTCCTCGGCATTCGAAACTTCTGTTGCCGCTCTACATTTGACATTCCCATTGTCTGCAATGTACAATAATTTGTTGATCAACTAACACACATAAAACAACTAGACACTGTCAATGAATACCACCAAATATAGCATTAAGCAGACATTGTAGCAGATTCGTAACAATCCCGCTAAATGTCACAGAGAAAGAGTAAGGACACATTTTGTAAAGAAACACACAGACAATTGGAAGAGCCGGCCCTAGTAACGACATCAATATAACCCAAATACTTCCTAGCTTGGGTATAATATGTTTATGCTACAGAACAGTACATATTCACTGCATTACTAAACCCAGCTATATGCGTTGAATAATGTAGAAATAGAAAAAAGCCGCAATATCAGATATCGTCAAGTATTTCTTACCGTTAATAATATGCGAATTAAATATACTTCAATGCCTTAAATTACAGTAGATTGAACGTATTTGAATAACACATTTCTTAAATTAAATTCCTGACGAAGACTTGTTATAAAAGTCGAAACGTTGAAAAAAACTTGGATTATGTCTTGTTTCAATTTAATAACGAATAACACAAATAGTAAGACATATTTTTGCCGTAACTAGACATTAAGGCAGCAAAATTAAGAATATGGGATTTTGTGTAGTCTTTTCCTTCGTGTAACAAAATTAAGTCCTTCCTGTTACATAAACTCGAAAACTGCATTGATTAATGTTTTGGTAGAATTTTGCGTATTAAATTCACTTTATTTTAAATTATTTTTAAAGATATTACACAGTTTACCAAATCAGAAACCTGACGTCTCAGCACCATACTTGACACAAAACTACAACACCGCTTCAGTTAGCGTTGGCGAGAACGCATTTATTCGTGCAACATGGTGGTGATAATGTATAGTACGAATATGTGACTTTATGTTATTACAACAAAGTACATTCATAGTTTCCATGAATTTACATAAGTACCCAAAAGTTTATTATCACAAAAAAAACGTATAACAGTCAATACGACATGAGCATGCGACAGAATGGATGAGGTGAAAACCGGAGATAAACTTTTAAAAGAAAATGCTCTGGAAAATGTTTCCACTCTATCCTAGCCGAAAGGATTATGAGATGCTACACGAATGAGTATCTCGCTAGAAGTAACCGCTCCGCTAATTTCACCACCTTTTATACCAACAAAACTTGACCAAACCAGTTTTGGCCCCATACATGCTGAGACAGTGGTTCTCAGCTATACGATGTAACGCAGAGAACACTATTTATTACAAAATCAAAAAACAATTCATGTATTACTTTAATTAGTTTCTACTGTAATAAAGTATAGTCCTTCATGTAACATACGACATGAGACAATACATATACTATGATGTAATAGCACCAATGCCATTGTTCAAGCTTATAGTAGGTACTTGACGTAAAACTTCACACAAATCCGTTCATAACGATACTTCATTTCATGATATAATTTAGTCCGCGGTATGTTTACATCAATACGTCCTTACTGTAACAATTTCTGTCATTCATGTAACAAAATTAACTGTTACAGAAAATACTGTTACTGGAAGGAATTATTCAGGGTAAAATTGTGATAAGAAACATACCGCTTACTTGTTGGGTTAAACGCTAGCGGTTTTGTGTACAATATAACCAACTGTTTAGATAGTATGTAAAGCATTTATCTAATTCATGTTTAACAAATATAGCAAGCCCGTTACAGAAAGGACATTAAAAAATATACGCATCTACTTACCAAATTTGGAATTCTGTTTCCGGTTTTTCTTAAGACTATGTTTATGATAACATGCATGACTTTTTGTTCATGAAAGACTACTCTTCAAAGAGAAGGTGAAAGCATTTCACAAACGCACAGGGATATGTGATTACTTTTTCATTATTCACAAATGTTACATGAATGACGAAAAAGTTGGGTACAAACTTTAAACACATTTATATTTAAGAGCAAAGAGCTGGATAAGTTATTATTGTATTCGAATACGTTGACAACATGTGTAGTTTATGTTTAGGACATTGGCTTACATGTA
Source organism: Spisula solida (assembly GCA_947247005.1). Classification (NCBI taxonomy): domain Eukaryota; kingdom Metazoa; phylum Mollusca; class Bivalvia; order Venerida; family Mactridae; genus Spisula; species Spisula solida. Next base: position 18,246,633 of record OX365946.1, read on the forward strand.
ACTACACTCAGTCGCAAAAGAAAGTGTACATTGTGTATAAATGAAATTATATCGCCTGGCGTTTACAGAAACAGTCATAATGTTAATATTTACTAAATAGTATGTTTATCTGACATTTTAAGATCAAGCGACAACATGTCAACAAATACAATACTGCACAAACAGAGTCAAAGCTTTGGGACTAAATCAAATTCACACAAATGGTCAAACACTTAACAAATATGTGTACATGGATACATTTACTCATAGCTCGGTCAACAGGAACTTGATCTTGCTGAAATTTTCGACATATGTAGCTTGGATATGTGGCATTATAATTCAATCGAATTTGTAACAACTGATTGAAATTGTAACAAACAGAATAAAAATGATGACATCAACATGAGCTAATGTCACACATTTGTCACGGCGTGTTCATCGGGAGTTTGTCAATTTTTTAATGCAGCTAGATGCCCGATTTGCTGATAAGGTTAGTTTTCAAGCGTATGAACTCATCACGGAGACATAAATAAGGAAATAAAGGTTAACAACAAAGCCAAATTAAGGTTTAGAACTTATCAGCTCATAAAAACAACCTTTTTCACATGGTTACCTCCCCTTGACCAAGCAAAATGACTTTTTTTTAAAAATTACAACCATCATGCTGTTCAGTAAAAAGTCGCATGAGTTTGAGTATTTTCGGTTAATTTGATATACCTAGTCCAATTTGTCATACATAAACATAATTTGCGCCACTGCGTAAATGTCTCGTACATTTTACGTCGAAGGCGGACACATAAAATATTGAACATTTCTGTCAATTCGATTTTCAGGGTACCGACGCTGTTGACTTCATTTGTGGGATATTGTATTTATTGACATGTTATTTTGGATCTTAAAATGTCAGAAAAACATACAGTTCTGTTAATACAAAATTTCGTTTAGTTCTGTCAACCCCAAAGGATACAAATTCAAAGTATTTACAATGTATACTTTCTTTTGGGACTACATGTAAGTGTATGATGAAAGTTCACATATCGAGCAATGCGTTACGTACACTTTACATGTTTATAGTAGGTCGGCATACAGACAACAAACACGTTTTATGTCTTAAAGCTGCCATGGACGTTTTATATTTGAAAGTTTCAAAAGCGTTTATAACACAGTTAGTTTGTAGCTATCTCTTGCGTATCTGGTTAAAGTGATAAGTGATCTATTGCTTATGATATCTCCTTTTAATTGACTGGATGTTTATTTAAATGCATATGTATGGAACAAGGGAGTTATAATATGCAGTTAAAGGTCTTTAAATTGTTTGTTATACCTGATTTTTTTCCACAATTGGCTGATAAATTTGGTATGTCAAATTGTACAATTTGAAAAGCTATCGGCCTACGCGCTTACTTTTTTCACAGTTTTGAGATTTTCATGCTTACTTTTCCTAAAACAAAAAGGCTCAGGCCAGTTATCAAGTGAAAATAAATATATCAAAAAATCATAAATGTGTTAAAAAAAATTTAATTTATATTTGTGCTTGTATTACACATCGAGTGTCTCCGTGATAAGTTATGCCGAGGATCCTGTTAAATATCTGTCAAATAAAGTCAGTAAATCATCTGGCCGCAGAAACTATATGACTTGTCTGTTCTCAGAATGACATCGTCAGATTGAAACCTATTTGTCCAGACTAAATATGTTTGCGTGACCTTGAGCAAGAACAGGTATAGGTAACATATGGTGATCTTTACCTCAAAGGCGTACGCTCAGTTTAAAATCATGTTTAGCTTACAACACGTCAAGTTCAACTTAATCAAAGATCTAGCGGTTTCATAGAGACCATATTAAGATATTTCTATTTCGTTCTACTGGTCATTAACTTTGTCTTTGACCTGAAATTGTATATGGTCAAGGGTTCAACTGATAACATCGAAAATTCTTAAAAATTCCAAAACGACTTAACTCAATGTAAATTACGCTATCGATAGGATAATTAAGCAACAAGATATCTGCAAACTTCCATATATGGCCATCGGACACAGTTCAGGTTTAAAGTTGTATGATATCTACAAGAGGAAACATGGATCGTCTGGTCAGAATATGTATTGTTACGTTACTGTTTACTATGGTGGTACATTCTATAGGTAAGTGGTCAGTTTATACTTAGCGTCCATCCATATACAAAATGCACACTGTACGTAAAATACCTACATTTCACTATATTTTAAGCCTCGAAGGTATCGCAAAATCAGAGCATACCGCCGTGCTATGGAACCGTACCTTTCCATGTCTTTCCTTAAATCTTCTAGAAACAATGGCTGCTAAGCACTTCGAACCAAATCTGGATCAAAAACATGTGCACTTTGGCATTCCACGGTTGGTGTACCGAAACTAGCAAGGTTGGCAACCAGCAAAACATCGGAGTTGTAGTGGACGGTAGCCTCTCATAGGCACATAGTTTCAAATTATGGTTTCAAATTATCTGAGTGTACCCTATATAGAAAGAAGGTTGTGCAGCGGCCATGTTAAACTGCAACGGATATGACAGGAACTGGTATCCGTGTTTGCTGTGACAACTGTTGAAAAACTGGGTACCAGCTTTCGTAATAATAATTTTATGACTTTGTTAAGACTTTAGACTGGATTAATTACTTCACGATTAGCACTCTGTCTTGCATTTTCGCGAACGGTCATCACAGTTTTATATGCTAGAGTAAGATTCTACAAAAGAGAGATGTTTGCTGAGTTCGCTGATGGTTTGAAACCGCGAACCTAAAAATCAACAACAGGCGAACAAACTTGCGCGAATAGAAATAAGTTGTTGCTTTACAGTATACTGACGTCATCTATAATTCAAGCGCAATATAACAATTAAAAATTCCTAACTTGGTTATAATATATTTTGGCTATGGATTACGAGAAACAATTGATATCGGCCTCTGAATTCTAACTATGACACAGGACAACATGATTGAACAGTACGTGTATGTGTGCTCCTAGTAAACGAAATGTTTGATTGTGACGTGTTAAATAACCTATATATATTTGCAGATGGAAATGTGAGGTGCTTGTCTTGTGATAGTTCCACCAAGCCACGTGACTGTCAGTACATTACTACATGTGGTTCACACGAGGTATGATTCCGTAATATAGCAAGACATAAACGTTGATGAAAACACTAAATGTTATCTTTTAGACAATTTAATTATCAAATGACAAATAGATCGCAATGTTACACAGAAATCTGGACAGTACGATATATTACACAATTGCTACACTTACATTTTGTATAACGTATTCGTAAACAGTGCTGCACGCTCAGAGACTGAAATGAATCGATGAATGATGATTCATAGACTCGTTAAATCCTTGTGCGATTTTTGGTTGTTCCTCGGGTAATTGTCTCCAGCCATGGGTACTGTTTAGAGTGGATGCCTGATCTAGTCAAAAACAAGGAGACTGTAGTGACCATCAAGATGACAGAACTACTATTGACACTGTGGGGAACCCACGTGACCAGATGCTAATGTTCGGAGCCAATTTTGTCAACAAGTTTGTACTAAAACATCACTGATAAATCGTACGCATCTGTTTAATCCACCTTTGTGGAATGTACCACATTTTCCCGTGTTTCATTATCCTAGGCGCACTATAACAGCTTTACAAATGCGTATACGCCTCTGGAACACGGAATGTACAATCAAAGAAAACAATCGATAATAAAAACGTTTCTTTTCTAGATATACTGAGCATAGTTCAGTGTAGCAATACCACGTGGTTTTTGACTACAGTTCCAAGTAGAAATTTGTAAACATTGGAACATGAATGTAGCCATAAGTATTTTATTAAGAAATAAAATAGCTGTGTGAAGTTGGCTCAACATACGACATACGACATTCCAAAAATCGAATGTCGTCCAGCTCGACATACGACATTGGACGACATTCAAAAAATCGAATGTCGTCCAGCTCGACATACGACATTGGACGACATTCAAAAAATCATCAAAAATCGAATGTCGTCCAGCTCGACATTGGACGACATTGGACGACATTCAAATATCATCAAAAATCGAATGTCGTCCAGCTCGACATTGGACGACATTGGACGACATTCAAAAACTCGTCTAAAATCGAATGTCGTCCAGCTCGACATTGGACGACATTGGACGACATTCAAAAAATCATCAAAAATCGAATGTCGTCCAGCTCGACATTGGACGACATTGGACGACATTCAAAAAATCGTCTAAAATCGAATGTCGTCCAGCTCGACATTGGACGACATTGGGTGACATTCAAAAAATCATCAATAATCGAATGTCGTCCAGCTCGACATTGGACGACATTGGACGACATTCAAAAAATCGTCTAAAATCGAATGTCGTCCAGCTCGACATTGGACGACATTGGACGACATTCAAAAAAATGGTCAAAAATCGAATGTCGTCCAGCTCGACATTGGACGACATTGGACGACATTCAAAAAATCATCTAAAATCGAATGTTGTCCAGCTCGACAATGGACGACATTGGACGACATTCAAAAAATCGTCTAAAATCGAATGTCGTCCAGCTCGACATTGGACGACATTGGACGACATTCAAAAAATCGTCTAAAATCGAATGTCGTCCAGCTCGACATTGGACGACATTGGACGACATTCAAAACGTTGTCAGTAATTGAATGCCTTGCAGCTCGAAGACGTTAAAACATAGTTGAGATGATGTTAGTAGTCAGTAATTTGGAAAATATCGTCTCTGGTGTACACTAGAATGTCGCGAAAATTAATTACATTACTCACCTTTACTAGCAATATCCTGTGTACAGTATACCGCAGTGATGATTACATTTTAAATATTGTTACGGCATTTTGACCCCCATTCAAAACAATAATTAAAACCAGTGTATGTAGTTATTTATACCCGCGCGAAATCCCGTTCACAACGGTCCCATGATTGTATGTACCGTATTATGGAAACATATGCGTGCACATTCTCCGCTGTCGGCGGATTCGAAATGCATGATTGTTATATTCGAATTTTATTTGAATTGTATTCGAATTATCTTAGAAGTATTTCTAACGACATTTAGACAAGCTGTAATAATTTTGGTCATTTCGAATCATCATTCGGAATTTGTTTCAAATTTTTAGTTTTTATTAATTCCGACTCATTCGGACCCATTCCGGCTGATTCGAGATTCGTATGATTGGGGTATCAATTACGTCTATCGCAAGCCCGATACCTGTAAAAACTACATACACATGGGTAACGAACTAGTATGTGTTTATCACGTCCCTATTGTTTCGCTTACCAATCATGATGTAATAGTGTATGTTGAACGCATAGCTAGACTGATTCTGACCCTGTGGTTCGGCTGTGCACTTTCCACTAACGGAAGTGTACACAGCATTACTCAAGTTTTGCGGTCAAACCTCGTAAGTTTTTTCGATTTGTTTTATGTCATTTCATGCGCATTATGAAATGAATAATAACCAAACCAGCATTGGAGACTACATATGTACATAGATATCAAATTGCATCACATATAATTTCAGGTGTATTCGTAAGTAATATGGCGTCCATCTTTGACGTCATTTTGGATTCCCGGGTTCGTACAATATGTTGATAATTCATGCCGACAGTTATATATTCCATATATAAACCAAATCACTGTACAATTTATTGTGATACTATACAATTTAACTTTTATGACTTATTGTGATTGAAATATCCGGTTATTTCCCATCACTGTACGACTTATTGCAATACTATACAAGTCAACGTGTACTCCTTATTGTGATAACCGGAAGTTGACTCGTTTATACACTGTTCTATTAGTATTTAACATTGCTTGTTGCATTTTAGTTGTCACCTACCCATGAATAGGCTACTTTTGTGCCGAGTGTCACTCGACTCTTAGGCACCGTGGACAGCAACTGTAGATACTAGTATACAACAGACGGACGAACAAGAGCATTCAAAATATCATCTTAAATCCTTGTCAGGCTGCCTGAACATAACTAGTAATTATTGAACAAACACAAGTTTAGATTAAATGTCCGTGACTTTATTAACAGAACTATTATTATAACAAATATTCCAGTTGACACAAGAAAAGTATAAAGTAAAACCAAAATATCCGGTAATATCGCAAAGCAACTCGCAAATATTCCAAACTATTCACGATTTACTGAAAGTACACAAGTCTTAGCGAATCTATAAACTCCCCTAACCAAATTGATTAAGTAAATAAAACTATATTTTGTTATGTTTCCGAAATTTTGTGCATTGTGTACCGTTGAAATTCACGAAAAGAAACGCCCCACTTAAACTTCTGTGAATAGCCATGCAACCAAAATAACCTCAAATTGCGTTTCCTGATGCTAAGATTAAAGATTGTAAAAACCAAATAAGTTGTTCCGCACATTGAATAATTTAAACTCCTACGGTTGCTAAGCGACTCATCACAAAGAAAAACAATATAGCGGACAATAAAGTATCAACAAATACAAACTTTACATGACTGACTCCTTACATCAGCAAGTGACAATATTCGTTCATTCTACAATGATTGAACAAAAAGTGCAACATTTTAAATCCAAACATGCACACATAAACAAGGTAAAGTCGCGGAAATTGATTACGTTTAGATAGGCCGTTCTGATATGGGTAAATATGCTAGATCTAAATGTAAGTAAGATTATTAGCATAATATAACAGAGAAATGTGCTTTGTCAGTTGAGACGTTCAAAGTTAACATAGAATAACAGAAATAATGATCGTATATTAAATGCACGCCTTAATGTTATTATACATTCGATTTTAGACGATTTTTTGAATGTCGTCCAATGTCGTCCAATGTCGAGCTGGACGACATTCGATTTTTGATGATTTTTTGAATGTCGTCCAATGTCGTCCAATGTCGTGCTGGACGACATTCGATTTTAGACGATTTTTTGAATGTCGTCCAATGTCGTCCAATGTCGTGCTGGACGACATTCGATTTTTGATGATTTTTTGAATGTCGTTTAATGTCGTCCAATGTCGATCTGGACGACATTCGATTTTTGATGATTTTTTGAATGTCGTCCAATGTCGTCCAATGTCGATCTGGACGACATTCGATTTTAGACGATTTTTTGAATGTCGTCCAATGGCGATCTGGACGACATTCGATTTTTGATGATTTTTTGGATGTCGTCCAATGTCGTCCAATGTCGATCTGGACGACATTCGATTTTTGATGATTTTTTGAATGTCGTCCAATGTCGATCTGGACGACATTCGATTTTAGACGATTTTTTGAATGTCGTCCAATGTCGTCCAATGTCGATCTGGACGACATTCGATTTTTGATGATTTTTTGAATGTCGTCCAATGTCGTCCAATGTCGTGCTGGACGACATTCGATTTTAGACGATTTTTTGAATGTCGTCCAATGTCGTCCAATGTCGATCTGGACGACATTCGATTTTTGATGATTTTTTGAATGTCGTCCAATGTCGTCCAATGTCGTGCTGGACGACATTCGATTTTAGACGATTTTTTGAATGTCGTCCAATGTCGTCCAATGTCGATCTGGACGACATTCGATTTTTGATGATTTTTTGAATGTCGTCCAATGTCGTCCAATGTCGATCTGGACGACATTCGATTTTTGATGATTTTTTGAATGTCGTCCAATGTCGTCCAATGTCGATCTGGACGACATTCGATTTTAGACGATTTTTTGAATGTCGTCCAATGTCGTCCAATGTCGATCTGGACGACATTCGATTTTTGATGATTTTTTGAATGTCGTCCAATGTCGTCCAATGTCGTGCTGGACGACATTCGATTTTAGACGATTTTTTGAATGTCGTCCAATGTCGTCCAATGTCGATCTGGACGACATTCGATTTTTGATGATTTTTTGAATGTCGTCCAATGTCGTCCAATGTCGTGCTGGACGACATTCGATTTTAGACGATTTTTTGAATGTCGTCCAATGTCGTCCAATGTCGATCTGGACGACATTCGATTTTTTATGATTTTTTGAATGTCGTCCAATGTCGTCCAATGTCGATCTGGACGACATTCGATTTTTGATGATTTTTTGAATGTCGTCCAATGTCGTCCAATGTCGATCTGGACGACATTACATTTTAGACGATTTTTTTAATGTCGTCCAATGTCGTCCAATGTCGTGCTGGACGACATTCGATTTTAGACGATTTTTTGAATGTCGTCCAATGTCGTATGTCGAGCTGGACGACATTCGAATTTTTGAATGTCGTCCAATGTCGTAGGTCGAGCTGCACGACATTCGATTTTTTGAATGTCGTATGTCGTATGTCGTATGTTGAGCCAACTTCACACAGCTAAATAAAATACTTATGTCTATTTTATTTTCCAATGTTTACAAATTTCTTCTTGTAACTGTAGCCAAAAGTCACGTGGTATTGCTACACTGTAGTTCACACTCCAAAAAACGTTGTTTGTGTGCCTCTACATTTGTCACCACATGACAAAATGCTGCGAAAGGTGCCTACACGAATACATTTTATAAGGGGTGTCCGACATCGACATGTGTGTGCTATTATTTTCTGTGTTCCTCAAATTAAATGTTCATACTTGGTCGATGATCTTAATAGTATTGATATTCAAGAAGGCATATAACACCTAGTCTGTAACTCTGAGTCGTAGCATTTTCTGAAACTTAGCTCCGAACCGTAGCATTTTCTGAAAATAGTTCCGGACTGTAGCATTTTCATTTCAGCTCCGAACTGTAGCATTGCTGTTTATGTAATCTCTTTTTGCCTGTTGCCCAAATAACAAAAAGTACACAATATTGTCTCTTTGGTAAGAGCGTCGATGATTTGCTTTTGAAAGGAGACGTCGCTCGTCTATATTTCATCCAGATCGATCAATTATTAAGAAGAAAGTTACAAGTAAAAATGTTACCTGAATCGAGGCGGTTTGTTGACAAAATTGGCTCCGAACATTAGCATCTGGTCACGTGGGTTCCCCACAGTGATTGAGAGATCATAGCGATTACAGGGCGGCTGAAAGACAGTTGAGAGAAGAAGAAAACTAATAATTTCTGCATCACTTAGCGGTCTCGCTGCGATCTCAAACCTGAGTAAAGGGAGTTGTCAGGTTTATGTAAGTACATGCACACACCGTACAACCCGCTGTGTGTAAGGCAGTTATGTATGTTGAAGGCAGAGACACACGCGTTTTACGCCACTAGAGTGGGAAATGATCACTTACATATATCGTTGACGCGATGAATGAACAATAATTATATACAATTTATGTGCCCACAAATGCCATATTATTCGAGTAAACAGGGTTTAGGTATGCGATGTTTGCCAAAAGTTCGAAACTTTCGCCTTTGACATTGAATTCTCAACTGAATTCGTGGTTTGGAACAATTCTAAAACATTGAATACAAACTTCAATCCTTCCTCAATATATCTGTCATTTCCGTTTTGAAAAATGTGCATTTTCTGTGAAGATACAGAGGTTTAAATTGAACGAGATACGAAAAAAATGCTAACGAAATAGGCAGTTCTGTTTTTCGAATGATAACGACAAAGGCAGAGCGTTAAATATTAATGCTAACGCAGAGGCAGAGATAAGAGACATATGCTAACAACAAAGGCAGACATTCTAATGACTTGACGGGGCCATAAAACCCCTTTGTACGATTTGTATGTTATAAATATAACCCAGATTCATGTTAGGCTGTACACTTACGCACACTCCCAACGCAACACTTTTATAATTCTAGTTTCTCAAAAACTGTGGAAGATATCAACTTGTGCTTATAGATAATGTTGTTTTAAGTCATTAGCAACACAGAAACATTGAAATCATTCATCAGTGACGCACCGTCTACTCTGCGCGTAGAGCAGTGGTGATTTCCACGTGCGGCACGTGAAAATGGAAGTAAGTGGCAAAAATCGATATTCTATGTCATTGAGTTCTTCTCTAGCGACTTTACGACTGAAAAAACAGATTTGTATAAAAAATGCCCCGGATGAGTATTGAAGAGCGTGGTCGCGCGATTGGAAGATTACAGGCCGGTCAATCCTTACGACAGGTATGCATCGCATTTTATTAATTATTCAGATAAAAGATAAGAAAAACATTGCATGCTCATTTTTGTCACTGTTTCGGTTTTTATAACAATAAAACTAAACTCTCAATTAAACTGTGATCAATATTTCCTATTTTCAGGTAGCAAGATTTTTCGGCCGTCATGTGTATACGATTTTTAGACTTCTAGAGAAGTTCCAACTCACTAGCCAACTTCAGGACCAGCCAAGGCAGCCTCGTGGTAGGGTGACAACTCAACAACAGGATTTACAAATTGTTGTAGACCATCTGCACGACCGTTTTAAAACAGCAACATCGACTGCGAGAACGACCCTCGGACATCATGGTAATCATGTCAGCAGAATGACAGTTCAAAGGCGGCTTCGTGACCAGGGTATAAGGGCTAGGCGCCCCTTTCGAGGTTTAATTCTGACCCATCGACACCGACAGGAAAGATAGAGGTGGGCCAGACAACACAGGCGTATGACTCGTGCTGAATGGGGTAATGTACTGTTTACGGACGAAAGTAGATTCAACTTATTCCATAATGATGGGAGGATGCGTGTATACAGGCGCCAAGGTGAGCGACTTAACGATGAATGTGTGTTTCAGCGAGACCACTTTGGCGGTGGTTCCGTAATGGTTTGGGCCGGAGTTTCATTACACACCAAAACAGATCTGGTTATGGTCCAAGGCAACTTAAACGCTATCAGGTATCAACAGCAGATTTTGACCCCGGTGACCATTCCACATCTGAGAGCCGGAGGACGTGGTATGATGTTGTTGCAAGACGGAGCCCCAGCCCATACAGCTCGTACTACACAAACTTTGCTACAAAATAATAACATTAGGCTATTGCCTATACCACCTAAATCTCCGGATACCAACGTTATTGAACATGTATGGTACGAGCTGGACAGGCGAGTAAGATTACGACCAGTAGCACCGCGTAACTTACGGGAACTTGAACAGGCTCTTGATCAAGAATGGAGGAATATACCACAGGCATTAATCCGAAATTATGTGCTTTCGATGAGACAAAGATGTGAACATGTGATAAGAGCTATGGGTGGACACACGAAATACTGAGATGTCAGGACTGTCGTGTTATTCTGTGATCGGTTAACGTTATTTGTGTTCAGGGTGATATTTTACCGTGTTGTTATTTTACATGGTGTCATTTTGTGACTTTTTATGATGCTTGATATTTGCATTTATTTTAACTTTACTGTAAACCAAATGGAATAAAAATTATATGAGGCATTAATCAATGATTGATAATCAATGATTGATTTATTTATACACCAAATTTTAACCAATTCCTATCATAAATAGTTGAGAAATAATGAAAACTTTAGGTGTTGCGTTGGGAGTGTGCGCTGGTGTATTCCAAAGTCCATTTCACCAAGAATCACGAGTGTTTAGTAGTTATTTTCATCAAGTTATTACATACCTGGTGATCGCTGACGCTGGCAATTATCGGTTGTGAGTTCCCCTTTATGTCTGTAAATGACGAACTGGTTGGGGTTTTTTTTGGGGGGGGGGGGCATTAAACGCTCCATTTGTTATCATGAAGTTAAGAAACTTAGCATTCTATAGAATACGTAAGTTCGAAATGCAGCAATTCAAATTACTTGACAGGGAACTTAATGCACTGTTTTGTTTGTACAAAAATGTATGTTATTTGTGTGTTACAAATTTTATTTGACTATATTTCGTGAATAACTCACACGAAGAATATAAGACATAATGTCGTAAAACATCGTAATGTCCCGATACATTGCAATACATGTGCAGTCGAACATATGATCTTCTAAGCAGCCAATGTTGATTAAAATGACCTCAATATAATTAGAAATACCGTATAGCTGGTTATTTCTGCGGGGTGGAAATTTCTGCCATTCTGCGGTCCAAGATCAAATCGCAGAATTAAATCCACGCATAATAATATCATCCGTAAAAATTAATCAAGCAGAATAAAATCGCCGATGTCAACAAAATCTTCGTCCGCCGAAAAGTCCGAAGCATTTCGAATATCGATTCTCGGTTTAGTATAAGTTTGGGCAATTATCGCTGTAATCATCTCATCGGCGTGATACACATAATTAATTTTAATTTGGTCAGTACCGCAGTGTATGATTACGTAACAGCTTATGCCGACGAAAAAGGTACGGAAGGCAGTTATCAGAAGTGGTAATTGCTTTGTAAATACAAAGAAATACTGGAAATAGGTTTAAATTATTTATTGGGATATCCAACTGTACTATAGATTTAGAAATATGAAGTAGCTTTGTAGTATTTATATGCTGCAATTGATGGAACTATTTTGCATTACGGTTTACATCTGTGTCGGTAGTTATGCAATACCGGCTGACCGGTTTACTATTGCAAAGGTGGCGCTGCCTAGCGGCGGTGTAGGAAGAAAAGTAGTTTCATCAACTAAAGTATAGTCGATTGTAGAAACGTGTGTATATAACTATAGTTGGTCGACTCTGGAACAAATAAAAAGTATCTTTATTACATAAAGCAGTTTAATAGAGTGGCACGTAAAAATTCCAGTGTCGATGACTTACAGTTCATGTAAACTGCTGACAAACAATTGCTGTATTTATACCTAACTGTCATAGATCTACATTTATTAAATATGCAGACGTGCATGGACATGTACTTAGTTAGAGAATTAAAGCTCCAGCACGAATAAGATGTAAAGTACAATCTCCTCGACAGAGCAACAACCTTTGATTTCCGGTCATTGTATGACTTCAATGATTAGGAGACTATAAAATTCAACTTGTATGACTTATTGCGCCTCCCAAAATCTGAAAATTTCACCGTCATTTTGTAAACATTTAACTTACATTATCGATGGAATACTACGAGAACCATTCGTTTCTAAACTCTAAGACAGTGCCTGAAGAGCTTACGCCCCAAAAAAGACATGCACTCATCATTAACAGGCATAAAAGGCCACTCACAACCGACAATTGCCAGCGTCAGCAATCACCAGGTTTATCAACTTGATGAAAATAACCACTAAACACTCGTGATTCTTGGTGAAATGGACTTTGGAATACAGCCTAACATGAATCAGGGTTATATATATAACATACAAATCGTACAAAGGGGTTTTATGGCCCTGTCAAGTCATTAGAATTTCTGTCTTTGTCGTTAGCATAAGTCTCTTATCTCTGCCTCTGCGTTATTATTAATATTTAACGCTCTGTCTTGGTCGTTATCATTCGAAAAACAGAACTGCCTATTTCGTTAGCATTTTTTTCGTATCTCGTTCAATTTAAACCTCTGAATCTTCACAGAAAATGCACATTTTCCAAAACGGAAACGACAGATATATTGAGGAAGGATTGAAGTTTGTATTCAATGTTTTAGAATTGTTCCAAACCTCGAATTAAGTTGAGAATTCAATGTCAAAGGCGAAAGTTTCGAACTTTTGGCAAACATCGCATACATAAACCCTGTTTACTGGAACAATATGGCATTTGTGGGCACATACATTGTATATAATTATTGTTCATTCATCGCGTCAACGATATATGTAAGTGATCACTTTCAAAAGCAACGCAAAACACATATAAAATAACAAATACTTACCCCACTCTAGTGGCGGAAAACGCATGTGTCTCTGCCTTCAACATACATAACTGCCTTACACACAGCGGGTTGTACGGTGTGATGCAACACTCAGGTATGCAATGCTTTGTTGTAGGTATGCTTTACAACACAATTTGTTACGTCGGCTGGGACAGTAAGGTATAAGACAGGGTGCAGAGATATACAGGTAGGACAAAAAGTGTTTACGATGTATTAATTTGTGCTTTATTCGCGAAATAGTTAATGTTCGCGAAAACTCATGCTCCTCAACTTATAAGGCAGCAAAATACAGCATTATCGTTGATTTGTACAATATCTTAAGGACGAATGCAACATTTGTTAGTGCGCATATTTCCTGCGGATATTCAAAAATTTACGGTGGCATAGAGATAGGAAATATTTTATTTATCACGTGCGCGCGTGTTACTATCGCGTTAGTACGTATTAGCTATCACATGCCAACGTGTTGCCTATTACGTGCGCACGTGCTAGTATTACGTGCGCACCGATTAGTTATTAAGTGAGCCCGAGTAAGTATCACGTGTTACTTCTTGAATTTACAAATAGCCGATATTTCGATTATTTTCATTGTTCAATTATCACGTTCGCACGTGAAAGCTAACACTAGCGCACATAATAGCTAACAAGACTTAGTGCACATGTGATGAATAAAATATTTCCTGTATCCCTTCTTTGCCAACGTAGAACTTATGAATTGTTTCCCACCATGCATGACAAATGAATGATCTGGACAAACTTACACTTGGCCTTTGACTTCCAACTGTGACCTAAACCTTTCATATAGGAACCTGGGGATTTAGGCATGACACTCTGTCTCAAGGAGGTTAACCTTCATACAAAATATAAGCAAGATCGGTCAATGCATTATAAAGTTATGGTCTGGACAAGCTTCAATTTGACCTTTGACCTCCAACCGTGATCTTGACCTTTGAGATAGGAACCTGGGGGCTGGGCATGATACTCCGCCTCTTGGAGGTCATGGAGGTTAACATTCATGCCAAATATAAGAAAGATTGGTAAATGCATAACAAAGTAAAGGTCTAGATCAGGACAAGCTTTAATTTGACCTTTGACCTCCAACTGTGACCTTGGCCTTTGAGATAGGAACCTGGAGTATAGGCATGACACTCTGAATCATGACGGTTAACCTTTATGCCAAATACATTGGTATATACATAACAAAGTTACGGTCCGGACAAGCTTCAATTTAACGTTTGACCTCCTACGGTGACCTTGACCTTGAGATAGGAACCTGGGGGATGGGTATGACACTCATCGAGGTTAACGTTCGTGCTAAATATAAGAAAGATTGGTCAATGTATGACAAAGATATGGTCCGGACAAGCTTCAATTTGACATTTGACCTACAACTGTGACCTTGACTTTTGAGATAGGAACCTTGAAGTTGGACATGACACTCCGCTTCATGGAGGTAAACATTCATGCCAAATATAAGAACGATTGCTCAAT
Source organism: Spisula solida (assembly GCA_947247005.1). Taxonomy (NCBI): domain Eukaryota; kingdom Metazoa; phylum Mollusca; class Bivalvia; order Venerida; family Mactridae; genus Spisula; species Spisula solida. The sequence continues at coordinate 18,261,797 of OX365946.1, forward strand.
GTATGACAACGTTATGGTCCGGACAAGATTAATTTGATATTTGTCCTCAAACAGTGACCTTGACCATTGAGATAGGAACCTTGGGGTTGGGCACGATACTCCGCCTCATGGAGGTTAACATTCATACCAAATATACGATATATTGATCAATGCATAACAAAGTTATGGTCCGGACAAGCTTTAATTTGACCTTTGACCTCCAACTGTGACATTGACCTTTGAGATAGGAACCTGGGGGTCGGGTATGACACTCCTCATGGAGCTGAACATTCATGCCAACAATAAACAAGATTAGTCGAATTAGTATAACAAATATATGGTCCGGACAAAATCGGACGCACGCACATACACCAAAAGTGGCGACTAAGTATCGCTCAAAGCAAGCGGGCTCGACAAAAACCTTTAGTCATAACTGTATTTTATATCATCCTTCAAGAAGTAGCCAGGTAACATAATAATGAAATTATCGAAGGTCACCGAGCTTGCTTAGAAGTTGTCTGCCCTTGAAATTAGTGTTTTCTTTACATTTAAGTACATGTATGCAGATGACTCGTAAACAAGTACTCATATGATACACTTCCCATACACAAAGTTTGAACAAATTCTATAATTGGGGGAATTGCCCAAGTCTCACAAGAAGCTATCGAGAACGCTCTGAACAAGCCACTGGTTTTAAAATATTTTATTTGGCTGCATAAAACGGGTCTGACAGCATAATTATGCATACTATAGCGTTAAATACTCTAATGCACCATGCACTGGGCGACGAAACAACTACATGAAGCCCGTGTGACTTCGTGAAAAATCATTTCCTGGATAGACGACCGCAATTACATGAATCACGTGCGACCTCGTGGAATATCATTTCCTGGATAGACGACCGCAATTACATGAATCACGTGCGACCTCGTGGAATATCATTTCCTGGATAGACGACCGCAATTACATGAATCACGTGCGACCTCGTGGAATATCATTTCCTGGATAGACGACCGCAATTACATGAATCACGTGCGACCTCGTGGAATATCATTTCCTGGATAGACGACCGCAATTACATGAATCACGTGCGACCTCGTGGAATATCATTTCCTGGATAGACGACCGCAATTACATGAAGCACGTGCGACCTCGTGAAATATCATTTCCTGGATAGACGACCGCAATTACATGAATCACGTGCGACCTCGTGGAATATCATTTCCTGGATAGACGACCGCAATTACATGAAGCACGTGCGACCTCGTGAAATATCATTTCCTGGATAGACGACCGCAATTACATGAATCACGTTCGACCTCGTGGAAAATCATTTCCTGGATAGACGACCGCAATTACATGAATCACGTGCGACCTCGTGGAATTTCATTTCCTGGATAGACGACCGCAATTACATGAATCACGTGCGACCTCGTGGAATATCATTTCCTGGATAGACGACCGCAATTACATGAATCACGTGCGACCTCGTGGAATATCATTTCCTGGATAGACGACCGCAATTACATGAATCACGTGCGACCTCGTGGAATATCATTTCCTGCTCAGTTGAAACAACTGCATGAAGCCCGTGCTACCTCGTGCAATACCAGTTCTTAGAAAATGGATGAAACCAAGTGGAATACATGCGACTGTGTCATATTTTATTTATAGGTCAGTTAATTCAGCTGAGCAACCTCAAACTAACTAGAATTATCACTGTCGTGACCAGGGCCCCGTGGTAGCATGCCAAAAGAGGGGGGGGGGGGGGGTATATAAGTATAGCAGGGTTGCATAATTATCAGCGCTATTAGTTGCAATTTTCTGACACAATAATAAAGTTATATGTTAACATGTACTGATGCCTGAAATACAGTAATTCACTTCCTTCTAAAACAACATCAAAGACAAGCAATATAGAAACCATGATGAACGTTGACTTTTATTAATTTTGAACGTATTTTTGGTATACTAAATTGGCACACTTAATTCAATTTAATAATGACATTGGTTTCATTGACATTGCCTTGTTCCTACATCATCCTGATTGGTCAATTTTGATTGCAAGATAGAAATCCATAAACATAACTGCATTAATATGTTTGTTTTGTGTGTAAGTGTTTAAAGGAATCGGTCAATATTTACTAAAGCTGGAGTTGTTCCCTTTGCTACAAAGTCCCACAAACATGTATGTACTGTGTAAGTTAATACCAGTAAGTTTTATTTCAATATCTTGTATGGGTTTTCAACTATGGCCTATGTTTTTGAAGCTGAAAAGGGGGCGTAAGTCCAAATTTATCAAAACTGTTCGGATGCGGAAAATTACTCGGGCACTCATGATTTGATTTTTCCGCATCCGAACTCCTGCTTGTGTTTTTTTCCTCGACGAAATACGAGAACAGATTATCATTTCTGAAGTAAAATCATGCGCGATGTATAAACATCCTGGCGAGTTGGCACAACCACAAGATGTCCGTGCTATCTCGTGGAATATCATTTCCTGGTCAGTAACTGTTGAATCAACTACATGAATCCCGTGCGACCTCGGGGAATATCATTTTTGGTCAGTTGAATCAACGTACATGAAAATCCGTGCTACCTAGTGGAATATCATTTCATGTATAGACGACGCTACTACATGAATCACGTGAGACCTCGTGGAATATCATTTCCTGGTCAGTTGAAACAACTACATGAAAGCCTGTGCCACCTCATGGAATATTATTTCCTGGACAGAAGACGCAACCACTTGAAAGCCCGTGCTACCTCGTGGAATATCAATTCTTGGATAGACGACGCAACTACATGAATCCCGTGCGACCTCGTGGAATATTATTTCCAGGCCAGTTAAAACAACTACATGAATCCCGTGCGACCTCGTGGAATATTATTTCCTGGCCAGTTGAAACAACTACATGAATCCCGTGCGATCTCGTGGAATATTATTTCCTGGCCAGTTGAAACAACTGCATGAATCCCGTGCGATCTCGTGGAATATTATTTCCTGGCCAGTTAAAACAACTACATGAATCCCGTGCGATCTCGTGGAATATTATTTCCTGGCCAGTTGAAACAACTACATGAATCCCGTGCGACCTCGTGGAATATTATTTCCTGGCCAGTTGAAACAACTACATGAAGCCGGTGCTACCTCGTGAAATATCAATTATGGGAAAGTTGATGCGAATACATGGAGTCCGTGTGACGAGTAGTTCACTTTGCTATGGTCATATAGCTAATTCTGACATAAAATGTACTATCAATGAACTAACAAGGAAATAACAAAAGTTCATAAGGGCGATTGTCTTGTATTTTCGGAGAAAACTAAATCTACATCAACCATGTTTCAGGGAGGAGAAAATATCTTGAAGTTCATTCATACATACAATCTTATTAGATTTGAAGTTGCTGCATATGAGAGACCATCTTGGTTTCTAAGGTAAATAAAATAATTAGACACCCGTCTATACAAAGCTACAAAGAAACACTTTATGTAAAAAAATAATATAACCTGAACTAAACACACTATTTGAAAGTAGTGCACCTTTGACAAGATAAAAAATCGTTTTCTACACATTTCCCCTTGTAATGACATTGACCACACAGTGACAAGGTGAGCTTTTGTAATCGCTCTTTGTCCGCCGTTTGTCGTCCGTATGCGTGTGCGTTAGTGCGAGCGTCAACAATTTATTCAAACAACATCTCCTCTGAAACCAATTGGCCAATTGTTTTGAAACTTAATTGCAAAGATTCTTACATTGTCCCCTACTGGATTTCTAGAAATAATTTTGATTCGTTAAAAACATGACCGCCAGGGAGTGGGGCTCTTTTGTCGTATATACATGTAGCTATAATAGTGAGATTTAAAAACCTCCGGAACCACTGGTCCGATTCCGAATTCGTCGAAACAATTTTGATTCGTCAAAAAACAGGGGGTGGAGCTCTTTTCCTATATAGATATTAATAATATAGTAAAACCTGAAACCATTGGTTTAATTTCAAAATAATTTTGCACACATGTTCCTAGGGTGACCCTCTACAAAATTCCTTGAAATAATTTCGGTTTTGTCCCCTCCAAGATTGATATTCACATGTTGTACATGCTTATATAGTACTCAGGTGAGCGATATAGGGCCATCATGTCCCTAAGTTATTATGGCGCCATAATTGTCACGTCGTTTACTGTACCATTTTACGATAAAATGGAAGCATATAATTAACAGAAAATTTGTTGATTTTTGGTGAAATGCCAAATTTTATTTCACTCGTGATCACAGAAAATTAAATTTTCACACAAAATATTGATTTCTGTGATCACTCGGTGAAATAAATTCGATTCGAGTGCAGGGGGTCACGGGTTCGATCCCTGGCCGCGTCATACCAAAGACGAAATAAAAAGGGTACCATCAATTCCCTTGCTAGACGCATAAAAGGGAAACTGGTTTCTCTTCTCTCACACCCTCGTGGCAATGCATAACATCAGGAATGAGGTGTCGAGAGTCATTAATATAAGTTTGAAAAACAATCGACCTCAAATAAATTAGTATAAACTATAAATTAAATTAGGTCTTACACCAAAATCAACAAATATCCTTTATATAATATATTTCAGCAATGTCCGTCACTAACATCAGTACGGAGGACGAGTGGTGATATCTTAACATGTTCGTCATGCTGTAACGAGACATTATGTAACAGTAAACTGTGCACAAATGACGGTTCGAATTATTTATTATATTTTTATATCTAACCATTTTCCCTCAGAATTTTTGGCATGCTTTAATAATTTGATTGTTTAGCACATTGTGTTTCGTACATTGTAAATGCATATTATTTTGTTTTGTAAATTAACAAAATCAGGATAGATAACTTCATTTAGATCGACAAATTGTTGTTTACTATTACGAAATATAATATGTATTTGTCCATATATATGCAGCGATTTTAACCGGATTGGGCTGGTATTCACGAAACATCAACACAAATAAGTTCGTCCGTCACACGCCCAGTATCCGTAGAAACAGTAAACAGATTGATGACGTAATGTACAAACGCATAAATACACGTCATTATGTTTGGATTCTTTGTATGGGCTTTCGGTGGTGATCCGAAGTTTTTTGAAGTTCAACTTACTTAAATGTAGCCGAGTCATACATGTAATTAGAGCGAACTCGACATTCAACGTATTCCTATATCATATGCGATTGTTTTCAGTAAGTCCTTCACTGACATCACGTGGTCCTATATGCTACTCATGTGATCAACAAGCTGACCCTTCGTCCTGTCATAGTATCAGACAATGTGGGTTGGACCAGGTAGGTATTACTTAAGGATATCTGCATAACCCTCGAAAATGCTTGAAAAACACACACTTGGAAAAAGCTATTTCAAACAGCATACTGCCATCTATTTTTATTATATATGATACAAACCCATTGTAGCACTTGCGTATGATGTAAAATGTTGGGTATAGTTGCCTAATTCAAATGATAACACTAAAATAAAGGCGATTTTCAAATGAAAAACACACTTTTTAAAAAAAAAGTCAAACGTTTTCATTATTGTTGTTTGTAATACGAACTTAATGGACATAATTTATAATCAATCGTCGCAAGGGCATGCCAGGCTTGAAATGAAGTGCTGGTGTTTTGTTTACAAGAAAAACGCCTTTATGTCGATGTGTAATATCGACGAGGAAGTCGCCATGTTTGCTCCCTCCTGTCACCGCAGTAAACGCACAGCAACATGTATATATTTCAAACATAGGGCCATATTCACATCCTCTCCTCCACTCTCACTCACTGAGTTAATCCAAATTTAATTATCGTTTCGTCAGTGCGTTTGAGTGTGAACTCGACCTAACCTGAAATTGGTATTCACAACGGTAAGTGAAGCTGGAGTTGACTCGACTGAGTGAGGAATTTTCGAGGGAGCGAAACGTCGACTTGAGCATGACTCCAACCAAACTCAATGGAATGTTAGTGAATACCAAAGTTAGTCACTAACTAAAATGGACAATCCACTCGAGGTAGAAGAATTTGAGGAGATGATTTTACCTTTTAGAAATGTCCCGGACAGGAGCAAATCCTTAGAAAGCATGGATAATGTGAAATTCTTGGAACAGTTCCCCAGCTACACTCAAATGTGATTACGTACATACCGATTTAGCGCACGAATGTTGAACTAATAAAGTTATTGTAGTTTCAAATTAAACTACACAACAAATTCATATGATCGTGTGGGTTGATAAATATACAACCATAAGTCATATTACCGCGATTTTATTAAATGCATGGTATTCATATATGGAGCAGAACTATGAAATTATAACGTTATTGTTTTCATTCTTTGTCATATCATTATTTTTAATCCCGCCCACTGTTGATATGAAGATGACTGAATATTAAAATGAATAAAAAACGTGCTAACTTGCAACACACACTGATGATGTGCATTGCAATCATTCATGAATCAATGTGCCGCCTCGATAGCATACTGTTAGAGCGTCCGCTTCGAGTGCGGGAAGCCCCAGGTTCGATCCGGGGTCACTTCATGCTAAACACGAAATGGTATTAGTATTTCCCGTGCAAGATGTCCAGCATAATAAGCGAAAGCTGGCTTCTCTTCTCTTATATATATCGATATCATTGTGACGATGGATACAATCGGGCATGATGTACCGAGAATGGTAAATATTAGTTCAAGGTTGTACCAACTTGTTTTATAATCAACCTAAAACCAAGAAGTTCATGCATAAGATATCTTATGTACTACTTTTTTTTATACATGTCGCTCATTAAATGACTTTCTAGGAATTATGGCTTTCTAGTTGTCGGGCTTCCCCGGAACGGTCTGTACAATGTATGTGTTGTAATTAACAAAATCATCTGACAGTGAAGATGCTTATAAAAGTAAACTGAGTCCATCTCCTCTGACTTCTAAATTATTAACATAACATTACCTGCTTGACGGTCGGTGGAATTCATATTGACGTGATTTGAAATTTAATATTGAGTCCACGCCGAAAACATAAGGCACATGGTACGCAGTCTTCTTCGATATGCGCATATTTTATTCATTTAAAATGTTTTTAAAATGTTTTGTTCGAATATATCATTGTAAATCATTATATACGTTCATTCAACGTTAATTACATCGAAGTTTTATGTTAACTGATCCACTATTATCTTTGCAATAAAATCATACTCTCTATGTGTGATTATTCAAATAAAGGTTCAAAGAAATATAAAGCATGTAGCATAAAAATCATCAAAATTATAGTTTGACTTTGTTAAATGCATCGAAACGCAACCAACCAATTCAATAATAAAACACAGATTGTTTGTACAGTGTAATATCCTACCATTTATTATAACGGTCACACACTCAGGAAAGTCGAGGACGAGTTACCCATGTGAAATTTAATTTTACGCGTTTCGAAGTATAGCGTAAAATGGTTGTCTTTGCGTAACGGATTCAATACAGTGACAAATTGGTCGGTGTAGTCACGGGTTTTTCGTGCGTGTCGAGAGGTATTGAAGTTTTTAAGAATGTGTGTATTGGTCATTCTACCAGACATCTCAGAGCTGATAACAACTCGATTTTCAATTTAATTTAGGATTATGTTAATCACGCTAATATTGATAAATATGACGTTTTTTGCAATTGTCATAAATGTTACATAATACATGTAGTGTGTCTGATAAGTCGGTCTCCCAGGTGACCCAAGTATTTAGATGAAAGGTTATTATTTAAGATTGTGTTAATCATGCGAATATTGATTAATATGCTTTTGCATCATGTGTATACTTATTTTATTGATATATGTCAAATGTTACATAATAGGGAAATATATTGTGTGTCTGATAAGTCGGTGTCTAAGATGACAAGAAATATTTTCCCTGTTTGGCTATATATATATGCGGTCGTCTTGCGCAGTTAGTCTTTAATATGGTGTTTTATTGTATATGTCTACTTTAAATAGAGAGATCATGACACGGTTTTAGATCCGATTATATATACTGTTGTTTATTGTTATTGTAGTTTAGGAAAGACTACCAAATCTCCACTCGACCTACACTAACTCGACCGTCACTCCAGCTACACTTGAGGTTACCTTAGGTTAGTGTAAGTCGAGTTGGAGTGGAGGACCAACATGTGAATATGGGCCATAGTCATCAACATAATCGATTGCCATATCGAAAAATGAACTTTATCACGTTCGTAATATATATACTTTACAAACGATCATGCGATAATAACATAGAAATTCAAGAATTTATTACAGTTGTTATCTCGTTTGTTTTCGAAATTCGCCCTGTGTAGCAAATTCATATTCATGCGCCAAAGATGGAGTAAAATAGTGCTACAGTTTTTTTCACGAACGCATTACGATGCAGTGACTATAATGCGTCGTTCATAACGGCGGATGACATCGAATATACATGTATTACTTTCGGTTGAATTTAAGTCCATATGAAACATTAATATCAGCATTTTCCTTTCTCAACACATGATGTACATGGATAACCTGAGATGTGTTACGCGGCTTGCTGTCACACTTTGTGGTTGTTAAATTACGAAAGCAATATGCGTTTTAAATTAATCCTTATGTTTATAATGTTGGTATAATCATTGCGAACACTGTTTTGTAATCCGATTGTCTGGATCGTTGTTCAATCACCTACAGTTTGTGTAAAATCGATCATTACACAGCTGTCAAAAATATTTCAAACCCAACGAATAATATTGTTGTATTTTTAGGAATGTATGTTGATGAGATATGAGAGCCAGATGGGAAATGATCTTCTATACAAAACAGATTGTATCTCAAAGCGAGTAAGTAAATAACATATACGTAGGATGTTCCAGAAATAATAGGACTTTTTTCATAGCAGTGCGGTGAATCAGAAATTTAGAAAACTAATTTGCTGTAAATCAAATTTCAACTATCACTGACAAATATCAAAGTAATTGGTTGAACAATAAAAAACCTATTAAACATTAAATACAACATGTACCATAGAGGCGGATCGCACCGTGACATTATGATGACGTCGCCTTTCAAACACTGTATTTAACCGAAATACACCCGTAACTGTCTTTATATATAGTCACCCTGACTTTCAAAACAGATCTTATGTTACTGTCCCATAGTGTAAATGTGTCTCTGTACCACTGCTCCCGAAAATGGGTTACAGTGATGGTTGAAATTGCTCTAACCTAGCTAGAAGCGTCTATCAGTGAACGAACGGTGTCTATCATCGTCAAACTACTTGTTCTGTGACTTGACCTGTGTTCCCTTGTTAGTTCATACCTCGGTCGTATGTGAACAATTTGTGCCAACAGAACACGAATGAATGCTGAATGCCATTATATTCTGCTTATTTATAATTATTCAATGGTTTGCATTGTTGGTTTTTCCAATTTATAGTATAATTCAACACTCGCGCGGTTTCTACAGTTTGACGCTGATCAGTCGTGATCATAAACAAACAGAGATTGCTTCGCAACTTTGCATGCACTAGTCAGTGACATCAAGGTAATGTCACATAATTTGCCAATATTATTTATGCAGTTGTTACTGAGATATTCTCATGTTTAGTATGGTTAGTAATGAAAATTTACAGTGTGACCCGCCTGTGCGTTACATGGTTTCTATGACAACGCTTTGTATAAGCATCACCAACAACAACGACAATCTGTTGCTGCCAGTATATAGAGCATAAAATGCTATACATGTGGGATAAATTTCATTAAAATGTAAGTGTTGAGTACGAAGTGATGAGAAAAGTCCTATTATTTCTGGAACACCCCTCGTACATACAGAAAGCAGTCATGAATCCGAGTAGTGTTCATTTCATGCTAACGGACTTCTAACGAGTTCAGATTTCATACTAGTTATCCACTTACGATTTCAGGTTATTCACATTTGCCATATTACGGTTGTGCTTTAAGCTGAATCACACCATGACACGCAAACACCACAGTGTAAATGCATAAACAAGTCAACTTCCGGTAATCGCAATATGTCGTAAACGTTGAATTATATAGTCTCCCAATAATTCATACAGTGTCCAGAAATCACATATTATCCAAAATGTCTATATCAACACTTTCAAAATGTCCTTGAATGTACCTTGAATCCTGATATATTTGTTGATTGTATTATCTGTGCACATGAGTTTTTATTATCTCTACGGCGGCTGTAAAGTCTCCACGTACTTCAGTGTAGTTATCACTCTTCTAATTGTTAATTACGCACGAAATTCAAAGTCAGCAGTATGTCATTCAGGCTAGGAATATCTTTTTTTAATGGAGATATGGATGGTTCGTTATATGTCTGACTGTTGCATAGATGGCTAGGCGTTGCCGCCCTTTCTGTGTGGCTTTGAATTGAGCAACAGTATAAGATACACATACACCGTGCTTTATTTCATTATTTAGACGTGTGCTGAACGAATCTCCGCATACCAGAGAGCCATGACTTCAGCCTTGGTCGGTAAAAGAGCATGTGAGTAAGCCAGCATATTATGTATAGAACGGATAATTTGACAGGACCCTCGACCTGCTTTTAGCATAACATAATTTAACAACTGATATATTAGCTATATTTATGATCCCAGTTGTATGTTTTCATAAGCGGGAAGTCTCACGAAGATGCTCGAGATGTAATTACCAACCGTTAATTGTAAAGGAGCGAATATGCACGATTTGCTCACGAAAGTGTATATATTCAATACACGAACCTTGTATTGTATTCATGCATAAAGGTCATGATCACGCCAAATTATCCATGCTATACATTGCCTCTGAGCGCCTGCACCTTACAGCCTGAATAATCACACCTACCCGGATATAGTTTAACTTGGTGTTTTCGCGGCCGCTTTCATGGCATGGTCTTGTGTTTGATATTTTGGAAAAGCGGAACTCAAAATGATTGAAAAGGGGGCCAAATTGAACGCATATTTTATTTATGCAAAATGTTGAAAAGTTTTTTTAACAAAAATGTGACACGTCCTTTTCCTGGTAACATGCCAAAGACAGGGTGTTTCCCAAATACTGAATTTCCTGTCACCCTACAAAATATGTCATTAAGTACCTTATGAATTAGACTGTGAAGTATATCATACCCAAACAGTGGATACCGAAGTCTCCTGATGAAGTGTCAATAGAATTTAAATCTAGATATTATTGAAACATCGATAAGAGAAGCGAATTGTAAGCATCAGGACTCGGTACAATAGCTAATTATGTTCTAAGTGTATTAGATATACCAGTACATTCTACAGTGGTTATTTATATCTCTTAGTACATTAATAAAAACTCATGAATAGACAAAATTCGATTTCGATGTGAAATTAATGAAAATACTGGATGTCCAATTCTGTTCAAATAAACGTTGAACACCTCTCGTAGATATTTTACTGAATTAAATGAACGATGTCGACTCAAAAATCTCCTACCTTGACATTCTCCCCTCTTAGGAGAAAAATGGCTCCTGACATTTCTTTACGGCTCTACAACTACAAAAATATCTACTACAAACTACCCTACCACGTTACTTTTTACTTCACATATAATCTGCATAAATTCCCAATATTTTCAAAATGTAAAAACTTATATAGAATCTATATTCAAACAATACATCAACATGCATTCACTTATCTTATACTTACTTATCATGCAATTGATGATCATATACAACAATATTCCCAAAAACCTCATTTCTGCTGCCCCCAATTAACCATTCAAGAATTTTATCTGAATTAAAGGTAGACAACCAATATGAGCATAATTGACATATATGTAAGACTTATCTCCATTACACTACCCAAGATACTGCAAGTTTGCAACACATAATAACACATAATGTTTATCCTTTAAAGGTACCCAATATACTTGGAACAATGATACAATGGACAATATAATGTAACTGTACAATACCATTAAAACAAAATGACACGTATTGCATGCCTGTGCAATTATAACCAATTCACCATAAAATTTCACCAAACCCAAGAATTTTAATTTGCTAATATAACACATGTAACTTGTTACTTTCACCATTTAAAACACACTGTAAACCACCAGAAAAATTAATTTCTCGGTCTCTCTGAATAATGAAATTTAAATACGTGACACAGTATACTGAATATAAACTATGACAATCTTCCCTGTTATATATGATATAGTTCATCCTGTCTTGGAATAAACTTCCCCTTTGTAATGATGGGATTAACTCATTTTCCGTATCTGACAGGCGCTTTCTTCTATCTCCTTGGTCTACAAGGTATAAGAAGCTCTACAGTCTCTTCGGACTGTTGTGAAACATGTCGACTAGTGCCTGCATCCCGAGTCTCGGACCTATGACATACAGGTCGAGAACTGTTGACAAATGGCGTTTGTATCATTCTTCTCCTGGTCTCGCTTCTATTGGATTCACTGTCTGACTCTGTATCTGAGATAGGAACTTCATTCTCCTCTTTCTGTACTTCGGGTGCTGATCTTCTATAAGTGGGAGTATCATCGGCGACATCTTCATTCCGGATGGAATTTAGTGGTAGGAGAAGATTCCTGTGGGTGAATAAATTCTCGAACAGGACACCTGCAGTAGTCTCTGCCGTCTGATTTCGTGTTGGCATTTCTTGGGTGTATCTATAGTAAAATGGTATGTTATGACCAAGACATTCTCATACCCACCTTTTGAATTTTCCAGTGACAGGTAGTCAATGCAAACTAGCTACATGGGGTGGTTACTCTGGAATGGTACGTGGTGAGCTTGGCTTTGGTTGCGACTTTCTTCTCAGGCAGTATGGCCACGTCTTTTCGTTCCCGATGGCGTCCTTCTCTAGGCCTGGTCAAAGGAACGTTGTTGCACCAACCTAAGTGTCCGGTCTCGCCCTTAATGACCAACATCATCATATAGTCCTTTCAGCGGCCAGTCAATGTAGCTTTCCGGCACTACTAGCTGCAATAAAAGTTCATTATTTACCTGTATCTGTCAATAAAGGATTCCCTCCTTGATCGTAAATGAACTTCGCTGTCGAAGATATTTCTGTACTTGCTTTGGTTGGTGTCACAAATGTTCTTTTGTAAGCTGAAGTCGATTATCGATGATCTCGTATAACCTGGAAATAGACCATCCTTTACCTGTTCCTCTTTCCAATTGACACGACTCATGTATGTTGTCTGGAATGTGTCAGTTGGTTCCGTCTCCAGATTCCCTGCATCAGAGAGTACCAGAGGCTCCGCAAGTGGATGATCATCAGCCCTAGCTTTGGCTTCTGTACATAGGGCCCTGACGACATCGGTAAACATTACAGCTTCTTTCTGTGGAGGTCTCCGACTCAATCCGTTTGCGTCACTTTTGAGCTTACCATGATTGTACACATCTTTAAAGTTGTAATCCCCTTGGGCCGCCAACCATCTATGACCTGTGGCATCTAGCTTGTCAGTGGAAGAAACGTATGTAAGTGGGTTGTTGTCTGTTCGCACAATGAAAGTATTACCGTAGAGGTAATCGTGAAACATTTCTGATATGGCCCACTTCATACACAAAAAATGTAGCGTCTTTGTTGGAGAGTTTTGTTCACATGCCCGCAGTCCTCTCCTGGCGTAGCTTATCACACGTTCCAACCCACCCAGTTCCTGGTAGAGCACTGCTTCCAACCCTTCGGTGGAAGCAACTACTGAAAGAACAAATGGCTTGGAAAAATCAGCATTTTTTGCCTTTTTGGCAGTTGTGGTGGTGAGATAACCTACCAACAATTCGTTCAAGGCTCTGATAATATTTGCGTAGTCTCCGAAGAACCGACGATAGTATCCTGTAAAACCTAAACATGATTTTATACCAACCGCACTGGTCAAGAAGTCAAAGGTTTAATTCACTCTGGGATGGTGTCAGTACCTTCATGAGATACTACATAGCTTAAATACGATACTTGATTGTAGAAAAATTCACATTTTGATGGCTTAGCTTCAATTCGTGTTGGTCGAAACGGTCAAAACAGGCTTCCAGTTTTATTACATGCTCTTCAAAAGTCTGTGAAAATATCTAAACATCATCTAGAAAGATCAAATATGCTTTTAAATTTAAATCCTTCCATACGACATTCCATTAGACGTTGGAAAGTGCTAGGTACATTGGTTAAACCAACATGTATCCGTTCACACTGGTAAAACCCTAGCCTTCCCATTGACAATGCTGCCTTCTCTTTGTCTTCATCAGCCAATTCAACTTGCCAGTAACAATTGCGCAAATCTAATGAAATAATAGTTGGAATGAACCAGGGAATCTAACATGTCATCCACTCTGGGTAAAGTATAAGCATCTTTGATGGTTCGTTTATTCAGTTCAAGCAGGTCAATACAAAATCTAAGACTACTGTCTTTCTTTCTCACTAGCACAACATTACTTCACTTACTTTAAGAAATAACAGCACATTCTATCATTTCCCGTAAATGTTGATGCACTTCTTCATACATAGCAGGAGGTATTCTCCTGTTAGGCTAATTAAAAGGTTTGGTATCATCAAGTTTAATAGGGATTCTAATCGCGATACCGAAGGCATCGCGATTAAAATCGCTAGACGGCATTGTACGTGTTGCGAGTTTTTAGCCCATCCAAAATTTGGTCACCCCTATCCGAGTGAGATTTGTGTGTACCGGAAGTGTTTTTTCGGGGTACTCTGAAGACGTGAATGGAATTGGCAAACTCATTTAAAAATTGTTGTTAATAAATTATTTTTATTTTCTAATGATGTTTGAAAATGTTCCTTGAGATAACCGAAGGTCTTAGCTTACAAAACATTAAACGCGAATGCTAGCGCGCGAGATAAAGGCGGTCGGTTAGCTTTTTAGACTGTCCCTCGCAAACGGAAGTAGTTGTTTCATTCGTCTGCCATCTTCGCTTCGGTCAAGTAAGTACAGCCTACAATCGTTAAAATCGCTTTATTTTTTCTACAGCCAACAGTGACCAGGAATGTGCGTTGAAGTGTTGTGACACAGACCTCTGTAATTCTGACTGCTCTGGTGACCGGGCAGTACATTTACACAACACCAATGTTTTACATATACAGTTCACAACTCCACCAACTGTTAAAACAACACAGCCAACAACTGGAGGACCAATAACAACACGACCAACAACAACAAAACGGCCAACAACAACAACAAAACGGCCAACAACAACAACAAAACGTCCAACAACAACTACAAAACGGCCAACAACAGCCGGCAAGTTATATTTATTTATGCTACCACCGTTTCCGTATGGTGTCAAATTGTTTGTGCAAGTACAGTATTTATTATATCCAACAGGTGATACTTCACGGTAGTGATCCCGATACACCAGTTTTCAGTTCCTTCAGAGAAGTCTACTAGTTTCATATGGCTGTGACGGTAGCCTGAGTTGCTTCAGAGCCATATGGAAAATGTACAATTCACTGATAGAACTGAAAAGTTGTGTATGGGGATTACTACCTCGCTATTGGTACCAGTTCACTACACACTTAATTTATACTTAGCATTCAATTAAATGTACTGTTGTGTTTTTAGATAATTTTATAGTTATACATACATGTACATGTATGTGTCGTGGTAAATGAAGTACTTGTATAGTCTTCATTGGAAAATTGAGCACTAGCGTAGTTCACCATTAATTGGTTCATCTTAGCGATCTATGCAGGAACATTTATTTGTCTCTAAGAGCATGTTAGGTTATAAATTACCTTGTATGCTACAGTTTAGCTGGGTAATGCTACCAATAACATGTATAGTGCTGTATTTCTTATAAGGGGGCTACCAATTACCCATATAATGCTGCACCCTTTATATAATGCTGCACCCATTATATAATACTGCTCCCTTTATATAATACTGCAACCTTTATATAATACTGCAACCTTTATATAATGCTGCAACCTTTATATAATACTGCACCCTTTATATAATACTGCAACCTTTATATAATACTGCACCCTTTATATAATACTGCAACCTTTATATAATACTGCAACCTTTATATAATGCTGCAACCTTTATATAATACTGCAACCTTTATATAATGCTGCACACTTTATATAATACTGCACCCTTTATATAATACTGCACCCTTTATATAATGCTGCAACCTTTATATAATACTGCACCCTTTATATAATACTGCAACCTTTATATGTAAGGTGGTGAACGAATAATGGTAATATACCCTACATTTTGGAAGGGTGGGGTATATAAGTTGGGTAGAACCTTTGTTCATGGCTAGTCGGGCAAATGTATACTTACATTGAGTAGAGAGTTTTATTCACATGAATGGGGTCCGTATGGCTGCATACAGTGTTACACGAATACCAGATTTCAACGGATAAGTAAATAATATAATATTGCATTATTCCTTTAATGATGGGATAAATCATTTTAGTACAATTCCGAATGTTTACTCGCGTTTTCAAATAGCGACTTTCACCTAGGTTGGTTGTCCGTTGATCATAACATTACTTATTTCTAACTCGTTAAAGTGACGAGAACATTACATAACTCATTGCATATAGACTGAAGTTTATTTATTTGAAGTCATACAAATAAAATAACCAAAGAACAATGTTTATATCAATAAAATTGATCTTTCAAAAGTGGTGCGGTTTTAAATCGTTTGAGTGTAATTCGATGGCAAATGATGACAGTGAACAATAATTATTACAAGAGCGTCAGACTACACAACTATAAAATGAATCGGTTACTTTACACGGTGTAGATCTCTAGTGGTCATCACGTAAGCAATGGGCAACGGGGCACTGGGGATCGTCATAAATACGAAGTTACACTTCCTCGACAAATCATATTTGATGATAAGTGAGAGTTTTATACATCCATTCGAAGACAAGGTTGAAGCCTTCGCTGGGACAAACACAAGTAATTGTTTCGTCTTAAAAAACAGTTTGCGTGGGATGCGGCTGGATTTGCATTCAAGCAATTGTGTACCTATGCTTTGTCCAGTTATGTTACAGTAAAGTCGGCAATGACAATTTAAAGAATGTATGATAAATGACAGAGTAAAATAACGGTGACAGCTGTTTGCTAAAATGGGGCTCTTGTTGACAATCATTCGTGAGATGTCGGACTTTTCTAACCTCCAATGAGGTGCTTTTAGTGAGCAAACAAAGTTCTTGGTCATTCAGTATTCGCCTGCAAGATCATCTGAACGTCTCAAGGGAAATACCCACTATATGCTGCGCATTTGTTTATGTTAGTATGTTGTTATTTAACAGCTTATGTCACGGATTCATCATGCCATGATGTGAATAGCGCGAGCTATTGTCACAATTATACAGCTTTATGAACAGAACAGAACATATACTTTATTAACTTGTACAACATGTACATCGTTATAACATATTTACAAACACATATATACACAAAACATACATGATTAAACACTACACAATTACATAAATACACATTTCAATTTTTTTTTTTTTTTTTTTTTGAGGATGAGCATACTTTAATATATCATATAAGTTCAATTTTGACTACAATATTTTGTTACCTATTAATTAAGTTATTTCTACGGTTGAAGGAAAGTTTAATGAATTTACTCAACTTGAGAACAGTTCTCTTATCATTACACTTTAATAATTCAATTAGTTTAAACATACTTGGCCTTTGGTAAAAATACTTATTTATATAAATTCGACGAAGATCATTAAAACATGGACATTTACAAAGAAAGTGTAGTTCATCGTCTATATCATTAGTATCACAATAAATACAAAAACGTTCGTTCCTTGGTATCCTATTTGCTCCATATCGACCTGTTTGTACTCTTAAGGAATGTGATGAAACTCTAAAACGTGCAAGACAATATCTCAAATCAGCAGGTATTACATCAAGATACTTTTCATAGCTAAATTCTTCTTTAACATGATCATATAATAGTAACATTGAATTAGCAGATTTTTTAGTATACCATTCTTGCAAAAAGCAATCGAGACACCTTTGTTTAAACAAAATTATAAAGTTATTTGCATTTACACTCAATGGATCATCAAATACATAATTGAATCCATGATCACATAACAACTGTTTAACATTAGACACCCAGTTTCTCTTGCCATTGATACAATCTACATGTGACACATTATATACATTTTTTATAATAATATTATCTGTATTGATTACTTTAAACCAATATTTAATTATACGTACAAATCTAGATACATACAATGGATACCTCCCTAATTCTCCATATACTGCTGCATTTGATGTGTTCATTTTTACATTAAGAATTTTCTTTAAAAATTTAAGGTGTATTCTCTCAATTTCTTTTGACTTACCAAAACCCCAAATTTCTGATGAATAACTCAGTATAGATCCGACAAACGAATCAAATAGCTGACAAAGAATTTTTGGTTTCATCATGAATTTTCTACAATTAATAAAAAGAACATTTAATGCTTTTAAGGCTTTACCCGTCAGCTGCTGCTGATTCAAAGAAAAATTGCCAGTATAATTAAAGACAGTACCTAGGTATGTAAAATCGTTAACAACGTCTAATTTGTTTCCATTATACATAAAACATTCATTTTCAAACAAACCTCCCCGTTTTCTAAACACCATAGCTTTAGTTTTCTGTACATTCACTTCTAAACTCCACTCTGTACAATAATTATTTAATAATTCTAAACTCGCATTTATTTCGTCAGGTGACTTTCCAAGAATCACCATATCATCTGCAAACAATAATAGGATAAGGACAATGTCATCAAAACTAAGACCACAATCTATATTATTTTGCAAATACAACTCTAAATCTTCTATAAATAACGAGAACAATACTGGTGATATTACCTCCCCTTGTCGCAACCCCACTGCATATTCAAAGAAGTCGGAATACGTATTACATGATCTTACACACGATTTAACCTTTTCATACATGTCTTTTATTATTCGCAAAACTTTGCCATCAATTCCAACTTTGTACAATTTCATCCATAATGCATTTCTATATATGCAGTCGTATGCCATTTTTAAATCGACAAACACACAATACAATCTCTTATTATCATTTATATACTTTTGAACAATATTTAGTAATACAAAAAGTGCGTCGACAGTAGACCGACCTTTTCTAAAACCAAACTGTGCATCTGAAATCGCATTGTTTTGTTCGCAAAAATCAACAATTCGTTTATTTAACACCGTAGTGAATAATTTAGACATGCAACTTACAAGAGTTATCCCCCTATAATTCTTTACATTATTTGTATCCCCTTTTTTATGTATTGGAACAATCAAACCCTCAGTCCATGATTTTGGAAAATATTCGCTATTCAAAATTGCGTTAAAGATATCACACATATGCGCTGACAGGATATCCATAGATTCCATGAAATATTCATTCAATAGAAAATCGTTACCACATGATTTATCTCTTTTCAATGTTTTAACAGCTCGTAAAATTTCATCGACAGTAATAGTCGCATTCAGGTTGTAATCATTACCTTCATCAAAATTTTCGTTAAAATCATGATTTTCTACGAATTGCTCTGCTTCAGGATTCTCGTTTCTAAAAATATCCTTACTTATATCTGAAAAATGCTTGAAAAAAGCATCAAGTTTAATTCCATTATCCTCGCGATTCGATTTCTTTTTAAAATGTTTCCAAAATTCTTTAGGCTTTGAAAATTTGAGTTTTTCTAAATTTAACAATTGTTCTTTTTCGTACGCTCTACGTTTTTTTTTCACCATGACTTTATATTCAGACTTCATCGTACAAAACTTGTTTCTACTATAATCAGATTTACATCTCTTAAATATACGCTGAGCATCCATGTATCGTTGCTTGGCATGTACACACTCATGGTCAAACCAGACTTTATCATTTACCGGATTATCAATAAAACATGATGACGTTTTCTTGTTAACAATTCGAGCAAACAACGGATCTGCAATTTTACGTACAATATCAGTAAATCCAGAAACTACCGTATTAATGGAAACTCTATCGGACACATCAATATTGTTAACCAAATGGTTAATGCACAAGTACTTCATCTGAGCAAAGACAATGGGCATATACTTATTGTAGACGAACATGCAACATGTGTAGCCATCAACCTTCAACCACAGGTAACTATAGTCTAGTCAGGGTAAGAATAGTGTGACGCAGCGGTCAAGTCAACTATTACGGTGTAAAGCCAATTGTAAAGGCTTATATAGTCCAGATATTTTGATACGACTCTCGACCTTCTATTAGCATAATTCAACAGATGATACATTGTCTATATAATATAATCCCGGCTGTATGTTTTCATCAGCGGAAAGTATCACGAAGACGATCGAGGCGTAATACCGAAACAAATCTATAGGACCGATGTTGCACGATTTGCTCGCGAAAACTTAAACATTCAGCGCAAGAACCTTGTAATATATTCATGCATAAAGGCCAGGATCAAGTCAAGTTCTCCAAGCTAAAATACCAACACAAATCTAAAGGAGCGATATGGCACGCGATTTACTCGCGGAAATCTATATATTCAACGGAAGATCCTTGCAATACATGTATATGCATGCATAAAGGTCAGGATCAGGTCAAATTATATGTGCTATGACACCAGCACTACTTCTAAAACGTAAAACTATATCACCAACTCTTTGAAACAAATAAATTTAAAATTCAAAAAGAATATTGTATTCAAAATGATGTACAAACATTGTTTAAGTACGCTTAGGCCAAAACAAAATGATTTGGTGGTAGTAAGGTAGTAATCGCTCAGCGGCATCCATATGACCGAGTCATCTATATATCGCAATAGTTTCCAGCAATACAATAGTATCGCAATAGTACTTTCAGCAATAGCAATAGTATTGCAATAGTCAAAAATGGACTCAATAGTCAGCCCTACATACAACGGTAATCGCTAAGCGGCATCCATATAATCGAGTCATCTATATATCGTAATAGTTTCCAGCAATACAATAGTATGTTGTTATTTTACAGCTCATGTCACGGATTCATCATGCCGTGATCAACATACTGCAAGCTATTGTCAAAGTTATACAGCTTTATGCACAAGTACTACACCTGAGCAAAGACAATGGGCATATAATTATTGTAGAAGAACATGTAACATGTGTAGTCATCAACCTTCAAACACAGGTAACGACGTTGCACTATCACTCATTTATTTAGGTCAATCATCTACTTACATTTTAGTTTTGGGTACATAAACATTGCAATTTTACATATTGATTAGTCATTAATAAACAGAAATAGTTTAATGTATAAGTACATGTATGTGGTTTAGTGAATAAGGTATTGGGTTAAACTGTTCTACATCCAATTAAAAGTTTAAAACAATAAAAAATTACTATGCCATGGTATTAAATTGTAGGTATATACAGGGTGTTTCAAAATACATGTCCGCTTGTTGAAGGGCCATAACTTTGCCAAATTAATTCGTACATTGATAATCATAATCTCATTCAAAGATAAAATTAAGAATTATTTTGTGAATTATGTCATGTGTCATTACAGGCACAGTTGATGACGTCAGATACGTTATAATAATGTCATTGGAAACAAATGCCCGAAGAGGCAGAAAACATGATTGTACGGGAACATGAGTAAATGTTTAGAGAATAGTAATACAAAATGTAGTAAGTTGTACCATATTATGCACACACTGCCCAAGAAACTGAAAAGTGTTTGTGAGCAAGAATCGAAAATGAAATGGGACACATTTAATAGAAGACACAAATCAACAAATTGGGACTTAAAAGTTGATATTCACACATTTCTAAGCATATCATATTCATGAAGCAAATAGAAGACGCATCAAAACAAAAACACTGGGTTGACTTGCAAATTGTATATCTAGCTAAGCTCCAACAGTACATAGTACATATATATAATATAACTTGAAAGTTTAAACTAGTAACTAAATAAATTATACATGCATCAAACACTGCCGTGGTCCGGGAGGATGAATTTGGTGATAGTAATTTCATTGAAATCCGGAAAGAACTAACCAAAGATTCACCAATAATTATTTCTTTTGATACTATTTGAAAGTGTGATTATACAGTTCAAGATATATAACTACACCAAAACTCGAAATATCAGTTTGTGGAGAAATTTTAAATATCACACCGACTCGAAGTTATGCAAACGTCATTAAAATCGTCAAACGACGTCAAATGCTAGTTTTGATGAATTTGGGGTATATGCTCAAAATGCTTGCCTAAGGTTTCGTATGCAGCGTTTTGGATACTTGCTTTGTAATTTCAACATTGATTTGAATGCCCAACGATCATAAATATAAACCAGACTCTAAAGCAAGACATTACGGAATTACGTGTCTTCAACAAGCGGACATGTATTTTGAGACACCCTGTACAAGTGACAGGCCTAAATAAACCAACTCTACAAAATTGGCGGGTAAATGTATGAAGCGTATTAGACAAAATCTTAGGTACATTGTATTTCTATATTTATAAATTATACAACCACTGTATGTTCTTATTTTATTTTACAAACCTACTAACTCCAGCACCACTTCTTAAACGTACAATTATATATCCATCACAGGAATCGTTTCTTTTCCAGTGCATAAAATCAATAAAATAATTAAAACAATACGTGGAAATTCCACAAAAACCTGATTTCCATGTCAGCCAGGCATAACTTGGCAGAAATGGATAGTTCCTGTTTTGTTACTGTGACATTCACCCCCAAATCCCTATGTTCAATCACAAGCGGCGTTTTTCACAGAATATTTTTCTTCAATTTTTGTTTCAAGTGACCATGACCCCAATGGCCCCACTTTTAATCTCATGCGTAGTTTTCACACATGGTACCTGCGCAGGAAGTTTCAGCAAAATATATCATTCTTCGTCCTCAGTTATTTAGCGGAAATGCTTTTTTTCGATTTTAAGAAACAGTGACCTTGACCCAAGGTACTCACTTTCAATCCCAAGTTGCGTTTTCACACAACAGTCACCTTGACCCCTCAAGCCACACTTTCAATCCAAATCAGCGTTTTTACTAAATTTTGATTGAACTTATTGAGCAGAAATATTGTTTTCTATTTTAGAAACGGTGACATTGACCCCACCAACCCACGTTCAATCCCAAGCGGCCTTTTTACATAGGCTACCTACACAGCACATTTCATCATGATTTCTCATTGTCAACTAAAGTTCTTGAGCAGAAATGTTTTTTTCTAGTTTTTGTAATGGTGACATTGCCTTGACCCCACTTTCAATCCCAAGTGGCCGTTTCAGATAAGCTACCTGCACATCAAGTTGTATCACAATACCTCATTGCAAACTATGTTACCACAACCCCAGTATTAAGTTGTCTTGGTCTAATCATAATTGTTATATACACAAATGTATATTTAGTTAAAACATTTTTCAGGATCGAGTACATGCGTTGACACATGGTCTCAAGCTAATTGTGATTACTGGAAACATTGGTGTACCCATCCGTCAGGAGATAACTACCAGACGTTGAAAAATTGTCGAAAAACTTGTAATGTTTGTTAAAATCGGTATTCATTTCATAAATACATCTGTTAAATATTTGTGTGTTTAGGTGTTTCTCTATCCTTCACATCGGTCGCCAATCAATTGTGAATGTTAATGGTGTACTACCAGTAGTGGGGAGGGAAGTAGTTAATCTGTGCCCATATAGCCGAGTCATCCATATAACGTAGGTTACGGTAATTTTCGTAACTCCGCCTACAACTGTCAGAGGGGCACGGCTTATGTGACATGCGTTTAGACTACAAATACTAGATTCTAACTGTTCCGACCACGTGTTGGAATGGATGCCGAGGTAAGTAGCGACGCGGAGACAGAACAGATTGTTCTTATACGACCGTACTTATGTACAGGATGTAAGTGGATTAAATAGCCATTACCCTAGATTTGTATAATTATAGTGTTCGTATCGGTATTTTAGGTCGACATCCATATAACGTAGGTAAATTCATAGCCTATACAGTTATTCGTAGACATGCTGGGACGGTTTCCATAGAATGTAGGAGCAATTTATTGTATATAGATCAATATAATACAGAGTTCTTAATCCATATAACGAAGGTGAAATTAAATGTCTATATATAGTGTTTTGTAGACATGCTGGGACGACATCCATATAATGTAGGTGTAATATATGTTGTATATAGTGTTGTTATAGGCATGTAAGGGCGGTATCCGTATAACGTAGGTGTAAAATATGCAAGGGCGGTGTATTCTATGTTGTATATAGTGTTGTTATAGACATGTTAGGGCGGTATCAATAGAATGTAAATAAAAAATATCCATAGGTGTAAAGTGCCAATTTCTTGCTTAACAGAAAATACGTATTTAAATGGGAACCAAACGTTCTGTATATACGAAATATCTTTCAGATGTCAGTGTTCTGAGGCTGTTGTAGTTATCTGTGAGATGCTTACGTGTCTGATGAATACACGATACTCAAATGATAGTAGAATATATGTATTCAGGCTAGGAGACCAATATAATCTCAATAGAATGGTAAAAAGACACAAACGTGTAAGAAAAAAAAGCTTATTCACCTCGAACACGAAAACCAGGCTGTACGCACCGTGCAACATGTTTGGGTAGAACTTAAGCAATGTGCAGTTGACACACCCACAACGTGTTAGGAACAACACTTTACAGCAATGATAAACGAATAGAACAATATACGATTTTGGTACTTTAATCAAATATAATCAGCAACAGAGGTGTTCTTCAAATTTCGCAAACTTTATAGTTGTTTTATTTCACCTTTTTTAATACCTTTTCATTGGCACCGCGATGGATCGCGGTGTCTGTATTGTAGGACTTTGTTATAATGAGCTGGAAGACAATTCCCCCGTGGTAAGCCTCAACTGGTATGAAGTTTATTGACAATTCCCCGTGTTGAGCCTCAACTGGTATGAAGTTTATGGACAATTCCCCGTGTTGAGCCTCAACTGGTATGAAGTTTATGGACAATTCCCCGTGTTGAGCCCCAATTTGTATGAAGTTCATAAACAATTTCCCATGTGGAGCCTCAATTTGTATGACAGCGAAATATTTTGGCCATTTGTTTACCTTTAAATCAGAAAATAGTTCGTCGTTTATTTTCTTTATGCAGATTATTTAGGTAAAACAAACTCATGATAAATACACGTTTTGACAAAAAGTCATTTTATAAACATTTCTCTTCAAAAACAATTATGTTATTAATGCTAATGAACTTCTACGCATTAGTGTTTACTAGCGTATTAATTTTACTTTTATGTTGTTTACATCATACGCGATGTCGTCATTTAATGAAACGATTTATTTCATTGGCTGGTTTTACCATGTGACCATGAATGGCGTTCGCTGATTTTTGGACGCCATATTGATTACAACGCAGTTTCAGAACCATTTCGACGCAATCTATACAGGGATGCCTTATTAGCGTCGAAACCATAAGTGCCCAAAATCACACGAACCCCATCGAATACCTGGTAATATTGGCCTTTTAAATCGGTAAATGATTGAATAAATCGGCACGCGCCGTCTCGATAACCTAATGTAAACAATCACTGTTAGTAGGATGTACGGGTTACGCGTGAATTGCCTAAAGACCGTTATCCGTACTGTCCGGAACACGGGTTTGAAAACAAACTTTCCCACGGTATATTGACCAACATAATTATTGTAGATTATGTACACTGAAGAAATATATTGGGTTTTAATTTAGTAATGTTATAGTTAGTTCCTTATTTCGTTTTTGTTATTTTTGATATACATGTAGATCTATACGGTCTTTAAACATCATGCTTTTTGTAAATGTTGGAATAAATTATGATACATGAAATGTACGTTTTTGTGTTTTAATTTCAATTTATCATTAACATGTACGTTAAAACAAGGGGATATTTGTATTTGTAATTGCAAATTTTGTCCGTGATTGCAAAGACTTTCAGGTCGAGGTCAAATTATGGATATGATCGTGTAGTTATTGTCTACACCTTTGTATTTTATGACTATTATTGGTGTCAATCGCGAGATTAAGGTTCATTCTTCGTGCACATGCTATATATTTCATAGTGGTTTAACGTTCTCATATATTTTTTAAGAACTGAAAGCGCGCAAAAAATCTGTGCGCAAACTCCGGCCGTGTTTTGGTCTACTTGGTGACTGTCTGTAGTGGCTGGACCGTCAGAATTTAAAAGCAGCCACTTGCAGACAGCTGATCTGTCTATTTCAGAATGGTAAGAGTTTTTTTTAGGAAATATGCATCAAGGAAGCCCGATTTTTTCTCCATTTAGTGGTAATCAGTGCAGTGCTATGGCCCTAATAGCATTGTTAGCTTTCTTTAAATGTTCGCGCGATATTAACCATGTTTTTTACCTAAAGATGTTGATGGAATATTGCACGAAGGAAATCGACTTTATGGACAAGTCAGTCAAAATCTTGGACAGATTCGTTATCTGAGTCATTCAGGTTTAAGTTCCTTAATATTCAAAATGAAAATATATTTGTTAACAGTTATTATTCACTATAGCCAATATATTTTGAAAAATGCCACACCTGCTGTTTCTTATGAAGATCAATTAGATATATGGCTTTACAGTTTTACATAATTTCATTTACGGTGCCCTTTGATGCTTTGCATCAATGGTTATCTTGTTTTCTATGGCATGTCTTATTTCTTTCGCATATTGTCAGGAATTTAGGTCAGATGGTTGTGTGGTAGACAGTCAGTATAATTGTATTGTCCATACCAAATGATAATAAGTTATGATAAAGCGCTTTCAAACTAACAAGGCAATACTTTTGAATCAATTTAAAACGCAAACGGACCTCAATTATCTTTTTTATTTATGTCAATTTATCATTTAACCCGCGGTCCAGCAGTGCCGTAAAGCCGTGCCGTAAATATCGTTCAGCACTCCCAGACTGTGCAATAAATATTTAAATTAGCTCGACGTGACGTTAGCCAATCCATGCATTGATCAGTCAATGACGTCAGGATAATATCAATGTCGCCATGACGTCGCGCTCATTGTACCGCTGAATTTTGGCTGAAAGATATGCAGCGTACATCATCATTTTGAAAAATAATGTGCATTTTTAAAGGTTATGTGATAAATAGAATCTTACATTCGTGCTCATTACATACGAGTTTTATTCAACGAGTCGACGAAAACAATATGAGCCTCGTGTCATATCATTTTGCCCACTCGTTTAATAAAACTCGTATGTAATGAGCACTCATGCAAGATCCTCTATATACTGCTATAGTGTGTTCGTGAATAGAACAGTCGTTGTATCAACATTAAGGTGTCTACAAATATATCTACGCACAAGTATGACAATTAACCGTACCAAAGATGAAATAAAAATGGTACTAGTAATGCCCTTGTTAGACGCTCAGCAAAAATGGGACAATAGCTTCTCTTCTCTCATGCCCTCGTGGCGATGGATAACATCAGGAATGAGGTGTCGAGAGTGATTCATATAAGTTGAAAGAACTTGTTCCCCAATTGACCTTAAATAAATTAGTATATATATAACATAACAAAGAGGATTGCTTTGCTCTGTTTCATCACGGTATCAGGAACAACGCCATATACACAGTACACCAGGTTGGTGGAACCATCCGAGATATTTTCTGCGATATGGATAGTGTTCTAGATGTTGGTTGCTGATGATTGTCTATATTGGCTTCAGTTTGGATACTCCGGAGACGGTGTGTATACAACATACGCTGGTCAAATGGAACGATTGTCAAAGCATGGTGTACCCAAACAGGTGGCGGCTGGACAATAATACAGCGTCGGTATGATGGATCAGTGGACTTCTATCGATCATGGGTGGATTATGTTAACGGTTTTGGTGACCCTGATGGCGAATACTGGCTTGGTCTTGAAGCGATTTATTTGTTAGCACAAAATCCATCTTCACTTCGCATTGATATGGAGACGTTTGGAGATGTCACACCCGTAACAGCGTATGCTTTGTATGACACATTTTCCCTGAAACTGGCGACAGACAAGTACAGACTATCCATCGACGCTTTTACAGGAGTTTGTGGTGACAGTTTAATTTACTATAACGATCAACAGTTTACAACCAGGGACAGCGACAATGACTTACATAAAGGTAACTGTGCTGAAAAAAGCAAGGAGCTCGGTGGTACGATGAATATCAACGGAGTAACCTAAATGGTAGATACCACGAAGGCTATTATCAGTCTACCTGTGCAGACAGCAATAATGGAATGAATTGGTATACATGTTGGCACAAGTATTCCGTGAAATCGTCCTCAGGTTAAATCATTTCAACAGCTTCCATGAAAGTTCACTCGAGTTAAAAAGTGTTTGTTTATTGATAGTACCATACTGATATAAAAAAGAAGTACAAGTATATTGACCTGTCAATAAAAATGTAGGTGTTCCTCCCAAGATTACAACATCCTAGAAGTCTGGTTCCATGTTGTCATAAGAACTATCAAATTATGTTGGTGAATAATCCTAGAAAGCACCTTTCTTCTCTCCTATTATAAGAGCAACAAATTCATTCGGTGCTCGAAGGCGTGATTCATGACGTCAACACACGGAACGACACTATCCTAAGCATTGAACCTGTGAAGTAAACCACGAACATTTCTTGTAAATTCAACCAGCGACTGCTACAATATTTAATGCACCGAATTTCCAATTACTGCATATTGACCACTTCAAAGTGTTGTAGCCGTTCACAATGCCATAAATGCACTAATCAATGAACTTCACTGTCTCTATTTATGTTCACTCCTATGCCTTTTGTTCTGTGTTATCTCCTAACTCGTTTGTCTTCGCTCCTAAAGTTTGTCTTTCTGCAATATACCTTTATTACAGTATCCAATTTTGAAATCCAATGTATGTAAAAAGTTTCGTTTTCAACAATTGTACAATTAACAATTATCAACACCATCTAGTTACCGTATTTCTCACCACTATCATTAATGTCCCTGTTTTGCTGAGTTTTCAAGTTTTATTTAATGTGTATTGAAATCAAAAGTGTAAACAGCATGTACAGTCTTTTCCGTTTTGTCGCCAATGCTGCCCGAATTTGGACTGCAGAAAATGCAGTATACACGTGAGACTAACTTATTTATGATGTGTACACATTAAATAAAACTTGAAAACAATTAACAACACAATCTAGTTTAATACCGTATTTCTCGCCACTATCATTAAGTGTTGGTACCTTTTATTTACCGACCCTGTAAAGTGGAAAACGATTATTTTATCACATTTTCGCGCAATTTCGCTTCCACCCGTTAGTATGAATATATATATCACAAAAAGGTGAAGTTTTTTTTTAAAAAATCAATTGAAGTGCTTACCGAAGCACGCACGTACTATTTAGAGTTTTAAATATATTACAATTAAAATAGTCCACGATGACACATCCTTTATCATCACCGTTAGGAGTTTGAAATCTATCCCCAGCGGGACCAACACGGCGAGAAATACGGAATTAAACTAGATTGTGTTGTTAATTATACAATTGTTGAAAATGGAACTTGTTATATACATAGTGCTGCATTGGATTTCGTCAATATGTTGAATTAAAATATAAAAGCAAATAAAAGACAAGTGTACAACTATAATAAATACGGAATACCAACGAAGTGTGTTGATACGTTGGCCGTATTACCACGAGTTGCTTGCATTATAAAAGCAACGAGGGTAATAAGGCCAACGTATCAACACACTGTGCACAGTGGTATTCCTTTTATTATATACTTACACAGTGAAAATAAGCGTTTGTACGCGCGAAAACACATACGTTGACGTCATGACTTCCGGCATATTTGCGGCGTGAAAAAGTCAGACATGCATGATACGGATTCAGACATGCATGGTACGGAAAATGTAATCCGGCGTGTTGCATTCCGCTTTGCGATTTGGCCTGTATTTGTTGCAATACATAGATAGGTATATAATAAATATTTTTAGGGAATATCTATGCAACCAGTCTTCTACATTTGTAGATAGGAAAGCATCCTTCGCCTGGTCTCCTAAGTGGTGTTGTCTGGCAGCCAGAGGCTAGATCTACAGTTTCTGTGGAGCAAACAAATTCCTTAGTCAGTATTTTACTCTGCCAGATTATCCAAAAACCTGATGGGAAATCCCCGCGGGTAGCAGTGCATTAGTTCATACACTGTATTAGCTTCCCCTTGGAATATTAAAGAGGATCAAAAACATGTACGACTCGTAAACACACCGAACCGACATGTTAAGTTATCAGAAGGGGTCACTTTGGGTTATCTGCAGGAAATGAATAGTCAAGCTTTGTTGAGATAAAGTAAATCGTATCACAGGCACACGATTTCGTCGATTTGAACAACCTTATACGAAAAAAACCCGAGTATCTTCTTAAACACTCGGAAATTTCTTTTTCATATAAGGTTGTTAAAATCGACGAAACCGTGTGCCTGTGCATTGTATGTGTTTAAATGAGAACAATTATTTGAATGGAATTAAAAGTGACAGTAAATGTGATGATTCTCCATGGAATGGGGATTTGAAGAAACCATATGAAAGATCTTCAGAAAGCAACAGTGTGTGAATTATCGCCGTTTAAATGATGTTAGAAAGAACATTGTTTACCCGCTTCCATGGATAGACCAATGTTAGGAAAGTTCATGTATGGGCAGAAACAAATGGTTTTCTTCTGTGGATTTATCTATCTGGAGTGTATCTTCTTTACTACTGTGTATTTCAATATTATAATTACTTATCAAAGACGCGGTAGCAGGTTTGTTATCTTTTCACGAAGATTTGACACAGCCTACGATCACTTTTTAAGGCACCTTTTTGGGGAATCGCTGGGGTATCGTGAGACAGCCATAATATGCACAGAGAATTTGAC
This sequence comes from Spisula solida, assembly GCA_947247005.1. NCBI lineage: Eukaryota > Metazoa > Mollusca > Bivalvia > Venerida > Mactridae > Spisula > Spisula solida. Next base: position 18,292,694 of record OX365946.1, read on the forward strand.
ATGATCCTGACCTTTATGCATGAATATATGACAAGGTTCTTGCGTTGCATAAATAAATTTCCGCGAGCAAATCGTGCAATATCGGTCCTTTAGATTTGTGTTGGTATTACACCTCGTGCGTCGACGTGATACTCCCCGCTTACATACAACATACAACCGGGGATATAAATAAAGCGAATAAGTCAGCTGTGAAATTATGCTAATAGACGTTCGAGAGTCGTGTCAAATTCTCTGGACTATACCATCTTACAACAGCCATACGAAATAGTACGGCCGCAAGATGAACACAACGTCGCACACCGAATTATCTACATGTCGACCATGATTTCTACGTTTTGCTCGCGATTTACCTTTTCACCGTACGGACAGCCTTGCGATGTCTGCGATCTGTATTGATGTCTTCGATTTCGTCTGCGGCCTGAATGGTATTCTAATTTTATTTTCAGGAGTAATAAATCGTGCGACTGTTGTGACACAGGCTATTTAGTTATTCAGTTAGTTAGTTTTGTATAGGCGAGAACATTCGACTTGTCACTATTTAATCCTCGTGTGTTTTTGTTATTGTACCGTGAGAATGTTTTGATTAGTTAAAAACAACTCTGATTGGATAACGGATAGACACGGATATTCAAGGATGGCAGGTCGAATCATTCTCTCCTATATGTTCCTATTTTAGGGATATACCATATTTTGATCATATAAATGAATAAACTGTTTAGGAATGTGTCCAATACTAGAATGATGTTATTTTACAGCTCATGTCACGGATCCATCATGTCGTGATCAACATAGTGCGAGCTATTGTCAAAGTTATATATCTTTATGCACAAGTACTACATCTGAGCAAAGACAATGGGCATATAATTATTGTAGAAGAACATGTAACATGTGTAGCCCTCAACCTTCTAACACAGGTAATATGTTGCACTATATTTTGTTTATTCATGTCAGTCACCCGTTTACATTTTAGCTTCGTGTACATTAAGGTAGCAATTAACGACTGTTTCTAGTAAAATTAACTCGGCCGACACACACCGACAACTTAAACCAGTCTCCCAAAGCAACACACAATCAGACCTGAAACAAAGAAATATTTCACATCATCAACTAAATTCTGAAGTTTCAAAATTGAAAGCACTTATTAAATGCCAGAACCTTGGGGTGGCTTGTGCTCACATCATTGCATACCTCATACACAATTTTGACAACTATTTTATACTTTCGCAAAATTACCAAGACCGACCGAATTAACTATAAGCATACTGTACCTGGCTAGCAAATCTAAGCACTATCTACTATCCACTAATAACAACAAAGAGGGAACCAACCACAGAAATGTTTCGCTATCATAAAAAGTTTGTACCCCACCCGCTAAATTGACTGAAGATCATTTGTCGAGCTAGCCGACCCCAGTTTCGCATTCAAGCTGCCGTATTTAACATTTTACATGCAGGTCAGGGGTCATTTTCTAGCACATTTCTTTCAATATCTTCGATTCTACCTAAATAATTATTCTAGACACGCACAAGCAATTAATTTTGGCTGCTGGCTTCTTATTCATACTTTTCTCCATGGCCAAATTCGAAACTCCAACGAAACTGTTAATTGCTACCTAAACATTTCAATTTCTCTTAATAATTAAACATTTTATTTGCACTTTAATGAAAGTCACCGCGGATCGTTAAATTTCCAGTGTATAAAATAAAATAATTTCAAAAAATATTGTTGCTACCATTTTTTGCTGCATGTTATCACAACCCCAGTATTAAGTTATTCTGGTCGTATATGAGCGATTCTTACATATCACATGATATGATTCAATATTTTTCAGGATCGAGTGCATGCGTTGACACTTGGCCTCAAGCTAATTGTGTTCACTGGAAACATTGGTGTACACACCCGTCAGGCGATAACTACCAGACGTTGAAAAATTGTCGAAAAACTTGCAATGTTTGTTGAAATCGGTATTTATTTCATAAATACATCTGTTAACGACACGTTTTAAATTGTTGTGTGTTTAGGTTTTCTCTATCCTTCACATCGGTAGCCATTCACTTGTGGATTGAAATGATGTATCAGTAGTGGTCTATCACCTAATGAATACTAGGCGTGAATAAACCACAGCCAAGAAGGATGACCTCAGGAGGACTGCTTCCTTTATCGCTATGACCGGGGTGGTCGTGTAGACAGTGAACGAAAAGAAGAGAAAGAAGAGAAGGAAGAACCACAGCCAGACACACTGCTCCGTCGATTTCAACCGGTATATTTACCGGAGACAACGGAAATGGCCGAGCTTTCACGATTGTGTCAACTTCATCTAAAACCATCCAACTTTTCAACAGAATTATGTCCCCTGATTGGCTTAGCTTGTTTTTTTATGGACAAGGCTTCCACAAGGGCTTTTAGAAACGCTTAATGAACACAGTCTGGTTGTCAGATGGGGATATGTTTCATTATGCATAATGCAAACAATAAAAGTATAAAAGTTTTAAATTTGTACCAGATGTATGATAAGGTTGATATATTCAGATGTACATCTACATGTAGACATAAATTATTCATGCCAGATAACTGATAAAAACCATTATACACGTTTTAAGCAGGAATTTATTTATTTTTTAAACGGACAGGCTAAACTACTTAATAATGTATTTGCGGTCGTGATTCATCTCATATTTTTAACACGGACAAGATCTTCACCATCAATTGAATGAACAAAAATGTAAGCTTTTTCCATACATTATTCAAAACCTTTATAAATTGCTTTGTTTTTATAAGTTTTCCACTCAAACCTACATAGATATGGAGATACAAGTCAACTAATCCGCCTATTAGTTAACTGTCTTCATCAATTATAAACAATAACTGATCTAAGGTATATTTTTTTCGAACCTTTGGCTAAACGATAACGGATGAAAGTACACATAGTCCGTCTCCTGATGAACCCAACTTGGCAATATAAGGCGTAGCCTGGATTACCTGGCCCTTACACTACGTACTATAATCAAGTACACCGGGAACGAGACTATATAAGACGGAGAAGATGTGGGTTGTTTCAGTAACGTATAACTGTGCACATTGATTTAGTTGCCGTTTTCAATTGGCTGTCGTGAATTTCGAATATTTCTTCTCATTAGATCATCTCCTGTAGAGACGTTTTATATGAACCAACTTTGCAAAATAAGGTGGATGTATTAAATAAAATAGTTTAAGTAATGCAAATAATTGTGATGTTTTGACATGTTTCAGTAATGTAAAACAGTGCGCATTGGTATACAAAATGTAGTTGCCTTTTTCTCAATAGACTGTCGTGAATTTCGAATATTTCTTCTCATTATCAGAAAAAATATCTTCAAAAATTCCATAAACGAACATATGATGATCAGCTTAAATTTTGTATTGTTTGGAGCGTTCGCGTCCATTCCGGGAACAGTTGTTGACGCCAAAACATTTCATGCACAGAAACTTAATGGTCACGTGCTTAATTCTTTAATAAAGGTGAGCGCAAAGGTTTGTAAGAAGGAATGTGAGATTCGAGCTCATTGTCTGTCGTATAACTTTAATCGGTACTTAAACCTGTGTGAGCTGAATGACGCTGTTGAAGATATTCGTCAAGGGGTTGCACTTGAAACATCCAAACGATGGATATACCAAAGTGTTGAAAAGAGCGAACAATCGGATTCCAAAGATTGTGGTGGAGAATCGTGTGCTGATAATGCCGTCTGTCGTAAAACAAGCGAAGGAAGCAAATGCGAAATTAACGAATGTGGTCGTTATACAAAACGTTCACGCTTTGAGATTGTGAAAGGCAACATGAACAATGTGGGCTCAGTGCTCAAGGTAACTTGTCCGGCTTTGTTCTTACTGGTTGGAGGACCTTTGGTTTGCAATCAGAGTGGACACTGGGACGATGGACGATATTGTTCGCTATGGTTCGTGTCATAAAAAGTGACCGAGTTTGTGTGGTTTGCAGCTCAGATAAACAATGCATTTTGTTCTAGCTCGCTTCGCTTGCACAATACATTTGTCAATAAATATAATTAAGGAGACAGCGAGTTTGTTCCGAACATGTTGCTCAGATACACAAATGTTTTACTAGGTCGCTCTGCTCGCACATTACTGAATCAGTAGACATTGTACCATGTACCCGCTTGTGTGGCTTGTTGTTTAGATAAACTATATTATGCACATTTTTACATTATGTCGGGCATAGAACCTTTCAATTAACCACTTGAATTTTTTATATGAAATGGAATCAACATAGACCAGTGCAAAGATTTTGTGTGACTGTGAAAGCTTTGATGACAGTTCACATATCGAACAATGCGCTACGTACACTTTACATGTTTATGGTAGGACGACAAACAGGAAACAAACATGTTTAGCTGTCGTGAAGATTTTATATTTGAAAGTTTCAATTGCATGCTTTTATAACAAAGTGATTTTGTAGCTAACTCTTGCGTCTCATTACTTTCGTATTTCACACGTTCCGTTTTTGTAGAAACTACAAAGTCACACTTGGATGATGAAATACCCAAAGTAGTACATCGTACGAGTATTCACACAGACGTACTCTTTCCACGTTCAAATTCGCAACCTCTCTAATGTAATCATAGGCCCTCGTTGTAGAGTTTTGAACATGTTCAGTTACGTGCGACTTTCCGTCGTACCACTCAGTTTCGTACGATACCATACTTCACCATTATATTCCCCAGGTTGTCGGACGACAAACATACTTAGCCAACGGTTGGTCTGGTGTACGTAAGTGTTTTATTGTGGTGGCATACAACGATTGCCGTACAACTCTCGTACGGGTATTAGTGGAAGGGGTTTTAAAATGACAATTGCAATATATAAATTATGTCTGATCAACACATCATTTAATGAATTATGTTGACTCCGGCTTATTAAAAACTCTCACGACAGTTCTACACTTTGTTACAAACAGTATGTCTTTATATTCTTGCGATACTTGTTTAGATTTGCACAGAAACACTTCATGTATTCCCACAAGGTATATTCCCACAATGGTGTCAGACTTGAAATTTTATAGTAATTAAGGGATACTTTAAATTTACATGACGATTTTCTTATTCTTCTTTTGCGTAGACCCGTGCATGCATATTATAATATTCCTTTAATCGTGCATTGTACTGAGTACATTTTACCTTTTCCACAAACCAGTTCTCTCCATTTCTTGTACTTTCATACTAACATGCAAAAGGTGTCTGCATGAGTCTATACATTTGAACCGAAATTATCGCAAACCAAGTAAATATTAAGTGTTTCAATCATTTATTTGTAATTAATTAGTTATGTGTCCATGATGTAAGTGAAGGAGTCATTAAAAGGAATACGATATCTAATAAATCATCTATGGTCTATTATCCGATATTGAGTGCCGTTCATGCAATTATTATGGATGCTCAAAAAGATTATATTGAGTCAGACAGGGAAGGCAGCACTCAACGTTACCAGCCAAGCACAGAAAACACTCAAAACACACAAAGCACTGAAAACACGGCATCCCGTCCTGAGTCTGCCGCCTAAGCCAGTCAAACCAAAACGGAACGAGAGCCATGTGACGAGAAAACAACAACCGTACACCACACACTACAAGGACAATCTACAACATATATAATTATAGTGTACATGCAATTTTGAAAGATACGAAGCAGCCTTGTGCTAGACAACAAAACTGCAGAATGGCACATGCAAAATGAACAAAGTTCAACAAAAAGGCACAAAGGCGAAATACTTTTGTATTTTGACTATTAAGTGAACAATACATACATATCAAACTTATTTTAAAGCAAAAGAAGGATTAAGATTGTTTTTTATTTACTCGGGTTTAACGTCGTTTCTAAACAACATCCCAGTTATGTACGGTGGGAGGTTCACCTACCCAGTCTTCTTATCAGTGCTAACCTACCCTTCCACAAGCAAGAAGCAACTTCCACATCATGTCTTAATTTTCCAGCTACCGCCCTGAACATGTAGACACTACACAAACCTGGAGGACGAAATGCTCAAAAGTTGGCTAATATACCCTATGTTATAGTTAGAACATATTAAGTAAATTTTAATGATTAAAAAGGGCGGAGCGAGCGAAGCGAAGCGAGTCCTTTTTAGTCATTAAAATTTACTTAATATGTTCTAACTAACTTAGAATATAACATTCTGCATTCTGATTGGCCGATAGAAAGTAGCGCCAACGCATGACGTCGAGTCTGTGAAGAGAACATTTTAATGATTAAATTTTCATTTAACCGCCAAAATGCAGCGTTTTCATTGGCTCATAATTTAGGTTATATTCTAATGTTGAGTATCACACACACTTCAATCAAGAAAGGTAAACAACTCTTACATTTTCTGTCGAGCAGTATACAACATTGTCTTCTTATTCTTGAGATCTGAACAAGTACACAACAAATAGGTGAGAGAGTGTTTAATCGACCGGATATCTCAGTCGGGAGAGCATTCGCCATGTTAGCAAATAGTCCGGGGTTAGATCCCCGGTCTAGCTGGGATATCTCAGTCGGGAGAGCATTCGCCATGTTAGTAAAGGGTCCGGGGTTAGATCCCCGATCTGGCTGAACATGTGTCTGACCTTGTGATATCCTCTTATCCACTGGTACGGAGCGATGTCAAAGCGTAAGACGATTCTTTACGACATCATGCTATGGACTCTGTCAGACGAATGGCAATGTTTCTTTCTACCTGAGGGAGGGTAGAAGAGGTTTAACAGATATTTTCACTTATTTATCATGTTTCGTCTGGAAGCAAATTTAAATTATCACAATGAATTATTATAAAATGTATTTATGAATCTGTATAGTATTGTTGTTTTATTAACACGTTCAAAATACTCTATATTTTGATTTTGATACGTTATTATTATAACGCAACACGCGAAAACACGATATCTGTAAATGAAGGCTTTTATGTGAATTAAAACCATTTGAACAGGAAGACAAACACTTTAAAGCTGATATTCTTGTAATATAATGCCAAATAATTACCTGGTAACCATTGTTTACAAACAATAATATTCAGACACGTTATGGTCTCCTGCAGAGGGTGTTATATTCTATTTACGAAGCCCAGTTATGGTGTTATGCTCTCTTTACGAAAACATTTCTTTCAGAATCAGGTTTTTGTACTTTTACTTACATGAACATGTTATAGTGAAGTGATCGATGTAAACAGAAATTGTAAGTTATTCTTCTATATATGAAATATCCATTTTTTGGGGATGTGGATGGTTCGTTCTATGACTGACTCTTGTTGGATGGATAGGCGCTGCCGTCGTTTCTGTGTGGCTTTGAATTGTCTGTGTTCTACAGTATATTCTATAGGTTCTCGGGTCAGTTGAACTTGATATAATTATGTAGGTGTTCTATAAATAATTATATAATTTCATCAAAGTACTAACGGGTATGTTACAGAATCACACAACTACAAATAGCATTCTGTAACAACTGCACATTATCATCAGATATGGTGGATCGGCGTTTTTTGCTATAAAAACATTTATTAATAGTGTACACCCCTTTATCACATTCGTATTCGTTCTAAAACAATTATCTTGTGTGTGTAACTTTTATACTACCGTAAGCGCTTTGATGTAGCAGTGCCTAGAACCTTTAGTACATGCATTAAGTTTAATAATAGCAATACAGTAAAACTTTTCCAGAGCGCTGCCCTCTGTAGAGCAACTTGTAAACAACATCTTCAAAATTGTCCTCAGCTGATAGTCACTATAAATTAAACTTCTGTAGAGCAACAACCTCTAAACAACGGCCAATATTTGCAACCCTCAAAGACTGTTGCTTTACAAAGGTTATACTGTACATGTATTTGAAAATTATGTTTAGCCATGATCATCAAAGAATGGTTGACCTTTTTGAGTTCTGGACCCATATTGTCTTAAGGATTACTGCATCAAAGGACATTGCCATAGACACATTAAAATGTACTTTCGTTGAACAACAAGATACATTGAGAACCGTTTCAAGTTTATACAACGATTTTTCTTTTTCTGTGTTAAAAGTCAAAGTCGAATGGGCCCTATACCTGTATACATGAATCTCGTATCTGCTTGGTGTCTTTACAACCACTGATCCTCGCAACTGCAACCTTTATTTGGTGATTGGCGTTTCCAAATGAATGATACTTTGTTTGTTAGACATACCTTAAACATATTAAAACATTATTATGTACATATCTTTTTAAACGTTTTGCCTCAATAAGAAACGTACCCCTTCAAAATTTGGCTGCATCTGCTTCAGACTAGTTCTAGTAACGTACATGTCTCAGTTGTAGATAAAACATGTATAATGATTTAGTGTCCTGATTATCATGCAGTGTACATTATGAGTTGGTCTTGGGTGATGGTATAAACGGTAAGTCTTTGTTAATGTTTGTTCCCCGAACCTACGTTGATTAACAGGGTTCCATGAAACACCTCTACTGTTGATCTAAAATAACTGAGCACTAAACAAGGTTTATATCGCTATCTTAGAATTAGAATATATCGTAAGTACGACCTAACAAGACACATACATATTTGACACCTGCATCACAAGGCGCTGTTTATCAGCTAATTTCCATGAAAATCGTAACAGGTCATGTTGACCAAACTGAATCTGAAAAAGCTTCTTGTAAAGAGTAACTTTCAGACAGTTTTTTTCTTGTTTGTTCAGAATAGCGTTTTTGTACTTATTTACGACCTTCTTCTGCTAAGCAAATTATACATGTACTAAATTTAACGACTGTGTATGTCACGACTAGGATCGAACTTGAAAACCCTATGGTACTTGAAGTTGCCACTCGTCTACTAGCCAGTTCAGGTGGATGTTACAAAAATTATCTATACATGTACCTTTATATGTATTGTTAGCCGCGTCCATTATTGAAGTTAAATCATCATCTCTCATTATTATCATTGCTATTTGCTGATACTTTTTAAGAATACACATTCAAATAGAGCTTCTTTGTAGTGTTTAGTGAGAGTGAAAATTCAGCAATAGGGCACTGCATATGTAGGCACGACGATGGGAATATTTCATATCTTCATTTCTTAAAATCAGATGTTATCAAATTTGCTACACTGGACGGTGCTTGTACCATGCGATATACACCAGGGCTGGTATTCACAAAGCATCTTAGTTGAAAACTTAAATATTTTGACTTAAGTTAAAAATTAGTATTGCATATATCGTGCACAAATTGAAGATTAACCCATGTTTTCTTAGTGATTATAGTAGCTCTTTACATAATGATTTAACCCTATGCAAAAAATCAATAATCGTGATTATCATGTTAGGCTGACATACTTTAGAAATTTTGGTGTTTTTAAGAAAAATCTTAGTTTTCTTCTAAGATGCTTTGTGAATACCAGCCCATAAGTAAGAGGGTTCTGGGTAGTTGGTAAATCCATGTTTAAACTAGTAGATGAAAAATGGTCGAGATTCTCTAAAGTCTCCACGCCCACTTATGTCTAAAGCACTCGTATAGACTGGTTTGCTATCTTCATACGAGAGTTCCGTCATGATGCCTTCGTGAATTATCTATAACGCATTCGTAAGGAGGCCATTACACAATATTTGACGTCGTTAAGAGTGCATAACATTCGCTAAAAAACAACAACTTTACTTTTTGTGGTCTGGGATGCATGTACACATGTCAATACAAGTATTATAGCAAAACTAGTTTTTAAGAACATTGTCTGGTTAAATTAATTTATTTGTATTATATTTCATGCTATGTTTTTAACAAAATGGGTTTTTTCTTTCATTTTTCACAAACCTGCACAAGTTAAGGCATAAAAATAAATTAACTACAAGCGTATAATTATATTTTTGCATTAGCATTTACACACCGTACAACCCGCTGTGTGTAAGGCAGTTCTGTATGTTGAAGGCAGAGACACACGCGTTTTATGCCACTAGAGTGGGGTAAGTATTTGTTATTTTATATGTGTTTTGCGTTGCTTTTGAAAGTAATCACTTACATATATCGTTGACGCGATGAATGAACAATAATTATATACAATTTATCTGCCCACAAATGCCATATTATTCGAGTAAACAGGGTTAAGTTATGCGATGTTTGTCGAAAGTTCGAAACTTTCGCCTTTGACATTGAATTCTCAACTATAAATATAACCCTGATTCATGTTAGGCTGTATTCCAAAGTCCATTTCACCAAGAATCACGAGTGTTTAGTGGTTATTTTCATCAAGTTGATAAACGGAATATATTACATACCTGGTGATCGCTGACGCTGGCAATTATCGGTTGTGAGTGGCCCTTTATGTCAGTAAATGACGAACTGGTTTTTTTGGGGGGGGGGGGCATTAAGCGCTCCATTTGTTATCATGAAGTTAAGAAACTAATACTTTTTAGCATTCTATAGAATACGTAAGTTCGAAATGCAGCAATTCAAATTACTTGACAGGGAACTTAATGCACTGTCTTGTTTGTACAAAAATGCATGTTATTTGTGTGTTACAAATTTTATTTGACTATATTTCGTGAATAACTCACACGAAGAACATAAGACATAATGTCGTAAAACATCGTAATGCCCCGATACATTGCTATACATGTGCAGACGAACATATGCTCTTGGTATTAATCTTCTAAGCAGCCAATTTTGATTAAAATGACCTCAATATTATTAGAAATACTTGGTCAGTACCGCTGTATATGATTACGTAACAGCTTATGCCGACGAAAAAGGTACGGAAGGCAGTTAACAGAAGTGGTAATTGCTTTGTAAATACAAAGAAATACTGGAAATAGGTTTAAATTATTTATTGGGATATCCAACTGTACTATAGATTTAGAAATATGAAGTAGCTTTGTAGTATATATATATGCTGCAATTGATGGAACTATTTTGCATTACGGTTTACATCTGTGTCGGTAGTTATGCAATACCGGTTGACCGGTTTACTATTGCAAAGATGGCGCTACCTAGCGGCGGTGTAGGAAGAAAAGTTGTTTCATCAACTAAAGTATAGTCGATTGTAGAAACGTGTGTATAATACTATAGTTGGTCGATTCTGGAACAAATAAAAAGTATCTATATTACATAAAGCAGTTTAATAGAGTGTCACGTAAAAATTCCAGTGTCGATGATTTACAGTTCATGTAAACTGCTGACAAACAAGTGCTGTATTTATACCTTACTGTCATAGATCTACATTTATTAAATATGCAGACGTGCATGGACATGTACTTAATTAGAGAATTAAAGCTCCAGCACGAATAAGATGTAAAGTACAACCTCCTCGACAGAGCAACAACCTTTGATTTCCGGTCATTGTATGACTTCAATGATTAGGAGACTATAAAATTCAACTTGTATGACTTATTGCGCCTCCCAAAAACTGCAAATTTCACCGTCATTTTGTTAACATTTAACTTATATTATCGATGGAATACTACGAGAACAATTCGTTTCTAAACTCTAAGACAGTGCCTGAAGAGCTTACGTCCCAAAAAAGTCATGCACTCATCATTAACAGGCATAAAATGCCACTCACAACCGACAATTGCCAGCGTCAGCGATCACCAGGTTTGTAATATATTCCGTTCATCAACTTGATGAAAATAACCACTAAACACTCGTGATTCTTGGTGAAATGGACTTTGGAATACAGCCTAACATGAATCAGGGTTATATTTATAACATACAAATCGTACAAAGGGGTTTTATGGCCCCGTCAAGTCATTAGAATTTCTGCCTTTGTCGTTAGCATAAGTCTCTTATCTCTGCCTCTGCGTTAGCATTAATATTTAACGCTCTGCCTTTGTCGTTATCATTCGAAAAACAGAACTGCCTATTTCGTTAGCATTCTTTTCGTACCTCGTTCAATTTAAACCTCTGTATCTTCACAGAAAATGCACATTTTTCAAAACGGAAACGACAGATATATTGAGGAAGGATTAAAGTTTGTATTCAATGTTTTAGAATTGTTCCAAACCACGAATTCAGTTGAAAATGCAATGTCAAGGGCGAAAGTTTCGAACTTTTCGCAAACATCGCATAACTTAACCCTGTTTACTCGAATAATATGGCATTTGTGGGCAGATAAATTGTATATAATTATTGTTCATTCATCGCGTCAACGATATATGTAAGTGATCACTTTCAAAAGCAACGCAAAACACATATAAAATAACAAATACTTACCCCACTCTAGTGGCGTAAAACGCGTGTGTCTCTGCCTTCAACATACATAACTGCCTTACACACAGCGGGTTGTACGGTGTGATTTAGAACACACACTTACCCGTCAATGAGTTGAACGATCGTGTAAATTTACCTCTTATTCGAAGCGTAATGCGGTGCAAAGTAGACACACCTAAAAGCGTGCGTTCAGTGGTGTAAAGAGTCCTTAACGTTTTTCACGGAGACTATATCATGATGTCGTAAAGAGTCGTCTTACGTTTTGACATCGCTCCGTATAGACTATACCAGTGTTATCGTACGATTTGCATATGGGTTATTAAATCATTACATGATTGTGTTGAGATACACAGATATATGCATGTTCCCTATCTATGTGTGAGTGTACATTAACAATACACGTTTAACAGTGTCATTTAAGAACAATAATTATCTCGGAAGATACCTACTCACTCGTCGTATATGGTTAAATAGAGAGGTGAGTTGGTTTTATCAATAAAATAATGTTTAAAGATCTAAATAATTATCGAATAAAATCTCAAATTCGTACTGTGTTATTTCTGTTGAGTGCTTCTTTCTCTGTACGATTTATTGTTATCTTTTTGCTGTTTTCATCAAGCTGAATGTCGTGTTTTTGTTTGTTTATATTTTAGTAGTGTATATATGCTACGGTGACCCCTTTTTCCGAAGTTAGACCTGCCGTCCACTAAGACTCCGATGCTATGCGAAAGGGTAGCCGATTACAGTTTGCTAGTTTCGGGAGTCTTTCGGGATCGTTTATCAATAAAAATGCGCAGATCTTTGCCCTCGGTCTCGTTCGGGATGTATTCGCAGATCGGTATACGAATTGTTGCAGTATTAACGCCGAAACCTTTCCGAAGTTGCCGAACGCAACGCGAAGGAATGCCGACAGCTGAGGATTTTACCCGGAATGTTTCCCGATCGTGCGGAAAGGTTGCGGTTACATTGCAGAATATGCGGAAGTAATTACGAATCGACGCCGAAAGGTTTCCGATGTACTTGGGACGTTCAAAAATAAACAGGACTGGTGCCCTCACGGCTACAGTTTTCAATATTATACAAATATTATTACATAATATGGAATAGCAATTTATCGAGTTACACTATAACGTCCTCTCATAATAGTCAATTTTGAAACCATGGTAACACGCACCCGGCGCAGCCCAACAATTACCATTAATTGCGACTACGTAATGGGGTGTATCTGTAATATTATCATATCGTTTCTTTTCAAACTTCGCCTTATCATTACATGTTACATGCTGGAAGATGTTTGCAAAAATGACGACATTTGGACATTACGTACTGAAATCTCCAAGTGTGACAACTTCGAGACGCAAAAATGACGTCAACAGAACGTAAGGAGAAATGGACAAACACAAAGTTCTGTCAACAGCAAGATGAGTGTGTCTTCTGAATCGTATGAAATGATGGTAACTACATTTTGAAAACAGTTCTGCAAGTCGTTTATACGTTTTAGAATGGCACAAATCCTTTAGTGTTGACTGTTCAGCTTTGAAATACAGGGAAGTAATTGGAAATCTTAAGAACGTTTATGACGTCAGTTACCGAGACTTTTTTTAAAATACAAACAATTCATAGTAGGGATTCTCGCCTAGATATGCGATTTAAGATCCGGAAAAATATATGTGATTCTCACCAACGCATTACTTGTGTGGCTCACTGTGGTACTGGAATTTATTTATCACCCTTATGACTATAAAATTCGTATTTCATAGCCCTATGCGAAGCACTGACGACGTGTAAAATAGCGCGACGTCATTTTGTGCGCCGGGTCAACGTTAGTGACCTTGTGACCGCGTATTTGTTTTAGTTCATATCTTTACAGTATGTAAAAAAAGGAATCCGATTTCTGATGGTATATAAATTAATTTATATCGTTTAATCATGCTGGTTTTTGGGACAGTAGTCCTGTTAATTTTTGAACGTCCCACGTATATAAACGGTGCCGACCTACTATCTTGTTATCAAAGAGTTGAATACGATGGAGTTTCAAAGTTTATTGATGGATGGAAGACGCCATTTATCTTGTTAGTTTCATCTACAAAAATTGAAAGACTTAGTTTCAGTTACACAAAAGTCGAATTTCAGGTATAAGAACCCTGATATATTGAGCTCATGAAAAAGACACGCATTCCTTGGTAGATATACCTGTAGTCTCTTTCCGGGGTTTGCCTTTAATAGCTGAAGACCGTGGGGCACTGGTTGTGTCATTGTTTTCTATAGGGACTGACACAACCCTATTTGGCAGCTTGCCCTTGATTTATAGGACCATGATGAAAACGATATATTCAAGGCAAACTGACCTCATCGCTTCCGCAGTCTCTCGTATATAGTTCGGGAAATACGGCTACGACTCGTCATCCCTTCCGTTCACAATCGGTGCCTTCGGCAACTATTCGGCATGTTTTTTAACATGATCGGCATAGCTTCTGTGTGTATAACTCATCCCTTCGTCGTATTCGGGGAGTATTCGTCATCGATTCAGCTTCCTTCTGGAACCGCTCGGGATGGTTAAAATGACTACGAAGCCTCGCAGAAGACTTCCCGAAGATGCCGAGTGAATGACAATAGATTCTCGAACACCCGAACTGTTGACGATAGTATTCCGATTACCCCCGAAGCACTCCCGAAGCACTCCCGAACTTTCGGCGTCCAAATTTTAAAACTTTAAAAATTTGGATGCCGAAGATCTTTCGGTCCCGAAGTGTCAAGAAGGCTTCCAGAAGCGTATATGAATGATACAGAAGGGTTCCAGATCATCGCGAAGACATGTCGAGCCATCCCGATTTGGCAACTTTAGCCTTCTGGAACCCTTCGGGGTCCGCGGACGGCAAGTCTTATTGATTCAACAATGCACACCGACTTTTAATTATGTGGAGGACCGTAGCCATGGCAATATTACGAAAGAACATAACGTGGTTAGACCGGGATAGAGCCCAGATTTTACGGATGATAATGGTTAAATACATATAGCTTGCCAAGAATATATGCTTATAGTCTATTGTGTGTGTGTCATGACATCATAAAGTGTACATTTGCAGAATTATATAACCCAGCCCGATGGCAGAACAGGAACCAGGATATAAATTTACAAGAGCTTGGTACAAAGGTATTTTAGTAAGTGGTGAGCATGAGATTGATCAAATTGAAAAGATGGACATCAGAGATGACGATATATGGGTGTGTAGTTATCCTCGCTCTGGTAAGTCTAGTCACGCAATGTAGTTAAGTAAGTTACAACCCACTACAGCACGGAGAATTTGACATGATCCTGACCTTTATGCAGGAATATATTACAAGGTTCTTGCGTTGAATATATAAATTTCCGCGAGCAAACCGTGCAATGTCGGTCCTTTAGGTTTGTGTTAGTATTACACCTCGGGGGTCTTTGTGATACTCCCCGCTAATGAAAACATACAACCGGGATTATAAATATAGACAATAAATTTGCTGTGAAACTATGCTAATAAAATGTAGAGAGTCATGTCTAATTCTCTGGACTATACTGGTCTTTGAACGTTTTTCCGTCACCCATAACGAAGATCCCTCGGATCCATCGGACGCCTCAGGTGTAATAAGCGGCGGAGTAATTGAAATGATTAGCGTCTCAAAATTACATCTGCCGGCCCAAGAACTATTCCATCACGCCTAAGAAAATAGATCCTAGCGTCCACAACAATACATTGTATTACTACCAAATCGTGAAAACAGTTCTGATTCCACTAATAACCAACACGAACCGTTCAAATAGTGACAAGACTAATGCATCAAAGACGGTGCGAAAGTTTTGAAGAATATTTCTTTAAACACAATGATCTATCTAGTAAGGGTTTTAAGTGTGGCCTGTTTATTGGGAACAAGCATTTTCTTTTACTTGCTCTACTGACATAATTTCTGACCCGATACTAACCGGCATGATTGTATTTGGACTGGATTTAATATCAATGACGTTCTATTTGACGCACCCGGAACATGTTACGTCAGTAATGTCCCAAGCTCCATCGCTCGAGTGTGACAAAGAAACGTCGTTAATTGGCTCGGAATAAACTATAAACTATAACATACAGTTTCCGGCATAAAATTAGCATGTTAAAAAACTATTGATTTTTTCCTATATACATGTTTCACTTAATAATTTTATGGTTGAGCTACAGAAAATGTTTATTGTACGGCTTTAGGAACAACTTTGACACAGGAAATGGTCTACCTGATTACAACAGGAGATTTTGAAAAGGTCTACAATGTACATCTTGATGTGAGGTTTCCGATTATTGAAGTCAAAGGTGATACGTTACCCTACTACAAGGGTAAGCATTTAACTATTTAAACATCACTGAAAAAATGTATAAGAATCTTACATGAACGTCTACGTAGGGTAAGAATATCTCACCCGATGAATCGGAATTTAACCAGGGACGAGGTTTACCCAATGGTGAACATTTAAGGGACGGGAAATCGTCATGGTAGGTACTTAAATTACTTAAATGACCGGAAGTAAGCACCAAACATCTCTGGCGTTACACATACGTATATTTTCAAAATGGCGGAAAGCAATCATAAATCCTTAATGTCTGTAAAAAGATGTTCTGAAACATAAGGCTGCTTCTTTTCATGTATAGGTGTTCTGCTTTTTGTTGTGTTTCTTTGTCTGTTGTGCTGATAGTGGCGTGTGGTCGTAGGTGTTATTCATTCTTGGCTCTTGTTCCGACAATGTTTGGCTGACTTTGATGGCAGGCTGTCGGAAAAAATTCTCGCGGTCATATAATTGTTCAAGTACATTAGTAATCATGTTAATCTTTTAATTGGTTTACAGGTATAAAATACGTCGAAGACATGGCGTCCCCACGTATGATAAAGAGTCATTTGCCAAACTTCCTTCTCCCAGAGCAATTACGAGAAGGAAAGGGGAAGGTAATAACGGAACCCCTTTTCGCCTCAGTCTTAAAAACAAGCATGCTCTTTGTTTGTAGTAACAGGAATCAAGTTTTTTTCAAAAATCCGACGTCATTTGGCAAACAGATTATTTCACAATTAGGTGTTATAAAGGGAATATTATGTACTTTAACTGTATTGGTTATTTCATGTAAATGAATGTTTTATGTTACTATTATGGCATGTATTGATAGTATAACATGAAAGAAAATTTTGTCTGAAATTATAGTATTTAGATGCCCCCTTTAACCATGTATAAACTACTGAGTTTTTGGAAATTTTGACGTTACGCGCTTTGTTTTACACCTATGGGTCACAACTTTTGAATTTTGTTTTACACTTTTGACATTTTATGTTACAAATATGGGTCGCGATTTTTGTTCGTCTGATGCAATGAAACGTCGATTTTTCCAGATAATTTACATGTGCAGAAATCCGAAGGATGTCTTGACATCATATTTTCGTCTAATGGAGTGGTTTGATGAACTTGAAGACAAGGATTCATTGGATAAATTTACTGATGCTTTTGTCAAAGGAGAAGGTACTGGTTGTTTTCACTACTTCTGTCTGCTTTGGGTGGAACGGTGGCCGAGCAGTTAGCACTCTCGACTAACAACCCGGAGGTCCCTGATTCGATTCGACCGGGGCACTGGAAGTTCCTGAAACGCTTTCCCTCCCATCGAGATCATGTAGAAGAGATGAACTGGTAGTAAACGCAGAGGTAGTCTTGTGTGAATTGTTGCTATTAAAGGGGAAACATTAAAAACCAAGGAGAATATTCGGAAAGAGCTCACACTCGGACTTCTTGTATCACACACACTTTCTGATTCTCGTCATTCCAGTCCATTATTTGCTTGTAGCGAGCAAAAGTGTCAAATAAAAGCCCCGAACAAACAAAACATAACCTCCACAATGTCACTTGAACGTTATCTTCTTATTGTACTCAAATAAAATCATTTCAAAGCCTCCATCTGCGTCCTTCCGTCCAACGTCTGCAGACACTAAAAAGGTGTCCACTAGATGTACAAAAACGTTCACGGGAAGATGTCAGCACCAAATGTTGATTCATATGAGTTTGTCAATTAACTTATATAGACAAATCACAGTACATTACTTGTATAAATTCTCAAACAAATGAAGATACAATTTGGCATGAAGTCAGTATGAAGTAAATATGTTTTTATATATGAACCACGTATAAGCACATGTATACATCAAGAAGGTACTTTTGTATCTGTTTGGGTACCATTTTACAGTATTCAATGGTCTATGGACGAAACATGTTTTGGGATACTGGAAGAGGAGTGTCGGTACGAACGTTTTGTTCCTGGTGTATGAAGAAGTTGTCAAGGTATATCCAGTTATAATTCATTATCTAAATTGATTGCTTGTTTTAGTCCTGTGCATCGCTGGTTGTTGTTAGTCTGCGTCAGTAAATGAAATTAACTTGTCTAACCGAATATATGTATGACTAAGTCAGTGTAGCAATACCACGTGACTCTGGCATCACCAAAGGCATTAAATCCAAAACTAAATTTGCCCCGCTTTGACAACAAAAATAGCCTAAGTATTTTATTTCGTCATAGGTTTCTATGAAACGTGCGACAGTCTGAGAGGGGAAATATACGAGTATGCTTTCCACGAAATATAGGATTGCAATCAGCTGCTGTGTCGTTTTTTTCGTATTTTTCAGCATTCTGTGAAACCTTGGGAGTGGTTTGTATGCGACGGGACAACAATTCCCAGCCGTCTTGCTTTCCAATGTTTCACAGGGTGTTTGAAATAACGGCACAGCTGCTGATATGGATTCTACATCTCGTGGAAAGCCTGGTATGACTGAACCACCACATCGCATCTCCTTATAATGAATTTGAGTGGCTTATATATATATCATTTTTCTAGGACCTACCTAAAACTATAAGAACAATCGCCGAGTTTCTAAGGAAAGAACTAACAGACGAACAAGTGGAAAAGATATCTGAATATTGCAAGTTTGACAACATGAAGGACAATGATAAATGTAATCTGTCCTACTATAGATCATATAAAAATGTCAATGATAACTCCGGGAGCCGCTTCATGAACAAAGGTAGGTTTTCAGGGGGTCCATCTATCTAATTTTCTCAGAGGACACAAGCATCAATTTGTCATAAACGATTTTCTTGATCGACTCTTAGTCCTGACAAACCAGTGCAAATAGTTTTGCCAAAATTCAAAACAAATAATATGTGTAAAGTTCGCCCAGGATAATGTGATAGGCGGGAAAATTTGGTATATTCCACAAAGGTGGATTACAATTATGTGCTCCAATTATTAGTGATGTTTTGAGAACAATACTGACCTTATCTGTTTATTTAAGTGATTTGTAAAACCAATGTTGCCACAGTTGAACAAACCGATTCATGTTTGTAAACATCACATTATCCTGGGTGGACTATAGAAATGTTATGGGACGCGTATATAGCAATCGAAATGATGTACATTTTGACACAGAGTACGTGCTGTCCAAATGCCGAAAAGAAAGTATAAAAAATTATCACCTCAACATTCGATCTCAACTTTTCAAACCTCGCATTATTGAATCTCAGAACTATACCTGTGTATTAAGTCAAAAACAATTCTGAATAAAGAAGACGATACATTCTGGGCTGCGGATGGTGATAAGCAGTTATAGTCCAGTTAGGATATTGTGACAGTGACGTTGCAGTTTATGTGTACGCAAAAAATCACAACTATTGTCTAAACAGATAGAGCGGAGTTTAGTATGTTAGTTAAGCATTGGAATTATAGTATTCGCCTTTATAATTGGTTTTACACCATTATAGTGGACTCGACCGCTGCGTCACTGGATTTTTATCCTGACTGGACTATATGTCCCTTAACCTCACTTCGTTTACTTCTCGAAGAACTAAGACAACATTTATCTCAAACCTCACTCTGATGAATCAACGAATACTGTATAATCAATTAATTTCGTGAATATTTCAATGATGTCATCAACCACGAACTCAAATCCCAATCCAGTAATTATACCATTAAATTATGAGTTGTAGTATACATGTTTACACATATTCAAGTTAATTTATGGGAGTGTATTAATATATACAGGGTGGTCCATTAATTCCGCACATTAGTAAATGCCTATAACTTCACTATTTCTTTACTTACACATACAAATTTGGTATTGTTGGAAAAGTAATAAATACAATTTCTGCTGAAATGGAAAAAGTATTTGGCATTGTGCCGTCAAAGTGACGTTATGACGTCATCGATGACGTCGTAAATTTAAGTATTTACAAACTCGAATCATAAAACTTTATTATGAATAGGGAAAATCTGCGATTTAAGTGAAAAGAAAACTTTAAAAGTGTGTCCAAATACACATGTGCCTTCAAGAAGAAATAGCCTAGTGGTTGAGCGTTCGCTTCGAGTGCGGGAGGTCTCGGGTTCGATCCCTGGCCGCGTCATACCAAAGACGAAATAAAAATGGTACCAAAAATTCCCTTGCTAGACGCTCAGCATAAAAAGGGAAACTGGCTTCTCTTCTCTCAAACCCTCGTGTCGATGGATAACATCAGGAATGAGGTGTCGAGAGTGATTAATATAAGTTGGAAAAACTTGTTACTAAATCGACCTTAAATAAATCAGTATAAACTAAGAAGAAATATCGTTGGAATTATGTCCAATGCAATGAAACATTCAACATTCATGAAAAGAGACTGGTTACCTAGCTGCATGCAACAGCGTCATGTACAGAATTTAAAACGACGTTTGAAACTCTTTTCAGAGAAAATGGGTGGTCATATTGAACGTCTGCTTTATATAAGGATTCTATTGTTGAATATCCGTTTTAGATCAGAACAAAACTTTCACATATACTCAGCAATTACATGTTTCCTTTAACATGATAGCTTCAAAGATGTTGAAGTTATAAGCATTTACTAATGTGCCGAATTAATGGATCACCCTGTATATATATGACTTTTATATTCAGGAAAAGCGGGCGTATGGAAAGATGTGCTGAAACCAGAAACAGTTGTACGTATTGATGGTATGATTCGTGAACTGGATGGTACTGGCCTAGTTATACCCGACAGCTGAATTATTCCTTAGATAATGATTATAATATATCATCCAGTTATTCTGGTATACATTGATAAGAGAGCTCCCTAAGCAGTTCTTGACATTTACATAAAAAGATAATATTAAGTCAGACACGGAAGGCAGCACTCAGCGTAACCAGCCGAGCACAGAAAACATAAAAAACACACACAAGGTACAATGCCCACCTGAACCAGCCGAGCACAGAAAACATGAAAAAAACACACAAGGTACAATGCCCACCTGAACCAGCCGAGCACAGAAAACATAAAAGGCACAATGCCCAACTAAACAAGTTATAATCCTCCCATGTCCAAGCTCTCGAAATTCTAAATGAACCATATTGTTTTATCTAGCTACAAATTAACATAGTGGAGTAAGTTTCTGTTTTTTACGTGGTTATTTTACCTGGGATTACTAAGTATTGATAGTAGGTCACTCGGTTGGGGGCATTCGGCTCATATGTATTGCTGAAACTACTAGTAGGTCATTTAGCTGAAACCTTGACATATGAGCCGAATACCCCACGTTAGTGATTTTACCGGTTTCAGTCATGATAACATAAGCTTTTAAAATATAAAGCTACCAATTAAAAGGCGCCTTATCAACTTTCTGAGGAATGTGCAATGTATTATCAGAGTTATTGCACATTACAAACTGACCGATTACCGCAACAAATGTTTGGAAGTGAATACGTTCGTTTGCAATCCATTTTATGTTTCATTTTAGTTTGTTTTATTATGTATTGATTCTAAATTAAAATTTGTTATATTTATACTACTGAACATGATCAGACGGCACCATAAATACCTAAATTCTACTCCCAAAATTACGTTTCCTTCCTAAATAGTACACGCAAGTCATTATCTGCATGTCTTGACACTTAAATTCGTTGCTTTGTAATATTCGAGCTATATGAATAAAAAAATATATACATGTTTACTCTCTAACGTATCACCAATATAACTCGCATGTACAAACAACGTGTCTTTACCCCTACCTTAGCAAGCGTATATTTTGACGGTTTTTGTGTCGCCTAAAAAGGCGACAAATAGGAGTTACTTTTGTCGGCGGCGGTTGCGGCTGCGGCGTCCGAATTTGCTTGTCCGTAACCATACTGACTCTACCTAGTGCAATTTTTGAATTATTTCTCATTGATTGATTTTATAAGCATTTCTTGTCCGAGGCATAAATTTGTCACCATAATTATGAATGACTCCAAAATTGGTATGCATGTTTCTTACAAAAAGTCCAAGTACATTGCACAAGAACCATAACTCTACCTTTTGTCATTTTTCAATTACTTCCCTTTGATTGGTTTTATAAGCATTTCTTGTCCGGGGCATAACTTTGTCACAATACGTATGAATGACTCCAAAATTGGTATACATGAAAGCTGTGACATGAAATGCAGTACGCAAGAAGCATACCTCTACCTTGTGTAGTTTTTGAATGATTCCCCTTTGATTGATTTCATCAGGACATTTTTTTGTCCAGAGCATTACTTTGTCGGTTTAGTTCAGATTACTAGAGAACTCTTGTGAGTCGGATATGTTGCCCAATACTGAATAGTTTTCCATGAAAAATTTGCATGTCGTCAGGCGACACATCCGGTTCGCGGAGCTTTTAATCTGCTTTATGTCACTGTTAGCACTGTGCAATCATACACGGTGACCAGTAGTGCTGACCAGATTTTCTGGAATCTTCTATCAACTAGCCATTCTCATTAAAATCATATCCTTAGAACGCTTCATTTCTTTACGCTGATATACGCCCGAACAGCGCAAAGAAATTCAGCTTATGTTACGACCTGATTTTAATGAGATTGTCAATTCCTTCGCAAACAGCTGACAACTTCTATGTGTAGAAGAGATAAGACAGATTGCAGAAAATGTGGACAAGAACATATACACATGTATTTATAACCTGTACATTTAAGGAAATGTACACAGATTGGAAGGGTAAAAATATCTGGCTTTCTTCCCAGACAGGCTTCATGAACATACAGACTAAAACCTAGAAGACATTACAAACCTCACAGCTAACTAACTAAAGAATATATTTTGACATTTTTTGATAAACAAATATTTCAGCTAATCTCTACTTTATCAAATTCTCTGGCAACGTACAATCACAATTGTTTCGAGATGTTACAAAATAAGTATCGTACATTTAGTCAGGGTAATAAATGACTGTTCTCTACATGTACACTTAACAAATCATGGCATATACTATATAGTAAGTGTATGTATATATTTATCCATATCTCGGTCAATAGACCCAATACGTGTTTGGTCTTCTGAAATTTTCAGCATATGTTGCTTGGAAATGTGGACTTACAATCAATTGTTAAATACAATGTCATTACAATTTTCACAACCAGAATAAACAAATGATGACATCAGCAAAAGCTAATATCGCACATTTTTGCCATGTGGTCATCGGGTGTTTGTCAGGTAGTTAATGCAGCTATGTGTCCGCTTTGCTGATAAAGTTCGTTTTCAGTTGTATGTTCTTATCACGAAGACAG
Source organism: Spisula solida (assembly GCA_947247005.1). NCBI lineage: Eukaryota > Metazoa > Mollusca > Bivalvia > Venerida > Mactridae > Spisula > Spisula solida. Next base: position 18,316,503 of record OX365946.1, read on the forward strand.
AAATAAAGAAAACAATGATAATAATGAATTCCAACTTAGGTTTAAAATTTGCGACTTTTGGCCTCATAAAGACAATTTCAAACGTGTTACCTCCCCATGACCATTTAATGACCATAATCAAAATATCTGCTAACAACCTCCATGTTATTGAGTTAATCAAAGTACTGAAGTCCCGTTACTGGGTGTCGCAATTCTGGATAATGCAGGGTTAAAAGGATTTCAAAATATGTGAATATTGTGACAAGTCTTCTAAGAGGCGATAGCAGCTCACTCATTCAAATCACAATACAACGGACACATCACAATACTAGAGCTCATGAAGGCAATACACATACTGTAGTCCTAAGTAAATTGTCACATTGTGTGTTCGATTCCGTTTTTCACCGACTGTTTTCCGTTTTTCACTCACATAACTTCATGAGTTGCTCTTTAAATGAATTATCAAAAACCGAATATGTCCATGGACATCATGACTTATCAATCCTGGTATACAGCATTGCAGGTCAGACTCGCGTAATAAATAGAATGAAAACATTTGTTAAAACTTTCCGCGCTAATAAATTTGATGGTAGTAAACAAAAAGAATATAAGAAATAGGATAAGGGATGAATGGGCACATGAAATTGAACAAAACTAGCATCTAAAAACTAAACAACGTCATAATTCCACAACTCTACAGCTGCACACGTTTATAAATTATAAACCAACCGGATAGGGTACGACTAACAAGAACGAATTAGATAGGGGTCGAAACACAAATACGCGATATGGTCTCGACGTTCGGCAGTAAAATTGTATACGCAGTAGCGCTCGGAAATGAGTTGTCCTAACGACAGATGCAAAATATTTTGCTGATGTCCTGTTGTAATTTAATGGATCAAACGTCGATTAGTGCTATTAACATGGGCACAAGAACATGAACCGATAGGGTCTCGACTTTCGGCGGGGAAATGTATGCAACAGCGCTGGGAAAAGGTTCGTTCTAACGGTAGACCCAAAATATTTAGCTGCAGATATGTGGTAAGTTAATGGATGACACGTGGATCAGTACTTCATGTATCAACAAATACAAAATATTATAAAAAGTGAAAAATAGGCACTCGTTAGATTATGAGTTTCTAGCTAAACTGTAATATGAATGTTAAGAAATTGTTTAAAGTTCGTCTACTCAACGGGTTACACTTAACAGTGCCATTTTTATCACCCCTAAAAAATCATTAGTCATTTTACAGCGCTTAGGAATTTATTCACACAAATACATTTACTCATCAAAACAACTTTCAAAAGATCACACAATACAAACAAATACAAATAATTCAATTGTTATAAACACTTGTTCTTAAGAATGGGTGAAAATTACGACATTAGTTGAGATTTGCTGGTACTAGGTTCTTGCTCGAATGAATTGGTTGTGGGGAAAGTACATGGTTAAAATCGGAGAGACTTCAGAATTGGCATGTGATTCGAATACTGGGTATTCCCCCAGTAAAAAGCACAAACATGCCAGACACGACGTTTTGCACAGGGCAAGAGTTACTTCCCTTGAATTCAGGGGAGGCAACTCTGTCCGACCTAATTTAAGTCGGTAATAGTGACTTACCCTGAAAATCAGGGGAGAGAACTCTGCACAGGGCTAGAGTTACCTCCCTTGGATTCAGGGGAGGCAACTCTGTCCGACCTATTTTAAGTTGGTAAGAGTAACTTCCCTGAAAATCAGGGGAGAGAACTCTGCACAGGGCAAGAGTTACTTCCCTTGAATTCAGGGGAGGCAACTCTGTCTGACCTATTTTAAGTCGGTAAGAGTGACTTCCCCTGAAAATCAGGGGAGAGAACTCTGCACAGGACAATAGTTACTTCCCTTGAATTCAGGGGAGGCAACTCTGTCCGACCTATTTAAAATCGGTAAGAGTGACTTCCCCTGAAAATCAGGGGAGAGAACTCGGCACAGTGCAAGAGTGACTTCCCTTGAATTCAGGGGAGGCAACTCTGTCCGACCTATTTTAAGTCGGTAAGAGTGACTTCCCCTGAAAATCAGGGGAGAGAACTCTGCACAGGGCAAGAGTTACTTCCCTTGAATTCAGGGGAGGCAACTCTGACCGACCTATTTTAAGTCGGTAAGAGTGACTTCCCTGAAAATCAGGGGAGAGAACTCTGCACAGGGCAAGAGTTACTTCCCTTGAATTCAGGGGAGGCAACTCTGTCTGACCTATTTTAAGTCGGTAAGAGTGACTTCCCCTGAAAATCAGGGGAGAGAACTCTGCACAGGGCAATAGTTACTTCCCTTGAATTCAGGGGAGGCAACTCTGTCCGACCTATTTAAAATCGGTAAGAGTGACTTCCCCTGAAAATCAGAGGAGAGAACTCGGCACAGTGCAAGAGTGACTTCCCTTGAATTCAGGGGAGGCAACTCTGTCCGACCTATTTTAAGTCGGTAAGAGTGACGTCCCCTGAAAATCAGGGGAGAGAACTCTGCACAGGGCAAGAGTTACTTCCCTTGAATTCCGGGGAGGCAACTCTGTCCGATCTATTTTAAGTCGGTAAGAGTGACTTCCCCTGAAAATCAGGGGAGAGAACACTGCACAGGGCAAGAGTTACTTCCCTTGAATTCAGGGGAGGCAACTCTGACCGACCTATTTTAAGTCGGTAAGAGTGACTTCCCTTGAAAATCAGGGGAGAGAACTCTGCACAGGGCAATAGTTACTTCCCTTGAATTTAGGGGAGGCAACTCTGTCCGACTATTTTAAGTTGGTAAGAGTGACTTCCCCTGAAAATTAGGGGAGAGAACTCTGCACAGGGCAAGAGTTACTTCCCATGAATTCAGGGGAGGCAACTCTGTCCGACCTATTTTAAGTCGGTAAGAGTGACTTCCCCTGAAAATCAGGGGAGAGAACTCAGCGCAGGGCAATAGTTACTTCCCTTGAATTCAGGGGAGGCAACTCTGTCCGACCTATTTTAAGTCGGTAAGAGTGACTTCCCCTGAAAATCAGGGGAGAGAACTCTGCACAGGGCAATAGTTACTTCCCTTGAATTCAGGGGAGGCAACTCTGTCCTACCTATTTTAAGTCGGTAAGAGTGACTTCCCCTGAAAATCAGGGGAGAGAACTCTGCACAGGGCAAGAGTTACTTCCCTTGAATTCAGGGGAGGCACCTCTGTCCGACCTATTTTAAGTTGGTAAGAGTGACTTCCCCTGAAAATCAGGGGAGAGAACTCTGCACAGGGCAAGAGTTACTTCCCTTGAATTCAGGGGAGGCAACTCTGTCCGACCTATTTTAAGTCGGTAAGAGTGACTTCCCCTGAAAATCAGGGGAAAGAACTCTGCACAGGGCAAGAGTGACTTCCCCTGAAAATCAGGGGAGATAACTCTGTACAGGGCAGGGGTTACTTCCCTTGAATTTAGGAGAGGCAACTGTGTTGGACTTTTTTAAGTCGGTAAGAGTGACTTCCCCTGAAAATCAGAGGAGAGAACTCAGAAAAACATGGGGTTTTACTCCCAATAGGAAGAGTAGCTTCCCTTTGATTATTGTATGTAATTGTAGACTATTATTATACCACTGCGTAGTTACTTGAAACATACTTTCTTGCGTGCATATTACCCATATCTGTCGCTATCTGAACGTTTTTCTTGTTAAATAAATCTAACCAAGCATGTAATGCAACTATGATTTCCTTGTAAGCTGGAGTATGTATTGTTTGTCCTCTTTTTGAATGTTTCTTGTAAAATGGCCAAAATATGAGATAAATATTAGTGAATTTATTTTATTTAGGTGCATAATTTTACAATTTCTTAATCGAGTTTCATGCCCCCGGGCAAACGTTATAGTGTAGTGACTACGCAAACTAGTACTACACCGTCCTATACATAAATATCACCTTTCATTCATGATTTGTGAATGTACAGCTTATCCATGATTGATACTACAGTATTCTGGGCTGGTATTTATAATGCATCTTAGCAAAACATGCATATTTTGATTTGCGATATGCATATTCACTGCAAATTGAAGACTAAACTATGTTTCCTCATAGTGATTAGAGTTAGCTCTCTACCAAATGCACACTACATGTATATAATTAATTATCTTGATTATATTATTTAGCTGATTCACTTTTCTACTTAGATGTTTTATTAATATCGGCCCTGTATTCTACTTTTGATATTAACAATTATTATTGTTACAACACTGGATATCAATTACATAGAACTTCTAAAATAGGAATAAAATAACGTCACTACTGACATGACATTCACAATTTAATGGATGAACATAAAATAATAGTGAAATAGTTTACATAATTAGATTTGGCCGTGAATACTACAAACTAGTTTTTCTTATTCTTTTACTGACAAAACTTTGTTCTATTCATGTCAATGCATAAGGCAAACATATTAAAATACGTTATGTATCTATGCTGTTAAGGTTGTACGCGCGCCTTTTATTTAACGATAAGATTTTCTCCGAAAGACCTTAAAATGACGGAATAATTAGCTCTAACGGCATTAAAATTAAACAAATGATATATCACCAGACTTGTTTTCGAGATACACAATTCTCAAATGACCTACCGATGTCGTTTGTTCCGATTTCATGTATTTCTTGCCTATATGACACAAACATGTTCATTTTAAGATTCTTTGTATTAGTATATTACACCACTTTTAAACAATGTATATTTTTTGTATTCGATGGTCATTCCTATTGACATTAATTAATTAATTAAGTACACAAAATACATTTGAAAATCTCACTTTTTTGCAAGTGGATGGGGTAACTACTATTTATCATGTTCAAATACTGAATTTGTTCACCAGGCAGTCTGAATTTTTGCTAATTGAAATGAACGTCAAAAAATATGTTACATACCGTAAGGGTCGAAAATAATTTAAAATTGCATATTTATATGTAAGTTGAGACTCATATAAAACACCAGTTTAGTCAAATAATCAAAGTACTGAAAGAATTGTTACTGGGGGGATATTGCAATTCCTGGTAAAATATGATTTACCTTTTAAAAAATGGTAATGGATTTTCAGTAAAGTTGATGACGGCTGACTCATTCAAAGCTCACCCAACGAACCCATAAAGGCAATACATATATAAAAAGCTGAATGGCCTAGTTTTAACTGTATAGGGTGGATTGAAATACCTAGTTTTAGCTGAGAAAAGTATTGAAAAGAATAAGAACAACAGTAAATGCAGCTACACACAATACTGTTTGACGGTAGTAAACAAAAAGAATATGATTACATGTAATTAGATTTTTTTTGTGTGTGTTTTGAATTTGACGATATATCTAAAATTCCAATTGACCATACATAAAAATAAGTAGCACTGTAGCACATACGCGTCAATTTTTCGTACATTTTACGTGTGTTTGGTGTTCCATGGTTCAATGAACCTCTGTATTTAATGTTAAAGATACATTATTATTATTGCATTGACAATAAACATTTTATATGTTTACGTCAAATAAAATATTGAAGTTGAAGTTGATACATACGGATACACAGTTTGATGTTCTGGTGACGGTGCTAAAAACAATTGTGCAAAAAATGGAGCCATTTCCTCTGTGGCTGTGACCAACTGGTAGTTGCGGCATATGTGGCTTAAGAATAGAACCAAACTAGGGACACTACATGTTACATCAGAGGTTTATGAAACAGCATCCGGCACAATGTAAAAAACAATTTCTTTACTTTTGACAACGATCGCACCTTTGTTGGGTTTTTTTGCGTGGGTATTTTCAAACAATCGTGATATACCTATCAGGATTTTGTTTGAAATATAAAATTTGGGCGCGACCTTTAAAGCAGATAAATTTTATTATGCGCTTGATTATCTACAGATGTTTAGGATAAAAGGGAAATAATTTCATGGAAAAAAGAGTAGGCTGATGGGTTGTCTCCCTTAAACATAGGTGTCTGTATAGATAGATTAAAGGCATATATCGAACGACTTCGGACGAAGCACGCCGACAGAAAATTTGACTCACGGACACATCATTCGAAACCAAAACATAGTAAAAATCGGACAGGGAGAGCAGCACTCCACTGAAACAGCCTAACATAGAAAACATAAAACAGCACAGATTACAAATACACGGCGCACAAGCGAACGAGAAAATGAACTTAGACACTGAGAGTCCACGTTTCAACTGTTCAAAAGTCGAATAAACGGTCATAGAAAATAGAACGCTGTTGAAGAAGAACGAATTTTTTTTTATTTATTATCCTGGTCATTGCATTGACCCTCTAATTAGAGAGTCCCTAGTCATACCGGGCGCTAGCAGTGCATTTTCATTTTGCACTTCCTGGCAAAATCAAGGGATGTACATGTACACAGTATTCGTGTACATATTACATGGGCCTCTGTGATAACTACAAGCAATTTGTTCCACGATGATGAGGTTCTCGATAAGGGGGAGTTTTTGTAGTATGATGTGACGGCTGAAGGTTGGCAGTTGCTAGTATATACACGTATACGTCTTGGAATGGGAAGATCCGGTACTAGTAGATGGTGTAGCTGGTGCTAGATGCTGGTCTACAGGATTGTCCACACGGTTGCTGACGATCTTACTTTTATAGAACAGGTACCTAATTTCTTTTAAGGTAGATCATAACCCTTGAAAATGCTTGAAAAACACCCACTTGAAAAAAGCTATTTCAAACAGCATATACCATTTGCTTTTATTATATATGATAGAAAACCATTGTAGCACTTGCGTGTGATGTAAAATGTACCATATAGTTGGCTAATTCAAATGCTAACACTAAAATAAAGGCGATTTTCGAATGTAAAATACAATATTGTTTTCAAAATGTCAAACGTTATCATTATTGCATTTCATAATACGAACTCATTGGCAATACTTTATAATCAATTGTCGCAAGGGCATGCCAGGCTTGAAATTAGCTGCTGGTGTTTTGTTTACGAGAAAAACACCTTCATGTTGATGTGTAATTTCGACAAGGAAGTCGCCATGTTTGCTCCCTCCTGTCACCACAGTAAACGTACAGCAACATGCTTTTCAAACAAAGTAATCAACATAATCGATTGCCAGATCGAATAATGAACTTTATTACATTCATAATTTATCAACTTTACAAACGATCATACGATAATAACAATGAAATCCAAATATTTATTATTGTTTTCATCTCGTTTGTTTACGAATTTCGCGCTGTGTAGCAAATTTATATTCATGCGCCAAAGTAGTGCGACAGTTTATTGACAAAACCATTATGATGCGGTGTTCATAATGTGCCGTTCATAACGAATAATGCCATCGAATACAATATGATACTTACGGTTTAATCTGTTTATATAAGTCCCAATGAAACATCAATATCAGCATTTTCCTATCTCAACACATGCTGCACATGTTAGCGAATTGATAATCTGATATGTGTTACGAGGCTGTCTGTCAAACTTTATTTTAGCTAAATTACAAAAGTAATAAGCGTTTTTAAATAATCCTTATGTTAATTATGCTCGTATATTTATTGCAAATACAGTTGTGTAACTCGATTTTCTTGATCGTTTCGCGATCACATACAGTTTGTGTAAAATCGGTCATTACATGTAGCTGTCAAAATATTTCAATCCACACGAATAGTCCGTACAAATGTTACAACGTGCTCGGTAAGTTTATGTATGGTGTGAGGTTACTGCCATGCTATATTATCGTCTGCAAATAGTTTTTTGAGTAATATTTAACCATTTTAACGCACAAACTGACCAAATACAGCATTTTTTTCATGTTAAAAGAAACGGGCTAACGGACGGAACAAACGTTATCAGGGACCAGTACGACTAAAGATAAATAGGCAATTTCTTTGGTATATATACAAATAAAATACAGTGGAAAGAAATATCTAACTAAATATGTTTATAATTGAAAGAAATACTAAAGCTTTAATTAATTTTCCATAAACCTATTTCAGTTCTTTCGAGGCAACTTAAAACTTGTACAACTAATCAAGTTTTAAGTATTATAGACCCGATAAAATCGATTATTGACAAACCAACAACTATCTGGTCCGTCAGGCCAACCGTACCCTAAACTATTTAGGATTTATTAAAAGTAGGCCTTCACACATACACATGTGATAGATTTTAATTCATGTTGATGTATTTTATTGTTCAAAATCAATGCATTTTGACTGCTTTTATTTAAATAAATGGTCAGGCATGACCTTGATAAAATATTTGACAACCACAATTTCTAATTTTTCTAGCATTTTGTTACCCAATAAATGAGACTGACATTTTGAAAAATGTATACCTATTTTGTAATTAACTTTTTATAAATACATTTTTATAACAAGTGAATATAACAAAAACACTCGTTGATATTGATTATTTGAACTTTAAGCTACAAAATGATGTATGATACTAATGTGTTTTTTTGCCAAAAGGGTATTTAATTCACTGAAGAAAAATACACATTTTCGTCCATTAGAGTGAACCTTAACTCATCAGTGCCTCCTAGTCAAGATGGCTTAGCATGTCATTGACGCTGCTGGTACTATAATAATGCTATCAGGTTGGTTGCGTACCTGGTAGGTCCCCTCTGTACCATTTCTATCTGGTGAGTAATGGCTCTTTGTATGGGGATACCATATTATTGTGCTGTATTCGAACTGTGGTCATACCGCGCTACAATCAGACTGCTTTGTTGGATATCCGTAAGTTACGGAGCCGGAACCCAGTGGCGTACTGTTGGCCTCCGTAGCTCCGTGGTTAGCGCGCTTGTCGTCTAATTTGGCGACCCGGGTTCAAATCTGGGTGGAGGCTTTATTACAATAAAACCTTAAGGAACTTCAACTTCAGATTTGTCTCAAAATAAGACTCTGATTTGATTAAAATCATAATTTGAGTTGAGATTTGTGATTGAGATGCTTTTGGAGATCGGGGTCAGGTCTCGTGATCATAAATCTTTGTTCATACTCAACTCAATCTTTAAATGTTTAAAATGGTCTCATAATTTACTGAAACTTTTATATTACAATTTTCCAGCATCACAAAAAGAAAGCTCAGTTTCAAATGAAGTTTTCAGTTCCAAGATAGGCCTTCTGTGTCTGAAGAAACAATATCAAGTTGTCCTCGGTATTGATGTGTAGGCATACCTTTTCTGTCATAAACGCTACATATTGTTTTAGCTTTTTGAATACCTACTAGTATTTAGACTCCCGCATGAACATAATCTTAACGGAATTTGACAATATTCTGAATATGTGATCAAAGTTTGAGACATTGGTAAAACATGTCATGATACATAGCTATAGACCCCACACTGAGGTTTAGTTCAGATATGTGATTTTTGGAGAGCCTTAGGCTAAGGTCTTGTCATGATTTCAGTCAATGCGCACGCTTGCAGCTAGTTTATGCACATATAATTTATGCCGATCATGAGCAAGTTATAAACTTATATTTAGTTAGTAGTTTGGCTATTCGGCGTATTGAATTTATTAAATGAGTCAGAGACTATAGATAACATACATGTAGATTCTAGTGTAGAAATTCTCTGAATGAGTTGAATAAAATCATGAATAAAATTATTTGGCTTTATTATAGATCTATCCGCAAACGAAGTCAAACATGAGATAAATAAACGTTTAACACCGTGATTTCATCTTTTTAATTCATAAGCATTGAATAAGATTGTAATAATACCATTTGATAAATACAGCTTTTTACATTTCACAAAGACCTAAATATACAAAGATTGGAAAAATCTACCAAATCTCGCAATATCTCGCGGCAGTCTTCTGAAATTTCGCGAAATTTCGTTTGTTTTTAATTCCTTATATCTCCTGTTTTCGTGTACGTAGGAAAAAACTAATAAGTTTATGCAATAAATTTATTATTCTGCTTTAAAATGAAACAAAATTTATTGAAATCAGTCAAGAAATAAAACATTAGACCTCAAAGAGCCAGACCTACTCTCATTTTAATGGAAATTCCAATTTTATCAGAAAATACCAAATTTGCCTCATTCAAACGATCATTTTCTGAATTCTATAAGAGATAGAAAAAAATAAGTGATATTGGTCATTAAAAAAGGATGACAAACAAAAGCGTTCATGCAAAATATCAGCATCTGCTGCATGCCATTTTGCTTTTTCTCCCCGTTTTCAATAAAGTGTCCAATCTGTGTATATTTAGGTCTTTGCATTTCATTACAATAATTATGGTAATGTCTGCTATTTGTTGGACGGCCCTCTCTTAATTATCACGACGTGGAGATATTACGGAGACACCGACAAAAAGTGCGCATGCTCAATGGAAGCAGAAAAACCATCAACAGCATCTCTGTCAGCGATGATTTTGTAAGATGGTTACTTGATCTTTTTGTATTTTAATCAAATCATTACTTACATTTCATTTCAGTAGTATTCGGTGATATAATAGTATGAACGGGTTCATCGTTTTGTTCTGTTCTACAGACTATTGGATGTTTTTCAATGCAATTTGCATCAATGGCAAATCTAAGTTCTAACCTAATTAAAATGTAACATTGTTTACAAGGCTCTCGATGGACCCAAATTGTTGGTGATGAATGGTTGCATGTAAGAGCGTATGTAATCAAAGAACTAAGTGATGCATTTCATAATAATTATCCATTTTAAAATTGATAAAGTAATACGATAAATGGTAGGAAATGGTATACATGTAGAGTGGTTAAATACTGTAAATTATGTAATTATAATAGTTATGAATAATATTAACAAATTGTAAGTCAAATGGCTTACCAACCATACAACTACCACTTCAAGCCCATAGATAGTCCTAGCCAGTAAAGACCCCCGCACACACACCGCATACAACTTGTTGGGATACTATACAATTCAACTTGTAAGTTGTATGACTTAGTGTGATTGAAACATCCGGTGATTTCCTATCACTGTACTGCTTATTGTAAGACTCTATAATTCAACGTGTACTCCTTATTGCGTTAACCGGAAGTTGACTTGTTCATTCACTGTGACACATGCACTATCAATTTTTTATGGACTGAAATACAACGATAAACAGTTTCACGCATAATGTGACATATGGAATATATACATGTATCATTGCAGTGTGTTGATATGGTATATTCAGTCCTTTCTGTCTCACGTATCCAGGCCAGCCATTTCTCAGGCATTGAGCCGGTAATTACCGGCCATCTGATGCGATTACAGGCTCTCCGGCTTTGAGGTCCAATTAACCGGCAATCTTGAGAAATGCAAAGCGTACATAGTTCTCCACAGTGTATATATACCGTTTTCATGTAATCATAGCGTACATAGTTGATGGCAGTGTATATTGCGAGGTTGTAATTGGTGATAAAGCAATTAACATGAAGCAAGTGTCATAAAATGTAACACCTCCCATTGTTCCCCAAGTTTGATTCAGATTTAATGTACTCGATCTGGCTCACTTGGACTCTTTTAATCTCAATATATAAAACGACTTTAGACACAGATGATTTTTAACTCAGTCTTCTACTGACATTTTTTCTGCATTTTTGTATTATTAATTTGATATTTTAAGTTTGATTGTATTATAAGTATATAATATAATCGAAATTATTGAAATACTTGTCGAAATTGTTCAACGTCAGTTTAATAATTTTGCTAATTAATTTATTAGAATTGAGGAAATTGCATATTTTTGGGGGAAAATGCCTTAACAAAACTACCAAGAATTGGGCTCTTCTACTTTGGTTTAATTTTTCTCTAAGAGCTATAATATTACAGAACAACTAAGTACATGGCTTTACCCAATTAAATGAAATTGTTTTTGATTAGGCTGTTTACATGCTTCAAGGGCCTATAATTAGGCAGTTCGCCCGCTAATCGATATGAATTAGGCGGTTCGCGCGTTAAGCGCATAATATTGAATTTGCCATTTTCGTACGCTTTAATTCAACCTTTGCTAGAATCTCAGGCTTTGGCATGATTTTATCAATACACAATGCATAAAGTAAGGCTATACTTACCTTCCGCCGACAGGCTGCTTAGCTGTATAATTCCATAACCTCTAAATTTATGTATTACTGAGAAGACCAATGATGTGCAATGTGTGCCTCGCTTACGACCAACTCAAGTGTTCGACTGACAGGAACTGTTAATACTTTCGACCAGTTCAGTGGAGCAGATATTCCGAAAGTTGGCTAAAATGCTCGGACATTGGGTCCGTCAAAGTCTTACAAACTGCCGGACCAAAAGCAAAACTGCCGGACAAAAAAAAACAATCGAAACAATATTTTTGGAACTCAAAATAAATGTGTTTTAACACGCAAATTTTGCCCAATTAAACTAACCAGCTATCATATAACATTCATTTTTCATGGAAAGTATCTGTTTTCCAGTTTCTTTATACTCTGTGCTTACGGTCGCAGTTAAATTAATCTTTTAACATGCTCGCGCATCATCTTCGTAGTTCAACGACACCATTTTTGTTTAGACAGTTGTGGATAAAGGCCGGTCAGTCGGACCGGTTCCGGAATGAAAAACTGCGGACCGTATCAAAATCTGCCGGACATGTCCGTCGGACTGGCGAATTTCAAAATGACTGTAGGGGAAAGAGTGCTTGCTATGAGCAGAAAGTGCCCACAATCAGTTGGGCTGTATTACCTCAAATCGCTTAATTTATGCAATTCTGTATCTTACAAGACTGCTTGATCTTAAAAGATGCGTTTAACGAACGCAACAAACTGATCAACACAACTGCAGACTGTAGTAATGTTCGATTTGATATGATATATATCCTGTTTTCTTCTTAACAGTTCCAAAGTTCAAAATATGTCTGCAACATTTCGGAAGAAAAATTATTAACTTAATTATAAATTTACTAATAAAAACAAGCAAATGGCAAATGTGTATGAAAATATGTAAAATGGTCGATTTTTTATGTCTTGGTTGGTGCTGAATCCTGCTGACTGGTTACCATAAAATTCGTGCCTCAGTAAAATCATGTCTGTATAGGAGAGATCATGTTTGTATACAGTGGTATTCTTATGCAAATGTGCCCACCATCTAGCTATTTGTGAATGGCAGGTTTTATCGTTCATTCATCCAATACTGAATAGACCGCCGTTGGGTACTTTGCATTTGAATTGGTGATCTTCCCTGTTAAGGCCCATGTGGTGAAATTAAGTTAATTCGAAGTAGAGCATATAATATATCAAAATGTGTGTTCAGTATGTTGTTATAGATTGAGGTGTTAGAATATGTAATCATAATGTGAAATGAAAGTGGTATGCAAAAACAAATGACTCCAGTTGAAAAATACTCATTGGAATAATTACTCCCCATATTGTAATTTGTACCTCTTCGTCAAGGTGGCAACTAGGTGACTCGTCCAATATGACGGCCTCAATTGATACAGGCTATTTGTATGATGATTTCTTTGGAGTGACACGGTGGCTTTGTGGTTAGTGCTCTTGACTAACAATCCAAAGGCCTCTGGTTTGAATCTCAACCCAGGTACTTGAACATTCAGAAACGTTTTTCAGAGGTAGTTTCGCTTGTATTGTTGCTGTACACTGGAAATGTTAAAGAACCAAGCTGTCTATTCGTAAAAAAGAGTTATAGGGTAGCTCACCTGGATTCCTTCCATCACACTACTGTCTCTTCCCTTAAGTCTGGTGTTGTTGACCTGGTCATTTACCTATGGCAGGGAAAAAACTAAATAACTTAGTCAATCGTGAACAACAAGTATACAAAATGAAGATTACTTGATATTAGCATTGAAGTTATATGTCTATAGACTGAGACTCCGTAAGCAGGAGATTTCCTTTAGCTGAAATTTTAGTCGATATGTCTGTGCAAAATATAAAACTATTAATGGCAATATTCTGTGGGACGTCTCAATGAGAAATTCTTGCTATGTAACAAATTGTTGCCAATTATTATGTCTGAGTACATTGAAATGTATGAAACCGTAATGAACAGTATGACAAAGTTGTATCTTAATCAGTGTCGCCAAGCGCTTGATTCCATGGTTCAAAGCATCTACATAATCGTAAAAATGACGACTTGATATTTCGGTATATGGTTTTCCATGATGATTCAGGTACCTGGATTTTACTTCTCTGACTCATCATTTCTGGAGATTCGGCCCTTAATGAAACCCCTGAGAATATATAAGGGATTGCATCATTTTTATTTATAGAACCTAGGCACTAGCATGGTCGATAAGTTGTCCAAGTTACCTCCCTTCCACCAGAAATATATTTCTATGAAAACCGATCTTGAAAAAAGTGCTATCTCTACAACCACAGGGGACTATGAGGGGCGGTCAAAATGTTCCCGGAATTTGTCTACGAGAACGTAATATTTCACTGTATTGTAATGAATTAAATGTGTTTGATAATCTTGTCGAAATGTCTACCAGTAAGATACAAATAGTTAATGTTTAGATTTTATATTCTACTACTACCGTTATACTAAGGATGCTTGTAATAATGTTCTTTTTCAACAGAAATTTCAAACTGAAAATAGTTTAAAGTTATCTATTTATATCTGTAATATAATAAATTAATACATTTAGTACGAAGATACATTTTGTACAAGTATGTTGAAATGATTATCTGACAAGGCCCCATTTTATAAAGATAATCTTAGGTGATTATAAGTAAAATCCTGCAAGTGGCATACAGCACTGAGTATAGATAGAATCATAGATTTGTTTTGAAAGTTATTGCATCATATATTTTATGATAATAATAGTTCAGATAATGTTCATAAGTCGCTTTTTAGCTCCACTATTCAAAGAATAAGGGGAGATATTGCATTCACCAACGCATCTACGTTGGCATGCTTATGTTAAGTTTGACTGCACCTAATTGTATATAACATTATTTATGATAATTTGGTCCATAATTGGACAATGGTCCCAAATAAAGATTAGATTAACTGGTCCACAAACATTTAGATTATAAAAATATTGTCAATAATTATATCACATTCAAAGCAATTTAAGGCATTGCGAGCTTCCCAACATTTTGTGCTGGAATCTTAATTTTGCAAACAGTAAAAATCTTGTCGAGTCAGCAGATTACATTGCATCAACATACCAGACAACCAGTGTGCAGTTATTCTGTGATATTGTCCATATCATACAAGTCAAATAGTTCCTGCGAGCAAATGATGTACCAACTTCATTTGGCAGAGAATTGACAGGATCCTCGACCTTCTATCTGCATAATTCAACAGCTGATGTGTATAAAATTGAGCATGAAAATCTAAAAATTGTGAGAAAAAAATAAGCGCAATAGGCCAGTAGCTTTCAAATTGGGAAAACTATATGCACGATAATTTGACATACGAAATTTATCATTAAATTGTTAAATAATTTCATGTATAACAAACCAATTTTCAAGACACTTAATTGCATATTATGACTCCCTTGTTCCATATAATATTTATATGCTTATAAATTAAACCTCGTATCAGTTCATTAAAAGGTATTATCATAAGACATGTTTTCAGTGTTCAACGATATCAAAGATCATAAACCAATTCCGATAATTCCATGACAATAGACAAGAGACATTTAGAATTTTAAGTCTCTGAATAGATATTAACACTGAATGGTAATTCTCCTTATATAATGACTCTGGAGACCAAAAGAAACTGTATATGTTGTTAATTTTATCAAGGGAAACAACCAGCACTAATTTTACCCGCTGATCCTAAAAAAATCCGAAAAATAATTTACGGAGCGAAGTGCCGACTACGAATTGTGTTGAGTACGAAATAAAATATTCAGGACGAAAGGTGGGAAGTGGTATGAAAGTGTTGAGTATGAAACGTTAGCGAAGTATTTATCGAACGATAAAACGATCTAAACTCGTGTTTTATACTCTTTTAATCGAGTTGCGTGTACATTTTTATCGTAGGGACCGGTTTTGAGGATAATTTTGTAGTTCTTTCTAAGAATTTCGACTTGCCCAGGCCGACATACGTCAGCCATCTTTTGCGTAAGAAAATTATCGGTTGCGTAAAAAATACCGATCAGGTGTTAACACCCAAAATTCTGTAATCCTGACACATTAACCATAGAACTTACCTATTTTCGTTCAAGAAAAATTTGAAATCTTGTAACGACAGGTTTGATTAGTCTGGTTCACGACATTCTTACAAAATGCATCTTTTTTTGGAATTTTTTTTTGAAATCGTAAACCATCGAGAACAGGTCATGTGCCCCTCCATGGACTTTTTACTTTGAGCTATCCAATATACCTGCTCGCTCAAGGCTCGCAGGTAATAAAGCTCAATGAGGCGTTATTTCTGTATATAACCTTTCTTTACGGGAGACTTAAAGTTATTAAACTTTATTTGAGGTAAATTATGCAGCAAAATATCAAACTTTTATTAGTCACTCTTGACACCTCATTTCTGATGTAATGGTTACATGGTTGCAGTCAGTTGTAATATTTTGCCATGGATGGTTGCAATCAGGGCTTTATATTCAATAATGTAACAGGTAAAAATATAAAAAAAATCGTATCCCTGACCTGTTCACTTGGAATGTGTTACGAGATATTTTCATAATTGTTGCCTCCCCTTTGTCAATTTAGGTAAATATTTTTGTTATATTTCTGTTTCAGAATAAAAAAATTGTGATCATTTTGCCTTTCTTCTACATGTATATATATATGTTGAGATTATTTACAAGAATATCTAAGGTTACAGTAACTGCTGTATATTGGTATCTTTGCAATAAGTAAGTATAAAACAATGAATTAAAACAAACTTTAGTGAGAGCGGCTGGCTTAAAATGACTATCATCAGTAGCGAATGCTCTTACTAGACTAGTGTATACAAATATTTGTAAAATCCTGTAAAAATTGTACACTCTAGTAAAAAATGTAAATCTAGTATAAAATTGTAAAATCAAGTACAAAATAATTGTAAAATTTAGATCTAGTGCAAAATTGTAAAATCAAGTACGAAATTGTAAAACCTAGTGCAAAATTGTAAAATCAAGTAGGAAATTGTAAAACCTAGTACAAAATTGTTAAATCAAGTAAATTTATCAAGTCATCCCTTGAGATACTAAGCATCTAGTGACTCAGAGTTACTTAAGAGTATTTAATGAGTTTGAGGAATACTCCTTTATTTGTGTGATGTTATTTGACATTATTAATGTCGGGCAGCCATTGAATGCATGTCAACAGTGGTTGTTGAATTCCCTTGTGAACGTCCTCACAATCTATACCACTAACACACACACGTTTTTATGGCACATTATTCATTGTTGCATTTAGCAACATGGTCATTGATTTTTCTGTGACATTCCATTCAGTGCTTCGCAGTTTGTCAGTGATTTTCTTTCACACTTTGTTTTCAGATGGCTAAATTTTGAAAGTTTGAAACAAACAGTAGTTTGATGTCAGATTGTCACAAACTTTACATCATGCTGTCAGTTACATTTTCGCTCATTTACTACCATGTTAAAGCCCACCTTTGAAGAAAGACCACTAAATTACAAAATAGAGTGTATAGTGCGCCCATGATTATGAGAAAGGCGGGACAATTTGGTATATTCTGGTGGATTAATCAATTGTGCATATCTGACCATATCCTGACCATATCTGTTTATTAGCTCACCTGTCTCATAGTGACAAGGTGAGCTTTTGTGATCGCTCTTTGTCTGTCGTCAGTCTGTCCGTCTGTCCGTCTGTCCATCAACAATTCATTCAAACGACTTCTCCTAAACCACCTGGCCAATTTCATCCAAACTTCACTGGAAGGTTCCTTGGGTGGTCATTTCTATATAGAGCTAAAAGAATTGTAATCTATAAATAACTCCAGTTGCCATGGCAAAGGATTTTTGTCATGATTCGCAAAAAACATAATGCTCCATTATTGGTCCATTCTTAAAATAGCTAAATAGTTTAAATCCATGCAGAACCGATTCATGTTTGTAAACATCACATTATCCTGTGCGCACCATATAAACTAAACCAAGCGTTGTGAATGGTGCATTGTGTATGATTTTCTGGCTTTACATCAAGGAGCGGACCTCGGGATACTTTTGACCAAATTTACCATTTTATAAGCAAAAATTTATGATTTCAGGTGAAAATCACCCTTCAAACCAAAATGTTGAGGGTCAAAATATGGCTTTTTGGAAATTTCAAGGGTCAAAACTTCTACCCAAGTCAAATGGAACCCTTAGTCTGACCCCTGCCATGGTTCTGTTGTTAGTATGCTGGATATGTAACCCAGCAATCCTGGTTAGATTCCCCAGTCGCAACGACACAAGTTCATACCCTTCCAATCAATTGTAATTTGATGTAGATGATTTTCCTCCACAAGCGGAGTGGTTTGGTTCCCTGTGGAAGGATAAGTTGGTACTCTGGTTAGAATACAGTCCAGGAAAACTAGTTACATGAATTGGCCGCTGTATATAACTGGAAAATTGTTGAGGAAAGGAGAGGGTTTTGGATTCAAGATTACTGAGAATGATACTGGGTTTTAGGTTGAGGGTTATCAAATAATTACAACAACCAAACTACATGTAACTTCTCGAAATGTCCTTGTTTGACAACATGATTTATGAAGATATGAGAGAAATAGTCTTGAGTATTATTCCCCCCCCCCTTTCTCACTGGATCAGTACAATATATTACTTAAACAAAATGTCTAATATCTGTAGACAAGAAAAAATAGCAGCATCAATTATATGTCTGGAAGATTGCCTTTATATAGACATCAAGTTGAACTTGAGCGATCTACTTGTTGTTATATTTCCCTTGTGGTTGACGGAATGTCGGAAATTCTCAATTTGTGAGTCGGTCTCCATCCACTGGCTCTGATAGGATAAAACATATGATCTTATATAATGGTTAACATATAACAGTGCATCGATATGTATTATAATACCTTAGTACACAGCAAAAATGTCATTGAGTAGTAGAATTAAATACTGAAATGTTCTGACAATTCAAAAGCCTGGATACAGAAACAACGACTTGGCCTAACCCAAGGTTCCAACAGGCCTTGTAAAGGCCTTGAATTTGGTTCAAACCTGGAAAAGTACTTGAATTTAGTGCTACCTTGAAAAAATGCATAAATGATACTTGAATTTAACTGATAAACCTTGAATTCAGGTGAATGGCCTTGAATATCCATAAAAGTTTGTGGATGTCGTCAAAATGGCTCATTATCTGCGTAAAAAATGAAACAGAAACACTCTTATTTTCTCAAAAATTGAAAGTACAGAAATGTATGAGTGCGAATGTCACTGGAAATTAACTGTAATAAATTGAGCCCAATCAGATATTCTTGTGTATGACGGCACTAGAAATAGTGTATAAAATGGCAGTGCATAATTACATTTCAGGCGCGTAGCTACCTATACGCGAGTACGCAGCTGAATCCACATGATTCTGACAAAAATATTTTTCAGGAAAAGTTCAAACATAATTCACTTTAAACGCTTTCCTTCTTTGTCGTGTCTGTATTCCAAATTTCGTTAGAATTCACATTGTGATATTCTCAGACATCGTGCCGGTTATTTACGCAAGACTGTTTGTGTTTCTTTTTCTACTTTTATAAGCTGTACTGGTGTCTGACACTACCAACCTACCATACTGTAGTTGTTGGCTTGCAGTAATAAACTCGCCCCAGTACATCCGCGTATATGGAATCTCTAGTTATGAAGTTCATTGAGAGTCATTACGACGTGTGACCAGGCAAAGGTGCCAGCAACTAGTTTCACAAGCAATGTTAACTGCAAAGTCCATAACTTGAATCAATGGATTATGCGTGTACGCCTGCGGAGCAGTACACGTTAGTAACCTTCTAAACTTAGTGCAGCAAATAGGTAATCTGCAAAACGACTTTCAAGAAGACAGGAAACTACGCTGTTGCTAGAAAAGAAATGATGAATTTCGAACCGATTCCGCCTGCAGTCTATGTGATGTACCAGTCGTGCGGACTCGATCTACCATTTTAAAGCGGCTACATCACTGTAATAGCCTACAATTGAAGTGCTATCTATAGCGAAAAGGCGATTCCACCTACAAGTGTAACATTCTGAGGTACACCTTTATCGTCTCTTTACATAGTTGTCACAGAAGCAAAACATCGACTTAGTTGAAGCAGTTACGGAGTGCTAGGTTACACGCATGCTAGGAGCAGGCGCCGTCGTGAAAAGTACGGCAAAGCTCTGGCCATGGCCGAATTCAAGTAAATGGAGCCTTCAAAGCAAAAGCAGCTCGCCACCAACGACACCGTGGCAACGTTCCCAGGCACTGATCGCCTCTCGGAAACCTAGAAAAGGTCACTGTTCTAACTGTTCCTTTGATTTACTAATCACCATACGGGTCTCCAGAGCCTAAGCTGAGAGGTAGTATTAGTAGTATAAGAAATGTAAAATATATGCGATCTATCATAACCACTGAACGTCGGTCTGGTCTGCCATATTTCGCTTACTAGTAGCTACAGACATATAAACATTGGTTAACAATGTTATCATACAGAAAGAACTTTGCTGCCCTGAAAAGGCACGAGCAAATAGACTTTTATAAGCGTATCTGGAGCTTATGTGAACATAATCTTTGAAAATGGGAACATTTGTTTGATTTATGTGTTAGCTTTCTTTTGAACAGAGAAGTACTCGGCCAGTTTTATCGTTTATCAACAAATTAATGATTCTAAAAATTACGTTGTTACACGCACGTTAATTAAATCTTCGTGGTTGTTAGAACTAAATAAAGCACCTCGGGAACGCTTCAAATGCACCAGATTACACCATTGTTTTCAAAATTTCCGGGGGAGCATGACCTTGACCCCCTAGAACAATAGTGAATCCACATGATTATGGGCTAGCTACGCGCCTGCATTTTTTTACAATTGAAACTTGGTAAATATTTGGGAAAATGCCTTGAAAATACCTATTCTATCTTGAAAAATAGAACTTTGTATGAATCATGCTAACCACTCAAGCAATAGACTGACACAGAGCATACCATCTGTATGACCAAAAAGAATATTTCAAGTACAAGTATGTCTATACATGTATACTGCCACTCACATTGAATGGCATACTGCTTGGTTTCTTTAATAATTAATTAGCAAATTACCATAAAGACTCCCCTATAAAGAGGTTATTAATAGACCACCTTAATTACAAAAAGACCATCACAAAATTTAGACCACAAAACATTTCAGGTCTGTTCTGTGCAATATCAACTCTTGAGGGATCCAGAGCTGTCTTGTTAATAACAATGTTACCACACACTTATGTATTGGCTTTTCAATGTGTCACAGGTACTTTGACATTGAATATTCATTGGACAAGTTAAAACAGCTATAGTTGTTCAATGTTTAACGGTAAATTTCATACGAATTATGTTTTTTATAATTACAATTGAACCATTTGTATACAGGCACATATCCATGTATGGAAAAGGCTGTTCTGATTACTAACAGTCAAGCAGATGACCTGCGGCAGGTCATCAAAATCTGACTTAACCTCTATTGCAGTCCAATGCAAACAGCCAGTGTTATTGGCATCTTATGTTTGTTGTTATGCCTGTTTTAGAACATGCCGCCTTTCAGTGTAAAAACCCTAACTGAAGCTTACTGGGTGTTAACCTTAGTAAAGCTAACCGGTATTCGTCTTTTGATAATTTCTTTTAGTTTATACCTCCCCTGCATTTATATTTCCTGTCTAATAGTTTATTGCACGTTTTACAACACTTATATTATTCATGGCTGAATTTGTGTCTTAAGGAATAGCACCGACTTGTCTTGTTTTGTAAGTCATTTGTATAATGAATTCAGCCTATTACTCACACACAATATTGAGTCACTTCCCTTCCAGTATGTATTGATTTTTCCAATGATTATATTTTTTCTGGGAGTTTCTCTCATGCCATAGTGTAAAGTAAGGCTTTGTGGTTAAGGTTTTTTTTTAAGTGTATGAATTCGGCTCATTTTAAAACTAATAGTATTAGAGCATGCTTAACTTGGGAGTGTGCCTGTATGACTCTGATTATTGAACTTTTAATGAAGCTTTAAAAATTGCTTTTCAACTAAACTTTGGCCAAATTGATATGCTATTAATTTGTACTATTTGACTTTTAACCAATCAGTGCTTTAAGTACCACTTGAATTTTAACCAATCAGTGCTTTAAGTACCACTTGAATTTTAACCAATCAGTGCTTTAAGTACCACTTGAATTTTAGCCAATCTGTGCTTTTGGTACTTTTTCAATTTCAACCAATAAGTGTTTTATTGAGTACTACTTGAACTTCAACCTGTAAGTGCTTAAGTTACTTATTTGATTTTAACCAATCAGTGCCTTTGATACTATTTGATTTTAATCAATCAGTGCCTTTGATACTATTTGAATTTAACCAATCAGTGCCTTTGGTACTATTTGAACTAACCAATCGGTGCTTTGGTACTATTTGAATTTAACCAATCAGTGCCTTTGATACTATTTGAATTTAACCAATCAGTGCTTTGATACTATTTGAATTTAACCAGTCAGTGCTTTGATGCTTATAATTTGAATTTAACCAATCAGTGCCTTTTGTACTATTTGAATTTAACCAATCAGTGCTTGTGGTACTTTTTAAATTTCCACCAATCAGTGCTTTTGGTACTAATTGAGTTTTAACCAAATTTGTACTGGCGGGTCTTCAATTTTAACCAAACAGTGCATGATCTTCTGAGTACTTGAAATTTTAACCAATCAGTGCTTTAAATTGGTGCTAATTGAATTAAAATATATTAGTGCTTTTGGTATACTACTTGAATTTTAAATAATCAATGCTTTTAATCTAGGTATTTATTATAAGTACAATTAGGTTTGGGGACCCCCTCAGTTGAGATATATGTCTATTCTACATCAGGTTAGCACTCAGCTGTGATGGATTCTTATTATCTCGCTTGAGACACCATGCAAGCATTTGCTGGCGGGTATATATAATGTCTCCGCTACACGCTCCATAAGAACAGTATAACAATCCATTTCTCCACCATGTAATAGCAGAGCTATATGAATTGGTTTGATATCAACTTATTGAATTTTGTCTTTTCTTCCTATATGTGCTTTCAGGCAAACAGGAAAAAAGCTGCCATCCTGTATTAGTGTAAAAGACATTATTAATACCATTGACATGTTATAGGCTGTGGCATTGACTACTGAACATTGTGTTTCTGGTTAGACGTACCAGCGACATGCATAGAGACTTAACAAATATTTGTATACACTCTGTATTGGACACATCGGTAACACCATAAACTTGACAAAACATTGAAAGCTGATCATGGCAAGGAACTAAAGATACACAGTTTGGACTAATTTTGAAATTTTGTCGCGGTGGGTATATTACATTTTGTACTTTGATTTTGTGATCTCAAATTATTTAAGTCTTTGAAACTTCGTTCTTTGCGTGTTGTTTGGTTAGAAACATCAAGAAATAATTGATTTTGTGATACTTTTGATTCCAAATGCATTTGCTTCTGTCATCCGTATTCGGTTATTAAATGATACTGGTGAGTGAGCTGCTTTTAATGAAATGGGAACTTCTGGATAAAGACTGTTTTATACACTTTGTTATCTGAGAAAATCATTAAAACAAGATAAATTAAGCTTGTGTTAGAACAATTTCAAAGTTTGCTTTCATAAAATTTCCATTTTAAACGAAGTATCCCTACAGAATAGAAAATGCCAGAACACATTTATCAGTGTTCAATGTTATTCTACATTTTTACCAGGTTGGCCACAAAAAAATTTAGATTGAGGATTGGTTGGCAGTCAGCAGTGAGTGAGTGAGAAGTGAGTGGGCGGGCAGTGATTGGGTGGGCAGTGAGTGAGTGTCACAGTGAGTTGGATGGCAGTAAGTGAGTGACGCAGTGAGTGGGCAGGCAGTGAGTGTCGCAGTGAGTGGGCAGAGAAGTGAGTGAGTGTAGCAGTGAGTGAGTGTCGCAGTGAGTGGGCGGAGAAGTGAGTGAGTGTCACAGTGAGTGTCGCAGTAAGTGTCACAGTGAGTGTCACAGTGAGTGTCGCAGTGAGTGTCGCAGTGAGTGTCGCAGTGAGTGTTGCAGTGAGTGTCACAGTGAGTTTCACAGTGAGTGTTGCAGTGAGTGAGTGTCACAGTGAGTGGGCGGAGAAGTGAGTGAGTGTCACAGTGAGTGTCGCAGTAAGTGTCACAGTGAGTGTCACAGTGAGTGTCGCAGTGAGTGTCGCAGTGAGTGTCGCAGTGAGTGTTGCAGTGAGTGTCACAGTGAGTTTCACAGTGAGTGTTGCAGTGAGTGTCACAGTGAGTGTTGCAGTGAGTGTCACAGTGAGTTTCACAGTGAGTGTTGCAGTGAGTGTCACAGTGAGTGTCGCAGTGAGTGGGTGGTTGTCAAAACTTTTTTGTGTTGCAAGTTTCTCAAAAAGTTTTAGTTTATTCTTGAAACTTTAATGAAGATGTTTTTTTCAGTGTGTGAAGTTGAATGCCTACGGTTTTACTTTTGCAGGAACCAGTTGTTTAGCAGCTTCTGAGGCCTTGTTACAAAACAAGAGAATTATATGAAATTACCATGCAATTCTTGATGTTTGTTAGTTCGGCTTATCAGAAACTTGAAATTTCATTGTTCTGCTTCTTGTTTCAAGTTTAGTATTCATTTTAAAAATCAAAGATATTTTTGGACTTAACAAAATCCACTGTTATTGTAGAATCATACTCAAGCCACAGCTGTGGTCCAGTGCATGATAGTGTGCATGATTTGTAACACAGCGATCCGGGTTGGATTCTTGGTAGGTTCCATGAAAATTGGACTGGTTCTTTGGGAAAGCTAAGTTAGTATACTGGCCATCTGTTGTTTCGCGGTACTAACAGTTAAAAATACTATTCAAATGCAATAATTAACGTACATCTGTTAAAACTGTATATCATCATTTTCTTCCATTGTTTCTATGATGAATACATTACAAATAAGTCAATAAAGTAGCAAAATCAAGGAGTATTGCAACTTTGTTTATGGTAGGTATCGGCCATGTTGAGTCACTGACGTCATCATTGGCTTCGCGGTACAGGCTAAATTCCAAACAGTAAATTGAACACTAAAGGTTAAACACCACTAAATGTTAACCACGCTGTATTTTAATCTATTTGTTGTCGATTACGAAATTTATAAGTTAAATCTTAAGATACGGAAAATATTGGCAGCAGTTAAAATACTTCATGCTGCCAAAAGATACCCTTCATGGAAGTGCTAGCAATAGTTTGACTGTCCCTCGTTATCATTCCCGATTCAGTTTGATTCTTCAAATTCTCAGAATGTGTGCACCATAAAAATCAGTTTTAGTGGCCTTTGACCTATTTCAACAACAACAACAGGAAGTTAACTGTAGTAAACACTCAAAGGATGGAGTTTTAGAAATTACCGCAACTCCAATGATGACGGGAAACCAGTGATATTGAGTATACTGGTTTTAGGTAAGAATTCAGTCGGGTGAACCAGCCACCTTATTTTGTTGAGAAACTATGTTAGCCCCAGTAAACAAATAAACATTATAATCATCTTCAAAATGCTGAGTGGATCTTTATTTTCAGTCTCTAAAAATGCTATAGATAACTAAGAGAATGAAAATTAATGAGTCTGGCATTGTGATGAACTCGGTATCATTCATGATTTGTTTGAAGTAAAATAACTTAATAGTGATATACTGTGCAAGTATAATTACGATAAGTCAAAACCAATTGAAAATTTTGAAAAATTCATTGTCTATCTCATTAATATATGTTTTTTTGAACTTGACCAAGAAATAACGTAATTCATGTGTTTTGAACAGAACTAAAAATAAGACTCTGGAACATTTGTTTAGTATATATGTATGTGGTTAGGTCAGTTTTATTTTATTTATTTTTTTGTCTGGAAGAGGGAAAAGGAAAAAATAAATAGATGCAATTTGGTGTCCCAGGCCACTCACACGATGGCAGATGAGCCAACTATAGGATGCTTTTGGCCCTCTTGTTATATTTCCAGCCCCTCCTTCTGACAACAAAAGTTTTGAAAAAATAAAATAATTTTGGCGTATTCATAAACATCTGTATGTAACTGATTTGTAGCACAGATTAATAAATATAAAGACTTCTATAAGGTAGATTATTGATTGTAGCATTATAGAAAACTTGAGAGCCCGGCCACGCTTTAAACAAATATTGTTGCAGATTCTATGGAAGAAGCCCTGTCTGTGTTATATTGTCATCATTGAAAATCGTTTGAAACTCATCATAAATCATTGAGCTACAGATGGTTGATAAATATCATTGATGTAGAGAACTATAATTACAAATGTACTACATTTACTGATGCAGGAGGCATGATAGAGATTGTCCTGTCCATCCATATGCATATAGACATGTTGTTGGGGGGGGGGGGGGGGGGTTTAGAACAATTTTTTAGATTTCATTGCTTACGGTTGCAACATGTTGCTTACGGGGTGAGACAAACATAAAAAAGAATAATAGAAAACCACACAATGTCAGTTTAGTGAGAAAGCCTGTCTGTCTGTCCGTTCCCACCCACTTGTAGTTGTGGGGTGTGGAACAATAGGTTATATTTAGATTCTATTCATTCTGTTGCTTAAGGGGTGCAAAATGTTGTTTATGGGGTTTTACAAACAAAAGGAAGAACAAGAGAAAACCACACAATGTCAAGTCAGTGAGAAAGTCCGTTCAGTTGAAAATGTTTACCAAAACTTTCGAGTTTTGACACAAATATGTTCAAAATCTGTCAAGGCATTGCTTTCAACTTGGCATAATTTTTATTTGTTTACCATTATAAACACCTTACATTGTTAAGACCATGTAAAACTTATATATCCATCAGTTCAACAGAATTATGGCCCCTGATTGACTTAGTTACTTATTATGGACAATACTTCAACCGGGGCGTAAGCGTTTATTGAAGGCAGTATAAAAACAAGTTAGTCCTGCATGAATACTTAAGTACCAATGCATGTGAAAGGTGATATTATGCACCCACCCTTCTAAGATCCGTACATTTTAAGCACTAGGATAAAAGTCTTCTGCGACTTTTTTCATGAGAGTATATATAAACTAGTTATGAATATTTTATTAAATCAAATTTGTGTCCGCCCTGATAGCCTAGTACTGCGACACACCAAAGTTGTTTAAAATGGTACGGTACTTGTATATATCTTGCTTGTTGCTCAGCATAGTAACTGCTGGTTCGCCTATTGTCATGATATTGATAATGTGTCTTGGTAGCCTTCATATGACTGAAATATTGTTGTCCTGGGGGAGGGGGACTTGACACAATATTTAAAAAATCACTATTGTAAAGATGGTGATGCATCTTCTGTATCTATATAGGAGAGATCACCGTATTCATATGTAAAATGCCCACCAGCAATCTATTGGATGAATGAACAATAAAAACCTGCCATTCACAAATAGCTAGCTGGTGGTACTTAAATCCCTTTGTATACAAAAATGATCTCTCCTATTTAAAGAAACACAATTTTGAAAAAAATAAGTTAGTTAGTTTTTGTGAAGATGCCGCATGCACCCTCTTTAACTATATGTATTGATTAAGTGAAAGTGGTTGAGAGTAAATAATCGCTATTGATCATGCGGAGGGTGAAATACTTCACACAAACAAATAGCTTCCCAACGTTGATTGATTTGTTATTAATTATTCATCCCTTCTTGTTAATTAAAGTATGTTTTTATGATGATGTAGAACAAAGTTCATTTGGGTGATACAACTGTCATTAAAGAAAATAAACAACATTATAGGATCGTAGTATCATAAAAATCAGGGTTTGTTCACTATTTTAGAAATGGGTCTCCAGGGTTATTTTAAACAACTATTTTTTAAACAAATTGTTTGAATATTTTTCTCTGCTCTACAACACTCAATATTTTCGATGATAAATGGACTAAATGGTGTCGATGTTGCTTGTCAATGCATTGTATAAGGGACCTGTAACTTAAGGTCCCCAAAGGACCTCTCATTTTTTCCCAATCACTTCTTCAGACAGCAAAATTAAAAAAATACCTGTAAACTTTTATTAAAAGTATGAAAACTTCGGCCTAATGAGTATGAGACTGAGTATAGTCTCTATATGACTGAAACATTGTTCACCATTGATACTTCGAACACTATTAACGAAAAAGTATCATGCTTGACATTTCCAGGAATCAGATTAAGTTAAAACTAATTGACAGGCTCCATACTGTAAAATGATTAATATTCACAGCTGTTCAAGTTTCGTTAATTTCACGGATAAACAAGGATGCGAAATTAAATCCCATAGAATAATTCAACTAAAAAATACCTAACAATATGATTTTGTTTCAATATTTCAAATCCAAGAATTCAAGAAACAACCAAATTACCATTTTACCAAAATCTGTGAAAATTTAATATCCGCGTCAATTAATGAGTACAATATACCATTAAATGTAACGTGCAGACGACATTTTAATGGACTGGTATTTTCCAGACAAGACATTGTACTCAACAGTTACAATTAAGTGCACATGTCACTCTCATTCACGTTTGTTTGGAGTTTCGTAACTTTAAGTGACTTAACAAGCCTGTCGCAATGCTAAGTAATATTAGGATTGCGTGATGTTTGCCGCGAGGAAGCTTGCAGAACAAAACCTATGTACAAATGAATCTTCTGTAAAAATCAAACCTAATTCCCATGCAGTTGCAATCGCCAGCATTAATAATAATATCTGTTAGGACCACAAACTTATTCAGATTGTAGCAAACGTATGGCACACTTGTGGCAAACTTTCCGCAAACTACTAATTTTGTGACCTCCTCATGCGAAGAAGACGTCAGTTCCTTACGGGAGAGCAAGTTAGTTCTGTAAGGTAATTTTCCAGGATAACCGGTTGATTAGATTAACTATAAGTATCAGCTGCATGTGATAAAAAAATGATGAAAATGTAAGAAACAGGTCAATTAAACCTATTAATAAATAAATAAGCTTATCACAGTAAAATAAGTATTCTTATTCAGAGCTCTTCATAAATTTTAATATTACCGGTAATGTAGCCAGTAATTGTCAATGATACTTACAGTGTAGAAATACCGCGTGACTTTGATGTCACCTAAGGCTACAAATCCAAGACAAAATTTGCCCTGCTCCTAAAACAAAAATAGCCGTAAGTATTTTATGTGAAGCGATGCAAATTTTGTCTTGGATTTGTAGCCTTAAGTGATGTCAAAATCACGTGATAATGCTACACTGACTTAGGTGTAAGCTTACAATCATGTCATTCGACCACTAATTTCTTAATATAATTATTTTAAACATGAAGCTTGTTCAAATTGTTTGAATCTGTGAGATATAGGAAACTAGTGGTAAATCCCTCGTTTACTGTCTGGGGCTTGTGGAGAGCTCGGCTTATATATCTGAATTGTACTACCAGTACAGTGTCATTTGGACATTTTGCGTGTCTGCTTATTCTGTGCACCTAAATTTGTATATCGCTGGCTTAGAATGAGAAGGTCGTAATTGCTCATACATATTTGAAATTTTGAAATCTACATCACAAGGCGCTTTTTATGAGCCTTATAATCTTCATGAAAATCGGAAGTTTTGTAAAAGCTTGTCCATAAGTAAAGAGTAGTTTTCAGACAGTTATTTCTTTATTTCTCTAAATAGAGTTTTATGTACTTCTCATTCCAAGCTAGCGATATATGGACATTTTTGTTTCATTAAAGTATAAAAGTCACATAAAATTAGGCATTAGATAATAATTTTGAGTTGTTTATCTTTCGCCGCTCAGACTCGAAGAAACAAAGTTTATAAAAAATTTTAGTCACCATCCATTCTAGAGTTCCGCACCTTTAAAGTTTCATTTATTCACCAGAGACTTAAATGGTTACCATGGATTCCAATTAGTCACTAGACAGTATATATCTTCTAGAGTCTCATAAATAACTGCAGGAATCAGAGGTGAGAGTTGAATGACTTTAAAATGTCTTAAATGTATTTACTTCAAATTTTCTGGAGATTGGTTGACCTCCTGTCTTGTTGATTTCTCTTCAGATTGTCAGTCTAGTGCTCTCCTGTAGACACAAGTCACTTTTTTGGCTTCAAGTTTATTGCCTTGAGGCTTTGGTGATAGTATGTTGAAGTGATTGAACCTGTGATTGGTCAAAAATCTCTTAGACCACTGTAAGCCGCAAATAGCCAATCACAGCGCAGTATTGTCATCGTCTAAATCCCGTATCCAGCACTTTTGAGCAAAATAACCTGTGGATTTGATCGTTTGTTGATTTGAGTATTAAGTGCAGAATTTAATCCTATTGCTGGGAGCAAATTTCATAAGCTGGTCAGAAACACAATGTGTGTGTGTAC
This sequence comes from Spisula solida, assembly GCA_947247005.1. NCBI lineage: Eukaryota > Metazoa > Mollusca > Bivalvia > Venerida > Mactridae > Spisula > Spisula solida. The sequence goes on from OX365946.1 coordinate 18,346,861, forward strand.
AACTTCTTTAATGTACATGAATAACAGTACATGTACAAATTAATCAGTCACATGGTCTAAGTCGGATAGACATCTCGTATCACTGGTTATGAGATTAGACGCTTGCTTAAGCTTGCTTCTAAATCTCATAACCAGTGTTACTCGTTGTCTATATCCTATACAAAGCCAATGAGGCCCTCTTGTTAGACTTCTAAAAAAGGAAGTTGCTTTTCATGGTAAAATGAATGTTACAAATTACAAACATTTTCTGTTTAGGCCAGCTGGGGTGTTATTCAATATTGATCTTATTTAATTAGAGAATATTAGGATAGCCAATCATATCACATGTTACTGACCATGAGTTTAATATGGTGTGATCTGATTGGTTTGGTTGTCCTTATCCTTAAGTCAAGTAAGATCAATATTGAATACCACCCCTGATTGATCTTTGTGTGAACTTTATCATGGATTAAATAGAGAGTTTGCTAGGAAAAAACAACCCTTTTATAACCTTCCATCAATTGTATCTCTTTACCATATTGTATTACCCTGGTTGCTATGGTAATTGGGAGGGATGTATTTAAAGTCACTTTGATTTCAATTATAAATGACATGGTTTATTACATGTTTGCATGATACTTTGTAAAACCAAATGATTGATTGTTTCATAGGGGAAAAAAATAAATATATAGCAATTAAGGAATTTCAGTGTTGTCAACTTTTGATAAGCATGCAGTTACAATCTGTGTGGAGTTTTATAGACTCTCATATGCAGTACACAGGTGAGCTATAATAGGTTTAATAATTGTGAGCTATAATTGGTTGTGAGCTATAATAGGTTAATTGTGAGCTATAAAAGGTTAATTGAGAGCTATAATTGGTTAATTGTGAGCTATAATAGGTTAATTGTGAGCTACAAGAGGATAATTGTGAGCTATAATAGGTTAATTGTGAGTTTATTACAAGGCGCTTTGTGGAGTTGAGCTTTATTATTTATCTAAGACTCTGCTTTGAATAAAACTAAATTTCAGCTGAGATTTCTACTTGATTTGCTTCGCGAGACCATTCTATGAGGACAGGGTTGGGATTGATACATGTATCAACTTGAGTTAAATGGTTGTGGTATTAATGATTATGAGTATTTTCCCTTGCTTGATACTTGGCATGGTTAGTTCCAGGTAACTGCAGGTCTTGGCATGGTTAGTTCCAGGTAACTGCAGGTCTTGGCATGGTTAGTTCCGGGTAACTGCAGGTCTTGGCATGGTTAGTTACAGGTAACTGCAGGTCTTGGCATGGTTAGTTCCAGGTAACTGCAGGTCTTGGCATGGTTAGTTGCAAGTAACTGCAGGTCTTGGCATGGTTAGTTCCAGGTAACTGCAGGTCTTGGCATGGTTAGTTGCAGGTAACTGCAGGTCTTGGCATGGTTAGTTCCAGGTAACTGCAGGTCTTGGTATGGTTAGTTCCATGTAACTGCAGGTCTTGGTATGGTTAGTTCCAGGTAACTGCAGGTCTTGGCATGGTTAGTTCCAGGTAACTGCAGGTCTTGGTATGGTTAGTTGCAGGTTACTGCAGGTCTTGGCATGGTTAGTTGCAGGTAACTGCAGGTCTTGGCATGGTTAGTTCCAGGTAACTGCAGGTCTTGGTATGGTTAGTTCCAGGTAACTGCAGGTCTTGGCATGGTTAGTTCCAGGTAACTGCAGGTCTTGGTATGGTTAGTTACAGGTAACTGCAGGTCTTGGCATGGTTAGTTCCAGGTAACTGCAGGTCTTGGCATGGTTAGTTACAGGTTACTGCAGGTCTTGGCATGGTTAGTTCCAGGTAACTGCAGGTCTTGGCATGGTTAGTTCCAGGTAACTGCAGGTCTTGGCATGGTTAGTTCCAGGTAACTGCAGGTCTTGGCATGGTTAGTGGTCTGTAGCTCTGTGTCAGGATTATGTCACTGGGTATATAAACTTCATATGTCAGTAATATTGATCCAGTTGGATAATATTGATCAGTTGGACTAATGTATGTTATCGGTATATACAATCTTAAAAAAAATGTTTTAATTTAATGATTCTGTTAGTAAATGCATGCTGGGTCACCCATTGTCAGGATACTGTGACTCCAGGGTACTGACTCCATATATTGACAGATTTAAAACTGTCGACCAGTGGAACTTAAAAAACAATATTTAAAAAAAAACATTAAAAAAAAGAAGAAAAAAAAGAAAACAGTTATGAGTTGGTGCTGTTATCATATTATAACGAGGCCTCACAAATTACAGGATTGACTGGCGAAGATCCTGTCATGATTTGGTCAAACATTAGGCTGATATGTGTTTATCATTCTCTAGAGTCTGCAAGATATTTGATTTGTATGTAGGCATTGATTCTATTTGATATACAGTAAGGCCGGAGCTTTATATTTTTGTTACTCAGATTTTGGTGAATGAAATGTACACAGGAGGAGGGAAAAAGATTAAAGATAAAAAACCTCCCAAAATATAGCTACCATGCTGTTGGTGGTGGACTAATCTGAATGACAGTCCAACAACTGTGTTAGTTTTCAAGAAAACAGCCAATTTATCTTAATATTAGTATACTGCACTGAAGCACTTATAATACCAGCTTATCGTTTACAAAATAGTGAAGTAATAAAGCAAGTTGGTCACTTTTCTATCAAAACATAAAAATATATGCAATTTTGGTTTTCCAGATTTTTCAAAAAAAAAATTGAAAATGACAAAAAAACTGGGCAGTCTTTACCCAGGCCTGAGTAACGAAAAATCCAAGAACAAAAAAATCCAAGAACTCTGGCCTAGCATTGACACTATCTGTAGGTGGCATATAATTGATCTGCTTAACTTAACTTGTTTAAATGATACATTCTCGTACAATTACGTGCCCTATAATGGAATCTACTGACTCCACATAAGACATTTTGTATTGATATCTCGAGAAACTGTGGCTGTTTCTTTGACTCTTGGTCCTTAACATTGATTTTATTTGTCTCTGGTTCAATTTCAAATCTTATATGGAACATTTAACTGTGTGATTTTATGAGTCATATTGTTTGCAATCATTTCTGTATTTACGTAGTGACAGGCATTTCTTAGTTTGTCGGGGTTCAGAGTAGCATGTTAATTTTGCTATATTTAGTTCTGAGTCGGCTATTGGTTCCGTTGTGTAGGTTCCAGTTACCATTAATTGTTGAAGGAAGGTATTAATTAGTATAAAGATTAATGTCTTATATTCTTCTAAAGCAGATTGTCAGAATAGACTGATTTTATGTTATAACAATAAAACCCTGTGTTTAAAGACATTATCTACAAATGAAGACTACTTAATAATTACAAAACTTGTTTGGAACGTCCACCTATCTATATAATTATTATATAATTATCTTTAATGAAACCCTTTCCCATAACATTTACCTTTAAAAACTTATTTTCTGCTGTTTCCATGGTTACCATGGTCAGTACAGACAGGGACTATTTTCTACTGTTGCCATGGTTACCATGGTCAGTACAGGCAGGGACTATTTTCTACTGTTGCCATGGTTACCATGGTCAGTACAGACAGGGACTATTTTCTGCTGTTTCCATGGTTACCATGGTCAGTACAGACAGGGACTATTTTCTGCTGTTTCCATGGTTACCATGGTCAGTACAGACAGGGACTATTTTCTACTGTTGCCATGGTTACCATGGTCAGTACAGACAGGGACTATTTTCTGCTGTTTCCATGGTTACCATGGTCAGTACAGACAGGGACTATTTTCTACTGTTGCCATGGTTACCATGGTCAGTACAGGCAGGGACTATTTTCTGCTGTTGCTTATAATAATTATTTGGTTACCATGGATGGTCAGTACAGACAGGTTGGATTGTATATATATAATTGCTGTTGTCTTTTGCATAATGCTATGATATGTTAAGCAATCAGACAAAACCGACAAAACCATTTACATGTGAAATTAAATGGAGGTTCAATATTGGCGGCTGTTATTTACGCATTAATCCTGATGCCAACAACTTGAATACAAATGTAGTAAGATGGCTTAGGCAATGGATTACATTATTGATTCGTATCAAGACGGGGAAAATGCTAAACTCGGGGAACTTGTGGCACATAAAATTTAGAGTTTTCTCTCCAGATATTACTGGATGCGATAAAAAGTGACCAATTGTCGATTTCCTACTCTGGCAAAATGTGTGACTTGTTACTGTAAATTAATGTAGATGACTGTGATTTGTATCAATTTCTTTATTTTGTATTAATTTATGTTCTTGAAAAATCATTTGGCATAATTGCCTAAATTCATCATAACATCATCATTGCCTAAATTCATCAAGCATTTGATTGCCTAAATTCATCATAGTATCATTGCCTAAATTCATCATAGCATCATTGCCTAAATTCATCTTAGCGTCATTGCCTAAATTCATTTAAGCATCATTGCCTAAATTCATTATAGCATCATTGCCTTAATTCATCATATCATCTTTGCCTAAATTCATTATAGCATCATTGCCTTAATTCATTATAGCATCATTGCCTAAATTCATCTTAGCATCATTGTCTAAATTCATCTTAGCATCATTGTCTAAATTCATCTTAGCATCATTGCCTAAATTCATTATAGCATCATTGCCTAAATTCATCTTAGCATCATTGCCTAAATTCATCTAAGCATCATTGCCTAAATTCATAATAGTATCATTGCCTAAATTCATCATAGCATCTTTGCCTAAATTCATCATAGCATCATTGCCAAAATTCATCTTAGCAGCATTGCCTAAATTCATCGTAGCATCATAGTCTAAATTCATCTTAGCATCATTGCCTAAATTCATCTTAGGATCATTCCCTAAATTCATCTAAGCATCATTGCCTAAATTCATTATAGCATCATTGCCTAAATTCATCATAGCATCATTGCCTAAATTCATCTTGGCAGCATTGCCTAAATTCATCATGCATCTGATTGCCTAAATTCATCAAGCATCCGATTGCCTAAATTCATTAGTTTGCTTTACCCTTTTCTTCATGTAACTTTTCTCAACACCTTTCTGATGGAATGTATAAACATCTCATGTGCAGGGACAAATATCCCAGGGCTTTTTTTAGCTCTATATGAGGGGCAGAATATCGGCTCCTTCACAATTCTGTATCAGCCCCATTCACAGTTGTCATTGGCGTCTTTCACAACCAGAATTGGCGTCTGTTTCTTACAAAATCTGAAAGGGAAAAAAATACGCTAGAATTTTTTGCCACTATTAGCGAACAAATGTAAATGGACTTTATCGTCACATGTTGCGGCTGTTTGGACGTTTCGTACTCAACACAATTCATACTTGGTACTTCGCACGTTTTGTTAATATTTATTTGGAAAAAAAATATTTGCATCGGCAGGTTAAATTTGTGTTGATTGGTTCCCTTAAAGTGTATAAAGTTTATCTAGATGCATGTTTAGAGATCTGCCATACAGAGCCAGATTTTTGAGTTACCAGGACTTATAGGTCTGTATGCTATTTCCTACTAATGAAATTGATATGAAATATGTGTGTTTGACACAAGAGAGTTATAATATGAAGTTCAAAACATTAAAAACGTTTTTCACAATTTTGAAAGTTACAGCGCTTACTTTTTACAATTTTAAGATTTTTCGCGCTTTTCACATAACCGAAGGGCTTAGGCTTTTTAACAATTCAGTGAAAAAAAGCCCTAAGGCTGTATCATGATCAGGTCTGCCCTGATTTAAGGTGTCTTGTTTAGTCAATTTTTATAAGTGGATTGTCTCCCTTCAATATTACTCAAAGTTGGAAAATAATGTTGATGAACATGGGATGGGGGTTGAATTAATTGATGTATATATGCAGTAAAGGATTAAAATAAAGGCAGTGAAATGAAATGATTGCCTGCAAAATCTTTCAACCTGTTAACTATAATTTACAGAGGTGAGAGCTTGTATTAACATGTTTATCACCATCCAGATACTCTATTCCAGTGTCCTTTATGGAACCAACGTCATGATCATTATCACAATGCTCCTATTTACATCATGAACATAAAGTTAATAAAAAATTCACACATTTTGTAATGTTTTTCAGTGTCAAAATATCTGTTAATAATTATGCACACATGTATTGTTGCTTCGGTCATGTTAATGCTTGAGGCTCCTCGTTAGTCTAGTGGTTGAGCGTTCACTTCGAGTGCGGGAGGTCTCGGGTTCGATCCCTGGCCGCGTCATACCAAAGACGAAATAAAAATGGTACCAGAAATTCCCTTGCTAGACGCTCAGCATAAAAGGGAAACTGGCTCCTCTTCTCTCATACCCTTGTGGCGATGGATAACATCAGGAATGAGGTGTTGAGAGTGATTAATATAAGTTTGAAAAACTTGTTTCACAATCGACCTTAAATAAATTAGTATAAACTAATGCTTGAGGCTCTGTAAAACCTAAGTCCCACTGAGCATTTTGCCTCTGCGATGTACTCCCAATGGACATTAATAGGAGTTATTAGGACATTGGGAACAATTCCTGGTCCATCGTGTTCTTAGGGGAAGCTTCAGGGAAGTTATGGGACAATTGTGATATAGGAAGGAAGCCTGTGATGAATCGGGTGGTATTGGAAGAAATAGAGAGAACATCGCCGATGGGGAATTCCTCAGTGTGACATAGGCTTTATGAAATTCTTATAAATATAGGCCTACCCAGTTTTTACACTGACTGTTAGTAATATTTGCTAATGTTAAATTTTTTTAGATTTTTATCATCATCTGGACCCTTAGAGTGAAAATTGTTTTCAGAATTCCACCGAATATCACAGAAAAAACATGTGGAATTTTACTTGAATTCCACTGAAAATTCCAGGATGTCCATCAGAATTCCAGTGGTGAAATGTTAGTGGTCCAGTGGAATGCTGATGGAATAATGATTCACTGGAATTATTATCACCGCAATCCTGGTGATTTTCCACTGGAAAAAAATATTAAGGGAATTCCAGGGAATATCACTTGAATAATATTATTCAACAGGAATTCCAGATAGATTTTTTAAATCTTGATTTCCCTATAAATCGAAATGCAATTACCTTAAAAAAGAGAGTGAATTGGTTCAAACCATTTACAGTCATGTTTCATTCCAATTAATATGATGATAATCCTGTTGGTTGAACCAGGGAAAACATGATATACTACTAAAATTTTGCTAAGGGCAAATTAATTGATTTGATGTTCATCTCAGGTTAAATGTACAAAACCGATGAAGAAAACATACAATTAATAAAATATCATCTAATCTGCTTCTAAAGTTTGAAGCTTGGTGTCTTGCATTTGATACGCATTGCCAAAATGACGTTCAGGTTTCCAGGTAACTGATAAGCCCTAATGGCGGGGACCAAAGTGGCTAGATTAACATGGATATTTTTATATCCCGTTTTTATTACCAATCGTGTAAGACCCAAAATGCCAAGAAAATGACCGCATTCTGTTACTACAGAGGCTTGAATGCAGCACAAACATTTTAAACGGCTTATCACCACTTTGACATTAAAGTTTGAAGTAATCTTTATTGGTTTACAATTTGGCAGATGTAGCATTATGTTTTTGAAAATTTTACAGGTCAATCTTATTCAATTTGCAAAATATTTAAATGGAAAATTTCTTGGCCCTGATCAAATTTTGAGTAGTATATATACGGCAATGAAACCAATGCCTGTGTGTATTGTGATGCACGTATTGACTCTCTTTCTCTCTGGTTGTTACTGTATTCAAACCAGAGAAGCAATCAATAATGATTAAACATCACTCATTATTTGTCATATAATTGATCATGTAAAAAGCAGGTTCGTTGATCTATAATTAATTTCTATTGATTGTAACATAACACTTACCAACACATACTGGATGTTATAACTGATCAGGGGGATTTGAGGCTACGTTACAATAAGTTCCCATCAACAAATAACTAAGTACATTAATTAATATGTCACTGTCATTCACTGACTAGAACTTTGGTTTTTGATCGATCTATACATGTAGTATGGAGATTTTGACCTGATCCTCGACCTTCTATAGCAGCTTTACCATTTTTTCCATTACCCTGTGAAACCCACACATTCCACGGTTTCACAGGGTAATCGACAGCCGTTGATAAAGATTTTAAATTTCATGGAAAGCAAATAACTTCCCCTTAGCATAGCATATATTTCATAGGAATAGATGAAGAAATAAAATACTTATATTAAAAGATTATTATTTTCCAATGTATACACATTTCTTCTTGTAACTGTAGCCAAAAGTCATGTGGTATTGCTACATTGTATAATACTAGTACTATTCTGCTATTCTTTACCAACCAATTACATTCCATGTGACCTGGGAGTAAGGGTTCAGGGCTGGTATTCACAAAGCATCTTAAGTGAAAACTTAAATATTTTGACTTAAGTCAATAATTTGTCCAGCTCATATTTCCTACAATTTGAAAAATAATCCATGTTTTCTTAGTGAATTTAATAGCTGTTTACATAATGCTTCAAAACTATGCAATATATTAAGCATGTTGATTTTCTTGCTTAGCTGATACACTTTAGAAAAAAATAAGATTTTAAGAAATTTCTAAGTTTTCTGCTAAGATGCTTTGTGAATACCAGCCCAGATCCTCAAAATTTTATAGAAGCCACAATTTAAAAAAAAATTACCCTCATATTAATTAGTTGGTCTGATGCACAAAAACATATCTATATAATACTAAAAAGGCCTTATTGGTAACATCACGATAGGGTCTCCTGTAGAGCGACGGGTCAACAGAAATGATCATTCAGATTTAGTAGCAATTGGAATCATGCTTTAATTAGTCCCCTAACGGTTTTCAACCGGAGGGGACTATAGGTTTGCCCTCAGTCCGTCTGTTCGTTAGTCTCTCCGTCAAAAATCTGGATCCTGACATAACTCTAACAGTTTCCAAGCTAAGTCAATGAAATTTGGTATGTGGATAGGGGGCAATATTAAAGGGGATTATACACTTAATGATGAAGTATTTCTTTATTCTGACACAAATTGTGGTTGCATTGAAGAAAACATTGAAAATGGCTTAAAACTGGTAGGTCTGTATTGCTTGCAATTCTTAGTGACTTGTTTGAACATGGTTTATCTCTCTATTAAAGGCATTAGGGGTGTGGAGAGTGAAAGGAATCGAGTGATCAAGAATCGCTTAATGTATTCATATACTAAAGGACATGAATCATTTACCTTAGTTATAGTATATATCACATTCCTTCAGTTGTGTGTCTATGTCAGGACTTTTCCAATGATTTGTAATGAATAAATTATAGGGCCATATTGGCATTCCCAATAAAACCCATATCGTTGTGCTAATTGCTTACTCAATACTGTGTGTTATTGCGTATTATGATATTGTATAACATCGTGATACTCTCAGTATAACGTTGCATTGTTTTGCCTGTTTTTTTAGGTCTTCACGATTACGTCGATCTTGACAGAAATGGCTGTAAGGACGTTTCCATGGCAGTAAATTATCACCTCTCGTTATTGGAATACAATGAACTATCAGCGTGGAATGGTGAATATTTCCCTTTCTTAGGAGTGTAACCAGCAAGTAATGATGTAAGCATGTATAACTGCCAATACAGAAATTGTGTTTTACTCTGCTCCGAGGAAGAATGACTATTCATTCTAACTCTAGTGACATCAGCGAGGATTTGACGTTTAGTAGTGTTGTGATCAGGATATTCTAGAATCTGAAAATAGCGAGGGCAACATGTTCTTACATTTTGAGCAAAACATTTCATCTCGGACTGAGTGTACTATACACTCTTTGTCATGGATGGGGAAAGTTCCCGATTGCTTGCCAGGTGATGCGTCCGGGGGATTAAAGTTAAACCGTAGTCAGTATTATAGTGAGGGATGGTTAGCTAGTGGTAATGCTAAAGGAATTGTGGGCGTCACTTTCACAGCTAGTCACTGCCGCAAGTATGAACCACCGAACAGATCCAATTTCAATCTGCGAGGTCACAGATCAGAGGTGAGATGTTTTATAATATTATGTCCCCTTGTGAAGTCAAAACTTTGCTCATTTTGGTCGGTTTGGTTGTTTGCAGCTCCACCATTTCTGACTGTTGATAGAGAAATGCTTGAGCACACAGTCCTCAAACTAGAAATGAATTGCTTCTAAAAAGTTAAATTGTTATTATACAAACTTGTTAGCATGGAATAAATGCAAAGCCATCAGCAACCTCAAGCTTTCAGCGCTAGCAGTGCTTTGTTTCTTAAAAATATAGGACATATTTTAGCTATAAAAATGACACCAGTCTTTGACTTAAAACGAGTTGTCCGAAGTCCGGAACAAGTAAATTTCAGAAAAGTCAGATCAGCAAGCAGTTAGTCTGAACAGACTTTTGAGATTTGAAACATGAGTTTTGGTCACGCGTCAACAAAAATGATAAAAAAAACCACTCAAATTCTAACAAAAACAGACAGAACTTGAAAACTTTCATCGGCAACTGTGATATCATTCAATGTTTTAGTTTAAGATTATTTCTATGACAGTTTATTGCATACAATTAAATTGTTTTAAATTAGTAAATGACTCATACATGCTACCCTGCATCACCAATTGCGATTATCCATTATTATTATTCTAAAGTAGTAAGTGCTGAAATATTTACACCTTATTTCTTTCATAACACCATTAATTAATTAATAGCGCTATCATTCATCGGTTTCTGTAACACCCTGAGTCAATCTGTAACACCCTGAGTCAGTCTGTAACACCCTGAGTCAATCTGTAACACCCTGAGTCAATCTGTAACACCCTGAGTCAATCTGTAACACCATGAGTCAATCTGTAACGCCCTGAGTCAATCTGTAACGCCCTGAGTCAATCTGTAACACCCTGAGTCAATCTGTAACGCCCTGAGTCAATCTGTAACGCCCTGAGTCAATCTGTGAGTCAATCTGTAACTCCCTGAGTCAATCTGTAACGCCCTGAGTCAATCTGTGAGTCAATCTGTAACGCCCTGAGTCAATCTGTAACGCCCTGAGTCAATCTGTAACACCCTGAGTCAATCTGTAACTCCCTGAGTCAATCTGTAACGCCCCGAGTCAATCTGTAACGCCCTGAGTCAATCTGTAACGCCCTGAGTCAATCTGTCACGCCCTGAGTCAATCTGTAACACCCTGAGTCAATCTGTAACACCCTGAGTCAATCTGTAACGCCCTGAGTCAATCTGTAACATCCTGAGTCAATCTGTAAGCCCTGAGTCAATCTGTAACGCCCTGAGTCAATCTGTAACACCCTGAGTCAATCTGTAACGCCCTGAGTCAATCTGTAACACCCTGAGTCAATCTGTAACACCCTGAGTCAATCTGTAACACCCTGAGTCAATCTGTAACACCCTGAGTCAATCTGTAACAATCTGTAACACCCTGAGTCAATCATCGACTTAATTTATAAAAGTCGGCACCATTCTTGTGAGAATTAATTGACAACAATCATCAAGTTCAATTAGGCAACCTGTGACGTGCTATGTCACTCCCTCGGTTACGTCACCCACTATACATAACTTTGTTATGAGCAAAACTCGGCCTCTTAAATGTCACATGTTTATTTCTTACCGCTTTATTTGCCATGCTTTCCAAAGATGGGCAGGTGTTTACCAATTCCATTTATGGAATGTTCTAGTGTAGGACGTCAGAACCACCAGTTGGCATCTTAACACACCAGCGGCATCTTCGATCCTGTTATACATGCATGTCAACTCGATTTAATACGAGCATGCTCATGTATGTGTTTGTTTGGTAGTGGCGAGATTGTTTTTATATGAAAGGAAGATGCTGTAATAAAGGCAATCTAGGAAAAAGGGAGCTACAAGGTTCTCCCTTTTAAAATTGTAGAAGTTTTTTTCCCCATCGAGGAAAAATAAGAGAATTGAAATTTGATTTTTTTTTCAACTTTAGAAAAAATATGTCCCTGGTCTCGTAACCTGTGAAATCAGAAACAATAGATAATATTATCTATAGTCTCTGATGAAATTATGAAATTCTGGTCTAATCAACTGTGGAGTGTCCAAAAGCGATTTGGGGCTGTCCCGGCTAATACATATGACCATGCATGTAGTATTCGTTCAGTACCTGAAACCCAACTTTTATTTGGACAAGTGAGCTTAATTTCCGACAAGCAAATTTGACATCTTGACTGCCCGAATGGACTTAGTGAATATGAAACCTTATGGCGAAGACTGAGACACTTGGGATTGATCCACAAGTGAAACCTTGGATGTTCTTAAGTGGGGTTATTTATATGGTTAACAATCTATCTCGATAGCCTAGCAGTTGAGCGTGTCTTCATGCTTGAAAGGTCCAAATTGGGTTAGATCCCAGACGGATACATTCCAAAGTCAGTAAAAATGGTATATTCCAGTGTAGTCTCCATAATGACGAGTTGGTTTTTAAACTTAAACAAAAATAATAATCCAGTCTACAGTATGTGTAGACAGCGACAAAGCAGCTGTATTTTATTCTTTCCAATTAACTTATTCATAGAATGACTCCATCGAAACAAGTTTAGCACTAAATTGTCCAAGGAGATGACATTTCGCACACATTGGAGACATATAATGCATACAATGGTCACGACATAGACATATCATGTCACCTTGTTAGAATAACATATTGCTTATAATTTACTGAAATGCCTTTTTATCATCCAATAGCAACCAGGGGACTTGTAAAAAACCTGAAATCCTGAAAGCCAAGATTTTAATTTTGCTACAAAAGGTCTGTGACCAATGACCAATTTTACAGATAGCTATAAAGTGAAAAATCCTATCTATTATAAGTTTTTGAAGTCATGACTGTTAATCACTTCAAAAACCTTTAATAGATAGGATTTATTTTACTTGATAATCATTCATATTTTACACATTTGTTTTTACTTTCAGATTAAAGCAACAATTTGTAGTTGAGTCTATCTTTTTTAAGGCTTTATTAATTGCCGTCTCATCGATAGCCTAGTGGTAGAGCATCAGCTTCGAGTGTATAAGGTTCCGGGTTTTATCCTAGGCCATGTCATACAAAAGATGAAATAAAACTTGTTCCATAATTCCCCTTGCTAGACACTGCAACAGCATAAAAGGGAAGCTGGCTTCTCTCTCTCATACCCTCTTGGTGATGGATAACATCACAAATGAGGTGTCGAGAGTAATTGATATAAGTTGGAAAAACTTGTTTCACTAAATGAATTAGTATAAACTTTGTTTTATGATTAAAAGGCTTTTAATGTGATTAATTTCTATCACTTTCATTTGATTATTTTACAGATTATACTTAAAGCTTTGCAGACTTTGACAGATTGTAGAAATAAATGGATACTCTGAAAAAATAATGAAGTGCTTGAATAAAGAATTGTCAACCAAAATTATTCCAAACATGTTAAAATGGGGGATTATTCCAATTTAGTTTCCATAGGCAATTGAAGTAAAGTTGTGCTTATTCAAGCTGAATTACCGTGAAATCAGGATTGTAATAAAACCAAGTCTTAGAACAACAATGAAGGGTCGGCTATTAGAACAATAATGAAGGGTTGGCTATTAGAACAATAATGAAGGATTGGCTATTAGAACAACAATGAAGGGTCTGCTATTAGAACAACAATGTAGGGTCTGCTATTAGAACAACAATGAAGGGTCGGCTATTAGAACAACAATGAAGGGTTGGCTATTAGAACAACAATGAAGGGTCGGCTATTAGAACAACAATGAAGGGTTGGCTATTAGAACATCAATGTAGGGTTTGCTATTAGAACATCAATGTAGGGTCGGCTATTAGAACATCAATGAAGGGTCGGCTATTAGAACATCAATGTAGAGTCGGCTATTAGAACATCAATGTAGGGTCGGCTATTAGAACAACAATGTAGGGTCTGCTATTAGAACATCAATGTAGGGTCGGCTATTAGAACAACAATGAAGGGTCGGCTATTAGAACAACAATGTAGGGTCTGCTATTAGAACATCAATGAAGGGTCTGCTATTAGAACAACAATGAAGGGTCGGCTATTAGAACAACAATGAAGGGTAGGCTATTAGAACAACAATGAAGGGTCGGCTATTAGAACAACAATGTAGGGTCTGCTATTAGAACAACAATGAAGGGTCGGCTATTAGAACAACAATGAAGGGTCGGCTATTAGAACAACAATGTAGGGTCTGCTATTAGAACATCAATGAAGGGTCTGCTATTAGAACAACAATGAAGGGTCGGCTATTAGAACAACAATGAAGGGTCTGCTATTAGAACAACAATGAAGGGTCGGCTATTAGAACAACAATGAAGGGTCGGCTATTAGAACAACAATGTAGGGTCTGCTATTAGAACATCCATGAAGGGTCTGCTATTAGAACATCAATGAAGGGTCTGCTATTAGAACAACAATGAAGGGTCTGCTATTAGAACATCAATGAAGGGTCGGCTATTAGAACATCAATGAAGGGTCTGCTATTAGAACAACAATGTAGGGTCTGCTATTAGAACATCCATGAAGGGTCTGCTATTAGAACATCAATGAAGGGTCTGTTATTAGAACATCAATGAAGGGTCTGCTATTAGAACAACAATGAAGGGTCGGCTATTAGAACAACAATGAAGGGTCGGCTATTAGAACAACAATGTAGGGTCTGCTATTAGAACATCCATGAAGGGTCTGCTATTAGAACATCAATGAAGGGTCTGCTATTAGAACAACAATGAAGGGTCTGCTATTAGAACATCCATGAAGGGTCTGCTATTAGAACAACAATGAAGGGTCGGCTATTAGAACAACAATGTAGGGTCGGCTATTAGAACAACAATGTAGGGTCGGCTATTAGAACAATAATGTAGGGTCGGCTATTAGAACAACAAGGTAGGGTCGGCTATTAGAACAACAATGGAGGGTCTGCTATTAGAACAACAATGTAGGGTCGGCTATTAGAACAACAATGAAGGGTCGGCTATTAGAACAACAATGTAGGGTCGGCTATTAGAACAATAATGAAGGGTCGGCTATTAGAACAACAATGAAGGGTCTGCTATTAGAACATCAATGAAGGGTCTGCTATTAGAACATCAATGAAGGGTCTGCTATTAGAACAACAATGAAGGGTCGGCTATTAGAACATCAATGAAGGGTCTGCTATTAGAACATCAATGAAGGGTCTGCTATTAGAACAACAATGAAGGGTCTGCTATTAGAACTGCTATTAGAACATCAATGAAGGGTCGGCTATTAGAACAACAATGTAGGGTCGGCTATTAGAACAATAATGAAGGGTCGGCTATTAGAACATCAATGAAGGGTCTGCTATTAGAACTACAATGAAGGGTCGGCTATTAGAACAAAAATGAAGGGTCTGCTATTAGAACATCAGAGAAGGGTCTGCTATCAAGTCTAGTCTTATTCAATTTAAATGGAAACAGCCTCTTGTTTTGTACATTGGGTAAAATTTACCTACATTTAACTTGTACTTTTGCGAACACCTTATTAAGCAATGTCTGCAACTATGATGGGAGGACAAGACTGTGTATATTAAATACAGTTAATACATGTACGTCACTGAAAAGTTACCACTTATATGTACTTATCTGTATTTGTATACAATATGACCTATCAGTACAAAAGTTTTATAGTGTGTGCATTTGAATTATAGTGTTAAATAGGATAGCCGTGACTACAGCAAGGTCAAAACATAGTCGTGTTCGGCTTAAAACACAGAATTTTAAAATATAAGAGTCAATAGAGTGGTAACTTTTCATTGATGCTGAGTATATCAAGGACAAATATAGCCTAGGCCTTCCACAGGTGGCTGTAATAGTGTTTACTCTAGGCATTCCACAGGTGGCTGTAATAGTGTTTACTCTAGGCATTCCACAGGTGGCTGTAATAGTGTTTACTCTAGGCATTCCACAGGTGGCTGTATTAGTGTTTACTCTAGGCATTCCACAGGTGGCTGTAATAGTGTTTACTCTAGGCATTCCACAGGTGGCTGTAATAGTGTTTACTCTAGGCATTCCACAGGTGGCTGTATTAGTGTTTACTCTAGGCATTCCACAGGTGGCTGTAATAGTGTTTACTCTAGGCATTCCACAGATGGCTGTAATAGTGTTTACTCTAGGCATTCCACAGGTGGCTGTATTAGTGTTTACTCTAGGCATTCCACAGGTGGCTGTAATAGTGTTTACTCTAGGCATTCCACAGGTGGCTGTAATAGTGTTTACTCTAGGCATTCCACAGGTGGCTGTATTAGTGTTTACTCTAGGCATTCCACAGGTGGCTGTAATAGTGTTTACTCTAGGCATTCCACAGGTGGCTGTAATAGTGTTTACTCCCCTAAACATACTCATACATTAATATAGCCACCTGGGTACTGTTTTATCAGAGCACTTACCGAAAACGTGAACTTACGTCCAAATATTTATTCTTTATAATTCTTGACTGATATGGTTTGTAGGAGTTCATTAATTGAATTATTACTTGTTATGCAGCTCCATTTACCAAACCTAATATTTGTAAAAGAGTTAAAAAGAATTTAAATTTGATCGTATGTTTACGATTTTCGTAAGTGCTTTGATAAAACAATATCCTGACCTGTTCTATCAAAGCACTTACAGTAATCTTAAACTTTTCAAAAAAAAAATTCTTTATAACTATTTTAAACACTTCAAAGTGTGCTGAATGAAGCTGTAATGCTTATAATGATTCTGCTCATGATCTCTTACAAACCATCTCTATCCCCAAATTGCAGTTGTTAAAAAGAGTAAAATATTCAGATTAAAACTTGAATGCAAGTTTAAGTTTACCGTAAATGCTTTAATTGATATTAGAAACTGCCGGTTGTGTTAGAATTGATATTAAAACATTACCCAGCTCACGTCACTAGCAGTGGGTGGGCGTGTTTAGTATTTGTCTTAAGACTTAAGTATTCAGTACTTTCACGTACATAGAATACAATGCCAACTTAAAAGCAAGCAAGAAAATATATTTTAAGAGAATTGGGCTTTAATTTCATACCGGCACATGAAACTGTAATCTTCTTATGTCTGGAAGCAAGGCTGATCAATATATACAACAAAGAAATGTTTGTTATCTACAAAATACATCTTTTTTGTTATTACTGAAGATTCAAAAGAAGAAAAGTAGTACAAGTAATTTCCATCTGCCATTGTGTTCAACCCCACGCAGATAGACATATATACATGTATACATACAAGCCTTCAAAGTGATTCATAATCAAATAATATTTTTTTGTATTGTTTTCATATTATTGCATCATTTTCTCCTTTTGACCAATGCTCTTATTCCAACGAAATGTCACAGTATTCCTGGGGACTAGTAAATACCGAGTTGTGTGTCTGAGTGTTAGGGGTTTTCCTACATCTTTTGCAGGTCCTGAAATTTAGTTTAGATATTTTTTGTAATGTCACCTTGTGGGAGACATTTGTTTTTGTGTCAAAATCCTTAATTCTTGGCGACCTTCCATTGCTATTTAACCCTTTAACTCAGTGATTTTTTTCGCTTCTTTGGGAAAGGGTCCGGGTCCGTTCAGATTGGGAATTTTCGCGTCGTGACAACTTGAAATTGGGAATTTTCATGAAGCAGAAAGACCAAATAAAACAGAAAAAGAGATTACATGTGACTGTTTCCTGGTTTCTGTAAACTTTCATGCTCGACCTCTTGTCAAAAATGTTCATAACTTTGTCATTTTACGTCCGATTTTGAATTATTTTTTTTTATTATAGCTTTTTTCTAATTGGGAAGGTACCGTTTACCAGTAGCAAACAAAGAAGGAAAAAAATCACTGTAACTACATACACCTTACTCTGGTCTGTTAAAATAATTCAAGTTAAATTTGTAAACATTTCATGTGCAGCTTTTCGGGACAAATATCAAGAATGATCTCCCTTGATAAGATGTGTTGTTTTAAGTCCATGTTTGTAATTGGATTGTCTCCCCTTATAACTCTTTAATTGAAGGAAATGGTGATGGACATCTGGTATTATAGGGCTGGAAATTATGTTCTGGTATCTGTTACCCAAGTGGAAATTCATGTGGGATCCCATATGAGGACCCTAGTGGAATCCCAATGATTCCTGCCAGGATATAAGTGTGTGATTCCCGGCTTTTCCCACAGGGAATCCCTGCTTTTTCTGCCGGGAACTATATTTACATGTATCCTGGTTACAGCCGGTTAAGTTTGGTATGTAAACAAAACAATGTTTAGCAATTGCCATGATTGTGTTTGTACAAAGAGTCCTATTAAATTTTGGTCCTGTGTTTAGTGTGCTAGATTTGTTACCCTAGCGATCCAGGTTCATGATGATTCCCGGCCCTGACAGGTTGATCATACCCTTCTATAAAATTGTGTCATCAGTGTTGATAAGTTGCTGATTCCTTGTTGAATGAAATAAGCAAGTACTGGTTAGGATGCAGTCCATCAAAATTGTGCGGTGAATCTGCTGCCGCATATAACTGAAAAATTGCTGAGAAACAGCTCGTCAAACCCAAATAATCAACCCAACATTGCCTCATGTTTGTAAAAAGATAAGTTAAGAGATAGTGGGGGTAACCCTGTAATGTCTTATAGTGCTTGTTCCAAGTATAGACATATAGCTCAGTGCTTGTTCCAATATAGCTTTACAATACTACAGGGTTGGTAAGAAAATACTGGGTGTTTCTTATTATACAGAGATTAAGTAGATTTGAATAATGAATGAGATAATGTCCCCTGGGACTCAGTTAGCAATGTATCAAAGTCAGCCTATATTAGTAGTTGGATAAAACAGAAGATGTATGTATGAAGTATATGTACGGGATACAATTATCAATGTCAAACTTGGAGAAATTCTTGTATCCAAAAGGAGTATACAAATAACGCCTACAGACGTACAGTACGTACCCTCATCGTACTGTCATAGTGAGTTGGTAACTTGCGTTTCAAGTTTTCTTATCTGTAAGAGAAAATCGAAATCAATAAAAAATTAACTTGAATGTTTTCTTCAACACCCCTAAATGTTTAAGTAGACTTGTCATACTTGCAATGGAATTGATTGTTTAAACTCACGAAATTAAAAAGTTAATACATAAACAATATATTTGAATGTATAAGAGGAAATAAGGGACCACTAGAACTTCAGAGTACCCGAGTACCAGTGGAGCAGAGGAGCAGAGTAGCAGAGTTTTGGAGTAGTCCAGAGCTTAAGTACTCATTATAAGTACTCATTTCCAATATAAATTCTAACAGCTTCTTATCAAACAATCATTTTGCCAATTAATATGTAGATTTGGTTAATTCTAAATGTTAAAAAAATGACCTTTGCTTCTAAATGTTTGCTGTTGTTCATCACAATTGATCATGCTGCCATATTTGGAGAAAGCCGCTTGAGGGACATTTTCCTGAGACATATTTTAACAACAATTTATCTTGCATCCCCGTCATTAGCAATTGCTATGCATGCCCTCAAGGTTTTAACAACTTCAATGGAATTATGTTTCCTCTGCCATTCCTTAGCAAATCTTAGTCATGTTTTGCTTAGCACTTGAATGATAGTGTATGATAAAATGAGGACAGAATCGGTCTTGGTGATTCATTCATTTCCATGGGTTTTCTTTCTGCTATTTTATGGCTAGTTATTGGTCATGAGCGGTCGTGCATCAAAGAAAATCGAACATTTTTATGCCCCCGTATCAATAGATCGGGAGGCATATAGTGATTCACCTGTCCGTTCGTCCGTCCTGGTTAACCCAAATTGACCCTTTCTTCTAGCATTAATATGGCTAGCTACAAAGCTTTCATACTTGCACGGATGTTGTATATGAACACTCTCCACACGCCTGTATCACCTGACCCCATTTTGACCTTCACCTTGACCTAATTTTGGACTTAGACTTATTTATGGACAAGGCTTCCATAGGCGGCATAAGCGTTTATTGAACGCAGTCTTGTTTAGTCTGAAGTTCAGTCTGGAATTTGCAAGTAGTCTTGTGTGATGAATTGATGAAATATACATAATCATTAGTAGGGGTGGGCCGATGCATCGCAATAGTCACCCCTAATCATTAGGCTGTGGTTCTGTTGTAAGTGCGCTGTTTTTGTAACCGGCGCCCATCCAGGTTCAATGTCGATTATTCTCCACATGTGGAGAAGTTGCTGGTTCGTTGTGGATGGGTAAGTTGAACTAGTAGGACACACTCCAGGAAAACTGGTTCGGTGAATCAGCCTGAGAATCAGTATATAATTGAAAAGATTTACAGCATTTACTCCGCATAAACAAACAAACAAATCGATCATTAGACAAATCTCTTTCATCAACATTTTGGCTAAATAAGCAATATTCAAGATCACAATTGTACCAGAAGATGTATGATAAAATTATGCAGGTCTTTTTTTAATTGGCTTTTTTTTACTCTTGAACATCAATATTTATTATACACTCGGCAAAACTTATAAGTACACACGTCGTTTTATCGTTATAACTTTTTTATTTTTTATTATTTTTGCATGAAATTTTGTGTACATGGTATTGACTGTCAAAGGACTGGATAAATAAAGTTTTTTCTACAAAATTAAATACAGCGGTTCATTGAACCATGAAACGTCAAAAACCATAAAATGACAGTGAAATTGACGCGTATTTGCAAATTATTTTTATGTAAGGTAAATTTGAATTTTAGATTTATTGTCAAATTAAAAAAACACAAAATAATTCGATTTTTCAAACAACAACATGGTGTTTTCTTACTTTTAAAAATATTTTTTATTGTTATGGTCAAGGGGAGTTAACCATGTTCCAAATTTCATTTTTTATCAGAAGTTGATATTTTTAAACCTAAAGTGTGCTTGTTCCTATCATTGTTTTCTTTATTACTGTGTCCGTGATAGAAACATAGACTTGAAACCGTACTGTATCAGCGCAGCGGGGCCATATGTGCATTAGCTACCTGACTATTGCCCGATGAACACACGGCATTATTGTGTGTTTTTAGATTCTGCTGTTGGCATCATTAGTTTATTCTGTTTGTGACAATTTAAATCAGATGTGAAAAACATCGATTGTATTGTATCTCTACATATCCAATTTACATATATTGAAAATTTCAGCACGATCATGCACGCATTGACGGAGCTATAGGCAAATAAACAAGTGTGTACTTATAAGTTTTGCCGAGTGTACTTATAGTACAAATCTTCATGCAATATTTTTATGACTGTTGAAAAATGTGGGCCTAGGGTCATTTTGACTCTTCAATTTTGGAGGCTAGTGAAAGCCCTGATTATGTTGATGTATCACAGTGTTAAAGTGAATCCCATCTTCCAGTTTGGCTCTACTTAACACTGAGAGTGAGTTCAGCAGCAGTGTCCTACTAGAGTTAACTCTAATGACGTAAGAATCAATAAACTAACTCCTGGAGCTCTTCAGCAAAATGAAGTGTTAAAATACAGTGTAAACAAACATGGCGGACATGTTGAACTACAGCAATTGCAATGGTCCGTACGGCATTTATACGTGATTCGTGTTGCTGTAACTCCAGTTTATCAAGTTTACCCTCGAAAGTCAGCTGAACTTGCTCTGAGACAACAAAGAATGACCGAATTTCATCAACAATTGTCACTGAAACGAGAATAGAAAAAAGCTTAACCTAGTATTTAAGTTTTTTGTAGTCAGACAAGCAGGATTACAGTTCTTATATTTGATATATGAGGTCGGTGTATAAGATTATATGTTAGTTCATCTCATTGTCTATGATTTATGGTAGTAGGATGTAAAAACTGTCACACACTGTATAACATTGCACCAAGTTTTATATTCCCAATGTCGTATTACTCTGTGTCAGTTTCCATGGCATCCCCTAAGGAGTTATTGGCATTTTGTAAGCGCTAATTCCTGATTTATAAAAGTGTAATAAATCCAGGCTATTTGTCACATTTTTACCACACTGATACATGTGACTTGTTGGGAATAAGAATTACTGTTTCAAGAACACTGCACGTTCAGTACAATTTAAAAATATATTAGAAAATGCATTTTTTTTTCTGAAAAAGTCATGGAAAATGCATTTCATAAGGAAAAGTCAAGGAAAATGCATTTTGTAAGGAAAAGTCATGGAAAATGCATTTCTTAAGGAAAAGTCATGGAAATAATTATTGTTTCAAAAATACTGTGCAATGTTCCATACAACTTAGAAAAATCATGAAAAATGCGTTTTGTCTCGAAAAGTCATGAAGAACAAGTATACATTTCAAATTTTGCCACAGAAAACTACTAGAATTTCAAACGCTTGGGTGAAATTTCATTTTTCTGCCTTGAAAATATCAAGATAATGTCACAAACTGATATTTATTGCAAAATACTAAAGATCCTTCGCAAAAATTGGTAAAGAACGTCGTTGTCTGTAATGTTAGAACGTAGAATAAAAACAGTGACTGAAAATGGAGCCTGCGGCACATGAACTCATGATACCATCACAATTTATGCTTCCAGAAAATGTGTTTCAGTCTCTGTCCTTTATAAACATTTAAACTTGTAGAAAAGATCATTGTGTACAAAGACATCTGTTAGCAAAGACCATTGTGAACAAAGACATCTGTTAGTAAAGACCATTGTGAACAAAACGTCTGTTAGCAAAGACCATTGTGAACAAAGACATCTGTTAGCAAAGACCATTGTGAACAAAGACGTCTGTTAGCAAAGACCATTGTGAACAAAGACGTCTGTTAGCAAAGACCATTGTGAACAAAGACATCTGTTAGCAAAGACCATTGAACAAAGACGTCTGTTAGAAAACCTTTCTGCAGGAATTACCAATTTAATAAGTATAAATTGAGTAGCAGAGCAGGGAGCAAAAACCAATTTTTAAGCCCCTATTCAAAGCTACAATGTATTGATTGTGCGAGACAAACTGTCCAATTTATTAAGTTATATCACCATGAGCCTTGCTGCTTTTGTATTTGATTTATACTAATTTATTTTAATAACAGTAAAAGAGTAGTATAGTGGAACATACAACTCAATTTATTTTCAGTAAAGATAGAGAATCAGTTCTGCAACTGTAACATTTATCACTCTTGACACCTTGATTGTTCCTGTTTGTTTTCATTGCCACAAGGGTTTCGAGAGAAGAAAAGTCTAGATTCCACCTTATAAAAAACCGGACAAGGCTGTTTAATGCACTGCTGATGTCAAATAATCCAAAATTTTAGCTTTTTTATTTGGTCTTTGGTATGACGTATGGCATTTAAGAACCTATCTGGAGGACCTGAGACCTCCCACACTGGAATCCGATGCTCTATCTCAAGGCTATATAGAGGCAATTTAGAACTATTAAATTAACAATAGTCTGTGAATATATCTGAAACATACTGTATTAAGGGCGGAGTGAGTGAAGAATATAACATCCTGCATTTTGATTGGCCGATAGAAATTTGCGCCAACACATGACATTGTGTCTGAAAAATTGAGAGCAAAATTTAATGATTAAATTTTCATTTAACCAACAAAATTTGGCGTTTTCATTGGCTCAAAATGTAGGTTATATTCTAAGAGTGGATCTCTTTATGACTCTGGAAAGGATAATGTTGTAATATAATATCTTGTATTATTGTTTATGCTTTATTTTGTAATGATTTGTTGATTACAGGTTGTTTTAGTGCGATGGAATGAACCGTACCAGAAGCTAGCAACCTGTGATGCTCAGGGAATTATATTTGTGTGGATCAAGCATGAAGGACGTTGGTCTATAGAGCTTATCAATGACAGGAACTCTCAGGTATGACTGTTCAACTTTTCTATACTGCATGTAAACCAATTTACTTTCGCGAATACTTACTTTCGCGTTTTGCTGATCGTCTGCATATTCGCGACTACAAATTTTCGCGTTTTTAAGTTTCACACAATGTCCATTTTTAGCTCATCTGTCACAAAGTGACAGAGTGAGCTTTTGTGATCACTCTTCGTTCGTCGTGACCGTCCGTCCGTCAACAATTTGCCTGTGTAGACACTAGAGGTCACAATTTTGGCTTAATCATTATGAAACTTGGTCACAATGATCATCTCAACAAAATCTAGGTCAAGTTCGATATGAGGTCATCTGGGATCAAAAACTAGGTCACAAGGTCAAATCATAGAAAAACCTTGTGTAGTCACTACAACCTAATCTTTATGAAACTTAGTCACAATGATCATCTCAACAACATCTAGGTCAAGTTCGATATTGAGTCATCCGGGGTAAAAAACTAGGTCATAAGGTCAAATCATAGAAAAACCTTGTGTAGTCACTAGAGGTCACAATTTTGACCTAATCTTTATGAAATTTGGTCACAATGATCATCACAACAAACTCTAGGTCATGTTTGATATTGGGTCATATGGGGCCAAGAACTAGGTTAGGTCAAATCACAGGTCTTGCATGTACTGCTACAACAGGTGAGCCACCTAGAGCCCTTTGGACCCTCTTGTAATGTTTTTAGCATTTTCGCAACAACTTGAATTCGCGAAATTCTACCACTTGCGACCTCAACAAAATTAAATTGTGCGAAATAATTTCTTGGTTTACAGTAACTGTTAGGGGATGGTGTCTGTTAAGATTTTGAAACAGTCTGAGATGAGATTAGGGATATAAAATTAAGTCACAACAAATAATCCACTGATAAGTGAACACAATTTTTTTGTAATTTAGTGAATTTTTTCAAAGTCTATATTAAGAACAGAATTAAACTCTCAACAATAATAGCAGGTTGATGTCCTTTCAGTGTTGTGTGAGTGACTGAACTGAAACTCCTTTAATGTGGCCTCCGTAGCTCAATGGTAAGCGCGCTTGCCGTCTATATCACTTCAAAAACAAATTCACAGGCCATATTTACCATTATTTCATGTTTCTCACCAACATTTATTAATTTACAAAATTATTTTCAGCACATTACAAAAAAACTTACTTTTTAGGTGGCGGAAGAAAAGGCCTGGGGTGGGGGAAGAAGAGGCCGGCCCGGTTTATCCCCCGGGGGATAAACTGGGCGGGGGTTAAAATTGACCGTTACACCAGGTTCAAATCTGGGTGGGGGCACACATATATGCCTGCCATATTTCAGCTTGAAGCTGACTGGCAAATAAAAGCTATGCTCGGCATTTAAAGAAAAAGAAATTTAATAGAATGATAGTTCTGCTATAGTTAGTTATCCTGTGTAGCCAAATAAGGAAGTTAACCTATTTAATTGAAAATAACTAAACATGATAAATCTGCCATTATTACCCTTCATATGTAGCCAAATAAGGCAAACATATTTATTCCATTGAAAATTCATTCAGTGGAATTAGGATGAATTCAGACAAAACATAAGATTAATTCTGTGGCTAGAATGTTGATCAGGATGCAAGGCTCATTGTGAATAATTGTAATCATTGGTGAACAGTGTGAATACTTTCAATCTATTACCCCATCCATTACCTTCACAAATGCTCACTCCCTTGTGGCTGTAAGATCATCTGGAACAAGAATTTTATTTAGACGTTTTCTCTAAGCAGAATGCTGATAGATGTTACTGCAGGAAGTCAAGATGAGTCTCTCCAGACCTTGGCATCAGTCTCCCTTATCTAACACTAAGCTTGTGACAAAATATCTAAATATCTAATTATTGCAGGGGTAATTAACCAATTAATTTTCTTAAAACCAAATTGTTATTGATTTTGATACTTAATCCTCTTCACTCCCACTGGAGTAAAGAAATTAAACTTTTTGAAAGATAACAGAGACGGTCAGAGACCACAAGCACACGTCAGTCAATTCCCAACACAAAACTGAACAAGAAAATGACACTATACTGCTGCAAGTAAAAAAAGTCCTAAAAAATGGCATGACCTTGCTGCTGCATAAATGATTATTGATAGTTATTAACGAAAAGAAAATAAATACTGCACTATAGCTCTTCATTTCACTTTGTCCCCATGACATCTTTATTAGGGGATTAATGCGCGGCTGGGAAAATCCCCATTAACAATTACATGCGAAAGCATGTGATTGTTGTTGTTGTAGTTTTGCATTGGCTATGGCCTAATTTTTTTTTGACAGACTGGATACAGAATAATGATTATGTCATATCTTTTAACACGACGTCATCGCATGTTAAGGTGACGTCGTTGCACGGCATTAGCACACCAACTTGTGAATATGTTGAATTGCAATATAAATAGCAAATAAAAGACTAGTGTAAAACTATGTTGAGTGTAAACTATAATAAATATTTATAGGGAATATCTGTGCAACCCCTCTCCTAGATTGGAAAACACTATTTTCCAAGTATTTGTTTGCCTGGTCTCCTATGTGGTGCTGCCTGGCATCCAGAGGCTAGATCTATAGTTTCTGTGGAGCAAACAAATTACTTAGTCATTTTTTTTCCTCTGCCAGATCATACAAAATCATGATGGGAAATCCTCACTGGATGCAGTGCATTTGTTCATATTAGAATCATACCCTTCATCAGTTTCGTGTACCTTGTGATTTCCACACTCAAGAGATTGTCTAGCGAGCAATGTTTGGTTGCAGTCTTCTCAAAGTGTGGCCACACTCCATTTCATCTAATCAGTTACTGCATGAGTTATCAGTTTTGTGTACCTTGTGATTTCCAGATTCAAGAGATTATCTAGCGAGCAATGTTTGGTTGCAGTCTTCTCAAGGTGTGGCCACACTCCATTTCATCTTACATGTATCAGTTACTGGTTGCAATTTTGTGCTTGCCCATAGGTGTAGATGGGAAATCTTCTCTGGTCATCGAGGATTTGTTAGTTTGGCTAAACGACTAGATAATATTTTGTCAATCAATTAATAGTATAACTTTATTTTCAATTTTAGTTAGATTTTTTTATTTTGGGCTTTATTATGTGTGAGGGTGCAAAGGGAAATAATTTCATGAAAAAAAGAGTTGACTGATGAGTTGTCTCTTTTAATTAAACATAGTGTATGTCAGGCAATTTAGTTGATAAAAACTTGCATGGGGAGAAGTTGTGTTTGGTACACTACTATAAGGAGCAGAAGATCTAGAAAGTTCAATGGCTTATAGGTGAAATTCATGGTTCGCCAATCAAATAATATAACTAAAAACAGTAACTGTTTAACAGAACTGCATTAAATGAAAGAAAATACATTGAATTTGAACTCCATGAAAAAATCCTCATTTGTTCCAGAAACACTTATTACACGAGAACCTGATTAAATTGAACTTTAAGAGAAAAATGTGTAGGCCTACATGATTAAAATTTTTGTGTTTAGTTTATTTGCATTTCGTATTACACACTTCGAGAAGACGTATCAACTTTTTATAGAATCAGTACCAGGCTTCTAATTGCATTTAGTTCCAATGTTAGGTCACAAAAAGTTTAGAGGATCGTCTATAAAGTACTTTCAAATTAATTAATTGAAAACTGTATTAAATTGAAAAATAAGATGTTGGAACATTTTAATTTGGTCAGAATGTCACAATTACCAAGTATACTGTTAGTTTATGAGTTTTCATCCTTTGTATCTATTTTTAGCTCACCTGCCACAAAGTGGCAAGGTGAGCTTTTGTGATTGTTTTTTGTCCGTCGTCCGTCTGTCAGTCCGTTAGACTTTTCACCGTTAACACTCTAGCACTTTCAATTTTTCTTTGATCTTCATCAAACTTGGTCAGTAGTTGTACCTCAATGAAATCTTGGTCGAGTTCGAAGTTGGGGTCAAAAACTAGGTCAAACGGTCAAATAATAGAAAAACCTTATTAACTCTCTGGAGGCCACATTTTTGCTTTAATCTTCATGAAGTTTGGTCAAAATGTTTATCTTGGTGACCTTAAGGTCAAGCTTAAAGTTGGGTCATGTGGGGTCAAAAACTAGGTCAAAAGGTCAAATAATAGAATAACCTTATTAACTCTCTGGAGGCCACATTTTTGCTTTAATCTTCATGAAGTTTGGTCAAAATGTTTATCTTGGTGACCTTAAGGTCAAGCTTAAAGTTGGGTCATGTGGGGTCAAAAACTAGGTCAAAAGGTCAAATAATAGAATAACCTTATTAACTCTCTGGAGGCCACATTTTTGCTTTAATCTTCATGAAGTTTGGTCAAAATGTTTATGTTGGTGACCTTAAGGTCAAGCTTAAAGTTGGGCCATGTGGGGTCAAAAACTAGGTCATAAGGTCAAATAATAAGAAAACCTTGTTAACACTCTTGAGGCCATATTTTTGCTTTAATCTTCATCATCTTTGGTCAAAATGTTTATCTTGATGACCTTAAGTCGGGTCATGTGGCTAAAAAACTAGGTCAATATGTCAAATAATAGCAAAACCTTTTTAACACTCTGGAGACCTCAGTTTTGCTTTAACCTTCATCAAGTTTAGTCAAAATGTTTATCTTGATGACCTTAAGGTCGAGTTCAAAGTTTGGCCATGTTTAGCAGGTGAGCGCCCCAGGATCTATGATCCTCTTGTTGTCCATGCTATTTCAACCCATTGCTTATTTGAACTCAACAAGGCAATGTTTTAAATCCCAAGAAAGGGTCTCATATACTTTTTTATGCCCCCTCTATCGATAGATGGGGAGGCATAAAGTGATTCACCTGTCCGCCCGCTCGTTCGTCCGTTCGTCCGTTCGTCCGTTCGTCCGTTCGTCCTTCCTGGTTAACCCAAATTGACCGTTTCTTCTAGCATTAATATGGCTTGCTACAAAGCTTTCATACTTGCATGGATGTTGTGTATGAACACTCTCCACACGCCAGTATCACCTAACCCCATTTTGACCTTCACCTTGACCTAATTTTGGACTTAGACTTATTTATGGACATTTAGGCTTCCACAGGGGGCATAAGCGTTTATTGAACGCAGTCTTGTTCTGCAATATAAAGAATATTCCCTAAATTACGTGATGTTACAATCTGCAAGAAAACTTCAAAGCTTCCAAAGAATATCAATATTGACACGAAATATAACTTTTCCTGTGGATAATTAAACCAGTGTGTTTACCCTCACTATATAAACATCTGCTCCTAATTGCATCGGAAATGAACTCGGAAATCAGTGATGTCACAATTATGGAATTTCTAATCATAGTTCACGTTCAATTTCTTTTACAGTCTACTGGAGACATTTAGTGGAAATTTAAATCAACAACCTCATTGAAGAAGGGAATGGGGCTGAATTTCAGTCCTAGATCGGTCACTTGTGTACTGCTAGTTGTTTCATCAATTAAGTCGACAGTGAATCATTTGTGGCCAATAACTGGTTGCTAGTAATTGATTAATAAATCTTGACTAATAATATATTTTTAGCTCACCTGAGCACGAAGTGCTCAAGGTGGGCTATTGTGATCGCCCTATGTCCGTCGTCCATCGTCCGTCGTCAACAATTGGACTGTTAACACTCTAGAGGTCACAGTTTTCACTTAATCTTTATGAAACTTGGTCACAATGTTTGTCTCTATGAAATCTAGGTCAAGTTCGTAACTGGGTCATCTGGGGGTTAAAAAACCAGGTCACAAGGTCAAATCAAAGAAAAACATTGTTAACACTCCAGAGGTCACATTTTAAGCTCACCTGAGCATGAAGGGTTCTAGGTGAGCTATTGTGATCACCCTTTTGTCCGCTGTGCGCCGTCCACCGTCAACAATTGGACTGTTGACACTCTAGAGGTCATAATTTGCACTTAATCTTTATTAAACTTGGTCACAATGTTTGTCTCTATGAAATCTAGGTCAAGTTTGTAACTGGGTCATCTGGGGTCAGAAACTAGGTCACCAGGTCACATCGAAAAAAACCTTGTTAACACTCTAGAGGTCATATTTTAAACATAATCTTAATGAAACTTGGTCATAATGTATGACTCTATGAAATCTAGGGCAAGTTCGCAACTGGGTTATCTGGGGTCAAAAACTAGGTCACCAGGTCACATTGAAGAAAAACATTTTTAACACTCTAGAGGTCACAATGTTTGCCTAATATTTATTTAACTTGGTCACAATGTTTGTTCCTATGAAATCTAGGTTAAGTTCGTAACTGGGTCATCTGGGGTAAAGATATAGGTCACCAGGTCACATCAAAGAAAAACCTTGTTTATACTTTAGAGATCACAATTTTAACCTCATCTTTATCAAACCTGGCCACAAAGTGTGTCACTGTAACATCTAAATAAAATATCAAGGTCATATATCATAACAAATACTGATTCTGCCTTAACTGCTAGTCATCAGGTGAGCGTTTTAGGGCCAATCGCCCTCTTGTTGATATAATCTTTATGAAACTTGGTCACAATGTGAACCTCTATGAAATCTAGGTCAGGTTTGCAACTGGGTCACCTGGGGTCAAAAACTAAGTCACAATGTCACATTAATGAAACACCTTGTTAACACTCGAGAGGTCACATTTTTGGTTAGTAGATGTATCTCAATGAAATCTAGGTCAAGTTCGAAGTTGGGTCATGTGGGGTCAAACACTAGGTCAAAAGGTCAAATAATAGGAAAACTTTGTTAACACTCTGGAGGCCACATTTTTGCTTAAATCTTCATGTTTGGTCAAAATGTGTATCTTGATGACCTTAAGGTCAAGTTTGAAGTTGGGTTAAGTGGGGTCAAAACTAGGTCGAAAGGTCAAATAGTAGAAAAACCTTATTAACACTCTTGAGGCCACTTTTTTGTTTTTATCTTCATCAGCTTTGGTCAAAATGTTTATCGTGACAACCTTAAGGTCACTTTCGAAGTTTGACCATGTTTAGCAGGTGAGCGCCCCAGGATCTATGATCCTCTTGTTTACCTAATCTTAATGATACTTGGTCACAATGTTTGTCTCTATGAAATCTAGGTCAAGTTCGTAAATGGGTCATCTGGGGTCAAAAACTAGGTCACCAGATCGCATCAGAGAAAACCTTGTTTATACTCTAGAGGTCACATTTTTTTACCTCATCTTTATAAAACCTGGCCATAAAGTGTGTATTTGTAAAATCTACATCAAACATTAATGTCATTTCATAACAAATACTGATTCTGCCTTTACTGCTTGTCATCAGGTGAGCGCTTTAGGGCCACATGGCCCTCTTGTTTGATTAAAACAGCAGCTGAATTGATTTAGTTAAAAAATATGTTAATTTTACACTTGGACCAGGAAAGCAGTGCTTGTCAACACATACTTTCTTTTTGGCATCTTCACATAGATGACCAAGAGTGACCAAATCTGGGCCAATATCTCGGACAAGACGGGCTAAAGACAACAAGACTGGCTAAAGTTCTTTTACTGACCATTTGGACAACATAATACTTCTGTTACAAATATCGATAAGAATCCAGCAATTTAAAGTTGATAATTAATCAGTCGCTTATATAATTAATTTGAAGTGATGATCACTCATAAAATTGAAAGTGATTCCCAACACCAACTGCAAGATGATTGTGAAATTCCAGGTTATGAAACTCTCCTATTCAATCCCACAGTGATAATATCAGTATAAAGTGAATAGATGACCTGTCAATGATTATCATTGCAACATTCTATAACACTGAAACTATTTCTCGAAATTAAAATTAAAATGTTTACTTTTATCAAATTGAGCTTCGCATAAAATGATAAAAATCAATATTCTTGACTTGATGTTGAAATTAGATTTATCTTTGCACAATCTGTGCTAGGCAATATCTGCTGGATTCTTTTTTCCTGATGAGTAGCTCAGATAGTGTGAACCTGCTCAAGGTTATCATGTGTTTGATTTATTTTTAAAAAAAAACCTGTCGGTGATTTAAATTTCCACTAGAAAATAATTTATGAGTTTTGTGAAATACAATTTTTTTGTATCCAATTTTTTTGAGACTCCGGACGCTGATGTCAAAAGTTGAAGAAAATTGACTTTTTCTGTATTTGAAATTAGAAAATATTCGTGACTACTGAAAAAAACTGTGTTGTTAATTGTGATGTTCTCCAATATCACTGTCACTTGCAAATCCCCTAGCCCCACCTCATCCCTGACCCCTTGTGATAGCTTAATTTGTCTTCTGTTAGTAATATGCTAGTTAACCCTTGCACAATTATACCACAAATCATGCCCCCCCTGTCCTTTAATGTCAGTCAACAATTATTTTCCCATAATTTGTATGGAGGGGAGACAATCCAGTGTCAAATTTTTTGAAATTCAATAAAAAGCACATGAGATTTGTATCCATTCTAGCTCATCTTTTAATTATAATTGTCAGAATAGAACTACTTAAGTTTGTAGGGAATGAAGGGTTGTGTCCAATGTTTACATATAGGTAAATTTTCAACTCTGGTAGCTGAACAGGGGGATTTACTGTACAGACTCTATGGTTAAAGTACATAAACATGCATAACCTAGAAATATAACTATTGTAGTATTGCTTTGTTTTGATCGTAATTCTGCCCACAAACACAGCTTGAAGGAGAGTATTGTCTGACCAGATTAAACTGAGACTCTGATCAAAGTCTGTATACGCCCGGCTGCACTCGGCTGATTTCGATGGATATATTTATTTACCACATGAGCAGTAATCTCTGCATTTATAACAAAATTTGAAAGAAAAATCAAGCATGAATATTAGCGCTGTGGAAACGTTTGCGCCTTAGACGCCAGTGGTCGCAGGTTCAAAACTTACTGTAACCTTTTGACATTAATATTTTTACTTCAACATTCTATCCTTGAATCAAGGGGCTTATGTTTTTTCCCGTACGGTCTTATATTATTTAGTCTTTAATTTCAGTTTTTGTAATATTTCCAATTGCATATTTCTTTATTTCAAGTACATGAACAATGTTTTAAAGACTTGGCTATTATAGATTTAATGTCTGCCTGAATTGTGTAATGGATATGTGAACATAGGGATGATTATAATTGACAAATAGCATACTCAGTCTTGCATATAAAGAAAAAAAAGTCTAATAAAAAATATTGAATTGCCTCGAACCCGTTACCTTGTGGTCTACAAACAGCATGCTTACCCACTGAGCCATCACATATTGTTATCTAGTGGCAACTCAATAAAGCTACAAATTTGAAATTATATGTTTTTATAATTTCGGAAATTTCCGGACTTTAACGAATTATGCAAGGAGTCTCAGTTTAATCTGGTCAGACAATAACACTCAGTTGGTTGTTATCGGTTGATTGGTTGATTGCTCTGTGGGTCTGTTAGTATTTTGTGCAGTGAAGTCATCAAACCTTTGGGAATATTTTCATAAAACATCATTCAGTTGATCAATATGATACCTACGTATATAATTCTGTGTGACATTATTTTGCCTTTGAAATTCAAGATGGCTGACTGGCTGCCACTTTGGATTGTATTTTGTGGAGTGAACTTCTTCTTTTGCTTTTGTCCAATTTTTATGAAACCGCATACAGTTGATCAGTATGATGACTAACTAGTGTGTGACATAATTTTTACTGTCATCATAATCAAGATGGCCACCTGGCAGGGACATCTCGTATTTATCCAATCTGTGTACAGCGACTGATTTCCATGAAGTGTTTTGTTTAGATTCCTTTAGTCTAAATAATATTTCTGTGTCAAGCAGGGGTATAGTAATGTTTTCATGCAGCCAGTTCACCTTTAAAAGTAAACAGTTGATTTAAGGGGTTCTTTCTATATAATTATGTAAAATGAAGTCTTAGAGAATTAATAAAAGTAATCGGCATGGGTTCTCTAATAGCTATCGAATTTTGCCGCCTTTTGGCTCATTTCTACACCACTGGGTACTGCATTTTTATCAAAGCACTTATGGAAAACTTAAACTTACGTCCAAATTTAAATTCTTAATTATTCTTAAAAACCTACATATTGGTAACAGGTATTGTTTGTACGAGTTCATTGACTGAATATTGATTAGTATTAAACAAGCCTTTGTCACAATTGGTAGCTGTTAAAGAGCAATAAAGAATTTAAATTTGAACGTAAGTTTACGATTGTCGTAAGTGCTTTGATAAAACTGTACCCAGGTCAAAGCAGTTCTGCAGGTCTACTTTCATTATTCCTGTGATAGCTCTAGTTTTGATTTACCACAGAACAAGGAAATTGCTAGATCAGAATTATTGGGACCAACTAGTGTCTAATTGCTTACATAATAAACACTAGTGTTAATATCCTCGTATCTTATAAACATTACTTCATGGCCTCCTATCAGATATCGTGGTGTCACTCGTAAATATGTTAGAATCATCTCTTAAACAAGTAGGATATGTCAGAAATATTAATAAATAACAACATTGAGTGTATGATATTACAGAAATGAAATATAAAATTACAGAAAAAACAACTGTGTACTTTGGTGTAAGAAATACCTTATAGTCAGCAAAATTGTTAATGGTTTAACCGAACATAGCTTTGTGTATGGTTAAATCTTGACTGCCACTATTCCTGAAATTAGTACAAATACTGATTAGTAAATCCAATCTGTAAAATGATAGATGTTTGTGGGCACAAAATTTTGTGGAATTTGGTAAAATTGCAATTTGATAAGGGAAGAAAAGTATTGGTTTCTTGTGGGTCTGTCTATACATACCCTATGTTTAATTAAAGGAGGCAACTCTTCAGTCTATTCTTTTTTCATGAAATTAATTCCCTTTGGACCCTCAAACATAGATAATCAAGCCCAAAATAAAACCTAGCTAAAATTGAAAACGACATTATGATAATTGATTGAAAAAATATTATATTATCTAGTCAGGTATCCAGACTATGGGTATGGAAGTTGGTTGTTGAGCTCATCCACTAATCAATGAGAATTAATTAACCACAAATACTAACAGACTTTACAATACTAGTAATATATTATTTTATCACATGGCTTTCCTTGTATCTAGGTTAGTATAACGAGTATGTATATTTTTATACTAAACTAGTATAGTATAACGTTAACATGACGTCACTTTCTCTTCTAATAGACGTCAAAGACGTTATTTTTGGTGTTGTTTATATAATGGAGTCTGTTTTTCAGCGTACTTTCGTGTGTTTGGTGTCCTAATTATGATAAAAAGAATCCAACACTTGTTGTCAATTGATACAAACTTATATTAAACTTGATCAGGAAATATCAATAAGCTTGCCAAAGGCTCTCTTAATAAAATTTCCATAACTCGTTTAATATAAGTTTATATCAATTGACAACTTGTGATAGATCTTCTCTAATAGGTATAATTTGTTGTACTGTCATTGATTGTAAAAATAAGTAAGTTTTGCTTCAGTTTGCAGGATTTCGTCCTCGTTAAAAAAAATTGAAATGTGAATCAAAAGGTGATGTTATTGACATTTGCTTTTACAATCAATGTTTTTTTACGGATTATATTTCAGGCACTCTGATGGCATACTTGCTTGATGTTTATTCAAGCCTTTGGCCAATTTCAATTAATACTTAATTTAGAAAAAATATGAGGTTATATCGCTTGGGGATTCTGCACTCAAAATAGCAAAACAATAATTGTACTCTCGGTGTTGATTGTGATATCTAAAAGTGTCGCATTGAAAGTCATGTGTTTTAAATTGTTGTGTATTGCCTAAGAGTGTCATGCCTGAGTTTACAGAGCCTCCGATTGATCATGTATTCTGAGCAGTTGAAAAATTGACCAATAATAAGGTGAAATTTTAAATTAAAATTCCCAACTCAGTTTCAGTGATATTATCTAGTATTATTTACATATTTATATTTGTTATTGCAGGTTACAGATTTTGCGTGGTCACATGACGGTCGAATGGCGCTGATATGCTACTGTGATGGTTTTGTTTTGGTTGGGTCAGTAGCTGGTCAACGTTATTGGTCTTCAATGCTTAACCTTGACAGTACGGCCATCACATGTGGAGTCTGGACGCCAGATGATCAGAAGGTTTGTAGATATGCTTTTATTATCGTTCTCTGCTGGAACCCTCTTTTTTTAAGCACGGGGCTGACGTAATTTGATATATATATTTTGAATATTTTTGGAATATTTCTTCTGTGACAAACACCCCATGGGAAGCATCACATGTCGCTGATGGCTCTTGTTCGTTGAAATGGAGCAAATATGAATTCTCACAAATTGTACAGATTGATCAAATTTTGTGAATTTAAGCACTTCTAAAAAATGTGCTGACGGTGAGCTTTTAGGATTTTTGTACATTCCTCCTCTAGGGGTCACTGTCACAATTTTGATTTAATCTTCATAAAACTTGATCACAGTATTTATGTGTATAGTATCTCTGTCAATGTTAATACTTCATCAATAAAACTTGGTTATTTAGGTCTAAGTGATGATTTCCTAGAGGTTACAGTTTTCGCTTGCTGAAAATTTGTCAAAAGTGTTTTTCTTAATAAAATTAAGGCCAAGTGAGGATATTAGGTCATCCTTCGGGTCACCTAGGTATAGCAAAGAAAGCCATAGTTAAAAGTAAATCCACTTGAGGTCATTTACTGCAGCTGTTAAATGGCTCACATTTTCTCTTATAGCTGTAATGTGTTGTGTTCCATTTTCTCTGGTTACTGGAGTTATTTATGTTTCTCAAATACATGTATATAATGCCTGTCTTCAGACTACTGTATAAATGCATATTTCTGCAAGGTGACAAAATTAGCAAATTTTGAATTTTATATAAGCATGATGAACTATTAGGCTAATTATTGTCTTATTTCTTTGTAGCCTTCTTTGTATATATGTATATTTGTATATATTTGCACAGGCACCCGTCATGTTATGCCCCCCCCCCCCCTGTAGACCCCATTACTACCCAGGTACCCCCTACCAACCCAAACTCTACAACCCCAGTACATATTATATTGTTTCTATACATATCACAGTAACACTTATATATTTTCTACAAAATATATAAGTGTTACTGTGATATGTATAGAAACAATATAATATGTACTGGGGTTGTAGAATTTGGGTTGATAGGGGGTACCTTGGTAGTAGTGGGGTCTACAGGGGGGGGGGGCATAACATGACGGGTGCCTGTGTATATTTGTATATGAGCCAGTCTCCAGGAAAACCAGCTATAATGACATTATGTAATTACTATATGTAACAAGATTTTGATAAAGCTCTAAATTAAGGAAAAATACATATCTATTGATTCTTTTTTAAGTAATTGACCTATGTATATTTGTATATGAGCCAGTCTCCAGGAAAACCAGCTATAATGACATTATGTAATTACTATATGTAACAAGATTTTGATAAAGCTCTAAAGTAAGGAAAAATACATATCTATTGATTCTTTTTTAAGTAATTGACCTATATAGTACTATACCTTAGCTTTAAATTTCCCTATGAATAATGTCGAAAACACATACTTCGTTGCTATGGTGACCAATTTCAGAAAAGTACTCCGATTGAGAAAAACGAGGATGTAGTTCTTTAAAACAGAAGTAGCCTTTCTCTGAATGCAAACAATTCGATTTTGATAGATATTTTGAAAAGTGAAACATAATTATAGAATTTGGTACTATTTTGAACAGTTAATGTCAAGAATTGATCAAATGGTGTAATAATGAAATACTTATTTCAGTTACGTCGAATAACGTTTGAATGACGTTTGCGACGTCACACATAAAGCTCCGAATAGGGAATCTACAAAAAAAGCTGTAACTTCCTTAAAACTCAAGTTATTAACATAATTTCTTTTGCAATTTGCTTATTCAACATTATCCTGTAATACTACGGAAAATCTTAAAGTCATTTTTTTGGTCAAAATAGCAGGTTTTCCTGGAGACTGGCTCATATATATTCATATACTTTGCAAATCTAAATAGATCTAGAAACCAATAACATTCCCTGTTTTTATTTCACTGTTCATAGTTTTATACGCATTTCAGAAAATCTTTTCCCTTCTGCCTAC
Organism: Spisula solida; assembly: GCA_947247005.1. Lineage (NCBI taxonomy): Eukaryota > Metazoa > Mollusca > Bivalvia > Venerida > Mactridae > Spisula > Spisula solida. The sequence continues at coordinate 18,384,689 of OX365946.1, forward strand.
TGTCTGTTTGTTTATGCTATCGTCTTGCTATATAATAAGCATATGTATGTATTTTTTTGCTATTGTTTATGCCAAAAATTACACCAGAGGAAAAACATTAATATTAGTGAATTTTGTAAATTCACGAAAATTCGCCACTATTTCGACATCGCTAACTTTCCCACTTGTACAGTACTTGTATATAATGCTGATCAATGAAAATGGAACATATTTTAGGATTGTTAGCAAACTTATTTAGAATATATATCACCAGAGTATATTGGTCAATTACCATAAAGCAGGAGGATAGTCAATATTCTCTCCTGTTTATGAGAGTTTTGTAGCCAATTTATATTCAACTTGTCTTGGATAAAATGATACTAAGACATTCTCGCAGTAAAACAAGCTACATAACACACCCCGCAAAATATTCTTCATTTTAATAGCTTTTTATGCCCCCCCCTCCATTAAAGATGTACTGGCAGGGTATATTACTCTACACTTTTCAGTCAGTTTTTCTGTCCTGTTGATTGGTATAAAAAGAGTCAATTTTTCTGTCCTGTTGATTGGTATAAAAAGAGTCAGTTTTTCTGTCCTGTTGATTGGTATAAAAAGAGTCAGTTTTTCTGTCCTGTTGATTGGTATAAAAAGAGTCAGTTTTCTGTCCTGTTGATTGGTATAAAAAGAGTCAGTTTTTCTGTCCTGTTGATTGGTATAAAAAGAGTCAGTTTTTCTGTGTCCTGTTGATTGGTATAAAAAGAGTCAGTATTTCTGTCCTGTTGATTGGTATAAAAAGAGTCAATTTTTCTGTCCTGTTGATTGGATTAATAGAGTCAATTTTTCTGTCCTGTTGATTGGTATAAAAAGAGTCAGTTTTTCTGTCCTGTTGATTGGTATAAAATGAGTCAGTTTTTAGCTCACCTGTCACAAAGTGACAGAGTGAGCTTTTGTGATCACTCTTCGTCCGTCGTCCGTCGTCCGTCCGTCGTCCGTCCGTCAACAATTGGCTTGTGTAGACACTAGAGGTCACAATTTTAGCCTAATCTTTATGAAACTTGGTCACAATGATCATCCCAACAAAATCTAGGCCAAGTTCGATATTGGGTCATCCGGGGTCAAAAACTAGGTCACTAGGTCAAATCATAGAAAAACCTTGTGTAGTCACTAGAGGTCACAATTTTGACTTAATCTTTATGAAACTTGGTCACAATGATCATCTCAACAAAATCTAGGTCAAGTTCGATATTGGGTCATCTGGGGTCAAAAACTAGGGCACTAGGTCAAATCATAGAAAAACCCTGTGTAGTCACTAGAGGTCACAATTTTGACTTAATATTTATGAAACTTGGTCACAATGATCATCTCGACAAACTCTAGGTCAAGTTCGATATTGGGTCATCCGGGGTCAAAAACTAGGTCACAAGGTCAAATCATAGAAAAACCTTGTGTAGTCACTAGAGGTCACAATTTTGACTTAATCTTTATGAAACTTGGTCACAAAGATCATCTCGACAAAATCTAGGTCAAGTTCGATATTGGGTCATCCGGGGTTAAAAACTAGGTCACAAGGTCAAATCATAGAAAAACCTTGTGTAGTCACTAGAGGTCACAATTTTGACTTAATCTTTATGAAACTTGGTCACAATGATCATCTCAACAAAATCTAGGTCAAGTTCGATATTGGGTCATCTGGGGTCAAAAACTAGGTCACTAGGTCAAATCATAGAAAAACCCTGTGTAGTCACTAGAGGTCACAATTTTGACTTAATATTTATGAAACTTGGTCACAATGATCATCTCGACAAACTCTAGGTCAAGTTCGATATTGGGTCATCTGGGGTCAAAAACTAGGTCACAAGGTCAAATCATAGAAAAACCTTGTGTAGTCACTAGAGGTCACAATTTTGACTTAATCTTTATGAAACTTGGTCACAAAGATCATCTCGACAAAATCTAGGTCAAGTTCGATATTGGGTCATCAGGGGTTAAAAACTAGGTCACAAGGTCAAATCATAGAAAAACCTTGTGTAGTCACTAGAGGTCACAATTTTGACTTAATCTTTATGAAACTTTGTCACAATGATCATCTCAACAAAATCTAGGTCAAGTTCGATATTGGGTCATTAGGGTTTAAAAACTAGGTCACAAGGTCAAATCATAGAAAAACCTTGTGTAGTCACTAGAGGTCACAATTTTGGTCTAATCTTTATGAAACTTGGTCACAATGATCATCTCAACAAAATCTAGGCCAAGTTTGATATGGGGTCATCTGGGGTCAAAAACTAGGTCACTAGGTCAAATAATAGAAAAACTTTGTGTAGTCACTAGAGGTCACAATATTGGCCTAATCTGTATGAAACTTGGTCACAATGATCATCTTAACAATATCTAGGTCAAGTTTGATATTGGGTCATCTTGGGTCAAAAACTAGGTCACATGGTTAAATCATAGAAAAACCTTGTGTAGTCACTAGAGGTCACAATGTCGACCTTATCTTTATGAAACTTGGTCACAATGATCATCTCAACAAAATCTAGGCCAAGTTTGATATTGGTTTATCTGGGGTCAAAAACTAGGTCATTAAGTCAAATCATATAAAAACCTTGTGTAGTCACTAGAGGTCAAAATATTGGCCTTATCTGTATGAAACTTGGTCACAATGATCATCTCTACAAAATCTAGGTCAAGTTCGACAGGTGAGCGACCTAGGGCCCTTTGGGCCCTCTTGTTCTGTGTCCTGTTGATTGGTATAAAAAGAGTCAGTTTTTCTGTCCTGTTGATTGGTATAAAATGAGTCAGTTTTTCTGTATCCTGTTGATTGGTATAAAAAGAGTCCATTTTTCTGTCCTGTTGATTGGTATAAAAAGAGTCCATTTTTCTGTCCTGTTGATTGGTATAAAATGAGTCAGTTTTTCTGTGTCATGTTGATTGGTATAAAAAGAGTCAGTTTTTCTGTCCTGTTGATTGGTATAAAAAGAGTCCATTTTTCTGTCCTGTTGATTGGTATAAAAAGAGTCCATTTTTCTGTCCTGTGGATTGGTATAAAATGAGTCAGTTTTTCTGTGCCCTGTTGATTGCTATAAAAAGGCATAACGTTTCTGATTAGTAACCCAAGATCTGCGTTAGGCTTTGGATCCTAGAACTTAAAAAACAAGGAGGTTAGTCATTATTGGTTGATGACCTCTAGTGATATTTTCAGTGAGTTTAGGTCAAAGTTCAAGGTCATAGTGATATTCAGCAGCAGTGTGGTTTCAGATCAATAACTCGATCCTCAAACTTCACAGGGATATTAGTCATCATCAGTAGATGACCCCTATAAATTTTGATGCCCAGAGGTTTTTCGCTGTTGCCCAACAATTTTCACTTAAATACTTCAGGTGATTCACCTCAGTTACTAATAGCCAGTTTTCCTGAGGTAGTATTCAATATTAATCTTTTTTAATTGGAGAATAAGGATAGCCAATCATATTGCCTGTTATTGGCCAAGAGGTTAATATGGTGTGATCTGATTGGTTGTCCTTATCCTTAAGTCAAGTAAGATAAATATTGAATACCACCCCAGTGCAATGTTGTCAAATTTTCATGGAAGGGTATGACATGTTGTAACCTGGATTGAAACTTGATTTCCAGGTTACAGCACACTATCCACTGGACCAGGGAATACCACCCAGGGCTGTGGCTTGCTGTTAAAGACAGGTTACTGTAACTGTGTTACATATCAACATGTAATCATTTCCTGTCATTAAAGATAGACATTAGATTGTTGTCAATATTCCGCCATTCCATCATTATCCTACGGGTGTTTATACGACTTGGCACCTGATCTCAACTTGAGCTGTATTCCTTCTTCGATCTTGTCTGCAGTGCTGTCTCAGCCAGATATAAGTGGCTTCGTAAACAATTACTCAATATTTGCTGTACTTGAAAACATTTCCGAGTGTTCTCCAGATTAGAATTTATTGTACTTTATCACATGATATCATTCAAGGACATTGACTGCAAATTTGGTGGAAAAGTTCGCAGGAATAAAATAAGACTTTTAGAAATATTTGTGCAAGTTTTGAAAAAAATGAGATAAATTTTTCTATCATTTAAAAGCAGATTATGTTAACTACTCATTTGTCTAGTGGTAATTTCTAGAATAATATATTGTTAGCAAAAAATGTTTTTTTTGCTTAAATTTGTATTTTATATGACGTAATAATTCAAGCATGTTTATTAAATGTTTGTCTTGAAGGGCATACTGCATAAAATGGATGCAAATCTAAGGTTTTCTTCTGCTTCATTAAATGAGCCATGATGTTCTCAATAACCTGAGAGTAAAACAATAATCTGTCAGGGAAGACAACAGAAACAGCAGAGTATGAAAAGCACAATAAGGAAGACATATAAAAGTTCACGCACACAGTCCACAAGCATGTGGGATGGCAGGATGACAGGATGACAGGATGGCAGGATGGCAGGATGGCAGGATGGCAGGATGGCCGAGTGGTTAAAGCTCTCGACTACCTATCCGAAGGTCTCTGGTTTGAATATCGATTTCTACCACAAAATCAATGAAAATTTTACCACCACAACAATTTTTTGAAATTATCTTACAGTATTCCTATATTATATGCTTTTAGGTGATGTTTGGTACGACAGACGGACAGATCATCGTGATGTCAGCTACGGGTGCCATGGTTACACAGATCACAATATTAGAAGGCATGGAGATTACATCATTACTTTGGTCATGTGAGAAGTTCAACATGGAAGAAGGAGAAGGGAATCAGGATGGGACGGGAAACAAGGATTCCAGTGAACCACCTGAATCTGGTAAAATTGCTAAATATGTAACTGTAAAATATTTCATTTTTAGCTCGACTTGTACATGATTACATAGGTTGAGGTACTTAGGTGAGCGATCTAGGGCCATCATGGCCCTTTTGTTTATCAGAGTCATTTTCTCAAAGACTTATAATCAAAAGGTATTCACTTGAAACTCAACATAGTTATTCACCATACTGACAAGGCTTGTTACCATGTGACCTATATTTATGAGTTTTCTTCCCTTGTCACTCTACAAATTTCACTCACAGATGAGCAAGAGTACCATCAAGTATGAGAAAGTCGAGCGTCCAGCACTCGTAGGCAGTGCTCTTGTTATAGCTGAGCTCTTGGGATCACACATACATACCTATGCATTTACAAAAACAATTTTCTTCTTTGCATGCCTTAATTCTTACTCTCTGTATGGAGAATAGAGCTATAAATGAGCTCCCTCACCTAGAGTACAGTAAATGTTAAGTGGATCGATGGATGTTAACATTGTTGCTTGAGTGAATATATTGAATAATGTAAATGATTTTAGTCTACTTTTGATTGTTCATGTGTGAATATTTAATTTATGTGTATTATGATTTACTTTATAAAGGTGTACCTATTATTGATGTACGCAATATTTACAGAAAACTTAGAGTTATGCTAGCGAAAATGGTTTGATAAAACAGTACCCAGTTGAACATGAAAAAGTGAAATATTTTTTAAACAACTGCAAGTCGTTTGAAGATCGCTCATATAATAATATTTTTATTGAAACACGCTTGAAAATATTTTTTTTCATCACAAATTATGTCAAAATATTTTATGTTAGGTAATACTATTTAACCTGCCCTGCGTCAATGAACTCAGATGTCATGTATCCTGAGTTCCGTCAGAGCATTACATGAGGTTTCAGTTCCGTCAAGAGCTATATGAAAACTGTACAATTCTCTGACGGGACTGAACAGGGGTGTATGAGGATATATACGATGTACATGCAGTTTTACGTCATGTTTGACCATTTCAGGTAAAGTGATGATATCTGACTATTTCAGGTAAAGTGATGATATCTGACTATTTCAGGTCAAGTGATGATATCTGACTATTTCAGGTCAAGTGATGATATCTGACTATTTCAGGTAAAGTGATGATATCTGACTATTTCAGGTAAAGTGATGATATCTGACTATTTCAGGTAAAGTGATGATATCTGATTATTTCAGGTCAAGTGATGATATCTGATTATTTCAGGTAAAGTGATGATATCTGACTATTTCAGGTAAAGTGATGATATCTGACTATTTCAGGTAAAGTGATGATATCTGACTATTTCAGGTAAAGTGATGATATCTGACCGATTCAGATAAAGTGATGATATTTGACTATTTCAGGTAAAGTGATGATATCTGATTATTTCAGGTAAAGTGATGATATCTGATTATTTCAGGTAAAGTGATGATATCTGACTATTTCAAGTAGTGATGATATCTGACTATTTCAGGTAAAGTGATGATATCTGATTATTTCAGGTAAAGTGATGATATCTGACTATTTCAGGTAGTGATGATATCTGACTATTTCAGGTAAAGTGATGATATTGATGATATCTGACTATTTCAGGTAAAGTGATGATATCTGACTATTTCAGGTAAAGTGATGATATCTGACTATTTCAGGTAAAGTGATGATATCTGATGACTCATCATCTCTGGGTGACAAGACGTATGTTCTAGCTGTGAGTTTTAAATGTGGTGCTATATACCTGATGGAAAACTATGATGATCAGTGTCCAAAGATTGTACACAGTATGTTGACAGGTTAGTAGCATGTGTTTAGTTCTTAGCCAATCAGACAATTCATTATAAAACCTAGTTTTGAATACAGCCAATTAGATGAGCCTATACAAAAAGTTGTTTTGTATACAGCCAATCAGATAAGCCAATATCAAAACTAGTTTTGTATACAGTCAATCAGATGAGCTAACTAGGGTTAGATATACATGGAACTGATAAGAAAACTTGAATTTGAAACAGCCAATGAAATGAGCTGATATTAAAACTAGGTGTGTACTCAGCCAATTGAATGAGCTGATAAGAAAACTAGGTGTGTACTCGGCCAATCAGATGAGCTGATAGGAAAACTAGGTGTGTACTCGGCCAATCAGATGAGCTGATAGGAAAATAGGTGTGTACTCGGCCAATCAGATGAGCTGATAGGAAAACTAGGTGTGTACTCGGCCAATCAGATGAGCTGATAGGAAAACTAAATGACTTGTGTATTCGTCCAATCATATTAACTGGCTTGGTGGTCTTTGCTGACAATTATTTTTACTGTTGATCTTTAACACAAGGTTTTAGTGTATTTTCATTGGAATTTTGGAATGAAAAGACTAAAGCTCACATTATTTTTAATGAGGGTTATTTTATAATAACCTAGGGAATAATATTCAACATTTTATGACCAGAATATGGCTGTTGTGTTTGTAATAAATAATTTCCTGGCATGACTTGCTACTCTTAGAACATCAATTGAAAGCCATTTGAATTTATCATAATGTGACATTATCTCTACTATTCAAACGCTGCTATGCAAACACATTATATCATAAATCACATGATCTGTAACTGGCAGCCATATTATTCTGGTTGCTATGGATCATTTACTCCTTTGTGTTGCAATATTGATCTAAGTTACATTCAGTTAGTAACTATTCTAGTTGTTAGGGTCCGGGGTACTGTTTTATCAAAGCACTTACGAAAATCTTAAACTTATGCTCAAATTGTAATTCCTTATAATGATTTTACAACTACAAATATGGGACAGATATTGTTTGTAAGAGTCATTAAGTAAATCATTGTAAATATAACATGTCCCTTCACATGGTTACCAACTTTCACAGATTGTCCGTGAAAGTCCCGGAATCGAGTGTCAAACCCGCAAGCCCCGGACATTCATGAAATACCCGGGCTGGCATAAGTCTGCATTTGTAAATTGTTTATCATGTTAAATCATTCAGAAAACAGCCGATGTCCAGCTGTTTCCAAATATACAAGGCATGTGTTAATGATCCGTATCAGTAATTGATACCAATCAAGCGCAGCAGGTCATTTCAACATCAGGCAATGGCGTGGTAATTTATTATAAGTTTGGCTATTTACTGCTATCAAGCGAAGGAATAAGGTCATCAATTGGTCATGCCAGCATGTTTCTTTACGAGTGTGACATTAACTGAAGCAATATTTCATGTCTTATCATTAATTTCAGGTAAAACAGATTGCAAATTTCGCGCAAATCGGCAACCAATTTTTTTTAGGAATGGTTTAAGTCCGTATCCGGACCGAAAATATGTTCATGAGTCTAATAGGGTTTACCTGCCTTTGCTCATCTAAAATCTCACGGATGAAAGTTGAAATTTCACGGACAATAATCGTAAATCTCCCTGATGGCTCATGAAACAAGCTGGAAAGCATGCCCTTCACCACAATTTGTAGCAGTTAGAGAATTAAAAAGAATTCAAATTTGGACATAACTTTACGATTTCTGTAAGAGCTTTGATAAAACAGTACCCTGGGGAGGTGCTTGTAGACCTCCCTAAGAAAAAAGAGTACTCTTCCATGAAGTTGCTGGTTCTTTGAGGAACTATTAGTTAGTACTGGTTAGGATACAGTCCAGAAAACTGGTTAGGTGAATCAGCGGCCCTATGTAACTGACTAATTGTTGAGAAACAGCGTTTAAACCTGACGAAACAAACAAACATATTTCAGGGTGCACTGACCTGCGTTAGTAAATCAGTACCACTTTGACACAGTGTATGTTAGTCAATCAATACTACAATGGTATGTACTGACCTCTGCTAGTAAATAATGTACCACAAATTCTTCCTCTGTGACACAGTACCACAAAGTGTACATAAGTCTACACCTTTAGGCCCACTGAGCTCCGCTAGTTAAGTCTCTATTCCTATAACTTCGTGCATTCCTGTAAGATCTTGCATTTTAGTAAAATGTCCATTGCTTTGCTAAAAATATAATCTCTGCACACAAATTCAAAAACAGGTTTCCTTATGTTCACCGCACGTTTTGTCCGAACTCCGATTTTACTGTTTACATATTCACCGCTTCCGGTCACGAAATCTGGTGATATTTATTTTCCTCAAAAATTGCATTAGATACGATATATAATTAAGGGCTGAAAATGCTGCTAACTTACTCACGAAATATCGAACTTTATGTTACCAAATTTTTTATTGGCAAAATCCGTCCTGTGTGCTCCTATTGACATCATCAGTTTATGTGCACAAACTTACAGGTCACAAATGTTTATATCAAGACTGCAGACTGCAATTTTAACATTTTCAGTGCATAAACGATGCTAAAAACTGTTATGAGACACATGATTACTCTGAGATAACGAAGTGAGTCGAGCGGGAATCGTTCATATGCGCGAAATATCAACCAATCTTAAGAAAATCTAATAAAAAAGACACATGTTTCGGTTATTTCCCATCGCAAAGTTTGCATACAATTAATTAAAGTCCGTTTCGGGTATTTACGTATCTGGACCAGACGGTGATAATCCACATCGTAGTTGTAGGTTATTGTAAAGAAAGTAAAACAAATGCATTTTCGTAATTCTTCGCCGAGATGTAATAAAAAATCCCTCCAAAATCGTCAAAAAATATTCGCGGGATAAAGGTCGCGAAAACTAATTACATGTTGTTGTTGTCGTTATTGGATACAATAAAACCCGTAATTTTCCGTCTAAATCTCTTTTATGTTGTGACGATTTACAGGGTTTATTTAACAAAAAAAGGTGATTAAGATTAAAGATGTTTGATATTTAATCATAATATGATTAATTGAAATGAAAATAGCCTTTTCTTTTAACAAAAGTACTATATGGTATGCTCATGCAACCCATTAAAAAAAAGGTAAAATATCAAAAAATGCCTATTTGAAATCAGTTGTTATCTGTGTTTATATCTAATTATTCATTTTTGAATTAGTTACCCCTGAATTAAGTAGACCTAGAATTAAACAAATTGAAAAACATGTATTATCCACAGACAGATATATTTTCATTTTGATCGGGCTGACAAATGTTCATTCGGACTGACAAACGATAGCAGGTTTGTATCGTCTTTCGTTACTTTGTACCCAATATTTCGTATCAAACCGAGCGCTTTCTTGTGCAACGAACCGCTTCGATAGGTTGCATAGACGTAGGGAAGCGCTCGGTAGCGCCTTTTGGAAACGGCTTGCTCCAGATTCGTAACTTCGTAACCAAACAATTTTTTGTGAAGTTATGCATCACCAAAAAATCCAGTACTAGATAAGCATGTTACAAATAATGTAGGACAACTGACATAGTCCGCTAAAAATTTGCTGTGCATTAGTTCATATTAGATATTGTTTATCACATGGTTGGTTCCAGTGTATTTGTTTTTGTGCAGACAATTTCATAATTATATAAGATGCACAAACTTGTAGGTGTAGAGGCTATCTACCTGGTAATGTTCTAGATTGAAACCAGCACATTAAAACACTACACAAATCAACTTTCATTGAATGTATGCTACAGATTGTTGTGTCATTGTATAGAAGAGACGAGGTGTTTAAATTTCAATTGGTTGTCAACGAGAACATTAAAATGTTGAGATATCTCCCGTAATTGACGTGTTATTCTCATTATATCGATTTCAAGTGGTTGAAAATTGAATTATATACTGTGATAATTTCATTTGAGTTGTTCACAGTGATGCTCAATCATCTCGAGAATTCAATTTCCTCCCCAGAGAGAGTGAGAGAGAAAGAGAAGGAAAAAGTTTTTGCCAATTTAAGTTGTGCTTCTTCAGGTATGCATCGAAATATTTTTGTTAAAAATTGAAAACAAAACCTGAGTGGTGTTTTGTTTGTTAGTAAGTATGTGTATGCGGTGTTATATGTATGATTGAGATTTCGAGTGATTATACCATTGCATGTTATCATCAAGTTGTTTTTTTGTTAGAAATATTGTCACACTATGTATTGAATAAAACTTCAAAATGTTAGAAATATTGTCATACTGTACGTTGAATAAAACTTTGAAATGTTAGCTTTTCATGGATATATGACAACGTCATACGAGATAAAGCATTTCCTCGTGGCATTCTAAAATTGCACAAGCATATAGCGGAAGTGTTTTATTCCTCTTGTAATAGGATTCTGCGAGCATGTTGGGATGAAATTATTTCTGTTCACGACATGCTATGGGGAATATGGTAAACACAATGTGCATCAGATGTTTCGTCTTTTATTGTTGTTACAAGTTGTTCTAAACAGGCAAACCTGTTTTATTGTACGGAAATGTGCAACAACAATTTTTAACAGCTTTGATAGTCTAGTGGTAGAGCATACGCTTGGAGTGTGAGAGGTCTCAGGTACAATCCTGGGCCATGCTAGTCTAGTGGTAGAGCACACGCTTGGAGTGTGAGAGGTCTCAGGTACAATCCTGGGCCATGCTAGTCTAGTGGTAGAGCATACACTTGGAGTGTGAGAGGTCTCAGGTACAATCCTGGGCCATGATAGTCTAGTGGTAGAGCATACACTTGGAGTGTGAGAGGTCTCAGGTACAATCCTGGGCCATGCTAGTCTAGTGGTAGAGCATACGCTTGGAGTGTGAGAGGTCTCAGGTACAATCCTGGGTCATGATAGTCTAGTGGTAGAGCATACGCTTGGAGTGTGAGAGGTCTCAGGTACAATCCTGGGTCATGCTAGTCTAGTGGTAGAGCATACGCTTCAAGTGTGAGAGGTCTCAGGTATTGATAGTCTAGTGGTAGAGCATACGCTTGGAGTGTGAGAGGTCTCAGGTATTGATAGTCTAGTGGTAGAGCATACGCTTGGAGTGTGAGAGGTCTCAGGTATTGATAGTCTAGTGGTAGAGCATACGCTTGGAGTGTGAGAGGTCTCAGGTACAATCCTGGGTCATGCTAGTCTAGTGGTAGAGCATACGCTTGGAGTGTGAGAGGTCTCAGGTACAATCCTGGGTCATGCTAGTCTAGTGGTAGAGCATACGCTTGGAGTGTGAGAGGTCTCAGGTACAATCCTGGGTCATGCTAGTCTAGTGGTAGAGCATACGCTTGGAGTGTGAGAGGTCTCAGGTACAATCCTGGGCCATGCTAGTCTAGTGGTAGAGCATACGCTTGGAGTGTGAGAGGTCTCAGGTACAATCCTTGGCCATGCTAGTCTAGTGGTAGAGCATACGCTTTGAGTGTGAGAGGTCTCAGGTATTGATAGTCTAGTGGTAGAGCATACGCTTGGAGTGTGAGAGGTCTCAGGTATTGATAGTCTAGTGGTAGAGCATACGCTTCAAGTGTGAGAGGTCTCAGGTATTGATAGTCTACTGGTAGAGCATACGCTTGGAGTGTGAGAGGTCTCAGGTATTGATAGTCTAGTGGTAGAGCATACGCTTGGAGTGTGAGAGGTCTCAGGTATTGATAGTCTAGTGGTAGAGCATACGCTTGGAGTGTGAGAGGTCTCAGGTACAATCCTGGGCCATGCTAGTCTAGTGGTAGAGCATACACTTGGAGTGTGAGAGGTCTCGGGTACAATCCTGGGCCATGCTAGTCTAGTGGTAGAGCATACACTGGGAGTGTGAGAGGTCTCAGGTACAATCCTGGGCCATGCTAGTCTAGTGGTAGAGCATGCACTTGGAGTGTGAGAGGTCTCAGGTACAATCCTGGGCCATGCTAGTCTAGTGGTAGAGCATACACTTGGAGTGTGAGAGGTCTCAGGTACAATCCTGGGCCATGCTAGTCTGGTGGTAGAGCATACCCTTGGAGTGTGAGAGGTCTCAGGTACAATCCTGGGCCATGCTAGTCTAGTGGTAGAGCATACACTTGGAGTGTGAGAGGTCTCAGGTACAATCCTGGGCCATGCTAGTCTAGTGGTAGAGCATACACTTGGAGTGTGAGAGGTCTCGGGTACAATCCTGGGCCATGCTAGTCTAGTGGTAGAGCATACGCTTTGAGTGTGAGAGGTCTCAGGTACAATCCTGGGCCATGATAGTCTAGTGGTAGAGCATACGCTTGGAGTGTGAGAGGTCTCAGGTACAATCCTGGGCCATGCTAGTCTAGTGGTAGAGCATACGCTTGGAGTGTGAGAGGTCTCAGGTACAATCCTAGGCCATGCTAGTCTAGTTGTAGAGCATACGCTTGGAGTGTGAGAGGTCTCAGGTACAATCCTGGGCCATGCTAGTCTAGTGGTAGAGCCTATGCTTGGAGTGTGAGAGGTCTCAGGTACAATCCTTGGCCATGCTAGTCTAGTGGTAGAGCATATGCTTGGAGTGTGAGAGGTCTCAGGTACAATCCTGAGCCATGACATATCTAAGTCCTTAAAAATGGTAGATCTACTGGTATATCTCCCTTGCTTGACACCCTGCAAAGTAAGTTCAAGGTAACTGCTGGTTTACCAGATGTTAGGATAATGTATCTCAGTTGAGCCCACATAATGACTTAAATACTGTTGTCCAGTGGGACTTAAAATAATATTTTTAAGAAACCAACTACCGTTGGTAATGCTAGTTTCTGCAGGATAGAAATTCTGTTACCGGTATTCTGCAGTCCCAAGTCCTAAATCAAATTGAAGAAATATATTTGATATAAGACCTCTTTTTTACACAGTTTGAAATCTCCATGGCAAACATGTTTTCTACAGCCATAAAGTCTATCAAGGGTTTGGTATAATTACGGGTAATAAATGACTACTGTGTACTTGTATTGTATGTTCTATTTTATTGTAAATCATTAACATATAATCTTGTTCATGTATTTTAGGTCTAAAGATAGATTGGTCAAATTGTGGTCAGTATTTAGCTGTTGGTGGATTTACAAGATTACCCAATCTCCTGTGTAGAAATGAGATACACTTCTACACGGCATCTGGTGTACTCGTTCACTTACAGACGGTACCATCTCAGGTAGGCTGCTCTTCTCTTCTACTTTGACTATTCCAAGGTTACTGTATTGTTCTAAGCATTGCCTGCCCAACTCTGAAACTTTTAAAAGGTCATTTTGCTTTCTTATAGCTTAAACTAGTTTTTTCAGCTTTTTGACAGCTGGGACTTTCGACTTTTCGACAGCTGAAACTTGGACTTGCAGCGGTTAAGTTTATTTTCTCTTTCAGTTATGTGTTGGGCAATGTGGTGTGTAATTGTAATATGTGATGATTTTTGTCACCAAAACTATCAAGGTCATATCACACCTATTAACCGTGATATAGCATTGAAACTTAATCACATGCTTAAAGTCAGTAGTCAACGCTTGTGGAAAAGCAATTTGATGATTAAATTTCCAGGGAAATCAGTTGGGTCAACAGGATAATTATGTAAGCCTTAAGAGAAAAATGATAAAAATTGGTGTTAAACCTAATTATAAAGAATGAAACCGGTTCAAAAGGTTAAGAAGTCAATCACTGTTCTGTATTTACTCTCCCATTATCCACACCACATAATTACAGCATTTCTCCTTTATTCATAAATCTCTGAGCTTGTCTGTCTTATAATATGTGATAGAAATAGGTATAGGATGCGGTCCAACCTGTCTTTAAAGCAGGAGTTGTTAATATTCCTGATTTGTACGGAATTCCAGACTTGTCCATCCTGAAAGTACTATGATTTCTGACCTAAATGAAAGTTATTTGATGAAATATCTCTAGAAATGGCAAAGTTATGGTCAATTATATCTGCTCTCAAGGATATTCTTAAAAAAAAGTTATAAAAACTGAGTTGTAAGGGAAACAATATGAGGTTGAAGGCCACTCGTTTGGCAAAATGTTTAGCCGCATATGATATTCAGGATATTTAATTTTGCTCTGTTGACACCCCTGTTAAAGACCATCCATTGTAACAACAAAATGGTCTTTATTGACAAGTGGTCTGTCTGAACAGGTGAAGTATATAATATGGTAAGATCAGAGATAAATATTGGTGGTCTAAGCAGACAGGTTTTGTAATAGGGGTCTTTGTGAGCAGGTGTTTGGTTGCAGATTGTCAATTTCCTGTTGGGAAAACCAGTATAATTAGATCTACTAAGAAATTTTCCCGTGAATAAAAATCCAAGATGTATTGTTGTCTGAATTTCACATTTTGGTATTGATTTTTTCTACAGTTTAAATGCTCATGTATTTGGAAATGTAATTAGCGTTTTTAATGTCTCCCAGAAGGTGATTGTTGTTTCAAAACTTTATGTCTGCTCTAGATTGAGGAGACATACTGAACTTGTCTGTACATCTGTCTGTCTGTCTGTTTGTACGTCTGCTGTCAAGTTTCAACATCAGAACATCATGTCTGAAAGTCATGGCAGAATACAAATAATTGATACGGATTTGTGGTCGTCATTTGTCTGAACATAAAATGTGTCATGACAGACTGTAATTTGTCTTTAAAAAGTCGTTGAATTCTGTTTGAAGAAAGCTAGGAGATTGAAGCATGTAGAGAGTTCCAATATTTGCAGGGTTATTTATCAGCTAGTGTTTAGTATTTATCCAGTCACTTCTGGCAAAATCTGCCAGATTACAGGGTGCCTAATAAACTTAGCTTTATTCGGTCACGGCTGGTCATGTGACTAGTAATAGTCGTTTACTTTACCACGTGACCTGACGGACTTCTTCTTATATGAGAGTCGCTGGTTGGGATTCCCTACCCGAGGGTGAGGTTTTCCTTTCCTAAATGAGTTGGTGGTTGATTGGTTATTAGTCCCCTACCGGTTTTTGGATCATGACATAACTCAAACAGTCTCCAAGCTAGGTTTATGAAACTTGGTATGTGGATAGGGGGCTATAAGGGGATTATGCACGTCTAAAAATATTTTGATTCTGACAAAAATTGTGGTTGCTATGGCAACAGAAAGAGTGAAAATATGCCCAAATCTGGATCCTGCCATAACTCAAACAGTTTCCAAGCTAGGTTTATGAAACTTGATATGTATATAGGGGGCAATAAGGGGATTATGCACGTCTAAAAACGTTATGATTATGACAAAAATTGTGGTTGCTATGGCAACAGAAACATTGAAAATGGCCTCAAACCGGTAGGGGACTTCTGTATTGCTTGCAATTCTTAATTACTTGTTTTCTTTGACTTACCTGCGTCTACATGAAGTCTATCAAGATGTCACCTGATAAATTCCTCCGCCTTGCCAGATAAACTTTTTCATCCACTGCACTTACCTATTATTCTCTACATAAATGATATTTTTGTGATATAATTTTGATGTTATTTATTTCTACAGGGAAAACCTTTGACAGCCTTATGTTGGGGACACAATGATCGCCGTCTGTTTGTAGCTGCTGGTCATTGTTTACATGTTGCGTGGATCATCAAAAGTGTGCCATCTTTACAGTACCTTTGTCAACGAAGTGTCCAACAACTTGTTCGCTTCGACTACAATGTAGAAAAACTTCCATTGCCAGTAAAATTAGCTGTCAATGTTCGGGCTCTGTTTACCCCTACAATAAAGGTTAGTTTGTTGCTGTTGACAGCATAGTTCAGTGATTTCAACATACAGTTAGATATTTCGCTGGCTTAAAATTATGACCTTATAAAACTCGTGCATATTTGCAATCTGCATCTCAAGGCGCTTCTTATGAGCCTATTTTCATGAAAATCAGAAGTGGTCATGTTGACCGCACTGAAGTTGAAGAGTATAAGGAGTAGTTTTCAGACAGTTTTTTCTTGTTTTCTCAAAATATTGATTTTGCACTGACGGCCTTCTTATTCTAAGCCAGCGATTTGTTAGCTCGAACTCATCTGGACTGACATTTATTCAAATAAACCGTGGTTTGGCTCAACCTGCATTGTTATATAAATGTGTTATGGTAATATGTACGTACATATTTGTCTTTATGTTGAGTGTTTATATCACTTAATGTAGGTATGAATGGTTAAACTGAAAATTAGTATTGTAATGAAGTGTATAAAGTGTAAGCATACAAAAATCATGTTTTGTTAAATGTCTTAACTTGGTTGTTTGCGTCAAAAGTGGAAGAAAATTATACATTACATAGGATTTTACTGTATAGAACTACACAATGAGTTACAATTTCCAAGGTTTCAAGTTTGTTCAAGTTAACGAAGTTCCTTCATATGTCAATCTATCTTATAACAAGTTATGTATACTGCAGCTGAAATGCCTTATTATAAACATTCCCATGTCGTACATTTACTGTAAAACACTGTCAAACTAATCTTGAAATATTTCCAATAACTGAAATTGTACATTCTTTAAAATATGGTGAATAATTGTCGGACATATATCATGGTATATGTCACGATACACCGCTTCTAAGTTCTTCAAAACCGCTGTAACACTCTGATGGAACTTCATCAGGATACATGACACCTGAGTTCCGTCGGAGCATTATATCCGTTTTCAGTTCCGTCTGAGCCATATGAAAATAGGACAATTATCTGACGGAACTTAGAAGCCGTGTATTGGGATTACTACTGTGTATATGCAACTTTGTATAAATATATGACGTCATTTGGATATGTTCGACTGTTAGAACAATATCTGTTAACATGAAAGTCAAATTTCTATAACATCAAAATGATGTCTGCTAACCCCATGAAAACAAGGCCATTATGAACTCGTCTGAAAACACCATGCTGTACACGATGCTGTCTAAGAAACAGAATCCGATCCAAATTCACTGAATGATATATTATAGCAATATGGTTTGAGGAAATATTAAACGTCTTGCTGTATTTTCCGGCACTTTGCGTGGGGTGTATCAATAGACATCACACTAGACTTGAAGTCTGCAACATTATCTCCTTGTATTCATGATTTGAATCTTAAGAGTCAGTGTTTGTTGAATTGTATTTCCCTTGATTCAATATTCTGTCTACATTCTGTACAAAATCACAGTAAATTACATTGTCTCTTGGACAGCTGCAGGATTTCTCAGAAAGTATTAAACTCCAATGAGTCAGTGCCGCTGATCTTATGTAAGGCTATTATAAATTTACTGTCTGATTATTGTCCTCATAAATCTGTGTGGATTGTACACTCGTCCTGCAATATAGAAAAAGAAGAAAATCACAAAATCTTACTTGTCCTGCTATATGAATAAAGAAGGAAAAAATTGTGCAGGACGAGCGGACGAGGGGATTTATTGAGGCATGTGAAGGGAATCTTTGTGATCGACCTTATAATGTCTGGTGTACATTTTTACTTGTAAGCATTCTTAGACCTAGTCTTGTCAAATCATCACAGTTTTCACATAATTGTTTTGAAACTTGGTAACCATGGTTATCTGTGTGTAATATCTAGACCTAGTTCTTAACAAAGTCATCTGGGGTAAAAAACTGGGAAACAAATTGTTAACAATATTTTTATAATGGTCCCAAATTTCCTGATTCAGCTATGTGGGCAGATGGTCCTCTTGTGTAACAGTTTTCCAAAATGTTTTTCTAGGTTCAGTTCGGACTAATTATGTTTCTTAAGTAGTTTTGATACAATTTAACAGCCAATCGGTTTTTTTAAAGAAAATTTAAAAGGTACACATGGCATGAAAAATAGGGGCCAACAATAATCTAGATTTTTTTCCGGCTATATTGAAATAAAAGGCAACTAGGGGTCCGAGAGAAATGTAAAATAGCAAGTTGCTTTTTGTTTGTTTAATTATTAATGATATCTCCATTTTGTTTTTACACTCCGAATCATTTATTAATATTAATTCATTGACAATATAAAGGAAAATATTTGATATTTCTCATCAGAAAACTTCAAACGTATTGATAAATGATACCAACTTGCCCGCATCATTTACAATCACTTTGTAACCTTATTCTTAAAAAGAAATCTGAGCAGTTTGCAACACATACTCGATCATTTTATAGAACGTAGTAGATTTATTTTATCAGCTGTTTGATCATCTAATTAGTTATTGTCTGAGTATAGTGAAAAATACATTAATTTTTATGATAAATTTTTTCACTCATATCATACAAAGAAAATCACCTTCGATAAGGGGTAGTGGCTGCATCACGCGAGCTCCCCCCCCCCCCCCCCTGCATCAACTTCTGGTCATTGTGACAAACCTATGTTAAAATCTGTTGGAATGAAGCACACTTTTTGCCAATAAACAAAAGAACCACTTTTTCAGCCTCGGCATCAAAGACAAATTACTCAAACTGTCTTGTTTTATTGTAGTCTTGGTGTTCGACTTAGAAAATCTTGTTGCTTTTCTGATTTCATCTCTTGTTGGAATCGCTTTCTGAATTAATTTGCATTTTACTTTGTTGCCGTGGTAATAAACGAGAAGAAAACCTGCTTGTCAGACCAATATTAACTTCTCCCACAGGAGAGTGCAACTTGATGTTATTTGAAACGTTTCTATTCCTATCGCATTTCCGTATTTCTCGGGAAGACTATTCAATTGTCTCTGTACTATTTTCCTATTCTCTGGTGGTTTTGTGTAAGCCAAATTTCTGATTATTTTTGAATGGCTAAGAAATTTCGTTACTAAAGTGTGGTAATTGTCCAATACTTGATTAACATACATACATAGTATGCTCATAAACACTCTGCACTATTTCTCGCTGTCTTAGGAACATACACGTTGCTCCCAAAATGAGGAATCGTGTGTGAAAACCAATTGAAATTGGAAAAAAGAAATATCAAAATAAGAAAAAAACACAGTTATGTTCACTATCTGAAGGCTCATTTTTTGTGCCCCCCTTCCATTTCCCTTCATACCCCCTCAATTCTCATTAACAAATTAACCCATAGAAATATAATTGTAATCTGTAATAGTAAAGTGTGTAATCATTGTCTGCCTACATTTTGATGTTACTAATTGTGAAAAGTCTGTGCATGGTTAAAATTTTTAAAAATGGTGACGGAAACAGTTGGACCCACGATCCTTGATCTATTAAGGATAGGTTGGTCATAGACAGTAGATGAATGCTGTTAATTTTCAGGTCACTAGGTCAAGGCAACTGCAAAAGGGGCTTATGTGCTGTTCTGTTCTGTTTCGCTATTATCTGGGCAGGTTATCTTTTGTGACTTTTGGATTTCTATACATTGTATTCATGTGAAAGAAGTGATATCAGATATCAATTAAAGTTGAATGTCAACAGCTGTTACAAGTTACACAGACCTTGAACTGCAAAACATTCAGTTTGTAAATTACGGTGGCTGTGCAAATAAAATACCAATCCTGAAAAGGAAGACAAAATTACGTATTTGTTTTCTTTTGATGCTCAAATGGAAAATGTTTCTCTCAGAAGCTTTCTTTGGATATGAAAACACCTGATGTTGATAATTACATAATAAAAATAAAAGTAGTAAATTATTAGTAATATCATACATTACACGTAGCTTAGAAATAGCCCTATATCTTCTATCAGTGTCTAGTATTTCTGATAATGACTACATGGCATATTATATGTATTATACCCTCATGGCCATGAATAACATCAAGAAGAGGTGTTATATTCCCTGTAAGAACTGGTTTCATAATCAACATATAATAAATTCATAGAAAAATGTCACAGAAAATTGAATAAAACCAAACAACCTTCACCTACGCTGATCAGATCCAACTTGTTTCACAATCAACCTAAAATGAATTAAGTAGAGAAAGTATCACAGAAAATTGAATAAAACCACCTTCGTTTTCTTGTTGCTTCTCTCAGGTTTCTTTTTTATGTCCCCATCTCGATAGATTGGGAGGCATATAGTGATTCACCTGTCCGTTCGTTCGTCCGTCCGTCCGTTCTTCCGTCCGCGCCCACAAACGGGTACTTAGGTGGCTACTTTCTATGGACAAACCAGTTGAAAATAGTGAAAACGAAAGTAGAATTGGCTCTTACGTGGCTAAAATTTTCTTTTATGTGGCTACAATTAGACACATAATACCCTTCATTCCGTATTGTAGCCATATAAATACCATCCGTTTTGACCTTCACCTTGACCTAATTTTGGACTTATTTATGGACAAGGCTTCCACAGGGGGCATAAGCGTTTATTGAACGCTGTCTTGTTGTTTAAGTGTGTTTCATTGTATGGAACATAATTGCAGCATTGAAGATCTAGTTATTTTTTGTTAAAGCCCCATTAACTCTCTCGAAAATTTTTGTTTCAATCATCCAGTAAATTCAAGGAATTTCGGATGTTTTTCACAAATGACTAATAATTGACGACAGAATGTTAACTATTTCCGTCGAATAGTATGCGAAAAATCACATTTAAGTAAAATGTACATACTAAGATAAAATACTAATTTTTGTTAGCTATTTTGTCCATCCTATGGTGTTTTCCATCTTTGGGACTCAACTAAATTGCTTAAAATGCATCATTCTGCAGATAGGTTACAAAGTTATTGCTTATTGAAAATAGCTGTTAAAGGGCCTAATGGGGCTTTAAGATTCATTATATTAAGATCACAGGGATCTGTTGTGTCTCCAGCGGTTTTTGTATCATTTCTTAAGTCACAAGCTTGTACATTAATTTTATTTCCAGGATATAACCAGTCTAATGCCACAATCAATTGTTCTCTGACTGTTATAGATAAGTTTAAATGTTGAAAATAGACACAATTGTATTGCGGCCCATTGGCACTTCTGCTCGCCCTTATGCTTAGGTTACCCTTAGTACTGAAGTCCATGTTATAACACATTGTCACAAGATCCAGAACAATTTAGTAACTCAATTTACAACCCATTAAAACTGAAGCCTAGTTGTATGTCTGTCAGCAGCACATTTTTCACAGACCAATTTGCACGAAAGAATTGCCCTTTAATTTCTTATTCTTATTTTTTGTCTGCACTATTTCTCTGTAAAAATATCTATGGGATTTCTATGAAACTCCGATTCTGAAGCTCATGTAACTGTGCCAGCCTGTCAGGCGATATCCGGGGGGGGGGGGTATTCAACACTTTCAGTGATATAGCTCTTGTTAGGTGCATGTTAATACTCAAATGTTTCACTTTGTTATTTCCGTAATTTCACTTATTAATCATTGAGGTAGAGTACTACTTGTTAGTAGAGTGGAAGTCTGAATAAATCTTGACATTTCATTGAAACTAAAAGCAATTTAGTAAAAGAAAAAAGTTTCACCACTGCTAAGTTCTTTAATGTACGTAACCTTCTTTTTTTGAAAATTTGAAAATAGCATTTTGTGGTGTCTTCTGTAACATTCAAAAATCTAGAACAGAAATTGGTATTGTTGGTATAGAGAGCAAAGTTTCTATACAAAATCTGGTGCCATAAATCGGCGAGAAAAACTTGTTAACATGTATGATCAATCAAATGTGCCATCTTCTTTATCAAATTTGCTACAACAAATTTAAATGCATTGAAAACGTTTTCCATTTCTCAAGAAATAATTAAGTTATATTTCTGAGAATAAAAAATGAGGTGGCCTAGATTTATATAATTGAAACTAGATTTTGTATTAGTTGTAAGAATATTGAATTTGTACTGATGAGTATCACGATATTAAATTATATGGATATTGTCATACCGTATAGCTGGTTTTTTCTGCGAGGTGATAATTTCTGCTATTCTGCCACCCCAAATCAAATAACAAAAGTTAAATCTACGTTTATTATATTCTGAGAATTTCTCAGAAAATGTCAGTTGCTTGTGGAAGTGGATGATGTTGAGAAAATCGTCATTTTAAGCATGCATTATTCTCACTTTGTCCTTATACTTTAGAAATTTGATGCTCAAATAACATGCCTGTGTACAGTAATGTTCAAGTATTATAAGACCAGACAAAAAGTGGTCTAAATTGTGAATCTGTTTATAATAGCAGACTCTTATTTTGTACTCTACAAAATATTGTAATTCTTATTACAGTACAAAAAAAAAGAAATTTTAAAATATTAAGTCTATTTGGAAGTGAATTTTCAGGTAAAATGTGGTGTGCATTTATTTTGTTGTGATCAATTGAACATTAACTACTGGTATTTGAGCAGAAATGTAATATTCTATTTCAGAGTTACATTCCTGATCCATTCAAGTTACGAGCGTTTGTGAGTACCCCACCCCCTGGTTCGGAGCGTCTGTTTTGCACAATGATACACCACGGAGAGGAACCGTCAGGCGGACATTATACATTGTATCTGGAATATCTTGGCGGATTGATACCACTGTTGAAAGGAAAACGTGCAAGTAAACTGAGGCCAGATTTCATCATCTTTGATCCCAGAATCAAAGCAACAAAAAATATTAGAAAAGATGGTAAGGTTTTTGCTGAGTCATTTGAATGTACAGAGTCTGTCTGCATTCTAATCACCTCAGCCTTTCTGTTACCTTGTTTGTTGATATGAGGGAAGCTATAAGGTTTGAAGGCATTTCTTTCCCAGGATGGTATGTGGTTAGTTTGCTAAGTCATTGGAACAGGTGGTACGGTCATCGAGTGGGTAACGCTCTTGACTACAGATTGAGATGTCCCTCGTTCGAATCTCAGCTGGAGCACTTGGTCATTACTGAAACGCCTGTCAGTGTTCACACCCAACTAGAGGTGAACTGGTTGGTAACCCTAAGGTAGTCTCCCGAGTATTGGTGCTATACACTGTGCACGTTAAAGAACCAAGGGTTCAATTCAGAAAGAAATAGGGTTGGCATCCTGATTCCTTGTATCACACAAACTTCCTTTTTCTTCCCTCAAGGTCAGAGGTCATTGGCCAATTAGGCAGGGACAAAAATCTGATGACCTTGCAAAAAACTTAGAATGTGTAAAGTCTGTCTGGTATGTCGATCTTGAGGATAGCTATTATATATAGGCCCTGAATGCCCGTCTTTTCCCTCGATATCAGGATGGTTATGATGTTGGATTTTTTGCTTTGTCATTCAAATATACAAAGTCCGTCTGCTGCGAGGTTACAATAATACAATAATTTCTGTACATTTCACAAAAATTACAACAATAAATCCGTCTGCCATCATTAGTATGAAAGGAAATTATTTAGCAATGGATAAACCATGATTATAGTTAGTCATAAAGTATACTTTGTCTGGAACTGATTTCCCCGTGAGAGTGTCATTTGCAGTTAGTTTCTTAAAATGATCTGTTGTTATGCTTGAAATGGCTACAAATACTGGTATTTTGTTGATTTCTAACATGGATGATAGGATTTCTGATTTTTGAAGTTATAATAGACTATTTATATTACATTTAACTAACTACTGTAAAGTCATAAATTTTAATGATACAAACATTTTACAAATTTGTTATTTTAAAGAAGTTCAAAGTTAAATTCAAGATATTAGGATTATGAACTGTTAGTATAGAATTTATACTGGGGTTGATACAGCCAGAGTTACTTCCCTAAAAATGTCAAAATCATTATTGTTTTAAGTTAGTCCAGTGGTAAGAGCTACTGACTGCTGATTCGACGCTTGTGGGTTTGATCCTGACTCCAGCTGGATAAAAAACTGAAAAACTTTTCTGTGCTTCCCACTTAACATAACAAAATTAACAAACAGTTTTTCAGACGAGACTTTAAAAAACCAAGATGTAAAAACCCATGTATGATGCTGTACATCAGGCTCATAAAACAACCAGAGATGCTTCTGGAACTGTGTCATCTTCTGTATCATGCACTATCCCAATAGAACTTAAATGACTTACCTCTTCTCGGGGCCTTTGCCCAAATGGGTCTCCAGTGGCCAGGATGAATAAAGGCATTTGTTTGAAGGCTTTGCTTGATGTTTGCAGCTTCGAAAACCCCGTTTAATTTTCATGATTGAGAATCTCAGGTGACCCCCTGTGTATTGAGATGTATCTGTATGAAAGTATTCACTTACAATAGCCAAAGACCTAAATATACACAGATTGGACACTTAATTGAAAACGGAGAGAAAATGCAAAATAGCATGCAACAGACTCGGATATTTTGCATGAACGCTTTTGTTTGTTATCCTTTTTTAATGACCAATATCTCATTTTGAAGAGCTAAGTTTCTTCTACTACATGACGTAACTTATTTTTCAAAAAATTATTGTTTGAATGAGGCAAATTAGGTATTTTGAACTATTTTCTGATAAAATTGGAATTTCCATTAAAATGATAGTAGGTCTGGCTCTTTGAGGTCTATTGTTTTATTCCTTGACTGATTTCAATAAATTAGGTATCATTTTAAAGCAGAATAATAAATCTATTGCATAAAAGTATTTTTTTTTCCTATGTATATTAAATCAGGAGATACAAGGTATTAAAAACAAACGAGATTTTCGCGAGATTTCAGAAGACTGCCGCGAGAAAGTGTAAGATTTGGTAAATTTTTCCAATCTTTGTATATTTAGGTCTTTGCAATAGCCTTGCTGTGGTGTTAACCCTTTGGCCATGTAGTGCCTTGACAGACTGGAGGTTGGGTTTGATTCATGGTCGCTCCTTGTGATTTTTAAAGCATCTACTGATGCGGAAGGCATAATAGTGATTGTCCTGTGTGTCCATTCATCAGTCCCATTGAAACATGAACCAAACCTTTTTTGTTTACCATCATAAACACCTTACATTGTCAACGCCATGTAACACTTATATATCCATCAGTTCAACAGAATTATGGCCCCTGATTGACTAAGCTAGTTATTATTGACAAGGCTTCAACTAGGGGATTAGCATTTATTAAAGCAGTCTTGTTATTTCTTAGTTTACTTTAGTAAATTTTATGTTTATTATTTTTAAACTACAGTTGAACCTGTGAACAACGGCCGACCAAGATGTACGACCAATATGACCACTGTTTGCAGGTGGCCTTTGTTCACAGGTAAACATATAACATTGTAAAAACACAGACATATTGTAGTGGATTTTATTATGTTCAAAACTTTTTAACTGGAATTAGTTAACTGTGTTTCTCATAGATGTGTTCAGATTATTCCCCTTTTCATTTCTGCTAATTTTCTCTTAGCTGTCTTTATGCACATTTTGTCTTTAAGGTTGTTTGTGTAATTATCCTCAATGCTGCAGATATGAAGGTCATTATTTTGTAATATTTTCATGAATGAATAAACGAAGGAAATAAGAAATAAACTAACAAACAAATGAATTGAACAATCAAAGAACAGACCAACTGATTGATTCATTGACTGATTCATCATCAAATTACTGATTGATTGACCGATTGATTAATTGATATAATTGATTTCAGGTGATTCAGGGTCATGGTTGAATGATGATATAGAGATTATAAGTGATAGCACGACATCGGACAGTGACATTGAAACCGATGGTTGTGGTGGAAGTCCTAGGGTACCACGAAGAAAACGGCTGAGACATTTCCGTGCTGAGAAGGTGGAACGAAGCACAACATTCCGTACATTGAATGAGTTACTCTACAATGATAATCTGCCGGAGGTATTGTGCTATAGATTTTTAGCTCACGTTAGCACGAAGTGCTCAAGGTGAGCTATTGTGATCACTCACCGTCCGTAGTCCGTCCGTATGTCCGTCCGTACGTCCGTCCGTCCACACTTTCAAATGACATCTCTTCTGAAACCGTTTGACCAATATTGATGAAATTTTGCCTGGATGTTCCTGACATAGGGGGATTAAAAAATTACTCAAATAAAGTTGATCCATCTAGAACTCTGGTTGCCATGGCAACCAGGTAACAAAACCTTTAAAAATCTTCTTCTAAGAAACCACAAGGCATAGAGCTTAGATATTTAGCATGAAGCATTGCGTGGTGGACCTTTACCAAGATTGCTCAAATCATGACCCCCGGGTCAATATTGGCCCCGCCCCGGGGGTCCCTTAATTTTGTATAAGAGATATATAGAAAAAACTTTAAAAAATCTTCTTCTCTGGAACCACAAGGCATAGAGCTTAGATATTTAGCATGTAGCATTGTCTAGTGGACCTCTACCAAGATTGCTCAAATTGTGACCCCGGGTCAATATTGGCCCCACCCCAGACATCTCATAATTTTATATAAGAAATATATAGAAAAACTTTAAAAAATCTTCTCTGGAACCACAAGGCATAGAGCTTAGATATTTTGCTAGTAGCATTGTCTGGTGGACCTTTACCGAGATTGCTCAAATCATGACCCCTGGGTCAATATTGGCCCCACCCCGTGCCTCCCTTAATTTTACATAAGAGATATATAGAATTTTTTTTAAAAGACTTCTTCTCTTGAACCGCTTGATGGATCTTCATAATATTTGGTCTGTAGCATCCTAATAAGATCCTTTCTCAAATTTAGGGCACTTGTCTTCTTTAAGAGGCTACAGTTTCATATATAAAAATATCATGATCAAGGTGATTCAGGGGAGCGATTCAGGGGAGCGATTCAGGGGAGCGATTCAGGGCCATCATGGCCCTCTTGTTGTTTTTTTTGAAAAAATGACGATTTTGTGAGAGAAAAATGCCGGAATTTCAAATAATTGTCTGGAACCTTTTCACTTTGAAAACATCAGAAAATTAGTATGAATCTGAATCAATAGTCTTGTACATTGCCGAATGTAAAAAGTTGTCATAAAAAATTAAAATTTGTCATGGAAATGTCATAGAAAAGTCGTTAAATTTAGTTTGACGAATAGAAATCCTGTTAGCATCAATTAGCATCTATTGGTCTGTTTCTAAACTCACTTTAGAAAATGATTGACATTCATTTAATTGTTTTGTGTGTTTACAGAGCAGTAAAATGGTTGAAGTGACTTCAAATATC
Organism: Spisula solida; assembly: GCA_947247005.1. Classification (NCBI taxonomy): domain Eukaryota; kingdom Metazoa; phylum Mollusca; class Bivalvia; order Venerida; family Mactridae; genus Spisula; species Spisula solida. Next base: position 18,412,136 of record OX365946.1, read on the forward strand.
TGGGGTACAAAGTTTCGTATTGTTGGTACCGCTGCTCATTTACCTGAGGATCTCGGTAACGTGTTATATAAGACAAGTCTCCTCCACCTCCAACCTCGTCAGATGACGGTTACCGTGACAGAGCTTCCACGTGATGACTCGTTGCTAGCTCAGGATAGTAACTTCACTCCAGCTGGAGATAGTGAAGATGATGAACTGTGTAAGTATATAAAAGCACTGAAAGAATTGTGTAAGTACATCAAAGCACTGTAAGAATTGTGTAAGTACATCAAAGCACTGAAAGAATTGTGTAAGTACATCAAAGCACTGAAAGTAATGTGTAAGTACATCAAAGCACTGAAAGTAATTTGTAAGTACATCAAAGCACTGAAAGTATTGTGTAAGTACATCAAAGCACTGAAAGTAATGTGTAAGTACATAAAAGCACTGAAAGTAATGTGTAAGTAAATCACAGCACTGAAAGTATTGTGTAAGTTAATCAAAGCACTGAAAGTATTGTGTAAGTTAATCAAAGCACTGAAAGTTATGTTGGAATGTGAGTTTGACAAATCTCAATAAGTAGATTATATCCTGGAAATTAAAAAAAGGAGAGTATTTAGTAATACTAAAAATATTAGTAATAATATTGAATTGTTACTCTGGAAATTGAAAGCAAATATTTTTTTTTGAAATTCAAAGGAAACAAAAACTATTTGTCTTGACATATAAGGCAAATAAACACTGTTGTGATCTTGATATTCAAAGTAAATAAAACCTAACATCAAGTATATATAACTCTTTTAACAAATTATTATATCATGTTACATGTGATGTCATTTCATTATTGTGATGTCATGTTACACGTTCTGATCTAAAATGTTGTGATGTATTTCAGCCTTACTGGATGGACTGTTGTCAGGAGCATACAATGAACATTATTCCAAAAACAACATTCCCACTCACCTTGACAGTTTGACAAATCAAAACTCAGAAATTATAAGTGTGGATTTGTTAAGTAATCATATGGAGTTAACGAGTTACGCAGAGAATGAAATAGAAAATGGGTCGACGGTGAATTGTTACGACCGACAAAAAACAGTGTGTATGAAAACAAAACTTTCGCCGGCTTCGGAGACTCATCCACAGAACAATCACGCCTTTAATACTGGTGAGGAAGAGCCCCTAATAATTAGTACTTGCAGCTATGGAGGAGCTCGTCCAAAAGTTCCGTTACATGCATCCTACACAAATCAAGCAGTTACCGAAATGTCGGGAATTGTTGGTGTAACGAATCATGTTAATAATTCAAAACTTTATTCATCAGGTGATAAGGGTGCTAAGTCAGTGACGTCACAGAATGAAAGTAGTGGAAAAGTGTCAAGTCATCCTGGTAGTGAAATTGTTGGGGACTACTTTTTTGCAGATTCAAACTCCACTGATTCTAGTAAAACACATAGCCATACTGCCAGTGCTCAATCTGACTCACCTGATAGTGTTCAAAAACATGTTCCAAGTTTTGTAGATCATTTTATTCGCTCAGATACACGTGATAACGTTCCACGTTGGGCAGATCCTGCTTGTCAGGGCATTAAGTTTGCAGACGACGATGAACAAAGTGTTAAAGATCTTGCATTTGAAGGTAATATTGTGTTTGACAGTAGTCTTGTTGTAACGCCGACATCAGACGGTCAGAAAAGACTGTACCTTGAAGGATGTATAGAACAGGAATCAAAAGTGCCTGCAGAAGATAAACAGGTGTCATGTGACACTAGAAGACAGTCACATGATAAAAAAATGGTGACCAAAACAGGAAGTTTTGATTTTGCAGACAATGAAAGTATAGGGTATGTGAATTTAGAGGATAATTTAAATTCTGACACAGAATCTCTGATGAAGGACAATGACATCGACAAACTATCATCGAGATTCAACAAAAAACGTAAATCTTCGCTACTTAGTGATTTTGAGCGTTTAGGTATAACACAAACGGCATCTATGCCGGCATCCCCATTACATAAACTACATAAACCAGATTCTCCTACTCGGAAACTTAAGGAGGAATTATTACATGGGAAGTGTAAACACCACAGTCCATTATTTAAACGAAAGTCCAAATATTCGAGATCCGTGGAAACGTCGGAAGAGGAATGTGGATCCTCTGCGGAAGACGTTAGATTACCTTACAATTACAAAAATTTGGAATCATTTCAAAAGGCGCAATTTAAGCAAAAGGTATGCTATGAAGTTTTACTAAAGTTTCATGTGTTTATACTAATTACTTATGTAACAGGGCAAGAAAAATGTGTAACCAGATCAGGCCTTGAACCCAGGACCCTTCGTTTACAGGACAGATGCTCTACCGACTGAGCTAGCTGGCTACCTACACAAGTTTCTTCCCTATAAGTAATTATATTGTATACACACTGCTACACTTACAGATTAAATATGGTTCTCAACTTATATGTTATCTAATCCCTCTTAACACTTCATTTATGATGGTATCCATTGCCAGTATGGTATGAGAGAAGAGCAGCCAGTTTTCTATATGTGTATATGCTCCGAATCCTGGACATATTTATTGAGTCAAGGGTTAAGCATAACAGTGTGATGGAAACAACCAACAGGTTTTGCTTAACAGGTTAACTGTCATTGAAAAAGTCTGATGGGAGGTTTTTTTGGTCTTTCAGAACAGACCCCATTCTATCAAAGGGTCTTAATATGAGAACTATCTCACCTTGAATATTGTCTTATGTCTGTGAGTGAATTTCCAAGTTTATTACAGTAAAATTTCGATAGCTTGAACTTAAAATTTGTCTCGAACACCTAACTCTCATTTGAGCAAAATCTCAATTTGAGATGATGTTTCAGGAGATTGAGGCCTGGTTTTGAAATAGTGATTTTTGTGTGCAGGTGGTCCTTAACTTGGTTTAAGTGTTTAACTGTATTATATCATTGTTTGGTTTCAGTTGAAGAAAGCACTGAATCGTGGAGAGAAGTCTAGTGGTTACCGACAGTTTGTGCTTCACAACAAGGCACCATTGTGGAATGAAAACAGTCAAGTATATCAGCTTGACTTTGGTGGAAGAGTTACTCAAGAATCAGCCAAGAACTTCCAAGTTGAACACAGAGCCAGACAGGTATAGTCCATTACAAACCAGTCATCGTCATTATACCCCCAGATATATAAATATTGCTATATTGGAGTCATGCTTGAGGTTGGTTGGTCCGTGCAAAATTAATCCACGCTATTTCTCTGTTACCATTGGTCAGATTATAACGAAACTTTGTATGAATGATCAGTACCAAGTCTAGTTGTGCATATCGTCGGCACAAGTTGGTTGGATCAATTTTAAGGTAGTTATGACCCTTTTTTTTAACACTTATAAATGCTCAGTACCAAGTCTAGTTGTGCATATATGTCTGTGTCAAACATTTTCTGGGGGGGGGGGGGGTATTCATCACATTCAGTGATATTTCTTGTTCAAGCTACAGGGCTACATTAATATGGTCAGAATGGATTTCCTGACACTATATGGATAGAGATTGATGTGCTCTCAGAAGTTCTGGTGGACTTTGCTTTATTTAATAATGAAATATATGTATTAGGAACAAGGTACTACTGAAGCCGGTTTCTCAAAGCTTGGTTATTTATTTCTAAGGTGCTTACAATTATTTACTGTCAAATTGTACAATAGTTAAAAAAGCAGTATTTTGTATGTGCCTTATTACAGAGTGTGTACAATTTGTTATTCAGGTGATGCAGTTTGGAAGAATTGATAGCAATGCCTACACCTTGGACTTCCAATATCCATTCACAGCCATACAAGCGTTTGCTGTTGCACTTGCTAATGTTACACAACGACTGAAATAGATGATTATATTGTATCGATAAACGGCAAGCTGTCACTGTGTTATATTAACATGGTAGAACGTCATGGTGTAGGGGACAGGTTGTGTAGTGGTTAAGGCATGTGCTGTTCAACCTGCAGGTCATGTGTTGAAACCACACAAATGCCATGCCACAGGCCACTGCCTCACGAATAGAATTCACGAAGCCAGTCAACAGAAAGGTCGGGGTAGATCACTCAGTCTGACAGACATGTGGTAAAGCTAACAAATTGAGATGATGCTTGTTTTATAGCAGCAGATTGGAGATTCATATAGGCTACATGTGAACATGCTTTCATCAAGCTCAAATTTATAAGTATAGACTGTTATATTATACTTGAATGGATTTATGAAAGTCGGTGTTCATTCTGATACAGCACAAGTCAAAATAGTGTCTATAGCATTGGTAAGAGGGGTTTGTTTAACCTTTGAAATGATACCATAGCCCTGGAATTTAATAATTTATCATAATTTTCATTGTAATGGTTACAATAATCTATCATATTACTCGTCAGTGGTATAGATGGGTATTTTGTTTTGACAGTATACTTACACCAAGGCTTTCATTTTAAGCAATAATATCTAAAGTTTCTGTACAACATTCTTAGCCTAGCGACAGCGAGTTCTACGATTCTGCTATCAGCACGATCCTAGTGCATACGTATGTTAGAATATTTTAAACGATCAATATGTTTGTAGTGCAAATATATATCATATTATGTTGTTTTATCAACATATGCATGGGTGAAAGTTAGAAATTCTGAAAAACCCGAAATCCTAAAAAATTGTCAATTTATATAGGGAAAATAAAGAAAAACATACTTTTTGGTACACTAAAAACCCCGAAGTTCAGGCATATTCGTTTAACCATGCATATGAAATTATATAAAACAGTTGCGCATGTTACTTGTTAAGACACAGTATTTCGCTGACTACAATCTCCACCATGTTACAAATATGCAGATAGAATATATTGTAGTTTGGCTTTTAGCACGTGTGTGCATTTTTATCAAGGGCTTTGTTGTTGTAGCTTTTGTTGGGACATTTTACTTGTGGGCATAAATGATTGTGACTCTGTCGACTGTCAACATGAAGCTCTCTTTACAGTGATTCAATATCATTTTAAAGGTTCAGAATTTGTGGTAATGATTTATTAAAACCTCAGAATTTTTGTAAATGAATCTCTCTTTTTTGTACTCTTTCAGCATCATTTTAAAGGTTCAGCTAGAACTCATGATATTGATTAATTTACAAAAATCTCAAATTTTGAAAAGTCGTTATAATGTAAATGTACATTTAGTATGGAGAATTTGACCCGACTTCCAACGTTCTATTAGCCTAGTTTAACAGCTGATATATTGTCTATATTTATAATCCCGGTTGCATGTTTTCATAAGCGGAAAGTATCACAATGATGTTAGAAGTGTATCTAACACAAATATAAAAGGACGTCCAATATTGCACGATTTTCTTGCTGAAATTTGTATATTCAATGCAAGAACCTTGTAATATATTCCTGCATAAAGGTCAGGCTCAGGCCAAATTCTCTATGCTATTTTTAGCAATATTGTCAGCCTTGAATAAATCTGCTACTCGATCCATTGTTGTGCCATGACTTGGTTGTATACACTTGACATGTGTGCAATATTTACTTTGTGCCAGTATATGTTTTACATCAACTTGTTTATGTATGTTTACATCAGGTGTTGTGACTATGTATTGCTGTTTTTGAGCTCGTCTGGATGCGAAGCGTTCATGCTGATCTACTAGGATCATTGGATATCTGACATCTGTTGTGTGCTATATATCTGTAAATACTGCCGAACACCTCTTCCGAGTATTATTTAGTGTGCCGTTCATTGTGCGTCAACATTTACTCTAAGCATCTCTAAACTACTGAACTTGTTTTAACTTCACAGGAATTATCTGATGGTATTTAAAGGTGATCATGTAAACAGTGTGAACATACCGTGTGGTATGTGACATAATTTTAGGCTAAGGGCTCGAGTAGATATCTGTCCAAAATCTGTAACTACACTCAGTCGCAAAAGAAAGTATACACTGTGCATAAATGAAATTATATCGCCGGGGGTTTACAGAAACAGTCATAATGTTAATATTGACTAAATAGTATGTTTATCTGACATTTTAAGATCAAGCGACAACATGTCAACAAATACAATACTGCACAAACAGAGTCAAAGCTTTGGGACTTGAAAAATCAAATTCACACAAATGGTCATACACTTAACACAAATGTGTACATGGATACATTTACCCATAGCTCGGTCAATAGGAACTTGATCTTGCTGAAATTTTCAACATATGTAGCTTGGATATATGGCATTACAATTCAATCGAATTTGTTACATCTGATTGCAATTGTAACAAACAGAATAAAAATGATGACATTAACGTGAGCTAATGCCACACATTTGTCACGGTGTTTTCATCGGGCGTTTGTCAATTTTTTAATGCAGCTAGATGCCCGATTTGCTGATAAGGTTCGTTTTCAAGTGTATGTACTTATCACAGAGACATAAATAAGGAAAAAAAAGGTATACAACAAAGCCCAATTCAGGTTTAGAACTTATCACCTCATAAAAACCTTTTTATGCCCCCCTATCGATAGATGGGGAGGCATATAGTGATTCACCTGTCCGTTCGTCCGTTCGTCCGTCCGTTTGTCCGTCCTGGTTAACCCAAATTGACCGTTTCTTCTAGCATTAATATGGCTTGCTACAAAGCTTTCATACTTGCATGGATGTTGTGTATGAACACTCTCCACACGCCAGTATCACCTAACCCCATTTTGACCTTTACCTTGACCTAATTTTGGACTTAGACTTATTTATGGACAAGGCTTCCACAGGGGGCATAAGCGTTTATTGAACGCAGTCTTGTTTTTTACATGGTTACCTCCCCTTGACCAAGCAAATTGACTAGTTTTTTACAAAAATCACAACTATCATGCTGTTCAGTGAAAATTCGCATTATTTTGAGTGTTTTTGTTTAATTTGACGATATACCTAGTCAAATTTAACATAGAAAAACATAATTTGCACTACTGTGTAAATGTAGTGACATTTTACGTCGGAGGCGGACATATAAAATATTGAACATTTTTGTTAATTCGATTTTCCAGGTACCGACGCTGTTGACTTCATTTATGGGATATTGTATTTATTGAAATTTTATTTTTTGATCTTAAAATGTCAGATAAACATACAGTTCTGTTAATACAAAATTTCGTTTAGTTCTGTCAACGCCAAAGGTTACAATTTCAAAGTATGAACAATGTATACTTTCTTTTGCGACTAAGTGTATTTTATTCTTCGACCGATTTTAACGAGACATCCACAACGCTCAAGCCAAGAATATGTACTATCCATGCCACTCTATATTTTTGTGCCAAGTTGACAGTTTTTGCCCGAAACTGATTAAACTGCTATTGAGGCATTTGAGCTGGTTTCGGACACATACAGTGACATTTTGTTGAATTTTTTTAACTTGCGTGGATAGTACTCATTCTCGACTAGAGCGTTGAGGGTATTTCGTTAAAATCCATCGAAGAATAAATCACTTACGAATGCTTTTTGTTGACATATTTCTACTTGCGTTCTTAGCCAAAAATTATGTCACATACCATGTGGTATGTACACACTGGTAAACTAAAAAAAAGATTTTGAAAGTTATTGTTGAAGTCCAAAAACTGTAAAAACTAGTTTGACATTTTGTGTGTCTAGCTGTCTTTTTTATCTGGATTGTATTAATTATTATGTTTTTCATTATGGATCATACCACCTTTCTACCAGGCAGGTTTCACAGTAGTTGTATTCAGTACTCGGGTGAGAGGTTGCTACATGTCTAAAATAGCCTGTCCTGACTTGTATGGAAATCTCCTGGACCCCTAAATGTTTCATTCTACTAGGCATGGGAATCAAACCAAAATATGAATAAACTATTTGTGGAAACTTGATATGGCAGACATTTATTCAAGTTTTCATGCCAAAATCAGCAAAAATAAGTTTTCCACAATTTTTCCAGATCAAAACATTTTGCATTTTCTACGACTTAAATTTCCTTAATCTTTTGAATACTGTACTGAACTCCTCAGGAGCGTTATCGCATAATATCTGTATGAAGCCTGAAGTCCGTCTGTCAGTCAGTCCGTCAAACAATCTGGATCCTGACATAACTCAAACAGTTTCCAAGCTAGGCTTATGACACTGGGTATGTGGATAGGGGGCAATAAGGGGAGTATGCACGTCTAAAAATATTTTGATTCTGACAAAAATTGTGGTTGCTATGGCAACAGAAAATGTGAAAATATGCCCAAATCTGGATCCTGCCATAACTCAAACAGTTTCCAAGCTAGGTTTATGAACCTTGACTTGTGTATAGGGGGCAATAAGGGGATAATGCACGTCCAAAAATATTTTGATTCTGACAAAAATTGTGGTTGCTATGGCAACAGAAACATTGAAAATGGCCTCAAAGCGGTAGGGGACTTCTGTATTGCTTGCAATTCTTAATTACTTGTTATAACTGCAATGAAATTATCATGATTCACAATTTAACTCAAAATGGCCTCAAACCGGTAGGGGACTTCTGTATTGCTTGCAATTCTTAATTACTTGTTATAACTGCAATGAAATTATCATGATTCACAATTTTACTCAAAATGTCAGGATAATGTTAAAATGTTAGGATGACATCACTGAAGTTGTAGATCTGACACTTGTCTATTACTCTATCAATTTATGGGAAACACATGCAATAGCTTTATGTTGTAAATCTGTTATATGTATTCCACAGGTGTTTGTCACGCTGATTGTTCGCTACACATGTCAATAAAATATCATAAATGTAATTTTTACTATAACACGATGCCAACGCATTGTTAAAATTTCATTAAAAATAATCTTTACTATAGTGCAGCCAGGATAAAGTGATGTTTTAGAACATGAATCGGTTTGGTCAACTGTTGCAAAATCAATTTTACAAATTACTAAAGTAAACAGATACGGGTCAGAGTCCAAAAGGCAATTTTTCAGAAGTTGAGTGAAAATTATTTTTTTGATACTTTAACAGTTTTTAGGGATTGATAATCGTGACAAACACCTGTAACGTATTCTAGTCATTGTTGAGTTACTGCTTTATGATATTTACATGTTAGCATTGTACTCATCGAATGTTGTTATTTTATATGAAATATGTTGTTGGCAGAAGCAGGTATGTAGTGCATATAGCTTCTTTTGATATTTTCAATAAATTGATGTAAGCTTACCAAGATGGTTTGTTGAGTAAATTTTGTGTTTGACAGAGTCGACTGCTGGACCATTCAGTTCTATCCCTGCCTAACTGGCCAATGACCTCCCAGGGAAGAGACAGAAAGTTTCAAGAAATCCAGACGCACTGCCCTTGTTATTTCCGAATAGATTCCTTGGTTCTTAAACATGCCCGGTTAACAACACCAACACCAGCAAGGTTACCTCTGGATTTCCAACCAGTTCTTCTCCAGTTGAGTGGGTAACACAGAAGATTTCTGAAATTTCCAATGCCCCGGCCGAGATTCGAACCAGTTTCCTTTGGATTGGTAGTCGAGAGCGCCAACCAATCGGCCACGGTATTGTATAAATGAGTTTTATTTCATTGAAGCCAATTTATATTATTCTTGGATACATTCATGTGTGTATGCAGACGATTTGATTGCCCTTTAATGCCTTTGAAGTTGAAATGTATGCAGACGATTTGATTGCCCTTTAATGCCTTTGAAGTTGAGATGTATGCAGACTGTCTGACCTAAGTGTTTGTTATTATGTAGGGTGGAGAGCTAAATGAGACATCCAGTGATTTCAATCTCTTAAAGAAAATGAAATACCATATTTAGTAAGGGAAGTAACTCCCAAGTCAACCTTGTGAATGGTTGAACATCCTGGAATTTTGTAGGTACAGTACTCCCAACCCTTATATCTTGAATTTCAGATTAACACACATGCATAGAACACATGAATTACTTCAGTTGCCATGACCTGAGATCGGTTGACCGGCTGCCGATAGTGTCACTACACACCAGTTATACGCCAACACAAACTGTCCTTGTTACTGGACATGTTTATAAGCATGGTACCAAGCACAATAGTAATGCAAGATACAATTGGTGGTCTTCAAAGACGGGTTTGATAATGTGATCTTTGTTAGTAAATTCTCTGCAACACACGTTTGACTGTACTGTATTTATGTTCATGCAGTTTAGTGTCAATCTAGTTGACTGTAAAATATCCCTAATAGGGGATCGCAGTTATATTTGTTGATAATTCAATCTTTTGCTCAATATTTCAACCTACAAGGTCTTCTTCAGGAGAAGGCAACACTTAAAATGTATTTGCATTGTTTAACTGTATTTATACGTAGCATGAATGTATAGCTTGTTATGAAATATTGAGCAAGAGTGAATTATCAACAAATATGTTAGTGCCAATGTTATCTGGAACTGTGCTTTCATTTATTCTTTGTAATGCCCAAGCATCTCAGAAATTCTTCACCTGACAGTGTGTTAAGCAGCCTGTCTTGAGTTGCTTCAATTGTGACAGATAACAACAGGTGGCTGATTAATACCGGTGTTTGAATGTGAACAAACTCAGAAAAAGAATATAAAGCACTATTTATTAGCCTCATCTTATACAGTATGTACAATTATGGAATAAATATTCTTTCACAATGGCAGATCTATAAACCCTTGTAGCATGCACATGAACTTTTGACAAGTAAAACAGATACCATTATAAGTAATTATGCAACAAAACTTGAATGCATACACTATTTCACACACCATATTAACACAACATTACATCAGTACTGGTAAGTTTATTATTAACAAGTCACTAAGAATTGCAAGCAATACAGAAGTCCCCTACCGCTTTGAAGCCATGACCTTTAAGTTATTTTCAATGTTTCTGTTGCCATAGCAACCACAATTTAGAATAAAAAAATATTTAGATGGACATAATCGCTTTATTGGTACCTACCCACATACCAAGTTTCACAAACCTAACATGGAAAGTGCGAGTTATGGCAGGATCCAGAATTTGGCTATTTTTCACTCTTTCTGTCTCCATAGCAACCACATTATTTTGTCCTAATCAACATATATTTAGACATGCATAATCCCCTTCTTGTCCCCTGTCCACTTCCATAAACCTAGCTTGAAAAACTGTCCGAGTTATGGCAGGATCCAGATTTTTTGATGGACAGATTGATGGACGGAGGGCAAACCTATAGTCCCTACGGTTGAAAACCGGTAGGGGACTAAATAGGCAAGCCAATTTGACTGATACGACACCTTCAATCCAAACATCATCTTTATTTGTGAGATCCTACTCATCTAACGGAAGACACCAGGGAGGTAGGTATGTAGTAGATATTAATAAACCAAGAACTCACCAGCAGACCATCAAAGAGATCACTTCAGGTGTTAACCAATCTCATTAAAATGTGCCCCGAACATTTGCTCCATTCCTTTACGCTGTTAGAGATCTGACTACATTCTGTAAGAGGTCATGTTGAAATGACCTCTCTGGCGCACAATGACGTCACACAGCCTCAGTAGTGTTTTACTGCACTTTCAGATTTGTGAAAGAAGCGATTTGATTAGATAAAGTACAGTTCACATCGACACAACCAACACTTACACTCGGCACTCAAATATTGAAAATGTAATATAATGAGCCCTTTATTTTCCTAGATTGCAAATCTAGATGAGGAAAATGTATAGAATTGTTATAAGAGTATTGAAAATAACATTTGATACATTTTTTGCCATTGTGTACTATTTATGAGGTACATGTGTAATTATTGAATCTTGATTGCCACACTCAACACTTGAGACAGATAAATTACGGCCCCAGATCTTATATCAGCGTAAAGTAGTGAAGCTTAATAAGGGTCTGATTTTAATGAGATGCTTCAACTAGCCATGACAAAATTATACATAATAGTCAAGCATTTTTTCAAACATTTATCCTGGTAATGTTGTACGATTATGACTCACTTCGTGTTTGATAAACTTGAAACGTCATACACACGAATACCTGACTGCGCTCTACTCACCAGTGACAAACACCCATACATTTTATTTGCAAAAAAACAAGTGCTTTTGTTTTTATTTTTACACAGATATGTTATTTTGACAACATCCATTCAAGTACCATTTTGGTAGTTTTTGAGGCAACGCTTAATTTAAGTACTTTTGAAGGTTGAATCCAAATTCAAGGACTTTTCAAAGCCAATGCAAACCATGTGTATTGCATGCAAGAACCTGGTATTAAATACTATGCATAAAGGTGAGGATCACGTTAGAATTTTTGGAGTTGTGGTATATAGTTCATACATTAATACAGCCTTGATGCAACAAAGCAATCATCAAAAAGACAATAATTAAAAGTTTGTATCTGGAAAACATAGCAACAGATAATTACCAATGTCATGATATTAGTAACAAGAAGAAGTCACAGACAGCCATATCCCCCGCCAAAGGGAAAATAATTGTACCAAAGATTATTGAATACAATCAATTTTTTTACAACATAAGTTTTGTGAAAGTTTGGTTTTAATTCCAAAAGAAATGTTTGAGATGCACAAAAACCAGGTTAATGGTGACCTTGATCCAACCAGTCCCACTTTCAATCACATTTGTTGTCTTCACAAAAGCTACTACCTACATAGCAATATTCATCATGATATCGAATTCCTAGCTAATGTTATAGAGTAATAACAATTTATCTATTTTAAGTAACTGTGACCTTGACATCCTTCAGCCCACTGTCCATTGCAAGTGACGTCTTCACATAAGCGATATAAACTGCAAGTTTCACAATGATATCTCATTCCTAACAAAAGTTATTGAGTGGAAACGGTTTTTCTATTTTTAGTAACGGTGACCTTTACCCCCACTTTCAATCCCAAGTGACTCTTCACACAAGCTACCAACAAAGCTAGCAAGTTTCCCCATGTTATCTCAATCCTAACAAAAATAGCATAAATGCTTTTTTTCCATTTACAGTAATAGTGACCTTGAGCCCCCACCTGCCCCCCTTCCCATTGAAAGTGTCGTCTGCAGACAAACTAACTACACAGCAAGTTTCATTGTGATATCTTATCCCAAACTTAAGTTATCCATATCAGAAACAAAAATATGAGCATAAATGTTTTTTTCTATTTTTAGTAGTGGTGACCTTGACCCCCACTGGCCCCACTTCACATTGCAAGTGCCGACTGCACACAAACAACCAACACAGCAAGTTTCATTGCGATATCTCATCCCAAACTTAATTTATCCATCAGAAACAAATTGTTTTCTCTATAGCTTACACATGTTTAAAAAGGGCCATAATTCTGTCAAAAATAGCCGAAACTAAAAACCATGACAATATGCGCAATTGCATCTCACTAGGGTACATCTGTGAAGGTTTCATCAAAATTCCTTAAGAAATGGAGGAGGAGTTGCCTTCGACGGGGGAAAATAAGACACTACAGAGTTTAATTTATCATGATGCTATATAAGAGTAATTTCAATGTAGCACCATATCTTGCAATTCTGCACAAACTCAATTATATTCGACCATAGATTTAGAATCCAGAGAATGATAATTGCTCGTAATACACCCAGTGTCGAACTGACACCAGTAGAAAGTGATGAATGAAAGAAGAATAGCTGATAGGGAGTTAGGTTCTGTATAATAATTAAATTGATCAATATGCGATCATTTTCAGACAAAATTCTATAAAATTTACACAAAAGAAGACAAAAATCTACAACCAATTTACAAAAGTTTGAGACAAATCTATCATCGTTTATCATGAGTGTTGATTAGTTTTAAGGAATTTGAATATAACATGGAAGCTGCGTTTTTTTTTTTGAAGAATTAACATTTCAGATAATCCATCATGAACGATTACAAGCTTTCGAAGATTTGAATATAAACTTTTGGAGGCCGCAGTTTTTGAAGACATTGAATATATTCCATCATGATTGTTTATCAGTTTTTGGAGACTGGCTATTAGTATTAAACAACTGTATGGTTGTTAACTGTACACGTTTCGGAGTTCCTTTCTCATCATTAGTCCTTTTTTCAGCAGCGTTTTCCGATTTAGGAGTAGCACACTTCATAGATTTTTCAATGTCACCATCGTCAGTTATAACTATACAGTCTGCACTGTCTTTGTTTCCTGATTTCTCTTTTAAAACGTCTGGCTTAGCTTTATTTTTATCCGGAGTTGTCTTTTCAAGCTTACAGTTACCTCCCTTGGCTTTGGGACTAGTAAAAGTAGCCAGTGTGGTAATTTGAACATTTTTCGGTTTTCCGTCAGAAGATTTGACTTTAATCGTCGGCATTTTGGATGAACCTAACTCACTGTCTGATGTAGATTTTGATGATAACGAACTCAATGTAGTAATCTGAATATTTTTAAGTTTTCCATCCGAAGAGCGGACCTTGATTGCGGGTGCAGGTACTTTAGGGGCAGCTTCGGGTTTGATGCTTTCATGCGGCTCCCTTGAATCGTCAGATAGGACAAGGTTCAGTTCATCCTGACTTTCGGTATCCATGGAAACGTCCTAAAAGTAAACAAGAGTTTTTTAAGATCATATGCAGAAATTTTCTAATCAATCAAGCATGCTACTCATCTGCACCCACCGATCTTAGGGAAGAAACATTACCATCAATCAAATATTGGTCTAATTACACTCGAAAACTCTGTTGAGTAAGTTATAAATTTCAGCATTCAGCCCTGAGGTGTAGGGCATTATTACTAGTTGTTTTATTTTTTACTATCAAATATCATCATTTTGGACTGAAAAGGGCAAACCTTCCTCTTTGTTTAATTGCATGGATAAAAGTAAGAAGACCTGAAAAACCAGAAATCCTCAAAAATTGACATTTTATAAAGGGGAAAATGAAAAAAATGACTTTTGGGTACACACAAAAGCCTAAAAACTTTCACCCATGTAATTGCAGACACGCTCCCTTTTCATTCTAAGGTGAGAATTATATACATTGATGTATGTATTATACTGGACTATTTAATAGTGATAACAGTTATTTCCCTACTTCTCTGTTACCAGTGTAACATGATATGACCATTCTTTACCTTTGCATCATCTGTGGAGAACTCACTGTATGGCAGACCAAGTTCATCTTTCTCAAAGTTCACCAGAGTACAATAACCATCTGTTGAAGATGCCACAAGTTGTCGTCCATCAGATGACCTATAGACAGGAAGGTAAAGTTTAATACACGGTAATTCATTTACATTTTTACTGCCTCTTAGTTGTTTGTTTGCAATGGACAGTGCATGGTCATACACTTTTTTCCTGCAGATTGGCCTGTTGTATAGCACCAATACATACTAACTGCGATTTAGTATTACTAACATCTGTAAACCCAAGTCTTTAAAATATAACCATTTCCCCTTCTAAAGAAATCTACGAAACAAATCATCAAAATGGGTCACAAAAGGGTATAAAATAAAACACGAAAGAAACAAGACTGCGTTCAATAAACGCTTATGCCCCCTGTGGAAGCCTTGTCCATAAATAAGTCTAAGTCCAAAATTAGGTCAAGGTGAAGGTCAAAATGGGGTCAGGTGATACAGGTGTGTGGAGAGTGTTCATATACAACATCCATGCAAGTTTGGAAGCTTTGTAGCAAGCCATAATGATGCTAGAAGAAACGGTCAATTTGGGTTAACCAGGACGGACGGACGGACGAACGGACGGACGGACAGGTGAATCACTATATGCCTCCCGATCTATCGATACGGGGGCATAAAAAGATGCATGAATTTGCTAATGGCAAATATGGAAATAGTAAGGATAGCAATGAGTACCAAAATCAGGAGTCGGTTGCCTAAGGTACAGAATGCCTTTATTCAGTTACCGCCCATTCAATTAAATATAGATGGCATGGATTACCTTGCATGGAAAGTGCTACGTAGCACTCGCCTATGATAACGGTCTTCAGTACTGACATTCTTTCGATCGAGTACTCTGGGAAAACCATGACTTAAATACTTACCAAGACAGATCACTGAGCTGATGATAATGTACATTTGTAATAAATCCAAATGGTTGAGGTTGTTGAGTATCGTATAAATGTATGGAATCTTCTGTTGCCACGGCAAATATCAGACGATATGGTAAACTGAAAGAAAAGGCATATGGGTTTATGACACAAAAACGTACGTCTCCTAGGAAGGGCCATAACTCCAGCAAAATGCATCCAAACTTAAATTCCTGACAATACTCACAAATTGGTATCAAGTGTTCATAAAATATACCCTTTTCATGCGAACGCACGTTCAAAGGCACTTTACCCATGCTGCAGCCACAAGGGCGCATGTGCATCCTCTACCAGTGCAGATACAGCATGATCTGACCAGAGGGACAGACTGAGAGAAACGCCCCAAAAGGAGACATTAGATACAGGCATGTCGGACGCTGCAGAGGTGCGCCTAGCTCTTATTTCGAATAGACAGCCTGGTTCTTTAATGTGCCCGGTGTATAGCACCGATACACAGCTTCCTGGCACTTCCAGATACTTTGCAGACCACACGGCCAGATATAGCGGGAAATTTTATAAATATTTCAGAAATGTCAAGTTCCGATGCCAGGGATTTAATCCATGACCTCTGGATTGACAGCCAAGTGCGTTACCACTGAGCTAAATCCGCTTATATTACTTCATGTAAAGTTTCATTGAAATCCAACCAACAAGTATAACAAATGCACACAAACTTCTTTACATCACATTCCTAGGTGATGGCCCCATACAGTATAGGTTTGAATTCTTCCATAGTTGCGAACTTTTGAAACTAACAAGTCTTATGAAGTTTTGTCGAAATCAAGACCATTCAGTACAGAAAAATAGCCCAGATAAATTGTCTGCACAGATGGATGGACCAAACAACAGAATGAGTCATACCTTCAATACATATGTATAGTATAACAAATGATTACACACCAGAAAAGTGATGAATGTTTCTCCCATTCTTTAACATCTTCCTCTGGTTTGTCTGTTTCTGTTGATGAAATAAATATCACATCAAAGACAAATCATGGTCACAATTATACCACAACTTTTTTGCATGTTTGTTTTTTCAAACAGACAGTTAAACACAATTTAAGTAAGGTAAAATCTTTTATCTTGGGGGTGTATTTCAATACAAACAGATATTGGTCAAGGACGACTTAAGGATTCTTTAAACTTTGAACAAACTTTGAGTGTTTCACTAATACCAACTTTGTCTGAATTATCTTACGATTGTCATAGATCCTTCGTATGAGTAGTTTGAGTAAATATTAAGCACTATGGTCATAGACAGTCTGAGGACAATTTGTACTTTATAATTCATACGAGGTTTGTACTAAGACTTTCACAGACCTACAAAGATTATCTTTGTACAAAGTTAAGTTGAACAATCCTATTTACTGGTTTCAAAATTCACACTTCTGTGTAGTGACAAATGATTATTGCGAACTAAGATAAGAAAGTTAAAACTATACCATTTTCTTGTTTTCCTGATGTATTTCTCAATTGAAACTTCATAGGGCAACATCTAACTGCTATAGTAACTTTATCCGGGCTTGGAAGATAAAGTGCAGGTCTGAAGAAAAATTGTAATACAATACAGTAACATAATTATTATGTTATAGTTAGAACATATTAAGTAAATTTTAATGATTAAAAAGGCCGGAGCGAGCGAAGCGAAGCGAGGCCTTTTTAGTCATTAAAATTTACTTAATATGTTCTAACTAACTTAGAATATAACATTCTGCATTCTGATTGGCCGATAGAAATTAGCGCCAACGCACGACGTCAATTCTGTTAAGAGAAAAATTTAATGATTAAATTTTCGTTTAACCGCGAAAATGCGGCGTTTTCATTGGCTTATAATGTAGGTTATATTCTAAGTATATTTGTGACTGTAAAAAGGAAATTATGCACACAGTCAGGGATGAGAAAAGCAATGCACAATGAAGGTAGAACCTTATACTCAGTTACTCATGAGAAAACATCACATTAAGGAAGGTAAGCTAAAACACAGTTGTTATACAGTTACCTCCCCTGTCTAGTTAACTAGTATTTGGCATAAAATTACATTGATCTAAAACAAGAGGTCATAGAAGTGCATGAGTGACCTAATAGTTTTTTACCCAGATGACCCAATATCGAAATTAGATGTAACCTAGATTTTGTTGAGATGATCATTATGAAAGAGTTTAATAAAGATTTGGCCAAAATTAAGACCTCTAGTGACTACAGAAGGTTTTTATATGATTTGACCTAGTGACCTAAATTTTGACCCAACATGGAACTTACACTAGATTTTGTTGAGATGATCATGTGACCAAATTTCATAAAGCTTGTGGCTAAAATTAAGACCTCTAGTGACCACACAAGGATATGATTTGACCTAGTCATCTAGTTTTTGACCCCAGTCTTTTCCCCCTTTTAACACAGGTTGGCTAAGTAATCAAATTATATTTGGGAACAGGAGAATATGACCCTAATAGCTTCCCACACAGTCAAGCCTGGTTCACACAAAAAGCTCTAACCAAAATTCAAGGACTTTTCAAGACAAAATTCATTTTTTCAAGGAACACATCACGAAGACTAAAATACAGTATAGGTTATTCCAAATTAACCCCCAACACAACAAAGTTAAAATTGCTTGAATAAAATATATTGTGATCTTGTAGTGATAAATTCCACAAATATCAGAACCATTTTCAAGGCCTGTATAAGCCATGAACCTTCAAGTGCACATCATGAACTTACTTGGAGAGACAATGTCTGGAGAATATAAAGGTAGCATTTGTAACTGGTTCAGACTCTACAAGTCCAGCAGGTACTATCAACAACTCTCCGTCAGGGGTGAAGGTCAAACGACGAAAAAATGATCTCATAGTATCATCATGAAACATTCTGAAAAAAAAACACATTTCTATTTTTTATTCACAACATTTCGTCAAACATATTTTCATGACTTTTCCATGAAAAATATCAGTTTCCACAACAGTTTTTTTAATTTCCCATTGTTTAATTTTTCTGTGTACTGACTGTGCAAGTTACACTACCTATAGTACACTGTCTCGGTCTGGATTTTTGTGCTACAGTTCTTGTATTTTGCCATGAACTGCATAATGATTTTGAGGGTTATTTGGCGTTTTCAAAAACACAAATGCTATCACATTGAACTGGACATGAAAGTTATTAAGTCCTATATATACAAGTAAATTATCAGCAACAATAAATATGAGTCGAGTAACATACCTGAAAGACTTTGGTTTTGTTTCTTTATTTTCTTCATTACCAGACACCGGTTGTTTTGATGGCAATGTCATTTTGGATATGTTATGCACACAGGACTTTGATGCAAAGTTATAAACTCTGCAAGATCTGCAAATAAAATATATCCTCTTACAGTAACAAAACTTGCACGGTTTTAAACCCACAGCCCATTTGGTTGGCAGACTAGTAGAAATTTATGATCTTGCTTTGTGATTTTCATTATTCAAAACCATAGGCATTAACATTAAGCCAGATGGAACATTGAGGAACACATGAAAACTGGTATGTATATAATAGTATAATGCATACTTTTGGGTATTTTAAGTCAGGGCTCGACACTAACACTGGTCCGTGACCAGTGAAAATCCAGAAGGACCAGTAACTGTCCTATTTACAAATTGGGCGCTTTTGCCCTGTCGGACCAGTGGCCAAAATAGTTAGTGTCTAGGCCTGTAAGTGTCATATCTCATAGAAGTTGATCATTAATATTCACAAATTTTGAAAACTAAACTATTTTCATAAACAAGGCTCTCATCAGATTATTAGGATTGTGGCCTGGTCAATTTCATGTGGAATTTTGCATGAATTGTAAGTATTTCCCTTTTTCAAACAAGAGCTCTGAGAAATTAAAATATTTGAACATTTTCCCATTTACATTTGGCAATACAGTTTAACCTGGTTTATCCGGCATCCTATCCAAGCAGGTTTTATAGAAATCTACATACTGTATAATTGCTTATAAAAAGCAACATTATAAGAAATAAACAAATATTAAAGGTACCAAATGGCGTTTGTATTTACATGTCATTGTACTTATGGTGTCAGTTAGTCATACAATAGTTGTTAAGTTTTTTAAACTTTGTTTTTCATAAAGATAATGTGCAAAAAACGTTTGCCGATGATACACATGTTCTTTATATTATCTATACTCTATAGTACCGGTTAATTCTTTATATTATCTACAGTACCGGTTAATTAAGTTCTTAAACAACTCTATTTATCAATTATTGGGACTGACAAACAATGCCGGATAACAGATAAAGCAGGTTCCGTTAAAGTGAGCGTCCATCTTATAGAAATACTGTGGAGTTCTGCCTGGACCGACAAACTATGCCAGTTAAGGCAGATTGTTGGTAAAAACAGGTTCCAGATAAACCAGGTTATACTGTATCAAGATATTTACCTGTCCGTACTCAGTGTAGCTACAAATTCATTTCTCGGGTCCCATGCCACGCCCTGTACAAAGCTTTTGTGCTCGTTAAATATTGCAAGTTTTTGATCTGAAAAAGAACAAGACTGCGTTCAATAAACGCTTATGCCCCCTGTGGAAGCCTTGTCCATAAATAAGTCTAAGTCCAAAATTAGGTCAAGGTGAAGGTCAAAATGAGGTCAGGTGATACAGGTGTGTGGAGAGTGTTCATATACAACATCCATGCAAGTTTGGAAGCTTTGTAGCAAGCCATAATGATGCTAGAAGAAACGGTCAATTTTGGTTAACCAGGACGGACTAACGAACGGACGGACGGACGGACAGGTGCATCACTATATGCCTCCCGATCTATCGATACGGGGGCATAATAATAAGAGGTAAAGTATGTAAATGTAGAAGGTAAACTTTATTTGTGGATTTAATGCTGTTTGTGTGCACATTTTACAGTTATCAGTGGTCCTCCTGAAGCATAATGCCCAATCCTGAAAATAGATGCACACATCCCTACACCGAAATTGTTTTAAATAGTTTTTTATTGCATTGTTTTGCTTTCTTTTTTTTTTTTTTTTAATTGTTAGTTTGCGTAGTTTTTCCATCCACTTAAATTCTGCAATAAGTTCTTTCTTTTCAGTGCAGCTGCATGATTCACCTAACTGGTTTCCCTTCACTGTATTCTAACCAGTACTAACATACCCTTCCACAAAGGACTGGCAAGTTTTCCACATGTGGAGGAAAATCAAAGTTGTTGTCCAATTTTCATGGAATGGTATGACCTGCTGCGACCGGGAATCGAACCCGGATTTGCTGGGTTGCAAATCCAGCACACTAACCATTGGATCACGGCTACAGACACATTGTTTGGAGAACGGATAACAAAACATACCTTTATTTAGATCCCATATAATGGCACTATTGTCTACAGATCCAGATATCATATAATTACTATCTGCGGACCAACATATATCATAAATATCCTCCAGATGTCCCCTGAAATATAAAATATCATCAGACGTTTGTATAACATGTAATACTTTGCCCCACGGCACTCAATTAGTCCTTAGTGTTCAATATTCCAGACAGGCGTTTTTAACATAGTCTACCAACCTCACTTTCGAAATGAGGACCTTAGGCCCAACTGTTCTCTGTTTATTTATTGGAAACTGTCATGTTGTCAAAGGTAACCATAACCTTGTCCTCTAAATGAATAGGGAATCTATTGATAATGACCAACCTCACTGTGAATCTTAGGCCCAACCATTCTTTAGAAATTGAAGGTATTGGTAAGCATTGACAGATGGAATTCCATAATTGTGACAGTTAAATGAGCACCCATAAATATATTAGCATACCTGAGAACTTTCAATGTATTCCAGTTTTCCTTATTATCAATGATCAATATATGAGCATACCTGAGAACTTTCAATGTATTCCAGTTTTCCTTATTATCAATGATCAATATATGAGCGTACCTGAGCACTTTCAATGTATTCCAGTTTTCCTTATTATCAATAATCAATATATGAGCGTACCTGAGCACTTTCAATGTGTTCCAGTTTTCCTTATTATCCTCCTCATCTTCTTGAAATATATTCACTATAGAACTACTCACATCACTCAACTTCCAGAATATAATAACACCATCTGTAAGACAATAAGTCAGTCATGTTACAGCATCTCGGAGGGGTCAGCAAATGCCTAAAAAATGTTTGTTTTCAGTTACAACAAGACTGCGTTCAATAAACGCTTATGCCCCCTGTGGAAGCCTTGTCCATAAATAAGTCTAAGTCCAAAATTAGGTCAAGGTCAAAATGGGGTTAGGTGATACTGGCGTGTGGAGAGTGTTCATACACAACATCCATGCAAGTATGAAAGCTTTGTAGCAAGCCATATTAATGCTAGAAGAAACGGTCAATTTGGGTTAACCAGGACGGACGGACGAACGGACGGACAGGTGAATCACTATATGCCTCCCCATCTATCGATAGGGGGGCATAAAAAGTAGAGGGAGAAGGTCAGAAAATGTTGTGTTTTCTAACAAGATAAAAAGCAAATACCCTTGGAAAATTATACAAAATGTTTAATATAGATTTTTATTGAAACAAATCATGCAAAACGTTTACAATCGCAATTAACTTTTTTGTACGTCGGGATCAAGCAAATGCTTAATAAGTCAGGTAAGTAAATAATTAGTCTGGTTACTGGCTCATCTGTACGTGCAAATTTATGTATCATCTTCGATATTTGATATAATTTAGTCTTTTGATGTATCTAGCTTGAAGTTTGATATGCCCAAGACGGAATGAATGACAGTACTAGTTACCCAACTCTTTTTATACTTACCATCACCCGCTGTGGCTAAAATATCACCTGCAATGAAAATAAAGACTTTCAAACATATTCATGAAGCAAAGATTTTGTATATGTTATAGTTCAGTCGTAGAATATAGAGTTTCAAGACCTGACCGCTAACTGGGATTCTTATATAATCAAAGTAAACAAATAAATTTGAACAAGCCACATAGTATTAAAAACAATTTTTTATTATATCAAAATTCATGTTCACTCCCCTCAGGCTCCTGGTTATTAAGTTAGCACTAAGTTGACTAATAAAGAACTTACCATCAGGGGAAAATCTGCAAACATTTACTGACTTTGTATGCCTCTTCAAGTTGGCTAAAAATTCCACAGTAGCTTTTCCGTCTAAATCTTTTTTAATTTGCCATAACTGAAAAGATCAATTATTAAATAAAATTGGCACATATACAGATACTTGCTTTAATGTTTTACTTTCCCATTAAGCATATAACATAATGGGAGCTCGAGAATAAACAGTGAAATACCCATTGAAACAGTAACTGGTCTTAATACTGGATTGAATGAAGAGCAAAACGGTGAAAATGTACCTCCAAGTGGCGATCTTTATATAATATGGACACTGTCTTATCATGGAGATGGTCTAAATTTTGAGATGGTTGTTAAATAAGATTTTCAAGTTCACTATATCAATATTCTCACCCTAACAAATTTATCGACTCCTCCCGAGGCCAACCTTTTGATTGATCTATTTCCTGGTTGTACATCCACACTATATATGGGATCCCTCTCATGCCATGATATCTCAGGTGTTGTTACTTTCATGCTACAAAATATAAATAAGTGTAAATTTTAGATCTAAACTAGAACTGGAGTGATGAATCATACCCCCGCAGCACTGCCTGACACAGGAATATTATTTAAATTTATAGTTACTTTTATCTTTTAAAATCCAGTAAGAAACACAACATGCATAACTATATAACCTTTGACCTCTAAATGACCTTGACCTTTGAGCTAGGGACCTAGGTCTTCCGCCAAAAAAATGGATTTTTTTTTCGAAAATAAACAAAAAAATTCCACAAATCGAAAAAGAATTTGAAAAAAGAAAATTCGGAAAAAACGTCGAAAAACAAAAAATTCCAAAAAAATATACAAAAACTTGATTGATGTGGTAAACATTTGTACCAAGCACTTCTAAAATCAAGTAAGAAACGACAAAGTTACAGAGCGGACACGACTTGCATGACTATATAACCTTTGATCTCTAAGTGTGACCTTGACCTTGGTCTTGCACATGACACATCGTCTTGATGTGGTAAACATTTGTACTTAGTATCATAAATGTCCAATAAGAAATGGCAAAGTTACAGAGTGGACACGAATCACATGCCTGTTTGTGACTTTTAACCTTTGACCTCCAAGTGTGACCTTGACCTTTGAGCTAGGGACCTGGGTCTTGGGCATGAAACACCTTCTTGATGTGGTGAACATTTGTACCAAGTATTATAAATATCCAATAAAAATGACAAAGTTACAGAGCGGACACGATTTTGTGCCTTTTAACCTTTGACCTCCAAGTGTGACCTTGACCTTTGAGCTAGGGACCTGGGTCTTGGGCATGACACACCTTCTTGATGTGGTGAACATTTGTACCAAGTATTATAAATATCCAATAAAAAAATGACAAAGTTACAGAGCGGACACGATTTTGTGCCTTTTAACCTTTGACCTCCAAGTGTGACCTTGACCTTTGAGCTAGGGACCTGGGTCTTGCGCATGACACACAGTCTTGATGTAGTTAACATTTGTACCAAGTAATATAAATATCCAATACAAGAGGGCCCAAAGGGCCCTAGGTCGCTCACCTTTCGAATTTAACCTTGATTTTGTTAAGATGATCATTGTGACCAAGTTTTATACAGATTAGGCAAATATTGTGACCTCTAGTGACTACAAAAGGTTTTTATATGATTTGACCTAATGACCTAGTTTTTGACCCCAGATAAACCAATATCGGACTTGACCTAGATTTTGTTGAGATGATCATTGTGACCAAGTTTCGTAAAGATCAGGCCAAAACTGTGACCTCTAGTGACTACACAAGGTTTTTCTATTATTTGACCTTGTGACCTAGTTTTTGACCCCAGATGACCCAATATCGAACTTGACCTAGATTTTATAGAGATGATCATTGTGACCGAGTTTCATAAAGATTAGACAAAAATTGTGACCTCTAGTGACTACACAAGGTTTTTCTATGATTTGACCTTGTGACCTAGTTTTTGACCCCAGATGACCCATTATCGAACTCGACCTCGATTTTGTTGTTATGATCATTGTGACTAAGTTTCGTAAAGATCAGACCAAAACTGGGACCTCTAGTGACTACACAAGGTTTTTCTATGATTTGATCTTGTGACCTAGTTTTTGACCCCGGATGACCCAATATCAAACTTGACCTAGATTTGGTTGTGTAGATCATTGTGACCAAGTTTCGTAAAGATTATGCTAAAACTGTGACCTCTAGTGACTACACAAGGTTTTTCTATTATTTGACCTTGTGACCTAGTTTTTGACCCCAGATGACCCATTATCGAACTTGACCTAGATTTTATTGCGATGATCATTGTGACCAAGTCTCATAAAGATTAGACCAAAATTGTGACCTCTAGTGACTACACAAGGTTTATCTATGATTTGACGTTGTGACCTAGTTTTTGACCCCAGATGACCCAATATCGAACTTGACCTAGATTTTGTTGAGATGATCATTGTGACCAAGTTTCATAAAGACTAGGTCAAAATTGTGACCTCTAGTGACTACACAAGGTTTTTCTATGATTTGACCTTGTGACCTAGTTTTTGACCCCTGATGACCCAATATCGAACTTGACCTAGATTCTGTTGAGATGATAATTGTGACCAAGTTTCATAAATATTAGACCAAAATTGTGACCTCTAGTGACTACACAAGGTTTATCTATGATTTGACCTTGTGACCTAGTTTATGACCCCGGATGACCCAATATCGAACTTGACCTAGATTTTATAGAGATGATCATTGTGATCAAGTTTCATAAAGATTAAGTCAAAATTGTGACCTCTAATGTGTTCACAAGGTTTTTCTATGATTTGACCTAGTGACCTAGTTTTTGACCCCAGATGACCCAATATCGAACTTGACCTAGATTTTATAGAAATGATCATTGTGATCAAGTTTCATAAAGATTAAGTCAAAATTGTGACCTCTAATGTGTTCACAAGGTTTTTCTATGATTTGACCTAGTGACCTAGTTTTTGACCCCAGATGACCCAATATCGAACTTGGCCTAGATTTTGTTGAGATGATCATTGTGACCAAGTTTCATAAAGATTAGGCTAAATTTGTGACCTCTAGTGTGTTCACAAGCAATTGTGAACGGACGGCCGGACGCCGGACGAAGAGCGATCACAAAAGCTCACCTTGTCACTTTGTGACAGGTGAGCTAATAAAATGACATAGTTACAGAGCGGAAACGATTCACATGCCTATTTGAGCCTTTTAATATATGACCTCTAAGTATGACCTTGACCTTTGAGGTAGGAACCTGGGTCTTGCGCATGACACACCGTCTTTATGTGGTGAACATTTGTACCAAGCAATTTTAAATTCCAGTAAGAAACAACAAAGTTACAGAGCGGACACGATTTTGCTAACAGACAGACCGACCTACCGACAGACACGGTGACTCAGTATACCCCCTTCAAACTTTGTTTGCACTACAGTTTGTTCACTCTGTGAACGTATGCTATTATTTATGTCATGTTATGGAGGCATTTCGATACAGATGGCGAGAAAATATACGCATTTTTCAAGTTAAAACATATTATTTTGGCGAAAATATTGTCAGCGAGGTCGTAAAATAATGTTGTTATTGTGTTCAAGTAAGACTTTTTACAGATTCTTAGCATTTGGCTAAAATAATCGCGATTTTTGTACCTGGTTGCTCTATACGCTATATACACGTTCCCCCCTGATGTATATTCGGAATATCTCGCATCTTGTCGCTCAATTAATTCCATAATCCCAGAAAACGGGTATTACACTGTAATGTCGATATGGTGAATCAGGTTGGGTAAAACACTAGATTTAGTAATGTTTGTAAAGAAGTGATATTATCACCATTCATAATTAGAATATATAGAGGATATTTGTTGATTTTGGTGTAAGATCGTATTTTATTTCATCGAGTGATCACAGAAAATCAATATTTTCACGAGTGGCGTAGCCACGAGTGGAAATATAATTTTATGTGATCGCGAGTGAAATAAAATTGATCTTTCACCAAAAATCAACAAATTTACTGTTTATTACGTGGGGTGTCCCAGAATAGCGTATAATCACGTTATATCATGAAAACTATCAAATAGTGTGTGTCGAAGTAATAATAAACCTTTAGAGAATTTATTTATTGACAAACTAGCAAAATTTTATCACGTATTATCTAAAAACCTACAAATGGTGTACATTTTACGAAAGACGGGGGAAGTCGGGCACGTCACAGAACGTCAACACAGGCTTACGAAGTCGTCCTATCACAGTTCTCCAAAGTACTTCTCTTCGTGAGATACACACTTTTAGTATTATATGCCGATGTTGCAATAAACCATTTGAGGATTTATTTCTTCACATACTATCAATATTAAATTAATTGCTTTTTGAAATGGACAACTTGAGTTGACGATTTGTGCGGATAGTGTCGGAAACAATCTGACTTAAGTTTTTGCTCAGCTCGGTCGGTCTGCTATACTTCGATCCCCTGTACTCCTATGCCTAATTGAGCTGGTGTATTGTGCAGTTGATTTCACCTCATTAATCGTCTGTCCTGGTGTTATACTATGGCTACTTATGGTATAACGCAAGGCTTAGAAAACGACGATTGCGCGATAACGTCGTTTGACGTAGTAATTTTTTATACTTTGATCATAACAACGTTGTTATATTACGCCATAAACCCGCCATTCACGACGCCTTTACCATGAAATGTCACACAGAAACTAGGCAAAACATGCCAATTACGCTAGTATAATTTTTGTCTGGATGTGGCAAATAGTACTTAAGTATTATTGCCATTAAATATTTCAATTCATTTCTGAAATGTATAATTTTTTCTACTGACGCACATACCGTTACCATGAATTACAAATTCTTCTATTTATCATATGCAACGTATGCTGATATAAAATAAATTCCTCAAATATATGTAGAATAGTTGAAGAAATGCACATGCAAAGTTTCAAAGCTGTGCTATTATGCTGGACAAAATAAAGCAAAAATTATACGCTATTCAGGGCCACCCCACGTATATGCTTCAATTTCTCTTAAAAGGGTACCGTAATTGGCTTAATTGGAAAAATCACGTCGAAATTGGAACGTCACAACGTGACAATTGTGACGTCATGATGACGTAACATACTTTTTAAAGCCCCGCGCCGTTGACGTTACGTTTCTTTTTCTGAACGATACTGGAACCAGCTTC
Organism: Spisula solida; assembly: GCA_947247005.1. Lineage (NCBI taxonomy): Eukaryota > Metazoa > Mollusca > Bivalvia > Venerida > Mactridae > Spisula > Spisula solida. The sequence goes on from OX365946.1 coordinate 18,440,401, forward strand.
TAAAACAGTGAAAATAACAAAGTGGTAATTTCACCGTTATTTTCACTGAAAAATCTCCGTAATCCATTGAAAGCAAATAATAATTTTCTTTAATTGCTTTGTATGGTGTTGCAATGAAAAAATTAATATGTTTTGCAGTTTCTCCGATTGAAATCTGATTTCTACTTCCGTTGCTTGAAAACATGTCAGCTGAGCAACATTCTGGTATTTAAGAAGGTACTCAGATTTTTTTTTAATTGACAACACCGTGTGCCTGTGGTCTAATTGATTGACAACAGAATGATGATCAAAATTAATGGCCACAATAAAGCGTTTTGAGTCTGTCCGGATTGGTGGTCGTCCGGAATTGGTGGCAAGCCAGCAACATTTACAAAAAAACTTAAAAATCAAATTCACTGTTGTGTTTTTTTGCAACAACTTAGATAACTCATATTATTTCCATTTTTTAGGGTATAACTTTGTTGTTTAACAGCCGATTTCAATCAGATCACCTACAAACATTTTAATTTATTCATTGAAACAACATACAATATACAAAGCAATTAACAAAAGATATTTTGATTGTGAATGATAATCACTTTTTTATAAGGAAGTGGCTATTCTTACGGCTCTGTAAGAATAGTGAAATAGCCTCGGACTCACTATTCTTACGGCAGTTTTATACACAGTTATAGTTATTTAATGAATAGATATGACACATTTAAAGCGATAACCATTAACATCTTTTTCAAAATGAATGAACACAAGTATAAAAAAAAACTGCAGTTAGAGGAGTCCTTGTGTAATTGGAATTCCTTTGTATAACTTGTATAAAGTCAAACGGCGAACATGACAGAAATGACAGATGTCTTTGAAATATAATGTGATAATAAATCTTCTTCGTAATATTGTCATTATCATTGTACTGTAACTTTTAGTAAAGAAATTACACCGGTAATTTTTGACCTGTACCTTAACAAAAGAATGTTAATTAACTTTACCGGTAGGTGTTAACTTCCTAGTCTGTTCCACGGAGCTGAATAGCAAACAGTAAATTCGTTGTATAAGGCGTGGAAAAGTAAATTTTAAAATTCCTAGATTTTGAGCAACTGTGTAGTTGTTGCATAAAATCTAAACGGAAAATAAATGCTTTATCACTATGATAACCACAACGGCTTCCTCATTAATTTCGTGACTTGAGAAAAATCCTCGGCTTCGGAAGACTTAGAAAGTGTTACAGTTGTATTCATAGAGGCAGAGATCGAGTTCCGTCATAGACAATCAAAGTAAATCACTGTTTTTATTATTCATCACAGGAGCGATACTTTAACACCAAATGTTAATTAACATTCTATTGTTAAGGTAAAGATCGAACATTACTTAGAGATCGGTACATTTAAATAAAACAGCCGTAAGAATAGTCATTCGCAAGCGGATCGCTATTCTTACGGGAGAGCCGTAAGAATAGCCTGAGAGGCTATTCTTACGGGCCCGTAAGAATAGTCACTTCCTTTTTATAAACGTTACTAAATTTAGCGTTGTACCCACATGATGATCGGGGTATAATTTGGAGGGATACTATATGGTACGTCCCATGTCTGCATCATGCCATCTTATTTTGAGCAAAAAGTGCTCAACTTGAACCTCAACTTGGCTCAGCCTCAAGACATTTTTTTTTTGGCTTTTATTTTTACTTTTCTTGGCTTTTTGTTTTATGGCATGTCATTATTTTCTAATTAAAAACATAAAATCAAGTGATCATACAATTTCTGATAACGTGCATAATACTAAAGTAAATGTTTTCGATTGCTAAACATTGAAATAAAATCACCTGAAAATTGTGTTCGGCCAGCCGGTTCTCGTTGGCGCCCTTTTAAGACCGCTTACAACATTTATGGTTAAATGAAAATATCTGCAATAATAAAAACCAAAATAATGTTTATGCATTAATCAAATTACATAATTGTATTCTTTTTATTGTTATCGGAAAGATTTCAATGATCTTTTTACATGTTTGCATTTAAAAAGTTATAATTGTTGCAAGCGGCCTCAAAAATATAAACAAAATCTCATGAGCGGAAATTTCAAAGATTAAACTTGTCAATTTGTGCAAGAAAGGTATTGTACTAATTTCTGATATGAGGCATGGAAGCGTTTATTGAATTGAGTATGTACTTTATTCATGTTCAAGAAGAATTCAGCTTTTGTACCGCACTTAATGAAATGGTTTTTAAATGGCATGATTCGTCCCAGGAACTTTCGTATCTTTAAGTTTCATTAAAAGTGTCTCGAATAGCAATCAAATTGGTATCATTTTAATACCTAAGTCAAATAATGAAAACCCTGTAAAAAATTACGAAATATCCCACTGTAGTTTTAATTAAAACTAAATCTATCTATAAATCTTCATTTTAATGTCAAACCCCTTATCAGCTTATGGGGACATAGACATTTGTCAAGGCAGACTTAAAAGCACCAGAATTAGTTGTGATACAAGGAATATGGGTGCGCTCAAGCTCATTTCGAATAGACTCCTTGGTTCTTGAACGTGCACAGTGTATAGCACCGATACAATCGAGACTACCTCTGGGGTTTCCTGATAGACCTATTATTATTTTTTGTTTATTATTAATGTTAATGATTGCTAATGAATTAATTATCATGCATCTGCACAATGATATGATAAGCCAGCAGTGAATTATTTTAGCCTTACATGTACCATTATGTCTACTGTTTACTTTTATCCTTTTTTAGAAGATGTAGGAGATAAAGTTTTAGGTTAAAGTTTTGTTGGAGAATGAACAGTGACAAGAATCTGGGAAGGAAAAGATTGGGTCGTATTGCAATTACTGGTTCAACTCATCCACCTAAACGACCTTGCCAGATAGTACAGAGGTATTAAATGATTCAAATACACTTTTACTGTCATGGCTTACTTACTAATTCATGGTATGTAACATTACATTTGTATGTACCGCCTCTATTATCTATAGCAGAGTGGTCAGGGATCTACAATTCTGGATTAACCCGGAACTCCAGATTTGCTACATTAGAAAGAATGAGCTTTTGTGAAGAGAATAAAAGTTACTTGATAAAGAATTCAAAGTTTTGACAAAGTTATTATGGTCATTTGAAATTTCATAAGCAGAATTATAGCAATAGAACATTGGGCCGAACTTAAAATATTCTTTGTTTCCCCATCTCGACCCTAGCAGATTTAGAATGAGTAGGTAGGTAGGGTAAATATTTTTTTAATTGTTTCCGTATGATAGTTATTGGTTAAAGCATAAAAATAATGAAATTTAGAATTAACTCAGGTGAAAATCAACAATCCTAAATTTAATCGTAAGAAAGAAGCCAGTAAACAAAAAAATAAAATTTTCACTTTCAATTTTTAATAAAAAAAATATTATTTTAATTTGGGCAATAAAATATTTTGGGTAGGGCCCTTTTTATTCAGGTAGGTAGGGGATGGGGAAACAAACAATATTTTATTTTAGGCCTTGTTTGAACTGAGTTTTGGTGTAGGGGTGTATGCTAATTTAATGTCACCTGAAACAGACTTGCAACTTGTATTCAGGATTGGGCATTATGTCTCAGTAGAACCCCTGAGTGGTAGAAAATCCACTTTGACTGTGAAATGTCTCAAGTTTTGTCCCAGGCTGTGACATAACATCGTTAAAAATGGTACTGGCATATGTCCGTTGCTTGACCTTCAGCATAGTTAATTCCAGGTAACTGGCTAGTGCACCTGATGTCAGAATAATGTGACTGGGGTAATAATAATATAATAATAATAAAGACTTTATTTACCGAAGGTGAAAACACATTAAGTTACATACATAATATATACACTTATTTCCAATGCGGCCTTCGTTGAAATAACATTTTAACAAGAATAAAACAAAAGCAAAACAAGGTAGTCTATATATGACTGAAATATTAATTAATACTACTGACCAGTTGGATTTAAAACTATATTTTAAAGAGTTTACTACTAATGGTTAAAACTAGTCTAAATATTTACTGTTATCTATAATATACTGGCAGGCCTGGTATTTTTCAGGCCTATGCCTGATTTCAGGTTTTTTAATCTAGAATTTTCCTTCTTTGTTTGTATTGGAAAATTTAGTTTCTGGCTTTGAAACTTGGATTTTTGGCCTGACCATGCTTGTTACTTACCAGGCCTGGCTGAGCAAATTATTAATATTATGTATTTTATTTTTTAGTTTCTTTCTGAAATATAATGTATGATAACTGTTTGGTACAATGTATGCTTTCATCAAACAGAACAGCTTTGTCAAGTTCTTTAATTCATAAAATGAGATAAACATTGATTTGTTCAAACTTTTTAATCGATTTTGACTGCTTCAAATACTAACAATGGAATACAAGAAAAGTAAAGGGGTCTTATTCAGGGCTCAACACTAACACTGGTCCGCTGGTCCGTGACCAGTGAAAATCCAGAAGGACCAGTGAAAATTCTGGAGGACCAGTAACTGTCCTATTTACTATTTGGGAGCTTTTGCCCTGTCCGACCATTGGCCAAAATAGTTAAGTGTCTAAGCCTGTTATTTGGAACATTTGCACAGTATATTTGGATTTGATCTACAATACTTCCTGTTTTCATTGATTGGTAAATGTATAATCTTCATACAATGGAATGTATTATATTTGTCTTCTTTTCTCAACAGAAATGATGGAATTAAGAAAACGTCGGTTGTAAGTTGCTTTCGATTATGTTTGAAAAACTCTATTAAGTCTTCTTTCACAACAATGTAGATTTTTCTCCACATGTGGAGAAGTTACTGGTTCCTTGTGGAAGGGTAAGTTTGCTCTGGTTAGGATTTAGTCCAGGAAAACTGGTGAGGTAAATTGGCTGCCGTTTATAACTGCAAAGTGGGTGAGAAATGGCATTTAATCTGAATACGAAAAGGTTAAGACGGATAAGGTTTTCTTAAAATTACTTACCAATTGTTAACTTCTATCGTTATGGAAAAGCATTTACAACATGCCAAATATGAGATTCTGCTTGGTAATATATACTTTAGTTATCATTTTACCAATGAGCTAGTTATCTTTTTACCAATGAGCTAACTAAGTTGTCTATTAAATGTTTGTTTTTAAATCCTATTTTATGAAGATGTTTGTACTGTCTACTTCAGGTGTCAGCCTCACATCAGAGCTTCAGTGCCGACCTTTCATTCAGTGGTTCTTTCACCAATGACTGTGAGAATGATGTGGACCTTATGTCAGCCCTGGACCAAATGGAAACTGACTTTGTGAAAAAATCTGAGTCAAAAGTGGATGCTTCAAAGGATGTGCTAGATGGATCTGGAAGATTGTTAAGAGATAGATCAAAGGAAAACCTTGCCCAGACTTGTCAGGATGTTCCACACAAGGCACAAAACATTCACAACATGCATGAAAAAGGTGCAGGAAATCTATCAACTCCACATAGAATTTCTGGTGGAAAGAACTCATCAGAAAATATGTATGCTAGAGAAAACCTGGACTCGTTTCTTGACCTGTCTTTTACAAGTCCAATGGAAGTGAACACTCCACAAGTATTTAAGAAGAAACCCAATTCAAATAGTCGAAAATCATCCACCCCAAGACTTGGAACAACACTTACTGTTATTTCAAACAAATGCAGTAAAGATAGTCTAAAACCTTCCACGTCCTCACCTATGGTAACGCCTCGTAGAAGTACCAGAAAGAAAATAAAGAGAAATTCTGATGCTGAAACAGCAAAGAACGATGCTGCTGATATAAATAACAGCGATTTTTTCAAATCTTTGGTTGAAGATATTAGTATTGATGACATAAATGTAATACATGATGACAAGAATAAAACACATGAAAAAGTGCAAGAAAAAACAAAGTCTGAATCTATGCATACTGATAAAGAAACTAACAAAACTAAAGTGGCCAATAACACAGCTCAAGGTGACGTTTTACCAGCTGATATGATGGGTACCAAGGACAATAGTAATGAAATACAGCCTGAAGATTTGCCTCTGATACCATCTAGACTTACTGGTACTAATGATAATAGTTTTACTGGGTCGAAAAGATTGTTGGCAATAAAACCAAGTAAGCCTTCTTCATTCTTACCTTGTTCTTAGACTTGTTTGGTTCATGTAATTTTGCACAATATCACAAGCTGTACAGTCATACATGAACAAAGTTAACATACCATAACCTCTTGATTCCATGAGGCTTGACTCTTTATTTAATTCTTTACTTCATAGCTAAAGAACTGCCTGTCAAAACCCCATCAGTATTCTTTTCTTTTGACTGTGATGTTTAATCATGATACTAGGTAGGACAGAGTAGTTGAACGGCTTTTTGGGACCCATATCTAGAATGATCTCCCTTTGATAAAGTGTCTTGTTAAGTCCATTTTCGTAATGTCCCTTAATACTCATTATTGGACAATACTTGGTGACGGATACTAAGTGGATAGGGATGTGAATTGATCATTCTAGTTCTAATAAATAAATAAATAAAATGATAATTAAAGACTATGGATTTTAAGTAAAATTTATGATAATCTAGTGTTTTAAAATGTATCTAATGATATACATGAGTATAATTTGTATTTGATTATTTTCTCCATTAATTGTAGATTTAGAGAAGGATCAGCTGGCGTTGTCATCGTGGGATCTACCTGAGACTGTGTTAAAACAGTACAAGAGTCGTGGTATTACACATATGTTTCAGTGGCAGGCTGAGTGTTTGTTGCTGGGAAATGTTCTAAGTAAGTTTGGTGGAAAAAAGAATTGTTTGTTTCCGGTATCCCAATCTACTAAAAAATAATTGCTGAAATCCTAGATATTTTATGGCATTTGAAAAGACTGTAATTTTGCTATTTGTTATACTTTTTATGCCCCCATATTGATAGATCGGGAGGCATAAATTATAGTGATCGGCCTGTCAGTCTGTCCATATGAGGTTGACCCAAATTGATTGTTCCGTCTTGCATCAATATGGCTCACTACAAAGTTTCGTACTTGAATGGATGTTGTATTTAAACACTCTCCATACACCTAAATCACCTGACCTCATTTTGACCTTCACATTGACCTCATTTTGGACTCAGACTTATTGAAGGGCCAAATTCTTGGTTAACCAAAATTGACAGTTTCGTCTTACACCAAGTCCATCAAGGCATTGCTTTCAAACTTTTTGGCATTATTACCATACCTTTCTGCCAAGTTTACCAATTTATCTCATGTCAGAATATTTTCAATGATATTATCCCTGCTAAGTCTGACCACCTATCAACAAACACCATGTTTTACTGTTCATATGGAGGTAGTCCATACTGACAGATTTTACTGTATATAATATGTTCCATTTCGTACTGTAGATGGTGGGAACTTGGTGTACTCGGCCCCGACCAGTGCAGGTAAGACAATGGTAGCTGAGTTACTGGTATTGAAGAGAGTGATTGAGACAAGAAAGAAGGCAATTATCATCCTACCATTTGTATCAGTGACAAGAGAGAAGATGTTCTATCTACAGGTAAGTATTTCACTGTCTACTTAGGCCAACAAAAATTGTGTTTTAAGGCAGTCTGACCTTACCTGTTGAAATAGGTACCCCCACCCCTAGTGGGGTTTCTAAAAAAAAAATCAGATTTTCATTCAAATCTATTGAAGATTTGATATACAAAAGTACACACACACATAACAAAGACCTCAAAGCCCACCCTACCTAGTCTTACTTGTAACTATGGTAGTGTGATAAAAATATCCATCACTCATAGTCAATGGGATCAACATTTCCTAAACATTAACTGGTTTTGATTCGATTTCATACATTGGATTAACCGGTTTCAGCATTTGAAATTGATCTGGTCCTTGTGCTGGACATCTGGATGGATGTCACAAAGTTTTCTGAGCGTGTTCTCCTTAGCTATTGGTTGAATTTCAATGAATCTGCTCATGCATAATTGGTACCAAGCCTAGTGGTGAACATTATAAGTCTGGAATTTCAGGTCAGATAATTTTTGCAGAAGTTATGGCCCTTTTTGAGGGGCATAGATTTTTGAGTAAAAAACCTCTCTAGTTTTTCATCTAGTTTTATCGTTTGTTCTTGTGTGTTTGTAAAATGTATGACAATTCATGAATTAATGAGCATGCGTTTACATCCAATCAGGAGCTGTATCAGGATGCCGGTATCCGTGTCAGTGGGTTTATGGGACATTATGCACCAGCAGGAGGTTTCAGTAGTGTCGATGTGGCTGTATGTACCATAGAGAAAGGCAACAGTTTGATCAACAGAATGTTAGAGGACAATAAACTGGATCAATTAGGTCTGTATATCGAGGGCTCAGTGAAAAACAGTTGTAACTACATATAATAAGTATATGTAGTTACAACTGTTTTGCACTGAGTCCTCGATATTGTGTTATAATGATACATAGTTCGTGTTTCAAATTATGCCTTTATTAATACTATTCCCTGTTAAATTTGGTTTGTAAATTTGTAGATTTAATGTAGACAAATCACTTCTTACTTATTTTACAGGTAATTTAATCATGAGAATGTAATATGTTTTTGTATTTATCGAACAAAAGTCAATGCCCCAAGAATATTGATAACTTATACTATCCCTGCAGCTGTAAAAAAGTTTAAACTAACTACAGACTGAGCTAAGTAAACAAGTATTGAAGGTGCTAAGTAATTCAGTGCAAAGAAACAAGCATTTCAAGTAGTTAAAGTGATCTTGCTTCTCGCTGCCCATGTAATTGAATTTGATTGCATTGTACAAGTTGTTATTCTGTGTTTCAGGTATTATTGTTGTAGATGAGATGCATCTTATTGGAGACCGTCACCGTGGATACTTGTTAGAATTACTGCTCACCAAGATAGTATACATGTCAAAAAAGGCCAATTTGCAAGCATCCAGGTACTTACTTTACAGAAGATTTAGATTTATTCGCATGCCTGCCATATTTCAGCAGAAAGCTGACTGGCAAATAAAGGCTATGCTTGGCATGTAAAGAAAAAATCTCATCAAAAAGGTATTTACTAACAGTAAATTTCCCCTAAAAATAACCTCAGTAATAACACCACATCAAAATTAAGACCAAATTTTTCATGTCCATTTTCACTGTTTCATTCTTTATTTCACCTCAAAATTAAGACCAACTCAGTAATACTACCAGTTTTCAAAGGGTTCAAGAGTTGTATTATTATAGAAAATCAAGCCCTGTCTTGTGTTGCTCTTTATACCAAACAAGACTAAACTTGTCGTAAGTAAATGAGAAAAGTCCACAGGGAAAAAAAGTAATTTCACACTTCATTCATACAAAATTTTACCGATAAATCAACTTTTTCACAAAAAAATGGTACAATCCACTATAATCTACATATACATTGCCATTAGGATAATGAGACAAACAAGACATTTGCCTTTTAGTGCTAATGGTCCCTTTTTGTGCTTAGTGGCCCTTTCTAGTGTTGATCGGCCCTTTTTAGTGCCAATTGCTAAGTGCATATGTTTCGTGATGCCTGATGTTTGATTTATTGCAGTGAACCTACAGCTGACATTCAGATTGTTGGTATGAGTGCTACGTTACCAAACTTGGATTTACTTGCTGGATGGTTGAATGCTGATCTATACTGTACAGATTTCCGACCTGTTCCCCTGTCAGAGTGTGTGAAGATAGGTACAGCATTGTATGACTCCAGTCTGCAGTTAGTTAGAGATATAGATGTCACATATGCTGTCAAGGTACTTGTTTGTACAATATACGGTCACATCTATGTTAAAGACCAACGAGCACTATGACTAAACCTGTCTGCAAAGACAACCAAATTTCCGCACCATTTTCAGTTATATTTAAACGGGTAATATTTCAAAAGAGACAACTCCTGACCATTCTTTGCTGTTCCCATGAAATAAATACAGAATGTGGTCATCTATTGTTCCAATATAAATAATATGTCATGGAAAATTGAAATTTGTCATAGACGGGACATATTCTCCTTATATAGTAGACCCCTCCCCTTGGAAAAATCCTTAAAATCATGCTGTATTCCTCAAAAATAAGTCCTTATAATCAGACAGTTTCCCTGAACAATTTAAGTTATGTTACCATCATGCAGTTTTCCCCAAAAATTGAAGTTCAGTTCCATATGTTACGAAAATATGAATATATTTCCCCAGGGGAATATGTCGGTACGAGCTTTAAGATTATGTTATATGTGTTAAATCATAACCAACTTTAAATGTAGATTATCTTATCTTAGGGGTAATTAAAGGTCCAACGCCCAAGGTAAGAAAAAAGCCACAGTGACTGATAGAGTATGAATGCTGGTATTGAATATACTTTACATAATTCATAATTTTGCAGGGAGATGAAGATCATGTGGTACCATTGTGTATTGAGACAATTAGAGGTGGTCACTCTATACTTATATTTTGTCCAACAAAAAATTGGTGCGAGAAACTGTCAGAAACTGTGGCCCGAGAATTCTATAATCTACTGAAGAATCGCACTGCTGTTGTTGAAGATCAAAGTGCAGGTTGTAAATGCTTGTCTCTCTATCAGGTGTAGTTCAAATATTTTTTGTAAGAAATGGGTATGAATTATGCCACTGAAGACATCTTCTCTATTTCAACTAGTTTTCTCTTTACTTCATACAAAATAAAGCAATCAAACATGTGTCGGTAACATGCTCTTTGTAAATGCTGGATGTGTAAACCAGGGTTTGCTACTTTGCTTAGCTGCTTTACCAATAAATGTTCTTGATGAGTCTAGTTTAGTTAAAACATATTTTATTACCCAAAAATATGTATACAGTAAAATCCCTGAAAACTGGACTCCCTGAATACCGTATTCCTCATAAAACCGGATGATTTCTTTGATCCCAAATTTTCTTGACTCCCAGGATTCTGGATACCGGACAGCACATTGGGTCAGCTGACAAAATATTCAACTACTATATTCAAACTCAAATTCAACTTCGAAGTACTGGACATGTACATTTAAAATAGTGTAAGTGACACATATCACATTGTGCATTGTTATTTAAAAGATAGATTCATTATAAAAGGTGTTATCAACAAGTTTTGATTTTTTTGTCGCGACATATAGGTGTTACTTTGGCGTCGGCTGCGGCGGCGGCGTCACAAATTGCTTGTCCAGAGCATAACTTTGTCACCTTAAGTTCAAATGACTCAAGATTTGGTATGCATGTTTCAATAAGCCGAAGTGCAGTGCGCAAGAACCATTACTATACCTTGCTTAGTTTTTGAATTATTTCCCTTTGATTGATTTTATTAGAGCATTTCTTGTCCGGAGCATAACTTTGTCAATTTAAGTTCAAATGACTCAAGATTTGGTATGCATGTTTCTCGCAATAAGCCAAAGTGCAGTGCACAAGAACCATAACTCTACCATGCATCATTTTTTTATTATCTCCCTTTTATTGATTTAATGAAAGCATTTCTTGTTCGGAGCATAATTTTGTCACCTAAAATTCAAATGACTCAAGATTTTGTATGCATGTTTCTTGCAATAAGCCGAAGTGCCGTGCGCAAGAACCATAACTCTGCCTTGCATCGTTTTTGAATTATTTTCCTTTGATTGATTTAAGTAGAGCATTTCTTGTCTGGAGCATAACTTTGTCACCTTAAGTTCAAATGACTCAAGATTTGGTATGCATGTTTCTTGCAATAAGCCAAAGTGCAGTGCACAAGAACCATAACTCTACCATGCATCGTTTTTTATTATCTCCCTATGATTGATTTAATGAAAGCATTTCTTGTCCGGAGAATAACTTTGTCACCATTGGGTTGAATGTCTTGAAACTTGGTATGCATGTTTCTTACAAAAAGTCCAAGTGCAGTACACAAGAACCATAACTCTACCTTGTGCCATTTTTGAATTATTTCCCTTTGATTGATTTTATAAGCTTTTCTTGTCTGTGGCATAACTTTGTCATAATTGGTATGAATGACTCCAAAATTGGTTTGCATGTTTCTTTCTGTGACATGAAGTGCAGTGCGCAAGAATCATAACTCAACCTTATGTAGTGTTTGAATGATTCCCTTTTGATTGATTTTATCAGGACATTTTTTTGTCCAGAGCATAACTTTGTCATTTTTAGTTCAGATGACTAGAGAACTCTTGTGAGTCGGATATGTAGCCCTATACTGGACAGTTTTCCATGACAAATGTGCATGTCGTCAGGCGACACATGCGACTCGCGGAGCTTTTATTATTGTTTACTATTTTAAAGGTGTCACATGTCATTAGCACAGGCATGAGAAATACTATAGTGAACAAAAGAATAGTAAAAATTTGCCATGTACCATCGATGATGTTAAAAAATTGCTTAATTTGGACATAATAGAACAACGAGCCTTTCGTTTTAAATTTTGTTGTTGAGGTTGGTATTATAACAAACTTTATTTAAATAAAGAAGAGCTTAACATATCAACTATAGCTTTATTACAACATACACTGCACTAGATCATATTTCAGAATTGTATTTCGGAGTTTGTAGGCTTGCACAGTCTATGTCATTGAAAAATTTGAAATGATGACTGATCAATGAAAAAATGAGTAATTCGAGTAATCATGAACATTAGAAATGTGATTAAATCATTCTTAAACTGATTTTACATTTACACTGTCAACAACTCATATTGCAAATTTGAAACCATGCCACACAACATAGTTCCCATGTATATATTTCCGTGTCCGTATGAAAACATATCAAAGTGTACATTAACCACATTTTCCAGAAAATCGGAACTCGCATAAAACCGGACTTTTGGTCCAGGCTGAACAGGGTCCGGTTTTAGTGAGTTTACTGTATATACAATTTATATCATACAATGTCATGTACTCTGACATGAAAAATACATTATGATATGCATAGGTAAAAGTGTCGAGCCACAAGTTCTAAAACACAGCTCTCCTCTTTGATGAGTCTTTAAAGGTCCTGCATATATGTGTATGACCAATAAGTAAAAAAGAAAGATGCTTCTGGATGTGGGCATATTTTGTATCACAAATAACTAGAAAAACACATCTTTCTGTTAAAAAAGTCTCCATGATATAATGGACGCCATAAAGTTACTTCATTTATGAGATAAAGTGACATCGTTTGAGAGTTTATATTAACCTTGGGTAGCATAAAAAAGACACAATCTTGTTTCATTCTCCAGCATACAACCAGAGGCATGTGATGATTATTTTGTTAAGTAGTACATTCAAATATGCAATAGCATTGCAACTGTTCATTGGCAAATCTTTTCATTACATTTCAGGTGTAACGATGGCATCTAACATGCTTGTTCTACCATTAGATCAGTCTGCATTAAAGGATACTGTAGAACAGTTACGTCGTACACCTGTTGGTATAGACTCTATGTTAGGTAAAACTGTACCATATGGTGTAGCTTATCATCATGCAGGTATGTTGACATATTTGTAGTTTTTTAGGGTCAAATGGAACCCCTGATTTCCAGATTAGAAGGTACGATACTGTCTAATATGTTTCGTATCCTTGTGATGAAAAATACCAAGCCAATCTATGATATAAATACTGGATTATGGCAAAAGGGATTTTTATTTGTGGATAATCAAACTAGGAATTGAAACATTTTTCTCCATGATGTAGATTGATTAATCACGGGGAATTTAATTTCGTTGTCAACGTAATCAATAAAAATTTATTCCCCACCAAAAATTATTATTTAAAGTACTATTGCAATATGTTATACAGGTCTAACATTTGATGAACGAGACATTGTAGAGGGAGCTTTCAGACAGGGAATCCTAAAAGTGCTAGTAGCTACATCTACTCTATCATCTGGGGTCAATCTCCCTGCTCGTCGTGTACTCATCAGAACTCCTGTATTCCATGGACAGTTGATTGACTTCCTCACATACAAGCAGATGATTGGACGAGCTGGCAGGAAAGGTGTCGACACAGCAGGTAAATCTTGTCCAATCAAAGCATCATATACTTAGTAATACTATAACCAACATTTCATTCTCACAATATTGAAACTTGCACTATTTACTGGCAGTATTCTGATTAGATTAGACTAGATTGTGTATATTGTGGAGATTTTAACGTGATCCGCCACCTTCTATTAGCATTATTTAACAGCTGCTATCTTGGGACCCTTGGGTTTGATTTTGTTGTGGGTTTGTTATTGAGGTATTCTTTTTGTGACATTTTTCTATACAAACTTTATGTATTTCAGGTGAAAGCATACTATTGTGCAAACCGAATGAACGTACAAAGGCTGAGAAACTTGTGAAAGGAGCTTTACCCCCTGTACACAGTACTCTGATCCGAGATAAAGGTATGACAGTAATATCATTCCCCATTATAAGAATCCATCATGAGTGCGAATGAAGGACAGGGATATCTCAGTCGAGAGCTTTAAATTTAACCATTTAGTGTAAATATTTTTCTCTTGACTTATTTTGAAAACTTTCTATTTAAGGGTCTTTATATAATATGGATGTAATGATGCCAAATCTTCCTTGAAAACCTAGTAGTATAGTGCCTGCCTCGAGTGCTAAGGGTCTCAGGTTTGATCCCAGAATGTGAGCCTGTGTGTTTGATGCTCGGCATAGTTAGTTCCAGGTACAACACTTAAAAGAGAGTCCTTAAAATAGACAAGTAGATTTTTTAGGTTGACTTGTCCCATGAACTTGTGTCAAAAACTGACATTTCCACACCCCTGGGGCTTTTCCAGGTAAAACAATGGGGGTGGGAACTCACTTTTTAGGGGTACCACCACCATTCCTTTTTATAGGACAAACCACACAATTTTACCACCTTGGACCCTAATGGTCAAATCAAAATTCAACTTAGTTTCCATCCCTACACTCGTTCTTTCCTGGAAAAGCCCTAAATACTTAAATGTTATTTGATAATAGATGAACCATTAAGCTCAAGTCTGAAAAGAGCCATTCTAGAAGTGGTAGTGAGCGGTGTAGCTACCACACCAGAGGAGGTGACGGCCTACGCTTCCTGCACATTGCTAGCAGCATCTGTAACCAAGGATCAGACTGACACGGCAGATCTTATACAGCAATGTGTGCAGTTCCTACAAGAGAATGAGTTTGTATGTAAGCAAACAATCCCTGCTCCTCAAGGTATGATTTTATTGTATTAGTGTAAAATAATTATATTTTGTGGAGGATTATTTTGTCTCCCATGTTGGAGATTAATGATTTTGTGCTGGATATTTGTTTATTTATTCGGGTTTAATGCCTTTTCTCAACCATTTTTCAGTTAAAAAAGGTAGTTGTTTCATCTAACCAGTTTTCCTGGACTGTATTCAAACCAGTACCAGATTGTTGGGTTACAAATCCTTTGCTACATGTCTGTCCGGATGGATGTCACAAAGTTTGTTTGCACTTGTTCTCCTCTACCAAAATTGGTCAGATTTTAATGAAACATCACATGGCTGCGTACTTGTTACCAAGCCTTAGTTGTGTATATTTTCCAAAATTTCAAGTTATGGCCCTGTGGTAGTATCGATAAGTTTGTGGCAGACATACTATTTTGTGATTAAACTCGACTCGATGCTAGTTTTCATGAATAAACTTAAAATCCAATCAAATAGGCCTGGTTGACCTAAAGCTTAGCCCATTAAGCAATTTTTCACAGGTTTTATGGACTATGCACTGGAATTTTGTTAGATCTACTGATAGTTTAAATCATTTAGTATGTGCATTGTGCTGACTTGCTAACATCTACTGAAGCTTTTATAACAAAAGAACTGAGATTATTACTTATATCACATTTACATTTTAAATTCAAACTGATATAATTTGACATATCAAATCCATAAATCAATATGAAGTATATGTTTACAGGTGGGAGCACTGAGAGGTATGTACCGACACAGTTAGGTGCTGCTGTACTGTCCTCCTCTATCTCACCAGATGAAGGCTTGGTCGTCTTCTCAGAGTTATTGCGAGCTCGTCAATGCTTTGTTCTAGAAAATGAACTCCATATCATATATCAGGTAAATAGAGAAAAAAATACTAAAAAGTTTATTTGGATGATAGTCATAGACCATAACCGGATTATATTGAAAATGTTAGATGGTCATGATACAGGCAATATCCGATTAGTCACATAGCACATGGTATGCTTTCGGCCAATCAAATGTGTCACATATCTCATGATACGTTTTTGGCCAATCAAAGTGGCAAAATTTGGTTCAATATACGATACAAATCATCAATTATCTCTAAAACCAGATAATTTAAAGAAAATTGTTGTATAAATGATTATGCATGAAATTTTGGGGTGTTAATATTGATGACGTCATCAGAGCATGCCTTCCATGGATGTCTCACAAAACAACATCCATGCTGTAACTTCACAAATCCAACGTAGTTAACATTAAAATGAGTACCCAGGAACAACAGTTCAACAGATATTGTATTGCCTTACCTGAAATTGTGTCAAAGTGCCTCTCATATTTTGAAATGGCAAGACAGTTAAAAATCAGTATGAAATGTTTTGAGTATTTTAAAAACACTGTCTGGATAGATTGTTGTTGAATATGAATTTGTTGTTGAAAACTGAAATTTGTACTGGTAATATCATATTATAGTCATTTTGTGTCATGAAAAGTATATAAATATGAACCCTGAATATAACTCTCACGTCTATTCCAGGTGACTCCAATATATGCACAGTTAGATTCCATTGACTGGTATCAATATTTTGGTATCTGGGAATCTTTATCTACCGGTATGAGAAAGGTCGCTGAATTGGTCGGTGTACAGGAAGCGTTCTTGGCGAAAGCTGTTAGAGGACGAATTCTTACAAAAACTTCCGCTCAGTTGAAACTTCTCGCTATACATAAGCGATTCTACACGGCTTTAGTGCTTCATGATCTGGTACAGGAAACCCCACTAAATGTCGTCACGAAGAAGTATAATTGTAACAAAGGTCAACTTCAGTCATTGCAACAATCGGCTGCAACGTTTGCTGGTAAATTTGCTTTATAACATCACTGTTTTCACTTGTATAATAAATTTCAACTTAAGTCATTAGCTGAATTAGTTGAGTTTTATACTTTAGTTTCAGATATGTAGTTGTTGAACTTATTAAATAATTACTTCATGATCATGGGGCCTGGCAATAAGTTGAAAGTGCTTAGTCTTTGTTCAACAAAGATTTAAGCATACATAAACTATATAAATGTGTTTTGTAATGAAATCTGATTTAGTTGTTTGATCTTCCTATAAAGTGTCTTGTTAAGTCCCATTTCTGTAATTGGATAGTCTTTCTTTATTCTCTTAATTGGTGACAAAACATTGATATATCAATGGAGTAAAGGGTTACACTGCATGTATTTTGTAGGCATGGTTACCGTGTTCTGTGCTCGGCTGGGATGGTCCAACCTGGAACTAATCTTGTCCCAGTTTCAGAACCGACTTACATTCGGTGTGCAGAGAGAACTCTGTGACTTGGTTCGAATCTCGGTGGTGAATGGCCAGCGTGCTAGAGTAATGTATAATGGAGGGTACCAGACTGTGGCTTCATTGGCTGGAGCTCATCCCGCAGATATTGAGGCCTTGTTGAAAAATTCTGCTCCATTTCAAAGGTACAACATTGCAGTAAATTCTTTGTGCATGTATTTATTTTATATCTGCGATTATATTGTTCATGTAAAATTTCTTTCTTTTCAATTTTAATCAAAACCTGGCCCGTCTTTTCTGGGTTTTTTTAACCTATCCTACTTTACTTGTCAATTTTAAGTTTGTGCTTATGGTTTTGAGTTTGATTCTGGCAGGGTTCCCACAGTCAGGGAAAAGTCAGAGAGAAAAAACCAAGGTCAGAAAAAAGTCAGGAAATTTTGGAATTAGGGAAATCTGAAAATTGAGAAAAAGTCTGAGAAAAGTCAGGGAATTCTTTATTATAGCTGTCGATAAGTGTCGACTCCTGTGAAGAAATTACCTAAGATATGAAAAAAAATCCTCCCTCACTAAGCTCGCTTGAGACAATGCTAAATTATTATAACTTATTGTTATTTGTCAGTCCTAACATTGTTGCCTTACAAATCATTTGTCCCATAAGTAAATACAGCTTATTTTCTCTATTATGATTGCCAATTTTGTGGAAACGAAAAGATGCTCTGGTGTCCAATTGATTTAAAAAGTCAGGGAAAACTTCTCTTTGGTCAGGTAAAAGTCAGGGAATTTTGTGTCAGAATATTTGTGGGAACCCTGTCTGGGTTACGCATGTTAAGTCCTTTCATGCTTGTGACTTCCATATGTGGAGAAGTTGCTTACATAAGTTGATATGCAAATATCAGAAGAAAACATTACACAGTCAATTGTGTACTCATCGCTTGTGCAAGTTTTCATTTATTAGAGTTGTTCTTAAAACTTTTTGATCACCCCATGTGCTCATTATGTGAAGGTTTGTTTATTATGTTTTTGTTCAGTAACAAGAAGCAGGAGAGTGAGAGTGAATGGGAAGTAGCGGAGAGAAAGAAGATGAGATGTATATTTCTGACAGGACGTAAAGGTGTAACCGAGTATGAAGCTGCAGTAGCTATCATCAATGAAGCCAAGTCTATCATTCAGGAAGAGTTAGGAGGTATAGGAGTCCAGTGGGACAGTGCTGGTAAAGTACAGGAACCACCCCTGAAGTCACCAGTACTCCTCAGTCCTTTAGCAGGTAATGTTAATGGTTTTTTGTACTAAATATTTTTTGGTACCCTTGTGCATTTTTTTGTGACAAACAATTTGGTAAATGGTTTATGTTAAATTTATTTATGATTTATTTCTGTCATACATTCTATAAAGACTGTGTATTAAAGACACCACTATTATAGCGACAGATATGACAAACAACACATACATCACATGCATTATAATATTTGTCAGTGCTTTCAGAATTAAATTTGTTGACATTTGGATATGTTGACATATTTTATACACTCACGCAAATGTAGACTTAAGTTTGGACTGTACATTTTATTATGTTCTATTTTCAGCCAACCCAAAGAGTAAAAGGCGTAGACTGTCCTCCAGTAAGAAAAAAACACCAGATAATTTAAATGCATCTGCAAGAGCTACATCAAGGTCACCTGTTTCTGCTGTTGTTTCCCCTCCTCCTGCAGAACTGATTACAAAATCTGCATCAAATGACGTGCATGTAGCACCTACTGAGCCTAAATGCTTGAAATACAGTCATCAAGTTAATATAACGCAGACTGTTTCCTCAAAATTGCAGATGGGAGCTTCAATATCACAGACTAAAGCCTTGATGTCTCAGACTGGAACCTCTTTGTCACCGACTGGAACCTCAATACCACAGACTGGAACCTCTAAGGATTTAAAAATGGATAATCCAGCGTCAATCAACATGAAAGCAAGTTCAAATGAAAATTCTAGTGTTATAAAATCTTCCGATTTTGGGCAACCTAATTCTGATGCTGTAAAGGTTCCTTACCAACAAATTACAGTAAATACAACCTCAGCTTGTCAATCTGTTTTCTCTAAAAGCACTACAATTCCTCAAAAGGCTACACGATCTAAGCAAACTTATGTGCCTGTAAATTGTGATGAGATTGAATCAGCCAAGAATAAAATGTGTGCAGGACCAAATGATGTGAGTAAAGATAAGAAAGTTTTAGACATAGAAGATCGACATAAGAAAGTTGGAGATGATTATCTTATAATTGAAGGTCATGTGAAAACTGTGAAGTCAGCCAAAAGTGTTAAGACAGGTATAGTAAATAGCACTCATTCTAAACAAACTGATATAGCTAGTGAACCTGAGGGTCACAAGAAATCTGAATTAACTGATTACAAAGAAGGTCTGCCGCATGCCACTAGCGTAATAACATCTATGAAAGAAGACTTTGGTATTCCTAATGTTAATGAAGATACTGAACATACAAGTGATAATGTTAGTGGGAATGGGAAGAAAGACTTTCAGAAAAAGGTCCAGTTTAGCTCTGAACCCGATATAGAAATCAACACACCAAATATTGAGAAGCAGAAAATGAATAAGTCGTTACATAAGAATTTGTCTAGTAAACATTCCTCTCACTTTGGTGTAGTGTCAAGTAAAAGATCTGCTAACTTGGATATAGAAAGTGCTAAAAGTGGTATGAATGTATTTCCTAGACAAACTGATAATGTCAATGCTATTGTTGTTACTAGTATTGAATCCGACAATGAAGAAGTAGGTGATGGTGGTCATCAAAGTTCTGAGGTTGAAAATGAAAAAGAAACAGTTTTCAAAAAAACCACCATGGATAAAGATTTGCACATCAATCATGCGAGCATAAAGTGTACAGCTGATACTGACGAATTCGGGGAGAGTTTCTTTATAGACACACAAGGCTTGCAAACTTTGGAAAATATGTGTGGAAGTGATCTTACTGGGAATAATGAAAATGTAACTAAAGAGTCTGATCATGTAAGAACGAAACAGTGTATTTCTTCACAAGCACAATTACCTGGTGAAGAATGCTCAAATGATAATAATGATAATAATGATAATGTGATGTTAAGTGAATCTCAGGTGAATTCAATGTTTCTACAGGATACTTTTGAAGATTTGAGTAAAGGATCATTGGAAAATAAAGAGGAACTTGTTGGTAATATAACTAATGTAACTGATACTTCTAATAGTTTCCTTGACATGAATATAATCAATGATTCTAATGAAGATATGTTCAGTAACTCGGCAGATTTGATCGCTGCTAGTAATTATGAGCATGTGGGTATAGGTGGTTCTATTGTTGAAGATACCCAGGATCATAATAATTCATACGATGATTTACATATTCCCTATCAAAGTGGACAGGAAAAATGTTTCGAAAATGCTGATGCTGTTAGTTGCCATGGTAATGATCATGTTGAAAATGCTATAAATCACCTAGGTGACTTCAGCGAAAAGTCAGATAAATTGAAAGAGAAAAATCATGGATTTGAACATAATGTGAAAGTTCTAGGAAAATTTTCTACGCCAAAGCTTGAGAGTGTAACTGTACAGAAAAGTCACGTTGAATTACATAAAGAGTTAGCGGATGCTTTAGAAATGGGAATGTCTTTCTCATCGTCATTTGATGTTCCGACACAAAATGTTGTGGTGAAAGGACAAGGAGGAATGTGTGAGGAGGTTGTTACCTTTGGAGACAATTTTGGTGATTCATTAAGTGTATCTATGATGGATAAAGTATTTGAACAATCAATGAGAGGGACTAAGTGTTCAGATACAGACAAAGGCAAAGATAGTGTGACTGCTGGGAATAGTAAGTATGATAAGCATGGTAGTATAGACAGAAATATTGTTGAGGGTGAAAGTGATTTAAAAAAGCAAAACTGTGATAAAAATGTAAATTCTTGTTCCCAATATAAAATTTATGATAAAAACATGAAGTCTGTAAATACTGAGAAAATGAATTCAGATAAATCTCCAATCATCTGTGATAATGTTAAATTTGTAACCCCAACAAGAGCACCAGTTAGTAGAAGCATGGTAGCTAAGAGGGTTAATGCACAGGCAAGTAAAGAAGGTCCTGTGTCAACAACAGCAGGTTTACAAAATAAAATAAGGGAAACTATAAATGAAGCGCAAGTTTGTACTACAAGCCCTGATCTGAATACTAGCAATGGCAGTGATTGTGTACCACCTACCCCTCCTGATGACAGCTCTGTGCTGTCTGCTGTGTCTGTACGTGGGTCTGGTACACCTGTTAGAAGATCACTCCCTGGTGCCTCATACATGGCATCATTTAGTCCAAGACTGCAGCGATCTATTGATAAACCAAGCAGCAAAAAAGTCGAGAAGCCCTTGTCTAGTGCTAAGAAGATTAAGTTTGATGCTAATAGTGCAGAATGTGATAAAAACCATGACAACGCAGATGATATTGGAATGCCTAGTGATGTGAAGACCAGAAATGATACCAGAAATAAATGTAGTGCTGCTTCAGAAAAGTTGAATAAAGGAAGTAGTAGTAACAATGAGATTGGTAGTAATAACGATAAACTAAAGAATAAGAAGCTTGTCACAAGGGATAAATGTAGTCCTGTTTCAGACAGAATGACAAATGGAGTCAGTAGTAACTATGCTATTGATTCATGTAGTAAAAAAGATGAACTAACAAACAATAAGCTTAACACAAGAACCAAGAGCGGTGCTATGTCAGTAGGAAAGGAAATAGAAGTTAGTGGTAATAATGGTAGTACTGCTAGTGATAATGATATAATAAGGAAACTGGTGCTTGGTGGGGGAAATAATAATAAAGAAAGTGCTGAAGCTAAAGTTGCCAATGGTCATACAAACAACGGAAGTGTTGTGGTTAAAGATGCTGATGACGATGATAAAATTAGGAAACAGGTGCTTAATGGAGTTTATCAAGAAAGTGATGATGTTGAACCTGATGAAGATAATGAGAAAGCTGACATCCTTTCTCCATCATTTATCGATCCGGAAGATTCTGGATTACCACTTACACAATCATCGTTCTCTATCATAGATATATGTGGAGATAGACGGTTATTTAAGACCTTCATACTGGAATGGAGGACCAAGCCAAGATATGCTTTATCTTTAGCATGTGAGAAAATATCACCAGCCAGTCAGGGACCAGGCATTGGAGCCAATTTCAAATCAGGTAAACATAGCTAGATCATTATGTAATTATGCTTGTCTTTTGGAGATTCAGGCCTGAATAAATAAATTCCTAGATTAATTAATTAAATTAAATATAAGGATGGAAATCAGTCAAAAGTATATATTACAAACAATGTTTTGGAAAATAAAATTCTTTACATTAAATTTTGAGTGACTAAGTTATGGGACAGATGAGGTGTAGAGGACCCGATCTCGTGCATTATATGTTTACATTCAGGACAAACACCAAGTAAAGTTGGTAGTATGGATGGATTTGGTATACCAGTAGATAGCCTAGGTGTGAAGATTGTGGGTGTAGCTGTTAGCTGGGAGAATAGAGATGCTTACTATATCTCATTTACTCATGAACAACCCCTGGGTAAGGATAGAATTGTCACTTTAAATATGTTGGTGTTATCAGGGGTTCCATATTATTGATAAAGAGTAAAACAATATTTATATAAAATTTATGTTATCTGAGGTAACATGAATTATTTTATAAAAATTGAAATACTCTTTATCAATGATACGTTGACTGTGTCCATTTGGGGTGGAAAATTCAAGGTAGTTTTGATGATATTTTTTTGGCATTGACTGTGCTATAGCTAAACAAAGATCTAACAGATCTTTGAGATAATTTGTAAAATAGGCCTACCTATTACATAATGATAAAGAAAAATTACTCTTCAGTTTGACTCTTTGAGTGTATAATTGTGATCTGTTTGAGATTTAAGGGGTTAAAGGGCCAGTTTGATGTCAAATCATGATACCCTTGAAATACTTAAGGTTGACAGTTTGTGTTTCTTAATTTTGAAAGGGCTGCCAAGTTCTGTAACATCAGAAATGTTCTTAAGAAATAAAATTTTGTTGATTTTGATAATGAATTTGACTTGAAGTCTAATCTTCAGTACAATGTCGATACAAAATTATTCAAAGGTAATATAAATCTACGAAAAAGTCATTCCAAGTGTGTTCCATTCAGGATTTATTATCTTAACATTATTTAGATAATTTGCAGTGGTTTTAAAGTACACTGTATTTCATATTCTGATTGTCTGCTGAAATTCAGGTTACTGTTTTATCTGAGCATTTACAGATATCTTAAACTTACATTCAATTTTATGAACTACAAAGTGTGGTGAACATATATGCAATACTAATACTGATTTAGTCAATAAAACCTTACAAATCACATGTGTTCCAAATTTGCTGTTGTTAAAATTATTATAAAGAATTTAAATTTGGACGTCAGTTTAGTGTTTTTGTAAGTGCTTTGATAAAACAGTACCCAGCATTTTCAGAAGTACTTGGAGGTTAATCTTGTGGTCTAGAAAAAGATTATACATGCTGAATCTTTGGAAAGTGGAATTTTAATCAAGTTGGTGATACTATTTTACACATTTATATTTGAACCAATCAGGTGATCCGGATGACAGTTTAGCTCCGCCCCCTTCAGACACAAACATCAGTATCGCAATTAGAATCAAGGCTGTCAAATCAGTTCTACAACAGAAAGCATGTAAAGACGAGACCGTTGTCATGACGATGTTTGATGTCAAAGCACATTACAGGTATTTGATTATAATAATAAATTCACTAATAAGTATGTATTTCATTGCCCCATTTACACTACTTTGTGTACTGGTACAGTATGGAGATTTGATCTGATCCTCAACCTCCTATTAGCATAATTTAACAGCTGATATCTTGCTTATAATTATAGCTAAATGCTCAAGGTGTAATACAAACATAAATCTATATTGCTCGATTTGCTTGCGGAAATTTATATATTCAACGCAAGAACATTGTAATATATTGTGATTTCATGCATAAAGGTCAGGATCTAGTCAATAGCTTCGTACTATAGCTCATATTTCTGCAGTACTTAATTATGAACTTTTATGCACCATCTAAATATTCATACTGGTGACAGTCTGTCACAGAATGATAGATACCTTTGGTTTGAGAGTTAGTCTCTTTAAATGTTAATATCATGCAAAACATAAACAAAATGGAGGTGTGCAAACACCTACTCCTGCCTCTTACATAATGCTTTCGTACTTGCATACTGAAATTGTTTGAAGACTGAGTCACTTGGTCAAATAATAAGAAAACCTTGTGCTAGCAATTTAGGCTGCACTTTAGCTAACCAATCTCAATGATGACCTTTTGTGATCACTTTTGTCCATCGTTGTCCACAATAAAAAGAGGATATTTGTTTGTTTTGATTGAATTTGGTTTATATCTCAGTGATAAAATTATCTTAGTGATAAAATTTAATATTTTCAAGAGCGCGTAGCGCGAGTGAAAATATTAAAATTTTATCACTACAAGATGAGATATTAACCATATTCAATCAAAACAAACAAATATTCTATTTATTTAATGCTTTTATGGTGTCAAAACTGGTACTCTTAATGCCAAATTACCACTGTGGTTAGGCTACGTATGAATATGTTATTCCATTCATATTTTTCACTTCAAAATCCGCCATCTTGGATTATGGTGAATAGGTGAAAACGACTTTTTTGAGAATTTGCATTTAATCATACACCAACTTGTAGGAAATGGTCTAACTAAGAATAAAAACCCCCACATGACATGTTTCCGTTCAGTAATAAAAAAGTTACAGACATTTTAGTGTTGAGATTTTGGTAAATTAAAGTAGTCCCTGTGAGGGGGCGGAGCTTATATCAGTCACATTGTACGGTAGGTGATAACCAGTGACTGATATAGGTTTTATTTCACTGATAGAACTCCATATCTCATCAGTTAGCATTAAATAATTGCTTATATTTAAACTAGAGGTCACAAGTTTGGCCTAGTTTTCATGAATCTTAGTCCCAATGATCATCTCCAATAAACCTAAGTCACATTTGATATTGGTCACTAGAACAAATCATACAAAAACCTTATGTATGTAAAAGAGGCTGCATTTTTAGCTTACCTGTCACATAGTGACAGGGTGAGCTTTTGTGATCACTCTTCGTCTTCCATCCGTCCGTCCACAATTGCTTGTGAACACACTAGACGCAACAATTATGGCCCTATCGTCATGAAACTTGGTCAGAATGTTTGTCTCTATGAAATCTAGGTCAAGTTGGAAAGTGGGTATGGGTTAAAAACTGGGTCACTAAGTCGAATCTTAGAAAAAGCTTGTGATCCATTAGAGGACACAATTATCTTCATGAAACATGGTCAAAATATTTGTCTTTATGCAATCTAGGTCAAGTTTGAAACTGGGTCATATGGGGTCAAAAACTAGGTCACTAGGTCAAATATTGCAAAATTCTAGAAAAAGCTTGCAATAGTGGCTGAATTTTCACGAATCTTATTTATAGAATATAAATGATTACATGTACTTAGGTCACCATAAGGGCTTTAATGTTTTACTATGACAGGTGAGCGACCCTAAAAAACTTGTTAGGGTCAAACCATAACATTCACTGAATCGACATAACTGGATAAAACCTGTTTTCCGGATTAATTGAATTCATTGAGCGACAATGTGCGAGATATTCCCAATATATGTGAGGGCGGCTGCTACATATAACGAATAGAGCAACCAGGTACAATAATCTCTATTATTTTTACCAAAAGGTTAGAATATGTGAAAAGTCTTACTTGAACACAATCATGACAATGGCAACACTATTTAACGACCATAAATAATATGTTTAACTTAAAAAATCTGTATATTTTCTCGCCATAATGCCAAACTTCGGAAGCAGCAGTAAGGAATAAAATGCAATACTTTAAATAATAAAGAATTTTGTAGGATATTTTATAGTAAATCTTAAATGACAAACATACAAAAAACACAATGAGATATAACTTTTAATTAGAATTTATAATATTAATCAGATCATTCCGGTGAAGTACGGAAAACTATTAAGGTTATTCCAAACTCTTAAATTTTTCTGTACAAGAGGTATCAAACACCTAATTTTTATGAAGAACACACTCATAATAGTGTTTGTGCAAACCCATAACAGTTTGACTCGGCTAGTTTTCAAGATATTTTTAGATTTTGGGGAACCCCCTAAAACTCATATTTGCATGTCACCGAAAAAGTTTGACATTTAATTACATGAAATTTGGCATGCACGAAATTTCGTATATACAGAATCACATGATAACGTTTGTTTTAGACTATGCATGTTATATGTATTTTTAAATGATATTTTAAAATATGTAATTTTTCATTTTTAAGGTATACGAAAAACTGTTTTCGCACATGCAAACCAGTATAGAAGTTTTATCCCAAATTTCATGGCAGTTGCTCGGCTAGATTTTTGTAATTGACACTTTAGTGATTTAGGAAATGTCAAAAGCCAGGAGAGTTTACAAAATGCATCAACGTTTTGAATACGTTGTATCCTGTTTTCACGATAATTTGTTTTTGAAAAATGTGTATAATTATGTAAAGATGAGCCCATGCTTTTTTGCATTAGCTAGTCTATATAAGAACCTTCCTCTAAAGTTGTCGGGATGCTTGCTAAACAAATATTAAAACTTGGATAAAATTTTGTGTGGGCGCATAATATTACGTATCACATACGTTGTAGCTAATATTCGCGAGTGTTGGTGTTTCAACGTTTGGAATAAATAGCACATAAAATTTCAACTATAGCTTTATTCTGCAAGCTTATTATAGTATAATATAGTAATAACTATACAGTAAATTCGCGATTTTAAGACATGAGAACATGCTGACACATCAATTTTAAGTTTTTCACACTATTTCATCATGATAGTCAGACGCTTTCAATACGTCTTATTTACACCGATTTCTAAACTTCCGCTCAAATGAAGAGTTTGGAATCACCTTAAGTAATCATACCCCCAGATACATAGTATATGGGTGCTATATTGGAGTCATGCTTGAGGTTGGTCGGTTGGTCCGTGCAAATTTTGTCCGCCCTATTTCTCTATTACCAATGGTCAGATTTAAACGAAACTTTGCATGAATGATCAGTACCAAGTCTAGTT
Organism: Spisula solida; assembly: GCA_947247005.1. Classification (NCBI taxonomy): domain Eukaryota; kingdom Metazoa; phylum Mollusca; class Bivalvia; order Venerida; family Mactridae; genus Spisula; species Spisula solida. Next base: position 18,468,024 of record OX365946.1, read on the forward strand.
TTGCATATAATCAACACACATAATTGTTGGAAGGATTAATTTTAAGGGTGCAATGGCCCTTTGTTTCTTTACACTTATAAATTTTGTCTACACTTTTCCTTTGTTACCATTGGTTGGATTTCAATGAGTGTTTGCATGAATGATCAGTACTAAGTCTAGTTGTATGTCCGAGCACATTTAAGTGACTGTGCAAATTTTTATTGACTGAAAAGGACTCGCTCTGCTCTTTTTAATCATTAAAAATTTATTTAATATGTTCCAACTATGTATGATACTTTATGTACGCTGTACATACATAAATACATACATTAATTAATATATAAAAATCTTCGTTAATTGATATTAGTGAACATAAAATAAAAATCCAAAATGTCTAATGACTTGACATACTTGAACATAAAAATCAGTTACATGTTATTGTTTCTCCTCACAAAAATATAATCATCGGACAGGGAAGGCAGCACTCTACTCACAAAGTTTCATTCTACAATTCTGAACATGGCATAAATTAAAGCATCAATGCATCAATCTGGTTTATTCTGGTTCAGTCCTTGTTTACCAGGCACTATGTATTCATGGTGTGTTATTTCACTTCTGTAGTTTAAACAGTTGTATACACAGTAAGAATACGGCAGCATTGTTTCTCCTACGATATTTGAGTGACTCTATGTAACATTGAAAGGCTTCTGTTTGCTTGTCTTCTTGCTCCAGGCATTGTCCTAGTAAATTGAGAGCCGTCTCTTCGTGTTGAATGATAGGTTCCAATTTAACACTAACTAAAAGGTCGTGTAGAGCTTGTATCTGTTCTTTCCTTCTCTGTAGATGTCCATAGGTCTTGTATTGTAGATAGAAAAGATAAGGAATAGAATCCACAGTTATAAAATCCATCCAGGTATCACCCAATGTTCTTATTTGTCTGTCCTCTTCAATGTAGGATCTCAACATTTCATATCTGAGTTCATGTGGTACACAATTATTTTCACATTGTACAAATCTGGTACATAATGCAAAATGTGACTTTATTGCTTTTTCATCATAATTTTCAAAGTTGTCTAACCCTTGTATTTTCATGTCTGATAAAGGCCTCGTATGATGGCAGTGACATAGTGTTAAAACTTCTGATAGGTTGTATTTTATTTGAATGATTGTTAATTCATGCTCTGCTCTCTCCATGTCTCCTGTACAGTATAATACAGAGACAAGTTTCAGTCTACCTGACAATGCGTCAGATTCTTTCCCTGCTTCCAGATAGGTGAAAGCTTGATCTGAAATAGGTGTCTGATGTTCTATATGTACGCATGCTAACACTGAACCTAAAGCAGAACTCACCATGGGTGTAAGAAGGTCACAGGCAGTATTTTGTAATAAGTCACCTTTATTTCTGCATTGTGCCAGAGTTGAACATGTTTGAAACAAGGACAGGATTGCCTTTTCTATACTTGCATGTTTAATGTCGTATAGAACCCGTGTAAAGTAATCACTCTGTTGGATGGCAACATGATGCACTAAACCAACAGACGTCACTAGTGACATGCCTGTTGCAGATATAATGTTTGAAGAGTGTGGAACCATGTTTAACTTCATCTTCAGTCTTCTACCTAGATCACAAGTCTGTATCTCAAACAATAAAAATTTATTATTTTCAATAAGACTGTTAATAATATCCAGTAATATACCCCTCTGTGTGTCTGACATATGTCCAGCCAGTAAGTTATTTTCTGGGATTATAAAATGTGGACAGTTTCTTTGTGCAATACATTCCTTCAACATGAACAGGCACAAGTGTAAATAGGATAGTAAAGTTCCTGCATGCCAGTTATGTGATGAGTTAGCTATACAGTACAATAACACATTCTTACACATGAAACTTGTAAGAACATCCGGAACATACGGATTGATGTGAGTTTTGAGGATTATTTTCATCAAGATGTAACACATTAACTGTGGAATGTTCAAACTGAACATGAGGTATCTCTCTTGTAGACTGGTCGATATTCTCCACTCTAGTTGACTTTCTAGTATATCAGGCGAGTGTACCTTACTGGCGACTGGTACCACAAAACAACCAGCATTTCTGCATTTGTCCAGTACATTTTCTGTTGGCCATTTGCTCCCTCTATGTTTCTGTAACCATGAAGTAACTTGGTGTGGTGATGAATTACTATAGAAACTATGAACTATATCAATTGGAACCATTTCTGGTGTTCTGAGAACTGTTAATGCTGGACCGTGTTTTTGATACAGATCTTTGTTTGGCACATTCATCATAATACCAGTATGGTTCAATAGTAAACACCCTTCTCTTCCTGTGACATAATCCACATTTTCAGGAAATGGTCTGATTGCATGTAGATAACAGTAACCTGGTGATATGTCCTCATTCTGTATCATCATACAATTGCTAAATTCAGGTTTCCACTCACTCATAGTTTGTATAACATTCATCCAATTGGAAGAGACCAATACATCAATATCTGTCCCAATGTTGTTGAACCTTCTGTCTGGCTGCCAAAGTAATAATACACTTTTATACCTCCCAAATATTGGGATTCAATGTTTTCGATAGTCTCAATCAAAAGGTATGCTCTTTTTCTTTTCATCACAAGTCTTTCATTCACCCCGATGTCATCCATCACTTCAGACAGTGCCTCTGATACCCTGTACATGTCAGGTGGTCTAGACATCCTGTAATTATACATAATACATTCAGACAGTGCCTCTGATACCCTGTACATATCAGGTGGTCTAGACATCCTGTAATTATACATATAATACATTCAGACAGTGCCTCTGATACCCTGTTCATGTCAGATGGTCTAGACATCCTGTAATTATACATATAATACATTCAGACAGTGCCTCTGATACCCTGTACATGTCAGGTGGTCTAGACATCCTGTAATTATACATATAATACATTCAGACAGTGCCTCTGATATCCTGTTCATGTCAGGTGGTCTAGACATCCTGTAATTATACATATAATACATTCAGACAGTGCCTCTGATATCCTGTTCATGTCAGGTGGTCTAGACATCCTGTAATTATACATAATACATTCAGACAGTGCCTCTGATACCCTGTACATGTCAGGTGGTCTAGACATCCTGTAATTATACATATAATACATTCAGACAGTGCCTCTGATATCCTGTTCATGTCAGGTGGTCTAGACATCCTGTAATTATACATAATACATTCAGACAGTGCCTCTGATACCCTGTTCATGTCAGGTGGTCTAGACATCCTGTAATTATACATATAATACATTCAGACAGTGCCTCTGATACCCTGTACATGTCAGGTGGTCTAGACATCCTGTAATTATACATATAATACATTCAGACAGTGCCTCTGATACCCTGTACATGTCAGGTGGTCTAGACATCCTGTAATTATACATATAATACATTCAGACAGTGCCTCTAATACCCTGTACATGTCAGGTGGTCTAGACATCCTGTAATTATACATAATACATTTAGACAGTGCCTCTGATACCCTGTACATATCAGGTGGTCTAGACATCCTGTAATTATACATAATACATTCAAACAGTGCCTCTGATATCCTGTACATATCAGGTGGTCTAGACATCCTGTAATTATACATAATACATGTGCAGTACAACCTCGGTATAGCAACTTATTTTGGGCGCTGCAAATATTTGTTGCTGTTTAGAGATTGCTGCTCTACAGAGGGGTCAAAATCTAGGTATGTAGGTCACATCAAAGAAAACTCTTGTTAACACTCTAGGGGTCACATTCTTTACCTAATCTTAATGAAGCCTATCCGTAATATGTATCTCTAAAAAACTAGGTCAAGTTCACAACTGGGTCAAAAACTAGGTCTCCTGGTCACATCGAAACAAAACCTTGTTAACACACTACAGGTCACATGTTTTGCCTAATCTTTATGAAACCTGACCACAACTTGGGTCTCTGTAAATCTACGTCAAGTTCTCAACTGGGTAATCTGAGGTCAGAAAGTAGGTCACTAAGTGGTGAGGATAAATCAAAGAAAAACTGAGGTCACTGCAACTAGGTTATCTTGGTCAAATATCAAGGTCATATCCTGATTCTGCCTAAACTGCAAGTCATCAGGTGAGCGCTATAGGGTCAATGGCCCTCTCGTTCTTTGATGTGACTAAAATTTTCTTTGATGTGGCCAAATAAAAACCGTCTCTTTCAAGTTTATGAAATTCTCAAATATTTTCAAAGTCTGTCAATGCTTTGCTTCCAAACTCAGCATACTTGTTCAGCATCATAAAAACCTTACATTGTCAAGCCATGTAACACTATCCAATATTTCAACAGAATTAATACGGCCACTGGTCGACTTACCGGTAAGGTAGTTATTATGGATAAGGCTTCCGGCCTGGGCATTAGCCTTTATTGAACACAATCTTGCATTTAATAAAGATAATGAATAAGTTGTATAGTATACTACAGGCAAAGTAACATATTTAAGTTCTGCTGCTTTTTATCTCACTTGTCACAAAGTGAGCTTTTGCGATCACTCTTCGTCCGTTTTCCGTCCGTCATCCATCAACAATTTGCTTGTGTAGACACTAGAGGTCACAATTTTGGCCTAATCATTATGAAACTTGGTCACAATGATCATCTCAATAAAATCTAGGTCAAGTTTGATATTGGGTCATCCGAGGTAAAAACCTATGTCACAAGGTGATATCATAGAATAACCTTGTGCAGACACTAGAGGTCACAATTTTGATCTAATCTTCATGAAACTTGGTCACAATGATTATCTCAACAAAATCTGAGTCTAGTTTGATATTGGGTCATCCGGGGTAAAAAACTAGGTCACAAGGACAAATCATACAAAACCTTGTGTAGTCAGTATAGTTCACAATTTTGACCTAATCTTTATGAAACTCTGTCATAATGATCACCTGAACAAAATCTAGGTTGTTTGATATTGGGTCATCCTGGGTCAAAAACTAGGTCACTGGGTCAAATCATAGTAAAACCCAATCGTGAAAGCTCGGCCATTTCCGTTTATCTCCGGTAAATAACCTTGTGTCTAAGTGTAGTTATACACCAATATGATTCGCCTGCGTTATAAGTCCCAGCTACGTTTGCTTAAAGTAACAAATTATGTATCCGTCAATAAGATGGTTATTTTATCTTTCACTAACAGTTTTCTTATATTTAAGAGCATACAAAGAAATATCATAAAAGAAATACTTTGTATCTTTAAATATTATGCATCATTTATATTACCCCCGCACGTGTTGAAAACATCAACAAACATGACCCATATTTGAATTTCGGGAAAGCGGATTTGTTTACAAAATATACTACTTGACTTTCGGTTCATATCAAGTTAAAATATTGCCTGAACACATGTGATTAATTGTTGCGTGGAATTGTATAGTGTGTATTTACTGGTATAATATATTTATACATTGTAGTGATCTATATATGTGTGTGAACATGTATTTGCATAATGTGTATTGATGACTGGGGGCTGCCATTTTCTAATCATGTGACTGGAAATAGTTCAATATGGCGCCCTGCTATGTCAGAGGTCTATTGCAATGCATAAAGGCCGAGGTGATCAGAATGAGTAAAACCTTGTGTAGTTACTAGAGGTCATAATTTTGACCTTATCTTCATGAAACTCGGTTGCAATGATCATCTCAACAATATCTAGGTCAAGTTCGATAATGGGTCATCTGGGGTATAATCTTCATGAAACTTGGTCTCAAGGATCATCTCAATAGAACCTATGTCAAGTTCAATATTGGGTCATCTGGGGTAAAAAACTGGGTCACAAGGTTAAATCATAGGAAAATCTTGTAATAGAGGCTAAATTTACAAAGGTCACCATAGGGGCTTGCATGCACTACTACGACAGGTGAGCGACCTAGGGCGCTTTGGGCCCTCTTGTTTCACAATTACATTTTTTGTGAAAAAAAAATGCCAACTCAGTAAGGATAGGGAAACCTTACCCTATATGTCTGAATTTCAAACAGGGACCCCCGCTCTGTCCAGCTGATCACATTGTCAAGTGATGGAATATCAGAATATCATGACCAAGTCAACTTAAATAAAGCAAGTTTATCCGTCATCATGTTATGGAGTCAATTAATTGCTGCAAGTGATAGAATAAATTGTTTGTTCACATAAATTATGTGAACTTCCGTGTGAGAACAAATGAAGGGACAATGTTCTCCAACGGCATTCATTATTTCTGACATTGCTTGACCCAGTAACTATAGAATCTGTCACTCGTTGTCTTTGAGATCAACATCTCTTAATCTCGTCACGAAAACAAATTATTAAGCTATTATTATGTTTTCTAGACTGGTTTAAAAAATATTGATTTCCAAAGACAACTCAATGTCATGGTAGATCCTATATGTATTCATATGCAATAATTTCATGAAGCAGAAAGTAAATCAAGTATGAAGTATTGTTCTATGAGCAAGCACTATGTGTCATAGACTGTAGGTTACATTCTCACTCAAATTTAAACCCCTTTATTTGGTCCTAGCTCAGTAAATCTTATAATTACCCTAGAAATTCTTCCACTATTGATCTAACATATAAAAATATTCTGAATTGTTGAGTACATGTCTACATAATACTATACATTATGGTTAAGACAAAAATTAAATATACTTTAAAAAAAATGCTTTACCTGTTCATGCGATTAAATGTCCATATAACATCAAAATGAAAGCGTTCCTTTACTTAAATATTGACTTTGTACTAAATTTGTAAACTTACTGCAGTCTTACGATCCTCAGCTAGCTACAGCTTTATGTTAAATTTGTCATGTAAATACATGCATATGTTTGATAATATGTGAAGTTTAAGATCAATAATAATACTTTAACCATTAACCTTAGAGTGTATATAGTAACCCCCCCCCCTACCCCTGTTTAGCTACCTGAGTTGAAAATTTACCTATACTTAAAATTTAGGTCAAGAAACCAATATCACTGTCTGTCATACATTATTACCTACCACTATTAACTTGTCACCCATGAATATCCATGCTTATCCGTTGTCCAATCAGAGTTGTTATTTTAACTCATCAAAAGACTTACTGTACAAAAACGAAAACACACGAAGATTAATTAGCGACAGGTCAATAGTGTTGACTAATAACTTAATAACCTCAATAACGAAAAAAAGATTGTGCAAATATTCAACAAGTCATGCAGTAGATTTCATACTTCAGATTTGTAAACGTTTCTATTGTCCACGTTGGGGTTTTCTTTAGTTATGTAAACATAATGGAATATTCAATGTGCGACTGTAAATGAAAACTTGTGATGTCATTTTACTAATAATTTTACCATAATCATGTATGGAGTATTGTTCTATGAGCAAGCACTGTGTGTCATAGAATGTAGGTTACATTCTCACTCAGATTTAAACCCCTTTATTTGGTTTAAGCTCAGTTCTTCGTTAGAAATTATTCCACTATTGATCTAACATATAAAAATATTCTGAATTGTTGAGTACATGTCTACATAATACTATACATTATGGTTAAGACAAAAATTAAATATACTTTAAAAAAAATGCTTTACCTGTTCATGCAATTAAATGTCCATATAACATCAAAATAAAAGCGTTACTTTACTTAAATATTTACTTTGTACTGAATTTGTAAACACACTGCAGTCTTACATTTGATTAAGCTTAATCTTAAATTTGTCATGTATATACATGCATATGTTTGACAATATTGTGAAGTTTAAGATCCTAGTTCAACATGTTCAATCATGCAGTAAATTTCATACTTGATTTGTAAACTTCTATTGTCTGTGTTTGGGTTTCCGTAGTTGTACACATAATGGAATAGTCAATGTGCGATTGTAAATGAAAACTTATGAAGTCAATTTACGTTAAGTATAACAGCCATAAATATGTATAAATATACAATGCATTTGATTATCTATATATAAATATAACATGCTTTAAAATGTTTATACTCTATGACACACTCATAAATTCATTTAAAGATGGATATATCAGATAAGGACCTTCAGGGGTGTAGAAATGTTTTCATGTAGCCAGTTAATCTTCATAAGTAGGCAGTTTGTTTTAAATTACACTTAAAGTAACATCCGTTGTGGTTTGAGTGTGACAGTTGTAAGTGCTAGATCATTATTGTTTTACAGCCAGATAGGCCTATGACCTCTGACATGATTGGAAGGTACAGTCTTGTGATGCAAGGAATTGGGGTGCGATATCCAAAAGCTCTTTTTGAGTACACTCCTTTGTCATTAATCTGCTTGGTTTAAATCACTAGTACTCGCTACAATTATACATCTGAGTTACCTGCCAGGGGTGGTATTCAATATTGATCTTACTTGACTTAAGGATAAGGACAACCAATCAGATCACGCAGGTGATATGATTTGCTGTCCTTATCTCCAATTAAATAAGATCAATAATGAATATCACCCTAGGTCATTTCAAGTTTGGTGTATACACTGAAGAGTGTTTAAGAAATGTTCCCGTCTGAGATTTGAACAATGGACCTTTTGATCTGTACTCAAGAGTGATACCCCACTCAGCCACTGTACCATCCATGGCTCAAAGAAAAGGAGCATGGTACTCACATGTTCTGTGATATAGGGACATCAAGGCCTTCATGTTAGCTCGCCTTTACACACAGGTTTCAATGTATTAAGGCAGGGTTATTTTTAAAGCCTTTTGTCTTTCAGGGGTTTTGTAGAGGGGTTTGGTTTTGCACCTATGGGTGTCTTTGAGGACCCTAAGATAGCATGCTGGATGTTAGACCCAGGGTCCAAGGAGAAGAACTTACACAGACAGGTTACAAACCTCCTACCTACAGAGGTTCACATGTTACATGGTAAGATTTTAGGTTACAGACCTCTTAATTACAGAGGTTCATATGTTGCATGGTGAGATTTTAGGTTACAAACTCCTACATACAGAGGTTCATATGTTACACTGTGATAGTTTAGGTTACAAACCTCTTACCTACAGAGGTTCATATGTTACCCTGTGAGATTTTAGGTTACAAACCTCCTACCTACAGAGGTTAATATGTTACATGGTAAGATTTTAGGTTACAAACCTCCTACCTACAGAGGTTCATATGTTACATGGTGAGATTTTAGGTTACAAACCTCCTACCTACAGAGGTTCATATGTTACACGGTAAGATTTAAGGTTACATACCTCCTACCTACAGAGGATCATATGTTACATGGTGAGATTTTAGGTTACATACCTCCTACCTACAGAGGATCATATGTTACATGGTGAGATTTTAGGTTACATACCTCCTACCTACTGAGGTTCATATGCTACACGGTGAGATTTTAGGTTCTCCTACCTACAGAGGTTCATATGTTACATGGTGAGATTTTAGGTTACATACTTCCTACCTACAGAGGTTCATATGTTACATGGTGGGATTTTAGGTTACATACATCCTACCAACAGAGGTTCATATGTTACACGGTGAGATTTCAGGTTACATACCTCCTATCTTCAGAGGTTCATATGTTACACGGTGAGATTTAAGGTTACAAACCTCCTACCTACAGAGGTTCATATGTTACACGGTGAGATTTTAGGTTACATACCTCCTACCTACAGAGGTTCATATGTTACATGGTGAGATTTTAGGTTACAAACCTCCTACCTACAGAGGTTCATATGTTACACGGTGAGATTTTAGGTTACATACCTCCTACCTACAGAGGTTAATATGTTACATGGTGAGATTTTAGGTTACAAACCTCCTACATGCAGAGGTTCATATGTTACATGGTGAGATTTTAGGTTTTTCAAACCTCCTACCTACAGAGGTTCATATGTTACACGGTGAGATTTTAGGTTACATGCCTCCTACCAACAGAGGTTCATATGTTACACGGTGAAATTTTAGGTTCTCCTACCGACAGAGGTTCATATGTTACATGGTGAGATTTTAGGTTACATACATCCTACCTACAGAGGTTCATATGCTACACGGTGAGATTTTAGGTTCTCCTACCTACAGAGGTTCATATGTTACATGGTGAGAATTTAGGTTACATACCTCCTTCCTACAGAGGTTCATATGTTACATGGTGGGATTTCAAGTTACAAACCTCCTACCTACAGAGGTTCATATGTTACACGGTGATATTTCAGGTTACATACCTCCTATCTTCAGAGGTTCATATGTTACATGGTGAGATTTTAGGTTAAATACCTCCTACCTACAGAGGTTCATATGGTACACAGTGAGATTTTAGGTTACATACCTCCTACCTACAGAGGTTCATATGTTACATGGTGAGATTTTAGGTTACAAACCTCCTACCTACAGAGGTTCATATGTTACATGGTGAGATTTTAGGTTACATACCTCCTACCTACAGAGGTTCATATGTTACATGGTGAGATTTTAGGTTACAAACCTCCTACCTACAGAGGTTCATATGTTACATGGTGAGATTTTAGGTTACAAACCTCCTACCTACAGAGGTTCATATGTTACACGGTAAGATTTAAGGTTACATACCTCCTACCTACAGAGGTTCATATGTTACATGGTGAGATTTTAGGTTACAAACCTCCTACCTACAGAGGATCATATGTTACATGGTGAGATTTTAGGTTACATACCTCCTACCTACAGAGGATCATATGTTACATGGTGAGATTTTAGGTTACATACCTCCTACCTACAGAGGATCATATGTTACATGGTGAGATTTTAGGTTACATACCTCCTACCTACAGAGGATCATATGTTACATGGTGAGATTTTAGGTTACATACCTCCTACCTACAGAGGATCATATGTTACATGGTGAGATTTTAGGTTAAATACCTCCTACCTACAGAGGTTCATATGGTACACAGTGAGATTTTAGGTTACATACCTCCTACCTACAGAGGTTCATATGTTACATGGTTAGATTTTAGGTTACAAACCTCCTACCTACAGAGGTTCATATGTTACACGGTGAGATTTTAGGTTACATACCTTCTACCTACAGAGGTTCATATGTTACATGGTGAGATTTTAGGTTACAAACCTCCTACCTACAGAGGTTCAAATGTTACACGGTGAGATTTTAGGTTACATACCTCCTACCTACAGAGGTTCATATGTTACATGGTGAGATTTCAGTCACAGAATTTGTCAATTGCAACACTATATAACTATTTCCGACAGCAGAGTTTGGAAATAGTATTGGAAAATGTGTTTTCTCTCAAAAGTTCTTGACCAATATTTCATGGAAAAGGCATGGAATTTCAAATTGGAAATTCTCAACAAAAAACAAAAAATTTGAAAAAATCAGTATGAAATGTTTTATTAGCTCACCTGTCACAAAGTGACAGGGTCGGCTTATGTGATCGCTCTTCGTCGTCCGTCCATCGTCCTAATCTTCATGAAACCTCGTCAGAATGTTTGTCTCTATGAAATCTAGGTCAATTTCGAAACTCGGTCATGTGGGGTCAAAAGCTAGGTCACTATGTCTCAGAATCTCAGAAAAGGCTTGTGAACACATTAGGGGACACAATTGGGGTCCAATCTTCATGAAGCATGGTCAAAATGTTTGACTCTATAGTTTAGACCAAGTTCGATAATGGGTCATGTGGGATCAAAAACAAGGTCACTAGGTCAAATATTAGAAAAAGCTTGTGAACACATTAGACGCACTTATGACCCAATCTTCATGAAACTTGATCAGAATGTTTGACTCTATGAAATTTAGGTCAAGTTCGAAACTGGGTCACGTGGGGACAAAAAAAGGTCACAAGGTAAAATCATAAAAAAGCTTGCAGTAGAGGCTGAATTTTCCTGAATCTTATTCATAAAAAATAAATGATTACTTAGGTCACCATAGGGGCTTGCATGCACTTCTATGACAGATGAGTGACCTTGGGCCCTCTTATTTGAGGTTGATATTTGTAGCTTCAATTAACTGGTGTGCATGTCTACTAAAAAATGTTTTTGGTTTTTGTAAACATTGACATTATATTGACACTTTAGTTGAAACAGTTATATTTTGGATACAAACATTGTTATGCCATGCTGAAATGTGGAGAAGGACTTCACACCTTTGCAAAAATTAGCTGGAGGTCATGTATTCAAATTTTATCATTTTTATCACAAAAATACTGACTGCAGATTTTGTTTTAAGGTATTGGCGGTGGTATAGGTGTGAGCAGTCTGGGTATGAGCCCACAGAACCCGGGATCAGGACGGTACCGAGCATGTACGGAGGCCGTGTTAGTACATCATCTAGGAGAATACTTCAAAGCTTGTCTGGATAAGGAGGAAATTTACTCCACATTTCGAGATGTTGAAATGCCCTCTGCTGTATCATTGTGTAGAATGGAACTGAATGGATTTGGTATGTACTGTACTGTCTGAATGCTGTTTAAATTATTCTGTTTAACTTGAACCTTTATAGTTCTAATTATACCCTTAGTATTAATGTTTGAACATACTAAAGGAGCTTTTTATGCCCCCGTATCGATAGATCGGGAGGTATATAGTGATTCACCTGTCCGTCCGTACGTCCGTCCGTCCGTTCGTCCATCCGTCCTGGTTAACCCAAATTGACCGTTTCTTCTAGCATCATTATGGCTTGCTACAAAGCTTTCATACTTGCATGGATGTTGTATATGAACACACTCTACACGCCTGTATCACCTGACCCCATTTTGACCTTCACCTTGACCTAATTTTGGACTTAGACTTATTTATGGACAAGGCTTCCACAGGGGGCATAAGCGTTTATTGAACGCAGTCTTGTTTTGGTTTGACTTTGACTGTCATAGTGTGTGGCTATTGACAGGTTTTATACATGTACCTACCTAATTGGCCAATGACCTCCAGCTTATATACAAGAAATATGGGTGCACTACCTTAGCAAGTTCCGAATAATTATATTCCTTGGTTCATTAGCGTACCTTGTCTTTTATATATATACTATGCACCAGTACATGCGAGACTATGAATAATTTGTGAAAGATATTTTTATCGGGTCGAATCCTTTTGTTCATGACTGTTATGTTAGGTCACAATTTTACCAGGTAGACGTTCCAAGGTCGGCCAGTAAACGTAATTTTACCTGATAGACTTACACACACCGGCCAGTATAAGGCTATTAGCGCTTTACAGTTTGTAGAAAATTAGGCTTATATTTGCTGAGAGAGGTTTTTATGCTGAACCGCCTCGAAAACCTAGTGATGGAGCATCTGCCTCTAGTGTGCGAGTTCTCAGATTCAATCCAAGGCTATTACATACCAAGGTGAGCGAGGTCTCGTAGTGAGCGAGGTCTCGTAGTGTGCGAGGTCTCGTAGTGAGCGAGGTCTCGTAGTGTGCGAGTTCTCAGATTCAATCCAAGGCTGTTACATACCAAGGTCATTAAAAATGATACTGGTATTAGCTCCATGTAACTGCTGGTTTGCTTGGTGTCAGTATAATGTGACTTTGTAGTCTCCATATGACTATATTACTGTTTCCTAACAATACTTAAAACATTATGTTGATTCCGAAACTGAGATTACAATTTAATGTTGTTTAGGTTTCAGCGTAGAGGAGAGTGAAAGTCAGAAGTCCATTATGATAGCAAAGTTATCTGCCCTTGAAGAGCAAGCATACCGTCTAGCTGGTCACCCTTTCTCTCTGTCTGCCTCGGAAGATGTAGGGCAGGTAAGTTATTATACTTTCAGGGATGTAGACCAGGGAAGCTATTATACCTATCAGGGTTTGTACACACCTTGAAGTTTTGAATTTCAAAAAATAAATCGTCTAAAACTCCAAGATTCTGCCTTGAAAACATAAAAAAATCCCACAAACATAAGAATTTCATAATAAAATACAAAAAATTAGTCACAAATAGCAGTGCCGAAAGTTTTGATTAAATTTTGATAAATTGTGAAAAACTGCAAAAGATGATGTTGAAAACTGAAAGGAAAATCAAAATTCCACCTTGAAAAGTTGTAATTGGCCCAAATTATAAGTTAAACACTACTATTTCTTTCCACAGATTATGTTCATTGAGCTTCAGTTACCTCCAAATGGGGATCCTAATGCTACCCCTATACAAAAGTCATTGGCCCCTAAAAGGGGCACCGCAATAAGAAAGGGCAGAGGAAGGACACAGTTCAGTACATCAAAAGATGTCCTTGAGAAGTTAGTGAAGCTTCATCCACTGCCTGGAATTATCCTAGAATGGAGACGCATTACAAATGCTTTAACTAAAACTGTCTATCCTCTCCAGAAGGAAAAGGTAACCATTTTTCTAGTGTTTGAACATTGAATGTATATTCTCATTTTCTACTTAACGTTTAACGGTTTTACTCCATGGAGACACATTTAACTATAAAAATGTACCAATTTAAAGTCCACTTCCAAGTATGGCCCTTCAGCATATTGTACATTTACCCCCTGATCATTGAGTCACAAGTCGGCTGCTAAACTCAGCCCTGATGGCAGCCACATCACATTTGCGTTTGACTCTCTGAGGTACCCAATCTTCACCTGGGTAAAGTGGAGCAATGTGCGTTATTATTGCTCTAGAAAATTTAAAAGTAGTGTCACAAATGGGGATCGAAACCTGGCCCAGATCTCCTGAAACATCTCAATTTGAGATATATCTCTTTTAAGTAACTTTCCATGCCAGATCAGACTCAAACTTGGTATCACCAAAATGAAAACATTGTTTAGAGCATTATATAAGCACCTTTCTCCTTGAGATGCTTCGGGAGATCGGGGCCTGGACCTCTCAATCGTATAGAACACGCCCTTTCTCTAGGCCACCGCTCTCCACCTATTAGAGTTCCATGTAAATTAGATTGCATGACATGTGTCAATTACCAATTATTTTGCAGGTGCAATGTGATTGGCTGTCTATGTATCGTATCCATGGTGATTGTCAACTTCACACAGCTACTGGAAGAGTCAGTATGACAGAACCCAATCTACAAAATGTACCCAAAGATTTTGAAATTGTTCTTCCAGGTATGTTAACAATTAATTGTAAAGTAAAAAAAGTATCAAGTTAAAGTCTCTTTTAAGACATACATGTATGTCCGTGTAAATGACCAACTGTACATCTGCTTTCAATCATTGATTTGCAAGTTGGCTGTTTCACTCATGTTGATTTAAAACTAATTTCAATTCCATATCATCTGATGGGTTTATCATTTGAACAGTTTTGAATTCTGTGTGCGGTTTTGCAATTGACCAATGGCTAGGCTGAATATATTCTGTGTGCAGTTTTGAAACTGTCTGGCTTGGCTGAATTCTGTGTGCAGTTTTGAAATTGACCAATGGCTTGGCTGAATTCTGTTTGCAGTTTTGAAATTGACCAATGGCTTGGCTAAATTCTGTTTGCAGTTTTGAAATTGACCAATGGCTAGGCTGAATTCTGTGTGCAGTTTTGAAATTGACTGGCTTGGCTGAATTCTGTGTGCAGTTTTGAAATTGACCAATGGCTTGGCTGAATTCTGTGTGCAGTTCTGAAATTCACCGATGGCTTGGCTGAATTCTGTTTAAGTCAGTGACAATAAAAACTCTGTTACAGAGTTAAATACAGGATTGTGTTTCAGATTTGATTGGTGAATCACCACCAGCTAACACAGTACAGCAACAACGGACAGGAAGAAGAAGTAGTGCTCGCTTACAACAAATGATTGGTCCACATCAGGTTGCTAAAGTTACAGCAGACAATACTGGTTCTAAAGTCTGTCTCAGCATGCGAAATGTATTTGTTCCTTTTAAAGGTAAGGGGTGTATGGTATTGAAAAGGTTTAAAGGCCCAAAAAGGTTCATTTTATCTTTGAAAACCCCGATGATTTTACAGAAATATATTAATAAATACAAAACAAACGTTTCGACTTTTAGTCTTCTTCAGAAATATCATTGTAGAAATAAATAAACAATATCATGAGTTCTAGTAATGATTAAAGAGTAATGTTTTTACAGCACACTTGTGTAAGAAAATATTTCATGCTGATATAGCCTACACATATCAGAAATATTACATATTTTACACACTGTATTTTGTCTACAAAGTATGTCAACTTTGACTTCATCTACAGATTCTAAACCAATTATAAATGAGTGTTAGTGACTTTCTGTAAGGGATATGAATATTCATAGGAGCTCAAGAGTTTATGACATCAAACTCAAGATTTTAATTACCTTAATGTGATGTTACTATTGTTTGTGCTCCTTTGTGGTGCAATACATGTACCTGTAATTAAATTATTATACAGTGTATAATTATGTGGTTGTATAGTATAGCTAAACTTGGAGAATTTGACCTGATCCTGACCTTTATGCATGAATATATTACAAGGTTCTTGCATTGAATATATATATTTCTGTGAGCACATCGTGCTTTATCAGCCCTCTAGATTTTTGTTGGTATTACACCTCGAGCGTCTTTGTGATACTATCCGCTTATAAAATATACGATCGGGATTATAAATATAAACAATATATCAGCTGTTAAATTATGCTAATAGAAGGTCTAGAGTTGTGTCAAATTCTCTGGACTATAATCGCTAATTATATCTAGATGAGTAATAGTTTTTGATTCTTTGGAAATGTGATTTGGGACATTTAAGTATGCGAGTTACCAAGTTTTAATCTTTAACATTGTCAATATTCTGTAGGTGGAGTGATGTTAGCAGCGGATTATTCTCAGTTAGAATTACGTATGATATCGTATCTGTCAAAAGATGAAAAACTGATGGGTATACTTAATAAAGATGGTGATGTATTCAAGTTGATCACAGCTCAGTGGAAGAACATCAGTCCTGATAGTGTCACCCCTGAACAGAGAGCACAAGCTAAACAGGTAAATATACAGTCTAACATGGTGTCACCCCTAAACAGAGAGCACAAGCTAAACAGGTAAATATACAGTCCTGATAGTGTCGCCCCTGAACAGAAAGCACAAGCTAAACAGGTAAATATACAGTCTATCATGGTGTCACCCCTAAACAGAGAGCACAAGCTAAACAGGTAAATATACAGTCCTGATAGTGTCACCCCTGAACAGAGAGCACAAGCTAAACAGGTAAATATACAGTCCTGATAGTGTCACCCCTGAACAGAGAGCACAAGCTAAACAGGTACATATACATTCCTGATAGTGTCACCCCTGAACAGAGAGCACAAGCTAAACAGGTAAATGTATGGTTGAACATAGTGTCACCCCTGAGCAGAGAGTACAAGTTAAACAGGTATATGAGCTAATATCAAATTTGAGCAGATTTTCTGTCTTTTTAAATTTTGATTTGATTTCAGCTCTTAAATACAGAAATTTAGCACTAATAATTAATAATGACATTAAAATCTAGTAATTTGACACAAAAAACAGACATATATTACATATTTAGCCTTTTACAGCATCTAATGTACCCATTTTGTCCTTGCTGTTACGTGTCTTTTGTCCCTAAAACATCACGAAAAGCCATTTTTGAATACTTTACAACATAAGTATTATTCTTTTTAAGCATGTAAGCTTAATATCAGCATCCAATGTTTCCAAATTTGAAAAAAATAGTCAGTTTATAACATTAACATGTGTTTGTTGAGGCTTTGAACTTTGTCTCTCACATAGATGTCCTTGCTGTTACAGTGTATTGATTCAACATGTACAACCTTAAACACTCATGATACAATGAGGGAAAACAGTCGACAACGATTAAGTATTTACA
The DNA here is from genome assembly GCA_947247005.1 of Spisula solida. NCBI lineage: Eukaryota > Metazoa > Mollusca > Bivalvia > Venerida > Mactridae > Spisula > Spisula solida. The sequence goes on from OX365946.1 coordinate 18,485,726, forward strand.
TTCAAATGAAGGATAACATTGTTAAAGAGCAGTTGTAATTTTTACGAACAAAATTTGAAGTTTCATCAATGCAATTAAATAATATTTTCAATTTGTGTCCTTAATGTAACACATATTACGTAATTACCGAATACCGTAATTATCAATTAGATATTACCTACCAATGTCAAATATTGATATATTTATAATTTTGATTGAAAACAGATGAATGGTTGTATGCTTTTATAATATGTGGCCGCGACTGCGACTTTTGGGCTTACGCGCAAAATGACGTCGTTGAGTAAACGTCGTAAATAAACGTGACATAAAAATACTCACATAATTTCTTGAATATCGACATTAAACGTCGCCAAATGACAATAAAACGTGTTTTTTTAAATAATTGTTGACATGAGAAAAGAATGTTGATTTCTACCGATAGTTCAGTGAGAAGAAAGCGATAGTTTGGTGACGGAAGTGGTTTTCTGGCGATCGATTCGCAGTCATCTCCCTTGATAATATTTCACGTCTGACACATTTCGGAAATAAAAACTGTTTATTTTGCCGTCTTACGTGCACTTCGAACAGTTTAATGTCTACACCATTATCAACAAACAAGGCTAGGTAAGTCATGCTCCATTTAACACTCGCTAATTTGTCTGATTATTGAACAATATGTGTTTTTGTACCGTTTTTATTGATGTCAAACCCGGAAGTGGTGTCTTCATGTTTTTTTACCAACAAAATGGGCGCTGTAAATTCAAATTTATATTGAATCATCAACGTGTACTAACGTTCTAGACTACTGTAATGTATTTCATGTGCACGCTAGACCTAGCTGTATTGACATAGTTATAAAATTTGGAGAATTAATTTATCATGTACATGATCGCCAGCTATCAATATTCGAAGTTCAAGCAAGTTAAACTTAAAGCATCATCGGACTGGAAATCTGATATTGATAGAAGGGGGAGGAGTGTAGTGATTATAAATTCTCATAATAACACTCTCAACTTACAGTCTTGCTTTTGGGTTAACCTTTAAATATTCAATAACATGATTAGGACTAGGACAATCTGTTTGGCATGGTGGTCTAGGTTTAGTAGGCCCCTACTTGGAAACATATGTGCATTTTCTCATTCAATATGTTTCCCTTGTATGCATGCTTCTTTGTAGCTATTAAATAGACACATACAACAGTCAACTTGTACTTATATGGAGCAAATTGAGTGCATGCCACATGTTGTTGACTTTTAGATGCACCCTTGATTTCAAAAGTGAACATGAATGATGTAAGCTATATCAAGATCCTGTGAAACCAACTAGGTATCACTAAGAAGACACTTACCTGGGTATATGGTATGACTCAGGATACCACATTCATGTATATACTTGTAGCATCTAGACCTATATGGCAAGGAAGCTACATACATGTATACCATTTTCTCTCTTTTGTATGACATGCACAAGGGTCAGTCACAATATATTGCCAACACTCATAGCAGAACCTCTTCAAGTGAGCTAATAGAAGTGATAATTTTGATTCAATCAGTCTACAGCACTGGTAGGTTGTGGTTTCCCAAGATTCATTCTTCAACCTTCTACTCTCAAAGTGGATTTAAACATTGTCTTTATTCAATTAGTTTCATTTATTTTAAATAATGTTTGCACTCTTTTTTCAGAAAAATGACAGTGTTATATCTGATGATAGCAGTATTGATGCAAGTGATTGAACATAAACAGGTATTATTATCATCTGTACATTATTGTATTTTTTTTAATTTCATTAGAATGACTTTTATAAATGAATATTAGTTTAAAAATAAATATCATTAGATTATACTTTATTTTTCTACCTACTGTATACATTTTCATTAATACTGTAAACCTTTAAAATATTAATGATTTCTACTTTCACTTTCTTTCAGTTACCTGCTTTTGTACCCTTTTGACAGTTTATGTGACCATGCAGGGTGATAACAGTTCTATTCAATGATGAATCCTTACAGGTATACATTTAGTACATTCATTTTTGTAATTATTGTTTATAGATTCTAATATTTAAAATTAATAGCAAACATTGTGTCTTACCTAATACCATATTTTGTATGCATTATGTTGTATTTGTGCTTAATTCATTATTGCGTTTTATTCAGTCTGAAATTTAAATTTTATAAACATGATTTTTGTACACCATTTATGGATTTCAATATAATATAAATCATAGATAAAAGTTTAATATAAATTACAGGCATTGGATAAATTGTATTATGTAATATCTGACACATTATTTTCTCATTTAAGGACACCACACAGCTTCTGAGATGTCAATGGAAAACCATCATCATGACTGTAGAAGAAACAGAATGCTATTCAATATGAATGTGTAACACATTAACTAACTGTTCTCTTTGTGATGTAACATTATTCACATTTAATACCTAGTCAAACAGTGATGCTTGCACAACACAATATTTAATATGAAGATGTGTGTTTGAGCCAAATCATCCCATTCACTGGCCTAACTTATAGTTATGAATGAAAATTGCTTCTCAGAACCATGACTATCTAGTGCAGACAGAGTCAACACATGATTATAATTATCATACCAGTACATGGTGTGTTGTTTTTCAATTGTTTTCACTTGCATTGTATTCATGATTTGGTTTAAGTTAAAAGCACGTGCTTCTAAACATTTGTGTACATGAATTTATAACCTGGGTTCTAAGAAACTGTCTTTATAAAGACAGCTAGCATATCACAGGCCAGATTATATTCCAAAATTTATTTTAATTTCTGCAGTTCACCACATGTAATTTCTGGTGTTTCCTAGAAAGAAGGCATTTGTCTAAGAACCACTGTCCAAATATTACCCAATCCACAGGTTAATTAGTGTAATATGTACCATTATGAACATTTTCTGACACACAAGAACATTCATTTAAACTTTTTTCATTTTTTCCAAAATAGGTTCTAAACGGGTTCCATATTGTCCTTGACATTGGATTTGTTTATGGTGCATACTAATCCTACATTTTATTGTTGTGCCCCTTAACATTTATAAAAGATTTCTTATCCTGTAATAAATACACTTATATTACATAAAAGATGTTATAACAAATCTATTTAGAGAATAATTTATTAAAAACTATCTGAAACATACATGAAACTCTATTTTTTCAAATAGTTTCTGTTGCTATGCAGAATATTCTATATTGTCAAGGAAATAATTAAAGGACAATGTTAAAATGAACACTTTAATAAGGTGTATGGTAAGGGACCAGTAAATTGTAGTAATGATTTAGATGTTGTTGTGTCAAGCTTTAGAATTATGCTATATGTGTTGACTGCCATAAGCATGTTTAATTGGAAGATGATTGATAACCTGTCATTTATTGGAAATCCATGTTTTTTATTATTCTTGAATACACATAAATTGCACACTTCAGCAAGTATGTTCTTTTAAATTGCATGTTTAAATATTGCTCTAAACTTTACATGATGAGTTTTGCAAATTCCATACTGCTCTAGTTAATCACCACAGTATTTTGTCAATATTTTGATTGATCTCACTGTTGCTAGGCAACCACAAAAATGTAAAGTTCAAAATTATGTGATTAAACAATAAGACACATTGGTGATGAAAATAAAACATATCTAAAGTATATTATGTGTTGTCTGTTTATTGTTACGGCATGCTTGTTCTGCCTGAATGATTCTTGACCTAGAATAGTTATTTTGGAATAAAAAGGATGTTCTTTAGTTACAGCAAAATTGCCATAACTTGGTAATTATTCAAGATATTAACATGGAATTTACATGATTTGAAATCTAAAGGTCCACTTATTACAATGATACTAAAAATAAAAAGGTGGTTTATGACCCACTCTCATAGTGGCATCCTCATGTGCTAAATCTTGTATTTTGTAAATATTTAGCGGTTGCTAGGTAACCAAAATATATTTGGTGATTATTTTGAACGGTTTTACAACTAAGAATCTTTGTGACGCCAAATGTACAAATCAAGTATGACATGATGTCTTGGTTAGCTGATTAAATGTGCTTAACACACAGCATAGTTGTTACAACATTTGCACCAGAAATGGTGTAATTTTGAAGGAATACAGGCATCTACATAATCGTCATAAATCACTCAATTTTCAGAACATCGACATGATATTTGCAAAATTTGAAACGTTTTTCTTCAAAGGTTACTGTGACATTAAAAGCTGAAAAATTGCATCTTGAACAACTATCAGAATGGCATCCACATGTGCTAAATTGTGTTTTTTTGTAAATATTTAGCGGTTGCTAGGCAACCAAAAAAAAAGTTGACATAACTTTTCACTGATGTGCAACTTAAAACCTTTGTGACAACAAATGAACAAATCAAATATAATATGATGTGTGGTAAACCGTTTAAATGTGTTTAATTAACAGAATAATTGTTTCAGTTTTTACTTCTAAAACAGTGCAATTTTGAACGAATCACCAACTACTAGGTGTCAACAAAATAGTCATAAATCACTGAATTTTCAAGATATCGACTTAAAATTTTCAGAATTTGGAAATTTAAACTTCAGAGATTACTGTTACATTAAAAACTGAAAATGTGATTTTTTACCCACTAGCCCAAAAATCGCAGTCGCGGCCACATATCTATAGAAAAGAAAGCAAATACGTCCTTGCAGTAACAGTCCTAAAAATAACGCTTAATAATGTAATCAGCATGAAGTAAAAGAGTTTCTGCAGTGACATATTGGTTCTGTATGAGTTTTCTAGATGATTACCTGTTAAATATTACTCGTTTAATTATCCCACCATAAAACCTTTGCATATACTTCAATATTAAATTGTTGATTTTATGTACAAATCTGACTATATGTTTACCAGTGTTTGTTCAATTTTGTTATTGCAAGGACATAACTTGTTACATGTACATAAATGTCTGACCATATATCTTAAAGTGACATAACGCATATTTTAAAATCACAAACAATTAAAAACCTATTTTGGAAGTTAAGAACTACTAAGATACAGTATGAAGTTTAGTATAATATTTTTTAAAAGATAATTCTAATTTTACACAGTTTTATTTTTGTTACAGCAAGGACACCACCAATTCTTCTGTAAGCACTTAACATATAAGCAAAAACCTTTTAAGGGTTAGAAACGATCTTATGCTCATTCAGATTTATCAGCAAATAATATTATTGGTGTTTGTGATAAAAATGATGACATTGTATTTTTTACAAATTGACCCATCAAAAACTGCCCAAATTTGATATTGGCTCATATATACAGTCAACCATGTGTTAAAGACCACTATTACAATTTTATCACCCATCAGACCATTTGCAATGATGAGGGAGGGAGACGACCTGTGAGTTACTGTATTTTGCTGTCTTCATGTTAGATCATAAATTTCATGTAGCAATTAATTTATTATTTTCCAGCCAAATAAAGGGAGGGGTAAGAACAACCATCCAAAAGTAGCCCCACCTACAGAATTAGATTCTGCTGATACTCTTGTGCACATTGCTAATTTTTTCTGACCCCAAGTCACACATAATTTATTCCCATTATTACCACCAAGCTATTCTTCCTGGAACAGCCCCTAATTTATACCATATATACTAAAAACAGTTGAGTACTTGTATATCTCCCTTACTTGACGCACAGTGCAGTAAGTTCCAGGTATCTGCTGGATGAAAGTTCCAGGTAACTGCTGAAAAGAAGTTCCAGGTCACTGCTGGATGAAAGTTCCAGGTTAATGCTGGATAAAAGTCCTAGGTAACTGCTGGATGAAAGTTCAAGGTAATTGCTGGATTAAAGTTCCAGGTTACTGCTAGATGAAAGTTCCAGGTAACTGCTGGATGAAAGTCCTAGGTCACTGTTGGATGAAAGTTCTAGGTAACTGCTGGATGGAACTTCTGATGGATGGAAGTTCTAGGTAACTGTTGGATGGAAGTCCTAGGTAACTGCTGGATGGAACTTCTGATGGATGGAAGTTCTAGGTAACTGTTGGATGGAAGTCCTAGGTAACTGCTGGATGGAAGTTCCAGGTAACTGCTGGATGGAAGTCCCAGGTCACTGCTGGATGAAAGTTCCAGGTCACTGCTGGATGGAAGTTCCAGGTCACTGCTGGATGGAAGTTCCAGGTAACTGCTGGATGGAAGTTCCAGGTCACTGCTGGATGGAAGTTCCAGGTCACTACTGGAAGGAAGTCCCATGTCACTGCTGGATGGAAGTCCCAGATCACTGCTGGATGAAGGTCGTAGGTCAATGCTGGATGGAATTCCCAGGTAACTGCTGGATGGAAGTCCCAGGTCACTGCTGGATGGAAGTCCCAGATCACTGCTGGATGGAAGTCCTAGGTAACTGCTGGATGAAAGTCCCAGGTCACTGTTGGATGAAAGTTCCAGGTAACTGCTGGATGGAAGTCCTAGGTAACTGCTGGATGGAAGTCCCAGGTCACTGTTGGATGAAAGTTCAAGATAACTGCTGGATTGAACTTCTGCTGGGTGGAAGTTCCAGGTAACTGCTGGATGAAAGTCCCTTGTCACTGCTGGATGGAAGTCCCTGGTCACTGCTGGATGGAAGTCCCTTGTCACTTATGGATGGAAGTCCTAGGTAACTGCTGGATGTAAGTCCCAGGTCACTGCTGGATGGAATTCCCAGGTAACTGCTGGATGGAAGTCCCAGGTCACTGCTGGATGGAAGTCCCAGGTCACTGCTGGATGGAAGTCCCAGATCACTGCTGGATGAAGGTCCTAGGTCAATGCTGGATGGAATTCTTAGGTTACTGCTGGATGAAGGACCTAGGTCAATGCTGGATGGAACTTCTGCTGGATGGAAGTCCCAGGTCACTGCTGGATGGAAGTCCCAGATCACTGCTGGATGAAGGTCCTAGGTCAATGCTGGATGGAATTCCCAGGTCACTGCTGGATGGAATTCCCAGGTCACTGCTGGATGGAAGTCCCAGATCACTGCTGGATGAAGGTCCTAGGTCAATGCTGGATGGAAGTCCCAGGTCACTGCTGGATGGAAGTTCCAGGTCACTGCTGGATGGAAGTCCCAGGTCACTGCTGGATGGAAGTCCCAGGTCACTGCATGATGGAATTCCCAGGTAACTGCTGGATGAAAGTCCCAGGAAACTGCTGGATGGAAGTCCCAGGTCACTGCTGTATGGAAGTCCCAGGTCACTGCTGGATGGAAGTCCCAGGTAACTGCTGGATGAAAGTCCCAAGAAACTGCTGGATGGAAGTCCCAGGTCACTGCTGGATGGAAGTCCCAGGTCACTGCTGGATGGAATTTCCATGTCACTGCTGGATGGAAGTTCTGCTGGATGGAAGTTCCAGATCACTGCTGGATGGAAGTTCAAGGTCACTGCTGGATGAAAGTTCCAGGTCACTGCTGGATGGAAGTTCAAGGTCACTGCTGGATGGAAGTTCCAAGTCACTGCTGGTTCACCTGATACCAGGATAATTTGAGGGGGTAGTGTTCATATGACTTAAATATTGTTGACCAGTGGGGCAATATTGTTAAAACAACCCACTCACTAAACCTTTCCTCCTATCATTGTTCAGGTATGTTATGGTATGATATATGGTATCGGTGCTAAAACTCTCGCTGAACAACTTGAGGTGGATGAGAATGATGCTGCTGTCTTCATAGAAACATTTAAAGCTAAATATCCAGGTATGCCAACTCTTTGTACTGTTAAGTCTGAAATTTCTGAATTAACACCCCCAACTAGAAATGGTCTGATTTGTGACTCAGCGGTAGTCTGTATCAGTGCTCTATACCAGGCATGCTCAAGAAACATGAAGTCTAGAAAGAGCTATTGTAATGCAACGTTCCTTGTATGACACAACTGTCTTCTCTCCAAGTCAGAAGTCATTCGCCAATCTAGCAGGGATAAACCTAACGACCTGGCACTTACGAATGTTTAAATTTAACGCAAACAACAAACAAATTGACGTCATATGAAACCCCTTGGGACTGTTATTTGTACTTGTATCAAGTGTACTATGAAAGCATTTCTACATGTTTCTACACCTTCTCTGCCCGAAACTGTCCTGTCAACTTTTCCTATGTTGACACTTTGTGTTTCTTGTTTTTCTTGTTTATAATACATACAAAAATGTACATCATTATTTAAACTGACTGCATAACTACCTTTGCCACTTGCTACTGTCATATGAAAATTGCCTTGTGTTATTTGTATGTTCACATGGGCCTATGGCTTACTGAAATTTGAAATAAACTATCTATCTATCATGTATTTCATGTTTGATTTTAGGTATGCGGAAGTATCTTAGACAGACTCCTGATGTATGTAGAAGTCAAGGATATGTGCAGACCATGCTGGGTCGTAAACGTTACCTGCCGTCAATCACTAGTACAAACCCACATACTCGGGCCCAGGCAGAGAGGCAAGCCATAAACACAACAGTACAAGGCTCGGCGGCAGATCTGGTGAAAATGGCGATGATCAATATTGATGAAAAACTAGGGGAGATCTTTCCACATGTTCAATATACTCACAGGCACAAACGCAGTGGTAAGATGTTAAGTCCGTTATTTGGTGGTTTGGTTTGTCTGTTGTCGGGTCGGTTGGTCAGTCAGTAGGTTGGCGGTCAGTTTTTGGGTTGTGATGGATAAGGTTAGGGCTGGGTTCGTGGACAGGGTTGTCTAGGTGTATGCCAGGGATTAACCATGTCTCAGGGAAAAAGTCGAGGTCAGGAAAAATCACAGATTTTTTAAATTTTAATCTTCCAATGGCAAAATCAGAAATAGTCAGGGACATTTGAAATTGGGAATCAATAATGAGGAATCATTTGGACTTACAGTACATTTGCTATGAAAAATGGGATCTCAAACATGTTTCAATCAATTCTCAAACCTTTTGCGATGGTTTTAAAATATTGAATATTATGATAGTTATCTGGAATTAAGCACCTTTCATGATATGACTTGTATTTATTTTCAGCAAAGAATTTCTCCAGAAATCAAACACCTCCTGATGGAGCGTATCTAGTCCTACAGTTACATGATGAATTAATCTATGAAGTCACAGAAACACACGTACAGACGGTCGCTCAGATTGTCAAACATTGCATGGAAACAACTATGGAATTACCTGTCAAAATGCCAGTTAAAATTAAAGTTGGTCCAAGTTGGGGAAAACTTGCTGACTACGAATTGTGATATTTAGGACTGAGTTGAGGAAAACTCATTGACTATGAATTGTGATATTTAGGACCAAGTTGAGGAAAATTCACAGACTATGGATTATGATATTTAGGACCAAGTTGAGGAAAACTCACTGACTACGAATTGTGATATTTAGGACCAAGTTGAGGAAAATTCACAGATTATGAATTGTGATATTTAGGACCAAGTTGAGGAAAACTCACTGTCTATGAATTGTGATATTTAGGACCAAGTTGAGGAAAACTCACAGACTACCAATTGTGATATTTAGGACCAAATTTTGGTTAACCCACTGACTACGAATTGTGATATTTCAGTCCAAGTCTGTCGGATGTTCACAGACATTGTGATATTTGTTCAATTTTTTTCTTTAGGCAATACTAAGTAAATTCCTAGATTTTCACCAAATTTATTCCTTATACATGTTCAATGTAGGAGCTTTATCAATTTGATGACCTTAATGCAGCATGTGTTCCAAAATTGCACTGTTAAATTGAATTTTTTATCCTTGTATACATGTAGGACACATTGTCAATCAAACATGCGTATATACCCTGTCATGTACTTTTATCAGTTTCAATGAATTGTTTGGCTGTTCTATTTGTTTCGAGATCTTTTATAAACTCACTGCTTTCAAATTGTTGACTTGTATTGTTATGTGTTATTTTATTCATCTAGTAATATTATTCCTGTTTGTTACATTTTAATCTGACCTCTATTGTTTAGTCTAGATATACATGTATTTACTATCTGATCCTGACATTTAGATGCATATATTACAAAGTTGTTTGTTACTTTTGTTTTCATGTGTGTTGTAGTCAATGCTTCTATTGCTATTAAAGTTTGACTGTTATGTCAGTAACAAAAACATAAGATGTTTGTAAATCAAATATACCGGTATCCCGGATTTGACGATTTGTACATAAAATGTTGATGTACACTACGCCGAATTTCTAATTGGCAACCCTATAAAATCATCTGATACTATGTGATATATTCAACCAATACTGTCATATGAAGTTGTGATATGTTTACATTCCACATGTTAATCTACCGATTTACAGAAATAAAACACGTGTTTTTGTGGAAAATCATCCATGCAGAACGGTAAGTGCGAAATGGCTTTTGTGCTCATGGTGCTCGTGCACGGGACAAAAATGTTTGTATTTTGTTGGAATATATTATCCTCTGTGGGTTGCCTTTTATGAAAAACATTAAACTTTGAGAGATTGAATAATGTGGAACTCGCCAAAGCCCTCCGAATGATGTGTACCGCCACCCAAAACAGCTAAGTGCGCCATAAGTCTTTTTAAAAAAATGCAAACTCTTTATTTAGTGCAAACTGCTGTAAGAAACATGTTTTCCTGTCAATGTTAGTAGACATAATCGGGTTAAGGATTATTTGTATCATTCTGCAAACACATTTTCTAAAATATATTTAAAAAACACGTAGTCAAACAGAAATTTATTGAAGTGCATGTATACATCTGATGGCTTGAGTGCGTTGCCGTTGCTCATTCTCGCGAGGTTTTATGTTTTTCATTAAAGCAATCCACAGAAGATATGTTCCAACAAAATACGGACATATTCCATACCTTGCACGAGCACCACGTGCACTAACCGTTCCGCAAGGATGATTTTGTACCTGAACACGTGTTTTATTTCTGTAAATTGTTAGATTAATGTGTGGAATGAAAACATAACACAACTTCGTCTGTATTCGTTGAATATATCACATAGTATCAGATTTTATAGGGTGGCCAATCAGAAATTCGGCATAGTGTAATTACCAAAATTGTAACTGTAGACTTTGTGTTTCTAGCTAACATGTTTGATTTGGTTGTTATGTGTCTTTTAACTGGTTATTTGAAATCATTGTTTGTATTGTATTAAAATAGTTAAATTTCCTTGAAGATCCTGAATAAACGTTTTGAAAACATGCACAATTTTATTCTATACATTCAATAGCCTCATGTAAAAGATCTTCCAACATAGAAGCTTTTTGTGTGCCTTCAGGGCAATGTTGGAGTTCAGTTGTGAAATCATTTTTATAAATTAGTGGATTTGTGAAATCATTCTGATGTCTGACCTGGCCCTGTGGTCACAAAGAATTGGTTTTCAGGATCAGACTCAATCTCTATTTTATTTTATTAGCTCACCTGTCACATAGTGACAAGGTGAGCTATTGTGATCACTCTTTGTCCGTCGTCCGTGTGTGTGTGTGTGTCAACAATTCATTAAAAGAACTTCTCCTCCTAAACCACTTGACTAATTTCAACCAAACTTTACAGGAATGTTCCTTGGGTGGTCCTTATCTATAAATAACTCTTCATGGCAGGTATAGGTCATAGATCTTGTTTCACAATGGACCTAGAATGTTCGTATTTCTAATAGTCATCATAATTATTTGTTGGTAAGATAGATATTATGCATAGACTAAAGATCAGTTGTATTTCTTCAAGTTATCGTACGATGATCGGATTAGATCTTCCTGGTAGTCCAGCATGTCCTGGAAGCCATCCAACTAATTGCGTATTCTTTTTTGACTCATAATGGAAATCTGAATGAAAGATAACTTTGGTTAAAGAGTTAGTCTTTTTTAGCCACCGTATCGATAGATCGGGAGGCATAAAGTGATTCACCTGTCCGTTCGTCCGTTAGTCCGTCCGGTTAACCCAAATTGACTGTTTCTTCTAGCAACATTATGGCTTGCTACAAAGCTTTTATACTTGCATGGATGTTGAATGTGAACACTCTCCACACGCCTGTATCACCTAACCCCATTTTGACCTTCACCTTGACCTAATTTTGGACTTGGACCTATTGAAGGGCCAAATTTTTGGTTAACCAAAATTTACCGTTTCTTCTAGCATCAGTATGGCTTGCTACAAAGCAAGGGGGCATAAGCGTTCATTGAAGACAGTCTTGTTAAATGTTATTCGATTAATCCATATACGTATAGAGCAAACCAGGGCATGTATTATTACTGCAATAAAACATACCCATCAAATTGGCTGTTACTATTTACGCTCTGTATCACGTGACATGTATATGAATGAATGAACGTAAACTTTATATTAAAACTTCAACGAATTACAAGTTGCACCAGTATCCAGTGTTACAGCTATAATGACGCATCTATTTTTAGAAACTCCAATATACTCTCGAAACTAAGTTTCATAAAAACTTCTGATAAACAATTCATTTATATTTTAAATATTCGTGTTATTAAAATTGTTTCAATGTTAAAAATGTGTTATTTCCTTCAGAAAATTACGAAGGTCGTTTTCATTAACGAGGGAGGTAAATGTACCTGCTCATAAGCCACTCAATTTCAGCGTGGAATTATGTTCAATGTCAAATAAGTGTAAATTGAATGCGCGCAGTTAAATAATACGGATATAATCGTATTTAGAATCGAAATAAAAACTCTGTTCTTATATTTCGCACTCGTAATTTAATTTTTCCGCATCCGAACTCCTGCCCGTGTTTTATTCACTGACAAAATACGAGAACAGATCTTTATTTCTTAAACATCGTGCAAAACATTAAACAATATGGAGGTGTGCAAACACCTACTCCTGTCCCTATACAATGCTTACACAATGCTTACTGAACTTGTTTGAAGACTGAGTGTCTTGGTCAAATAATTAGAAACCTTGTGCTAGCTATATATGCCATAGTTGTGCTTCAAACATCGATGACCTTTTGTAATCTTTTTATGCCCCCGTATCGATAGATCGGGAGGCATATAGTGATTCACCTGTCCGTTCGTCCGTCCGTCGGTCCGTCCGTTCGTCCGTCCTGGTTAACCCAAATTGACCGTTTCTTCTAGCATTAATATGGCTTGCTACAAAGCTTTCATACTTGCATGGATGTTGTATATGAACACTCTCCACGCGCCTGTATCACCTGACCCCATTTTGACCTTCACCTTGACCTAATTTTGGACTTAGACTTATTGAAGGGCCTAATTTTTGGTTAACCCAAATTGACCGTTTCTTCTAGCATTAATATGGCTTGCTACAAAGCTTCCATACTTGCATGGATGTTGTATATGAACACTCTCCACACACCTGTATCTACTAATCCCATTCTGACCTTCACCTTGACCCAATTTTGGACTTAGACTTATTTATGGACAAGGCTTCCACAGGGGGCATAAGCGTTTATTGAACGCAGTCTTGTTTGTCCAGCGTTTGTCGACAATTGCTGAAGCTAGGTGCGCACTCTGGCGTTTGGGAAAACGTTCAGCTCCACTAGTAAAAGTTGTTAAACTTTTTGAAAAGTTAATGATCGCTGTTGAACACTGAAGAACGTTGTGTTCGTTGAAAATATGTAACATGCAAAAAAAACTGTTGAAGTTTGCAAATAAATGCTGATGTAGGTTGTGGTCCGTTTCTAAACGTTCCTGAACGCTGAATTAAGTTGATAAAAGTTTGCTTAAGTTAAACTTCGTTGACAAACATTTGTCGAAACGCTGGCTGTCTCGATGAATTGGGGTAGTCAGCGCGATGAATGCGACAGTAACGCAAGGAAACATGTCATGTGGGTGTTTTTATTCTTTGTTAGAACATTTCCTACAAGTTGGTGTATGATTTGGTACATTATTCTCAAAAAGTTGTTTTCACCTATTCACAATAATCCAAGATGGGGGATTTTGAATTGAAAAATATGAATGGAACAAAATATTCATACGCAGCCTAACCACAGTGGTAATTTGGCATACATAGTACCAGTTTTTACACCAGATAAGCATTTAATAAATAGAATATTTGTTTGTTTTGATTGAATATGGTTGATATCTCATCTTGTAGTGATAAAAAATTAATATTTTCACTCGCGCTACGCGCTCTTGAAAATATTGAATTTCATTACTACACGATGAGATATAAACCATATTCAATCAAAACAAACAAATATCCTCTATTTATCTAGTATACCTATAATCGGATTATTCCATAGTTTAAAGTACAAAAACATGCACAACATGCACAACCTAGCTATCTACATAAACATTATATACATTATCCTATAGTGCGCCCAGGATAATGTGAAAGGCGGGCATATGTGGTATAGTCCACAAAGGGGGATTACAATTATGTGCACCAATTATCAGTGATGATTTGAATACAAGACTGACCTTATCTGTTTATTTAAGTGATTTGTAAAACCCATTTTGCCACAGTTGACCAAACCGATTCATGTTTGTAAATATCACATTATCCTGGGCGGACTATAACTGGACAATATTCTGGATCAATACTTGTTCACCAGCCAGTATGCATTCATGGTATGTTATTCACTTCTGTCGGGTTACAAATCCTTTGCTAGATGTCTGTCCGGATGGATGTCACAAAGTTTGTTGGCGCTTGTTCTCCTCAACTAAAATTGGTCAAATTTTAATGAAACATCACATGCATACTTGGTACCAAGCCTTAGTTGTGTATATTTTCCGAAATTTCCAGTTATGGCCCTGTGGTAGTATCGAAGAGTTTGTGACATACTATTTTGTGATAAAACTCGACTTGATGCTAGTTTTCATGAATAAACTTAAAATCCAATCAAATAGGCCTGGTTGACGTATAGCTTAGCCCATTAAGCATTTTTTCTCAGGTTTATGGACTATGCACTGGAATTTTGTTAGATCTACTGATAGTTTAAATCATTTAGTATGTGCATTGTGCTGACTTGCTAACATCTACTGAAGCTTTTAACAAAAGAACTGAGATTATTACTTATATCACATTTACATTTTAAATTCAAACTGATATAATTTGACATATCAAATCCATAAATTAATATGAAGTATATGTTTACAGGTGGGAGCACTGAGAGGTATGTACCTACACAGTTAGGTGCTGCTGTACTGTCCTCCTCTATCTCACCAGATGAAGGCTTGGTCGTCTTCTCAGAGTTATTGCGAGCTCGTCAATGCTTTGTTCTAGAAAATGAACTCCATATCATATATCAGGTAAATAGAGAAAAAAATACTAAAAAGTTTATTTGGATGATAGTCGTAGACCATAACCGGATTATATTGAAAATGTTAGATGGTCATGATACAGGCAATATCCGATTAGTCACATAGCACATGGTATGCTTTCGGCCAATCAAATGTGTCACATATCTCATGATACGTTTTTGGCCAATCAAAGTGGCAAAATTTGGTTCAATATACGATACAAATCATCAATTATCTCTAAAACCAGATAATTTAAAGAAAATTGTTGTATAAATGATTATGCATGAAATTTTGGGGTGTTAATATTGATGACGTCATCAGAGCATGCCTTCCATGGATGTCTCACAAAACAACATCCATGCTGTAACTTCACAAATCCAACGTAGTTAACATTAAAATGAGTACCCAGGAACAACAGTGCAACAGATATTGTATTGCCTTACCTGAAATTGTGTCACAGTGCCTCTCATATTTTGAAATGGCAAGACAGTTAAAAATCAGTTGAAACTTCTCGCTATACATAAGCGATTCTACACGGCTTTAGTGCTTCATGATCTGGTACAGGAAACCCCACTAAATGTCGTCACGAAGAAGTATAATTGTAACAAAGGTCAACTTCAGTCATTGCAACAATCGGCTGCAACGTTTGCTGGTAAAAGTTGCTTTATATCATCACTGTTTTCACTTGTATAATAAATTTCAACGTAAGTCATTAGCTGAAATAGTTGAGTTTTATACTTTAGTTTCAGATATGTAGTTGTTGAACTTATTAAATAATTACTTCATGACCATGGGGCCCTGCAATAAGTTGAAAGTGCTTTGTCTTTGTTCAACAAAGATTTAAGCATACATAAACTATATAAATGTGTTTTGTAATGAAATCTGATTTAGTTGTATGATCTTCCTATAAAGTGTCTTGTTAAGTCCCATTTCTGTAATTGGATAGTCTTTCTTTATTCTCTTAATTGATGACAAAACATTGATATATCAACGGAGTAAAGGGTTACACTGCATGTATTTTGTAGGCATGGTTACCGTGTTCTGTGCTCGGCTGGGATGGTCCAACCTGGAACTAATCTTGTCCCAGTTTCAGAACCGACTTACATTCGGTGTGCAGAGAGAACTCTGTGACTTGGTTCGAATCTCGGTGGTGAATGGCCAGCGTGCTAGATTAATATATAATGGAGGGTACCAGACTGTGGCTTCATTGGCTGGAGCTCATCCCGCAGATATTGAGGCCTTGTTGAAAAATTCTGCTCCATTTCAAAGGTACAACATTGCAGTAAATTCTTTGTGCATGTATTTATTTTATATCTGCGATTATATTGTTCATGTAAAATTTCTTTCTTTTCAATTTTAATCAAAACCTGGCCCGTCTTTTCTGGGTTTTTTTAACCTATCCTACTTTACTTGTCAATTTTAAGTTTGTGCTTATGGTTTTGAGTTTGATTCTGGCAGGGTTCCCACAGTCAGGGAAAAGTCAGAGAGAAAAAATCAAGGTCAGAAAAAAGTCAGGAAATTTTGGAATTAGGGAAATCTGAAAATTGAGAAAAAGTCTGAGAAAAGTCAGGGAATTCTTTATTATAGCTGTCGATAAGTGTCGACTCCTGTGAAGAAATTACCTAAGATATGAAAAAAAGTTCTCCCTCACTAAGCTCGCTTGAGACAATGCTAAATTATTATAACTTATTGTTATTTGTCAGTCCTAACATTGTTGGCTTACAAATCATTTGTCCCATAAGTAAATACAGCTTATTTTCTCTATTATGATTGCCATATTTTGCGGAAACGAAAAGATGCTCTGGTGTCCAATTGATTTAAAAAGTCAGGGAAAACTTCTCTTTGGTCAGGTAAAAGTCAGGGAATTTTGTGTCAGAATATTTGTGGGAACCCTGTCTGGGTTACGCATGTTAAGTCCTTTCATGCTGGTGACTTCCATATGTGGAGAAGTTGCTTACATAAGTTGATATGCAAATATCAGAAGAAAACATTACACAGTCAATTGTGTACTCATCGCTTGTGCAAGTTTTCATTTATTAGAGTTGTTCTTAAAACTTTTTGATCACCCCATGTGCTCATGTTGTGAAGGTTTGTTTATTATGTTTTTGTTCAGTAACAAGAAGCAGGAGACAGAGAGTGAATGGGAAGTAGCGGAGAGAAAGAAGATGAGATGTATATTTCTGACAGGACGTAAAGGTGTAACCGAGTATGAAGCTGCAGTAGCTATCATCAATGAAGCCAAGTCTATCATTCAGGAAGAGTTAGGAGGTATAGGAGTCCAGTGGGACAGTGCTGGTAAAGTACAGGAACCATCCCTGAAGTCACCAGTACTCCTCAGTCCTTTAGCAGGTAATGTTAATGGTTTTTTGGACTAAATATTTTTTGGTACCTTTGTGCATTTTTTTGTGACAAACAATTTGGTAAATGGTTTATGTTAAATTTATTTATGATTTATTTCTGTCATACATTCTATAAAGACTGTGTATTAAAGACACCACTATTATAGCAACAGATATGACAAACAACACATACATCACATGCATTATAATATTTGTCAGTGCTTTCAGAATTAAATTTGTTGACATTTGGATATGTTGACATATTTTATACACTCACGCAAATGTAGACTTAAGTTTTGACTGTACATTTTATTATGTTCTATTTTCAGCCAACCCAAAGAGTAAAAGGCGTAGACTGTCCTCCAGTAAGAAAAAAACACCAGATATTTTAAATGCATCTGCAAGAGCTACATCAAGGTCACCTGTTTCTGCTGTTGTTTCCCCTCCTCCTGCAGAACTGATTACAAAATCTGCATCAAATGACGTGAATGTAGCACCTACTGAGCCTCAATGCTTGAAATACAGTCATCAAGTTAATATAACGCAGACTGTTTCCTCAAAATTGCAGATGGGAGCTTCAATATCACAGACTAAAGCCTTGATGTCTCAGACTGGAACCTCTTTGTCACCGACTGGAACCTCAATACCACAGACTGGAACCTCTAAGGATTTAAAAATGGATAAACCAGCGTCAATCAACTTGAAAGCAAGTTCAAATGAAAATTCTAGTGTTATAAAATCTTCCGATTTTGGGCAACCTAATTCTGATGCTGTAAAGGTTCCTTACCAACAAATTACAGTAAATACAACCTCAGCTTGTCAATCTGTTTTCTCTAAAAGCACTACAATTCCTCAAAAGGCTACACGATCTAAGCAAACTTATGTGCCTGTAAATTGTGATGAGATTGAATCAGCCAAGAATAAAATGTGTGCAGGACCAAATGATGTGTGTAAAGATAAGAAAGTTTTAGACAGAGAAGATCGACATAAGAAAGTTGGAGATGATTATCTTATAATTGAAGGTCATGTGAAAACTGTGAAGTCAGCCAAAAGTGTTAAGACAGGTATAGTAAATAGCACTCATTCTAAACAAACTGATATAGCTAGTGAACCTGAGGGTCACAAGAAATCTGAATTAACTGATTACAAAGAAGGTCTGCCGCATGCCACTAGCGTAATAACATCTATGAAAGAAGACTTTGGTATTCCTAATGTTAATGAAGATACTGAACATACAAGTGATAATGTTAGTGGGAATGGGAAGAAAGACTTTCAGAAAAAGGTCCAGTTTAGCTCTGAACCCGATATAGAAATCAACACACCAAATATTGAGAAGCAGAAAATGAATAAGTCGTTACATAAGAATTTGTCTAGTAAACATTCCTCTCACTTTGGTGTAGTGTCAAGTAAAAGATCTGCTAACTTGGATATAGAAAGTGCTAAAAGTGGTATGAATGTATTTCCTAGACAAACTGATAATGTCAATGCTATTGTTGTTACTAGTATTGAATCCGACAATGAAGAAGTAGGTGATGGTGGTCATCAAAGTTCTGAGGTTGAAAATGAAAAAGAAACAGTTTTCAAAAAACCCACCATGGATAAAGATTTGCACATCAATCATGCGAGCATAAAGTGTACAGCTGATACTGACGAATTCGGGGAGAGTTTCTTTATAGACACACAAGGCTTGCAAACTTTGGAAAATATGTGTGGAAGTGATCTTACTGGGAATAATGAAAATGCAACTAAAGAGTCTGATCATGTAAGAACGAAACGGTGTATTTCTTCACAAGCACAATTACCTGGTGAAGAATGCTCAAATGATAATAATGATAATGTGATGTTAAGTGAATCTCAGGTGAATTCAATGTTTCTACAGGATACTTTTGAAGATTTGAGTAAAGGATCATTGGAAAATAAAGAGGAACTTGTCGGTAATGTAACTGATACTTCTAATAGTTTCCTTGACATGAATATAATCAATGATTCTAATGAAGATATGTTCAGTAACTCGGCAGATTTGATCGCTGCTAGTAATTATGAGCATGTGGGTATAGGTGGTTCTATTGTTGAAGATACCCAGGATCATAATAATTCATATGATGATTTACATATTCCCTATCAAAGTGGACAGGAAAAATGTTTCGAAAATGCTGATGCTGTCAGTTGCCATGGTAATGATCATGTTGAAAATGCTATAAATCACCTAGGTGACTTCAGCGAAAAGTCAGATAAATTGAAAGAGAAAAATCATGGATTTGAACATAATGTGAAAGTTCTAGGAAAATTTTCTACGCCAAAGCTTGAGAGTGTAACTGTAAAGAAAAGTCACGTTGAATTACATAAAGAGTTAGCGGATGCTTTAGAAATGGGAATGTCTTTCTCATCGTCATTTGATGTTCCGACACAAAATGTTGTGGTGAAAGGACAAGGAGGAATGAGTGAGGAGGTTGTTACCTTGGGAGACAATTTTGGTGATTCATTAAGTGTATCTATGATGGATAAAGTATTTGAACAATCAATGAGAGGGACTAAGTTTTCAGATACAGACAAAGGCAAAGATAGTGTGACTGCTGGGAATAGTAAGTATGATAAGCATGGTAGTATAGACAGAAATATTGTTGAGGGTGAAAGTGATTTAAAAAAGCAAAACTGTGATAAAAATGTAAATTCTTGTTCCCAATATAAAATTTATGATAAAAACATGAAGTCTGTAAATACTGAGAAAATGAATTCAGATAAATCTCCAATCATCTGTGATAATGTTAAATTTGTAACCCCAACAAGAGCACCAGTTAGTAGAAGCATGGTAGCTAAGAGGGTTAATGCACAGGCAAGTAAAGAAGGTACTGTGTCAACAACAGCAGGTTTACAAAATAAAATAAGGGAAACTATAAATGAAGTGCAAGTTTGTACTACAAGCCCTGATCTGAATACTAGCAATGGCAGTGATTGTGTACCACCTACCCCTCCTGATGACAGCTCTGTGCTGTCTGCTGTGTCTGTACGTGGGTCTGGTACACCTGTTAGAAGATCACTCCCTGGTGCCTCATACATGGCATCATTTAGTCCAAGACTGCAGCGATCTATTGATAAACCAAGCAGCAAAAAAGTCGAGAAGCCATTGTCTAGTGCTAAGAAGATTCAGTTTGATGCTAATAGTGCAGAATGTGATAAAAACCATGACAACGCAGATGATATTGGAATGCCTAGTGATGTGAAGACCAGAAATGATACCAGAAATAAATGTAGTGCTGCTTCAGAAAAGTTGAATAAAGGAAGTAGTAGTAACAATGAGATTGCTAGTAATAACGATAAACTAAAGAATAAGAAGCTTGTCACAAGGGATAAATGTAGTCCTGTTTCAGACAGAATGACAAATGGAGTCAGTAGTAACTATGCTATTGATTCATGTAGTAATAAAGATGAACTAACAAACAATAAGCTTAACACAAGAACCAAGAGCGGTGCTATGTCAGTAGGAAAGGAAATAGAAGTTAATGGTAATAATGGTAGTACTGCTAGTGATAATGATATAATAAGGAAACTGGTGCTTGGTGGGGGAAATAATAATAAAGAAAGTGCTGAAGCTAAAGTTGCCAATGGTCATACAAACAAAGGAAGTGTTGCGGTTAAAGATGCTGATGACGATGATAAAATTAGGAAACAGGTGCTTGATGGAGTTTATCAAGAAAGTGATGATGTTGAACCTGATGAAGATAATGAGAAAGCTGACATCCTTTCTCCATCATTTATCGATCCGGAAGATTCTGGATTACCACTTACACAATCATCGTTCTCTATCATAGATATATGTGGAGATAGACGGTTATTTAAGACCTTCATACTGGAATGGAGGACCAAGCCAAGATATGCTTTATCTTTAGCATGTGAGAAAATATCACCAGCCAGTCAGGGACCAGGCATTGGAGCCAATTTCAAATCAGGTAAACATAGCTAGATCATTATGTAATTATGCTTGTCTTTTGGAGATTCAGGCCGGAATAAATAAATTCCTAGATTAATTAATTAAATTAAATATAAGGATGGAAATCAGTCAAAAGTATATATAGTCCAGTCATTCTACGATTTAACCTAAAACTAATTGCAAAAGAATTTCTTTTTCGATAATCATGTAGATAAATGTATGATTATAATCATACAAAAAGTCTAGAAAAATCTAAGGTGGGGAAAACGATGAAATTTAACCTTAAACTTGTTCATTTTTTCGAACTACGACATGGCAAATATAACTTGCCATAGTGACGTCATATGAACTTAGCGCGTGCGATGAACTATGTAATTACGAAGGCATAATCTCGTCATATTTCCGTGAATATGTTATTTAAATATCAAATGACACTTGCACACCAACCGATTCAGTTGATTATTTAAAAATAGGAACTGTAATAATCTTGTTATATACAAAAGTCAAATATTTTACGATGGTTTAAGAAAATAAATCGGCGTTATTTTGACGTTGAGATTATGCATACACTTCCTCTCTACGGAAGCGCATTACGGACATTGTCTTAACCGCCCTCTATACAGATAATAATACAGTTTGTGTATGGTTCTATTGATATTGTTTGTGTCTTTGACGAATTAAATGAGTGCAATTATACACATTTAGAGTATACTTACGTTAACCTAGCTTTGCACACAGGTCTAGATTTAGGGCTGCACATAGTATGGGCCTATTCAAGCAAACTCAAAACGTAGGTCTCACTTGACCTAATCTTACAAGTATGCATTGAACTTAAGTTTTAGATCTAGCCTTGCACTGTAGACCAACTCTAGCTAGCATTGAACGCAGGTCTTAGGTCGATCGTTGCACTGAGGACATACTATAGATAGCATTGAACGATGGTTTAAATGGACCCATTTTGGCAAGTCTTGAACGTAGGTCTGAACTGGCCCTACATTTGTATTCAGCAAGCATTTAAGGTATGTATAAGGAGTCCTGTAATCTTTACAAACCCCAGCAAGCATTTAATGTAGGTCTACTTGAACCTACTCCAGCAAGCATAGAACGTATAGTCTAACTGAACCTATTCCAATATTCCAATTTGGTCTAAGATCGGTTCCTGCACTCTTGACCTTCTCTTGTAAACATTGAACGCAAGTCGAACTGAACCTTGTCCTGTAGGTTTAGTGTCGAACACTGTACTGTGGAAAAATAATCTAGTAAGCATTGATCTTATGTTTAATTGGACCTACTCCTGCAGCATTCAATGCAGATCTAAGGTCGAGTGTTGATCTGTGGACATACACTAGTAAGAATGTCTAACTGAACCTTCTCCAGACAGCATTGAGTTTAGATCTAAGGTCGAGCGTGTACCTACTATGGACACGTTCTAGCAAGCATTGAACGCATGTCTAAGGTCGGGCATTGCACTCCTAGATGTTAGCAAGTATTCCGACTAGTATAAACACAGGCGCTCTAGTATTGAGCCTTGCATTTATGATACAAATGTACTGGTATAATTATGCTGGCGAACATTAAGTGATACATCGAGCTCTGTAATCCTGAACTAATTCTGGTTAACATGGAAAGCACATCTAACATCTCGCAAACTGTGCCTAAAGGGCAACAAAACGCACAGCAATGTCCATAACAGAGCCAAATGGACCACCGACCAAGTACAGATTTGGTATCGACCTTATCACATACCCAGTCATGTACATGCAATGGGTATACCCAGGCTTGTACATGCAATGGATGTGCGATATGTCCTTTGATTACCAGCCAGCTTTTTTTATACCTGATTGCTAGTTTGATCTCGGATTCATACATTCATATAAAGTAGTTTCAAGTCGCACTGTATCCAAGGATAACTAGAACTGTCGCCATTCGGCAGACTAATATACCCCCGCGTGGCAAACATCATTGCAGCTAATTCTTTTCTTTATGCACATAAGAACTATTCACTATAATATACACTATATACCCGGTATTGTATAGTGCATAAAACTACAAAGGGCCATAATTCTGTCAGAAATCGTCAAATTATTTCCTTTATGCACATCTACATGTTGAGGATGTTCATCTGTTAAAGTTTGAAGGAAATGCTGCAAAGACGGAAGAGTAATGCGTCCACAAGAATGCGTATACGGACGGACAGACTGACAGACAGATAAGCTGAATCCAGTATACCCCCTTACAACTCGTTGTGCGGGGGTATAATGAAGTAGAGATACTATCTTCAACCAGTGATTCACAAAAATATTTGATAGAACACACCGAGTTGTCGAGAACCGATACTAATTTAGGATACAAAGTTGGAAGTACATGTAATATACATTTACCTGTATCATCTATATAGCCACTTTTCCTATACCACGACGTCCATATTGAACGCCATCTTGGATTTCTCGAAGTAATCTCCGGCATAAAAGTTTTGTATGTGTACCAATTTACCTTTATGATTTAATAAACTTTATGCACGACGAAGTTAGTTTGTGAAACTTCACAGATACTCGATTACACATTCATTGTGTGAAATTGGGGGTTGGGGTAATAATACCACATATATTACATCTCAGATTGCATGGATGCACTGAGTTCCAATTAAAGTAGTGTTTTATTTAACATATTATACCATTTATTCATAAAAGTGTATTTTAGATATGTATTAATCAACATTATAAATCATAACCAAAGACATAAGAGATTAGAAAGGTGAAATTGCCTCTGTACCTGTTTTTCGTATGTTTTACCTGCAAATAACACTGACTGACATTGCTTTTTGAAGATTTTCAACATAAATATGTATCTAAAATATTTGTTTAACGATGTTTGTGGTTTCTTAAATACATATACATCATTTAAGGACATTAATTTCAATGAATTTTGTCATATATTCCTGCTATTGTCATGTCAATTTTTATTTTAACTGGTAATACTAAAGAAGACGGCCATTTTGGACGCCATCTTGAATTTCACAGACCCCATCACTTTTGCAATTTATGCTTGCAATGTCAGAACTTTCACATATAACATATAACATAAAACCATAACAGTTCATTTGTTGAACTAGAGGTTACACCGGAACTTGTTTCTGAGATTGTCACAGGCTCCATTACCCCACCCACTTGTACTGATTTTAAAGCATCTATATTAAATCAAAAATGGTTTTATTTGTTATCTTTGCCACTTTGTTTTCATCTGTTTATAATATTGTTCATATTCCAATTACTTTACTATGTACTTTATGGATATGTGCACTTAGGTTACATGGAAATGAAAATAAACACTGCCATAAAAGCAGCTTTAGAGTTTACAATAGTGACCTTACATATGTTAATTTTTCGGCAACTTCCCAATCCTAGATTTTTCTAGACTTTTGATATGTTATTTGTCAATGTTTTCTGATGCCAAAACAGTCAAATTTATTTCTTTTGCAATTTGTTTGAGGTTAAGCCTATTTTTACTGTAGAATGACTGGACTAATATTACAAACAATGTTTTGGAAAATAAAATTCTTTACATTAAATTTTGAGTGACTAAGTTATGGGACAGATGAGGTGCAGAGGACCCGATCTCGTGCATTATATGTTTACATTCAGGACAAACACCAAGTAAAGTTGGTAGTATGGATGGATTTGGTATACCAGTAGATAGCCTAGGTGTGAAGATTGTGGGTGTAGCTGTTAGCTGGGAGAATAGAGATGCTTACTATATCTCATTTACTCATGAACAACCCTGGGTAAGGATAGAATTGTCACTTTAAATATATCAGGGGTTCCATATTATTGATAAAGAGTAAAACAATATTTATATAAAATTTATGTTATCTGAGATAACATGAATTATTTTATAAAAATTGAAATACTCTTTATCAATGATACGTTGCCTGTGTCCATTTGGGGTGGAACATTCAAGGGTAGTTTGATGATATTTTTTTGGCATTGACTGTGCTATAGCTAAACAAAGATCTAACAGATCTTTGAGATAATTTGTAAAATAGGCCTACCTATTACATAATGATAAAGAAAAATTACTCTTCAGTTTGACTCTTTGAGTGTATAATTGTGATCTGTTTGAGATTTAAGGGGTTAAAGGGCCAGTTTGATGTCAAATCATGATACCCTTGAAATACTTAAGGTTGACAGTTTGTGTTTCTGAATTTTGAAATGGCTGCCAAGTTCTGTAACATCAGAAATGTTCTTAAGAAATAAAATTTTGTTGATTTTTATAATTAATTTGACTTGAAGTCTAATCTTCAGTACAATGTCGATACAAAATTATTCAAAGGTAATATAAATCTACGAAAAAGTCATTCCAAGTGTGTTCCATTCAGGATTTATTATCTTAACATTATTTAGATAATTTGCAGTGGTTTTAAAGTACACTGTGTTTCATATTCTGATTGTCTTCTGAAATTCAGGTTACTGTTTTATCTAAGCATTTACAGATATCTTAAACTTACATTCAATTTTAAATTATTTATGATTTATAATTCCCTAAGAACTACAAAGTGTGGTGAACATATATGCAATACTAATACTGATTTAGTCAATAAAACCTTACAAATCACATGTGTTCCAAATTTGCTGTTGTTAAAATTATTATAAAGAATTTAAATTTGGACGTCAGTTTAGAGTTTTTGTAAGTGCTTTGATAAAACAGTACCCAGCATTTTCAGAAGTACTTGGAGGTTAATCTTGTGGTCTAGAAAAAGATTATACATGCTGAATCTTTGGAAAGTGGAATTTAAATCAAGTTGGTGATACTATTTTACACATTTATATTTGAACCAATCAGGTGATCCAGATGACAGTTTAGCTCCGCCCCCTTCAGACACAAACATCAGTATCGCAATTAGAATCAAGGCTGTCAAATCAGTTCTACAACAGAAAGCATGTAAAGACGAGACCGTTGTCATGACGATGTTTGATGTCAAAGCACATTACAGGTATTTGATTATAATAATAAATTCACTAATACAGTAAAACCTCGGTAATACGAGCAGCGATTATTCGAGCAACCGGCCTAATTCGAGCAAATTTTAAAGTCCCGACGAATTTGCTCTATATTGTACATTAATTTATCCCTCTAATTCGAGTAATGTTATTACGAGCATCCGGTCTAATTCGAGCGCAGGTGTCGGTCCATTCAACAATTTTTGACGATAATTAGTTACTTTATCTCGAGGCAATCATCCGAGCGAAATTTCACACCTCCGAAAAATTGTCAGATTTAATGTTGCTGTGGTTCGTGATTTTCACACATCGTGATTATCACATTTTATGACAATAGCGTAACCCCCAACACTGAAATCGGTTGTTTATCTACAACAAAGGTGTCAGGGGGCAAGATTGAATAATACACATCAATTACGAGGCGTTAATTATGAGAAATTTAATGACGAGTCAACATTTGTTCTGGTGAAAGTAATTTTCACGCCGCGTGTAACTCTTATGATTCACCGATCTAAATGTTAACCTTATCCAAGTCAGAGAAACAATCACAAAACAATGAATATTTGATCACTTAATGGTCGTAAGTCAACTCAAATAGAGCATTATACATGATTTCACCTACAAAGGTAACATTCAACGAATGTCTGCACGACTCAAAATGCGTGTAGACTTGATAAACAATGACGATATTCGTAGTTGCAACCAAATACGCACACCAAACACTTTCGTGGTAAAACACAGTTACACTTAGTCTTACCAACAATTCATCATACAATTCTGATAATTCGAGCAACTGGCTTAACTCGAGCATTTGGCATGTCCCGATGAGCCCTCGAAATAACGAGGTTTTACTGTAAGTATGTATTTCATTGCCCCATTTACACTACTTTGTGTATAGATAAACCGCAATCGCTCGGGCGTAAATGTACTTTTAAAAATGAAATAATCCAAGTAAAAGGGGTGTATTCGGAATAGAAATCTATTATTTGAAATTGTAGCTTGCATCGTCCTCCATGGCGCAGTAGGCTAAGCTACTGCTTATGAATCTAAATAGATTTTTTGCTTGGGTTCGAATCCCACCCATTTTGAACATTTTTTTAATTTTGCTAAATAAAACATTCGCGTGCATGTCTTTTTTATATATACAGTGGTACCTCTCTTGAGCGACTTTTGGGGGAGACAGAAATAGTGTTTGTTGTAGAGAGGGAGCCGTTGTGGAGAGGGATTGTACCTCTAACAGACTGTTGCATAAATAGCATGATTTAACCTCCAAAATATGTACATGATGTACACAAGCAGCGTGTCATAATTGGTAAAGATGAATACTGTCTATTGAGGTTGCTAACTCCTGACCAGATTATGATCTTATTAATTCTATAAAAGTAAATTATTTCGCCGATTTTGCCATGAAAAATAGTACTGACTACATGTACATACAAAATAACAGAATGTTCATGTACACCAATTTATAACATGACGGTCCGGATCGGACGGGATTTAGACGGTACCGTATGCCCGACGCCATTTGTATTAAAATAAACAAACGCTTTCCTTTTCATTATTAGAAAAGATGCATTAGTTATCACTTTACTTTTATCAGAAGTAACAAGTTTTCTCACCTTACCCTAACCAAAGTTATTATACAGACCACCAATGAATGAAAACAATCTAATCGTCGTAATTATCCAATTAGACCAAACCACAATTTGTTAATCGTGTCACAATGCAAGTGTGAAAAATAGCGATTTACAAGCTTCTCAATGATGATTAGTATAACATATTCACACATTTTGGCAGACAGTGTCAACACTTGTGAAAACAATCAACAACTAACTTAACCTATGCCGGTCCGGAGAGGTAATTCTTAGTGTCGGTACGACTTTTGAGTGACGTTTGTCGTTGAAGGGAGGTGTCGTTTCTCGGAGGGAAATTAACGTTGAAATTGCACGGGACCAATTTTGAATGTCGTTTAAAGGAGGGAGTCGTTTGAGAGAGGTGACGTTACGAGAGGGAACACTGTATTTCTAAAATATATCTATTTCCTTTGTATTTTAATCATTGAAAACATTCCCACGTCAAGATTGTTGAACAGAAATATCGGTCAACGGCCACCCAAACTGTGCTCCTTGTATAACCAGAGTGAACGCTTATTAATGTTGACGTTTCTACAGCATATTCTTAGAGTGGTGATTCCAATTCAAATTTCAGCAAAACCAATGATGCAAATAGTTTGTAATTCAACCCGATTGTCATCTGAGAAATAAATACAATATCCAGGGCGGGCTAAAATAATAAAATAAACAAAACAAAGCAACTTTGTATTAAACCTAAAACATAATTTTATTATTCATTAAATGATTAAATATAATTATGAAAAAAACGCTCAAGTATTATGATAATAAAATTTGTGAAAAAAGATTTTATTAGCGGACTCGAACCCACAGTCTATATAAAAAGAATGTTCTGAGTACTGACTTGTTCTGAGTACAGATCATCTTAACCACTACGCCACGCTGTCAACTTGAAAGATAAAGTGAATTTATAAGATATATTCATAATATATCAGAAAAATAACGGTAAATATCGTTTCAACCTTAGCAAATGAACTCGTCCTAGGGTCATATTTCGAAGGTCGTTGTACATCTATACTGGTACAGTATGGAGATTTGATCTGATCCTCAACCTCCTATTAGCATAATTTAACAGCTGATATCTTGCTTATAATTATAGCTAAATGCTCAAGGTGTAATACAAACATAAATCTATATTGCTCGATTTGCTTGCGGAAATTTATATATTCAACGCAAGAACCTTGTAATATATTGTGATTTCATGCATAAAGGTCAGGATCTAGTCAATAGCTTCGTACTATAGCTCATATTTCTGCAGTACTTAATTATGAACTTTTATGCACCATCTAAATATTCATACTGGTGACAGTCTGTCACAGAATGATAGATACCTTTGGTTTGAGAGTTAGTCTCTTTAAATGTTAATATCATGCAAAACATAAACAAAATGGAGGTGTGCAAACACCTACTCCTGCCTCTTACATAATGCTTTCGTACTTGCATACTGAAATTGTTTGAAGACTGAGTCACTTGGTCAAATAATAAGAAAACCTTGTGCTAGCAATTTAGGCTGCACTTTAGCTAACCAATCGCAATGATGACCTTTTGTGATCACTTTTGTCCATCGTTGTCCACAATAAATAGAGGATATTTGTTTGTTTTGATTGAATTTGGTTTATATCTCATCGTGTAGTGATAAAATTTAATATTTTCAAGAGCGCGTAGCGCGAGTGAAAATATTAAAATTTTATCACTACAAGATGAGATATTAACCATATTCAATCAAAACAAACAAATATTCTATTTATTTAATGCTTTTATGGTGTCAAAACTGGTACTATTTATGCCAAATTACCACTGTGGTTAGGCTACGTATCAATATGTTATTCCATTCATATTTTGGATTATGGTGAATAGGTGAAAACGACTTTTTTGAGAATTTGCATTTAATCATACACCAACTTGTAGGAAATGGTCTAACTAAGAATAAAAACCCCCACATGACATGTTTCCGTTCAGTAATAAAAAAGTTACAGACATTTTAGTGTTGAGGTTTTGGTAAATTAAAGTAGTCCCTGTGAGGGGGCGGAGCTTATATCAGTCACATTGTAGGTGATAACCAGTGACTGATATAGGTTTTATTTCACTGATAGAACTCCATATCTCATCAGTTAGCATTAAATAATTGCTTATATTTAAACTAGAGGTCACAAGTTTGGCCTAGTTTTCATGAATCTTAGTCCCAATGATCATCTCCAATAAACCTAAGTCACATTTGATATTGGTCACTCGAACAAATCATACAAAAACCTTATGTATGTAAAAGAGGCTGCATTTTTAGCTCACCTGTCACATAGTGACAGGGTGAGCTTTTGTGATCACTCTTCGTCTTCCATCCGTCCGTCCACAATTGCTTGTGAACACACTAGACGCAACAATTATGGCCCAATCGTCATGAAACTTGGTCAGAATGTTTGTCTCTATGAAATCTAGGTCAAGTTGGAAAGTGGGTATGGGTTAAAAACTGGGTCACTAAGTCGAATCTTAGAAAAAGCTTGTGATCCATTAGAGGACACAATTATGACCCAATCTTCATGAAACATGGTCAAAATATTTGTCTTTATGCAATCTAGGTCAAGTTTGAAACTGGGTCATATGGGGTCAAAAACTAGGTCACTAGGTCAAATATTGCAAAATTCTAGAAAAAGCTTGCAATAGTGGCTGAATTTTCATGAATCTTATTCATAGAATATAAATGATTACATGTACTTAGGTCACCATAAGGGCTTTAATGTTTTACTATGACAGGTGAGCGACCCTAAAAAACTTGTTAGGGTCAAACCATAACATTCACTGAATCGACATAACTGGATAAAACCTGTTTGCCGGATTAATTGAATTCATTGAGCGACAATGTGCGAGATATTCCCAATATGTGTGAGGGCGGCTGCTACATATAACGAATAGAGCAACCAGGTACAATAATCTCTATTATTTTTACCAAAAGGTTAGAATATGTGAAAAGTCTTACTTGAACACAATCATGACAATGGCAACACTATTTAACGACCATAAATAATATGTTTAACTTAAAAAATCTGTATATTTTCTCGCCATAATGCCAAACTTCGGAAGCAGCAGTAAGGAATAAAATGCAATACTTTAAATAATAAAGAATTTTGTAGGATATCTTATGGTAAATCTTAAATGACAAACATACAAAAACACAATGAGATATAACTTTTAATTAATAATATTAATCAGATCATTCCGGTGAAGTACGGAAAACTATTAAGGTTATTCCAAACTCTTAAATTTTTCTGTACAAGAGATATCAAACACCTAATTTTTATGAAGAACACACTCATAATAGTGATTGTGCAAACTGTAATTGACACTTTAGTGATTTAGGAAATGTCAAAAGCCAGGAGAGTTTACAAAATGCATCAACGTTTTGAATACGTTGTATCCTGTTTTCACGATAATTTGTTTTTGAAAAATGTGTATAATTATGTAAAGATGAGCCCATGCTTTTTTGCATTAGCTAGTCTATATAAGAACCTTCCTCTAAAGTTGTCGGGATGCTTGCTAAACAAATATTAAAACTTGGATAAAATTTTGTGTGGGCGCATAATATTACGTATCACATACGTTGTAGCTAATATCGCGAGTGTTGGTGTTTCAACGTTTGGAATAAATAGCACATAAAATTTCAACTATAGCTTTATTCTGCAAGCTTATTATAGTATAATATAGTAATAACTATACAGTAAATTCGCGATTTTAAGACATGAGAACATGCTGACACATCAATTTTAAGTTTTTCACACTATTTCATCATGATAGTCAGACGCTTTCAATACGTCTTATTTACACCGATTTCTAAACTTCCGCTCAAATGAAGAGTTTGGAATCACCTTAAGTAATCATACCCCCAGATACATAGTATATGGGTGCTATATTGGAGTCATGCTTGAGGTTGGTCGGTTGGTCCGTGCAAATTTTGTCCGCCCTATTTCTCTATTACCAATGGTCAGATTTAAACGAAACTTTGCATGAATGATCAGTACCAAGTCTAGTTTTGCATATAATCAACACACATAATTGTTGGAAGGATTAATTTTAAGGGTGCAATGGCCCTTTGTTTCTTTACACTTATAAATTTTGTCTACACTTTTCCTTTGTTACCATTGGTTGGATTTCAATGAGTGTTTGCATGAATGATCAGTACTAAGTCTAGTTGTATGTCCGAGCACATTTAAGTGACTGTGCAAATTTTTATTGACTGAAAAGGACTCGCTCTGCTCTTTTTAATCATTAAAAATTTATTTAATATGTTCCAACTATGTATGTTACTTTATGTACGCTGTACATACATAAATACTTACATTAATTAATATATAAAAATCTTCGTTAATTGATATTAGTGAACATAAAATAAAAATCCAAAATGTCTAATGACTTGACATACTTGAACATAAAAATCAGTTACATGTTATTGTTTCTCCTCACAAAAATATAATCATCGGACAGGGAAGGCAGCACTCAACTCACATAGTTTCATTCTACAATTCTGAACATGGCATAAATTAAAGCATCAATGCATCAATCTGGTTTATTCTGGTTCAGTCCTTGTTTACCAGGCACTATGTATTCATGGTGTGTTATTTCACTTCTGTAGTTTAAACAGTTGTATACACAGTAAGAATACGGCAGCATTGTTTCTCCTACAATATTTGAGTGACTCTATGTAACATTGAAAGGCTTCTGTTTGCATGTCTTCTTGCTCCAGGCATTGTCCTAGTAAATTGAGAGCCGTCTCTTTGTGTTGAATGTTAGGTTCCAATTTAACACTAACTGAAAGGTTGTGTAGAGCTTGTATCTGTTCTTTCCTTCTCTGTAGATGTCCATAGGTCTTGTATTGTAGATAGAAAAGATGAGGAATAGAATCCACAGTTATCAAATCCATCCAGGTATCATCCGATGTTCTTATTTGTCTGTCCTCTTCAATGTAGGATCTCAACATTTCATATCTGAGTTCATGTGGTACACAATTATTTTCACATTGTAGAAATCTGGTACATAATGCTATATTTGACTTTATTGCTTTTTCATCATTTTCAAAGTTGTATATAAGTCCTTTTTTTATGCCTGATAAAGATCTCATATAATGGCAGCCACATTGTGTGTAAACTTCTGATAGGTTGTATTTTATTTGAATGATTGTTAATTCACGCTCTGCTCTCTCCATGTCTCCTGTACAGTATAATACAGAGACAAGTTTCAGTCTACCTGACAATGCGTCAGATTCTTTCCCTGCTTCCAGATAGGTGAAAGCTTGATCTGAAATAGATGTCTGACGGTCTATATGTACGCATGCTAACACTGAACCTAAAGCAGAACTCACCATGGGTGTAAGAAGGTCACAGGCAGTATTTTGTAATAAGTCACCTTTATTTCTGCATTGTGCCAGAGTTGAACATGTTTGAGACAAGGACAGGAGTGCCATTTCTATACTTGCATGTTTAATGTTGTATAGAACCTGCTTAAAGTAACAACTCTGTTGGATGGCTACATGATACACTAAATAAGCAGACGTCAGTAGTGACATGTCTGTTGCAGATATAATGTTTGAAGAGTGTGGAACCATGTTTAACTTCATCTTCAGTCTTCTACCTAGAGCATCAGTCTGTATCTCAAACAATAAAAAATCATTATTTTCAATAAGACTATAAATAATATCCAGTAATATACCCCTCTGTGTGTCTGACATATGTCCAGCCAGTAAGTTATTTTCTGGGATTATAAAATGTGGACAGTTTCTTTGTGCAATACATTCCTTCAACATGAACAGGCACAAGTGTAAATAGGATAGTAAAGTTCCTGCATGCCAGTTATGTGATGAGTTAGCTATACAGTACAATAACACATTCTTACACATGAAACTTGTAAGAACATCCGGAACATATGGATTGATGTGAGTTTTCAGGATCATTTTCATCAAGATGTAACACATTAACTGTGGAATGTTCAAACTGAACATGAGGTATCTCTCTTGTAGACTGGTCGATATTCTCCACTCTAGTCCACTTTCTAGTATATACGGCGAGTGTACCTTACTGGCGACTGGTACCACAAAACAACCAGCATTTCTGCATTGTTTCAGTACATTTTCTGTTGGCCATTTGCTCCCTCTATGTTTCTGTAACCATGAAGTAACTTGGTGTGGTGATGAATTACAATAGAAACTATAAACCATATCAATAGGAACACTTCCTCGTATCCCTGTGCGTGTTAATGCTGGACCGTGTTTTTGATACGGATCTTTGTTTGGCACATTCATCATAATACAAGTATGATTCCATAGTAATCCGCCTTCACTTCCTGTGACATAATGCACATTTTCATCTAATGGTCTGATTGCATGTAGATAACAGTAACCTGGTGATATGTTCTCATTCTGTATCATCATACTATTGCTAAATCCAGGTTTCCACTCACTCATAGTTTGTATAACATTCATCCTCCTGTTGTCAGAGATCAATACATCAGCATCTGAACATAGTCCCATTGTTGTTGAACCTTCTGTCTGGCTTCCAAAGAAATACGATGTTCTATTACGTCCCAAATTGTGGGGTGCAAGTTGTATGATAGTCTCATTCAAAAGGATTAATCTTCTTCTTTTCATCACAAGTCTTTCATTCACCCCGATGTCATCCATCACTTTAGACAGTGCCTCTGATACCCTGTACATATCAGGTGGTCTAGACATCCTGTAATTATACATAATACATTCAGACAGTGCCTCTGATACCCTGTACATATCAAGAGGTCTAGATATCCTGTAATTATACATATAATACATTCAGACAGTGCCTCTGATACCCTGTACATATCAGGTGGTCTAGACATCCTGTAATTATACAAAATACATTCAAACAGTGCCTCTGATATCCTGTACATATCAGGTGGTCTAGACATCCTGTAATTATACATAATACATGTACAGTACAACCTCGGTATAGCAACATATTTTGGGCGCTGCAAATATTGGTTGCTGTTTAGAGATTGCTGCTCTACAGAGGGGTCAAAATCTAGGTATGTAGGTCACATCAAAGAAAATTCTTGTTAAAAATCTAGGGGTCACATTCTTTACCTAATCGTAATGAAGCCTATCCGTAATATGTATCTCTAAAAAAACTAGGTCAAGTTCACAACTGGGTCAACTTGGGTCAAAAACTAGGTCTCCTGGTCACATCGAAACAAAACCTTGTTAACACACTACAGGTCACATGTTTTGCCTAATCTGTATGAAACCTGACCACAACTTGGGTCTCTGTAAATCTACGTAAAGTTCTCAACTGGGTAATCTGAGGTCAGAAAGTAGGTCACTAAGTGGTGAGGATAAATCAAAGAAAAACTGAGGTCACTGCAACTAGGTTATCTTGGTCAAATATCAAGGTCATATCCTGATTCTGCCTAAACTGCAAGTCATCAGGTGAGCGCTATAGGGTCAATGGCCCTCTCGTTCTTTGATGTGACTAAGATTTTCTTTGATGTGGCCAAATAAAAACCGTCTCTTTCAAGTTTATGAAATTCTCAAATATTTTCAAAGTCTGTCAATGCTTTGCTTCCAAACTCAGCATACTTGTTCAGCATCATAAAAACCTTACATTGTCAAGCCATGTAACACTATCCAATATTTCAACAGAATTAATACGGCCACTGGTCGACTTACCGGTAAGGTAGTTATTATGGATAAGGCTTCCGGCCTGGGCATTAGCCTTTATTGAACACAATCTTGCATTTAATAAAGATAATGAATAAGTTGTATAGTATACTACAGGCAAAGTAACATATTTAAGTTCTGCTGCTTTTTATCTCACTTGTCACAAAGTGAGCTTTTGTGATCACTCTTCGTCCGTTTTCCGTCCGTCATCCATCAACAATTTGCTTGTGTAGACACTAGAGGTCACAATTTTGGCCTAATCATTATGAAACTTGGTCACAATGATCATCTCAATAAAATCTAGGTCAAGTTTGATATTGGGTCATCCGAGGTTAAAACCTATGTCACAAGGTGATATCATAGAATAACCTTGTGCAGACACTAGAGGTCACAATTTTGATCTAATCTTTATGAAACTTGGTCACAATGATTATCTCAACAAAATCTGAGTCTAGTTTGATATTGGGTCATCCGGGGGTAAAAAACTAGGTCACAAGGACAAATCATACAAAACCTTGTGTAGTCAGTATAGTTCACAATTTTGACCTAATCTTTATGAAACTCTGTCATAATGATCACCTGAACAAAATCTAGGTTGTTTGATATTGGGTCAACCTGGGTCAAAAACTAGGTCACTGGGTCAAATCATAGTAAAACCCAATTGTGAAAGCTCGGCCATTTCCGTTTATCTCCGGTAAATAACCTTGTGTCTAAGTGTAGTTATACACCAATATGATTCGCCTGCGTTATAAGTCTACGTTTGCTTAAAGTAACAAATTATGTATCCGTCAATAAGATGGTTACATGTATTTTATCTTTCACTAACAGTTTTCTTATATTTAAGAGCATACAAAGAAATATCATAAAAGAAATACTTTGTATCTTTAAATATTATGCATCATTTATATTTCCCCCGCACGTGTTGAAAACATCAACAAACATGACCCATATTTGAATTTCGGGAAAGCGGATTTGTTTACAAAATATACTACTTGACTTTCGGTTCATATCAAGTTAAAATATTGCCTGAACACATGTGATTAATTGTTGCGTGGAATTTTATAGTGTGTATTTACTGGTATAATATATTTATACATTGTAGTGATCTATATATGTGTGTGAACATGTATTTGCATAATGTGTATTGATGACTGGGGGCTGCCATTTTCTAATCATGTGACTGGAAATAGTTCAATATGGCGCCCTGCTATGTCAGAGGTCTATTGCAATGCATAAAGGCCGAGGTGATCAGAATGAGTAAAACCTTGTGTAGTTACTAGAGGTCATAATTTTGACCTTATCTTCATGAAACTCGGTTGCAATGATCATCTCAACAATATCTAGGTAAAGTTCGATAATGGGTCATCTGGGGTCTAATCTTCATGAAACTTGGTCTCAAGGATCATCTCAATAGAACCTATGTCAAGTTCAATATTGGGTCATCTGGGGTAAAAAACTGGGTCACAAGGTTAAATCATAGGAAAATCTTGTAATAGAAGCTAAATTTACAAAGGTCACCATAGGGGCTTGCATGCACTACTACGACAGGTGAGCGACCTAAGGCGCTTTGGGCCCTCTTGTTTCACAATTACATTTTTTGTGAAAAAAAAATGCCAACTCAGTAAGGATAGGGAAACCTTACCCTATATGTCTGAATTTCAAACAGGGACTCCCGCTCTGTCCAGCTGATCACATTGTCAAGTGATGGAATATCAGAATATCATGACCAAGTCAACTTAAATAAAGCAAGTTTATCCGTCATCATGTTATGGAGTCAATTAATTGCTGCAAGTGATAGAATAAATTGTTTGTTCACATAAATTATGTGAACTTCCGTGTGAGAACAAATGAAGGGACAATGTTCTCCAACGGCATTCATTATTTCTGACATTGCTTGACCCAGTAACTATAGAATCTGTCACTCGTTGTCTTTGAGATCAACATCTCTTAATCTCGTCACGAAAACAAATTATTAAGCTATTATTATGTTTTCTAGACTGGTTTAAAAAATATTGATTTCCAAAGACAACTCAATGTCATGGTAGATCCTATATGTATTCATATGCAATAATTTCATGAAGCAGAAAGTAAATCAAGTATGAAGTATTGTTCTATGAGCAAGCACTATGTGTCATAGACTGTAGGTTACATTCTCACTCAAATTTAAACCCCTTTATTTGGTCCTAGCTCAGTAAATCTTATAATTACCCTAGAAATTCTTCCACTATTGATCTAACATATAAAAATATTCTGAATTGTTGAGTACATGTCTACATAATACTATACATTATGGTTAAGACAAAAATTAAATATACTTTAAAAAAAATGCTTTACCTGTTCATGCGATTAAATGTCCATATAACATCAAAATGAAAGCGTTCCTTTACTTAAATATTGACTTTGTACTAAATTTGTAAACTTACTGCAGTCTTACGATCCTCAGCTAGCTACAGCTTTATGTTAAATTTGTCATGTAAATACATGCATATGTTTGATAATATGTGAAGTTTAAGATCAATAATAATACTTTAACCATTAACCTTAGAGTGTATATAGTAACCCCCCCCCCCTACCCCCGTTTAGCTACCTGAGTTGAAAATTTACCTATACTTAAAATTTAGGTCAAGAAACCAATATCACTGTCTGTCATACATTATTACCTACCACTATTAACTTGTCACCCATGAATATCCATGCTTATCCGTTGTCCAATCAGAGTTGTTATTTTAACTCATCAAAAGACTTACTGTACAAAAACGAAAACACACGAAGATTAATTAGCGACAGGTCAATAGTGTTGACTAATAACTTAATAACCTCAATAACGAAAAAAAAAAGATTGTGCAAATATTCAACAAGTCATGCAGTAGATTTCATACTTCAGATTTGTAAACGTTTCTATTGTCCACGTTGGGGTTTTCTTTAGTTATGTAAACATAATGGAATATTCAATGTGCGACTGTAAATGAAAACTTGTGATGTCATTTTACTAATAATTTTACCATAATCATGTATGGAGTATTGTTCTATGAGCAAGCACTGTGTGTCATAGAATGTAGGTTACATTCTCACTCAGATTTAAACCCCTTTATTTGGTTTAAGCTCAGTTCTTCGTTAGAAATTATTCCACTATTGATCTAACATATAAAAATATTCTGAATTGTTGAGTACATGTCTACATAATACTATACATTATGGTTAAGACAAAAATTAAATATACTTTAAAAAAAATGCTTTACCTGTTCATGCGATTAAATGTCCATATAACATCAAAATGAAAGCGTTCCTTTACTTAAATATTGACTTTGTACTAAATTTGTAAACTTACTGCAGTCTTACGATCCTCAGCTAGCTACAGCTTTATGTTAAATTTGTCATGTAAATACATGCATATGTTTGATAATATGTGAAGTTTAAGATCAATAATAATACTTTAACCATTAACCTTAGAGTGTATATAGTAACCCCCCCCCCCCCTACCCCCGTTTAGCTACCTGAGTTGAAAATTTACCTATACTTAAAATTTAGGTCAAGAAACCAATATCACTGTCTGTCATACATTATTACCTACCACTATTAACTTGTCACCCATGAATATCCATGCTTATCCGTTGTCCAATCAGAGTTGTTATTTTAACTCATCAAAAGACTTACTGTACAAAAACGAAAACACACGAAGATTAATTAGCGACAGGTCAATAGTGTTGACTAATAACTTAATAACCTCAATAACGAAAAAAACATTGTGCACATATTCAACAAGTCATGCAGTAGATTTCATACTTCAGATTTGTAAACGTTTCTATTGTCCACGTTGGGGTTTTCTTTAGTTATGTAAACATAATGGAATATTCAATGTGCGACTGTAAATGAAAACTTGTGATGTCATTTTACTAATAATTTTACCATAATCATGTATGGAGTATTGTTCTATGAGCAAGCACTGTGTGTCATAGACTGAAGGTTACATTCTCACTCAGATTTAAACCCCTTTATTTGGTCCAAGCTCAGTTCTTCGTTAGAAATTAGTCCACTATTGATCTAACATATAAAAATATTCTGAATTGTTGAGTACATGTCTACATAATACTATACATTATGGTTAAGACAAAAATTAAATATACTTTAAAAAAAATGCTTTACCTGTTCATGCAATTAAATGTCCATATAACATCAAAATAAAAGCGTTACTTTACTTAAATATTGCCTTTGTACTGAATTTGTAAACACACTGCAGTCTTACATTAGATTAAGCTTAATCTAAAATTTGTCATGTAAATACATGCATATGTTTGACAATATTGTGAAGTTTAAGATCCTAGTTCAACACGTTCAATCATGCAGTAAATTTCTATTGTCTGTGTTTGGGTTTCTGTAGTTATTAATAATGTACACATAATGGAATACTCAATGTGCGATTGTAAATGAAAACTTATGAAGTCAATTTACGTTAAATATAACAGCCACTCATAAATTCATTTAAAGATGGATATATCAGATAAGGACCTTCAGGGGTGTAGAAATGTTTTCATGTAGCCAGTTAATCTTCATAAGTAGGCAGTTTGTTTTAAATTACACTTAAAATAACATCCGTTGGGGTTTGAGTGTGACAGTTGTAAGTGCTAGGTCATTATTGTTTTACAGCCAGATAGGCCTATGACCTCTGACATGATTGGAAGGTACAGTCTTGTGATGCAAGGAATTGGGGTGCGATATCCAAAAGCTCTTTTTGAGTACACTCCTTTGTCATTAATCTGCTTGGTTTAAATCACTAGTACTCGCTACAATTATACATCTGAGTTACCTGCCAGGGGTGGTATTCAATATTACTTGACTTAAGGATAAGGACAACCAATCAGATCACACAGGTGATATGATTTGCTGTCCTTATCTCCAATTAAATAAGATCAATAATGAATATCACCCTAGGTCATTTCAAGTTTGGTGTATACACTGAAGAGTGTTTAAGAAATGGCTTATGTTCCCGTCTGCGATTTGAACAATGGACCTTTTGATCTGTTAGTGATACCCCACTCAGCCACTGTACCATCCATGGCTCAAAGAAAAGGAGCATGGTACTCACATGTTCAGTGATATAGGGACATCAAGGCCTTCATGTTAGCTCGCCTTTACACACAGGTTTCAATGTATTAAGGCAGGGTTATTTTTAAAGCCTTTTGTCTTTCAGGGGTTTTGTAGAGGGGTTTGGTTTTGCACCTATGGGTGTCTTTGAGGACCCTAAGATAGCATGCTGGATGTTAGACCCAGGGTCCAAGGAGAAGAACTTACACAGACAGGTTACAAACCTCCTACCTACAGAGGTTCACATGTTACATGGTAAGATTTAAGGTTACAGACCTCTTACTTACAGAGGTTCATATGTTGCATGGTGAGATTTTAGGTTACAAACTCCTACCTACAGAGGTTCATAT
Source organism: Spisula solida (assembly GCA_947247005.1). Classification (NCBI taxonomy): domain Eukaryota; kingdom Metazoa; phylum Mollusca; class Bivalvia; order Venerida; family Mactridae; genus Spisula; species Spisula solida. The sequence continues at coordinate 18,526,885 of OX365946.1, forward strand.
GTTACACTGTGAGATTTTAGGTTACAAACCTCATACCTACAGAGGTTCATATGTTACACGGTGAGATTTCAGGTTACATACCTCCTACCTACAGAGGTTCATATGTTACACGGTGAGATTTTAGGTTACATACCTCCTACCTACAGAGGTTCATATGTTACATGGTGAGATTTTAGGTTACAAACCTCCTACCTACAGAGGTTCATATGTTACACGGTGAGATTTTAGGTTACATACCTCCTACCTACAGAAGATCATATGTTACATGGTGAGATTTTAGGTTACATACCTCCTACCTACAGAGGATCATATGTTACATGGTGAGATTTTAGGTTACATACCTCCTACCTACAGAGGATCATATGTTACATGGTGAGATTTTAGGTTACATACCTCCTACCTACAGAGGTTCATATGGTACACGGTGAGATTTTAGGTTACATACCTCCTACCTACAGAGGTTCATATGTTACATGGTGAGATTTTAGGTTACAAACCTCCTACCTACAGAGGTTCATATGTAACATGGTGAGATTTTAGGTTACAAACCTCCTACATGCAGAGGTTCATATGTTACATGGTGAGATTTTAGGTTTTTCAAACCTCCTACCTACAGAGGTTCATATGTTACACGGTGAGATTTTAGGTTACAAACCTCCTACCTACAGAGGTTCATATGTTACACGGTGAGATTTTAGGTTACATGCCTCCTACCTACAGAGGTTCATATGTTACACAGTGAAATTTTAGGTTCTCCTACCTACAGAGGTTCATATGTTACATGGTGAGATTTTAGGTTACATACATCCTACCTACAGAGGTTCATATGCTACACGGTGAGATTTTAGGTTCTCCTACCTACAGAGGTTCATATGTTACATGGTGAGATTTTAGGTTACATACCTCCTACCTACAGAGGTTCATATGTTACATGGTAGGATTTTAGGTTACAAACCTCCTACCTACAGAGGTTCATATGTTACACGGTGAGATTTCAGGTTACATACCTCCTATCTTCAGAAGTTCATATGTTACACGGTGAGATTTTAGGTTACATACCTCCTACATACAGAGGTTCATATGTTACATGGTGAGATTTTAGGTTACAAACCTCCAACCTACAGAGGTTCATATGTTACACTGTGAGATTTTAGGTTACAAACCTCCTACCTACAGAGGTTCATATGTTACATGGTGAGATTTTAGGTTACAAACCTCCTACCTACAGAGGTTCATATGTTACATGGTGAGATTTTAGGTTACAAACCTCCTACCTACAAAGGTTCATATGTTACACGGTGAGATTTTAGGTTACATACCTCCTACATACAGAGGTTCATATGTTACATGGTGAGATTTTAGGTTACAAACCTCCTACCTACAGAGGTTTATATGTTACACGGTGAGATTTTAGGTTACATACCTTCTACCTACAGAGGTTCATATGTTACATGGTGAGATTTTAGGTTACAAACCTCCTACCTACAGAGGTTCATATGTTACACGGTGAGATTTTAGGTTACATACCTCCTACCTACAGTGGTTCATATGTTACATGGTGAGATTTTAGGTTACAAACCTCCTACCTACAGAGGTTCATATGTTACATGGTGAGATTTTAGGTTACAAACCTCCTACCTACAGAGGTTCATATGTTACACGGTGAGATTTTAGGTTACAAACCTCCTACCTACAGAGGATCATATGTTACATGGTGAGATTTTAGGTTACATACCTCCTACCTACAGAGGATCATATGTTACATGGTGAGATTTTAGGTTACATACCTCCTACCTACAGAGGATCATATGTTACATGGTGAGATTTTAGGTTACATACCTCCTACCTACAGAGGTTCATATGTTACACGGTGAGATTTTAGGTTACATACCTCCTACCTACAGAGGTTCATATGTTACACGGTGAGATTTTAGGTTACAAACCTCCTACCTACAGAGGTTCATATGTTACACGGTGAGATTTTAGGTTACATACCTTCTACCTACAGAGGTTCATATGTTACACGGTGAGATTTTAGGTTACAAACCTCCTACCTACAGAGGTTCATATGTTACACGGTGAGATTTTAGGTTACATACCTCCTACCTACAGAGGTTCATATGTTACATGGTGAGATTTCAGTCACAGAATTTGTCAATTGCAACACTATATAACTATTTCCGACAGCAGAGTTTGGAAATAGTATTGGAAAATGTGTTTTTTCTCAAAAGATCTTGACCAATATTTCATGGAAAAGGCATGGAATTTCAAATTGGAAATTCTCAACAAAAAACAAAAAATTTGAAAAAATCAGTATGAAATGTTTTATTAGCTCACCTGTCACAAAGTGACAGGGTGGGCTTATGTGATCGCTCTTCGTCGTCCGTCCATCGTCCTAATCTTCATGAAACCTCGTCAGAATGTTTGTCTCTATGAAATCTAGGTCAATTTCGAAACTCGGTCATGTGGGGTCAAAAGCTAGGTCACTATGTCTCAGAATCTCAGAAAAAGGCTTGTGAACACATTAGGGGACACAATTGGGGTCCAATCGTCATGAAGCATGGTCAAAATGTTTGACTCTATAGTTTAGACCAAGTTCGATAATGGGTCATGTGGGATCAAAAACAAGGTCACTAGGTCAAATATTAGAAAAAGCTTGTGAACACATTAGACGCACTTATGACCCAATCTTCATGAAACTTGATCAGAATGTTTGACTCTATGAAATTTAGGTCAAGTTCGAAACTGGGTCATGTGGGGACAAAAAAAGTGTCACAAGGTAAAATCATAAAAAAGCTTGCAGTAGAGGCTGAATTTTCCTGAATCTTATTCATAAAAAATAAATGATTACTTAGGTCACCATAGGGGCTTGCATGCACTTCTATGACAGATGAGTGACCTTGGGCCCTCTTATTTGAGGTTGATATTTGTAGCTTCAATTAACTGGTGTGCATGTCTACTAAAAAATGTTTTTGGTTTTTGTAAACATTGACATTATATTGACACTTTAGTTGAAACAGTTATATTTTGGATACAAACATTGTTATGCCATGCTGAAATGTGGAGAAGGACTTCACACCTTTGCAAAAATTAGCTGGAGGTCATGTATTCAAATTTTATCATTTTTATCACAAAAATACTGACTGCAGATTTTGTTTTAAGGTATTGGCGGTGGTATAGGTGTGAGCAGTCTGGGTATGAGCCCACAGAACCCGGGATCAGGACGGTACCGAGCATGTACGGAGGCCGTGTTAGTACATCATCTAGGAGAATACTTCAAAGCGTGTCTGGATAAGGAGGAAATTTACTCCACATTTCGAGATGTTGAAATGCCCTCTGCTGTAGCATTGTGTAGAATGGAACTGAATGGATTTGGTATGTACTGTACTGTCTGAATGCTGTTTAAATTATTCTGTTTAACTTGAACCTTTATAGTACTAATTATACCCTTAGTATTAATGTTTGAACATACTAAAGGAGCTTTTTATGCCCCCGTATCGATAGATCGGGAGGTATATAGTGATTCACCTGTCCGTCCGTTCGTCCGTCCGTTCGTCCATCCGTCCTGGTTAACCCAAATTGACCGTTTCTTCTAGCATCATTATGGCTTGCTACAAAGCTTCCATACTTGCATGGATGTTGTATATGAACACTCTCTACACGCCTATATCACCTGACCCAATTTTGACCTTCACCTTGACCTAATTTTGGACTTAGACTTATTTATGGACAAGGCTTCCACAGGGGGCATAAGCGTTTATTGAACGCAGTCTTGTTTTGGTTTGACTTTGACTGTCATAGTGTGTGGCGATTGACAGGTTTTATACATGTACCTACCTAATTGGCCAATGACCTCCAGCTTATATACAAGAAATATGGATGCACTACCTTAGCAAGTTCCGAATTATTATATTCCTTGGTTTATTAGCGTACCTTGTCTTTTATATATATACTATGCACCAGTACATGCGAGACTATGAATAATTTGTGAAAGATATTTTTATCGGGTCGAATCCTTTTGTTCATGACTGTTATGTTAGGTCACAATTTTACCAGGTAGACGTTCCAAGGTCGGCCAGTAAACGTAATTTTACCTGATAGACTTACACACACCGGCCAGTATAAGGCTATTAGCGCTTTACAGTTTGTAGAAAATTAGGCTTATATTTGCTGAGAGAGGTGATGGAGCATCTGCCTCTAGTGTGCGAGTTCTCAGATTCAATCCAAGGCTATTACATACCAAGGTGAGCGAGGTCTCGTAGTGAGCGAGGTCTCGTAGTGTGCGAGGTCTCGTAGTGAGCGAGGTCTCGTAGTGTGCAAGGTCTCGTAGTGTGCGAGTTCTCAGATTCAATCCAAGGCTGTTACATACCAAGGTCATTAAAAATGATACTGGTATTAGCTCCATGTAACTGCTGGTTTGCTTGGTGTAAGTATAATGTGACTTTGTAGTCTCCATATGACTATATTACTGTTTCCTAACAATACTTAAAAACATTATGTTGATTCCGAAACTGAGATTACAATTTAATGTTGTTTAGGTTTCAGCGTAGAGGAGAGTGAAAGTCAGAAGTCCATTATGATAGCAAAGTTATCTGCCCTTGAAGAGCAAGCATACCGTCTAGCTGGTCACCCTTTCTCTCTGTCTGCCTCGGAAGATGTAGGACAGGTAAGTTATTATACTTTCAGGGATGTAGACCAGGGAAGCTATTATACCTATCAGGGTTTGTACACACCTTGAAGTTTTGAATTTCAAAAAATAAATCGTCTAAAACTCCAAGATTCTGCCTTGAAAACATAAAAAAATCCCACAAACATAAGAATTTCATAATAAAATACAAAAAATTAGTCACAAATAGCAGTGCCGAAAGTTTTGATTAAATTTTGATAAATTGTGAAAAAATGCAAAAGATGATGTTGAAAACTGAAAGGAAAATCAAAATTCCACCTTGAAAAGTTGTAATTGGCCCAAATTATAAGTTAAACACTACTATTTCTTTCCACAGATTATGTTCATTGAGCTTCAGTTACCTCCAAATGGGGATCCTAATGCTACCCCTATACAAAAGTCATTGGCCCCTAAAAGGGGCACCGCAATAAGAAAGGGCAGAGGAAGGACACAGTTCAGTACATCAAAAGATGTCCTTGAGAAGTTAGTGAAGCTTCATCCACTGCCTGGAATTATCCTAGAATGGAGACGCATTACAAATGCTTTAACTAAAACTGTCTATCCTCTCCAGAAGGAAAAGGTAACCATTTTTCTAGTGTTTGAACATTGAATGTATATTCTCATTTTCTACTTAACGTTTAACGGTTTTACTCCATGGAGACACATTTAACTATAAAAATGTACCAATTTAAAGTCCACTTCCAAGTATGGCCCTTCAGCATATTGTACATTTACCCCCTGATCATTGAGTCACAAGTCGGCTGCTAAACTCAGCCCTGATGGCAGCCACATCACATTTGCGTTTGACCCTCTGAGGTACCCAATCTTTACCTGGGTAAAGTGGAGCAATGTGGGTTATTATTGCTCTAGAAAATTTAAAAGTAGTGTCACAAATGGGGATCGAAACCTGGCCCAGATCTCCTGAAACATCTCAATTTGAGATATATCTCTTTTAAGTAACTTTCCATGCCAGATCAGACTCAAAATTGGTATCACCAAAATGAAAACATTGTTTAGAGCATTATATAAGCACCTTTCTCCTTGAGATGCTTCGGGAGATCGGGGCCTGGACCTCTCAATCGTATAGAACACGCCCTTTCTCTAGGCCACCGCTCTCCACCTATTAGAGTTCCATGTAAATTAGATAGCATGACATGTGTCAATTACCAATTATTTTGCAGGTGCAATGTGATTGGCTGTCTATGTATCGTATCCATGGTGATTGTCAACTTCACACAGCTACTGGAAGAGTCAGTATGAAAGAACCCAATCTACAAAATGTACCCAAAGATTTTGAAATTGTTCTTCCAGGTATGTTAACAATTAATTGTAAAGTAAAAAAAGTATCAAGTTAAAGTCTCTTTTAAGACATACATGTATGTCCGTGTAAATGACCAACTGTACATCTGCTTTCAATCATTGATTTGCAAGTTGGCTGTTTCACTCATGTTGATTTAAAACTAATTTCAATTCCATATCATCTGATGGGTTTATCATTTGAACAGTTTTGAATTCTGTGTGCGGTTTTGCAATTGACCAATGGCTAGGCTGAATATATTCTGTGTGCAGTTTTGAAATTGTCTGGCTTGGCTGAATTCTGTGTGCAGTTTTGAAATTGACCAATGGCTTGGCTGAATTCTGTTTGCAGTTTTGAAATTGACCAATGGCTTGGCTGAATTCTGTTTGCAGTTTTGAAATTGACTGGCTTGGCTGAATTCTGTGTGCAGTTTTGAAATTGACTGGCTTGGCTGAATTCTGTGTGCAGTTTTGAAATTGACCAATGGCTTGGCTGAATTCTGTGTGCAGTTCTGAAATTCACCGATGGCTTGGCTGAATTCTGTTTAAGTCAGTGACAATAAAAACTCTGTTACAGAGTTAAATACAGGATTGTGTTTCAGATTTGATTGGTGAATCACCACCAGCTAACACAGTACAGCAACAACGGACAGGAAGAAGAAGTAGTGCTCGCTTACAACAAATGATTGGTCCACATCAGGTTGCTAAAGTTACAGCAGACAATACTGGCTCTAAAGTCTGTCTCAGCATGCGAAATGTATTTGTTCCTTTTAAAGGTAAGGGGTGTATGGTATTGAAAAGGTTTAAAGGCCCAAAAAGGTTCATTTTATCTTTGAAAACCCCGATGATTTTACAGAAATATATTAATAAATACAAAACAAACGTTTCGACTTTTAGTCTTCTTCAGAAATATCATTGTAGAAATAAATAAACAATATCATGAGTTCTAGTAATGATTAAAGAGTAATGTTTTTACAGCACACTTGTGTAAGAAAATATTTCATGCTGATATAGCCTACACATATCAGAAATATTACATATTTTACACACTGTATTTTGTCTACAAAGTATGTCAACTTTGACTTCATCTACAGATTCTAAACCAATTATAAATGAGTGTTAGTGACTTTCTGTAAGGGATATGAATATTCATAGGAGCTCAAGATTTTATGACATCAAACTCAAGATTTTAATTACCTTAATGTGATGTTACTATTGTTTGTGCTCCTTTGTGGTGCAATACATGTACCTGTAATTAAATTATTATACAGTGTATAATTATGTGGTTGTATAGTATAGCTAAACTTGGAGAATTTGACCTGATCCTGACCTTTATGCATGAATATATTACAAGGTTCTTGCATTGAATATATACATTTCTGTGAGCACATCGTGCTTTATCAGTCCTCTAGATTTTTGTTGGTATTACACCTCGAGCGTCTTTGTGATACTATCCGCTTATAAAATATACGATCGGGATTATAAATATAAACAATATATCAGCTGTTAAATTATGCTAATAGAAGGTCTAGAGTTGTGTCAAATTCTCTGGACTATAATCGCTAATTATATCTAGATGAGTAATAGTTTTTGATTCTTTGGAAATGTGATTTGGGACATTTAAGTATGCGAGTTACCAAGTTTTAATCTTTAACATTGTCAATATTCTGTAGGTGGAGTGATGTTAGCAGCGGATTATTCTCAGTTAGAATTACGTATGATATCGTATCTGTCAAAAGATGAAAAACTGATGGGTATACTTAATAAAGATGGTGATGTATTCAAGTTGATCACAGCTCAGTGGAAGAACATCAGTCCTGATAGTGTAACCCCTGAACAGAGAGCACAAGCTAAACAGGTAAATATACAGTCTAACATGGTGTCACCCCTAAACAGAGAGCACAAGCTAAACAGGTAAATATACAGTCCTGATAGTGTCACCCCTGAACAGAAAGCACAAGCTAAATAGGTAAATATACAGTCTATCATGGTGTCACCCCTAAACAGAGAGCACAAGCTAAACAGGTAAATATACAGTCCTGATAGTGTCACCCCTGAACAGAGAGCACAAGCTAAACAGGTAAATGTATGATTGAACATAGTGTCACCCCTGAGCAGAGAGTACAAGTTAAACAGGTATATATACAGTCAACCATGTGTTAAAGACCACTATTACAATTTTATCACCCATCAGACCATTTGCAATGATGAGGGAGGGAGACGACCTGTGAGTTACTGTATTTTGCTGTCTTCATGTTAGATCATAAATTTCATGTAGCAATTAATTTATTATTTTCCAGCCAAATAAAGGGAGGGGTAAGAACAACCATCCAAAAGTAGCCCCACCTACAGAATTAAATTCTGCTGATACTCTTGTGCACATTGCTAATTTTTTCTGACCCCAAGTCACACATAATTTATTCCCATTATTACCACCAAGCTATTCTTCCTGGAACAGCCCCTAATTTATACCATATATACTAAAAACAGTTGAGTACTTGTATATCTCCCTTACTTGACGCACAGTGCAGTAAGTTCCAGGTATCTGCTGGATGAAAGTTCCAGGTAACTGCTGAAAAGAAGTTCCAGGTCACTGCTGGATGAAAGTTCCAGGTTAATGCTGGATAAAAGTCCTAGGTAACTGCTGGATTAAAGTTCCAGGTTACTGCTAGATAAAAGTTCCAGGTAACTGCTGGATGAAAGTCCCAGGTCACTGTTGGATGAAAGTTCCAGGTAACTGCTGGATGGAACTTCTGATGGATGGAAGTTCTAGGTAACTGCTGGATGGAAGTCCTAGGTAACTGCTGGATGAAAGTCCCAGGTCACTGCTGGATGGAAGTCCCTGGTCACTGCTGGATGGAAGTCCCTGGTCACTTATGGATGGAAGTCCTAGGTAACTGCTGGATGGAAGTCCTAGGTCACTGATGGATGGAAGTCCTAGGTCACTGATGGATAAAAGTTCCAGGTCACTGCTGGATGAAAGGCCTTGGTCACTGATGGATGAAAGTCTTAGGTCACTGATGGATAAAAGTTCTAGGTAACTGCTGAATGAAAGTCTTAGGTCACTGATGGATAAAAGTTCTAGGTAACTGCTGAATGAAAGTCCCAGGTCACTGTTGGATGAAAGTTCCAGGTCACTGTTGGATGAAAATTCCAGGTTACCGCGTGATGGAACTTCTGCTGGATGGAAATTCCAGGTCACTACTGGATGGAAGTTCCAGGTCACTGCTGGATGGACGTTCAAGGTAACTGCTGGATGAAAGTTCCAGGTCACTGCTGGATGGAAGTTCCAGGTAACTGCTGGATGAAAGTTCCAGGTCACTGCAGGATGGAAGGCCCATGTTACTGCTGGATGGAACTTCTGCTGGGTGGAAGTTCCAGGTAACTGCTGGATGAAAGTCCCAGGTAATTGCTGGATGGAAGTCCCAGGTCACTGCTGGATGGAAGTCCCAGGTCACTGCTGGGTGGACACTGCTGGATGGAATTCCCAGGTAACTGCTGGATGAAAGTCCCAGGTAACTGCTGGATGAAAGTTCAAGGTCACTGCTGGATGGAAGTTCCAGGTAACTGCTGGATGAAAGTTCCAGGTCACTGCAGGATGGAAGTCCCATGTCACTGCTGGATGGAACTTCTGCTGGGTGGAAGTTCCAGGTAACTGCTGGATGGAAGTTCCAGGAAACTGCTGGATGGAAGTTCCAGGTCACTGCTGGATGGAAGTTCCAGGTCACTACTGGAAGGAAGTCCCATGTCACTGCTGGATGGAAGTCCCAGATCACTGCTGGATAAAGGTCGTAGGTCAATGCTGGATGGAATTCCCAGGTAACTGCTGGATGGAAGTCCCAGGTCACTGCTGGATGGAAGTCCCAGATCACTGCTGGATGGAAGTCCTAGGTAACTGCTGGATGAAAGTCCCAGGTCACTGTTCGATGAAAGTTCCAGGTAACTGCTGGATGGAACTTCTGATGGATGGAACTACTGATGGATGGAAGTTCCAGGTAACTGCTGGATGGAACTTCTGATGGATGGAACTACTGATGGATGGAAGTTCTAGGTAACTGCTGGATGGAAGTCCTAGGTAACTGCTGGATGAAAGTCCCAGGTCACTGTTGGATGAAAGTTCAAGATAACTGCTGGATTGAACTTCTGCTGGGTGGAAGTTCCAGGTAACTGCTGGATGAAAGTCCCTTGTCACTTATGGATGGAAGTCCTAGGTAACTGCTGGATGTAAGTCCCAGGTCACTGCTGGATGGAATTCCCAGGTAACTGCTGGATGGAAGTCCCAGGTCACTGCTGGATGGAAATCCCAGGTCACTGCTGGATGGAAGTCCCAGATCACTGCTGGATGAAGGTCCTAGGTCAATGCTGGATGGAATTCTCAGGTTACTGCTGGATGAAGGACCTAGGTCAATGCTGGATGGAACTTCTGCTGGATGGTAGTCCCAGGTCACTGCTGGATGGAAGTCCCAGGTCACTGCTGGATGGAAGTCCCAGATCACTGCTGGATGAAGGTCCTAGGTCAATGCTGGATGGAATTCCCAGGTCACTGCTGGATGGAATTCCCAGGTCACTGCTGGATGGAAGTCCCAGATCACTGCTGGATGAAGGTCCTAGGTCAATGCTGGATGGAAGTCCCAGGTCACTGCTGGATGGAAGTTCCAGGTCACTGCTGGATGGAAGTCCCAGGTCACTGCTGGATGGAAGTCCCAGGTCACTGCTGGATGGAATTCCCAGGTAACTGCTGGATGAAAGTCCCAGGAAACTGCTGGATGGAAGTCCCAGGTCACTGCTGGATGGAAGTCCCAGGTCACTGCTGGATGGAAGTCCCAGGTAACTGCTGGATGAAAGTCCCAGGAATCTGCTGGATGGAAGTCCCAGGTCACTGCTGGATGGAAGTCCCAGGTCACTGCTGGATGGAATTTCCATGTCACTGCTGGATGGAAGTTGTGCTGGATGGAAGTTCCAGATCACTGCTGGATGGAAGTTCAAGGTCACTGCTGGATGAAAGTTCCAGGTCACTGCTGGATGGAAGTTCCAGGTCACTGCTGGATGGAAGTTCCAGGTCACTGCTGGTTCACCTGATACCAGGATAATTTGAGAGGGTTGTCTTCATATGACTTAAATATTGTTGACCAGTGGGGCAATACTGTTAAAACAACCCACTCACTAAACCTTTCCTCCTATCATTGTTCAGGTATGTTATGGTATGATATATGGTATCGGTGCTAAAACTCTCGCTGAACAACTTGAGGTGGATGAGAATGATGCTGCTGTCTTCATAGAAACATTTAAAGCTAAATATCCAGGTATGCCAACTCTTTGTACTGTTAAGTCTGAAATTTCTGAGGTAACACCCCCAACTAGAAATGGTCTGATTTGTGACTCAGCGGTAGTCTGTATCAGTGCTCTATACCAGGCATGCTCAAGAAACATGAAGTCTAGAAAGAGCTATTGTAATGCAACGTTCCTTGTATGACACAACTGTCTTCTCTCCAAGTCAGAAGTCATTCGCCAATCTAGCAGGGATAAACCTAACGACCTGGTACTTACGAATGTCTCAATTTAACGCAAACAACAAACAAATTGACGTCATATGAAACCCCTGGGGACTGTTATTTGTACTTGTATCAAGTGTACTATGAAAGCATTTCTACATGTTTCTACACCTTCTCTGCCCGAAACTGTCCTGTCAACTTTTCCTATGTTGACACTTTGTGTTTCTTGTTTTTCTTGTTTATAATACATACAAAAATGTACATCATTATTTAAACTGACTGCATAACTACCTTTGCCACTTGCTACTGTCATATGAAAATTGCCTTGTGTTATTTGTATGTTCACATGGGCCTATGGCTTACTGAAATTTGAAATAAACTATCTATCTATCATGTATTTCATGTTTGATTTTAGGTATGCGGAAGTATCTTAGACAGACTCCTGATGTATGTAGAAGTCAAGGATATGTGCAGACCATGCTGGGTCGTAAACGTTACCTGCCGTCAATCACTAGTACAAACCCACATGCTCGGGCCCAGGCAGAGAGGCAAGCCATAAACACAACAGTACAAGGCTCGGCGGCAGATCTGGTGAAAATGGCGATGATCAATATTGATGAAAAACTAGGGGAGATCTATCCACATGTTCAATATACTCACAGGCACAAACGCAGTGGTAAGATGTTAAGTCCGTTATTTGGTGGTTTGGTTTGTCTGTTGTCGGGTCGGTTGGTCAGTCAGTAGGTTGGCGGTCAGTTTTTGGGTTGTGATGGATAAGGTTAGGGCTGGGTTCGTGGACAGGGTTGTCTAGGTGTATGCCAGTGATTAACCATGTCTCAGGGAAAAAGTCGAGGTCAGGAAAAATCACAGATTTTTTAAATTTTAATCTTCCAATGGCAAAATCAGAAAAAGTCAGGGACATTTGAAATTGGGAATCAATAATTAGGAATCATTTGGACTTACAGTATATTTGCTATGAATAATGGGATCTTAAACATGTTTCAATCAATTCTCAAACCTTTTGCGATGGTTTTAAAATATTTACTATTATTATAGTCATCTGAAATTAAGCACCTTTCATGATATGACTTGTATTTATTTTCAGCAAAGAATTTATCCAGAAATCAATCCCCTCCTGATGGAGCGTATCTAGTCCTACAGTTACATGATGAATTAATCTATGAAGTCACAGAAACACACGTACAGACGGTCGCTCAGATTGTCAAACATTGCATGGAAACAACTATGGAATTACCTGTCAAAATGCCAGTTAAAATTAAAGTTGGTCCAAGTTGGGGAAAACTTGCTGACTACGAATTGTGATATTTAAGACTGAGTTGAGGAAAACTCATTGACTATGAATTGTGATATTTAGGACCAAGTTGAGGAAAATTCACAGACTATGGATTATGATATTTAGGACTAAGTTGAGGAAAACTCACTGACTACGAATTGTGATATTTAGGACCAAGTTGAGGAAAATTCACAGATTATGAATTGTGATATTTAGGACCAAGTTGAGGAAAACTCACTGACTATGAATTGTGATATTTAGGACCAAGTTGTGGAAAACTCACAGACTACCAATTGTGATATTTAGGACCAAATTTTGGTTAACCCACTGACTACGAATTGTGATATTTCAGTCCAAGTCTGTCGGATGTTCACAGACATTGTGATATTTGTTCAATCTTTTTCTTTAGGCAATACTAAGTAAATTCCTAGATTTTCACCAAATTTATTCCTTATACATGTTCAATGTAGGAGCTTTATCAATTTGATGACCTTATTGCAGCATGTGTTCCAAAATTGCACTGTTAAATTGAATTTTTTATCCTTGTATACATGTAGCACACATTGTCAATCAAACATGCGTATATACCCTGTCATGTACTTTTATCAGTTTCAATGAATTGTTTGGCTGTTCTATTTGTTTCGAGATCTTTTATAAACTCACTGCTTTCAAATTGTTGACTTGTATTGTTATGTGTTATTTTATTCATCTAGTAATATTATTCCTGTTTGTTACATTTTAATCTGACCTCTATTGTTTAGTTTAGATATACATGTATTTACTATCTGATCCTGACATTTAGTTGCATATATTACAAAGTTGTTTGTTACTTTTGTTTTCATGTGTGTTGTAGTCAATGCTTCTATTGCTATTAAAGTTTGACTGTTATGTCAGTAACAAAAACATAAGATGTTTGTAAATCAAATATACCGGTATCCCGGATTTGACGATTTGTACATAAAATGTTGATGTACACTACGCCGAATTTCTAATTGGCAACCCTATAAAATCATCTGATACTATGTGATATATTCAACCAATACTGTCATATGAAGTTGTGATATGTTTACATTCCACACGTTAATCTACCGATTTACAGAAATAAAACACGTGTTTTTGTGGAAAATCATCCATGCAGAACGGTAAGTGCGAAATGGCTTTTGTGCTCGTGGTGCTCGTGCACGGGACAAAAATGTTTGTATTTTGTTGGAATATATTATCCTCTGTGGGTTGCCTTTTATGAAAAACATTAAACTTTGAGAGATTGAATAATGTGGAACTCGCCAAAGCCCTCCGAATGATGTGTACCGCCACCCAAAACAGCTAAGTGCGCCATAAGTCTTTTTAAAAAAATGCAAACTCTTTATTTAGTGCAAACTGCTGTAAGAAACATGTTTTCCTGTCAATGTTAGTAGACATAATCGGGTTAAGGATTATTTGTATCATTCTGCAAACACATTTTCTAAAATATATTTAAAAAACACGTAGTCAAACAGAAATTTATTGAAGTGCATGTATACATCTGATGGCTTGAGTGCGTTGCCGTTGCTCATTCTCGCGAGGTTTTATGTTTTTCATTAAAGCAATCCACAGAAGATATGTTCCAACAAAATACGGACATATTCCATACCTTGCACGAGCACCACGTGCATAAAAGCAATTTCGCACTAACCGTTCCGCAAGGACGATTTTGTACCTGAACACGTGTTTTATTTCTGTAAATTGATAGATTAATGTGTGGAATGAAAACACAACTTCGTATGTATTGGTTGAATATATCACATAGTATCAGATTTTATAGGGTGGCCAATCAGAACATCGGCGTAGTGTAATTACCAAAATTGTAACTGTAGACTTTGTGTTTCTAGCCAACATGTTTGATTTGGTTGTTATGTGTTCTTTTAACTGGTTATTTGAAATCATTATTTGTATTGTATTAAAATAGTTAAATTTCCTTGAAGATCCTGAATAAACGTTTTGAAAACATGCACAGTTTTATTCTATACATTCAATAGCCTTATGTAAAAGATCTTCCAACATAGAAGCTTTTTGTGTGCCTTCAGGGCAATGTTGGAGTTCAGTTGTGAAATCATTTTTATAAATTAGTGGATTTGTGAAATCATTCTGATGTCTGACCTGGCCCTGTGGTCACAAAGAATTGGTTTTCAGGATCAGACTCAATCTCTATTTTCTTTTATTAGCTCACCTGTCACATAGTGACAAGGTGAGCTATTGTGATCACTCTTTGTCCGTCGTCCGTGTGTGTGTGTGTGTGTGTCAACAATTCATTAAAAGAACTTCTCCTCCTAAACCACTTGACTAATTTCAACCAAACTTTACAGGAATGTTCCTTGGGTGGTCCTTTCTAAAATTAGCTAAAATAATTGTTATCTATAAATAACTCTGGTCTTCATGGCAGGTATAGGTCATAGATCTTGTTTCACAATGGACCTAGAATGTTCGTATTTCTAATAGTCATCATAATTATTTGTTGGTAAGATAGATATTATGCATAGACTAAAGATCAGTTGTATTTCTTCAAGTTATCATACGATGATCGGATTAGATCTTCCTGGTAGTCCAGCATGTCCTGGAAGCCATCCAACTAATTGCGTATTCTTTTTTGACTCATAATGGAAATCTGAATGAAAGATAACTTTGGTTAAAGAGTTAGTCTTTTTTAGCCACCGTATCGATAGATCGGGAGGCATAAAGTGATTCACCTGTCCGTTCGTCCGTTTGTCCGTCCGGTTAACCCAAATTGACTGTTTCTTCTAGCAACATTATGGCTTGCTACAAAGCTTTTATACTTGCATTGATGTTGAATGTGAACACTCTCCACACGCCTGTATCACCTAACCCCATTTTGACCTTCACCTTGACCTAATTTTGGACTTGGACTTATTGAAGGGCCAAATTTTTGGTTAACCAAAATTTACCGTTTCTTCTAGCATCAGTATGGCTTGCTACAAAGCAAGGGGGCATAAGCGTTCATTGAAGACAGTCTTGTTAAATGTTATTCGATTAATCCATATACGTATAGAGCAAACCAGGGCATGTATTATTACTGCAATAAAACATACCCATCAAATTGGCTGTTACTATTTACGCTCTGTATCACGTGACATGTATATGAATGAATGAACGTAAACTTTATATTAAAACTTCAACGAATCACAAGTTGCACCAGTATCCAGTGTTACAGCTATAATGACGCATCTATTTTTAGAAACTCCAATATACTCTCGAAACTAAGTTTCATAAAAACTTCTGATAAACAATTCATTTATATTCTAAATATTCGTGTTAT
Source organism: Spisula solida (assembly GCA_947247005.1). NCBI lineage: Eukaryota > Metazoa > Mollusca > Bivalvia > Venerida > Mactridae > Spisula > Spisula solida. Next base: position 18,542,943 of record OX365946.1, read on the forward strand.
TAAAATTGTTTCAATGTTAAAAATGTGTTATTTCCTTCAGAAAATTACGAAGGTCGTTTTCATTAACGAGGGAGGTAAATGTACCTGCTCATAAGCCACTCAATTTCAGCGTGGAATTATGTTCAATGTCAAATAAGTGTAAATTGAATGCGCGCAGTTAAATAATACGGATATAATCGTATTTAGAATCGAAATAAAAACTCTGTTCTTATATTTCGCACTCGTAATTTAATTTTTCCGCATCCGAACTCCTGCCCGTGTTTTATTCACTGACAAAATACGAGAACAGATCTTTATTTCTTAAACATCGTGCAAAACATTAAACAATATGGAGGTGTGCAAACACCTACTCCTGTCCCTATACAATGCTTACACAATGCTTACTGAACTTGTTTGAAGACTGAGTGTCTTGGTCAAATAATTAGAAACCTTGTGCTAGCTATATATGCCATAGTTGTGCTTCAAACATCGATGACCTTTTGTAATCTTTTTATGCCCCCGTATCGATAGATCGGGAGGCATATAGTGATTCACCTGTCCGTCCGTCCGTCCGTCCGTCCATTCGTCCGTCCTGGTTAACCCAAATTGACCGTTTCTTCTAGCATTAATATGGCTTGCTACAAAGCTTCCATACTTGCATGGATGTTGTATATGAACACTCTCCACACGCCTGTATCTACTAATCCCATTCTGACCTTCACCTTGACCCAATTTTGGACTTAGACTTATTTATGGACAAGGCTTCCACAGGGGGCATAAGCGTTTATTGAACGCAGTCTTGTTTGTCCAGCGTTTGTCGACAATTGCTGAAGCTAGGTGCGCACTCTGGCGTTTGGACCGACGTTTGGGAAAATGTTCAGCTCCACTAGTAAAAGTTGTTAAACTTTTTGAAAAGTTAATGATAGCTGTTGAACACTGAAGAACGTTGTGTTCGTTGAAAATATGTAACATGCAAAAAAAACTGTTGAAGTTTGCAAATAAATGCTGATGTAGGTTGTGGTCCGTTTCTAAACGTTCCTGAACGCTGAATTAAGTTGATAAAAGTTTGCTTAAGTTAAACTTCGTTGACAAACATTTGTCGAAACGCTGGCTGTCTCGATGAATTGGGGTAGTCAGCGCGATGAATGCGACAGTAACGCAAGGAAACATGTCATGTGGGTGTTTTTATTCTTTGTTAGAACATTTCCTACAAGTTGGTGTATGATTTGGTACATTATTCTCAAAAAGTTGTTTTCACCTATTCACCATAATCCAAGATGGGGGATTTTGAATTGAAAAATATGAATGGAACAAAATATTCATACGCAGCCTAACCACAGTGGTAATTTGGCATACATAGTACCAGTTTTTACACCAGATAAGCATTTAATAAATAGAATATTTGTTTGTTTTGATTGAATATGGTTGATATCTCATCTTGTAGTGATAAAAAATTAATATTTTCACTCGCGCTACGCGCTCTTGAAAATATTGAATTTCATTACTACACGATGAGATATAAACCATATTCAATCAAAACAAACAAATATCCTCTATTTATCTAGTATACCTATAATCGGATTATTCCATAGTTTAAAGTACAAAAACATGCACAACATGCACAACCTAGCTATCTACATAAACATTATATACATTATCCTATAGTGCGCCCAGGATAATGTGAAAGGCGGGCATATGTGGTATAGTCCACAAAGGGGGATTACAATTATGTGCACCAATTATCAGTGATGATTTGAATACAAGACTGACCTTATCTGTTTATTTAAGTGATTTGTAAAACCCATTTTGCCACAGTTGACCAAACCGATTCATGTTTGTAAATATCACATTATCCTGGGCGGACTATAACTGGACAATATTCTGGATCAATACCTGTTCACCAGCCAGTATGCATTCATGGTATGTTATTCACTTCTGTCGGGTTACAAATCCTTTGCTAGATGTCTGTCCGGATGGATGTCACAAAGTTTGTTTGCGCTTGTTCTCCTCAACTAAAATTGGTCAAATTTTAATGAAACATCACATGCATACTTGGTACCAAGCCTTAGTTGTGTATATTTTCCGAAATTTCCAGTTATGGCCCTGTGGTAGTATCGAAGAGTTTGTGACATACTATTTTGTGATAAAACTCGACTTGATGCTAGTTTTCATGAATAAACTTAAAATCCAATCAAATAGGCCTGGTTGACGTATAGCTTAGCCCATTAAGCAATTTTTCTCAGGTTTTATGGACTATTTACTGGAATTTTGCTAGATCTACTGATAGTTTGAATCATTTAGTATGTGCATTGTGCTGACTTGTTAACATCTACTGAAGCTTTTAACCAAAAAAATGAGATGATTATTAATATCACATTTACCTTTTAATAAAAATTAATACTGATATAATTTGTGACACCCAATCCATAATGTGAACGATATGTTTACAGGTGGGAGCACTGAGAGGTATGTACCTACACAGTTAGGTGCTGCTGTACTGTCCTCCTCTATCTCACCAGATGAAGGCTTGGTCGTCTTCTCAGAGTTATTGCGAGCTTGTCAATGCTTTGTTCTAGAAAATGAACTCCATATCATATATCAGGTAAATAGAGAAAAAAATACTAAAAAGTTTATTTGGATGATAGTCGTAGACCATAACCGGATTATATGGAAAATGTTAGATGGTCATGATACAGGCAATATCCGATTAGTCACATAGCACATGGTATGCTTTCGGCCAATCAAATGTGTCACATATCTCATGATACGTTTTTGGCCAATCAAAGTGGTAAAATTTGGTTCAATATACGATACAAATCATCAATTATCTCTAAAACCAGATAATTTAAAGAAAATTGTTGTATAAATGATTATGCATGAAATTTTGGGGTGTTAATATTGATGACGTCATCAGAGCATGCCTTCCATGGATGTCTCACAAAACATCCATGCTGTAACTTCACAAATACAACGTAGTTAACATTAAAATGAGTACCCAGGAACAACAGTGCAACAGATATTGTATTGCCTTACCTGAAATTGTGTCAAAGTGCCTCTCATATTTTGAAATGGCAAGACAGTTAAAAATCAGTATGAAATGTTTTGAGTATTTTAAAAACACTGTCTGGATAGATTGTTGTTGAATATAAATTTGTTGTTGAAAACTGAAATTTGTACTCAGTCTGGTAATATCATATTATAGTCATTTTGTGTCATGAAAAGTATATACATATGAACCCTGAATATAACTCTCACGTCTATTCCAGGTGACTCCAATATATGCACAGTTAGATTCCATTGACTGGTATCAATATTTTGGTATCTGGGAATCTTTATCTACCGGTATGAGAAAGGTCGCTGAATTGGTCGGTGTACAGGAAGCGTTCTTGGCGAAAGCTGTTAGAGGACGAATTCTTACAAAAACTTCCGCTCAGTTGAAACTTCTCGCTATACATAAGCGATTCTACACGGCTTTAGTGCTTCATGATCTGGTACAGGAAACCCCACTAAATGTCGTCACGAAGAAGTATAATTGTAACAAAGGTCAACTTCAGTCATTGCAACAATCGGCTGCAACGTTTGCTGGTAAAAGTTGCTTTATAACATCACTGTTTTCACTTGTATAATAAATTTCAACTTAAGTCATTAGCTGAAATAGTTGAGTTTTATACTTTAGTTTCAGATATGTAGTTGTTGAACTTATTAAATAATTACTTCATGATCATGGGGCCCTGCAATAAGTTGAAAGTGCTTTGTCTTTGTTCAACAAAGATTTAAGCATACATAAACTATATAAATGTGTTTTGTAATGAAATCTGATTTAGTTGTTTGATCTTCCTATAAAGTGTCTTGTTAAGTCCCATTTCTGTAATTGGATAGTCTTTCTTTATTCTCTTAATTGGTGACAAAACATTGATATATCAATGGAGTAAAGGGTTACACTGCATGTATTTTGTAGGCATGGTTACCGTGTTCTGTGCTCGGCTGGGATGGTCCAACCTGGAACTAATCTTGTCCCAGTTTCAGAACCGACTTACATTCGGTGTGCAGAGAGAACTCTGTGACTTGGTTCGAATCTCGGTGGTGAATGGCCAGCGTGCTAGAGTAATGTATAATGGAGGGTACCAGACTGTGGCTTCATTGGCTGGAGCTCATCCCGCAGATATTGAGGCCTTGTTGAAAAATTCTGCTCCATTTCAAAGGTACAACATTGCAGTAAATTCTTTGTGCATGTATTTATTTTATATCTGCGATTATATTGTTCATGTAAAATTTCTTTCTTTTCAATTTTAATCAAAACCTGGCCCGTCTTTTCTGGGTTTTTTTAACCTATCCTACTTTACTTGTCAATTTTAAGTTTGTGCTTATGGTTTTGAGTTTGATTCTGGCAGGGTTCCCACAGTCAGGGAAAAGTCAGAGAGAAAAAACCAAGGTCAGAAAAAAGTCAGGAAATTTTGGAATTAGGGAAATCTGAAAATTGAGAAAAAGTCTGAGAAAAGTCAGGGAATTCTTTATTATAGCTGTCGATAAGTGTCGACTCCTGTGAAGAAATTACCTAAGATATGAAAAAAAATTCTCCCTCACTAAGCTCGCTTGAGACAATGCTAAATTATTATAACTTATTGTTATTTGTCAGTCCTAACATTGTTGCCTTACAAATCATTTGTCCCATAAGTAAATACAGCTTATTTTCTCTATTATGATTGCCAATTTTGTGGAAACGAAAAGATGCTCTGGTGTCCAATTGATTTAAAAAGTCAGGGAAAACTTCTCTTTGGTCAGGTAAAAGTCAGGGAATTTTGTGTCAGAATATTTGTGGGAACCCTGTCTGGGTTACGCATGTTAAGTCCTTTCATGCTTGTGACTTCCATATGTGGAGAAGTTGCTTACATAAGTTGATATGCAAATATCAGAAGAAAACATTACACAGTCAATTGTGTACTCATCGCTTGTGCAAGTTTTCATTTATTAGAGTTGTTCTTAAAACTTTTTGATCACCCCATGTGCTCATTATGTGAAGGTTTGTTTATTATGTTTTTGTTCAGTAACAAGAAGCAGGAGAGTGAGAGTGAATGGGAAGTAGCGGAGAGAAAGAAGATGAGATGTATATTTCTGACAGGACGTAAAGGTGTAACCGAGTATGAAGCTGCAGTAGCTATCATCAATGAAGCCAAGTCTATCATTCAGGAAGAGTTAGGAGGTATAGGAGTCCAGTGGGACAGTGCTGGTAAAGTACAGGAACCACCCCTGAAGTCACCAGTACTCCTCAGTCCTTTAGCAGGTAATGTTAATGGTTTTTTGTACTAAATATTTTTTGGTACCCTTGTGCATTTTTTTGTGACAAACAATTTGGTAAATGGTTTATGTTAAATTTATTTATGATTTATTTCTGTCATACATTCTATAAAGACTGTGTATTAAAGACACCACTATTATAGCGACAGATATGACAAACAACACATACATCACATGCATTATAATATTTGTCAGTGCTTTCAGAATTAAATTTGTTGACATTTGGATATGTTGACATATTTTATACACTCACGCAAATGTAGACTTAAGTTTGGACTGTACATTTTATTATGTTCTATTTTCAGCCAACCCAAAGAGTAAAAGGCGTAGACTGTCCTCCAGGAAGAAAAAAACACCAGATAATTTAAATGCATCTGCAAGAGCTACATCAAGGTCACCTGTTTCTGCTGTTGTTTCCCCTCCTCCTGCAGAACTGATTACAAAATCTGCATCAAATGACGTGCATGTAGCACCTACTGAGCCTAAATGCTTGAAATACAGTCATCAAGTTAATATAACGCAGACTGTTTCCTCAAAATTGCAGATGGGAGCTTCAATATCACAGACTAAAGCCTTGATGTCTCAGACTGGAACCTCTTTGTCACCGACTGGAACCTCAATACCACAGACTGGAACCTCTAAGGATTTAAAAATGGATAAACCAGCGTCAATCAACATGAAAGCAAGTTCAAATGAAAATTCTAGTGTTATAAAATCTTCCGATTTTGGGCAACCTAATTCTGATGCTGTAAAGGTTCCTTACCAACAAATTACAGTAAATACAACCTCAGCTTGTCAATCTGTTTTCTCTAAAAGCACTACAATTCCTCAAAAGGCTACACGATCTAAGCAAACTTATGTGCCTGTAAATTGAGATGAGATTGAATCAGCCAAGAATAAAATGTGTGCAGGACCAAATGATGTGAGTAAAGATAAGAAAGTTTTAGACAGAGAAGATCGACATAAGAAAGTTGGAGATGATTATCTTATAATTGAAGGTCATGTGAAAACTGTGAAGTCAGCCAAAAGTGTTAAGACAGGTATAGTAAATAGCACTCATTCTAAACAAACTGATATAGCTAGTGAACCTGAGGGTCACAAGAAATCTGAATTAACTGATTACAAAGAAGGTCTGCCGCATGCCACTAGCGTAATAACATCTATGAAAGAAGACTTTGGTATTCCTAATGTTAATGAAGATACTGAACATACAAGTGATAATGTTAGTGGGAATGGGAAGAAAGACTTTCAGAAAAAGGTCCAGTTTAGCTCTGAACCCGATATAGAAATCAACACACCAAATATTGAGAAGCAGAAAATGAATAAGTCGTTACATAAGAATTTGTCTAGTAAACATTCCTCTCACTTTGGTGTAGTGTCAAGTAAAAGATCTGCTAACTTGGATATAGAAAGTGCTAAAAGTGGTATGAATGTATTTCCTAGACAAACTGATAATGTCAATGCTATTGTTGTTACTAGTATTGAATCCGACAATGAAGAAGTAGGTGATGGTGGTCATCAAAGTTCTGAGGTTGAAAATGAAAAAGAAACAGTTTTCAAAAAAACCACCATGGATAAAGATTTGCACATCAATCATGCGAGCATAAAGTGTACAGCTGATACTGACGAATTCGGGGAGAGTTTCTTTATAGACACACAAGGCTTGCAAACTTTGGAAAATATGTGTGGAAGTGATCTTACTGGGAATAATGAAAATGTAACTAAAGAGTCTGATCATGTAAGAACGAAACAGTGTATTTCTTCACAAGCACAATTACCTGGTGAAGAATGCTCAAATGATAATAATGATAATGTGATGTTAAGTGAATCTCAGGTGAATTCAATGTTTCTACAGGATACTTTTGAAGATTTGAGTAAAGGATCATTGGAAAATAAAGAGGAACTTGTTGGTAATATAACTAATGTAACTGATACTTCTAATAGTTTCCTTGACATGAATATAATCAATGATTCTAATGAAGATATGTTCAGTAACTCGGCAGATTTGATCGCTGCTAGTAATTATGAGCATGTGGGTATAGGTGGTTCTATTGTTGAAGATACCCAGGATCATAATAATTCATACGATGATTTACATATTCCCTATCAAAGTGGACAGGAAAAATGTTTCGAAAATGCTGATGCTGTTAGTTGCCATGGTAATGATCATGTTGAAAATGCTATAAATCACCTAGGTGACTTCAGCGAAAAGTCAGATAAATTGAAAGAGAAAAATCATGGATTTGAACATAATGTGAAAGTTCTAGGAAAATTTTCTACGCCAAAGCTTGAGAGTGTAACTGTACAGAAAAGTCACGTTGAATTACATAAAGAGTTAGCGGATGCTTTAGAAATGGGAATGTCTTTCTCATCGTCATTTGATGTTCCGACACAAAATGTTGTGGTGAAAGGACAAGGAGGAATGTGTGAGGAGGTTGTTACCTTTGGAGACAATTTTGGTGATTCATTAAGTGTATCTATGATGGATAAAGTATTTGAACAATCAATGAGAGGGACTAAGTGTTCAGATACAGACAAAGGCAAAGATAGTGTGACTGCTGGGAATAGTAAGTATGATAAGCATGGTAGTATAGACAGAAATATTGTTGAGGGTGAAAGTGATTTAAAAAAGCAAAACTGTGATAAAAATGTAAATTCTTGTTCCCAATATAAAATTTATGATAAAAACATGAAGTCTGTAAATACTGAGAAAATGAATTCAGATAAATCTCCAATCATCTGTGATAATGTTAAATTTGTAACCCCAACAAGAGCACCAGTTAGTAGAAGCATGGTAGCTAAGAGGGTTAATGCACAGGCAAGTAAAGAAGGTACTGTGTCAACAACAGCAGGTTTACAAAATAAAATAAGGGAAACTATAAATGAAGCGCAAGTTTGTACTACAAGCCCTGATCTGAATACTAGCAATGGCAGTGATTGTGTACCACCTACCCCTCCTGATGACAGCTCTGTGCTGTCTGCTGTGTCTGTACATGGGTCTGGTACACCTGTTAGAAGATCACTCCCTGGTGCCTCATACATGGCATCATTTAGTCCAAGACTGCAGCGATCTATTGATAAACCAAGCAGCAAAAAAGTCGAGAAGCCCTTGTCTAGTGCTAAGAAGATTAAGTTTGATGCTAATAGTGCAGAATGTGATAAAAACCATGACAACGCAGATGATATTGGAATGCCTAGTGATGTGAAGACCAGAAATGATACCAGAAATAAATGTAGTGCTGCTTCAGAAAAGTTGAATAAAGGAAGTAGTAGTAACAATGAGATTGGTAGTAATAACGATAAACTAAAGAATAAGAAGCTTGTCACAAGGGATAAATGTAGTCCTGTTTCAGACAGAATGACAAATGGAGTCAGTAGTAACTATGCTATTGATTCATGTAGTAAAAAAGATGAACTAACAAACAATAAGCTTAACACAAGAACCAAGAGCGGTGCTATGTCAGTAGGAAAGGAAATAGAAGTTAGTGGTAATAATGGTAGTACTGCTAGTGATGATGATATAATAAGGAAACTGGTGCTTGGTGGGGGAAATAATAATAAAGAAAGTGCTGAAGCTAAAGTTGCCAATGGTCATACAAACAACGGAAGTGTTGTGGTTAAAGATGCTGATGACGATGATAAAATTAGGAAACAGGTGCTTAATGGAGTTTATCAAGAAAGTGATGATGTTGAACCTGATGAAGATAATGAGAAAGCTGACATCCTTTCTCCATCATTTATCGATCCGGAAGATTCTGGATTACCACTTACACAATCATCGTTCTCTATCATAGATATATGTGGAGATAGACGGTTATTTAAGACCTTCATACTGGAATGGAGGACCAAGCCAAGATATGCTTTATCTTTAGCATGTGAGAAAATATCACCAGCCAGTCAGGGACCAGGCATTGGAGCCAATTTCAAATCAGGTAAACATAGCTAGATCATTATGTAATTATGCTTGTCTTTTGGAGATTCAGGCCTGAATAAATAAATTCCTAGATTAATTAATTAAATTAAATATAAGGATGGAAATCAGTCAAAAGTATATATTACAAACAATGTTTTGGAAAATAAAATTCTTTACATTAAATTTTGAGTGACTAAGTTATGGGACAGATGAGGTGCAGAGGACCCGATCTCGTGCATTATATGTTTACATTCAGGACAAACACCAAGTAAAGTTGGTAGTATGGATGGATTTGGTATACCAGTAGATAGCCTAGGTGTGAAGATTGTGGGTGTAGCTGTTAGCTGGGAGAATAGAGATGCTTACTATATCTCATTTACTCATGAACAACCCCTGGGTAAGGATAGAATTGTCACTTTAAATATGTTGGTGTTATCAGGGGTTCCATATTATTGATAAAGAGTAAAACAATATTTATATAAAATTTATGTTATCTGAGGTAACATGAATTATTTTATAAAAATTGAAATACTCTTTATCAATGATACGTTGCCTGTGTCCATTTGGGGTGGAAAATTCAAGGTAGTTTTGATGATATTTTTTTGGCATTGACTGTGCTATAGCTAAACAAAGATCTAACAGATCTTTGAGATACTTTGTAAAATAGGCCTACCTATTACATAATGATAAAGAAAAATTACTCTTCAGTTTGACTCTTTGAGTGTATAATTGTGATCTGTTTGAGATTTAAGGGGTTAAAGGGCCAGTTTGATGTCAAATCATGATACCCTTGAAATACTTAAGGTTGACAGTTTGTGTTTCTTAATTTTGAAAGGGCTGCCAAGTTCTGTAACATCAGAAATGTTCTTAAGAAATAAAATTTTGTTGATTTTGATAATGAATTTGACTTGAAGTCTAATCTTCAGTACAATGTCGATACAAAATTATTCAAAGGTAATATAAATCTACGAAAAAGTCATTCCAAGTGTGTTCCATTCAGGATTTATTATCTTAACATTATTTAGATAATTTGCAGTTGTTTTAAAGTACACTGTATTTCATATTCTGATTGTCTTCTGAAATTCAGGTTACTGTTTTATCTAAGCATTTACAGATATCTTAAACTTACATTCAATTTTATGAACTACAAAGTGTGGTGAACATATATGCAATACTAATACTGATTTAGTCAATAAAACCTTACAAATCACATGTGTTCCAAATTTGCTGTTGTTAAAATTATTATAAAGAATTTAAATTTGGACGTCAGTTTAGTGTTTTTGTAAGTGCTTTGATAAAACAGTACCCAGCATTTTCAGAAGTACTTGGAGGTTAATCTTGTGGTCTAGAAAAAGATTATACATGCTGAATCTTTGGAAAGTGGAATTTTAATCAAGTTGGTGATACTATTTTACACATTTATATTTGAACCAATCAGGTGATCCGGATGACAGTTTAGCTCCGCCCCCTTCAGACACAAACATCAGTATCGCAATTAGAATCAAGGCTGTCAAATCAGTTCTACAACAGAAAGCATGTAAAGACGAGACCGTTGTCATGACGATGTTTGATGTCAAAGCACATTACAGGTACAATGTATTTGATTATAATAATAAATTCACTAATAAGTATGTATTTCATTGCCCCATTTACACTACTTTGTGTACTGGTACAGTATGGAGATTTGATCTGATCCTCAACCTCCTATTAGCATAATTTAACAGCTGATATCTTGCTTATAATTATAGCTAAATGCTCAAGGTGTAATACAAACATAAATCTATATTGCTCGATTTGCTTGCGGAAATTTATATATTCAACGCAAGAACCTTGTAATATATTGTGATTTCATGCATAAAGGTCAGGATCTAGTCAATAGCTTCGTACTATAGCTCATATTTCTGCAGTACTTAATTATGAACTTTTATGCACCATCTAAATATTCATACTGGTGACAGTCTGTCACAGAATGATAGATACCTTTGGTTTGAGAGTCTCTTTAAATGTTAATATCATGCAAAACATAAACAAAATGGAGGTGTGCAAACACCTACTCCTGCCTCTTACATAATGCTTTCGTACTTGCATACTGAAATTGTTTGAAGACTGAGTCACTTGGTCAAATAATAAGAAAACCTTGTGCTAGCAATTTAGGCTGCACTTTAGCTAACCAATCTCAATGATGACCTTTTGTGATCACTTTTGTCCATCGTTGTCCACAATAAAAAGAGGATATTTGTTTGTTTTGATTGAATTTGGTTTATATCTCAGTGATAAAATTATCTTAGTGATAAAATTTAATATTTTCAAGAGCGCGTAGCGCGAGTGAAAATATTAAAATTTTATCACTACAAGATGAGATATTAACCATATTCAATCAAAACAAACAAATATTCTATTTATTTAATGCTTTTATGGTGTCAAAACTGGTACTATTAATGCCAAATTACCACTGTGGTTAGGCTACGTATGAATATGTTATTCCATTCATATTTTTCACTTCAAAATCCGCCATCTTGGATTATGGTGAATAGGTGAAAACGACTTTTTTGAGAATTTGCATTTAATCATACACCAACTTGTAGGAAATGGTCTAACTAAGAATAAAAAACCCAACATGACATGTTTCCGTTCAGTAATAAAAAAGTTACAGACATTTTAGTGTTGAGATTTTGGTAAATTAAAGTAGTCCCTGTGAGGGGGCGGAGCTTATATCAGTCACATTGTAGGTGATAACCAGTGACTGATATAGGTTTTATTTCACTGATAGAACTCCATATCTCATCAGTTAGCATTAAATAATTGCTTATATTTAAACTAGAGGTCACAAGTTTGGCCTAGTTTTAATGAATCTTAGTCCCAATGATCATCTCCAATAAACCTAAGTCACATTTGATATTGGTCACTAGAACAAATCATACAAAAACCTTATGTATGTAAAAGAGGCTGCATTTTTAGCTTACCTGTCACATAGTGACAGGGTGAGCTTTTGTGATCACTCTTCGTCTTCCATCCGTCCGTCCACAATTGCTTGTGAACACACTAGACGCAACAATTATGGCCCAATCGTCATGAAACTTGGTCAGAATGTTTGTCTCTATGAAATCTAGGTCAAGTTGGAAAGTGGGTATGGGTCAAAAACTGGGTCACTAAGTCGAATCTTAGAAAAAGCTTGTGATCCATTAGAGGACACAATTATGACCCAATCTTCATGAAACATGGTCAAAATCTTTGTCTTTATGCAATCTAGGTCAAGTTTGAAACTGGGTCATATGGGGTCAAAAACTAGGTCACTAGGTCAAATATTGCAAAATTCTAGAAAAAGCTTGCAATAGTGGCTGAATTTTCACGAATCTTATTCATAGAATATAAATGATTACATGTACTTAGGTCACCATAAGGGCTTTAATGTTTTACTATGACAGGTGAGCGACCCTAAAAAACTTGTTAGGGTCAAACCATAACATTCACTGAATCGACATAACTGGATAAAACCTGTTTTCCGGATTAATTGAATTCATTGAGCAACAATGTGCGAGATATTCCCAATATATGTGAGGGTGGCTGCTACATATAACGAATAGAGCAACCAGGTACAATAATCTCTATTATTTTTACCAAAAGGTTAGAATATGTGAAAAGTTTTACTTGAACACAATCATGACAATGGCAACACTATTTAACGACCATAAATAATATGTTTAACTTAAAAAATCTGTATATTTTCTCGCCATAATGCCAAACTTCGGAAGCAGCAGTAAGGAATAAAATGCAATACTTTAAATAATAAAGAATTTTGTAGGATATTTTATGGTAAATCTTAAATGACAAACATACAAAAACACAATGAGATATAACTTTTAATTAGAATTTATAATATTAATCAGATCATTCCGGTGAAGTACGGAAAACTATTAAGGTTATTCCAAACTCTTAAATTTTTCTGTACAAGAGGTATCAAACACCTAATTTTTATGAAGAACACACTCATAATAGTGATTGTGCAAACCCATAACAGTTTGACTCGGCTAGTTTTCAAGATATTTTTAGATTTTGGGGAACCCCCTAAAACTCATATTTGCATGTCACCGAAAAAGTTTGACATTTAATTACATGAAATTTGGCATGCACGAAATTTCGTATATACAGAATCACATGATAACGTTTGTTTTAGACTATGCATGTTATATGTATTTTTAAATGATATTTTAAAATATGTGATTTTTCATTTTTAAGGTATACGAAAAACTGTTTTCGCACATGCAAACCAGTATAGAAGTTTTATCCCAAATTTCATGGCAGTTGCTCGGCTAGATTTTTGTAATTGACACTTTAGTGATTTAGGAAATGTCAAAAGCCAGGAGAGTTTACAAAATGCATCAACGTTTTGAATACGTTGTATCCTGTTTTCACGATAATTTGTTTTTGAAAAATGTGTATAATTATGTAAAGATGAGCCCATGCTTTTTTGCATTAGCTAGTCTATATAAGAACCTTCCTCTAAAGTTGTCGGGATGCTTGCTAAACAAATATTAAAACTTGGATAAAATTTTGTGTGGGCGCATAATATTACGTATCACATACGTTGTAGCTAATATTTGCAAGTGTTGGTGTTTCAACGTTGGGAATAAATGGCACATAAAATTTCAACTATAGCTTTATTCTGCAAGCTTATTATAGTATAATATAGTAATAACTATACAGTAAATTCGCGATTTTAAGACATGAGAACATGCTGACACATCAATTTTAAGTTTTTCACACTATTTCATCATGATAGTCAGACGCTTTCAATACGTCTTATTTACACCGATTTCTAAACTTCCGCTCAAATGAAGAGTTTGGAATCACCTTAAGTAATCATACCCCCAGATACATAGTATATGGGTGCTATATTGGAGTCATGCTTGAGGTTGGTCGGTTGGTCCGTGCAAATTTTGTCCGCCCTATTTCTCTATTACCAATGGTCAGATTTAAACGAAACTTTGCATGAATGATCAGTACCAAGTCTAGTTTTGCATATAATCAACACACATAATTGTTGGAAGGATTAATTTTAAGGGTGCAATGGCCCTTTGTTTCTTTACACTTATAAATTTTGTCTACACTTTTCCTTTGTTACCATTGGTTGGATTTCAATGAGTGTTTGCATGAATGATCAGTACTAAGTCTAGTTGTATGTCCGAGCACATTTAAGTGACTGTGCAAATTTTTATTGACTGAAAAGGACTCGCTCTGCTCTTTTTAATCATTAAAAATTTATTTAATATGTTCCAACTATGTATGTTACTTTATGTACGCTGTACATACATAAATACATACATTAATTAATATATAAAAATCTTCGTTAATTGATATTAGTGAACATAAAATAAAAATCCAAAATGTCTAATGACTTGACATACTTGAACATAAAAATCAGTTACATGTTATTGTTTCTCCTCACAAAAATATAATCATCGGACAGGGAAGGCAGCACTCTACTCACAAAGTTTCATTCTACAATTCTGAACATGGCATAAATTAAAGCATCAATGCATCAATCTGGTTTATTCTGGTTCAGTCCTTGTTTACCAGGCACTATGTATTCATGGTGTGTTATTTCACTTCTGTAGTTTAAACAGTTGTATACACAGTAAGAATACGGCAGCATTGTTTCGCCTACGATATTTGAGTGACTCTATGTAACATTGAAAGGCTTCTGTTTGCATGTCTTCTTGCTCCAGGCATTGTCCTAGTAAATTGAGAGCCGTCTCTTTGTGTTGAATGTTAGGTTCAAATTTAACACTAGCTAAAAGGTTGTGTAGAGCTTGTATCTGTTCTTTCCTTCTCTGTAGATGTCCATAGGTCTTGTATTGTAGATAGAAAAGATAAGGAATAGAATCCACAGTTATCAAATCCATCCAGGTATCATCCGATGTTCTTATTTGTCTGTCCTCTTCAATGTAGGATCTCAACATTTCATATCTGAGTTCATGTGGTACACAATTATTTTCACATTGTAGAAATTTTGTACATAATGCTATATTTGACTTTATTGCTTTTTCATCATAATTTTCAAAGTTGTCTTTACCTCCTATTTTCATGCCTGATAAAGCCCTCATATGATGGCAGCCACATAGTGTGTGAACTTCTGATAGGTTGTATTTTATTAGAATGATTGTTAATTCACGCTCTGCTCTCTCCATGTCTCCTGTACAGTATAATACAGAGACAAGTTTCAGTCTACCTGACAATGCGTCAGATTCTTTCCCTGCTTCCAGATAGGTGAAAGCTTGATCTGAAATAGGTGTCTGATGGTCTATATGTACGCATGCTAACACTGAACCTAAAGCAGAACTCACCATGGGTGTAAGAAGGTCACAGGCAGTATTTTGTAATAAGTCACCTTTATTTCTGCATTGTGCCAGAGTTGAACATGTTTGAGACAAGGACAGGAGTGCCATTTCTATACTTGCATGTTTAATGTCGTATAGAACCTGCTTAAAGTAACCACTCTGTGATTCGGCAACAGTATACACTAAACAAGCAGACGTCACTAGTGACATGTCTGTTGCAGACTGAATGTTTGAAGAGTGTGGAACCATGTTTAACTTCATCTTCAGTCTTCTACCTAGATCATCAGTCTGTATCTCAAACAATAAAAATTCATTATTTTCAATAAGACTGTTAATAATATCCAGTAATATACCCCTCTGTGTGTCTGACATATGTCCAGCCAGTAAGTTATTTTCTGGGATTATAAAATGTGGACAGTTTCTTTGTGCAATACATTCCTTCAACATGAACAGGCACAAGTGTAAATAGGATAGTAAAGTTCCTGCATGCCAGTTATGTGATGAGTTAGCTATACAGTACAATAACACATTCTTACACATGAAACTTGTAAGAACATCTGGAACATATGGATTGATGTGAGTTTTCAGGATCATTTTCATCAAGATGTAACACATTAACTGTGGAATGTTCAAACTGAACATGAGGTATCTCTCTTGTAGACTGGTCGATATTCTCCACTCTAGTTCACTTTCTAGTATATCAGGCGAGTGTACCTTACTGGCGACTGGTACCACAAAACAACCAGCATTTCTGCATTTGTCCAGTACATTTTCTGTTGGCCATTTGCTCCCTCTATGTTTCTGTAACCATGAAGTAACTTGGTGTGGTGATGAATTACAATAGAAACTATAAACTATATCAGTTTGAAAATATCCTGGCATCCCTGGGTGTGTTAATGCTGGACCATGTTTTTGAAACAGATCTTTGTTTGGCACATTCATCATAATACCAGTATGATTCCATAGTAAACCGCCTTCACTTCCTGTGACATAATGCACATTTTCATCTAATGGTCTGATTGCATGTAGATAACAGTAACCTGGTGATATGTTCTCATTCTGTATCATCATACTATTGCTAAATCCAGGTTTCCACTCACTCATAGTTTGTATAACATTCATCCTGTTGTCAGAGATCAATACATCAGCATCTGAACATAGTCCCATTGTTGTTGAACCTTCTGTCTGGCTTCCAAAGAAATACGATGTTCTATTACGTCCCAAATTGTGGGGTGCAAGTTGTATGATAGTCTCAATCAAAAGGTTTAATCTTCTTCTTTTCATCACAAGTCTTTCATTCACCCCGATGTCATCCATCACTTTAGACGGTGCCTCTGATACCCTGTACATATCAGGTGGTCTAGACATCCTGTAATTATACATAATACATTCAGACAGTGCCTCTGATACCCTGTACATATCAGGAGGTCTAGATATCCTGTAATTATACATATAATACATTCAGACAGTGCCTCTGATACCCTGTACATATCAGGTGGTCTAGACATCCTGTAATTATACAAAATACATTCAAACAGTGCCTCTGATATCCTGTACATATCAGGTGGTCTAGACATCCTGTAATTATACATAATACATGTACAGTACAACCTCGGTATAGCAACATATTTTGGGCGCTGCAAATATTGGTTGCTGTTTAGAGATTGCTGCTCTACAGAGGGGTCAAAATCTAGGTATGTAGGTCACATCAAAGAAAATTCTTGTTAAAAATCTAGGGGTCACATTCTTTACCTAATCGTAATGAAGCCTATCCGTAGTATGTATCTCTAAAAAAACTAGGTCAAGTTCACAACTGGGTCAACTTGGGTCAAAAACTAGGTCTCCTGGTCACATCGAAACAAAACCTTGTTAACACACTACAGGTCACATGTTTTGCCTAATCTGTATGAAACCTGACCACAACTTGGGTCTCTGTAAATCTACGTAAAGTTCTCAACTGGGTAATCTGAGGTCAGAAAGTAGGTCACTAAGTGGTGAGGATAAATCAAAGAAAAACTGAGGTCACTGCAACTAGGTTATCTTGGTCAAATATCAAGGTCATATCCTGATTCTGCCTAAACTGCAAGTCATCAGGTGAGCGCTATAGGGTCAATGGCCCTCTCGTTCTTTGATGTGACTAAGATTTTCTTTGATGTGGCCAAATAAAAACCGTCTCTTTCAAGTTTATGAAATTCTCAAATATTTTCAAAGTCTGTCAATGCTTTGCTTCCAAACTCAGCATACTTGTTCAGCATCATAAAAACCTTACATTGTCAAGCCATGTAACACTATCCAATATTTCAACAGAATTAATACGGCCACTGGTCGACTTACCGGTAAGGTAGTTATTATGGATAAGGCTTCCGGCCTGGGCATTAGCCTTTATTGAACACAATCTTGCATTTAATAAAGATAATGAATAAGTTGTATAGTATACTACAGGCAAAGTAACATATTTAAGTTCTGCTGCTTTTTATCTCACTTGTCACAAAGTGAGCTTTTGTGATCACTCTTCGTCCGTTTTCCGTCCGTCATCCATCAACAATTTGCTTGTGTAGACACTAGAGGTCACAATTTTGGCCTAATCATTATGAAACTTGGTCACAATGATCATCTCAATAAAATCTAGGTCAAGTTTGATATTGGGTCATCCGAGGTTAAAACCTATGTCACAAGGTGATATCATAGAATAACCTTGTGCAGACACTAGAGGTCACAATTTTGATCTAATCTTTATGAAACTTGGTCACAATGATTATCTCAACAAAATCTGAGTCTAGTTTGATATTGGGTCATCCGGGGGTAAAAAACTAGGTCACAAGGACAAATCATACAAAACCTTGTGTAGTCAGTATAGTTCACAATTTTGACCTAATCTTTATGAAACTCTGTCATAATGATCACCTGAACAAAATCTAGGTTGTTTGATATTGGGTCATCCTGGGTCAAAAACTAGGTCACTGGGTCAAATCATAGTAAAACCCAATTGTGAAAGCTCGGCCATTTCCGTTTATCTCCGGTAAATAACCTTGTGTCTAAGTGTAGTTATACACCAATATGATTCGCCTGCGTTATAAGTCCCAGCTACGTTTGCTTAAAGTAACAAATTATGTATCCGTCAATAAGATGGTTATTTTATCTTTCACTAACAGTTTTCTTATATTTAAGAGCATACAAAGAAATATCATAAAAGAAATACTTTGTATCTTTAAATATTATGCATCATTTATATTTCCCCCGCACGTGTTGAAAACATCAACAAACATGACCCATATTTGAATTTCGGGAAAGCGGATTTGTTTACAAAATATACTACTTGACTTTCGGTTCATATCAAGTTAAAATATTGCCTGAACACATGTGATTAATTGTTGCGTGGAATTTTATAGTGTGTATTTACTGGTATAATATATTTATACATTGTAGTGATCTATATATGTGTGTGAACATGTATTTGCATAATGTGTATTGATGACTGGGGGCTGCCATTTTCTAATCATGTGACTGGAAATAGTTCAATATGACGCCCTGCTATGTCAGAGGTCTATTGCAATGCATAAAGGCCGAGGTGATCAGAATGAGTAAAACCTTGTGTAGTTACTAGAGGTCATACTTTTGACCTTATCTTCATGAAGCTCGGTTGCAATGATCATCTCAACAATATCTAGGTCAAGTTCGATAATGGGTCATCTGGGGTATAATCTTCATGAAACTTGGTCTCAAGGATCATCTCAATAGAACCTATGTCAAGTTCAATATTGGGTCATCTGGGGTAAAAAACTGGGTCAGAAGGTTAAATCATAGGAAAATCTTGTAATAGAGGCTGAATTTACAAAGGTCACCATAGGGGCTTGCATGCACTACTTCGACAGGTGAGCGACCTTTTGAAAAAAATGCCAAATCAGTAAGGATAGGGAAACCTTACCCTATATATCTGAATTTCAAACAAGGACTCCCGCTCTGTCCAGCTGATCACATGGTCAAGTGATGGAATATCATGACAGTCAATAAAGCAAAGTTTATCCGTCATCATGTTATGGAGTCAATTAATTACTGCAAGTGATAGGATAAATTGTATGTTCACATATTAAATACTGTGAACTTCTGTGTGAGAACAAATGAAGGCACAATGTTCTCCAAAGGCATTCATTATTTCTGACGTTGTTTGACCGGGTAACTATAGAATTTGTCACTCGTTGTCTTTGAGATCAACATCTCTTAATCTCGTCACAAAGACAAATTGTTAAGCTGTGTTTTCTAAACTGGTTTAAGAAAATATTGATTTCCAAAGACAACTCAATGTTATGGCGGATCCTATATGTATTCATATGCAATAATTTCATTAAGCAGAAAGTAAATCAAGTATGAAGTAATGTTCTATGAGCAAGCACTATGTGTCATAGACTGTAGGTTACATTCTCACTCAAATTTTAACCCCTTTATTTGGTCCAAGCTCAGTAAATCTTATAATTACCCTAGAAATTCTTCCACTATTGATCTAATATATCAAAATATTCTCAATTGTTGAGTACATGTCTACGTAATACAAACATTATGGTTAAGACAAAAATTAAATATACTTTTAAAAAAATGTTTTACCTGTTCATGCAATTAAATGTCCATATCATATATATAACATCTAAATAAAAGCGTTCCTTTACTTAAATATTGACTTTGTACTAAATTTGTAAACTTACTGCAGTCTTAATACAGCTTTATCTTAAATTTGTCATGTAAATACATGCATATGTTTGATAATAAGTGAAGTTTAAGATCAATAATAATACTTAAAATGTATGTCAATAAACCAATATCACTGTATGACATACATTAACTTAATAACCTCAATAACGAAAAAAAACATTGTGCAAATATTCATATTCAACAAATCATGCAGTAGATTTCATACTCGATTTGTAAACTTTTCTATTGTCTGTGTTTGGGTTTTCCCTAGTTGTACACATAATGAAATACTCAATGAGTGACTGTAAATGAAAACTTGTGATGTCATTTTACGTTATTATATAATAAATATAATATAACAACAGCAACTCATAAATTCATTTAAAGATGGATATATCAGATTGGACCTTCAGGTGTGTAGAAATGTTTTCATGTAGCCAGTTAATCTTCATAAGTAGGCAGTTTGTTTGAAATTACACTTAAAGTAACATCCTTTGAGGTTTGAGTGTGACAGTTGTAAGTGCTAGGTCATTATTGTTTTACAGCCAGATAGGCCTATGACCTCTGACATCAATGGAAGGTACAGTCTTGTGATGCAAGGAATTCGGGTGCGATATCCAAAAGCTCTTTTTGAGTACAATCCTTTGTCATTAATCTGCTTGATTTAAATAACTAGTACTCGCTACAATTATACATCTGAGTTACCAGCCAGGGGTGGTATTCAATATTGATCTTACTTGACCTAAGGATAAGGACAACCAATCAGATCACACAGGTGATATGATTTGCTGTCCTTATTCTCCAATTAAATAAGATCAATAATGAATATCACCCCAGGTCATTTCAAGTTTGGTGTATACACTGAAGAGTGTTTAAGAAATGGCTTATGTTCCCGTCTGAGATTTGAACAATGGACCTTTTGATCTGTACTCAAGAGTGATACCCCACTCAGCCACTGTACCATCCATGGCTCAAAGAAAAGGAGCATGGTACTCACATGTTTAGTGATATACGGACATCAAGGCCTTCATGTTAGCTCGCCTTTACACACAGGTTTCAATGTATTAATGCAGGGTTATTTTTAAAGCCTTTTGTCTTTCAGGGGTTTTGTAGAGGGGTTTGGTTTTGCACCTATGGGTGTCTTTGAGGACCCTAAGATAGCATGCTGGATGTTAGACCCAGGGTCCAAGGAGAAGAACTTACACAGACAGGTTACAAACCTCCTACCTACAGAGGTTCACATGTTACATGGTAAGATTTTAGGTTACAGACCTCTTACTTACAGAAGTTCATATGTTGCATGGTGATATTTTAGGTTACAAACTCCTACATACAGAGGTTCATATGTTACATGGTGAGATTTTAGGTTATAAACCTCCTACCTACAGAGGTTCTTATGTTACATGGTGAGATTTTAGGTTACAAACTCCTACATACAGAGGTTCATATGTTACATGGTGAGATTTTAGGTTACAAACCTCCTACCTACAGAGGTTCTTATGTTACACTGTGAGATTTTAGGTTACAAACCTCCTACATGCAGAGGTTCATATGTTACACTGTGAGATTTTAGGTTACAAACCTCCTACATGCAGAGGTTCATATGTTACACTGTGAGATTTTAGGTTACAAACCTCCTACATGCAGAGGTTCATATGTTACATGGTGAGATTTTAGGTTACAAACCTCCTACCTACAGAGGTTCATATGTTACATGGTGAGATTTTAGGTTACAAACCTCCTACCTACAGAGGTTCATATGTTACATGGTAAGATTTTAGGTTACAAACCTCCTACCTACAGAGGTTCACATGTTACATGGTAAGATTTTAGGTTACAAACCTCCTACATGCAGAGGTTCACATGTTACATGGTAAGATTTTAGGTTACAAACCTCCTACATGCAGAGGTTCATATGTTACACTGTGAGGTTTTAGGTTACAAACCTCCTACCTACAGAGGTTCATATGTTACATGGTGAGATTTTAGGTTACAAACCTCCTACCTACAGAGGTTCACATGTTACATGGTAAGATTTTAGGTTACAAACCTCCTACCTACAGAGGTTCATATGTTACATGGTGAGATTTTAGGTTACAAACCTCCTACATGCAGAGGTTCATATGTTACATGGTGAGATTTTAGGTTTTTCAAACCTCCTACCTACAGAGGTTCATATTTTACATGGTGAGATTTTAGGTTACAAACCTCCTACCTACAGAGGTTCATATGTTACATGGTGAGATTTTAGGTTACAAACCTCCTACCTACAGAGGTTCATATGTTGCATGGTGAGATTTTAGGTTACAAACCTCCTACCTACAGAGGTTATATGTTACACTGTAAGATTTCAGTCACAGAATTTGTCCATTGCAAAACTATATAACTATTTTCGACAGCAGAGTTTGGAAAATAGTTTTCCAAAATGTGTTTTCTCTCAAAAAGTCATGAGCATTATTTCATGGAAAAGGCATTGAATTTCAAATAATTTCAGGAATTTGAAGATTTCGTATTTATATCAAAATACAAAAAAATTATTGCAAAAATCAGTACAAAATGATCTATTTGAGGTGGCATATTTGAAGTTTTAATTAACTGGTGTGTTTACTAAAAAGGCACTTGTATTATGAGTTTTCTAAAACTTTGACATTACATGTACTTCCAGACCTTTTTGTGGAAACAGTTATACTGTGGATACAGGTATTGTTTAATAACGTCGTGCTAAAGTGTAGAGAATGGCTTCACACCTTTGAAAAATGCAGCTGGAGGTATTTTGTTATATTATTCAAATTTTATCATTTTTATAACAAAAATACTGACTGCAGGTTTTGTTTTAAGGTATTGGTGGTGGTATAGGTGTGAGCAGTCTGGGTATGAGCCCACAGAACCCGGGATCAGGACGGTACCGAGCGTGTACGGAGGCCGTGTTAGTACATCATCTAGGAGAATACTTCAAAGCTTGTCTTGATAAGGAGGAAATTTACTCCACATTTCGAGATGTTGAAATGCCGTCTGCTGTAGCACTGTGTAGGATGGAGCTGAATGGATTTGGTATGTACTGTACTGTCTCAATGATGTTTAAATTAATCTGTTTAACTTGAACGGTTATAGTACAAATTATCTCCCTTAGTTTTAATGTTCGAACATACTAAAGGAGCTTTTTTGGGTTTGACTTTGACTGTCATAGTGTGTGGCCATTCGGGTTTTATACCTACCTTATTGGACTTTGACCTCCGGCTTATATACAAGAAATATGGGTGCACTACCTTAGCTCGTTCCAAATATATTGCTTGGTTCATAAGCGTACCTTGTCTATTATATACATGGGGAGATCCAAAAGTAATGTCACT
Organism: Spisula solida; assembly: GCA_947247005.1. Lineage (NCBI taxonomy): Eukaryota > Metazoa > Mollusca > Bivalvia > Venerida > Mactridae > Spisula > Spisula solida. Next base: position 18,566,501 of record OX365946.1, read on the forward strand.
GGTGCTGTAAAATCAAGCTTAATGTAAAATATAACAACGCAATTATACATGCAGCTACATTAATCCATTTCCAATATAAATGCCAAAATTCGAGATAATGCAATTATTTGTTATTGAGATATGCGTGTACATAGGAAGCCTATTAAAGGACATCGCCACAATCCAATGACGTTAAAGACGTCGTAAACAAAATTTGATGTTACTTACATCATTCCTTTTCAAAGTATCATCATTGATGTTCTATACAGCGCTCATGTCTGTTCACACATTTGTTAAACACATGAACATACTAGAGTCTTTATGTAGAGAGGAAAACACATTGTTACATGCATGTCTTGATTCAGGGTCATAGAAAGACACCCATGTCTCATCAACTGTAGTTATGTGCTGGAAAAAAAACGTTATTTTCGTGTGCGGCGACATGACGCCAGTGGTATATTTTGAATGTCTATATAATGCTATTGTAATATTCAAACAATATGACACAAATACTATTAATCAGAATTGAATTGCTTTAAACTTTGATATAAACTTTATTGACGCACGCCAACAAATAAACTCACCAGTGGAACAGTGACATTACTTTTGGATCTACCCACGTATATACTATGCACCAATACATGCAAGACTATGAAGAATTTGTGAAAGATATTTTTATCAGGTCAATCCCTTTGTTCATGACTGTTATGTTAGGTCACAATTTTACCAGGTAGATGTTTCAAGGTCGGCCAGTAAACGTAATTTTACCTGAAAGACTTACACAGACCGGCCAGTATTAGGCTATTAGCACTTTACAGTTTGCAGAAAATTAGGTTTATATTTGTTGAGAGAGGTTTTTATGCTGTACCGCCTCGATACCCTAGTGATGGAGCATCTGCTTCAAGTGTGCGAGTTCTCAGATTGAATCCAAGGCTGTTACATACCAAGGTCATTAAACATTGTACTGGTATTAGCTCCATGTAACTGCTGGTTTGCTTGGTGTCAGTATAATGTGACTTTGTAGTCTCCATATGACTATATTACTGTCTCCTAACAATACTTAAAACATTATGTTGATTCCGAAACTGAGATAACAATTTAATGTTGTTTAGGTTTCAGCTTAGAGGAGAGTGAAAGTCAGAAGTCCATTATGATAGCAAAGTTATCTGCCCTTGAAGAACAAGCATACCGTCTAGCTGGTCACCCTTTCTCTCTGTCTGCCTCCGAAGATGTAGGCCAGGTAAGTTATTATACCTCTCAGGGATGTAAGCCAGGGAAGCTATTATACCTATCAGGGTTTGTACACACCTTGAAGTTTTGAATTTCAAAAAATAAATTGTCTAAAACTCCAAGATTCTGCCTTGAAAACATAAAAAAATCCTACAAACATAAGAATTTCATAATAAAATACAAAAAATTAGTCACAAATAGCAGTGCCGAAAGTTTGATTAAATTTTGATAAATTGTGAAAAACTGCAAAAGATGATGTTGAAAACTGAAAGGAAAATCAAAATTCCACCTTGAAAAGTTGTAATTGGCCCAAATTATAAGTTAAACACTACTATTTCTTTCCACAGATTCTGTTCATTGAGCTTCAGTTACCTCCAAATGGGGATCCTAATGCTACCCCTATACAAAAGTCATTGGCCCCTAAAAGGGGCACCGCAATAAGAAAGGGCAGAGGAAGGACACAGTTCAGTACATCAAAAGATGTCCTTGAGAAGTTAGTGAAGCTTCATCCACTGCCTGGAATTATCCTAGAATGGAGACGCATTACAAATGCTTTAACTAAAACTGTCTATCCTCTCCAGAAGGAAAAGGTAACCATTTTTCTAGTGTTTGAACATTGAATGTATATTCTCATTTTCTACTTAACGTTTAACGGTTTTACTCCATGGAGACACATTTAACTATAAAAATGTACCAATTTAAAGTCCACTTCCAAGTATGGCCCTTCAGCATATTGTACATTTACCCCCTGATCATTGAGTCACAAGTCGGCTGCTAAACTCAGCCCTGATGGCAGCCACATCACATTTGCGTTTGACCCTCTGAGGTACCCAATCTTCACCTGGGTAAAGTGGAGCAATGTGGGTTATTATTGCTCTAGAAAATTTAAAAGTAGTGTCACAAATGGGGATCGAAACCTGGCCCAGATCTCCTGAAACATCTCAATTTGAGATATATCTCTTTTAAGTAACTTTCCATGCCAGATCAGACTCAAAATTGGTATCACCAAAATGAAAACATTGTTTAGAGCATTATATAAGCACCTTTCTCCTTGAGATGCTTCGGGAGATCGGGGCCTGGACCTCTCAATCGTATAGAACACGCCCTTTCTCTAGGCCACCGCTCTCCACCTATTAGAGTTCCATGTAAATTAGATTGCATGACATGTGTCAATTACCAATTATTTTGCAGGTGCAATGTGATTGGCTGTCTATGTATCGTATCCATGGTGATTGTCAACTTCACACAGCTACTGGAAGAGTCAGTATGACAGAACCCAATCTACAAAATGTACCCAAAGATTTTGAAATTGTTCTTCCAGGTATGTTAACAATTAATTGTAAAGTAAAAAAAGTATCAAGTTAAAATCTCTTTTAAGACATACATGTATGTCCGTGTAAATGACCAACAGTTACTGTACATCTGCTTTCAATCATTGATTTGCAAGTTGGCTGTTTCACTCATGTTGATTTAAAACTAATTTCAATTCCATATCATCTGATGGGTTTATCATTTGAACAGTTTTGAATTCTGTGTGCGGTTTTGCAATTGACCAATGGCTAGGCTGAATATATTCTGTGTGCAGTTTTGAAATTGTCTGGCTTGGCTGAATTCTGTGTGCAGTTTTGAAATTGACCAATGGCTTGGCTGAATTCTGTTTGCAGTTTTGAAATTGACCAATGGCTTGGCTGAATTCTGTTTGCAGTTTTGAAATTGACCAATGGCTAGGCTGAATTCTGTGTGCAGTTTTGAAATTGACTGGCTTGGCTGAATTCTGTGTGCAGTTTTGAAATTGACCAATGGCTTGGCTGAATTCTGTGTGCAGTTCTGAAATTCACCGATGGCTTGGCTGAATTCTGTTTAAGTCAGTGACAATAAAAACTCTGTTACAGAGTTAAATACAGGATTGTGTTTCAGATTTGATTGGTGAATCACCACCAGCTAACACAGTACAGCAACAACGGACAGGAAGAAGAAGTAGTGCTCGCTTACAACAAATGATTGGTCCACATCAGGTTGCTAAGGTTACAGCAGACAATACTGGTTCTAAAGTCTGTCTCAGCATGCGAAATGTATTTGTTCCTTTTAAAGGTAAGGGGTGTATGGTATTGAAAAGGTTTAAAGGCCCAAAAAGGTTCATTTTATCTTTGAAAACCCCGATGATTTTACAGAAATATATTAATAAATACAAAACAAATGTTTCGACTTTTAGTCTTCTTCAGAAATATCATTGTAGAAATAAGTAAACAATATCATGAGTTCTAGTAATGATTAAAGAGTAATGTTTTTACAGCACACTTGTGTAAGAAAATATTTCATGCTGATATAGCCTACACATATCAGAAATATTACATATTTTACACACTGTATTTTGTCTACAAAGTATGTCAACTTTGACTTCATCTACAGATTCTCAACCAATTATAAATGAGTGTTAGTGACTTTCTGTAAGGGATATGAATATTCATAGGAGCTCAAGAGTTTATGACATCAAACTCAAGATTTTAATTACCTTAATGTGATGTTACTATTGTTTGTGCTCCTTTGTGGTGCAATACATGTACCTGTAATTAAATTATTATACAGTGTATAATTATGTGGTTGTATAGTATAGCTAAACTTGGAGAATTTGACCTGATCCTGACCTTTATGCATGAATACATTACAAGGTTCTTGCATCGTGCTATATCAGTCCTCTAGATTTTTGTTGGTATTACACCTTGAGCGTCTTTGTGATACTATCCGCTTATAAAACATATGATCAGGATTATCAATATAAACAATATATCGGCTGTTAAATTATGCTAATAGAAGGTCTAGAGTTGTGTCAAATTCTCTGGACTATAATCGCTAATTATATCTAGATGAGTAATAGTTTCTGATTCTTTGGAAATGTGATTTGGGACATTTAAGTATGCGAGTTACCAAGTTTTAATCTTTAACATTGTCAATATTCTGTAGGTGGAGTAATGTTAGCAGCGGATTATTCTCAGTTAGAATTACGTATGATATCGTATCTGTCAAAAGATGAAAAACTGATGGGTATACTTAATAAAGATGGTGATGTATTCAAGTTGATCACAGCTCAGTGGAAGAACATCAGTCCTGATAGTGTCACCCCTGAACAGAGAGCACAAGCTAAACAGGTAAATATACAGTCCCGATAGTGTCACCCCTGAACAGAGAGCGCAAGCTAAACAGGTACATATACATTACTGATAGTGTCACCCCTGAACAGAGAGCACAAGCTAAACAGGTAAATGTATGGTTGAACATAGTGTCACCCCTGAACAGAGAGCACAAGCTAAACAGGTAAATGTATGGTTGAACATAGTGTCACCCCTGAGCAGAGAGTACCAGTTAAACAGGTATATGTACAGTCAACCATGTGTTAAAGACCACTATTACAATTTTATCACCCATCAGACCATTTGCAATGATGAAGGAGGGAGATGACCTGTGAGTTACTGTATTTTGCTGTCTTCATGTTAGATCATTAATTTCATGTAGCAATTAATTTATTATTTTCCAGCCAAATAAGGGGAGGGGTAAGAACAACCATCCAAAAGTAGCCCCCACCTACAGAATTAAATTCTGCTGATACTCTTGTGCACATTGCTCATCTTTTCTGACCCCAAGTCACACATAATTTATTCCCATTATTACCACCAAGCTATTCTTCCTGGAACAGCCCCTAATTTATACCATATATAGTAAAAACAGGTGAGTACTTGTATATCTCCCTTACTTGACGCACAGTGCAGTAAGTTTCAGGTATCTGCTGGATGGAAGTTCCAGGTATCTGCTGGATGAAAGTTCCAGGTAACTGCTGAAAAGAAGTTCCAGGTCACTGCTGGATGAAAGTTCCAGGTTACTGCTGGATGAAAGTCCTAGATAACTGCTGGATGAAAGTTCGAGGTAATTGCTGGATTAAAGATCCAGGTTACTGCTGGATGAAAGTTCCAGGTAACTGCTGAAAAGAAGTTCCAGGTCACTGCTGGATGAAAGTTCCAGGTCACTGCTGGATGAAAGTCCTAGGTAACTGCTGGATGAAAGTTCGAGGTAATTGCTGGATGAAAGTTCCAGGTAACTGCTGGATGAAAGTCCTAGGTAACTGCTGGATGAAAGTTCGAGGTAATTGCTGGATTAAAGTTCCAGGTTACTGCTGGATGGAAGTTCCAGGTATCTGCTGGATGAAAGTTCCAGGTAACTGCTGAAAAGAAGTTCCAGGTCACTGCTGGATGAAAGTTCCAGGTTACTGCTGGATGAAAGTCCTAGATAACTGCTGGATGAAAGTTCGAGGTAATTGCTGGATTAAAGATCCAGGTTACTGCTGGATGAAAGTTCCAGGTAACTGCTGAAAAGAAGTTCCAGGTCACTGCTGGATGAAAGTTCCAGGTCACTGCTGGATGAAAGTCCTAGGTAACTGCTGGATGAAAGTTCGAGGTAATTGCTGGATGAAAGTTCCAGGTAACTGCTGGATGAAAGTCCTAGGTAACTGCTGGATGAAAGTTCGAGGTAATTGCTGGATTAAAGTTCCAGGTTACTGCTGGATGAAAGTTCCAGGTAAATGATGGATGAAAGTCCTAGGTAACTGCTGGATGAAAGTCCCAGGTCACTGTTGGATGAAAGTTCCAGGTAACTGCTGGATGGAACTTCTGATGGATGGAAGGTCTAGGTTACTGCTGGATGAAAGTCCCAGGTCACTGCTGGATGGAAGTCCCTGGTCACTGCTGGATAGAAGTCCCTGGTCACTTATGGATGGAAGTCCTAGGTAACTGCTGGATGAAAGTCCTAGGTCACTGATGGATGGAAGTTCTAGGTCACTGATGGATGAAAATCTTAAGTCACTGATGGATGACAGTCCCAGGTCACTGATGGATGAAAGTCCTAGGTCACTGCTGGATGGAAGTCCCTGGTAACTTATGGATGGAAGTCCTAGGTAACTGCTGGATGGAATTCCTAGGTCACTGATGGATGAAAGTCCAAGGTCACTGATGGATGAAAGTCCTAAGTCACTGATGGATGGAAGGTCTAGGTAACTGCTGGATAAAGTTCTAGGTAACTGATGGATAATAGTTCCAGGAAACTGCTGGATGGAGGTTCTGATGGGTGGAAGTTCCAGGTCACTGCTGGATGAAAGTTCCAGGTTAATGCTGGATAAAAGTCCTAGGTAACTGCTGGATGAAAGTTCAAGGTAATTGCTGGATTAAAGTTCCAGGTTACTGCTAGATGAAAGTTCCAGGTAACTGCTGGATGAAAGTCCTAGGTCACTGTTGGATGAAAGTTCCAGGAAACTGCTGGATGGAACTTCTGATGGGTGGAAGTTCTAGGTAACTGCTGGATGGAAGTCCCAGGTCACTGCTGGATGGAAGTCCTAGGTAACTGCTGGATGGAAGTCCCAGGTCACTGCTGGATGGAAGTCCCAGGTAACTGCTGGATGGAAGTCCCTGGTCACTGCTGGATGAAAGTCCCTGGTCACTTATGGATGGAAGTCCCTGGTCACTGCTGGATGGAAGTTCTAGGTAACTGCTGGATGAAAGTTCGAGGTAATTGCTGGATTAAAGTTCCAGGTTACTGCTGGATGAAAGTTCCAGGTAAATGATGGATGAAAGTCCTAGGTAACTGCTGGATGAAAGTCCCAGGTCACTGTTGGATGAAAGTTCCAGGTAACTGCTGGATGGAACTTCTGATGGATGGAAGGTCTAGGTTACTGCTGGATGAAAGTCCCAGGTCACTGCTGGATGGAAGTCCCTGGTCACTGCTGGATAGAAGTCCCTGGTCACTTATGGATGGAAGTCCTAGGTAACTGCTGGATGAAAGTCCTAGGTCACTGATGGATGGAAGTTCTAGGTCACTGATGGATGAAAATCTTAAGTCACTGATGGATGACAGTCCCAGGTCACTGATGGATGAAAGTCCTAGGTCACTGCTGGATGGAAGTCCCTGGTAACTTATGGATGGAAGTCCTAGGTAACTGCTGGATGGAATTCCTAGGTCACTGATGGATGAAAGTCCAAGGTCACTGATGGATGAAAGTCCTAAGTCACTGATGGATGGAAGGTCTAGGTAACTGCTGGATAAAGTTCTAGGTAACTGATGGATAATAGTTCCAGGAAACTGCTGGATGGAGGTTCTGATGGGTGGAAGTTCCAGGTCACTGCTGGATGAAAGTTCCAGGTTAATGCTGGATAAAAGTCCTAGGTAACTGCTGGATGAAAGTTCAAGGTAATTGCTGGATTAAAGTTCCAGGTTACTGCTAGATGAAAGTTCCAGGTAACTGCTGGATGAAAGTCCTAGGTCACTGTTGGATGAAAGTTCCAGGAAACTGCTGGATGGAACTTCTGATGGGTGGAAGTTCTAGGTAACTGCTGGATGGAAGTCCCAGGTCACTGCTGGATGGAAGTCCTAGGTAACTGCTGGATGGAAGTCCCAGGTCACTGCTGGATGGAAGTCCCAGGTAACTGCTGGATGGAAGTCCCTGGTCACTGCTGGATGAAAGTCCCTGGTCACTTATGGATGGAAGTCCCTGGTCACTGCTGGATGGAAGTTCCAGGTCACTGCTGGATGGAAGTTCCAGGTCACTGCTGGATGGAAGTTCCATGTAACTGCTGGATGAAAGTTCCAGGTTACTGCTGGATGGAAGTTCAAGGTAACTGCTGGATGGAAGTTCAAGGTAACTGCTGGATGGAAGTCCCAGGTAACTGCTGGATGAAAGTCCCAGGTAACTGCTGGATGGAAGTCCCAGGTAACTGATGGATGGAAGTCCCTGGTAACTGCTGGATGGAAGTTCCAGGTAACTGCTGGATGGAAGTTCCAGGTAACTGCTGGATGGAAGTTCCAGGTCACTGCTGGATGGAAGTTCCAGGTCACTGCTGGATGGAAGTTCCAGGTAACTGCTGGATGGAAGTTCCAGGTAACTGCTGGATGGAAGTTCCAGGTCACTGCTGGTTCACCCGATATCAGGATAACATGAGGGGGTAGTCTTCATATGATTTAAATATTGTTGACCAGTGGGGCAATATTGTTAAAACAACCCACTCACTAAAACTTTCCTTCTATCATTGTTCAGGTATGTTAGGGTATGATATATGGTATCGGTGCTAAAACTCTCCTTCTATCATTGTTCAGGTATGTTATGGTATGATATATGGTATCTGTACTAAAACTTTCCTTCTATCATTGTTCAGGTATGTTATGGTATGATATATGGTATCGGTGCTAAAACTCTCCTATCATTGTTCAGGTATGTTAGGGTATGATATATGGTATCTGTGCTAAAACTTTCCTTCTATCATTGAGCAGGTATGGTTAGGGTATGATATATGGTATCTGTGCTAAAGCTCTCCTTCTATCATTGTTCAGGTATGTTAGGGTATGATATATGGTATCAGTGCTAAAACTTTCCTTCTATCATTGAGCAGGTATGTTAGGGTATGATATATGGTATCTGTACTAAAACTTTCCTTCTATCATTGAGCAGGTATGTTATGGTATGATATATGGTATCAGTGCTAAAACTTTCCTTCTATCATTGTTCTGGTATGTTATGGTATGATATATGGTATCTGTACTAAAACTTTCCTTCTATCATTGTTCAGGTATGTTATGGTATGATATATGGTATCTGTACTAAAACTTTTCTTCTATCATTGTTTAGGTATGTTATGGTATGATATATGGTATCTGTACTAAAACTTTCCTTCTATCATTGTTCAGGTATGTTATGGTATGATATATGGTACCAGTGCTAAAACTTTCCTTCTATCATTGTTCAGGTATGTTATGGTATGATATATGGTATCTGTACTAAAACTTTCCTTCTATCATTGTTCAGGTATGTTATGGTATGATATATGGTATCTGTACTAAAACTTTCCTTCTATCATTGTTCAGGTATGTTATGGTATGATATTTGGTATCGGTGCTAAAACTCTTCTATCATTGTTCAGGTATGTTATGTTATGATATATGGTATCTGTACTAAAACTTTCCTTCTATCATTGTTCAGGTATGTTATGGTATGATATATGGTATCTGTACTAAAACTTTCCTTCTATCATTGTTCAGGTATGTTATGGTATGATGTATGGTATCTGTACTAAAACTTTCCTTCTATCATTGTTCAGGTATGTTATGGTATGATATATGGTATCTGTACTAAAACTTTTCTTCTATCATTGTTTAGGTATGTTATGGTATGATATATGGTATCTGTACTAAAACTTTCCTTCTATCATTGTTCAGGTATGTTATGGTATGATATATGGTACCAGTGCTAAAACTCTCCTATCATTGTTCAGGTATGTTATGGTATGATATATGGTATCTGTACTAAAACTTTCCTTCTATCATTGTTCAGGTATGTTATGGTATGATATATGGTATCTGTACTAAAACTTTCCTTCTATCATTGTTCAGGTATGTTATGGTATGATATATGGTATCGGTGCTAAAACTCTTCTATCATTGTTCAGGTATGTTATGGTATGATATATGGTATCTGTACTAAAACTTTCCTTCTATCATTGTTCAGGTATGTTATGGTATGATATATGGTATCTGTACTAAAACTTTCCTTCTATCATTGTTCAGGTATGTTATGGTATGATATATGGTATCTGTACTAAAACTTTCCTTCTATCATTGTTCAGGTATGTTATGGTATGATATTTGGTATCGGTGCTAAAACTCTTCTATCATTGTTCAGGTATGTTATGTTATGATATATGGTATCTGTACTAAAACTTTCCTTCTATCATTGTTCAGGTATGTTATGGTATGATATATGGTATCGGTGCTAAAACTCTCCTTCTATCATTGTTCAGGTATGTTATGGTATGATATATGGTATCTGTACTAAAACTTTCTTCTATCATTGTTCAGGTATGTTATGGTATGATATATGGTATCTGTACTAAAACTTTCCTTCTATCATTGTTCAGGTATGTTATGGTATGATATTTGGTATCGGTGCTAAAACTCTTCTATCATTGTTCAGGTATGTTATGTTATGATATATGGTATCTGTACTAAAACTTTCCTTCTATCATTGTTCAGGTATGTTATGGTATGATATATGGTATCGGTGCTAAAACTCTCCTTCTATCATTGTTCAGGTATGTTATGGTATGATATATGGTATCTGTACTAAAACTTTCTTCTATCATTGTTCAGGTATGTTATGGTATGATATATGGTATCTGTACTAAAACTTTCCTTCTATCATTGTTCAGGTATGTTATGGTATGATATATGGTATCTGTACTAAAACTCTCCTTCTATCATTGTTCAGGTATGTTATGGTATGATATATGGTACCAGTGCTAAAACTTTCCTTCTATCATTGTTCAGGTATGTTATGGTATGATATATGGTACCAGTGCTAAAACTTTCCTTCTATCATTGTTCAGGTATGTTATGGTATGATATATGGTATTGGTGCTAAAACTTTCCTTCTATCATTGTTCAGGTATGTTATGGTATGATATATGGTATCGGTGCTAAAACTTTCCTTCTATCATTGTTCAGGTATGTTATGGTATGATATATGGTATCTGTGCTAAAACTTCCTTCTATCATTGTTCAGGTATGTTATGGTATGATATATGGTACCAGCGCTAAAACTTTCCTTCTATCATTGTTCAGGTATGTTATGGTATGATATATGGTACCAGTGCTAAAACTTTCCTTCTATCATTGTTCAGGTATGTTATGGTATGATATATGGTATCTGTACTAAAACTTTCCTTCTATCATTGTTCAGGTATGTTATGGTATGATATATGGTATCGGTGCTAAAACTCTCGCTGAACAACTTGAGGTGGATGAGAATGATGCTGCTGTCTTCATAGAAACATTTAAAGCTAAATATCCAGGTATGCCAACTCTTTGTACTGTTAAGTCTGAAATTTCTGAGTTAACACCCCCAACTAGAAATGGTCTGATTTGTGACTCAGCGGTAGTCTGTATCAGTGCTCTATACCAGGCATGCTCAAGAAACATGAAGTCTAGAAAGAGCTATTGTAATGCAACATTCCTTGTATGACACAACTGTCTTCTCTCCAAGTCAGAAGTCATTCGCCAATCTAGCAGGGATAAACCTAACGACCTGGCCCTTACGAATGTCTCAATTTAACGCAAACAACAAACAAATTGACGTCATATGAAACCCCTGGGGACTGTTATTTGTACTTGTATCAAGTGTACTATGAAAGCATTTCTACATGTTTCTACACCTTCTCTGCCCGAAACTGTCCTGTCAACTTTTCCTATGTTGACACTTTGTGTTTCTTGTTTTTCTTGTTTATAATACATACAAAAATGTACATCATTATTTAAACTGACTGCATAACTACCTTTGCCACTTGCTACTGTCATATGAAAATTGCCTTGTGTTATTTGTATGTTCACATGGGCCTATGGCTTACTGAAATTTGAAATAAACTATCTATCTATCATGTATTTCATGTTTGATTTTAGGTATGCGGAAGTATCTTAGACAGACTCCTGATGTATGTAGAAGTCAAGGATATGTGCAGACCATGCTGGGTCGTAAACGTTACCTGCCGTCAATCACTAGTACAAACCCACATGCTCGGGCCCAGGCAGAGAGGCAAGCCATAAACACAACAGTACAAGGCTCGGCGGCAGATCTGGTGAAAATGGCGATGATCAATATTGATGAAAAACTAGGGGAGATCTTTCCACATGTTCAATATACTCACAGGCACAAACGCAGTGGTAAGATGTTAAGTCCGTTATTTGGTGGTTTGGTTTGTCTGTTGTCGGGTCGGTTGGTCAGTCAGTAGGTTGGCGGTCAGTTTTTGGGTTGTGATGGATAAGGTTAGGGCTGGGTTCGTGGACAGGGTTGTCTAGGTGTATGCCAGTGATTAACCATTACTCAGGGAAAAAGTCGAGGTCAGGAAAAATCACAGATTTTTTAAATTTTAATCTTCCAATGGCAAAATCAGAAAAAGTCAGGGACATTTGAAATTGGGAATCAATAATTAGGAATCATTTGGACTTACAGTATATTTGCTATGAATAATGGGATCTTAAACATGTTTCAATCAATTCTCAAACCTTTTGCGATGGTTTTAAAATATTTACTATTATTATAGTCATCTGAAATTAAGCACCTTTCATGATATGACTTGTATTTATTTTCAGCAAAGAATTTATCCAGAAATCAATCCCCTCCTGATGGAGCGTATCTAGTCCTACAGTTACATGATGAATTAATCTATGAAGTCACAGAAACACACGTACAGACGGTCGCTCAGATTGTCAAACATTGCATGGAAACAACTATGGAATTACCTGTCAAAATGCCAGTTAAAATTAAAGTTGGTCCAAGTTGGGGAAAACTTGCTGACTACGAATTGTGATATTTAGGACTGAGTTGAGGAAAACTCATTGACTATGAATTGTGATATTTAGGACCAAGTTGAGGAAAATTCACAGACTATGGATTATGATATTTAGGACCAAGTTGAGGAAAACTCACTGACTACGAATTGTGATATTTAGGACCAAGTTGAGGAAAATTCACAGATTATGAATTGTGATATTTAGGACCAAGTTGAGGAAAACTCACTGACTATGAATTGTGATATTTAGGACCAAGTTGAGGAAAACTCACAGACTACCAATTGTGATATTTAGGACCAAATTTTGGTTAACCCACTGACTACGAATTGTGATATTTCAGTCCAAGTCTGTCGGATGTTCACAGACATTGTGATATTTGTTCAATTTTTTTCTTTAGGCAATACTAAGTAAATTCCTAGATTTTCACCAAATTTATTCCTTATACATGTTCAATGTAGGAGCTTTATCAATTTGATGACCTTATTGCAGCATGTGTTCCAAAATTGCACTGTTCAATTGAATTTTTTATCCTTGTATACATGTAGCACACATTGTCAATCAAACATGCGTATATACCCTGTCATGTACTTTTATCAGTTTCAATGAATTGTTTGGCTGTTCTATTTGTTTCGAGATCTTTTATAAACTCACTGCTTTCAAATTGTTGACTTGTATTGTTATGTGTTATTTTATTCATCTAGGAATATTATTCCTGTTTGTTACATTTTAATCTGACCTCTATTGTTTAGTCTAGATATACATGTATTTACTATCTGATCCTGACATTTAGATGCATATATTACAAAGTTGTTTGTTACTTTTGTTTTCATGTGTGTTGTAGTCAATGCTTCTATTGCTATTAAAGTTTGACTGTTATGTCAGTAACAAAAACATAAGATGTTTGTAAATCAAATATACCGGTATCCCGGATTTGACGATTTGTACATAAAATGTTGATGTACACTACGCCGAATTTCTAATTGGCAACCCTATAAAATCATCTGATACTATGTGATATATTCAACCAATACTGTCATATGAAGTTGAGATATGTTTACATTCCACACGTTAATCTACCGATTTACAGAAATAAAACACGTGTTTTTGTGGAAAATCATCCATGCAGAACGGTAAGTGCGAAATGGCTTTTGTGCTCGTGGTGCTCGTGCACGGGACAAAAATGTTTGTATTTTGTTGGAATATATTATCCTCTGTGGGTTGCCTTTTATGAAAAACATTAAACTTTGAGAGATTGAATAATGTGGAACTCGCCAAAGCCCTCCGAATAATGTGTACCGCCACCCAAAACAGCTAAGTGCGCCATAAGTCTTTTTAAAAAAATGCAAACTCTTTATTTAGTGCAAACTGCTGTAAGAAACATGTTTTCCTGTCAATGTTAGTAGACATAATCGGGTTAAGGATTATTTGTATCATTCTGCAAACACATTTTCTAAAATATATTTAAAAAACACGTAGTCAAACAGAAATTTTTGAAGTGCATGTATACATCTGATGGCTTGAGTGCGTTGCCGTTGCTCATTCTCGCGAGGTTTTATGTTTTTCATTAAAGCAATCCACAGAAGATATGTTCCAACAAAATACGGACATATTCCATACCTTGCACGAGCACCACGTGCATAAAAGCAATTTCGCACTAACCGTTCCGCAAGGATGATTTTGTACCTGAACACGTGTTTTATTTCTGTAAATTGATAGATTAATGTGTGGAATGAAAACATAACACAACTTCGTATGTATTCGTTGAATATATCACATAGTATCAGATATAGGGTGGCCAATCAGAAATTCGGCGTAGTGTAATTACCAAAATTGTAACTGTAGACTTTGTGTTTCTAGCTAACATGTTTGATTTGGTTGTTATGTGTTCTTTTAACTGGTTATTTGAAATCATTGTTTGTATTGTATTAAAATAGTTAAATTTCCTTGAAGATCCTGAATAAACGTTTTGAAAACATGCACAATTTTATTCTATACATTCAATAGCCTTATGTAAAAGATCTTCCAACATAGAAGCTTTTTGTGTGCCTTCAGGGCAATGTTGGAGTTCAGTTGTGAAATCATTTTTATAAATTAGTGGATTTGTGAAATCATTCTGATGTCTGACCTGGCCCTGTGGTCACAAAGAATTGGTTTTCAGGATCAGACTCAATCTCTATTTTATTTTATTAGCTCTACTGTCACATAGTGACAAGGTGAGCTATTGTGATCACTCTTTGTCCGTCGTCCGTGTGTGTGTGTGTGTCAACAATTCATTAAAAGAACTTCTCCTCCTAAACCACTTGACTAATTTCAACCAAACTTTACAGGAATGTTCCTTGGGTGGTCCTTTCTAAAATTAGCTAAAATAATTGTTATCTATAAATAACTCTTCATGGCAGGTATAGGTCATAGATCTTGTTTCACAATGGACCTAGAATGTTCGTATTTCTAATAGTCATCATCATTATTTGTTGGTAAGATAGATATTATGCATAGACTAAAGATCAGTTGTATTTCTTCAAGTGATCGTACGATGATCGGATTAGATCTTCCTGGTAGTCCAGCATGTCCTGGAAGCCATCCAACTAATTGCGTATTCTTTTTTGACTCATAATGGAAATCTGAATGAAAGATAACTTTGGTTAAAGAGTTAGTCTTTTTTAGCCACCGTATCGATAGATCGGGAGGCATAAAGTGATTCACCTGTCCGTTCGTCCGTCCGTCCGTTTGTCCGTCCGGTTAACCCAAATTGACTGTTTCTTCTAGCAACATTATGGCTTGCTACAAAGCTTTTATACTTGCATGGATGTTGAATGTGAACACTCTCCACACGCCTGTATCACCTAACCCCATTTTGACCTTCACCTTGACCTAATTTTGGACTTGGACTTATTGAAGGGCCAAATTTTTGGTTAACCAAAATTTACCGTTTCTTCTAGCATCAGTATGGCTTGCTACAAAGCAAGGGGGCATAAGCGTTCATTGAAGACAGTCTTGTTAAATGTTATTCGATTAATCCATATACGTATAGAGCAAACCAGGGCATGTATTATTACTGCAATAAAACATACCCATCAAATTGGTTGTTACTATTTACGCTCTGTATCACGTGACATGTATATGAATGAATGAACGTAAACTTTATATTAAAACTTCAACGAATCACAAGTTGCACCAGTATCCAGTGTTACAGCTATAATGACGCATCTATTTTTAGAAACTCCAATATACTCTCGAAACTAAGTTTCATAAAAACTTCTGATAAACAATTCATTTATATTTTAAATATTCGTGTTATTAAAATTGTTTCAATGTTAAAAATGTGTTATTTCCTTCAGAAAATTACGAAGGTCGTTTTCATTAACGAGGGAGGTAAATGTACCTGCTCATAAGCCACTCAATTTCAGCGTGGAATTATGTTCAATGTCAAATAAGTGTAAATTGAATGCGCGCAGTTAAATAAAACGGATATAATCGTATTTAGAATCGAAATAAAAACTCTGTTCTTATATTTCGCACTCGTAATTTAATTTTTCCGCATCCGAACTCCTGCCCGTGTTTTATTCACTGATAAAATACGAGAACAGATGTTTATTTCTTAAACATCGTGCAAAACATTAAACAATATGGAGGTGTGCAAACACATACTCCTGTCCCTATACAATGCTTACACAATGCTCACCGAACTTGTTTGAAGATTGAGTGTCTTGGTCAAATAATTAGAAACCTTGTGCTAGCTATATATGCCATAGTTGTGCTTCAAACATCGATGACCTTTTGTAATCTTTTTATGCCCCCGTATCGATAGATCGGGAGGCATATAGTGATTCACCTGTCCGTTCGTCCGTTCGTCCGTCCGTCCGTTCGTCCGTCCTGGTTAACCCAAATTGACCGTTTCTTCTAGCATTAATATGGCTTGCTACAAAGCTTTCATACTTGCATGGATGTTGTATATGAACACTCTCCACTCGCCTGTATCACCTGACCCCATTTTGACCTTCACCTTGACCTAATTTTGGACTTAGACTTATTGAAGGGCCTAATTTTTGGTTAACCCAAATTGACCGTTTCTTCTAGCATTAATATGGCTTGCTACAAAGCTTCCATACTTGCATGGATGTTGTATATGAACACTCTCCACACACCTGTATCTACTAATCCCATTCTGACCTTCACCTTGACCCAATTTTGGACTTAGACTTATTTATGGACAAGGCTTCCACAGGGGGCATAAGCGTTTATTGAACGCAGTCTTGTTTGTCCAGCGTTTGTCGACAATTGCTGAAGCTAGGTGCGCACTCTGGCGTTTGGACCGACGTTTGGGAAAACGTTCAGCTCCACTAGTAAAAGTTGTTAAACTTTTTGAAAAGTTAATGATCGCTGTTGAACACTGAAGAACGTTGTGTTCGTTGAAAATATGTAACATGCAAAAAAAACTGTTGAAGTTTGCAAATAAATGCTGATGTAGGTTGTGGTCCGTTTCTAAACGTTCCTGAACGCTGAATTAAGTTGATAAAAGTTTGCTTAAGTTAAACTTCGTTGACAAACATTTGTCGAAACGCTGGCTGTCTTTATGAATTGGGGTAGTCAGCGCGATGAATGCGACAGTAACGCAAGGAAACATGTCATGTGGGTGTTTTTATTCTTTGTTAGAACATTTCCTACAAGTTGGTGTATGATTTGGTACATTATTCTCAAAAAGTTGTTTTCACCTATTCACAATAATCCAAGATGGGGGATTTTGAATTGAAAAATATGAATGGAACAAAATATTCATACGCAGCCTAACCTCAGTGGTAATTTGGCATACATAGTACCAGTTTTTACACCAGATGTGCATTTAATAAATAGAATATTTGTTTGTTTTGATTGAATATGGTTGATATCTCATCTTGTAGTGATAAAAAATTAATATTTTCACTCGCGCTACGCGCTCTTGAAAATATTGAATTTCATTACTACACGATGAGATATAAACCATATTCAATCAAAACAAACAAATATCCTCTATTTATCTGGTATACCTATAATCGGATTATTCCATAGTTTAAAGTACAAAAACATGCACAACATGCACAACCTAGCTATCTACATAAACATTATATACATTATCCTATAGTGCGCCCAGGATAATGTGAAAGGCGGGCATATGTGGTATAGTCCACAAAGGGGGATTACAATTATGTGCACCAATTATCAGTGATGATTTGAATACAAGACTGACCTTATCTGTTTATTTAAGTGATTTGTAAAACCCATTTTGCCACAGTTGACCAAACCGATTCATGTTTGTAAATATCACATTATCCTAGGCGGACTATAACTGGACAATATTCTGGATCAATACTTGTTCACCAGCCAGTATGCATTCATGGTATGTTATTCACTTCTGTCAGGTTACAAATCCTTTGCTAGATGTCTGTCCGGATGGATGTCACAAAGTTTGTTTGCGCTTGTTCTCCTCAACTAAAATTGGTCAAATTTTAATGAAACATCACATGCATACTTGGTACCAAGCCTTAGTTGTGTATATTTTCCGAAATTTCTAGTTATGGCCCTGTGGTAGTATCGAAGAGTTTGTGACATACTATTTTGTGATAAAACTCGACTTGATGCTAGTTTTCATGAATAAACTTAAAATCCAATCAAATAGGCCTGGTTGACCTAAAGCTTAGCCCATTAAGCAATTTTTCACAGGTTTTATGGACTATGCACTGGAATTTTGTTAGATCTACTGATAGTTTAAATCATTTAGTATGTGCATTGTGCTGACTTGCTAACATCTACTGAAGCTTTTAACAAAAGAACTGAGATTATTACCTATATCACATTTACATTTTAAATTCAAACTGATATAATTTGACATATCAAATCCATAAATTAATATGAAGTATATGTTTACAGGTGGGAGCACTGAGAGGTATGTACCGACACAGTTAGGTGCTGCTGTACTGTCCTCCTCTATCTCACCAGATGAAGGCTTGGTCGTCTTCTCAGAGTTATTGCGAGCTCGTCAATGCTTTGTTCTAGAAAATGAACTCCATATCATATATCAGGTAAATAGAGAAAAAAATACTAAAAAGTTTATTTGGATGATAGTCATAGACCATAACCGGATTATATTGAAAATGTTAGATGGTCATGATACAGGCAATATCCGATTAGTCACATAGCACATGGTATGCTTTCGGCCAATCAAATGTGTCACATATCTCATGATACGTTTTTGGCCAATCAAAGTGGCAAAATTTGGTTCAATATACGATACAAATCATCAATTATCTCTAAAACCAGATAATTTAAAGAAAATTGTTGTATAAATGATTATGCATGAAATTTTGGGGTGTTAATATTGATGACGTCATCAGAGCATGCCTTCCATGGATGTCTCACAAAAAACATTCATGCTGTAACTTCACAAATCCAACGTAGTTAACATTAAAATGAGTACCCAGGAACAACAGTGCAACAGATATTGTATTGCCTTACCTGAAATTGTGTCACAGTGCCTCTCATATTTTGAAATGGCAAGACAGTTAAAAATCAGTATGAAATGTTTTGAGTATTTTAAAAACACTGTCTGGATAGATTGTTGTTGAATATAAATTTGTTGTTGAAAACTGAAATTTGTACTCAGTCTGGTAATATCATATTATAGTCATTTTGTGTCATGAAAAGTATATACATATGAACCCTGAATATAACTCTCACGTCTATTCCAGGTGACTCCAATATATGCACAGTTAGATTCCATTGACTGGTATCAATATTTTGGTATCTGGGAATCTTTATCTACCGGTATGAGAAAGGTCGCTGAATTGGTCGGTGTACAGGAAGCGTTCTTGGCGAAAGCTGTTAGAGGACGAATTCTTACAAAAACTTCCGCTCAGTTGAAACTTCTCGCTATACATAAGCGATTCTACACGGCTTTAGTGCTTCATGATCTGGTACAGGAAACCCCACTAAATGTCGTCACGAAGAAGTATAATTGTAACAAAGGTCAACTTCAGTCATTGCAACAATCGGCTGCAACGTTTGCTGGTAAAAGTTGCTTTATAACATCACTGTTTTCACTTGTATAATAAATTTCAACTTAAGTCATTAGCTGAAATAGTTGAGTTTTATACTTTAGTTTCAGATATGTAGTTGTTGAACTTATTAAATAATTACTTCATGATCATCGGGCCCTGCAATAAGTTGAAAGTGCTTTGTCTTTGTTCAACAAAGATTTAAGCATACATAAACTATATAAATGTGTTTTGTAATGAAATCTGATTTAGTTGTATGATCTTCCTATAAAGTGTCTTGTTAAGTCCCATTTCTGTAATTGGATAGTCTTTCTTTATTCTCTTAATTGGTGACAAAACATTGATATATCAACGGAGTAAAGGGTTACACTGCATGTATTTTATAGGCATGGTTACCGTGTTCTGTGCTCGGCTGGGATGGTCCAACCTGGAACTAATCTTGTCCCAGTTTCAGAACCGACTTACATTCGGTGTGCAGAGAGAACTCTGTGACTTGGTTCGAATCTCGGTGGTGAATGGCCAGCGTGCTAGAGTAATGTATAATGGAGGGTACCAGACTGTGGCTTCATTGGCTGGAGCTCATCCCGCAGATATTGAGGCCTTGTTGAAAAATTCTGCTCCATTTCAAAGGTACAACATTGCAGTAAATTCTTTGTGCATGTATTTATTTTATATCTGCGATTATATTGTTCATGTAAAATTTCTTTCTTTTCAATTTTAATCAAAACATGGCCCGTCTTTTCTGGGTTTTTTTAACCTATCCTACTTTACTTGTCAATTTTAAGTTTGTGCTTATGGTTTTGAGTTTGATTCTGGCAGGGTTCCCACAGTCAGGGAAAAGTCAGAGAGAAAAAATCAAGGTCAGAAAAAAGTCAGGAAATTTTGGAATTAGGGAAATCTGAAAATTGAGAAAAAGTCTGAGAAAAGTCAGGGAATTCTTTATTATAGCTGTCGATAAGTGTCGACTCCTGTGAAGAAATTACCTAAGATATGAAAAAAAATTCTCCCTCACTAAGCTCGCTTGAGACAATGCTAAATTATTATAACTTATGGTTATTTGTCAGTCCTAACATTGTTGCCTTACTAATCATTTGTCCCATAAGTAAATACAGCTTATTTTCTCTATTATGATTGCCATATTTTGCGGAAACGAAAAGATGCTCTGGTGTCCAATTGATTTAAAAAGTCAGGGAAAACTTCTCTTTGGTCAGGTAAAAGTCAGGGAATTTTGTGTCAGAATATTTGTGGGAACCCTGTCTGGGTTATGCATGTTAAGTCCTTTCATGCTGGTGACTTCCATATGTGGAGAAGTTGCTTACATAAGTTGATATGCAAATATCAGAAGAAAACATTACACAGTCAATTGTGTACTCATCGCTTGTGCAAGTTTTCATTTATTAGAGTTGTTCTTAAAACTTTTTGATCACCCCATGTGCTCATGTTGTGAAGGTTTGTTTATTATGTTTTTGTTCAGTAACAAGAAGCAGGAGAGTGAGAGTGAATGGGAAGTAGCGGAGAGAAAGAAGATGAGATGTATATTTCTGACAGGACGTAAAGGTGTAACCGAGTATGAAGCTGCAGTAGCTATCATCAATGAAGCCAAGTCTATCATTCAGGAAGAGTTAGGAGGTATAGGAGTCCAGTGGGACAGTGCTGGTAAAGTACAGGAACCATCCCTGAAGTCACCAGTACTCCTCAGTCCTTTAGCAGGTAATCTTAATGGTTTTTTGGACTAAATATTTTTTGGTACCCTTGTGCATTTTTTTGTGACAAACAATTTGGTAAATGGTTTATGTTAAATTTATTTATGATTTATTTCTGTCATACATTCTATAAAGACTGTCTATTAAAGACACCACTATTATAGCGACAGATATGACAAACAACACATACATCACATACATCACATGCATTATAATATTTGTCAGTGCTTTCAGAATTAAATTTGTTGACATTTGGATATGTTGACATATTTTATACACTCACGCAAATGTAGACTTAAGTTTTGACTGTACATTTTATTATGTTCTATTTTCAGCCAACCCAAAGAGTAAAAGGCGTAGACTGTCCTCCAGTAAGAAAAAAACACCAGATAATTTAAATGCATCTGCAAGTGCTACATCAAGGTCACCTGTTTCTGCTGTTGTTTCCCCTCCTCCTGCAGAACTGATTACAAAATCTGCATCAAATGACGTGAATGTAGCACCTACTGAGCCTAAATGCTTGAAATACAGTCATCAAGTTAATATAACGCAGACTGTTTCCTCAAAATTGCAGATGGGAGCTTCAATATCACAGACTAAAGCCTTGATGTCTCAGACTGGAACCTCTTTGTCACCGACTGGAACCTCAATACCACAGACTGGAACCTCTAAGGATTTAAAAATGGATAAACCAGCGTCAATCAACATGAAAGCAAGTTCAAATGAAAATTCTAGTGTTATAAAATCTTCCGATTTTGGGCAACCTAATTCTGATGCTGTAAAGGTTCCTTACCAACAAATTACAGTAAATACAACCTCAGCTTGTCAATCTGTTTTTTCTAAAAGCACTACAATTCCTCAAAAGGCTACACGATCTAAGCAAACTTATGTGCCTGTAAATTGTGATGAGATGGAATCAGCCAAGAATAAAATGGGTGCAGGACCAAATGATGTGAGTAAAGATAAGAAAGTTTTAGACAGAGAAGATCGACATAAGAAAGTTGGAGATGATTATCTTATAATTGAAGGTCATGTGAAAACTGTGAAGTCAGCCAAAAGTGTTAAGACAGGTATAGTAAATAGCACTCATTCTAAACAAACTGATATAGCTAGTGAACCTGAGGGTCACAAGAAATCTGAATTAACTGATTACAAAGAAGGTCTGCCGCATGCCACTAGCGTAATAACATCTATGAAAGAAGACTTTGGTATTCCTAATGTTAATGAAAATACTGAACATACAAGTGATAATGTTAGTGGGAATGGGAAGAAAGACTTTCAGAAAAAGGTCCAGTTTAGCTCTGAACCCGATATAGAAATCAACACACCAAATATTGAGAAGCAGAAAATGAATAAGTCGTTAAATAAGAATTTGTCTAGTAAACATTCCTCTCACTTTGGTGTAGTGTCAAGTAAAAGATCTGCTAACTTGGATATAGAAAGTGCTAAAAGTGGTATGAATGTATTTCCTAGACAAACTGATAATGTCAATGCTATTGTTGTTACTAGTATTGAATCCGACAATGAAGAAGTAGGTGATGGTGGTCATCAAAGTTCTGAGGTTGAAAATGAAAAAGAAACAGTTTTCAAAAAACCCACTATGGATAAAGATTTGCACATCAATCATGCGAGCATAAAGTGTACAGCTGATACTGACGAATTCGGGGAGAGTTTCTTTATAGACACACAAGGCTTGCAAACTTTGGAAAATATGTGTGGAAGTGATCTTACTGGGAATAATGAAAATGTAACTAAAGAGTCTGATCATGTAAGAACGAAACGGTGTATTTCTTCACAAGCACAATTACCTGGTGAAGAATGCTCAAATGATAATAATGATAATGTGATGTTAAGTGAATCTCAGGTGAATTCAATGTTTCTACAGGATACTTTTGAAGATTTGAGTAAAGGATCATTGGAAAATAAAGAGGAACTTGTTGGTAATATAACTAATGTAACTGATACTTCTAATAGTTTCCTTGACATGAATATAATCAATGATTCTAATGAAGATATGTTCAGTAACTCAGCAGATTTGATCGCTGCTAGTAATTATGAGCATGTGGGTATAGGTGGTTCTATTGTTGAAGATACCCAGGATCATAATAATTCATATGATGATTTACATATTCCCTATCAAAGTGGACAGGAAAAATGTTTCGAAAATGCTGATGCTGTTAGTTGCCATGGTAATGATCATGTTGAAAATGCTATAAATCACCTAGGTGATTTCAGCGAAAAGTCAGATAAATTGAAAGAGAAAAATCATGGATTTGAACATAATGTGAAAGTTCTAGGAAAATTTTCTACGCCAAAGCTTGAGAGTGTAACTGTAAAGAAAAGTCACGTTGAATTACATAAAGAGTTAGCGGATGCTTTAGAAATGGGAATGTCTTTCTCATCGTCATTTGATGTTCCGACACAAAATGTTGTGGTGAAAGGACAAGGAGGAATGAGTGAGGAGGTTGTTACCTTGGGAGACAATTTTGGTGATTCATTAAGTGTATCTATGATGGATAAAGTATTTGAACAATCAATGAGAGGGACTAAGTTTTCAGATACAGACAAAGGCAAAGATAGTGTGACTGCTGGGAATAGTAAGTATGATAAGCATGGTAGTATAGACAGAAATATTGTTGAGGGTGAAAGTGATTTAAAAAAGCAAAACTGTGATAAAAATGTAAATTCTTGTTCCCAATATAAAATTTATGATAAAAACATGAAGTCTGTAAATACTGAGAAAATGAATTCAGATAAATCTCCAATCATCTGTGATAATGTTAAATTTGTAACCCCAACAAGAGCATCAGTTAGTAGAAGCATGGTAGCTAAGAGGGTTAATGCACAGGCAAGTAAAGAAGGTACTGTGTCAACAACAGCAGGTTTACAAAATAAAATAAGGGAAACTATAAATGAAGTGCAAGTTTGTACTACAAGCCCTGATCTGAATACTAGCAATGGCAGTGATTGTGTACCACCTACCCCTCCTGATGACAGCTCTGTGCTGTCTGCTGTGTCTGTACGTGGGTCTGGTACACCTGTTAGAAGATCACTCCCTGGTGCCTCATACATGGCATCATTTAGTCCAAGACTGCAGCGATCTATTGATAAACCAAGCAGCAAAAAAGTCGAGAAGCCATTGTCTAGTGCTAAGAAGATTCAGTTTGATGCTAATAGTGCAGAATGTGATAAAAACCATGACAACGCAGATGATATTGGAATGCCTAGTGATGTGAAGACCAGAAATGATACCAGAAATAAATGTAGTGCTGCTTCAGAAAAGTTGAATAAAGGAAGTAGTAGTAACAATGAGATTGCTAGTAATAACGATAAACTAAAGAATAAGAAGCTTGTCACAAGGGATAAATGTAGTCCTGTTTCAGACAGAATGACAAATGGAGTCAGTAGTAACTATGCTATTGATTCATGTAGTAATAAAGATGAACTAACAAACAATAAGCTTAACACAAGAACCAAGAGCGGTGCTATGTCAGTAGGAAAGGAAATAGAAGTTAGTGGTAATAATGGTAGTACTGCTAGTGATAATGATATAATAAGGAAACTGGTGCTTGGTGGGGGAAATAATAATAAAGAAAGTGCTGAAGCTAAAGTTGCCAATGGTCATACAAACAAAGGAAGTGTTGTGGTTAAAGATGCTGATGACGATGATAAAATTAGGAAACAGGTGCTTGATGGAGTTTATCAAGAAAGTGATGATGTTGAACCTGATGAAGATAATGAGAAAGCTGACATCCTTTCTCCATCATTTATCGATCCGGAAGATTCTGGATTACCACTTACACAATCATCGTTCTCTATCATAGATATATGTGGAGATAGACGGTTATTTAAGACCTTCATACTGGAATGGAGGACCAAGCCAAGATATGCTTTATCTTTAGCATGTGAGAAAATATCACCAGCCAGTCAGGGACCAGGCATTGGAGCCAATTTCAAATCAGGTAAACATAGCTAGATCATTATGTAATTATGCTTGTCTTTTGGAGATTCAGGCCGGAATAAATAAATTCCTAGATTAATTAATTAAATTAAATATAAGGATGGAAATCAGTCAAAAGTATATATTACAAACAATGTTTTGGAAAATAAAATTCTTTACATTAAATTTTGAGTGACTAAGTTATTGGACAGATGAGGTGCAGAGGACCCGATCTCGTGCATTATATGTTTACATTCAGGACAAACACCAAGTAAAGTTGGTAGTATGGATGGATTTGGTATACCAGTAGATAGCCTAGGTGTGAAGATTGTGGGTGTAGCTGTTAGCTGGGAGAATAGAGATGCTTACTATATCTCATTTACTCATGAACAACCCCTGGGTAAGGATAGAATTGTCACTTTAAATATGTTGGTGTTATCAGGGGTTCCATATTATTGATAAAGAGTAAAACAATATTTATATAAAATTTATGTTATCTGAGATAACATGAATTATTTTATAAAAATTGAAATACTCTTTATCAATGATACGTTGCCTGTGTCCATTTGGGGTGGAAAATTCAAGGGTAGTTTTGATGATATTTTTTTGGCATTGACTGTGCTATAGCTAAACAAAGATCTAACAGATCTTTGAGATAATTTGTAGAATAGGCCTACCTATTACATAATGATAAAGAAAAATTACTCTTCAGTTTGACTCTTTGAGTGTATAATTGTGATCTGTTTGAGATTTAAGGGGTTAAAGGGCCAGTTTGATGTCAAATCATGATACCCTTGAAATACTTAAGGCTGACAGTTTGTGTTTCTGAATTTTGAAATGGCTGCCAAGTTCTGTAACATCAGAAATGTTCTTAAGAAATAAAATTTTGTTGATTTTGATAATGAATTTGACTTGAAGTCTAATCTTCAGTACAATGTTGATACAAAATTATTCAAAGGTAATATAAATCTACGAAAAAGACATTCCAAGTGTGTTCCATTCAGGATTTATTATCTTAACATTATTTAGATAATTTGCAGTGGTTTTAAAGTACACTGTATTTCATATTCTGATTGTCTGCTGAAATTCAGGTTACTGTTTTATCTAAGCATTTACAGATATCTTAAACTTACATTCAATTTTATGAACTACAAAGTGTGGTGAACATATATGCAATACTAATACTGATTTAGTCAATAAAACCTTACAAATCACATATATGTGTTCCAAATTTGCTGTTGTTAAAATTATTATAAAGAATTTAAATTTGGACGTCAGTTTAGTGTTTTTGTAAGTGCTTTGATAAAACAGTACCCAGCATTTTCAGAAGTACTTGGAGGTTAATCTTGTGGTCTAGAAAAAGATTATACATGCTGAATCTTTGGAAAGTGGAATTTTAATCAAGTTGGTGATACTATTTTACACATTTATATTTGAACCAATCAGGTGATCCGGATGACAGTTTAGCTCCGCCCCCTTCAGACACAAACATCAGTATCGCAATTAGAATCAAGGCTGTCAAATCAGTTCTACAACAGAAAGCATGTAAAGACGAGACCGTTGTCATGACGATGTTTGATGTCAAAGCACATTACAGGTATTTGATTATAATAATAAATTCACTAATAAGTATGTATTTCATTGCCCCATTTACACTACTTTGTGTACTGGTACAGTATGGAGATTTGATCTGATCCTCAACCTCCTATTAGCATAATTTAACAGCTGATATCTTGCTTATAATTATAGCTAAATGCTCAAGGTGTAATACAAACATAAATCTATATTGCTCGATTTGCTTGCGGAAATTTATATATTCAACGCAAGAACATTGTAATATATTGTGATTTCATGCATAAAGGTCAGGATCTAGTCAATAGCTTCGTACTATAGCTCATATTTCTGCAGTACTTAATTATGAACTTTTATGCACCATCTAAATATTCATACTGGTGACAGTCTGTCACAGAATGATAGATACCTTTGGTTTGAGAGTTAGTCTCTTTAAATGTTAATATCATGCAAAACATAAACAAAATGGAGGTGTGCAAACACCTACTCCTGCCTCTTACATAATGCTTTCGTACTTGCATACTGAAATTGTTTGAAGACTGAGTCACTTGGTCAAATAATAAGAAAACCTTGTGCTAGCAATTTAGGCTGCACTTTAGCTAACCAATCGCAATGATGACCTTTTGTGATCACTTTTGTCCATCGTTGTCCACAATAAATAGAGGATATTTGTTTGTTTTGATTGAATTTGGTTTATATCTCATCGTGTAGTGATAAAATTTAATATTTTCAAGAGCGCGTAGCGCGAGTGAAAATATTAAAATTTTATCACTACAAGATGAGATATTAACCATATTCAATCAAAACAAACAAATATTCTATTTATTTAATGCTTTTATGGTGTCAAAACTGGTACTATTTATGCCAAATTACCACTGTGGTTAGGCTACGTATCAATATGTTATTCCATTCATATTTTTCACTTCAAAATCCGCCATCTTGGATTATGGTGAATAGGTGAAAACGACTTTTTTGAGAATTTGCATTTAATCATACACCAACTTGTAGGAAATGGTCTAACTAAGAATAAAAACCCCCACATGACATGTTTCCGTTCAGTAATAAAAAAGTTACATACATTTTAGTGTTGAGATTTTGGTAAATTAAAGTAGTCCCTGTGAGGGGGCGGAGCTTATATCAGACACATTGTAGGTGATAACCAGTGACTGATATAGGTTTTATTTCACTGATAGAACTCCATATCTCATCAGTTAGCATTAAATAATTGCTTATATTTAAACTAGAGGTCACAAGTTTGGCCTAGTTTTCATGAATCTTAGTCCCAATGATCATCTCCAATAAACCTAAGTCACATTTGATATTGGTCACTAGAACAAATCATACAAAAACCTTATGTATGTAAAAGAGGCTGCATTTTTAGCTTACCTGTCACATAGTGACAGGGTGAGCTTTTGTGATCACTCTTCGTCTTCCATCCGTCCGTCCACAATTGCTTGTGAACACACTAGACGCAACAATTATGGCCCAATCGTCATGAAACTTGGTCAGAATGTTTGTCTCTATGAAATCTAGGTCAAGTTGGAAAGTGGGTATGGGTCAAAAACTGGGTCACTAAGTCGAATCTTAGAAAAAGCTTGTGATCCATTAGAGGACACAATTATGACCCAATCTTCATGAAACATGGTCAAAATCTTTGTCTTTATGCAATCTAGGTCAAGTTTGAAACTGGGTCATATGGGGTCAAAAACTAGGTCACTAGGTCAAATATTGCAAAATTCTAGAAAAAGCTTGCAATAGTGGCTGAATTTTCACGAATCTTATTCATAGAATATAAATGATTACATGTACTTAGGTCACCATAAGGGCTTTAATGTTTTACTATGACAGGTGAGCGACCCTAAAAAACTTGTTAGGGTCAAACCATAACATTCACTGAATCGACATAACTGGATAAAACCTGTTTTCCGGATTAATTGAATTCATTGAGCGACAATGTGCGAGATATTCCCAATATATGTGAGGGCGGCCGCTACATATAACGAATAGAGCAACCAGGTACAATAATCTCTATTATTTTTACCAAAAGGTTAGAATATGTGAAAAGTCTTACTTGAACACAATCATGACAATGGCAACACTATTTAACTTAAAAAATCTGTATATTTTCTCGCCATAATGCCGAACTTCGGAAACAGCAGTAAGGAATAAAATGCAATACTAATATAGAATTTTGTAGGATATTTTATGGTAAATCTTAAATGACAAACATACAAAAAACACAATGAGATATAACTTTTAATTAGAATTTATAATATTAATCAGATCATTCCGGTGAAGTACGGAAAACTATTAAGGTTATTCCAAACTCTTAAATTTTTCTGTACAAGAGGTATCAAACACCTAATTTTTATGAAGAACACACTCATAATAGTGATTGTGCAAACCCATAACAGTTTGACTCGGCTAGTTTTCAAGATATTTTTAGATTTTGGGGAACCCCCTAAAACTCATATTTGCATGTCACCGAAAAAGTTTGACATTTAATTACATGAAATTTGGCATGCATGAAATTTCGTATATACAGAATCACACGATAACGTTTGTTTTAGACTATGCATGTTATATGTATTTTTAAATGATATTTTAAAATATGTGATTTTTCATTTTTAAGGTATACGAAAAACTGTTTTCGCACATGCAAACCAGTATAGAAGTTTTATCCCAAATTTCATGGCAGTTGCTCGGCTAGATTTTTGTGTCGCCTGAAAAGGCGACATATAGGTGTTACTTTGGCGGCGGCGGTCGCGGCGGCGGCGGCGGCGTCACAAATTGCTTGTCCGGAGCATAACTTTGTTCAAATGACTCAAGAATTGGTATGCATGTTTCTTGCAATAAGCCGGAGTGCAGTGCGCAAGAACCATAACTCTACCTGTCATACTTTTTGAATTATTTCCCTTTGATTGATTTTATTAGAGCATTTCTTGTCCGGAGCATAACTTTGTCACCTTACGTTCAAATGACTCTAGATTTGGTATGCATGTTTCTTGCAATTAGCCGAAGTGCAGTGCGCAAGAACCATAACTCTACCTGTCATAGTTTTTGAATTATTTTCCTTTGATTGATTTTATTAGAGCATTTCTTGTCCGGAGCATAACTTTGTCACCTTACGTTCAAATGACTCTAGATTTGGTATGCATGTTTCTTGCAATAAGCCGGAGTGCAGTGCGCAAGAACCATAACTCTACCTGTCATAGTTTTTGAATTATTTCCCTTTGATTGATTTTATTAGAGCATTTCTTGTCCGGAGCATAACTTTGTCACCTTACGTTCAAATGACTCAAGAATTGATAGGCATGTTTCTTGCAATAAGCCGGAGTGCAGTGCGCAAGAACCATAACTCTACCTGTCATAGTTTTTGAATTATTTCCCTTTGATTGATTTTATTAGAGCATTTCTTGTCCGGAGCATAACTTGGTCACCTTAAGTTCAAATGACTCAAGATTTTGTATGTATGTTTCTTGCAATAAGCAGAAATGCAGTGCGCAAGAACAATAACTGTGCCTTGCATCGTTTTTTAATTATTTCCCTTAGATTGATTTAATTTGAGCATTTCTTGTCCGGAGGATAACTTTGTCACTATGAGGTTGAATGACTTGAAACTTGGTATGCATGTTTCTTACCAAAAGTCCAAGTGCAGTACACAAGAACTGTAAATCTACCTTGTGCCATTTTTCATTTTTTTCCCTTTGATTGATTTTATAAGCTTTTCTTGTCCGTGGCATAACTTTGTCACCATAACTATTAATGACTCAAAAATAGGAATGCATGTTTCTTTGCTGTGACATGAAGTGCAGTGCGCAAGAATCATAACTCCCTTCAGATTGATTTTATCAGGACATTTTTTTGTCCAGAGCATCGCTTTGTCGTTTTTAGTTCAGATGACTAGAGAGCTCTTGTGAGTCTGATATGTAGCCCAATACTGGATAGTTTTCCATGACAAATTTGCATTTCGTCAGGCGACACTTGCGACTCGCGGAGCTTTTATTGTAATTGACACTTTAGTGATTTAGGAAATGTCAAAAGCCAGGAGAGTTTACAAAATGCATCAACGTTTTGAATACGTTGTATCCTGTTTTCACGATAATTTGTTTTTGAAAAATGTGTATAATTATGTAAAGATGAGCCCATGCTTTTTTGCATTAGCTAGTCTATATAAGAACCTTCCTCTAAAGTTGTCGGGATGCTTGCTAAACAAATATTAAAACTTGGATAAAATTTTGTGTGGGCGCATAATATTACGTATCACATACGTTGTAGCTAATATTTGCAAGTGTTGGTGTTTCAACGTTGGGAATAAATGGCACATAAAATTTCAACTATAGCTTTATTCTGCAAGCTTATTATAGTATAATATAGTAATAACTATACAGTAAATTCGCGATTTTAAGACATGGGAACATGCTGACACATCAATTTTAAGTTTTTCACACTATTTCATCATGATAGTCAGACGCTTTCAATACGTCTTATTTACACCGATTTCTAAACTTCCGCTCAAATGAAGAGTTTGGAATCACCTTAAGTAATCATACCCCCAGATACATAGTATATGGGTGCTATATTGGAGTCATGCTTGAGGTTGGTCGGTTGGTCCGTGCAAATTTTGTCCGCCCTATTTCTCTATTACCAATGGTCAGATTTCAACGAAACTTTGCATGAATGATCAGTACCTAGTCTAGTTTTGCATATAATCAACACACATAATTGTTGGAAGGATTAATTTTAAGGGTGTAATGGCCCTTTGTTTCTTTACACTTATAAATTTTGTCTACACTTTTCCTTTGTTACTATTGGTTGGATTTCAATGAGTGTTTGCATGAATGATCAGTACTAAGTCTAGTTGTATGTCCGAGCACATTTAAGTGACTGTGCAAATTTTTATTGACTGAAAAGGACTCGCTCTGCTCTTTTTAATCATTAAAAATTGATTTAATAATTATGTTCCAACTATGTTTGTTACTTTATGTACGCTGTACATACATAAATACATACATTAATTAATATATAAAAATCTTCGTTAGTTGATATTAGTGAACATAAAATCAAAATCCAAAATGTCTAATGTCTAATGACTTTACATACTTGAACATAAAAATCAGTTACATGTTATTGTTTCTCCTCACAAAAATATAATCATCGGACAGGGAAGGCAGCACTCAACTCACAAAGTTTCATTCTTACAATTCTGAACATGGCATAAATTAAAGCATCAATGCATCAATCTGGTTTATTCTGGTTCAGTCCTTGTTTACCAGGCACTATGTATTCAT
Organism: Spisula solida; assembly: GCA_947247005.1. NCBI lineage: Eukaryota > Metazoa > Mollusca > Bivalvia > Venerida > Mactridae > Spisula > Spisula solida. The sequence continues at coordinate 18,598,617 of OX365946.1, forward strand.
GGTGTGTTATTTCACTTCTGTAGTTTAAACAGTTGTATACACAGTAAGAATACGGCAGCATTGTTTCTCCTACAATATTTGAGTGACTCTATGTAACATTGAAAGGCTTCTGTTTGCATGTCTTCTTGCTCCAGGCATTGTCCTAGTAAATTGAGAGCCGTCTCTTTGTGTTGAATGTTAGGTTCCAATTTAACACTAACTGAAAGGTTGTGTAGAGCTTGTATCTGTTCTTTCCTTCTCTGTAGATGTCCATAGGTCTTGTATTGTAGATAGAAAAGATGAGGAATAGAATCCACAGTTATCAAATCCATCCAGGTATCATCAAATGTTCTTATTTGTCTGTCCTCTTCAATGTAGGATCTCAACATTTCATATCTGAGTTCATGTGGTACACAATTATTTTCACATTGTAGAAATCTGGTACATAATGCTATATTTGACTTTATTGCTTTTTCATCATTTTCAAAGTTGTATATAAGTCCTTTTTTCATGCCTGATAAAGTCCTCATATAATGGCAGCCACATTGTGTGTAAACTTCTGATAGGTTGTATTTTATTTGAATGATTGTTAATTCACGCTCTGCTCTCTCCATGTCTCCTGTACAGTATAATACAGAGACAAGTTTCAGTCTACCTGACAATGCGTCAGATTCTTTCCCTGCTTCCAGATAGGTGAAAGCTTGATCTGAAATAGATGTCTGACGGTCTATATGTACGCATGCTAACACTGAACCTAAAGCAGAACTCACCATGGGTGTAAGAAGGTCACAGGCAGTATTTTGTAATAAGTCACCTTTATTTCTGCATTGTGCCAGAGTTAAACATGTTTGAGACAAGGACAGGAGTGCCATTTCTATACTTGCATGTTTAATGTTGTATAGAACCTGCTTAAAGTAACCACTCTGTGATTCGGCAACAGTATACACTAAACAAGCAGACGTCACTAGTGACATGTCTGTTGCAGACCGAATGTTTGAAGAGTGTGGAACCATGTTTAACTTCATCTTCAGTCTTCTACCTAGATCATCAGTCTGTATCTCAAACAATAAAAATTCATTATTTTCAATAAGACTGTTAATAATATCCAGTAATATACCCCTCTGTGTGTCTGACATATGTCCAGCCAGTAAGTTATTTTCTGGGATTATAAAATGTGGACAGTTTCTTTGTGCAATACATTCCTTCAACATGAACAGGCACAAGTGTAAATAGGATAGTAAAGTTCCTGCATGCCAGTTATGTGATGAGTTAGCTATACAGTACAATAACACATTCTTACACATGAAACTTGTAAGAACATCCGGAACATATGGATTGATGTGAGTTTTCAGGATCATTTTCATCAAGATGTAACACATTAACTGTGGAATGTTCAAACTGAACATGAGGTATCTCTCTTGTAGACTGGTCGATATTCTCCACTCTAGTTCACTTTCTAGTATATCAGGCGAGTGTACCTTACTGGCGACTGGTACCACAAAACAACCAGCATTTCTGCATTGTTTCAGTACATTTTCTGTTGGCCATTTGCTCCCTTTATGTTTCTGTAACAATGAAGTAACTTGGTGTGGTGATGAATTACTATAGAAACTAGAAACTATATCAACAGGAGCCCTTCCTGGCATCCCTGGGTGTGTTAATGCTGGACCATGTTTTTGAAACAGATCTTTGTTTTGCACATTCATCATAATACCAGTATGATTCCATAGTAATCCGCCTTCACTTCCTGTGACATAATGCACATTTTCATCTAATGGTCTGATTGCATGTAGATAACAGTAACCTGGTGATATGTTCTCATTCTGTATCATCATACAATTGCTAAATTCAGGTTTCCACTCACTCATAGTTTGTATAACATTCATCGAATTGAAAGAAATCAATACATCAACATCTGAATCTAGTTCTACTGTTGTTGAACCTTCTGTCTGGCTGCCAAAGTTATATATTTTTAAACGTCCCAAACAGTGGGGTTCAAAGTTTTTGATAGTCTCAAGCAAAAGGTGTGCTCTTCTTCTTTTCATCACAAGTCTTTCATTCACCCCGATGTCATTCATCACTTTAGACAGTGCCTCTGATACCCTGTACATATCAGGTGGTCTAGACATCCTGTAATTATACATATAATACATTCAGACAGTGCCTCTGATACCCTGTACATGTCAGGTGGTCTAGACATCCTGTAATTATACATATAATACATTCAGACAGTGTCTCTGATACCCTGTACATATCAGGTGGTCTAGACATCCTGTAATTATACATATAATACATTCAGACAGTGTCTCTGATACCCTGTACATATCAGGTGGTCTAGACATCCTGTAATTATACATAATACATTCAAACAGTGCCTCTGATATCCTGTACATATCAGGTGGTCTAGACATCCTGTAATTATACATATAATACATGTGCAGTACAACCTCGGTATAGCAACATATTTTGGGCGCTGCATATATTGGTTGCTGTTTAGAGATTGCTGCTCTACAGAGGGGTCAAAATCTAGGTATGTAGGTCACATCAAAGAAAATTCTTGTTAAAAATCTAAGGGTCACATTCTTTACCTAATCGTAATGAAGCCTATCCGTAATATGTATCTCTAAAAAAACTAGGTCAAGTTCACAACTGGGTCAAATTGGGTCAAAAACTAGGTCTCCTGGTCACATCGAAACAAAACCTTGTTAACACACTACAGGTCACATGTTTTGCCTAATCTTTATGAAACCTGACCACAACTTGGGTCTCTGTAAATCTACGTAAAGTTCTCAACTGGTTAATCTGAGGTCAGAAAGTAGGTCATTAAGTGGTGAGGATAAATCAAAGAAAAACTGAGGTCACTGCAACTAGGTTATCTTGGTCAAATATCAAGGTCATATCCTGATTCTGCCTAAACTGCAAGTCATCAGGTGAGCGCTATAGGGTCAATGGCCCTCTCGTTCTTTGATGTGACTAAAATTTTCTTTGATGTGGCCAAATAAAAACCGTCTCTTTCAAGTTTATGAAATTCTCAAATATTTTCAAAGTCTGTCAATGCTTTGCTTCCAAACTCAGCATACTTGTTCAGCATCATAAAAACCTTACATTGTCAAGCCATGTAACACTATCCAATATTTCAACAGAATTAATACGGACACTGGTCGACTTACCGGTAAGGTAGTTATTATGGATAAGGCTTCCGGCCTGGGCATTAGCCTTTATTGAACACAATCTTGCATTTAATAAAGATAATGAATAAGTTGTATAGTATACTACAGGCAAAGTAACATATTTAAGTTCTGCTGCTTTTTATCTCACTTGTCACAAAGTGAGCTTTTGTGATCACTCTTCGTCCGTTTTCCGTCCGTCATCCATCAACAATTTGCTTGTGTAGACACTAGAGGTCACAATTTTGGCCTAATCATTATGAAACTTGGTCACAATGATCATCTCAATAAAATCTAGGTCAAGTTTGATATTGGGTCATCCGAGGTAAAAACCTATGTCACAAGGTGATATCATAGAATAACCTTGTGCAGACACTAGAGGTCACAATTTTGATCTAATCTTTATGAAACTTGGTCACAATGATTATCTCAACAAAATCTGAGTCTAGTTTGATATTGGGTCATCCGGGGGTAAAAAACTAGGTCACAAGGACAAATCATACAAAACCTTGTGTAGTCAGTATAGTTCACAATTTTGACCTAATCTTTATGAAACTCTGTCATAATGATCACCTGAACAAAATCTAGGTTGTTTGATATTGGGTCATCCTGGGTCAAAAACTAGGTCACTGGGTCAAATCATAGTAAAACCCAATCGTGAAAGCTCGGCCATTTCCGTTTATCTCCGGTAAATAACCTTGTGTCTAAGTGTAGTTATACACCAATATGATTCGCCTGCGTTATAAGTCCCAGCTACGTTTGCTTAAAGTAACAAATTATGTATCCGTCAATAAGATGGTTATTTTATCTTTCACTAACAGTTTTCTTATATTTAAGAGCATACAAAGAAATATCATAAAAGAAATACTTTGTATCTTTAAATATTATGCATCATTTATATTTCCCCCGCACGTGTTGAAAACATCAACAAACATGACCCATATTTGAATTTCGGGAAAGGGGATTTGTTTACAAAATATACTACTTGACTTTCGGTTCATATCAAGTTAAAATATTGCCTGAACACATGTGATTAATTGTTGCGTGGAATTTTATAGTGTGTATTTACTGGTATAATATATTTATACATTGTAGTGATCTATATATGTGTGTGAACATGTATTTGCATTATGTGTATTGATGACTGGGGGCTGCCATTTTCTAATCATGTGACTGGAAATAGTTCAATATGACGCCCTGCTATGTCAGAGGTCTATTGCAATGCATAAAGGCCGAGGTGATCAGAATGAGTAAAACCTTGTGTAGTTACTAGAGGTCATAATTTTGACCTTATCTTCATGAAACTCGGTTGCAATGATCATCTCAACAATATCTAGGTCAAGTTCGATAATGGGTCATCTGGGGTATAATCTTCATGAAACTTGGTCTCAAGGATCATCTCAATAGAACCTATGTCAAGTTCAATATTGGGTCATCTGGGGTAAAAAACTGGGTCACAAGGTTAAATCATAGGAAAATCTTGTAATAGAGGCTAAATTTACAAAGGTCACCATAGGGGCTTGCATGCACTACTACGACAGGTGAGCGACCTAGGGCGCTTTGGGCCCTCTTGTTTCACAATTACATTTTTTGTGAAAAAAAAATGCCAACTCAGTAAGGATAGGGAAACCTTACCCTATATGTCTGAATTTCAAACAGGGACTCCCGCTCTGTCCAGCTGATCACATTGTCAAGTGATGGAATATCAGAATATCATGACCAAGTCAACTTAAATAAAGCAAGTTTATCCGTCATCATGTTATGGAGTCAATTAATTGCTGCAAGTGATAGAATAAATTGTTTGTTCACATAAATTATGTGAACTTCCGTGTGAGAACAAATGAAGGGACAATGTTCTCCAACGGCATTCATTATTTCTGACATTGCTTGACCCAGTAACTATAGAATCTGTCACTCGTTGTCTTTGAGATCAACATCTCTTAATCTCGTCACGAAAACAAATTATTAAGCTATTATTATGTTTTCTAGACTGGTTTAAAAAATATTGATTTCCAAAGACAACTCAATGTCATGGTAGATCCTATATGTATTCATATGCAATAATTTCATGAAGCAGAAAGTAAATCAAGTATGAAGTATTGTTCTATGAGCAAGCACTATGTGTCATAGACTGTAGGTGACATTCTCACTCAAATTTAAACCCCTTTATTTGGTCCAAGCTTAGTAAATCTTATAATTACCCTAGAAATTCTTCCACTATTGATCTAATATATCAAAATATTCTGAATTGTTGAGTACATGTCTACATAATACTATACATTATGGTTAAGACAAAAATTAAATATACTTTTAAAAAAATGCTTTACCTGTTGATGCAATTAAATGTCCATATAACATCAAAATGAAAGCGTTCCTTTACTTAAATATTGACTTTGTACTAAATTTGTAAACTTACTGCAGTCTTACGAAACTCAGCTAGCTACAGCTTTATGTTAAATTTGTCATGTAAATACATGCATATGTTTGATAATATGTGAAGTTTAAGATCAATAATAATACTTTAACCATTAACCTTAGAGTGTATATAGTAAACCCCCCCACCCCCGTTTAGCTACCTGAGTTGAAAATTTACCTATACTTGAAATTTAGGTCAAGAAACCAATATCACTGTCTGTCATACATTATTACCTACCACTATTAACTTGTCACCCATGAATATCCATGCTTATCCGTTGTCCAATCAGAGTTGTTATTTTAACTCATCAAAAGACTTACTGTACAAAAACGAAAACACACGAAGATTAATTAGCGACAGGTCAATAGTGTTGACTAATAACTTAATAACCTCAATAACGAAAAAAACATTGTGCACATATTCAACAAGTCATGCAGTAGATTTCATACTTCAGATTTGTAAACGTTTCTATTGTCCACGTTGGGGTTTTCTTTAGTTATGTAAACATAATGGAATATTCAATGTGCGACTGTAAATGAAAACTTGTGATGTCATTTTACTAATAATTTTACCATAATCATGTATGGAGTATTGTTCTATGAGCAAGCACTGTGTGTCATAGACTGAAGGTTACATTCTCACTCAGATTTAAACCCCTTTATTTGGTCCAAGCTCAGTTCTTCGTTAGAAATTAGTCCACTATTGATCTAACATATAAAAATATTCTGAATTGTTGAGTACATGTCTACATAATACTATACATTATGGTTAAGACAAAAATTAAATATACTTTAAAAAAAATTCTTTACCTGTTCATGCAATTAAATGTCCATATAACATCAAAATAAAAGCGTTACTTTACTTAAATATTGCCTTTGTACTGAATTTGTAAACACACTGCAGTCTTACATTAGATTAAGCTTAATCTAAAATTTGTCATGTAAATACATGCATATGTTTGACAATATTGTGAAGTTTAAGATCCTAGTTCAACACGTTCAATCATGCAGTAAATTTCTATTGTCTGTGTTTGGGTTTCCGTAGTTATTAATAATGTACACATAATGGAATACTCAATGTGCGATTGTAAATGAAAACTTATGAAGTCAATTTACGTTAAATATAACAGCCACTCATAAATTCATTTAAAGATGGATATATCAGATAAGGACCTTCAGGGGTGTAGAAATGTTTTCATGTAGCCAGTTAATCTTCATAAGTAGGCAGTTTGTTTTAAATTACACTTAAAATAACATCCGTTGGGGTTTGAGTGTGACAGTTGTAAGTGCTAGGTCATTATTGTTTTACAGCCAGATAGGCGTATGACCTCTGACATGATTGGAAGGTACAGTCTTGTGATGCAAGGAATTGGGGTGCGATATCCAAAAGCTCTTTTTGAGTACACTCCTTTGTCATTAATCTGCTTGGTTTAAATCACTAGTACTCGCTACAATTATACATCTGAGTTACCTGCCAGGGGTGGTATTCAATATTACTTGACTTAAGGATAAGGACAACCAATCAGATCACACAGGTGATATGATTTGCTGTCCTTATCTCCAATTAAATAAGATCAATAATGAATATCACCCTAGGTCATTTCAAGTTTGGTGTATACACTGAAGAGTGTTTAAGAAATGGCTTATGTTCCCGTCTGAGATTTGAACAATGGACCTTTTGATCTGTTAGTGATACCCCACTCAGCCACTGTACCATCCATGGCTCAAAGAAAAGGAGCATGGTACTCACATGTTCAGTGATATAGGGACATTAAGGCCTTCATGTTAGCTCGCCTTTACACACAGGTTTCAATGTATTAAGGCAGGGTTATTTTTAAAGCCTTTTGTCTTTCAGGGGTTTTGTAGAGGGGTTTGGTTTTGCACCTATGGGTGTCTTTGAGGACCCTAAGATAGCATGCTGGATGTTAGACCCAGGGTCCAAGGAGAAGAACTTACACAGACAGGTTACAAACCTCCTACCTACAGAGGTTCATATGTTACACGGTGAGATTTCAGGTTACATACCTCCTATCTTCAGAAGTTCATATGTTACACTGTGAGATTTTAGGTTACAAACCTCCTACCTACAGAGGTTCATATGTTACACGGTGAGATTTTAGGTTACATACCTCCTACATACAGAGGTTCATATGTTACATGGTGAGCTTTTCGGTTACAAACCTCCTACCTACAGAGGTTCATAATTATGTTACATGGTGAGATTTTAGGTTACAAACCTCCTACCTACAGAGGTTCATATGTTACACGGTGAGATTTTAGGTTACATACCTCCTACCTACAGAGGTTCATATGTTACACGGTGAGATTTTAGGTTACAAACCTCCTACATGCAGAGGTTCATATGTTAAATGGTGAGATTTTAGGTTTTTCAAACCTCCTACCTACAGAGGTTCATATGTTACACGGTGAGATTTTAGGTTACATGCCTCCTACCTACAGAGGTTCATATGTTACACGGTGAAATTTTAGGTTCTCCTACCTACAGAGGTTCATATGTTACATGGTGAGAATTTAGGTTACATACCTCCTACCTACAGAGGTTCATATGTTACATGGTGGGATTTTAGGTTACAAACCTCCTACCTACAGAGGTTCATATGTTACATGGTGAGATTTTAGGTTACATACCTCCTACCTACAGAGGTTCATATGTTACATGGTGAGCTTTTCGGTTACAAACCTCCTACCTACAGAGGTTCATATGTTACATGGTGAGATTTTAGGTTACAAACCTCCTACCTACAGAGGTTCATATGTTACACGGTGATATTTTAGGTTACATACCTCCTACCTACAGAGGTTCATATGTTACATGGTGAGATTTTAGGTTACATACCTCCTACCTACAGAGGTTCATATGGTACACGGTGAGATTTTAGGTTACATACCTCCTACCTACAGAGGTTCATATGTTACATGGTGAGATTTTAGGTTACAAACCTCCTACCTACAGAGGTTCATATGTTACACGGTGAGATTTTAGGTTACATACCTTCTACCTACAGAGGTTCATATGTTACACGGTGAGATTTTAGGTTACAAACCTCCTACCTACAGAGGTTCATATGTTACACGGTGAGATTTTAGGTTACATACCTCCTACCTACAGAGGTTCATATGTTACATGGTGAGATTTCAGTCACCGAATTTGTCAATTGCAACACTATATAACTATTTCCGACAGCAGAGTTTGGAAATAGTATTGGAAAATGTGTTTTCTCTCAAAAGATCTTGACCAATATTTCATGGAAAAGGCATGGAATTTCAAATTGGAAATTCTCAACAAAAAACAAAAAATTTGAAAAAATCAGTATGAAATGTTTTATTAGCTCACCTGTCACAAAGTGACAGGGTGGGCTTATGTGATCGCTCTTCGTCGTCCGTCCATCGTCCTAATCTTCATGAAACCTCGTCAGAATGTTTGTCTCTATGAAATCTAGGTCAATTTCGAAACTCGGTCATGTGGGGTCAAAAGCTAGGTCACTATGTCTCAGAATCTCAGAAAAAGGCTTGTGAACACATTAGGGGACACAATTGGGGTCCAATCGTCATGAAGCATGGTCAAAATGTTTGACTCTATAGTTTAGACCAAGTTCGATAATGGGTCATGTGGGATCAAAAACAAGGTCACTAGGTCAAATATTAGAAAAAGGTTGTGAACACATTAGACGCACATATGACCCAATCTTCATGAAACTTGATCAGAATGTTTGACTCTATGAAATTTAGGTCAAGTTCGAAACTGGGTCATGTGGGGACAAAAAAAGTGTCACAAGGTAAAATCATAAAAAAGCTTGCAGTAGAGGCTGAATTTTCCTGAATCTTATACATAAAAAATAAATGATTACTTAGGTCACCATAGGGGCTTGCATGCACTTCTATGACAGATGAGTGACCTTGGGCCCTCTTATTTGAGGTTGATATTTGTAGCTTCAATTAACTGGTGTGCATGTCTACTAAAAAATGTTTTTGGTTTTTGTAAACATTGACATTATATTGACACTTTAGTTGAAACAGTTATATTTTTGATACAAACATTGTTATGCCATGCTGAAATGTGGAGAAGGACTTCACACCTTTGCAAAAATTAGCTGGAGGTCATGTATTCAAATTTTATCATTTTTATCACAAAAATACTGACTGCAGATTTTGTTTTAAGGTATTGGCGGTGGTATAGGTGTGAGCAGTCTGGGTATGAGCCCACAGAACCCGGGATCAGGACGGTACCGAGCATGTACGGAGGCCGTGTTAGTACATCATCTAGGAGAATACTTCAAAGCTTGTCTGGATAAGGAGGAAATTTACTCCACATTTCGAGATGTTGAAATGCCCTCTGCTGTAGCATTGTGTAGAATGGAACTGAATGGATTTGGTATGTACTGTACTGTCTGAATGCTGTTTAAATTATTCTGTTTAACTTGAACCTTTATAGTACTAATCATACCCTTAGTATTAATGTTTGAACATACTAAAGGAGCTTTTTATGCCCCCGTATCGATAGATCGGGAGGTATATAGTGATTCACCTGTCCGTCCGTTCGTCCGTCCGTTCGTCCGTCCGTTCGTCCATCCGTCCTGGTTAACCCAAATTGACCGTTTCTTCTAGCATGATTATGGCTTGCTACAAAGCTTCCATACTTGCATGTATGTTGTATATGAACACTCTCTACACGCCTGTATCACCTGACCCCATTTTGACCTTCACCTTGACCTAATTTTGGACTTAGACTTATTTATGGACAAGGCTTCCACAGGGGGCATAAGCGTTTATTGAACGCAGTCTTGTTTTGGTTTGACTTTGACTGTCATAGTGTGTGGCTATTGACAGGTTTTATACATGTACCTACCTAATTGGCCAATGACCTCCAGCTTATATACAAGAAATATGGATGCACTACCTTAGCAAGTTCCGAATTATTATATTCCTTGGTTTATTAGCGTACCTTGTCTTTTATATATATACTATGCACCAGTACATGCGAGACTATGAATAATTTGTGAAAGATATTTTTATCGGGTCGAATCCTTTTGTTCATGACTGTTATGTTAGGTCACAATTTTACCAGGTAGACGTTCCAAGGTCGGCCAGTAAACGTAATTTTACCTGATAGACTTACACACACCGGCCAGTATAAGGCTATTAGCGCTTTACAGTTTGTAGAAAATTAGGCTTATATTTGCTGAGAGAGGTTTTTATGCTGAACCGCCTCGAAAACCTAGTGATGGAGCATCTGCCTCTAGTGTGCGAGTTCTCAGATTCAATCCAAGGCTATTACATACCAAGGTGAGCGAGGTCTCGTAGTGAGCGAGGTCTCGTAGTGTGCGAGGTCTCATAGTGAGCGAGGTCTCGTAGTGTGCGAGTTCTCAGATTCAATCCAAGGCTATTACATACCAAGGTGAGCGAGGTCTCGTAGTGAGCGAGGTCTCGTAGTGTGCGAGGTCTCATAGTGTGCGAGTTCTCAGATTCAATCCAAGGCTGTTACATACCAAGGTCATTAAAAATGATACTGGTATTAGCTCCATGTAACTGCTGGTTTGCTTGGTGTCAGTATAATGTGACTTTGTAGTCTCCATATGACTATATTACTGTTTCCTAACAATACTTAAAACATTATGTTGATTCCGAAACTGAGATTACAGTTTAATGTTGTTTAGGTTTCAGCGTAGAGGAGAGTGAAAGTCAGAAGTCCATTATGATAGCAAAGTTATCTGCCCTTGAAGAGCAAGCATACCGTCTAGCTGGTCACCCTTTCTCTCTGTCTGCCTCGGAAGATGTAGGACAGGTAAGTTATTATACTTTCAGGGATGTAGACCAGGGAAGCTATTATACCTATCAGGGTTTGTACACACCTTGAAGTTTTGAATTTCAAAAAATAAATCGTCTAAAACTCCAAGATTCTGCCTTGAAAACATAAAAAAATCCCACAAACATAAGAATTTCATAATAAAATACAAAAAATTAGTCACAAATAGCAGTGCCGAAAGTTTTGATTAAATTTTGATAAATTGTGAAAAAATGCAAAAGATAATGTTGAAAACTGAAAGGAAAATCAAAATTCCACCTTGAAAAGTTGTAATTGGCCCAAATTATAAGTTAAACACTACTATTTCTTTCCACAGATTATGTTCATTGAGCTTCAGTTACCTCCAAATGGGGATCCTAATGCTACCCCTATACAAAAGTCATTGGCCCCTAAAAGGGGCACCGCAATAAGAAAGGGCAGAGGAAGGACACAGTTCAGTACATCAAAAGATGTCCTTGAGAAGTTAGTGAAGCTTCATCCACTGCCTGGAATTATCCTAGAATGGAGACGCATTACAAATGCTTTAACTAAAACTGTCTATCCTCTCCAGAAGGAAAAGGTAACCATTTTTCTAGTGTTTGAACATTGAATGTATATTCTCATTTTCTACTTAACGTTTAACGGTTTTACTCCATGGAGACACATTTAACTATAAAAATGTACCAATTTAAAGTCCACTTCCAAGTATGGCCCTTCAGCATATTGTACATTTACCCCCTGATCATTGAGTCACAAGTCGGCTGCTAAACTCAGCCCTGATGGCAGCCACATCACATTTGCGTTTGACCCTCTGAGGTACCCAATCTTCACCTGGGTAAAGTGGAGCAATGTGGGTTATTATTGCTCTAGACAAGTAGCGTCACAAATGGGGATCGAAACCTGGCCCAGATCTCCCGAAACATCTCAATTTGAGATATATCTCTTTTGAGTAACTTTCCATGCCAGATCAGACTCAAAATTGGTATCACCAAAATGAAAACATTGTTTAGAGCACTATATAAGCACCTTTCAAGTGCTCAAACTTGAGATTTATCTTAAACTCAGATTTATATTTGAGCAAAATCTCAATTTGAGCTGAGCTTTCTCCTTGAGATGCTTCGGGAGATCGGGGCCTGGACCTCTCAATCGTATAGAACACGCCCTTTCTCTAGGCCACCGCTCTCCACCTATTAGAGTTCCATGTAAATTAGATTGCATGACATGTGTCAATTACCAATTATTTTGCAGGTGCAATGTGATTGGCTGTCTATGTATCGTATCCATGGTGATTGTCAACTTCACACAGCTACTGGAAGAGTCAGTATGACAGAACCCAATCTACAAAATGTACCCAAAGATTTTGAAATTGTTCTTCCAGGTATGTTAACAATTCATTGTAAAGTAAAAAAAGTATCAAGTTAAAGTCTCTTTTAAGACATACATGTATGTCCGTGTAAATGACCGACTGTACATCTGCTTTCAATCATTGATTTGCAAGTTGGCTGTTTCACTCATGTTGATTTAAAACTAATTTCAATTCCATATCATCTGATGGGTTTATCATTTGAACAGTTTTGAATTCTGTGTGCGGTTTTGCAATTGACCAATGGCTAGGCTGAATTCTGTGTGCAGTTTTGAAATTGACCAATGGCTAGGCTGAATTCTGTTTGCAGTTTTGAAATTGACCAATGGCTTGGCTGAATTCTGTTTGCAGTTTTGAAATTGACCAATGGCTAGGCTGAATTATGTTTGCAGTTTTGAAATTGACTGGCTTGGCTGAATTCTGTGTGCAGTTTTGAAATTGACCAATGGCTTGGCTGAATTCTGTGTGCAGTTCTGAAATTCACCGATGGCTTGGCTGAATTCTGTTTAAGTCAGTGACAATAAAAACTCTGTTACAGAGTTAAATACAGGATTGTGTTTCAGATTTGATTGGTGAATCACCACCAGCTAACACAGTACAGCAACAACGGACAGGAAGAAGAAGTAGTGCTCGCTTACAACAAATGATTGGTCCACATCAGGTTGCTAAGGTTACAGCAGACAATACTGGTTCTAAAGTCTGTCTCAGCATGCGAAATGTATTTGTTCCTTTTAAAGGTAAGGGGTGTATGGTATTGAAATGGTTTAAAGGCCCAAAAAGGTTTATTTTATCTTTTAAAACCCCGATGATTTTACAGAAATATATTTATAAATACAAAACAAACGTTTCGACTTTTAGTCTTCTTCAGAAATATCATTGTAGAAATAAGTAAACAATATCATGAGTTCTAGTAATGATTAAAGAGTAATGTTTTTACAGCACACTTGTGTAAGAAAATATTTCATGCTGATATAGCCTACACATATCAGAAATATTACATATTTTACACACTGTATTTTGTCTACAAAGTATGTCAACTTTGACTTCATCTACAGATTCTAAACCAATTATAAATGAGTGTTAGTGACTTTCTGTAAGGGATATGAATATTCATAGGAGCTCAAGATTTTATGACATCAAACTCAAGATTTTAATTACCTTAATGTGATGTTACTATTGTTTGTGCTCCTTTGTGGTGCAATACATGTACCTGTAATTAAATTATTATACAGTGTATAATTATGTGGTTGTATAGTATAGCTAAACTTGGAGAATTTGACCTGATCCTGACCTTTATGCATGAATACATTACAAGGTTCTTGCATCGTGCTATATCAGTCCTCTAGATTTTTGTTGGTATTACACCTTGAGCGTCTTTGTGATACTATCCGCTTATAAAACATACGATCAGGATTATCAATATAAACAATATATCAGCTGTTAAATTATGCTAATAGAAGGTCTAGAGTTGTGTCAAATTCTCTGGACTATAATCGCTAATTATATCTAGATGAGTAATAGTTTCTGATTCTTTGGAAATGTGATTTGGGACATTTAAGTATGCGAGTTACCAAGTTTTAATCTTTAACATTGTCAATATTCTGTAGGTGGAGTAATGTTAGCAGCGGATTATTCTCAGTTAGAATTACGTATGATATCGTATCTGTCAGAAGATGAAAAACTGATGGGTATACTTAATAAAGATGGTGATGTATTCAAGTTGATCACAGCTCAGTGGAAGAACATCAGTCCTGATAGTGTCACCCCTGAACAGAGAGCACAAGCTAAACAGGTAAATATACAGTCCCGATAGTGTCACCCCTGAACAGAGAGCACAAGCTAAACAGGTACATATACATTCCTGATAGTGTCACCCCTGAACAGAGAGCACAAGCTAAACAGGTAAATGTATGGTTGAACATAGTGTCACCCCTGAACAGAGAGCACAAGCTAAACAGGTAAATGTATGGTTGAACATAGTGTCACCCCTGAGCAGAGAGTACCAGTTAAACAGGTATATGTACAGTCAACCATGTGTTAAAGACCACTATTACAATTTTATCACCCATCAGACCATTTGCAATGATGAAGGAGGGAGATGACCTGTGAGTTACTGTATTTTGCTGTCTTCATGTTAGATCATTAATTTCATGTAGCAATTAATTTATTATTTTCCAGCCAAATAAGGGGAGGGGTAAGAACAACCATCCAAAAGTAGCCCCCACCTACAGAATTAAATTCTGCTGATACTCTTGTGCACATTGCTCATCTTTTCTGACCCCAAGTCACACATAATTTATTCCCATTATTACCACCAAGGTATTCTTCCTGGAACAGCCCCTAATTTATACCATATATAGTAAAAACAGGTGAGTACTTGTATAATTATCTCCCTTACTTGACGCACAGTGCAGTAAGTTTCAGGTAACTGCTGGATGAAAGTTCCAGGTAACTGCTGGATGAAAGTTCCAGGTAACTGCTGAAAAGAAGTTCCAGGTCACTGCTGGATGAAAGTTCCAGGTTACTGCTGGATGAAAGTCCTAGGTAACTGCTGGATGAAAGTTCGAGGTAATTGCTGGATTAAAGATCCAGGTTACTGCTGGATGAAAGTTCCAGGTAACTGCTGAAAAGAAGTTCCAGGTCACTGCTGGATGAAAGTTCCAGGTCACTGCTGGATGAAAGTCCTAGGTAACTGCTGGATGAATGTTCGAGGTAATTGCTGGATGAAAGTTCCAGGTAACTGCTGGATGAAAGTCCTAGGTAACTTCTGGATGAAAGTTCGAGGTAATTGCTGGATTAAAGTTCCAGGTTACTGCTGGATGAAAGTTCCAGGTAAATGATGGATGAAAGTCCTAGGTAACTGCTGGATGAAAGTCCCAGGTCACTGTTGGATGAAAGTTCCAGGTAACTGCTGGATGGAACTTCTGATGGATGGAAGGTCTAGGTAACTGCTGGATGAAAGTCCCAGGTCACTGCTGGATGGAAGTCCCTGGTCACTGCTGGATAGAAGTCCCTGGTCACTTATGGATGGAAGTCCTAGGTAACTGCTGGATGGAAGTCCTAGGTCACTGATGAATGAAAGTTCTAGGTCACTGATGGATGAAAATCTTAGGTCACTGATGGATGACAGTCCCAGGTCACTGATGGATGAAAGTCCTAGGTCACTGCTGGATGGAAGTCCCTGGTAACTTATGGATGGAAGTCCTAGGTAACTGCTGGATGGAAGTCCTAGGTCACTGATGGATGAAAGTCCAAGGTCACTGATGGATGAAAGTCCCAGGTCACTGCTGGATGGAAGTTCCAGGTCACTGCTGGATGGAAGTTCCATGTAACTGCTGGATGAAAGTTCCAGGTCACTGCTGGATGGAAGTTTCAGGTCACTGCTGGATGGAATTCCAGGTCACTGCTGGATGGAAGTTCCAGGTCACTGCTGGATGGAAGTTCAAGGTAACTGCTGGATGGAAGTCCCAGGTAACTGCTGGATGAAAGTTCCAGGTAACTGCTGGATGGAAGTCCCAGGTAACTGATGGATGGAAGTCCCAGATAACTGCTGGATGGAAGTCCCAGGTCACTGCTGGATGGAAGTTCCAGGTAACTGCTGGATGGAAGTTCCAGGTCACTGCTGGATGGAAGTTCCAGGTCACTGCTGGATGGAAGTTCCAGGTAACTGCTGGATGGAAGTTCCAGGTAACTGCTGGATGGAAGTTCCAGGTCACTGCTGGTTCACCCGATATCAGGATAACATGAGGGGGTAGTCTTCATATGATTTAAATATTGTTGACCAGTGGGGCAATATTGTTAAAACAACCCACTCACTAAAACTTTCCTTCTATCATTGTTCAGGTATGTTAGGGTATGATATATGGTATCTGTACTAAAACTTTCCTTCTATCATTGTTCAGGTATGTTATGGTATGATATATGGTATCGGTGCTAAAACTCTCCTATCATTGTTAAGGTATGTTAGGGTATGATATATGGTATCTGTGCTAAAACTTTCCTTCTATCATTGAGCAGGTATGGTTAGGGTATGATATATGGTATCTGTGCTAAAGCTTTCCTTCTATCATTGTTCAGGTATGTTAGGGTATGATATATGGTATCAGTGCTAAAACTTTCCTTCTATCATTGAGCAGGTATGTTAGGGTATGATATATGGTATCTGTACTAAAACTTTCCTTCTATCATTGAGCAGGTATGTTATGGTATGATATATGGTATTGGTGCTAAAACTTTCCTTCTATCATTGTTCTGGTATGTTATGGTATGATATATGGTATCTGTACTAAAACTTTCCTTCTATCATTGTTCAGGTATGTTATGGTATGATATATGGTATCGGTGCTAAAACTCTCGCTGAACAACTTGAGGTGGATGAGAATGATGCTGCTGTCTTCATAGAAACATTTAAAGCTAAATATCCAGGTATGCAAACTCTTTGTACTGTTAAGTCTGAAATTTCTGAGTTAACACCCCCAACTAGAAATGGTCTGATTTGTGACTCAGCGGTAGTCTGTATCAGTGCTCTATACCAGGCATGCTCAAGAAACATGAAGTCTAGAAAGAGCTATTGTAATGCAACATTCCTTGTATGACACAACTGTCTTCTCTCCAAGTCAGAAGTCATTCGCCAATCTAGCAGGGATAAACCTAACGACCTGGCCCTTACGAATGTCTCAATTTAACGCAAACAACAAACAAATTGACGTCATATGAAACCCCTGGGGACTGTTATTTGTACTTGTATCAAGTGTACTATGAAAGCATTTCTACATGTTTCTACACCTTCTCTGCCCGAAACTGTCCTGTCAACTTTTCCTATGTTGACACTTTGTGTTTCTTGTTTTTCTTGTTTATAATACATACAAAAATGTACATCATTATTTAAACTGACTGCATAACTACCTTTGCCACTTGCTACTGTCATATGAAAATTGCCTTGTGTTATTTGTATGTTCACATGGGCCTATGGCTTACTGAAATTTGAAATAAACTATCTATCATGTATTTCATGTTTGATTTTAGGTATGCGGCGGTATCTTAGACAGACTCCTGATGTATGTAGAAGTCAAGGATATGTGCAGACCATGCTGGGTCGTAAACGTTACCTGCCGTCAATCACTAGTACAAACCCACATGCTCGGGCCCAGGCAGAGAGGCAAGCCATAAACACAACAGTACAAGGCTCGGCGGCAGATCTGGTGAAAATGGCGATGATCAATATTGATGAAAAACTAGGGGAGATCTTTCCACATGTTCAATATACTCACAGGCACAAACGCAGTGGTAAGATGTTAAGTCCGTTATTTGGTGGTTTGGTTTGTCTGTTGTCGGGTCGGTTGGTCAGTCAGTAGGTTGGCTGGTCAGTTTTTGGGTTGAGATGGGTAAGGTTAGAGCTGGGTTCGTGGACAGGGTTGTCTAGGTGTATGCCAGGGATTAACCATGTCTCAGGGAAAAAGTCGAGGTCAGGAAAAATCACAGATTTTTTAAATTTTATCAGAAAAAGTCAGGGACATTTGAAATTGGGAATCAATAATGAGGAATCATTTGGACTTACAGTACATTTGCTATGAAAAATGGGATCTCAAACATGTTTCAATCAATTCTCAAACCTTTTGCGATGGTTTTAAAATATTGAATATTATGATAGTCATCTGGAATTAAGCACCTTTCATGATATGACTTGTATTTATTTTCAGCAAAGAATTTCTCCAGAAATCAAACACCTCCTGATGGAGCGTATCTAGTCTTACAGCTACATGATGAATTAATCTATGAAGTCACAGAAACACACGTACAGACGGTCGCTCAGATTGTCAAACATTGCATGGAAACAACAATGGAATTACCTGTCAAAATGCCAGTTAAAATTAAAGTTGGTCCAAGTTGGGGAAAACTCGCTGACTACGAATTGTGATATTTAGGACTGAGTTGAGGAAAACTCATTTACTATGAATTGTGATATTTAGGACTGAGTTGAGGAAAACTCATTGACTATGAATTGTGATATTTAGGACCAAATTTGGGTTAACTCACTGGCTACGAATTGTGATATTTCAGTCCAAGTCTGTGGGATGTTCACAGACATTGTGATATGTGTTCAATTTTGTTATTTAGGCAATACTAAGTAAATTCCTAGATTTTCACCAAATTTATTCCTTATACATGTACAATATAGGAGCTTTATCGATTTGATGACCTTATTTTAGCATGTGTTCAAAAATTGAATGGTTAAATTGAAATTTTTATCCTTGTATAGCACACATTGTCAATCATACATGCGTATATACCGTGTCATGTACTTTTATCAGTTTCAATGAATTGTTTGGCTATTCTATTTGTTGTGAGATCTTTTATAAACTCACTGCTTTCAAATAGTTGACTTGTATTGTTACGTGTTATTTTATTCATCAAGAAATATCATTCCTGTTTCTTACATTTTATTCTGACCTCTATTGTATAGTCTAGATATATTTATTATCCTTATCCCGACCTTTGCATGAATATATTACAAAGTTCTTTGTTACTTTTGTTGTCAATTGTGTTGAAGTCAATGCTTCTATTGCTATTACATTTTGACTGTTATGTCACGGATATACACAGAACGGATACACCGGTCTAAAAATAGCCTAGTTATGACCTGACTACCCATAATGCATTGCACGCTTCCATCTATGGTATTCTTTGGTTATTTCAATTTGTAAATCAAATATACCAGTATCTCGGATTTGACGATTTGTACATCAAATGTTGATGTAATTACCAAAATTGTAACTGCAACCTTTATGTTTCTAGCTAACATGTTTGATTTGGTTGTTATGTACTTTTACCTGGTTATTTGAAATCATTGTTTGTATTGTATTAAAATTGTTAAATTTGCCTTGAAGATCCGGAATAAATGTTTTGAAAACATGCAAAATTTTATTCTATTCATTCAATAGCGTTGAGTTAAAGAACTTCCAACGTAGCTTTTTGTATGCCTTCAGGACAATGTTGTAGTTCAGTTGTGGGTCATTTTAGTGGATTTGTGAAATCATTCTGATATCTAGCCAGAAGTCTATTCAGAAAGAGATAGGATATGGCACCCAGAATGTATCTCTCCCCTCGTAGATCAATGGCCAATCTGACAGGGAAATAACTAACTAACCATGAACTTCTATCCGTCTCCGTTGAACACCAACAAACAACTTGTGTATTTTAACACACATGAAGCTATTTAACATACATTTAAACCTCAATAAGACGAGCATCCGGCCTATGTCGAGCAAATTAAAGTCCCGGCTCATTTGCTCTATGTTGTGTATTAATTTATCCCTTTAAGACGATTGTCAGTATTACGAGCATCTGGCCCAAATCTTCCGAAGCTTCTTAAGTAAAGATCTCAACTCAAATTGAGATTTTGCTCAAATCAGAGTCTGAATTGGAGATAAATATGAAGCTGGACCTCTAGAATTTTTACTGTTTACTGAGAATGATGTTTCTGATTTGTCATACCAAATTAAAGTACAATTACGCATGGGAACTATATCAAACGATAGGAGACAAAATGAGCTCATATTGAGATGTTTTGGGAGATCGGGGCCAAGTCTATCTCGAGCACAGGTGATGGTCCATTTGACAATTTTCATTGATAATTAGTTGCTTTATCTCGAGGTAATTATCCAAGCGAAATTTTACACCTTCAAAAAATGTCATTGAATTTTGTTGCTAACATCATGATAATCACATTTTTTAGCTCGCCAAGGTGAGTTTTTAGGATCGAGCTATGTCCGTTGTCAACAATTTCTTTAAACAACATCTCCTCCTAAACCATATGGTCAATTTCAACCCAACTCCACAGGTGTGTTTCTTGCTTGAAGCTCTACCAAAGTTGTTCAAAGAATTTTATTCCATGAAGAACTCTGGTTACAATGGAACTTCACTTGTTTACTTGACCAAAGCCTAGTTGGTCATATTGTCGGGGAATTTATGGTAGGATGATTTTTGTCAGAGTCCTCATCTTTTCTGAGAAACGTATGCTTTTGTGTAAGAGTCCTAGTTTTATCTTGTATTTGGAGAGCCTGTTTATTTTACATAATTGTTTTTATATACAGGTGATCATTAACATATGATAACATGAATAACTTTAATAACTTTGTCAGTTTTTTAGATAATATATATTGTGTCATTGTATATACCTTTGGTTAACATTCTCAATCATGTAAATTTATTTTCAAATGTCACATATATTTTTCACAGCAGATGTTTGAAACATTTCCCTTTATTATGCAAAACTGCAAAACCAGCACCAAACGACGTCGAAAATTACCAATTGAGTCCTTGCATGTTACACCACCGATATTACAAAGTTCATATTGAATAGAAGTTTTCAAATCAAGTATCGTTTCTGGTTTTGGAGTATACATTCCTTTCTTCAGGCATCCACATCAATATAAGAAATCCAAAGGATTTAAGTCCGGTGAGTGAAGAGGCAAAGTAAATGTGATCTGTAGCGACATGATCCGATCGCCAAATTTCTTTCACTGAAAATGTATGACAGCATCGAGGACGTTATCAATATCTGATAGGAAAGAGACGGAAAGCAGAGAGTGGATTTCCTGGAGCTGATCTTATATTGAAGCAAATAAAAGACAAACCAAAACAGAGAAAGGTTGGTTTTACATCTACAGGAGCGCGCACCTGCCAGAGGCAAATCATTGTTCTCAGGGCTTTCTGTAGGTTATTTATTTATGCCTTTATGCCCGGCATCTACTGAAGAATTCAACGAAAATTCAACTCCCTCGAAAAGTAATGAATCTACAGTACATGGATTGGAATTGAGGTCAAATTGTATAAACTTGTTAGTTGATGCATTAACAAAGTCATCGCGTCATCTTCCCATTGTATATCACCGTTTGGTAAACTGTACTGAAACCATTTAGCCACTTTTACTAAATTTTCATGTAATTCAATAACCTTCGTATGTGGAATGTCCTTGATGATACTATATATGTTTTTATCATAACGTGAAATCAGCTTCTCATCTACCGTATATGTGAATGTATCGTAGTTGAGATACTTCATAAAAGGATATTCGACACGACGAGATGAGGGGTGTGTAAAAAGTACCGGTATGCATCCACTTAGAATGGAGTCGTAGAAAGACTTCCTTGTTGGTGAATCGCCCGGTGGCTGTAGACAGAACACTGACTGTTGCATCCATTGTATGGTTGTTGTACGATGATCATTTGTGTCCCGTGAAGTGATCAACATTATCTGATCGATTGTTGTACAGTTATACTTGATGTGAAATTCATCTGGGTGCAAGCTGGTTTTATTTTTTCTGAAATGATCCACTAATTTCCTTCTGATTGGATTGTTGCGTCGGAAACTAGATGCGAGGAATAATGTCACTGTTCTCTTGGACAGTAAGGGTGCAGGTAACTGAAATTGACTTTGTGTCAAGTTTGTCAAACCATATTTTGTTTCATATAATGACTTGTCTTGAAGACCGTTATAATTAAAGTGGATATAACTAGGATATGGTGCAACTATTACAGATGTTCCGTATGCATGGTATTTTCGTGCCCAGTCAGGATTAATTTCCTTTTCAATTATAAAGTAAGTTACATTTTGTGTGGCCGGGTGTTTTAACGTTGGGCATTTAGCCAAGCATTGCTCCTTCTGTATTTTTGATAACGTTGAAAAATGAGGCTTGCCACTTTTATAGTTCTTTGATTCTTGTGTTTCTAAATGTTCAAATAAGTCTTTGACAAACTTTCCTGAATCTCCTTTGTGCTGTGCACAATTAAGCCCCGTGTATGCAGGGATATAGAACATGTCCGCTTGCTGCGGGTCGGTGGTACGGTACGGGCTATGTAACAGTTTGTGATGAATTATAACTTCCAAGGCAAATTGGTGTGTATTTCTTATACTGAGTAGACTTTGATTTGTGACATTTTCTGATTGTTCGTATTGCTTGGTTTCAACTATTTCCTCACCCGTCCCGCAGTGATCTAAATTATACCAATATTTAGTTGTCTTTTCATCAGTGAGTTGTCGTTGTACATCATAGTTAAATTTCAAAGGCAAGTTGTATACATAAAACTTGAATGCAGTTTGTTTGTTGGATGGGTCGACAGTTGGTGTACAGTTCTTTAAATCATATTTATTGTAAGGTTGTTGTGGAGGATATTGTGAGATAATGGCACTTATAGTTGGATCTGATGGACTCTCTCTGGAAGCTGCCGAGATCTGCTGTCTGAGTTGTTCATCTCTACTGCCTTTAACAATACCATCGAGCAAGCCTACCAAGCCTTTATTTTGCAACACTTTATATAACGTGGTAAATGGTCTGGAAATGAGAAAAAATATCATATGACTTTGCGTGTATTCACGTTGGTATATTGTATATGTATTTTGCGTTAATAAGGAAAAAAGAGTTCCCCTTAAACTTCCAACAACAGTTACTGTGGAATGCCTCACTGTAGCAGTGTGTATATGACGTTATGTTTTGTAAGAATATTTATACCCCCGCACAACGAGTTGTAAGGGGGGTATGCTGGATTCAGCTTGTCTGTCTGTCTGTCTTGTCCGTCCGTCCGTAGACGCATTCTTGTGGACGCAACTCCTCCTACAGTTTTGGCAGGATTTTGCTCCAACTTTCACAGATGAACAACCTCAACATATAGATGTGCATGAAGAAAGGAATTTTGGCAGAATTATTGCCCTTTGCCGGCGGGGGTATATTAGTCTGCCGAATGGCGACAGCTCTAGTTTGGTCCTGCTGCTGATCTAAAGTCTGCATCTTCATAGGACACTACTTTAAAACATGTTCACCCCAACTTGTTTTAAAACCCCATTAAGCCCTAAATCGCCTTTTATCGAAAAGCAATAACTTGTTAACCTATCTGCAGAATGATGAATTTTGAGCACTTTAGTTGAGCCCCAAAGGCTGAAAACACCATAGGATGGAAGAAAACAAAATACTGCCTCCAGTTGATTTGTTAACAAAATAACAAATTGTAAACAAAAATGCATGATTTTTAGACTAAGGGAAGTAACTGTTGCAAAATTAATATTTTGTCTTCCAAAATAACATTCTGTCGTCAATTATTGGTCATTTTTGAAAAAATCTAATTCCTTGAGTTTTATTTATTTACTGGATTTTTGAGAAAGATAATGGGGCTTTAACTGAACAGGGTTTGATATTTTTTTAATATGCCCAATCAAAATATATAACTTGTTCTACACTGATGTTACATAACTCTCAAATGGCATCATTATAATGGCAAGCTTACTTAGTCGCCACTTTGGTCAATGTGCGTGTGTGCATAATTGCTTGCATATGTGTCCGATTTTGTCTGGACCATAACTTTGTCATGCTTATATTTGGCATGAATGTTAACCTCCATGAGAAGGAGTGTCATGCACAACTCCGAGGTTCTTATCGCAAAGGTGAAGGTCACAGTTGGAGGTCAAAGGTCAAATTGAAGCTTGTCCGGACCATAACTTTGTCATGCATTGACTAATCTTTCTTATATTTGACATGCTAGTTAACCTCTTTGAAGCAGAGTGTAATGCTCAACACCCAGGTTCCTATCTCAAAAGTCAAGGTCACAGTTTGAGGTCAAAAGTTAAGTTGAAATTTGTCTAGACCATAACTTTGTTATGCATTGACCAATATTTCTTAAATTTGGCATGAATGTTAACCTCCATGAGGCTGAGTGTCATGGTCAACACCAAGGTTCCTATGTCAAAGGTCAAGGTCACTGTTGAAGATCAAAGGTCAAATTGAGTTTGTACTGATCATTTCTTCTTTATGCATGGTTGAATTAGATGTAACTTGGCCCATTTAATTTGGTGCTGAGGCTCGACATAATTTGCACAAGGGCATGAATTTCTAGTCTCAGTGATGATTTCACTAATGAGTTACCTGATGTCAATAATGAGTTACTTGATGTCATTTATGAGTAACCTGGTGTCAATAATGAGTTACCTGTTGTCTATAATGAGTTACTTGATGTCAATAATGAGTTACCTGTTGTCAATAATGAGTTACCTGATGTCACTAATGAGTTACCTGTTGACACTAATGAGTTACCTGTTGTCAATAATGAGTTACCTGATGTCACTAATGAGTTACCTGTTGTCAATAATGAGTTGCCTCTTGTCAATAATGAGTTACCTGATGTCACTTATGAGTTACCTGATGTCAATAATGAGTTACCTGTTGTCACTAATGAGTTACCTGTTGTCACTAATAAGCTACCTGTTGTCACTAATGAGTTACCGGTTGTCAATAATAAGTTACCTGATGTCACTAATGAGTTACCTGTTCTCAATAATGAGTTACCTGGTGTCAATAATGAGAAACCTGTTGTCACTAATGAGTTACCTGATGTCACTAATGAGTTACCTGATGTTAATAATGAGTTACCTGATGTCACTAATGAGTTACCTGATGTCAATATTGAGTAACTTGATGTCACTAATGAGTTACCTGATGTTTGTATCCAGCCATATGTCCTGGACAACAAACAGTACAAGGATCACTACACATCCAATCACCAATATCCTCTGTGTATGCAGCATTGTTAGACCCTGGTTTTATTTGTCATAGATGTGCTGTTTGTCAGTGCATTTGTTCCGAAATTTTGCTTGTGCCACCTGAAACGTGAAATTAAAGTACACTCATTAAAAGTACACCAACTTGTTACGCTTGTATCTTTTTTATTATACACGATAGCTTGTTCATTTTTTGCATGTGATCATGCGAGTAGTACGAGGGTCATTCAATAAATTTGTAGACTGTGTTAATCATGTAAACATCCGACGACACAGAGAAAAACAAATTACATCACGTTAAACTACAGCCTTTCGGACACAAGTGCTGAAAATATTGCATGAAACAACAAATTTTTAAAGAAAATATGGCTAAAATATAAATATCACCATACCGGTACCACCACACACAGCAATTTATGATCTGACGTCAGCGACGTTATTGACGTTTTGCTGATCTTCAAATGGTAGCCCAAAATGAAATTATGTTATTAACATAGAAATAAACATAAACATTCAAATTGTATATGAATTAATATATCTTCCACAATATCTTATATATTCTAAGTTAAGGATTTTAAGGCTTGGCATAATGGTTGTATATTAACATGAAAATCCCTCGCACATGTCGACGGACGTGGCATGAAACGCCACTACGTTTGCCTATCTGTACATCCCTGTATCGTTTTAAATACCATGCTGCGCTTCAGAAATTTGTTTTTGCCACTAAACACAATATCAATACATGCTGTATGTTCTCCTTTCGCTCTCTGTAGCAGCTCTTGTGTGTCTGCTGTTTTCTGTTTTCAAGCCCCGTACACAATTTGATAGTCGTATGAATTGCCTTGCATAAAGAAATAGACATTTTGACGTTATTGAAAACGCGACTCGCCTTGACAAAACAGTTTTTAATTCACACTCCGACGTCCAAATAACTCCATAATTTTATGAAATGCCATGATAATAATATGGCAGAAACATTGGAACGAACATAAATTAATCGGAATTTATAACTAGTTGAACAAATGAAAAAGGTAAAAAAAAACTATGTTACGTCGGTCGGGGGTGGTAGCGCGTTACTATGGTAATACAATGGCTGATGACGTGATACTGTTTGCATTATTGAAGATAAAATTTCATTGACTGTTGGTAATAAGTTATTGCTTGTAATTATATAAGAAATTATTGTTAAAACGCAATAATAATCAAATGAGAACGATTGTCTACGAATATATTGAATGACTCTCGTATAACAACAATATCCGATAGAGAGGATCTTGCATGAGTGCTCATTACATACGAGTTTTATTAAACGAGTGGACAAAATGATATGACACGAGGCTTTTCGTATGTAATGAGCACGAATGTAAGATTCTATTTATCACATAACCTTAGAAAACGCTTATAATTGTTCAAATGGATGATTTACGCTGCATATGTTTCAGCCAAAATTCAGCGGACGTCATGGTGACGTTGATATTATCCTGACGTCATTGACGGATCAATGCATGGATTGGCTAACGTCACGTCAAGCTAATTTAAATAATTATTGCACAGTTTGGGAGTGCCGAACGATATTTACGGCACGGCTTTACGGCACTCCTTGATCGCAGGGTATGTAATAAAATTGGATATTTGTATTTGGCTTGGTGTAAGCAGTGAATCCTCTAAATTCAGAAATATGCACGTGCACAACACTGTGTATTGTACAATATCTTGGAATGCTGACTACACATTGTCCAGCCATACCATAACCAAAAAAAAACACAATCCGAAGAATTCCGATTACAGAAAGAACAAGAGATACTTGTTGAACATGCATGTCTCATGACAACCGAATAGTCATGTATACTTAAGGCCATCCCGACCTTGACCTTTTACCTATTGACCTACACATTCGCAGAAGTCTTCTGTTGATGATCAGCTACCTGTCTGCGAAATTTTACGATCTTAGGACCCACCGTTCTTACATTGTGGACCAGAAACCGTTGTGTATTCAAAGGTCACGGTAATTTTTACCTCTGAACCATAGCGACCTCAAAATCAATGGGGGTCATCGAATGATGATGAACATGATGTGTATGATCTTTGAAAATACAGACTCTCAAAGTTTAATTAATTGAATTTTTTTCAGCTTATTCATATATAGAGCGCCTTCGGGTATTCACGGATATGGTTTAAACTCGGATACTTTTAAATAATCGCGGTTACGGTTAAGTTTCGGTTTTATTAGAAGCTTTCAACGCGCATGCGTAAGATATTATTACTTTCCTTTTCCGGTTAACAAGGGTTTAAAGCGGGATTGCTTGAAAACAAAACAGGAAAACGATCGACTTTACAGGTATATATAGTGCGGCCAAGATATGATGGCACAATAACATTGTGTGAACGTCACTGGTTGGATTAGTCCATATCAAAACGCGGGTAAGTAAATAAATCACGATCATCTAAGCGCTTTTTCAGTTATTTAAATTTCTTATTTAATTAAGGATTGAGGTCGTTGTGTTTATTATTTAGTCTAGTGGTAACGTTTCTTATCTCAACGCAGGCGGTCCGGGTTCGAATCCCATTAGAATCTTTTTTTATTTTCATTTTTTCGCGTATTATTCTTCAGCACATTTTTCACGAAACTGTATTCGTATTTCAGGGTAGCAATACCACGTGACTTTGGCTACAGTTACAAGAAGAATTTTGTAAACATTGGAACACAAATATTGCCATAAGTATTTTATTTCTTCGTCGATTTCTGTAAAATATACACCACGCTAAGAGAAAAAGTATGTGCTTTCTGTGAAATGTATTATCTTTTTCAGCAGTTTTACCGAGTTTTCCATTACCCTGTGAAACCTACACGTTCCACGGTTTCACAAGGTAATGGACAAAACTACACAGCCGCTGAAAAAGATTTTATATTTCATGGAAAGCAAATAATTGTCCACTTAGCGTGGTGTATATTACATAAAAGTCGATAAAGAAATAAAATACTTTTATTTTCTAATATTTACACATTTCTTCTTGTAACTGTAGTCAAAAGTCACATGGTATTGCTACACTGTATTTGTGGGTGTATTACTTACAACCAGATAACATGTGTAAACTGCACATTATTAAATCGAAATATGGCTAAACGTATAGTTTAAACGCAGCAAGGACGATACATTGTTTCTAATGTATTGTACTTCTGCACACGAGAGGCATCAATAGAACTGCCAGTGATTCCGCTGACCTGTCCAAGAAAACATACAACTGCGAAGACAGGGTAACAGAAAGGATGGTTTCACGCATAAAGGCGAAGAAATTGCGGTGTAAGAAAATCAAGAAATTACAAAATCTCACTGGATTCTTTTGATGATGATGATGATAATGACGAGGCGGATGGTGATGATGATTTTGCAGATTTCTAAAAGGATTAACAACGTCAATTCCTATAATTTATATATTCATGTATACATACAGAATATAAATTTATAATTGATTGTTCTAGATACATGAAATAAAATATTATATAATAAACATACAGAATAGAGTACAATGTATACGAATGAAAAAAAATGTAACAAGATAATCAACGTATAACGGGATATACAAAGAAAAAAAGGTTTAATAGAACTGATGAATACAAATCATTACCGAAAAAAATGCATAAAAGTGAGACTCGAACCAGTAACTTCCATCCATAATATTATTGTAATTCCAAAGCTTTTAGTCCAGTCAATCTGTGACAAAAACACAGCTAACCTACAACTAATTGCAAAAGAAACAACAGTTGCTGTTTTGACAACTATGAACCATGCTGAATACATTATCAAAAGTCTAAAAAAATCTAATGAGTGGAAGTTTCTGAAAAAATCACTTAAAATAGGTCACTATTAAGGCATTTTATTACAATCTGTGTGCTAGAAATTAGTGTCAGAGCATACAATTACTATCAATAAATTAATTTAAATCAAGTTTTCGACTACAGTTCTTTTGTATTATTGTAAGGAACATAATGCATGTACAAAGTACTATAAGTAGTAATATATACCGCCATAGTGGATGCGATATTCAATCAAAAGTGGTCGGGGTAACTTCATATGGCAAATATAACACAACTTCATCTGATATACTAATAAATTATTCCACATACTGAATTTGTTCTTTCAACAACACTAACGTGGATAGTGAATTACATACGACTACATGTATAACTTGTAATAATATAAAAATAATATCTACCGTCATAGAGGACGTGATATACTTCAGAAACAATAAAAAGTGGGTGGGTGGGTTAATTTCATATGACAAAATATAACACAATTTCATCTGATATACATAATTTCTTCTTTCAACGAAAGGTAAGTGGTTAGTGATTTACATACGACTATTACGTGCAGTAATACGAAAGTGCAAAAATAGCAGAAACAACACAAGTTGTCTTATATATGTTCTCCTGAAATACCAACAATAACAACATAGCAAAGTTATGCTTTTATAAAACCACACTAATCGATTAAATAATAAATATTCAATCCAACTTAATCACAGGCCGTTATCTTTGCGTTCTTACTTTGTGACTTCATTATACATTGATATTTATAACATACACTTTATTAGAATATTTTAAAAGTGGCCCTATTAGCGACACATTACTGTACATTGTAAGCGGACTTTTTACACCATTGAATACATTATTCACTGTCTGTGTCTACGAACTTTACAACATTTGTGCAAATTGAACCCCTGCATTCAGCACATCCAGATGAACATTCTAATCCATGTTTCCTACATGTGCATCTTTTAGAGTCACAATTATTCTTACACTTGCATCGGACCATGTTCAGAAGATTATCAGGAGCAGCTTGTAGATCAATTTTCATAGGCATTAGTCTATTGTCCATCAGTGTCCAGCCCCAATCAGTTGGTAAAAGGTTTGTATCACGTCCTGTCCATTCACATACCTGGTAATATACGCGTAGCAGCTGCAGATGTAGGGGGTAAGGTCTGTACTTGCACATGCGTAGAACTCGACATCACCTTCTTGGAAAATTTCCAAAAACGTAGCAAGTCAAGATCTTCAATAGGTAATCCACCGTATAGACTAACAAGAATATGTTCCCCATACTTGATGATCTCTTCCTGTGTTGAATATGTAAGGTAAGCTTCAGCAAGTGTAGCAAGTTGTTCATCACATCGAAATTTCTTCAAGGTTGCTCCCTTACTAATTCCATAGGGCTGTGATGTAGTGTCACATCCACAAATTGCACAAATTACTGGCAAAATGTTACACTGTGTCTGACCGATCAATTGGTGAGTTTTGTTTATGTCCCAGACTTTACGTCCTTTTGCTGTTTTCTGGTTAATGGCTGACTTGAAGATTACTCGCTTGTGATTTGAATTTATATAGTACAGAAGTAGCACAAGAAGATCTGTATCTTCGCCTATTACGACAACATCTTTAGCGTTAGCTAATTTAAGAGCAGATTTCACAATCAAAACATCAGCATCGCTGTTTGCATGAACTACACTATATCCGTGGTTTTCAAATTCCTCACTTAGCATGAAAATAAAGTTTTGCTTGTTCTCTGAATTAGCTAAACATTTCTCCTTTTTAGTAACTAATGGCGTCGATTTTGAAAAGTAAACTTTCAAACCAGTAACACCATGAGTACGCCTGACATGAGCACTATCTTTAGTTGTTGGACCTGCGCGATATCCATCAAATACAACCAAAGCACTTGGGTATTTTGCAAAGATGTAGCGAATATAAGAATAACAAATTTCTGAAAACAACATTCCTTTTGTCCAAGGCAAATGGTGAAGAAGTGATCCACCGTCAAGCACAAACGTATACTTGTTCGGATCTAGTATTTCAATGAAACTGCAATCTCCAAGAGCCCATATCGCATCGCCAAGCAGTGACTTCTGAGTCTTTCGTAGGAGTCCTGTTGTATCAAATAATGAAGCTGGAACACTACAGTTCATTTGAAAACATAAATCTCTGCGTTGCAGCTGATAACCTTTAAAAGAGTAACTGCGGGTCGATTTTGACCATTTCATTGTCCACTTTGACTTGTTGTGTCGAATCCATAGTTACTGCTTTTTGATTTCTTTTGAAACTTATTTCAAAAACATTTTGCCCTACCATTGATTTAACAACTTTGTTTCCAACCAACTTGGCTTGATGTGCATTCACTACTGTGGAATCAGATGTTACACCAGTTTCTATATTGAACAGAACAGAATCTTCACGGAAGGGGTTTCTTTCTGTTAATAAGGAAATGAAAGTCTGTGTGTCTTTAAAATCTCTATCAGTGCGTGATTTTCCAAATTACTTGTGTTGAGGACTGGTCTGAAACTCCTTTTCACAAAATACCTGCATTGCATTATTTACTTCTACACAAGATGGCATAGACAATAACCATTGAGCACGTTGAGACTCTGACAATCCTTTTCCACGGGTCATTCCTCCCGTTGTTTTGACAGATAGCACCAATACTTGTTCTATTACAAGGTCAGGTGAAAGACCTGCCCAGTACCTCTCACTACGCCGTACTACATGGAAGCCACCAATGCCTTATGAACATCAGGGCGAGTTTTATGAAGGTTTTGCATGCACTGCAAGTAGAGATATACAGACTTTAAGTAAAGGTTATGGCCTGCCGCGGCGAAATAGGGCAGCATTTCACTCATTGATTGCAAACTTAACTCCCTATTTCCGGTCCGTTCTGCCTCGATAAACTTCTTTAGTATCTCTATCATTTCTAGATGCTGGATCCACAATGCTGCAGTCGGATACTGCAAAAGCGTGTACATTGTCTCTAGCCAGGATTGGTACAAATCATCTAGAACACTATCATTATACACAGAGTCAACTGTTGCTTCATCTGATACAAGTTTTTCATACAAATGTACCATTTCATTTAATGTGTTGTTAGTGGTATTTTCAGGTTCCATATTAACCTCTTCATTGTTGTTGACATCGACATCCTGCGCTAATGTATCTGAACACTGACGAATCAAAAGCATGTTTACAGCATTTGTCGCAAGAAAGTGTCCTCTAACTGCTCTTGAAACAGCTTTTCAACTCATGATATGTGGAATTACATTTGTCGCATAAACAGTTTCTAACAGTTCACTCAAACCTGACCCTGACATTTAATGACCAATGCATCCAAGGTAACTCATGACACAATGAAAACCGCCAAGTCGAACAACGGTGTCTTTAATTGCGCTGTTGTCACTTTCATTTGTAACCACTGTGGCAGCTTTCCAGTACAATGGCTGGTCAAAAGTAACAATGGCAGTATGTTTATACTTGGAAGCATGGTGACTGATGTAATTCAGAGTTGAGTATATACAAGACATATCACCTGGGTCCATATCGATCATTGGCAGGAAAACGACAGAACTTTTACCAGGATAATCTTCTTTCCGTATCAACTGCATAAGGGTTTTCTCAGTGGCCAAGTAATCTGAGAAAGAAATGCTATTTTCATGCTGTTGTCCGAAACTTTGAAGATATTTAACTCTGACAAATTGACTGGCAGTTTTGAAGTTTCTGGAGGTCGGTAATATGAAATTTCAATTCTTCCAACAGCCAAAACTTCTTCAGTAGAAAAACCCGTCGCTTAACAGCAACATTACTAAAGTTCCCTGGTGTTACACATACGATCATCCCCATACCATGAAAAGTATTGCGTCCATCAAGAGTTCGAAGGTTATGGTCTACATTATCAGCAACATACTGGATGAACATGCCATCCTGGTAATTGTTGATATCCGCCTTATTCGAAATAACTGCACTAGATTCAAACAGTTGGACTTCAGAATACGACACACAAAAACCAAGGCTGTTCAATACATCTATCAAATTCTTCGAAGCAAAGTGGTGGTATAATTGAACAGCAAGTCCTAGCTGTAATGGAGCAATGAGAGCTCCTGGACGCGAAGCCTGCATTATTGCTTGACCTATGGAGCATATTTTATTATTGGCGTGTTTTTCACTGAACAGTTCTCGTAACAACATATTCAAACTATCAGGCACACACTGTTTGTTGGATTCCTATGAAGAAATGTTATTTGGACTTGGATAAGTATTTTTTTCTATATTCAGGGATCATTCTTTATGAATGTTGCTGTAGTTTTTAATAACTTTAGTTTATCAGTCTCTGTGTTGTCAGATTTGTCTTGACAATAAAAGTCATGCAAAATTGACGAAGCAGTTCTCTTAAGAGTGACAACATTTTGTTTACCGTTTATTTCTGTGATAATTACAGAATCACCGAAGTGTTCTTCTAACTTTTATTTTGTGTACCATGAACTGTACACTTTCTCCCCGCACGATTCCTTCATTTTCTCTACTAGATCTGAAACAGTTACTTGTTCATCATCATTCTCCTTTAAATAATCAATTATATTCATGAATGCTGTGTCTGCATCCTGATCAGTTGGTCTACCCCGTGGCTGGGACCTTCTTTTATGTGGAGAAGATGTATTTTGAAAACACACCGGCATTTTCCTATTAGTCCTGAAATTTACATTGCACGTTTGGTGGTATACGGCATCTACTGCAGGTAAATCACCTGCAAATTATATTCTACTCCGCACTGTTTCAGCCCAAGTCTCACTTCTAATTATACAAATGTCCACGATTCGCTTATACATCATGGCCACGCTTTTTCTCACATAATTTTACACTCTGGCCACAGAACAAACAATGTTCCTTAAACAAAAATGTTTCAATTGCCGATCTTGTAGATCTCAGATTATCCGTTTATTGTTTCCCTTTATTATCTTGAACAATAACATTTGGATGGCAATATTTTTTACGGCATGCAACATGGACAAGTTGGCCAGGTACTGTTTTTATTGAGTCATTGCGTTTTACACTCGCCAAATTTATACCATCGCATCCCTTCTGTGTCAGTTTCACTATTTTATTTCCATCATCTGATACAAGATTACAAATATTGCATACTTGTGGTCCTGAGTCCATTCTGAAATAAACGAAAATAAAATATAAGTATATTTATAGCTTATGTACATGTCTGATGGCCTTTTTGGTGTGTTGAAAGAAGTAAAAAGGTAAGTCTGGACAGTTAATAAGTTTTAATTTATCCGTAAAATGAGTACGAACGTCATTACCGATATAAATCAAAGCACTGAAAGTACAATTGTGTGGCGTACTGATGCTACTAAATCCAATATCGAATCCAGGTTGTATCATAATTTTATGTCACAGTTCTGATAAGCCCACCCTTACTCAAACATTTGTGCTGCTAAAGACACCTAGATAACTGGCAGTTACCTGCAACTTACTTAAGTAACTATGCTGAGCATCAATGAAGGGATATTTACAAATTCCATTTTTAACGACTTGGAGAATTCGACCAGTGTCAAGATAAGTGACTGTTTATTCTCCGTATGACCACGCATGTTAATTAAATGTATATGACACTCTATATTAACGTATGTAAAAGGGGTAAACATGGCGTCGCTCACACATATCGATCGGCCGATTAATGCTTTAAAAACAAGTTTTACATTTTATAAAACCTTAAAGTATTAGCTTTTAAAACAAGCTTTAATGAATAAAATCGATCGAATATTAAATTAATAATTGATGATTTTCGACCGTTGATTGAATTTTTATTTGGTATAAAACGGGATATTTTAAACTTACTTTTACGCGGAACGGATTCTTACTCGTCGCCGTGGATTTAATAATTAGGGTATCGTGTTGAATGTTGTCTAAAAGAGAGACATATATCTCTGCTTCATTACAAGCTTTAAATATTCAAAATCGGATAATAGCAGGGTAGAAATTGACTAGTGCGTTTAACGCTTACCGCGGTAACATTGTTAATCGGCCGATCGATATGTACGTAGAACTATTTCAGTTCCCCCCCACCAGCTATATATAGCATCAATGTTTGTATACAACATAATTAGGTAATCGTCTGCAATGTGAAGCGGTGGAGTGATTTACATACGTTACAGTATACGATTGAAAACCGTGGGAACTATTTTAGATTCCCGCCACCAGTGAGGACATTCTTTGGTAGTAAAAATATAGTCCGTTGCGGAATAATTGGCTATAGATATCCTCTAAAAATAAAAGTCTGATATAATTGTTGGTCTTAATATAAGTAAATGTTGGTAATGTAAACAAATCAGGTCCAATGATACGTGTAACCTGTGATGCATGCTTGTAATATTGTTCATATCATAGAACTATTTATTTGCCGAGGCCTAATGCGTTAAATTGGTCGTAAGCTGAAAAGTGGTAATATCATTGTGCGGCGTTTATGCCACACAAAAACCAGATCGTTCGAATGACCAAAATAAGATTCTGATCCCAAACGGCGTTCCATAGTTGAAAAAATTGACCGGAGCACTGTACCATCTTAAAATTTGAAAAAATTGTTACAAAAACTGGTATTTTCATCATGTTTCAATGTACTTTATACTCGGAGGGTATTTTGTTTGCTGCTTTATCTGGTAGATGGGGGTAATATCACAAATCTACGTATTTACGGTCGAAAATCGCGAAAATGAGTTACTATTAATTTTGTATTTTATGATAATTTTGCAGTTTGTGCTGTTTCGCTTTGTTGTACAGTAAAGAACATTGTAAGATCATTGTTTTTAGAACATACTTACATTCTCAGTTGAAGAGTAATGTCATATTCACTCAATAAACATTATCAGTTTCTTGGTTGAGCAGACGCTTGTTTTCTATGGCACGCAAAAATGGTAAACTGCTGTGGCGAATAAATCATAAAATAAAAAACGTTTTTTCAACCTGTTCCCCTTTATAGATTTTCTTAGACTTTTCACAATATAAGTTTGGTGTAGTATAGTGTCTATACCAAGTAATTTTATTTCTTTTGCAATTAGTTGTAAAATCATCTCGTAAATTTGCTCATATCGCGAAAACGTATAACGAAACAAGCGTTTATTGACCATGATTGTAAATAATCGTCCCTTTCTGATGAAAATGAACACATCTGCTAATTAGCATGTGTAAATGTTATTGTGCCATCATATCTTGGCCGCACTATAGTATATTTAACCATGATTTTAAACCGCCCGCTAAGCGTACTATGTGTATCGATTTTTTTCTGCGGCGGGCCGCAGTACGATCTAGGTTTATCTGAGTTATAAATGTGTATTAACTTGTTGTATACGCACGAGAATGGCTAAAGGTCATTTAAGCGTGGGACAACGGGTATCCGGACACCCGACAAATAATTGCATATATCGGATAATCCCGGATACTTGATTTTACTGGGGGAACCCCAGTATTTGTATTACATACAATCCTGAAATCACTACGATTTTAACGATGTAATTTCTCCACAACCAATTCATCCGAGCAAGAAAGAGGTGCCTGCAAAACTCAACCAATATTATAATTTTCGACCATTTATGAGAACTTTTGTTTACAAAAATTTAATAAGTTTTTATTTGTTAGTATTGCGTGAACTTTTTGAAAGCTTATTTTGATGAGAAAATGTATTTGTGCGTATAAATTCCTACGCGCTGTAAAATGACTAATGATTTTTGAGGGGCGATAAAAATGTCACTGTTAAATGTAACCCGTTGAGCAGACGAACTTGATACAATTCATGGTTTTAACATAAGTATTACAGTTAAGCTAGAAACTTCTAATCTAACGTGTGCTAGTCTTTTACAATTTACGATATTATGCATTTGTTGATAGTATTGATCTACGTTTCGTCCTTTAACTTACCAGAGATCTTCAGCTAAATAGTTTGGGTCTACCGTTAGAACA
Source organism: Spisula solida (assembly GCA_947247005.1). Classification (NCBI taxonomy): domain Eukaryota; kingdom Metazoa; phylum Mollusca; class Bivalvia; order Venerida; family Mactridae; genus Spisula; species Spisula solida. The sequence continues at coordinate 18,635,666 of OX365946.1, forward strand.
ACCCTTTCCCAAGCGCTGTTACATAAATTTTCCCGCCGAAAGTCGAGACCATATGAGTTATTTATGTTTCGTCCCCATCTTATTCGTTCGCGCTATTCGCACCATATCCAGTTCGTACGCGGGTATAATTATAGAATAAGGACTCTGTATACGCAGTTTTTAGTTTCTAGTTTTTTTCTACAGCAGGTATATTGCCTTTATGAGTTCTAGTATTGCGATGGGTCCGTTGAAGTGTAATTTGAATGATTCAGCTGCTATTGCGTCTCAGAAACCTTGTCACAATATTAACATTTGTTTTGAAATTCATTACCATTAAATGTGAAACCCTATAAATTAATACCCAGAATTGCGTTTTCCCCCAGTATCAGTACTTCAGTACTTTGATTTAAATTAGAAATTATTGTTGCATATTATGACGTTACGCTCGTTGTTGGCGTACATTAGCGTAACCGATTCCGACGTCATTATTATAACGCTTTTAACGTTAATTGATGCTACAAGAACTATTTGGGTGTTTCGAATACAATTTTTCTTAAGTTATGCCGCGAACCACATATTTTTTATTCGTCACATATTAAACGATTGCTTTAAAAAAAAGTGCATTTGAGCGCAATAGATTGCGATTTTTAGATCGGCCGAGGTGTAGGCGGTAATTAAGGCGTTACACTCGTACATTTCAATTAAGCATACAATAAAATATACCGAAAATGCGCAGTTTATCATTCCATACAAGTAGATTATTTACATTTTGCCGAGACATTGAAATTCATGTACAGAATGTAGAAAGTAAAAAAAAATACTACGAAAATCACATCCTGACAAGTGTCGCTTTTAACACCGCCAAATCACTTGTTTAGACTAAAACATACAATTATGTAAACCCCAAAGCTCATACATCGTTCATACAAAATTTCATTAAAATCTGCAGTACATCGACTCTTTTCTACAACGGATACGATTCTACCGAACACGTAGACGTTGACGTTACGTTAATTCCATGGGTGTGACATTATGGCTAGATTTAACAAAATTAATTAATAAAATTAAAGCTATGTTTAATGTAAGATTTATTCATATCAAATTCAAGACAATTATATGTACTTTTAGGTTGTAGTCGCTGTCGGTTTAATAAATGCATACTTCTTTAAATATTTTGGCGCATAGCAACTTCACAATTTTAATTTGTGCACTTTTTGATGCGTGTGACGTCGTGGCTAGAAAATGGTATACGTATATTAAAAGCCAAATTCGTAGTCAACGTTGTACAAAATAACCCCAATTCCAAAGTAGGATGTATGTACTTTTTGTCAAACTTTAGTTATAGAAAATACTGAAGTTTTAACAAATCTTGTCGCGGAACAAAATAAAATCTTACGTTTTTAGCTGAATACATCTTTCGCTCCCGGTTTGTTACTGGAAGCTTTCAACGGTACATAATTGAAACATCGTGAAATGGAATAATCATCACGTCACCGAATCTACTTTTTGGGCGGATAAAGATAATTATATACATTTTCCAAGCTGCTAAACACTGCGCATTAGTACATTATGTTACATCTTACATGACGTTTATGTGACGTTCTACGTGATTCTATGTATAATTTAATGTGTTCTAGTAACTAAACTTAAATGCGGATCACATTACTAGCATGGCGATTATTTTCTCTTTCTTGTGATATCAAATAGTCCATGTCCCAGGCCTTGAAAATTGAAGGTTCATTACCAAAGAGGTGAACAGATCCAACAATGATTTTCGGTTAGCTTGATATCTCAGCAGTCTGAAAACGGTTGATGGACTTGCGGGTCACTTTGCCAAATGACCTTTTGGCGGCCATCTTTAAAGATGGCCGCCATTATTTTAAGCAATCATAAGCTTTGGAAAAACTTGAATTATTCCTCACTCAATAGGGCTATCGGCTTCCAATATGTCTTAAAATGTTCGTATTTCAACCCCACATCTGCTGATATATAAATCATAATATTATAATAAAGTGATTACTTCGAAATTTATGGTATTCTAAGAAAACTTTGATATTTTTCACTTTTTTCATTATTTTTTCTCTTGCAACTCCGATTGGGATTTGTATTTAGCCATTTTTTGTTTGTTATATTTAGAGGGTAATTCTAGGCATCTATAATATACATAACATTGATAGATTTTCACTTTGAAGTAAAAAATTGGTCAGGAATATATGACAACTGATATCTAATTAAATGGATATTTTTAAGACGCATGCATATAATATTATCTTTTCCAATAATCTCCGGAACAACCATCAATTTTGGTTTATTATTTCAAAGTTGCTTTGCTTGTTCATATGCACATATCTATACATGTGTAGGTATCTGAAAATCGAATCCTTTGACTAATAGGATGTGGGTATGATACCGGACCCCAGCTAGAAGTCTTGCAGGCGAGGGTCTGGCTATTAGTACCGGATCATACACGCCATGGGCCGAGTGTTTCAGAATAACTTAATATTTGATTCTTTCTTTCCTAAATAGTGAATCATTAGCGAATTGCATTCTTATTCAACACGAATGTATGCCAAATTTTAGGTTCCTAAGTTATATGTTGTCTTCTGAAAAGTACGTTTTGGTGACGTTTTAGAGAAGTCATAATGAACTATATTATTATCTCAAGCGAAGGGTTCTGTATCTGGCATCATCAGACTTACCTTCTTGGTCTATATGATTACCATCACTGACAGTCATGTTTAACTTAAAAGATTAAAAACTGCTGCGTGAATTATAACGATTTCTGTGGGGAGCCTAGATGTAGGGTGCATGCTTCGGGATCGAGAGGTCACCGGTTCAATCCTCACCTGGACCACTGCTTAATTTCTCTGAGCAAGAATAATCCACCTTCCCCACTTACCCAAATGTATAAATGGATACCTGAGGGGGTCAAAAGCCTGCCAGCAGCCAACACCGCCGAGCGAGTGTAACAACTGACGTGAGACTCAATGAGTAAATGTACAGTCGGTCGAATGGTCGAATGTCTGAAAATTGACTTTAACTGGGTGCTTTTTACATACAATATAATTTTAGTATCGAAGATGCAAGTCATTTGTTCCTACATTTATGGCCAGTGTTTATATTAAGAGCCATACCCCTTGATTGCAGGGCTAGGGGTAGATGTACACTGTTTTTCATAACAATGATGATCGGCGTTAGTCGTACCCCTTGATTGTAGGAAAGCAGTAGGACTAGCAGTTGCTATGCCTAATGTTATTCGGTAACTGTTACCAGTGGTAGTTGCACCCAATGGTTGTAGGGAACCAATCTGGCGGAGAATTACTTATCTACATGTACCTCATTGAGACAGGAATAGCAGCAAACCGTGAAGTAAGACGAATCATAGGATCTTGTAGGTATAGCTTCGCCTGTTGAATATGGATAGCCCATGACACAAGCACAGACAAAGTGATGTCGGGGATAGCCATTAGGAGAGGAAGTGTTGTTCCTGTCATTGGTCGTTATCCCTTATCAGTATATGTAATAGCTGAACTTGACTGCAGAATGTACCCCATAGGAACCAAAGTGGATGTACTATGTGGTGGACTTTACTCCCATAGAGAGAGAAAATGATGTACAGGCAGTAGCATACTAGTATACCTTATTGGGACTGGAATGGACAGAAGCATTTCCGAAGAAAGGTTCTTCTATATATTAAGAAAATGGATGGATTTAATCGGTGGAATATTCCCCATGGGGTTAAGGATGGTTTACTTAGAAATATGGTGTACTTTAAGGACCAGGAATGACTATACCGATAAAATAACAAGCCCAATATGGTAAGGAATGCCCATGCATATTCACCTATTAGTATTAAATCAGAAATGACTGTGACCATAGTACCCCCAATAAGATCAGGAATGAATGTGTCTATCAGTAGAATGTACCTCATATAGACATTATCAACGGAAGTTCCTATCTTTATTAGTAACATGTTATGTAACCCATATGACCAGGAATGATTACCATTAGCAAAATGTACCACATATGGTCAGGAATGGCTGTACTCATTATATCCCTCTGTATGATGTACACCATATGGTCAGGAATGCCCGTGCCCAACTGCATAGTTACGAAAGGCTGTATGTATGTATCTGTATGTATCAAGTATTGTCAGTAATGTATGACATAGTTATGGTCAGGAATAGTTGTATACCCAATACCCATCTGTACTACGGATTCCATATAAGGAATTGATATACCTATAAAAATACGTGCCCCACATGACAGGAATCTATGTACCCATGTGTAGGCTGTACCACACATGGTTGAGAATGACTGTCCCCATCTGTACTGTGGACTCCATATGGCCAGGAATTAATGTACCCATATGTAGTCTGTACCACACATGGATAAGAATGGCTGTACCCATCTACTACGGACTCCATATGGTCAGAAACAATTGTACCTATCAGTAGAATGTACTTCATATGATCAGTAATGGTTGTTCCTTCATGTAGCATGTTTTAGTACTCATATGGTTAGTACGTGTACTAAGTATCATATGTGGTCAAGAATATCTGTATTCATGTGTAGTATGTACTCAATACGGACAGGAACGAATGAACCGATCTGTAATATGTATCTCGTATGGTTACAAATTACTGTACCCATCTGTCGTACCGGTATGCATTAATAACCCATATGGTCAGGAATGGCGCTGTCCATCCGTAATATGTACAAAACTGGATTGACTGTAGCCGACACATACTAGTAATCCATGAGTTCAGGACTAAGTGTGCTCATCTTTGGGATGTACATCACGGAGCAATATCGTATGACCCAACCCAACAAAAAAGTATACCCATATGTAATTGTGGATGCACACATCTAAAGGTAGTGCCTGCAGGCATGGCAGAGATAGTCGGTGATGCTGAAAACATTGATAACTCGCAGGATAAATATCCCCGTGGTTGACACCTTGTAGTTGTATTTGTAGTTGTAATTATCTAAACCTTTCAATCAAGGATAACTTCTTAATATTCCATATGGGGTCATGTGCTTTGCTGAAGAGACAGCAAGTAGAAGTGACTGTGGTGTGATACAAGGAATCTGGATGGGGTACCCTAGCTCTTTCCGAACAGATTCATTTTTGGTTCTTCAACGTGCCCAGCGTATAGCACCGATACTCGTGAGAATATCACACGGTTAACAACCAGGTTAATCTGTAGTTGGGTGGGAAATACTGAACACTGGTCAATGAAATTTCGAACCAGGGACCTTCGGATTGGTAGTCAAGAGCACTAACTCCTCAGCCACCATCGTGTCAACAATTACAACCTTGGTTGTGGTAGGGTTGTGGAGGCTTTAAAAGTGTGTGTATATTTTTACAAATTCTATTAAGAACGGTTTTTTAAAGGTTACTAAGGTCCACCTGAGTCAGAAAAGTAGTAAGCTAGACACTAGACAAAGATCAACTGATTCAATATATAATTTTGTTTATTTTGTATCCCCTCTATCCCTTATTGTTTCCTTTCGAATACGTTCCTGCTTTCACATTTTCATTTCTTAGTGAATGCGCGAAACGAATAGAATTTAACAGTGGGAGGTATGAATTCTTACATGCTTTACTATTATTAAAGAAGAATATGAAAACAACGTTAAAATAATGAACTGTTAATGTAATATTCGGAACTTTATAAACAAAAATATAAATTTATAAACTCATATCAAATCATTTTCCAATCATTTGGAGTCATGTTTATGTTTATTTTCCGTTTCGCTGAATAGTTATTCAAGTTTTCCTGTCAATATCCATTTTTTTGAAAATAATGTCATATGAACTCATACAACTGACCGGATCCGAGCCGCCAAACCATCCAGCTAGGGGTCAGGTACCACAATAACACCCTTGTGACACTGTACTGGACACCTAGGCATATATATACGCATAGTATCAACAAAGTAGCCATGGAATAAAAAAAAATCCTGAGATTGTTGGAAACGGTCTATTCAAATGCCCTAAAATATCTATTTAATTTAGGCATTAGTTGTCTTATATTCCTGACCAATTTTGGACTACGAAGTTAAAATCTATCAATCTAATGTATATTATGGATGCCTAGAATTATTCTCTGAATGTAGCAAACAAAAACTGGCTAAATACAAATCCCAATCAGAATTGCAAGAGAAAAAATGATGACAAAAAGGGAAAAATATCAAAGTTTTCTTAGAATATCAATAAATTCGAACTAATTCCTTATCATAATATTATTATGTATATGTCAACATATGTTGGGTTGAAATACGAACATTTTAAGACATATTGCAAGCCGATAGCCCTATTGAGTGAGGAATAATTCAAGTTTTCCCAAAGCTTATGATTGCTTAAAATAATGGCGGCCATCTTTAAAGATGGCCGCCAAAAGGTCATTTGGCAAAGTGACCCGCAAGTCCATCAACCGTTTTCAGACTGCTGAGATATCAAGCTAACCGAAAATCATTGTTGGATCTGTTCACCTTTCTGGTAATGAAATTCGGTCTGTCACATGGACTAAAAATATAAACATCCGTATTTCGAAAACGATGTTTATGCAATATTGAAGTGTAAAAATGGTATAAATTGCCGATGTACGCCAACAACGAGCGTGACGTCATATTTGACTGACAATACACAGCAAACATGATATTTTTGAAACGGAGATAGGTTTTAAACATTTACTTAAATCTAATAGAATCTATGCCCTATGTATAATTGCCGATTATAATTACTGGATATATCTATATGGTCCAACTAAAATATATTTCTTTTTTTTGTCAGGATGAGTAGACAATTAAAAGGGAAAGAATACAATAAAGAAGCTCTGCAGAATGCTGTCCATGCTGTCAGGACCAAATCCATGGGTTATTTGAATTGAAAGTCTACCATGTTAACTATGTAGCTAGAATGTGTATACAACTCGAAAAGGCCGGTAATAAGTGTATTTATTTTCCGAGCCATTTGTGTACTACAAATACGAAAATATTTCAAAATAGTGTTCAATTAATGATAAAGTATCCGGAAATACCCAGAGGCGCTCTAGTGTACAATTAGCACTAAAACAGTAAACAGTTAAACATACCTTATGATGGAATGTTTACCGGCCAATAATACAATATCACATATAAACCTAGGTCAAGTTACAATACTATGGAGCCATATAACTGCCACCACTTAACTTTAAAATTTCATGAAAACTTTCGTAAAAATTATGGGATATTTCATGAAAAAATATAATTATCATAAAGACAGATATATTATCTTAACACAAAAGTCTGCTTGGTAGTGCTCTAAACTGACACCACATACAGATGATGCTTTCACGAAACTAAATTAGTTTTTCATGAAAGCATAAAAATGTTTCGCAAAACGTAAAGATGTTTTGGTGAAAATAATCGACTTTCGTGAAAAGTTTCGCGAAACGAAAAAATGACTTCGTGAAAAATAATACACTTTCGTGAAAAGTTAGTTGGTTTCTTAAAAACAATAACAGGAATGTTGTGTCAGATCAAAGCAGTAACTGGCAATTTTTCACGTTAAGATATTTATCTTGCATTCATGATATTTTTCTGTTTTCATGAAATCCCTCGTTAATTTCACGAAATATTTCATGAAAATAAATATTTATGTGGTGGCAGTTATATGGCTCCAATACAATATTTATTTTAAGGTAATTCCTTACTCTTAATTTTTTCTGCACAAGAGGTATCAAACACCTGATTTTTATGAAGAACACACTCACGATAGTGATTGTACAAACCCATAACAGTTTTGCTCGGCTAGTTTTCAAAATATTTTTAGATTTTGGGGAACCCCCCTAAAAACGGATACTTGCATTTCAACGAAAAAGTTGGACATATAATTTCATGAAACTTGGCATGCACGAAATTTTGTATATTCGGAATCACACAATAACGTTTGTTTTAGACTATGTATGTTATATGTATTTTAAATGATATTTTAAAATAGGTGATCTTTCATTTTTAAGTTATACGAAAAAAATAGTTGAACAACATACTGATTTCGTAAATGCATTCAGTAGAGTAACTATTATAGAAGTTTTGTTCCAAATTTCATGGCAGTTGCCCGGGTAGATTTTTTTAACTGACACTTTAGTGATTTCGGAAATGTCGAAAACCAGGAGAGTTTACAAAATACATCAACGTTTTGAATACGTTGTATCCAGTTTTCGCGATAATTTGTTTTTGAAAAATGTGTATATTTAAAGATGAACCAATGCTCTTTTGTATTAGCTAGTCTATATTATTACCAAATAAATGCAAACTAACCTTCCTCTAAAGTAGTCAGAATGCTTGCTAAACAAATATTAAAACTTGGATAAAATGTTGTGTGGGCGCATTATACCGTATTACGTTTCACATACGTTGTAGCTAGTGTTCGCGAGTGTTGGTGTTTCAACGTTTGGAATAAATGGCACATAAAGTTTCAGCTATAGTGTTACTCTGCAAGCTTATTATAGAATAATGTAGTAACAACTATACAGTAAACGCGCGATTTTAAGGCATGAGAACATGCTGACACATCAATTTTAAGTTTTTCTTATTTTATCATCATGGTAGTCAGACGCTTTCAATACGTCTAATTTACACCGCTCAACTAAAGAGTGTCCAATTACCTTAAGTCGGATACATTTACAACAAGGAAACATTAGCTATGTATAGCAATTGTCCGACATTTTTAACAAAGTATAAAATTAACAGACATAATTATAAATACATATAAGCAGAGGTTAAGACATTTAAGGTAGCAAAATACATATAACTGTTTATACATTAAAAATATTTTAAAATAAAATATTTTAAAATAGATACATATTGAACAGAGAATAAGAAGGAACCATGCATTTAAATTAAAAAAAAACAATATACTTTTTAAATAAACATATCAATTTAAATTCAGAGGAAGGAAGCAAGCATCACACAATTACCTGTATGACACACATGTACCAAGCTATAGCAATGCAGTCAAGTAATAAGCATACATTTAAGAATTAAATCATACACGCAAGCAAAAACAAACAAGCAAACGAATATAAAACGCATACAACCAATGTCAATCGGAAAACGTGTAGCAAAAGCCGACGATTAAAAGCGTGCTAAGAAAGCGTATCACCTCATATCAGATATGAAATGAACAGATTGACACTGCTTGTATACGGGTAATTTAAACGTCAAGTGAATACATACATAGCTAGAAATTAAGCAGTGTTTTAGCACATGATTAAAGCAGCCGGTGTAAAGTCGAACGAAATTGAAATGATACATAATGCAAGTATACAAGTAAGTAGAGTAATCATATAAACAGACATACATCTATCACTATGCAGTGTAGACGTGAACAGATTAAATCAGCATGTTACTAATAAATAAATAATCGTAAAGTTACCTCCTTTTTTCGTGAGAAAAGGTTTCACTGTAGGTCAGAAAGTATTTGATTTACAGCCACCAACACATCTGTCAATTAAGTATTTGGTCATAGATTTTCTGGATAGTTTTGTAACTAAATTTCTTTGTTTTCTAAACTTTTCCCAGTTGGCAGCATACCTATTGGCATTAAATTTATTCAAATACATCCTCTTTTTATAAACAGTCTGTTTCAAAACTTTGTTCATAAACGGGGCCGGCTTATCGGTAAACCTTTTCTTTTTGACAGGGGCATGGTTGTCAGCCACACTAGTGAAAATATCACAACATTTTGCATAGTTAGTGTTGTCATCATCATTGTAATCCAATTTGAACAATTCTTGTTGTAAATCTGAATTAAAACTATCTGAGTTAAAATTCCTAAAACTTCTATAACTGCAAAATCTCTTATTCATTAAAGGTACATCTTGTTTCAGTTGGACTCCAACCATGTTATGTACATCACTCAAGTTAAAGTTACATATATTGTAGACACTTGAGGTGTTATTTGTTAAAATAAAATCTATAAGTGATGGTTTTCCATTTTTTTGTAAAACAAGTGGGTTTTTTGATAATATTTGTTAGATAAAAAATATCACAGATATCTGAAATAGGTTGGCACTTCCCTTCATTTAAAAGTTCAAAATTCAAATCTCTAATTATCATAACATTATCAATTTTAGATGTAATTTTATCAAGAGTGATATCACAGTTATTTTGAAATATGGCATTAGACATAGAAGATGGTTTGTTTACACCACTGATAAGCCATGTGGCACCATTAAGGATTACTTTTACACTTATTGCTTCAATATTTACAAATTCCATTTCCTGCAACCTATCACCAGCAATATCTGATCTCATGTAGGCCATAATGCCCCCACCATGAGCAGTCCTATCTTTTCTCCACATATGGTAGCTGTTCACCATGAATTCAGCATCTTGGAAAGATTAATCAATTTTGGTTTCTGATAAAAATAGAAGGTCAACAATGTTCTTAGTAAAAATATCATGAATATGATAAAACGTATGCCGATGGTGTTTATATTTAATGAAACACATAAGAAACGGTTTGGGAATTTCTTCCGCATTTTTATCAATGAGTCAAATATACCATTATCAGCAGGCACTGAATCACATTAATTGTCAAGGTGTTCAGAGTGAAATGATTCTTCAAAATATGATTCTGAGAAATGAAACTGTGTACAGGTTTTGCAGGTCCAAGGGCTATCTGAATTTCCTAGTGCTATGTAGTCCCTAGGGCGAACACATTCGCATTTGATGTGAAACCAGTTAAAGCATACGTCGCATGCGATGGCTCGATGGTTTGACGCTACTGGTCGGTAACATTTACCACATGGATTTTTCACAGGACCTGGGTTAAGTGAGAAGTCACCCCTTATCAATAAGACACATAGTCGTTGTATTCTAGACCTACATAGTATAGGTATTGATGGAGGTACTGGTCTACAGTGTTTAATATGATAAAAAATATGTGTAACATTATCAATGAAATTTTGTCCAGCTGGTACGAAAGAAATGTGGTACGAATTGATCGGTCTTTCTGCACTAACATTGACAAATGAGTAGGTTGATACATTTTTTTATTCTATGGGCAGTAAATTATCAGCACTGTCTCTTCCTGCTATGTGTATCAGAATGAATACATATGTTATTACATTCATGGTTGATATTGTTTACACTTTGTTTGACGCCTGATAAATACACCAACTATGACAACAAGTAACAGCATATGAAATCAAAATATTGATGACTATACAAAGTGAGTATTGCAAATTATCAGCAGCATATACAATGAAAATAGTGATGACTATACAAAGTGAGTATTGCAAATTATCAGCAGCATATACAATGAAAATAGTGATGACTATACAAAGTGAGTATTGCAAATTATCTGCAGCATATACAATCAAAATAGTGATGATTATACAAAGTGAGTATTGCAAATTATCAGCAGCATATACAATCAAAATATTGATGATTATACAAAGTGAACATGGCAAATTATCAGCAGCATATACAATCAAAATATTGATGCTTATACAAAGTGAGCATGGCAAATTATCAGCAGCATATACAATCAAAATAGTGATGATTATACAAAGTGAGTATTGCAAATTATCAGCAGCATAATACAATCAGAAAATTGAGTATTACACAAAGTGAGTATTGCAAATTATCAGCAGCATAATACAATCAGAAAATTGATGATTACACAAAGCGAGTATTGCAAATTATCAGCAGTACAATAAGAGGCACTTATAACTGTGCGGTTTTCAATTCCTAAAAACTTTTTTGTTTGTTAATATGTTTGAACGAAATTTAGTGTATTTGGTTGTCAGTCGACACGCAACGTAATCCGATATTTTTATCTTATGGTTCAATGAATATTGTCCATTGGACTGTGAAAATAGCAATTTAACGAATTGCACGAGAAAATGGTGAAACAGCGGGAAATAAAATAAGACGTGGTCATTTCCATTAAATTCATGACCTGTTATCCTAAAAAAACACAAACGTCAATGTTTGTCTAAATTGACGCCGTGACGTCGGGTTTATCAACACGGGCTTTTCAATGTTGCACAAAGTAACTGTTTGAATTTAATTATTATTTGCGTCCAATCAGCAAAAGTACGCGTTTACAATCATTAACCCGCCTACAGGTGTTTGAGCCATGTTCTACCTGTCTATCTGTTCGTTCATTGTTCAAAATTCAACGTCATTTTTCTGCAATGACTGGTCGGATTTCAACGTATGTTGATAAGAAAGGCATGTTACGCGTCGATCAACAGTCACTGAGATTACCCATCAAAGGTGACGTCAATGCGACAACATTGCATAGCCTAAACTCTCAGGAATACGCGTTCTTATTTGTTGGAAAACTGTGCATTTTAAGCCGGAGCAGATTTTGTGACTTCGCAATTTTACGCAACGCTAAATTATGTGCTGGCGTTTCCTAAATATTGTTTGTTATGAAATGAAACATTATCACACATCTTTGAACTACACTTGCTGCAAATTTCAACAAAATATACACACTAAATACTGAGATAGTGAGATTTGTGTACGTGCACAGTTCGTTATAAGTGCCTCTTAGTGTTTATACAATCAGAATATTGATGATTATACTAAGTGAGTATTGAAAATTATCAGCAGCATATACAATAAAAATATTGATGATTATACAAAGTGAGTATTGCAAATTATCAGCAGCATATACAAACAAAATATTGATGATTTAGTACTTTAGTACAAACGCTGTCTTTAATTTAGCGCAAAGGTGTACAGTGTAGCAATACCACGTGACTTTTGACTACAGTTACAAGAAGAAATTTGTAAACATTTGAACACAAATATAGCCATATGTATTTTATTTCTTTATCGATTTCTATAAAATATACGCCACGCTAAGGGTAAAAGTATTTGCTTTCCGTGAAATATAAGATCTTTTTCAGCAGTTTTACCGATTTTTCCATTACCCTGTGAAACCTACACGTTCCATGGTTTCACAAGGTAATGGACAAAACGGCAGAGCCGCGGAAAAAGATTTTATATTTCATGGAAAGCAAATTATTGTCCCCTTAGCGTGGCGTATGTTTCATAAAAATCCATGAAGAAATAAAATACTTACAGCTTTTTTATTTTCCAATGTTTACAAATTTCTTCTTGTAACTGTAGTCAAAAGTCACGTGGTATTGCTACACTGGTGTAGCTTGCTCGCATTATAAAGGAAACAATTTAACCGAAAGGTATTAAGGTGCATTATAACCCTCGAAAGTGCTTGAAAAACACACACTTGAAAAATGTTATTTCAAACACCATATGTCATCTGTTTTTATTATATATGATAGAAAACCATTCTAGCACTTGAGCGTGATGTAAAATATGCCATACAGTTGCCTAATTCAAATGCTAACACTAAAATAAAGGCGATTTTCGAATGAAAAATACAACATTGTTTTCAAAATGTCAAACGTTATCATTATTGTATTTTATAATACAAACTCACTGGATATACTTTATAATCAATCGTCGCAAGGTCATGCCAGGCTTGAAATTAGATGCTGGTGTTTTGTTTACGAGAAAAACACCTTCATGTCTATGTGTAATTTCGACAATGAGGTCGCCATGTTTGCTGCCTCCTGTCACTGCAGTGAACGTACAGCAACATGTTTTTCAAACATAGTAATCACCATAATTGATTGCCAGATCAAATAATGAACTTCATTGCGTTCATAATATATCAACTTTACAAACAATCATACGATAATAACATAAAAATCAAAGTATTCATTACAGTTATCATCTCGTTTGTTTACGAATTTCGCGCTGTGTAGCAAATTTATATTCATGCACCAAAAGATGAATTAAAATAGTGCGGCAGTTTATCGACGAAACCATTATGATACGGTGTTCATAATGCGTCGTTCATAACGAAGGATGACATCGAATACAATATATACTTACGGTTTAATTTAAGTCCCAATGAAACATCAGTATCAGCATTTTCCTATCCCAATACATGCTGCACATGTGAGCGAATTGATATTCTGAGTTGTGTAACGCGGCTTCCTGTCAAACTTTATTTTAACTAAATTACAAAAGTAATATACGTTTTTAAATATTCTTTATGTTAATTATGTTGGTATAATCATTGCAAACACTTTTTTTTAATTCAATTGTCTGGGTCGTTCCTCGATCACGTACAGTTTGTGTAAAATCGGTCATTACACAGCTGTCAAACATATTTCAAATCACACGGACAGTCCGTGCAAATGTTTCAACGTTCTCGGTAAGTTAACGTATGGTGTGAGGTTACTGCCATGCTATACTATCGTCTGCAAGCAGTTGTTTCAGTAATATATAACCATTTTAACCCACAAACTGACCAAATAGAGCAGTTTTCCCCATGCCAAAAGAAACGGGCTTACGGACGGAACAAAAATTATCAGGGACCGGTACGACTAACGATAAATAAGCCATTTCTTTAGTATATAAACTAATAAAATACAGTGGAAGGGAATCTTATTAAAATATGTTTATTATTGACAGAAACTAAAGCTTTAATTAATTTTTCATAAACATGTGTTAGTTCTTCCTTTGCAACTTAAAACTTGTCCAAATAATCGAGTTTTAAGTGTTATCGACCCGATAAAATCGGATTTGGACAAACCAACAACTATCTGGTCCGTCAGGCCCACCATACCCTAAATTATTTAGGTTTTATTAAAAGTAGTCCTTCACACATACACATGTAATTTATTTTAATTCATGTTGATGTATTTTATTGTTCAAAATAAATGCATTTTGACCGTTTTTATTAAAAAAATGGGCAGGCATGACCTTGATCAAATATTTGACAACTAAAATTTCTTAATTTTTCTAACATTTTGTTACCAAATAAATGAGACTGACATTTTAAAAAATGTATACCTATTATGCAATTATCTTTTTATAAATATATCTTTATAACAAGTGAATATAGAAAAAGCACCCGTTGATATAGATGATTTGAACTTTAAGCAACAAAATGATATATGACACGTATGTGTTATCTTCAAAAAATGTATTTAATTCACTGAAGAAAAATACACATTTTCGCCCCTTAGAGTGAACCTTAAATGGTCACAAAGAGATATATCGGTAAATACATGTATGGCGCACGTGTGTATTTGGCTTAAATAAACTTCGAGTGGTATATTATAAAATGTGTAAAATCATTCACCTGTAAAGTTATCGAGTAATGGCCGATGTAAACAATGCAAGTGTACACGATTTATACGATATAGTTCGTGCTAGATAATGTGGCAGTCGAGTCTATTTCAAGACAGGTAATACATGATATTGATTACAGATAACTTTAAAAGAATGTAATTGTTTGTTGTGTGTGCGTTTCATGAAATATTATGTAAGTGGTAACTGTTGAAATACAGACTTGATATGGATTAGGGTGTGTTTGCCTTTCAGAACAGTATGACCGCCTTGTGCAGCTAGCCCTTTACCATCCATTCAACGACGAAATTGAACATTCAACATAGACAGTTGTCCAGGCAGTTAAATTGCTTGGCCTTATCGTCATGCTTGACTAATTGCAATGTACTATAAGCAGTTAAATAATTGAAAGTAGTTATGTATTCTGTAATAGCTCAGATGGTAACGCACAGGAATTGTAACTGAGCGATTCCAGTTCAACCCATCAAAGAAGTCTTTAGTAGTTTTTTGAATTCATCACAATATTTTTAATGTATTTTTTCATATTCTTTTTGTGAGAATTTATAATTTGTTAATCATATATTTTTCTTGTTTTATTATGGTCATGATACAATTATTTTTTATCATTACAAAACAAACGAATTTTACAGCACTTCATCTGCTGTATCATGGTCTGAGTTACAGTCAGATGCTGTTTCTGTGGCTTCGTGTTGGTAGTTACCATACCTAAGTACTAGCAATCGAAATTATTGTGCTTTAATTATAATACATGTACACACCACGTTGATTGTGTACATGTATATTTAGGCTATACACTTTTTAATAATAACATTAACAGCTTTAATTACAGGTTTGTATCCCTATTGAATAAAATTGATTATTTAAGCCATTTTTCTGTAAAATTCTTAGCTTTTGAATTTATAAAGATGAGAAAAAGAAATAAAAAAAATACAAACAACTTGACAAGGTTTCGAACTCACGGCCAAAAATATCGATATCTTTAGGAAGTATAGATCTACGCACTAAACCACTCGGCTATGAAGTAGGTTGTAATTGATGGATGGTTAAAATTAAGAAATAAAAATCTGTTCGCGTTTATTGTCGGTGAATAAAACACGGGCATTCGTTCGGATGCGGAAAAATTAAATCACTCGTGCTACGCACTCGTGATTTAATTTTTCCGCATCCGAACTCCTGCCCGTGTTTTATTCACCGACAATAAACGCGAACAGATTTTTATTTCATGAAACTATAAGTGATATTTTTTCATAATATTTCTACACTTTTCTGTACTATACTATAGTCCGTGCAGGATAATGTGGCAGTCACGTGACACAATGTTTTCTGCTTTGGACAATGTCAATTGATTGAATTAGGTAAACCATATTTAAGGTTTGTGATTATAAATCATTCTAACACGATCTGCGGATTAATCGTTTAAATATTAGTTTATATATCGTTTAGATATTCGTTCGGATGCGGAAAAATTAAATCACTCGTGCTACGCACTCGTGATTTAATTTTTCCGCATCCGAACTCCTGCCCGTGTTTTATTCACCGACAATATACAAGAACAGAGTTTTTATTTCGATTCTAAATACGATAACATCCCGCACTATTTAACTGCGCGCATTCCATTTTCACCCATTTGACATTGAACATAATTCCACGCTGAAATTGAGTTGCTTATTAGCTGGTACAATTACCTCCCATGTTAATGAAAACGAACTTCGTAATTTTCTAAAGGAAATACCATATTTTAAACATTGAAACAATTTTAATAACACGAGTATATGGTACATGTATCTATTTCATAAAATGAAAAATATAAATTAATTGATTATCAGAAGCTTTAATAAAACTTGGTTTCTAGAGTATATTGGAGTTTCTAAAAATAGATGCGTCATAGCTGTAACACTGGATTCTCGTGCAACTCGCCTTGTCATCGTGGCTCGTAGAAAATTTTACTATAAAGTTAACGTTCATTCATTCATAAATATGTCACGTGATACTGGGCGTAAATAGAAACAGCCAATTTGATAGGTATGTTTTATGGGGGTAATAATACATTGTTAGGTCCGCTCTATATTTAAACGATTAATCCACAGATCGTGTTAGAATGATTTATAATCACAAACCTTAAATATGGTTTACCTAATTCAATCAATTGACATTGTCCAAAGCAGAAAACATTGTGTCACGTGACTGCCACATTATCCTGCACGGACTATAGTATAGTACAGAAAAGTGTAGAAATATTATGAAAAAATATCACTTATAGTTTCATGTGCAAAAACAAATACACCAAATGAAAGAGTAAATTGTCAACAACAATCGGGTCTAAAAATTTAAAAGATACCTGTTGTAAAACGTGCTTTAAACTTGTAATACTCAGAGCCAAATAAACACACGTCTAACCACCTTTAGAATATAACCTACATTATGAGCCTATGAAAACGCCGCATTTTGGCGGTTAACTGAAAATTTAATCATTAAAATTTTCTCTTCACAGACTTTACATCATGCGTTGGCGCTACTTTCTATCGGCCAATCAGAATGCAGAATGTTATATTCTAAGTTAGTTAGAACATATTAAGTAAATTTTAATTACTAAAAAGGACTCGCTTCGCTTCGCTCGCTCCGCCCTCATTAAAATTTACTCAATATGTTCTAACTATAACATAGTCAACTAGTCCAGGAGCCAGATTTCAAAAGAGCCTTAAAATGGATTTTCATTTACCCCATCTGATAGAAAAAGTCTGTTGGTATTTTCAAATAATATAGACATTCAGGCTTTGGAAAAAGGTGGATGCCAGCTCTGAAAGTGGTGCAGATTCTTTTAACAGGGGCAACAACTCTTGCTTCGGAACAAATTTACGAAAATACCCGATGTCCTATGTTCTGGTGTTCAATTTTTGTTTATGTTTGTATTTCAACATAATAAAATGGATATTGTTCATTTGATAATGTGCATCAAAAAGGCATACAACATGGACCAGTTTGAGGTCAAGGTCAATTCAAGGTCAAAGTCAGAAAAATTGCTAAAAATGAATATTTGCTCTCTATCTTTTTCAGTATAGCATGTGTTTTGAATTTAATTAGGTTGCAAAAATGATAGTTGTGTTTGTTAGTATATATTCTGTCATTATAAGCCATTTGTTTGATTAAATATATAAAACTATTGTCATAACAGCCATTTTATGCATATGCATGTTGACCGAGATGGCATTCTTTCGAAGGCCCCTAGCATTCTATGATCTAATGTGATTTGTTTGTTTACGTATGTAGTGTCTAATATCTTATGGATATTGTTCATATGATTATATAAATCAAATGGACATGCACCTAAGAAAAAATTGAGGTCAATGTCAAGGTCATTTCAAGGTCAAAGTGAATAAAATAGCTGAAAAAAAGTAAAAAATGATATTTTCTCTCAATTTTTCTTAATAAAGCATATATTTAAAATTCATTACGGTTATGAAAATGATAGTTGTGTTGGTAAGTTCGTATTCCCCCATGATTTTTTGAAATAAACAGTCATTTTATGCTTGGCGAGATGGCATTCCTACGAAAACCCCATGGCATAATATGATCTAACGTGATTAGTTTGTTAACGTATGAAGTGTTTCTATTTGCATGGATATTATTAATATGATCATATTCACCAAATGGACATACACCCAAGACCAATTTTAGGTCAAGGTCATTTCGAGGTCAATGTGGAAATGATAGCTAAAAAAGTAAAACTAGATATTTCCTCTCTACTTTCCGTATTCTCTTGTATGTTTTGAATTTAATTTTGGTTATGAAAGTGATAGATGTAGTGGTTAGCACATATTTTCTCATTATAAGTGATTAACTGTACGCTGCAGTAGTGAACACCCATTAGGACATGGGATAGCTCTACCCAGTGATTGTGAATACCCTCATAGGACATAAGTGCCTGTACTTTGCAGTGATGGATCTCTTCAAAGACCAGATATTACTGTACTAATTGGTGGTGAGTATCCCATTTGACATTCCATAGCTGAACTACGTGGTGGTACGTATGTACCAGTGATAGGTAGGTGCCCTTACTTTGAAGTAAAGTTTTCCTTTTGAAGGGAGAACGTAGGAATTTGATAAATAGGCAAAGGAACTGTTAACGTACCTTTTTACACCCTGTATATACCAGGCTATGTTAACTTTAACACAAACAATATTAGGCTCTAGGCCTGGCGATGAAAGGCAATACCAGTCAATTTTTAGTACCCGACATGACTTTGGATATCTATATTTGCATATTGTGAGTACCAAACATGACATGTAATTGACTCTTTTCCGAGTTGGGAACCACCCTTACGGCCTGGTATGGCCATACATGTTGCGGTATCTATCGCGCAGGGCTTTGAGTATCTGAACCTTGTGGTACAAATGATGGTAGGGGATAGCTGAACTTGATAGTGATAAGTATCCCGTAGGACCAGGGATGGCATAATTATGTGGTGATGTGTGCCCCACTTACGATGTTAGATGGCTTTTAGAATATTATGTCGTGGTGAATACTCCATAAAGCCTGAGATGCTTATACTCAGCTTTGGTATTACTTATTCTGGCATGACCATATTCCGCTGCATCGAATAAACATAGCGTCTAGGACATCGTTTGTACATTGCAGTGGTTAGTAGTGGTTAGGAACTGGGTTGTACGAGTATATTCCAAAGGACCTGGATGATCTGTATTTGGTTGTGATGAGTAACAAAAATTGGCAGTGAGAGCACTGTATTATATATGACTGCTCAGCGTGGCGGTGAGTTCATCATAGGGCCATGGTTAGCTGTACTCTATGATGTTGGTTACCAAACATGGACTGAGATGCAATCACTGCAAAATTAATGTTGTATGTGTTGTGTATCCATTGAGCATGTAATACCTGGATTCAGTGATGGTTAAGTGTCCGGCATGAGATGACTGAATTATATGGTGGTGAGTACCTTATGGCTATACTCTCTTTCAATGTTTAACGAGTATCTTATTTAGCCTTCGGTGCCTTTCATTACAGTATATTTACATATAGGGTCTAGCTGTATTGTAAGGTATTTCTGGGTACGGTCTGTGAATATTATATTCTCATGCGGTAAATACCTTCTTTGGTATAGGATACCTGTACTTTGCAGTGATGTGTACCCACATAGGGCTTCTGATAGCTGTACCTTGTCTCGGGTTCGATCCCTGGCCGCGTCATACCAAAGACGGAATAAAAATGGCATCAGAAATTCCCTTGCTGGACGCTCAGCATAAAAGGGAATCTGGCTTCTCTTCTCGCATACCCTTATGGCGATGGACAACATCAGGAATGAGGTGTCGAGAGTGATTAATATAAGTTGGAAAAATTTGTTTCACAATCGACCTTAATTAAATTTGTATAAACTAATATGTACCTTGTAATGATGCATACCACATAGAACCTGTGATGCCTGTACGTTGCAGTGATGCGTACAGCATAGTGTCGCTGATGCCTGTATCCTACAGTGATGTGTACCACATATGCACTGGGTTGTCGGTACCTGGCAGAGATTTGTACCGCACAGGGTCTGAGATGTACTTGACATTGACGTTTACCTCATGAGGCATATGCCTTCCATACTCACCAGTGATACCCTGTAGGGCATGGGTGGCTGAATTATGTTGTGGTGATAACCACATAATGCTTGATATTTCTGCACATTGCAACGATGAATATACCATTGCGCAAAGGGATTGCTGTATTATGTGGTGGTGAGTACGCCACGGGGTCTGTGTGAATGTTTCTAATAGCAACCGTTTTCTAGAGAGCTACGAATAGTAGATGCTGATGGGTTTCTCACGGGTCTGGGAATCCTATTATTGATGCGTGTAGTTTGCATCATCACGTATCCACCCCTAAAATAAAATTGCCCCTCTGAGGAAATGGTGTATATAAATGATCAACGGCTGTAACGAAAACAGACATTTTGTTGTTTTAACATGTATAAGTGTGTATACATTCGTGAACTTCATCAAATGGTCGTTTAGTCAGGTTTATGTAAAGCCAATTTCATACAAAGTGAGACAAATCAAAATTGCACATACAATAAGTCTTCTGACTTTTTAACACATTTATTAAGTTTAAAATATAATGTGACGTTTGAGATCGAAAAAAAACACATATTCGTGTCGAGGAAGAACCACTGCACATGTACACGTTCTTCGTTTTACTGGTGTAGACACGACATAAATGAAACACGCACAAAATACCTAACCTCTTGAATGTTGAAATTTTTGCGGTAGGCCAACACAGCAGTATTCAGGCTATCACGTCTTATCGGGGTACACGGGGTGAAGAAGCTGTGAACAGTAAATTTGTAAATCCAACATTCGGTTCTAAACGTTGACAGATTGATCAGTATTGCGAAGCACTTGGTACATGTTTATTCTGCGACCAAACTATCGCCAATATACGGCCCAAAACTGGGTGGATCGCCGCGATAGGTGTCATTTTTGGACCGCATATTGACGATAGTTTGACCGTAGTATAAAAATGTACCAAGCGCTTTGCATACGTGCAAATCGAGCACCGACTTCACATCACTTGTAAGTATACCAACGTACAAAATGTACGTCGAGAGTTTAGGACTCTGTGATCGACGAATTGGTGATGGTCCAGTAGTTGTTGGTGTTTAATTATATAGGGGTATCCTTCCCACATGAAAATAGCTGGTAGTTGTTAAGCTGGGTCCCTATTTGTAGAACTTTGAAGTGCTTCTGTGAAGTTGAGTCGTAGCTGACAGTGACATTCTTGTTTACCTTCTACTAATGTTATAAGACAACAAGGGGATTTTTCAGATATTTAATGAAATGTTATTTTATGTTCTTTAAAAAAAAATTAAAAATACTTATAGACCGCGGAGAAAGCTCAAATTTCATGAATATGTAGTGAAATAATAGTAGCATATTAATTTGTATTGATGTATGCACTGTCTATCTATATTAAACATGTATTTAGTTTTAATTGCATTGATCTGCTGAATTTAATATAAATCCCCATATAATATACTGTCTAAATCCCGTGTACCATTTTCTTAGTTACACCACACATATACCAAGGTATCTTCGCATGGACGTATACATCTAATGCGTTCGTTCTTTGCTTATTATTTCACAGAAGCGCTATTTGTGCGTTTTCCGTTTATGCAACGAGTGTTATTTTTATCAATTTACCATTTATTTAAAGCAAATCGGCATGTAAAGATACCTTTAACCATTCTTATAAATCAGAAAAATATGGCCTAGGTAATATAGACGTACACATACATATAGCAAAATTGTCAATAAGAGTATTAAGATCTTGTCTATATCAACCAATTACCGGTGTGGTGTAATGCAGTCACATTGATCCTGGTTACGCAACCTTTTTAGGGGTTGTTGCAATAGCTGAGCGGTCTAATAAGTTAGTATGTCGCTTGATCACAAGTGGTTTGCAGTTTGAACCTTACATTTTAAAATCACATAGACGCCCCGTTTCACGAATTAGTATCCAATAAGTACCATGAGTTTTCAGTACTCTGAATTAACAAATATAAAGAAACCATTATCGTGGGTTAGATCGCAGCTTATCTGTTAAAGCGTTTATGAGAAAGTCGTAAACGCTTAATATTTCGCAGTGAAGTCACTGACACTCAATTTAACAACTCGCTAGTGACGTTTTTTCCATTCTCAAAATTATTTAATGTTTGTCTTCCACTATACATCAAACTGGAATCTAGAAAACAAATGCCGCAAGGCTACTTTCAGTGTACTGCAGATATTCAGTGGATTTTCGATAAGATAATGACAGATCGGACAGGGAATGCAGGACTAAACGGAAACAGCTGGGCACGAAACTCATTGTGGGTGCCTACAGGTAGGACACGCGCTTGGAGATAGATAGGTCCGGGTTCAAATTCCGTCTGCGCCACTGCTCATTTTCTCGGAGCAAAATTAACCAATAATGTTCAACTCGACCAAGCTGTGAATTGGTACCTGTGAGAGTGGTGTTTGTTCATGTTCGATAGTCTTGGTCGTCGCATCTCGATGTTGTCTTCACACAAACCAGGAGATAAGTAGTCTCCATATTAGGACTCGAGCGCAGTTTTCCTTAGGTAGCCCAATGCCTAGGGAAAGTTAAATGTCGAAGGGTAGCTTGATTGCTGAAGGAGGCCCTCGAAACTGGTAACTAAAAGTAACATAACAGACAACAACAAAACACGCAACAAACGGGATTTCTCCTTTCAATTATCCTCTTGTTGAACGCCTCATGTCATCTCCGTTTGTATGAAATCTGCCATTTGCAAAAATGCCTGATTATGAGACAAATGTAACATAAATGCTATTATATAATTATACATCATGTATTTCCACTGCGGTTTACCGTAAACCGGATATTGCTAGTGAATGGGAGTAATGTTATCGATTTTCGCGACATTATAGTGTTTACTGGGATTAGTTCAGAGACGATAATTTCCAAATTACTGACTACTTTCTTCATCTCAACTAGGTTTTAATGTGTTCGGATATTTTCATAACTTTATAGTACGCCATATTATAACAGGTATTTTTCATAGAAGTTTCTTATTTATCAATTATAGATAATGAAAAGAAAAGAAATTGCTGAAATTTATACATCAATTGATAAACAAGAGGGCCCAAAGGGCCCTAGGTCGCTCACCTGTTATAGCAGTACATGCAAGACCAGTGATTTGACCTAGTGACCTAGTTCTTGGCCCCATATGACGCAATATCGCACTTGACCTAGATTTTGTTGAGATGATCACTCTGACCAAGTTTCATAAGGATTAGGCCAAAATTGTGACCTCTAGTGACTATACAAGGTTTTTCTATGATTTGACCTTGTGACCTAGTTTTTGAACCCTGATGACCCAATATTGAGCTTGATCTAGATTTTGTTGAGATGATCATTGTGACCAAGTTTCATATAGATTAAGTCAAAAATGTGACCTCTAGTGTCTACACAAGGTTTTTCTATGATTTGACCTTGTGACCTAGTTTTTGACCCCGTATGACCCAATATCGAACTTGACCTAGATTTTGTTGTGATGATCATTGTCACCAAGTTTCATAAAGATTAGGTCAAAATTGTGACCTCTAGTGACTACACAAGGTTTTTCTATGATTTGACCTTGTGACCTAGTTTTTGACCCCAGATGACCCAATATCGAACTTGACCTAGATGTTGTTAAGATGATCATTGTGACCAAGTTTCATAAAGATAAAGTCAAAATTGTGACCTCTAGTCTACACAAGCAAATTGTTGACGGACGGACGGACGACGGACGAAGAGTGATCACAAAAGCTCACTCTGTCACTTTGTGACAGGTGAGCTAAAAAAAATGTTGAGTCGCCGGAATTAGTCTATTCATAAATTCTGTACTATAAATAGACTTAATTGTTTAAAACGCGGTCAAACTACGGTGGGCCGAATCTGCGGCCACAGAATGGGTAGTCTGGATTACCTCCCCTATCACTACTAAACAACTATAGAACGACAGGGAACCAGACTACAGAATGGGTTGGCCCGGGTACCTGCTTCCAAAAGTTTAACAGTAACATATCAGTATTTTCGCAATTTTTGTGATATTTTGCTGTTTATTGTGATTATGAACAATATCTTGATGATTTTAAAGTTGCTTGATTTGGCCGCACTTGTACTGTTAAATAAATCTGAAATCTTTTAAAAGTTTAGTAACCAAAATGAAGAAATATCACAGATTTATGACATTAGATTGATTCAGTCGAGCTGGGCAGTCTTGGATGAGCATCGTTAATCGACATATGCTCGTGAAATCCTTTATAACAGTATGTTGTTGATTATCTTCCTTATCTGCATTTTTTTTCCTTACACACATGACAGTCGTGCCAATTATTTTCTGTGTCAATTATTAATTTCCTTATGCGTCTGTAAGTCGTCCCGATTACTTCGGTTATCCGAACGACAGTCGTAACAATTATTTTCATTATGCGCATGATGGTCGTGCCAACTATTTTCATTATCCGCACGACAGTCATACCAATTATTTTCCTTATGCGCATGATGGTCGTGCCAATTATTTTCCTGATGCGCAAGACAGTTGTGCCAATAATTGAATTGTTTTCCTTATTCGCACGACAGTCTTGTAAATTATTTTCCCTATTTGTACGATGATAATATCGATTAATTTTCTTATCCGCACGTCGGTTGTGCCAATTATTTTCCTTATCCGCACGACAGTCAAGCCAATAAGTTTCCTTATCCACAAGACGGTCAAAATGTTGTCAGTCTGAATGAATATTTGTCAGTTCGAAAAAAATATTAATATGAAAATAGACCTTCGTACCTTTTTTAATTGCTTTATTGAGAGCTAAATAATTTAGAAATATTAAAATGAAAATAGACCTTTGTACCTTTTTTAATTGCTTTATTGAGAGCTAAATAATTTAGAAATGCGTGTTTAGCTTTTAACATATTTAAGAAGTGATTGCCCATGGACCTAATTTGTTGTTTACCTTTTTACAATAACCTGAATGAGCATAGCTATAAATTTAACCTCTAGAGCTGAAATACCTCAAAATGACAGCCAATATTTTCAGCTCCCAGAGTGAAGTAGAAAAAACCCTAGGTACAGTGTAACTGCACCGTCATCGAATCCCAAGTCCTCATTCAAAATGCAGGAGGGCCTAATTGTGTATTTTATATGCTCCCCGAAATTTTTTATGCTCCCCGAAGGGTGAGCATTTGTCCGTCCGTCTGTCCGTCCATCACACTTTTGTCCGGGCCATAACTTGAAGAGTATTAGACTAATTTAGAGATATCAATTTGAAACTACTTAGGTGAACAGACCTCATTGAGGGGAAGTGAGTTTCTTTGAGTTTCCCGTTCGTAGTTAATACCATAACCTTAGTATTTCCAAGAATAAGCATCTAAATTTTAATGATTAAAAAGGTCGGAGCGAGCGAAGCGAAGCGAGGCCTTTTTAGTCATTAAAATTTACTTAATATGTTCTAACTAACTTAGAATATAACATTCTGCATTCTGATTGGCCGATAGAAAGTAGCGCCAACGCATGACGTAAAGTCTGTGAAGAGAAAATTTTAATGATTAAATTTTCAGTTAACCGCCGATATAGCAATCGTATCCATGTTCCGAGTTTACTGACAACCTGTATTACGTTGATTAGCCGTCATAACATTCTACAATACACATGCAAGATCTAAAAATATTTTGAAGCATGTAACAAATATGGCTTGTCACATACTGTTATAACACGGATATGTGCATTTATAAATTAAAAAATGTGTAAATATAAATTAAAAAAAGAAAATTATATGTTTTTGGTGAGATTCGAACTTGCCCTGGTCAGACAAAAGTTATTTTACAATGTATCAAGCGCTATACCGTCACGACCATTCAGACACATCGGATAGCTGGCCTTAATTATATTACTTATATTTTCCATTAAACCTATACCAACCTATATCGATTAATGGTTAAAACTTTAAAAGTGCAGTCACGGCTCAATGCTCGAAATCGAACTATAGTATTGTAATTATCGGGATCGATACGAAAACATTTGACCAGTTGTCATTTTCGAAAAACAATGTTTATTCTAACTTAGCTCGACAATCCTGAAATTTAAGTTGCTGAACATGAAACTAGAGTTCTATGAACTCATCTTCTATTAATTGTACTAAATCTTCTGTGAACATATTTATATAATGATGATATCTAATCTTAATTTCTATAATATTCAACTACATGTTCATAAGAATTAATTACCTAAATTATTATTAAATTTTTATCATCATGGCCACTATAATATACA
Source organism: Spisula solida (assembly GCA_947247005.1). Classification (NCBI taxonomy): domain Eukaryota; kingdom Metazoa; phylum Mollusca; class Bivalvia; order Venerida; family Mactridae; genus Spisula; species Spisula solida. Next base: position 18,662,674 of record OX365946.1, read on the forward strand.
TTTACCGATATACATACAGTGTACTTACACTGTTTATATCATCACAAAAGCCGATTATCGAGCGCGTGAATTTTTTTTGAACATGCGTCTACTTTAACTCGTTAAAAATCACGTTTTACTCCATCGATTTTAAATATCTTTACATTTATAAAAACTAGATTGCATGGTCTTTTCAGTAATATAGTTAAACAAAATATATACATTTTGTATTAACAAATAAAACAGATAAGAAGGGGGGGGGGGGCATGTTTTTCGAACCAAATTTTACGCGCGGCAAAAAAACTAAATACATGAATCGAATTCAACCTGCGATAAAATACGTTAATTACTCCGTTTCAATATTGATTGCAGTTTTAAAAACTAGAGAGCTTTAGGTTTACAGCAGTATTATTATTTTTAAAAAATATTATGAAATAAAGAAGTAAAGAGGGGGCGACATAATTTCCGAACACAAAATTATGTGATAAAAAATATTTTTTTTTCCTATTTTTAACAAGAAATGAATGCATAAATACAACACGGATGTACCCAATATTTCGTATCAAACCGCTATCGAGCGCTTTCGCTCGGTAGCGCCTTTTGGAAACAGCTTGCTCCAGATTCGTAACTTCGTAACCAAACAGTTTTTTGTGAAGTTATGCATCACCTAAATATCCAGTACTAGATGAGCTTGTTACAAATAATTTAGGACAACTGACATAGTCCGCTAAAAATATGCTGTGCATTAGTTCATATTATCCAACCAGTAAAACAAAAGTTAATAGGGGGGGGGGGGCATGTTTTCATTCCTTTTTGTACTAAAATCTAGCGAGGCGCCATATAAAACATGGCGCCTCGCTAGATTTTAGTAAAAAAAGGAATGGAAATAATTTCTTGACCTTTATGAAAACTAGATTATGTGTCCTTTTCAAATATGTAGTTAAGAAAAATATATGTGAACAAATAAAACAGATAAGAGGGTGGCCATGTTTCATTTATTAAACGATACATTATTTTGATAATTAATTAAACGTATTAACATTTCTTTAGATGCAGTACTGAGAGGGGAAAATGAAGTTCATGCAGTTGTTTGATTTCATTAAAAGTGATATACGTAGGTGGCATCGAAGAAACATTTGTGTCAGTTGAAAGCTTTATACAATTTCTTAAAAGAAACGACACATTAAGATTGTCAAATGTGAAAAGAACGTTAATTGTTTATCATGGAGGATTACACGTGATAAATGGAGTTGAAGCTGTTCCAGTTTATTCAGTGTTCAAATATTGTTTTTATCATTTTGATTCTAACAAGTCTTGTGATTATGTGAAATGAACTTTTAACAAGTGATTTTATTAAAGAGAAAGGTTCTTCCTTTGAATTATACCAAAAAACTACAAAAACAAGATTTCACCACTTTGATATTACTTGTGACATTCTTAGTTACACTGTAACGAACCCTCAGTTAAAACATTGATACATGAACATAAATCATATTTCACGGATGAAGAATGGGTAAAAATTGTTCGAACAAGAGTTTTCTAAGTCGACAGACTATTGTACAGAATATGACAATCCTGATGACGAAGAAATTATCAAATTAAAGTGGTTAAAAATTGATTTAATCATTTCTATTAAAACTGTAAGTGAAAAATGGCTGCCAGCTGTTAAGCGTGATGTCAATTTCAAAACGAAAAGACAACTACTAGCAGATGAAACAAAATATGTTGAAATCATTGAAAATGCATACACGAGTGTATGCTCAATGGAAATACAGGGCCGGTATTTATAAAGCATCTTAGTAGAAAACTAAGAATTTTCTTAAAATCTTAAAATTTCCTTCAGTGTATCAGCTTAATAATACAACTCTGGTTATGACTTATTTACATCCATTCTATGCATTATTTAGAATATAACCTACATTATGAGCCAATGAAAACGCCGCATTTTGGCGGTTAACTGAAAATTTAATCATTAAAATTTTCTCTTCACAGACTTTACGTCATGCGTTGGCGCTACTTTCTATCGACCAATCAGAATGCAGAATGTTATATTCTAAGTTAGTTAGAACATATTAAGTAAATTTTAATGACTAAAAAGGACTCGCTTCGCTTCGCTCGCTCCGCCCTTTTTAATCATTAAAATTTACTTAATATGTTCTAACTATAACGTAGACAGCTACTATAATCACTTAGGAAACATGCGTTATTCTTCAATTTGAAGATAATATGTGCATTGTAAATTTTTTACTTAAGTCAAAATATTTAAGTTTTCCACTAAGATGCTTTATAAATACCAGCCCAGTACAACCACTCCAGAACGGCCTGTATAGCAACAATCTCTCTTTAACAACACATTATAACAAAATTTCCCTAAGCTCATCTTTACTTCAAATGTTACCGGTGTAGAGCAGCAATCTCTGAACAACGGCCAATATTTACAGCTCCCAAATAGAGTTGCTATACGGAGGTTGTACTGTATGCTTAATCAATTTCAAAGTCTCATTTCTGTTTATTGAAAGTGAAAAGATTGTGGTAACTCATTAATAAAATGTGTAAATTAAAAACACTATCATTCTTTATGTTATTAACATGAACAATGTGCAAAAAAATTCACAAAATAAATAATATGCAATCATTTTCTGATATTCTTTCCTTTCACCCAAAATACTGCCCTTCAGTAATTTATCAGAAAACTAAAAATCAAAGGAATTTAGGCAAACAGAATACATTTGTACTAACAAGTGAGGTATCAAATTACTCAGCTCTGCTATAAATGATCTCATCTGGCAGTAATGACCAGTTCCCTGTTAACCTCTTAGAGCATCAAGAAAAAATTTCACGACTCACCTTCGAGCAACTTCTTACCCCTTGTGCGCAGGACTGTGTGCATTAGTTCTTGTTTTCATTCGTTTAAATTTTCATAGTCTTCTTTTTTAATAAAATTTTACTTCAAAGAATAACACCAGCTCCTTGATTTTACATATGTTATAACGTAATGGTAATTATACTTTTATAGTATACTTTTTAAGTAAATGTATGTAGAGTAACAATTTTATATTAGTGTTACTGTGATTTATAGCCTCTTATAATTCTTATTGGCTTTGTGCAATGTTTTACTGCATTTTGATATGTATATGCCGTATAAAGACGAGACCTAAATAAATAATGCAGTGTAGCAATACCACGTGACAAAATACTACAGTCCAAAGAAGAATTTTGTAAACAAAACCTCCACTTGGAAAAGAAAAACAGGCGTAAGTATTCTATTTTTCACCAATTTCTAAGAAACACAGACCACGCTAAGGGAAAAAAGATTCTGTGATAGATAGTATATCTCTCCATAGTTTGGCCGTTTTTCAATTACCCTGTAAAACCATGGAAAATGTGTGTGTGAGCGGACTACAGTGTCAAGCCTTTTCGTTATCCTGGTATTATCTACTCCATGCGTGATTGAAGAGTCATGTTTACACCTTCCGGGAACACCGGAGGCTATTTCGCAACGAACAAAATGCATATTGTAACAATGCACAGCACTTATATGACATTTTCTTTTAATTCTCAATTATGGCTACTGTTCCAAGTAAAAACATTCAGGCTACAGTTTAAAGCTGTTTTCAGATTTTACCATAATACCAAGCAACATGTCGCTCCTGATGCTATTTTTGTCAATATTACACACAATACAATATTCTTTATTTCGTCAGGTTTTATTTGTAATAACAGATTATACCAAATTTAAGAGCACAAACACGCACATGGGTAACAGTAGTTTAAATATATATACATGTAGTAATTGATAATAAGCTTGCGTAGGGTAATTTTGAGTAATTTCCATACGTGCATTTGATGTTTGATCTAAATTAAATATTAAACGGTGCCATCGATATTCACTGTGAATTATTGAATGTAACTCAAGCAGCGAGGACATACCTCATGGTACATGCCATAATTTCACGCTAAGAACGCAAGTAAAAATCTGTGAAAAACAACCGTAATCATTTTATTGTTTGACTGATTTTAACGAGACATCCTTGAAATTCGACACTAGTGTTTCACGTTAAAATCGCTTAAAACATAAAATAATTACAGTTGTTTTAAACTTTACAGCGTTAACATCAGTGAGTTATTCGGTTCGTTTTGCAATTCGTTTTCATCAAATGCAATCAAATTTCAGGCAATTTAAGTGGTAAAAGTATTAATTCTATAGGACTTTGGATGTAAAAATACTATATACATTTGTAACTACAAAATCCCGATTTTTCGAAAGTTAGATTAAATGTCAGAGTGGTCGTTTATAGCAACTATATCAAAATTAACCGAATATTTGACAAGTCTATTTTTGCAATACACCAATACGTGAGGCAGCACCTTTATAACAACTAGTATCTTATGCACATACTTACAGTCTATCTGATTTACATACTTATTCTATGATAACTACAATCATGTTATTATTATATTGGCTATGAAATGCTTAGAAATACTAAGACTTTAAGGGAAGTTATAAACGAAACACAAAGTGCCTTTGTAACTTGCCTAAATTAAATTAAGCATATCCAACTATTTGTCCCATTTGTATTGAATGTGTTTTCAAGTCGACCACAGTTACCTTCCCTTGACTGGTGTTATACCGGTTTTAATCTGATCGATCTTATCTCGATTGCGTAATCGCGCTATGCTAACTCAGTATATAAATTAAGTGTATAAATTAATGTATATCATAATAAGGTGGACAAGTGGTCTAGTGGTAAGGGCTACTGACTGCTGATCTGAAGGTTGTGGGTTCGATCCCTACTCCAGACGGTCAAAATAGAAATGCTTTTCAGTGTTTCCCACCTAACATAACTAAACTTACTAACAGTCTTTCGGACGAGACGTTAAGCGAGGTCCCGTGTATGATGCTTTACATCGGCACGTAAAAGAACCAGGGATGCTTCTGGAACTGGAGCATCTTCTGTATCATGCACTATCCCCCAAACATTAAGTTCTGGGGGCCTCGCCCATATGGATTATCCGGTGGCGAGGATAAATAAAAGCAAATAAACTGTACTCATTTGCTGGAGGGGTTTTGTGCGTTCAGTTACACTTTGGTATTTTTGACATTTTGTATATGATGCATACCAGGATCTTTTTTATGGGCTTATCTCTGTCATTATGAAATTTTGTTCATAAGGTAGGTATCATCAGGAACATTTAAATGCTTCCATGGTATCATTCAGAATTCGTTGATCATGTGTGAGGAATCTAACAAGTATGCATTTGTTATACTAGTAACCACAATACATGTCACGATATGTATACTTATTATCATGCATATTCGATGGATGATAAAAAAATAAACGGTTACTAGTAACTGTACAATGTTTGAGTATGTGTGCAATATCACAAAGTACAGTTTAAATGAAATTTAGCAACCACTGCTGATTTTTCAAGTATGTTGTACGGTTGATTGTTCAGTTGCATCTTCGAGCCATAGACCATACAATTATGGAACTGGTTTTTTAATATCTTGAAAAATAAAAAAGTTATGACAATTTTAAGTTCGTGAAATAGAGCGTTTTTTCTTGAATTAAATAGGAGAATATTCGCGCGCTTGCGGACCCGACAAAACTCAAATTTTCCCTCTAATTGTCACAAATATTTATTTTTCAAGATATCGGGATGAAACATTTGTTCAACTTATTTATGTTGGACAAGTGCTTTCAAAGTTATGAAGAGTTGAAATGTAAAACAAAACATTTGTGAACTTGAGTGCGCGAATTATTAGCAAGTGATAGATGATAGTCAAAGTTTATTCTACCACCGTGTATATACTGGGCAACAGACACTCAGTGTTATATGTTAAACGGATTTTAACGCTTTCTTAGTTTTAATTGGTGTAATAGTTACTTGTAGTTATAATTTTATACTTAAAAGAACATATCGGAATGTTAGAGATCGTTGAATGACTTTTGACCAAATGACATGTGTAGAATGCAGAACAATATACTCGATTAATAAAGTATAGAACAGTTTTTTCTTTGAATTTTGAAAACAAATGTAGAACTTTTATTTAACTTACTGGTCAGTGATTCTTACTTTACAGTTACCAAACAAAAGCACCATTTCTTATTATTCAGTCAATAGCTCTTTCCTGTACTGGATGAGAACTACAAGTGAAATATTTTATAACAACATGATATGAGGAAAGGTGTACAGTATCACATTGTCTAGACGGATTTTTTCTCACCTTTTTTGACGTTTAATTTTCATTTTACAATTCGTATATATTCAATTAGGTGGTACAACGTGTCAATTAACCAGTTTATTTAACAAGTGTCATAGGAATGACATGATTCTTCATTTTTATGTCTCACCTGTTCGATTATAATAATTTTACATTATGCGTGAGCTTATGACATTTCACTTTTAATTTTAATGCATGTATTACTTTCCAAATCGGCAATAAAGTCAAAGTTTCAAATCTCTAAAATCATAATGACAATGACAATGACAAAGATTTTATTTGATATTGGCCACCGGCCCATAACAAAAATATGAACATATTTACAGAACATATACATAGACTAGTACTAGTTTGAAAACATAATAAAAAAGTATGGTAAATTATCATATCATATCTAAATTATGACAAAATATTCATAAACAAACAGGCAATATTTGCATACCTATGTTTATATTGATAAAAAAGTGACAGTATAGTGGAGTATAGAATCAGTGTAACACGGATAAAGCACTACAGCAATCTAAATTTAAATTGCTGTTAATTCAATTTGTAATACTAGTATGATGATTGATCCCATTTTGCAGTTCACCTTGTCGAAACGAAATACAAGGTTAACTTAATGGAATCTGTTTTAAAAATGTATATTATACATATATATATGAATATTTAATAATTATAGTAATTAATGACTTAATATTACCATGCCTTATATATTTTGTTGTAAGTCTTGAATTATTGATTTTCGTTTTTGGAAAGCATGATATGTATACATGGCTAGATTTATTAGTACCTGCTCGGAATTTGAATTCATTAGAATTCTAAAATTGTGAACATTTGTGTTCAAAAAATATTTTTGATGGATATATTTTTCTCTTATACATTGCAATTTCGGGCATACTAATATGAAATGAAATTCTGTCTCAATCTCTAGATTGCATAATTTACATATTCTATTTTCTCTTGGAGTATTATTGTATCTGCCTTTCTCTATTTCAAGGTCATGAGATGACGTTCTTACTTTTGCCAGTGAATGTCTAAATTTCTTAATTTTAACAAAATGTAAATATGGTTCATGGTTTAACTCACTTTTAAATTGGTTATACAAGTAAAGCTTTGAGCTATCTGAAACCAAACTTTTCCATTCTTGAGTATATTGATCTTTTAAACGTACAATAAAATGCTTTAAAAATACGTTTTCGTAGTTTACACCTTGGTCAAACCAGACAAAAAGAGTATATTAAGTCAGACAGGGAAGGCAGCACTCAACTTAACCAGCCGAGCACAGAAAACATTAAAAACACACAAAGCACAATGCCCAACTAAACAAGCGCAGATCCGGCCAAGTCCAAGCTGTCGAAAAGTATAATAAATAATAACTAGCTGAATGACCCAGTAGAAAAGATACAGCAACCAAAAGGCGGAATGCCTACGCTGAATGACCTAGTAACAACAGTAAAACTGCTGAACTACATAGTTATAGCAGCCTTTAGTCTCAAAAGTTAAATAACAGTATTAAAACGTTGAAAGGCCCGTATAGTGGGATGACCTACTAACTAGCTGAATGACCCAGTTTCCACAGCAAAAGGACTATATTGCCCCGCTTTAGCTGTAAGAAATCTTAAAACGAAGAAGTGCCCAACACACTACCGACCAAGAAAATTAAACGCCCCTAGTCTCATTGTTAAAAACTGAAAAAAGGATTCAGCAAACAAAAGGCAGAAAGCCCACGCTGAATGACCTAGTAACAACAGTAAAACTGCTGAACTACATAGTTTTAGCAGCCTACAGTCTAAAAGTTAAGTAACAGTATTAAAACGTTGAAAGGCCCGATTTCAGCAACAAAATTTCTGAAAACCTTAAAACGAGTGACCCAGTTTCATTAAGTTAAATGACGTAATTGAACAAATCGAGATATGACGTACTGAATTGCAAGCAATACAGAAGTCCCCCACCGGTGTAAAGCCATAGTCAATATGTATGTTGCCATATCAACAACAAATTCCGTCAGAACCAAAACTGACGGACAGATGGCAAACCAATAGTCCCCTCCGGTCAAAAACCGGTAGGGGACTTAAGACTACATTAAATGACCTCAGGGGACAGAACACTACATCCATAACTCCACAGCTGTACATAGACTCATGAACGAACCCGGTAGGATGCGAACCGCTGGGACGAAATAGTAAGAGGGCAACCGGCAAATACGAATAAATAGTTAACTCCTAGCTCCTTTTGGCCCCGGTCAAAAAATTAAATACTGAGAAATTATGGCATATTATCGATTATTTAAAAATGAAAAACTAGATTGTAAACGGAATTGGCGTTTAAACCCGAAACCATTGCTGCATAGTATTTTTCTTATACCAGTCGCCCAGTTAGTTTGACCCCGGTCGTCTAAACACTTCAGCATTAAATAACTTTTTTTTTACATAGCGGTCATCACCCATCTTAAGAATTTTGAACCAGTAGTTAATGCTTCTTTTAGCTGTAGTTATAAACAATGGAAATCTCCCACAATCACCAAGTACTGCTACATTAATCGTTTTTTGGTTTACGCACATATAACGCTTACAAGCATAGTTATGGATAATTTCGGTTGAAATTTGTCTATGAATACCCCAAATTTCTGAACCATACAATAAAATTGGACTTATTTCAGTATCAAATATATTGAAAAACACACCATTGGGCAATTGACCATATTCGTATAGCTTTGATAAAATAGAAATTAAAACTCGTTTAGCTTTTAAGGCTTGTTCACGAGCCATTCTTGCGTATGAGAACTGTTGTGACAAGGTAACCCCGACATATGGGAAACTGTTAACTGTTTGGAGTACTTCACCTTCATAAGTCCATTTCTCATGTTTTGATAATACCCCTCCCTTTTTGAATACCATTATTTTGGATTTTTGAGTATTAATCTTTACCCCTTTATCAAGACAAAATTTATGTAGAATATTTAGTAGTTTCTGTAATCCTACAACTGTGTCTGCTGTAAGAGCTAGATCATCTGCAAATAGCAATGATAATATTTCTGTAGCATCTGGGAACAGTTGAATGCCCCTTACACCGCTTCCTTCGATATAGGAGGATAGTTCGTTAATAAATATTAAAAATAAAATAGGCGATGCTAAACATCCTTGTTTTAAACCTACCGGACAATTAAAATTATCTGTCAGACCCTCTTTGGTTCTGACCGATGCTTGTACTGAATTATACATACCAAGTAATGCTTTATAAAGTTTACCCTTTATTCCATTTTGTCTTAGAGCAGACCATAGTTTATTCCTGTTTATCATATCAAAACATTTCATAAAATCAATGAAGGCTACATAAAGTTTACCTCCTGGTTTCGCTAATTGTTTATTCACAATCGCGTCTAAAACGAAAACATTATCAATAGTTGAATATCCCTCACGAAATCATAATAAAGTATATATACAGGAAATATAGCGGTTATAGAAATATAGCGGTTATAACCCTTCACGCGAATGTACCACTTTTATTACCCCACATGCTGTGACAATCGCAGCGGGGCGCGTCATAAAACAATTAACAATGTGCAAATTAAATATGTGTATTACTTTTTTACTAAAAAACACATCACATTTCTTATATCAAAACACCAATCTGACGGGAAAAATTAAACTATTAATCAAGTTTGCACAAAATATATTCCCCGAGAAACAAAAGAACTACGGACAAGAAAGTAACCAAGTTTGATATCAAATCCGTTCATTTCCTTCTTTGTTCAATGTGAGTGATAGTCATGTTAAAAACCTTTAAAAAGGGGGTTGATCCCATAAAGATACAACTATGAAATTTAGTGCATTATATTGTTGACATATCAAACTACAAAATATGTTTGCACATAAGAAATATCTCAAATAGTTATTATCATATGGACAATTTTACGTGGAGTCCCCATGCCTTCCAATGGTAAAAAAATTGTCACATGTGCGAATACAAATGGGACAAATAGTTGGATATGATATTATATATTGATACGATCATGTGTGCAGTCTTTTTAAGGAAATTATTTATATTCCACTTTACCAAATTAGTCAAGCATGTGAGCCTTCCTATTAAGAGGCAGTATTTGTGCTATGTTAATAAAGATTTCGTTCTGATATGTAAGTTACTACGTTTTAATAACTCACGTTATGCATTTTAAAATTTCATTTATGCACATTGAATCATATCGATTCTATCTATCGCTATAAATACATGCATAAATAATATATTCGTACCGCATGGGTCGAAAACATCGCTAAATCCTCACTTCAGTATAATAATTATTGTGTTCAGGATAAATACTATTTCTGAAATTCGTAAGGGTAGCCAATATATTACTAATATACATGATAACATACATGAGTTGTGTTTGTCGTTGTCCGACTGTTATTTAATTATAATGCCAATTAAAAGTGAAATTCACACCATGTTTAGCTAGAATAACTTCGTTTTTGACGTTACGCAAAATAGCTCCAACTTGTGACGTAAAGTCAAGGCGACTTATGCACGTTAAAACCGTGAAGCGCAATAGAATATGTTTAAATGATTTGCGCTATTGTCCGTGTCAAATAACTTCACGGCGACGTTTTGGGCGGTCTATGTCAGTAGGTAATCGATATTACAATGTATCAATATTTTAAGCTATAACCCTTAAATAAAATAACTTTTTCGAGATAGAAAATTAGTATCAACAGTAGAACGCTAGGCTTACAAGCATGACAGTGTTTATCTTATTGAATTCTTGGTTCGAATGTCACTCTGATAAAATTATTTTTTTTATTTTTTTTTTATTGTTGGCTAGTTGTGGAAATTGAATTCATACGTGTAAGTATATTTGAAAAAGAAAGGATTTCCACCCGCACGAAATTCCGGGATTCTTAATAATTTGATGAATACAATATAGCTGTCGGTCAGTCACTTAAAACCGAGTAGAATTAATTTCATAGAAGATTCATTTAAAATAAAAATAGATGCTTATTCTTGGAAATACTAAGGTTATGGTATTAACTACGAACGGGAAACTCAAAGAAACTCACTTCCCCTCAATGAGTTCTGTCCTCCTAAGAAGTTTCAAATTGATATCTCTAAATTAGTCTAATACTCTTCAAGTTATGGCCCGGACAAAAGTGTGATGGACAGACGGACGGACAAATGCTCACCCTTCGGGGAGCATAAAAAATTTCGGGGAGCATATAAAATACACAATTAGGCCCTCCTGCATTTTGAATGAGGACTTGGGATTCGATGACGGTGCAGTTACATTGTACCTAGGGTTTTTTCTACTTCACTCTGGGAGCTGAAAATATTGGCTGTCATTTTGAGGTATTTCAGCTCTAGAGGTTAAATTTATAGCTATGCTCATTCAGGTTATTGTAAAAAGGTAAACAACAAATTAGGTCCATGGGCAATCACTTATTAAATATGTTAAAAGCTAAACACGCATTTCTAAATTATTTAGCTCTCAATAAAGCAATTAAAAAAGGTACAAAGGTCTATTTTCATTTTAATATTTCTAAATTATTTAGCTCTCAATAAAGCAATTAAAAAAGGTACGAAGGTCTATTTTCATATTAATATTTTTTTCGAACTGACAAATATTCATACTGACAAATATTCATTCAGACTGACAACATTTTGACCGTCTTGTGGATAAGGAAACTTATTGGCTTGACTGTCGTGCGGATAAGGAAAATAATTGGCACAACCGACGTGCGGATAAGAAAATTAATCGATATTATCATCGTACAAATAGGGAAAATAATTTACAAGACTGTCGTGCGCATAAGGAAAACAATTCAATTATTGGCACAACTGTCTTGCGCATCAGGAAAATAATTGGCACGTCCATCATGCGCATAAGGAAAATAATTGGTATGACTGTCGTGCGGATAATGAAAATAATTGGCACGACCATCATGCGCATAATGAAAATAATTGTTACGACTGTCGTTCGGATAACCGAAGTAATCGGGACGACTGTCAGACGCATAAGGAAAATAATAATTGACACAGAAAATAATTGGCACGACTGTCATGTGTGTAAGGAAAAAAATTGGCACGACCGTCATGCAGATAAGGAAGATAATCAACAACATACTGTTATAAAGGATTTCACGAGCATAATTATGTCGATTAACGATGCTCATCCAAGACTGCCCAGCTCGACTGAATCAATCTAATGTCATAAGTCTGTGATATTTCTTCATTTTGGTTACTAAACTTTTAAAAGATTTCAGATTTATTTAACAGTACAAGTGCGGCCAAATCAAGCAACTTTAAAATCATCAAGATATTGTTCATAATATATGAAAAATACTTATATAATCACAATAAACAGCAAAATATCACAATAATTGCAAAAATACTGATATGTTACCATTAAACTTTTGGAAGCAGGTACCCGGGCCAACCCAATCTGTAGTCTGGTTCCCTGTCGTTCTATAGTTGTTTAGTAGTGATAGGGGAGGTAATCCAGACTACTCATTCTGTGGCCGCAGATTCGGCCCCACCGTAGTTTGACCGCGTTTTAAACAATTAAGTCTATTTATAGTACAGAATTTATGAATAGACTAATTCCGGCGACTCAACATTTTTTTTTAGCTCACCTGTCACAAAGTGACAGAGTGAGCTTTTGTGATCACTCTTCGTCCGTCGTCCGTCCGTCCGTCAACAATTTGCTTGTGTAGACTAGAGGTCACAATTTTGACTTTATCTTTATGAAACTTGGTCACAATGATCATCGTAACAAAATCTAGGTCAAGTTCGATATTGGGTCATCCGGGGTCAAAAACTAGGTCACAAGGTCAAATTATAGATAAACCTTGTGTAGTCACTAGAGGTCACAATTTTGACTTAATCTTTATGAAACTTGGTCACAATGATCATTTCAACAAAATCTAGGTCGAGTTCGATATTGGGTCATCCGGGGTCAAAAACTAGGTCACAAGGTCAAATTATAGAAAAACCTTGTGTAGTCACTAGAGGTCACAATTTTGACCTAATCTTTATGAAACTTGGTGACAATGATCATCACAACAAAATCTAGGTCGAGTTCGATATTGGGTCATACGGGGTCAAAAACTAGGTCACAAGGTCAAATCATAGAAAAACCTTTTGTAGACACTAGAGGTCACAATTTTGTCTTAATCTTTATGAAACTTGGTCACAATGATCATCTTAACAAAATCTAGGTCAAGTTCGATATTGGGTCATCTGGGGTCAAAAACTAGGTCACAAGGTCAAATCATAGAAAAACCTTGTGTAGTCACTAGAGGTCACAATTTTGACCTAATCTTTATGAAACTTGGTGACAATGATCATCACAACAAAATCTAGGTCAAGTTCGATATTGGGTCATACGGGGTCAAAAACTAGGTCACAAGGTCAAATCATAGAAAAACCTTGTATAGTCACTAGAGGTCACAATTTTGGCCTAATCCTTATGAAACTTGGTCAGAGTGATCATCTCAACAAAATCTAGGTCAAGTGCGATATTGCGTCATATGGGGCCAATAACTAGGTCACTAGGTCAAATCACTGGTCTTGCATGTACTGCTATAACAGGTGAGCGACCTAGGGCTCTTTGGGCCCTCTGGTTTATCAAATTGATGTATAAATTTCAGCAATTTCTTTTCTTTTCATTATCTATAATTGATAAATAAGAAAATTTATATGAAACTCTATATTATTGTTTTCATGCGAAAACATCAGCATCATTGGTAAACGAATACAACTAGCGATAAAACTAGCGATCAGTTCAGTAGTAAAAAAAAATTAGACACCTCAGCTAGTCGACGCTAAAAGGGATCAGCAATTAAATTATTAAAACGGAAACATTTTTTATTTTAATTACGAACATTATCCATTCAAAAAATGTCATTTATGGTGGGATCAATAAGAATTTAAATGTGTTTGTATAGGTATCAATTAATAGCTACAAATATCCATGCAAACAAATTTATTCATTTTAATAACTACATGTATCAGTAACTTGTCCTTTCACGTCCAGGGGAGAAATTGGGTTTGTACTACATAAGATAGCCGCCCTTGAAGCCGCCTCAAGGGCGGCTATCAATAAAAAACCATGGTTTGATAATGCATGTAAAACCTCAAGATCAACATATCATAAACATATAACGAAGTATAACTTGTTCAAAAATGACATATCAAAACTGAACAAATTACAGCAAGTAGAAACTATAAGAAAATAATTAAAAGCAACATAAATAAGTATAAAAGACTCCAAAAAAAAGAAAATACAAAATATGACATCAAAGTCACCTAAAGGATTTTGGAATTATGTAAATGGTTTAAACAAAAAATCTCAAAACGCAAGTGTTGTTTTTGCCAACATTCAATGACTTTTACAAAGAGCTCAATACCAATAATGTTGATATACAGGATATGCCAGATACAGATTTCCCAAATATTAACATGGAAAATAATCTTAATGCTGAAAATACGGTTTCAGAAATTGAACAAGAGTGCAAAAATGTCACAAAATACGCCAGTCTTGGGGCATGGTGAGTCTCAGGGCATGTTGAATGAAAAAAACAATCCAACATTTTTATAAATTAAAGGACCATAACCCAAGAAGGCCTAGGCTGATTTGGCCTACAATTGAACTTGTCTTAGATATTATATCCATGAACATTGTCACCAAGTTTGAAGATACTCAGACGAAAACTCTTTGCACTAGAGAACAAAAAAGGTCAATTTCACATTGATTTTGGTAATTATAGGATCATAACCAAATAAGGCCTAGGCCGATTTGGCCTTTAATCGAACTTGGCCTAGATATTATGCCCATAAGCATTGTCACAACGTTTGAAGACGATCGGATGAAAACTGTTTGCGTTAGAGCACAGTCAATGCCAATTTCATACTTATTTGGTCATTAATTTAGATGTGCGTGAAGTTAGCAGCCAGTTGCCAGTTGCCAGTAGCCGATTCAAAGTTTTGAATCGGGAATTGGCAAATGGCAGCTAACTTCACAACCTAGCTGACAATTCGAATTTTTCTATCGAATCGGCAACTGCGAACTGGCAGCCAGCAGCAATTTCAAAATTAAATATAGGATCGAATTGGCAACTGCGAACTGGAAGCCAGCTGCCAATTCGATGTTCCTAGTGGACACGAATTGGCAACTGGCAGCTAGCAGCCGATTTAAATTTTTCTCAAAAAATATTTTAACTCAGAAAAATCGAATTGGCAACTGGCAACTGGCAGCCAGCAGTCGATTCAAATTGTTCTCAGAAAATTCGAATTGGCAACTGTCAACTGGCAGTCAGCAGCCGATTCAAAATTTTCTCAAAAAATATTTTAACGCAGAAAAACGAATTGGCAACTGGCGACTGGCAGCCAGCAGCCGATTCAAATTTTTCTCAAACAAATATTTTAACTCAGAAAAATCGAATTGGCAACTGGCAACTGGCAGCCAGCAGCCGATTCAAATTTTCTAAAAAAAATATTTTAACTCAGAAAAATCGAATTGGCAACTGGCAACTGGCAGCCAGCAGCCGATTCAAATTGTTCTAAAAAAAATCGAATTGGCAATTGGCAACTGGCAGCCAGCAGCCGATTCAAATTTTTCTCAAAAAATATTTAAACTCAGAAAAATCGAATTGGCAACTGGCAACTGGCAGTCAGCAGCCGATTCAAATTTTCTCAAAAAAATATTTTAACTCAGAAAAATCGAATTGGCAACTGGCAACTGGCAGCCAGCAGCCGATTCAAATTTTTCTCAAAAAATATTCTAACTCAGAAAAATCGAATTGGCAACTGGCAACTGGCAGCCAGCAGCCGATTCAAATTTTTCTCAAAAAATATTTTAACTCAGAAAAATCGAATTGGCACCTGGCAACTGGCAGCCAGCAGCCGATTCAAATTGTTCTCAAAAAAATTCGAATTGGCAATTGGCAACTGGCAGCCAGCAGCCGATTCAAATTTTTCTCAAAAAAATATTTTAACTCAGAAAAATCGAATTGGCAACTGGCAACTGGCATCCAGCAGCGGATTCAAATTTTCTCAAAAAAAAAATTTTACTCATAAAAATCGAATTGGCAACTGGCAACTGGCAGCCAGCACCCGATTCAAATTTTTCTCAAAAAATCGAATTGACAACTGGCAACTGGCAGCCAGCAGCCGATTCAAAATTTTCACAGAAAAATCGAATTGGCAACTGGCAACTTGCAGCCAGCAGCCGATTCAAATTTTTCTCAAAAAAATCGAATTGGCAACTGGCAACCAGCAGCCGATTCAAATTTTTCTCAACAAATCGAATTGGCAACTGGCAACTGGCCATCGTTTCAAATTTTTCTAAAAGATCGAATTGACAATTGCGAACCGGCAGCCAGCAGCCGATTGATTTTTTCCGTAGGATCGAATTGGCAACTGTAAAAAAGGTTAATATGTTATAGCGTCACCATTGAAAGGGCCAGCCAATTTGACTGATAAGACACCTATATTTCGTGCGCACATTACCTCCCGATCTCCTTCTCGTATTGCCGGGCGCCTGGTAGAAATGGGCCTACGGTAACCATTCTTTAACTATCTGGCGGCTCAATTAATCGACCGCATTAATTCAAACCCACCTTTCGTCGGGATTCGAACCTTCGATCTCCCGCTTCCACGGCGGGCGCCCTAACCACTTACATAGGTAACAACCAACTTATTTATGTGTGTTTATTAAAATATTCATGTTGTACGGATTAAACCCTTGACTTCTTTGCATTTTTGCGCACAATTATATTTGTTCTAAAACCGGTAAAACCTATGTTTTGCAAGAAGCGCTCGTGCGAAATTGAAAATTGGAACGTTTGTATTGACAAATCGCAAGTTATATATAACCCTGTTAAAACTCATCAAATAAAAGCATACAAAGTAAGTTAACACATGTAATATTTGCATGAAAGCAGTCGATCGGAAGGCAAAACTATGCACATGCACAATCTTAGGAATCGGTTCCGGTCAGCCACAACCACAGCTAGGATGATGATACGAGTACAATGTCGAGTAAATTGACAAATTATTTGAAAAATACAACTCTGTTTTCTTAATATCGTATTTTAATTTTGATTCATTTTTTGTTTCACTCTTCATTGCAGACGATAACGATACATTTCACAGTCGTTTCATGTTTAACCGATAAATGTCGCAAGTTATACATATCTTTACCAACAGTATCACAAACAACGAATAAACGCATATTTTTATTTGTACGTGGCACTAGTTGCCTGTGTAGCAGTTGAGTCAGTTTCAGGCAAAACTGTGCGCCTGTCCCTAAGCGAATTCATAAACGTACATGTCTGGGCGGTCGGGTCCGCGCACATGCACCTCTACCGTGGAACGTTGTTGTACCTCACCGGACCCTCATTCAAGAGTAGAACATGATCCCACAAAAACGCATGACAACCGTCATAGCATCAATGAACCGTCTTGTGCATTCGTGTTAAGGGCTCAACACCAGGCATTAAATGTGACAAATGTGTGAACTAAGAAATTTATTATATCATGTGTATAGGTTGTTCGGTTTTATTTTGTTTACTTATTCCTTGCCAAGAACAGAACAAGAATACTAGCAGAACTTTGATTTGTTTCCACCACAAACGGATAATGCATATGCTTTCCGTTTTTTGGACTTTTTTATTGATTTGTATTATGTCTTTGCCACTGCGTTTTATCACGATATTAATACGGTAGAGCCACGGACCTTCCCCGGTATTGCCCCGGTTATCCCCGGATTTTGATATCGCTTCCGGTACCTCCTGGTTGTATTAAGCCGGTTCATCACGGTCTATCACGGATCGTCCCGGTTGATCCCAGATGTCACAGTCACGGTGCTGCTGCGGTTGTCTACCCGGATAGACACGGTCCCCTAGGATTACAAACAGGGACTCGCCGGGGATGCCAAAACCAGGACTGTGAGAATGGGACCTAAACGGTCCATCACGGTTTATCACCCCGGTTGATCCCGGATGTTCACGACCACGCAAGGCTTGTCGCCCCGGTAAGAAACGGTATCCCTGAATTTGCCAAACTGGGACGAGAAGAACGGGATTTAAAGTGACTTTCGAACTTATTTGGAATTTTCGTAATGTCGTAGTAATTTTCAAGGTACCGAAATTTTCGAGAGTCGACTGTACTTGTATGTATAGCTGTACATATTGGCTATACGTACCACCTTTATATCCGACGGCTTATGTTGGTTGCTCAATACCAATTATACTTGTTCTTTAGTATTAGCCACAAATGTTATAGTCTCATGGTGGCCACTACGACACTTAAAAAATTAGTACATGTATAAAACATTTGAGCTTCAAAATAATCAAATACAAAAATATGTCATGCATGTTCTAAGAAAGATCTGACGATCATAAATGGATAACATAAAAATGACTAAATGTCATGCTTTTTGGCATTCACAACTGTTGGATATTTTAAGCGAATGTGGTGTGAAGTACATACAAGGGAACATTTGATCAATACAGTTAACGCCGTTACGGCTTCTTAACGCTTACGACGGTCCACAATTTCCCGCAGTATTTTGTTCTTAAAATAGTTATGTTTTTCCAATGTCATTCTTGGTATTTTATTGCAGTTGCCAATTCGATTTTTCTGATTAAATTTTTTTTTTACAAAAATTTGAATCGGCTGCTCGCTACCAGTTGCCATTTGCCAATTCGATTTTTCAGAGTTTTTCTGCAGCCGATTCAAATTTTTCTCAAACAAATATTTTAACTCAGAAAATTTGAATCGGCTGCTGGCTGCCAGTTGCCAGTTGCCAATTCGATTTTTTTAAGAAAAAAAATTGAATCGGCTGCTGGCTGCCAGTTGCCAGTTGCCAATTCGTTTTTTCTTAGTTAAAATATTTTTTGAGAAAATTTGAATCGGCTGCTGGCTGCCAGTTGCCAGTTGCCAATTCGATTTTTCTCAAAAAAATATTTTTTTGAGAAAAATTTGAATCGGCTGCTGGCTGCCAGTTGCCAGTTGCCAATTCGATTTTTCTGAGTTAAAATATTTGTTTGAGAAAAATTTGAATCGGCTGCTGGCTGCCAGTTGCCAGTTGCCAATTCGATTTTTCTGAGTTAAAATATTTGTTTGAGAAAAATTTGAATCGGCTGCTGGCTGCCAGTCGCCAGTTGCCAATTCGTTTTTTCTGCGTTTAAATATTTTTTGAGAAAATTTTGAATCGGCTGCTGGCTGCAAGTTGCCAGTTGCCAATTCGATTTTTCTGAGTTAAAATATTTGTTTGAGAAAAATTTGAATCGGCTGCTGGCTGCCAGTCGCCAGTTGCCAATTCGTTTTTTCTGCGTTTAAATATTTTTTGAGAAAATTTTGAATCGGCTGCTGGCTGCCAGTTGCCAGTTGCTATTCGAATTTTCTGAGAACAATTTGAATCGGCTGCTGGCTGCCAGTTGCCAGTTGCCAATTCGATTTTTCTGAGTTAAAATATTTTTTAAGAAAAATATTTGAATCGGCTGCTGGCTGCCAGTTGCCAGTTGCCAATTCGATTTTTCTGAGTTAAAATATTTTTTTGAGAAAATTTGAATCGGCTGCTGGCTGCCAGTCGCCAGTTGCCAATTCGTTTTTTCTGCGTTTAAATATTTTTTGAGAAAATTTTGAATCGGCTGCTGGCTGCCAGTTGCCAATTCGAATTTTCTGAGAACAATTTGAATCGGCTGCTGGCTGCCAGTTGCCAGTTGCCAATTCGATTTTTCTGAGTTAAAATATTTTTTTGAGAAAATTTGAATCGGCTGCTGGCTGCCAGTTGCCAGTGGCCAATTCGATTTTTCTCAAAAAAATATTTTTTGAGAAAATTTTGAATCGGCTGCTGGCTGCCAGTTGCCAATTCGAATTTTCTGAGAAAAATTTGAATCGGCTGCTGGCTGCCAGTTGCCAATTCGTTTTTTCTGCGTTAAAATATGTTTTGAGAAAATTTTGAATCGGCTGCTGACTGCCAGTTGACAGTTGCCAATTCGAATTTTCTGAGAACAATTTGAATCGGTTGCTGGCTGCCAGTTGCCAGTTGCCAATTCGATTTTTCTGAGTTAAAATATTTTTTGAGAACAATTTGAATCGGCTGCTAGCTGCCAATTGCCAGTTGCCAATTTGTGTCCACTAGGAACATCGAATTGGCAGCTGGCTTCCAGTTCGCAGTTGCCAATTCGATCCTATATTTAAGTTTGAAATGGCTGCTGGCTGCCAGTTCGCAGTTGCCGATTCGATAGAAAAATTCGAATTGTCAGCTAGGTTGTGAAGTTAGCTGCCATTGGCCAATTCCCGATTCAAAACTTTGAATCGGCTACTGGCAACTGGCAACTGGCTGCTAACTTCACGCACATTTAATTTAGGCCCATAACCAAATGACGCCTAGGCCGATTTGGCCTTTAATTGAACTTGGCCTAGATATTATGCCCATAAGCATTGTCACAAAGTTTGAAGATGATCGGATGAAAACTATTTGCGTTAGAGTACAGACAAGGCCAATTTCATACTTATTTGGTAATTAAAGGCCCATAACCCAGTAAGGCCTGGGCCGACTTGGCCTATAATCTCACTTGGCCTAGATATTATTCGCAGAAGCATTGTCACAAAGTTTGAAGATGATCAGATGAAAACTCTTGGCACTAAAGAACAGACAAGGTCAATTTCACATTTATTTTGGTAATTATAGGACCATAACCAAATAAAGCCTAGACCGATTTGGCCTATAATCAAACATGGCCTAGATATTATGCCCATAAGCATTGTCAGCAAGTTTGAAGATGATCAGATGAAAACTGTTAGCGTAAGAGTACAGACAAGGCCAATTTCATACTTATTTGGTAATTAAAGGACCATAACCCAATAAGGCCTAGACTGATTTGGCCTATAATGGAACTTGACCTAGATATTATGCCCATAAGCATTGTCAGCAAGTTTGAAGATGATCGGATGAAAACTGTTAGCGTAAGAGTACAGACAAGGCCAATTTCATACTTATTTGGTAATTAAAGGACCATAACCCAATAAGGCCTAGACTGATTTGGCCTATAATCGAATTTGGCCTAGATATTATGCCCATAAGCATTGTCAGCAAGTTTGAAGATGATCGGATAAAAACTGATTGTGCTAGAGTACAGACAAATTACTGGACGCCGCCGCCCGATGCCAAGGGTGTTCTTTAGAACTATAGACCGATTACATTGTTAAGCTGTATGGGCAAATTATTTTCTGCCATTCTCAGGGTTCCCACAAATTTTCTAAGACAAAATTCCCTGACTTTTCCCTGATTTTTCCCTGACCACAGAGCAGTTTTCCCTGACATTTTAGAGCGATCGGGCGAAATTGGCGTCTTTTTGTTAGAGCAAAATATGGCAATCAAATAGAAAAGGAGGCAATATTTGCTCTATATGGAACAAAAGAGTTTGGGTTAGCAGTATGTTGATTAACATTAATTTAATACAACTTAAAAATACTCTGAGCGAGCATAGCGAGCGAGAATTTTTTTCAGTCTTAGGTATTTTCTTCATAGGAAATGACACTTAGCGACAGCTTCAATGAAAAATTCCCTGATTTTTCCCTGACTTTTGCTCAATTTCCAAATTTCCCTGACTAATTTCATAATTCCCTGACTTTTCCCTGACCTTGAAAAAATTATGTTTTTCCCTGACTTTTCCCTGACCGTGGGAACCCTGATTCTTAAGGAATGATTAACTATATTTTTAGAAACCAACATTCTACTAAATCAGAACTGTCGATAATATCTTTGTTCTACATATGATGTCCGAGTATATGAAATAACAAGAGCTGTCAACGAACAACGCCCTCCACTATTCGCAGCGCCATGCTAGGATAGTACAATTATTATATATTCAAAACAAGATGCTTCATAACAGCAGCATTACCCTCTGCTGTGTAGAGCTTTGTGCTTCTAAGTCGAAAAAGGGGGATAATTTGGACAAATTATGCAGGTCATGAAGGTAAACAAATAAGCATTTCTTAGTCCAAAAGGGGGCATAATTTCAACAAAATGCTAAATAGTTATCTTCTCCTGTGTAGGCGTTGGAGTCATGATGGTGAACAGGTATGCAAAGTATCAAAGCAATACATCAATTCACTTTGAAGATATAAGGGGTTAAAAAACCTGTACCTAAACTTTAACATTTGCACTAAGTTGAAAAAGGGGGCATAATTTCACCAAAATGCTTGATACCCCTGTTTATGGGTTTGGTTCGTGATGGGGAACAAGTATGCAAAGTATCAAAGCAATATGTCAATGCACTTCGAAGATATTAGAGGTAAAAAAACCTGTACCTAAACTTTAAAACTTGCACTAAGTTGAAAAACGGGTGCATTATTTCAACAAAATACTTGATAGAGTTACCTACCCCTGTTTATGGGTTTGGGTCATGATGGTGAACAAGTATGCAAAGTATCAAAGCGATATGTCAATGCACTTTGAACATATAAGAAGTTAAAAAACCTGTACCTAAACTTTAACATTTGCATTTCCAAGTCCAAAAGGGGCATAAGTTCAACAAAATGCTCGATAGAGTTACCCAACCCTGTGTAGGGGTTGGGGTCATGATGGAGAACAATTAAGTATGCAAAGCAATATGTGAATGCACTATGAAAATATTTGAGGTGAAAAAACCTGTACCTAAACTTTAACATTTGCACTAAGTTGAAAAAGGGGGCATAATTTCACCAAAATGCTTAATAGAGTTACCTACCACTGTGTATGGATTGGGGTCATGATGGTGAACAAGTATGCAAAGTATCAAAGCAATATGTCAATGCAATTTGAAGATTGCTAGAGGTAAAAAACCCGTACCTAAACTTTAACATTTGCATTTCGAAGTTCAAAGGGGGGGCACAATTTAAACAAAATGCTTGATAGAGTTACCTACCCCTGTGTATGGGTTGGGGTCATGATGGTGAACAGGTATGCAAAGTATCAAAGCAATATGCTCATGCACTATGAAGATATTAGAGGTTAAAAAACATGTACCTAAACTTTAACATTTGCATTTCTAAGTCCAAAAAGGGGCATAATTTCAACAAAATGCTTGATAGAGTTACCTACCCCTGTTTATGAGTTGGGGTCATGATGGTGAACAAGTATATAAAGCAATATGTGAATGCACTTTGAAAATATTGGAGGTTAAAAAACCTGTACCTAAACTTTAACATTTGCACTAAGTTGAAAAAGGGGGCATAATTTCACCAAAATACTTAATAGAGTTACATACCCCTGTGTATGGGTGGGGTTATGATGGTGAACAAGTATGCAAAGTATCAAAGCAATATGTCAATGCACGTTGAAGATATTAGAGGTTAAAAAACCTGTAGCTTAACTTTAACATTTGCATTTCCAAGTCCAACAGGGGGCATAATTTCAACAAAATGCTTAATAGAGTTACCTACCCCTGTGTATGGGTTGGGGTCATGATGGTGAACAAGTATGTAAAGCAATACGAGAATGCACTTTGAAAATATTAGAGGTGAAAAAACCTGTACCTAAACTTTAACATTTGCACTAAGTTGAAAAAAGGGGGCATAATTTCACCAAAATGTTTAATAGAGTTACCTACCCCTGTGTATGGGTTGGGGTCATGATTGTGAACAAGTATGCAAAGTATCAAAGCAATATGTCAAAGTACTATGAAGATAGTAGAGGTTAAAAACCTGTACCTAAACTTTAACATTTGCACTATTTTCACTAAGTAGAAAAAGGGGGCATAATTTCAACAAAATATGGGTTGGGGTCATGATGGCAAACAAGTATACAAAGTATGAAAGCAACATCTCAAATGACTTAGAGAATATAAGAGGTTAAAAAACCTGTACCGAAACTTTAACAAAATTGTTACGCCGACCCTCGGGTGACTGCAATAGCTCCCCTTATTCTACGAGTAGTGGAGCTAAAACCGATCAGAGGGAAGGTTAATAATGTAACAGGGTGTGTGTATGGGCTGATGGCCTAAAATATTTTTCTGTATAAACTGTAAACTAAAGGGTGAGAAAAATATGTAGCCGGACCGGGGTTCAAATCCGGGACCCTTCGAGGGTGAATACTCTGACGGCTTGGTGGCTGCCTTTATATAACACAGCTTTCTCCCATATCAGTAATTAAATCCTATACGGGCTGGCGCCTACAACCGGACACTTAGCATACCTTTAGACAAATATCGCCGAATACCCGATAATATTAGTCGTTATAATGCTTACAGGGACAATGCTTTACTGACTGAGCTAGTCTGCCACACGTCAAACTAATTAGAAGGGTACATAGTGGGGCGAAACTTTGGCCGATGACGGAAAGACCCGAGTAGTTATGATTGCCGGGAAGACAATCGGTACGGTTCTCACGACATTTATATTTATATTTTAAGCCATTCTCAGTCGTCTTGGTGATTTTGTCACCAGCAAAGCTGGTGACAAAATCTCCTATCATTTTAATACCTAAGTCAAATAATGAAAACCCTGTAAAAAAGTTACGAAATATCCTGCTAGTTTTTAAATAAAATTATTTCAATAATAACTAAACATCGTTGTCGCAATAAAAGCTTTTATTCAAATTGATATACAAAATATCGAAGCGCGCGTTATAGAGTAAATTTTTAAGTAAAATTCTTCTTTGACTTTTTGGTAATAGTTGGTTTTACAAGTGATAAACGCAATTTTGTCGTATGCAAACCAAGACACTCCAGTTT
The DNA here is from genome assembly GCA_947247005.1 of Spisula solida. Taxonomy (NCBI): domain Eukaryota; kingdom Metazoa; phylum Mollusca; class Bivalvia; order Venerida; family Mactridae; genus Spisula; species Spisula solida. Next base: position 18,687,592 of record OX365946.1, read on the forward strand.
CTGGGCATGCCCCTTTAAAGCAGCCAATAGTTAATAATAATAACGACTTTATTTAAAGAGTCGACACAGTTGGGCAAGCCCAGTATTCCCTATGAGCCTCAAATGATTAGCACATATATATACATGTTTACAAGAGTAAGCAAACAGAACATAAATTAAAGATAATACTACTGAAAAATTTCATAATACATATGTAAATAACAAGCATGTGACAATATATGTGACAACATTCACAAAGCAAAGAAAAATTATTGTAATAATATTCACAAAGAAATATCGTTTTGTCCACCAGAGTAAAACCATGTGAGATATGTGTTTTTGAAGATAATTAGTGAACTTGACTGACGTATGGTTAGGGGTATTTTGTTCCATATTTTTGGACCAGAATATGCAAGAGATTTTCTGCAGAATTCTAGCCTAGGTTTTAGAATGTGGAGAGTATTGTTTGAATGAGATCTTAAGGATGTATTATTAGTTTCAATAAATAGGTTGGACATGTACTCGGGAAATAAATTATTTAAGGATTTATAGACAAACACCGCTTTTTATAAAGGATACAGTCCTGTATTTTCATCCATTTCAGATCAATGAATAAGGTTAAGCACTATTATAGTTATATTTATATTTAATTAACCAGTCTAAAACAGCCATAGGCTTTTAATTGAGTAATGTGACAGATGGGCTGAAAACCAACACAAAAATCCAAGTTAATAAACAAATTCATTCCAGATGGCTCATTAAGACATTAAAAAGATACATTACACCGTCATATAAAAATAACTGACAATTTATAAAATATGAAAAAGATAAAGATAACTACATGCATAATGGTACTGAACTATCAGATTAAAATTGGGCAGATACATAAAATAATACTGGTAGGCGAATAAATAAGTCTACAGGCGGAGAATAAATAACTCTACGGACTAGAATTTCTATACAGTACTAAACAACTAATAAATTGTGAGTTTACGAACACGAAGTGTAAATGTGCATATAAATAGCTACCTAAATACCACACACTTTATCAAGCCTTATTAGGTGTTTGGGGGGGGGGGGGTCAAACAAAATACTCTAATTTTGGAAAACTTGCATATCAGGGCTTTCATATGACCCCTGTATAATCCCTTGATTTCTGAAATTTCATACAATGAGCATTTGGATCCTGGGAATTCAAATTAAAGCGTCAAATTTCCTTAAGATGAAACCAGTTGGAACTTTGACTATAAGATGGTAAAATCAAGTACAAATATATCGAAACAACTTTTGAGAAACCCCTGTTAGCTGCAGAAATTGGGGAGGGGGTATCATTCAAGGAGCAAGTTGCCAAAATTGGGAATTTTGCATGTGTTTGAAGAAATTTACTTTTGTGAACGGGTTAGACTCTGGGCCAATGAGGTGACTGGGAAACGCCTGTTCAATGTGAGAATTCCTGTACTCACCACAAACAACATAAACAATAATAATTAATGTACTACAAGTATTATGCTCGGGAAATAAATGCTGAAATCAGTATCATAACAAGGAAGGTATATTGAAACTTCAGTCAAACTTGCCTCTAGAGAACACCCATGTGAACAGCAAACAATGGTCTTTATTGACAGGTGATCTCTTTGAAAATGGTCTGATTGGAGATCTAATTAATGGATTTTGACTTTGTTCCAAGGTGGTGTTTAACACAAGGGTCACAGTACTGTAAAATCATTTAATTTCAATGGGACAAAATTTTGTGGTTTTGGTGAAAAAGACTGTTTCGTGGAGAGGTAATTTCAAGGATTTCGGATTTCATGAAAATTCACACAAATTATCAGAAATCATTCAAAAATCAAACAGATATAATTATTGTTTATTACATGTTGATATATGCAAGTAAACTTTCCCAAAAAACACAGCCTTGTACCTGATTGAACTTGAAAGCAAGTATTGCAGCCACTGTAAAATTAACATATTTAATGGTATAATTATTCATTTGGGATTTAATTTTGGGGTTGCAGTCTTCCATAAAATCCACAAAATTAAATCCCCCACAAATATTAATGATTTTACAGTATGTTGAAACTATGTGTTACCTTTTGATAAATACATGTAAACTATAGTTGGACCTGGTTAGGTTTAAATTTTTATTTGAATTAAATTGTGTGTTGAAATAGTGCATTTCATGTAATCCATGCTTTAGCTTATGCAATGTAAAAATGTATTGTAAAAACTATGTGCTTAAGACAACTAATTTACAATGTATAAAATAACTAATTAATAAAACAAAGCAAAATTAACAACTTTAGCAAAGCTCTAAAAAAGAACCTCTAATATTATGCTCATTTTCTACACTAAACAAACTTGAAAACAATACTGACAGGGATTTATAACTTATACCCTTCCTTACACAGGAACTGACTCGGGATAATCTAGCACTTTTACACCTTGAGCTAATTGTAGACTTTGGTACATAATGTGAAAGTAACAAGTAAAGACATATATAGCCCTGTACTCTATAAATTTTACTAGTAAGTAAATGTCCGCAAAGAGGATTTTAATAAGTAACAAAGTTAAAATTGAAGTACATCTCAACACAATTCTTATTCATGAGCTAGAATGTGTTCAAACATCAAGAGTGATCTCCCTTTATAAGATATTTAAATTCCATAATTGGATTGTCTGCCCTCCATACCCATCATTAGAAAGGGGCATAAATTGTATCTATGGAGTAAAGGCTTAAAACGTATCCTTCAAAGCTTGTACATTTTTCAGGGGTCCTACACATCCAAAATTACAAACAGACTTGCCTCAGTACCACCCCAGATTTTTAATCAGATCTAAATAAATCAAATTCTTAAAAACACAACTGAACAACAAAACTAACATAAACAGTCATATCAGGTAGATATGAAGTAAAACAATAGATTTAACAACTTAGCATAAACATGTAACATAAATATCACAGAATCTGAATAAAGTAAACAAAGGTTTTATCAATGTAAGGTTTATCACAATGTAGTCCAGTAAGGCTCCAATATAAATTAGCTACTAGATTATCATCTTTTTATCTTTAAAAGGGGTCAAGGAAGGATTTTTTATTTTCAAAATTCTGATATCTGGTTTCATTTTTTAACCAATTTCCTTACTTTCAGTAATTTTGAAAAACATTTAATCCTCTAGCATGTTTTCAACCAAAATGATGGATCCAATTTATATTTTGAATCTTAAAAAAGCACATGTGTGAATGGCTATAATAGACTTTCAATCATTTAAAAGTGCACAATGTTGTATGACATTAGATATAGGGAGAGGCAAAGATGACAATCTAGGAGATAATTAATCTCGGCCTATCAGATCTGAGCAATGGTAGTAGTAAAATAGTGTACACTTATTTATTTAGGTGATTTGTGAAACAACTTCTACAACTTACATAAATCACATTCAACACCTCATTCCTGATGGTATCTATTGACATAAGGGTATGCGAGGAAATGAGCAAGTTTTTCTACTTTATGCCAAGTGTAAAGCACTGGAAACACTCGACCTTTTTTATTTGGTCTTAAGTGATGCAGCCATAGAATGTGAACACTAGACCTTTTCTGCACTCAAAGAAGAAGCTCTTGTAGCCATAAAGCAATCGAGGTGGTGTAGTTGTTGGCATGTATGAGGTGTAGATTATAGATATTGTTTCACAATGGACCTAAAATGTTTGTAATTATAAATAGTCATCATAATTTTTTATAGGAAAGATAATATAGATATTATGCATAGACTAAAGATCGGTTGTACTTCTTCAAGTTATCGTACGATGATCGGAGTAGATCTTCTCGGTAGTCCAACATGTCCTGGAAGTCGTCACATGATCGAACTAATTGCGTATTCTTCTTTGACTCATAATGGAAATCTGGACCTTTTGACATGTACCTATAAGAAAAATACAGTTCATGTATACACACTTAAATGTCATGCTGTTTTACTTTAACTTTAAAACATATAAAATTCAGCTTAAACGGTAAATCTATATTTAATAAACATCTTACATCAATATAAAATCTGCAGAACTAATAATGAATGGTTTTTTTCTGATTTGACCTTGTGACCTAGTTTTTTACTCCAAATTACCCAATATCAAACTTGACCTAAATTTTGTTAAGATGATCATTGTGACCAAGTTTCATAAAGATAAGGTCATAATTGTGACCTCTAGTGACTACACAAGGTTTTTCTATGATTTTACCTTCTGACCTAGTTTTTAACCCCGGATGACCCAATATCGAACTTGACCTAGATTTTGTTGAGATGGTCATTGTGACCAAGTTTCATAAAGATTAAGTCAAAATTATGACCTCTAGTGACTACACAAGGTTTTTCTATGATTTGACCTTGTGACCAAGTATTTGACCTCAGATGACCCAATATAGTACTTGACCTAGATTTTATTGAGATGATCCTTGTGACCAAGTTTCATAAAGATTAGGACAAAATTGTGACCTCTAGAGAGGACACAACCCAATTGTTGAAGGACGGACGACAGACGAAGAGTGATCACAAAAGCTCACTCTGTCATTTTGTGACAGGTGAGCTAAAAACAAAACGGCCAAACGGTTGATCTGCAGGTCAAGAACAACCTCCCTACAAAGTTTAAGTACTGTAGGTGCCAGTTTACTGTAGAGTTGGCTCCAGAGTACTGTAGAGTAGAGTTATCAATAGGAAAATGGTAGCAATCAACCGACAGACCAATAAACTGACATGTGCAAAGCAATATAGCCGAGTAGCTGCATCTAGCTATACATAGCTAATGTTTCTTTGTTTGTACATGTATCAGACTCAAAACAAGGATTCTTTTGTATGTATTGTATGTTATCTCTTCAATAGTGAGCACAACCATAAGGATCCTTGTAATGGTCTTTTATTCATGTAACTGGTTTTACTGAAACAGGTGATGAAATATGTCTGTACTACAATCATACCATTTAGACTTTGGTCCTCGTATACGTTCTAGTTCTTCTAACCTCTTCAATTCTAACAATTTGGCTTCCTCTAGTTTCAGTCGCTCCATTCTTAGTTTACCCAGGATCAGCTGATGTGGTGTAGACATGTAAATTGATGATGAACCTGTAACCAGAAAAGTAGATATGTAGTGTCCTCAAATAAAGGCCAACTCAATAAAATCATCTCAAAATTAAGACCACAACTTTCAGGTCCATTTTGATTGCTGTGTTTCTTTATCTATCCTTAGTGTTTAGGCAATAGGTGTCAATGAAGAGAAAATTACGAACATGATTTTTATTCTCTTTTTTTTCAATAATAATATTGAATAAGTTACATAATTATATGTTTAAGATCACCGTAGCAAAAAATCAAAATTATTTTACGTACTGGAAAATCAATGAGTTGTGTGGACATGCATCCTACAAAATGCCATAAATATAATGCTTTGACCTGACAGTAAAATTTTACCTGTGGCAGGTGCTTCTGTTGTCATCAGATAAATCTTGTCTAAATCCTGGGAGTTTTTAAATGACCTGTCTATAGTTCTAAAGGAAACTGATCTACCCAATTTTGTTGCTGACTTGGCTCGACTTGTTCTCATAGAAGGTGGAGCAGTACGATTCAAAGGTTCCGATGCTGGATAATCCAGAGCACTCATTTCATATGAAGAACCCAAAGTGACTGGAAAATGGTTCAAAGCAACTCTATCTTTGTCAGCAAAGCCTTTCTTACTGCTGTCCCCATATCTGTAAGATCTACCAATACTCTGTAAGGTTGGTGCTTCACAAGTTGTGTCCAGGTGGTTTGGGTTGACATACCACTGTGATTCACGAGGGGATGCTGGCTTTCCGGACATTTCGTCTATATCACCTATACGCTTCTCATATAAATCCAGTAGTTTATCTTCATCAAGGTCTGACCTTAAAGTTTCACTGACAGTTAAAGGTTTTGCGAATGTCGTGGACTTTAACTTCTCACGGACCTCATTGCGTATTTCATCTTCAATTTCCTTATCCATTTGTTTTAATGACACACCTTCTGTTAATGTATCATTAACTCGATCACTGAGGTATTCTAAGTTGTGGGCAAGGTCGGTCATGGATTTAGCATATTTCTTGGTTAGTCTCTTCTCTCTGTAGTTATCAGGGTTGTAGATAGAATGTTGACTAAGCTGTGATGTTGTTCCAGTTAACTTGGAGTTGTTGATAAATTCTCCCTTTTCCCTGAAAAAATATTGAAGCAAACTGGTTATGACATTCATTGCATCTTTTATAGACAATATCAATACTTACAATGTTTAAGATCTGGATAAAAGTAAAAGCAAATAATACTTGTATCAGTGCTTAACAATGGGCATGTTAAGAACCAATGAGTCTATTTGGATAGAGCTAGGGAAGTGGGCCAGGATTTCTTGTATCACACAAACTTTTTGTCTCTTCCCATGAAGCTGGAGGTCATTAGCCAATAAGGGAGGGACAGGGCTTTTTTTCACTATATACAAGGGACCTATATTAGGCCCCATCACAATATGCTACAAGCCCTTTTCACAAACCCAAAAGGCCCCTTCACAATTAGAATTTGCGTCATGGTTTATGTAAAATCAACTTCACCACAAAGCACCAAACAAACAAATCACAGATAACAGTCATATATTCCTGTACAGGACTTAATATAAAGTATGATATCATAGATACATGCATGTTTGGGAAAAGTTGACAAAAAATGAACTAACATCTGAAAAATTTTGTATCATAATTTGATGATTTATCGCGTTCAGTTTTTCACAATATGAAAAGTTGCTGCGCCTACTTTTTCACAATTTGGGAATTTTCGCGCTAAATTTTCACAAAACAAAAGGGCTTGGGCCTCTTCACAATTCAGCGAAAAAAAGCCCTGCGGGATAAAACCGAATGGCCACACTACAACTGTCTCAGTCGAGCGTAAAAAAGGAGCACTATAATGAATGTCTACTAGAAGACATGAGATGTTGCCAGGGCCGACTTGAAACCATCTAGGATAAGGTCAATAATGGTTATGTTTAAAGGGAGGCAATTCCAAAGAACAATTACAGAGTGAAAGAAACGACTTGTCAACTGATGTAGATATATTGCATGAGATTTCATTTGGAAAGATATTGAAGGACAAATGTGTGCATTTGGTTTAATGGCAACAAGCTCATGTCTTAGATTTATCTTGTATCATAAGCTGCTAGTGCTATAGCATAGTGACATTGACTATGTAGTATGTTTCATCTGTGTTGTAAGGTGTGCCATTGTAGGTCAAGAAATATGTTGAAGACGGATCATGGATTTGTGTGTTGATTATATAGTCATTGTAACAAATCTTGGCAGCTTTCCGTTGGATCATCTCAAGTTGACTGATGTGAGTGGCAGTGTGCCTGTTGGACTGTTAACTTAAAGTTAATTGTTTATATGCTTTTATTTATCCTCGCCACTGGGTCGCGACCCATATTCTCAGTTGAAGTTAGTCAATGACTCATAAATTTTAGTTTTTGGGGGATAGCTATTGCATGAAACAGATGCATGATACAGAAGATGTCCTAGTTCCAGAAGCATCCCTGGATCTTTTACATGCCTGATGTAAATATATATTATAATAAATTCATACACACGACCTCATTTTTAAAGTCTCACCCAATGACTCTCAGTTAGTGAAGTTATATATAGTTTTAGGTGGGAAACACTGAAAAGCATTTCTGTTTTTATCTAGCTGGAGGTGGGATCAAACCCACAACCTTCAGATCAGCAGTCAGAAGCGCTCACCACTAGATCACCTCAGCTAAAGCTAAGCATGATAAGGACAGTTTTATAGTGCACGCAGTATCATCTGATCATTAATGAACACCTTATCCCAGCGTTTTAATCCAGTCATCCCGAAATTTCCTGGTCCGACGTACAAGTCAGAAAGATTTTGATACAGGCCGCTGTTTTTCATTTTGAAATTGGTCCAAGTGACCGGCCTTTATCCACAACTGGTCCAGCTGTTTGAAAGACCTTACTGGACCAAACATTTTGCCAACATTCGGGATGACTGTTAAGCAAATGCAAGATATGTGTTGATACAGAAAAAACCCTATAGAGAATGACTTTATTGCAATGTTATTTCTGTTCCAGACTTTAATATCGCGATTCAAAAGAAAGCCATCCTACGTGGACAGACTAGAATGTGCTCAGCCTCAGGGTGGTCGCGAATTCATGTGACACTCCGTAACAGTGGCTGTTTATGATTAAATTCTCATGCATATACTATAAAGAGTAATTGGTATAGCATACCAATAACACGCTGAGCGACCATGCAATACAAAGTCGTCGTCGGGATTGCGAAAACCCCGAGCTAAAAAGTAAGACGACATCTTGTTTACGGAAATGCGTCGCTGGTTACCGCACAGGTGCTTGCATGTGACCTAAAGTGAAAAACTGACCGAAAGACTGGAAATGATCGGAAAGACATAGCCTAGTAATACACAATATTATGGACCACGATTTGATAACAATTCAAACAAGATCAAATGACAGCACTGTAGTATTTTATATGGTATACCTTTCATAAGATATTATTTTTCAAATATAGTGATCTTCTGAGCATACATTGATTATATTAACTTTCCTGTTATGCTATATGTACAGCATGCATGGTTTGCAGGAGTTTAATTAACTGATAGATATATACACATGTACATAGATACATACATAGAGACATACATAGAGACATACATAGATACATACATAGAGACATACATAGATACATACATAGATAGATACATACATAGATACATACATACATAGATACATACATAGATACATACATACATAGGTACATACATAGATACATACATAGATAGATACATACATACATAGATACATACATAGATACATACATACATAGATACATACATAGATACATACATACATAGATACATACATACATAGGTACATACATAGATACATACATACATAGATACATACATAGATACATACATACATAGGTACATACATAGATACATACATAGAGACATACATAGATACATACATAGAGACATACATAGAGACATACATAGAGACATACATAGATACATACATAGATAGATACATACATAGATACATACATACATAGATACATACATAGATACATACATACATAGGTACATACATAGATACATACATAGGGTACATACATACATAGGTACATACATAGATACATACATAGATACATACATAGATACATACATACATAGATACATACATAGATACATACATACATAGGTACATACATAGATACATACATAGGGTACATACATACATAGGTACATACATAGATACATACATAGATACATACATAGATACATACATAGATACATACATAGATACATACATACATTTCGTTTTATTTTTGTTACGTTTTCCTGTACTATCAACGAGCAAACCTACATATTGTTTGAAACTTAAAATACTTATTTACCTTACTCTGTAAAGCAAGACACATAACTCTATCCAATGTTATGCAAGCCTGAAGGGTTATGATCATATGAGCACACGAGGCTGTTCTATTGTTAGATTCTGGAAGAATGCAAAATGCAGTCGGTTTCAGAATAAAATACCCAAAAGCAGAAGCACAACGCCTACTCTTAAAAATTCTGAATATTTCAATACATTTTAATTCTAACCAACAGTTTACTGCTTGTTTGAAACGGTTTAACTCTGAAGTGGTGCAATTCTAGTTGGTAACCTGTTCCATTGTACAATAGCGGGTGGGGGTATGCTAGGCCTACTTGTAATAGTCAGCCAGTGTATTTAGTTGTCTGAAGTAGAGGTCATGTTTATACATTGGAATTCTCGCAGGATGTTGTATGCATGTGGGTATGGAGACAATAACAAGCCATGCATAATTTTGTAGAAAAATCACAGCTTCGCATTAGATGAATCCCCGCAACACTAACTGGTGGAGTTTATAGTAACGCGTGGTCCATCTGCACGTCTCTGAATCATCCCTATTTTGTTGATGTTCTTTTGGTTATGGAGGGGAATACTCTACCAGTGGTCTTATGAGAGTTTTATTAGCAGTCTCTCTGAGTGATTGGTTCTTTGATTTTTGAAGTGAACCTTTTATGTATGTAATAAAAAGAACATGCCTCCAGTGATGTTTGAACTCACGACCCCTGGTTTACGAGACTATAGAGGCAGGACAGGTGTCGCTCTATGTGTATTAAATATCAAATATTTTACAAAACGATATACTTGCAATAACTTGGGTGTTACAATCAATTAACGTGTTTAACTACATGATATCGATTTATCAATGCTGAAAATATATACGTGGTGCACATGTTATAATTACGATATGTTTTGTTGTACATCCTCGCAGACAATTTGTGTACTCCGAATGTTACCCATCCTGAGTCAGACCTATTTCATTTTCTAGGACAACGGTCACAACTGTTTGCTAGAAAGGTTTTGAAGTGTGCTACCCTTTATTCCGTACTGATGAAGCTTGTATAGCAACTTTGGGTGACTAACCTTGTCAAGGGTCTTACTAAAGTCCAACGTGAACATAACTAGGTCTGTTTGGAGGCCATTAGTGCAATTCCTAGTCAGGTCTTCCACACTGAGCATCACTAGCTGTATCTCGTAAGAACGCTTGGAAAAAGCCGTGCTGTAGTAATGTTTATTGTTGGTATATAGATTGGCTACAAGATTTGTTGAGGGAATATGCTCCATGACTTTGAAAATAATACAGGTTAGTGATATGGTCCGATAATTTGCCGGCAGACATATCTTTCCCTTTCTAAATTGGAGGGGGGGGGGGGTAACAAATGCATTATTCCAGTCATTTTAAACTATACCAGTATCCACGCATGTTAAATAAATTAACATGCGTGCTGTATCTAAGGACCGCTGAAAAAAGAACAGTGATAGGAGCCAAAATATTCGGCACAACAATGTCATATCTAGCCTCAGAATATGAACAACGAGCTGAGTGATGGTCGCATTAGATAGCATTTTTATTTTAGCCATTTTTTCTAAACCGTTTTTTTTTCAGCACTTATATCCGAAAGTTTGTGGTTTAATGTGATATGTTACTAGTACTGATTCTCTCTGTGTCATTGGGTATTAAACTGAACAATATGAATCCTGTCTACGAATATATGAAACATTCCTCGAATATACGGGTTATATATTGGTCACCAGTTGAAAACAATATTTTACATGGAAGATCATACAATACAAGATATCCGTTTACTAGTATTTTGTGGACGGACTCGTTTATAAACTAACTCCCTATATTGCATTGACCACGGGCATAATGTCTAATCCCTAATGTTTTTGAAAAAGACCAAACCTCCAAAATATATTTGTTATCCACGAAATTGCAATTTCACTGAAAATCTCGAAATTGAATTCAAAAGAAAAAATACGATTTTAGAGAAATCTGTTTACCGTTATAAGCTGTCAAATAACTTTGGACACTTTTCTTCTGACGTTGCATTTTTAATAATCAGATGGAATTTTTTATGCATATTGGTGGGTATATCTGTAGATAGATGCGGATTTTTCGAAGTTATGCCTTTTTATGTAATAAAAAGAACTTGCCTCCAGTGAGGTTTGAACTCACGACCCCTGGTTTACGAGACCAGTGCTCTACCACTGAGCTATAGAGGCAGGTGTCGCTGTGAATGTAAGAATTGATATTTACATTACTCAGTGTCTTACAGTCAGTGAACGTGTATAACTACATGATATCGATTTATTGACTTTCATCAACGGTGAAAATATACGCACATGTTATATCTAAGATATGTTTCGTTGTACATCGATTTATTGAATTTTGAGCAATGGTACATAAAATAATAAGTAATGATTTATTTACCGCGAAACACTGGTCCTTTTAACTACATTTCATTTTGTACTAGTAGATATATAACTTACATGCAAAGACCTAAATATACAAAGATTGGAAAAATCTACCAAATCTCACAATATCTCGCGGCAGTTTTCTGAAATCTCGCGAAATCTCGTTTGTTCTAAATACCTTATATCTCCTGTTTTAATATACATAGGAAAAAACTATTATGTTAATGCAATAGATTTATTATTCTGCTTTAAAATGATATCTAATTTATTGAAATCAGTCAAGGAATAAAACAATACACCTCAAAGAGCCAGACCTACTCTCATTTTAATGGAAATTCCAATTTTATCAGAAAATAGCCGATCTGCCTCATTCAAACTAATAAAATTTGAATTCTATAAGAGATAAAAAAAAAATATGTTACATCATGCAGTAGAAGAAGCTTAGCTCTTCAAAATGAGATATTGGTCATGAAAGAGGATGACAAACAAAAGTATTCATGCAAAATATCAAGAGTCTGCTGCATGCCATTTTGCATTTTCTCTCCGTTTTCAATTAAGTGTCCAATCTGTGTATATTTAGGTCTTTGTTACATGTAAGGTCAGAAAAATGTGTTTCAATACGGATATACCATGTAAAAGTAGATCCCAAATAGTCAACAACCTGAAAATGTCCATAACCCTTTTATATAAGTTATGATATTTTCGTAGTTCATAAGTTTAAACCGCGTCATAACCAGGAAGATAATAAGCTAACTATCGCGTCACTTGGACAATCACTGTTTAATAAAGGCTATGCTTATTAACTGAAACAAAGATAAGAAGAAATGTTTGCAGAACACACGTGCCCCCTTTGCAGGGTTATATGATTAATTATGCTGCATCCATTTTTATTCAAAGATAACTGCATCATTGAAAAAAGAGTAATTTACAACTGATTTTTTTACTCTATCAATGCTACAGTTATAAGTGCTTTTATTGAACCAAAAAGATTATACCCGTATTAAGTCGGACAGGGAAGCTTGGTAGCATTCAACTTAACTAACCGAGCACAGAAAGCATCAAAACATTCAAGGGCCAATGCTCAACATACAACCGAACCAAAGGGTTTCGACTCGGTAAAATATCCACCAATTCTACACTATAGTTATAGTAAGGGAAATTAGTTACGACTGATCCTCAAATACCCAACACAAAATTATGTCCAATATTTTCAACTGGTCGAATGCAATAATTTGATTTGTACTGCACACTTCACGACAATATAATATCATACATAAAAACACAACTTTTTTTGAATACTCGTACACAACGTCGCCTGTGTCTAGCATAGAAAGTTCGCCAAATGCGTAAAACCCGGTTTGGGGACATACGTGTGAGCCGTCATAAACTAGAAAACGGCCTTCAATAACGAAGAGAAATCCTTATTTAAGCAGGAAATTAGTACGACGATTTGATAGAGGAACATACTTCGTGCAACTCACCGACACGCGTCCGTTTCTGTTTACAGTACGCCGGATATTGCTAGTAAGGTGAGAAATTGTTATCCATTTTCGCGACCTTTCGGTGTATACCAGGGTAAGTTCAGAGGCGCTGTTTTGTATTTCTGAGTGTATTTAATGTTGATTTTATACAAAAGTATCTACTTCGATTATTTTCATAGTCCCTGAAAGCTGAAAAACGACCAGGAATTATTTAAAAGGGTAATTAAAATACCAAACTCGTTTCATTACTCACTCAAAAAATAAGCTCGGTCTACCTAATATAGATGTTTTTGTTTATATTCTTCGTTAAACTACACAGCTTGAATCGAGCAAAATGATATCCCAGTGACCAAGTTTATGTTGTTAATACTTTACCGGGAAAGGAATCATAAATAACGGTGCATTTTGAGAATAAATAAAAATGTTAGTGTACAGAGTATTGCTTTTGTGTTGCTCAATGGTGTACGGAGTATTGCTGTACAGTGTACGTTCACGGAAATTAAGTAAATTCGAGCGAGTAAATAATTGGTTCGATCCCCTTGAGAAAAGTTATGTATCCGGGCATTACCATGTTCAATAGAAATGCTCTGTCACACACAAATTATTCTTGGAAAAGGAAAATACAAAAATATTACGCAAATCATTAGAGCTGATAAATCCCCTTTCATTTAACAGCACTTTATTGTATATGATATGATATAGAACTATATTAGAGGTATAAAACATTACATACTTATTCTTATTATCAAGTAGAATGGGTGGTAGTTTATTCACATGCTAAGATATGTGTAAGGAATCTATATACAGTATTCAGTTAAAAGTTCAGTTCTGTTCTGTTTAGTTTGTGTTTAGAACATTTATTATCTTAACTATGTTATGGTTTTCAACCAATACTTACACTCTACAATTCTAATAGCAAGTAACATTTTTGAAGGCAAAGGGTTTTCATTTGTTAAATTGGTACTAAGTATCATTTTGGCAAATTTCCTAGTTTAATTTAGTGTATTTGGAAGTGTGAGCAAACGTGCAATACTCTGTACAGTAAACATCTAACCTCCGTACACGCACTTCTATCTATTTTGGCGTGTATCTTTGTTGTACTTTGGTCAATTATATATATCTGACATTCGGATATAAGACATTTAGGTTAAATGCAAACAGAAAGCTCAGTTCAATTTTTTTTATCTCGGCAATACACTTATTCCAAACCTATGTGAAGCGGCGTGGTCAATATTTGCGTGTGAGCAGCAGCCCAATACTGGTTAATTTGAACACTTCTACCAAAGGGATTCGACCCGATAAAATATCTTTCACATCTATACTATGAATACATAAGACAGGGGTCTTTCTTTATGACTGGCCCTCATATACCCAACTCAACATTATGTCCAATATTTTAAACAAGCCGAATACAATCATTTAATTTGTACTGCACACTTCAAGACAATATAATATTATACATAAAAATACAACTTTTATCAATACACGTACGCAATGTCGCCTGTGTCGAGCATAGAATGTTCACAAAATGCGTAAAACCCGGTTTGACGACATAACCCTGCACAGACAGAAACTAGAAAACGGCCTTCGATAAAGAAGAGAAATCATTATTTACACACGATCTCAGGAAATTAGTATGACGATTTGGTAGTGGGTCGATACGGTGAATAGTTTGACAAATATTGTCTCTGAACTTTCCCTGGTCACGGAAATACATTCTGTGTATATCCGTGCCCTGGTGTACACGAAAACTCACCTTTACTAGCAATATCCGGTGTACGGTATACCGCAGTGAAATTAAGATTGTGAAAATACAGCTTAACCATCTTATTTACACTTCCTCTGCATTCATTCGAACAAGTTATGCTTTCGGTGCTTTGATATAAAATATGTAGCGCATGATTTAGTGATATCAGAGACAGTGGGCATGTTCGTAGCGTCTGTTCCGCATACTGTGCGGGATGTTCTACGCCGAACAACTTACGAACAAAACGGAACAGAAAGTAAAATGTTTAAGACGACCAAAATTGTAGTTGCAGCCGTAATATTGGAGAAAACATATGCATAACGATATATTTGAATGTGACTGTTTGCCCGCAATGCCCCATAATTGGAAAATAAATTTATTATATTCTATTTTATTTTATGACACAAGCGACCATTGTTCTTGCTGTAATCACGTGACTGTTCTGGCTGCACCACCTCTGTGGCGGGCACAGAAAGAACATGTTCCGAACAGTGTACCGGTTTGTTCGTAAGTGTGTTCCACTGTCCGGAATGTGCGGAACAGCGTTCCGAACAGGCCCAGTATATTTATATGTATCTATGTCTCTGGTGATATGTATAGGCAGGCAGGCAGGCAGGCAGGCAGGCAGGCAGATGTGTGATAGACAAACTACGAACGGGCCATATGTCAATAAATCTGCGTTTTTGTGTTTGGCTTGATTTGGTTAAAAACTTATTTTGACATAATTTCAGTTCCGATGCCCGTGCGCATCCGGTGCACCGGGTTTTATCGTATTCCGAAGGGAGGTTACTGCTGCGAGGTTCTTTAATAAATTCCAATATAAATGGTTCGTTTTCTTACTACAGGTAACGCGAGTAGTTCACGAAAATATACTTTTGAAAAGTGAAATCTTTGTTGCGTCAATAAGCTTTAAATATTATGGTAGCCGGTCGTTTCACTTTGCCAGTTTGTTGTTTCGTACACTGTATAGTTCGTACTCGTTGTTTCGTACACGCCTTTCACAGGTAGGATACAACGCTAAAATTATCTAGTAACGTTTGTAAAAAGGTGAACTTGCCCTTCATAATCAAAATAATTTTTGTTAATTGATTTGCATGGTGTAACTTGTTGCAATTAATAAATTAATATGTTTTGCTGTTAATCTTATTGAAATCGGTCGAAAAGCAACGAAGTTACTGCATGAATAAAATTTGGAAAATAATATGAGTTATCTCCCTTTTAATTAAAATAAATTGTTTCAAAAATGCAACGGTGAAATTTTATTTTTTTGTAAGTTTTTAATATTATATATGTTACTTTAGAAAACTGCACTGTCAATTTCTTGCAATTATCAAGTTAAATTACCAAATCTCTACAATGCATGCAGTTTTGCAAAGGCGTTACTAAATTCACCATATCGACATGACTGTTTAAAACCCGTATTCCGGGATTACGGAATTAATTGAGCGGTAATGTGCGAGATATTTGGAATATACGTCAGGGTGATTAAAGCATATATAGCGTATACATAGAGCAACCAGATACATAAATCGCGATTATTTTAGCCAAATGATAAGAATTTGTGAAAAGTCTTACTTGAACACAATGATAACACTATTTGACGATCTCGCTGACAATATTTTGTCTAAATAATATGTTTAACTTGAAAAATGCGTATATTTTCTCATCATCGGTATCAAGCTACAGAAGCGGCAGTGATGATTCTACAGAAATGTACGAGGTGCTCCGAATGGCTATACCCCCCCCCTGACCGTGAAATTTCGAATCCGGAGAAACGGAAATCATGTAATGTCGATATCGAGAATTTAGTCTTGTCCTCAACCTGTTTAAGTGCATTGCTTTATTTCCAATTGTACCAGTGTATACGGATAAGGCTAATTGGAACTGGGATGAATATTGATCAAATTAATATATATATAATATATATATATTAATAATGTGCTTGGGTAATCGTTGATAAATGAATCCATATTATAATCGTCTTAATTTTGACTTATATTTACAAAACTCATAAAACAATAATCCCATGCAATGATCGTCCAACTAAATCTAGGCCAAGTTTGATATTAGGTCATCTTAGGTCAAACACTATCAGGTCACTAGCTGAAATCATATAAAACATTGTGGTCACAATGTGACGCCAGTAAAGACAGAGCACACTTTTAGACTAATCGAAACTTGGTCACAATGATCTTCCCAACAAAATGTAGGTCATATTAAGTCAACTCGCGTCAAAACGTAGGTCACTATGTTAAACCATAGGAAAGCAGTGTAGGCACCAGAGGTCACAAGGGTCTGACAGTTTGTAATTGATTGCCACACCATGTCGGATGTAATTGATTGTTCTAACACATGCTTGCTTTGTATTTCAGAATGGTGTGATTAGGTGAAGTGTGTCCTGCAACTATAAACAATTTCCTAGTGTTTACATGATCAAATTGCATTGAACAAGAACAAAATCGAAAGTATAGGGACAAGTGCTAAAACAATGGTGTGTACCGGTATTATACATGAGCTGGTATTTGGGTTGATCCGCAGTCTGCCAAGTATATGTATATAGTTCCCGAAAAGCAACTACAAAGGAAATAGCTAGCTTGAGTGAATATTAATTAATAGTGTTCATTAATTTTAAATACCAGAGAAACATATATTTAGAATCTACACACCTGTGAAAAATAAGTGGCTATTATTTCTAAAATGGCTGATGTGAGCCATGAAGATGACAAATCTGCTTGTGATCTTGGATTAGTGAAGAGCGAATCTCTTGAGAATGATGAGAAGGCGATGTTTGGTATGATGTCATATAAACGTGATGTAAGTGGATCTGTATTCACAAACAAAAATAGTGTGCAAGTAGATACGAGAAAATTTACTGGTGTAAAGCGGTTTAAATGTGATATTTGTGGATCTGCGTTTAGACATGCAGGACATCTTAATGTACATAGAAGAAGACATACTGGTGAAAAACCATTTGAATGTGATGTTTGTGGATCTGCATTCGTCACAAGTGCAGGTCTGAAAGCTCACATGATAACCCATACAGAAGAAAGACCATATGAATGTGATGTTTGTGGAACTGCATTTAAAAGTTTACACAGTCTGAATATGCACAGGATAATACATTCAAGTGAAAAAACATTTAAATGTGATGTTTGTGGAATTGCATTTTTAAGGAAAGTAGGACTAAGAGATCACATGAAGGTACATACAGGTGAAAAACCATTTGTATGTGATGTTTGTGGATCTGCATTTCGATGTCAAGGCACTCTTTGTACTCACAGGAGAATACATACTGGTGAAAAACCATATAAATGTGATTTTTGTGAATCTTCATTTGTAACCAGTGGCCAACTTAAAATTCACAGGAGGAATCATACTGGTGAAAAACCCTTTAAATGTAAGGTTTGTGAACTTGCATTCAAAACTGGATATAGTCTCAAAGTCCACAAGAAAAAACACACAGGTAAGGTAGCATTTGAATGTAGTTTATGTAGATGTCCTTTTTCAAGCAAAGGGAAGCTAGAAGTCCACAAGGCAAAACATGTTGTTAAAAAACCATATGAATGTGGTGACTGTGGTAATGCATTTGTGGAGAGTAGTGCTCTAAAGAATCATCTAAAGAAGCATTCTGTGGAAAATAAATGTGAAATTTGTGAATATTCATTTATAAATGCAGGTACCCTGTTAGTGCATATGAAAATGCATACTGGTGAAAAACCATTCAAGTGTGAATTTTGTGAGTCTGTATTCACAAGTGGAGGTGCTTTGGCAAGTCATCGAAAAATACATAGTTGTGAAAATTCATACAAGATTGATTTATCATATAAGTGTAATAAATGCAGATCTGCCTTCAAAACCAGATTGGGACTGAAATTTCACAGGAGAATTCATAAGGGCGTCAAACCCTATAAGTGCAATTATTGCTGGGTTACATTCAAAACTAGACCTCTGCTGAAACGTCACAGTAGTATCCATACAGGTGAACAACCATATATATGTGGTATTTGTGACTCTACATTTATATCCAGTCTTGCTCTCAAGAAACACCTGAAAATTCACATGGATGAAAAAAAAATAGATTGTGACATTTGTGGGTCAACGTTCACAACAGCAAGCAAACTTAAAGTTCACATGACAATACATACTGGAGAAAAACGATTTCAGTGTGAATTTTGTGGATCTGCATTCCGCCAAGCAGCTCTTTTAAAAACACATCGAAGAATACATACTGGTGAAAAACCATTTCAGTGTGAATTTTGTGAATCTGCATTCTATCAAGCAACTGCTTTGAAAACACATCGAAGAATACATACAGGTGAAAAACCATACAAGTGTGATGACTGCGGATCTGCTTTCTCAAGCAGTACTAGGCTGAATCATCACAGGATAATTCATACGGGTGTGACTGTCAAACCATATGTCTGTAGTGTTTGTGGGTATGCATTCAGATTGCAGCGTCATTTAACAAATCATACAAGAACACACACAGGTGAAAAACCATTTAAATGCAACATCTGTGAAAATATTTACACACAAGATGTTAGTCTGAAAAAACACATGAGGATAAAACATGCATGTGATAAAACATAAATGTGATGTTTTGTGGATCTGCCTTCATGCATTTAGTCTGACAGTTCACATTCATGAGAAAACATTCTTGTGAAAAACCAAACAAGTTTGATATTTGTGGATCTGTGCCTTTAAATATAGTTAATACATGTAGCCTGAAAAGTCACTTAAGAAATGAAATGAACATACCGTAATTATAATTGTGATGTTCATAGATCTGCAATTGGTTAATTATTACATGTAGACAATGTGGTTCAAATTTATTTCATGAAAGCAATGTTGCAGATGACCATTTACAGAACTTTGCTTTGTTGATGTAATATGTGTGTTACGTGTTCAAACACTGTTCTCTTATGATTGAAGTCGAAATGTTCTCTGACAATTTATTATTATTCAGCCCAAATAGAAAATGTTCACAATCAATTTTGCACTAGATATCTGAAATTGTTTAAGAACACGTCTCATGCTATCGCTAAAGGTGAATGTGGTCGCTATCCTATGTATATTACTTACTATAGTAAATGTATCAAATACTGGTTACGTCTTTTACGTATGAATAACAATAGATATCCTAAACAATGCTACCTTATGCTTTTTAATCTAGACGAAGTCGGAAGAACAACATGGGCTAGTAAAATCAAACATCTATTGTTTCAATTTAGTTTTGGTTATGTCTGGATAGCACAAGATGTTGGTAATGAAAATCTATTTCTGTACAACTTCAAACAACGTGTAAAGGACTGCGCCCTCCAAAACTGGCATTCAGAAATTAACGATTCAAGAAAAGCACACTACTATAAGTATTTTAAAACTCATTTAGAATTTGAAAAGGATCTTACACTCGATATCCATATAAAATTTAAAGTAGCACTTTCTAAATTAAGATGTTCCAAGCATAATTCACTAATCCAAACTGGCAGACATAACAATATAGCATACGAAGACAGGCTATGCCATTTATGTGATACAGAATCAATTGAGGATGAATTTCATGTTGTTATGAATTGTCCTGCCTATCAAAACATTCGTGATCATTATCTAGGTGAAATAATCAATGAAAACAATAAAAACAATTTAGAAGTTTTCTACAATTTAGTTGGAACGGATGTTACAGTTACTCTCATTAATCTCGCAAAGTTTACATACGAAATGTTTGAAAAAAGAAACTCCCTCTTGGAAGCTTAGTTTTTTCCCCTAAAATAATCAGCCAATCAATAAAAAAAAGGGGGGGGGGGATTACTCCCTATTTGCATTACTCTGTAAACTTCTTTCATGTTTTATCATGCCTCATAACATAACATTAGAGAGGTGTACGTGTACGTTAATACTATTTTTGGGTATTTCGTCATCCAGGTATGTGTAGTTTCTACAAGTAACGGACGTGTGACAGACGAAAATATAATGTGTACTATGTCACACAGGTATGCGTACGCACGGGAAACCCAAGATTTTATCGCCGGTCGTCTCAGTGAGTTTATATAAACGCTCATTATCGATTCACGAAGAAATCATGTTACAACTGCCACGTGAAGTTACACAAACACGTTGTGTTTCGCAAGCCAATTTTAATTGCAACGCGTACGTATACATGTACGGGTAGCTACACGTAGTCGTACACGTTCGTATCGCAACCTCTCTATTATGTGAAATATTTCGTGCGTGTGTGCGTGAGAGCGTGATTGGTGCATAGTTGAATTGAGATACAAATGTACACGTTATTATGTTTATATATGCGAATGTTTCGTATGAGAAATAGATGAGTGCGTGCGGGCGTATGTGCGTGCGTGCGGATTGTTTGTACAGATGTATATGCGGTTATACCCGCGTGAGTGTGTGATTGTGTGCGCGCATGATAGTGAATATAGAAAATTTTGTCACCACTAGTACAAGTAATGTAACAGGGCATACTTATGCTAGGTACTTCATCCATATCATTATGATACTATTTCACGAAATTATATTAAGTTGTTGTATATATTGAAATATTATGTAAGTCATTATGTATATATTTTGTATATAATTTGGGTTTCATTTCAATTGTTTGCCATTGATTGCTATGTATTATGGGCCGGAGGCCTAAATTACTGGAATAAACATTATTATTATTTTATTTTATTTTAAGTAATGGCACTAAATGATTTTACCTTTCCTTATTTTGAGTAGACTTATCATCACTACCAAATAAAGCTTCAACATGATGTAACTCTAAGAATATATCTGATATCTGTCAAATAACATGTACATATATATATATATATATATATATATAGTTTATTTCCAAATCCAGAAGGTCGTAGACCCATGAGGACAACATATTTACATACTACGATCATAGTGGCAAATGTACAGTTATCAATACAAAACATATATACATGCATAAATGTACCCTTACACGCACACACTCACGCACATACACTCACACGAATGCCCACACGCATAAATACTTCTAACACACCATTTTTTACACTGCTAATGAAAATGATGATATATGACTACTGAATTATAAATATGGAACATAATACAAGACAACAAAAACAATGCAAATGTTTTGTATAGATAAATAATAGCCTAGTTAATCATTATAGTATACAGTGTTGCGTTTATTGAAAGCTTTATATACAAACAAACCTAAATTCTTTAACAATGTTTTATTGTTTGTGTTTAACAATTCAATAAATTTAAACATGTTTGGTCGTACTCTATAATAAGTAGGTATATATCTATTACGAAATTCGTTATATAGCGGACACTGTAAAACAAAATGCATTTCATCTTCTAAAGAATTACATCTGATACATTTTCTCTCATCAAATGGAACGATATTTGTGTTAGCCCATCTACCAGTTTCAACATACAGTCTATGGGAAGCTACTCTAAGTTTTGACAGGACAATGCGATATTTAGACAAATCAAGGATATCAAGATATTGTTGAAAAGAGAAAGAAACGTTTAAGTATTTATATAAACTAGCTCTACTTGACTCTTGTAGCCTACCATTCCATTTTTGAATAAACAGATCTTTTAGCCTTTGTTTGATTAATGAGAGAAATAATTTATCATTACCCACATTTTCAAATAACCATACATCATGAAAACCTAATGTACATAACAAATCTCTTAACCTAGAGCACCAATTTACACGATTACGTTCCATGTCAGATTTCAACATTAAATATGCTTTCTTTATTAACTTTTCTTCGGATGTGTATAATATTTTAATCCAGAATTTTATTATATCAAAATACCTCATGGTTTGATAAGATATTCGACCTAATTCTCCATAAATAAAATCGTTCTGTGTACATTTTTTAACACCCAATAATCTCTTACAAAATTGCATATGTACTATCTCGATATTTTTGCCTGCGTTGAATCCCCAGACCTCACTACCATACTTAAAAATTGGAGAGATGAGCTTGTCAAAAAGGTCAAGATTATGTTTTACAGATATGTTTGAAAATTTATACAGATGTTTGTTCATTACAAAAATAGCTTTCATAGCTACATATACTCTGTTGAATATTATAACCTGCGGCCAGCAGGTATATTGGAAAGCTCAAAGGAGGGGCACGTGGCCTGTTCTCGATGGCCAGTTTACGATTTAAAATAAATCCAAAAAATGAAGCATTTTGTAAGAATGTCATGAACAAGACTTATTCCATTATTACATGTGGATAACATCGCATTGGAATACTAAGTTTGTGTGAACGCAAGGCAATTGAGACCATGTACATTGTTTCTAAACAGCAGGTGTCTACAGCTGCATAAGCAAAGCGCTTACCGGATAATGATAAATATAGTGGGCAATGGATTACATCCCGTAGAGAACGCATTGTTAGATTAACACAAGCATGGTATTGATACATGATTACTATTTTTCAAATTCTATCATTTGATCGGCACGTTACGCAACCAAATAATTACAAGACTAATGGAAGTCTATTTTGTTAACCAGGGTTTTTAATTGGGCCTGTTAGAGTTAATTGGGAACAAACCGTCCCTTGATTATATCTACTGACTTAATGTCTGATCTATTATACTATGGTATTATGGGGATATAATTTCATAGGGGTCATACTTAGTTTAAAAGTTATTTCTTTTTATTCTCGATATCGACATTACTCAATAAAACCCGTTTTTTCAGAACCGAAATTTCACGGTCAGGGGGTTAGCGAGCAATAAGCGGTATAGCGGGAGTGTATCTAATTATTCTTTTTTCAACGTTTAAACATGAAAAACATATAAAACAATTATTACACATTATCATTAAAATCTTTGTTTTTAAACTTTAACAAATATTATCCTAAAAAATGCTTTATATTTGAAATATTGCATTTTATTCTGCACTGCCACTTCAGTAGCTTGATACCGATGGCGAGAAAATATACGCATTTTTCAAGTTAAACATATTATATTTGGCGAAAATATTGTCAGCAAGGTCGTAAAATTGTGTTGTCATTGTTTACTAGTAAGCCTTTTTACAAATTCTTATAATTTAGATTAAATAATCGCGATTATTGTACCAGGTTGCTCTATACGCTATATGTATTCCCCCCTGACGTACAGTCGGAATATCTCGCACATTGTCGCTCAATAAATTCCGTTATCCCGGAAAACGGATTTTAACCTGTAATGTCGATATGGTGAACGCTCCCGTATCGATAGATCGGGAGGCATATAGTGATTCACCTGTCCGTTCGTTCGTCCGTCCGTCCGTCCGTCCGTCCGGTTAACCCAAATTGACCGTTTCTTCTAGCATCATTATGGCTTGCTACTTAGCTTCCATACTTGCATGGATGTTGTATATGAACACTCTCCACATGCCTGTATCACCTGATCCCATTTTGACCTTCACCTTGACCTAATTTTGGACTTATTTATGGACAAAGCTTCCACAGGGGGCATAAGCGTTTATTGAACGCGGTCTTGTTAAAATTATATCTCACTTGAATACTAGTAGTAGAATTTAGTTAAAAAGTAATTAGAACACAATAATCTTTTATCACGAAGGTAAGCCAAAGTGAAGTAATACGGCTGTGAAACAAACAGCTCGATATCTTATTATTCTGGTGAAACATGAGGATATACATGTACTTTGAAGGTTATTTGTAGTACCGTAATATTCCTCGAACTTGTCGAAATAATTCCTATTTAGTTAAATAATCGTGATAATGTACATGTAGACATGGGGGTTTTAGAACGTTGACAGACGTTTACACGTCATATCTGGGCCTTTGTCCTTAAAAGCTACACGCTCAGGGTACTTGATTTAGTCATGGCGTGCTCTCATTTTCCTGGACTGTTTAGTCAAACTTATTATTATTTTCTAGATTGTCGATTTAATTAAGTTCTAAATTATGGTAGGAACTTTAAGTGACCGTGCATTTTTAGGAGAGAGAGATTTATTCACTTATGTTAAAGTAACAATTAAAAGTAATTAACTGAGTTTGGTATTTTGTTGTTGATTAGTTAGGTAAGTTAGTATGCAATAACCACTATATATTATATAATACGACGATTGCATATACGACCGTAATACTTAGTGTAACATGATCCCATGATTAAATTTGGACCGGATTTAATAAATCAGAACATCTAATCAACAGTGATACACTTAATAAATATTACATGACACTTCTTTAAAAAACCTTTTTAATCTCAAATTTCGTGATTATATTATTCCCTGTCCTGTTTTATATTACTTTAGTATCTTTTTGGACCAATCGCCACGCCCGGTACATGTGCTCATAAAATGGATATTAATATTCTGTTATTGAAACTACAAAATGTACATGATGTACTGGATTGGGTTTGTAATACTGACAGGTATTAATCTAAAGAAGCATATTTAACACACGTAGGGGAACTTAAAAGAGAGTAACCTTCTTCACACTTTCAGGCTTGATTGTTTCCCCTTAACTAGAAGTCGTCGATTTCCAGAGAAGGTGCATGTACAATCTAATGTAATGGCAATAATCACTGTGGTCTTACAGATAACAACAAAAATATGAAATATTTTAAAACTTCAAAACTGTATTGAAAACCGTGCACCCTGAAATTTTTTGAATAAAACATTTGAAACCTGTTTTAGTTAATCGACAATGTACATTGATAGAATTATGTTACATTGTAGTTCTCTATTTTACCTGGCAGTCCTACCCCAGTTATGATAGAATTATGTTACATTTAGTTCTCTATTTTACCTGGCAGTCCTACCCCAGTTATGATAGAATTATGTTACATTTAGTTCTCTATTTTACCTGGCAGTCCTACCCCAGTTATGATAGAATTATGTTACATTTAGTTCTCTATTTTACCTGGCAGTCCTACCCCTGTAAGTATTCCATACAAGTCATACTCCACGAGAAGTTCGCACTATCTCCTAGATCTAGTAACATAACCGTGACTAATTTATTATTTACATTGTGTCAACTAAAAAAACCATTAATTTTGCAGTTTTTTTTAAAGTTGAGATTTTATCAGCATCTTTAGTTCACCACCTTTAACACATGTTTTATCTTTCAATCAAAGTTGTCAAGTTTCCGATGTCAAAACGCAAAACACAATAAAACCTCAACAATAAGGCCACCTTTGGGACACTCGAAAACTGACCTTTTTATTCACGTAGTTATTAAAATAAGGTTAAATGAAGAGCAAAAGAGTGACAGTATATTTGAAAATTGTGTTTTTACTTCTCAGCAGGTTCAATAATCGAGGTCATATTTCAATGAGGGTTTAATGAACTAGATTTTCACTCAGTTGTACAGCTGTAAATACAGTCCAATCTGTATGTAGAGGTCAACCATTTAACCAGGAAAACGCAGACACTGTTGACAGGTTGCCGACAGGTTGACAAGTGACCGGTTTATCTTAAAACAGATTAAATATCATTGAAAATGGTATGAACTGAGAGTCTTGCTTTTTTGTCAGTATGTTCAGTACCAGTAACTCCGCCACCATTGTTTTACCTGCGCTGGTCGGGGCCGAGTATACCAAGTTCCCACCATCTACAGTAAGAATTGGAACATATTATATACAGTCAAACCCGCACTGGTCGGGGCCGAGTATACCAAGTTCCCACCATCTACAGTAAGCAGTGGAACATATTATATACAGTCAAACCCGCACTGGTCGGGGCCGAGTATACCAAGTTCCCACCATCTACAGTCAAATATTCAACATATTATATACAGTCAAACCTGCACTGGTCGGGCCGAGTATACCAATTTACCACCATCTACAGTAAGCAATGGAACACATTATATACAGTCAAACCTGCACTGGTCGAGGCCGAGTATACCAATTTACCACCATCTACAGTAAGCAATGGAACATATTATATACAGTCAAACCTGCGCTGGTCGGGGCCGAGTATACCAAGTTTCCACCGTCTACAGTTAGTTGGAACATATTACATACAGTCTAACCTGCACTGGTCGGGGCGGAGTATACCAAGTTCCCACCATCTACTGTAAGCAATGGAACGTATTATATATACAGTCAAACCCTGCACTGGTCGGGGCCGAGTATACCAAGTTTCTACCATCTTCAGTAAGAAATGGAACATATTATATACAGTCTAACCTGCACTGGTCGGGGCGGAGTATACCAAGTTCCCACCATCTACTGTAAGCAATGGAACGTATTATATATACAGTCAAACCTGCACTGGTCGGGGCCGAGTATACCAAGTTCCGACCATCTACAGTAAGAAATGGAACATATTATTTACAGTCAAAGATGCACTGGTCGGGGCCGAGTATACGAAGTTCCCACCATCTACAGTAAGAAATGGAACATATTATATACAGTCAAACCTGCAATGGTCGGGGCCGAGTAAACCAAGTTCCTACCATCTACAGTAAGAAATGGAACATATTACATATACAGTCAAACATGCGCTGGTCGGGGCTGAGTATACCAAGTTCCCACCATCTACAGTCAAATATTCAACATATTATATACAGTCAAACCTGCACTGGTCGGGGCTGAGTATACCAAGTTCCCACCATCTACAGTAAGAAATGGAACATATTACATATACAGTCAAATATGCGCTGGTCGGGGCTGAGTATACCAAGTTACCACCATCTACAGTCAAATATTCAACATATTATATACAGTCAAACCTGCGCTGGTCGGGGCCGAGTATACCAAGTTCCCACCATCTACAGTCAAATATTCAACATATTATATACAGTCAAACCTGCGCTGGTCGGGGCCGAGTATACCAAGTTACCACCATCTACAGTAAGTTGGAACATATTATATGTAGTCAAACCTGCACTGGTCGGGCCGAGTATACCAAGTTCCCAACATCTACAGTAAGTTGGAACATATTATATACAGTCAAACCTGCACTGGTCGGGCCGAGTATACCAAGTTCCCAACATCTACAGTCAAATATTCAACAGATATATACAGTCAAACTGTCTATATAGACCATCTCCATGTGATCAGTAAAACATGGCCTTTGTTGACAGGTGGCCATTTTAACTGGGGGAAATATTATTAAAATTGCCTGATGAAAGATGAAATGTGTGGTGGTCTTTGCAGACAGGTTTTTGTGATATTGCTCTCTGATTGTGGGTGCTATTTAACACAGGTTTGACTGTATCCAATTGTTTTCCATTTACCTCGAGCATCTGTTACAGTGGCTGAATAATACTATGGCATCAAAACTTAGGTAACAGTTGCTTGTTAACTTTCGATTATTTACAGGTGATGCGTAACGGGGAGACAAAAACTATTGCTATAAAAATATGCAATTAGGAACTTACTTTTTTGACACCGACCTCTGATATGAAGTGTTTTCTTTTTCAGTTAGTTCAGGAGTGAAGCAGTTCTGTGTTGGCATTATAATAAGGATGGACTTGTTGCACTACTTTTGTTTATATAATGTGTACAAAATTGGGTATTTTACTAAAATATTAGATATAGATTTTGCTAAAACGGTCAATCAGAAAGTTTGTTATTTATTTTATATTTAGATAACTAAATATTAATAAGTGATATCAAATATTGCGACGAATTTCTTTTTAATAAAAAAACACACTGACATTTATTTTTGTGAAAAAGTTTTTGCTAACTAGATATAATTTATTCATGAAGGTCACGGTACGCCAATGAAATACACTGACTTACGATAAATACAAATTTTGGTGTCATGAGACGTGTTTATCATACCTTGGTCACGAATCCAACCCAATCGCCGCCCGATGATAACCGTTTGGCTAATCGGACCGGAGAAAAGACGGACATCGGCCAGTAATCGGGGTACGGTCGGAAAAAATCAAGACCTTAGCGACACTGAATGGATATGACGGTTTACTTATTAAACATCACTTGTCCAATCAGTATCTACATGTATATAGTTTACCAGAAACTTCATAAAACTCGAACGTTTGGGCACTTGCTATCTCACAGGAGAATAAAGAGAAACACGGAAAAACGCGGGAAAATACGAGGGACACTTTTTTATCAATCTAGACTGCTTATTGAGCGATATCTTAATGTGGAATTTAGTTAAAACATTGCAAACAAATAGTATTTCTTTTACAAAATGGCGGCGTCCTGGGTTATACTTACAAGTATACGCGTCTAGTTGAGAGAAGGTGAATATTTGAACCCATGACCTTCTCCACCTGGGGACCACAGTGTTCAACACTTCATACATAATTACATATACACAGTACACATGTAAGTTCTCATTAAACTAATCTGGTCAGAAAACTTTACGACCACTCGGGTTAATTAGAAACAATGCAAATAGTCTGTCTACATTTAGCTATATAATTCGATTACATTTAATATACAGCCCATAACAATTCCGACCATATATCAAACAATGGGACTAATTGTATTGGAGCTGACAAACTCAACAGCCAATAAAAACCAATACCATGATCATATAAGTTGGGATCAATATATTTCTCACTCGTATATCGTATAACACCGATCACATAACGGTTACCAGGCTTGTATGAATATTATATTATCGGTAACAAATTACGTATGTTACCCGAGTCCGGATACGTGCTCTTATCATCACCTGTGTAAGGCAAATGTCGTCAGTTTTTTTAAAATGTTCTAGTGCTTAAATCAGTCAATCTAACCTCACCTCTGATTCCGGGTGACATTTTAAGCGGAATGGCATTTCAATTATAATTCTGGTTAGAAAAGTGTGTATTTAATTGCGTATGGTGACAGCAAGTTTGTGTGATCTTTACGCCAAGTTTCGGATAAAACACTTATCGGATACTTTTAAATTACTGTGCGAATGGAATACATAATTATATTAGGTATAATTGTAAACGAAAAGTAGGGTACTGAATTATGTAATACAATTGATATTGTACTTTTACGTCATAAACGGATTATTTGTAGTATTAAAAGGTGGATAAGTATGCCGATTTAGAGTGAGGATATTAATACACATGTTGAGCGTGACTGCTAAGCAGCTAGCATATTCATATAGACCCTTGATAGGAAAATGAGCTGCTAATTACAGAGACATTAAATGAAAGTATTTCTAAATATTTGCTTTGCTCACCTATAAGTTAGTAAACATATTATCTGAAACTTCATGTTAAGGACAAACGTCGTCAAGTATCTTTCATCGTAACTCGCCTAGAGTGGTTCAAGTATGTGCAGTTTCTTAGTATGTCTGTAACGTCGTTTCCCTTGAATATGCTTTTTTTGAAATTTGATGAACATCGTAACTAGTTTTGTTTGAATATATAAAAGTACAGATTTTTTAAAAATTATACTATACATTTTGTACTTGAATTCCAAGTATATTAATTGAATTCGACTTGCAATCCTTTTGTCTATCAGGTAAACTAACATGATAAGCACGGATTTGGCTTCCAACCAGTCATCATACACTTACCGGAACAATGCATGCATTTTTTTATGTTCGTCTTATAAAAAATGTTGTTATTTTTAATTGACCATAGCAAATAAATCCAGACGGGTTTAGTTTGTATAATTTTTTTAGGTCGATTGTGAAACTTTTCTAACTTATATTAACCACTCTCGGCATGGCACCTCATTTCTGATGTTATCCATCGCCATGAGAGAAGAGAAATTCAGTTCCATTTTATGCTGAGCGTCTATCAAGGAAAGGGAATGTCTGGTACCATTTTTATTTCGTCTTTGTTATGGCGTGGTCTGGGATCGAACCCCGAGATTTCTGCAATCGAAGAGGACGCTCTGCCACTAAGCGATCGAGGAGACGAGCATACTTGTATCACAGGTAACTGTCATTAATAAAGAGTAAACAAAAACAAATATATTTTTATAAAATTTATAATAGCTTAGAAAGGTTTATAACACGGGAAATTGACCACACAGCCACTGAGGTGCAGTTTGTTTTTAATAAACATTTCATTAATACTCGTGTTATTTTAAGTATGATTACCTAATCAGAAATAAGGGAGCTCCGTCTTTAAGGGGACACCAATATTTTAAAAATCCGTTCATAAAAAAGATAATAAATCCATAGGGCGCGAAATCACTTTCTTTTTTCGTGTTTAGAATAGCATTGTGGTTTATAGAATGCACCTCAGTGATTGAATGGACACCGTGGTATGCATTTCATGGTATAACTTTTTAACTAGTTCATCAATTTCGATGGGATGTTGCGCGGAGGTAGTTCTAACGGTGTTGTCTAGGAATGTAATTACTTTATGAAGATATCGAAAGCCAATTCTTGTTTTTGATACCATGAAACTTTAGTACCAATGCTCCTTTCTAAGATAACATAAATTTTATAAAATATTTTTTTACTCTTTATCAATGATACAGTTACCTGTGACTTGTATGTGAAAATAATACAATATTGACTACGTACGTCGTGATATTTTTATATGTAACAGTTTTTACCAACACCTGTATTAAATAGTCGCCTGTTGTATGCACATACGACTGTATCCATAGACATCACGTGACTTTGTTAGCTCATTTACGAATGGTCAGCCCCTACCACGACTTATGTGGCCAATTTTTATAAGCGCCGGCTCTTCAATAAGCTGTTTATGACTCAAAACCAAACATAGTAAGATAACCGAAATACTTAAGTAAAGTTATATTGAATTCCATATATCATGACACGTCTGGAATTTTCACTGGTCATAAATACGCAAGTACACAAATAACATGTAACTTAATATTTCATTTTCCATGGTTAAATTCTTATTTTAACGTTCTCACTTTGACGGTTAAAACATACACTTTTCAAATGACGGGTTGTTATATAATTCACACCAGTATAGGAAAGTTACAATTTTTTATCACAACTTTTCAAATTGCAATACTCTCTAAAATTCGTGCGGATGAAATAATAAATTTGTGAACTTGAACTCGTAAATGCATGGATTTCAGTTAAAATCATTTGTTGGTGAAGTCCATGCACATGTTGATGTTAAAATGTTTCTACCATTCTTATCATTTTCCTTACCCAGCGTGTCTACGGCATGCCCGACAACCTCGGAATAACCGGAAATGATTTGCTTTCCATGAAATATTAGATCTTTTTCAGCAGCTTTGCCGATTTTTCCATTACCCTGTGAATCTTACACGTTCCACTGTTTTACAGGTTGATGGCAAAACGGCACAGCCGCTGAAAAATATTTTACATTTCATGGAATGCAGATAAGTTTCCCCTCAGCGTGGCGTATATTTAATAGAAATCGATGAAGAAATAAAATACTTATGGCTATTTTATTTTCCAATGTTTATAAATTTCTTCTTGTAATTGAAGCTAAAAGTTACGTGGTGTTGCTACACTGTACTTATGACACAGGCACTCTACAGCTTATGGGGGATGATCCAAAATAACCAGGATAATCCGCTTGACAATCAATATAATGTTATGTAATTTATCTGGTTCGATCTTGATATAGCACGCAGTCGTGTTTACCAAAATGCTCGTACGTTTCGCACACGTTGTTGTAATACATATGTACGTTGTAGTGTGATAGCGAGTAAAATTGTAACAATGTTTGACAAAGAAATCCACTATTGCCATACAGTAGACACGTGTTTAAATAGCAGGTCGTAAGCTTCCACTTTATTTAAACATATATAGTTGAAACTTGATAGCTTGTTTCGACCCCAATCGATTGAATATGGGTTTCTGTTCAGGATAATTTTTCCGTTAACATGAATTCCATTGCTTTTTATGCTATTTTTAAGGGTAAGCAGTGGGAGACATGTGCGTCAACAATTTTAATTATAGATCGAATTATCTACTAAATAATTACTTTAAAATATAATCCTTTATTTAATGAGGCTAGCAATATTAAGACCATGTTTTCGAGCCCAAAGTTGACCTTTTAACCCGTTCATATGGTTGAGTATTTGTGAATATGTAATTCAAATCGTATTAATGAATTGTTTTATTAATAGTTAACGCTTGATAAATGATTAATCACTGAGTGGTTTAGCTTAAATGTCCGATATGTGTTACTGGTGTATAATATAGTAGGGGCTTTTGAACAGTTCAACTTTAGGTATACAAACCTTATAGTTTGTTTAAACTTCCAAGTCGTTTTACATACTGTAACAATACGGGGATCGACGTCAATAGTAACATTAAAACAAGCGTTGTGCTTCATTGAACATTTCGTGGCAGCTACTGTATGGTAGAAGCATTATAGTATAACTCTTCTATTGACAATATGTTTTACTGATCTTCACACTGGATACAAGTAGTTTTTATTTGAGACGAAAAACGTTAGTTGTTTAAAAAAATACGACAAAATTTTTTTCTCTGTGATTGATTTAAATGTTACTGGTCGTTTTATTTGGGAGCGTGCGGCCAAATTTATTAACAACATTTTTTTCTTATTTAAGGTGGATAAAAACAACATTCTTGCTATTTGAGTAATGTTATTTATCGATATGGATTCGACGACATGGCTTTCTGAGTGAGGGCGATGAGTTAGAACAACAGTGAGACGGTTTGTGGAATTATGACAGAAGATTTTGGAATATTGTTGTTGTTAAATAGACAATTCTGGAATTAATAATATGAGGATTATTCGATATTCACATCTTCAGACTGGTTCAAACTTGACGCTCATCTGTATCTTTCTAGGTAAGTGAACACATTTCGAGAACCCGTCTAGCAGTTTTATCTCACAGGTGACCAATTAGATATGCACGCAAAATTGTTGTTATAGATATATTTTGACAGACTAATTA
Organism: Spisula solida; assembly: GCA_947247005.1. NCBI lineage: Eukaryota > Metazoa > Mollusca > Bivalvia > Venerida > Mactridae > Spisula > Spisula solida. The sequence goes on from OX365946.1 coordinate 18,721,434, forward strand.
GCAACAATAACTACTGTACATCAATTCCATTTTGTGACGTTATCAGTTCCAGAGATAATAAATTTCGGTCTGTGTTAGTTCTAATGATGCATTGAGTATAGCTGTTGTTTTTGTTGTTTTTGTATGACAGATGGCGTGTTGTGTCTAATCAGTACAGGGCATACTTAAAACAATGCTTATTTACGCAATATCATCTATTTATTAACTAAGTAACGCTTATTAGCTAACGCTTATTAGCTATATAATTCTAACTACTGGTAATTGTTACGTTTATGCTTTTCATTTCGTTTGATGAACACAGTTTTGTTTATTTCCATATCGACCTTGATTTCGTTGACGTGAATCATACGTGTACCTAACGAATTATGAAACCGATTATGGATATCAAATTCATCAAAGATAGTTTCTATGCTAATATTTCCGGTAACAATATAATCAATTTGTATATTTTATACAAGTATACTAATACTATTGTTGTCTCAAAATTTCACCAATTGTTAAAAATTGAAAAAATCGCTGCGTCAAAAAAAATTTCTCGTGTGAATGAACTTGATATTTTAACAAATTAATTAATTTGAATGAAATATCAGTTTATTAACCAATTAATTAATTGATAAATATGCATACAAACTTGAATAGTAAAAAGTGCGTGATTAATTTCATTTAATGATACATTTCGTTAATTCAAAGTTGATCAACATGGGTAAGAAAACGTTACAAATAAATAAAACAAGATTTTTAGTTTATTTTATTGTATCAAGTGTTATTCGATTTGCTATTTTGTATCTATACAAATGAAGGTTTGATATAATCTAATAAGTTTGTTAAAGTCCGGTATAAGGTTGAGGTTTTTGCGCCGATCAATATACGTGTAGTTTTATAATTGACATTTTTCCTACATGGGATATTCTTCAAAATTCCGATTATAGTTTTGTATTTTAACAAAATGTCAATAAACTTCAAGTACACGTTTTGTGATTTCTGACATGTAAGACATGGAGTTTATACAAGGTTTTGAAATACTATTTTTTTAACTCAAACTCTTTTAACGTGTTTGAGATTGGTTAATTAATAACCCGGCTGTAGTCTACCTTTTATAAGTATATTGCCACACACTTAAAAAATCGGGAGAGTTAAACATATTTGATTTCCAGTACAATACAATACAATATCAAATGTGTTTTGAGCTTGAGCTTACAATTAAATACTTAAATGTATATACACTCCCCCGATAGTGTGTAGTTATTCTTCTGCATTGACTTATTGACAAGTATTGACAAACTGAAGAACAGAAGTGTCCTAGATAAAGTCTTCACTAATACATTTACCTATAATATCCCGGGTACTTCAACTATAATGGAATTACTTCATATCTGTCAACAAGATTTCTACCTGGCTGATGAAATGACTTTATTACCTAGATCATAAATTCAAGTAAAGAAAACATTAGATGCATGTAATGTCATCTATCGTGTACAGTAAATACGTGCATTTTCGTGGTCATTATACGTATTTCGTGAAGTTTTGTTAAAAACTATTTTATTTAATGGTTGAGTTCGTTGATTTCACTTTTTGAGGGAAACCTAGACAGATGGTATTCATTATTCAAGATGGAGGTTCAACATTACTCGTAGAAGAAATCCACTGTAAATTCAATCACTAACAAAATAACAAAGCGTATACATTCTTTGCAAATAACAATGATTTAAAGTACTTGTTGTGTGTGGTACAGTAAAAGCATCACCCGCAATAATTCTTAATTTCATTCGTATCTAGGGAATTTATTAGATCCACCCCGAATATATTCCGACTTAATAGTGAATAAACATGTCAGAGTCATTCCAATTTTATGTATAATTAATGTCATACAACTTGGACTGAAGTGAAAAATTTGATTTTTCTATTGAACAACAAAACCCATAAATTAATGGAATTCAGACTTGAAAATGAAAAATATCATAGCTTATTTGAACTTATTTGGTAAGTAGGTTTACTGTTCATTTATACGGAATGGATAAAGAAACGCGTCTTATTTTTAAAACAAGTTCAACGTACACACATATCACGTCATATCAGTTGGTCAAAGCAAGAATATAAAATTATAAATTAACAGAAAAACAAAAAAGCATTGTTTTATTACAATCTTATAACTCTTTTAATTAGATCTACTTGGGCGTCACACAGACAGGCACGCCTGTCACGCCAAGCAATGACCTATATGAATGCCGGAACAACCATGTATAATTCGCGTACGCCTTAAATAAATATTTAGACCACGGTTACACATAAACAACCAATCACAGCGCAGTATATATCATATCCTAAGTTTCATATCCCACAATACCCCTCGCCAGTTAGGACATACCACGTAGTATATAACATAATTGTTGCCATAGTTAAATATCTTGTTTTTTTATTGTAACAAATGTTCCTCTAGAGTCAATGAAACGTATTAACCCTCTGAGTTAACTTCGGTAGAACTACGATACCTCGAACTGTCTTCGGGCAATACTTCGATACCTCGAACTGCCTTCGGGCAATAGTTCGATAACTCGAACTGCCTTCGGGCAATAGTTCGATACCTTGAACTGCCTTCGGAAAATAGTTCGATACCTCGAACTGCCTTCGGAAAATAGTTCGATCCATCTTTCTGTACATGAGCATGTACTAGAACATCATCATTTTGCATGGATTGAATAACCTGTTTGAGGTTTCTTGGTTGTTTGAAGCGAAACTGCTCAAGTCATCGAGGTTCTACTATGGTTAAGAGTAATATTGCCAATAGGTCTTACGGAATTCCTGTGATAAGTCCATACAATTCATGTTATGTCCGATGTCATCTGGAGTTTAGAACTTTTAAATTCTACCCGCCATTCGAGAAAAAAACATGAGTAATTATGGACTGGTGAAAGTTGAAATCTTGGAGCGAGTTAACTGTTCCGTGATGTACATGATGCAGGAAGTTTATGAGTTATTCTCGGGATACAGAAAAATTCGAAAAAAAAATTCCGTCGATATAATTTTGATATATAACATATATAATACATTGACAATGACCAGCGGTTTTAAAAAGTGAACCAATAAACCATGACAGAAGTAGTTCAGTTTTAAGGATCGCTTTGGTAAATCTGCATCGGAATTTTGGATTATTATAATAATCTATCAATTAAAGTGATATTACTTAAATACGATATTTTATAGATCAAAAATATTTTATTCAAAATACGTTACCCACTAATACCTAACCCTCTTATATTGAAGACTACATTTAAACTGATTTATTGTAGATCTTGGTCGATTGTAAAACAACTTATATTACGTATTATCACGGATTTACACAAGATTTACACGTATTCTTTGGTATAATTATGTCACAATAATGACAAATAAATTAAATCTTAATACTGTACAATCATTACTATTCGCGGATAACATCAACCACGAAATCAAATCGTTTTCTTTGCAATGCTCTCTTTACGAAGTTGCGAACCCACAAACTTTAATAACATTTACGATAGATCTGTAATATACACATTAATGAATGTTTTCATAACAAATAAACATACACATACATGTATATGAAGTATAGTTTTCTAGGTTATGTTCACCCACGCCGTGTCCCTATCTTAAGTTGCATATTCATCATTTTATTAATCAATGTCATGCTTCTACAAAATGTTTGCACAAAGCAAACCTACAATTATATTTTTATCGAATATTTAATTAGTAAATATACTTTTAAATGCTATTAATTATTTATTTGCAAACATATTTCTATATGCTAATACGTTATTTTACATGTTATAAAAAGGGGCGTTACCAGTTCACCGAATGGTAATAGATTGATTTAAAAGATCAAAACCAGGCCAGGATTGGAGTATGGAGCGATTGTGCGGAGTCCAGAATTCTTGTAAATTTTTATATTTGATTAAATAAACGGTGCTTTGGATTTCGTAATGAATGTTCAGTTGTAAACAAGAAGCTGGTGTAATTATTTATTTTGTGATTCATTGTGCTTTTGTGTGCTTGCTATATTTGTACCGTGTCCCTATTTCTTCACCATTACGCAGTATGTATTCCTGTTCATTGAACGTGTTGATATTTGTAAACTTTTACGATTTCCAGATCGAAATGTCTTTAGTTCCTGGTACGAACATCAGCATGTATTGTCGATATGTCAGGTTTGTGGTACGGTATGATACATGGCACAGTACGGTGCCCATTCGGAGCACCTCGTACAATTCTGTTGTATAATCATGTTTTATCTGGCGACGTCAGGAAGCGATAAATTCCGAACGGACCGTTCCGATTGTACGGTGCCATGTGCTGCAGTTATACGTGGTATTTTTATTTAAGCCTTATTTCTTTGTAAAATGCCTTGTTCCTTGCAATATTTTCTTCACTTGCGTCCAAAAGAATAATAAATAATATGATGTAGTTTGTATTTCTCTGTGACTTTGTGTATTAAAATGATAAACTCAGTCTACGAATTTATTGAATGACTCTCGTATGTACGCGAACGTATCGCTAAACTTTCGTAAGAGAGCGTTAAAAGCACTTTAATTTATTATATTTTAACAAATATCAGAATGAAAGTTCATCTGTACTTATACACCACGCACTGAATGGCAAATTGTAATAATATATCTCAGCTGAACTCGAAAAGAAATAGTGTTCTTTATTCATTAGAGTTCAACGTCCAACAAAGCGATCACATTTTTAGCTATTTAGGAGACTTTTACCCAGTGGTGTCATTTGTCATTGGAACATTCAGTCTAAGTACTACCTGCGGCTTTACCCGCACAGGTACTGTAATACTAGTATACTGCAGTGTTGGTTCAAACCTAAAACCTCTTGTCTTCTGGTGGACGCTCAAAACCACTGGTGAGCCAGCACAGGTCCACTGGTGAGCTAGCACAGGTTCACTGGTGGGCCAGCACAGGTCCACTGGTGAGCCAGCACATGTCTACTGGTGAGTTAGCATTGGTCCACTGGTGAGCCAGCACAGGTCCACTGGTGAGCCAGCACAGGTCCACTGGTGAGCCAGCAAAGGTCCACTGGTGAGCCAGCACAGGTCCACTGGTGAGCCAGCACAGGTCGGGCAAATTACGCTGAATACTTTGTACACAAACAAAGAGCACACAATGTACCTAACTCTCTTTTCTTGCTATTGGAATCCAAACTACAGCCAATATTCTAAAATGCCGATGTTCATTTATTTATATTGACATTAAATTATAAAGCAAACACGTGCATTGATTTGTTGAAGCAAAGAGTATAGTTGCACTGAATAAGGTCACGATGAAAGTAAATAACGTACACACTCGTAGTTTATAGCATTTAAAACTATTACTGTAATTATTATTAATGAGTATTAAAACGAAATATAGATGCATATTAGGCATTTGACCAATTACTGTCTTTCGAATACAGCGAAACAGGCGACATACCCGAACGTCGTATGTAGTAACAGTACAACTTAGTTATAATTATATTCACGTAGGCTTAATTCATTGTCGAAGTTTTGTGAATTGCATTTTACCGGTGTCAATTAATAGTCCAGGCAAAATAGCATTTGAGGTTAAACTAACTGCAACAGAAACAGTTTCCTCGTAAAATAAAGTCTTTATTTTTATTATTATTATTACTTTTTAGCGATTGTCAGAAATATACTATAACAGGAAAAAAGTCCCACAAAATTTGATGAGGGGAAAGGGCTAAAAAAGCCTTAAATCCAAGATAAACTGTGAAACCACATGAAACATTAATCAAATGTATGCATGAATATAATTATATATATTTGCATGGAAACTGAGTCTTACCATGTGGTATCATGTCGCGTAGCTACGACGGTGTACTTTAGATATTTTTAGTTTAACAAAACTGCGTCTACTACCCGAACATACATTCTCCATAAAACCACACCTTAATCAAGGACAAAAGAACGAACGACATAACACGCAATTCGATAGCAAAGATAGAAAGAAAGCCAGCGGGTTACAATGGTGATATTAAAAATATCACATTGAACTTTGAAACATGTATTTGAATGACGCTCTTGACAAATACATGCGAAAAGAGTTCGGATTTAACCCCACAAGTCCTTGTGCTTGCGATATGTATGACTACAATCATAAAGACATGACAACACAATACGGAGACCATTGATTCTATTCAAGAGACGTTCAATATTTACCTTGGCATGAAGTTTATACACAGACTCTGTTCCGTCTATATGAGGCATACATTCATATTTCACGTGTCAATGATAAAATTCGCAATTACAGAATGTCGGGTCACCATATGGCCAAGATTATATCACAAATAAATAATACATCTATATACGTACAGGCTGCAATTTATGTATGCCTACGAAACAAAAAAAGGGGAAAGCGGAAGCACGGCTTCCTCACAATTCAAGAGGTGTTTACTAGTATATAAACTCAATCAGCCCATGGGTGATAACATCTCAAGTTCCCATGCATACTCATACCTATGTGATAAAGTACAAAAGTAAATTTCGTCACAAGCACATTTTACTTGTAGAACTTGACACAAACCTGGATGACGAGTTACGTATTCTTAGACGTTTCATGTTGAGGTCCGCAACCTCCATATTACACATACCTGAATGATGTTTTGATCTCCACATACACGTTCTCGAACACGTTATGTTCGCAGCCTCCCAAATATCGGAACAAATGTTCGCAGCCTCCCAAATACCGGAACAAATGTTCGCAACCTCCCAGATATCGGAACAAATGTTCGCAACCTCCCAAATATCGGAACAAATGTTCGCAGCCTCCCAAATACCGGAACAAATGTTCGCAACCTCCCAAATACCGGAACAAATGTTCGCAGCCTCCCAAATACCGGAACAAATGTTCGCAACCTCCCAAATATCGGAACAAATGTTCGCAGCCTCCCAAATACCGGAACAAATGTTCGCAACCTCCCAAATATCGGAACAAATGTTCGCAGCCTCCCAAATACCGGAACAAATGTTCGCAACCTCCCAAATACCGGAACAAATGTTCGCAGCCTCCCAAATACCGGAACAAATGTTCGCAACCTCCCAAATATCGGAACAAATGTTCGCAGCCTCCCAAATACCGGAACAAATGTTCGCAACCTCCCAAATACCGGAACAAATGTTCGCAGCCTCCCAAATACCGGAACAAATGTTCGCAACCTCCCAAATATCGGAACAAATACGTACCACAAAGTGAGAGCTTTCTCACATATTCGGCTTCCAAAAGCCAAGTTGGATGAACTCTGCTTCTTGTTCGCTTCCATCAGACACGTCATGGAAACTCTAGAGATAAACACACCAGGTTTTGAATAATTGATGCTTTAACAAGTTGAAATGTGTTGCCTGATTACGTAGCTATGTTTGCTGGCAAGAATGGTCACACTTCAACTGTCAATATTCGTTTTTTCTCGTCCGCAGCCAATTTAATATCTTAGAACACCCATGGAGTATGACGCAAATTGCCATACATGTTCACAGTTGGTTTGAAATGTTTCCATTGTGGATTATTACTGCTTCAATTTGTTATTTCCGATTCATTTTTGTCATCGCCATACGTTCTAATTTAACGGTGCTGATTTATTAATTAAGCTTTTCACTATATCATTTCTGTCCAAGACAGCTATGACAGGGAATGACAGGGATAAACGGGGGGGGGGGGGTCTAGCGTGGCTCAATGTTTCACTGAATTTTGTGTTTGGCTATTAATGCTTGAGACTGCAAGGGGAATACTTTCAAGGATTTATTAACAGCGTATCCCCTTAAAATCTCTAAAATATACATCGTCTATTGACGACCAGAAGAAGTTGTCAGCATACGGGATAAGAAGTCTGATAGCTATGTGTTCTTTTTAAAGTATATGGCTTTTGATAATACATATTATATTTAATCTCGTATAACATGCATTCCCCAAAAACATTCAAACATTAACTAGCCTACTCCTTCGGGTTCTGAAGACCATCTTGAACTTTTGATATTCAATGCACAGTTTCGTTATTTTGATCAGGACCACTTCCTTGGAGAGCTAGTATTTTGTATACTGTTCTATTTGTGCCTGTCATGCGCTGCTGGAGAGCTAGTTTTTTGTATACTGTTCTATTTGTGCCTGTCATGCGCTGCTGGAGATATAGTATTTTGGATACTGTTCTATTTGTTCCTGTCATGCGCTGCTGTTTCGGCGGAATCCTGCCTTCCTTGTCCGATTTGTTGTTATCTTTTTTCCAATGCAGAAATATCATCAACATACGCAAAACAACCACGAATATCATCAGCCAATGTGTCCTCACTAACAGAACGACTTACCAGTACTTGCCTTGATGTTTCAAGTTATATATCAAATTCGGTTATATTGTATGGGTATACCGACTTTCCAAAGGCTGCTGTCATATATCTAACACTACTCAGTACTTGTTCTGGTACTACTATATTGAATTATCGAGTATCAGAACTCATTAGGGCCCCGATATTTGTTGTCCATTAATAAAAACGTTGGACTGTTTCAATCGGTCTTAACCTTTTTGTAGTAGATATTCTTAACTCAACATAAGTAATATCCTCTAAATTTGATCTAATGCCACTATGTATTATTTTAAATTAATCCCTAATACTATTTACACGTATTTGGTTAGATTAACAAACGTGACATGTATCCATGTAAGTGCAATCTACAACACCCTTCTTAAAAAGGCTGATCCTGTGTTTAAGCAACTAGTGTATTAAAGTAACCTACATAATATTCCGCATAATTTTCATGGGACTGAATCGCTACCAAGGCTATCACTAAAAACTGCCAGATCCATTTCCAACGCTCCACTTGTTCCCATGTCCACTTGTCCTTAGGGGTTACACTAGCTGCAAAATTTTGATACTTTTGACTAAATTGTACCATTTTATAGACAAAATACCCATGATTTTAAGTGTGAAATTGGCCCTTCAAACCAGTATCTTGAGGTTCAAAAATGTGGCTTTTGGAAATTACAAACCCCTTTGGACATTAACAGATCATATTGCCATTGTGATACATATAAAGCACACCCAGTCAATGCACGGTACTTGACTTTTGGAGCATATGAGAGATCGTAATCTGGATGACGCTTTTTTAAATCTTGTATAAGGGTATGTTTTGCAAATCGTGACTTCAAGACATTTGTAAGTGTATATAACTTACGTATGTATAGCGATTTGAAGATGATTCTTATTGTTAGCAGTTGATTTATAAGTTTCTTTACGTTGTTTGACAATATATGTTATAAAAAATTAAAAGGAAAATGAAGTTTGTCAAATACGAGAGTTTATTAAGACATAATATCAACATCATTATTTTACCCTTTCTAAATACGAAGCTTTAAAAACTGCTTTGTGTAAATTGTATAATGGACTATGGTTATTATGTTCCGGTTGTATGTTTACATAAACATGAAATTAATTCAAACTTACGCTATATAGCAACCATTGCCTAATTGGCAGGCGATATGTTTGAAGTACTAATTACATGTACAAAGGAATTGAAAAGAATTCTTAATAGGACCTAAATATTTAATAGTTTTGTGTTCCATAATACTAAAGTTGCATAACAGCAGTAATGCCAAGGTCACATTTGCCCTACGAGTTCCTTACGAGCTCCGTAGGAGTTGCTTTTAGCCGAAGACTCGTACGAGCACCGTACGGATTTTCTTAACTCGTACGAGCATCGCACGGATATCGTACTAGTGCATCTCTATATATCGTTTGTGGTTCGTGCGAGTTGTGACCAGACGCTACAAACATATCAAAACGGTTAGGATTTCAAAAGTTGTGAACTCGTACGAGTCGATAAACTCTACGGAAATCGTACGAGCTGTGTGACTTAAGCATTAAGAACCGTGATCCTTTTAATGAATATTACAAACGTTTAAAATAACACTATATGTAGTAATAAATTGATAATTGATAACAATTACTTTTTAAGACAGGTGGTTGGTTTAAATTCAGATGACCACCAACGGGAATTAGGCATAAAGACTTTTCCGATTTACGGGAATTTGATAAACCCTGTTGTCACATGTAGCGGGAATTAGACTTGACTCGTATTTTATGGACCGGGGACGGGAATTAAACAGTCGCCTATTTTCCAAGTTTTCATTGTACTGAAATTCTACCATAGGAATATTTGACATCAAGAACAACCACGCCCCAAGGAATTAGACAGGACTATCTGCACATGGGAGGGAAATTTGACAGTCAATTCTCAAAAATGTCTAATTCCCATGTTTAATCTCGCAGCCCCCCTCTGGGTGACAAGTGCATCACAGATGTGAGCTAAAATTCGGATTTAGTGTTCAGCAGACATGATGGAAATTACCTACTCGTCAGCATTTACAACACTCTTAAATACATAATGATAATATATGATACATATTATGTTATATTTTCAAAAGAAGGCTGTATTTATTCAGGTGTAAGCCGTGTATTTACGGACATCCATAAAATACCACTTTCAAATATCTCAAAACTTGTACATTGTCAACAGTATGTAAGTAAAAGTTGAACCTATTTAATAGAAGCCTTACATTGATGTTTGGTAGGATCAAATGAATGTAAATACAGATAGATGGTAATATAATGACATTGAGTCTCACCCATATCGAATAATTCGTATTTTATTCAATCCAATGCAAGATGAGTTTTATTTCGACTCCTAAGTGATGTTCCTGACATTTCAAGTATACATATCTTTGATTAATTCGATTGTATGATTCGTATGTTATTTATTCTACTGCAAGGTGATTTTTATGTCGAATCTGAAGTAATGAACTTGACATGTAAGTTATACCTTTGGCAAATAAAGACTTGAAGTATGATGCACTTTCTCATGTCAGAAAAAAACTTGGTACATACTGTAAAATCACATATTTTCGTGGGTAAATAAAATTTCATGGATTTTAATAAAATACATTTTCGTGGGGTCGTAAATTTGTGGATTACAAAACATGGAAGAGTAAAACCATGTTTTGTATTGGGGAGTTGGATTAATCGTGCGCATTAGATTTCGTTGTCAAGCTTAACAACGGAATCAACGAAAACTCAACTCCCTCGAAATATAATAGTTTTACTGTATGCATTACAAAACCAAAGTACTTGGCGCAATTTAATGTGTGTTATTAATAGACAAATCGTGCTCGTTTAATTATTTTGCGATTTAAAAGATATATTCATGTTCATAAAAGATTGTGCAGTGTATTATATAGCATTATTGCTTATCAATATGGTGGTATCATGCGATGTCTGTGAAGTCACCCGGTGTTTATGTAAGGTTATCATCTGGTATTATATTACAATATAATTATACTGGTTCATGTGTGTGCAATGCTTTTTATGATTTTTCTAAATGCACTGTTACCCTTTTGAAGCACTATGAAACAAATGCACTAGTCTACTTGTGACCGCCTGTGCAGCCTAGTAGTAGAGCAGCATTTGTGTTTAAATTAGAGTATTTTGAGTGCGGGAGGTCCTGAGTTCCTGTCACTTATATTCTTGTGGCGATGGATCACGAATGAGGTGTCGAGAGTAATTGATTTATATTAGTTGCGGAAATTCACAATTTGAAGTAGAGGTATAATGGAGTTGACATCGTTATATACTAGCATTGCCTGGGTGAATTCTTGAAATATTAAAGTAAAATGGTGAATTCACGACTTCGAACTTTCAGGATTTCAATTTTATGGTTTCGCCATTTTGAAAAGAAATTTTAATGCCGTAATCGCTCATTCAGTTGTAGCTTTTGTTTAGATATGACCAGGCATCATGCTTATAAAGCTTTGTTTCATGTTCAGCTGAACTTGAGTATGAAATTAGATTAGCTCCTAGAAATTCAAAAAGCTAAATCATTAAGTTATTGCTGTGCTTTCTTTATGGCTATACATGTAATATAAACGTGTCAGTAAATTGTGAGACATTTTACTGTTTGAACTGAAGCATCTCAAGCTTGAGCACGAACTTGAGTTGAGCATAAAAAAGCTGTATAATCATGGGGCCAGGTGTTCCGTCATACTATTGCAACTGTCAAACAAAAATGCGTGTTCCATGTATTACACATTTTGTATTAAGGTACATTTCAAATGTATTCAACAAAATACAAAGACGTACAGTGCGTTTTGTGACATATTCTCAGATTCTAAACAGATGTTTAGTGAATAAAGCTCGGTGATCTTCGGTGCTGGGAAAGGCATTAAACCCTTACAAAATAACAATTTAAAATAAAAAAATACTCAACAGATCTTTGCTCTATGTATCATATTCATCATTCATCGACAACCGCAAAGACCATAAACAATTATTCAATGGTTACATTTGTACAGATGAATGCGCTTGTTTGTACAATTAATGTCTTTATTGATGGTTCCACGAATTTGTCTCATTACAACATCAATTAATCCTTCAGATTATGTGTTAAATGTTTGTCAGCACGCAAAACATAGAACAAGGCACTAAAGTGCATCACACTGCATGTCTCAGACAATAAGTAGTATAGTCTTTACCAAATATAGTACGTATTAGAAATATAACCTATATAAAAGTCTCATATACGAACGAGCGAGCGAACAGCCGAAAGAACGAGCGACCGATAGAACGAACGAACGAACGAACGAGCGAATGATCTAACGCTATCTGTTTGAATATGTAGAATGTTTTATATAACTGGATTTTTTCAAAGCTATTTTCATAAAGTTCAGTTCAAAAACTGTGATTAATCAAATCAATTAATCTAAATGACTAGACACATTAAGTGACAGAACGGTACCATGGATGTTTTATAACATTTGTAATTATAAGTTGGAGCAAAACACTTGATTGTACTTTAAATAATACCCCCGTGGATTGCAACATGTTCTACATTCCCCACCATGTTTGTGTGCATTGGTAATTATTTTGGCACACTTTTATACATATTTAGTTTTAATTAATCTCCTTTATTAATTAACCTAGATTTTATCGAATTTGAGACAATGACCGAAATGTTTGACTATTACATTGCTGGCAAGCGAATCAGTTTATGATTCCAAATGTTGTCATCTTCCAATGACCCTGTTACTAAATATCTAAAATAATCTAATACTATACTTAAGAAATAATGAATACGTAGCTATGTTTTGTTGCGTAATAAAATATAGGCACGTGTTTGGATGCGTAGTAATTAAATCACGAGTGCGTAGCACGAGTGATTTAATGTACACTTAACCGATTTAGAAACGCAACTATTATGGGAATCGGTATATTTTGTATTAATTATTATTTAAATTTTATTGGAGTATAAACCAATGAATGGGATGCTATTCTTATGCCTGGTACGATGTTCTACGAAAAAATATTTCAATTTAGCTCATTACGTCATAGTGGCGTCATTTTCATTATTTACACGTAACGCGTGAGCAAAACGACTGGGCGTGACGATTTGACCGACAATTTATAGACAAACGATACCCCAACAAAAAAACATAAAATTACATTTTGAAGTGCGTTGTGTACGGTGTCACGCTTTTAGGATACATAACATCCTGGCGCCATTGACTTGCTTTAAGTAGTTATGTGACGTTTTATCATGACAAAGAAGATTAACTGTCGTCTGTCGACGATATTTAGACTTGCATAGTGTTTTCAAGAGGCAGTTTACACCTACGATTGTCTGCGTCAGGTATGCCGACGATACAAGCGCGTAAACATGATGGCACCAAACGAATGTTTTTTTAAAGACGCCACTTCCGGTCAAACATATTTTCTGTTATACCTACAATTTGAAGGCAATAATGCGTACGATTAAATAAGTTTGCTAAAATATACATTCCGTACATTTTGAATAATGTTTATTATGACCCATGTTGAAAATCGCTTCATTTTGTCTGTCCTCTTATTTATATTGACATAATTCCATTATCCACTTCCGGTTACGGGTTTGAGATGCCATAGACATAGGAAATGTACATTCGTAACCATTGGACACAATGCAGCCTATGCTAGATGGGCAAAAACTTGCTGACAGCTCATGTTGAGGCTGTGGAGGACATTGCATTTTTACTCGTGAAACGAAATTTGAAGGCAGACACAAATGGCCGTCAAGAAGTGCATCATCGAGCAGAAACCTCTGAACGTTTGGATTGATACGTGTTTTCCTCATAGATGTGTGGAACAACATCCTACAACACTTTATTTTTCCGCCAATGAGGCAAATACGCCTGATTTTAATATCAGGCTGCAGCTTATAAATACATTATTAATTTTGCGAACTTGACATTGTCGATCAATACATTTCGTGGTTTGGTGTTGTGACCATCTAAACCTGGATTACAATGAAATTAGCACTTCTATGACTTCATGTATTGATTTCATTACATGTAAAATTTCAAGAGAATTGAAGCACCTTAACTGACTTAAATTTATCAAGAACCCACTGTTGCGTTTTTAAATCGGTTAAGTGTACGCATTCAAACTAGTGCCTATATTATATAACACAACAAAGCACAACTCCTATTTATTATTTCGATTCTAACATCGTCAATGCTTTACCATTTATAGCACAAAAAGACAGGCTGACGTCAAACTACTTTCTTTCATAGGAACGTTACCGTCACCTTTACGTCATTTGTCATACTACATGACGTCAAACGTGACGTCATCAATCAGCTATATTTTATCGCGGTAATAAAATATGGTAAGCTCAATATACGCAAAGAAGGCAAATCTCACGTGCTATGTTAGAATACCTAATTATAATAGTTATATACAAACATACATTGTATATATCATGATCAAATGTTCAAAATCATAAATCTATTAATACTACAAGCATCATTTTTGGACAGATACGAAAATATAAGTGAAAGAAAAATGTCTTGAAAACAAACGCATTATTCACTATATTACCGATACTAAATATATATTATAGCTTGTCGGTTGCTAGCCTTGGATATAAACAAAATGAGATAATATCAACACTGTACGGTCGACTGGCCGCTTGTTATCAAATTAGATTGAAAAAGTATTATGCATTAAAAGTGATAATGAACCAGATCGAACAAAAATGAGCATCGGGAATGTATTTATTTGTCATTTTTTTATTTTCAAACAAATGGTAGTGTTACCGTCGGCAATAAGAAATTAATAAGAGCACTTGCAATGTTTATGTGCACAATGCTATGTAAACAGGTGGCTAACCTGAATAATCGAGTTATAAAACAGGTATTTTGCGCACGAAACTTGTGATACATTTATGTACGAAGGTCGAGGACAAGACTAATTTGTTCAGGTGGCTAGATAACTATGAGCAATATGGTCGAAAAATGAGCATAATGATCTTTAATGAGACATATTTTCTCAGTCGGATTTTTATTGTTTTAAAATTGTTTCCATTCAAAACAGTTACCATTATTTCATTTTGGATTTTTTTAAACGTAACTCACTGATCTGATTTTAGACGCCTAACCGGATGTTCCCGTCGTGACGCCACTATGACACCGGGTTCGTACACGAGACACTCTGATTAAAACATTATCATAGCATTTGTTTAAAATATACCAATTTCAATGACATGAAACGTACGTTTGAAAGCGAAAATATCATTTTTGACAAACGAAAATTGCATAGAAATTCCTGATGTGTATACATATATTCGGTACGAATTATTTTGAGTACGAAAATGACTGATATTGTCGCCACCTGGTGGAATAAAACACAGTGTTAGCCTATAAATCATCAAAATGTCTAAATCTAAATAAACACGGTACGTTAATTTCTCTCAAAACATCATAATAATCCGTTAATAATTTAAAATTTAATAATTTCGTCGATTATGTTATTCATATCAGGCAATGTTTCCACCATAGTTGAAAAGATTTCTTTCTGCCAATATAGATAATAGCATTATTTCATTATAGATGTCTCGATTCTGTGTGGTGCGTTATAGCAATCCGCTAATAACATAGAAAATTATTAATTCGTCAATTATGTTATTTAAAATGCCTGTTCAATATTTCGTTCAACGTTGCAATGATTTCTCGTAAATAATAGACTAATAGATAAACTTATTAGATATATCCCATTTTATAAACGTCGCACTTCTGTGCGGCACCAATAGATCACACAGAGGAGTGACATTGAACTTTTGATATGCTCTTTCGTTCAATCACAATTTTCATGTAATTATAATACCATTTTTCTACACCATTTACATGCTAAGTGTGTACAGACTGACAACTAAATACCTGGGCGTTTTATAATGTATGAATAATTGCCTTCTCCTGTCTGTGATTAATGAAACTTACCGTCTAGAATAAACATTCCAAGGCATTATACCCCCACCATTTAGTTATGTTTTAGTTATTTTTTATTGAAAATATGCCGCATGTTTATTTATGAAATAACGAATGTGATATTGTTAAAAGCAGGGGCGGATCCAGGATTTGGCGTTAGGGGGGGGGGGGGGCGTACATTCATGTATTGATACCCCCCCCCCCCCCCCCCCCCCAAGAAAATGCGCGAGCGAAGCGAGCAAGAAAAAACTGTATATCTGAGAAGCATTCCACACAATTTCGTTCTTTATCTTAAAATATTCATTGATAAAGTTAATGTGAGAGCAAGGCGAGCAAGAATATATGAATTAATTATTTGAGCAGCATAACTCTCATACTCATTCCCTACTTGAGCAAGAAAAAATGCAATTATCTATTTCAGCAACAAACACCACATCCTTATTACTTGGTTATATTCACTGATGTAGTTAATGTAAGAATTAGAAAAAAAATCAGTGTTTATCTGAGCAGCATACCCAACCAACTCATTGGTAAATCAAAACTTGGCGGCTTTCATTGAATTTACGTAGTTCTACAGCGAGCGAAGCGAGCAAGACAATTCGTTGTTTATATGAGCAGCATAGCCAGGACTAACGATTATCGACTGGATAATATTCACTGATATATATATATACAGCTTCTGTAAATTCGTCACGAAGAAAAAATGCAGATGAGCAGCATACTCTGCGAACTCCGGGGCTTCAGTTTTGTTTAAGAGGAAATATGAAATACTTGGGATCCAGCGACTAGGGAGACCAGTGGCTTTCTGCCTCGTGACTTTTTAAATATAACCACGGAATTCGTCAGCTGCATTTTGAGATATCTTATTTTTTAATGAAAATGACAGGTTTATAAGAAAATCAAGCCAACTGTATTACTGACTTGTCGGACATTTTTAATGTGGAAGAATCTCGGCAATTCTGTAGCCGATATTTGGCATTATGCTACCAATCAGTCCCATATTTTGTTTTGCATAGAGCATTAAGTTCACTTAAAAATCCATTAATTTATGATTGTGTTATTGACGCGAGCGAAGCGAGCGAAAAAAAAATG
Source organism: Spisula solida (assembly GCA_947247005.1). Classification (NCBI taxonomy): domain Eukaryota; kingdom Metazoa; phylum Mollusca; class Bivalvia; order Venerida; family Mactridae; genus Spisula; species Spisula solida. The sequence continues at coordinate 18,738,837 of OX365946.1, forward strand.
CATATCAATATTGTTCTTACATCCAATCTATGATTAAATTACCTAGGCTCCGGCGATTTTAGGGGGGGCGTACGCCGGGTCCGCCCCCCCTTGGATCCGCCTATGAAAAGTCTGATGAAAATGAAAACAATGTGGTTTATTTTACATTTTGTACTTAATACAGGCCTATAAGGTTTTGTTCATAGTCATTTTGAAGTTTTCAGCGGCATAAAAAAGATTGTAGTCAAGTATAATGCAATGACAATTTGGTACCAATTACGATTTTCCTCCACATAAGTTGCTGGTTCCTCGTTGATAGGGTAAGAATACGGTCCAGGAAAACTGGTTTGTGGAATCAGCCGCCGTAACTAACTGAAATGTTGTTAAGAAACGGCGCTAAAATCGAATAAACAGAACATATAGACATGACTTGTTTTAGTTGAGTACTAAGTCTTGTTTTGAGTTCAGTATTGATTAGTGTACTTTCGAAAGGCTCGTGAATTTAATTACAGGAATTTATTATTTACGGATTGAACAGGTTGAGCATTTTGTCCTCGTTCTGTTTATTGACGAGGCTAAACCAATTAGGTAATAAGAACACGGTCCCTGAACAAAATAGATAATCTTGGTGATTTTTTGTAGACGAAACGCGATGGGGAACGGAATAATGTTATTTGATTAAAATGATAATAATGAAGTACGGGATTGGTTTAAAACACGTTTCCTGGCACTAACGTGTATGGCATATTTCTCTAACTTGCGACAGCAAAGCTAATATTGTTGATATGGTACACGCTTGTCTTCACTGTAATATCCTTTGGGAAATGCAAATGTTGTCTATAGTTAGGAGATTGCTGATATTAATTATGTTAAAGTGATAGTAAATTTTCTAATTACGACTGCAAGCAATACCGGGGCATACATACGGTTGTAGGAGAGAGTTTATTGACGTTGAGACATACTCACTTTAAAAATGTTGTGATCTACTTACTATTGGTGAATGTATCATCGTGTACGACAGCGAGGCTCCAATGTTTCTCCGTGTTAGAGAGGGGGCCACTAGTGTCCTCCAGGGTCCCATATGTTCCCCGGCGTGCACCATTAAAATACTTTTGATGTTGACTACAAAATTTTCTATAATGCAAGATAACATAACAAAACACGGCACATATTTGCGAGATTACTGTATGGATGTGTGGTGCGTGTGTAGTATTGTGTGAGCGTCGTGCGTGTTTGAATCTAGCGGTAGTGAGTCGTATGCGTATTTGTCGAGTGTAATTGCGTCATTAATATATCTTTGCTTTTGTTTAATGTCTTCCGTGCCTTAATTAAGCAATTGTCTGGATTTTGATTTGACAAAATAATAAAAAACCTGGCAAATGTTCACATATTTTCGTGATTCAATGGTACAATGCACGGCCTTACAATGAATTATTTACGTGGTAAAACGTTAAGGACAAAATACAGCAACAATACACGCAAAATATTGAGATACTCGGAGACGATGTAGTATAGATGGACATCTTTAGTAGATAAAAGTACACAAAGTCTATAAAACATGTATCAGGCACATCTAACACACTTGCATCTAGGGTACAACTAGATAGCCACTATAGATTTATAGTTACATTTATGTCTAATTTCTCTAAAATTTCAGAAGAAGAAATTCATGGTATTTATATATTGAAATTGAATGTTGCATTACGCTGGAAATTTCTGTTCAATTGGACTATAAGTCACCTTGTCCCTGACCCATTTACTGGGACAATCCGTCCTGGAATTACCCTGGTACCGTGGGTGACAAGCTAGGGAGGCATGTCATTAAACGACTTTGGTTGGTCACAACCTTGGATCATACTCTCAATCTCCTATATTTAAATGTCTAAGAGTGAGTGAATGGCTGAATTGCTGAAAACGGCGTTCGGAAACTAAGTGAACATCTGAATTGCTGCAAGCGGTCCTCAAAAACTAGACGAATGGCTAAATTGCTGAAAACGGCCCTCGAAAACTTGTAACTTAACGTAACGTCTGTTCCTGACGATGAAGCTGTTAGAAATTTAAACACGTTTATATTTATACTAATTTATTTAAGGTCGATTGTGAAACAAGTTTTTCCAACTTATATTAATCATTCTCGACACCCCATTCCTGATGGTATCCCCCGCCACGAGGGTATGAGAGAAGAGAAGCCAGTTTCAATTAGATGCTGAACGTCTAGCAAGGGAATTTTTGGTACCATTTTTATTTCGTTCTTGGTAAGACGCGGCCTGTGGTCGAACCCAAGACCTCCCACACTCGAAGCGGACGCTCTACCACTAGGCTATCTGAAATATATTTTATGAAAATGCATATGACGAATCACTGAGACATTGCATGTTGTCGTAACACTATCACATAGATTGTACTTGGCTAGTGGTGTCATAGCTGAGTACACATTCATTAATACTTGACGTTACTTCAGGAATAGAATCATATTATCGCGGATATTGTCAATGAATTGTGTAAATAGTGTCAGCGACGCATTCTTATACACTGTAACAGTTTCAGACTTCAATACAATTCAAGTTTGGTTTGATAAGTCTGTAACAGAGAACGACTAAAATAGCAAAATTCGCTTTCAGCGCTCTTATAAATAATGAAAACTGATGACGTCATCGGCGTATTTACATGGTATAATAACCAAACAAAGAGTTGACTGCAATCAAACGTCCATAAAATTGAATATTTTACCAGTACGGGGTGTTAATTCAATAAGTATAATCAATATACGAGTAGGAAGGTAGAACATTCCAGTAACATATATCCGAATGTGTGTAGAGGTTTGTAATTCAGATTATAGAACTAGATCTACTAGTTCTGTAAAAAAACATTCAAATTCGTTGGGACGAAATTACGTGATTCACGGGTGCGTAAATTCGTGGAAAATGACGGGGTACAAATTTGAAACGATTATAAGAAGTTGTTTTGACATTGACGTCTCTAATATCCTTGTTTGAAGTGTATTAGCTACTGCCTTAAAGACTATCAAAATATGCAATGTCTTTAAATCGTTACAAATGGTTTGAAAATATGTTTAAAATGATTTATTCTGATAAAGGCATGATGGAAGTCTCATTTTACAGCACAAATATGCCGGACTATGTCCAAATCGATTGTATTAGGTCATTATTTTACCTGGTAGTCTGATTCCCAGTTTGTTAGCACCTTTTAATAGAGTTTATATGGACCATGTATACCTACATGTAACTCAGATATTTCGGTTTATATAAGCCTCATTATGTAGAGGTAATACTATTTTCATAATTATACATATTTCATCTAGTACTGGTATGATCGCCATAATGTTTTGGTTAGGAGTGTAAACTCTTCTTTAAAAATGTTTTAATCCAAAGTGTCGACTAATGCTGAATATATAGTCAAGACCGATACTTAACTGAAATAATAACTCCCATTGTAATGATTTATAGAGATATTCAATGCCATATTCACACTCTAAATTGACAGTTACATTGTACTTACCAATTCCAATGTATTTCTAACTTTGTCTAAGGAGTGTGCGTTATTTTGAAAGTAGTTGTGTGGGATTTAAAATAAAGTATACAATGGTTGTTGACGTGTCATGTAGAGCCCTTGTAAAAAGTGACACCCGACCACACTTTCAAATGATATTTTTTATTATTGACCCTTCGGGATAAGGAGGACGTATATTGTCTTGTACATCATGTCCGTCGATAGACCGAATGGTTTCTAATCAATAACGTATGATAGATTTAGCCTAAGCCTTAGCTTCTAACACTTGGTAGGTAGGTTAACCAAGACCGACCAGTAGTTGATCCAAATAGACACGGTCGGCCCAGAGATTAGGAACATACCAAGGTATACCTCAAACGACATATATAAAACCTAACAAAATAGAACAACAAGAATGCCCTTATTTCAAAACGAGGTTAATGAATGAGACACACTTCGAAGCGAGGCTAAATTACGGAGACGCATTTTGAAACGAGGCTTAATGGCGAAGAACAACAAAACAACTGTAACAAGTTGTGGTCACCTGAATTGAGCAGTCACAACCAACAGTCAGTGCTACAGCTGTTGTCGATATATTTGTACATTTTTGTATCACTTCACTTGCGGCTTAAGACAGGTTACAGTGTAGCAATACCACGTGACTTTGACATCACTTATGGCTACACATCCAAGACGAAATTTTCTCCGCTTCGAAACAAAAATAGCCATAAGTCATTTTTCTTCATCTATATCAGTGCACATACTCGAGTCTAAGGAAAATTGTATCCTTTCCACGAAATATAGGATCTTTTTCAGCAGCTAGGCCGTTTTCCAGCACCCTGTGAAACCTTCGGAGTTTCAACCAATCTTCTTTTCCAATGTTTCACAGGGTGCTGGAGAAATGGTCCATCTTCTGATAGGAGTGCTACATTTCATTGAAAGCTTACATTTTCCCCTATTCTTGAGTATGTTACATATATAGAATTATGTATAGAAATAAAATACCTGCGGCTATTTTTATTTTCGAAGAGAACAAATTTCGTCTTGGTTTTGTAGCCTTTAGTGGTGTAAACGTCACGCGGTAATGCCACAAGGCTACAGACAGTATAAACTTATACAAAACTTAAGTTGAATAACTGACGACCATAGTTACCATGCCGATGGGTCGCGTGAATCAATAATCAGACAATACCATATCTTGAAGCTTTCATAAATATTCAACGTTTTGTATATTATTGTTATGCCAAGCGGCATATCGGGATGAATTATTGAACAGCCTTGCTTTCAGTCTGTCATTACACCTGCTCATGCACGAAAAGGAAAATATATGACTCTGAATTGTATAATTATGGTTGTGTCAAGTGACCTGACGTTTATTAAAGGGACTTAGCTCCAAATATTGAAAAAATCTAAAACAATTTTTTTTAATAGAGCTTATGCAAAAATGTTTCATAGCGTTAGTACAATGTACATAATAAAATCAGAGGCATTATGCCAGAAATAAATCTTGCTTAAATCTAGTAAAAAGTCAATAAATCTCTGAAAGTCTCGATTACGGTAAGTCTTACATGTATAGCCCTGAGCATTTGACACGACTCTCGTTTTCTTAAAAAATACAACACTGAATGCACCAACATTTTGATATTAAACGTAGGTTACTGTACCTAATTAGTAGCAAGGAAGCTTCAGAATCAAAGTAGCTAGCCTCTCAGTCTGTCTCATTTGTGTTCAACAGTTGTTGCTAATTCATATTTACTATGAATAATAAATATTATTTTCCTTACGACAGAGCAGTGATACCCACGCCTTATGTTTGTCGGATACTGTTTGTCGGGTACTGTTTGTCGAACGTTCTTTTTCGAATATTGCTTGACGGAAAGTGTTTGACGGACATTGCTTGACGGACATAGCTTGGCGGACATTGCTTGACGGACATTGCTTGACGGAAAGTGTTTGACGGACATTGCTTGACGGACATTGCTTGGCGGACATTGCTTGACGGACATTGTTTGGCGGACATTGTTTGACGGATATTGCTTGGCGGACATTGCTTGACGGATATTGCTTGGCTGACATTGTTTGGTGGACATTGTTTGGTGGACATTGCTTGGCGGACATTGTTTGGCGGACATTGCTTGGCAGACATTGCTTCTTGATATTGATTGGAGGACATTTACAGTTAACCCATTGGATTATACAATCAAGCCCAATATTTTCAATGTTTTACAGTCAAAATCATATCCTTCAAATGGTCATCTGAATTCACAATTGTGTAAACATCTATCTTAAGGTCAATAGCATTACAAAGGCATGAAGTGACGTGATTGTGACGTCGTCATTTTTGACGTTCTGTCAATCCTTCGACAATGTTCTCTTTGTATTAAACACCACACCTTCAACAAAACTTATGCGTCTCCAAAAGGTTGGGTGTGGTTCAGAAAGGCTTACATGTGTATTGTTCTCCATTATTCTAAGAATGGCGTTATGACATGAAGTTTAACATCGTGTCCATCCTGGCATGAAATTCGTTTCCGATAAATTTAACCCTTCACAGGATTTGTTGAGGCAGTACATATTAAATATTACATTTGATTGTTGAACTCAACTAATTGCTTTAAAGGTCATTGACCTTTTAGACTTCAAAATGATTTCTGATAAAAACCACTGTTAAAAACCCATAGCGGTGGCATCAATTACCTGCAGACGTATCTCATAGCTGAAAATATGCTTAGTTATATGAATTGCGTAATTCATTCTTTGTTCTTGATTATTAATTAGGTCACGAAACTGTAAACATGTAATTTGAATCTTATACACGCAACTAATAGCTCTGCTAATTACATTGTTTTGTTTATCTCAGCCAAATAAATGTCGGTAAAACAATACTATGTCCGTGACTTATTACCGAGACAAGGAATAAAGGTTTGACCTTCACCTGACCTCAATAATCCGAATATCATTGTTTATGCAAAATTACATCATTCTGCAAACATAAAATCGCGAAACTAAATCGTTCCATCACAGATACTTGGATAAAAACAACCAGACCGGAATAGTTTTATATAATAATTTGATCGTATTCATATCAGCAATGCAATAAATGCTTGTCTTATGACGGGGAGTTTTTTTTTTGAAAACTGCGAATTCATGAGTGTCAAGGCGGTGTAAAATGATTACATACTTATAGTATTATTGTTAATAACGTACCCGTTTATTTTTGTGGTAAGATATAATTAAAACTTGCCGAAGTAAAGGTATTGCAATATGAAATTATTACGCAATTAATTCATGCTGTTGGTTAAAAAAGTTCATACACTCTTTGAACAAGAAGAATACCAGGAGGTGAAGTACTGACCGAGCATTACATATTTTGACATAGATTTGTGATGAGAGATAAATTGTAAAGAGTGTTTCAATCAGATATTATTATTTAAACATTCTCCAAACTGTTTTAAACTATTTAATATGTCGATGGCTATCTGAAGTTCTGCACCTTTAAAGCCACATTATCTCTCCCAAGACCTTTTTTCCGATCATCCAGTAAATAGACTAATTACAAGGAATTATGATATTTTTCACAAATGCACCAACAATAGACGACAGAATGTTAAATATATGTCGAAATAGTATGCCAAAACTCACATTTTAGTAAAATGTACGGATGAAAAATATAATAATGTTGCAAGAATTGCTAACCTTATAAACAGTGCATTTTTGTTTACAATTTGTTATTTTGTTAACCAACCAACTCGAGGTTTTATTTCGTTTTCTTCCATCTTATTTTGTTTTCCACCTTTGGGACCCAACTAAATTGCTCAAAACCCATGGCTCTTCAAATCGGTTTCCAAGTTATTGCTTTTTGAAAATAGCCGTTTAACGTCTAATGTGGCTTTAAAGAGTACTTGGATTAATGGTACAAATGCAAGTAGCCGAATATATTTGACAAAGTTCAGAAATGTGGACAAAGTTTGCTCTTTCTACGTTATGATCCTCCAAGAAAACCGTAATTATGTTATTTGAATTCGATGCTTTTTGACAACAAAGTGTCTTTGTGCGCACTCAATGACAACTAGTGACATAACAACATATGATGCCAAAAATACCAAGCATTCTGTCTAGCAAGAGAACTTCTCATGGACTTCGTAGAAATATTTTAAATCATAGACAACGTGGTGGTTTAAATTACCATGTAACAGTCAAAGGAGAGGTATTTTAAAAATGACATACACCCTCCAAGTACGTCACTGCATTTGATATTATTGTTCCGCCGAAAATGTATGTAAACAATTTCAATTACTTACTAATAAATATAATTATTGTGCCTAAATACTAAAGCCAATATATTTTGCCAAATCGTAAACATCAAAGCAGCTATGCTAGTTGAAAACATTTTACTAATTCAAATTGTATCCGGAATATATTTGCGAAAACCTACATCTATAACAAAGTGTGTGCTCTGTCCTTATTAGTTTAGATATTGTTACAAATTCTGGTTCTTAATGCTAACTCATATTTGCACTATGTATTGATTTTATATTAAATAATCTATAGTGTTTGTATGCTCAGCAATTGTGTTTTCAATGGCCACTGGTAGTATAACTTCAAAATCGAAAATCAAAAACCCATCCGTTGAGTAAATATAAAGTCACAATGGAGTTTCACATAACAAAATACTTATGTCAATAAGTGTTAAAGTACATGGTCTGAAGGCTTGAAACCTTTGACTAAATGAACTGAATTGAAGTTTTACGCAACTTAATAATGTTATAGAGGATTTAACAATCCCAGACTTGGTACGCCATGTATACGACGGTGGCAATGCATAACATAATGCCTGCTATAATAATGTTTGTCCTAGGGATTACAATTATGCTGTTATGTCACTCACACGACAATTTACAATCATCTTCAAATGCAATTTTTACTTTCAAAGATATAATATTGCTTTCATCAGTTTATTAATAGCGTAACATACAAGGCAAAGTCATTGCAATGGACTAAAACAAATCGAAAACGAGCGATATAAGCCGATCGGCTCACGACGAAAAGTGACGTCATAGTTTATGACGTCGAAATGCCCGTGGCTTCATAAAATCAGTATTTTGTTATAATAAATATGTTGTATACATACATTATAGGTCTACATGTATATACGCAATAAACGTATAATGTATGTAATTTATCATATACTGTACAATCATAATGCACTATCATGGTTTGTTAGGCAGACACTTTAAACGTTAAAAAGATCCACGAATATAAGATATAACAACAAACAAATTAATCTAAGTGAACAATTAGCTAAAGTGTACGGAACAGCAACAATTACAGTATGTTACAATATTTTTAACGAAGTCATCTGGGTACTGTTTTATCAAAGCATTTACGCTAGCGTAACACTAAGTTTTCCGTAAATATTGCGTACGTCGATATTATTTGGGCAAATGCGTTTTACTAAGATATTTTTCTCATGTTCTGTCGTAAGTTTTGGCGTAATTCTACGCAAGGTCCGAGTGACCGTAAATAGCAAATATGAACGTAGTGAGGAGTTTTTGCCATGCACTGGTGATTTTCGACCGTCATTTGTTGTAATAGACGGTGATTAGTAATAAAAACATGTTTAATCATCAAAACTTATCGAACTTTTCTGTATATCTATTCATTCTGGTTCCCGTTATATTGGTAATATTGTGGCCTGGTCTACGTTCAATATTTAATATTTTTACGTAAATGTATGCAACAACTTGCGATCGATTAGTAAACACACTTAAGGATTTGCGTAAGTGACAAATATATCCGCAAACTTACGCGACATGTACGCATTCTTAGTAAAACAGTACCCTGGTGCGTCTGTCTTGGGTCTCCGTAACGTTCAATGTGCAACAAACCATGATAGTGCATTATGATTGTACAGTATATGATATACATAGGCCTATGTGTGTACACCAGACCAATTAAAACAAAATACAGATATATAGTGTTTAAAGGTCAATAGATTAACGATATATGTATTCGACCTGTCTCAAGTAGAAAAAGAATATTTATCTTTTTTGTTAGACAAAGTTCAAACTTTAAAAGGAAATGGATTCGTTCCTTCTTAAGCTGTGTTTACTTATGTAAACGATTTCATATTATGCTATAAACTTACATAATAACACGGTATGCCATTATTTGGACGGGTTCTATTATTCGAAAAAGAAACACAGGAGTTTATGTTTTGGTTAATACTCAAATCATGAAAATACGTTCGATTAAATTTCATTCTAAAGGTGCAGACCTCCCGGTGAAAATCAAAATATGAAATATTCTAAAACCAAGGCAAATAGTTTGAAGAATATTTGAATAATGATGTTCTGTTTAAACACGATCGAAATATCTTTTTTCTTCTTTTCTAAAATGTATGTCAACATGTGTTGGTTTGGTCAATATTTTACATGATTGTGATGACCTAGTAGGTTATAAACAGAAAAAAGTATTTTCTTGGTCCTTTTCATCTCTATTTCGTGACTCTAAATTAGACTTTTCATACCATCATGTATCGCGGTAAAAGTCACTCGTATGCTTTGGGTAGTCGATATATTGTTGATGAATTTTATTTGGTCGTTTTCATTCTCATAATCAAGGAAAGTTGAATAAAATTGTAGATAAAAAAATTTTATATTACAACAGTAGGTGGATATGAAAAACATGGTTGTTTATAGCATAAAGGGTCACTGCCAATCACTATTGCCCTTACAGGTTGTCATTGTTGTAGCACTCCAGATATCTCGTCACGTGTCGCATGTGTCACATCAGCCGCAGACTTTGGTCGCACGATTTATTACTCCTGAAAATAAAATTAAATAACATTTAGACCACAACCAAAACCGCAGGCATCCAGACAGATCACATCCTTTGAAAGGTCGTACGACTGTCCTATCCGTCATATAGTAGTATTGTTGTGACGGTAAAACGCAGAAAATGTCGACATGTCGAGAGTTGGATTTGCGGCGTTGCTTTCATTTTACGGCACCGATATTTCGCACGGAAGTCGTAGAATTGCCTCATGGCTGTCGCATTAGGCTGTTGTGACACAGATGCAAGCTTTATCGCATTGCATGACCACAATTAGTATGTCTTTACACTCCCACATCTTTTAGATGTTTAAATGAGACAGATACCGGGGGTTTTGTTTTCATGAAATTATTTAGATAAAAGGTAATAACTTCATATTTAGTTGATGAAATTGCCTAGTCAGTAGCCAGACAAGACTGCAATAAAACAATGTTACAACAAGAATTGCGTCTAGATGACAGCTTTTTCTTGTTGAACCGTCCTACAGAACCGTCGTCGAGGAAACAAATCGTATTGTAACAGAGTTTAACGTGAGGAGTATTGTTCGGAAAACAGCTAGCAACAGTCCAAGTCTCCAACCACATCAATCCATAGTGTACTCTGCTAGCTGTCGAACAATACACTACTAAGTGCATCACAATAGTCATCGGGTACAAAGTTATTACACATACGTACAACATTTACTCCAACTGTTAATTATCAATCATTATTTCTATAGAATATCATGTCGTAACCTCAAATAAATCTGTACGTCTTGTTGGTATGATATATATATGTACCTCATGCAAAATATTTAGTTTCGCCTGATATTGCAATATGTATATCGTGAAGGAAATAAGGAATGCTTCTTGTAATATCAGGCGAAAGTGAATATTTTTGATTGCATGAGGTACTCATACATAAAAATATTCTTCGTCGAAAGAGCTAACTTGATAGCTTGTATCTTTTATTTTGTAAGCACTGGCTACGGGATTACATTTTTGAGGGTGTGTGTTGCGACCCTTCAGTATAATAAATGTATAGAGCGATTTTGATTAAATCGACTGCTATGATATTTTATGGATATAATTTCATATTCCCGTTCTTGAACGTTCTCTGTATTTCGTCGACGACAGCTTTTACCCCCAAGTCCAAGTCGCTATTTCTTTACTCCGCCGAAGATATATATTATACTAATAATGACGTGACTATTCCTACAAGTCTGTAACTTCTCGCTCATCGGGAACATTCAAGTTTATCAGGTAAAAATTGTCGCCGGTAGAACCCAATACATACTGGAGGATATCCGATTATTTTTATGACATATCATATGATGAAATAACAAATGCCAAATCTGATATAATACCTTATTAGTTTAAAATATAGACTATGAACATGGAGTATTTTTAAATGCTATAACTGATCTATTGTGTGTTATTTATCTAGCATGGATCGGTGACATTGTAGTTCCTTTGAAGTACAGTGCATTAATCAGTACGTGTTTGTCCTTGTTCCTATAATTCAGACGATAAATTATTATTAAGATTAATTAGAACAGAATTTATTGTCATCATCGCATGAGTTAACAATTACATGTCGGTTGATAGAATTACAACAATATTAAAACATGCCTCATCCAAATACAGAACTCTAGTGATATTATCGAATATAGAATCTTGTGTATCACGAATTCTATAGATGGGCGGGGATACATTGTCCTAAAGTTTTGGTACAAAATCAAATACATACACCCACTATATCGACAGGTGGGCAACTGAATGATAGTCGTATGGTATCGTCTGCTTGCTGGGTTATTATATAGAACATAAATTGCTGATCAGTATTGATATATTGATCTGTCTATTTGTTTTAAATAAAACATATTTGAAACTTTGTTATAACGTCACTTCGAATTCATCACAAATATTCTGCTTACTAAGTATATATATTCTAATGAACACAATTTTTATAGACATCAAAACTTGAGGATAAAATAGAAATACGAGTATCTCAAATAGATAATTATACATTTCTATTAATTTCGACACCATCATTGTTAAGGCCACTTCCGAATAGCCCAGTTTATTTAGCACCTTTGCTGCCATTCGGCAGATTTAGGTTCGATTCGCGTTTTGAACAGCTAATGCTTTTCTACTTGTCAGTTGCCTCGGTCATGTCGGGCACATTTAAGAAAGAACAGAACAGAACATTTTATTTCAGACTTGAGCTGTACAGCTCATCATCATACATAATAAATACATGCATAAATAAACTTGACAGGTGAAGAGAATATGAAATTTAGAATAAGGTCACGGAAAATATGCATATTAAACAACTACAAGAGTCAGTGGAAATACATAGATTTCGAGGTTGAACTCGAAATAAACAAACAAACACGCACGCACGCATACACACGCACACAAGCACACACACACCCTCTCACACATGGACACACACACACACACACACACACACACACAAACACACACACACGCATACGCACAAAAACGACAACAAAATTATAATTCAAAAATTCAATTTTCAATACTATGTATAAGCAATGTTGCTAGCTAAATTTTTTCTAACAGCAAACGTTTCCAAAATATAATGTCCTAGATTAAGAGACGTTCACTGGTTGTTTGCGGAAGTGACAGTTGGTGCGTGTTGATAATTAAGTCCATGCAAATTGTTTTCAGAAATTAGTATGTGGAACAGAAGTCTGCCTTGGCCTGATACTAAAAGACCGACGATGACCTTTCAATTACACGAATTGACGATATCATATCATGATTTCGCAATATGAAATGTCACCGTCGGTCGTTCGTAGCCCTAATTGATGTTCTGGATTGAACTCGGTTGTCGATTAGGAACTGTCATCGCTCTATTCTTTCACAATGGTTCTAAAATGTGTATGTTTTAGCCAAATGGGTTTACATGACGTTGTATATATTTATAGATTTAATTGAATACAATTTTATTTCACAATAGGGAGTAATATGAAGGTTTCTCTGTACGTTCCCTGAATAACCAGATTATATATTAATATGCTTTAATCGCGGTATTAAATTATTGATAAATTAAATGCCCCACATTAGCCATTAGCTAGACATTAAAGTCAAAGCATATTACGCGTAATAAGATCAACATTTTGTGCACTAATATGTACTTGTTTGATTTATTGACCGGATCCTTAATACTAAATTGGGTTTGAATCATGAACAAAATTAAATAAATACATTTAGTTCATAATGTCGACCACGAAGCAAGTTCTTCAACTTGATTTTTAAAAATTCTAAATAATATAATGGTTTTAATTCCAGCTGGTCAACACAGTGTTAATGTCATATTGAAACTCACATTATCCTGATACCAGGTAAACCAGCAGTTCCCTGGAATCAACTTCACCGATCATCAAATAAGGGAGATATTCCAGTCACCATTTTACCCCCCCCCCCCCTCAGGATACGCACATGAAGCTGAACGTTTTGTTACGCTATTAGCTTAAATTAGTTTCATGCAAAAGTACGTATATTATAAATTTATTGCGGTTCCAACATTTCAAAAGAGCCGCATAGGTGACCACGTGCTTCTCTCCATAGCCAAATCGCTTGATGCATCCAATAGAGGCCTCTAGGCCGAGGGTAATAACCAAGAAGAGTTGTGTTTTAAAACAAACGTGCTTTTAATAAAGTCATTTCTAAAGACCAATTCGAAGTTATGTTTGAATAGGCTATTCATTCCCACTTTCCATTAACTTTCAAAACGTTTGCACTAAATTATTCCAGCAACCTGATCAATACTGCGCTATGGTTTATGTCAACATTTTCCGGCGCTGCATAATGCGCAACTTCCGGTATTCTTATTCATTTCCGGTTCCTGTCATGCGAAGTTCAACATCATAAAATTTCGTTATCATACAGACAATAGGTTTAATATTTCATAGAAATAAAGTACCTTTAATATGTTAATTCAATAGAATTAATGTTTTTCAATAATTTTAATTAATTCATCAAAGACCGATGCACTGTAGAAATACGAGTCGTAATCAATGTGCCTACCACTGCATGGAAGTACAATACATGTTTGTATAACAAACTTACCACCCAGCTTTCTGCGAAACATTTATGCTAGATTAATAGATTATTATTATAGTACTCCGTAACCTTTCTTGGGTTTGCTTTAAAGGGATGAATTCGAGATCATTATCAGAATATGAACTATCTTTGAAGCGCTGCAAATGGTTTTAAAAAGTTGAAATAATTATCGACCCGCACATACTTTGCTATTTTGTAAGCAACTGACAACAAGCCCACGCGTGGAATATATGACTGTAGCCAATGTCATAGTAGAGCATAAAATGGTCACTCCAGTATTCGAACCCGGATCTAAAGGGTGCCAAACAACTGTTGTATCCATTGTGATAGCCGGCCTTACCAGGCCCGGCAATTTTGTTTCAAACAAACGCAAACCAAAATAATACATATAGCACCCAGCATTGCCATAAAATCTTGCTCATGATTGATCTGTGATTACCGTAGTTCTTCATTATTATGTGCATTTGTACTGGTATTGTATTTAGTTTGGTGGCATCAAGCAACGTTCCGCTACTTGCGAATGCATTATACGAGTACGCAGTATATTTTTGGTTGTCCAGTGAACGTCTATGTGTGGAGTTTAGTAAAACATTCCATGTACTCACTGTTGATGTTTTATATTTTCTCTGGCTAACATAAACTCAATAACACCAAACCAAACTAAGGAAAACAGTAATGTTATCATGGCATTAACTAGGACAATACGGCGAGACTGTTTCCTTCCAAAGGCATGTATAACAATTCTTTTCTCCGACACAACTTTGAAACATACACAGTAACTCTATGAAACAAACGTACTGAAAATAAATATTTTAACAATAGGATGAGGCAATTCAATTACAGAAATCGATTTGCTTTCAGTTCAATCATAAAGCACGAGCATATGGGAGTCGGTGTCCAATTCCGGTTTAGTACTTTCTATTGACACAATAAATGTACTTAGTGATTACGATGACAAAAAAGTCAGTTGTATTTATTCTGTTGAACAATACCATTGTGTATATGCCATGTTCAGTTCTTTGGATGTCATTGGTATAGAAAATGAATAATATATTCTAAGCAATCAGTTGGTAAATACGGAATTTCGATCGAAAAATCATCCAATTTGTACTTCTTTGTGCCCGGGGCTGTTGTTTCAAATGAAATACCAGGCTCTTGTCCTGACTTTTGCACTTTGTTTTGCACTTTTATATGGTAGAGGAAGACCACATGTACACTTCCAATATCACTTCCATAGTGATCTCCCTTGATAAAGTCGGATTAAAGACACATTTGATATCGCGGTTGTTTCCCTTTAGTTCAACATGTAAGAACATAGGACACCATTAAGAGATCACTTAATTTCTGCTAAAAACAACATGGCTCCTTGATACACCGTTCAACCAACCGTTTGATGTTCGAGTGGGAAATGACCAGAACCTATGTCTAAAATATCACTTTTTTGAATACCAGGCTGGGATGGGAAGTTCGAAAACAATGGTTCGCTTATGTTACGCAAATATTGTTCTATCGATTTGAATTGACGCCACAGAATCTGTGTTTCTGTGAAATTTGAGCAATTTTCAATTTGAGTTTAATTAGCTGGGTAAATATTCGAAGTAATGATCAATCTATAATATGTAATTGAATGCTTAGTTTGATTGATATTTCATTCTGTAATTCCATTACTCTTAAATTAGTGATTCAGTGAATTTACTTTAAACTTAATATTTAAGAAATAAAAATCTGTTCGCGTTTATTGTCGGTGAATAAAACACGGGCAGGAGTTCGGATGCGGAAAAATTAAATCACGAGTGCGTAGCACGAGTGATTTAATTTTCCGCATCTGAACGACTGCTCGTGTTTTATTCACCGACAATATACAAGAACAGAGTTTTTATTTCGATTCTAAATACGATAATATCCCGCACTATTTAACTGCGCGCATTCCATTTTTACCCATTTGACATTGAACATGATTCCACGCTGAAAGTGAGTGGCTTATTAGCTGGTACAATTACCGCCCTCGTTAATGAAAATGACCTTCGTAATTTTCTGAAGGAAAAAAAACACATTTTAAACATTGAAACAATTTTAATAACACGAGTATAGTGTATCTTTGTCATGAAATGAAAAATATAAATGAATTGATTATCAGAAATTTTTATGAATCTTAATTTGGAGAGTATATTGGAGTTTCTAAAAATAGATGCGCCATAGCTGTAACACTGGATTCTCGTGAAACTCGCGGTCCGTTAATTTTTTTTACTATAATGTTTACGTTCATTCATTCATAAATAGGTCATGTGATACGGGGCGTAAATTGTAACAGCCAATTTGTTACCATGTTTTATGGGGGTAATAATAAATAGTTAGGTCCGCTCTTTGTTTAATGGATTAATCCGCGGATCGTGTTAGAATAATCAATTTACGGTGTTGTATAACTACGGAATGACAGCAGATGAGTAGTATGAAATATGCTGTTATGACATTTTCTGACCTGTCATTGGTAAAAAAAACATTTCATCGGGAGATCAATGTTATTGGTTTCATTTCGGTCATGTTCAGGAACAGCAAGACCCGTGTTCACAAAGCTTCTTAGATGTTATCTAAAGGTTATTTTCTTAGCAAAAAATTGTTTCACTTAGAAATAAACAAATCTTCAATTTTTTCATAGACATTTCTTAATGTTTTATTCATGGACATAAATCTATTTAAGACGAAAAATAAGATATTTTTGTAAAAACCTGAGAACATTATTTTTTCTTAGACAAAACTCTTAGAAGTTTAGTGAAGAAGTCCCCAAGATCGCCTTGAAGTGTTGGATTTCTGATACTGCCTGGGCTATATTTCCTACATTATTCTAAGTGAACATTCACTTACATGTACATCTAGAAATCAGCGAAGTCCAAAATACCAGATTATAAAAGATATATACGAACATAAAATGAAAATAGATCTATTAAATACAAAGTTAAACAGGCTACATTTATTATATTGGTATAACTAGTCAGTCAATTTTAATAGGTCAATGCCACAAAATAATCGGATAAAAAGCAATGTAAATATGTTGTTTTCGTTGTCTGTGCCTAATAACAAGTTGTCATTCAAAATCGTAAAACTAACGCATGACCTAGGTCATTTAACAGATTATTATACCAGTATCAAAGGTGCATAACTCTAAATGGCCATCAAAATATGAAACTTTTTAAATCCCTGCTAATGATTTGAAGAATATTTAAAAAATCACGAATTCTTTAATAAATAAAAATGAGAATTTTTCATTATCTGTAATGTAATGTCATTTAAGGAAATCTTAGTCACGCGGACAATTTTAATTCTTAATATTAAATTCTTCAACAACTACACTTTCTGGTAAAGGGATCTGCAATTTTAATAATGTTTCAATTACATTGTAATGGGCTAAAATATGTTTAGTATTGATTTCAGAACATTTAACAATCGATTAATTTAAGTCGTTAATCCAATTCAGCTTATATGTGATCTATCTTTACACAATTTACGTTATAAAACTCAAATGCATCATTGTTGTTTGCCAAAATATGTATTTTAGAACAATATGCGTATTTATTTGGAAATACTAAAGCATTAACAATATGTATATTGATTGATTTTATTTTAATTTTATTCCGTTTATTGACCTCTCTGTCATATAATATTCTATGCAAGGCTTGTTCACATAGTTTTTCTGTGAGATTATTAGTGAGAATAAGCACTTAAAGCCAAACCATTAAAATAATATTGCGGTTCTGATAGCCCTACCTACCTATTTTTGGCCATACCCTAAAACATGGTATGACATTTGGGGGGGGGGGGTTTACCACATATCTTTGATTTTCCAGTGCATAAAGATATAATTAAAAAAAGATAAAACAGTTTTTACAACGCACAAACCCTACTACATGTTACCATAAGCAAAGAATACAAGCAGATGATCTTTGTCATAACCAGAATATTAACTTATTTTGACCTTATACGGGTTAACAGCATATACTTGATGCATGTTGGATAACACTGAGTGACCGTGTCCCTATTTACATGATGTTGAGTTCTTTTTACAAATAAGTACGTCGAGAACATTCCATACCTCCCTTGATGAATGTCGAAATTAAGACAATCTTGTGATCGCTGTTGCCTCCCTTTACTTCAATGACAATAACGTAATTATTATAGAGACTGTGGTGTTGAGATAGGAAGGTTGAATACATATCAAAAAGTTTAATAAAGTTCTTGTTCAGTTAAGTGTTGGGCATTGTGTCGAGTAATGTTTTCGGTATGTGATGTTTTAATGTTTTCTGTGCTTGGCTACCTAAATTGAGTGCTGCCTTCCCTGTCTGATTTTCTAGTATCCCTTTTCTTAAAGCTGTGTTTTAATTTTTAGGTGATATAAGTATTGAGATGGCCTTGTAGCGAGGTTTAATTGTTCGTCAATAATGAATCATAGTACATGGTTAATGTGATTATCTTTTCTACTTTCAGTATTAACGGCGATGATTCAACTATCGGCAGGTAAGCGACTAATATTAAATAGTTTAACATTAATTTTATCTACGAACCAAATCCATGTACAGTCCTTTCCATTGAAAGGTATTATTATAAACAGAGTATTTCAACAACAAGTTATTATATCATTAAATCAGAAAGTCAAAATGACGAGGTACATTTGGTGAGCAACGTGCACATGATTTGCAACAAACTTTTGGGCAGTTCTTTCACCCGGACACTGTTTTCAAAGTGTGCGTATAGTTAATACATGTATATAAGTTATTAAAACGTGTCAGAGTGTCTCTTTAGAAGCTTATAACGAAGTACCAACATGTTTAAAGGGTATAAGTGAACATGTTAAATGTTTCGTTCGGTAAAAATGTCAAAACATCAGTCAGCAAACATAATGTCAGTCGAAATTTCAAAATGTTATAAGCCATTGTTGCAGGAATACAATTCACTGGTAAGCTTGATGATCATTATATAACTGTGAGACTTAACATGGCCTTCATGCATGTGCTGTATCAACGGAATCCCATCTCCGCTTCGCGAAAATTGGATGCCTGACGAATATACGTGTATGGGAGTGACGTGAAAATTGGATACCTGTTAAGGCAAAGTACTAGCCTAGTGGTTGAGCTTTCGCTTCGATTGCGGGAGGTCTTGGGTTCGATCCCTGGCCGCGTCATACCAAAGACGAAATAAAAATGGTACCAGAAATTTCCCTGCTAGGCGTTCAGCACAAATGGGAAACTGGCTTCTCTTCTCTCATACCTTCGTGGCGATGGATTACATCAGGAATGAGGTGTCGAGAGTGATTAATATAAGTTGGAAAAACTTGTTTCACAATCGACCTTAAATAAATTAGTATAAACTAAGGCAAAGTACTGACTCAACAGGCATTCAAGTTTCGTATGACAGGGTATCTATGTCATGCTTTCATTTTCTTACAGGATGTGGCTCCTACTTAATGGTAAGCGGTGGCGGAAGTGCAACGATCTCTTCCGGTAGTAATTATGCTGCATATTCACATTGTCTATGGTGGATAGAAACTGATTCGGGATACCAATTGTCCATGGAAATAGATCTAGAAACCGACACAAACTACCAAAGATGTGGGGATTATATTATTGTAAGTACAGTCTTGTGTTAGTTTTCATATAAAAAAAGATTATATTAAGTCAGACAGGGAAGGCAGCACTCAACTTGACCAACCGAGCACAGGAAACATAAAACACATAAAGACACAATGCCCAACTAAACAAGCGCCTATCCGCCCAAGTCCAAGCTTGAACAGTCACCTGTATTGGGTCACAAATCCTATCCGATGGCCGTCCGACCATCTACTTTGGTTTAATCTGACAGGTCTCCGACCGGCTGGAATAATTTAAGTCTCTTTTGAAATAAGCTACTTATCGACCGACGTCCACACGATATCAGGATACACAACAGATACAGGAACATCGTCCGGCGACCGGGTGATGTGTGATCCAGGTTTTAAGCAGACAATACACGTATTAGTACAACTTTTATTGTCATGAAACAAGTAACAGAGGTTCATTTTCACAATTCAAGGACGAAGTAGAAAGCATATTTAGAAACTTTTTTCTTAACCATCCAATACTATCAAAAGCCACCAGCCATTTTATGTTAAATCATGACACGTGGTATTGAATCTTGCATTTTATACTTCTAAGATGGTAAACATACATTTTGTATTTCATTTGGACTGGTTCAAGACTGCTTTCAACCCTCACACTACTTTCACTTTCGTCAAAAAGGCTATATAAGACTGTTGAGTGTAAATCATAAAACGCAATCGGCATTCGTCAATATTTCAGATTCGGAATTTGTTACTATTTTTAGATAAAAAAAATTCTAAAAATAGTAACAAATATCGAATTTGATAAGTTTTATACCTCAATGTATATCGAAGAAAGGTTAGTGAGAAATATGACTAACACTAAACATTATCGCTAATGAACTATGTTAAAACAATCTGCATTAGCTGGATATTGTTTTCATGTTCAATATCAAAATTTTGTTTTATCGAAATCTAAAAATAGGAACAACTGTTGAATTTGACAGGTGAAAGAGAACTGCTGATTAACCCAACCCTGTTAAATCAATCTACATTCTTGAATATTTCAGATTCGTAATAGTGCTAATGAAAGTGACATTCTATTAGATAAAGACTGTAGTGTTAACTTAACCAATCATGTAGTGACTGCGTCAGCAAGTTGGATGCGTGTACAATTTTATAGTGATGGAATTCAGAACACAAATGGCTTTACTGGTCGAATATCAACAAACTATGTAGGTATGTATGCTTTATGTATTTTTCAAAAGGACCACACAACACAGGTCGCCACAAGCACTCACCGGGTATACGATGTACCATACTGAGCTAAGTATAGCATAACTCGGATCTTTTTAGTAAATATGTTAAGGTGTTGGACTCCAGATGGTGGGACTACGTTTGTAAATGTCTTAAAAAGTGAGGACAATGTACGTATATACTTATAACGGTAATAATTTAGTTTTAGAAAACATCGACATTTCTATTTAACGTTTTCTGGAACTTAAAGAACGCCTCTCGTAGTACTGTGCTCCTGTCTACTTAATGACATGAATCGCATGTAGACAGCTTTAAAAAAATCATAGCACAAGCTTTTAACTTTGTATGTAACTTCAAATCCAACCATATTCAATATTTTGAGTAGATCTACTAGTCTGTCTATTTTTCTATGGATATGCTATCTTCACATTTACAGGTGCATCTATAAAAGGTATAGCTAACCCAATTGAAGGTAAGTTCATTATTTTACGTCAGTGAACACGACTAAATATAATAAAAGCACACATGGAGTATAGCATCTGAGACAGCGACTGAGCTATTGGAGGGGTTAGATTCTAATATGTCACAAGCTGATTGACACAATTTAATTAAAAGAAATGTATGCCGTCGATTACATTTTTTTCTTTTCAAAATCTGACTCGGAAACGAGGTTTTGAAGATACGTTGGAAATCATATCTTTGAGCATATTTAAGATTTATTAAAAACCCAAGACGTCTTTAAGACGTCTTTGTGAGATGACGCAGTATTATGTAATAAGCGCCCGAATTACCGAGACGGCTCTTTTGATTATAATGATACCCAAACATCGAGTACGTATTTTGATTTCCTGTACGGAACCGTTATGTTGATGAGCCGCCAACCTTTTAAATCATGCCCTATCTCGGATTAACATACCTGGTAGTAGAAAGTAGATGTTCAATATAGATGTGCTCAGAAACTCATAACAGGTCAATTTGAATGGCCCTTTAAACAGGGGAGATACTATAATCTATTCTTAAATTCAGTGATAAACTTTATGTTTGCATATCAAGGACTCTGCAGTTCACCTATATCATCAAATGGCCATGTTGGATGAAAGTGTCCAGATACAAATGGATGCTGGATGCTTAATAACTATAAGTTAACTAAATCCATAAATGGATGACAAAACAGATGACATAAAGTTGGACAACAACTGATTTACATGAGTTGTAAGTTTCCATCAGTTACTGTATTTATATACACTTGTCTTTCTTGATTTCAGCATGTAGATCGTATGAGATGGAATGTGCCAATAAAGTATGTATGACATTGTCGTATAGATGTGATGGATTTAATGATTGTGGCTGTGATGAGGAGTGTGACGAATCTGGATGTCAAGGCTTGCCATTAGGTTAGTCCATATACATCACATTAACATCTAGTATTATACTATAATAGCGGGGTTTATATGTCCATATACATCACAATAACATGTTGTGTAGTGGGGTTTATTTGTCCATATACATCACAATAACATGTTGTATAGTGGGATTTATTTGTCCATATACATCACAATAACATGTTGTATTGTGGGATTTATTTGTCCATATACATCACAATAACATGTTGTATAGTGGGATTTATTTGTCCATATACATCACAATAACATATTGTATAGTGGGATTTATTTGTCCATATACATCACAATAACATGTTGTATAGTGGGATTTATTTGTCCATATACATCACAATAACATGTTGTATAGTGGGATTTATTTGTCCATATACATCACAATAACATGTTGTATTGTGGGGTTTATTTGTCCATATACATCACAATAACATGTTGTATAGTGGGATTTATTTGTCCATATACATCACAATAACATGTTGTATAGTGGGATGTATTTGTCCATATACATCACAATAACATGTTGTATAGTGGGGTTTATTAACAACACTTTTTATCATTTGTTTTGGCAACTGGCTTCCGTGTATTTTAGAATGTTGAAAAAACTAGTGTCAAACAACAACAGAATGTCTGTGACGACAATGTTTTCATCATTAGACACGTTGTGTCAATTTTGCTCATTTGGAGTTTTTGGTATCAATTAATACATATCGATCGTGAGCCCTTTAATGGTATTCTAATTGTTTCAATATGGACCTTACATAAATAGAGTAAATCACTTTTTCATAAAACGTTTAGTCGTTAAAACAGTTAAATTATGTGCCACACTTCGAACTCCAATGTAATTGTCAGATTGTTTTACCAGGGGTGATTTCAGGATTTGGTGTTGGGGGGGGGGGCGTAAATATTGACAAGTCCCCTCCCCCTTCTAAGAAAATTGGGCACGCGAAGTTAGCTAGAAATGACGTTTTATCTAAGCAGTATGCGCTATAAGTTATTTTGGGAGCGAAGTGTCCAGAAAAAACAATTTATCTGACGGAAAAACGTTCGAAAAAAATGGCGTTATTTGTAAAGGAAAAAAAACAACAATCATACATATTTTATGTTTGTTGTCCCCTACTAATAGCAGTGTTTCGGCCAGTAATGTTAGCGATACTGTATACGGATGCTCATGTTACTGCTCATACTGTTGATCTTCAGGTTGATGTTTCTGATACTGATACAAAAGCTGACATATTTCTCCCGCCGTGTATGCTGACGATCCTTGCTGATATTTTCGTTGATATAATAACTGATATTTCTGCTGAGACTACTGCTGGTAATGATTGATATTGCAGCTTAGGTTATTGCTGTTTATAACAATTACATTGCCAAATATGGTATGCTTTTTATTTTCAGGAAAAATTACGATGACGATAATCGGTGGAACTGTAGGTTTCACTTTATTTATGTTCTTCTTCATTTTCGCCTATTGTTATGAGTCCTACCTGCGGAAGAAAGCATTACTGAACGATCCTGAGGCACAGGCGGAACTACAGAGAAAGAAGAAAGAGAAACAGAAGAGGGAGGCTTACAAAAAGGCTGCAAAAGAAAAGAAAGGTGCATGGCTTTAATGAATGTGTTTGTGCATAAGTGTATGACATATTTTATGGCGCTATTATATAAATCTCTAACTACAGGCTGTTATAGTTTCAAAACAAACATAGCATTGCTTAGGACATAAATTGTCGCTTCATGCTAAGACATATAGTATCGCTTCAGCTACATTTTTCATGTCTGCTTTGTTTCTATTTTGTTAATTAATTTTATAAAGCTCTTCTAAGAAACGTGATGCTTTGCATAATTAAGCTTTGTAATAATAACTTTTATTTTCCTCCATTTTGGAGAGCATAACATATTTACAAAACATACCAAAACATTAATGTACAAATATAAATAAACATATGAATATGAATGATATATTTACATATGGCGCGGTATAACTACTGGATACAATGTATATCAATATTCAAATGCACAGTGTAGTACATACATCGGCTGGGCTGATGTGCTGGCTTTCTGCATGGCATACAGTTAATAAAAATTTAACAGTTTCACTCAAATAAATTGTTTAAGGTATCATTCATTTAAATCGACATTATATCATGAACTAACAACACCCGTTTGACAATTTCACTCCAATAACGGTCTAATTTCACTTTTATCATTATTCAAATGACAGCTACTTAAAACTATATGTATACATTGTATAGTTTTCTTTCAAGATGGCGATCAATATTATTCGGTCACAGATGCTTCCTAATAGTTAATAAATACATGTAGTTTATTTTCCTTTTTAAATAGAATCTATGTTTATCTTGGCCTTACTATTTACAACCGGTCCATATGGATGAACGATTTACACCAACTAGAATGCTTTCTTTCCTAACCAATAGATCATACGCTTTGCATCTATAGAATGCCAAAACAACCGGCTAGTGTCCAAAGCCAACAGGGGCTTTGAAGTTTCAGTTATGGTAGTTACAATTGAATTGACACGATTTGTATTAATAGTAACATGTGACCATATTCTAACTTTTTCTTGTTATGTATATTCCAGGGCGACGATAATGGACACGCTACCATGCTAGCCACTAACTTGCACTTGATCTATCGTTTATCACAACGACACGATACTTCTAACAAATTTTACCCTTCCTGACACTTCATGTGTTTTCTCATTAGTGACTGAACGGGTATATCACGTGACTTGATTTGAATGAAGTCACACATGCGCCTGGTTCGATAAAGTTGATATTCACCATATCACTCATCTATCATTTCACGTCGTGTCTTAATCTACTAAAACAAGTGGTCGTGCTATTAGTACGCGGACAAACCCAGGACATATGGTGTGCCAAGGCAGATAACTCCACGATAATATCCTCACATGTGAACTAACGTTGTTGTTTTCGTGAAATGCACCACATATAGGAGAGCTTTGATAGAATATATGTACCATGCATTTTTACGTCAGCAATGAGAAACGGTATTGCTTATATATGTGTATATCTTGTTTTCACACGCAGCCTGGCCAGCACAAGCAACCAAATAACTTCAAAATATCAAGTCGTTCATAGAAAACTCATTTATTACATAATGTGAGAAAAACAGATATTTTGATGACGTCATAGACTACGTATGTCAGACAATCTACGTGCCGTGTATTGGACGGTCTCCAGGTCTGGATCACAGCTAACAAATCGACAAAAAACTTTCAGTTGGGACTTACTTTGAGAAAAACCATTTGATGTGTATGTATTTATGTGTATAAGTGTTCTTTGCTGAAAGTAGTATAATTGTTTTAAATGTATATGTGCTAATCGTAGTGTTACATGCATTTTTTTATTTGTTTGATGACGTCATTACGAAAATGGCGGTAACTTTTTAGCTAATGGTTGACCACTCTGAACACCACGAATACGATTATTGATATTGGTATAAATGTTAATGCTTACTTTTGTTACAATGTGTTGTCCTGTTAGAATATACACAAGATCGATGCTTCCTGAACGAATGTTGCACATCAATGTTGTATTTGTGGATGTTGTCATGAACTTTTCAGGCTGTTATGTTTCATGTTTTGTATATCTAGATTCTAGAAATCTATAGATCTATAAATCCAAATACTTTTTCTCAAAATAATTTAGGAGTTGTTTTGTACAAGCATATTTTGTTTTCATTGAATACATTCGTGTTTAGCCTATTCATCTTATATTCATTTTATAAAGTTACGAATGCGATGTTATTACATGTACTACGGTGAAAACTCATAGAAATATTTCTTCATTTCATAGAATTGAAAAAGCATTAAATTGTGATAAATCATCTAGACGCTCAATAACTGTCTTGAGATTTGAATGAGTGTACAGAGTAAACGTCTAAGTGAGCCTGACTGACTGACTAGCCAATCAAAGCATTCCTTTATTCTTCCGTTTGAACGGATTGGTTAATATAGTGATGTTATAAATGTGTATCATTTCTTTGTCAATATTTTGTTCCTAAATATACACGGGACTTTAGACAAAAGTATATTCCAAACTGGTGGGAATTTGACACGCCGAATGATTCCGGGTCCTGGAATATATACTTTTGTCGCCATTAAGATCCCGATAGATCTATTAAGGAATTTAGACGCCGCAAAACCAGACAACCATTCAAAGATGAATGTGCATTAGATACACCAAGCATCTCCCACTGTGGGGATTTTGGGTGTGGAATTAGACCCCAAAAAAGAAAAATGGTTCAATATTATTGTCCTCGGTCCGCCTGCGCTCCTCCTGTGGCAAAGTATTGATAGGTGCACACTGTTCATACATTTAACTGTGGCAAATGTGTCCAACATACAAGTATTACAATCGTATTGTTTATTGTCTAAACAAATACATGTTGTGACTTAATTGGTATGTTTATTGCCTGTACAAATACATTAATTATACTGTGACTTAATTGGTATGTTTATTGCCTGTACAAATACATGTAGTGACTTAATTGGTATGTTTATTGCCTGTACAAATACATGTAGTGACTTAATTGGTATGTTTATTGATTCACGTCATGTTCGTATTGTACTCTTGTATTGTATACATGTTTAAATATTGAATACACCAACTCTAGATCGCCATCAAAATATGAAATATTTAGAACAGCACCAAAATGTTTCTATAATGTATTCTGATGACGACACGCTTGAAATTGAAAATCATTTTTAGCTCTTTGTGCATATATGCAAATATAGCAAATTAGGTTAAGATATGTCTTGTTTATGGTCAATATTTAAACTGGAAGACTCGCTAGAATTTCATTTATGGATTGTTCGGACTTTCCTCTGGATTGCAGAGTTCAGTGCTAGTAAGCAAGAATATGACGTATCGGATTGTGAACTGCACCAAATATCATGTGTGAGGACCCCGGTTGTATGCTGTAAACATACTCATTGTTAAGATGTGTTTTGTATGAAATTAAGTTTTTAACAAAAAATAAAAGATAATGAAAAGAAGAAATTCGCTTTTTCACAGAAACCCAATTGTTTAACATACGGCCTAAAACACTGCCCATGACCCTGATACTGACAGCACTTCAAAAGAAAATAATTTCACTTTAAGTTATGGTCAGTCACGTGAGTCTCGGACAGTGTATTGGCCATAGCAAAGACCATCCAATGTATCTATAACCTAACCATTTTCAATATTTAACCTGTAAAAACAGAACATCTGTCAACAAAGTCTAGTGTTTGCCCTTAAAATGCAGGATTGAAGTATTTGTTCACATTAATCAATGATTCTGTTAAGTATTTGTTTGCATTTTAGGAGTTTTTCCGCTCTTCCTATACATTGTTAGTGGACACGTTAATAAATAATTTAAGGAGAAAATGTGTAAAAAGGGAGAGAGTCTTAGGTATTCAGTAATTTGTTAAATACAAATCAAGAAATTATTTCCCTTATACCAAGGCGAAAAATAAATGCTATGTTGTTTGACAGAACACGTATTTTAGAGTCTTGTCAGGAAAAAGAAAAAACCGTGTTACTCTCCCGGCCCTTAGCAAAGAAGCTGAACGAACCCAGAAAAAAGCTGGTTTGGCCCCTAACATGAGAAAAAATTCTGGAACCATGCATGTAATATCAAAGAATACAGGAGAGGTTTTAACACGAAAACCGATTTCTTTTCGAGACACTACTACGGTAAACTATGTGACGGAAAGAGACGGAGTTAACCGAACGCGGTTAAAGCTTTGATAAAACGGACACGGCCGATCATAAACGAAGCGCGCACAATGCATTATGGGTCTTCAAGTCATAATCCGGCTCTCTTTAGACATGCCTTTCCATTTATGTATGATCTTTGGTGATACGGTATGTGTGTGTGTGTGCGTTCGAGTGTCTGCAAGTATGATGTATCGGCTATTTACGATTGTAAGGTGTATGAAAGCGTTAATAAAGTGTATAAATTATTATTTTTGTTATGTGCTAAAATGAATCATGTATAAGTCGGTGCTAAACTATGTCAATCATACATGCACACAAATAAAATCAGTTTTTGTTTCAAACGTTTGTTGTATTTTCTGGACACCTCGTTCCTGACGGTTTTCGTCGCCACAAGGTTATGACCTTGAAGAAACAAGTGCCTTTGTTTAGACGCTGAAAATGTTCTCTCAAAGTCAAAGGCTACTGGCTAATGATGCCATTCTGTGCTCTTCGCCAAGAAAGCGAAATTAAAAAAAAACAGTAATAGCATATTTCTGCAGGGTTTGAACAAATTCTAGACACAAATAAGAAAATGATTGCATATTAATAATAATAATAATAATAACTTAAGTTATTGTGGATATTGAATAATGTCTAGTCAGAACATTCTTTTAGTGTGTTCTTTAGTTAGTATTCAAACCACTAAGTTGGGTAAATGCAGATCCACAAACATCACATTTATACGGTTGTTCGCCAGTGTGAATTCTTCGGTGAGTTTTCAAGCTACTACTATTTGTAAATGCACATCCACAAATATCACATTCAAATGGGTTTTCCCCAGTATGTGTTCTTCTGTGAACATTCAGGGTACCAGCTCGTGTGAATGCAGCCCAACAAATATCACATTCGAACGTTTTTCCACAGTGTGTATTCTTATGTGATCTTTCAAGTTACCAGCTTTTTTTAATCCAGCCCCACACATATCATATCTAAATGGTTTTTCGCCAGTATGTATTCCTCTGTGTTTCTTCAAGGCACATTTCACCCTGAATGCAGCATCACACGTATCACATTTAAATGGTTTTTCACCAGTATGTATTCTTTCAAATTACTACCATGTGAAAATGACGATCCACTTATATCACATTCAAATGGTTTTTCACCATATGTATTCTCATATGAATCTTTAGGTGAGCACTTTGATTGAATGCGGCTCCACAAATACCACACAGAAAACGTTTCTCACCAGCTTGTAGTATCATTTTATTATTTGCATAAACATTGATTTTCTTAGGTATGTTTCACACCAGTGTGCAATTAAATAATGATATCGAAAAGTTTCTTGGATGACAAGAAATATTATTCTTAACCTTTAACTTAACAGTGTTAGATCCCAAGGAACCATGTAATTACATGTAATCAAGAGTTTTCATTAACATTTCATATACCACATTCAGATAGACATTCAATCCACTATCACCACTTTACCGGTCTTTCAACAAATATATTCACATCTTTGTTCCACAATTCATGTCTTACTTTATGTGTGTTTTAACACCAGCTGCTGAAAACATCCAACTGGAAAGCATACAGCCTGAAATGAATTGTGTTTAAATATTGTTATTAACAACCTTTGCAGTACGCATGGGGTGAGGAAACATCCAAAGGCAAGTGTAGTTTTCATAGGTGGTCTGGTGCACGATATCGTGTCCATTTTGAAAAAAATGTATACAAGCTAAATTCTACAAAACTATTTATACTGTTTTCTATAACAATACATGTATCCCTTAGCATACACTAAGTTGCAGTTGTGCACAAAATTGCTTTCAGAAATCGTATTCGGTTTTTGATAAATGAAACTTTGAAGACCCCCATAATGTGTTAGCTTCATATTTTTAATGCATTTTATAAGCAATATAATGATAAAAACCAACCACAATTCATGTATCCCTTAGCATACGTGCACAGAATTGCTCTCAGAAATCGTATTCGGTTTTAACTTTTAAATATATGAATCTTTGAAGACCCCAAAATGCCTTATTTTAGGCATAATGCGTTAGCGTAATGTTTTTCATGCATGTTATAAACAATATAATGATAAAACCATTTTTGAGTTTTTATCTGACGTACATGTATGTTTTACCATTGACGAATTTAATGCTTGTTAAATCGGTATAATTTATAATATTCTATTTAAGTACATTCAGATTAATGCAAGAAAAATAAACAAAATAGGTACCGGTGCAATGGACCTAATTCTTGTATCTTGTGACATTCTTACTATTTAATTAAAAGCACTATAGAAACAATAAACAGGAGCTGCCACTCGCTATAAATACAATAAGTCTTCTTACAAAGGATAGGCTCCATTAGACACACGTACATACAAAGAAACTCATTCAAATCCTCATGTGGTGCTACATTGCTGAAAGAAAGTGAAATATCAAAGTTGCCTCTCGAGTACGAAATAAATAGGGGACGCTAGATGCCACAGGGTATTATCCGAAATGATTTATCCGAAATACAGTAGATAAACTAAATACAACGTACTCACCACCATCAAGTTCAACTATAATTTCAATCTTCAGAAGTCATTGCTTGATTCAGTGTTCGAAGGTCATGTAATAAACGGCTAATATATATTGGCAAGTACTTCATAGGTCATTGATGGTAAATACCTTAAGGTATCCGAGTGGTTGTATTCGGTTGAAGTAAGTACCTTCTGGGGGGTCTGAAATAAATGTACTCAGTGGTGGTAAGTTCTCAAAGGGTTGTTCTTCATTCGTATCATGGCTTTGAGTATCATTAAGGGCTTGGTATGACTGAATTTGGTAGTTGTAAGCACTCAGTATCTACTAATTTATGTTTCGGTCGAGCTTGAACGAATGCTAAACGCTAGTGAGAAAATAATTGCGTATATATTGCAAAATGTCTAGTAAGAACATTATTTCAGTGTTTGCTTTTGTGAGTATTAAAACCACTTACGAGGGTCAGTCAAAAATAACTGAGAGTTGCTAATTAATGCTTAGAACAACACGTGTTCGTACATCGTTTATGCATTTCTCTGATGTTATGGTGAATACCAGTACCACTAGC
Source organism: Spisula solida (assembly GCA_947247005.1). NCBI lineage: Eukaryota > Metazoa > Mollusca > Bivalvia > Venerida > Mactridae > Spisula > Spisula solida. The sequence goes on from OX365946.1 coordinate 18,770,269, forward strand.
TATGACAATTTGATTCTTGTTGCCAGGCAACCAAAGAAGACAACTCGAGGACATGCGTTCACGCTATTACATGTAGTAGAACAAAAGATTGCGATGTTATGGAAACATAAAGATATATCTGACATGTTCAACTATATTATTAATTTAGTAAAACATTAATCTAGCAGATAAACTTAATTCGAGTTAATTTTTTCAACAAATATAGAAAATATACTTGACGAAAATGTGAATTGTTATTTTATTTGATAGTACTAAAACTACAAATTCAACCCACCCAAAAGAACGAAACATTATTTTCCAAACCTGAGTTATACATTTTATTTCTAATACGCTTACCGGGCTCCTTGAGATATATTCATAATCTTATTGAAAAGAAATTGTGAATCCAGTGATAAACTTTAGAACACCATGGCAACGAAAAGAACACATGCAGAAAAGAAAATTGATGAAAGGTGGGTAAAAATGTTGCTAGGCAACAAAATAACACAGCATTAGTGTAAATTCTAAAATCATTGCTCATTATTATTTGTGATATGTTATTATATGTGTACAATAGCCACATGTTAGTTGTAATAAATCACGGTATCTAAGGTTGAACTAAACCATTGAATATATAACAGATTCAATCTTCATGTCGCTGGCGCGTACGCATACCCCTTTGTGATGTTCTTTGGTTGCTTGGCAACCATACTTATTAGCCTATACCAGATGATGGAATTCATCAGAAGATACACAGGGGATAATATTTGACGATAGATAATAAAAAGTAAAACTGCGAACAGATTTTGAAGACTTAAATTACCAACTCTTAGTTATTTTTGACTGAACCTCGTAGTTGCGTAAATGCATAATCACAAACATTACATTTATACGGCTTTATTCACCTGTGTGAATTCTACCTGAGTTTTCAAGCTACTACCATGTGTAAATACAGATCCACAAAGATCACATTGAAATGGATTTTCAATGTATGTATTCTTTCGTGGGCTTTCAAGTTACTTTGTCCTAAAATGAAGATCCACAAACACTTGAATTGTTTTTCATCAGTATGTATTCTCATGTGAATTATAAGGTTAGATTTCGCTGCGAATGCAGATCCACAAATATCACATTTATACGGTTTTCCCCACTGTGAATTCTTCTATGGGTTTTCAAGCTACTAGCTTGCGTAAATGCAGATCCACAAACAACACATGTTAACGTTTTTTTTTCACAAGTGTGAATTCTACCGCGAGTTTTCAAGCTACACCCATGTGTAAATATATAAATCGACAAACATCACATCTAAATGGATTTTCACCAGTATGTATTCTTATTTGAATTGTAAGTTTAGAATTTGTAGCGAATGCAGATCTACGAAGATCACTTGTACACGGGTTTTTCCAGTGTGAGTTATTCTATGAATTTTTAAGCTATTAGCTTACGTAAATGCAGATCCACAAACATCACATTAAATGATTTTTTCCCAGTATGTTTTTTTCTGTGAGCTTTCAAGGTACAAGCTAGTGTGAATTCCGATCCATAAAATCAAATTACAACAGGTTTTCACCAGTGTGAATTCGTCTATGAGTTTTTAAGCTACCACCTTGAGTGCACTTTCAAGCAACTAGCTGATGTGAAAGCGGATCCACAAATATCATATTTATACGGTTTTCCCCACTGTGAATTCTTCTATGAGTTTTCAAGCTACTAGCTCGTGTAAATGCAGAACCATAAATATGACATTTGAAAGGTTTTTCACCAGTGTGTATTTTTCTGTGCACTTTCAGGGTACGAGCTCTTGTAAATGCAGTCCCACAAATATCACATTCGAATGGTTTTTCTCCAGTGTGTATTCTTATGTGATCTTTCAAGTTATCAGTTTGTTTGAATGCAGATCCACAAATGTCACATTTATATGGTTTTTCAGCAGTATGTATTCCTCTGTGTTTCTTCAAGGCACATTTCACCCTGAATGCAGCATCACACGTATCACATCTAAATGGTTTTTCACCAGTATGTATTCCCATATGAATCTTTAGGTGATCACTGATCATTGATTGAAAGTAAAAAAACACTTGAATTCAATAGATTAATTGATCAACTAGCTTTGCATACAATATAAAAACACGCATAAAACTTATAGTTCACGATTTTCATTGTTAATATAAAACTTCACACTGTTCTACGAGTTTATGAGGAGGGGAATAGGTAAGGGAGTACACTGTTTATATTAAATCACACTGTCCACATAAAAGTTACTTTTTACACTGAGAGTTTATGAGAAGGAGATAACAGAATTTATACAGATTTTAGTCAACTTGCTGGATGAGCATTACACGTCACATACTTGTGAGATTCACATTGTATTAACAATTATTGATGTAAGGTTTAATATTGAACACTGTATAGTGTCGGCATGGCAAAACTACATAGTTATATGCAGCTTTTGTTTTTCATAAAATTTATTTTGTACATTTACAGTTAAAATACAGCAGGCCGCACAGCGGTCTGCAACTTGCTTCTTTTAAATGGGATTTGGCCTAAATAGTAAAATTGGAGCAAGTTGATGGAAATTATATGCAGCTTGCCCATATTCTAGAATATGTTGCTGCAAGTGAGTGTTAATAATTTGTATACGAATGAATAGGCTCATATATATACCACCTATAATTTATATTTGGGAATTTATGTAATTTTTGTAGTATAACTATGTTTCCCCCACCATATATTTTACACTTAGACAACACACTGTTGGATAAAACTAATACTAAGACCAACTGAATGATTTCTTACAATAATTTTATATTTTTTATTACCTCCCTTTATAGCAACACCCGACGTTGATACGACGTCTACCAAACCATTTTTATAACTGTCTTTTTTTGTCAAAATCATAGGATATTTCAACTATGACGGTGAAATTATGACAAAGTAACTAAAATTAACTGATTTTGTATAAACATACCATACTTTTAATTTTCTATTGGTTATTCAAACGTATATCGGACAAACATCGGTCCGATGTCGGAAATCCGTCACCGATGTTCTGTCATGTAGCCGACATCGGTCCGATATGCAAACGTTGCTTACATATATTTTAACTGACGTTGAACCGATATTGTCATGTTTCCTGGGTAATTAAAGACATAATAATCGTACATGGAAAATTCGTTGAACTAGTTATTTAGTCTTTATCGGACCGACATTGGTCCGATGTCGAAAATCCGTCACCGATATTCCGTCATGCAGCCGTCATCGGTCCGATATGGCAATGTTCGATTATTGTTGATGTCTTGACGTCTGCCTGGAAAATTGGGAATGCTGACTGTGCTATCCATATCATAAGTCATTTGGGTCGCTTCTTTCACCATCTCATCACCTAGTACATTGGCATGACCTGGTGTCCATTCTGCAGTCAATTAAGTCTGATTTTGATGCATGCCAAAGTTGTTTGATGTCTGAAATAAGTTGGGTATGTAATGCGCAGTTCCATCCACCTTCCAAGTGTAAGTACTTATATGTGGCTGATTGACTGTCAGAAAGAATTATCAATTTAAGTATTGGTCTCTTTGCATTTCTTAGATGGTGAATTCGATGTGATTTTTATAGCTAACAACTCATCAACCAGGATTGGCGCCAGTTTGGAGAGGTTGTTAGAGGTCCACTTTTTCTGGTTGGAAAGAAGACACAAGCTCCAGCTCCACAAGCCCAATGGTTGCCTTTGCAAGATCTATCAGTGAAAGCTATGATAGTGTTTGGATATGTTCACTTCGCAGGCTGCACTCGATGTTCTTAATTGCAGTTTGTGCCTGATTTAGAACATCCTAGGTTGTTACAATTAGTTGGCTTCCTTCTGCATGGCCGCAAACATTCGACATCTAAAACTCTCTGGTTCAACACATTTTGTATTTCAGTGATTGCTGCCATGTCAGCCACCTGTTGAATCATTTTATGGAATGGCGTGTCTGTATGTTGAGAGAATTCAGAATCATTTCTGTAATTGTTCATCTTTTGCCATAATTATGGCCGCCAAGACAGAGCCCCAGTCATATTCTTTGCACAGAGTCAAAAAATTCCATTTCTACTATGATGCCAAACAGGTAAAACTATGTTTTTGTATAACGTGATCATATTGGAAGGGAGATTTATTTCTGACTTTGCCAAGGTGACTTTGAATCCCAATGCTCTAAATGCTTTTGATTCGATACATTTGATATGCTCTTTGAATGTTAGTTTCTCGTCAAGTATGACGTCCAAAACTTTAGCTTGGTCCACTCTCTCTAATGGATATTCTTTGATGTTTAGTGAAACATTCATTTTTTTGTTGTTGCTGTTGTTGACGGCTATAAAGCACAAACCGCCGTCGCTAGCACGGTCTTTGGGAGTAAGGTTTTTTTTATAATGCTACACATACAGCTTTGTGAACACGTTTTAAAGTGTAGTTCGGCATTTTATATTTACTATCAAATATTTTTTAGAATATTCTAGTTTTAGCAATAGGTGCACCCAAATGGTTAATTATAGTTGACTTGAATTCTATACGGGGTGCTTCCTTACCACAGGAGAAGCAGAAGGCTAGGTAAATCGGTGTGTGTCTCACCCATAATTCGTTGTACAACTGTTGCAGAATATCGTCACTATGGGTGTTATAGCAAGGACAACTCATTTTATAATGCTAGACATGCTTACTGTTTCTGGTTCATGCAGTTCAGAATAATAACCCAATTCTGTATATTAAGTGATATTTAAAGTTGCCGTGTCCAGATTACAAGTTACGTAACAATATCATTTGGACAGAAGAACTCTAGAAATCCACTTCTTTGATGTCAATTTTCTTATTGTTTGCATGTAGCACCCTATCCTTTTTTGAAATATACCATCTTCTTTGCTATATGACCTTCGTTGTGTTCAATGCTGGCTTTTTTCTGTCTGGACAATTGGGAGTTTTGACTCTATGTCATTTATATCATATGCCATTAGGGCCTTTTCTTCAGTCAGTTTATCCGCAATCTCATTCCCTTGTATATTGACAACGGGTGTCCTTTTACGTCAAATGTAGTCTTTCTGTTTTGCTGTCTGCTACATTGTCTCGTCGTACCCTTAAATGTTTTGCTCTGACTTCCGATAGGTCATTGAGTACTTTCTTTGCTACTCGATGGACGCTATTCATATAATGTTTCATGTTTTACATTTTTTATTACATGTCACTGTGGCCTTTTTGTAAGAGGGCATTATATGGCGGGGAACTTTTATTAACAGTGTAATGTTCTATAAGGATGTCTATTGGGCGAGTGTGAGGTTTGGTGCACTGTAAACGATTAAGCCCCTGTGACATTTGTCGCTGTCCGTACCAAGGCGGAATCCCTTAAGTCAACCTTCCTCTATGTATGCATTGTCCACTTTATAGTAAAAATTCAAAATTACAAAAATATATCGCCATTGTGGCTTTTTGTTTAACTTTGTTCATTTTGTATATGCCATTCTGCAATTTCGTTGTCCAGCACAAGACTGCTTCGTATCTTTCAAAATTGCATGTACACTATGTAAGTGTTGTAGATTGTTCTTGTGATGTGTAATGTGCAGTTGTTTTTTTCCTCACCACCTGGCCCTCGTTCCGTTTTAGTTTGACTAAGGCGGCATACTTTCGGGACGAGATGCCGTGTTTTCAGTTGGGTATTGTGCCTTGTGTGTTTTTTGGTGTTTTCTGTGCTTGGCTGGTTAGGTTGAGTGCTGCCTTCCCTGTCTGACTTAATATAATATTTTAGCTGTATAAATGGAAACATTGTATAATATCTAAAACGAATTGAGTGTGTATAACTAACGTGTGTGTCCATCCAAGTGTATGTATTCCAAGAGATTATAAATAACCAGATATTCACATGGCCAATTGACTGTCAAAAATATAAATATTGATTTCAAATATACTAGACACTAATATCAATTATTAACAATATATAGAGGGTGTAAAGAAAGTTCGTTTCGGTCAGAAAGTATGGCGTATTTTTATAAAGCGAAACATTACGAAACTTGCTATGAGGACATAGTACTAAATTTAGGATCAGTGGATTATTTTTGCTTGGATCCGTTCTAATGGACACCGTTGCCATTGATTTATAGAAGCGGAAGTAAGCGTACGTTAACGTTACGGTCATTTTAAAGATGAGTCGACAAACAGAAATAACTGCAAAAATGACACATTGCCAGATTTAGGCATTTTAGACATTTATATTGTTTAATAACACCTTATGCTTAAAGATATTGATTGCTATAGGACTGGTACTCATAAAATTGGAACACAACTATGAATGTGCAAGTACATGGTGTAGATTTCGTCGAACGTCAAGCAAAAATTGAGAGTATGGTAAAGAAAATAACCGACTGTGTAAAAAATAACGGCGGAAAATTACAGGAACAACTTCTACGAACATCATAAGTCATTGGCGAAGACATGCCTCTTTTATCAAGTAAAGAGTAACTAATTAAATCCAAAAGTAAAGAAACGTCCGAATTGACAAAACCGCGCCATTTAGAAAAAAAACTATCCTCGAGTGATGGAATTGCGCCACCCTAAGCTTCATCGGCGAATTTGAATATAAATAAATGTCATTTTGTAAAATAAAACATGCATACCTTAAAGAAAAATGTATTAACAATAAAATTCTGTTTGAATCATTTTAAATGTAAAATGCCCAAGTTCATGACAATAAAAGAAGTAACACCTACAACTACAACTGTGACGCCATTTAAATGATGTAATTGCGCCATCTACGTAATTCCCTGTAACATAAGACTATCAGGGTGTAACCTGTCTGTCAGGCTGTCTCTACCAGTGGTGAAGGAAACATTTCTCAGCCTTTTTCATAAAAATATTGTTCTCTGCTAGGGCCTTGAATGCTTAGATAAGTGCAGCTTGGGAATAGTACATGTGTTATGTGTCTAATCGTATAGCATTTGCGCTAAAAATAGAGTTAACCCGATAAAAAGTCACTTACCAAGCCTTAAGGTACAGGGGTACGAACAACTATTAATTAAAATATGTTTGACCTTAAATCAATCTGGAGTCACGTGGTTTTCATTCACCGGTGTGTTAACCTTGCAGACGGAGCGACCTAGATATTTTAAATGCCTAGTTTGTGTTAAAAATGTTTATTTTGCAAGAAAATTATTTTGCATTATCACAATAGGCGTTTTTACGATAGGTTGACCAGTATGTAAATAATCATAATAGCATAATTTATTCTCATTTTGACAAGAAAATCAAACGAAAGTAGTTTGCAATGACGTATTCATAAAATTTCAATGGTTAATCGGGCGTGCGCTCAAATCTCGCGAGACTACAAGAAAAACAAACAAGGTGGCGGTATTGCATCAGTGGCGGAATTGCATCACTCGACGATATGTATATGGGAAAACAAAAGGCATTTATTGGCAAAACAAAAACTCTTACAGCATCATAACTTGGATGTAGTTTTGTTCATATATAAGGTTAAATATTAGTTTAGTTCATTACAATTTTAAAACATATACAACGATACAGTGAGTAGACAACAATGGGAGTATTTCGAAGTTTACCCGGCCACGACGTCGTTTACGTCATATTCGGAACAAGATCAACACCTTTATTCAATGCGTTTAAAAAAATATTGCCAGTCAAATCAGCTAAAACATAACGATATCATTATACCAAGAGACTGAATGCAAAATTTGGGGCACAAATATTTAATAGCTCTGTATACATAAGCTTTTCAACAACCGGAACGAACTTTCTTTACACCCTTTATAAGTATAACATTAACTTCACGAAACAACATTTAAGGTGGAACCAGTGGATTAAAAAATGTCGCAGTCTATATAAACATTTGGTATCATTGTAAAATTGAAGTTATTTCCAATTTAAAACTGAACGTTAATCTTCCGTTTTTTAGACAATGACGTTGCTATGACGTCGTGAAGTTGCTATGTTACGCACATTTTAACGTTACGGCGCGTCAAGCCTTACACGTAGTAAAACGCCTGTGAAAATCGTAATATTAACGTCAGTAATGTCAAACTTATGACATTCGATTCATGTTATGAATGCGCGTCCGTACATTACATAATAATTACACATTAATTTCAAAACGCGCCGACGAAATCCTTTAAATGACGTCGTTGACGTGTTCTTGGTATGCCAAAATTGCGCACGTTTCTGCTATTTAAAAAATATCTGCCCGTCAAAAATGATATTTTTTTATATGTTTAACTTACATATATGACCTAAAATATATATAAAAATTAGAAAAGTTCACCGTTTCTAACTTTCTCCAGATGACGTCAACTTATACCAATACCGACGTAAAATGACGTCAATTTCAATGCACTTGTCTGTTTTGCATACAGCGTGCACCGCATACAGCGATATGTTTGGCTTTTAAAACGAATATGTCTCTTAAATCTCAATTATCAGTCTACCTACTGTAAGTATGTTTGAGTAGGTATGTATCTAGAGTGATTTCGTGTGAATTCGGCCGTCTAAGCATAATTTGGTATAATATTGTCCAAAGCGTTTTATATATGATTCAAATACATGATTGGTTTCCGTTTTTGACTACTGGTAGTAGAATGGTCTATTGATATGGCAAATATTGGTTAAATCCTGAGATCTTGGATACGGTCAAACTCAGTTTAGATGCGGTCAAACGCAGTTTAATGTATAGATGCCTACAATCGAACTAATCCGTTTCATGAAAATATGCCTGGAAAAGACAAACGTAAAACTATAATTCTAACACAACTAGCTGTTTAACGAACTACCGATGAAACACAGCTACATTTGAATAACTGCAAATAAGCCTTCCGATAAAAATAGTGCAGCGGATAATGTCTTGATGAGTTGTCACGTGCGGAGTATTGTCTATGTTAGAATCGAAATAATGAATATGTACATGTGTTTAATCGTTGAACAAAGCACAGTCACTTGTTCTGATGCGTACATTAAATCACTCGTTCTACACACTCGTGATCTTTAATAACTACGTATCCGAACTCGTGAGTGTGCTTTGTTCTACGATAAAACACAGATACATAATTATTCATTATTTCTCAAACAAACCCTGTATATATATACATGTTTATAGCAGGCAATCAAATAGTACATTATTTCACAATTCACTACGTGTAATGTGTAGGTTTTTGATTAATTGTTTGAATGAGACGATTATAAACTTTCATTAGAACTTTCTATTCGAGTTCTTCAAACTTTTTCATTTCTTAGGTGTGCGAGTGTGGTTATAGTGTTAATGCATGCGTGTTTGTGTTTTAACGTGCAGACCCGAGGGACTCAGCTGATGTTTTAATTTGTAAAAAGCATGTCATATGTTTTTCTAGTATAACTTGAAACATCATATGCACATTATATTATTAAATAAAGACCATTTCTACTCCCGACAATAGCATGTTTTGAAATTAATATGTAATAACTATGTATGTACGGACGCACATTCATAACATGAATCGAATGCCATAGGTTTGACATTACTGACGTTATTATTAAAATTTTCACAGGCGTTTAACTACGTGTAAGGCTCGACACGCCGTAACGTAAAACGTGCGTTACATAGCAACTTCACGACGTCATAATCTAAAAAAAGGAAGATTAACGTTCAGTTTTAACTTGGAAATAACTTCAATTTTACAATGATACCAAATGTGTATATAGACTGCGACATTTTTTGATCCACTGGTTCCACCTTAACAGGAATTGAAGTAGACATACATAGTCTAGAAAGGGTTAAACTGTGTTACTGTACCAAGTTTGAACTTGAAATGATCTAATTAAGCATGTATGTGACAATATAGCGTGGGATTTACCCATATATACCGAGAGAAGCTATTTGACTTCACTGATCCATAAAATTGTGATAGCCTGACAAGCAAACAAATACATATGGGCCAGTCTCCAGGAAAACCTGCTATAATGACATTATGTAATTACTGAATGTAACAAGATTTGGATAAAGCTCTAAAATAAGGAAAAATAGATATGAGCCAGTGTCCAGGAAAACCTGCTATAATGACATTATGTAACTACTACATGTAACAAGATTTTGATAAAGCTCTAAAATAAGGAAAAATACATCAACTTCAACACTTTAATTCCCTCTATATTAGAGGATATTGAATACATTTATGTACAAATAGTATTAAACAATCAATCAATGATTACAATGAAAACAATACAATATATACGGTGAATATGCAGGCATGACAAGATGCATTGGTCATACCGTCAGGTAATGTCTATGTTAAATCAGAGTAAATGTTAAGACATTGATTGCACTATGTGTTTGAAAGAACATTTCAAAAATTGTCTCTCAGTTTCTGAGTCGAGGATGGGTTCGAGAGGAGCACCCAAAAGTTTTAGCACAAGGGAGTAACTATCCATTTCACGAATTAGGTGGGCGTCGTTCTGGTTAAGTATCTGTTCTAATGAGCTTAGCATTTGGGTTCGAATGGTTTCCGTTGACGAGCATTCACCAATCACGTGAATAAGTTCCTCCTGGTATAATTCCTCACATTTATCACACGCGCTGTTGTCGATGGATACAGATCTCGTCCATAGTCGTGCAATAACGTTCATGATATATCTGGATGAGCTCTGTTGACACACAGTATATACAATTGATGGCATAATATGAGGTTGCAAGATCCGGAAAAAAATAAAGTCTGAGTCTTGCGACATCCTAGTATTCCACAATTTTGTTTCATTTATGGTAGGGTGACTATTGCCAAAAAAGTCCTCTATTTTAGGAGTAGGTAGGACCTCTCTGTTAACAAGACATGTCGTATACCAAAATGTTCGGGTAAGTCCATAGTATCTGAGACTGCCGGCATAAATTGCCAAAAGTGATGGCGTTCCGAGAAATCCAAGATGGCATCCAATATGGCCGCCTTTTTGACAGAATTAGCTTAATATTAATGTTAAAAAAATATCAGGAATATGATGCAACTTTTTGAAATAACTTTGCTTAATTGTTATAGACACAGCATAACTCTTTTTAACTAAAATATTTTTAGAATCTTCAAAGGTCAATGTCAAGGTCATTTACAGTTAAAACCAATGTAAAAATGACTTAAAACGCGTTTTCACCTGATATCTTCTTTGTTTGTATAGCATTTATTAACAAAAACTATCCAAATTGATCATTTAAATGAAGGTTTACATTCAACAGTTTAAATAAAACTACTTTGGAACACATTGGCATTCAAATAATGGAGATATACAGTATATCTTGTACTACCGTATAGCGGGTTATTTCTGCGGGTAGAAAATTTTGCGATTTAGGCCTAAAATGGGTAGGTTTTAATTCTGCGGTTTTTATTTCTGCGACCTACCAGAAAATCGGGAATTAATTTCTGCGGATTTCAGAAACCGGGTATTGCTATATCGTTAATACAATTATACACAAACTACAGTGTTGCAAATTGAACCAGTTGTCAAACTTACATCAACGTGTATTGAGGGTCAATACCGATATAACACATACCATTCATTAATTGTTAAACAAACAAGCAAACAAAGACAGTCGATCACTATACGTGTGAAAAATACGACAGTAACAAAACACTAGAAATATATAGATCAAATGTATATTACCAGTATATTGAAGCAAAATATGGAAGTTAAATTTTGCGAACAAAATTTTTACGGATGTTTAATTTTGCGGAATTTAATTTTACGGGACAGCCTCAAACCGCAAAAAACGCAGAAATAAAAACCCGCAGAAATTACCCGCTATACGGTATGTGCTTTTCTTACCCCACCCACCATTTTTATACAAGAGATATGCACTCATTTATTCGGAAATGTTTACAACATGTGTCTGTGATAAAAATGTTTATTATTATGATACATCTATAATGGCATTCAAAAAATATTATTCATGTCTAAAATTCACCAGATAAATCCAAGATGGCCGCCGTAATATATAATGTCCCTTGTATAGCATTAAGCAGGATTTAAACAGTTGTTTTTCAGGTGAGGTGGCCACAAAAGTAGAACAAGAACTGATTCATACCAAATTGTCCTTATGTGACTATGAATTAGTGTATAGACCTGCTGTCGTACATTGTAAAAGGGTGGTGAGGACCAGGAAACCCAAGATGGCCGCCATAAATGGTCAATTCATATAAAGTATGTTCAAATTACTATGAGACAGTATCATTCATGGCTGTAAAGATACATGTTACCATGCAAAAAACTCATTTGCTACTGTGCATTAAATAAGCATACTACATTGACCAGTTTGAAAAAAGTTCAAGGTCATGTCAAGGTCAAAGTACAAAAAATAAATGAAAAATACGATTCCTGGTGGTAATTTGTACCACATACCAGTAGATCATTGAATGGATGTACGCGTATTTGGTGGTGGTGAATATAATTATGCATTGGGCATTGAATAGATGGATTTGGTGCAGTTCCCTATATTACATTGAATTGGTGTATTTGGTAGTGGTGGGTACCAATTAAGGCTTGAACTTGGCATATTAGATGGTGGTGTGTACCATATTGGTCATTGGTATTATTAGATGGTAAAGAATACCTCATAATATTATGACACTGAATAAGTGTATTGTTTGCTGGTCGTGTCCCATATAGCCTGAAATAAATGTATCAGGTGGTGGTGCATACCACATTTGACACTTTATATGTATTTTTGGTGGTGGTGGGTACCCCATATTGAAATTAGTGTATTCGATGGTGGTGAGTATGACATTTATAATAAGGCATTGAATGGGTGTATTGGGTCACGTGATGAATACCCCGTACTGCACTAAATTAGTATATTTTTGGTAGATAGTGGCCTGTGAGGCCGTGTAAGGTGGTGGTGCATACCCCCTATGACTTTGAATGGGTGTGTCTGGTGGTGGTGAGTACCCGATGGGACGTGTGGGGGTGTACTTTGTGGCTTGGAGTAACCCATATGGCATTGAATGAGTGAGTTTCTATAAGAACCTTAGTGGGTTTATCAACTTTACTTAGTGATGATGATTACCCCATAGGACATTGGATGTGTGTATTTTGGTGTTGGTGGGTACCCCAAATGGCCTTAAATTGTGTATTAGGTGGTGGTGAGTTCACTAAAGGGCCTTGAATGAGTGTATTTGGTGCAGGTTATTTCCCCATAGAGCATTGAATTGGTGTATTAGGTGGAGGTGAATACCCCATAGGGCATTAAAGGGTGTATTTGGTTGTGGTGAGGGCTCCATAGGGCATTTGTTTGGTGTTTGTTGTAACCCTACATTGTCTGACATTGGTGTACTAGATGGTTGCGAGTACCTCATAGAGCATTGAATTGGTGTATAAGGTGGTAATAAATACCCTATTTGGCACAGAAATGGGGGGATTCTTGGAGGTTAGAGCCCTATGTGGCGTGAAATGGGTGTATTATATGGTCGTTCGTACTCAAAAAGACTTTGAACGGGTGTATTTGGTGGTGGTGAGTACCCAATATGTCTTCACACTGTGTTACATGGGGTGTACTTGGTGGTTTAGAGTACAACACAAGACATTAAGTAGGTGTATTTTGTGGTGGTACGTACCCAATAGGGCATTGAATTGGTGTTTTTGGTGGTGGTGAGTATCCTAAAGGGAACTGAATGGGTGTATGTTGTTGTATTTGTTGTTGGTGGGTAGCTAAAATGGCCTGAAATGGGAGTATTAGGTGGTGGAAATTTCACTATAGTTCCCCATAGGACATTGAATGGGTGTATAAGGTGGTGGCGAGTACCCCATAGGACATTGAATGAGTGTATTAGGTGGTGGCAAGTACCCCATAGTACATTGAATGAGTGTATTAGGTGGTGGCGAGTACCCCATAGGGCATTGAATTAGTGTATTAGGTAGTGGCGAGTACCCCATAGTGCATTGAATGTGTGTATTAGGTGGTGGGGAGTACCCCATAGGGCATTGAATGAGTGTATAAGGTGGTGGCAAGTACCCCATAGGACATCAAATGAGTATATTAGGTGGTGGCAAGTACCCCATAGGGCATTGAATGAGTATATTAGGTGGTGACAAGTACCCCATAGGGCATTGAATGAGTATATTAGGTGGTGGCAAGTACCCCATAGGGCATTGAATGAGTGCATTATGTGGTGGCGAGTACCCCATAGGGCATTGGATGAGTGTATTAGGTGGTGGCAAGTACCCCATAGGACATTGAATGAGTATATTAGGTGGTGGCAAGTACCCCATAGGGCATTGAATGAGTGTATTATGTGTTGGGGAGTACCCTATAGGGCATTGAATGAGTATATTAGGTGGTGGCGAGTATCCCATAGGGCATTGAATGGGTGTATAAGGTGGACGTAGGTACCCAATAGGACATTGAATGGGAGTACCAGGTGCTTATGAGCACCCAATAGGGCATTGATTGGGTTTATTTTGTGGTGGTGAGAATCCGTTAGGGCATTGGATTGGTGTAATTGGTGTTGGTGGGTACACCAAATGGCCTGAAATGGGTGTATTATTTAGTGGTTAGTTCACAGACGTGTGTGACTTGATGGGTTATGAGAATGTCATATGGGTATGATACCTCTTCTCCGATTACACTGGTTTAAGGCCATATGGCATACTCACAACCCAAATATTTACCCATTTAAGACAATATAGAGTGCTAACCACCATATAATACACCAATTCAATGCCCTATGGGATAACAACCTGCACCAAATGCACTCAATCACTAAGTTCCCCCTACACGTACATTGTGCCACATTAGGTACTGATCACCACCACATAATAAATTATACCCTTTAAAGAAGTATTTGGTACTCCTCACCACCACCAAATGCACTCATTCAAATTCCTATGGAATACACTCATCCACACCATACACTCATTTCAGGCTGTATAGGGCACCAAGCACCAAACAATATACAAATTCAATGTCCTATGGGGTATTCATCATCACCCAATAAACCCACTGCCCTATGACATTGCCGTACTCACCTCCATCCCATACAGACATTTCAGGAGTAGTGGGGTACCCACATCCAGCAATTACACTAATTCAATGCCATTATGGTGTTCTAAACAACAACAAGTATATTTATACAAGATCATAAGAGTTATTCAACACTGCCAATTTATACGTATACACCTTATCAATGACCTACTGGTATGTGGTACTAATCACCACCAGGAATAGTATTTTTCATTTATTTTTCATACTTTGACCTTGACATGACCTTGAACTTGGCTTCAAAGTGGTAAATGTAGAATGCTTATTTGATGCACAGTAGCAAATGAGTAATTTGCATGCTAACATGTATCTTTACACCCATGTATGATACTGTCTCATAGTAGTTTGAACATACTTTACATGGATTGACCATTAATGGCGGCCATCTTGGATTTCCTGGTCCTCACCACCCTTTTACAATGTATGAAAGCAGGTCTATGCACTAATTTATAGTCACATAAGGACATTTTGGTATGAATCAGTTCTTGTTCTACTTTTGTGGCCACCTCACCTGAAAAACAACTGTTTTAATCCTGCTTAATGCTATACAAGGGACATTATATATTACGGCGGCCATCTTGGACGCCATCTTGGATTTTGCTGGTGATTTTAGTCACAAATGATATTTTTTGAATGCCACTATAGATATATCATAATATTAAACATTTTTATCACAGACATCTTTTGTAAAACTTTCAGAATACATGATTACATATTTTTGTATAAAAATGGTGGGTGGGGTAAGAAAAGCACATAGTACAAGATATACTGTATATCTCCATTACTTGAAGGCCAATGTGTTCCAAAGTAGTTTTATTTAAACTGTTGAATGTAAACCTTCATTTAAATGATCAATTTGGATAGTTTTTGTTAATAAATGCTATACAAACAAAGAAGATATCAGGTGAAAACGCGTTTTAAGTCATTTTTACATTGGTTTTACCTGTAAATGACCTTGACATTGACCTTTGAAGATTCTAAAAATATTTTAGTTAAAAAGAGTTATGCTGTGTCTATAACCATTAAGCCAAGTTATTTCAAAAAGTTGCATCATATTCCTGATATTTTTCATAACATTAATATTAAGCTAATACTGTCAAAAAGGCGGCCATCTTGGACGCCATCTTGAATTTCTCCGAACGCCACCACTTTTGCAGTCTCAGATACTACAGACTTTCCCGAACATTTTGGTATATGACATGTCTTGTTAACAGAGGTCCTACCCCAACTTTTTTTTCTTGAGATTGTCACCCTACCATTAAGGAAATAACATTTTTAACAGTATTTTTCCATTCACGTTTCGATGGTATACATGGTATGGCAGCTGTGAAATTGCTTATGACACTTTGTAAGTCATATTTTAACAAGAGTTTACAAATATCGGGTATAAAGCCGCGTGTTACTAGAGAGTTGTCGGTTATAAACAAAATGAGTTTTCTAATAAATATGTCTCTTGTCACAGAGCCCTTTGGTAGAGTCATAAGTTTATAGAGGAACATTAATTTACGGTATTCAACGATAGAGGGCAGTCGGTTAAGGCCAAGCATGAATTCTGCCATGTCCGAGCGGGTAAGAATGGGGAGTCCTTGGATGCGTTTGACGGCAGAATGTTGGATACAGGAGACCGCTGTAAGGTCTGAGAGGGTGGTGTTGTTTCACAGTTCTGAACCGTATGTTACTACGGGTATGATGATTTTGGAGTACAAATTCGCAGAAACTAGTAGGTTAACGCCTTGGGTGTGGATGCCTTGAGCAGACATGGCAAATAAACCGTTATTTGCCTTTTGTAGGCGTTGTTTAATCCTAGCTGTATCTTTCGAGTTGTAGGAGTATAGGATTCCTAGGTGAACAAAACTATCGTTCTGTTCAATTAATGTGTCACCATATAAGATACCCACATTTGGCTGTGTGCGTTTTCTTGTGAAGACGGTAACATTGCATTTAGGGACATTTATAGAGACATGCCAGTGATTACAATAATGGTATACGATATCGACCATTTGCTGTAGTCGGAATGGCGTGAGGGACAATAACGAAATATCGTCGGCAAAAGCTGGGTTCCCTGAATTAACAGACATGACTTTCGAACCTAGACGACTACTTTCAAGTTCTTTTAGTAGGTCGTCGACATAGACAAGGTATAGGAAAGTGGACAATACGCCGTCTTGGCGTACTCCTCTCTTTATACTGATCGAATCTGACGTGTGACCTGATAGTCGGACGACAGAGCTGAGGTTATTGTGGGTGGACATTAACAGACGTAGGATTTTTCCGGTGTAACCTAGTCTACCGAGTTTAAGAAAGAGAGCGTCGAACCTGACTGTGTCAAATGCAGCTCTCTGATCGAGACAAGCTACGTAGACATAAATGGCGTTCGATGTTGTATAAAATCGTCTCTTGAACCGCAAAAGCCGTCGATAGACAACTGAGGTCCGATTGGAAACCTTGTTGTGCGTTAGGAAATTTAAGATTATTCCATTCTATTTTAAGTAATTGACCCATATAGTACTATACCTTAGCTTTAATTTTTCCTATGAATTATGTCGAAAACACATACCGGTACTTCGTTTCTATGGTGACCAATTTCAGAAAAGTACTCCGATTGAGAAAAACGAGGATTTAGTTGTTTAAATCAGAAGTAGCCTTTCTCTGGATGCAAACAATTTCGATTTTGATATACATTTTGAAAAGTGAAACATAATTATAGAATTTGGTACTACATTTTGTATTTTGAACAGTTTATGTCAAGAATTGATCAAATGGTGTAACAATGAAATACTTATTTCAGTTACGACGAATAATGTTTGAATGACGTTTGCAACGTCACACAAAAAGCTCCGAATAGGGACTCTACAAAAACAGCTGTAACTTCCTTGAAACTCAAGATATTTACATAATTTCTTTTGCAGTTTGCTTATTTAACATTATCCTGTAATACTATGGAAAATCTTAAAGTCAATATTTTTGTCAATATAGCAGGTTTTTCTGGAGACTGGCTCATATTTATATTAAAAGAGCAAAAGTCTCTTTTATTAGGTATTCAATAATAAAATTTCACAGATGAAAGTTATTATGCGAGCGTAGCGAGGAAGAAAAAAAATGAAGACTGCCAGAATCACTGAACATTCTATTAAACATCGACCTAGAATTTCATTTTCCCCTGACTTTTCTAATTTTAATTTTTTACTGACCATTTTCAAAATTTCCCTGACAATTAACTGACTTTTCAGGTCGCTGGCAACCCTGAGTATGTATTCTTCTGTGAACTTTCAAGTTACCAGCTTGTTTGAATGCAGATTCACACACATCGCATTTATATGGGTTTTCACCAGTGTGAGTTATTCTATGAATTTTTAAGCTATTAGCTTACGAAAATGCAGATCCACAAACATCACATTAAATGATTTTTCCCAGTATGTATTTTTCCGTGAGCTGTCAAGGTACAAGCTAGTGTGAATACCGATCAATAAAAATCACATTAAAACATGTTTTCACCAGTGTGAGTTCGTCTATGAGTTTTTAAGCTACCAGCTTGAGTAAATACAGATCCATAAACATTACATTTGAACGGTTTTCACCAGTATGTATTTTTCTGTGGGCATTCAAGTTACCAGCTAGTGAGGATGCCAATCCACAAAAATCACATTTATACTGCTTTTCCCCAGTGTGAACACGTCTATGATTTCTTAAGGTACTAGCTTGAGTAAATACAGATCCACAAACATTATATTTGAACGGTTTTCACCAGTATGTATTTTTCTGTGAGCATTCAAGTTACCAGCTACTGAGAATGCCAATCCACAAAAATCACATTTATACGGTTTTTCCCCAGTGTGAATACGTCTATGATTTCTTAAGGTACTAGCTCGTATAAATGCACATCCACAAAAATCACATTTATACGGTTTTTCCCTAGTGTGAACACGTCTATGATTTCTTAAGGTACTAGCTTGAGTAAATACAGATCCACAAACATCACATCTGAACGGTTTTTCCCCAGTATGTATTATTTTGTGAACTTTCAAGCAACTAGCTGTTGTGAATGCGGATCCACAAAAATCACATTTGAACGGTTTTTCCCCAGTGTGAATACGTCTATGAGTTTTCAAGCTACTAACTCGTGTAAATGCAGAATCACAAATATGACATTTGAAAGGTTTTTCACCTGTGTGTATTCTTCTGTGAAATTTCAGGGAAGCAGCTCTTGTGAATGCAGCCCCACAAATATCACATTCGAATGGTTTTTCCCCAGTGTGTATTCTTATGTGATCTTTCAAGTGATCAGTTTGTTTGAATGCAGATCCACAAATATCACATTTATATGGTTTTTCAGCAGTATGTATTCCTCTGTGTTTCTTCAAGGCACATTTCACCCTGAATGCAGCATCACACGTATCACATTTAAATGGTTTTTCACCAGTATGTATTCTCATATGAATCTTTAGGTGAGCACTTTGATTGAATGCCGCTCCACAAATACCACACAGGAAAGGTTTCTCACCAGATTGTAGTATCATCTTATTCTTTGCATCAACATTCATTTTCTTATACATGTTTCACACCAGTGTGTAATTAAATAATGAGAAAACCTTTAACTGATCAGTGACCTAGAGTTTTCATAACCAATCATATATTACATTCAGATACACATTCAATCCACTATCACCATTTTACCCGTCTTTCAACAAATATATTAACATCTTTTTTCCACAATTCATGTATTACGAAGTGTGTATTTTAACATCAGCTGTTGAAAACATCTAACCGGAAAGCATACATCCTGAAATAAATTGTGTTTAAACATTGTTATTAGGTCACAAACCACTAAATAAAATTGTTCTTTAGCTCAAAGTAAAGTGACAATTGTCAGCCCCAGATTATATCATGTTAAAGTCTATGGCCAGTTGACAGACCTATATCATTGAAAAGCAGTATGTTTCAGGTACAAAATAATACCAAAAAAACAGGGGGTCATGTTTAATATAAGATTTTGTTCGTCAAAGACGGTCGACAAATTTTTACAGACGCGCGGACTGATCCAATGTGGGTTTTACCCTAGTCTACTTTCGCTTTGTCAAATATGCCAAAATCTCAAAATATTCACTCATTCAACTACATGTACACAATACCTTTCAACTCAATAAGATGATTCTAGTTCCATTTTGTCAAGGCATATCATCATTTCCAGGCAAACAGAAGTTTCTGTAAGGACTATTTGAGTGTATCCGATTATGGTCTGTGTATGCATTTATTGGTTTATGACCTTAAGACAACATTTTTTTGCTATTTCAAGTAATATTTGGAGTTATTTCAATACTACAATGTATATGCAATGCAAAATTACCAATTTCCAGACATATATAACATGATTTCTCAAAAGTTTGAAAAAATTGTGGAACCACCTTTATAGGATTTCTTGGCTTCTGGAGGTCATATGGGGCATACTGATATGAAATTGAGTTTGAATTTTGTATTAACTTTAAATTAAACACTTATTTCATGTTAGTTGCTTAATAAAGTGACTACCCTTGATATTTATACACAAGAACCCATGTTTGATACAGAAATAAGGTCAAAATGGATATGAAAATGTCATTTATTAAATTGAGAAATCCTCATTTGGTAGCATTTTTCACCCTAAAACTTAAAATTTTCTGATTTTGAGGCAAATTTCACTCAAAAAGCTGCTTAAAACGACAGATAAATGCATTTCCAAACATTTAAAAGCAAACCATTGACAATATGCCTTTAAAAAAATTGACCATTCTTAATAACAACTTTTGCAGTACGCATGGGGTGAGGAAACACCCAAAGGCAAGTGTAGTTTTCATATGTGGTCTGGTGCACGATATTGTGTCCAATTTGAAAAAAAAATGTATACAAGCTTAATTCTACATAACTATTTATACTGTTTTCTATAACAATACATGTATCCCTTAGCATACACTAAGTTGCAGTTGTGCACAAAATTGCTTTCAGAAATCGTATTCGGTTTTGATAAATGAAACTTTGAAGACCCCAAAATTACCCAATTTTAGGCGTAATGCGTTAGTGTCTTTGTTTATGCATTTCATACACAATATAATGTGATAAAACCAACAAAAATACATGTATCCCTTAGCATACACTAAGTTGCAGTTGTGCACAAGATTTATTTCACAAATTGTATTCGGTTTTAATATATGAAACTTTGAAGATCCCAAAATTGCCCAATTTGAGGCGTAATGCGTCAGCCTATTATTTTTCATGTATTTCATAAACAATATAATGTGATAAAACCATCTATGGGTTTTAATCTGATATATGTTTTACCATTGAAGAATTTAATGCTTGTTAATTCGGTATAAAATATAATATTCTAGTTAAATACATTCAGATTAATGCAAGATAAAACAAAATAGGTACCGATTCAATGGTCCTAATTCTTGTATCTTGTGCCATTCTTATTATTTAATTAAGGTATTGCTATTGGCCAAGAAAATATCAGCCAAGAAAAAAACTGGAAAAGTTTAAATGGTCCGCATGCTTCATAGAATGCATGTAGATTCAAAGTATGTTACACATAGATATATAATGACATTAATAGTTTAGATATGAAACAATTATTACTTTAATGTAAAACTCAAAACAGCACTTACATTCAAAAGTGTCCAATTTTTGTGCACACTCCCAGACAATATTTGCAAACATATTCCAAATATAACACAATATTTCACAAGTTCAAACTATCCTCCAGATGCTCCGGACCACGAAACTATTTTAAAAAAGTAATTAGACCCAAATATCCATGGAAAATACACTACACATTTATAAAATCTTCACCTGGATTTACACCCAATATTAACACAAAATAGATGTGTAATGATTATTGTAAAGTCAATGTTTTTCGTGGGGGTTAAATTTTTGTTGATTTTGTGGTTGAACTCTACCACGAAATGTAATTCCCATGATAAATTAATTTCAGAATTACGTTGTATCCTTCTGTATTATGAATTCTACAAATTAAAGACACCACAAAGTCGCATTTTTAAAAATTCAACAAAAATTAGTGCCCACAAAACAACTAGCTTTACAATAATCAATACACATCATACATGTGCTCATAGTTCTTTTCACTTCATTTTTTTGGAAATGTGTAGTGTACTTTACATGGATATTAGCGTTGAACTATGTTTTTTAAATAGTTTCGTGGTCCGGAGCATCTGGAGAATAGTTTGAACTTGTGAAATATTGTGTTATATTTGGAATATGTTTGCAAATATTGTCTGGGAGAGTGCACAACAATTGGACACTTTTGAATGTAAGTGCTGTTTTGAGTTTAACATTTAAAGTAATAATTGTTTCATATTCAAACTATAAATGTCATTATATATCTATGTGTAACATATTTTGAATCTACATGCATTCTATGAAGCATGCGGACCATTTAAACTTTTCCAGTTTTTTTCTTGGCTGATATTTTCTTGCCCAATAGCAATACCTTAAGGTATCAGAGGATAATTTATAGTGAGATTGAGCATGTTTTTTAAAAAGCATTGTATTCTTAAAATTGAAAAGTGTTGGGTACAGTTAGCATAGTACATGTATTATGATGCACTACATGTACAGATGTACTCTTGAAGTTCAACCCAAAATAAATATTGATAAAGTGAATTTATTGAAGCATGACAGCATTTTTATTGCAAATCTTACTCGTTTACAAACAAAGTCAACATGGCATTAAGAGTCGAAGTTTGTTGTCGGGAACATAGCCAATAGTATAAGGAACAAACTCTTACAAAGAAATAATTATGAAACAAATTCATGGACTTGTATCATGCAAAAATCAATGATCATCAATGACCTTGAAAACCGAAAGTAGAAATATGGCAGTGTTTCTTGAAAATCTTTAAAATTATACATTTTTCAGTCTTAAACTAAGTAAGAGTTTGTTTCCTAGAGTTATATTGTAAAAATGATATACATTTTAGCAAGTACCGTAGGGCAGTTTTTGTGCTTACGAACGAGCAGTATTTACAATGAAAATACTGTCATACTACAGTGATTTTTTTCCTTCTTTGTTTGCTACCGGTAAACGGTACCTTCCCGGTTTGAAAAAGGCTATAATTTTCCCAAATTTGAAGGGAGAAATTCCCAATGAACATTTAAAAAAATTTTATTTCAAAATCGGACATAAAATGACAAAGTTATGAACATTTTTGACAAGAGGTCTGGCATAAAAGTTTACAGAAACCAGTAAACAGTCACATGTAATCTCTTTTTCGGTTTTATTTGGCCTTTCTGCTTCATGAAAATTCCCAATTTCAAGTTGCCACGACGCGAAAATTCCCAATCTGATCGGATCCGGACCCTTTCCCAAATAGGCAAAAAAAATCACTGCATGATAATACTTCAATAAATTCACTTTATTGATATTTATTTTTTGTTTAACTTCAAGGGTATATGTAGTGCAACTAGTCAAACCATTACGACGCAATCTATACAGGGATGCCCGTATAAGCGTCGAAACCATAAGTGCCCAAAATCCGGTGCATTTTAAATTTTCATGAAATTAGCATTTTAAGCCAAATTCTGTCATTTTTCGGCTCTGTACATGTTAAATACAATAAAAGAACACGAAACCCGTTGAATACCTGGTAAAATTGGCCGTTATAATCAGAAAAACAATAAATAAACCAGCGCGCACCGTGTCCGTAAATCTCATGTAAACAGTGCAAGTTTAAAGACCGTTATCACGGTGTATAACCGTATCGGTACCCTCTCAGTGCAAAATGAAATATCGGTACCCTCTCAGTGCTGGCACCGGTCTCTCTCAGTGCAAAACAATGAATCCGATTGACGAAGATCCGCAGGAGAGGTAAGAAAATCTTTTTTTTGTCCAAAAATACGGGCTTATGCATAAAAATCGATAGCCCACGGAACCCCCCGATGATTAACCATTGTCTTCCTGTTGTTAAATTTGTTCTATCATTTTTCACAAGTTTTTGCGTGGCTGGAATGTTGACCGAGGGTCGTTGTGCGAATGAACATCAAGCAATGTTTATGAAGCTTAAATGCGACTTTTCTTCAATATAGCAAATATCGAGTACCTCAGACGTAAAGCCGTTGATCATATCTTCACCCTAAAAGCCTTTTATTCGGTAACTTCCATCACATTTCTTAAAAAACACCCTACTTTCGGTTTAGACGTGGCACCGGTACCCTCTCAGTTCTGGCACCGGTACCCTCTCTGCTCGTTGCAGCTGACTGGCACCGGTACCCTCTCTGTACTTGCAATCAAATTGATGCGACGAGCAGAGAGGGTACCGGTGCCAGAACTGAGAGGGTACCGGTGCCGCGTCTAAACCGAAAGTATGGTGTTTTTTAAGAAATGTGATGGAAGTTACCGAATAAAAGGCTTTTAGGGGCAAGATATGATCAATGGCTTTACGTCTGAGGTACTAGATATTTGCTATATTGAAGAAAAGTCGCATTTAAGCTTCATAAACATGGCTTGATGTTCATTCGCACAACGACCCTCGGTCAACATTCCAGCCACGCCAGAACTTGTGAAAAATGATAAAACAAATTTAACAACAGGAAGACAATGGTTAATCATCGGGGGGTTCCGTGGGCTATCGATTTTTATGCATCAACCCGTATTTTTGGACAAAAAAAGATTTCCTTACCTCTCCTGCGGATCTTCGTCAATCGGATTCATTGTTTTGCACTGAGAGAGACCGGTGCCAGCACTGAGAGGGTACCGATATATCATTTTGCACTGAGAAGGTACCGATACGGTTATACACCGTGGTTATCCGTACTGACCGGCTTCGACCGGAACATTATTCGAATCGTTAAAACGAGCCTAAAAAGCGATCACTCATGGTGTTTTTTGCTTGTTTGTCGTTTTCTAACAAAATCATCTTAATTTCACTACAAATGTTCGTTAATTTTCTGTGTTTTAGCTTTAATCGAGCTCATTTTAAGGTTCGACTCGATTAATTTTTTTACTGTGTCCGTTTGTTAGAAATCGAGCGCCAATTTCTGAGTATTCTGATTGGTCGATAAGCGAATGACGTTTGACGCAAACAATAACAACAAGAACGATGGCTGAAATTGAGGTCATAATTGCGATATAGTCGTGTTTAAGTTGTCGGATGGACACGTTGCTGTGCATTTTTTAAAATGTTATCGGTGTCTATCGCGAGATAAAGGTTCATTCTTCGTATACATGCTATATATTTCATAGTGGTTTGACGTTTTCATATATTTTTTAAGAGCTGAAAGTGCGCTAAAAAAACGTGCGCAATCTCCGACCGCGTTTTGGTCTAGTTAGTGTCTGTCTGTAGTGGCTGGACCGTCCGAATTTAAAAGCAGCCACTTGCAGACAGCTTCTCTGTCTAGTAGTGCATCATAATGCTATGCTTACTGTACCCATCAAATATCAATTTGAAGAATAAAATGCATTTGAAAAAAGCATGCACCCACCCACTATAGATCATACCCCATGTCCTTAGAAGCACTATAGAAACAATAAACAGGAGCTGCCACTCGCTATAAATATCCCTGTGGTATTGGAAATGGCGCACTTAACAGTTTACGTCGTTATTTTGTGATAAATATAAAACGTTCATAATTAAAGTGATTGAGCAATGATAGGGCAATTCAATGGGAACATGTTGACACTAAATATCAATAGTCAATTCCATCAATGCATGTTGTATGACCATTATAATGAGGACACACTCGGCTTATTATGTCAGGTCAGCATGATATGAAATGGCGCACCTATCCTGTAGGTCCCTAATGGTAAAAAAATAAAAGGATTCATGATGTAGTTGTTTTCCAATTTTATTTTATGGCTATAAAGTCCATTTTTATAGAATAGTTAGCTTACTTTGTATACTTCTTCTTAGATAATAAATCAATAATAAGTATCGAGACAGAATTGCACTGGTAACTAATTGCCATTATACTTTTTGAGTCACCAAGACAACTTGAAGATGTCCAAACAAGTGTTAAATCATCTATTACTGTCATGTAAGAACCATTCATGGCATCTGCATAGTCTGATCTGTCACCAACTTGACTTGGGAATGCCGAAAATATCATTGACAGTTAATATTAACAAAATTTTCGAAACATATTATTTCAGATTTTGACTAGTTTTTTCATTTTTTCTTAATAAGAAAGTTACATCCTTCTGGACACCATTTCCTGTGTTTGACAGTGTGTAGGACATTTTAATCATGTTACATGGTGTTAACATGGATGCCAGTGCTCTTTACAAAAAAAAATTGAAGTTAAAATTTCATTTTACAAATTTGTGGGATTACGATATTTGAGGAATAAAGTGACATAAGAAAATAACAACAAATATGGGTACAGCATACCTTTCGAGTTCTAAAAGCACCGAATTTTATTTTGAACATTGTTTATTTGCATTACAGACCAAAACCATACATCCTTCCAAAAATATACTGGAAATGTATGTCATTTTGGGTCTTAACTTCAAGAAAAGACCACTAATCTCAGGTGCGCCATTTCTGATACCGCGCCACAACCCATACCACCCCGATACAATAAATCTACTTACAAAGGATAGGATCCATTAGACACACGTACATACAAAGAAACTCATTCAATTCCTCCTGTGGTGCTACATTGCTGAAAGAAAATGAAATATTAAAGTTGCGTCTTGAGTATGAAGTAAATAGGGGACGCTAGATGCCACGGGAGCCAGTCGTTTCGTACACTGTACGTTTCGTATACTGTAAATTTCAGTTGTTTCGTACACTGTCGATCGGTCGTTTCGTATACTGTTGAAAATCGTCGGTTGTTTCGTACACTCCTATTGTATATATGGTGTTAATTGGTCTATTAATAAAAAATTATATATATGATCTATTATGCATGTCATTGTGTGTATATAGTTGTTATTCGCACGTATTGTCACGATGTATTTAAGTTTATTTCATGCTTTTATAGGTATTATTTACTATAATTAAGGATGATTTTGAGCATTTAGATGACAAATTTTAATCTAACTTCCAAAATAAATCAAATGAATGGCCATATTCTATTATAAAATAGTTATAAAAAAATATTTTTAATAAAAACTGTATTGTAACTATGGAGTCATATACTGCATGTACATGTAAAACTCCACGATTTTAACATAGATGTTATATTTTAGCAAATAAGATGTTATATTTTAGCAAATAAGATGTTATATTTTTTGTAAATTAGCGACAGCTGCGAGTCATACAACGTATTCATTGTGGCTATTAAGTATAGCATTTGTATAAAGTCCCAAATGCTTATAATCGTATGTATGTAAGTTCATGAGCTAGAAGCATATAAAAAAACAGAATAATGTGTATTTATATTTTTTAAATTTATTCCATATATACATATATATTATACAACATATCAATTAAGAATGAATACAACACATCATTACAGTGTAAGAATGTTAGTCAGCATATCTGAAATAAAATTTCACATTTTACAAAGAGCAGGAAACAAAATTAAATATGCAAAGCGACATTTTATACAGACCATAGAACACAATAAAATCACAGGCACATGGTTTCAAATTATCCTAGTGTACTATCTGAGTGTACCCTAAGTATAGGGGGTACTCTGAGATAAGTTGAAACCATGTGCCTACGAATTAAATATGAACATTTTATACAGAATGATATTTTAACCATTTTATCGTAACTAAAACATAAATGTTCAACTTTCACAAATTCCAACAGTTCTCATAATTTGTACATCTGATATCAAAGATCATACAAATAACGAATATACTAACTAATATACATGTATGTGTACTTGTAATGTTTGTTCACTAATTAGTTATTTTAAAACTATCACACATGTATGTAGACTAGTAAAAAGGATCAGGAGGAATGCTGAATGTACATTTTCTGTACTTTTAGATTTATCTATAGTTATATTTATTAACAAACTAACCCTTGTTTAATTTGTTCAATCAATTTCTATGAATTTTATATATTCAATTAATTGAGACTCGCGAACAACATATCTTATTATCGTACCAAACATACATTAATTATAATAATAGACCACTTATATATACAAATACAATAGAGCGTACGAAACAACCGACGATTTTCAACAGTATACGAAACGACCGATCGAGAGTGTACGAAACAACTGAAATTTACAGTGTACGAAACTACTAGTGTACGAAACGACTGTAATCCGATGCCACAGTCTATTATCCGAAATGATTTACCGAAATACAGTACAGATGAACTAAATACAACGCAAGACCGAACATCAATCCATACATTTAGCTACTTACGATTTATGCCGACATTGGATGAACTCAAAAGTACTTCTTTATAACAACAGAGAGTTAATAAGACGCTTACAGCCCGAAAGTTCGGTTAGCCGCCGACTGTAAAAGTTGTTGTTTGTTGACGAGTATAAAGCCCAAATTTCCGTCGATATATAGTACGGTCTTCGCAGGTAAAGGGTTGCTCATGATGGGACACAGGTAGTGTTTCAATACCTTTTAAAGTGAAGTTCGGTATTTGATCAGACAATACGATAAATAAAATTATGAATTTAAGTATCAAATAATAAATAAATGATGAAATTTAGAGTGCTAGGTGGGTATGTAGCGACTACTCATACTACTCCAGTGTAACTGGTATGCTAGAGAAGCTTCGTTGGAGATCCCTACAAGACAGGCGAAGTGATGCTCGCCTGTGCTTGTTCTACAAGATCGTCCACGGGCTTGTAGCCATACAAATGCCACCATATATCACACACCCTGCCAGAACATCAAGGACCCATCACCCCCTCGCATTCAGACAAATACACTGCCGAGTAGATTACTATAAATATTCCTTCTTCCCGCTTGCAGTCATACAATGGAACAGGTTACCGTCCAACATAGTCATGCTGCCTACCTTAGAAAACTTCAAGGAGGCAGTGTGTACTATTCCCCACACTATGCCATAATTCACAGTACCTTATATTTTAATAACCATACTTTTACCTTTTACTAGCTATCACTGTTCCTTCGAACTTTTAACTTTGTATTTCACTCCTATTCTCTTTTACTTTTAACTTTTTTACTTTACTCACACCACTTGGCGTGCATTCAATTGCCTGCACATAATCTCCGCGAGGGGGTGATGCAGTATACATAGATAGATAGATAAATCGTAAACTATGTTTTTAGAATATTGTAGTTTTAACAACAAACACCATGATTATGATTCATTATCGTTGACTTGAATTCAATCCAGGGTGCTTTCTTGTCACAGGAAAAGAAGGCTGAGGAGATCTCTGTGTGTCTCATACCCATTTCATTGAATAGCAATAGGTGCATTATCTTACGTTATAGCGAGGACAACTCATCACATAATGTTCAACTGTTTCTGGTTCACTGCTAACGCACGCTGGTCTGTCTTCTATCCCAAAGATCTAAATATGTTTTTAGATATTTGTCTATCCCAACCTTGTATAGGTGTACTTTCATCTTGCAGTGTCCAGACTGTTCAAGTTGCAGCAATATCCTTTGGACAGCGAAACACTGGAATTATACTTCTTTGGCGTCAATGTTCCTCCAGTATTTATATATTATATGTGTATAGCACCGCTGCTTCTGATATCTTGACGCCTGTCTGTGAAATTGGGAGTGTTGACTATGTGCTATCAATATCATAAGCCATTTTGTACAGCTTCTTTCACCAGCTTATCCGCTATCTCATTACCTAGTTCATTGGCATGACCTGGTGTCCATTTTGCAGTCACATTAAGTCATTTTGCTTCTGCTGCATACCAAAGTTGTTTGATGTCAGAAATGAGTTGGACCGTATGTAATTTGCAGTTCCATCCATGTGTAAGTACTCATATGTGGCTGATTGACTGTCAGAAAGAATTTTCAATTTAAGTATTAGTCTCTTTTGCATTTCTTGGATGGTGCATTTTATTGTAATTTTTATAGCTACCAACTCATCAACCAGGATTGGCGCCAGTTTGGAGACAGATTGTTTAAGGTCCACTCTTTCTGGTTGAGAAGAAGACAGAAGCTCCAGCTCCAAAAGCCCATATATAAGTGAAATATATAATAGTGTTTGGATCTGTTCTAATTTTAAAACATCCTAGGTTGATTCAATATGTTAACTTCCTTCTACATGGCTGCAAACATTTAACATAGGACTCTTCTTAATCAACATATTTTGTGTCGATTTCAGTGATTGCTTCCATGTCTGTCACCTGTTGTATCATTATATGGAATGGCGTGTCTGTATGTTGAGAGAATTCAGAGTCTTTTCTGCAATTGTTTAGACTCTCTTTGATCAAACATTGATCATCTTTTGCCATAATTTTGGTCGCCAAGACAAAGTCCCAGTTCTCTTCTTTGCATAAAGTCTAAAATAGGTACGTTTCTACTATGTTGCCAAACAGGTGATTCGTATTTCAGGCAAGGTAAAACTATGTTTTTGTATAACGTGATCATATTGGAAGGACGATTTTGTTCGGACTTTGCCAAAGTGACTAAGGATCCGAATGCTCTAATTGCTTTTGATTCGATATACATGTATTAGATAATTATTGTCATTGAATGTTAGTTTCCCGTCAAGTATAACGCCCATAACTTTTGGTTGGTCCATTCTCTCTAATGGAGATCCTTTGATGTTCTTGTTGTTGACGTTTATAAAGACCAAATAGCCGTCGCTAGTACGTATACGGTCTTTCAGAGTAAAGTTGTTTATAATGTTAAACATACAGCTTTGTGAACACGATTTAAAGTGTAGTTTGGCATTTTATACTTACTATCAAATATGTTTTTAAAATATTTTAGTTTTAGCAATATGTGCACCCAAATGGTTAATTATAGTTGACTTGAATTCTATGTGTATGTACATGTATACTGAGTATGTCTATCGTATTGTTTGTGAAACGGTACAATTTAAATACCTTTACTCCGGAACTTAAATGCTTAGTCTATGCTACACTCAAATAATAAAACAAAACACTATTTGCTTGACCAGACCTGCGTTTATTCAGTCAGCTGGGTGAAGACAAGTGAATACAGATAGCATAAATATAAGTTTATGAAATTACATAACGTAAACTGTCATTGTATTACGAACCTATGACATAATAAATAGCGTACCAAATAAATGTCATACATGTACACACATTATGTTAAATGTTTATAGTAATCATTAATATGAAACACTATTTCATAACTATCTTTGGTAAAGTTTCAATGCGTATAGCTGAACGGCAACCAGCATGAAAGGAGATACTGCGATTCAACTCGCCCAGGAAAAACCAGAGTACTCTGGAAACCTGTGTCCGTTTGTCGCTTACAAATGTAAAAACAAATGTGGGTCGTATCGCCAGATGTTGGACCACATCCTCTCCTCGAACACAAACAATGCTGTAAAATCATATTACTAAATTCTAACAATTTGTTTTGTATTAACATGCGTCGAAACTTTCGAGCATATATTCATTTAAGACCGACCGGGGAGAAAACAAAACAGATGCAATATTTGAGTTGACGTGGTCATCCATGTTGTGTGGCCAACATGAATGACCTATTTAATATTAAAATAAACATACGCATAAAATATAATACTATCAAATGGCATAAAGACATGTATGAAACATTAATCAACATAATTATGTACATTACTAACAAAATGTGGGGTTTCCGCAGGAAATTGGCCCCTAAAACATTACTACTAAATCAAAACAAACGTGGTGAAAGGGGATGGTGGTGGGAAAATTTCATGTAATAAGGAAAAATCGTAGATGAATTGACAAAACACGCAATGGCGGCTAGCTTACATAAATAGGCCTAAGACTACAGTAAATAGGCTCTCGTTACCCAAACTACGGAAGTGCCTACACAGAAAATAGTTCCCCTGTTTGATGGTGAGTATTGGTTGAAAGTTGAATGATCACTATGCATGTAATGTGCATTTTAGATAAAGAACATGTAAAATAAGTAGAAAATAGGATTTTTAATAAAATCTGAATGCCAGATTTTATATATCAGTGGTTTGTGTACAGTCGTCTATTGGTGAAAATGAGCCGAATAGTACACATGGCGCAGGGGTACGCCGATTGATAAACAATAACTTTTAAACAAGCAGGTTATGGTGCCTGTTTTTTTGGTCAGAATTTTGTCTCTATGTTAGTTCTACAGGATTCAAGTAAGAATTTTCAGCTGAATTATAGATTAATTTTCTCATCATGACAAACGTTTATATAGAACATAGAGCAAAAATAACTGTAGCCTTAGGCCTGATATGGTGGTGAAATGTCAGCTGTTGACCCAGTTTAAAATTTAATATCTCTGTCATTTTTAGTGATATTGAGTTGAAATTTTCACACATTGGATATAAATAGTGTAGAAATCTGAAACAGTATGTTTGTAATTAATTTATGTATTTTTCTTTATATTATGAGGATTATGTAATATTATATATGTAATATTGGGTTTTGTTTGGAAATTTGTACTTTCACTTTCAAAATGACCTTCATAGAGAACACTGATGTCATTTATAGCTCAGTACATAGCCTCAGTCTGAAATCAAAGTAAAAATGGAGGTATTTTTTGAAAAATATGACCAAATTTGGAAAATATCTTGGATATTGATGTCAAAAATTGTCATATTTTGACAAAATGTTAACTGTGGGAAGTATGACAGGATAACTACCCACCTTTCTTGCGGTGATGGGCATGATTTGAATGCCCACCGATTAAGCTATACGGTTGGGCGCAAAATTTCATTGAGTAATATACACGCTTTAGATGTTTTGCATCTGTGTCACATGCCCGAATGCATCAATATTGGCCGTCTGAGCCTGGAACCCCACACCGTGAACCAGAGGCGGAGAAATGCTTCAACCGAGGCATGTGTGAGGGTCATGCACCCTGCGCGGAGTGCCGCCTTCTCATGTTCTGTAATGTTTGAGCAAATTGGATCCCGTGTTGCTGAAATTTCCAATATATCTGGCGGTAGTTTCCTATCCGAGCTCTGCATAACATGATAAAGAGCCAGTAGCAGTTTAGTTATGCTTTTGTATTCATTGTTGCTCTTATTTTATTTTGAGATCTGTTGTAGTGTGTATGTATGTGCTGGGCAAGGACTAGATATATAATTTAATTTGATGCTTCTTTCAAACTATTTATGAGACCCTAAAGATGGTCTTCCCTGTTGTCAGTTCAAGGGAGATAACTCTTATTCATTCTGGTTGTTAAAATGGCTGCGGTTATCTCCCTTTGATATGGATGGCTTCGGGTCAAGTTGCCCTTTCTTGTGGTCTGATTTAACTCTGTTCCGCTTTTGGTACTGTATGTGTTCACGTAAGTGAGGACTCGTTGCCAGAAATCCCATTCGCTTTGAATATTTTGCTAGACTTTGCGTACATTTTTTGGTACTTGTCTTCTGCTTGCATTTGTGCTGGAAAGCCTTGGTAAACCGGTCTCACCGGCGGATTCTAAGTCGCTTTGCTTTCATTTTAGTACTGGCTGCCACCCCAATATTAAGTCGCAGAATCGTTGAACCAAGGCGACAGAATTCTTAGTGTTTTTTTACAGCGACGCACTGATTGCACGATTCAGTCAGCTTCACAATTTTCGGTATTCATATCAAAACTTCAAAACCCGTATTGCTGCTTCGCTCAGTTTCATTTTAATAACTTCGCGTATCAATTTCTTGTCATTTTCTTCCAAACACAGGGTTTGTAATACAGTGTGTGCCCAAAAACATTGTCTCATCAATGATTTCTGCTTTCAGGGCTGATGTCTGAGTTTGGTTCTTATTTCATGATAATGGAGCTGATTTACTGGCCGAGTTACCGGCTGTACGACACCATGCGAATCTGTTGCCGGATCACCATCTGAGACATGAGAATTAGTAGGAGCTACTTCGGGGATATCAGAGCAGCAGCCGGTTATTTTCAAACCCTTATTCCAAGGTATGCAGCCAGGCTTAAAAAGTGGTGTAGTCTTGGATTTTCTACTCATTTTAGATAAAAACTCAGAAAAAGCTGGTGGATATTTCAGCTATTTCTCCAAATTGGGCAACTAATGTATACTGTGAATTGCATGCCAGTAGACCAGAATGAGTCTAGTGACAGGTTGTGGTATTTCCAGGCTCTGAATCATATAATTATGCAAAAAGTAACTTTCAGTGACTTCCTAGTATGTAATGCTCTTCAGACATTCATGCAGAAAAGGGGATACTAGAACCACTAGTGTGTCAACGTTTAAATGGACTTATCTCAGTAATCTCTATTTGCACAGTCTTAAAGTACACACTGTCAGATAGCTTATATTATACCCTAGCAGATTTTGTAAGATTTGACATCTTGACTGACTTAGTTTTTTATTAAATAACTTTTTTAAATTAAATTTCAAGTTTAATTATGTAATATTATGTAATATGTTATGATAGATGCATTTGTTGTATATAATGCAACATTTTGTAGTTTGACAAGTAGAAATGGTTTTAAGAAACCAAACACTTTTTATTTTGTGTGAAAATACCTTAAAATAAAGAAGTTATTAAGATTTTAGTTTTGGCATTGTATATTGACTAGGTGCTTCTGATTAAGGTAGTTACCACCCTCTACCGACTATATCGAAACACCTTAAATTTTATAACCACATGCCAGAATTGCATGAAACTTGCAGAGTTTGTCAGCCATGTTCTATATTTGATCTGATTTGAATTGCATGCTTTTATATATAAAAAAGTTGGTCAAATAGGCCTAAGACTACAGTAAATAGGCTCTCGTTACCCAAAATACGGAAGTGCCTACACAGAAAATAGTTCCCCTGTTTGATGGTGAGTATTGGTTGAAAGTTGAATGATCACTATGCATGTAATGTGCATTTAGATAAAGAACATGTAAAATAAGTAGAAAATAGGATTTTTAATAAAATCTGAATGCCAGATTTTATATATCAGTGGTTTGTGTACAGTCGTCTATTGGTGAAAATGAGCCGAATAGTACACATGGCGCAGGGGTACGCCGATTGATAAACAATAACTTTTAAACAAGCAGGTTATGGTGCCTGTTTTTTTGGTCAGAATTTTGTCTCTATGTTAGTTCTACAGGATTCAAGTAAGAATTTTCAGCTGAATTATAGATTAATTTTCTCATCATGACAAACGTTTATATAGAACATAGAGCAAAAATAACTGTAGCCTTAGGCCATAAATGTAACTGGACGGAACTGGTCAAAACCGGTTCCGGTCAGTTTTGGATTGGATAAAAACACTGACCCGTCCCCTTTTTCCCGTATTATGGTAACAAGGTTAACCGCAGTTATCTCCCCTACCAGTCTTAAATTACGCTATGCCTGGACATAGCTAGTATATATAACACATAGAATTTAAACAAGACGTGACCTGACTGAAACCGTCTGGTAGAATGACAAAACTTTACATATCAATACACATTATCCTACACAGAAAAACCCGTGCAAAAATCAACTGATCAATACATCACTCTATATAATCCGTTACGCGTTAAGACAAATATTTCACGCTATACTAACGAAACGCGTGAAATAAATAGTCTATGCTACACTCAAATAATAAAACAAAACACTATTTGCTTGACCAGACCTGCGTTTAGACTTACAAAAGAAGGGGCTGGTGCTGAGATATGTTGTAATTTGAAGATTTAAATTTACATACATTGCGAGTCTGCTTTCCAGAAAATCTGCAACGTAACCATCTTTACTGTTTACGCTCTTCCGCCGACCGTGTCTTTTCCAACACCGGTCATTCAGGCCAAAATTGGTTGCGGCCGCGACTATCGCCACCGTATCTCAATGAGTGTAAACCTAGGTTTAAATCTCGGGCGGTTTCCCTGAGCCTCAACAGTAGAGATTATCTAGCCCTTGTGTAACTTAAGGGTTTATCCTTCTAAATACATGTATATGATTGCTTGCCACGTGATCTAAAACACGGCCTAAACAAGAAATTACTGTCCCGGAATACTGAATTAGCGTTGAGGCAGGATACATTGTATACGGACATACAGAAGTAAACATTTTCGACACCACGACTTCATTTCCGAAGATGTATTGGTTAGTTTTATGAATATGCTAAAATGAACATAAATATAAACTTAATATCACAGCAAATTATCGATCATTCTTTTAAGAAAGAAATATGCATACTATTTCTAATACGGTAATCAAAACAATTTAAGTATCGACATATTTATCACACAACCCAATCAACATTAACTTGACACAGGGTACTTTAGCAGTTTTATGTCACATATATATGCGTTTCACGACATATAAATTCCTCACATATAAAGTATAGGTTGGATCTGGAAGATTCTTTTAAGAATATGTCCATATGATACCATGTACTAGCTTCGAAATAACGATATTCGAACACTTCTTGTCAATGAGTTCTGTTTAATACAAACATTCCAAAGTTGCTGAACCTCCTATCGAACTTACGAAATGTTCCTTTTTGTGAAAATACTAGTAGACAAGTATAAATACTTTTATTACTTTGTTGTCACTTTTGGAACTCACTTTATTATCAAGCCATTTTCTTGGCCAGATCACTACTCAGAACTACATACATGTATCCGACATACCAGTCTTCTCAATTTGTACTGTAGACTCGATTCTGAAGAAAAGAATATCTATGTTATACATTTATTCAATTCGTACTGAAACGAAGACAAGCCGCAGCGTTTTATCGTCAAAACACCCATTTCCACATGTGTCCCGTCTTGTTAATTTTTCGGACTGTCAACAAACCAACACCTATGGTTTTAGCCGGATTTCCGCTGGTGAACAATTCTGATCTATATGAAACAGATTTCCAGCATGGTACAATAATACTACTAACACATATTCAACTATTCTTGGTGCGGAATTTTCTAATTATTTTTCTCTGACCAGCTTTGCTTAGCAAGACACCTGCAGTGTCAGCACGCAAGAATTGAGTAACATGTGTAATTATATATCAGTCTTGTATTGTTTCCAATCTAAAATTCATAAACAACATTCATACATTTTATTGTCTGTATTCAGGTTACATAAACTCTTTCTTCTATGCATGTAATGTTTATATCTACTATGTAACTATTTATTTCTTGTGTTAGACTATGGGCTTTGCATGTGCTTTGACTGAATTACATTTTATGTTTTGTTCTATTAAACTGACTAGCAAAATTATCATTCGTGCGTGAACCACAATTCGTGGTAATGTACCAGGTATAAATATCAGCATCTAACCAGTTATCCACCTTTTGTGATAAGTTATTATTATGTAAATGATGCTTACAACTACCGGTTATCAAAATTGAACTAGCATATTACAGTCGGTATGAACTAAGGCGCTCTTGTTTAGTAATTTTGAAATATGATATTGCATCACAAGATCAACATATTCAAATTATCTCCACTTTGAGATAAACGTGATTTCGTCACTCAACCATCATGATATACAGGATACTTCAAAACATAAATATTATTCAATACAAGCACCGTAACCAGATCCACTGGCGTCAACAAAGACGTTGGCATATTTTACTAATCCAGCTCCACTGGCGTCAACAGAGACGTATGCCCAATTATCATATTTTGGATACCTATGTTCATTTATATATATTTACAGTATAACAATATAGTTTCACTCCACGACAAATTCAAAGATCTGAATCTTAATCAGCTGAGTTTACCCTGACAATAATCTTACGTTGATACCACGCTACAGTGTATACATACAGTGAATCTATTAATTTTCCCCTCAGACAATTTAATTTTCTAACCGGACTCGGAACAAACCAGTTACCGACTTGTAACACACATTCAGTGCGACTTATTTATACTGTCGGCAAAATACCGTTCATATACCGGTCAAATGCCGTTCATATATCGACCAACTGCCGTTCATATCCCGACCAAATGCCGTTCATATCCTGACCTTCATAACTACCAAAACTACCTATAACAACGTTCCAAGCAACATTTTTCTATTGCTCAATAAAACCAAAAGTAAATCTTATTTTATGAATGTGGCAGTACTGAAGACATAAGCCAAAAATAAGAATGTTTATAATTTCCATGCCCACTAATTTTTAACAACGTGGGAAAATTTACTATCCAAAACACGTCGTATGTTCTGAAATTATCATACCGTGTTGATACACCGCTTAAATATTAAAAAACTTATCAGGTAAATTACATTTGAATACGTTTCACTGGAGCTTCAAAAACAACTTTAAAAGCCTACAAAAATAACTCACCGCGTATCAACCAAATCACTGTACTCATTCTTGGGATACTATATAATTCAACTTGTATGACTTATTGTAATCGAAACACCCGGTGATTTCCCAGCACTGTACTCATTTTTGCAAGACTATACAATTCAACGTGTACTCATTATTGCGAACGGTGTACTCATTATTGCGATAACCGAAAGTTAACTAGTTTATAAATACACAGTAACAAGAGCCTTTCCCTGCCGGAAACAGTGATTGCTACCGACTACATATATTACTGTCTCAGCATGTATATATGTTTTTATAAAATTTTCAACTTGCCACATTATTATTATTGCATTGGCAATAAACTTTTTATATGTTTTAGTCAAATAAATATTTAAGTTGAAGTTAGTAGAATTTTTGAATACAACAATAATTCATCAACAACAATTCATCAATAAACTTGGAATTTCCTTAGAAGCACATACCGCACTACATGTACCACGTGTTGTATTGTTATTAATTTATATTCAATTCAACAGAATAAATCAATGTATACCATGCCAACCGACATACCGTTTCCATATATATTATGTAAATTGTACAAACCACTCATCAGGTTATCCCAAACCAACATTCAAAACATGAACTGAATCTACTTACAGGAGACTCTCTTCCTCTGACTGTTAGTACAAACTGAGTCTCATTGCTAAGCAAGATATTTCATTAAAAATGTAAACTTAGTTACTCACAGGAACTCAAACACGTGCTATGACATGCACTGTTATTACAATAAATATCATATAAGCTACTTATCTGTACTATCTAGTATCTGTACTATCTGTCTGTGACACACACACACCATTTAGCCCCTCAGTACCCGGGCTTTCACATCGTCAACAAGAACCTGGCTTTCTCTGTGCTGTTGGTAAACAAGTCTTCGTTGATGCCTCTGATGTATCTTTGGAATTAATGCCTGATAGAACGCCAATTTCTATCACGTTGCGAGCTGCATGTTGTTTCGCTCGGTAGAATAGTCTTCTCTCCGACATAATTCTCTGTCAACGGATGTGTTGTCTCTATTCTACGTCCGTCGCTTTCAATGTACGTTGAATTGTAGACTCTAACTGCGATAATTTACTTGTCTTTTTTCTTCGTTACTTTGCTTAGAAGATACGTGAAAACGATGTTCCTAAGTAGAGCTTAAAACAAGACGTGACCTGACTGAAACCGTCTGGTAGAATGACAAAACTTTACATATCAATACACATTATCCTACACAGAAAAACCCGTGCAAAAATCAACTGATCAATACATCACTCTATATAATCCGTTACGCGTTAAGACAAATATTTCACGCTATACTAACGAAACGCGTGAAATAAATATTAAGTGCGGAAAAGCACATGATAACAACGAAAATTTATTATGTACTATGGATATAAATTTATAAATGCTAATTACTTTTAAATAATCTACCATTGTCTGACCTATTTCAACAGCGTTATAATAATATTGTTATAACATAAAAATTTTATTCTTATTTTTGCCTTTTATGTTTAAGTCATTTTTATTTAGTATTTAATAGGTACTAGTCTCTTATAACTTTGATTAGATTGGCAATACAACTCTATGTTTTAGTTTGATTTAGAATATAACCTACATTATGAGCCAATGAAAACGTCGCATTTTCGCGGTTAAATGAAAATTTAATAATTAAAATTTTCTCTTAACAGACTTGACGTCTTGCGTTGGCGCTAATTCCTTTCGACCAATCAGAATGCAGAATGTTATATTCTAAGTTAGTTAGAACATATTAAGTAAATTTTAATGACTAAAAAGGCCTCGCTTCGCTTCGCTCGCTCCGTCCTTTTTAATCATTAAAATTTACTTAATATGTTCTAACTATAACATAATGTGTGTAATTGTATTTTATCTGTATTTGTATTCATGAGACGAAAATAAACTATAAAACTGTGTTATCGACATACTTTTACTAGACAAGTACTTATAACAATATTCAAATATACGAGACATTAATATTTATTAATAACTAATAATATACAAATTAAATTCAAAAACAGAGCATCAAGTAGACATACCTAAAAACTTTGTTACTGTACTAAGATTGAATTGGAATGATCTTAATGTCCATGTTGTTTGCTAGTTATATAAGCCTTAACAAATGCGTCAAATGAGAAAGAACAAGGAAAACAATTATATATTTTCTCGGAAGACATTACAGTAGTAGAGTCGGAATTAGGGCCGGGAGTAGGACCGGAATTAGGACCCAATTATCACCATGATTCGCTAGGTATGTAAATTATTTGTTACTCTTCAAGATAGCAATTTGGAATAATTATATCCGCCTGTAAATTTCCTGTTGTTGTACATGTATAATATAATTGATATATCTACCGCTTATATTTAGTGTTTATTTATTTAACAATGTAGTATTTAACTTATTTATTAATCATGAATTCAATTACTGTGCATTGATTTGATCAGATACGGCAAACAATCGCAATTCTAAACGAATACGATATACATGTATATGCACAATGGTGAGATGTGAATAAAGGCCTGAATACTACTAAATTAAAATGTTATTGTATATAATTTGCACATATTCACAAAAGGAAGTCATTATCGGATATGTGACAGTACGGACTGGCTGGTGCGGCAGACTGTCAAAGAGAGATATCGTGTTTTGAAGTTTATTTATGAGTTTGTTTATAAACTTTGAGTTGGTAAGCCGACGAAGTGAATTTGTTGGTATGCATGTTATTCCCAGCTACGTCAATTTATTCATCTATTATGGATAGATTACTTATCTTTGTAATTAACGGGCATTAGAACGAACGCATTGCAAAGTGAAAGCTTACATAGCAGTTTTGGGAGGTGTTAGCCTCTCTATATTACCATTGCACATTTCTTAATGCAACCTGAACCACCTTTAAGCTGCTATGTGAATCCGCATTCAAGTAGTTCCAGAAATTGTCAACATTCCCAATACTGCTACATAATTATGTTTCTTCAAAGATCAACAATTGTGAAACTGTTCGTTAAATCGATATTTTTGCAGAGAATCACTCCGCCGGGGGAAATACCGAACTTGTTTCGTAATATGAAAATGACGAGTTCATCAAATGTCCCGGTTGTATAGCTCTTTTTAGATACTTCAGACTAGGGTCACGTGATGGCTTTATCAATGAATCGTATATCGTCTGCAAAGTACTGTTATGCAATCATATGACGTGGCTATACTAGCCGCTTTCTAGTTTTAATAGTATGATGATAGCCCGTATTAAGATGCATCCAGTAAGTATGGTTTGTGCTACTGATATGCATCAGCCATATCGATGCAAACATTATCAGTCCGTCATATCTTTCAAGTACATGTATTACGTTTCAAAGCTATAATGCATGCAACTCGATAGCTAAATTTCAGTTAAATTTCCTCATTTACTTCACAGTTGGCTCAAGTTCAACGCGCTCATCCTAATGTATCTCATTTGATCTACTAACAAAATGATTGCTATGTATACGCTGACTCATTACGTGCACATAAATAAATGTAGATTCCCGATCTTTCAAACTGTTATAGATCTGCATTATCGCTATTAAAATAACTATTGGTGTTTGTACCACAAAGACAAGTGTACATGTATTTGTGTTGATTTGTTCAAATACCCAGATATTTTACTAAATTTCGAAGTAATGCATACATGGTATACAAATTTTGTGTCTGATCAAAGTAGCTATTGGTATAGTTGAAAACCGGAAGACAGTGTCGATGCAATGTCTGATAGGAACAACTGTTTTCACAAATATATGGGTTAATACCATCGACTCCAAGCAACCTGCCCATGTCCTACCATTATTATTCTTGCGTCCATTTATGTAATGCCATTCAAGCTCCCTCCCAGCGTATAGGGACTCGAAGAAACACTGGTGTATGCAAATTATGTTATGCACAATAAAACCTCAATACTAAGACAACCTTTCGGCTTTCGGACTTTTGAAACCTGGCACTGATCTCCGGAAACATCTCAATATGAGCTTAATCTCATCTTAAATATTGGGATAATGCGTCTTTTAGATAATTTCTATCGGTGGATGGACTCAAACTTCGCATAAAAAACAGGACGTATTTCCTAGTTTATTACAGTAAATTTTCAGGATCTCAAACTTCAAATTGATCTCCGATTCTGATTAAGATGAGATTTCTACTTGTGGTGTTTCGTTGATCGGGACATGGTCTCGTTTTTAGCTGGCCTTAAAATGAGTATCGAGGTTTGCATGAAAAACGAACCCGTCAAAAGGATTACGAAGCATGTGGTCTTAATTTTGAGATGGTCTACTTAATGAGGTAGTCTTTACATAAGTGGGGTCTTACTGCACATCGAAACACTAAATACATGTACAAATAATTGTAGACGCCTAAACAACCATACATGTAGTTAAAGTAAGGTTCATGCCAAATTTACATCCGTCTGGTAATTTCATATTTTCTCCGCTTGGCATCCGTCCATCTGTAAATACACGGGGAACGTGCATAACTCAAAACAATTTCGCTGCCCAGTTACTAACGTTACTAATGTTACTGGTTAGTAATGTCATTCCGCCGAAGTCCAAAATATTCGAAACTGTATCTTATAATCCTTGTGGTGATGGTGATTGATGAAGTTTGTATGTTGGATACAAAACGACACAGATTGAAGTCGAAAATGGGCTTTATTTATTAAAGCCAAGAACTTTATATACAGTATAAGTTCTTAAAGTCATATACTCATTCAAAAGAGGCAAAACATAATAAAGCCTAAATACAGTATATGACGTGATCGTTTAAAATACAACATATATGGGCAGAAAAAAAGCGCCACATTAATCATATATTTTACTATCAATAGTCTGTTTTACAGCTTTTTATATGCTTGTACAAATGTATATAGAAATCAATACAGGTTTTTAGTTCACAGTCCTCATCATTGTCACTGTGTCTCACCTCGACGTCGGATGTCATTGGTCAGTACAGTGAGTAGGGCGGGGAAACTTATGACGGTCTCTATCGAACGCAATATTTTACGAAACTCGTACAGACGATCATTACAGTGGAATGACAGAAATTTCCGACATTTTCCGTAAATGGTCGGAATGATGTAATGTGCATTAATTAAAAGAGTGACCGGACATGGTATGCTGTGCTACCTTGTAAGAACGGTTGGTTTGGGTCGCCAATTAGTTAAACATTGATTACTGAACACTTTCCCTGTCAGAAACAGTCCTGACATTGAAGAATAGGGAACGAGATGTATTTGTAACTATTATATTGTCTGTTCACAGCACCTCATGGTTCCTATTAGTCTGTCTATACATACCCTATGTTTAATTAAAGGAGACAACTCTTCAGTCTACTCTTCTTTAAATTAGTTCCCTTTGCACCCTCAAACATAGATAATCAAGCCCAAAATAAAATCTAACTAAAATTGAAAATAAATTGAATGAAATTGAAGCTATGAAAAATGATTGAACAAAATATAGTATCTTGTCGGGTAGCCAGACTAGGTTCATATTTGTATAACGCCTAATGAAATGTTCTCGCTGTACTATGTGCCCAGTGGTGATACATTGTAAGTACTACCAGTATAATTATAATAAACAAACACGCTGTAATAAGCGGTTGCTATCATAAAACAAAACAGTGTAGGACATTGAACTAATAAACCACGGACAAGAATAAATATTTTTGATGTAGAATGAAACATATTCGCTTATTACAGCTAATCACATGATAAGCATCAAGAAATTACTTTATGATTTCTGTTTTCAGAGGGCGTGTCGTGTTTCCGACCTGTTTAATCTCAGGAACCACTTGGAAATATCATCAATTTACTTATTCATTAATTCTAGAAACTTCGGCTTTATTTATGGCATTAAGTTACCACTCCATGGCGTGGAGATGTAAGCTCATTCCTCGAATCCGTGCGGTTATTTATGTAAAATAACAAAATTTTACCTGTACGCCCCCGATAACGTGGAAGAAGAACGCTTCCGCGTTGATGAAACGCTTGGATTCGTAGACTGAAAGCTCGCGCGCTTCAGTCTTGAGGAAACGCAGACGAAAAGCAGACGGGTGTTTTGTTAAGTTATCAAATTATTAATTTATTGTTATAGAAATATCAAAACATATCTAAGGATGCCACCAACGGCTGCCAAGGTAAGATGTTTAACATATTAATGTTGTTAGTTTTTTAACACTTGTGTGACTTAGTAA
The DNA here is from genome assembly GCA_947247005.1 of Spisula solida. Classification (NCBI taxonomy): domain Eukaryota; kingdom Metazoa; phylum Mollusca; class Bivalvia; order Venerida; family Mactridae; genus Spisula; species Spisula solida. The sequence goes on from OX365946.1 coordinate 18,814,780, forward strand.
ATTTGTAATTATCCTCAATATTTTTTAAGAAGGGCATGTACAATAAACAGTAGCATACTGTATATGAATTATTAGCTTGGTTCACGCTTGACAAGGAAATTAACTATGCAACTATATAGTCCGAGAGCCCACGCACTTTTATTGCAACGAAGGAGGCCAAAAGAAGTTCGTACATGTTTTGAAAGGTTATTTCATATGCTATATGAAAACCCATTTCTTAAGTGTCAAAGCCGTGTATACCTACATTTTATTCTCATTTTTGTATCATGTGGTGAATGAAAAAAAGGATAAATTCCTAAGGGGGTAGGGGTAGCTTTATGTCTAATAAAAAACAAAAACAATGTTCAATGTGGAAAATATTTGCCAAATTTGAACGAACCCATAATGGGCATTACTTTAAATATAAAAAAACATAACCTTGACTTGTAATTATGATGTAAATAGGGGTCAAAGGTCAACAATATGATAAAACCCATAGAATTTATACAAATGCTCCAGTATACTTTTTCATCAAATTTCACATTTTCCCCCAAATTCAATATTTTGCACATAATTTTATTCCTTTATGTATACTTAATTTAAAATGTTATACAATTGATAAGAAGATATCCGAATTTCACAAAAAAACATGTTTGTATCATATGGGTGCAAATTGAAGCAATTGAAAAATAGCAGTATTTTGAGGGTATGCTTAGTTTTACTTCTACCATTGTTTCTATTGGTCAGTTACAATAGCATTGGTTGAATATTATTTTCATATAAGGTAATATGAATATTCCATCGCTCATTAAATAAGTCAAAATATTCAACTCTTTTACACGTACAAAAGGTCAAAGGTCAAATATGTAGAACAATAAATAAAAGTAGAGTAAAAACGCAAACATGTGATATTTGTATAAGTCCGAGAACCCACATACTTTTTTTCAATGAAAGAGGCCAAAAGAAGTTTGCATATATTTTGAAAGAATAGTTCATAGCCTATCTGACAACCCATTTTATAAGTGTCCAAGTCGTGACTATCTATGCTTTGCGCATTTATATGCCATGAGGTCAATGTGAAAATCTGTAATTTGCTGAAGGGGGTTGGGATATGTTAATATCTACAAAAAAAGACAAAATAAACTTAAATGTCAGCAGAATTGCGATATAGGTAGAAAACATGTTTGGAAACATTATAAAAACTTACTAATTATAGAATGTCATTTGCAAGGACGTACTATGTGGGGTTCAAAGGTCACTAAACTTTTAAACTCTATGAAACTAAGGGGCAATCTTGCCCAAACGGTTCTTACGTTAACTTCCATTTTTCTTCAAAATTAATAATTTGTACGTAGTTTCATTCTTACATGTATTCTTATTCATAAGAATATATATTTGGTTGAAAAAATAAGTCCAAAGGCACAAGAAAACGATCATTTAACATACTGGTAGCATCACAAAATGGCCATCATATCGAGGAAATGGTCATGTTTATTTCTACCATTTATTTACTTGGCAGTCTATGTAGATATATTTTAATAAATAACTGCATATATGTCAGGTCATTTCTGTGGAGCAAAGTTTAAGGTGAATGGTCAAGGTCAAATATGTAGTAAAAGGTCAAGGTCAAATACGTCAAAAATATCAAAATTAGCCCTTAATGCGCAACAATCTGTCATGTTTTCATTCAGTACTAATATTTTATACCATGTAATTCAGTATTATTCGTGTCTAAATTCATTTGTATGTCAATATAGTGAATTATCACTGACCAACCTACCCCACCTGGAACAGCCATAAATCATTGGCGAAAATGTACAACCATTCTTAACCCAATTGGCCATGAAGTACAGCAACCTCGGTATCGGCCATCTAAGGTACTTACGACCACTATTTATTAAGACTCCTTTTATACAATAATTCAAACATTATAATAGCTAAGTACTGAATAAGGTACTCATTACCTTTGAAAACTGGAATCCCCTATACATTTGCGTAAAACTACATCTGGCTTTATCTGCCATAAAATTACGAGGTGACTTCTATTTAGTGATTCATTAGACACATAGCAAGTAAAAACGCTAGTCCTTATCATTCCTGGTCTGATTGGGGACTCACTACCAACATATACACACATTCCTGATCTTTTAGGGTACTTAAAACCACAAGTTACAGTCATCTCTGGTCTGATTGGGTACACGCTACAACCATATACAGAAATACAAAGTCTCGTTGGATACGCATATACCCGATATATCGAATCCTGGCCCTACTGGACAGAAACAACTACCAGGTACAGCCATTGCTTGACCTATTGACTACCCACTTGAACCATGTAGAGACATTAATTGACCTTTTCGGAAAAAAGGTATAACCATTCTCAGTCCTAGGTGTTACTCACGACCATCAAGTACGGACATCCTTAGTCATATTGGATATTAAAAATTCAATTCTCACCATGTATAGACAGTTCTGGTATTGTTGGGTACATAACCCTTAGGTACATCTATTCCTAGTCCTTATAGGTACCAACGACCACACTGTACATGTATTACTGGTTCTTTTTAAACTCAAAAACTACAAAAAACAGACATCAGTGGTCCTTTTTGGTACTTACTACTACCATGTGCAGACAGTCCTGGTTCTATTTGGTACGCACTAAGTACATACATTCCTAGTCCTATATGATATTCAAAACCACCATATACGGGAGAATATATTGCTGGTCGAAATTGGGCACCCATGAATAACCACTAGGTTCATTATAGGTACAATTTGGTATTCCACCATGTACATACATACTTGGTCGTATCGGATACTTATAAGTTATTACTACTATGATCAGACATTCATGTTTCTGTTGGATACTGTCGATCGCTAATTGACAACTCAGGGGCGCCATATAGAGACATGCCTGGCCTTATTGAGCAGGCATAACCATTCTGTACATACATTCAAGTCCATTTGGTGTGTTCAAAACTAGCATGTACAGATATTTGTACTCATCACTAGGTACATCCACTTCTAGTCCTAATGGGTACCAATAACAATTATTTACATGTATTCCTGGTCCTATTTGGTACTCAAAATTGTCATGTACATACATAAGTCGTCGGATTGGGAACTCACAACTGCTAGGTGCGACCATTTGTTGTGCTGTTGAGTAATCACTACCCCCGTGTACATATAGTCCGTTTTTTATTGGGAACTCATAGATACATTCCTAGTCCAATTGTGTACCCGAAAATACCATGTTCATGTATTCCTGGTCACATTGAATACTCAAAATCACCATGTACAGACATTTGTGGTTGGGACGGTTACTTTCGACCACTAAGTGATGCTATATCGTGTCGTATTGGGTCACCACTACCACCATGTACAGACCCGGGCCTAATAAGAAATACATAACCTCTGTATACATACATTTATTGTCCTAGTTGGTACCCACAACCACTATGTACATACATAAGTGGTATGATAGAGTACTCGCAGCCACTATACATAGCCACTATTGGCCCTATTGGGTACTCACTACCATCATATACATGTACATACATTCCTGGTCGTATTGGGTACACATAACCTCATTCCTGTTCCTGTTAGATACTGACAGCATCATGTACATACTTTCCGTTCAAACTAAGCAATATCAACCACTAGGGACTATTTTGGAGAACCGGCAACCACTGGGAGCTTTCATTCGTCGTCCTATGACACCTTGTAGAGACATTTATGGTCTTATTGGGCACGCATAACCACTTGGTGAGACCATTTATTGTCCTATTGGGTGAGCATTACCCCCATATACAGACAATCATGGTCTTATTAAATACTCATATCGACTAGGTACATACATTTCTAATCCTGATGAGCCTGGTTACAATTAGGAACACCAATTTCTCGTCCTATCGACTACTTAGTGCCCAAGTTAAGACATGCCTGTTCTATTTGGCACTCATAAACACTAGTTACATACATTCCTTGTCCATGTATGTATTCACGGTCTGCTTTTACATAAAGTCCTAGTTTAATTAGGTTCTCGTAACCGTTAGGTACATCCATTCCTAGTCCTAATGGGTACCCACAACCGTCATGTTCATGCATTGCTGACCCCCGTATTCGATATTTATGACCAATATGTGCATCCGTTCGTAGTCCTAGAGGGTACTCAATACCACAAGGTACAGGTACTCACTTTCACCATGAACTGACATTCCCGGTATTATTGGATACTCGCAATCACTATGTACACTCATCCGTGGTATTATAGGGTGTGCACATTCATGTGGTATATCATGTATTACACTCCGGGTACTCGCAACTACCAGGTACAGAATGCCTGGTCCTATTTGATACTCACAACCACCCAGTACAGCTATTCCTGACACACTCATGATGAACAGCTCAATACACACAAGATACTGCCTTTCATAATACTCTGACGGTACTCATAACTCTCAGGTACACCAATTCCGGTCCTATCGGGTACAAACAGCCATTGAGTGGCTTTTACACGTAAAATTAACAGATACATGTTGTTGACTAGATATGCATATGGGTACATACGACTTCAAAGTAAAACCATTTCTGGCCTAGTGGTATCTTTTACACTCCTGACTCTATGAGTATGTAACACTGCCTGTTTCAGTCATTCCAGACTATATGAGGAAGTTAAACTGCTAGGTTCAGCTATACCATGTAAACGTCGCCCGGTTCACCCACTCTTGAGACTAGTATGGACACCTAAGAGCGCTAGACACAACAAGGAAAGGGTGAGAAGATAACACATTTGTATAATGATTCGTATTATATAGATATATTTTGTCAGCTGATGATTATAAAAATGCGTTGTGCATTTTAAGACGTACGGAACTGGATACAATGTGTAGAAAAGGAGTCGTCGTAATGACCAATATTGATGTTGCTGTACCTCATGGCGGCAAGTAGCCAATGGGGCTAAGAATGGCTGTACAGTTTCGGCAATGCATTATGGCTGTTCCGGTTGGGGTAGGTTAGTCAGTGATCGTTCGCTATATTCACTATTGATATAAATGAATTTAGACATAAACAATACTAAATAACTTTGTATAAAATATTAGTACTGAAAGAAAACATTAAAAATGACTAATAATTGCGCATTCCAGGGCTAATTTTGATATATTTTTGACGTATTTGACCTTGACCTTTTACTGCATATTTGACCTTGACGTTTCATGTTAAACTTTGCTGCACTGAAATGTTCTGACATATATATGCAGTTATTTATTAAAATATATCTACATAGACTATCAAGTAAGTAAATGGTAGATATAAACATGACCATTTCCTCGATATGATGGCAATTTTGTGATGCTACCAGTATGATAAATGATCGTTTTCTTGTGCCTTTGAACTTCTTTTTCAACCAAATATATATTCTTATGAATAAGAATACATGCATGAATGGAACTACGTACTAATTATTAATTTTGAAGAAAAATGGAAGTTAACGTAAGAACCGTTTGGGCAAGATTGCCCCTTAGTTTCATAGAGTTTAAAAGTTCAGTGACCTTTGACCCCCATATAGTACGTACTTGCAAATGACATTCTATAATTAGTAAGTTTTTATAATGTTTCCAAATATGTATTCTACCTATATCGCAATTCTGCTGACATTTAAGTTCATTTTGTCTTTTTTGTAGATATTAATAAAGCCCAACCCCCTTCAGCAAATTACAGATTTTCACATTGACCTCATGGCATATAAATGCGCAAACGAGCATAGATAGTCACGACTTGGACACTTATAAAATGGGTTGTCAGATAGGCTATGCACTATTCTTTCAAAATATATGCAAACTTCTTTTTGCCTCTTTCATTGAAAAAAGTATGTGGGTTCTCGGACTTATACAGATATCACATGTTTGCGTTTTTACTCTACTTTTATTTATTGTTCTACATATTTGACCTTTGACCTTTTGTACATGTAAAAGAGTTGAATATCTTGACTTATTTAATGAGCGATGGAATATTCATATTACCTTATATGAAAATAATATTCAATCAATGCTATTGTTACTGACCAATAGAAACAATGGTAGAAGTAAAACTAAGCATACCCTCAAAATACTGCTATTTTTCAATTGCTTCAATTTGCACCCATATGATACAAACATGTTTTTTTGTGAAATTCGGATATCTTCTTATCAATTGTATAACATTTTAAATTAAGTATACATAAAGGAATAAAATTATGTGCAAAATATTGAATTTGGGGGAAAATGTGAAATTTGATGAAAAAGTATACTGGAGCATTTGTATAAATTCTATGGGTTTTATCATATTGTTGACCTTTGACCCCTATTTACATCATAATTACAAGTCAAGGTTATGTTTTTTTATATTTAAAGTAATGCCCATTATGGGTTCGTTCAAATTTGGCAAATATTTTCCACATTGAACTTTGTTTTCGTTTTTTATTAGACATAAAGCTACCCCTACCCCCTTAGGAATTTATCCTTTTTTTCATTCACCACATGATACAAAAATGAGAATAAAATGTAGGTATACACGGCTTTGACACTTAAGAAATGGGTTTTCATATAGTATATGAAATAACCTTTCAAAACATGTACAAACTTCTTTTGGCCTCCTTCGTTGCAATAAAAGTGCGTGGGCTCTCGGACTAATATTCTTTATAGTTCTTAATGAAGAATATAAAACTTAAGCTAGATAAATGTTAGTTGCATAATGTTTTTATCACAACAGATTCTGAATTGCAGATATATATCTGGAAAAAAAACGTTTCCGGGTTTTAATGTTTGACTTAAAACCTCAGAATCTCAAAGTTTAACTTATTTTTTCTAGTATTCAAATTTTATAAACATCTGTTCCGGAAACCATAGAACTATGTTTTGTCATTTTATGCATTTGTCACTTATTTCAGAAATTCAATATTTTCTCTAAAAAACTTCATTACGAGTGTTGAAATTAAATAGTTCAGACATTTTGTACAATGCAATTCTTGAAATTCTCTAAAGCCCGCATGTTTCAGTTTTTGAGTTTATACCACGTCTTGTAATTCATCTTATATTGATTGTGAAACAAGTTCTTAATTTACATATAAATCATTCTCGACACCTCATTCCTGATGGTATCCATCGCCCTGTTCAGATTACAGTTAACGAAAACACTTCCATGAAAATATTCAACTTGAACAAGGTTAAAACAAGGACCCTTTAGTATATACGATGGTTGTCTCAAAATAGCGTATACTTTTGATTTATTCAGTCCAATATAATGACACAGCTTCGAAATGTTTGCATGTGCACGTATACTACTGTTCTTATACCCACGAGGTCATTACAGTAAGGGTTATGGCTTTTAATCAAAGTTGAAGGCGAAAAAGATATCTGCTAAGTCTATATAGTATTCGTACGATTCCAGTTTTAACTAAGTCTGCTATCTCACACGCATAGTTTGCTGTTCCGGAAGATGCAAGCAGTAAAAGAACGGTATGCGAGGATCCAGCAGGTTTTCTTAAGGGGTATGTTAGGAGAAATCGTGTAACCACATTTGTTTCAAACTTCCAAAGGTTCTGGAACCCCGCCTCACTCTGGTACCGCGCATGAACGGTGTACATGTAATCTCTATATAACAACACCCTGTGAGTTTGTGTTGTTTGTAGTGTGAGTGTTGGTAACTCTTGTTTTCAAGTTAAATACGAAAACAGCACAATTGTAGTAGTGTATACGGCATACCCTACCGAGTAACATTACTGAACAAAATTATGTTTACAAATCCCCTACCCGGTTCCATTACTGGAACAAATTAACGAGATCTTTCGGTACACCGCAGTAAATGAATGATAAATTTCCAGTTTAGAATTTTATTGGCAACAAACTGACATTTTCAGTGCTAAAACCAACCCCAGCTCTGAATTTCGGGATAATTTGAACATTGCTTTGAATACCTTTCTAGATATGAAAACATGTTCCGTATGGCGGTGTTAGATTAGTTTTGCAGACGAGATAGCGATGACGGACAAGTGTAGGAAGTTAGCGTTAAAGTTGCGGTAGATAAAATCGACATACTACACCCGTTGATGCGAGTTATGTTCTACCTTCTGCAAGCAAAATACGCGTGGTTTTAACATTATAGTCACTTGTGTTAAAATGATATCAATTCTATGGTTGTTGGTGCTTTGTTACAAAGAAACAACTTAAAGTACATTTCGTCTCTATCCAGGTTATATGCGTGTTTTCGTACATTCAACAATAGGCTATATAATTACATCTAGGTCAAAATTTACACATCCGCCACGATAGCCTAGTGTCCGCTACGAGTGTAATATGTCTTGGGTTTGATCTCAGGCCGCGTCATACCTAAGTCGTTAAAATGATACTTATATTATATATCTTGCTTGGCGCTCAGCTTGTTCTAGGTAACTGCTGGTTGACCCAATGTAAGGATAATGCGACTGGTTAGTATTCATGAAACGGAAGTACCGTTGACCAGTGGGAACAAAGTTGTATCACAGGAACTTCCATTTATAATTTGAAAAAAAAAATGAAAAACAAATTGAAAAAAAAAAATATTTTTTTTCACTAGGCCTACTGTACTACTAAAATATTGAAAATCTATATTTTAGTAGCAGAAATTTTTTTTTCATTTTTTTTTCAAATTATAAATGCAAGTTCCTGTGGTTGTATTCACCTAACATACCTGTAGTAGTATGGTTTTATGGTTACTTATTCACTCTCAACACCTCGTTACTCCTGGTATTTAATACTCTATATATTATGCAACCAAGGTATAGGTGAAGAGAATCCTGCCTGGGCCCTTTCCCAGCCCCCAGCCTGCCCTGGCACTGTCCCCTTGATTCGATTCTGACCACCTTGCAAACAGTTTAACTTTACCTACCAGCTCATATCAGTTTTTTTTTTCAATTTCCAAAATTGATATTCTACAATTTATGAGATATTTCTGAATCTACTCATGACGTAAATCATTTTTGCATTCACTGCATTAGAAATTGTATCTTTCCAAAAACCATGACTCCGCATTTTGATTCGCAGTTATCAATAGACATGCTAGGTAGCACTGATGATGATTCGGGCGCCTTAATATAATGAAACTAATCTTCATCTTGATAAATAGGAATCATTTCTGAAAATAAACGATAAATATGATTACATTGTATTACAGTTAACAGTGCATGCATACTTTTGGGTATTAGGAACATGTCTGAATAGGTCGTGCTTTTTACTGGATGCGATTTGGGGAATAAACTAGTTAACCTGTCTGTAAAGACCATTCCATAGAAACAGCAACATGTCCTGGTTGTCAGGTAGCCTCGCTTAAAAGGTTACGCATAACTTCAGCTGTAATGGTCTGAAAGGAGATTAAATTAGTGATAATTTATAAGGCCAGCTCAAAATTAAACATGTCTATAAAGACTATTCATGTGAACAGCAACAAGTTTTTGTTGACATAATTATGGTCTTGGTTAATAAGTTACGCATCATGGAACTGAAAAAGTACTAGTCTGATAGGAGATTGAATTAGTGATGACTTACGGCCAGTTCAAAATTAAGACCTGAATTTCAAGGTCAAATCTCACTGTTTGGCTCTTTATCTGACCAACTATAAAGTACATGTAAGGCCATGTGTCTTATAATCGAGGTTCTATCGTACTTCCTATGAAAAAAACACAACTTGTTAGATCTACCTCTTGCTAATTAATAAAACAATCAGCAGATAACGAACTGACAGATATATCATAGTGGGCAGCTATTGGTGATGATTAATAGATAAATACGCCCTGGTTGGTTTAACAATAACACGTTCAGTATTTCACACTGATACCATGGCTACTGTTCAGAGTGAGATTTGCACCCTCGTTGTTTGTATAGCTAGATACGACCTTCTCATTGTTCATGCCATTATCTCCCTTTGCACTCTCAAACATGACAATGTTGGTAAAACTCGAAAGGAATAACATGAAAAAAAAGTTGATACAATATAGCATCTAGTTGGTAGCCAGACTAGTCTAGAGCCACCATGAGCTCAGTTAGTGCTATTTATTGTTTGTGTATTTTATTAAGTGTTGTTTCTTGTACCGTAATAAAACATTATATTTGTTCATTCAAGTCGGGCCAGCGTCTTACATAATAATAACACAAGCAAAACAGTCTTAGTCATTCGTGTATCGATTTTTTTGTTACTAAAATCATATAATTCTACGCAAGGTAAGATTCTTGGAACAAATTTGTTGGCTTTGATGCGAAGCTGATCTTAAAATAAACGCACTGAACACGTGTTCGCGTTATTCTGATAAAACAAAGAATTTACATTTATAACGTCTGTCTTACGTAGGAATAGTTTTAAACGATATTTGTAAGAAATATTGCTAAGGCAACAGTTTTTGTCGATAATTAAGTGCAACTCGCTTAATACTGTAATTAGATTAAAATGTTTAAAAGCATTTCAAGCAGCTGAACTGACAAAATGATAAAAATCTTATTTTTTTAAAACTTTTGCAAATGCCTTTAAAGAGTCGGTACAATGTATATACATGTATATATATGTTGTAAATTGGCCAAATGTACATGTAATTACCGATTTTGCCAATAAAACTTAAGACCTTGAAATACATAAAGATATTTTACCAGGAGATATTGCAGTGGATAAACACTTTTTAAAATGAAACCTCTGAAAATTTTTATAAGGAAATCTACCAAGTGTCGTACATTTGTAAAATGAGATTCAGTCAAGCAAATTATCATTTAAACAGTCTTCAAACCATTTAAAATAGTACCATTTGCCATTGCAGTGGTTCTAAAATATATCCTTTTTTGATGGTGAGCATCTTGTCACGTCTTTATCACACTTCAATTAATGAACTGTTACGTCAAATCCAGATTTTTGAAGGAATTCAACTTTGCGAATCTAGCCTAATGAACGTGTTAGAAAATACCAATGGATAATTGCGGAACAGGGAAGGTTTATGGCTTTTCGATATAGCAAATGCTTTGCAAACACATGTGGATAGCGGATATAAAACTGCTGTGGAATTTCGTAGGTGTTAATTGAATTTTCTGCTGAACAGCTTCGGGTTAAAGTACTTTCGCTCCAATAAATACACTACAGATACAATATGGTGCATCTTTCATGTTGTTTGATCTATAACATAGAACAATTGGCTTTGAGTAGAGATTAAGTGAGAGTTAATCATCAGAGGATTGCATAATTATACGTAGATGCTTTAAGCTCTTATCAATTAGTGTGTTTTGTGTAAATTTTATTAGAAATCCTTGGCTATGGTTTAAAACGAATTATGTATCAACTTCTCCCAGCTATAGCATTTGATTGTCAAATTCAAAGCGACGATATAATATTGAATCCTCGTCTACTGGAAGTCATTTTCTATGGTTTGAAATAAATTATGTTTAAATTGCTCTGGGCTAAAATTTCTCGAAGTGAACATTTCAAGTTCGTGTATATGGTTAAACGTTCTAACAAGTTATGTTCTGTTGCTCTTGGCTACAATTTTTCAAATGTCTACAAACAGTGAACGAATTCATTATTTGTAGGTAAACAATTTGAATTGATGTTCATGGAATGTGTTAACCAGGAGCAGTAACATATCGCTGTCAATGTTGATTGGTTGAGCAATGTTTTTACAGTGGCAGGTCCTATCACTAACATATTATATATACTAGAAATGGACTGCATGGCTTCGTTTTTGAAAGGAAAATGATAACAGTATTCAACAAGTCCTTCTTTGGGCACCAATTGCTAATGTGTTATTATACATTAATTAATATACATTTTATATGCATGTGGTTTAAGTATAAACACTATCCACCTAAAATAATTGTACAACTACATTTTAAAACGTAGCTCAAACATTTTACCCAAAAACCCATTCATTATTGCATAATTAAAATTGCCGAACACAACTGTAAGCCGTTGAAACCAAAATGAAACTAAATGGGATATTGTTACCGGTGAAAAGTGCAATTGTTACGGAGCTGTTTAAAAGTCATATTGTTGGGGAAGTTAGCTGCCAATCATCGGGTTGTTGTGGGAAGTTAGCTGCCAACCATCGGGTTCTATTTAAGAACATTAAGCTGAAAGTACTCGGCATACACAAACATTGCTACATTCTTTGAAAATATTTGGAGGTTTATGTTTTGGTAGAGTTCCAATATCAGCGGGTGTACTTGCAGAAACCTGATACAACATGATGGTTATCAGTAACATGGGCTGGTGTATTTACATCCCTGATATCTCTTTTATATTATATACAAACATGTTTGGTTGATTGCTGATTGACAAGAGTACATATTCCATGTCGATCTGCAACTTATATAAACACCGATTTCAACTATCTATAGTAGGCCTACTTCTTGCCGAAATCTTATCAATGAATTAACACGCAACCAGTATAAACATTGCATCGAATTACAACCTATTATTATGTATATTAACCGGCCCCATATTCCACGAGGAAAACTGCAACTTATATAACCAGCCCAACCAATGAATACTTTAACAAAATCCGACCTATACTTAATATCGAAAACTGCAACTTATATAAGCACATAGAATAAACACTCAACAGGCCCCATATTTTATGTCGATAACTGTAACCAAAAATAACGAGTCAAATAGTTCCTGCGAGCAAATGATGAACCGACTTCATTTGACAGAGAATTGACATGATTCTCGACCTTCTATCTCCATAATTCAACAGCTGATGCGTATAAAATTAAGCATGCAAACCTCAAAATTGTGAAAAACATAAGCGCGGTAGGCCGGTAGCTTTCAAATTGTACGAACTATAAGTACTGAACACATTAGCAAATTAACATGAACATGCCAAATACACCGTGCTGAAAACCGTTATACTGAAAATTATATAAACTTATAGATTTACATGCTTCATACCATACTTTATCTGTCAATTCAGACCCAAAGTTTTGTAGAAAACAATTTGTTTTCATGAAATTACGAAAGCTCCCTAAACATCCTAAAATTGAAAAAAAAACTCGGAAAACTTATTTTGTTTATAAAGGGTTGTATCAAGTCGGTAGCCAGGCTAGTCGAAAACTGCAAATACATCCAATTAGTGGATTAACAGGCCCCGATACTTCATGTCGAAAATCGCAACTTCTATAAGCATTGAATCGAATTAACAAATTAACCATTTAACATTTTGATTATCTTATTAACTACTTAATGAAAGGTTAGATTCGTTTATCAACATCCAGTCAATTACTGTGCAGGAGAAAAATTGCAGGAGAAATTGGATTCCACGTGCAAATAGGAATAATCATGAATCACGCGCTGACTGGTAATTAGTTTTGGCAAGGTAGAATATTTCATGATAGGAAAACTATCTGACAGGGGTAATTAAGGAAATGTAAAGCTGATATTTGTTTATGAATTATTTCGTCCTGCTGCGGTAGTCGACGTAAGCAGACCGGGTATTAGGCGGATCTTGATTGATGATCATCTATTTGTTCGTTTCACGTGTCGTGTACCAGTACTCTGTCTTCGTTTTCCCCATTTCATGAATATAATATATGATAAAAATAATCAAATAAGCATGATAAAAAACAACTTAGACTGAGACAGAAAAAAATGTGACTTATAAAAAGTCCGAATTTTGCCGATGTATAACGACTTTGACCGGCCTTCAAATCTATTGCGGACATTCGTTAGGGATAGACTGCCTTAAACACTGAACTTTGTTATATAATTATGTATACTTTGTTTATTGGAAGGCAGTTATTCTCAATTATTGCATTCCTATGCTATTACGCAAGGCTTTCGGACTTTAGCCCTGGAACACAAAAACGGAATAAGTCCCTAGTTAGGTTAAATGTTCACCATTAACAATTATTGGGAAAAACAGCGTATAACCTTGTGAGACCAAACAGACAGCTAGGTCGTTGATCTATTCATATAAATACAAGTTTATGTGCCAAGTGTCTGTATAATAGATAAATAATTCTCCGGAACATGACGAAAAAAAATATATTGTTCCCAGTTTTTCTACAGTATTACAAGTTGTATAGATGCGCGATAAATGTGATAAAATCCTAATATTATCGTATTACATGTACGTAATAAAACATATGTGGTAATGAAACAAGGTAACGCACTTGCAAATAGGCTTAAAAACAGCATGGCTTACATCCAGAAACTAGAACACTTATTAGTGTTTATCTATTGTTGACGTAAGTACTCTGACGTGTATACGGGTAAAACTTAGGTCACAAATCACCCGGACGCCGGATGATGTCCGTGTATCCGATGTCTAGGCACCGGCCGATGAGTAGCAATGTCAAAAGAGACTTAGCTTACTCCGGCCGATGAACGGACGATGTCTCGTGCATTCTTATACAATTGCTTCCAAAATGGGACCACTGAACGAAGTTCGTTAAATTACGAGGACTTTTCTGGGGGGGGGGGGGGTATTTCAGTCATACAGATATACTGTGACAGTCCTTGAACACGGACTTTCATTCAAGGGCAGTCAACACCTGGTCGATTTGACCAAAACACGCCCCAGCCAAATCCATTCTTATATAGTGTAACTATAATTGGCATTTTTATTAAACATAAGCCTATAAAAAGTTCAACTGAACGATATTTAATTGAGAGGTCAGCTTTGGATAACCTGCAAGTGCTTGAAGGAAGAAGGTTGGGCATATGTTGATAACCTGGTATGGTTCATCGTCAGGGATCGTAGAAAGGGCTCGTTGGCTGAGATCAAGAGACGCATTATCCTTATTTAAGATGGCATCTTTGTTCATTGTGTATGAGGGATGTACTTTGGCGGCTGCAATAAGTAACTTAAATTATGAGTCCTGACACACGCTTATATTCACATTTACATCACATGCTGCATCAGTCTCGGAACATTCCATTCCCTAGAGAAGTTTAAAAATGCACAAAACGAACAGGAGAAGTATATCTGTATGAAAAACAACAATCCAGACAAAGGATTCCAAGTTCCAACTGATTCGGATCCATCGGTTAGGTTTCACTGACAAGGGAGACAGTTTAATTAATGAATGGCCGGTTAGTTTTTGGCAAACGGAGGAGCTTCCACGAGACGTCCTCCAAATCATTCGATTGGTCATGTACCATCTACCACGTCTTCCGCTCTATATTTGGAAAAGATTGGTAGAGCTAAGCAGCTATTACAAAAGGAAATGGAGACGTCCAGAAATAATCTGTGCGTTCGAGTGTTTTACTCTAACATACCAGTTGAATCTGCCCCTACTACCAGCATCACACACATGAAAGTCACTTCACAGCACCAGGTCACGGGAAGTGTGAAGCAAGGTGAAACAAAAACAACATAAGCGAGTTCAATGGAAGAATATATATACACGTACTAACAACGGTACACCTACACCCACACCGATTAGTACGTGACTTCGAATGTCAAAACACCATTATATTGCAAACTAATGACGTACTAAAGTCTATAGATTACAAACAATACTACCAGTAGTAAACGCGTCATATTTGATGATACGCCAAACATGCTGTTAGTCTGCATTAACTAAGAACAGCAAATAATGCTAAAATCATGATTGCAAATAAACGGGACATTACGTTAATTACGCAGTGGTTCACAGAAATGACAGCGACGTCACACTGGAAAACTAATAGTAAAACAGTAATAATTATTCTGATTTTACTCCCTTTTTTTCTAAGCCATGTGTTCATTTCTTACAAGAGTCTTCCCTCGCAATTAACAGTTTATTCAAGTATTATTTCAAGTAGTATGATATTTGTCGGTTCCAGGGCCTTGTAGAAATAGCTATATATAAGCACATGTAATTATGGTTCAATGATATCGCAATCATCATGTGATATTAAAAGAATATTAATGTACAGATCAAAGGCAATATTCGTTGCTATGGTTACCAACAACAAAAATGAGTTTCCTACATTTTCGTAAAATGTTTAGTCTAGATTGAAGTTTATGCTGCATAATAAAAAAGTTACACAATACGCCGTTGTTTGAGTAATATATCAGGAGCTGGCTTGTTTAACCATTGTATAAAAAAGAAATTTAGAGGAATTTCTAAACCTTAGAGAGTGAACTTATAGCTTTGGTTCTAGACTAGCTACCGGCTAGTTAACTAAAGTTTAGTAAGTTTTCTTTTTTTTCTTTTCTATTTCTAGCTGCATGGATGTATTTATTTTTGAAAATTTGGTTCATATTAGTGATCCCTGTATACTATTTGTATAGATAAATTGAGACCAAAAAGGGACATAATTTCGCGGGAAAGGGGGGTTGTATGAGAATATAATTAGAAATTAATAAGACCTGGTGTCTTATTCTAATTCTTTTCCATAAACTGTTGTTATGGAATGTATAGTCAATTGTATGTATACTATTTGGGAAATGAATATGTTGAAACTAGAATATAATTATATAAATACCTGTACTATATTTAAAACTTAAGGTCGGTATTTGCCTGTATTACTCTGTAAGTTAGATGGCTTTCTTGTTAACATATCGAGTCTGGTGTTTCCATAAATTGCCTAGAAACGTTCGTGACGTTCTCATGCGTAATCAATTAAGTAATATTGCTTCTTCTTCTTCTTTTCGTTCACTGTCTACACTACCACCCTGGTTATAGCGATAAAGGAAGCTGTCTTCTTGAGGTCATCCTTCTTGCCATGGAGCTTCTTATCTAGGGTGGTTGAAACTGGCCTTATATGTTTTCTTGTTATTTCATACAGGTGGCATTGCTGGGGTATGTGCTATGTTGTCTGATTTGTCACACCACAATTATATAATATCAAACTATGATTCTACTGTACTCAGAAAATTTGTCAGAGATGTCCGGCGAGTTACAAGAATACCTAAATGACCATGAAAAAAACCAGGAGATCGTTCGTTAATTTCGTGATATCCAAATCATCAAAATTGCTTGGCGTCATCGTTAATGCGGACGCACACAATGAGGTACTACGTCTGGAGACTTTCACTAGTTTTCTCTCCTTTTATGAGTTCAATTCCTTTATCTATACCTCTAATACCTGTATATAAAACGGTTGTGTTTCTGTATTTCACAGAGAGAACCAGAAATGGAGGAACAAGTGTTAGACTGGATTGAAAGTCTGACTGGTGATAAACTGGACAGAAGCAAAGAATATCCAGAAATGATCAAAGATGGAATCACACTCTGCAAGTATAAACATTATATTATTACCAACATTACCCACAGGTAAATGTATCATTGATGAAAAACAAATTTTGAAAAATGAAAATGATTTCGTACTTAATACATGTATATACATTTTGTAAATTTAAATTTTACAATTTATAAAAAAGAATTTGAATTCTATTTTAATGATAAAGTTACATGTGACATTACCTGCATAACCGTTGTTGAGTTTGAGAAAGTTTCTATCAGGAATGACTGGAATCAACGTGCTTCACGAGACATCGCTAATTGTTTCCAAACATGAGTAAAGTCAATACACACTTTGTCAAGGGAGATCATTCTTGATATTCTCCATAAAAGCTGCACATGAAATGTGTAGACATTAATTCAAGCTCATCTTTTATCAGAATAGTGAATGTTGTTTGAGGGAAGGGTTATTGGTCAATGTACACATTTCGAGTAGTTTGTGATACTTATTGTAACTAAGGGTTATTGGTCAATGTACACATTTCGAGTAGTTTGTGATACTTATTGTAACTAAGGGTTATTGGTCAATGTACACATTTCGAGTAGTTTGTGATACTTATTGTAACTAAGGGTTATTGGTCAATGTACACATTTCGAGTAGTTTGTGATACTTATTGTAACTAAGGGTTATTGGTCAATGTACACATTTCGAGTAGTTTGTGATACTTATTGTAACTAAGGGTTATTGGTCAATGTACACATTTCGAGTAGTTTGTGATACTTGTTGTAACTAAGGGTTATTGGTCAATGTACACATTTCGAGTAGTTTGTGATACTTGTTGTAACTAAAGGTGCGTATAGACAGTACATTTTGATGTATAAATCCTCGATGCGCATTTCACAAGATGTACATAATAAAGCCTAACATGACTTATGAAGCGCTCGTTATTTCCATCCAAACTATTGTAACCAAAGGAGTTGTACATCTCCAGAAAATGTGTGGTAGAAGTGTACTACACGACACAATATATGTTAAAATGTGTACACGAAAATGTACTGTCTAGACGCACCTTAGGGAAGACTCTATTGAGGTTGTTGAAGCGTCTGCTTTTTTCTAAGGGAATTTTCTGGTACCATTTTTATTTCGTCTTTGGTATGACGCGGCCAGGGATCGAACCCGTGACCTCTCGAAGCGAACGCTCAACCACTAGGCTATCGAGGAGGCGGTAAAACACTTCCTATGATGTTCATTATTTACATACATCTGTGATATAGAAAGGGTTTGTTTTAATAATTTACGTGATGCACATAATGACAATAATAATTACCTGGTGCACAGACTATCTCTTGCCTCTGTCTTGTGCATGTACGTATTATTTAGGGGACAAACAAATTAAAAAATAGTACCAACAGTGCTTTTTATAGTTTAAGTACACATTCTTTTATTAGTCAAAACATGGATTTTTAGTTCGATATTGTCATCGGCAATGAATTTCGGCATTCTTGAAATTAGTTTTTTTTTAATTTGTTTTTGGAAATAGCCGAAAGTTGGACAGTGGAATCGAGT
Organism: Spisula solida; assembly: GCA_947247005.1. NCBI lineage: Eukaryota > Metazoa > Mollusca > Bivalvia > Venerida > Mactridae > Spisula > Spisula solida. Next base: position 18,833,482 of record OX365946.1, read on the forward strand.
AATGAAAAAGGCACAAAAAGTATATAATGGCCCGATATTTACCTTAAAAAATAAACTTTATCGAAATATTTGAGGAAAATATTTTGAATATTACCATCCAATAATAAGGATGGTGACATTCATAGTGTCGCATATCACATGATGTACAAAGCAGCTCTCCACCAATCCAGACGTCTAGATTGCTCATGAATAATAATGAGATGTAATAAAAAGATATGCAATGTCATTTAAAATATACGTTTTTACATACCATGCAAATGTATCTCTGTTTCAGTTTAATGAATGTCCTGATGCCAGGATGTATCAAAAAGATCGACAAGAAAGGAGGTGGTTTTGCATTGATGCAAAATATCGAGAGATTTAACAAAGCAATCATAACGTATGGAGTACCCGTGAGAGAGGCATTTCAAACTGTGGACCTCTGGGAAAAGAAGAACATTCCCGCAGTAACACTCTGTATTCATGCATTAGGAAGAGTTGTACGTTTTAATAATTATTTTAATAACTTACCCAGTCATCAATTCGTTGTCATTGTTTAACTTATTTGTTTTGAAAAGCAAGACAGTAGGTTCATTGCACTTTTGGCTTTTCGCACGTTTGTTCGTAATTGAGTGCCCTTGAGTGTTCCTTGGCATGGGATCATTCATGATTGTTCGTGTTTAATTGGTCACTCGTAATATTGTGGCCGTGAGTCTGTCCATGAGTGCGTGTTTGCTCCTGATCGTTCGGTTTATCACTTACTCGTTGGTTATTAGCTTGTCTTAAAATCAAGACAAGAGATGCCATGGTCGTACATTGTGTGCACCAACACGTTATAAATTGCACTTTGTTTATGGTCTTCATAATTTTACATGCTCTTATAAACGTATATTTCCTCTGATTTCAACTGGTGTCGATACCAGGAACAATGATAAGAAAGCACTTGACAATGCAATATGGGCGTCCACTATTACAGTGACGTGCAATAACGATGGCAGCAGTTCAAAATGCGATAGCACCAACCACAGGAACTTGCATTTATAATTTGAAAAAAAAAAATTTTTTTTCACTAGGCCTATTGTACTATTAAAATATATATTTCAATTTTTTTTTTCTTTTTTTTTTCAAATTATAAATGCAAGTTCCTGTGCACCAACAAACCTTTGTTTTCAGGAGCAACATTTTTCTTAATTTCTTTGTGAAATTTTATCATACAGCAATTTGAACAGTGACAGTTTTAATATGTGTGGATGCTATCTTGCAAAGCGTTTTTAGAAAAGGAAGACTTTTTGTGTACTTTTCGTAAAAATACATGTTCGGCTTTGTTCGGCATTTTGCTTTAAATATTTGGTGTAGCTTTAAAAAGCCTAACTTGCGCCTCTCTACGACAGCAATATGCCGAAGCAACTATAGCTTCGGTGTTTAGGCTTCAACAAACATGCTCTTGTAGGATTTACTGATTGGGCAATGGCTTCGGTATTTGCAGAAAGATGCGCCTCGTCTTTCGTTATAATGATGTAAAAATCCCCAATAGACCAATTTGAAAATGGTAACTTCGACATTTTGAAGTGATGCCATCGATAAGTGTATTGGTAAAAATGGAGGCCATATCGGATGTTACTGATATGTCAATCCTTTAGACAACATCATGAGCAAAATAGCAGTTATTTTATTTACACAAACTCTAAAATACACAATTTCCTTCCAGTATCATTTGTAATGTGTATACAGTATGTTAGGTATGGAGCTTGGTTAAACATCGTGTTGATATTATAGTGTGTTTAATTTCAGGCCCAAACTAAAGAAGACTACACGGGACCCATTCTGGGACCTAAGACTGCTGATCCACAACAATTCAACTTTACTGAAGAACAGTTAGCGGAAGCGAAGAACGCCGTAAATACAATGCAGTATGGTTCAAACACTGGGGCCAACCAAGCTGGTCTGAGCATGGGTAAACAAAGAATGATCAACGATTAAGAGAGGTTCATGACTTAACACTCTAGAAAGCCATGTTATATAATGTGTTTCATATATGTTATAGATGGACAATGTCCGCTTGTTAGCTGGGTGTTGTTCTAATGTAGTTCATGTATTTTATTTTTTGTTACGTTTATAATCATTCATTTTCTTGCTAAAATCACTACTGTTATAACACAATCCACAGTCTGGATTATTCAACACTAGTTCAACATTTGTCGTACAAGCTGCACATGGTATTTATACACATTCTCGCAGCAATCACTGTTCAAAGGGATACATCTCACGTGACTGTTTTAAGCAAGTGATTGTTTAATACAACCTACAGGTGTATTGTATTTAATACATTAACATTTAATATTGGTTGTTCTAAACAGGTGTTTGTGTGGCCACTATTTTGACAGATATATTTAACTGTTTGTAGCTAATATTATCACGGTAGCGTTGGATGTAATTCTATAGCAAATGAAATACTGGATCGACCTCATTATTTATTTATACAAGTATAAAGTATATGTATCTCTTCATGTGTACTTAGACTGTAACAAATTATATGTAAGCCACATTTATTCGTGCTGGAATCCGTGAAACAATTATTCGGCACCATTCACCACAGGTACCACGCGCGATGATGTCCCAAAAATATGTGAATAAACAATTAACTTAATTAATTTATGGAACAAGTAAATATCATTTTTTGTGTCATAAATTATTTGGTTATTTATTGACACATTTTGGACCAATCAACGTGCTTGTTACCCGAGAAATCATTGGCAATGTCATGCACACATCATATAGAAGTGACGTCAATTTCACAGTGTATACTAGTATTTCATGTTTTGTTCGTACAATTAGATCTTGTTTTTGTGCTTATTTGTTTGCTTTATGAATAACTAATATACGTATAACTGTGTTTTATATTATACACTCATATCATGATTATATAAAATAAAGTAGAATGTAGCAGAGTTGATTTGTTTTCAATACAATAAATTACATTCTAACATATATGTAGCACGTGCGATCTGTCTACTTCGTGTATAATATAATAATGAACTTACTGTTGTAGATTTAAGAACTAAGGACTACAGCTGATAAAATATAGGCATGCGCACTCATGATTTAATCACTGCACATCCAAACTCGTGCCTTCATTATACAACACAGCACAATACAACATATTTAGTGGTAAAACATACGTAAATATACTCATAGCAAGCAATGTTATATACAGACAGACCGTTGGAAGACGTGAAGATTTCCCGAAGAACATACCGCTGACAAAATATCTGGATTTCCCTTCTATTGCTACAGATTCGTTTCTGAAAACCCCAATTGCATTCTAATCTTTGTTAACCAACACTATTTTAGCTCACCTATTGAAGAGCTTGTCGTACATTAACGACCTCCAGTAATTCTCCATATTGCATTGATGGAATGCAACACAACTTTGGGCAATCATCTTTCAAAGTTGTTCGAATGGTTTCAGCCTACTTCCAATTTTAACATAGTCTATCCTAAAGATCATATAAAGAAGGTACTCTTTGGTATATCATAATGGTTTGTCTTTACCTTAAGAGTATTTCAATACCTGCTAAGTTTTGTTTAGACTGTAGTTTACATATTATACATAAATCAAGGGAGATAACTTTCTATGGATGTGCATATTCCCCGACAAGTTGACACATCTAAAGTAATACGCTCTACACGTCTTTGATTATGGTCAGGAATTGGCTAAATGCTTCCCATAAAAGAGCTCAATAATGCTCTGTACAAATAATTTATTTAACATTGTTTCAAATCCAAAACTGGTCATCAGTGTTTCATTCATATGGAAACTGGCACATTAGTCTTCCACAGGGCGAACCAGCAGTTATCTGGAACTTACTATACAGAGCATCAAGCAAGGTAGATAAAACAGAACCATTTTACAATGTCTTTGGTATGTCATAGCCTGGGATCAAACCAGAAACCTCTCGCACTTGGAGCTGACATTCTACCTCTAGACCATTGAGGTAGATCACTCCAGGACAACTAGTCAAGCCCATGCATTGTAGGAGTTTTATTGACCCATCAAAAAATACATAACTACATGTATGGTATGTGCATACTATAGATAACTTATATCCAGAGAAGTGAGGATTACTCATCTATAGTGTGCAGTTACCATGCCATTACCTTAATTCTGACAAAGGTAACAAAAAAACATCATCAATATATAGTTGAAAAATGGTGTAAAACTCACACAAAACAACCAATTAAGATATTTCAATATAATTCATGGGAAAATTTGATGCTAATAAATAGTGCTATATGGGTAAATTAATCAAAACTGAATCAATAATATTTTTTATTCATTTCGAGCTTTTTTCTAAACCTTATTACATACAATAATTACATAATGTAAAAATTTTCAGGAGACTGGCTTATATATATTATCTTCAAAAAAGAACAACACATCTGAGGACACAGCATTGTTACTAATAACATTTTATTTTTCTGATTCTGGTATTCATAAACAAATATATTAAACACATAAACACATGAAGGAGCTCCAAGTTATGTTAAACCAACACCCAATTATTGGTATTCTATGTAAAAATAAATAAATAAAATAAATAAATAATGAAATCATAAACAATTAAATGCATACACTGGTAAAATAGCATATAAATAATATTGTCAAGAATAGATCTCAATAAAAGCTCAAGATATTACATAGTTTGATAAATATAATATGAGTTTTTTTTGCCAGGAACAACCCATGCACATGTATACACTTCAACAAATTTCTAATTGGCCACCCTATAAAATATGATACATTTTTGTAGTATTCGATATATTCAATCAAAAAATCTAAAGCCAAAATCAAGTAAGCCATTTTGCACCAACTGTTCCGCATGGATGATTTTGTACATGAATCTGTGATTTCTTTCAGGAAATCAATAGATTAGTGCATGGAATGAAAAAATAGATTTTTTGACTGAATATATCACTTTATTATTTGCTTTCTATGGATTAAGGAGATTTTTCAGTGAAAATAACAGTGAAAATAACAGTGAAATTACCACTTTGTTATTTTCACTGTTTTAGAAGCTGGTTCCAGTATCGTTCAGAAAAAGTAACGTAACGTCAACGGCACCGGGCTTTAAAATGTACGTTACGTCATCATGACGTCACAATTATCACGTCGTGACGTTCCAATTTCGCCGTGATTTTTCCAATTAAGCCAATTACGGTACACTTTTAAGAGAAATTAAAGCATATAATAAACAGAAAATTTGTTGATTTTTGGTGAAAGATCAATTTTATTTCACTCGTGATCACATAAAATTATATTTCACTCGTGGCTACGCCACTCGTGAAAATATTGATTTTCTGTGATCACTCGATGAAATAAAATACGATCTTACACCAAAATCAACAAATATCCTCTATTTATTATTTGCTTTTAATGGATTATGGGGTTTTTCAGTGAAAATAACAGTGAAATTACCACTTTGTTATTTTCACTGTTTTAGAAGCTGGTTCCAGTATCATTCAGAAAAATAAACGTAACGTCAATGGCGCCGGGCTTTAAATCTGCGTTACGTCATCATGACGTCATAACTCTCACGCCGTGACGTTCTAATTTCGAAGTGATTTTTCCAATTAAGCCAATTACGTCACATATTTAAGAGGAATCGAGGCATATAATAAATAGAAAATTTGTTGATTTTTGGTGTAAGATCAATTTTATTTCACTCGTGATCACAGAAAATTAAATTTTCTGAAGAACATACCGCTGACAAAATATCTGGATTTCCCTTCTATTGCTACAGATTTGTTTCAGAAAACCCCAAATATTGATTTTCTGTGGTCACTCGGTGAAATAAATTTCGATCTTATACCAAAATCAACAAATATCCTCTATTTATACATAGTGTAGTATAGTTCATAGGGTGGCCAATTAGAAATAAATTGAAGTGTATATGTTGAACACTATGAACCCATAAACATCACAATGTACTCAAACCACAGAGTATAACATACCGGTATTTGCATATTATATTTAAATGATACATTTATCAGATCTGTTGAAATACAGTATAACCTCCGTACAGCGACATCCGGCGGAGACAGAAAAAACTGCCGCTCTGCGGAGGTGTCGCTCTGTAGAGGTCGAGTGTTTTAGAATGTCGTTCATAGACTTATCGAGTGTACATAATCACGGTAATCTTAAATTGATGTTGTTTGTTTGTGATCAAGTGCATAAAATTAGATCACTCGTAGTCGCGTGTTTTGCGATATAATTCTGACGATTATTTAATTAACATCGTTGATTAGATACAAAAATGCGTACAATTCACGGGTTTAGTATTTATAGCTATTAAACGCAACTATCAACATTATAAACCGAATCCATATTATTCTACGCACATGCCGTAAATTGAATTGTTTACCTTCAAAGTGTTAAAATCTCTATTACGTCATATCGCTCATTACACAATTTGCACACGTGATCGATTTACCTCTCGCGTGTAACTTGGTCAGTGCATATTATGCTGAAATTGACAGTTTTAGACGACGTGATTAACTATTAACACGACATGTACTTATACTGATTGATAAGCGCATATTGATATTTCATTTACAATTATTAATAACGACTTTGATTTTAAAAAATCGAGTTTTACTGTGTCATATTGTCGAACTGATCCCATAGACAGTCGCTAATTTATCGACACCCGCGGCTATCGGCTATAGTTACCTGATGAGCGATAATTATTATAATCCACGAAGGTGCGAAAAATAGAAAACAACATCGTATGGATTTATGTAAACACATGTGAATATGCCGTTGTAAAATCACACCTGTCGCTTCTCAGAGGTAAACCATACAAAAGGTAAACAATTTTAACGGCTCTGCGGAGGTGTCGTTCTACGGAGGTTAAAATAAGAGTGAAAACGAACGGGGGGAAATAAAAGTGCCGCTTCTCGGAGGTTGTCGCTTCTCAGAGGTGCCGTTTCGGGAGGTTATACTGTATGAGCAAAATCATTGAAACAAATTTTTTTTTCAAACATTCTACTTCATAGTCATAAAAATCATTATCATCGAAACTTTATTTATAAAATATTTGCATACATTTTTCAGATCTGCAGAAACATGAAAAAAAATACAAAAAAGAAGCAAACATTTTTTAACACCATTTATATGTCACAGTTATCAAAAACGCTTTAATCATCAAAAGAATTAAAATATTTGCATAAACTTATCAGATCTGAGGAAACAAAAAATGGAAGAACATATCTACATTTCAATTCTTTCAAAATCATTTATATATTTGTTTAAATGCTTATAAACAAAATTTTATTTTAAATGCTTAAACATATGCCTCACACAAAGGGCCATAGCTCTGGCAGTAATTATCAGACTTAAATATAAGGGCTTTTGACACGAACACATGTCTCTTACAAAGGGCCATACCTCTGACAGTGATAATGTGACTAAAAACTAGGAGGATTTTTACACAAAAATATATGTCTCCAACAAGGGGCCTTAACCCAAGCAGTATCATTTGACCTACAATACGTGACAACCAGCACATCAAGGCTTGATACCAAGTATTCATGTGAAGTTTCATTGAAATCTGTTTAGGAGAACAAGCTTCGACAAACTTTGTGACTTCCATCCATCTAACCAGACTGATAGACATCCAGCACAAAAACAATATATCTACCCCACTATATGTAGGAGACATATTTGCATAATGAAACAATTTATCAGATCTGCACAAACATGAACAAGAGCTGTCCACGAACAGCGCGCTCCACTATTTGCGCCGCCATGCTAGGATAGTACAATCATTATACATTCAATATAAAATACTTCATAACAGCAGCATTACCCTCTGTTGTGTAGAGGTTGGGGCTTCTAAGTCGAAAAATTATGCAGGACCGTTACCTACTCATGTGTAGGTCCTCTTGGTCATTGAAGTTAAACAAATCAGCATTTCTTAGTCCAAAAGGGGGCATTATTTCACCCAAATGCTTGATAGAGTTACCTACCCCTGTTTATGGGTTGGGGTCATGATGATGAACAAGTATGCAAAGTATCAAAGCAATATGTCAATGCACGTTGAACATATTAGAGGTTAAAAAACCTTTACCTAAACTTTAACGTCCAACAGGGGGCATAATTTTAACAAAATGCTTGATAGAGTTACCCACCCCTGTGTAGGGGTTGGGGTCATGATGGTGAACAAATTTGCATAGCAATATGTGAATACACTTTGAAAAATATTAGAGGTGAAAAAACCTGTACCTAAACTTTAACATTTGCTGAAAGTTAAAAAAGGGGGCAAAATTTCACCAAAATGCTTAATAGAGTTACCTTCCCCTGTGTATGGGTTGGGGTCATGATGGTGAACAAGTATGCTAATCATCAAAGCAATATGCCAATGCACTATGAAGATATTAGAGGTAAAAAACATGTACCTAAACTTTAACATTTGCATTTCCAAGTCTCAACAGGGGGCATAATTTTAACAAAATGCTTCATAGAGTTACCTACCCCTGTGTATGGGTTGGGCACATGATGGTGAACAAGTATGTAAAGCAATATGTGAATGCACTTTGAAAATATTTGAGGTGAAAAAAACCTGTACCTAAACTTTAACATTTGCACTAAGTTGAAAAAGGGGCCAAAATTTCACCAAAATGCTTAATAGAGTTACCTACCCCTGTGCATGGGTTGGGGGTCATGATTGTGAACAAGTATGCAAAGTATCAAAGCAATATGTCAATGCACTATGAAGATATTAGAGGTTAAAAAACCTGTACCTAAACTTTAACTTTGCACTAAGTAGAAAAAAAGGCATAATTTCAACAAAATGCTTGATAGAGTTACCTACTTCTACATATGGGTTATGGTCATGATGGTGAACAAGTATACAAAGTATGAAAGCAATATCTTAAAGGACTTAGAGAATATAAGAGGTTAAAAAACCTGTACCTAAACTTTAACAAAAGTGTTACGCCGACACCGACGCTCGGGTGACTGCAATAGCTCCCCTTATTCTACGAATAGTGGAGCTAAAAAATCATAAAAAGGAAGAAATAATTCATATTTCATGGTCCTCACTGACTTTTTGTAGTGGGACCACGTCATCACATGTACTGTCTAACTTAGCCACTTCCTCTAGACTCATGTACGACGATTCCTTCCCGTTCCTTTCCTTACATATCTTTAAATGTCGATCACGATGATATTTTGTTTGAAATCCCTTAAAACATTTATCGCACATGTAGTTTCTTTCCCCTGAATGCACTTTAAGATGTTTTTTGAGATTCTGCGTCTTATAGAAAACTTTACCACAGATATCGCACGTATACGACACTTCTTTCGTGTGAACGTATGAGTGCGTTTTAAGATCTGATCTTCGACCAAATACTTTATCACAATAATCACATTTAAAGTTTTTATCACCAGTATGTACAACTATATGGTTATCTAGATGGGCTTTCTGTCTGAACGCCTTCCCACATTCATCACACTTAAATTTCTTTACCCCTGTAATGTAAGATAGACAAAATGATACAAAATTTCACCAGGTAATCCTTATGGGCTGCATCTAAGGGGCCATATTGCTAATTATGTATATAGAGGATCTATTACGAGTAGTCAATTGATTTAAACTTATATTAAACAAGTTCTGGAAATTTTAAAGGCTTGCTGAGTAGTACTTCCTGAACAAACTTAATATCAGTTTGTATCAATTGACAACGAGTGTTAGATTTTTTTTACCATATGACACCAATAACACGAAAATACACAACTTTCCGTTGAAAAACGAACTCCGCTATATAAACAATGCCAAGATAACGTCATTTACGGCATATAATGTTGTCATTTAGGAGAGAAATTGATGTCATGTGAATGTTATACTAAGAATATACTACATTAGTGTAGTATAAGAATGTACGCATTATACTAATCCGGATGTATACAAGAAAAGTCATGAAATAAAATGGATTCTCTTATTTTGGATATAGCCAAAATTATAACAATTTAAAGGATAGTTGACTCTTAAGAATACAGAGGGTTTAGTGAATTGATCTGATGCCAATTGGTTAGTAATCCATTTGTTTTATGTTATTCAGGTGTGATGTCTTTCTCAACAATGTTTAGTTATATACGACAGAGGATTCACTAGACCAATCTAACTTGACTATATCATAACCAGTACTAATTAACCCTTTCAGGAACTTCTCCACAGCTGGAGGAAAAATCGACCTTGATGTCAAAGTTTTATGCCTGTCGTGACAATCGAACCAATATTGTTGGTGACAAATATAGCTCACTAACCCACTGAACCACACCTATCTATGCTTAATACCATCTTTTCAAAAGTTTTTTTAAAGGTGATTTTTGTCATCTTCTGGAGTAGTCTTTAACTATACAGTGCAACCTCTGTAGGGCAACACCTTTTGGGAGCTGCTAAATTGGCCGTTGTACAGAGGTTGTTCCTCTACAGTGGTTGAATTTATAGTAAATATAGGCTTAGGGAAATTTTGAAGGTGTTGTTCTAGAGAGGTTGTTGCTTAACAGAGAGCCACTCTGTTAGAGGTTATACTGTACTTTACACTAACTACAGAAATCATCATGGACACCTACCTGTGTGTATATGTAGATGCATTTTCAAGTTACTGGAGTCTGAGAACTGTTTCTTACAGTACATACAGCTGTGTGGTTTAACATACATGTGTATGGCCATATGTCCATTCAGTTTCCCCTTAGACTTAAACTTTTTATCACAAACAAAACATGTAAAAGTAAAGTTTTCTGGATGCTTCAACTTTAAGTGAGCATTAAGTAAACGTTTAACAAGAAAATAGAGTCCACATTCCTCACACTGGTTCAACTTCACATTGCCTGGATCTTGTGATATACCTGGAATACACACATATACTACAAACTTCATACAAAACATAAATTAGAACAGGTTTATATCACAAAAACATGCGTCTCCTACAAAGTCATCTATGAAATTTTAACATTTACTGATTTTTCAATACATTACTGTAAAGTCATTAATATTCATGAGGGATTGAATTACGTTGATTTTGTGGATGACTTTAACCACGAAATTAAATTCCGGTACAAAGTATTCATGTGAAGTTTAATTGAAATCCAAGCAATGGTTAAGGAGAACAAGTGGGGACAAACTTTGTAGCACCCATCCATTTGGACAGACATACCTCCAGCACAAAAACAATAGATGTTTGTAAAACATGTATGCCCCCATTACAGCCCAATAGTCAGAAATGACATAGGTCACTGTGACCTTGACCTTTGACCTTCTGACCTCAAAATCAATAGGGGTCATCTACTGTTGATGACCAACCTGCATGTAAAGTTTGAAGATCCTAGATCACAGCGTTCTTGATTTATTGAATGGAAACCATTTTATATGACCGATAGACAGACCGACCGACCGACAGACATGTGCAAAGCAATATACCCCCTCATCAAAGATGGGGGGCATAATTATGTCTCCCCCTCTCTATGGTGGAAAACATAATTTAAGCAGATGATGATGCGAGAATAAAATGTTTAAGAAACAATTAAATTTAATCTTAGACTTGATCTGAATCGAATCATACATAATGACAATTTTTCCCCCAACAGAGAGTAATAAGGGGAGACAATTACTTAACAGCCTCTTACCGAGTTGATAACATATCTCAGCAGAGAACCACATCAGTAACTCCTCTTCTCTTATTTCAGTTTTGGTGACTATATAGAACTGATCCTGATCTCTATATACCGTACAGTTCTGTTCTAACAGAGAAGGTGACAGTCGTAAAAACATCGTCCAACTACATGCATTCTCATTGTACATCTCCAATAATTCTACTTCCGACTCATTCTTCCTTATCTGTAATAAAATTATTATAGATAAAATAAAATTCATCGATGAAATTTTCATTATTTTCTAAATACATTTGTACTCTTTTTTTCCGAAATGTTATTTGCCAGTCAACTTTCTGCCGAAATATGACAGGCATATGAGTGCCTCCACCAGTGTTTGAACCTGGGTTGCTAGATTAGACGGCAAGCATGTTAACCATTGAGCTACAGAGGCATCTTATTCTTGAAATTCTGAAATTTACATATGCATATTTATTAATATTTTCAGATAATTTATTTACTGAAATTGTTTCCGGAAGTTTTGAAATCAGTAGTAATACTGGCAACCTTCACCCATGTAAACTACTCAGAGCTCCAAAAGTGTTGATCTATTTTGAAATGGGAATGGTATGAAAATGGTTACAAGTGGGTGAAAATAAAAGGGTACTTATAGAGCAGCATGTCATAACTCAAAATTGACCAACAGACGCACAAAGTGTGACGCACACACATACAGTATAACCTCTCATAACTGCACCTCTAAAGAGCAGCAACCTCCGAGAAGCAGCATGTTTATTTCAAAATAATGTGAGCTCACCAAAAATGGTTGAAAACCCTCTACTTGATCCTCATAGTCTTTTACTGCCATTACAACACGTTTCCCAACCATAGGTCCAAATCTAGTTCTTTCAGATAAACAGTCCTTACACCATACACCTAAAATGAAAGAAAATAACTTTAACCCTTCACTCTATAGACAACTAATACATTTACATGCAGTATCCTGATAGTCAAATAGTAATTTCACAATATTCATACCAGTAATGGGAAAATTAGAAGGTTTTTTGAGACAAAAACCTATGTCTCATGCAAAGGACTAACTGGCAATATTCATCCAACCTAAAATTCCAAAAATAAGCACAACTAGGCTTGGTACCAACTTTTAATGTATTGTAAAGTTTCATTGAATTTTTTCAGTGGTTAAGGAGAACAAAAATTAATGCGGACAAACTGTGACATTGTCCAGCAGAAAATGAATATGGCTCCTCCACTATAATTATTATTTATATAAATTAAAAAGATCAAGCTTACCAAGGAAATCTTTGAACTCGGAGGTAGCAGTTTGTTGTAAGGTGAAGCACGGTGGTAGTGAGGCTCGAGCACGGCTCAGATATGGAGTGTCTGGCATGTCCACATAGTCAGTGTCATGTACCGTACATGGTGAAGACATCAACTTGTTACAATCAACACAAACTGTACAACAAATTAAATAGAACCTAAACATTTCTTCAAAATAAATTTCCCATTTTAATTAAATTTTCTAGCTTTTACAGTTCAATAAAGTTTTAAAGAGAGATCTATCTTCAAGGCTTAGACTCACTTGTATCATAATTAAGAGTGCTATATCTGCAATATTACATTAGATATTAAGTGAATGGGCTGGGTTAGTTTACCACCATACCTAAATGTGACTGGACTGTGATACATTTAATACCATATCTGGTGCAATATTGCAGATACAGCACTTTTAAATTGAACTGTTGTCTATCCGTTTTGTCAGAATGGACTGGTCTCATTTACCAACACACCCTTAGTGTGATTGAACTATGATACAAAACAGATAGAGGACAATCACTCAGATATCTAATTAGTCTCAGGGCTGTGTTCTATTTAATGATTTATATGCTAACATTTATCCTCGCCACTGGAAATCCATATGGGCAAGGCCACCAGAAGAGGTTAGCCACTTTAGGTTTTCGGGGATAGTGCATGATACAAAAGATGCCCCAGTTCCAGAAGCATCCCTGGTTCTTTTACATGCCTGATGTAAAGCATCATACACACGACCTCGGTTTTTAAAGTCTCCTACAAAAGACTTGTTTTAGTTATGTTGGTGTAAAACACTTAAAATCATTTCTGTTTCAATCCGGCTGGAGGCGGGATCTCACCCACAACCTTTGGAGCAGCAGTCAGTAGCTCTTACCACTGGACCACTTGTACTGGGCTGTGTTCCTCAAACGAACAAGATAATTTTGTGTTTTAGTTCTCAATCTATTACTTAAACAAATACTTACATATACTTGTTATAGATGCTGACGGCTGTTCTGTTATATTCTCCTCCTCATTATCAATGGAAGGTGTATACTGACATTGTTCACTGGTATCTATAGCAACCCCAGTGCTTGCTGGCTCATCTGTAAGTATAACAATCTATATTACACTGAGCTTTCATCGCAATCTCATTAAAATCAGACCCTACATTTGCTCCATTCCTTCACGCTGTTAGAGCTCTGACAAAACTACATAAGAGGTCATGTTCAAATGACCTATCTGGCACACAATGACGTAATGTAGACTCAGCAGTCTTTCACCGCACTTTCAGATTTGTGAAAGACGCAATTTGATTGGATGACGTAAAGTTCACATCGACATGACCCCCATATGGAGTGTTGTCAGATCCTATATCAGCGTAAAGAAGTGAAGCGTAATAAGGGTCTGATTTTAATGAGATTGCTTTCATCGAGGGTGGAGAAACAGACCAGGATGGCCAATGACCTTTGACTTCCAGGTATGTTTAGGTAAAAAATACGGGTGCGGCACCATAGCTCTTCTCTAATACAAGTAGACTCTGTGGTTCTTCACCATGCCTGGCCCCAATATCCCCGAAGCATCTCAAGTAGAAATCTCAACTCAAATTGAGATTTTGCTCAAGTCAAGAGTATAAATATGAGATCATTCTTATGTTTTATGCTCAGAATATTTACTGTAATAAACTCAGAACAATGTATCTGTTTTGTTTTGCCAACTTTCAGAGTCTCGTCTCCCATAGAAATTATCTCAAAGACACATGACAGTATTTGAGATTTATCTCAGCTCAGATTGAGATGCTTCGGGAGATCGGGGCCCGGTGTACAGCACCTATACATGTGAGGTGACAGGAGGATGGAATATGATACAGGGGTTCTACTGAGGCATAATGCCCAATTCTGAAAATAATATGCAAGTCTGCAGAAAAGTTCATTCTTTCCACAACAGCAAATCAGGAAAATAATTCCTGAATAGTAGGACCCCTGACGATAATAACTAATTAGGTAAAATACAGCCCATAATGAAGCCCTAAAAACATTTTACCAGTGATGTGTGCAGGTATCTGAGTGTTGTCTGCCACAAATGAATGTTCAGTTCTATTCTCAGTCAG
This sequence comes from Spisula solida, assembly GCA_947247005.1. Classification (NCBI taxonomy): domain Eukaryota; kingdom Metazoa; phylum Mollusca; class Bivalvia; order Venerida; family Mactridae; genus Spisula; species Spisula solida. Next base: position 18,848,532 of record OX365946.1, read on the forward strand.
TTCTGGTACTATGTTGAACTGTACAGCATGTAGAAGATTTTCTATCGTCTGATTGGACGGTTTAGGCTGGATACTGATTGGTGTCTGTTTTGGTGGAAGTTTGCTTTTCATAGAACTCCCTGCATCTACAAAATAATCATCTAACTATACTAATACAGTAAAACAAGGAAATAATTAATTCACTCTTTCATCAATATTTCAGCTAAAAAGCTGTATTCAAGGTTAGAAATTTTGCAACTACATGTCGCTGGCTTAGAATGAGAAGGTTGTAAGTGCTACTAACGACCTCATAAGACTCATGCATATTTTATCTGCACTACAAGGCACATCATATTTTATCTGCACTACAAGGCACATCATTTGAGCCTATTTTCATGAAAATCGGAACTGGTCATGTGGACCAATCCGCCGTTTAAAAAGCTTGTTTTTCCATAAGTAAAGAGTAGTTTTCAGACAGTTTTTCTTGTTTTCTCAAAATATCGATTTTGTGCTTACGACCTTCTCATTCTAAGCCAGCCATGTACCATAAATGCCCAATCATTGTACGCAACTGTTTATTGGACACAGATAAAAATGGGAGAACTAATAAGTGTACAAACAACCGTTTGGTTTTTAATAAAGTTGAGTCAGATCCAGAAAACAAATGAATACAAATAACCTTTGTCCCCATGACAATGATGCCAGTACAGGGTGTCCAAAAAGAAAGTATACAGTTTCAGTGTATATTTATAAAATCTCTTCATTCTGCTTTCGTAAAGAAAATTTACACATGGGTAGACAAAAGATGTAGGTTTTTTCTTGAACCAGTTTCAAGATTATAACTCTGATAATTTTTAAAAAAATGTAAATTAACTGAAATGACCTTATTTTGACCGTGACGTCTATTCAGTAATTTATGACGTTCTCAAGATGTCCACCCTTCTTACGTTTTCCTTCTTGCACTTCTTCTAAACTATTGATAACATTTGCACATGTGCCTAAACTGATCTTCTTACCTTCTCTTTTGATGTTTCCCGTGAGCATAGACGTGTCTGTTGGCTTTGTGCTGTACACTAGCGATTTCACATAGTCCCACAAGAAGAATTCACAATGATTTTGATCCAAGCTGTGGGCGGGCCATGTCACACCACAGTGATATTTCCTGGAAATTACTTTGGACCACCCTTTTTAAAGGAATTCATCCAACCCCTTCTGTACAATGTGTGACCCTGGCACATCTTGTATGAGCTATGCATCATTCAAAACAATAAATCATCTGCAGTGTTTAGGATTGAGCTGGTATAACAAAGACAAGTAACGGGTTGAGTTTATTTCTTTCTATTGTGCTATCTGAATCGCTAGTGTACAATCTAAAGCCAAAGGACACATCTATGCTGCTGAGGAACATCAACAGAGAAGGTTAGAAGATCAGGTAAGACACATGTGCAAATCTAATCGATAGTTTCAAAGAACGAGTGCAAAGAAGGGAAATTTCAGAAGGCAACATACATCGTGACAATGTCGTTAAATACAACAAAATGACGTCACGGAAAAAATAAGGTAATTTTAGAAAATTTACATTTTTCTAAAAAATATCCGGGTAATAAACTTAAAATTGGTCACAGAAAAAACTTACATCTTTTGTTTCTACATGTGCAAATTTTCGTTGCGATAGTAGAATGAAGAGATTTGATAGATAGACACTGAAACTGTATACTTTCTTTTTGGACACCCTGTATATGAATCTGTCAGTATGTCAGGTGTTGGTGTGTCAAGACCTGACTGTAATAGTAACTCAATGACTACCAGCCAGGATCATGATATTCAGGGATAGAAATCAGAAGATACTGGGATCAGAAACTTAAGGTTCTGATAAAGTATCATAAGTCCAAATAGCTGTCAGACCATGTCATTAGAGATGACACTAACATAAGCAAACACTTTACTCTTAATTTACAGTGCATTTACAGTACAGCTATAACACAAAAACATACCATTCCTTTCTGAAGGGTCTCTTTTATCCACCATATCTTTCAGTATGTCTGTATTTATCCCTTTATCCAACGGTACTAACTGTAAGGGGCCACCTGGCCCTGTTGGCTGTAACAATATAGGGTAACCCTGAACTTGAGTCGGTTGTTGACCGTTGTTACCCAATATCACAGGCTGAACACCTTTGTTCATTACGTCTTTAAACATAGCTGAAGGATCGGAATTAGTTCGAGTGGCTGCATTGACGACTTGGTTGAATATGTGTTGATAATCATTTTGAGGGTTGGCCTCTCGAACTGTCTGCAAAGCGTCTTGCATTTGTAGAGCGTGTACTTCAGGCTGAAACAGAGGCTGCACTTGTGAGACGTTGGGAGGTAAACTTAGATGATTTTCTCTTGCTGTAAAGTTGGCAAGCTGATTAAGGACAGACATGGGTGAAGCATCTGACGGGTTCGATATGGGACCGATGTTCTTGATCACATGACTAGATGTCGGTAAATTAGATTCACTGGTATTTCCAAGCATTGAATTTGTATCTTGTGGAAACAAACTCTGTATGAGTGTTTGTATGGGTTGAGACGTGAAATGATGTATTGATGGTAGAGGGGCTGGTTGGTCGGATGGTCTAGGTCCAGCTGAAAGTTGCACTTGATGATCAGGGGGTCGTATTGCTGACAGTGGCACTTGTTGATCAGGCGGTCTAGGTACGTTTGATAGATGTGGATTACTAATACCCTGAAATAAACAAATAGGGTTTTTTGTATAATATCTTAGCATTGATTGGTTGATGTAAGAGGATTGAGTAGCTCTTCACTTCTGTCCACTGGAATGGTACTTTAAACAATTGGATTGTTTTATACTGGTAGAATTACTGGTACATGTAGTCAACTTTTTAGCTTTGTCAGGTAGATTTCTTATTACTGTATACAATATAGCAGGATATATTTGACAAGCAGCTTTTTTTGACAAATTACAAATACTAGTATCAAAAATGATCTCACTCGATAAAGTGTCTTCACCAGTCAGGGGTGTCAACAGAGCCAAATAAAAAATCAGGAAAATTGTATGCGGCCGACCATTATTGCCAAACAAGAAGCCTTCAATGGGGTAGTATCCATAATTGACCCAGTTTGTATAAAAGAAAATACTTCAGAGCAGATTAAATATACCATAACTTTGCCATTTCTTGAGATATTTTCATCAAATAACCTTTATTTTGGTTAGAAATCATAGCTCTTTCAGGAAAGATTAATCTGGAATATTGACACCCGTGATAAGTGCATTTCTGTAATGATTATTGTTTCCCCTCAAAGTCGTCACTTATTGGAAATTAATTTATGATAGAATGATATCCTTTAGGGATGGGGAGCTGACTATAATGTATCTATTGAGTAAAGGAGTAAGGTTAAATATACTGAGAACAGACCTTATAAATTGAATTGACAGAAATATTTAGTGTGCTAAAACTATATATAACATATTAACAGTTTTATAGTACCTGTAACAGATTCTGTAACAAAGCAGCACTGATTTGTACATGTCCCGGCATATCAGCTTCCTCAAGCTGTGTTTGAACTGCTTGCATCTCAGCAGGAAAACTGACTGAATTCTGACCAGCAAGAGTTGTTGCCCCTGTTTGATGATTCCCAGCATCCTGGGCACCAACTAACAGATGTTCCACAGAGAATTTTAAGTTATTTATATGAGATTCGTCACCATGACTACCAGATTCAGGAAGAGTTAATGGACTTATACATGAAAGGATTTGTTTGATTGTCATTGGCGATATCTGTGAATGGTTTTCTGGTAATGACATCTCAAACAGGTGTGGGGTTTGATCAGGTATGGATATAACAGCTGACTCCACTTCAGTAGGATTGCCTCCAGATGCAGCTGCTTTTCCAGCAGCTTCACTCTTCTTCTTACGAGGTTTCCGCTTTCTTTTCGATTTATGGCTTTCATCTTTCGAGTCTGTAAAGGAAAAAAATGTGTTAAATGAGTTACGTACGTTCTATGAAGAACCCAACTCAGTAAAAGAAAGAAGAATGTTTAAATATTACATGACCAGAACACTTGAGTAGGGTCTAATATAGTACTAATACACATAATGACATATGTTGTAGTCCAGTGGTTAGTGAACATATTTGTAACCCCGCCAATCTAGGTTCAATTCCTGGTCACGGCAGGCCATATCCTTCAATGAAAATTTTACAATAATGTTGATCTTCCTCCACATGTGAAGAAGTTACCAGTGCTTGTTAGAGAGGGTAAGTTAGTACAAGTTAAAATACCGAATACTGGTTGAACAAGACTGCGTTCAATAAACGCTTATGCCCCCTGTGGAAGCCTTGTCCATAAATAAGTCTAAGTCCAAAATTAGGTCAAGGTGAAGGTCAAAAAGGGTCAGGTGATACAGGTGTGTGGAGAGTGTTCATATACAACATCCATGCAAGTTTGGAAGCTTTGCAGCAAGCCATAATGATGCTAGAAGAAACGGTCAATTTGGGTTAACCAGGACGGACGGACGAACGGACGGACGGACAGGTGCATCACTATATGCCTCCCGATCTATCGATACGGGGGCATAAAAATTGTCGAGAAACAGTATTAAACACACAATTTGTCCTTTAACAGCTACATGTACATGTATAAGCAATACCTCACCCATAAATACTTGAAATAGACAGTTGGACCCTTTCTGACAAAAATATTTAGGTTGACTTGATAAAAAATTCTGGATTTGCGTATGGCCATTCAATGAATGGGAATAAGTCAATAAAAAATTAAACTTTCGAGATTTATAAGTAATTATTTGTGTGAAATACTGTATTTTATGATATAATATTAGGAATATGTGTACCTGTGTCCCCATGTTGAGTATCTGATATTCTACTGTCATTCAGTGGCTTTGGAAGTAAACATTTGACAGCTGCTGTCAAACTGGCGGTATTTATAGATGTAAGACCATCAGCCATTTCACCAGGAAAGCAACTGCTGTTAGAAAAAAAAGAGAATGCATAAATTTTTTACATAAGGCAATCATACCATAAATTGGAAGGATCTCTTCATCAGGCCTATCAGTCTATTGCAATGATTCACCTAACTGGCTACAAAGTTCTTTCAAAAATCACTTTGAGTCCCCCAAGTCTTTTTCCAACTTTCGAAACCAGGGGGTAAGTTAAGCCCCAAGAATAAATAAGTGTGTGCACACTGTTTTTACTACCAACGATCGCTCGCCAATTATTATTGGCAAGGTCAGACTTAAGGTGAAATAGACCCTTTTCGATAAAAATCGTCTATCACGCGGATTTTGATCATATTTTGTATAACATATAGTATCAAGTGTTGGCTTTGTGTTTCGGATGGTTTTAGGGAGCAATTGCACATTCCAGCTGAAAAATAGCGCCACCTAGCGGGACGTATTTTTTGCTAGATTTTCGACGTTTCTGCTCTTTTTTTGTGGTCAATATTTACGTCATTAAAAAGAGAAAAATATATTCGTGTAGGGAAATGAATGCTGCATCATATGGAGAAATTTACATAAGGAAATATTGAAGATGATGGGCGTAACGCTTAAATTACTGCGTCGCACGCTGAGTAGTGACGGCGTCAAATTCGCGATATTTCTTTCATTTATATGCACATAGCAAGAAAACGGGACGGTCAAAGTTTTTTAAATTTTCGTATGATATTATTTAAAGTATCTTCTTTGATTTAGTGAAATAAAAAATGGGGTGTTCTCGAGTCCGTTTTCGCGCTATTTTCCATCTTAGTTTTTGAGTTGGAGTAAAAGTATGCAACGTTAACGTTAGAACGCCGAGTTTTGATGACGTTAAAATTATTCCTTTTCTTTCGTTCGCAAAAATGCAGGACGGTCAAAGTTGTTTTTGTTTTCATATGATTTGCTGTAAAGTATTTTCTTTATTTTAGTGAAATAAAATTAGTGGTTTGTTCAGTTTGTTTTCCCCCTATTTTCAATCTAAGATATCTAGTCGGACTAAAAGTACACAACGTTAACGTTAGAACGCTGAGTTTAGATGACGTTAAAATCGTTCCTTTGCGAAAAAGCAGGATAGTCAAATTCGTTTTCATTTCCATATGATTTGATAAAAAGTATTTTCTTTATTTAAGTGGAGCAAATTAAGAGGTTTGTCCAGTCCGTCTCCGCGCTATTTTCAATCTAAGATATCTAGTCGGACTAAAAGTACTCTACTTTAACGTTTTGAGATCAAATGCGAATAATTCCGCTGCTTAGAAAGCAACATGAAGTTGCGCTGGTATCAATTCATTCTGGAGTTACAGCTGATGTTGTACAGCGATGCTTGGTGCACAAAGTAAACTAAACCAATGTAAAGTCTATTTTATAACATGCGCGTATCATTCGGAAAACTGTTCATTCACCCCCCTTTCCACCACGGATTTTTTAGCCGCAAGTGGGCTATTAAACTCGGTCCGGGAAATCTCGATCCTTGCGCGTGCGTTTGTCCATTGTAGGATATTACGTTCAATCATACTTGAATGCATTAATAATATACCAGAATTATATAGCTCCCTGTCCATTCGACGTACGCATTCAACGGCGCTTTACATACAGGGGCGCAGGTACCTCCCCTAGCTAGCGTGATCTGACTAGATGGAAAGACTGAGAAGAAGCATCCGAAGTGAATGAGAGACACATTATATACATTCATATCTAGTTCTGCAGGAGTGCGCCTAGCACTATCATGTCTGGTTCTGCAGGAGTGCGCCTAGCACTATCATGTCTGGTGCTGCAGGAGTGCGCCTAGCACTATCATGTCTGGTTCTGCAGGAGTGTGCCTAGCACTATCATGTCTGGCACTGCAGGAGTGCGCCTAGCACTATCATGTCTGGTTCTGCAGGAGTGCGCCTAGCACTATCATATCTGGTTCTGCAGGAGTGCGCCTAGCACTATCATGTCTGGTTCTGCAGGAGTGCGCCTAGCACTATCATGTCTGGTGCTGCAGGAGTGCGCCTAGCACTATCATGTCTGGTTCTGCAGGAGTGCATCTAGCACTTTCATGTCTGGCGCTGAAGGATTTTCATTTTATTTCAAATAGACAGCGAGGTTCTTTAAAGTTTCCGATATACCTGTAGCTTCATGACACATTTGACCATTGTGTACATTACAGACAGAAATGGCGGGAAATAATACGAATATAATTTCAGAAATACCCAGATGCCATGTCGGGGATTGAACCCTCCACCATTGGATTGACAGTCCAATGCGTAATCGCTGAGCTGTCGCCGCTGATTGATATATTGTAGTCGAAACGGAATGTTTCCGATTATAATGTCTGCCATGAATTTCGCTGGACGCGATGACTGACTTTTGGGCAATCTTATACTCCAGTAGTCTACTTTTATTTGTTTACTGTTCTTAAATCAGCATCCCAGCTAGTTTGAAATGTAATGACCAGGTGCCAATCAATGGGTGGTCCTCGTGTGCTCGTTTTGCATGTCATTATGTCATCATAAAACGATACAGAATAATCCTAAAATAAACATCTATCGTTCACTAATGGCCAACACAGTTTTTAGTTCATTTTATACTTCAGGTTAAAAGTATGCAGTCGGATATAGTCTGGTTTCATACTTCCTAATCAAGCCTTCATACGTTAAACTGTGAAGTTTGAAATATCATGATTGATTGGGAATAAAGATTTAAAATACTGAAATGAAGTATGAAATGTGACATTTGACATATATACAAATGAATTCATATTTAAAGTATTCAATTGCACAAGAACTTCACATTTCATACTTTATAATTCTCACTCCTTATTCCAAATTTTACCGTTTTTGGTTCATAGTAAAAAAATACCGATATGTTTCTTGGCGTCCGGGTTCGATTGCAGAAGGCAACACAGGCCGCGTCATACAATAGGAAAAATAATATTAGGAATTCCATTGCTCATTTAAATAAGGAAATCTGGCGTGTATATCATACACTTGTGTCGATCATAGCACAGGAATGAGGTACCTATGGTGATATAAGTTGTAAAGAACATGTTTCACAATCGTCCTCAAACAAATTAGTTTAAAATATGAATTTCAATGTGTACTGAATAGTGGTGTATGAAATATCTTTTGTATAGCAATTTCGTTCAGAAAGAAAACCGGACCATTGTGAATGCTTATGCATTCATTTTATCCATGATTCCTTAAGTCGTGATCATAAAGTCGCCATATTAAAGTTGTATTATGAATGGAAAAGTGGAAACGATTTACCAGTACCCGAACCGTGAAACCTGCTTGACATAGATCCGCACTTTCCACACAATAAATGATTTATTAATACTATGTAATTTGTCGTTAATTTATCTAAAGAATTCACTATACTGTCGATCTATTTTTTGGGGGTAATTCTTTTATTAATATTTCTGTTCCTGGGGATATAAAAAGACGTTCCAGACAACGGCATTTTTAGAACGCTTAAATTGAAAATAGCGCGAAAACATGCGGGATAATATAAATATTTTTATTTCACTAAAGTGAAGAATATATTTTATAGTCAATCATATTAAATTAGAATAACTTTGACCATCTTGTTTTTTCGGTAAGTGCGTATAAAGATCTATAAAGGAATACAAAGAACGATTTTAACGCCGTCAGCGCTAAGTGCACTTACGTTAACGTTGCGTAGTTTTACTCCCGACTAGATAACTTAGATTGAAAATAGCGCGAAAACGGACTCGAGAACACCCTGTTTTTTATTTCACTAAATCAAAGAAGATACTTTAAATAATATCATACAAAAATTTAAAAGACCGCGCCGTTTTTCTTGCTATGTGCGTATAAATGAAAGAAATGTCGCGAATTTGACGCCGTCACTACTCAGCGTGCGACGCAGTAATTTAAGCGTTACATACATCATATCCAATATTTCTTTCTATAAATTGCACCATATGAAGCAGCATTCATTTCCCTACACGAATATATGTTTCACTTTTCTATGACGTAAGTATTGACCACATAAAATGACCAAAAGCGGCGAAAATCTAGCAAAAAATACGTCCCGCTAGGTGGCGCTTTTTATCACTAGGAACGTAAAATTTCTTCCTAAAACCACCAAAAACAGAAGGCAAACACTTGCTACTATATGTATGCAAAATATTATCTAAATCTGAGTTACGGGCGATTTTTGTCGAAAAGGGTCTGTTCCACCTTAAAATCAATGGCTAGACAGAGGTGTCATACAAGGAATCTGTGTGCGTTACCCTAGCTCTTTTCGAATACTTAATAGTTTCCTTGGTTCTTTAACGTGTCCAGTGTACAGCACCAAAACACGCAAGATTACCTATCTATCTTCCATTAATGTCGAACCCCTTGAGGGACGTAGACATTTCATGCATCAAACTGATAAGAGGAATAAAAGAACGGTACATAGAACAGAATAATACAGGAATAAAAGTAGAAAGATAGGTTTAAAATAAAAAGTACATGTAGTAAAAACAGATAAATTTCAGATGACTGATTACAGTGAAACATGATCTGACAGCAACATTGACCGATGCTATAGTGGGCAGACTGACTACGAAGTGTGGTAGGCTATTCCAATTGGTAAATGGTCCAGGGGAAGAAGCTTATAGTTTGTAGTAGTGCTATTTAACCTATTATCCTGGGGGTTGTGATGATCTTGATGGGCGAGAAAGAGGCACTAAATAACCTTCAATGGGGATAGCTACAAGTTTGTAGGTTATTTTGTACATAAGGGATAGCCAACTGTCAATTCTTCTTAGGTCAAAGCGCCTCAAGTTAAGGGAGTTCAGCATATCAGATACGCTAGCAGTTCTTTGGTAATCAGCCTTGTTCCATCAGGCTGCCGGCCTTTGACCAGCCTAGATTTGGTCAATCTGGCTTTGGGTATTTGGGGACCAAACCTTGGAATCAAGTATTCAGGAGTGTTATGAACTTGAACTTATCCGCTCGGCCATGGTGTCACCCTAAGCGAACTTGTGTAACTAGTAGGGATTTAGACCCAACACGTTATAAGATATCGGGTGTTGTTCCCCTTTGCTATTTTACACCTTTTGCATCATAATCAACAAAACTCGGTATGTATCAGTTACTGGTCTTATTTTTATAAATTAAGCATATTTAGCAGGTCATGTGAGTTTGATGTCCACAGTAATTGTAAGTACAAAGCTAGGTTATGATATTAATTGATATTGTTGCAAGATATTGCCTAAAACATTTGTTAAAAGTATGTCGGTATGTAATGGTTATTTCTGTTAGTTTACGTTCAGCTTTGGAACCCACAAGGTGGCGGGGTGTTTCATTGAGTTGACAGAAAAGGGCGTGTCTTACAGAATGGGGGTATAAATACCGCAACATGCACTGTGCTCATCAGTCGGCTTGCAAAAGCCGATTCGTTCACTTTGGTAAAACAAAGTGAGTTTAATTGACCAGCGTCATACTGTGTATTTACACAAGTGTCTTTTGCTAGTAACTTCTTGAGAAGCCTCGCTTCCTTGAAGAGCTACTAGGGGACAAAGTTGAGGAGTACCATTGACGTGGTCAATAGCTAAGGTGTTGTTTGGTGCGTCTGTTGGAGAAGAGGTACATTGGTAGAATGTCTCGTGTGAGGCTTGTGCAGCACATAATAGGCTAGAGCTAAAGTTGAGTGTTGTGTGTGTCTGCTGTGTGGAGACAGTCTACAGCCATGGGTAGCTGGGTATGCTGCAGGCTCTCTTGAGGTTCTCTTGAGAATGATAGATAGCTAGGAACAACACGAGAGTCTCTTGTGAGAGGCAGGTCTGTGTGAACGTTGTTGACTTTGGTTAGTAAGGAAATAGTGGGTTGTTATTGTTGGAGGGTTATTGTTGGGCAATGACTATGAGTTGAACGGTACCGCTAACAATTTTTTTGGAGTTGAGACTGGGGACGACCGTAAACGGTCGCCCTTGACAAAACACGGATTTTCACGGAACTTGATTTTCTAGTAGTTTTCCGTGACTTTCACAGATGTTTCCGTGAATGTTCCGTGATTTCGAGGATATTCCGTGAATATATCCGTGAATGATCAGTGATTTCGTGGATATTCTGTGAATAAATCCGTGAAAGTGCCGTGATTTAGCATGATTCTCCGAGAAAGTTCAGTGTTTTGATATTAATTTCCGTGAAAGTTCCGTGGTTTGTTAGATATTTAATACGGATATCCGTGATTTTGATTAAATTTCCGTGAAAGTTCCGTGGTTTGTTATTAATTTTAAATAGAATTCCGTAATCCGTGAGTTCCGAGATTTCCGTGTTTTGTTAACCTAAACGGTAGACTTGTCTAGGGATTCCTGTATACCGATAGAAATTTTCCCTTCAATAACTTCAATGGTGGTAGTGCCAAGATGAATGAATCTGAATTCCCAGGAGGAGGGTAGTTCCTGTGTTTGAATTACAAAAATATGTGCAAAAATGCAAAATATGCAGGTCGCGAAATATAATGATTTTTACATTCAAAAGAAAAATCAGAAACATAAAGACATAATGCATCAAACATTTGTTGTAAATAACGATTTATGACGACAGCACACCATTAGGAAATATGGAAACAGAAGTATTGCAGGATAATGAGGATTCAAGCAAAATTAAATAGCAAAATTTATTATTTACGGTGTTGGGTAAAAATCGGTAGTAATCGTACAATCTGGTAAAACCAAATCTAGGCTGCAGTTACTTCCCCTTTTATGTACATCGGGCTCTTGATATTTGTATACTACTGATATGTAGAAACACGAAGTTTTATCAAATTAAGTAATTAATTAACGTGCGTGGTAGAAAATACTTATTAAATATCTTCGTTATTGTATCTAAAGTGAAAACTCCTAAGTAAAAAGGGACAATAATTACACAGACACTTGGGGTCTGGACCACGCACCCCTCCCGCTACACGCCTGGAAATATTTTTTTTATATTTATTATATATCCAGACCACGCATGTTAATTAAATTAACATGCGTGATCCAGACCCATTCAGTACTCACACAAACATTTGTTGAAATATTTGATATTAATACAAAAATCTACGTACGTCCTCTACTGTGTTATTTAGCTAGAGGGGCATTTACGAATATTTTTTATTTGTCCCGGATACGTTTAATAATGTTTGTGTGATTAATGTATGTGTCTGGGTATACAATGTTGATGTTAAAAATATACCCAGGTGCGTAGCTGGGGGCGGGGTCCAGACCCCAAGTGTCTTTGAATAATTATACCAATTTAAGCAATTAAGCTCCACAAAAGACACGTTAACCTGGATACACGTATGTTTTTTATACATAACCACGCATGTTTAATTAACATGCGTGACATAACTAATCCCGAATTCTTCTAATCCATATATTAAAAACTTTGTAACCAGTAACATTCCATGTTGACTCTTTTATAAACACATCATGTTATTCTATTTACCGTTTTGGAAATAGATTAGCGTATTCCAAAGATGTGACTTACATAATCTATTCTTTCTTACTTATTATATTAATCACTTTAATAACAAACCAAAGACCTAAATGTACAAATATTGGAAAAATCTATCAAATCTCGCAATATCTCGTGGCAGTCTTCTGAAATCTCACGAAATCTCGTTTGCTTTTAATTCTTTATATATATAAATCCTGTTTTTGTGTACATAGGAAAAAACCAATTAGTTTATGCAATAGATTTATTCTGCTTTAAAAATATATAATATTATGGTGTATAGCGTCATAAATTGTGAGTGCATTGTTTGTATCCCTGTGTGTGGTATTGCAAAACTACGATTGTTCGAGTACAAACTACACTAAGTGCCATTGTATTTTAAATATATTTACGTAGTACACAATTTTATGGTTATACATATGAGGTATCTTCCAATATACAAAACACTAGTTTAATAGGTTTTATAGTCTTGTATCTTTGTAAGTGTTTTGAGTTTGAACAAATAATCATTTTATGAAACATAGTAAAATCTGTTTTAAATTATATGTGTGCTCCGGTGTACGTAATCGACCTTATTCAAAACATAGATATTTTTTAAACGATTACCAACAGATCGCTATAAATATGTCAAAGGGAATACAATACCAGTGTAATCATTCAGTGTAAATGTGATGAGAATAACACTGAAACTAAAACAGTTATGACCAAATTCCGCGTACATTATTTATCCTCCCTCGTTTACACAGTAGCAATATTATACTTGTTGCTATGTTATAACATTCTAGTCTATTATTATTCTTATTAGAATGGCTTCGTGTTATGTGTTTGCTGTACTTGTTTATGGTATGAATGTTGTACAAAGATGAGACATATATTAAAACTGCAACGGTTATCATTTTCTATGTTGTTATTGCAAAAATATACTCTGCTGTTTTATTGACATATTTCAGGTACTTGTATGACCGTCGAAGATCTTCGTCGTAGAATCCTTCGTCACGGCTGATTAAAAATAAACATTCAAAGGGGTCTAAAACCCAGATTCTTATTGACTATCTAACTCTCGACACGGCTCTTTAAAATACATTACATGTTATTGTGGGTTCTCAAACCCATTTTGACATTAATAGTGATAACAAGTTTTAAATGCACGTTTTGTATGATCAGTTGTTTGTGTCACTTGGTTGCAGATTGCTTAATCTATTGTATATACTATTAAAATAAGGTGAGCCCAATACCTGTTACCCAGAGTTGGCTCAAATACTAATTATATCTGTTCATTGTGAACATCTTGATTTATTAAAGTTGTTGTTGTTGTTGTTGTTGTCAGGGCTAGCCCTTTGTATTGTCGACAGCCCGGATTTGTAAGCCGTGACCAAACATTGCCAAACTTAACATGAAATTTATCTTAACCATTCATCTAGTTTGTTAGTATATTTGGAGCTTTGTAGCTGTACACATTGGTCACTACTTGTCCACCTTCACCAAATAATAAATGATCGTTCATAGCTATTTTACTTTAACAAAACAATTAAATATGTTAAAAACTTTATTTACGTATGTTGATGTGATGTATTTATGTATTTTATTTACGAACAGGACTACTCCTCAAAAATGTCCAAACCTACGTCCTATCTATCGACAACTCTCAGTGGGAGTTCATTCACTGGCCGTGGTAAGTTAAATCTCATATAAATATATTACTTTTACTTTGAATCTGATGTTTTCCCATGAACATGCCTAAATGGTTTTAACTTGATCGAAAGAATCGCCTTTATCATTATAAACTACAAGAGTTTGAGTAATAAAAGCATTAATTATGTAACACTTAAAATTCTCTTATAAATCGCCTTTGGATGAGTAGCAATACTATATGTTTTATTGACATAAGCTGTATATATGTACCTTTTGTAATGTGTTGAAGAGATTAAAATACACTACATATTTATACATAACTTACAACTTGCACAAGCTTATGACCGCGTGTGCCATACGCATCTCCTGTCTTATGCTGACTATATGTGCAACATCCGGGAGGAGTTCCTTGGTGAGTTTCCGTTCTTATTTACCTTTATTTGCAGACTATTGCGAAGACAAACCGAATGTAGACTGCCATATGCTGAATGACACAATTGGTCTATGCTCTGAAATACATAAGGCGAAATTGATTTGCAGAAAGCATTGTAACCTATGCAACCTTAGTAAGTATTGAATCCGAATGCCCAAGAAGTACGATAATTGAAAAGGCAATTAAGCTTATTCTAATTTGTGTTACATCCATTGTGTATTACGTTTTACAACTTGTTTTATGAAACTATCAACCGCCAGGAGGAGCAAACTTTCCACTGGGGAGTGGTGGCCTAGAGGTATGGTGTGCGCTCTTGGATCTATAGGTCCCGGGTTCCATTCCCGTCTACGTCACTGCCTAATTTCTCTGAGCAATACTAAAATACAATGCTCAACTTGACCAAGGTGTGAATTGATACCTGTAAGTGCGGTGACAGAACATGGTCGATATTTGTGGGCACCGTATCTCGATGTTGGCTGCGCACAAACCAGGAGAGAAATAAATTCCCCAGGGAAACTCGAACAAGTTTCCTTATGAAGCCCTATGACTAGTGGAAGATTAAATGACATAGGATGTATGAACGGCTGAATTGCTGGAAGCAGCCCTCGAAAACAGGTACATGTACTTTAATTTACATTGAACTCCCTTTTTAATGCTGAGCGTCTAGCAACGGAAATATTGGTATTACTGAACAGGAAATGAAATCATTATAACATTATCATTAAATAAATTCCTGCTATATATCTTTCATTTATTTTTTATTTCTCAGCCGATGGACAATGGTGTTCTTGGTCTTCATGGGGCTCCTGTGACGTCACGTGTGCAAATGGTACACAATTGCAAACACGAAACTGTGCATGTCCAACTGCTGCAAACAGTGGATTAGATTGCGTAGGAGACAGCAGTGATACTAAAACATGCATCAATGATCATTGTCCGGGTATTAATTATGTTTTCAACTAAAATATTATTACGTGTTGTGTTAGGGCGTTTGCTTTTATAATACAGTCTAAACTCAATACATTGTCTTTGATTTACATCAGTATTATGATATTACACGTGTCTACGCTCGTATAACAGCCCGTGCCAACAACATTACATGTACATACTAACATACGATCTATCTAAACAAGCATTCATATGACATACCAGTCGTGTGCATGTGTTCTTTGCCAAGTTAGTTATTGGCCAATGAGACTAAAAATGATTATCGGTATCTACTATGATTATGCTCCATGTACATATACTTTGTATTTATTTTTAGCATTCACGATTATGTATTTAAAAGCCGTGTAAATGTATTTACCCCTTAATTAGTGCATGGAGGTTGGAGCTTGTGGGAGAACTGGGGCACGTGTTCTGCAACATGTGGGATTGGCCTTCAGAGACGGGATCGTAGATGTTCAAACCCTGCGCCAAGTTTGGGTGGTTTACAATGCCTTGGAGATACACACGAAGACAGAATTTGCTTCTCATCTGCATGTGCCGGTAAGCTATACATGTATTGTTTACCAATGTTATTTTGCATACATTATCTTGACCACCCGAGAGAAAAGTTCAATTCATTATTATTAAAGTCAATATCGCTATTTAGTTTATTGAAAAATGTTATTTAATCTTTCCTACGTATAATTCAATTTAGTGCTACGCACTCGTGATTTAATTATTCTGCATCCGAACTCCTGTCTGTGTTTTATTCACCGACAAAATACAAGAACAGATTTTTATTTCTTAATTATATTGTAACAAGCTAAATTCAATTACATGAACATGTATATGCAGAAAATAGTAATTAACACGCACGTGAAATTGTTTTTTCTATAAAATAAATACTTTAAGCGATATTTGGCTTTGAGTCAGGTGAGGCGTTTTTAAGTCCTCGAGTGAAAAAGGTCAAATTTATTTCAGATAATCACTGGTCAGCCTGTGGTACATGGAGTGCTTGCAGCAAGCATTGTGACATTGGTACGCGTACTACGTCTAGAACCTGTACTAATCCGCGACCATCACTTACTGGCAGATATTGTCATGGTGACCCGAGTGCTGTTGAAGTTTGCAATACCCAAATATGTCCAGGTAAGTTCTTGTAGCATTAGTATTCATACCGTGTCACTCATCTCACAAGGCTCACATACACTGATGTAAAGAGTATACATGAGCTCTTCATTATCTAAATATTTCAAATATGGAATTTAAACGGTCGCTTCGGATGTTCTCAGAGTCATGGCACGGCCTTCCAAAATATACACCACTTTTTCTTTTTGTCATTATGATAAAAACTCGTTTCTATCTATAGCATTTTGATAACATACGTATTTTGGATAGTTAACAAATTGTTTCTTCAAAGTATTTTGACTACGGTCGATGCTTAAGACCACTCAATACGCTACTATATATATAGGCTATTTAGTGTGACTTTACCAACACGTTTCTTTTCAGATAAAATGGTAGCGTTTACAGCCACTGGTAGCCAAACAGGTTCGCCAGGTTACGTGATTCGATTCCCAATACCACTCACCAACTATCATAATGACTACTCTACAACCACAGGAAAGTTCACATGCAGCATACCGGGGTTATATCATTTCGCTGTGACATTGACTAAGACAAGAGATGATATTGATCTCATTGGTGCGGCTCTTAGAGTTAATGGTGTATCAAAAATCGTACTCCATGCAGATCCAGCTGATGACGGAACCATTGATACCGGAAGTTATTCCGTCAGTGGTGCTGCCACCTTTCATCTGTCAGTAGGTAATGTTGTGTATGTAGCTGGTACAGCATCGTACTTTTATGACAACTACAATACTTTTTTCACAGGTTTTCTTGTTCAGGCAGATAATTAATCAGCAACAAAGGAAATAAATGATAAATAAATAAATTGATACAAAACAAATGTATTCAACTTCATTTACACTCATTAAATGTTATAAGTACACCAACTGGTTGCGCTTGTATCTTCTTTATTATACATGGCAGCTTAATAATTTTTTGCATGTATTCATGTGAGTAGTATAACAACAATATCCAATAATTGGATATTTGTATTTGGCTTGGTGTAGGCACTGAACCGTGAATTCTCAAAATTCAGAAACATGCACGTGCACAACACTGTGTATTGTACGATGTCTTGAAATGTTGATTACACATTGTCCAGCAATATCAAAACCCCAAAAAACATAAAGTCTGAAGAATTCTGAATACAGAAAGAACTAGAGACGTTTGTAAATATGCATGTCTCATGACAACCGAAAAGCCATGTATACTTAAGGCCATCCCGACCTTGACCTTTGACCTATTGACCTACACATTTGCAAATGTCTTCTCTTGATAATTAGCAACCAGTATGTGAAGTTTAACGATCTTACGACCCACCGTTCTTACGTTGTGGATCAGAAACCGTTGTGTATTCGAAGGTCACGGTAATTTTGACATTTGAACCATAGCGACCTCAAAATCAATAGGGGTCAATAGGGGTCATCTACTGGTGATGAACAACCTCCACTGAAAGTTTGTAGGCTCTAGGTCCCTTCGTTCTGTAGTGATTGATCGGAAAACATTTAGTCTACCAACCGGCCGATCGACATGCATGTGTTAAGTAATAAACCCCACATCTACGATACGGAGACATAAAATACTTCACTACTTACAATTCCTAACATGTTTAAACATAATAACTGTAAAATAAACATAATAGCATACATGTTGTAGATCTTTATTGTGTAATATTTCAAGCTAGAAGCAAAATGATATACACTATTAGCATGTATCACTATTTACTGTGTTGGTGTACTTATAAATTTTAATGAGTGTATTTAATATGTATCCCAAGTTCACCTGGTTTAGAAGAAAATTCTTGAAGTTAACAACATTTGTACCCACTGGATACCATTCGCATTATGTGATGACCAAAACGTCATATTATTTTAAATGCCAAGAAAATATTGCAGTTATACATCCAACACTTCCAGAAACCTGAACCAATGGGATAATATGTTACAAGAACGTTCTATACATATTTTGTGCAGGAAAAACTTCAGACTTATTTCATAAAACGTCGAATTGTGAATGGAATAAACTAAATGTACCTTTCTCGTGAAAATGCCTCTTCTCAGAGGGCTTTTATTGTAAACTAGTTTATGAACAAAAAGCGCATGATAATACTTTATCACCAAGTATATTCTGTAGACCTAGCTGGTCTTATGCGACTAATTAAAGTTCCTATACTTAAATCGCATTCAGTAGACCATAGGTATTGCCAGATTTCATTATCTTCATGGAAAAACGTCACCAGCTAGTTGTTAAATTTACTGTCAGTGGCTACACTGCGAAATATTAAGCGTTTACGACTTTCTCATAAACGTTTCTACAGATTCTACCCATGGTAATTCTTTCTTTATATTTGTTAAACCCATAGTACTGAAACTCATGGTACGTGTTGAATACTATTTCGTGAAAAGGGGCGTCTATGTGATTTTAAAATATAAAACTGAATCCACGTGTGGGATTCGAATCTATCATGCGAAGTGCAAACTTATTTATCGTAACAACCCCTAAATATAGTTACGTAACCAGAATCAATGTGATTGTATTACACCACACCGGTAATTGGTTGATATAGATAAAACACTCATTACATAAATGGAAAACGCACAAATAGCACTTAATAATATGTGAAAACCCGTTTTTCAGGTGTGTGTGAAGTTGGCACTGAGATCGGAAATTGAAGATCGTCATTCAATAAAGAACCAGGTGCTAATACGGACCCAGTGGCCAATACCGACCTAAATCTCTTTACCGATCTCAGTGCCAACTTCACGCACCTACATTTTTCACGCATTTAGACACACGTCCATGCAAAGATACCTTTGTATATATATATGTGTGCGTGGTGTAACTGAGAAGATGGTACACGGAATTAAGTATATTATATGGGAATTTATGTTATGTTCAGCAGATCAGTGCAATTAAAGCTACATAGATATTTAATTAATATAGATAGACAAGAGATGTATGAGAATTGTGTCGTGAAAATGTTGTTTTCAGTCCTAAAACATTGAAACAATAAAATAAGCAACAAGGGCAGTATCTAGCAATTTCTCCGTATAACTCGTGCATTATCCATTTTGTGCCACCAAGCGCAGAAAACATGTCATTTTCGAAACAAGATACCGAAGCCAGTGGATACATCAATGCGAATAAATATGCTACTATTATTTCGCTACATATTCACGAAATTTGAGCTTTCTTCGTGGTCTATAAGTATTTATTTGTTTTTAAAGACCAAACTGCTGACTTTTTGAACCATTTATCAAGTTTAAAATCAAATGCGACGTTTGTGGTCGAAAAAAAAATACATTTCCGTGTCGAGGAAGAACCACTTTAGATGAAGGAGAGAAAAACTCAAAATACTTTTTAAACCTAGAAAAATCTAGACAAAACAGAAAAATTATTACGTCATTATCAGTTGATAATGAAAACATAACAGAATATTTTAGACTAAAATAATAAAGGCAATACCAGCTGCTTGGAAAGGCACACTAAAAACGCCGAGATCAAAACAATCCTCTGTCAAAACATCATTGACATTGTCTCAAGATTTAAGTAAACCAATAAGGAACCTCTTTACGTCAACAATAAATGAAAAACCGTATATTCACACATATTGGGAAGATACTTTTAACAGTCCAGTAAACTGGAAACCAATATACGGTGTGCTGCATAATCACTGTGTGGTAGCCTGTATGCCCAAAAATGCGCTGTGGATTCAAGATGGCAGACGACAAACGCGAGGAAAGTAAGTGTCGTTTGTTTTCGACCCAATCTTTTTAAATATGACAACCTACATTGTGAATGAATTATGAAATGAAAGAGCTTAAATTGGCGATTCTAAAGGGACTATCCGTTTGTGCTGAAATGCCAACGTATTTCTGTAAAGTATAACTGAACACGGTGTTTTGTGAAAGTTGAAAGTGAATCGAGAGACAATAAGAAAATTGACGATATTTTCACCAGTAAGAATACCAGTACATAAATAATCACCCAAATCTGTAGAAATCGTCATACCCGTCACACGTACCCATTGTTTTGTGATAATAAATCACTTAGAAAGATGTTTGAAAGGTTTTAAATTTTGGCTACTGTACTGTGCTGTGCAAAACGTGAACAATAACAAACATACCACTGTATAGCGCCGTGAATTCAATTTCTGTATAGCGCTGTGCTGCATAGGTTAGGGCGGCATCCATAAAATGTAGGTTTATTCTATGTTGTATATAATGCTGTTACATACATCGTTGGGCTGCATGATTTATGGTAACACCTGTCACGTGATTTGATCAGAGTTCGAATTCACTAATGGGTTTGAAAATTTGTGTTACAATTCTGCACTGAAAGAATGATAATGAAAAATGGCTGCCAATAGAATAACAAAAGTTATTTAAAATGCGATATTCGGCAGCTCATAAATTTTCTTTTATTTTTTAATGATGTTTAAAAATATTCCAAAAACTAGAGTAGGCCCATATCTAAAATACATTAAAAAAAGATAATAAATTAACAAGGCAGTATGGGAGGTAAGAACTCTGTTGCTTAGTAACAGGTATTACCTCCCCTGGTTTTAACTCAATCGTGACACCTCGGACTATCTTATGAACTTATGATCGCCATCTTCACGGTGGTCAATCACGTGACTTGTCACGTAGCGATTTCGCTATCACGACAGGCAGAAAAGGTAAACAAACGGTGGTTTTTGAAGGTTACCTATTTTAATTCTGTATTTTTGTTTAATGACACCTAGCCGAGGCAAGTCCTTATATCAATGCGCTACTCCGGTGATATAACATGTGTGCGAATCTGCTTTAGTTTCGCTGATTACCTGGCCAAACTGCAATGCTCTCACCACTTCCATATTTCCAAAGCTCCTGAAATCCCACCTTAGACGTTGAATCCTTGATAACCGATCACATATCTGTCACCGATAAGTTATCTTAGTGGTCTCAACACATTTGGGAAGTATTTTAGATCGAACATTGGTGTATTAAATGATAGATCGCCGAACTACAAAAATGTCCATTCAAAAGTACATTAGCTCTCACACCTTACACTATTTTAAATAGCAAATTTCTCCTTCTCTAATTGAATGTAATGCACCAATTAGCACAGGTTAAGTTTTTCTCTACGACGAAACACTCTGTAACGTTTACTGTTCGTGCAAATTGATATTTTCAAGAAAATGTGGACAAGTCAAAATCATGTTCTCATGCCCAGCTACTGTGAATCAATGCTCTAACAACAGTCACACATTTTTAGCCAATAGTTTTACCCTCGTCGATTGTTTTTTTTCGCAAGAAGATCATTCCGATAGTTTTCTGATTTAATATACAATAATTTCCCTACTTAATATTACAACAATCAAGTTGTATTAAAACATCGCTATGCTGAATACAACTAAAACTATGTATTTCACCCTGACAATTCAGTGTTTGAATACTAAATATAATCGATCTAAACGTAAAGCTATCAATAAATTTAAATTGTCGGAGGTTAGGAAAATAAATGATTTAGCTTAAACGCACCGAAGAAAATTTTGGGGTAAGGTTAAAAATACATACAAAAAGAAAACGGCGGAAGCTGTAACGCTAACTGTAGAACGATTGCATACGCATTTTAAGTCATTATTTGCGGAAACTCCAATGACGGAGACTAATCAGGAGTCTACATTTGATGAAACTTTACAGGACGATGATCTAGATATAGAAATATTCGAACAAGAAATTCGTTCTGCTATTTATCACAAAATAATAATAAATCTGCGGGAAACGATAGATTAATATCTGAAGTTTTTAAAGCAACCTATGATATTTTCGCGCCGTTTCTTGTTAAGCTGTTTAACAAAATATTCCAAACCGATGATTACCCACAATGTTGGGGTGAGGGAATTGTGGATAAACACGAAAAAATATGCAAAAACCAATATGGTTTCCAAAAGGAAAAATCCATTATCGACTGCAGTTTTGTTCTACACTCAGTTATCTCAAAGGTACTGAGCTCCGGTAATAAATTGTACTGCACATTCATTGACTATGAGAAATGCTTCGATAAAATCGACATATCTCATCTGTTGTATAAGCTTCTTACAGAAAGTGTGAGTTCTTAATTTGTCAATGCTCTAAAATCAATGTACAAGACTGTTAGATCGTGCGCTAGGTATAATTCTTCGTACTCGGATTTCTTCGAATCACACATGGGCTTTCAACAAGGAGACCCAAGTTCTCCTCTGTAAGAACGATATTTTAAATAATATCAACACAGACCTAGATGGTGTATTTTCTGTTAATGAACTCAATTTTTTTAAATACTTTTTGCAGACGATCAGGTACTTTTTGCTTAGTCACCAGAAACATTGCAGGCTATGATGTTAGACGTCTTTTGGGCCTCAAAATAAATACGTCCAAAATTACAGCAATGATTTTTGAAAAGGGAAGGCATAAGAAACATGACTTTTATACCAATGATTCACTTATAGAACTGGTGGACTCACTCTGAATCACTCTTCTAAAGAATGGTAACTGGTACCGAACCCAGACAATTATTGCTCAACATGCGTCCTTTGTCCTACATAATGTGTTTACCATATGAGCAACATTGAGTAACCTGTATCCCAGAAATGCAGAATATTTGACTCTCTTGTAGGTTCAATCCTTAACTTTGGTTCTGAAGTTTGGGGAATGCATGAAGATAATGATGTTGAGAAAATACATACACAGTTTCTTAAACGATTATTGGGTGTTAGAAAATCAACTAATCTTTCAGCATTGTATGGGGAGCCGCCATTAGGGCGTTTTCCATTTTTCATAGTGCGACAAAATCGAATGGTTAAGTATTGGACGACAATCTTCAAATTTGACAATTCATAAATTGCTAAGCTAGTATACTTAATGCTGAAAGAAGATGTTGATTCTGGTAATACATATAATTCGAAACATTGGGTCTTTTGTATAAAAAATATATTCACAACACATGGATTTACGTGCGTGTGGAATAACCAGTCCGAGATAGATATACCTTTTGTTTACATTAAACAAAGGATTATTGATACATTTACAAAGTTGGTACGCCACTATTAATAACTCTAGTCGTTTGCAAACGTATTGTATATTCAAGTTTGACTTCGAACCTGAGAAATATCTTGATTTCATTACGGAGAAAAAAAATAGAATTGCATTAGCTAGATTTAGAACTTCCTCTCATAGTCTTTGTATAGAATCTGGAAGATACGATAATACACCCAGATCAGAACGATTTTGTATGTCTTGTACAATGAAGAAAGTCGAGACGGAATTTCATTTCCTATTAGTTTGTCCGCTGTATCGCGAGCTTAGACAGAAGCATTTTAAACAGTATTATACTGAATGACCAATTTACAACAATAAAACTGCTAAAACATTTTACATACCTAAAAAGTTAAATAACAGTATTCAAACACTGAATTGTCAGGGTGAAATACATAGTTTTAGTTGTGGAAATTTTAGCTGTTCCTTAATTGTATGTTGTAAATAAGTTATTTATATATTGATGTATGTGTATATTTGATGTTCATTTACATTAATTTTGTATATGTATGTATTTTGTCTTTGCCATAGTTTTTTTGTTTGTAAATGGCCAAAGGCAAGTTGTTTGCCGATTATGCCAATCAAATTGTATTGTATTGTTATTGTATTCAGCTTAGCGATGTTTCAATACAACTTAATTGTTGTAATATTAAGTAGGGAAATGATTGTATATTAAATCAGAAAACTATCGGAATGATCTTCGTGCGAAATAAACAATCGACGAGGGTAAAACTATTGGCTAAAGATGTGTGACTGTTGTTAGAGCATTGATTCACAGTAGCTGGGCATGAGAACATGATTTTGACTTGTCCACATTTTCTTGAAAATATCAATTTGCACGAACAGTAAACGTTACAGAGTGTTTCGTCGTAGAGAAAAACTCAACCTGTGCTAATTGGTGCATTACATTCAATTAGAGAAGGAGAAATTCGCTATTTAAAATAGTGTAAGGTGTGAGAGCTAATGGACTTTTGAACGGACATTTTTTTAGTTCGGCGATCTATCATTTAATACACCAATGTTCGATCTAAAATACTTCCCAAATGTGTTGAGACCACTAAGATAGCTTATCGGTGACAGATAGTTGATCGTTTATCAAGGATTCAACGTCTAAGGTGGGATTTCAGGAGCTTTGGAAATATGGAAGTGATGAGAGCATTGCAGTTTGGCCAGGTAATCAGCGAAACTAAAGCAGATCCGCACACATGTTATATCACCGGGGTGCGCATTGATATAAGGACTTGCCTCGGCTAGGTGCCATTAAACAAAAATACAGAATTAAAATAGTTACCTTCAAAAACCACCGTTTGTTTACCTTTTTTGCCTGTCGTGATAGCGAAATCGCTACGTCACAAGTCACGTGATTGGCCACCGTGATCTTGAAAACTCAGCGGTGAAAACCACAGACGGCGGCAGGCTGACTTTGATATCAGTTAAAGTAACTGTTTAAACCACGAAAGTACTTGTTTTAAACAAGGAAAGTCGTATTTTTGACACATAATCAACGTAGTTATACAATGAACGTAAAATCGATAGCTGCAGGTTGGTATCGTCCTTCGTACCCAATAGTTCGTATCAAACCGCTATCGGGCGCTTTCTTGCACTCGCCTAGTGTTAAGAAACGGTATTCTATCAGCGAGCACTGCTCGCTCGTAGCGTGTCGTTGCATAGACGTAGGAAAGCGCTCGGTAGCGCATTTTGGAAATGGCTTGGTTAGGTAACGGGCTCCAGGTTCGTAACCGAACAATTTATTGTAAAGTTATGCATCATCAAAAAACCCAGTGCTAGATGAGCATGTTACAAATAATGTAGGACAACTGACATAGTTCGCTAAATAGGCTGAGCTTTAGTTCATATTAGACATGTTAGGGCGCCATACATAGAATGTAGGTTGTTTATAATGCTGTTATATGCATGTTAGGCCGGTATCCATAGAATGTAGGTTTATTCTAGGCTGTATATAATGTTGTCATAGGCATGTTACGGCGACATCAACAGTATGTAATTTTTTTCATGTTGTGTATAGTGTGGTTATAGACATCTTAGACCGGCATCTATAGAATGTAGGTTTATTCTATGTTATATAATGTTGTTATAGGCATGTTAGGGCGGCATCCTTAGAATATAGGTTTATTCAATGTTGCACAGTACCTGTTGTTATAGACATGTTAGGGCGGCATCCATAGAATGTAGGTTTATTCAATGTTGCACAGTACCTGTTGTTATAGACATGTTAGGGCGGCATCCATAGAATGTAGGTTTATACAATCACAGACCTAAGAAATCATATCACAAAATACAGAGTTTTGAAATTCCCCATCATCCCGTCATTACTATATACAATAGACAGGTTGGCAACGCTTTTTTCTGGGCCCTGTATGATTCCACCATTTAACGCATCGTTGGACCGGGAAACGGTTGCAATCGAGTCTAGATGTGAAATACTACATAAAACAATAAATTTATCTACCATCCAACGTGTTATATTTCAGGTACATTGTATTTCATTTTTAGATCGATGATTCTGATTCCATGACTGTCTCGTTGTTTACACATTTAAAAACAGTCCCGCAGTGAATACCAGACGACACGCTGATTACCGCTGACATCCCTTACTTATTTGCATATAACAATAAACAATGATAATACCAAACCGGATGGGGTGAGGTGGTTGATGGCACTCAGCATTATGGGCTGGTCGCCAGGGATCTAAGTGAACTATTTTCACGAGCCAAAGCGGGCAGCTCTGTCGTAGACTGAGAATTGCTAAAAAAGGCAGGTCATCCACCCACAGCCTTCCCATCAGGGCAGCCTCATTTAATAATTTTTTATACTTTGGCCGGGAAGGGATCTACGTGACTTAGTTCACAACCTTGTACCGGCCAATGTTTTCAGATCACCCTTAATATTGTGAGAGGGCGTGTCACCGCATTAAATGTGACATACCGGTATGCAGGGGTTAGGGGGCTGTCGTCCATGTGTAGGTGGCATGCCGTCTCACAATAAAGCAACATAAATAGTTTACTGATATTGCTGTGGCAAAGAAACAGTAGCCCCGAATCGCGTCCCTTTGACCTAAAATAACACCACTAAGCCTAAAAACTGTTGATGTATAGATCAACCAAGTTTTTTGAGCCGTGACTAATTTATGCAGCAAAGTTGATTCGCCCTAGGGTAGGTTTATATAAGCAATACCAACATAAGTTAAATAAGTAATTTCTGTAAGTAACTCAATACGTGGCCCAATGGATACGGCGATGTCTTCTGAAACTTACTTTTACAGGTTCAATCCTTGGTATGATCACTATTTATATATATTTTTCAAATCGCTTGTTCAAGTAATATTACACAAGAAAGTTTGCTGGAATGTATTTAATAATTAGCGATTTATTAGTTTATAAACGTGTAATGGCTTCAACTAGTTAACATACTGGTGAAGATGTTGGTATGATAATGGATATTTAATATGGATTGTATTAAATACCTTATACAGAAAGTTTGCAAGGAGTTCATAATTTATATAATATACATGTAGTCTATGTGTCTTTTAATTTTGACACAAACAATGGCGTTAGCTAATGCAATAAACGGTCTTCAAGCAACCACTATAAGATATCCAAATGCATCATCCTACTCAGAGACAGACACAACTAACAGGTTGTCAACCAACACACCAAGTGAAGTCGAACATCTTTGACACGAGTTTAAGTATTGCATTCAGTAAAAGATAAATTAATACTGGACCCGAGGAAAAAAATGAAATAAAAACAGCGAAACATGAAAAACCATTACAGGTACAATGCAAAGTCAAAATAATTATTTAAAAAAATGGCTTTAACAATGTCTTCATATTTTGATTCAGATTTGACCTGTGTTAGTTTTTTGCCATTGAAATGATGTAAACTTGTTTGTCTTGCTCGTAAGTGTTTCAGCTTTTTATTCCTGTTAACTTCAGACAGCTAAATCTAGGTATTTCAGCCGTTTTGCTGGTGAAACTAGGTCAAATGGTGAATAAGTGGTCCGGTAGTAAGGGCTACAGACTACTGATCTCAAGGTTTTAGGTTCGATCCCTACTACAGCCGGATCAAAAAGCAGAAATGCTTTTCTGTGTTTCCCACCTAACATAACTACAATTATTTACTGTCTTCTGGACGAGGCGTTTATAGTGAGGTCCCGTGCATGATGCTTTTCATCAGGCACGTAAAAGAAACAGGGATGCTTCTGGAACTGGGGCATATCTTCTGTACCATACACTATCCCTCAAACAACTAAAGTAACTATCCTATTTTGAGGACCTTGCCAATATGGATTTCATATAAAAAAATCAAAGCGCTGCAAGCGTTGAAGGCCTGGGGATAAACTTTATTTGATTGGGAAGCAGTTTACTGACTAAACTGAAGTAAATGTAAACAAATGTAAAAAATACTCGCCCTCTTTTACTGCCAGTTTAGTTGACCTTAGGAAGTTGTAGGGTTATTCTATTGGTAATGCTTAACTTGCCGCTGTATCTTATTTATGTACTTCTAGTGATAAGCAAGAGATCTTAGACTCCCATTATTGCCCCCCATTACCCACATGCATTCACAGTCACGTATTGAACTTCATTCACCATATATCGACATTACAGGGTAAAAGGGTGGCACAGTGGTCGAGTGGTAACGCGCTTGACTACTGATCGAGAGGTCCCTGGTTCGAATCTCGGCCGGGGCACTTGGTCATTAATGAAACGCTTTTCAGCGTTTCCCACCTAACTAGAGACGAAACTGGTTGGAAACCCAGAGGTAGTCTCGCGTGTATCGGTGCTATACACTGAGCACGTCAAAGCACCAAGGAGTCTATTCGAAATGAGCTAGGGTAACGCACCCGGATTCTTTGTATCACACCTCTTTCTCTTGATTTTAAGTCTGCCTAGACTGCCAAATGTCTACGTCCCGCAAGGGGTTTGACATTAATGGAAGATAGATAGATAGAAAACCTGTTTTCCGGAATAACGTAATTAATTGAACGACAATATGCTAGATATACAGAATAAACGTCAGGGTGGTTGCTGCATATAGCATATAGAGCAACCAGGCATAACATTCAATACGTCAAATATAAAGCATTTTAGCTCCACTATTCGTAGAATAAGGGGAGTACTTTGTTAGTTTGGAAAATCACGATATACAAAAAGTTTAGCCTAATCTGTGAGGCAGCGCCTTTAAGGCATTGGCGCTCCCATCCTAGCCTTGAAGACTTGTAGTGATGGGGCGGTGATGATCACGTCTGGTAGATTGTTCCAGACGCGGATGCCAGAAGGAAAGAAGAAGTATCTGTAGACATTGACACTAGCGAATGCTACCATCAATCGGTTGGCGTGGCCTCTTGTATGTACTCCTGCTGGGATGAGCATCTGCTTGGCTTGGGTATCAACCAGATTATTGATGATTTTACACATCATGGCAGCCTTGATGTCTTGTTGGCAGGAGCTCAAGTTTCTGCGAAGGAAGGAAGTGGTGTTATTAGCCTTTTTGGCTGTCATATCAATGTGTATGATCCGGCAACGATCTTCCTCGTGTTCGTGATTTTGATCATTTCTCAGGGGTGAATGTCATCTGACAGTCCCGCTCCCAATCTTGTAGGTGCTCCAGGTCTTCTTGTAGTGCCTTTGTGTCTTCGTCCGACTTGATGGTCCTATAGAGAAGGCAGTCTTCGGAAAAGAGGCCTACCTGGTAAGTCATTGATGTATACTAAGAATAGGAACGGTCCTAGCACGGTCCCCTGTGGAACTCCGGATGTTACTGGAGCTGAGCGAGATGGCTTTTCAGCCAGTGCGACTTGTTGTCTGTTGGCAAGGATTCTGTCTATCCATCATAGAGTATAGAGAAAACATACCGTAGTGGTCGAGTTTTGCTGAGAGACGTTGACTGGGCACCCTGTCGAACGCCTTCGAGAGGAATAGTAGGATGGCGTCGATCTGTTGTTTGTGGTTGAGACCTGCTGCTACGTGTTGATGAGTTGGGACTCACATGACCTCTTCTTCCGAAAACCATGTTGCTGGTCGGAGAGGATGTTGTTGTCGTCGAGCAACTTCACAATGTGGCTGTGTATTACTAGTATGTGCTCCATTAACTTGCAGCAGATCGATTTTAGCGAGACTGATCTGTAGTTGGCCGGCTTGCTCATGTCGCCTTTCTTAAATATGGGGGTGACTAGTGCATTCTTCTCTTCATCTGGGACTGGTTGTGGGAGGCTTGGAAAATGAGAGTGAGGGCTGGCGCTATCGAGGATGCCATCTCCTTGAGGAATTTAGACGAAATTTGGTCTGGTCATGTTGCTTTGTGTGGGTTGAGATCCTCAGCAAGCTTTCTGACTCCGTTGACATGAATCATAAGGGCGGCGGGATGTTGCTGTGGGTTTTATGGCCCATGTCAGGAATGATTTCAGTATCCTCATGGGTGAAAACTGAGGAGAATAGATCGTTGAGTATCTCCGCATTGGCGCTAGTTTAAGAGTAGATGATAACATCTTTCTTCAGTGGTGCCACTCCAGTGGTGTCACTCTTCATGCTCTTAACATATGAGTAGAGCTTCTTGTTCTTGGTGCCTTCCTCACTGACCATGTTTCGTACATAATCATTCCTGGCGTTGCGGCACTGTTTCTGAGTTTCCTTTCGAATGTGACTATAGGTGTCCCAGTCCGTTGGCTTCTTGGATGTTCGGACTCTCTTGTACGCTCTCTTCTTCCGTCTAGATAGGCGTCTGATTGAGCGGTTAATCCAGGTTTGGCTATACCTGGTGGAACTTAGTTTGGATGGAACAAATTTCTCAATGGCCGAGGTGCATTTATCCATAAGGTGTTTATAGGTGTGGATGTGGTGTGTTCTTCAGTTAATGTTGTTGAGAAGCTGTTAAATTCATCCTTCATGGCAGTTAAGTTGGCCTTCTTCCACAGAAAGATGCGACATTGGGCTGTCTTTTGGGTATGATGTAGGTGTATACAAGGACAGTGTCATGATCACCTATGCCTTGTAAGGAGGCGCATCTATCAACTAGGCATGGACGGTTGGTGCAGCAAATGTCTAGTGTGTTCTCATTGCGTGTTGGAAAGTGTACAATCTGGTCGGTGCCAGTATCATTGATAGTATCGATGAAGGTTTGGTTGATGGGGATAGAATACTGATGGCTCCTGATGTTATCAGCTGACCAGACAATGTCTGGGAGGTTAGCATCTCCACTAATCCAAATAGTGTTATCCTTGAACTAAGTATGGAGTTCCTTAATGTCTTGGCAGAGGTCAGTAGTGTACTTGATGTTGTTGTCTGTTGGCCTGTACAAGCAACCCATTATTGCTGGTTTCTTCAGACTAGTTGTGTTGAATAATGGAGCAACGGGCTCCGATGTGGTGCTGTTGTGGACCTCAGTGCCTTCCATGTCGTTCTTGGATATAATGGCCACTCCACCGTATGTGTTGTTGGGACGGTCACGTCTGGCGACAAATCTGTAGTTCGGAAATGGTAGGGTTAAGCCACATGCTTCCTTTTTGGCTCGAAAGATTTGGAAGTTGATGGTTAGTACCCTCAACTTCTTCTTGTCTATCGGCTGTTTGGTACGGCTGGTGGAAGGTGAATATGTGTATCTAGGGGACCCAAAGTCTGAGCTCTGGTTAGACATGAATGAAGTAGTTGTTGGTGTAGAGTAGGATGTTGACGCTTCCAAGTCCATGAATAGGGTGCTGTTGAAGTTGGGTAGTGCAGCTGATGTCGATATTATCAATGCCATAGTATACTGCTGTTGGCATAAACAGACACTCTTTATGAAACCATTTATCACAATTCGAACACTGTATTGAGTGAATCTTTCTTGACCAAACACACACTTTGCCGCATTTTCCACAAGGGTATTTAACTGATCTTGGTCCTGGGTTTGGGTGACAAGCAGAAGGATTTAGTAGCAACACAGATAACAGATACATAAGATGGCTCGATTTGCATATCTTTGGAAAAATGGAAAATGCATGTTTGTTGTACGTGGTATGGGAGACATGGAAATTACTGGCATAGACCTTTATCTTGTCTATGTGTCTTGTCTTAATCCAGTGTACCATCTTCTCAGTTACACCACACATATACATAAACAAAGATATCTTGGCATGGACGTACATCTAAATTAATGCGTGAAAAATGTAGGTATGTAAAGTTGGCACTGAGATCGGTAATGCCGATGTCAGATCTAGGTCGGTATTGGCCACTGGGTCTGTATTAGCACCTGGGTCATTATTGAATGTCGATCTTCGATTGCCGATCTCAGTGCCAACTTCACACACCTGAAAAACGTTTATTTCACTGAAGTGCTATTTGTGCGTTTTCCGTTTATGTAATGAGTGTTTTATCTATATCAACCGATTACCGGTGTGGTGTATATAATGCAGTCTCATGGATTCTAGTTACGTAACTATATTTGGGGGTTGTAACGATAGCTGAGTAGTCAAATAAGATTGTACGTCGCATGATAGATTCGAATTCCACAAGTGGTACCCTTTCCACGAAATAGTATACAACACGTACAATGAGTTTCCAGTACTATATGGGTTCAACAAATATAAAGAAAGCATTACCATGGGATAGGATCTGTAGAAACGTTTATGAGAAAGTCGTAAACGCTTAATATTTCGCAGTGTAGTCACTGACAGTAAATTTAACAACTAGCTGGTGACGTTTTCCATGAAGATAATGATAAATCGGACTGGAAATGCAGCACTAAACAGAAACAGCCGGGCACGAAACGTACTGTGTGTGCCTAGAGGTAGGGCACCCGCTTTGGTATAGATAGGTCTCGGTTCGATTTCCATCTGCTTTTCTCCACATGGAGACTCGAACGCAGATTTCTTAAGGTAGCCCAATGACAAGGGGAAGTTAAATGTCGAAGGGTGGCTAGATTGCTGAAAGCGGCCTTGGAAAACTGATTACTTAAAGGTGCTGCCTCACAGATTGCTTTTCCATCTGCTTTTCTCCACATGGAGACTCGAACGCAGATTTCTTAAGGTAGCCCAATGACAAGGGGAAGTTAAATGTCGAAGGGTGGCTAGATTGCTGAAAGCGGCCTTGGAAAACTGATTACTTAAAGGTGCTGCCTCACAGATTGGGCTAAAATATTTGCATATCGTGATTTTTCAACCTAACCAAGCAAGTATTGATGTAATAGAAAGCCACTTACAGTTGCTTTATGAAAGATTTGGTGCAAGTAAGAAATTTTAATCACTCTCAATATCGCCCACTGAGTATTTTTATCTTGAAAAAACCCGCTAAGTTTCCTTCTAACATGCTTTGTGAATTATGTAATTCACATGTGATCAAACTGTAACATCAACAAACTACAGCGTAAACATCAGTGAGGTATTTGGTTCGATTATCGATTCGTTTTCATCAAATGCGAACAAATTTCAGGCAATTTAAGTAATATTAGTGTTAATTCTATAGGGTATTAATACCCTATAGACTATTTGATGTAAAAATACTAAATAACTACTAAATGCCGAAGTTTCTCAAGTTAGTTTTGATGTCACTGTGGTTATTTATGGGATATACAATACTATACCAAAATTACTTTATTATATTTTTGCAATACACCAATATGTGAGACAGTCCCTTTAACGTAACGACGTAACAGACAACAACAAACCACATAGAAAAGAAATGCAATTTACTCTATAACTTTTTTATTGACAGAACCATTTACGACAAAACTCACAGAAAACCTTTAATGAACCCCCCTTCGCATATTGCACACTTATTTAACTTTTAAATTCAAGATTAAAGTTATGTTTTGACGGCTGCAAAAGGTACAACACTAATGTACTGTAATTGGACTGACAGCAATGTTTCTTGGAAGCGTACCTATGGTCTACTGAATGCGATTTAAGTATAGGAACTTTAAATTAGTCACATAAGACCAGGTCTACAGAATATACATGTACTTGGTGAT
Source organism: Spisula solida (assembly GCA_947247005.1). Lineage (NCBI taxonomy): Eukaryota > Metazoa > Mollusca > Bivalvia > Venerida > Mactridae > Spisula > Spisula solida. The sequence continues at coordinate 18,882,077 of OX365946.1, forward strand.
AAAGCAATATCATGCGCTTTGTGTTCAAAATTTAGTTTACAGTAAAAGCCCTCTGCGAAGAGGTATTTTCACGAGAAAGGTACACTTGGTTTATTCCATTAACAATTCGACGTTTTATGAAATATGTCTGAAGTTTTCCCTGCACAAAATATGTATAGAACGTTCTTGTAACATATTTGCCCATTGGTTCAGGTTTCTGAAAGGGCTGGAGGTATAACTTCAATATTTTCTTGGCATTTAAAATAAGATGACGTTTTGGACACCACATAATGAGCATTATATCCAGAGGGTACAAATATTGTTCTTGGTCGGTAGTGTGTTGGGCACTTCTTCGTTTTAAGATTTCTGACAGCTTAAACTAGGCATTATACTCCTTTTGCTGTGGAAACTGTGTCATTAAGCTAGTAACCATTTATTATACTTTTCGACAGCTTGGACTTGGGCGGCTCTGTACTTGTTTAGTGGGGCATTGCGTCTTTATGTGTTTTATGTTTCCTGTGCTCGGTTGGTTCAGTTGGGCATTGTGCATTGTGTGTTTTTAATGTTTTCTGTGCTCGGTTGGTTAAGTTGAGTGCTGCCTTCCCTGTCTGACTTAATATACTCTTTTTTCAAGAATTTTCTTCTAAATGAGGTGAACTTGGGATAAACACGAGCATGTACGAGCAGCAAACAGTCCAACTTACAGTCAATATTGCAACTTTGAGACGAATTACCTATTTTTATCAATGTTTTGTTTGATTGTTGTCAGTTGATAAGTTCATAATGATTTATGACTTAAATTTAGTTTAGACCTTTCTTTAATATAAGGAATTATTTCAGTCAGTTTGATTATACGTTTTTCGAACGTTGTTTTAAGCTTAGCACACATAAGTAAGTGCTTATTAAACATACACTATGACCATACTAAAGAATGGAATTTAACCAAATGTGAACCAACTGAATAAACTACATGTAGTTTGCTTGGTACACATACCGAGTTTGAAGCACGAAATCCCCGGAAATATAATGATATGCATGAAATTGCATTTCTTTTCGAACACCCCTCGTACTTCCCATGTTTCCGCATTCTTGTTGACGGAATAAGCAGAACAAATGTATTCAATTTTTATATAATATATTCTCTTTAGATAGATATTCGACATTTATATTAAGATAGTATTCAACAGCTATGTCTTAACGTTTCAAATTTATAACACAAACTACTTCAGACTTGGATAGATGGTAGACCGATAGGCATCGTTTAATAGTGGGCTTGTTAGTACTTCAAGACAACACACAGCAGGGCTTTCTCATTTACATTTTGGGATCGGTTCGTACCGATGACGGGAGAGGGAGAGCTTTGTTAGTAGTGGTTATAATTTCTAGGGGACTAGTGGTATCAAAATACTTGCAAGTAAAGTGACATGGAGATTAATTAACGACAAGTGATGTTTGGGTTCGCATGAGCGGATCAAGAAGAGAGCTCAGTATCACACCGTACAACCCGCTGTGTGTAAGGCAGTACTGTATGTTGAAGGCAGAGACACACGCGTTTTACGTCACTAGAGTGGGGTAAGTATAAAATTTTGTTATTTTATATGTGTTTTGCGTTGCTTTTGAAAGTGATCACTTACATATATCGTTCACGCGATGAATGAACAATAAGTATATATAATTTATGTGCCCACGAATGACATATTATTCGAGCAAACAGGGTTTAGGTATGCGATGTTTACCAAAAGTTCGAAACTTTCGCCTTTGACATTGAATTCTCAACTTAATTCGTGGTTTGGAACAATTCTAAAACATTGAATACAAACTTCAATCCTTCCTCAATATATCTGTCGTTTCCGTTTTGGAAAATGTGCATTTTCTGTGAAGATACAGTGGTTTAAATTGGACGAAGTACCAAAAAAATGCTAACGAAATAGGCAGTTCTGTTTTTCGAATGATAACGACAAAGGCAGAATGTAAATATTAATGCTAACGCAGAGGCAGAGATAAGAGACTTATGCTAACGACAAAGGCAGAAATTCTAATGACTTGACAGGGCCATAAAACCCCTTTGCACGATTTGTATGTTATAATTATAACCCAGATTCATGTTTGGCTGTATTCCAAAGTCCATTTCACCAATAATCACGAGTGTTTAGTGGTTTTTTTCGTCCAGTTTATTAACGGACTATATTACATACCTGGTGATCGCTGACGCTGGCAGAGTCATGTTTGGCTGTATTCCAAAGTCCATTTCACCAAGAATCACGAGTGTTTAGTGGTTATTTTCATCAAGTTGATAAACGGAATATAAATACATACCTGATGATCGCTGACGCCGGCAATTATCGGTTGGGAGTGGCCCTTTATGTCTGTAAATGACGAACTCCATTTGTTATCATAAAGTTAAGAAACGAATAGTTTTTAGCATTCTATAGAATACGTAAGTTCGAAATGCAGCGATTCAAATTACTTGACAGGGAACTTAATGCACTGTTTGTTTGTACAAAAATGTATGTTATTTGTATACTACAAATTTTATTTGACTATTTTTCGTGAATAACTCACACGAAGAACATAAGACTTAATGTCGTAAAACATCGTTATGCCCCGATACATTGCTATTCATTTGCAGTCGAACATATGATCTTGGTATTAATCTTCTAAGCAATCAATGTTGATTAAAATTACCTGTATTTTACAAATAAAACAGTCAGGTTATTTAAACAGTCACAGAGTATACGGACTTACATCTATTTATGGGCTGACTGCTTAAAACAGTTGGGCAACACGTGCTCATGTAGCATCACGTATATCATGAAACATATTATTACATGCTAAGTTTTTTGGTCTTAATGACATCATCTAACGTCATCCGGACCGCATATATTTATGCAACGAGGCGTAGCATAATACCAATAAGACGAGACGCAAGTACGCGTAAGTTTCTTTATGTATAATTAGATTTACGATGTACAAATGTAGTTGTATCAATAACATTTCACATAAAATCAAAGCGCTGAAAGCCAGAAGTTGTTCGAATGAATACCATTCTGATCACCGCGGCCTGTATGCATTGAAACATTTACCGGGGACAAACGGAAATGTCCGAGCCTTGACGAATGGAATGAATGCATGCAGGAAGTACAAGTCAAATAGTTTCCTCGGCCAGATAATTTCTAGTAGTTTTCAGCAGTTTGGATGCTGATCGTGTTTATTCCGGTGTATGTTTAAATGTATTAGTCCAAATAACCCAGATACGTGTAACATCGGATACTACCGTCTGATTAATCTAACCTAACAAACTACGTGTATGTGTTTATATAGAGTGATGCTCGGAGTTATGGATATTCCGCGTACCGCTCGTTGAGAGTAGCTAGATTGATAACGCATGGAACTATGACCTCGAAATAATTAGATATACTGGGTCTGTACCACAGTATATGATTACGTAACAGTTTATGCCGACGAAAAAGGTACGGAAGGCAGTTAACAGAAGTGGTAATTGCTTTGTAAATACAAAGAAATTCTGGAAATAGGTTTAAATTATTTATTGGGACATCCGACGGTCCAATAGATTTAGAAATATGAAGTAGCTTTGTAGTATATATATGCTGTAATTGATGGAACTATTTTGCATGACGGTTTACATCCGTGTCGGTAGTTATGCAATACCGGCTGACCGGTTTACTATTGCAAAGGTGGCGCTGCCTAGCGGCGGTGTAGGAAGAAAAGTAGTTTCATCAACTAAAGTACAGTCGATTGTAGAAACGTGTGTATATAACAATAGTCGGTCGATTCTCGAACAAATAAAAAGTATTTATTTAATGCTAACTGATGAGATATGGAGTTCTATCAGAGAAATAAAACCTATATCAGTCACTGGTTATCTGGTTATCACCAACAATGTGACTGATATAAGCTCCACCCCCTCACAGGGACTACTTTAATTTTACCAAAAACTCAACACTAATCTGTATACATGTAACTTTTTTATTACTGAACGGAAACATGTCATGCGGGGGGGGGGTATTCTTAGTTAGAACATTTCCTACAAGTTGGTGTATGATTTGATGCAAAATTCCCAAAAAAGTTGTTTTCACCTATTCACCATAATCAAAGACGGCGGATTTTGAATTGAAAAATATGAATGGAATAACATATTCATACGCAGCCTAACCACAGTGGTAGATTCTAATTTGGCATAAATAGTACTAGTTTTGACACCAGATAAGCATTAAATAAATACAATATTTGGTTGTTTTGATTGAATATGGTTTCTATCTCATCTTGTAGTGATAAAATTTTAATATTCTCGCTCGTGCTTCTCGCTCTTGAAAATATTGAATTTTATCACTACACGATTAGATAGAAACCATATTCAATCAAAAACAAATATCCTGTATTTATATTACATAAAGCAGTTTAATAGAGTGTCACGTAAAAATTCCAGTGTCGATGATTTACAGTTCATGTAAACTGCTGACAAACAGGTGCTGTATTTATACCTAACTGTCATAGATCCACATTTATTAAATATGCAGACGTGCATGGACATGTACTTAGTTAAAGAATTAAAGCTCCAGCACGAATAAGATGTAAAGTACAACCTCCGCAGAGCAACAACCTTCGATTTCCGGCTATTGTATGATTTCAATGATTAGGAGACTATAAAATTCAAATTGTATGACTTATTGCGCCTCCCAAAAACTGCAAATTTCACCGTCATTTTGTTAACACTTTACTTATATTATCGAGGGAATACTACGAGAACCATTCGTTTCTAAACTCTAAGACAGTGCCTGAAGAGCTTACGTCCCAAAAAAGCCATGCACTCATCATTAACAGGCATAAAAGACCACTCACAACCGACAATTGCCAGCGTCAGCGATCACCAGGTATGTAATATAGTCCGTTAATAAACTTGAAAAAAACCACTAAACACTCGTGATTCTTGGTGAAATGGACTTTGGAATACAGCCAAACATGAATCTGGGTTATATTATAACATACAAATCGTACAAAGGGGTTTTATGGCCCTGTCAAGTCATTAGAATTTCTGCCTTTGTCGTTAGCATAAGTCTCTTATCTCTGCCTCTGCGTTAGCATTAATATTTAACGCTCTGCCTTTGTCGTTATCATTCGAAAAACAGAACTGCCTATTTCGTTAGCATTTTTTTGGTACCTCGTTCAATTTAAACCTCTGTATCTTCACAGAAAATGCACATTTTCCAAAACGGAAACGACAGATATATTGAGGAAGGATTGAAGTTTGTATTCAATGTTTTAGAATTGTTCCAAACCATGAATTAAGTTGAGAATTAAATGTCAAAGGCGAAAGTTTCGAACTTTTGGCAAACATCGCATACCTAAACCCTGTTTGCTCGAATAATATGGCATTCGTGGGCACATAAATTATATATACTTATGGTTCATTCATCGCGTGAACGATATATGTAAGTGATCACTTTCAAAAGCAACGCAAAACACATATAAAATAACAAATACTTACCCCACCTAGTGGCGTAAAACGCGTGTGTCTCTGCCTTCAACATACAGTACTGCCTTACACACAGCGGGTTGTACGGTGTGAGTATGTAATGGACAATCTGGCGTCTCATCTCTTCAACTATCATGGTGATAACTGGTAGCTCAATGCGCTTTTTACTCGATTTATGTTATTGGTAGTAGATTGTACTCGTAGGTGCCCATATCTGTATGTAGGTCCTTATAAGTAGACAGAATTACAGTATCATACTGGCACCCGTGATTCTACTTGGGTAACAATAATGCAGTACAACATTATTATATAACTCGGGGTACGTGGGGCGTATTCTAACACAATCAGCAGTTTTACGAATGATTCACGCAGAGGAAACGACGCTGTACTTGAATTAACATTAGGCCTTTTCGACTGGGCTATTTTGTGCAGCAGATTATAGTCTGGTTCCCGTTCCAAATTGTAATGCAGTAGTACTAAAGTAGCAATGTAAGCTTTGGACGGGAACTGGACTATAACCTGCTCCATGAAACAGCCCAGTCGCAAAAGGTCTATTGTGCGAGTCGAATTAAAAGCGTTCCGAAAAAGAAAGTAATGCTTCAGCTACCATTCATGTTTTTCTGTGTTATCAAATACAGAATATATACAGTGGCTATGTTGGACTTGGAGTAATGAATATGTTCCAGTACCTGTGTTTTATCTTTAAAAAAACACGTTCACGAATTCGGATGCTTAGTAATTAAATCGTTAAATAGTAATTAATGAGTGCGTGCGATAAAACACATGTACATATTCATTAGTTTAAATTCCGCTTGCAACGCTTGTCCACACTATACATGTGATAACCTGTCATATTTTTAGTAACGTTTTTAAATTCGAGCATAAACTATACTTATATTGCCAACTGATGTCACTGAGGATGTATTGTATTAGAAGTATCTTGTAAAGTGCTTGGAATGTCTCACAGGAGTTATCTTTTCTTTAAAGATTTAGTTCTCTTTGTTTACGACTGGTACATTATCCCGGCTCAATTACGACGATACAAAATACCTATATTTACAGTACTACATTAAATGCTGAGATATTGTAGCGGAATTGTATGCCATGTCGTCACTTTTAGAGTAACAAAGTGCAAGGTCCAATGTCAGTTTTGAAATACTGCTTTGTTTGCCGGACCCTAAACCTTGCACCGAGAGCCTGTGTTCTCGATAAAACTTTGGTCTGGATATAATGTAGTTATCATATACTAGTATATTACATTGCATATTTACACGCGTTTGTCAGGGCTTAGAGTCTGGTCTGTTCAGCCCTCCAAGACAAAATGCTGGTTTGACCCCCCCCCCCCCCCCCCCGAGCAACATAGTTGGTCAGATACATTCCTAAGACAAAAACAACTGCTTCGACCCTTCCCCTAAAAAACGATACTCGATCAGCGTATGATATTGTTTTGTACATGTCCGTATCTACATACAGCAATTGTATTGTAAGTTATAGTTCAATGATTAGGTTGAGAAAATTAAACAAATAACAAAATACATGATAGTTGAATACTTTATCATTTATTTCCTGTTTATGGTGATTAATTATCTGCCTGAACAAGAAAACCTGTGAAGAAAGTGTATTGGTTGTTAAAAAAGTCAGATGCTGTACCATATATATACACAACATTTCCTACAGAAAGATGAAAGGTGATAGCACCACTGACGGAATAACTTCCGGTATCAATGGTTCCGTCATCAGCTGGATCTGCATAGAGTTCGACTTTGTTGGCACCATTAACATTAAAATACGCATGTATGCGATCAATATCATCTCTCGTCTTAGTCAATGTCACAGCGAAATGATACAAGCCCGGTATGCTGCATGTGAACTTTCCTGTGGTTGTATTGTAGTCATTATGATAGTTGGTGAGTGCATGTGGGAATCGAATCTCGTACGTTGACGAACCTGTTTGGCTACCGGTTGCTGTAAACGCTACCATTTTATCTGAAAAGACACGTGTTAAAAAGAGTCATACAATGTAGCCTAAATATATACATGTAGTAGCGCATTGAGTTGTGTTAAGCATCGACCCTAGCCACGATGCTTGAATATAAAACGTAACAATTTGTTACGAACTACGTATTTTATCAAAGTGCAATAGATATAAACAAATCTTTATCATAATGACAAATAAAAATAAAAAGTGGTGTATATTCAGCGAGGCTGTACTTGCAGAAGCAACATTCGTTTAAATTCCTTATTTTTATAAATTTTGATGACGATGTGTACTCCTGAGCGGAGATTATTTTTTGTAGTTTCTTTTTGCAAACTTTCGTGAACATTGCTCCCCTTGACCAAAGGGTTTGTTTCATACGGTGGAAACCACATCACTAATAGTAGTTGTCATATGTGTCCTCATGGATTATTTAACTGTATAGGACTTCAGACAGCTAAAACTAGGTATTTAGCCGTTTTATTGTCGAAACTAGGTCATTCAGCTAGGGCATTAAGTTTTTTATTGCTGAAACTAGTTCATTAAGATTTTGACAGCTGGGACTTGGGCAGTTCGTTTTCTCGTTCGGTTATCTGTTGGGCATGGTGCCTTGTAATTGTGGTATGTGATGTTTTAATGTTTTCTGTGCTCGGCTTGTTGAGTGTTGCCTTCCCTGTCCGACTTATATTATGATCTTTTTGGAGAAAGCATAGTATTACAACGTGCAACACAAAGTCATTAAGTGTAATAACTCTTAAAAATGTTTTGAATTTAATATACACTGAATTTGGATTTAATGGCTTTGGGAAACTCTGACATTGAAATACGCGTATATTTAATTAAAACACTGTTACACGCATATAATTATATACAGTACATAGAAATTCTTTTGGGTGCCTTTGAATGTGAAGATGCGGCGGGGAGTAACCAAACATGTGTGTATTTTGTCTTAAGTCGTGATAGTTGGGAACATGCAGTGTATGTGAGTGACACATTATGAATACATGGAAGGGTTTATTTGATAGTATGCGTATTCAGGTGAGCAATATATGTTAATATTGGTCCTTTTGTTAAATATATGATGATATTTATAAATATCTCGGAATTACCATCAGCAACAATCTAAACTGGACGAAACATATCAACAACACAGCATCAAAGGGGAACAAGACACTAGGCTTTATAAGACGCAACTTAACAGACTGTACACCCAAGGTCAAGGCTGCAGCTTACAGCACCATGGTGAGGCCGATCCTAGAATATGCATCCACCGTTTGGGATCCAGTTACAGCCCAAGATGCCCACACCCTAGAACAAGTTCAGCGGAAGGCAGCGCGCTTCACCACGCAGCAATATACAGACCGTACGCCCGGCTGTGTATCACAAATGCTTGCCAACCTTGGATGGCAACCACTGCAACACCGGAGATATCTGGCCAGAATCACCATGATTTTCAAAATCAACAACGGACTAGTCGAGGTACCAGAGCACCCACTCCACCGGGCAGACTCACGCACAAGGGGAGTTAACCGCCTTAAGCAGCTAACAGCGCCAGAGGCGGCATACAGGACATCATTCTTCCCAAGAACGATATCGGAATGGAACAAGCTCCCGGCGATGGTCACAGACAGTACCGGCATATTGACATTCAGAGCTGCAGTGATGTCTCTACCAGTCGGCCATTAGATCACCAGTCCTTGTACATAGTTTTAATCTGTAAATACGTATACAACTGTTTTGTCGGGCATGACATATTTTATCGCTGGGTACTAGACATTCCAGAAGGATTTCTACCCATTTAACGGAAGAAATAGAAGAAGAAGAAGATTAACATAGAACTCTAAGTACATGTTTTTGTAATAATAAGTTTTTAACACTTATACTACCTGAACATACTAGTACGGGTCATATTTGTTGCAGTTATTATTAGTACTAATTATAACACTGCCTCTACATGAACATACCTGGACATGTTTGGGTATTACAATCTCCAATGGCAATCGCGTCACCATCACAGTCTCTGCCAGTAAGTGATGGTCGCGGATTAGTACAGGTTCTAGACTTTGTACGTGTACCACTATCACAATGCTTGCTGCAAGCACTCCATGTACCCCACGCTGACCAGTGACCATCTGAAATAAATATAATATGATACTCAATCAAATTGGTGAAGCATTTTAAAGTAATATTATGACTATTTGCTAAGTTTAAGAATTTTATAAAACTTCAATTCTGTAAATCCTGTAGCAATTTCAGTGAACGAAACTTTTCTTCAAGATAAACCGGACAACAACACAACCATATCACTTGTGTCGTGTAACTAACCTTTACCAGCGCTAAGAACATTTTTGAACATAATACCACAACTGTTTAGCTCCTAAAAATCTTCATCATTACTCAAACAGACCTCGAGAAAAAAAATGTAACGGGTTCCGTCCCCGACCGCCACAAACCAAGGCTCTTAATTAAAAGGGTTCATTTACACGTTTCCCCTGCTTGACATTCGTCGTAAAAGGAGAGTTTCTAGAGAGTTGTTGGTGTGTTGTAAGGTAATCAGAACCTTCATCGGACTAATTTTAAAATTGTCGTGTATACCACAGGTGCAAGACACACTCAAATGTAGCTAAATATACCTAATATGTCATAGACAGAAACTTTCTTTCTGTTTATTTGACATATTAGGCCTATATAGCCAAATTTGATTTTGTGTCTTGCATCTGTGATGTTTACATTGTAATATATCTGGCGTTTGGTAGCTAGAAAGAACCTAGAGCATAATTTACCAGAACATGCTGATGCGAAACACACTCTGTCGTCATGTGTATCTCCAAAACAGTGTAAACCACCCATACTCGGTGCAGGGCTTGAACATCTACGATTCCGTCTCTGCAGTCCAATCCCACAGGTTGCAGAACAGCTGCCCCAGTTCTCCCATGAGCTCCAACCTCCATTCACTAATAAAACACTTAATAAAATACATGAAACATTTCGGGAAAATATCAAAACGGTTTCGTGTGAGCTTGTTTTTGTCTTTTATCTATCTATCAACGCATAGTGGCAAGAGTGTCTAATTATGTAGCGGGCTGTTCAGGGCTCGATCCGCACCGGCAGTTACTGCATTAAAATGGTCCTGGTATAGTCACTGCTTGGCGATTAACATTGCCCATATAAGTATGTGGTCGCAATCGAAATACACTATTATTTCAGGACTCTTAGCCCGACAAAAACCCCAACCGGCACTCATTCTTCCGCGTCCCTCCATTATCCTATTGGGTTTGGTATTGTCACCATTTAATACGCGCTTACGGTGTGTAGTTGTTATTACACAATTATAAATACGAGAGGACCAATGAGTGCCCGTTCGGTGTTGCCAAACTATTATGATCAATAACGACAACCACTTTGTATGATTCATACTGTAAAATTCTAGCATTTGGTACTTCTATATAACCAATTGTTATGATAATATATTTCAAATATATACGTATAACAGACGGATTAATGTGTATTTTGGCAGATATGGTCAATTGGTCATGGCAGCGTAGAATTAAAACAAGTAATCACTCTGTATTTAAACACTACGGAGTTACACATATGACGAATTCCTCCGCATTTATACACTGCGGAGAAAGATATGCTATTAATGAATTTACTTGGAGCGATCAGGGGCGACATTTTTGAAATCCGAAAACCCTTCGTCGGTAACTCTCCTTATGTTGACGCCGCCTGGCGTATGAAGAATATACATGAATGCCGCATGGCATTCAAACGAACCATGGCCGCATGGCCTACCATTTTAACTATTATAAACGCCGCATGGCGTGCAATAAAACCAGTCAGTCCGCAAGGTACCCGCCTGTACCCAAGTGAATAATCGCCGCATGGCGAGCAATAATCGGCGCATGCCGAGCAATATTCGCCGCATGGCGAGCAATAATCGGCGCATGCCGAGCAATATTCCAATACTAGTATTCGCCGCATGGCGAGCAAGAATCGGCGCATGCCGAGCAATATTCCAATACTAGTATTCGCCGCATGGCGAGCAATAATCGGCGCATGCCGAGCAATAAGTACGCTTGTACATAAATAAACCAGTGCAACAAATAAACCATCGCCGCTTGGCGAGCAAAGATCCTACTCAAAAGAAAGCTATTAAAAAGCGCCTAGTCAAAGCTATCTGGCCAGTTCTTTAATGCTTATTTAACCCAAGCCCGTAGATTAGTTTTAGAAGCTTATTACTCGCTGTTCACCCCACATTTTTCACTGTGGAATAAAGCGATTATAAGCATGCAATGTAGTCAATGTATAAAAGTTATTCTATCCACATTGATTAGACCCATGTACACCCCCGATCGCACCTAAATTGAAGAATTTTCCGCTGCCAGACGGTTTGATTTAAAAATACTAAAAAATTGCGTACAGCAAGGTTTCACTTTCTTAAACAGACTTTCCAATATTGAACTTTACTTGTTAAATTTTTGCTTTTATTGACCCAGATATTAATATATTTGATTAGGTTCGTTTGTGAAACCTTACTGTATGCGACATCTTACATAAGAGAAACTTCAATTGCATAATACAAATATATTAACCCCGACAACGTATAACGCACTTGGTATATATTACACATAATGTCTTCCCGCATCTCTGAATTTCAGCGCCAGCACTTGCACACGTAAAAAATTATAATTTTATTAATGAAGAACTAACACTAGATTTAAACACTGTAGTAGATGGTCACGGAATAATCCTCGGATACTTGATATTGTTCCATGTCCTTCAGCACAGATATTTGCTGAAGTATGATGACTTTGTTCTGATGAACGTCAGACGTCCTGAATGGTATGTGTCCTCGCTTATCATTACTATATGTCGGAACTACGCCAGGACTTCTACCTGGATGACACAGTGCTGTCTTAGATTATATTCTACTCGGAGATGCCGCTATACCAAGTCAACACTATAAACCAGTCCACAATACTGTAACATATAAACATTAGAGGCAATATCATTCATATCAACATTCTATCATTATTTCCATTAAAATGACGTGATAAGGGTGTGGTGGGCGGGGGTTTAGCTGAAGCGTTTGTTAGCAGAATGAGGCCGAACACCCGGTTACAAGCGCTTATAAAAGGTGCCTGTATACGTCACAATAGTCTACATTGGATGAGCAGTATAAATTGTAACGGTCGATTGGCCTGGTGTGTAGTGACGATAAAAACTACACTCATGAGTAATAATAATAAAGTAATACAATAAAACCCGTGCATGATCGAGCCGAAATAAAATGGATTGAATTTTGATTGAAATTAATCCTGATTATTTCAGGACTCTTAGCCCGACAAAAACCCCAACCGGCACTCATTCTTCCGCGTCCCTCCATTATCCTATTGGGTTTGGTATTGTCACCATTTAATACGCGCTTACGGTGTGTAGTTGTTATTACACAATTATAAATACGAGAGGACCAATGAGTGCCCGTTCGGTGTTGCCAAACTATTATGATCAATAACGACAACCACTTTGTATGATTCATACTGTATAATTCTAGCATTTTGTACTTCTATATAACCAATTGTTATGATAATATATTTCAAATATATACGTATAACAGACGGATTAATGTGTATTTTGGCAGATATGGTCATGGCAGCGTAGAATTAAAACAAGTAATCACTCCGTATTTAAACACTACGGAGTTACACATATGACGAATTCCTCCGCATTTATACACTGCGGAGAAAGATATGCTATTAATGAATTTACTTGGAGCGATCAGGGGCGACATTTTTGAAATCCGAAAACCCTTCCCATGTTGCACGGTAACTCTCCTTATGTTGACGCCGCCTGGCGTATGAAGAATATACATGAATGCCGCATGGCATTCAAACGAACCATGGCCGCATGGCCTACCATTTTAACTATTATAAACGCCGCATGGCGTGCAATAAAACCAGTCAGTCCGCAAGGTACCCGCCTGTACCCAAGTGAATAATCGCCGCATGGCGAGCAATAATCGGCGCATGCCGAGCAATATTCGCCGCATGGCGAGCAATAATCGGCGCATGCCGAGCAATATTCCAATACTAGTATTCGCCGCATGGCGAGCAAGAATCGGCGCATGCCGAGCAATATTCCAATACTAGTATTCGCCGCATGGCGAGCAATAATCGGCGCATGCCGAGCAATAAGTACGCTTGTACATAAATAAACCAGTGCAACAAATAAACCATCGCCGCTTGGCGAGCAAAGATCCTACTCAAAAGAAAGCTATTAAAGAGCGCCTAGTCAAAGCTATCTGGCCAGTTCTTTAATGCTTATTTAACCCAAGCCCGTAGATTAGTTTTAGAAGCTTATTACTCGCTGTTCACCCCACATTTTTCACTGTGGAATAAAGCGATTATAAGCATGCAATGTAGTCAATGTATAAAAGTTATTCTATCCACATTGATTAGACCCATGTACACCCCCGATCGCTCCTAAATTGAAGAATTTTCCGCCACAAAATAAAATAATGATTTTATTTCCCCAAAATTCCTATACTATTTTCGACAATAATTCTCTAGAGCTATCTAAGTCGGCCTTGCAATGTAGCACCCGTCGGCCCTGTGGAATCCAGTCGTTGTAATATCTATATCTACTGTTAAAATGTAATTGTTTTAATTTTGAATATGTTTAGGCCCATTGGCCCAAATTGATTAATTATCTTCTTTTCAATAGCTTTGTTATAACATTCCTCTACCACCATGAAATTATCTCAAGTATCTCAATTCAAATGAAACATGACTCCGGAAAAGGCCCCAGACAAATATTCGATGCTTCATTTTTAAAATGTATACGTTTGATAAAACATTCACATCATTTCAAACATGGTTTAAGAAATATTCGATAAAGATCACCTCGTTTTCCCTGAGTGTAGTATGTGGGACCCTTAATAAGACCGGAAGTTGGGCCCAGCTTTAAATCTCGTATGTTTCTGAATATTACCCTCTGTCCAACCAAGTAAGGGATTGAATCCAAGTAAAAAATTGAAAGACTAAATTCCAGCTGTCAAAAATTCCGAAATTACAATTTTATTCATACTAAGCCTTTCCCTCTCGATTGTACGTCAACAAAGCAATACCGAAAATATTATATAATGTATCATTACCGGTCAATTACCTAACAGGGGAATATTTATGCTCTGAATGAACTCATCATTGTATTTTAAAAGATCGTTTTCATTTTCCCTAACACGTAGTATTTAGTTTCCTGTTTCAATCGTCTCAGATGTTAACAATAAACTAATATACATATCGCATGTATAAATAACCACAACCAAAGTACCTGAAACTAAATTGTATACATTAGTTATAATAATGCCTAGCGATATAAATACTGTCGTATTTCATTTTTGGAACTGCCAATACCTGTAATTACATTTTATACCCTGAATTTACAATCCAGAATTTGCTAGCGTCAAAAAGAATGATGCCATTTCGAAATACGTCCAATGAACCATTACCATGGTCTTGTGATTATCTTACTCGGGATATGGCGTTTGTTTTCATATCAACAGTGTCTGGTTGGAATTCCTTTATGTCGCCATATGCATATATGCAGTTGCCATTAAAACATAAACTTGAATGTATAGTAAACTAATGTGACCGCCGACAGGATACGTTAGTCCACATAAAAAACTTAGTGCACTTAATGACCTCAAAACACAATGAATCTATCATATCACATATAGTGCGGAGATAATGACCCGACCCAAACCCCAGCAAGAATCCGATACAAGGCCCTGTGCCGACTATATCAATTTTTCAAGCAAATCGCGCAAAATCGGCCCTTGTGCTCTGTTTTTGTACCACACATCGAGCGCCAATGTGATATTCTCCTATGAAAGCATACAATCGGGTCATAGATATACACTGTAGCCAGATAACCGCTGTTTAATTATGTTCATAGAGGGCGAGGATCTCGCCGAACTCCCCGCACCATACGTTCTTCTGATGTAAAATTGCATACCGAACCAACAGCATTACCGTAAAATTACTAAACGTCACATGTGCACTCGTAACTTTGACATCTTCGCAGTAACAGACTGATGCTAAACAAATATGACAAACACAAATTAAACTATGTATGTATTAATTATACTTAACCTAAACTGCAGTTTTGATCGGATGCCCTTTTAAAGAAGTGGAATCAGAACCAAAGCCTTCCGTTGACGTCAATCCTTTTCCTAGCTCCTGCAACACACCAGTTTCTCTTTAATCATATTACAACTACAATAAAACATATAGAAGTGTAATAAACAGTGTCTTCACTTGATAATTTTAACTAATCGTGATAATTATACAAAATATACATAATTCCTTCTCTTAAAGACCCTAATAGTGTAGTCTGCCCAGGACCACATGATCCTAGATTCTATTTCAATATAGACCACTGGTAGTATAATGCAAGTATGTGTTAATTGAACACCGTATATAAACCTACTTAAAATGCTTACTGTACCACGAGTAAGTTTTGAATCTTGCTACAGCTGGGATAAATTGACATGATCCCGGCCCCTATGCACACACAAACCGTAAGGTTATTGCGTTGAATATATAAATTTCCGCGAGCAAACTAGCAGTATCGGTCACCTAGATTTGTGTTTGCATCGCACCTAAGCGTTCTCTGACACTTCCAGCCCATGAAAACATACCAACGACACTATAGATATAAACAGCATAATCAACTGTTAAATTATGCTAATGAAAGTTCGAGGGGCATATCAAACTCGCCGGACTATCCTAGTTGTTAACCTTGTAGCCTAGATTTGAAAAAACAGTGGTCAGTCATCCACTACTAAAAAGTTAGAAGAAAGTCGTGCCGTTGATTGGCATAACAAAGTACTAGTTACAATCTCGTGCTCAACTGTAGGTGATTTATAAAAACACCGGCCGCTGTTAAACACTAAACATAATGACACATTCGCCGATCTTAAATCCATTCTAAAGTACGCCAGAAATGCACGTGAATTCCGTGGTTCAACAAGCGTACTCTACTACCCTAGAGCGTATTAGTATAAACATAATACAATGTAACCAAAACAATTTTTATCTTTACAAACCAAGTGTCGAATCAGTCAAACGTCACAGTGGCAAACTACAAAAGTAAATGATCAGTCAAAGTTTACAATTGTTAATCAAGTCTGCTAATTAATTCACCTGCCGGGTAATACAAAATCATACCAGTACACCAGATATTCGCCCGGGTCGCTAACTATAAGCCACCAAGTAGTAAAACAAAATAAAATTTCACCACGTGGCTTTACCCTGTGCTATAAGAAGTATAGCCGACAGCATTTGACCTGTCGCTAATTAATCGTCGTGTGTTTTCGCTACCCTAGCATAAGCAGGTTTCGATAAGTTAAAATGAAGACAATGTACGGATGTTCAAAGTTAAAGGTTCTTAGCTATAAATCAGCCATATTGCCCAAAACAATAAAACATTCCCTTTCCGAGACAAACGCACTAAGCTGTACTGTTGTACTGAAGACAAAATAAAAATGGTACCAGTAACTTTTTACCACGTGGCGCTTAGGCGACAAACTAAGAGTACTAATGTAAGTGCATGGTCCGCTTCACGATTAACTCCAATAATTTATTAAAATAAATATACATCACTTGTCAATGCAGAAGTGTTGAAATAACAAACAGAACATACACAACCACCGTGCGACACGACAGGTTCAAACTAAAACCCAACTCATGTGTTTATATAGATATGCCAAAACTTGTGCTATGAACAGGCTCGTGCCACAGCTATCATTACATGAACATATTCCTTACAGACTCATGACAAAACTATCATGAATGTTCAATATTTACCAAAGCAATATGAATTGAACTCATTACGTAAGGCACAAAACTGTGCGTCAAGTAAAAAAGCGTGCTGCATGAATTCAAATTAATTACTTGTCACATTTCTTCGTTTCTTTGATACCTTTTGAATATATGACCTGTTCCACGTGTCATGCAATGACTACAAAAACAATAAACACATTACTTATCTTTTCTACCATCTTCAATGTCTCACAGCAATATTTGTGTTCAAATTCGCCGTCCCACATTCATTTGACCTCGAAATCTCGCCTTCCAAGGTGTGCACAGTTGTGAAACATCTAACTCGTAGGTTTAGCTGAAGCGTTTGTTAGCAGAATGAGGCCGAACACCCGGTTACAAGCGCTTATAAAA
This sequence comes from Spisula solida, assembly GCA_947247005.1. Classification (NCBI taxonomy): domain Eukaryota; kingdom Metazoa; phylum Mollusca; class Bivalvia; order Venerida; family Mactridae; genus Spisula; species Spisula solida. The sequence continues at coordinate 18,899,757 of OX365946.1, forward strand.
GGTGCCTGTATACGTCACAATAGTCTACATTGGATGAGCAGTATAAATTGTAACGGTCGATTGGCCTGGTGTGTAGTGACGATAAAAACTACACTCATGAGTAATAATAATAAAGTAATACAATAAAACCCGTGCATGATCGAGCCGAAATAAAATGGATTGAATTTTGATTGAAATTAATCCTGATTATTGTCATTGCTACATTCACGTACTCTGGTAAAATGTCTGGTTAATATAATTGGTGATAAACTGTCATATAGTTTACCTGCACATGTTGTTGTGCAAACTCTGTATCCATGACTATCACCTTGACATTGTAAACCACCCATACTTGGTGCAGGGTTTGAACATCTACGATCTCGGCTTTGCATGCCTGTCCCACATGTTGCAGAGCACGTGCCCCAGTTCTCCCACAGGCTCCATCCTCCATTCACTGATTTAGGGGATAAGTAAAAACGTTTGATGCATACGATAAAACAAATTAAACATTTGAGAAACTTTTAGTCTTACTATTACAGTCATATCACCGCATATTAAAGTTACATGGATACAATTATAAATGTTATTTACATTATGTGTACATACCAAGGATCTAGGAGATTTGTGTTTGTCATCCCGTTTTATTGACCAATGTTACTTGTTTTTGTCTACCTCTAATAGAATTCAGAAGATTATTATTTGAATAAGGAAAATCAGATAATTTCTAATTAATTTTTTCCATTAAATTAAATTTCCATTAAAATGACAGTAGGCCTGGCTCTTAGCGAAGTCCTGTTTTATTCCTTGACTGATTTCAAAAAATTATGTACCATTTTAAAGCTGAATAATATAAACATATTGCATAAACTATTTAGATGTTGCCTATGTACATTTAAACAGAAAATATAAGGTATTAAGAACAATACTTACTTTAATCTAATATTTATCAGTGGTACTGATTGCCTAACGTCTGTGAGAGATTTATTGTTTGTTTTTGTTTGAGTTAATAGCTACGATTTGTTTCAAGTTGCCATGCAATTTGAGATTAACTAGGAATTCTACAGTCAGAACTCACACCCCTCAAGCTCAAGTAACAGTTTTCAAATAAGTTGAAATGACCTCGATAGCAAAGTGTTTAGAGTTTCAACTTATGGAGCGGGATGTTGTCATTCAGAAAACTACATTAAAATGGTTCTGGTATAGCTGCTGAATTGTCGTTAATATGAGTTGACGGTCTTTAATGGAATCAATACTGTTAATGCATGTAAAATGTATGCTACTTGGAAGGCTGATAACCTTTCAGGCAATTTACCTGCACATGCTGATACAGAGCAGAGTCTGTCTTCATGAGTATCACCTTGACATTGTAAACCACCAAGACTCGGCGCAGGATTTGAACATCTACGATCCCGGCTTTGCATACCTGTCCCACATGTTGCTGAGCACGTGCCCCAGGTCTCCCAGGAACTCCATCCTCCATTCACTGATTTGGGGAGTAAGTAAAAACGTTTGATGCATACGATAAAACAAATTAATCATTTGAGAAACAAAGTCTTACTATTACAATCATATCACCGTATATTAAATTTACATGAATACAATTCTAACTGTAATTTACATTGTGTGTACATACCGAGGATCTAGGTGGTTTTGTTTGTCATCCCGTTTCATTGACAAATGTCTCATTTTGAAGAGCTAAGTTTCTTCTACTGGATGAGGTTACTTGTTTTTGTCTACCTCTTATAGAATTCAGAAAATTATTACTTGAATAAGGGAAACCAGGTATTTTCTAATTAACTTTTCCATTAAATTAAATTTCCATTAAAATGACTGTAGGCCTGGCTCTTAGAGAAGTCCTGTTTTATTTCGTGTCTGATTTCAATAAATTGTATACCATGTTGAAGCTGAATAATATAAACATATTGCATAAACTAATTAGATGTTGCCTATGTGCATTTAAACAGAAGATATAAGGTATTAAAAACAATACTTACTTTAATACAATCTAATCTATATCCATGTTACTGATTGCCTAACGTCTGTGAGAGATTTATTGTTTCTTTAGGTTTGAGTTAATAGCTACGATTTATGTATCGAAACATTTTTCAAGTTGCCATGCAATTTGTGATTAACTAGGAACTCTACAGTCAGAACTCACACCCCTTAAGTAACAGTTTTCAAATTAGTTGAAATGATCTCGATAGCAAAGTGTTTATAGTGTCAATTTATGGAGCGGGCTGTTGTCATTCAGAAAACTACATTAAAATGGTTCTGGTATAGCTGCTGAATTGTCGTTAATATGAGTTGACGGTCTTCAATGGAATCAATACTGTTAATGCATGTAAAACGTATGATACTTGGAAGGCAGATGACCTTTCAGGCAATTTACCTGCACATGCTGATAGGGAACAAAGTCTGTCTTCGTGAGTATCCCCTAAACATTGTAAACCACCCAGACTCGGCGCAGGGTTTGAACATCTACGATCCCGTCTTTGCATGCCCGTACCACATGTTGCAGAACACGTGTCCCAGTTATCCCAGGAGCTCCAACCTCCATGCACTAATTTAGAGGAAATAAATAAACCGATTACTGGTTATACATTTAAGGATGCATTCTACAAAACAATCAGGCACAAAGTATATTATTGTATCACCATTTCATTTAGCTGGTAATAGCGGACTATACGTTGCCCGAAGGCCAACGGATAAGATCCGGTTTATGGTAACACCTGTGCACGTGGTTTGGTCAGAGTTTGAATTCACTAATGGATCAGAAAATTTGTGTCACAGTTTCGCAGTGAGAGAACGTTACTGACAAATGGCTACCAATTGAATAACAAAAGTTATTTAAAATGCGATATTCTGTAGCTCATAAAGTTTCTTTTATTTTTTAATGATGTTTAAAAATATTCCAAAAACTCGAGTAGGCCCCTATCTAGAACAAAAGATAATAATTATCAAGGCAGTATGGGAGGTAAGAACTCTGTTGCTTAGTAACAGAGGTATTACCTCCCCTGATTTAACTTGACCGCCATCTTGGAAACCACAGCGGCTTAAATCTCAGAACGTGGTAGGCTGTCTGTATCAGTTAAATTTACTGTTAAAACTTCGAAAGTACTTGTTTTAAACAAGGAAAGTCGTATTGTATACACATTAATCGTAAACGTAGTAATACAATGAACTAAAAAAACGATTGCAGGTTCGATCGTCCTTCGTTACTTCGTACCAAATATTTCGTATCAAACCGCTATCGACCGCTTTCTTGGGCAACGGACCGCTTCAGTAGCATTCTGTAGTTGTCCTTGTGACCTATCCTTGTAATCTATGATGTTTTATCTTTTGTTCTTTGTGTGTGCCTTTTTTGCTCTTTTTTGGTATTTGAGTACTGCCTTCCTGAATAACACTGGTTGGGTAGATTGGACCTGATTGGTTTACATTATCAGAAGAATACTAGCGCTATACTCAAACACCATTTGATCATTACAACTTTGCAATATTGGAATTGAAACATTATTGCATACCTGGGCAAGGCTGATTTATACATTCTTCAGAACCGCTACTGTCTCCTACACAATCCAATCCTTTGTTTGCCGCAATCGGACATGCACATTGTCGTGTTCGCAATTGTGTACCATTGGAACACGTGGCGTCACAGGAGCCCCACGAAGACCAGGAACACCATTGTCCATCGGCTGAAACGGTACAGAAACGTTATTACAACCTGTTGTTATAACTAATACAGTATTTAAATTGTGTAAAAGCATTATACCACAAATTAAATGGATAACAGTGTGGCTAAGCCATGTGGCATGTGCCATCATTTGGGAAGGGCGAATCGAAGTTATTTACACATTTTTTGCAAGTTGTGTAAAATTAAATAATTATATATCGTATTTCCTGCTCGATTTGGACTAGACATAACTGTTTTTCAGGTCAAAAAGTGCGCATTACGTCCGGCTGATGTCAGACTGCATGAAAATTACAGTGCTAGCACAGCAAGCAAGTTTTGAATTTGTCAGTTCCTTCCAACATAAATGGAATGCTGGCTTTATCTTCTCATATAACCTCGTGGCGATTGATATAATGTGACGAAAGTACTTAATGAAGTCGCAGAATATGTTACTAAATCGACTTTAAATAAATTAGTGTGAACTTATCTGCCATAACGATAATAATCAGTAAACCACAGATTATCGTATTTATACGTTTGTAGTATTTTAGTTTAAAAGGTTATAACTATTTAATACAACTACTATAAAACTATTCAACACAATGAGACTAAAACATCGAAACAACATCCTGTGCATTTAGCCAAATTAGTAGAACTTGGTTCTATACAACTTGGGTCACGTTCAGTACTTACTAAGGTCGCATAGGTTACAATGCTTCCTACAGATCACTTTGGCCTTGTGTATTTCGGAGCAAAAGCCAATTGTGTCGTTCAGTAGTTGACAGTCGGCTACATTAGGTTTGTCTTCGCAATAATCTGCAAATAAAATAAAAAATAAGATCGGTTACTCACCACGGAACATGGCTGATTAACGTTGCGCATGAATTCCTCATAAAATACCGGTCTGACATAAAGTTGAACTGACAACATACATTGGCGCCATAACAGGTTTTGCCATTTTTATTCCTAAAAAACGTCCTTAAATGTTTGTTGTTTACGCCAATGCTTTACTTGTTCTTATATATTAACCAGTAGTATATATCAAGAACAGTTCGAAATGTTACAAAAACGGTCCCTTTTATCCAGTCCACCATCATTAAGTTAAATCATGGCATGGAAACGGTAAATATAATGTCAAAGCAATAAAAGCCTATGTTTATAACCTACCGTGTCCGGTTGATGAATCCACACTGAGAGTTGTTGAATATGACGTAGGTTTAGACGTCGGTTCAACATTTTTGAGGAGAAGTCCTGTTTGTAAATAAAATACAAATATTTTTATTTCTTTGTTTAGAAAGTAAAATAGTAATATTAATACACGAGTATTTCATTACAATTCAATAATCAATCTCAACAAATGTCCAGGAAGCTTCCGGTGGATGAGTACACACAAAACTCGTTTTAAAATATTTCAATGAAATTTCAGTGATAATAACCTTATAGCTAGTTACAAATCACACTAGAATCATTCCATCATCAGCAACAATTATAGATCACGTATACACTAACATACAACAGCACATACTAGAAACCAACATTGTAGAAGAAACACTCAGCGATGACTTTCTTATATCTTTTACTCGCGGAACAGCTTCTAAGCATTCAAACCCAACTCACAATACTATCTCATATCGCTCCTTTAAAGACATGAATACAGAGCAATTTCTTCTTGATCTCTCACTTCAGCCTCTTACAGCTGTTCAATCATTTGGCAGCCCAGATAATGCAAATGAGTATTTCACACAACTTTTTACAGAAACTCTAAAGAAACATGCACAATTTAAGCGAGTAAAGCACACACACCTCCCTGATTGGTTCAATTCTGATATAGCAAATGCCATAACATGCCGCAACAAATCCAAACAATAACGTAACGCTACATCGTACAAATATTGGCGTCAGCAAGTAAATAAACTGGTATATAAAGGCAATATACAGTTCTATGCACATTCTATCAACAATAACTCCAATCCAAAATCAGTATGGAACAATTTGAAACTTCTTTCTGGCAGATCAAAAGTGCATAACGAAACTCATATTAATGACAACGAAAACAATCCAAGCACAAATAATCAAGAAGCAGCAGAATTCTTCAACAATCACTTTGCAAATGTCTCGAAAGCATCACAACCACAAGACTCACTATGCACAAATCACGTTGAGTCAATACAAAACTTTACGTCTGACAAACTAATTTCGGACGAGAATTATCAAATCCTTACATCTCTGAAGACTTTTTTCTCAAAAAATTAAACAACCTTGATATTACGAAGTCAACTGGCCTGAACGAACTTGGGCCTCGTATCCTACAGTTAAGTGCAGACATCAGTGCCAAACCTCTTTCTCATATTTTCAATCTAAGCATAAGAAAAGGTGTTTTCCCTGAAACATTCAAGAATACTAAAATTACGCCAATTCACCAGGATGTTAACAACTTTAGACCAATTTCCATTCTACCTGTGCTATCGAAGATTCTTTAAAGACATATTGCCTTTCATTTTCGTGTTTTTCTAGAACAACATAAACTTCTTCATATAAATCAGTTTGGATTCCGCAAAGATCATTGGTGTGAGACGGCTCTAGCATCAATCATAAATGACTGGCTATCTGCAATAAATGAGATCAATACTGTCGGCACTGTCCTCCTTGATCTCTCCAAGGCATTTGACATGGTAAATCATAACGTTCTTCTCGAAAATCTCGACCTTTACCACTGCAGCCCTCTTGCTCTGCAATGGTTCAAATCCTATCTGTCAAATGGGCACCAACAGGTTTCGATATCTGGACAGCTTTCAACACCTCAGCTGATTACAGCTGATTATCCTCAGGGTTATGTTCTTTTTATACTTTACATCAACGACCTTCCACTACATATCAGCAGTTCAGAAACTAACATATTTGCTGATGACGCAACGCTTTATGCATGTGGGAAAAGTTCCCAGGACATACACACACGATTGCAAAAATCGTTGAATGTAGTTTATGAATGGTGCAATCAAAACTCAATGATTTTAAATAGCACAAAAACAATATCCATGATCATATCTGCATCTCACAAACAAAACACTCATGCACTCCTTACCCTTCAAAATGGAAACCTGCAGTTTCCCACAACAGAAAAACTCCTTGGAGTATATATTGATAGCAATCTTAACTTCAACACACATATCGAGCAGACTCTAAACAAATACAACTCTCTTCTCTTTCTCCTCCTGAGAATAAAATGCTATCTTGACCAAATAATCAGGAAACTTTTTTTCAATTCCTTAATTCTTCCCCATCTTGACTACTGTATCACAATATGGGGAATTCAACTTGCCTTCTACTTGACAGACTACTCAGATTTCAGCAAGAATAATTCTAGACAAGGACTTTGATTCACCATCTGCAGAGCTTTTTCAAAACTTGAGATGGATGACAATCTACGAAAGAATAGACTATAAAAAGGCCATTATAGTATATAAAAACTTGACCAATACGACACCAGAATACCTTCGTTCAAAATTTCAAATTACGAGTTTTTAAGTACTTTACTCAATGTGTCATATGACTTAAGATGTTTCACGAATTTGGACTTTTTTCAATAACATTTTTATTGTAAAGACCTGTATACTCGTATGTTATAATTGACACACGTGCGCATGAAACTTTTGTGTCAGAGACAAATGTGTGTTAAACGTATTCTCGCAGCAAATCTATGTATATGATCATTCAATTTTCAAAACTTGAGATGGATGACAATCTACGAAAGAATAGACAATAAAAAGGCCATTATAGTATATAAAAGCTTGACCAATACGGCACCAGAATACCTTCGTTCAAAATTTCAAATTACGAATAACCCCAATCAAACATTAAGGTCAGCAGCAAACAATCTCTTATACATGCCTAAACCAAATCTAGAAATCTTCAGACAGTCAATTTCATATGCTGGGCCAAAACAATGAATTCTCTTGCTGAAGATATCAGGAATGCAAAAACGTTAAACACGTTTAAGTCAATATACAAATTTCCACAATGGACAGTTAGTATTGCTATTTAGTTAATCTATATAAGCATTATTCTGTTTTATTTTATTGTCTATCATTAATGACATTAATAATTGTAATTAACTCTATGCTGTTTATTATGCTTATTTTAATGTAGATTCCGCCGATGATAACTCTTGACCTTGTTTACAAATAAAAATGTCAACTTAATGAATTTTCATTGTTCCACCTCGATGAAGGCTGTAAAAGCCGAAGCGTTTGCCAATGATAAATTCTGTGTAGCTACATTGACACTTCAGTGTCCTAGTAGAATGTTCAATTTTGTTCAATCTTGTGCATATTCACTCTTAGTGATATACTCCTAAATCGTCACTGATAATAATCGGTCCATCGACCTTTCAGTGTGTATATTTTGCATGTTTGTTTATTGATAGGTCTAGAGTTATCTCCGGCGAACTATACATGCATGCATGTTTTCATTGTTGTTTACTATTTGTTAATTTATTATGTTGTTGTTAATCTGTTTCTCTTTTTCAATGGAATATATTGAAAATTAATATTACTGTCAAATATGTAATCCACAATAAATAAAGTCGTTATTATTATTATAATATTATTATTATAGCCATACCTAGTACTGCAATGACAGACGAAATGTTGGAACGTATAAATTTATAAGGATCTTGAACATATATAAAACGATTTGTGTACTGTTATACTTCGATTGTTGTCGAAATGTTAAGTCTTTCAATGGATAATACATACCTGTACATATCCCGACAAGGTTACACACTACAAACCACCTTGTCATATGGACAGCTGCTGAAAATGATATAAAATATGTATCGAGTTACCGTCCAAAAGCTCATGAACGATCTCATCTTAATTATTAAGGTGTTCACAATTATCATCCGCCATAAATCGTCAAATGATCAACTGTTTAAAAATGACTTCGATGATGAAATGAAGCAAGAATTGTACAGAACAATTTCTGGTGTTTCGTTAAGTTAATAAACTTAATTAATTCAATTATTAATTATAGAGATTCGTATGAACAATTTTACCTTTCATTCTTATCATCCCAGAATTTGAAGTATTTGACATTCCGTGTCTTATGGAGATAGTGGTGTACGTTTGTAAAATGGAAATTATCTCAAACGAAATGACCTATAAACCAATGCGGATGTACAGGGCGTTAAAAAAGTTCATTCTTAATGTTTTAGTTTCAATATTTCATTTTTCTGACATCAGAAGTCTGTAAAATATTCATGTTGGAATCCAGAGGGTTCTACCATTGTTCTTATTAATCTCTCTGGCATATATAAGAAATTAGCATCGTCTACTGCGTACATAACTCATATAAAACTGTATATGAATTTAACTTTTGAGAACGAACTTTTTGAACACATTGTACATGTTACAAATAGGCATGCGCGGTTCCAGGAAGGGAATGTGGTTCACTTATATATTTACCAAAGTTTGTCAGTGCATATATTGTCTGATCTGGACACATCTCAAAGAAAATGGCCGGCTGAAACCCCCACCTCGTCAAAAATAGTTAGGCGGACCCCTTCCTGCGAAAAATAGTTGGTCGGCCCCAATTCTGACTTCACGCATGTTAGCCATAACTCTGTGCGCTCGACTTGCACGAGGACGATGCAGATGCAGAGGCAAGTTCTTGCTCAAGATTTGAGAACCAATCTTTTTTAATTTATTTTTTTCCAATATGAAATATAAATAGTATTATACAATTCCACTCTTTTAATAACGTTTCGGCATATAAGCCTGATTAAAATCATGAATATTGAAAAAATACATTCCTTATTTAATCCAACGTAAAAACCAATATGACGACGATGGAAATGACGTCACATCATTTAACGCGACGGCATCGCACGTTAACGCGACGTCGTCGCATGGCATAGCGCGCCAACTTGTAAATAATTCTGTTGAATTGAAATATAAATAGCAAATGAAAGAGGAGTGTTAAACGATAATAACTATTTTAATAGGGCATATCTGTTCAACCCGTCTCCTAGATCGGAAACACTTTTTTCTAAGTATTTGTTCGCCTGATCTTCTATGAGGTGCTGTGATGTCTAGATGTCTGTGGACCAAAACTTTCCTTACTCTGTTTTTTCTTCTGCCAGATCATCCAAAAACCTGATGGGAAATCCCCGCTGGATTCAGTGCATTTGTTCATATTAAATGAATTAGTGGAAAAGCCCACTGAAATCTCCATTATGAACAATAATACGCATATGACGAGTTCTGGCAGAAATACTTTGGTCTTAAAATGATAAAAATGATATGAAAGAGATGGGGGTCACATAAGAACACATATAGTCACAGCGTTGACGTTTACGTTGTGTATTGCATACACAAAAATGTAATGCGCGGTCTAGAAAGAAATAGAAGAAATCTATACGACATTCAGCACGCTACCACCAATATTATCAGATAATACGATTACACTTAGTATAAAGGCAATTTTCACTGGGTGTCAATTGTTATATTCGATGCTTTGTGAGATGATCACTGAGGTTATTCCATCGACACAGACATTGTAACGCCACTGACGTCATTTGTGTTGCCCCAGGTGCGTGGTAGTGACTGATTTTGAGGAGCTATAATTGATGACATACTTGTTACAGATATACCTAATTTTGTGTACTGGTCGCATAAAGATTCCGCATTATGATGGTGTATTTATTATTTTCATACTATAACAAATGCGAACACCAGAGTAAAAATTATTTCTGATCACCCCTCGTACATCAAACTGATTTCCAGAAAACAAATACCGTGAGGCGACGTTCAGTGTAGTTCGGACATCAGACAGATTTTCCATGACGATAATGACAAATCGGACAGGGGATGCAGCAGTAAACAGAAATAGCCGGACACGAAACGCATTTTGGGTTCCTAGAGGTAGGGCATGCGCTTTGGTATAGATAGGTCCCGGGTACATATAAGTAGACCGCGGAGAAAGCTCAAAATTCGTCAATATGTAGCGAAATAATAAGTATTTTTATTCGCATTAGTATGCACTGGCATAGAAATGATCTGTATCTTTCTCGAAAATGACAGGTAGTTTTCTGCTCTTGGTGGCACAAACTGGATAATGCACGAGTTATACGGAGAAATTGTCTAGATACTGCCCGAGTCGTAGACGAATACTGCCCTTGTTGCTGATAGTTTCAATGTTTTAGGGATGAAAACAACCTTTTCACGACACAATGTTCATACAACAACTCTTGTCTATCTATATTAAACATGTGTTTAGCTTTAATTGCATTGACCTGCTGAATATAATATAAATCCTCATATAATATACTGTCTTAATTCCGTGTACCAACTTCTCAGTTACACCACTCACATAAACAAAGGTATCTTGGCATGGACGTACGTCTAAATTAATGCGTGGAAAATGTAGCAGTGTGAAGTTGGTACTGAGATCGGTAATGTCGATGTCAGATTTAGCTCGGTATTGGCCACTGAGTCCGTATTAGCACCTGGGTCTTTATTAAATGTCGATCTTCAATTGCCGATCTCAGTGCCAACTGCACACCTGAAAAAAGTTTATTTCACAGAAATGATATTTGTGCGTGTTCCATTTATGTAATGAGTGTTTTATCTATATCAACCGATTACCGGTGTTGTGTAATGCAATCACATTGATTCTAGTTACGTAACTATATTTGGGGGTTGTTACGATAGCTGAGTAGTCAAATAAGTTTGTACGTCGCATAATAGATTCGAATCCCACAAGTGGTTTGAACTTTGTATTTAAAAATCACATAGACGCCCCTTTTCACGAAATAGTATTCAACACGTACCATGAGTTTTCAGTACTATGGGTTTAACAAATATAAAGAAAGCATTACCATGGGTAGAATCTGTAGAAACGTTTATGAGAAAGTCGTAAGTGTAGTCACTGACAGTAAATTTAACAACTAGCTGGTGACGTTTTTCGATGAAGATAATGACAAATCAGACTGGAAATGCAGCACTAAAAGAAACAGCCGAGCGCGAAACGCACTTTGGGTGCCTAGAGACAGGGCACCCGCTTTGGTATGGATAGATCCCGGGTTCGATTTCCATCTGCGCCACTGCTTATTTTCTCTGATCAATAATAGCCAATAATGCTCAATTCGACCAAGGTGTGAATTGGTTTCTGTGAGGGCGGTGTCTGTTCATGTTCGATATTCATGGTCGTCGTATCTCGATGTTGTCTGTATACAAACCAGGAGAGAAGTAGTCTCCACATGGATACTCTGTGGAGACACGAACGCAGGTTTCCTTAGGTAGCCCAATGACAAGGGGAAGTTAAATGTCGAAGGGTGGCTAGATTGCTGAAAGCGGCCCTCGAAAACTGATAACTTAACGTAACGACGGAACAGACAACAACAAACCGCAACATGACACAAACGGGATTTATCCTTCCATTTATCCTTGTGTTTTATCTCCGTTTGTATGAAATCTGGCATTTGCAAAATGTCTGATTACGAGACAAATGTAATGTAGGTGCAATTAAATAATTATATGAAGGGTGTTCGAAAAGAAATGCAATTTACTCTAAAACTTTTTTATTGACAGAACCATTTACAATTATAAAACTCACAGTAAACCTTCAATGAACCCTCCTTCGCACATTGCACACTTATTTAACTTTTAAATTCAAGATTAAAGTTATGTTTTGACGACTGCAAAAGGTAAAACACTAATGTACTGTAATTGGACTGACAGCAATGTTTCTTGGAAGCGTACCTATGGTTTACTGAATGCGATTTAAGTATAGGAACTTTAAATTAGTCGCATAAGACCTGGGCTGGTATTCAATATTGATCTTATTTAACTAGAGAATAAGGACAGCCAATCATATCGCCTGTTACTGACCAAAAGTTTAATGTGGTGACATCCGATTGGTTGTCCTTATCCTTAAGTCAAGTAAGATCAATATTGAATACCACCCCAGGTCTACAGAATATACTTAGTGATAAAGCAATGTCATGCGCTTTTTGTTAGAAAACTAGTTTCGGTAAAAGCCCTCTGCGAAGAGGCATTTTCACGAGAAAGGTACACTTGGTCTATTCCATTAACAATTCGACGTTTGATGAACTATGTCTGAAGTTTATCCTGCACAAAATATGTATAGAACGTTCTTGTAACATATTTTCCCATTGGTTCAGGTTTCTGAAAGTTCTGGAGGTATAACTTCAATATTTTCTTGACATTTAAAATAAGATGACGTTTTGGTCACCACATAATGAGAATGGTATCCAGTGGGTACAAATGTTGTTAACTTCAAGAATTGTCTTCCAAATGAGGTGAACTTGGGATATTGGGATAAAATCGAGCATGTACGAGCAGCTAACAGTAGGGCTGCGTATCGGTTAGAATGATCGATACGATATTTGTATCGATACAAAATGATCGATATTCGATATATCATATGATATTTTCTTTAAACAATAAAACGTCTAAATAGGAAGGTATTAGCTTGCAATATGAATTTAACATGCAGAACACAATTAAAACAAGACATGTAACTCAAAGGTTGGTGGTTTTCTCTGTTTACACATGTTTTATAGAATACGTTTCAATTGCTTAGCAACGAGAGGTTAATTTCACAGCAGTTTTTGTTTGAATTTTGTGATGAAACACTGAGTGGACATCGAAAAACTCAACTTGAATGGGGATATTATTGGTTTCCATATGTATTTGTTGTTGATCGATAATTTCATCGATACGGAAACGTTCGATTTGATGTATCGATCGAACGCAAAATACCGGTATTCGATTTATATCGTAAACCGGTACGCAGCCCTAGCTAACAGTCCAACAGTCAATATTGCAACTTTGAGACGAATAGCCTACTTTTTATCAATGTTTTATTTGATTGTTGTTGTTGTCAGTTGACCACTATTGTTGTTATCTTTCAGATGCTATTGGCATACTTTAAAACGTGTAATAAAAGTGTTACAATGCTAAAAGGCACCTTACAGTTCATAAGTTCATAATGCTTAAATTTATGACTTAAATTTAAATTAGACCTTTCTTTGATATAAGGCATTATTTCAGTCAAGAGTTTGATTATACGTTTTTCGAACGTTTTTTAGCTTAGTACAAATTAGTAAGTGCTTATTAAACATACACTATGACCACACTAAAGAATGGAATTAAAATAAATGTGAACCAACTGAATAAATAGTTTAATGGTACACAATCCCGGGAAAATATAAAAATTGCATTTCTTTTCGAACACCCTCGTATTTCCCATGTTTCCGCGTTCTCGTTGACGGAATAAGCGGAACACATGTATTCAATGTTTTATATAATAGTATCTAATAGTATTTAGATAGTCGACATTTATATTAAGATAGTATTCGACAGCCATGTCTTAACGTTTCAAATTTATAACACAAACGACTTCAGTCTTGGATAGATGGTAGACCGATAGGCATCGTTTAATTGTGGGCTTGTTAGTACTTCAAGACAACACACATGAAGGCTTTCTCATTTACATTTTGGGGTCGGTTCGTAGCGATGACGGGAGAGCGTTGTTAGTAGGGGTTATCATTTCTAGGGGAATTGTGGTATCAAAATACTCGCAAGTAAAGTGACATGGAGATTAATTAACGACAAGTGATGTTTGGGTTCGCATGAGCGGATCAAGCAGAGAGCTCAGTATGTAATGGACAACCTGGCGTCTCATCTCTTCAACTCTCATGGTGATATTTGGTAGCTCAATGCGCTTTTTACACGATTTATGTTGATGGTAGTAGATTCTACTCGTAGGTGCCCATATCAGTATGTAGGCCCTTATAAGTAGACATACTTACATTACCATACTGGCACCTGTGATTCTACTTGGGTAACAATGATATAGTACAATATTGTTATATAACTCGGGGTACACGAGGTGTATTCTAACACAACCAGCAATTTTACGAATGATTCACGCAGAGGAAACGACGCTGTGCTTGAATTAACATTTTGTAAGGTCAAACCAATAGCGTTTCGAAAAATGCAGTAATGCAACAGCTACAATTCATGTCTTTATGTGTTTTCCAATTCAGAATATATATAGTGGCTATGTTGGAACGGAAATAATGAATATGCTCAAGTCCCTGTGTTTTATCTATAACATAACACGGTCACGAATTCGGATGCTTAGTCATTAAATCACGAGTGCGTGCGATAAAACTCATGTAGTTCTTCCTATTCATTATTTCTTTATTTAAATTCCGCTTTCAACGCTTGTCCACAGTATACAAATGTACATGTGATAATCTGTCATAATTTGAGTAACATATTTAAATTCGAGCATAAACTATACTTTGTTACGTAGTCCTTATGAGTTGGTAAATAACGTAACTCGTAGTGTTCGTATAGTGGTTTTATTAGTTTGTTACACAGTTCATAAACATAGTATAGTACTTCTCAGGTTCACAGCATAAGCCAACTTTTCATACTCATAAACATACTGTCCAGGCTTATGGCCCAAGCTACTCGCTTGTTGATGGCCCACACCTACTGGTCTCTCTCGACTCTACTTCTCCACTCTAAAACTTAACTGACTGTAAACCCCACTAACATGGTATTAACCAACCAGACATATATTAAATTTACACTTCCTCCCACTGACAGGTTTAAGCTCAAGGCTGTGTGGCTTTAGTACAAATCTATATTTATGTACGGTGGATATGAAGGTCCATTGCAATTAATATTATTTAGAATATAACCTACATTAGAATATAACCTACATTGTGAGCCAATGAAAACGCCGCATTTTCGCGGTTAAATGAAAATTTAATCATTAAAATTTTCTTTTAACAGACTTGACGTCATGCGTTGGCGCGAATTTCTATCGGCCAATCAGAATGCAGAATGTTATATTCTAAGTTAGTTAGAACATATTAAGTAAATTTTAATGACTAAAAAGGACTCGCTTCGCTTCGCTCGCTCCGCCCTTTTTAATCATTAAAATTTACTTAATATGTTCTAACTATAACTTGTGAGCCAATGAAAACGCCGCATTTTCCCGGTTACATGAAAATTTAATCATTAAATTTTTCTCTTAACAGACTTGACGACATGCGTTGGTGCTAATTTCTATCGGCCAATCAGAATGCAGAATGTTATATTCTATATATTATATATATTCGCTCGCTCCGCCCTTTTTAATCATTAAAATTTACTTAATATGTTCTAACTATAACATAATTAGCTATCCCATGAATCATTCCGTTAAATTAGAATTAGTTAAGTAACTATAAACGTAGGTACATGTAACAAACATATCTATAACGATTTAGAATATAACCTACATTATGAGCCAATGAAAACGTCGAATTTTGGCGGCTAAATGAAAATTTAATCATTAAAATTTTCTCTTAACAGACTTGACGTCATGCGTTGGCGCTAATTGCTATCGGCCAATCAGAATGCAGAATGTTATATTCTAAGTTAGTTAGAACATATTAAGTAAATTTTAATGACTAAAAAGGACTCGCTTCGCTTCGCTCGCTCCGCCCTTTTTAATCATTAAAATTTACTTAATATGTTCTAACTATAACATAATAAATCAAAACTGATGTCACGGAGGATGCACTGTTTTAGAAGTATCTTATCAAGTGCTTGGAATGTCTTAAAGGAGTTATCTTTTCTTTGTTATAGTTAGAACATATTAAGTAAATTTTAATGATTAAAAAGGGCGGAGCGAGCGAAGCGAAGCGAGTCCTTTTTAGTCATTAAAATTTACTTAATATGTTCAAACTAACTTAGAATATAACATTCTGCATTCTGATTGGCCTTGGCCTATAGAAATTAGCGCTAAAGCATGACGTCAAGTCTGTTAAGAGAAAAATTTAATGATTAAATTTTCATTTACCCGGGAAAATGCGGCGTTTTCATTGGCTCACAATGTAGGTTATATTCTAAAAAATAATTAGACTAAGTTCTCTTTGTTTACGACTGGTACATTTTCCCGGCTCACTTACGACGATACAAAATACCTATATTTACAGTACTACATTAAATGTTGAGATATTGTACCAGAATCGTATGACATGTCGTTACTTTTGGAGTAACAAAGTGCAAGGTCCAATGTCAGTTTTGAAAATACTGCTTTGTTTGCCGGACCATAAACCTTGCACCGAGAGCCTGTGTTCTCGATAAAACTTTTGTCTGGTTATAATGTAGTTATCATATACTGGTATATTACATTGCATATTTACACGCGTTTATCAGGGCTTAGAGTCTGGTCTGTACAACCCTCCAAGACAAAACGTTGGTTTGACCCCCCTTCCCAAGCAAAACAATTGGTCAGACACCTTCCTGAGAACACAACAGCTGCTGTTTCTCGATCCTCACTCTGAATAATAAACTGGATCAGCGTATGGTATTGTGTTGCACACGTCAGTATATACAAACGTAGAACTACCAGTAAATTTACTGTAAGTTATAGATCTGCGATAAGGTTGGGATAATGAAAGAAAAAACACATATTAATTGAATGCTTTATCATTTATTTCCTGTTTATGGTGATGAATTATCTGCCTGCACAAGAAAACCTGTGAAGAAAGTACGTGCGTTGTTATAAAAGTTAGATGCTGTACCATATACGTACACAACATTTCCTACAGAAAGATGAAAGGTGACAGCACCACTGACGGAATAACTTCCGGTATCAATGGTTCCGTCATCAGCTGGATCTGCATGGAGTTCGACTTTGTTGACACCATTAATATTAAAATACGCACGTATCTGGTCAATATCATCTCTCGTCTTAGTCAATGTCACCGCGAAATGGTATATGCCAGGTACGCGGCATGTGAACTTTCCCGTGGCATAGCTGTAGTCATAATAATGATAGTAGCTGAATGCATGTGGGAATCGAATCACAGTACTTGACGAACCTGTTTGGCTACCATATGCTGTAAACGCTACCATTTTATCTGAAAAGACACGTGTTGGTAAAGTCATACGAAATACATGTATTAGCGTATTGAGTTGTCTTAAGCATCGACCATACCTAGCCACAATGCTTAACTATTTGTTAACGATCAAAATACGTATAGTATCAAAATGCTCTAGGTAGAAACAAATCTTTATCATAATGCCAAATAAAAATAAATGTTGTGTATATTCAGCGAAGGCGTACCATGAGAAGTAACATTCGAAACCACCGTTTAAATTCCTTATTTTTATCAATTTTGATGACGAAATGCTCATGTGTACTCCTTAGCCGAGATTTTCTTTGTATTTTCTTTTTGAAAACTTTCGTGAACATTGTTCCCTTTGACCAAAGGGTTTGTTTCATACAGTGGATACCACATCACTATTGGGAGTTTTCATATGTGTCCTGGTGGGTTATTTAACTGAATAGGACTTCAGACAGCTAAAACTAGGTATTTTAGCCGTTTTATTGTCGAAACTATGTCATTCGGCTAGGGCATTAAGTTTTTTATTGCTGAAACTAGTTCATTAAGATTTGTGACAGCTGGGACTTTGGCAGTTCGTTTTCTCGTTCGATTATGTGTTGGGCATGGTGCCTTGTAATTGTGGTATGTGATGTTTTTTATGTTTTCTGTGCTCGGCTGGTTAAGTTGAGTGCTGCCTTCCCTGTCCGACTTTATATTATCTTTTTTGAGAAAGCAAAGTATTACAACGTGCAACACAAAGTCATTAAGTGTAATAACTCTCAAAAATGTTTTGAATTTAATACCTGTATACACTGAATTTGGATTTAATGGCTTTGGGAAACTCTGACATTGAAATACGCGTATATTTACTTATAACAGTTACACGCATATAATTATATACTGTACATAGAAATTCTTTTGGGTGTCTTTGAATGTGAAGATGCGGCGGGGATTACCCAAACATGTGTGTATTTTGCCTTAAGTCGTGATAGTTGGGAACAAGCAATGTACATGTATGTGTGCCTTGTGCGATGAGTGACACATTTTGAATACGGGAAAATAGTTTTGGGTGAGATAAAGTGACTTAAATAAATATATGATGATATGTATATGATTAACATAGAACTCTAAATACATTTATTGGAATAATAAGTTTTTAACACTTATACTACATTGTGCATGAACATACTAGTACGGGTCATATTTGTTGCAGTTATTATTAGTACTAAATATAACACTGCCTCTACATGAACATACTAGTACGGGTCATATTTGTTGCAGTTATTATTAGTACTAAATATAACACTGCCTCTACATGAACATACTAGTACGGGTCATATTTGTTGCAGTTATTATTAGTACTAAATATAACACTGCCTCTACATGAACATACTAGTACGGGTCATATTTGTTGCAGTTATTATTAGTACTAAATATAACACTGCCTCTACATGAACATACTAGTACGGGTCATATTTGTTGCAGTTATTATTAGTACTAAATATAACACTGCCTCTACATGAACATACTAGTACGGGTCATATTTGTTGCAGTTATTATTAGTACTAAATATAACACTGCCTCTACATGAACATACTAGTACGGGTCATATTTGTTGCAGTTATTATTAGTACTAAATATAACACTGCCTCTACATGAACATACTAGTACGGGTCATATTTGTTGCAGTTATTATTAGTACTAAATATAACACTGCCTCTACATGAACATACTAGTACGGGTCATATTTGTTGCAGTTATTATTAGTACTAAATATAACACTGCCTCTACATGAACATACTAGTACGGGTCATATTTGTTGCAGTTATTATTAGTACTAAATATAACACTGCCTCTACATGAACATACTAGTACGGGTCATATTTGTTGCAGTTATTATTAGTACTAAATATAACACTGCCTCTACATGAACATACTAGTACGGGTCATATTTGTTGCAGTTATTATTAGTACTAAATATAACACTGCCTCTACATGAACATACTAGTACGGGTCATATTTGTTGCAGTTATTATTAGTACTAAATATAACACTGCCTCTACATGAACATACTAGTACGGGTCATATTTGTTGCAGTTATTATTAGTACTAAATATAACACTGCCTCTACATGAACATACTAGTACGGGTCATATTTGTTGCAGTTATTATTAGTACTAAATATAACACTGCCTCTACATGAACATACTAGTACGGGTCATATTTGTTGCAGTTATTATTAGTACTAAATATAACACTGCCTCTACATGAGCATACTAGTACGGGTCATATTTGTTGCAGTTATTATTAGTACTAAATATAACACTGCCTCTACATGAACATACTAGTACGGGTCATATTTGTTGCAGTTATTATTAGTACTAAATATAACACTGCCTCTACATGAACATACTAGTACGGGTCATATTTGTTGCAGTTATTATTAGTACTAAATATAACACTGCCTCTACATGAACATACTAGTACGGGTCATATTTGTTGCAGTTATTATTAGTACTAAATATAACACTGCCTCTACATGAGCATACTAGTACGGGTCATATTTGTTGCAGTTATTATTAGTACTAAATATAACACTGCCTCTACATGAACATACTAGTACGGGTCATATTTGTTGCAGTTATTATTAGTACTAAATATAACACTGCCTCTACATGAACATACTAGTACGGGTCATATTTGTTGCAGTTATTATTAGTACTAAATATAACACTGCCTCTACATGAACATACTAGTACGGGTCATATTTGTTGCAGTTATTATTAGTACTAAATATAACACTGCCTCTACATGAACATACTAGTACGGGTCATATTTGTTGCAGTTATTATTAGTACTAAATATAACACTGCCTCTACATGAACATACTAGTACGGGTCATATTTGTTGCAGTTATTATTAGTACTAAATATAACACTGCCTCTACATGAACATACTAGTACGGGTCATATTTGTTGCAGTTATTATTAGTACTAAATATAACACTGCCTCTACATGAACATACTAGTACGGGTCATATTTGTTGCAGTTATTATTAGTACTAAATATAACACTGCCTCTACATGAACATACTAGTACGGGTCATATTTGTTGCAGTTATTATTAGTACTAAATATAACACTGCCTCTACATGAACATACTAGTACGGGTCATATTTGTTGCAGTTATTATTAGTACTAAATATAACACTGCCTCTACATGAACATACTAGTACGGGTCATATTTGTTGCAGTTATTATTAGTACTAATTATAACACTGCCTCTACATGAACATACCTTGACATGTTTGGGTATTACAATCTCCAATGGCAATCGCGTCACCATCACAGTCTCTGCCAGTAAGTGATGGTCGCGGATTAGTACAGGTTCTAGACTTTGTACGTGTACCACTATCACAATGCTTGCTGCAAGCACTCCATGTACCCCAGGCTGACCAGTGACCATCTGAAATAAATATAATATGATACTCAATCAAATTGGTGAAGCATTTTAAAGTAATATTATGACTATTTGCTAAGTTTAAGAATTTTATAAAACTTCAATTCTGTAATTCCTGTAGCAATTTCAGTGAACGAAACTTTTCTTCAAAATAAACCGGACAACAACACAACCATATCACTGGTGTCGTGTAACTAACCTTTATCAGCGCTAAGAACATTGTTGCACATAATACAACTGTTTAGCCCCTAAAATTCTTCAGCATTACTCAAACCGATCTCGATAAAAAAAGGTTACGGGTTCGGTCCCCGACCGCCACAAACCAAGGCTGTTATTTAAAAGGGTTCATTTACACGTTTCCCCTGCTTGACATTCGTCGTAAAAGGTGTGTTGGTGTTGGTGTGTTGTAAGGTAATCAGAACCTTCATTGGACTAATTAATTGTCGCATATACCACAGGTGCAAGACACAAAATCAAATTTAGCTAACTATGCCTAAAATGTCATTAACAGAAACTTTCTGTGTATATGACATATTAGGCCTATATAGCCAAATTTGAGTTTGTGTCTTGCATCTGTGATATTTACATTATAGTCTAGCATCTTGGCATTTTATTGTGAAAAAATGGTCCAGAGAGTTTCCTGGTTTGTTCGTGTAGAGGGATGCCTGAAGTTTAATTTTAGCGAGGGTGGACATCTGAAATCCTGTAGGTTACCATGAAAACCATGATGGTGTCATAATTTCCCGACATTTATAAAGAACTCATCCCGTCTTAATCTAACCTTTCTAACTAGTATGTACAAAACATATCGATTTTATTACGTGTAATAATTAAAGTACCGATATAAAGCTCTGAAATGATATATGGGTCAAGGTCATTTGATGTCGAGGTCAAGGTCATTTAGAGGTCAAAAAACCAAAAATAGGTAAAAATGTGTTTTTACCCCAAATAGTTTTCATTCATATGCGCAATTTTGTCCATATACTTAATTAATGTATTTCAGCATCGACTGCCATCAGTTGCACTTACAATAAAATTTATTTCGTGTTGACATGACGAATAATAATGAAATAAGAGGGAATTTCGTAACACCACCCCAATTGAAATTTTCCATATATTTTGATTATCATGACAAAACTGTATGCGTTGTATTTGCTTCGCCAAGTGTAAAAGTGCAAAATGTGCATACATACTATTGTATGTGCAACCTTATTACACACTGATATCTAGCTCAGCATTCAAATTGAAATATTGACCAAGGTCACGAAGGTGAAGGTCATTACAAGGTGAAAGTTAAAGACAATTGTTCCAGTCACATTTTTATGTTGTTAAACGTGCAATAGCTTTGGTTTCTTTGGCTTCAGCGAGTAGTATTCCCTCAAATCATGCGTTGTTTTTCTTTATTTATGTAGGCATGTGTTTGAAGTTTAATCCTACAGAGGGTGGATAGCTGAAATAAAGTCAGTTACCATGGAAACCAAGATGGCGGCATTTATTGACAAGGGAAGACTTTACAGGTAATTTAGAATCAATCACCGTTTACAGCAGCATTAGGTTACCAATGTATGTCATAAATAGCTAACAGTGATTGATTCCCTATAGAGCTAGGCAAGGATATGTTACATATTACATTGAGCCAGAAGGACTGTCCTGTGCATTGTTGAGTACCATATTAAGTATGTCAGTTTTTGATCTATCTAAAGCCTATGTTCCACTGAACATGTTTTGCCTCGGCGATGTACTCGCGATGGACATTAATTAGCTTCGCGAGGCAACTGAACCGGTTTCTCGTGGTCTATGTGTAGCTTTTGGGAAGTCATGAGACAACTTGTGATATCGGGATCAATCGTGATCAATCGTGAGAAGTCGGTGACTCATTCGAGGTATCAAGAGTTATTCCCCGAATATTCGCTAATACTTGATTCGGGTGGTACCAGGAGGCATCGCGAGAACTTACACATTGGTCCTACTGCCTAGGGGATGTACTCCCGAAAATAATCGGGAGCTTGGGGCGTCGGAGAAAGGTTGAATGTGCAAAATTATGATATGTCTCGAGTTTGGTTGCTAGAAAGAATCTAGAGCATAATTTACCAGCACATGCTGATGCGAAACACACTCTATCGTCATGTGTATCTCCAAAACAGTGTAAACCACCCATACTCGGTGCAGGGCTTGAACATCTACGATTCCGTCTCTGCAGTCCAATCCCACAGGTTGCAGAACAGCTGCCCCAGTTCTCCCATGAGCTCCAACCTCCATTCACTAATAAAACACTTATATTATTTAATACATTAAACATTTCGGGAAAATGTCGAAAAAGCAAAACGATATGGCCTTATTAAATTACAACTTCGTGTACTTTCTACAAACTAATCCAGCACACATATACACCGAAAGATGTTCTAACTGTTCTGTCCTTTTATTTCCTAAAAACCTACGAGTGCATTCCAATTTAAAGAGCCAGTCGAAGACTATTAATTATGAGTAATTACAACCTTCAAAACTGAATACTGAACAGGGGGTGCAGTTTTATACATAGAAAAAGCATGACATTGAATAAGTATAAATTATATTTATTTTTTTGCTATATACCTAGATAGTCGCCTGCTTTATGAAATTGTAAATGGTCGAATCCTACATGTATAATTACTTGTATGTATACATTTTACTATGCTTTAAAGAGTCACACTCTTTCTCTAAAATGCTGAATTGTCGTTGATATGAGTTGGTGGTCTTCAGTGGAACTCAATCCTGTTAATGCATATAAAACGTACGATACTTGGAAGGCTGATGACCTTTCAGGCAATTTACCTGCACATGCTGATACGGAGCAGAGTCTGTCTTCATGAATATCACCTAAACATTGTAAACCACCCAGACTTGGCGCAGGGTTTGAACATCTACGATCCCGTCTTTGCATGCCTGTCCCACATGTTGCAGAACACGTGTCCCAGTTTTCCCACAGGCTCCATCCTCCATGTACTGGTTTAGGGATGAAAACATGAACACGGCTTTAAGAAACATAATCATGAATTATACGAGGGGCGTTTTTTAAGTTCCATGAAAAGTTTAATATGATTTTCAACGTTTGCTAAAACTTTGCAGAGAGACAAAGACACATATTCGCAATATATTCTTAAATGTGCGTACGATTTTATAGCAAGATGTCGCTCTTATTTTATCTATGGTAACGTCAAGAACAGCTACCCGAGGCAAAATTGACGTCACGTCCAAAACATCGTGAAACTATCAACGCATTGCCCACATCGAAACAGCTACAAATGTAACTAAAACGACTAGAACTTCGTCTTAGACAGCATAACTTTAAATTGGTCAATTTATGACATAGTTTTAATAATCCCACACTCATGTTGCGATATTGTTGTCGCCTTATTAGAATCACCCGTCAATATGTCCGAAGATCATTTGCATTTTACCAGTTTTTGTCTTTTAGCAGGAAAGTCTAGAGTTGAAACATTAGAACTGATTACCGTTGCCTATAAAGAACGTTGCATGTCACTGAGAAGGATATATGCAATATATGAACGCTTCCAAACTGCCAGTGGTAGTACTGCAGATGATCATATGATGGGAGGCCTCCTGTGAATCAGACGCGAGACGTTGAGTCGAACGTTTCCACTTGTTATTGCGTCGCTTTCAAAGGCTTGGCAAAGCGACCCTGGTAGTGTATACCTTGAAGCGATGTATGTTTTGAGAATAAAAATGATTCTTGTTATTGTGGCAGGTGAATTGTGTGTTTCATTTGACTGACTGAGTGACATGTTTTCATGATGATAACGCTTGGTCAGAGAAAACGTTTCCCCGGCTAGCTATTTCTGACGTTACTTGGCAGCAGTGCCATATCATATGCTACATCGAGCGTTCGATTCATATTACCAAATGCATCATGAATTGTGCTAGCTATTTGATTACCAAATGTGAAGTAATTTGAACGCACGATAAACATCATGGAACTTATAAACGCCCCTCGTAGATACTGAATCACACATTATACATACATATTTCACAGTCATAGTAGATACCGATAGCTATATTTAGTATCATTGGCCAATAACAAAAATAGACACGCACTAACATGCACATTGTTTAGATCGTATGTTATTATGTACATGTGATGTTGCTGCCACGGGATGTTATAAACATGTGTAATACCACAATACTGATAAACTAATGACCATACCACAAATCAGATACAATTATAGTTTTTGCTTGAATTGTAAAAACAATTTTTAAAGCGAAATGCACTAACATAACAAGCAATTATATTTTAGCTAAAAAAATAATTAATACCTGGACAATGACCATTGATGCATGTTTTAGTATCACTGCTGTCACCTACGCAATCTAATCCACTGTTTGCAGCAGTCGGACATGCACAGTTTCGTGTTCGTAATTGTGTACCATTTGCACATGTGACGTCACAGGAGCCCCATGAAGACCAAGAACACCATTGTCCATCAGCTCAGAAAAAAATAATAAATGTAAGATATATAGCAGAAATTTATTTGATGATAATGTTTATTATTTCATTTCCTGTTCTATTGGACATTTTGGGACGACACCAATTATAGATATTTCCGTTGCTAGACCACCCTTGTTACCCTGATAAAACAACATGATTGGATATTCGCAACATGATTGAAAAATGGAGGATGTATATTTACATATTCATCGCATTTTCGACCAATTCTTCAAAATCTACGGGTTTAACCACCTTCTGAAGCTGTATGAAGATAAACTTGTACATTCCTTCCATGAAACTAAAACTATTTATCCGCATGTTTGTGAATGTGATACACAATACGGATTTTTTTTTAGAAAAATCTGTGTTGGATTTATTTGACAGTCTATAAAACAATTATATTGTTGTTTATTTTGGGTTAAGATCTTTTGTTTATACAGCTCATTCATTTCACTATCAGGCTTAGTTTAAGAGTAAAATAGTTACATTTGCCGTTTCTGCGTGATAACTATTTAAAGTAAACCATGTGTGAAAAATGGATAAAAACCAACATGATTGAGGATAAAGATCAACATGATTTATCTTTTAAAGTGGATACTGACCAACATAAAATTTTCATTGATGCACTGCAGTGCGAATTTAATATGTATCTTCACTATTGGAAGAATAATGGGATGACCCCAACACGTACGTAGGAGTAGATAACTCTATGAAGTATTTATCGGAAAATATGTCCCTTTTTCAACTTCGTGCAAATTTGTAAGTTTACGTTCAAGGTATTAACCTATAATATCTAAGTGCATGCTCATATTGCTGTGATACTTTGCATACTTGTCAACCGTCTTGACCACAACATCTGCACTCTATCAAGCATGTTGTTGAATGTTATGCCCCATTTGGACTAATGTACTTAGAAAAACAAAAGTTTACAGTTTATGTACACAATTTTAACCTCTAAGACATGTATATTTGATACTTTGCATACTTTATCACCATCATGACGCCATGACCTCCACATGAATAGGCAACTCTATCAAATATATGTTGAAATTATGTCCCCTTTTTTAAATTAGAAATGCAATTTGGCACCATTCAAGACATGCTCACAGCATTTAGCCTGGTCCCCATAGTTCACTGTTCCTATTCCCGGTGAATTTGCACATTTAGATACATGTGTTAAATTTACCTGTCTTGACTTATTATGAATTTTACCAACATATAGCAGAAAAAAGTATTTAACTAGAAATATGTCCACAGGACACGGATGCCCCCGCTAAAAGCTGTCATCAGACACCTAAGTATAAAGCTATGCAAATGGAATAACTGGAAACAAGTTTGTAATTGCTTAAATGTGACATTGAACAGCAGCTGTAAGTGTGACCTTTACATTTGAGTCAGGGTGTAAATGCGAATGTAACCAAGTAATTTTAAAATCCAGAACGATATAACAAAAAAAACAAAGCAGACCAGAAGCGTATACTTGTGCCTTTTAACTTTTAATCTCTAAGTATGACCTTGACCTTTGCGTTAGGGACCTGGGTTTTGCGCATGTCACCTCGTCTTGATGATGTGAACATTTGTGGCAAGTAATATAAATATAAAATAAGAAATGACATAGTTACAGATCTAACATGAATCACATGCCTATTTGAGAATTTTAACTTTTGATCTCTAAGTGTGACCTTGACCTTTGAGTTAGGGACCTGTGTCTTGCGCATGACACCTCGTCCGGATGATGTGAACATTTGTTGCAAGTAATATTAATATAAAATAAGAAATGACATAGTTACAGAGCTGACATGAATCACATGCCTATTTGAGCCGTTTTACCTTCGATCTCTAAGTGTGACCTTTACCTTTGAGCAAGGGACCTAGGTCTTGCGCAGAACACGCCGTCTCGATGTGGTGAACATTTGTACCAAGTGTTATAAATATCCAATAAGAAATGACATAGTTACAGAGCGGACATGAATCACATGCCTATTTGAGAATTTTAACTTTTGATCTCTAAGTGTGACCTTGCCCTTTCAGTTAGGGATCTGGGTCTTGCACATGGCACATCACCTTGATGTGGTGAACATTTGTACCAAATATTATAAATATCCAATAGGAGATGACAAAATTACAGAGCGGACACGAATCACATGCCTAGTTGAGCCTTTTAACATTTGACCTCTAAGTATGACCTTGACCTTTAAGCTAGGGACCTGGGTTATGTGCATGACACATCGTCTTGATATGGTGAACATTTGTACCCATTTTCATTAAGCGTAAGCCTCTCTATACTACCATTGCCCATTTCTTAATGCAACCTGGACCGCCATTAGGCTGCTATGTGAATCCGCATTCAAGTAGTTCAAGAAACTGTCAACATTCCCATTACTGCAACATATGTTTCTTCAAATTTTTAAACTTCTTTAATTCAATCAGCAACAATTGTTTATTCTACGATCAGCAATTATTGTGAAACTGTTCGTTGAATCGATATTTTTGCAGATAATCACTCAGCCGGGGAGATATCGAACTTGTTTCGTAATATGAAAATGACGTGTTCATCAAATGTCCCAGCCGTATAGCTATTTTTAGAAACTCCAGACAAGGGTCCCGTGATGGTTTTATCAATGAATCGTTATGTTATGCAATCATATGGTGTGGCTATACTAGCCGCTTTCTAGAGATGTATCACGCTGTGATGGAAGTGATTACAAGACGGCACTGTATAATCTGATAAATAGGCGCGTAGTATTATTTTAAAGCCACGTTTGATATACGCATTCAATACACGTATGACATATACATCAATATGCCCCTTTTTATAATTATTTAGATACCCAACATGCCTATATAGTCACATATGCCTATTTTGACATTCAAGACAAGATCGGCAGTAAGAAAACGTTTAAGCTTAAGTAGCAGCAACCAGATCGCCTCCAATCAGCACTCTTAGTGCTTTGATTATTAAATGTCCTAAAAGCATATGCTATAGACTGGGTGTGAAATGCCTTACATCGGGTATGCTCATAAACCTGCTACCACAATTCATGAGCACACTTCTTTAATGTACAATTATTTGTACCTTGAGAATCCCATTGGCAAGATTTCAATTGGTAATGTTGGTTTTTATCCACAATCATGTTGGCCAGTATCCTAATAAATTTAACAATCACGTCGGTCAGTTTCCAAAAAATACTATACATGTTTGAATTATTGTTGGTGAGTGTTAATTTATCTAAGATTTTAAAAAATTGAAACGTCCAAATCATAGTTTATACAACTGCCGATACTTCCAAAATGATATTCATTAAATAGAGTCCAATAAATGAGTTTTACAATGTTTTTAAGTACAAAACTCATTCTCAAATGCAAAATCCACACATTCTTTAAGGCTTTACATAGTGAAAAATATTACCCATATGCAAATTGTTTAGTGCAAAGAGTACATTTTCTTCATATGTTGATTATGTAATATTGAAAAAACAATCTGGATAGTTTATATGGAAAATATTGCAAAAACAATGCACTTACCACATTTTTCATGTCGGCCATTTTTCAATCATGTTGCGATTATCCAATCATGTTGTTTTATCAAGGTAACAAAGGTGCAGACGCTCAGCATTAAAAGATTACCAGTTTTCGAGTGCTGCTTTCAGCAATTCAGCCGTTCAGACATCCTATGCCATTTTAACTTCCACTGGTCATTGGGCTTCCTAAGGAAACCTTTGTTCAAGTCTCACTTGGGAGACTATTTCTCTCATGTCCAACTTTGGGTCCCATGAACAGCGACCGATAAGACGCTCAGGCCAATATAGAGTTATAGAGGGGAGATTTAGGAAAACGCTTATAAATTAATAACCGTTATAACTATCGACCGTATGCGAACGGGGTGATTTAGTTTAATTATTCATCTTTCAAACAGTCTTAATTTGGAAAAAATAAAATAAAAATATGTTGGTCCTTTTTTTGTAGTCACTTTCATTCATATAGATAATGAGCGAATTGGAAATAGTCGTTACACTGTCAGGTCGTTTACTATTTTAATAAAAAAATCACATCATCTGTATGCGAACGGCTTCGTTTAGCAAAATAAATTATCTTTTCAATAGAATTTATTTTAATAAGATTTTGGTCCTTGGATGTTTTTTGTAAAAAATACCATTTTTTCTTTCCATTTTTTATCGATATAGATTACGCAATATCTCTGTAACTTATTTTATTACGGTACCCCACTGTGAATTCCAGGCATGTAGTCGTCATCTTCGCTTGGGGTTTTTATTGCTTATCATGGACGTTGGTCATTTATAAAACCGCGATATATGCCTTGTTTGTTAGATTTTGATCGAAGTTCAATGATATTTATGCTGACTTTAATTAAGAAATAATGAATACGTAGCTATGTTTTGCTGCGTAGTAAAATATAGGCACGTGTTTGGATGCGTAGTAATTAAATCACGAGTGCCTATATTTTATAACGCAACGAAGAACAGCTCCTATTTATTATTTTGATTCTAACATCGCCAATGCTTTACCATTTATAGCACAACAAGACAGGTTGACGTCAAACTACTTTCTTTCCTAGGAACGTTACCGTCACCGTTACGTCATTTGCCATATTATATGACGTCAAACATGACGTCATCAATCAGCTATATTTTATCGCGGTAATAAAATATGGTAAGCTCAATATACGCAAAGAAGGCAAATCTCACGTGCTATGTTAGAATTACATATTACAAATATTATATTTGTTTTTAAAAAATGACGTCTTATAATACTCGCTCAGGAAATCGATTGATAAATTACATGTGTTGGTGTTAGTCATGGCAGCTGTTGACAGTATACATGTATATACGGGGAATGTACACTTGTTCATGTTTAATTGGCACACAGGTGAGAAATATCAATGAAGAAATAACATGGCATGTGTTAGTTAAAAAAATATATGTAGTTTATCGTTAAAACATATATAACATTGTACCCGCAACTGTATTTAACCAAACACAATGAAATATAGATCGACACAGATACAGTCTAATATATACGCAATAAAACTCCAGCCAATAAACCAATAACATAGTAAGCGTAAAATTTATATATTATAATGCAAAAAATCAGAAGAACCTAAAGTTGTACGGATCATTTGATTCATACAGTTATTACTAAACAATAAACTCTCGCGAATACTGACCATAACGTATGTAAAAGCATAAATATTTTAAGTATTTGTGATAAATGATCCGTACATTTTTGTGAATGTGTCTTCTGCACTTTTTATAGGAATATAAATTATACTGCTTTTATGAAACACAACGTGTACACATGATTTAATTGTTGCAAGGTTAAATAGTAAATCAAGTTACAAATTGAGTACAGCACGTGGACAGCCTTATCATCACGGGTCAAACTGGCTGTATTCAATCACTAAGCAACGTCGGACGCTTAAAACAGTTGGAAGTTTAATACGGATACATGGGTCAAACTGACTGTGTTCAATGACATGGCTACACTGGACGCTTAAAACAGATGGACGCTTAATACGAATGCACGGGACCAGCTGACTGTATTCTATCACTTAGCAACACCAGACGCTTAAAACAGATGGTTGTCTAAAAGAGCTAACATAACTCTTTGAAACAACATTATTTATTATTACATAATAACTAGTTTTAAATACTCAATAAATAAAATTCGACATGACTTAATTTATAAAGGAATTATATAATCACGTATTTTTTAAATCATTATCTTTATTAGATTTATTTATCAAATTTGATTACAAATATTAAAATGAGATCTTTCAACAAACACTCAATATAATTTGCACGGATCCCTAATATGTTTGCGCCAAAGAATACATTCTTGTGTATATCCGTGGTTTGCGCTAACACGTAATATTGTATACCTATTATGTAACAAGGATTCTGATTGGCTTAGACGGCCTGCACGAGAGGTCTATAATTTTTAATATACACCTCCCGAAACCGAGGCTGGGGTGGATATTACTTTTTTATGGCGTGACGTCATTTCATGCGGTATAACATTCCAGACAACGTAACGTTATTTCCCGTATTATTTGGCCTACAGTTGCTCATACATATTTATAGGCTCTAACCTAGCCATTAATGATAAATGCCGTTAATAAATACGTTAATACTCTCTCATACATATACATAACTATAGCATTGTTAGCTAGAACATTAAAATTTTGAAGAGTCGTCTTTAGTTTCTGAACAGAGACTGAAGTTGTTATAATTTAAAAAGAGCTAATAGGTGTTATTTCCTTGACGTCTGGTATGGTATACAATATAACAGTTGTCGACTTATGTTTCGATGAATATGATTTTTAGTTGACCTTCAAAAAGTGATATTGACCTCTGACTTCGTCATCGGTCAATATCACTTTTTTCAGGTCAACAAAACATCATATTCACCTCAACATAAGTCAATAACGGTATATTATATCGATCTTTATATAGCTGCACTGTCTTATCAGTCTTATCAGTCAATTAACGCGTCACGCTGTGCGGGAGAGAATATAACAATAAAACACCCGGAAATATACTGTAACATGAATGGTATAACAGCCTACCGACAGCTGGTGCAAAAATACTGTAACACTAATGTAATTACATTTATGGGATTGAAAAATGTGTATGCCTGGTGTGTGTGCAGCCAACATCGAGATACGGCGCCCAGGAATATCGAACATGTACTGTCACCGCCCGGGACCTATAAATTCCAGAACGCGCACCCTACCTCTAGGCCACCGCTCGCCAGTGGAAAGTTTGCTCCTCCGTGCGATTTATATTTTCATAAAAAGTTTACACAATGGACGTAACATATATTAGAATAAACTTAATTGCCTTTACAATTATCGTACTTATCCACATTTAACCAAATAATTGGGCATTCGGATTCAATACTTACTAAGGTTGCATAGGTTACAATGCTTTCTGCATAACACTTTTGCCTTATGTATTTCAGAGCATAAACCAATTGTGTCATTCAGCATTTGACAGTCTACATTCGGGCTGTTATCGCAATGGTCTGCAAATAAAGGAACAAAAGAACGGTAACTCACAGAGAAACATCGTCCGGATGTTGCGCGTATATTCAGCATAAGACATGAGATGCGCAGGACCGAGTGGTCATCAGCTCGTGCAAGTTGTAAGTTAAGTATAGATAAATAGTTAATTTACATCTCATCAACACATTAGAAAATGCACATACAGGGTGTTTCATAATATCTGACCCCATTACAATCGAATGCCATGATAAATGGTTGTAATGGGGTCAGATATTATGAAACACCCTGTACAACGTATGACAATAAAACATACAGTGTTGCCACTCATCCAAATGCGATTTATGAGAGATGATTAAGAATGACTCGAACATACCACTTACAGCATCAAAATTTGAGTATATTTTATCACCAGTCCTCTTGAAATGAACTGACTTGTAGACATTGCGCCGCCAAGAGAACCACTCAGAACAAGGTTCATTCCGAAAGCCTGTTCGGACACCAATAGATGCTGGACAGCGATACAATCGGCCATTACTGTTTTATAATGACAAGTTAATAAGTCAAAGAAGAGAGAACATTAGTGTGCTTCTACGACTAAGTTTATTTTACAAGTGCCTAACATAGGATCATTGAATATCTAAAATGGTAAAGCGTGATGACGTAGTATAGACTGTTTCATAATATCAACGTATAGAACATCTGCCTGTTTTTATAAAAATACAATACAAATATTGTGATGAAATAATTTGTAATTAATAATCTGACAATATCATATTTTATATCATATTATATTTTTTATTTAGTTTACCAATCTTGAATGATATGGAAATACTCAATAAGTATTTTATAATAGATAGATTCTACATACATTCAAATATAATGTTTTAATAATGTTTTGTTCAGCACAGCCATAAAGTTTTAATAAACATGATAAACAATACACAAATAATACAGTACATCAAATTTCACTCTCAGTATATCAAATTTAATTCTCACTTCACCCATTCACTCCCAACATATTTTCGGTTGTCAATGGGGGAGTTTCCAAATAATCCAGCAGAGTTATCTCTGCACCGCCCTTGTCAAATAAGAGGTATACACCTGATGCTGGCTATCTCTGTGTATAGCAGGTTAACATTGAATTATAGTAGGAGAATGTGGAGTATTCAATTAACTGACATTATCTAATTAATGAATTAAGGTTTATTTTGCAGAATAAACTAATTTACACTTCAGTTTTAGAAAAGGTGAACTTTAATATATATTACTTACTATTGTAAATTCTCCTTTGTAATGTGTCTGGGGGGTTTGATAGTAGAATACATGTAGATCTAATTAATGTGATCTGATAAACTAGAATACATGCTTTTAATATGATAGTTTACGCATCTTAAGTAAAACAAAATCGTTATTTGTGTTTGTGTTAATACATACTGAGTATTTTAATTAGGATTCAAATATGACAGGATGTACATCATGTTTAAAATCTAATGAATCTTCTTAAACGTATTTAGTGTACAAATACATATACACACTATAGTATGTATTATTAAATACTCATAGAACAATCTTAAACCTCACAGTAGTCATTGTCAAGTTCAACCTTTTGATTCATGATGCCCTTGAATGAATAAGCTATGAAGAATCAATACTTAAACGGATATACAGCTACCCTTGGACTTAATAGAATACTTTCAGTATTACCTTTTAATACATTTACATATGTATAATGCATTTATTTCTATTGATGTAGTGTGACTACGCCATCATGTGGGCAGACTGACCCGGTGATTCCCAGTTCGCCTTCAAATTTCTTCTACGCCATTTCTTCACACTGCTTTCCATGTACACACAAGACAAATTTGTGATGCAATGCATCAAAGTAGCCGCAATTTTGTGGTTTACATGGCATGAATACTGTTATATCAAGCAACGGTGTTATCCTCTACCATTATGTTGAGTTTCAATCAAATGCCATCAATACTGTTCAAGTGAAGGCCTGCCAAGCATTAATTTGTATGAAAAAGGGAGATAATTAAAAAACAATAAAGGTGCACTTCTCCTGAATGAGATTAATTCACCTATAAAGTTTCAAATCAATACATCCCATAATGAAGGAGTTATGACCTGGACAAGAAGTAAGTATAAAAGTACAAAAGGCCATAACTCCAAAAATTTACAATAAAGAGTTATGTTTCTTGTGCACCGCACTTCCTCTCAATGAGATCTATTCACATATGAAGTTTCAAATTGATATCTCTAATACTGTATGAGTTCTGGCCCAGAGAAGAATTAAGTATAAAAAATTACAAAGGGAAATAACTCAAAAATATATATTGTAGGGTTATGGTTCTTTCACACTGCACTTCCTATCAATGAGGTCTATTCACCTATGAAGTTTCAAATTGATATCTCTAATACTAATTAAGTTATGGCCCGGACAAGAATGAAGTATGAAAAAAAATAGAAAGGGGAGTAACTCAAAAAGTGTGCAATCAAGAGTTATGGTTCTTGTGCACTGCACTTCCCCTCGATGAGGTCTAGTCACCTATAAAGTTTCAAATTGATATCTCTAATACTGTTTAAGTTATGGCCCGGACAAGAATGAAAAATTACAAAGGGGAATAACTAAAAACATATGCAATCAAGAGTTATGGTTCTTGTGCACTGCACTTCCCCTCAATGAGGTCTATTCACCTAAGAAGTTTCAAATTAATATCTCTAATACTCTTCAAGTTATGGCCCGGACAAAAGTGTGACAGATGGACAGACGGGCGGACAAAGCGGCGACTATATGCTCACCCTTCGGGGAGCATAAAAAATACACAATTAGGCCCTCCTGCATTTTAAATGCGGACTTGGGATTCGATGACGGTGCAGTTACATTGTACCTAGGGTTTTTCTACTTCACTCTCAGTCTCTGGGAGCTGAAAATATTGGCTGTCATTTTGAGGTATTTCAGCTCTACAGGGGTTAAATTTATAGCTATGCTCATTCAGGTTATTGTAAAAAGGTAAACAACAAATTAGGTCCTTTGGCAATCACTTATTAAATATGTTAAAAGCTAAACATGCATTTTTAAATTATTTAGCTCTCAATAAAGCAATTAAAAATTTTAAAAGGTACAACTTTAGGTCTATTTTCATTTTAATATTTTTTTCGAACTGACAAATATTCATTCATACTGACAAATATTCATTCGGACTGACAACATTTTGACCGTCGTGTGGATAAGGAAAATTATTTGCTGAACTGTCGTGCGGATAAGGAAAATAATCGGCACAACCGACGTGCGGATAAGAAAATTAATCAGTATAATCATCGTGCAAATAAGGAAAATAATTTACGAGACTGTCGTGGGGATAAGGAAAACAATTCAATTATTGGCACAACTGTCTTGCGCATCAGGAAAATAATTGGCATGACCATCATGCGCATAAGGAAAATAATTGGTATGACTGTCGTGCGGCAGATAATGAAAATAATTGGCACGAGCATCATGCGCATAAGGAAAATAATTGGTACGACTGTCGTTCGGATTACCAAAGTAATCGGGACGACTGTCAGACGCATAAGGAAAATAATAATTGGCATGACTGTCAATCATGTGGGTAAGAAAAAAAATTGGCCCGACCATCATGCAGATAAGGAAGATAATCGACAACATACTGTTAAAAAGGATTTCACAAGCATATGATTAACGATGCTCATCCAAGACTGCCCAGCTCGACTGAATCAATCTAATGTCATAAGTCTGTGATATTTATTCATTTTGGTTAGTGAACTTTTATAAGATTTCAGATTTTATCATTTATTTAACAGTTTTCAATAGTGTTAAATTCGTACAGTTACAGTGTAGCACACGATGCCTCGTACTGATGTAAACAATTGGCGTGCAAAACGAAATAGCAATGCACAATAGATGCATAACATTGTTCAAAAGTTGTTTACAGTTTTTAACATTTTGGGTCGAATCGGTACGAGTACGACAGTGACTTACTTCAAGGTCTGTATCGGATGTTGATGAAATTGCATAACTACGTTCGTTATGAGTATTAAAGAAGATTTTCCTTGTTCAACAAGTACTAGCGTCTTGTATTCACTTATTCCCGGCTATTTTTAATAAGTAAAGTTTTATCAAAACAATATATCTACTTCCGCCGTCATGTTTAAAACGCGGCCAAACTGCGGGCACGTGCGGCCAAATCAAGCAACTTTAAAATCATCAAGATATTGTTCATAATATATGAAAACTACTTATATAATCACAATAAACAGCACAATATCACAATAATTGCTAAAATACTGATATGTTACCGTTAAACTTTTGGAAGCAAGTACCCGGGCCAACCCATTCTGTAGTCTGGTTCCCTGTCGTTCTATATTTGTTTAGTAGTGATAGGGGAGGTAATCCAGACTACCCATTCTGTGACCGCAGATTCGGTAGTTTTACCGCGTTTTAAACAAGTCTATTTATAGTACAGAATTTATGAATAGACTAATTCCGGCGACTCAACATTTTTTTTATCAAATTAATGTTTAAATTTCAGCAATTTCTTTTCTTTTCATTATCTATAATTGATAAAAAAAGAAAATTTATATGAAACTCCATATTATTGTTTTCATGCGAAAACATCAGCATCATTGGTAAACGAATACAACTATCGATAAAATTAGCGATCAGTTCAGTAGTAGAAAAAAATAGACACCTCAGCTAGTCTACGCAAAAAGGGATCAGCAATTAAATTATTAATACGGAAACATTTTTTATTTTAATTACGAACATTATCCATCCAAAAAATGTCATTTATGGTGGGATCAATGAGAATTTAAATGTGTTTGTACAGGTATCAATTAATAGCTTCAATATCCACGCAAACAAATTTATTCATTTTAATAACTATCAGTAACTTGTCCTTTCTCGTCCAGGGGAGAAATTTGGTTGGTATTCCATAAGATAGCCGCCTCCTGGGCGGCTATCAATAATGAATTTGCTACAATACATGTATGAAGATTTGAAGAAGTCATAATATTCATAAATTCCTATTCCTCCTAGCTGTCAACTTGCACACTTCATCCAAACCTGGAGGCAGGTTACTCTCCCCTCCAGGTTGGATTGTCAACCCGTGATCTTGTCTCCCTCGTTCGATTGCAATATATTCTGTTCCAGACTAATGTGTTTGGCGTTGTCTATCCACTGTTACAGCAAGGTTTTGGGAGATAGGTGTTATCTCTTCATGAAGACTGAAGACCTGTCTGATTCAAATGTAGTGAATGACTAAGTCTTGGACGTATCAGAACACTAGTTGAAGACTATGTTCCTCATATAGCTTGTACAATTTGTGAACGCAGTTGTTTGCTTATCAATGTTCTGGTAGATCATCTGCCTTTGAAGGTGTCCAGTTATTTCAGTACATGTCCTTTGTGTATTGAAGTTATTGCCAGATACAAAATCAGAGGACATGGCTGAAAGACGTTAGTTGATGTATTATGCGGCCCTCTTTTCCAACAGGGCATTTGTACTTCGCTGTGATTGCAATGTTTATCACTTCCTAATATAAAGCTTGTATATTAAATAACTATACTGAATTACGTATAAAATGAAACAACTATAGATTTAACCCAAGAAATGCTGATTGTCATACCAGTTCAGCCTAAATTATACCGTTGAAAATGTTAAGCAGTTTATGCTTAAGGCTTAATATAATGTATTAATTGAGTTATATATAATATCTGTAATTTTAAATCTTCCTTCCACCTGTAGAGTCCTTCCCTGGTAATTAATTATTTAATTATAATTTAACAACAGACCAGCGGTAATACTTTGAAACCTTCTTAAATTCTATGTTAATCTCTGTTCTGAGCGAAGCGTAGTATAACTTCTATACCTCTTATTTGCTACGTCCGCTTATCAGTAGCTTGTCTGAAACTCCCCCATTATCAATCGTCCAGCCCTCGTTCTGTATCCTGTTTCAGCGTTTGGGATTGACTCATTGTTTGATTGAGGTTCCACGGGGAAATTCGACTTTAAATCAGGTTGTAAAACTTGTGCATCGAAAGGTTGAATGTCATTCGTATTTTCGCGTGTTTCGTGTATAACTGACCTATATTACCGTCTGACATTTGAATTAGGTATGAACGGTCACTGTGTATTTTAGTGACCTTCCCTAGTTTCCATAACTTTCCAAACTTTACTCGCACGGATTGACCTACTGATAATGCTGTCAACGGTCGTGTTGACTTATCAAAATGTAACTTTTGTCTTTGTTTAGATTTTTGCATTTGTTTTTGAACTTGTTCTGCATTTACTAATATTGGTTTTAGTGCTTTGTTTGTTATTGGCACTATTGATTTTGTTCTTCTACCTAACAATAATTGACTAGGAGAGTAACCGCATTCTAATGGTGTGATTCTATATTCTAGAAATGCTAAGCACGGATTCGAACCAGTGTCCTTAGCTTTTAGCATTAACTTTTTTGCAATTCCTACACCCTTTTCGGTGAGGCCATTGCTTTGCGGGTGACCTGGGGATGATGTCCTGTGTTCGAATCCCCATTCTTTCGAGAAGTCCTTAAATTCGTTGCTAGAGAACTGCGGTCCATTATCTGATACGACGATGTCGGGAATTGACATTCGCGACATATGTTTTTGAAGTTTGTAAATGACTGTTTGTGACCTTGTGTTAGACAGATAATCAACTTCAAAGAATCGACTATAGTAGTCAATGGTCACGAGGTATTTATTTCCTTGAAAATGAAATAGATCGGTGGCTATTTTCTGGTACGGGCGGTCCGGGAATTCAGTAGTGATTAAAGGCATTGATGCGTTTGCGTCTCTATGTGTGAGGCATGTTGCACAGTTTGTTACATATTCTGTAACCTGCGTAGACATTCCTGGCCAAAATAATGAGTCTTTTGCGCATTCAAGCGTTTTATAAATTCCCAGATGAGAGGAGTGAACTTTTTGTAAAAGTTCATTTCGCATAGATTTCGGGATAATAATAGTATGACCTCGAAATATTTGACCATCCTCAGTGTTATTTCATCACGATGATTGAAATATTCTGAAATGTCAGGATCACATTGTGTTCTACATTCTGGCCATCCTAGAAGTATAGCCTGTTTTAATTTTGACATTTGTGTATCCTTGACAGTTTCCGCGCGAATAATTTCGAGCCGATTGTCTGTGACATGTAATTGTTTTTTCACTGTATGTACATGATTGTCCATACCTTAGATCATCCCTGGAAATGTATCAGGTAATGATTGTCTCGACAAACAGTCACTGACAGGTATGCTTTTACCGGGCACATGATTAACAGTAATCTGATACTTAGACAGTGCTAGTAGCATTCTAGATAAACGCGGCGGTGCGGCGGATAATGGCTTTTTCATTATAGCCGAAATTGGTTTATGATCACAGTGCACAATGACTTCTCTACCATATGTGAACTGAAGAAATCAATATTCCTAGTAGTTCTTATTCAATGACAGCGTACCCTATTTCAGTCTGCGTTAATGACTTGCTGGCAAACGCAATGGGTTTTTCGTCTTGCATAAGACAACACCCTAGGCCATATTTGCTTGCGTCCGTTTCCACAGAAATTCAACATCCTTTTCCAGGAGGCTCCTGGTGGGGGCTATGATTTCTGCAAGGTCTGGTGCGTATATTGCAATCCTAAAAATGTTTCAACATTTCCCCGGCTGGCCGCTGCAATTCCGTGATAGCCTTGATTTTTTCCGGGTCTGCTTTGAGTCCCGTGTCAGTTATCACGTTACCAAAAAATGGTACAGATTTTACGCCTATTGTGCATTTCTGTGCGTTGAAGCGGATTCCGCGTTCGCGGTCGCGTAGCAGTATTTGCTTTAGGTGTTTATCGTGTTCATCGGGGGTGCTTCCCCAAACTAGTATGTCATCTACCAAGGGGTGCATACCTTGTAGACCTTCAAATGCCTCGTTTACGTTTTGACAAAAAATGTCTGATGGTGACGATATGCCGTACGGAAGGCGCAAATAGCGGTACCTTCGAAACGGTGTCGCAAAGGTAGTTAAATACGATGACTCGTCATCTAACTGTACACTCCAGTAAGCATGTGTAAGATCGAGCAAACTGAAGTGTGTGGCATCAGCTAATTTCGCTGTCACATCTTCCAGTGTCGACATGGAGTAGTGCGGTCGGCGTTTCGCGTCATTTAATGGTTTTGGATCTAGGCAAATTTTCCGCTGGTTTTTTTTACGACCACGATCGGGTGAACCCAATCTGTTGGTTCTGTGACAGGCGTTATTATTTTGTCTTGGACTATTTGATCCAGTTCAGCTTTTAGTCGACATTTTAGTGCTTCCGGTACTCGCCTTGGTGGCGTAATGACCGGAACCGCATCATCTTTAAGATGTAATTTGCTATTTCCTGGAAGTGTGCCTACGCCCGTGAATAAGCCCTTATTCTCGGACAAAACCGATTGCTTAGTCATTATTTGACATTCGCTTACTGAATAGGTTAACTGTATCAATCCTAGCTCGATGGAAGTTTGTAATCCGAGTAACGACGGAGCGCTATTATTTACAATGTAAAATGGAGCGTTTATTTTCTTTGCTCGTTATTTGCATTCTAAATTGACGTTGCCATAAACTTTAATTGTGTCTCTAGAAAATGAAGTCAATTTTGAGTCTGGGGTCTGGAATTGTAACATTAAGCGCTTCGAAATGGCGTTTTGTTAACGTGTTGACGCTAAACCAGGTGTCGATTTTAAAACGACTGTTTGTGCATTTTTGACCGATTTCCAAACTCACGAAAGCGCGATCCGTGGCTGGTGATTGATATTGACTTACCGTATCAATGAAATAGGTATCCATCCAATCATTGCTCTCACTTACATTCCCACTATTATTTTGCACTTCACGAATCTTTGAATAGTGTTTATTTGTTCTACAAACTACTTTCCAGTGATTATACTTTTTGCAGAAGTTGCACTGCTTGCCAAATGCAGGACAATTGGTCTTATTCGACATGTCATGAGATGTGCCACATCGACCACACGTTGTTTTCCCTTGGTTTTTATGGTGATCAACGACGTTTGATGGCTTTTGTCCACGTCCTCGGTTTATACGTCCACGTCCTCTGTTTTGACGTAGCTTACGTCCTGTGGTTTGGCGTTTAGCACCTCCATTTGGTGTTTGCAGTACTCGAAGTTTTGTGATAGCTGAATTGCTTTTTCTAGTGTCAAGTTTTCACCTTCGTTGATGAGTTTTTCACGTAACCTCTGGTTATTAACACCAAATACTATTTTGTCCCGAATAATTTCGTCCACGGTATTGTCCTGGAATTTACAGTCAACAAATTTGAGCTTTAATCGTGTCACGAATTGTTCAATGCTGTCCTCGTTTTGCTTCTCGTTATGAAATTGATACCTAGCAAATACTGGATTTAGCTTCGGTTGCACGTGTTTGCGAAATTTATTGTAGTATGTGTCCAATAGTTTCCTTTCATCATTGCTCAATGTCCAAGATTGTTGGATGTCTTGGCCCTTTTCCCCCGACCATATCAACAGAAACGAAACGTTTTCTTCCTCCGATTTTTCTTTTAGAGGTCCGGAGAAGATTAGTTTTATATGAACTTTCCCAGTTCATCACTGGTGGTGTTATTCCTGATAGAGCCATACTTTTGTGTCAATTTCCAATTATAAAATGATCACGTTAGTTTAATTTTAATAAAGTCCACTGTGTGTGCGACGTATATATCCGTAATGATAGACTTTTTATTCTGACACCATGTTTTATAATGACAAGTTAATAAGTCAAAGAAGAGAGAACACTGGTGTGCTTCTACGACTAAGTTTATTTTACAAGTGCCTAACGAAGGATCATTGAATATCTAAAATGGTAAAGCGTGATGACGTAGTATAGTCTGTTTCATAATATCAACATATAGAACAATTACTATTTTCAACAGAAATATGACAAACTTATGACATTTAAATGTAGAATCACTAACACTTTTAAAGATACCTTGATATTTTACGAATTATTTTAAAATGTACAGCAATTAAAAAGTTCTTTAAACCCATGTACAACATTCATATTAACTATCTACACAGAAGTAAATTTCGTTGTTAAAGAATATCGTGGCAGGTTTTTGCAGAAATTCGTATCAATTTTTAGTTCGAGAAAATAGCTCTAAATTTTTCATTCTAACACGATCTGCGGATTAATCCATTAAACATAGAGCAGACCAAGCCATGTATTATTGCCGCGATAAAACATGGTAGGAAATTGGATGTTACAATTTACGACCCGTATCACGTGACCTATTTATGAATGAATGAACGTAAATTTTATAGTAAAACTTTTACGGACCGCGA
The DNA here is from genome assembly GCA_947247005.1 of Spisula solida. Classification (NCBI taxonomy): domain Eukaryota; kingdom Metazoa; phylum Mollusca; class Bivalvia; order Venerida; family Mactridae; genus Spisula; species Spisula solida. The sequence continues at coordinate 18,942,648 of OX365946.1, forward strand.
GTTCCACGAGTATCCATGGTTACAGCTATGACGCATCTATTTTTAGAAACTCCAATAAACTCTCGACACAAAGATTCATATAAACTTCTGATAATCAATTCATTTATATTTTTCATTTCATGAAATAGATACACTATGCTCGTGTTATTAACATTGTTTCAATTCCTTCAGAAAACTACTAAGGTCGTTTTCATTAACGAGGGAGGTAATTGTACCAGCTAATAAGCCACTCAATTTCAGCGTGGAATTATGTTAAATGTCAAATGGGTGAACATGGAATGCGCGCATTTAAATAGTGCGGGATATTATCGTATTAAGAATCGAAATAAAAACTCTGTTCTTGTATTTTGTCGGTGAATAAAACACGGGCACTCGTTCGGATGCGGAAAATTAAATCACTTTTGCTACGCACTCGTGATTTAATTTTTCCGCATCCGAACTCCTGCCCATGTTTTATTCACCGACAAAATACGCGAACAGATTTTTATTTCTTAAATAACAGTCATAGTTGATAACCCGTTTACAATTCCACTAGCCAGCCATCTGTATCATTTCTGGCCTTATTAAACTATATATGCCGGGGATAAATTAGACATAATATGCTCATGCGTTCATCCATACATGACATGACTACTTATTTCAGTAATTGTTTTATTATTATCGTCTTTCGGACACATAGCTTTTATAAGGTTTTCAAACCGAAAAGAAAGACTGACAACCATTTGTCTCAAAATATGTTTTAGCCAGTTAGGTACGACCATGCCTCTTTGGCTGAATGTTTACAAGCTTATGAAATGGTACACATGTTTATGTTCTTCTGAAAACATGGATTGTGTTCATGGTTTTGATAAATGTAAACCATATGACTACTCGTACTACATGTAGCTCTTATCACACATATCAAGTCAACACGAAGCCTACAGTTTTCCTAAATTATTGACGCTAAAATATTCGATTGGTGATTATAACCACGGAGTTATTTTCTGTATCAGTAAATTAAAATAAAAATGTAATAATTGTAGTAATCCACTTTTCAAATGTCTGTATAAAGTTTTGACATGTTTGTTATTCATTTAATTTCTAAAGGTGTTTTTTTTATTTTCTTATCATTATACTAAGAACAGGACATATTTTATTACAGCATTAATGCTTTTACTACTAAAACTCTTGTATTTGATTAAGGCGATTCTTTTAATCAAGTCAAAATCATTTAGGCATGCTCATGGACCCATCAGATACAAAGTACTAGTTGAAATCAACTTTATGCGACTGATCATTTGTTCAATTTTGATTACTAAAAAATGATTAATTAGTGTACAATTATACAAAAAAAAATTTACACGAAACGTTTATCAACTCAAGTGAAGTAGTATTCGGATAGCACTCGATTCAAACAAAATTGCTTTGTAAAATTAAATTAGCCACAGATAATATGGTTTTGAGGAAATTAATTTGTCTACATGTGGTGTATCAGGAGACAGGAGGGAAGATGTATGAAAAATAAACAATTGCTTCTCTATCCACTGTGACTGACTAACCGAAGCAGACTTACCTTTTTTCAGGAAAAATGTAAGTTTCCCATCACTGCCTTGTAAAAATGAAGCATTACTCACGATGGGTACATAATTTATTTAATTAATAAAACAATGTACACAAAACATCAACAAAACACACCAAAAAAATATTGACAGAAAATAAATTAAACTTTTATAAGCCCAATGGTCTTCCCCGCTAATGAGACCACTCCGCTATTAAGACCACTTTTTGAAAGAACGGTAGGTGTTCCTATTAGCGGGGTTTTACTGTAATAGTAATATAATTAAATGATATTTAACTTACCGCGGTCAGTGGTTGAAACCCCACTGAGAGTTGTCATCAGATAGGACGTAGGTTTGGACGTTGAGTTAACATCATCGAGGAGAAATCCTGTTTGTAAATAAAATACAAATATTTAAACATATTTAATTGGTTTGTTAAAGTAAAATAGTAATGCACGATTATTTAATACTTCTAAAATAATAACTACATGTATGTATTTCGTTACAATTTAACAATCTCAGCAAATGTAACGGATGCTTCTGGATGACGATTTCACACTGTAACACATTTAACCTCCCGCTACTTCCGTATCTTTGTGTTTACTCTTCAATAAACGTATTCACAACGTTCAGTCTCATCTATCTGTCTAACAAGTGGGATAAAGTTCTCAGAAACATTTTACGTGATTACGATTTACCCGACTTCTGGGCCTACGTGCGTAAAATTAATGATAAGTATTTGAATTGCAAGCAATACAGAAGTTCCCTACCGGTTTGAGGCCATTTTCAATGTTTCTGTTGCCATAGCATAGCATTTTTGTCAGAATCAAAATATCTTTAGACGTACATAATCCCCTTATTGCCCCCTATCTACATACCAAGTTTCATAAACCTAGCTTGGAAACTGTTTGAGTTATGTCAGGATCCAGATTGTTTGACGGACGGACGGACGGTCTGACGGACGGACGGAGGGCAAACCTATAGTCCCCTCCGGTCAAAAACCGGTAGGGGACTAATAAGGAAGCCCAAAGGGCCTTTAGGCCAGAGCTTTTAAATTTTCGTTACTCGGACATTTTTCAGAAAAAAGTCCACAGGAGGAGGGAAAAAAATAAAAACTCTTCCACAAGCTGTGTGGTGGTAGAATAGTCAATGACGGTCCGATTTAAAGCAATCAACACTCAGCACCTGTCACAGTGTTATTTTTGAAGAAAACAGCCAATTTATCTTAAGACTAGTACACTGCAGTGAAACACTAATGTAATAAAAATAATTTTTTACAAAATAATGAAATGATAATACAAAGCTGGTCTATTTATCATCAAAATATTTTATGCAATTTTGTTGTTTTTTTCAAGTTTTTCAATTTTGTTTTTTTGAAAATGTCAAAACATTAGGCAGGAGGGTCCGAGTAACGAAAAATAAAAGAACTCTGGCCTTAGGTCGCACACATGTGATAGTAATGCAGCAGGCAACTATGGGAACCTGAGTGATCATATTGTGAATTTCTGACTAAGATTCATGACGATACAATGCAAATGCAGCCTCAACTGTATACTCAATATTTTCATATTATTTGAACCTAGGTTTTTTATATTAAATTATTCAATAATCACACGACCAAATAGAAAAATGTAACTGACGTCTAGTATTGTATCACTTCTATGATGTCGTGAAGAGTGACAAAACAAAACTAACACACTTACAGGAATTTCAAACGCCTTTCTATATATAGTTAATTATGAGCGTCTAATTGTAGAAATAGAAACACGACGTTCAAATGAGGACATACTAGTATTGTGCTATCAGTGAACTATGAATAGTACCGGACAGTTTTGATTTGCGTGTGCAGAAATGGTTTGTCCTTAGATTAAAAGAATATGTGGTGGAGAGTGTGTTCTAACTGATCAGTCTAAATTTCCGTTTTAATCACTTTTAATGGAATGCAAATTTCAGTTAATATAGCTAAGCTAACCTAATTAACATACTTAGTACTAAATGGCAGACGAAATTGGCACGCATAAAATTATAATGATCTTGGGCATATATTAAATAATTTGTTTTCTGTATATAATTATCTTGAACATATATAAAATCATTTGTGTTCTCTATATACCTCTATTGTTGTCGAAAAACTAATCAGTTAGAACATCTTAGTCTTTCATTGACTAATACATACCTGCACATATCCCGACAAGGTTACACACTATAAACCACCTTGTCACATGAACAGCTGCTGAAAGTGATATAAAATATGAATCGTGTTAATGTCCATAAGCTAAAGGACAATCTCATCTTCTTAATTATTAAGGTGCTCACAATTCTCATCCGCCATAAATTATCAAATAATAAACTGTTACAAAATGACGTCGATGATAAAATAAAGCAAGAATTGCACAAAACAATGTCTGGCGTTTCGTTAAGTTAATAAAATTAATTCAATTATTAATTAAAGAGATTCGTTTGAACAATTTTACCTTTCATTCTTATCATCCCAGAATTTGAAGTCTTTGACATTCGTTGTCTTATGGTAATAGTGATGTACGTCGGCTAAATGGAAATTATCTCAAACGACTGACCTATAAACAAATGCGGATGAACGTGTCACAAATAGACATGTACGTTTCCATCTAGCGGAACCCAAGTTTAGGGGAAATGCGGTAAACTTGTATATTTGCACGAGTTTGTCAGAGCTTGGAGAGTCTAATCAGCACACTTCTCAAAGAAAAATAGTTGCTTGGACCCCCCCCCCTGAGAAAAATAGTTGAACGGTCCCACTGAGACAAAATACTGAATCCGCGCGTGTAAGCCATGACTTAGTGCGCTGGATATGCACCAGAGCGAACCGAATTCAAATCCCAATCGCGCATGCATATCTTCCATGAAAATGGTAAATTCGTAGATAAGTGACAGACTACTTGTTGAGCGATAAGTTGGAACTGGTTGGAATATATGAATCGGTCGCCGTAACTAAAATATCGATGGAAATCAGTACCAAAATATAATGCCGCGGCAAAATCCATATTTCTATATTTAACTTGCACAAGTACAACATAAAACCTAAAATGGCCATAAGCACGAATTGCACGTGCGTCACTGTGCTCGATAACTACACGATGTTTATCGATTTTATTATCTCTTATGAAAGATATTATGACAATAAGCCTGTAGGCATATTTTCACAAATATCTACAAAACTTACAATGTTATATGGTCATAATATAGAAAACAAATAGTAGAGCAGCCGAGCGCCTAAAAGTGGTTTATTTAAGAAGTAAGGTGGTCCCAAAGGGTAACAGCAAGAGTTATGTACAAAAATGTTCGGGACTGTCTGGAGATTATCAGAATGACAGCAAAAATTGCAAATTTTAGTGCGGGCCCGAAAATCCAAGATTACGTCCAAAATGTCCGCCATTCATTTCAATAAGATGCTATTTTAGTGTTATGTTTCTAGATGTTGTGTGGTTAAAGAATGTGTCATCAAAGTTCGCACAAATATCAATCATGATCTAGACGAAAGGACTAGATGATTTCCGTAATTGTTCAGGGGCATTTTTAAGGTCAAATTCAAGGTTAAATGACAAAACTCGGCGAAAAATGTCATATTGACTGGATAATGTATTCAATCATTTACCAATACTATCTGCAAATAGCCTTTTTGCACGCATTTATGTTTGACACTGTATAACTACTATATATTGAATGTTTTCAAATACGTCAATGGATTTTAGGACCCGCACCAAAAATTTGCAATTTATGCCGGCAGTCAAATAATCTTCAGACTGTCCCGAACATTTTGGTATATAACTCTTGCTGTTACATTTTGGGTCCACCTTAAATGTGGAAAATGTGGTTTTGCTGCCCTACTAAAAAGTGTACCACAAGAAACATTGCTGAGTGTACTGTGTTGCGTATTTCATAATTATTACATACGAGGGGTGATCCAGAAGTAATAGGACTTTTCTCATAACTTCTCACTCAACACAGACACTTAAAAGGAATTTATCTCATATGCATAGCAATTTATGCTCTGTATACTGACAACAACAAATGTTCGTGTTGGCGGTGATACTCACACAAAGCCTTGTCATAGAAACCATGTCGCACTGCTATTTTTACATTACTATCCTTATTAAAATGTGAATATTTCAGTTACCACTAGATATATTATAGCGCCTAATTGTACGGCATTACTTGGATGGATGCCACTGGCATGTGCATGCAAACTTATGAAGCAACCGATCTTTGTTTGTGACCACACGTGATTATATAAATGCATACAGGGTGTCCAAAAACAAAGTAACTATACAGTTTCAGTGTATATTTATCAAATCTCTTCATTCTACTATCGTAAGGAAATTTTGCACATGTGTAGACAAAATATGTAACTTTTTCTGGGACCAGTTTTAAGATTATAACTTTTTTTGAAAAAAAATACTGAAACTACCTTATTTTGCCCGTGACGTCTATTCAGTTATTTATGACGTTCTCAAGATGTCCACCCTTCTTACTGTATACTAGCGATTTCACATAGCTCCGCAAGAGGAAGTCGCAATAATTTAGATCCAGGCTGTGGGCGGGCCATTAAACAACACAGTGGTATTTCCTGGAAATTACTTTGGATCCATGTGTTTCAAGGAATTCATTCAACCCCTTATGTACAATGTGTGGCCCTGGCACATCTTGCATGAACTATGCATCATTCAAAACTATAAATCACCTGTGGTGTTTAGGAATAAGCACGTTTAACAAAGGCAAGTAATGGGTTGAGTTTATTTCTTTCTATTGTGCTTCATGTACCTGAATCTGAATAGCTAGTGTACAATCTAAAGCCAACGGACACAGCTATGCCGCTGAGTAACATCAAAAGAGAAGGTTAGAAGATCAGGTAAGACACATGTTCATTTGTAATTGATTGTTCCAAAGAATGAGTGCTAAAAGGGAAATGTCAGAAGGCGACATCATCGTCATGCATCGTGAAAACGTCGTTAATTACTACATAATGACGTCACGAATAGAATCAGGTAATTTTAGAAAAATTGATTTTTTTCTAAAAATTATCCGGGTTATAATCTTAGAATTGGTCACAGAAAAACGTATATCTTTTGTCTATACATTTGCACATTTTCGTTGCGATAGCAGATGGTAGGGATTTGATAAATAGACACTGAAATTGTATACTCTCTTTTTTGAAACCCTGTATATCCAAGAGCGTCGTGAAAGAAACAACACCAAAGCCAAACAAACTAAAAACCGCGCAATTGTTAAAAAATGGTATATATTGAAAAATCCACAATGCAACCCATTGAAATGACTAATTAAGCCAAATGTATCGACATCTGTTAGTTCAAATTGTTTACAGATCGCGGAGATATGAACTAACAATTGACACAGGACAGGTCTCAGGGTGACTATATACAAACATTATTAAGAGTGTATTTCCGTTTAGATACTGTGCTTGAAGGCGACGTCATGATAGCGTCACGGTGCGACTATTTAGATGATATTACATGAATGTCTTTTCATATTGAAATTATTAAACGAGTTAAATAAAATAATAAAATGCGAGGCTCTACTTTTTTCACTATAATAAACGCACATCTTTGACGACGTCGCCTATGCTTTGAATGACGTCGCGTTCAAGCTTTATAACACTAGTGTATTATCAAAAATAAAAAAGCTACCGCGGCGTCAAACATGTGATAAACTAATATATTTAATGTTCAATAGACTTTTAATTATCAACCAATTGCTTTGATATTTCGATATTCGTTAGTGATACTAGTAGATAAACATTCATTTGCAGAAAGTTAGTTATCTAAATGCCTGATTTACCTCACTGATATGAAAATGTCCTATCATTTCTGGAACACCCTCCGTATGTATTATTTTTGGTAGAACTTATTGAATTTGTTGTCTTGTAACCAAATGTAAGCGGCAATTGATTACCGCTGGTGTATATTGTTTTTCGGAAATGAACATTTAAAAGACAACTGTTCGGATAGAATAGTAGAATGGGACAATAATTCGTGAATACTTGAATTCATGGAAATCCACGAAATTATATGTTCAACACTTAGTATTGCATGTACTGTAAGCTATAGCTCCACAATGAGGTAGGGGCAAGGAAACAACAACATGCAGAAAAGTTGGATAGAATGCAATTTATGTCATCTCTTGGTGATTAATTATCCGCTTGAATAAGAAAACCTGTGAAGAAAGAACGTGTGTCGTGATAAAAGTTAGAAGCTGTACCAAATATATACACAACGTCTCCGGTTGAAAGGTGGACAGTGGCAGCAACACTAATGGATTCGGCTATATTCGTTTGGAGTTGGACTATGGAGGCACCATTTACTGTAATATACGCTCTAACCTGAGCGATATGGTCTCTGGTCTTCAATGTCACAGCGAAATGATATAAGCCAGCTATACGACAAGTGAACATCCCGGTTGATATGTTCTAGTCTTCATGATAGTTTGAAATAAGTGTTGGAAATCGAATCACAGTACTTGTAGAATCTGTTACGCTACCGGTTGCTGTGAACGCTACCGTTTTATCTGAAATGATAAACTTTTGTAAAGTCATACGAAATACCTTGGACGATATCGTTGCAGCCTTGGTCGTAATGGTAGAATAAAATCGGAGTTTTAACAACTTTATTTTATAGAATAAATACTATACAGTTTCTATAGAGATTAGACAATAAGGAAAAATATCGATTGTTTAACCATACGACAGATAATTGTAGACAGATAGAACGGGTAATGTCTTCTTCTATTTCCAAAAAAAATACTTTTGCATGTGTGTCCGAGAAATGACAAACAACAATTGAAATGAGGAGTCACGGGGAGCCAATATCTGTCCGACACAAACCGAAATTATCGTGCTCACGTGCCTTACAAGTTTATATAAATTCAAATGGTGAAATTTTCGTATTAAGCGGATAATTGTGCTCTACCTATCCTTTCCGCTACTATAGCGTACTCAGGCAGACAGGCCATGATGATCATTTCTTGCTTCCATAGTTTATGACCTAAATGCTCAAATTCAAAAATTTCACTTTGCATCCCAGACTAAAGGGTATCAATTTCTTCTTGTATTAATTAACCATTGAATGAGCCTATAGATATATTCCAGGACCAGTTGACCAAATGAGTTGGTGGCCTTTATTGGAATACACTTTTATCGATGATACGATTTACTGTTCAAATGAAACTCGTTGTGATAAGTTTATAGATAATGTACCTGCACATGTTGATGTGAAGCAAAGTCTGTCGTCATGTGTATCCCCTAGACATTGTAAACCACCCATACTTGGTGCAGGGTTTGAACAGCTACGATCCCGTCTTTGCATGCCCGTCCCACATGTTGCAGAACACGTGCCCCAGTTCTCCCAGGAACTCCAACCTCCATTCACTGTTATGGGGTAAAAAATGTCAACATTTCAGGGAAAAAATCAACATCATACGACTACAATGTACATGTAAATTTAATAGAGAACATAATTCAGAACAAGTATATGATCATATCACCGCATATTGAATTTCAACACGTTACAAATACTAGTAATTAACAAACACAATGGTACACAGGAGATGTTTTTAAAACACATTCCCCTATTGCAGCCAAATGGTCATTAATGTCTACAATTGGGGTCATCTGCTGTTGCTGGACAACCTCCATGTAAAGTTTGAATACCATAGGGTGACGTTGTCGTGAGTTATTAAACGGAAACAGCTTGGTCTACCGAGCGAGCGGCCGACCATCAGATAGACCGATATGTCACTGTGCAATGCAATATACTCCTCTACTCATTAAAGATTGGGCGCTTGTAAACATAACTTATTATACCTCACACTTTTCTACAACGCTTAAGTCCCATTCCCCCAGAAGCAGATGTCGTCGACAGTTACAACCTTTGTGACACGTGATCGACCGAAAACGGACGTCAAATTATTAAAATTCACTGTTCGCTACATAATCAGACAACGTACATTTTTATGCAATTATTTAAACATATGTTTACGCCGAGGTTACGATTTTTTCAAATAAGAACTTTACATTTTAGAGTTAGACGTTAAATTATTAAAATTGTAGGCCTACTGCTACACACCAAAGTACATACCCCATGAAATAAACAATATTATATCTATATATAAAAGGTTTTTAATAAAATGTCATGAAATTACCAGCACACTAACGTTTTAAAAATATGAAAATTCAATGCTAGACACATGAACTTTAAAAAATACGTGCCCCTTGCGAAGAATTTTGTCAAGTTTGAATTAAAATTATTTAATGTTTTAAAATCTCACGTGAAATAATTAAAATTAAATTCTTACATAATCTGTATAAAATCTATTAACAAGAAAATTTGTAAATGTAATTTAAGTTCTATCGTGTCACTATTGTTTAATCGATCCGTTCACGCGATTTAGTAACATCTTTCAATAAATCAAACACCAGTGATCACCTAAATCATGATCATTCAAGGCGCTTTAAATCATTTGTGAAAGCGTCTGACCGATTCAGTTGGTGTAATAAGGGCCTGGATACACACAACAGGGGGTCGATTTTATTACACTCGCTTCCGCTATATGTAATGTACGGAGTTCCTTACATTTAGACATAAAAATATCGATCCAAAGTCAGGTCGATTAACATTTTGGGAGGTGTAAATTGGTCACAACCTGGGGGGGACACGGGCCAAGTAATCCGTACAATTAGGCCCTATATCTAGTGGTTACTGAGATATTTACATTCTTAATAGGATAGTAATGTAAAATGGCAGCGTGACCCGCCACCGCGTTGTATACATGGTTTCTATAACAACGCCTTGTATGAGTATCACCAACAACAACGAAATTATGTTGCTGCCAGTACATAGATCATGTTGAGGAAGTAGCTCTCGCGCCGCCTTTGATGCGGTGACGTCACGTACTATAGCTGGCTTAGTAGGAGCTTGCGAATAATGCAAATAATAGTTTCTGCATGAGAAAATCAAAGTACAGTCAGATTTACTTACACGTCAGGATGACACCACTCAGTTTAATAAAACAGAGAAAATATAACAAAAATGATTAAAATTTATAAACCAAACTAATTTTAATGACCTAAACTAAATGTGCAAACATCAAAAATGCAGTAGAGAATAAGCAATAGCTATGTCATGATCTAAAGGTAACAAGATAAAATCAAAATAGAACTACTAATACAAAACTAATCATGACTTGAATATGATGTTAAAGTTAAACAATGCTCGCAAAAATACACTAAAGTTATTATCAAAATACAAGTACCAAAATGTATTACAAAATAAACTAAGTTATCATAAATTTAAACAGATTAAATACAATATTCAAACTGCTAAATAAACAAATGCGTCTATTTGCTTAAAGTCAAGCCTAAATATTCTATTTAATGATTCTGCACTTAACAAGTATTTAAAAGTAGCTAGCCTAAAAGTACTCAAAATGGCTACTACTAAAGTATTAATTAATTACCAAAAATACAATTAAATGTTAGTATTTAAAATAATCTAAATAAATTACTTAATAAAAATTACCTAATTAATTGAGGTGTGTGAAGTTGGCTCTGAGATCGTTAATCGAAGATCGACATTCAATACAGACCTAGGTGCTAATACAGATCCAGCTCTGAAATCGACATTGGCAATTTAAGGTGAGCTAATACAGACCTAGTGGCCAATACCGACCCAGCTCTGAGATCGACATTCGCAAAATAATGCCTGTGAATACAGATCTGAGTTTGAATACAGAGCCAGGTCTGACATCGTCATTCGATGTACACCGACGGCGAATACAGACCTAGGACCGAATACCGACCCAGCTCTGAGATCGACATTCGCAAAATAATGCCTATGAATACAGATCTGAGTTTGAATACAGAGCCAGGTCTGACATCGTCATTCGATGTACACCGACGGCGAATACAGACCTAGGACCGAATACCGACCCAGCTCTGAGATCGACATTGGCAAAATAATGCCTGTGAATACAGATCTGAGTTTGAATACAGAGCCAGGTCTGACATCGTCATTCAATGTACACCTACGGCGAATACAGACCTAGGAACGAATACCGACCCAGCTCTGAGATCGATATTCGCAAAATAAGGCCTGTGAATACAGATCCGAGTTTGAATACAGAGCCAGGTCTGACATCGACATTCGATGTACAACTATGGCGAATACAGACATAGGATCGAATACCGACCCAGCTCTGACATCGACATTCGATGTATAGCGACGGCGAATACAGACCTAGGATCGAATACCGACCCAGCTCTGAGATCGACATTCGATGTACAGCGACGGCGAATACAGACCTAGGATCGAATACCGACCCAGCTCTGAGATCGACATTCGCAAAATAATGCCTATGAATACAGATCTGAGTTTGAATACAGAGCCAGGTCTGACATCGTCATTCGATGTACACCGACGGCGAATACAGACCTAGGACCGAATACCGACCCAGCTCTGAGATCGACATTGGCAAAATAATGCCTGTGAATACAGATCTGAGTTTGAATACAGAGCCAGGTCTGACATCGTCATTCAATGTACACCTACGGCGAATACAGACCTAGGACCGAATACCGACCCAGCTCTGAGATCGATATTCGCAAAATAAGGCCTGTGAATACAGATCCGAGTTTGAATACAGAGCCAGGTCTGACATCGACATTCGATGTACAACTATGGCGAATACAGACATAGGATCGAATACCGACCCAGCTCTGACATCGACAATCAATGTGTTCCGACGGCGAATACAGACCTAGGATCGAATACCGACCTAGCTCTGACATCGACATTCGATGTATACCGACGGCGAATACAGACCTAGGATCGAATACCGACCCAGCTCTGAGATCGACATTCACAACATAATGTGGGCGAATACAGATATGAGTTTGAATACAGAGCCAGGTCTGACATCGTTATTCGATGTTAACCGACGGCGAATACAGACCTAGGACCGAATACCGACCCAGCTCTGAGATCGACATTGGCAAAATAATGCCTGTGAATACAGATCTGAGTTTGAATACAGAGCCAGGTCTGACATCGTCATTCAATGTACACCTACGGCGAATACAGACCTAGGACCGAATACCGACCCAGCTCTGAGATCGATATTCGCAAAATAAGGCCTGTGAATACAGATCCGAGTTTGAATACAGAGCCAGGTCTGACATCGACATTCGATGTACAACTATGGCGAATACAGACATAGGATCGAATACCGACCCAGCTCTGACATCGACAATCAATGTGTTCCGACGGCGAATACAGACCTAGGATCGAATACCGACCTAGCTCTGACATCGACATTCGATGTATACCGACGGCGAATACAGACCTAGGATCGAATACCGACCCAGCTCTGAGATCGACATTCACAACATAATGTGGGCGAACACAGATATGAGTTTGAATACAGAGCCAGGTCTGACATCGTTATTCGATGTTAACCGACGGCGAATACAGACCTCGGATTCAATACCGACCCAACTATGACTTCGACAATCATTATTTACCGACGGCGAATACAGACCCAAGTGTGAATACAGATCCATCTCTGAGTTCGTCATTCGCAAAATACGTTGAGGGGAATACCGAGCTGGGATGCAATATTATTGACAGCCAGAAACCAAGAAAACAATATATTTTACATGCTTTATATTTGTTGTTAAATGCATGAAATCTGTAAAAGCAACATCAATACATACCGTTTTATTTATTTCTTAATTATAAACTAATAGTGAATGACCAATATAAATGAGTTCTAATTAAATACATTGCAAATTTACCATAGTTTTCATTGATTATTTAAAATTTATTTTAAAGGGAAGTAATAAAGCAAGTAATAAAGCCTTAACAATAAACGTCACTGCTACGTATCCACAGTTTAATGCATAGACCGATGACGAATACAGACCTAGGATCGAATACCGACCCAGCTCTGAGATCGACATTCACAAAATGTGGTTGGTGAATACAGATCTGAGTTTGAATACAGAGCCAGGTCTGACATCGACATTCGATATGAAACGACAGCGTATACAGACCTAGAATCGAATACCGATCAAGCTCTGACATCGACATTCGCGAAATGTGGTTGGTGAATACATATCTGAGTTTGAATACAGAGCCAGCTCTGACATCGGCATTCGATATGAACCGACAGCGAATGCAGACCTAGGATCGAATACCGACCCAGCTCTGAGATCGACATTCGCAAAATAAGGCCTGTGATTACAGACCTGAGTTTGAATACAGACCCAGGTCTGACATCGACATTCAATGTATACCCACAGCGAATACAGACCTACGATCCAATACCGACCCAGCTCTGAGATCGACATTCGCAACATAAGTTGCGTGAATACAGATCTGAGTTTGAATACAGAGCCAGGTCTGACATCGACATTCGATGTTAACCGAGGGCGAATACAGACCTAGGATCCAATACCGACCCAGTTCAGAGATCGACATTCGCAATATAAGGTGGATGAATATATATCTAAGTTTGAATACAGAGCCAGGTCAGACATCGGCATTCAATGTATACCCACGGCGAATACAGACCTAGGATCCAATACCGACCCAGCTCAGAGATCGACATTCGCAATATAAGGTAAGTGAATACATATCTGAGTTTGAATACAGAGCCAGGTCTGACATCGACGTTCGATGTAAACTAAGGGCGAATACAGACCTAGGATCGAATACCGACCCAGCTCTGAGATCGACATTCGCAATATAAGGTGGGTGAATACATATCTGAGTTTGAATACAGAGCCAGGTCTGACATCGACATTCAATGTACACCGACGATGAATACAGACCTAGGAGCGAATACCGACCCAGCTCTGACATCGACAATCAATGTATTCCGACGGCGAATACAGACCTAGGATCGAATACCGACCCAGCTCTGACATCAACATTCGCAAAATAAGGCATGTGAATACAGACCTGAGTTTGAATACAGTCCCAGGTCTGACATCGACATTCAATGTATACCCACGGCGAATACAGACCTAGGATCGAATACCGACCCAGCTCTGACATCAACATTCGCAAAATTAGGCCTGTGAATACAAACCTGAGTTTGAATACAGACCCAGGTCTGACATCGACATTCAATGTATACCCACGGCGAATACAGACCTACTATCGAATACCGACCCAGTTCTGAGATCGACATTCGCAATATAAGACCGTTGAATACCCAGCTAAGTTTGAATACAGACCAGGCTCTGACATCGACATTCGCAATATATGGCCGTTGAATACCGAGCTGAGTTTGAATACAGAACTAGGCCTGACATCGACATTCCATTTATCTCGAAGGCTAATGCAGACCAATGAATGAATAATGATCCTGCTCTGAGATCGACATTCAATATTATTCCGATGTCTAATGCACACCAAGGTCCAAATGCAGACAGAGTGCAGACCTAGTGCAGACCGAATGCAAATCAGCTCTGAGAGCGACATTTTTTGACATCGGGCATAGCCTCTATTTGCCAGTCTGCGTTCTGTTGAAATATGGAGTACAAATGAGTGCCTTCACCCGGGTCGCCAGATTAGAAGAAAAGTGCTTTAACCACTAAACCTCGGAAACAATAATTCGATATATACCTATATCGAATGCAAAACCAGGTCCGAATGCAGACCTAGCTCTTACATTGACATTCGATATATACCTTCTGCACAAACAGGCCCTAGGTTGAATATAGCTCCTACTTAAGCAGTATGCAGAACTTACTTTGAATCTTTGTGTTCCGTTTGAACAACACAGAGCTTAAAACAACAGTTTACGTTTTTCTTCTCTGACCGATTTGAACTAGACGCACTTGACACCTTTTTTGGTCGTATGATGTCTTTCTTGATAGGGTGCCAAAACTTCTACGAGGGATGTTCAATATACAATATTACAGTGATCATAAAAAACTACAAGGCGTCATAATTGCTTTTAATAATTTCAAACCCATTTTGTACTTTGTGGTTGTCGTCCATTTTACACACACCACCGGGAGTGATTACTCGAACCTTGCCGATCACAACACCATGCACTGGTACATTTTCGGATGGATGAGGATCAACTTTAATGTCAAGAATATTTAGATAAAATAACAACAACTCATGTTCCATTCCATGAGGACAATTTTTGTGCTAGTACACTATTATTCCTCATAACATATCTCATATCTAAACGACCAGGTTTCCATAGTGTATTGACTACTTCTTATTTTAGTCTTGTAGGCCTAGTATACAAGTATCATGACATTTGCAAAATGTTCGGTTAGTACATCGCTTATAAATGGGGCACACGTCTAATCGCCATCCGATGATCGATCGGCATACCCACTACCTAAGTGGACCGGAGGCCGGACGGACATCGGCTGGTCTTCGTGGAATTGACGGATTAAATCAGAACGTGACGTAGGGTCAAAGTGATATTTCCGTGATGATCCAATGTGTTTTTTATGTCCCTCAACCGTTCCCGTCCGCCATCCTTTACCAAGGAGCAAATGTTAACCAGCGGCCGACGCTCAGTGTATACACTGTGCCTATACACAGGTTAAATAGTTATGGTATACGGACACCAGTCAGCCAGTGTGAGCAAGGTATAAGCTAATTTTCTAACTCATAACATGTCGTAATAACCCGATTATCTGCCAAAACGTCACAGCGCAATCAGAAGCTAATCAAGGAAATCTATGGTTAAGATAATAAGAACCATACACATAATTGAACAGTCCTCTTTGTACATGCATATTGTTTGCGCTCTACTAGGCGTTGGTGTCGAAATTCAAGGCAAACACATTAACCTTGTAATCGAACATTCGATAAAGCATCATTTAAACGTTAAATAATTGTCAATAACTTAAAACGATATTTGTTTCCATCAGGAGAAAGTATTGCGATTATGTACACGGTATACTATAAACACAAATCTAAATATCCAACAAGACACGATTATCTCGAGGAAATTGATACTTGTCGTGCAATATATCGATGCATAAAATGTGAGAACTAAGTTCATTTGGTTGGACTATAACTGTGGTTTACTTGGTGCATTCATTTCGCGGCAAACCTGTCTTAATGAAGACAAACTATATAGTATCTGGCCCATATTGTATATAATATATACACAATATGTACGTACATAACAACTAGATGGTCATTCACCAAATTGCAAATAACCTTTGCACAATACATGCTAGCAAATGTAGAGTATGATACATATTATAAAATTCGTAAAAGCTACTGCATTTTGTTATAGGTGAAATAAAAATACCAATTTTGGCTAGCAATTGTTATGGTAAGGTATGACCTTAACCGATCGAGGTTTGGAAGCGGATCACCGGCGGTACCAGCGCTATGAATGGACTTGGAACAAAATAAGGCAGATTAGTAATCGAAAGGATTGATATACTTGTTCATAAAATATACAAAAGTAATCCGATTGATTTCAAATTTGCACATTTTATGCATTTTATACTTGTTTAACTAGTGATATATCAACACGGATGTTTGAAAAGTCTGAATGGCTTTAGCTGTACAGGAAATCTGCCATGTTCCAAATACTCTTGAAGAGGGCATTTTACTGGTACTATGCCCTATACAGTGTTACTGAATTTTGCTGTCGGACGTGTTAAGTGGGAAAGTCAAATATGTAGCTATTTTAAATATCTAAATATGTTGTTTTTTCACAGAACAAATAAATTCAGAATAATCCATCATTTGTCGTTTAAAACTATGTATTTTAGATGTATGAGGTCATATCCCTGATACTATAATACGAACAACAAAAATAAAACAATGGTGGTAATTTCATGTAAGCAGAATTACATGAAAATGACAACATGTGTGAGTTTTCTTTTTTTGTTTATAATGAGGGTATAACATTACCCCATCCACTTTTTAAAAGTTAGTGTCGAACATAAAAAGTCTTGTAAAAATATACATGAGGCAAAAAGGATTAAAATCCTCCGACGAAAGAACCATCATGTCATATTCTAGAAATGTTGACATATTCAGAATAAATTAGTGAATAATTCGCTAGTATGCATCCAGTATTATTTAGGATGTATGTGTGGTATTTTGGGTTTCGCGTTTGATTCATTTGTATAGCTATAGTTTAATAATAATTTAGCGGTTTCAAAATTACAGATTGTCATTTATGAGTACAATGGTACATATTCGAATAATATGAATTTAAATCCAATCCGCCTGAATGACATTTGAAAACAACGCTCAGAAACCGTATGAGCCCATATAACATAATTGTATTGCTTAATTATGGGACAAGTATTGTCCAGTGCAATAAAACATGTCCTGTTTGAATATCAACGAACTGAAAACGCATTCATTTTTTACGAAACCGTGTCCATCTCATTGATATTGACAAATGTCTAGCTGAGAGTAGTAAGCCCTCGTAATGAATATCATCTCACACATGGGTCATTATGTCAATAAAGTAATCATTGAAAAAGTACATGTGTTTAATTTTAATTTTAAATTGTTTCAAACGTCACATGAGTTATGGTGTTATACATATAATGTTTTCACGTCTGCGTCGCTGCATATATAGTACACTAAAGGAACCTTTATTAACAATCCACAATCCACCCACAACAAACTTAGGCTATGAGACCAAAGGGGGTCCTAATGTCCCCCGTATTAGGGAATTTTGCTGACAATTATTTTTTGACTGCCCTATGTCTACTGATCAAAAACTACTTTGTAAGTCCTAGAAAATAGTACTTTGCATATTTGTTATTTTACTAGGTATACCCCTTATTGAACGAAGAAGTGTGATAAGGGTTAAATAAAAGATCCTTTTAATATGTTTTTTCATGACTAGATGTGTGTCAATGTTTTTCTGATTCAATCGTTTTTAATCGCATTTTAATGCTACATATTGCCGTATGATACGTTTACACAGTAAAATACGTTAACATCTAAATCATGATGTGATACAGACAGGATAAAAAAGTCATTACATAGTTTAGTAGATTTTATGCAATAAACATATTACTTCAAGGTTTAGTATCAAACATCACAAACATTACTGGAAAATACCAATGTAATTTACGTTACTAAAATTGTTACTTGATGTATTCTTGGAAGTACATGTTACCCTTATAACCATTCAGTTATTTCTACATTGTAATTACGTTGACGTTCTTATTCCCTTTCTTTAATCAACCACTGATTTTCTCTATTATATCATTATTTTTTCAAAATACTAAATTATGCACAAGTGTGGCTGTTTTATCCTGTCTGTGTCACACCATTGATTCTCCGTTAAATGGACTCATTGTGGTGAGTTAGAAATTAGAAAAATAGGAACCATCTTAAATAAGTTAAATGTAATTAAAATGGCTTGTTAATGTCAATACTAAACATATGATATCTTAATCAAAGAAATTAAGAGAACTTTTGTTATCTTGTCAAGAAAGAGAACTGTGTATCCGGACGGAGTATTCCAGCCAATCCCAAAAGAACCACCCTGAATAACGACAAGGTATAACGTTAATAAAAAGACTACAGATATAGTCTTGATTAATACAAAACTCATCTTAGTTATATTATATGATAATTTGAACACCGTGATACTCTATTTAAATGTTTCAAAGCAAGGCTTGAATCACGCACATCCATCCACATAACAAGCAGAAGTTGGCTATGTTAGAGTAATTGTGATAATAATAATATACCTGAAAGTCTGCGAGTGTGCCATAAACAGACGCAGACATATGCAATGGACTCCTAAGAGTTCCTAGAGGCCAAAACTATCATTTTCTCCATTGGCACCGAAATTCCTGAAAGTCCTCAAGTGTGTCCTAGAGGCCAAAAATGTCATTTTATCAATTGGCAACGAAGTTCCTGAAAGTATGCGAGAGTGTCAGAAACAGTCGCAGACCGATGCAAAGGACTCCTATGGAGAACAAAAGTGTCATTTTTGTCAATTTGCACCAACATTCAGGAGAGACTGCGATGGGTGTCCGAAACAGTCGCAGACCGATTGAATGGACTCATGAAGGTCCCTAAATGTCAAAAATACCATTTTCTAAAAAGGCACGAACATTCCTGAAAGTCGATGAGTGTGTCAGAAACAGTCGCAGACCGGTGTAATGGACTCGTAAGGGTCCCTAGATGCCAAAACTGTGATTTGTTCAATTGGCACCAACATACCTGAAGTCTGCGAACATGTCAGAAACATTCGCAGACCGATACAATGGATACCTTAGGGCCTCTAGATGTCAAAAATATCATTTTCTGAATTGGCACCAAAATTCATGAAAGTCTGCGATAGTGTAAAAAAACAGTCCCAGACCGATGCAATTGACTCCTAACAGAGCTTAAAGGTCACACATATAAAACAATCAAATGGCACCAAAATTCCTGAACGTCTGCGAGGGTGCCAGATATAGTCGCAGACTGATGCCATGAAATCCTAAATCTAATGTTGATGTCAGAGCTGGCTTTGTATTTAAACTCAGATCAGTATTCGCACACCTTATTTGCGAATGTCGATGTCAGAGTTGGGTCGGTATTTGAAGTCGTATATTGCGAACATCGATCTCAGAGCTGAATCGGTATTCGATTCTAGGTCTGTATTCGCTGTCGGGTTACATCGAATGTCGATGTCAGACTTGGATCTGTATTCAAACTCAGATCTGTATTCACTAAGCTCATTTCACGAATGACGATCTCAGAGCTAGATCGGTAATCGACCCTATGTCTGTATTCGCCGTCGGTATTCGTAGAATGTCAAGCTGGCTCTATATTCAAGCTTAGATATGCATTGACCCAGCTAATTCCGCGAATATCGATCTCACAGTTGGGTTGGTATTCGATCATAGGTCTGTATTGGCTGTCGGCTCACATCGAAATTTGATGTCAGACCTTGATCTGTATTCAAGCTCGGTAGTCACAGGCCTTAATTTGCGAATGTCGATCTCAGAGCTTGGTCGGTATTGGAACCTAGGCCTGTATTCGCCGTGCGTATACATTGAATGTCTATGTCAGACCTAACACTGTATTGGAACCTAGGTCTGTATTCGCCGTGGGTATACATTGAATGTCGCTGTCAGTTGAGTCGGTATTCGATCATAGGTCTGTATTCGCCGTCGGTATACATCGATTGTCGATGTCAGAGCTGGGTCGGTATTCGATCCTAGGTCTGTATTCGCCTTCGGTAAACGTCGAATGTCTATGTCAGAGCTGGCTCTGTATTCAAACTCAGACCTGTATTCACCCGCCTTATTTTGCGAATGTTGATGTCAGAGCTGGGTCGGTATTCGATCCTAGGTCTGTATTCGCTGTCGGTTCATATCGAATGCCGATGTCAGAGCTGGCTCTGTATTCAAACTCAGATCTGTATTCACCCACCTTATATTGCTAATGTCGATCTCAGAGCTTGGTCGGTATTGGATCCTAGGGCTGTATTCGCCGTGGGTATACATCGAATGTCGATGTCAGACCTGGCTCTGTATTCAAACTCAGATATGTATTCACCCACCTTATATTTCTAATGTCGATCTCAGAGCTGGGTATGTATTGGGTCCTAGGTCTGTATTCGCCCTCGGTTTACATCGAACGTCGATGTCAGACCTGGCTCTGTATTCAAACTCAGATCTGTATTCACCAACCATATTTCGCGAATGTCGATCTCAGAGCTGGGTCGGTATTGGATCCTAGGTCTGTATTCGCCGTGGGTATACATCGAATGTCGATGTCAGAGCTGGCTCTGTATTCAAACTCAGATATGTATTCACCAACCACATTTCGCGAATGTCGATGTCAGAGCTTGATCGGTATTCGATTCTAGGTCTGTATACGCTGTCGTTTCATATCGAATGCCGATATCAGAGCTGGCTCTGTATTCAAACTCAAATCTGTATTCACCAACCACATTTCGCGAATCTCGATCTCAGAGCTGGGTCGGTATTGGATCCTAGGTCTGTATTCACCGTGGGTATACCTCGAATGTCGATGTCAGACCTGGCTCTGTATTCAAACTCATATATGTATTCACGCACCTTATATTGCGAATGTCGATCTCAGAGCTGGATCGGTATTTGATCCTAGGTCTGTATTCGCCGTGGGTATACATCGAATGTCGATGTCAGACCTGGCTCTGTATTCAAACTCAGATATGTATTCACGCAACTTATATTGCGAATGTCGATCTCACAGCTGGGTCGGTATTGGATCGTAGGTCTGTATTCGCTGTGGGTATACATTGAATGTCGATGTCAGACCTGGGTCTGTATTCAAACTCAGGTCTGTATTCACAGGCCTTATTTTGCGAATGTTGATGTCAGAGCTGGGTCGGTATTCGATCCTAGGTCTGTATTCGCCGTGGGTATACATTGAATGTCGATGTCAGACCTGGGACTGTATTCAAACTCAGGTCTGTATTCACAGGCCTTATTTTGCGAATGTTGATGTCAGAGCTGGGTCGGTATTCGATCCTAGGTCTGTATTCGCCGTCGGAATACATTGATTGTCGATGTCAGAGCTGGGTCGGTATTCGCTCCTAGGTCTGTATTCATCGTCGGTGTACATTGAATGTCGATGTCAGACCTGGCTCTGTATTCAAACTCAGATATGTATTCACCCACCTTATTTTGCGAATGTCGATCTCAGAGCTGGGTCGGTATTGGATCCTAGGTCTGTATTCGCCCTTAGTTTACATCGAACGTCGATGTCAGACCTGGCTCTGTATTCAAACTCAGATATGTATTCACTTACCTTATATTGCGAATGTCGATCTCAGAGCTGGGTCGGTATTCGATCCTAGGTCTGTATTCGCCGTCGCTATACATCGAATGTCGATGTCAGAGCTGGGTCGGTATTCGATCCTATGTCTGTATTCGCCATAGTTGTACATCGAATGTCGATGTCAGACCTGGCTCTGTATTCAAACTCAGATCTGTATTCACCAACCACATTTTGTGAATGTCGATCTCAGAGCTGGGTCGGTATTCGATCCTAGGTCTGTATTCGTCATCGGTCTATGCAATAAACTGTGGATACGTAGCAGTGACGTTTATTGTTAAGGCTTTATTACTTGCTTTATTACTTCCCTTTAAAATAAATTTTAAATAATCAATGAAAACTATGGTAAATTTGCAATGTATTTAATTAGAACTCATTTATATTGGTCATTCACTATTAGTTTATAATTAAGAAATAAATAAAACGGTATGTATTGATGTTGCTTTTACAGATTTCATGCATTTAACAACAAATATAAAGCATGTAAAATATATTGTTTTCTTGGTTTCTGGCTGTCAATAATATTG
This sequence comes from Spisula solida, assembly GCA_947247005.1. NCBI lineage: Eukaryota > Metazoa > Mollusca > Bivalvia > Venerida > Mactridae > Spisula > Spisula solida. Next base: position 18,965,547 of record OX365946.1, read on the forward strand.
CATCCCAGCTCGGTATTCCCCTCAACGTATTTTGCGAATGACGAACTCAGAGATGGATCTGTATTCACATTTGGGTCTGTATTCGCCGTCGGTAAATAATGATTGTCGAAGTCATAGTTGGGTCGGTATTGAATCCGAGGTCTGTATTCGCCGTCGGTTAACATCGAATAACGATGTCAGACCTGGCTCTGTATTCAAACTCATATCTGTATTCGCCCACATTATGTTGTGAATGTCGATCTCAGAGCTGGGTCGGTATTCGATCCTAGGTCTGTATTCGCCGTCGGTATACATCGAATGTCGATGTCAGAGCTAGGTCGGTATTCGATCCTAGGTCTGTATTCGCCGTCGGAACACATTGATTGTCGATGTCAGAGCTGGGTCGGTATTCGATCCTATGTCTGTATTCGCCATAGTTGTACATCGAATGTCGATGTCAGACCTGGCTCTGTATTCAAACTCGGATCTGTATTCACAGGCCTTATTTTGCGAATATCGATCTCAGAGCTGGGTCGGTATTCGGTCCTAGGTCTGTATTCGCCGTAGGTGTACATTGAATGACGATGTCAGACCTGGCTCTGTGTTCAAACTCAGATCTGTATTCACAGGCATTATTTTGCCAATGTCGATCTCAGAGCTGGGTCGGTATTCGGTCCTAGGTCTGTATTCGCCGTCGGTGTACATCGAATGACGATGTCAGACCTGGCTCTGTATTCAAACTCAGATCTGTATTCATAGGCATTATTTTGCGAATGTCGATCTCAGAGCTGGGTCGGTATTCGATCCTAGGTCTGTATTCGCCGTCGCTGTACATCGAATGTCGATCTCAGAGCTGGGTCGGTATTCGATCCTAGGTCTGTATTCGCCGTCGCTATACATCGAATGCCGATGTCAGAGCTGGGTCGGTATTCGATCCTATGTCTGTATTCGCCATAGTTGTACATCGAATGTCGATGTCAGACCTTGCTCTGTATTCAAACTCGGATCTGTATTCACAGGCCTTATTTTGCGAATATCGATCTCAGAGCTGGGTCGGTATTCGGTCCTAGGTCTGTATTCGCCGTAGGTGTACATCGAATGACGATGTCAGACCTGGGTCTGTATTCAAACTTAGGTCTGTATTCACAGGCCTTATTTTGCGAATGTTGATGTCAGAGCTGGGTCGGTATTGGATCCTAGGTCTGTATTCGCCGTCGCTATACATCGAATGTCGATGTCAGAGCTGGGTCGGTATTCGATCCTATGTCTGTATTCGCCATAGTTGTACATCGAATGTCGATGTCAGACCTGGCTCTGTATTCAAACTCGGATCTGTATTCACAGGCCTTATTTTGCGAATATCGATCTCAGAGCTGGGTCGGTATTCGGTCCTAGGTCTGTATTCGCCGTAGGTGTACATCGAATGACGATGTCAGACCTGGGTCTGTATTCAAACTTAGGTCTGTATTCACAGGCCTTATTTTGCGAATGTTGATGTCAGAGCTGGGTCGGTATTCCATGCTAGGTCTGTATTCGCCGTCGCTATACATCGAATGTCGATGTCAGAGCTGGGTCGGTATTGGATCCTAGGTCTGTATTCGCCGTCGCTTTACATCGAATGTCGATGTCAGAGCTGGGTCGGTATTCGATCCTATGTCTGTATTCGCCATAGTTGTACATCGAATGTCGATGTCAGACCTGGCTCTGTATTCAAACTCGGATCTGTATTCACAGGCCTTATTTTGCGAATATCGATCTCAGAGCTGGGTCGGTATTCGGTCCTAGGTCTGTATTCGCCGTAGGTGTACATGGAATGACGATGTCAGACCTGGCTCTGTATTCAAACTCAGATCTGTATTCACAGGCATTATTTTGCCAATGTCGATCTCAGAGCTGGGTCGGTATTCGGTCCTAGGTCTGTATTCGCGTCGGTGTACATCGAATGACGATGTCAGACCTGGCTCTGTATTCAAACTCAGATCTGTATTCATAGGCATTATTTTGCGAATGTCGATCTCAGAGCTGGGTCGGTATTCGGTCCTAGGTCTGTATTCGCCGTCGGTGTACATCGAATGACGATGTCAGACCTGGCTCTGTATTCAAACTCAGATCTGTATTCATAGGCATTATTTTGCGAATGTCGATCTCAGAACTGGGTCGGTATTCGGTCCTAGGTCTGTATTCGCCGTCGGTGTACATCGAATGACGATGTCAGACCTGGCTCTGTATTCAAACTCAGATCTGTATTCACAGGCCTTTTTTTGCGAATGTCGATCTCAGAGCTGGATTTGTATTGGCCACTAGGTCTGTATTAGCTCACCTTAAATTGCCAATGTCGATTTCAGAGCTGGATCTGTATTAGCACCTAGGTCTGTATTGAATGTCGATCTTCGATTAACGATCTCAGAGCCAACTTCACACACCTAATTAATTGCAAAAATATTACTTAGATAATTTCAACAAATACTTAAAGCTCCAAGATAAATGCCTAAAGTACCTAAATAAATAAATTAATTAATTAATAATTATTATCTTGGAGAGAGGATTTAAGATCCTCACAATTCAAAAATAAGCAACAGAATGAGGAAAAACGCCAGTGTTTCCATTTATATGGACATCACTTCTATTTGGCCACTAGATGGCACCACTAGTCTATTAGTTAGATAAAACTAGTTCTGGTTAGTTATCTTACAATAGTTTACCCAATCAGAAAGTATCTTACATAACAGTCTCTTCATCAAATATGACTAATTCTGATTAGTCGCATATAATAGGCAATTAAGATTCCTTTGTTTACATAAGTCTGTAGACACTATGACATAACAGAGCCCAGTCATATCTAAAATAGACTGATCATGCACTAAGGGGCTGACAAGAACAACGGAAGTGTATCAGAATCATGAAGTTAAAGCATGATGATTATGAATCTTAAGTGTATCAAAAAAGTATCTAGAATGCCTAATATTTTAAACAATGGTTCAAAACAATATAATGAGATGGCAGTATTAAATCACATAAATATAAAACACACACAACCACAAATACACAAAATGGGTTTAAATGCATGTAGATAAAACAACATAAGCAATACACATATATATATACAGGTGATTTAAATGTATGTTCTTATCTCTTATGATTCCGATTATACATATAGACCAGCTAAAGCTTGACTTGATGGCTTACAAATAGAGACTAGTCTTAAACTTAAAATATGTAGTAGTTTAAAAGGTTAAATCATTATGCAATCTTAGTAATATTATGCAACATGCTGGAGTAAAGACCCAACTTTACTACAATCTAAATTGTGATACAGTTGAGATATATTTCAAAGTGTAAGTGTTGAGTAAGAAGTTATAAGAAAAGTCTTCTAATTTCTTTACCACCCCTCGTATATTACAACCAAACAGATTATGTCGAAGTCTCGTGGTGAAGCATAAATAGAAAATAGAAAACATAATTATTTTGCCCTAAAAGGCAATAAATAACGCCAAGTATACAACTGTTGGTTGATTTTGTTCGATATTGCATAAAAAAGTATACATTTTAAACTAATTGTTTGCATTACTTGATACATTAATATGGGAATTAGAATAGACACAATTTGGTTTTCATTGTGAAAGTCATGACAATACGGAGTATTCAATTATGTTCAAATATTAGATGAACACATCCCGAACATCAAAATGAGTCGGAGTTACTACATGTAGTATATTAACCCCGTATGAGTAGGTGGTATCCACATGAACACAATAGCGTCAATGACACCATTACTCTGTGATTCTGGGTCAAGTTGGACATTGTAGATGGTCGTTTAGTTTACCTGCACAAGCTGATACGGAGCAAAGTCTGTCTTCATGAGTATCACCTAAACATTGTAAACCACCCAAACTCGGCGCAGGGTTTGAACATCTACGATCCCGTCTTTGCATGCCTGTCCCACATGTTGCAGAACATATGTCCCAGTTCTCCCAGGAACTCCAACCTCCATTCACTGTTTAGGGGTAAATATTACTAAATAAACATACTGTTTTAAACATATAATACAAATGCATTCTTAAATATATTTTGCACAATGCTTTCACTTATATCACCGTGTAGTTTAACTAGTGGTGTATTGAGATTATTATAAATTACACTTAGCAACCTTACAAATGCTTATTAATTGTAGCACGGTTTGAGAATCAAAAATGTACCTCCAATTACTACAGTAACTGCTTCTTGGTTAATGGGATGAAATCCAACAGTTAGCCGTTGAGTGGACAAAAGATCTAAACCTAAATTGAGCTCTATTTTTTTCATTATTTCTGTAGAAAATGTAGTTCTGTGCCTTTGATAAGCACAGGCACTTTATCAGCAAAACAAGTGCACAAGTGCATTTAATAACAATCTGTCATACAGTATTTCACAACATTAACTTTTGTTAATGTCATAATTTGTTTATTCCGAAAATTCGCACTTTTAGATGCAATTTTTAATGTTTAAACCCCAAAATAACTCCTTTTGCATAAATACACGACACTAAAATTTTACAGTCTTCAACTGAAACTTAATAATTACATTTTTAGTGTGATTTATTACAAAATATGATTGAAAATTACATTGTAGTTCACCAATTCCAGAAATTCGCAGTTTCGTTTCCATTTTGTATGTTTTATCCTAAAATAACACATACCCCGAAAATATCACATTTTGTACCATAGCCTAGCTGGAGATGTTTGATATCTTAATCGCAAGTCACTATGAACTATCACAACGATTATTTATCAAATTAAATGGCAAATGACGTTATAGACTACTTATTCCGAAAATTCGCACTTTTAGATGCAGTTTTTAATGTTTTAACCAAAAAATAACCCCTTTCGTATAAATACATGACAATTAAATTTTACAGTCTTCAGCCGAAACTTAATACTTACATTTTAGTGTGATTTATTACAAAATATGATAGAAAATGACATTGTAGTTCACCGATTCCAGAAATTCGCAGTTACGTTTTACCCCAATTTTCTCAAAATTATCAATGGTGACAAAATGTCACCCCTCAGAAATTCGATTCCAACGGTTTTGTCTACTGAAACCATTAAAGAAAAAACAATGAAAGGTTAGGTCAATTTTGTGGGTTTTCGGGCCGGACGATGACATTTGGACTGGTTATGAGCTGTAATATTTGCCGCCATCTTGGTTTCCATGGTAACCGACTATATTTCAGCTATCCACCCTCTCTAGGATTAAACATCAAACACATGCCTACATAAATAAACAACAAACCCGCATGATTTGAGGGAATACTACTCGCTGAAGCAAAAGAAACCAAAGCTATTGCACCTTGACCCACATATCATTTCAGAGCTCTATACCGGTACTTTAATTATTACACATAATAAAATTGATATGTGTTTGTACATACTAGTTAGAAAGGTTAGATTAAGACGGGGTGTGTGCTAAAAAATTGGCGGGAAATTATGACGCCATCATGGTTTCCATGGTAACCTACAGGATCTCAGCTGTCCACCCTCGCTAAAATTAAACTTCAAACATCCCTCTACACGAATAAACTGAGAAACTCTCTGGACCTTTTTTTCACACTAAAAACTCTAGATGCTAGACTAATGTACTAATGTTGAAAATTTCATCAAAATTAATCTCATATTGACCAAACTGAGGGGATATACATTTGTATATATATTACTGGGATCTAGTCAAATCAGGGATTAGGTATAATCCCTGAACTTTTAGGGATTCCATAAGCAACATTTTGCACCCCGTAAGCAACGGAATTAATAGAATCTAAATATAGCCTATTATTCCACACCCCACAACTACATGTGGTTGAATACGGACTGACGGACGGACGGAAACGCCATTTCAATACCCCCTACCGATGTCATCGGCGGGGATAATAAATGTATTACAATGTCTTTGAGTTGTCAACAGTTACTATAATGTTGTGACAATAAGTTTGGTACTAGCTAGTAACAGGATGCCACTGGTTGGGTAGACTTGGGGCCAGTATTACAAAAGCGAAATGCACTAACTCGAAAACCAATTGAAACATTAATACCTGGACAGGGATGACCATTTATACATGTTTTATAATCGCTGCTGTTTCCTATACAATCTATTCCACTAATGCAGCAATGGGGCATGCACATTGTCGTGTTCGCATTTGTGTACCATTGTCACATGTGACGTCACAGGAGCCACATGAAGACCAGGAGCACCATTGTCCATTGGCTGAGAAACGCACAGAGTTGCGTCAATTAGTAAGTGAAAGTTATTATATGATTAATACCTTAATTTTTTTTAAACATATACAAGTACAAGATAAAAATAAAATGTTTTGATAAATAACAAGAGCATTCATTAAACGACATAATTGCGATAACTTTTTTAACTACCTGTAGTTAATAGTCCATTTTAAGTACATACTTATCTATACTTACATCGATGTAAAGATAAAAGATGGCTGCATACTTATATTTAATACGAGTAATACATGCAAGGTCTAAGTTCAAACCGTGGTCTTAAAAACGCAAAGACGAAATACAAATGGTAGCAGTGTTTCCTTGCTAGACGCTCAGTATAAAAGTGAATTGGCTTTGAAATCTCTAATATACCCGTGGCGATTGCTACACTCATGAATGTGGTGTTTAAAAGTGATTATTGAAGTGCATGTTTAAATCGACTTAAAAAGTGTAAACTAAGCTGTCCTTACGATGATAATGTAGCGTAATATGGCTAAAGTAATCACTTAACAGTATAGCAGTTTCAACGTTTTATTCAATACATACGCTCCGGTCTGACTCCGAGCTCCACTCATGACTCGGCGCTCCAATTCCAACTAATCTTAACACAAATTGACTTGGCTTATATAGTGTATAGCCAGACATGTTTTACATAACATCTATAATTTAGGTAAACTAATAATCGGCTTGTTCCGTGTAAAATGACCCCCTCTTGTCAAAATATCAACCTTAAATTTAACAGCTGTCAATCCGGAGTTAACTCATATGAACTACAACATTGGTACAATGTTACACCTTATCATCTTACCAAAAAAATAATTAAAAAAAAAATACTATACTTGCATTTACTTAATACTCAATTTAATTTCCCCAAAATATATACTGATAATTAATTACTCCAGAACTCCGATTATTGTTTACACCTTATAACTGAGATGACAATTGACACAGAGTATCTCGATGATCAAGGTAAACAATACATTTTGATATAACAATTCAGATTCAAATGTATATATTTTTCTAACGCTTAATCATAATTTCGCTTGATATTGTCTGTAGTATCGTATTCCTGAATAATATAATCACACAACATATACACATGACATTAACACAATTAAACACTTGAATTTTCATAAATTGCGGCTTTTACTCATACAAATTTTAAACGGAACGTCTCTGAACACTGGAAGATATTCACTGCAGTTCGTTGTTTATTTCCAGCTTCAGTTACAATGTGAGTCCGTGTTTACTAGCCGCAGTGTCTTAATTTCCTGGAATGTATAGTATTGACATGATTAATATCTATATATAGTTTGATAACAACCCCGTAAGAAATTATATATACTATGTATGTATTTGTATTTGCAAGTTACAAATTACTTCATAGATACAACATGCTTCATTTATATTGACAGATTCTGCTTATTTAATTGATAAGTTTCTAATATCATCTTACTATATTAAACTTCTGACACGCATACCATCTCTATTCATATTATAAAACTTCCATGAACTTAATATTAACTCAACTTCATAATACATAAACAACTGCAACATAAACTTATACAACTAATTCAACATTGCCCAACACCCAATAATTAAATTTGTTATTTTTAACCCAACACCTAGTTACAACAACACGAAAAAACATCTTTTTACATATCATAACACAGTTACATCTTCACTAATATTGATAATGAAAGTAATTTCTATTTTTGGTAGTACATATACTAGAATTTTATGGCAAAATCCTCAAATTCAAAATTTAAATCTTACGACAAAATCATGACGTACCCATTTGACATATAATTATCGTTAGGTACACTCTAATAATACAACAAAATTGAACATTACTATTTATACTTTGAATAAACATCCTTAAAAGTACTGTATGAAGCTATTTGTATTTGTTATTTTGCTAATTTACCACAACCAATAACACAACCAACCCAAAAAATGCAAAGATACTTAATATATGGCATCGATAATGACTTCTCCGGATTCCAGTTGAACTTTGGCGTCCATCAGCATCTTATTTACTACCCGTTGTACTATTTCCACAATCATCGTATAGCTGTTGACACATCATTTCCACTTCTCTACGCTGAAACTCGTTGAATAGCCATCCAGTGCAATAGTTGCCATGGTTGAAACTATTACTATAATATCCATGTTAATTTCATGGATCATCAAATTATTTCCAATTTAACGGTGAAGTAATCCCCATATACTCGTTGACATAGTTGATATACGATTATTCGATATTCTGATAATTCCTGGATCTATCTGGATCTGTCGTAATACACCGAGCCATCCGTGAAGTTTTAGACTTCTACCCGGAATGATGCCCTGTGCAATCGGCCTTGAAGTATTGTTTCCTCTTGAAGCACACATTTTCTGGTAGGCATATACTTGAATACTGGACTTGGGATTGTTGATAGTCTCGCATCGTTTGGAGTATTACACCATATATGACATGGTTTTGTAATTGTATTGCCCCTGCAGACAATTCTCAAAAGGTATTTTTGATTTCATATCCCATCCGTCTTATTCCCCGAACCGATGTGTTTTCACCGTTGGTCTAAACAGGTAATTAGTGACATGAATGCTAGTTTCTCATTGCTTGGTCTAGTGTTTTTAATTTAATACACATTTTTTTTTAACAAAATAAAATTGCTAAGGTACCCAGTGCGGCAATGGTGATCATAATAACTACTCATAATGGAAATACATGTTGAACGCTTGTCATGGACTTCTATCAAAGTAACTATTTTGATTTATTTATTAGTTTATTCATTGGAAAGTTTCAATTCCTTCTTATGCTTTGATACGCTTACAATTAATTAATTAACTTACTACTATTGTGCTTGAACTTGAGTTCTCAAACTAATATCCTAACGTTATATAATCAGTGAATGCCCTACAGTTAATGTCTAACTTAATGAATTGCATTATTTATTATTTTGTGTACATGGCGTAATATAAGTGAAGTGTAACTTTAATTTTAAATCTAATAACATCGGTTGATAACCATTACAACATAATCGACTCTCCGTATCTATAACAATATTGATATAATCGGATATTACAGTCGTTTTATTGAATAACAAATATTCCTATGTTGCTGATTGCCTAACATGCTAATGACTTTTACCGATTTCATCATATTCAATTACTGTATTTATAACATATGTATATAGTCAAATGTTTCTACGCATAATTTCGTTTTTATTATACTTTTCATAAAAATATCTTAAACAATATTTACAACATAAACCGATTATCCCTACTATAATCTTATTGCTATCTCTTCTGATATTATACGAGTCGTTTTATGAATAAAATCATAATTATATATGTGCCTTCTGATTTCCTAAAAAATACCGGCTATCGACTTATCGTAACAATATCGTTAAAAATAACAATAGAACAAAGACTCCAAAATAACCGATCTTCCTCAACTAACCGATCTTCCTCAACTTCTGATATTATAGACAGTCGTTTCAAAATACATTCATATGCCTTCTGATTTCTAATAAATACTGGCCTTCGACTTCTTATATAATATGTCTCTACTACTAATTATGTTCTCATAACATTTATCTCAACACAACAATAACACATCCCGACCCTCGTATCTAAACTCCAATATTATAATAGTCGTTATAATGAATAAAACATATTCATATGCAACTTATTTGCTCTCGACTTCTATATAATACTTAATATCTCGACAATATACTCAAAAATTCTTACAAATAATTATGTTCGCATAATATCTATTTGTAGACATCGGTCAACAACCGTAAAACCATAATACACACCCGATTCTCCTAACGAATAATCATATCAACATTATTGACTATTACGACATGTTATACTCACTATTTACAGTCTATACATTTGATACATTATTTAAATTTCAATTTTTTATATAACAACACTGCATTAATATTTACAGTTTACCACGTGATGTATATGCACTTGACAACTTGACATGATAAAATTTTAATTAGTAACTATCAATTTCAGTTACGTATTTGTTTGTTTTGACATTTTTCATTTTTATATTTACATGTAATTTTATCATTTATATTTATTAATTAGCCTAAAATAGTCCGCTTAAGTAACTAAGTATAACATTTTCTTTCCATTTTAATCCATGATAAATATTGATTTGAATTTCCATCATATTCTAAGATCACCCTTGCGACACCCTGGGTACTTACAGCTTTTAAACCATTTGCCATAATTTAAATTTTATTATCTTCTCGACACAAGCAAAATAGAAATTTACAAACATTCACTCACCTCTCTCCTGATCGTATAAGGTTCGTACTCGCGTGTGCTGGTCACGATCACCAAAAGTTAGCCTTGTAGCGTAATATGGCTAAAGTAATCACTTAACAGTATAGCAGTTTCAACGTTTTATTCAATACATACGCTCCGGTCTGACTCCGAGCTCCACTCATGACTCGGCGCTCCAATTCCAACTAATCTTAACACAAATTGACTTGGCTTATATAGTGTATAGCCAGACATGTTTTACATAACATCTATAATTTAGGTAAACTAATAATCGGCTTGTTCCGTGTAAAATGACCCCCTCTTGTCAAAATATCAACCTTAAATTTAACAGCTGTCAATCCGGAGTTAACTCATATGAACTACAACATTGGTACAATGTTACAATAATACTCTCATTTATCGATAGATAGTCGTATTGTTTTGTACCATTTACATATAGTAAAGAGAGCATTTATAAAAAAAGTACCAAGAGGGTGAAAATAAGAAGTGACCGCCTTTGCATTTAACCTTGGTTGACTGGAATACTTACTAATGTTGCATAGATTACAATACTTTCTACAAATCACTTTAGCCTGATGGATCTCAGAGCATAAACCAATTGTGGCGTTCAACAGTTGACAGTCTATACTCGTCGGTTTGTCTTGACAATAGCCTGCGACAAGTGAAATAAAACAAGACCGGTTACACACCAAAAAGATTATATTAAGTCAGACAGGGAAGGTAGCACTCAACTTAACCAGCCGAGCACAGAAAACATTAAAAACACACAAAACACTGAAAACACGGCATCCCATCCCAACATATTGATGTTATATGCATGTAAACAGATGGGCAAATTGCCTAATGATTTCCAAATAAACCATATCTTGACTAGTTCAGGGTGGACATCTCACGTGTAGTGGTGTGCAACTTAAATTGTGGGTAACAACGCAAGTAAAAATATGTAAACACAAAGTTTAAAACAACCTTAAGCTTTTTATTCTTCAACAGATTTCAACGAGACATCCTGGACGCTCAAGCAGACATTGAGTGCTATACATGCCACTTAATATTTTTTTAAACCGACTCACCTACGGTCCAGGCAAAAACTGTGACCTTTTGGAGAAAACTTTTAAGTTAGGTGAATAGTACTTATATGCGTCCCATACCACGTGGTATGTCCACCCTGAAGTTGTTTATAAGTTAGGCATCAATTACATTAAATACGACGTAGGGCACACGCAGTCATAAACGCTTGTGTAAGTTGTAACAAAAATATAAAACTTGATATACATGTAGTACCATTTGCCAGTTTGTGGGTTTGTGAACGAGACATGAAGGGACATGCATATGCTTTAAAACAAACATGTTAAATGGGTTTTCACCAAACCCAGCAGCTTTAGATGCACCTATACACACATACAGTAAACGAACGTGTACATAAATGTACAATAAAACCCAGATACATATTTATATTTCTAAGTATGTTTACTTGAGTCCTGCAACTCTAATGCTATTCTCTTAAAAGCGCTGTATTGTAGTTAACCACCACAAACCCTTACACAGTGTTTTATTTCCCTCGGACGTCTTAATCTAGTGCATATACTAACTCATATTACCGGTATTTAGAAATATGATAAAATTGCATTTGGAAACACAAACACGAGACTTTCACTTGAGTTTATAGAACGTGGAACTGATAAGATAAGTGTCTGTTCTATTGATTGACCCCGTTATATTGTAATAGGACAAGAGTGTACAAGAAAATCATTTATGTAAAATAAATAAATAAATATACCAGGTTATATAACACATTGTATAAACACATTCAAAGGCACTTTACATTATAGTGTTGCAGCCACAAGGGTGCCGGTGCCTCCTCTACCAGTGCAGATACAGCATGATCTGACCAGAGGGACATGAAGAGAGAGAGAGATATACAGGCATGTCCGGCCTTGCTGAAGTGCGCCTAGCAATTATTTCGAATCGACATTCTGGTTCTTTAGTGTACTCGGTGCATAGCATTGATACACAGCTTTTTGGCACCTTTACCCAGATACTTTTCGTTACGGTCAGATATAGCAGGAAATTATAAATATTTCAGAAATGTCAAGTTCCTATGCCGGGGATTGAACCCACGACCTCTGGATTGCGTTACCACTGAGCTAAATCCGCTTAAACATCAAATGTCGCATTTATAAATTAACGACTTTTTTAACGATATAAAAAACACATTTTACAAATACAATGTATTGTTGTATAGATAAGTCAGTGACTCAGTTTGTGATATGCATTTCTCAGTTGGTGGTGTTACATTTTATAATACGTGTTATTTGTATGTATTGTTCTATTTCTTCGCTCGAACTCAGTTCAGTCTGGTTCCGGTCTGTTTTCTCTGGTCTGTGCCTCAGTAATGGAGAAGATAAAACACGATAGCGGAATCCCAACTAGAATCGGACCTGATTGAATCGACGGTTTAACCCGAGTAACCAGAACAAAACAGACTGAACTAAGTTTGGACGACGAAACAATTGTCGAAGTTACCAGAGGATCCAGAAAAAACGAGTTCTGGCGACAAAACAGTATCTGAAGTCTTCGCGAAAAATCAGCCATAAACCAATCGGACAGAAAAGTCGGCACTCATGAGAAATGACAAAGCACAAAAAGCACAAATAATAAACCCAAGAAAACTAACTGACAACATGTATTTTGAAATAACCGCAAAACGTCCGTCATTTTCACCAGTGGCAGTTAAACAACGAATTGTTGATGTAAGGAAAGCACAACATAGAAACACAGGTTACTGTATCATTAATAAAGAATAAACAAATTTGTTAGTTTTTTTTATAAAATTTATAATATCTAAGAAAACATAAATGTTATGGAAAAGTTTGTGTTTACGCTTTATCAATGATACAGTTACCTGTGCATAGAAATTACACTCACGGAATAAATGTATGTGCTACAAATATTAAATGGAAAAAGTAGAACTAATTACATGTCACTAACCGAGTCCCGTTGATGAATCCAAACTGTGAGTTGTCGTCGGAAGTCTGGTCGTTGGTACAACAATGTCGATAAGAAGTCCTGTTAGGAAATAAAATACAAACTATTTAAAACAGATTTGTTTTCTTTAGAAAGTAAAATATATATACATGTATTATAGTCTCGTCAATTTACATCACATGTAAATATAAATATAGTAGGCATTAGTATAAAACATGTAAATTGAGTTATAAGTGTTTTACTTTAAGAGATTAACATAATATAAACATAGTACATGTATAAAAAGTTATAATCATGATTATGATCCATAAAATTAATCATAAAACTGATTTTCATAAACACAAATGTAAAGACCCATTAAGCTGAAAACGTCATTAATGTTTTAGCTAGATACATGTATACTAAAAATATTAATAATTTTTTTGAAAAATGTCATCAAACAGGTTAATTAAAAAATAAAATTCATTAACATTACTTTAAGATCTCACTAGCCCTGATCAACAGCATCTTCTTGCTTTAAAATTTAACATAATCAAATTAATGTTCACATAGGGTAAATTAAGGCATGAATTACAGGTCTGTGAAGTTGACAGGTAGCTGTTAGTTGTTCATTGTGAATGAATTTCTCACAGAAGTTAACTCAGAAGTTTACTCAGAAGTTCACTCGAATTTTAATTTTCGAATGAACATCTCACAGAAGTTAACTCAGAAATTCATTCGAAATGTAATTTTCGAATGAATTTATCACAGACGTTAATTCAGAAGTTCACTCAGAAGTTCAATTGTACACTCCCCATTGTGTGTACTTCTTATACATACCTGTACATATCCCTACAATGTTACATATTAACATCCATCTTGTCATACAAACACCTGGAGAAAATAATATAACACGTGATAAGTGTAACTGCCAATGGACCCATAGAAAACGCCATTGTCTTCATACATCGCCTTTTATATAGTACACTCAAGTACACTCCTTATATTTCATTATTTCTCAACTATTTATGATTCGAATTGGTTACAATTTTACATATTAAATAGATACATGTACATATTTGACTGATGTTTCTATGATTGTTTTGTAAAACACGATTTATTGTAAGAAAAATAATTTTAAATAATGAACATCACTTTAAATGGAAAAGTCACGAAAAGACATCATAAAAAATATTACAAAGGTGTGTGTAAATTTTACTAAACAGTTTATAACAATGAAATAATAAAATAATAGCATCCAGTTTCTTGTTAATTAGTATCTTGTATGTCCTTTCATGTCTTTTATGATATGTTTATACACCTGCCCCATCGAGAACGGTCCCCTTTCCCGACAAAATGCGTGTTCTGTAGTTTTTGCGGGGTTAGTGGTCGTCTCATCTGTCGCATGCACAGCTCGTCCCCACAAATTCTAAATAACATGAAATATAAAGTCTTTGTTGATAGTGGCAACTGTTGTATGTTGCAACTATGCAGAAATTCTAATTCTGTTGCATGTGCGATATGATCCGGATCTCCGGCCTGCAATAGTTTTACATGGCGTCGTTTTGTGACTTTTCGTTTCACAGTGATGCTCATTATTTGGTATTATTTTTATCTTTCACTTAACTGATTTATATGTAAAGTCTGGGAGGCATGCAAAGAATGTTATTGCATTCACATTAAAATTGATTAAAGTCAAGAAAATGTGCAAAATATAGTTGTTGCGTTTAAGTATATGACGGTGATTAAAATTATAAAACGCAATTTGTATACTTACCATAAAGACGCTTATTACCAAGCTATTCACTATTCTCTAACACCATCGTTGATAAATGGAGTGAAAAAAATTACTAATTGTTAAACCATCCCAAAGAAATTCAGCGTATCATGTATGCAGGGTTTATTGGTCCTTTTTCGGTGTAATTTAGTACCATAATGAATTAGTGTACTAGCTTACTAAAATTTAATTAAATATTATAATATTCATTCTATATGTAACCTACATGTTCATTTTAATGATTTTAAAATATTAATATGCATATTCAGTAAAGACGTTACGCTCGATTTTGGCGTACATTAGCGTAACCAATTCCGACGTTGTTGACGTTTTTAACGATTATTGACGTTACAAGACTTATTTGGGTGTTTCGAATACAATTCTCTTAAATTATGCCGTAAACCCCATATTTTTATTCGTCACATATTTCGCGATTGGTTTAAAAAATATTGTTGTAAAATTAAAATGGTTTTGAGCAACCCGCTTGATTGATAAGTGCATTTTACGCCATATGTATGGCAGTTTTTAGATCGGCCATATGGCGAGGCGGAGGGGTAATTAAGGCGTTACAGTCGTACATTTTAATTAAACATACAATAAAATATACCAATAATACGCTGCGTATCGTTCAATACAAGTAGATGGTTTACATTTTGCCGAGACATTAAAACCCATGTACAAAAATGAGAAAGTAAGTTAGAAAATACTACGAAAACCACGTCCCGACAAGTGGCGCTTTTAATACCGCTAAACTTACTATTTCAGACTAAAACACCATAATTACATAAACCCCACAGCTCATACTTCATTCATACAAAAGTTCATTTAAATCTGCAGTACATCGACTCTTTTATTAAAACGGGTACGATTCTACCGATCACGTAGACGTTGACGTTACGTTAATTTCAAGGGTGTGACATTATGGCTAGATTTGCCAAAATTCATAAATAAAATTAAAGCTATGTTGAATGTAAGACTTATTCATATCAAAATACAGACAATTATATGTCCTTTTTGGTTGTAGTCGCTGTCGTTTTAATAAATGCATACTTCTTTAAATATTTTGAGGCATAGCAACATCACAATTTTAATTTGTGCACTTTTTGATGCGTGTGACATCGTGGCTAGAAAAAAGTATACCTATATTAAAAGCCTAATTCAAAGTCATAACCGTACAAATTATACTCAATTCAAAAGTAGGATGCATGTCCTTTTTGTCAAAATAAAGATTATAGAAAGTCGACTTAAGTTATAGAAAATACCGAAGTTTTAACAAATCTTGTCGCGGAAAGAAATTAAATCTTACGTTTTCAGTTGAATATGTTTTTCGCTCACGGTTTGTTACTGGAAGTTTTGAACGGCACATAAATGAAACAACACGAAACGGAGTTGCCATCACGTCACCGGCGGATAAAGATACTTATATGAATTTGCGGAGCTGCTAAACACTGCGCATTGGTCAATTATGTTACATCTTACATGACGTTTTTGCGACGTTCTCCGTCATTCTATGTTTAATTTAATATATACTAATAATTAAACGTACATGCGGATCACATTACTAGCATGGCGATTCTTTTATCTTGCTTGTGATATCAAAATATAAACAACCGTATTTCTAAAACGATTTTTATGCAATATTGAAGTGTAAAAATGTTATAAATTGCCAATGTACGCCAACAATGAGCGTAACATCTAAATTATTGCAATAAGCATATATTGAAAATGTTTACCTTTTATGTTTATCATCTTAAGACTTTCAAGTATATGTATATGTCATTCAGTGTCTTATAAATGATGGTCTACTGATGGACGGTTTATATACAACTCATATCAACTGACCTATGAAATATTGCGGACAGTGGAATATTATTTAGTACAAATGAATGTAACATTAGTTTATAGAGTACATGTCCCAATTAATTTATGGTTACAAGTACGTTCTATATATATCTTCAGATGTATATATATAGCTATTCACTTTTCACCAAAGTACACATATAGGTATTCACTTTGTCACCAAATGAGTACAATGTGTAAACCTTTAAACATGTTGAATAAAAAACGATTTTGGTTGTATAGAGTAATGTACATGTAGTATCAATATCGGAAGTCTGGCACTTACTTACTTAATCCTATTCGCGCTGAGTTACGCATAAGGCCGCCACCAGAGATAGCCGATGTTGTCTAGCCTTCGCCCGTGTCTGCACTTGTCCCCAGGTCCAATCCTCCAGCTTCATCTCTTCCACTACAGACCTTCTTCTTCACATTGGGGTCCACCACGTCGTAGCAACTCTAAGCATGGTTGTTCCTTTCATACGGAGTACAATGTATGATGTATATGGCCAATCCATTTGCACCTTCTTCGCTTAATCTCAACTGATAGAGATGTAGTGTTCGTCTTGTGCTGAAAATTTGCATTGGAGATTTTTATATAGGGCCAGATCTTGAGGATTCGACAGAGAATCTTCTCTTGAAGACATCCAACTTGGTGTTTATAGCCTGTGTAACCTTTTAAGACTCGGAACGTTATAGCAGTACTGCTATTACTTTGGTCTTGTAAAATCTTCAACTAGGTATTGGTTAATATTTATATCATTGATGATTTCCAGATACCCCGCAATGCTGCGAATGTTCCTCTGACTTTTGATAAGATATCCTACTGGTGACATCCCTGTCTGTGTTTACATAACTGTTGATTTTTCCGCAGCACTTGTTATTCAATCGATAATGATTCTACTTATGATCTTACTGGTAGTTGACAGGAACATTATCCCTGACTGTTGTAGTCAGTGAGGTCCCCATTTTTTGGCAGATTAACTATATCAGTCTCACCTTCCAATCCTTAGGCGCTATCTCGGAGACCCAGATTTTCTACAGGTTTCTGGTAAGTACTGTAGGGGTAAAACGTTCCTGTTTTCAGATGTTCTGCTTGTACTTGATCCAACACTGGAGCCTTTCCATTGTTTAACCTTTTGGTGTTATTTCTAGTTTCCAGTTCAGTTAGTGGCTCAATATTGATGCCTAGGTTCATATTGAACGGTGGTATGTTTTCCTCAGTGGCGGGATCGTCTCGGTTAAATTAAGAACTATTCAAGGTGTTTTAGTTTTTCTTTATCCTTCGTTATGAAGTCCCCTTGTTTGTTTTTGACTGTTGTATCCTTTATGTCTTTGTGATTTTGTAGAAAGTGTACATGCCATGTCTTTCTGTTGCGGATGCTGCTTTCTCTGTCAAGTTATCGATGAATTGCCTCAGGTCTTGTTTTGCATGCTTCTTTCCTCTGTTATTCAGTGATGGGTATGTATCTCTCAGTTGTTGTTTCAGCCGCCCTGACGTAGCATGTACTAGAATTTCTTTCATCTATCTTCTTCCATGTATCTCTTGATATCCCTTCCCATTACCTCTCTTTCGTTTTGGACCTGAAATCGTGTTGCCCGTTTAAATGATTGTTTGGTTGAATGAAGATGTCCATTTTTGTTAATCATCTAATTTGACGAAACGGTTGTTCAGATCTAGCTGAAAACTCCTCTTGGTTTGGGGTTCTTGTGTTTTCTACCTCTAGGCGGGGTTTTCTTTGAGCTGACTTCTTCATGCACTCTTCTCAACTTGCTCGAGCTTAAACTTGGGTATGACGAGTGTGTGGCCGCTTCCAAAATCTGTTAACCTCCAATGTGGCTAATAGTGGCTAGCCGTCCGGCACCGGACGACTAGACAGCGAAATTAGTCGTCCGGCATCGGACAACTAGCAACGCTACGTGCACTGGCTAGGGATCTGTCATTCTATTTCTATGCATTAGGCATCCAGAATTTCAGTTATATTATTGTGATAAGTATCACGTATGTTTCTACCTTGTAATAAACTAGGAATTCCTCAAGACATGTTAGTGCATTTATCTACATCCATTTTGTGATCGGCCGTGTATCTCCGTATATTGTCCGCCATATTGAAAAACAAACTGTGCACGTTAATTTGCCAAGGTGTCACAAAAAAGCTAATATGGCTATTAATTATTTTTCATTCGCGGTTTTAATGGCACATAATTATATACAAACCAATACAATTGTAAATTGTAATTTTTATTTTTTTATTTTAAATACAATATACAATAGTGCATACCATGATACGATTCATAAACGGCAGCATTGTTTTCACGCTATTATAACCAGTGACATTCCAAACCGTCAATTACCTAACATAGCAATTTCATTTCTTCAGCATGAAGTAATAAACTTTCCCAATCCTCATAATACTGTAATTGAAACACTCTATGTTCCCTTACTACTTCTAGCTCCATTTCTAATACACCCGACAACGATTTCCGCATTCATTCGTACCAGTTTATAAACTGACATGTCTTGTCAAATTCGTAGTTTATTATAAGGTAGAAACATACGTGATACTTATCACAAGAAAATAGCTAAATTCCGAATGTCTAATGCTTAGAAATAGAATGACAGTTCCCTAGCCAATACACGTACTGGCATGCCAGTAGCGTTTGCTAGTCGTCCTATGCCGGACGACTAATTTCGCTGTCTAGTCGTCCGGTGCCGGACCGCTAGCCACTGCCTTTAGTTTTACTAACGTTATATTTCTATGTCATATAGGGCAAACATACATGTAAGCATACAAATAATAAGCGGCAACACCCTGTAAGATAGTTTAGAACAAGTTTTATTATTAAACTAGACTTTAGTGGCATGGCAAAATAACGGAAATATGCATCAGAGTCGTACAGCTTCCAATACTGATAACGCTTATTTTTTATTCTGATTGTAAATTTACGTCGGCTTTTACATGAAACATTTTAATATATTTCTAGTTGTAGATGCTGTTGTTAAAACAAATTCTAGTCGTTTTCTTGTAGCAAAATTCTTGATAAATGTGCGCTTCTTGAATTATCTGCTTTTGTTAAATCCGTATTTGTCCGCAGTCCGCGGTCCGCAGTCCGCACTCGTTGGTCCGCATTTTAATTGTGAGTATTATTAAACACCGTCAACAAGTATGAACATCATAGAAGCGGTATTTTCTTTAAGCCTCAATAAAACTATACACACTCTACTGATAAAATAACATAGACATGCATAACCTAGATATTTGCCTATAACGGCTATCATATTTATTTTTATTTTTAAACGGGTCGTTATTATACTTGATCAACGTATTTTCGTGTTTAATTGACAACATATCGTAGGTCTTTGTGTGTACCGTATTTTTGTATGAATATACTATTTATAAACATTTAAATTGTTAATAAGCACTTTATTTCTACTTTTCAGTGATTTACAATTGCATATGAATATCATACACACATTACAATTTCTATTTTTTTAATGACCGTATATTGCACCTTTTTATGTGCAACTTGTTACCTTATTTCATTTATATAATTATTATACGTAGTTAAGAGACTTTAAACCGTGTTTACATCAAATTATTTTTCATGAGTTAATAAAGGCATGTTTCAAAGCATATAGACAGAATTAAACCCCAACATTTTTTTTTACAAAAGTCTTGTATGATTACTTCTTAAAAAAAGAATAAAAAATTTAATCTGTCTTTGTTCAAACTGTACACGTAACTTAACTTATCATAACCAGTCACACTTCTTGACTAATTCTTTTAATTGGATTATAACTAGCCATTCAAAAAGGTGCCAGTCATGATTACATTAGAGTACCCCGTACAATATACAATATACAATACAATATACAATAGGATACCGGAGAATCCCGGTACCGGACAATACCGGTACCGTTGTTTAGTAGTCGCCCGCATTTTATACCTCGCCAATATTCAGCATGTTAATATTGTTCAAATGATGATGCAGAATGAGTGTTGTGTGATACATCTGTATCGAGATAAGCACTGCGCTTTAACAGTTATACAATTTTATTGGTATTATCGCAATATAAAATGCCTTTGACCATCGCTCGCACAATACCAAATACCTGAACAAAAATCTATTCAGATTACAGCCTAGTCAGTCCACTAATTTATGTCCGTTGTTCATGTACAGTTTACAAAACAGTTTACGTTGTTAGTGCAGTTTTTTTTATTAATCTTGACTTATATATATATATATATATAATGAGACAAAATTGACTTCAAAACTCCACCAGATACGTTTAAATCGATTGTACAATACAAAATTTTCCTGGAGGAGGACCTCCAGGCCATACCAACCCACTTTCGAGTAAGTTCAAATTAGACCACGCTACGCCCCTGACACCAAAATCAACAAATATGCTCACATGTCGATCACTGGTGTAGTTTTGTTAGGGGGTATTAATACATGGCACATATGATAACTAAAAATGAAAATCAAAGATAGATGTTTGTATCCCCGTGGTATTGGAAATGGCGCACTTAACAGTTTACGTCATTATTTTGTTATAAATATAAAACGTTCATAATTAAAGTGATTTAGCAATGATAGGGCAATTCAATGGGAACATGTTGACACTAAATATCAATAGTCAATTCCATCAATGCATGTTGTATGACCATTACAATGAAAGACACGCTCAGCTTATTATGTCAAGTCCGCGTGATATGAAATGGCGCACCTATCCTGTAGGTCCCTAGTGGTAAAAAAATAAAAGGATTCATGATGTAGTTGTTTCCAATTTTATTTTATGGCTATATAGTCCATTTTTATATAATAGTTAGCTTACTTTGTTTACTTCTTAGATAATAAATCAATAATTAGTATCGAGACAGAATTGCACTGGTTACTAATTGCCATTATACTTTTTGAGTCACCAAGACAACTTGAAGATGTCCAAACAAGTGTTGAATCATCTATTACTGTCATGTAAGAATCATTCATGGCATTTGCATAGTCTGATCTGTCACCAACTTGACTTGGGAATGCCGAAAATATCAATGACAGTTAATATTAACAAAATTTTCAAAACATATTATTTCAGATTTTGACTAGTTTTTTCAGTTTTTCTTAATAAGAAAGTTACATCCTTCTGGACACCATTTCCTGTGTTTGACAGTGTGTAGGACATTTTAATCATGTTACATGGTGTTAACATGGATGCCAGTGCTCTTTACAAAAAAAAATTGAAGTTAAAATTTCATTTTACAAATTTGTGGGATTACGATATTTGAGGAATAAAGTGACATAAGAAAATAACAACAAATATGGGTACAGCATACCTTTTGAGTTCTAAAAGCACCAAATTTTACTTTGAACATTGTTTATTTGCATTACAGACCAAAACCATACATCCTTCCGAAAATATACTGGAAATGTATGTCATTTTGGGTCTTAAACTCAAGAAAAGACCACTAATCTCAGGTGCGCCATTTCTGATACCGCGCCACAACCCATACCACCACGATACAAATGTATAATAACTGCTATATTTCAATAATTTCACACCACATTATTATAATATTCTAAAAGCGGCTAAGGTTTGTTTTAATTTTAGGCTATATGTATATATTGTATACAGTCTGGGAAGATACTGTCCCTGATACAGTGTAGCTAAAAGTTCCGAGGGTGTCGTAATTTCTACCTCGAGGAGTACCGTGTTTTACACTTGGTTTTCTCAGTACTGAGCGTTTGACAGATCCGGATCACGCCGCGTTTTTGCAGAAAATTAGCAGTTTTGGTTCTGTTATATTGCCAAAATATTGCACACAAGTTCGTGACAACCCAGAAATGCAAACGTGTCCGACTTGTCCGAGATGTTCGGGTATTTTTGTGGTAAAAGGTATGTGTTCAAAGGGTGCAGACCGAATTAAAAATAAAAACTGGCGATTCGTTATCAAAATGTTTCGTACCTATTAATTTACAGTTCGTACATGTCGTACCATGTAACCTACAGTGCTATATATGTTGTTCCAGTATATATACCTTCATAAATTTATCACAGCATTTGTGGTTCGTCTTATATGTTTCATCTACTGGTTATAAATGCTGTACATAATGGACAGTATAATTTAAGAATAAAAAGTGAAACAAAAAATTCCTGACATCCTTGGTTATCGTATCTTGTTGTCTCGTATTCTCGATATCGACATTATATGCTAAAACCGGTTTTCCGGAATTAAACATGGGGGTGGCCAATAGGCTGCATATAGTAGGAGTATATAAATGATTCTTTATTGAAATTATTCTTTCGTTTAAACATGAAAACGTTAGTCCCAACCACAGGCCCTCGATGCGATTTTTTGGTCCGGAAAAAATACTACTCTTAGTTAACCTCAAGGTGAATTAGTACAGCCAGAATTGTCCGACGGTAGGGAATACAATCGTGCCCATAAATCCATCATTTATTCACCGATCTTATCAATCTTGGTGTCAATCGGTAGAGGAATGATTTCTCTTTAAGGAAAAATCGCTGACATTTGTACGACTTTTGATTAGACGAAAAATGGCTATAACTAAAACCTAAAAAATGAGTTTGTATAAACATGGAATACAACAGCACACACACATTTTGTGTGTAATAAATAAAAAAAAAAATAAACAATTTACCCCATCTTTGATATATTCCATAAAAAAGTAGATCTACATCCCAATATCCGTTTAAACATTTAATTGAAACATATGAAGATCTGATTAAAACGGATGTGTTTGTTTGCAGTGTCAAAACTGAGGTGTGAGCAAACAAATACTAGAGCAAATACCATAGAACAAACAAAAACAAATTCAGCAATTACTGGCAGCATAATAACTTAATTAAGTGAGGCACACTTCTAACTAACTTGATTGCTAATCAATTAACTATTTGTTACAAAATTTTCTGTTAAATACTTACAAGTTAAATATATTGAAAGTCTCTACACGATAAAATTTATGGTTTATACAATATAAAATCAATTACCGGACCTCTAGCCTGCCCTACAAGCATTGTAGTTACTGGACCTCTAGCTACTTCCTTAAATAATTAATAATTGCAATGGCCGGTGGATGGAAGAGTATCCCACAAAATATCCTCATTGTAATATTTTCTCTTGACAGCTAAATCATAATTATGGTTTAGACAGTTAAAGAGTTTAATAAGAATTAATACAGAATACATCCTAAGTACCTCAAGTTCAATCGATCGGTACGTATAATCGCCTTATATCGGCTTTTAAAGCCAAATTTTCTAGAGTTTCTCCATCGTCGACGCCATTGAGTGACGTCGTAGAGGTAAATGATAATCAGGTTAAATCTTGGTGTCACGAAACTGATAGGAACTTCTAAAATCATAGCCATAAATGTGTTTTGATAAATATAACAGGTTCAGGGCTTTTTTTCGCTGAATTGTGAAGAGGCCCAAGCCCTTCTTTTTTGTGAAAAGTTAGCGCGAAAAATCCTAAAGTTGTGAAAAAGTAAGCACAGTAACTTTTCCAATTGTGAAAAACTATAAGTGCTATGAATCACCATAATAGCATACAAAAATCAACTCTTTAGCTCACCTGTCACAAAGTGACAGAGTGAGCTTTTGTGATCACTCTTCATCCGTCGTCCGTCCACAATTTGCTTGTGTAGACACTAGAGGTCACAATTTTGACCTAATCTTTATAATTTGGTCACAATGATCATCTCAACAAAATCTAGGTCAAGTTCGATATTGGGTCAAAAACTAAGTCACAAGGTCAAATCATCGGAAAACCTAGTGTAGTCACAAGAGCTCACAATTGTAACTTAATCTTTATGAAACTTCGTCACAATGATCATCTCAACAAAATCTAGGTCAAGTTTGCTATTGGGTCCAGGGCTTTTTCTCGCTCTATATGAGGGGCCAAATATCGGTGCAAATTGCTGAGTACGAATTGTGTGGAGTACGAAACGTACTGCCGCATCGTCTTGGGCATATGTGTAACAATAAAGTCCGTTTACATTAATTCGCTAATGGCGGATAATAATTCTAGCGTAACTTTTGTTACGTTCAGTTGATGTTTTATACAATAATTAAACGATGTCACCTTTGTTTGACGATTTAGAAGTACGTATATCATTGTCTGTAATATGTTTGGTTTGTTGGTTACTTAGTGTAGAGGACAATTTTGTAATAAAAGGACGCCATTTCTGTTAGTGAGAGACGCGGTTAGACAATTGTCAATGACTGCCTCAATTGATTTTAAGACGATTGTGTGATGATTATTTTGGGTCTTATTTTTTTATCATTTATGCTGGATAAGGCTTTTGACAAGTAAAACATAGAGACCATATGATAAAAAAATAAGACGCATGAACATATCCACTTGCACACTATTTCTGCCAGTAATCCTTCAAAATTTAATACTTGTTCTTCTTTCACAGATGGGAGACAGCGTAAGAAACCCTTCATATTGAACTGTGGACATACTTATTGTGAGGCATGTTTACATCAACTGGCTAGAGAACAGAGATCCCGTATAACATGTCCATCCTGTAAGGTAGGCTGTGTTTGTTTGATTATTATTATTACCTTGACGTGTTAATAACATCTCCATATACCGTGGGGGGAGACATTGTGTGCTGGATGTCTGTCAAAACTTTGTCCATGCTTGTTCTCCTTAACCACTGTTCCAATGTCAATGAAACTTCTCTTTATGAATAGTTTGTTCCATGCCTAGTCACAAGACCAGCATGTGCATATGATCCCAGAGGGCCTCGATCTCTACAACCAAACAGCATAGAAATATTTCCACCCAAAATAATTCTCAAATGTCATATAACTTTTACAAGATGGCTCACTTTACTCATTCAAAATATGTATGTGGTAGCGTGAAGGTCCATTTCTCATTTAATTACCCATCAATTTTCATAAATTTGCATTCTTATTTAGTAAGAGGGTTGGTAGTAGATGCCACAAGAAATAGAACATCTTTACAAGAAACAGATTTTAGTGTTCTGCTATAAATGACACCTGAAACAGACTTGCTGTTAATTTTTCGGATTGGGCATTCTGCATACCTCAGTAGGACCCCTGGATAGGGCCCTGATTATATTGATCTTTTACATAAGGCTTCCCAGTCTGACGTGTCATCAATCGTACTAAAATAATTCAATAAGACAACCCTTGCCATGTTTGTGCATTTCAAGAGTGACTGCATACAGGCGGTACAAGTTTTTATATGCAGTTTAATAGCATTACTGTCTCTGTTATATTGTATGTTAATATCCCTATATAATTATGCAGGTGAATACAGAGCTTGAATCTGGAGAGAACTCGGTGAGGCACCTCTGTCCTGATAGATACATTATGGGATCTGTGATATACAACCAGAAAACTGTACTCGACCAGTAAGTATAATCTCCCATTGATCTGGACTTCCTTGTTTAATGTTCTGGTTATTTTGTATAATTGTCATATACTCCCAAACAAAACATTTCGTCAGGAATTGTACAGTTAAAGAAAGTCATAAATAACACACCCAGCCCTGTTGCTGTAACTGCCATGACATGCACGTCCAATTTCCGGTCAAAATGGCCATGCATATCGTCAGATATATGTTATACTCAGGCTTTCCAGCGTTCCTAGTTTTTCCTAGTTTTCCTACTTTCTAGTTTTTTGAATGCCCTCCTAGTTTTTCCTAGTTTTGTCTAAAACCTCCTAGTATTCCTAGTTTTTGTGTCCCCTGAAAAGGCGACATATAGGTGTTACTTTGGCGGAGGCTGCGGCGGCACAAATTGCTTGTCCGGAGCATAACTTTGTCACCTTAAGTTCAAATGACTCAAGAATTGGTATGCATGTTTCTTGCAATAAGCCGGAGTGCAGTGCGCAAGAACCATAACTCTACCTGTCATAGTTTTTGAATTATTTCCCTTTGATTGATTCTATTAGAGCAACTCTTGTCCGGAGCATAACTTT
The DNA here is from genome assembly GCA_947247005.1 of Spisula solida. NCBI lineage: Eukaryota > Metazoa > Mollusca > Bivalvia > Venerida > Mactridae > Spisula > Spisula solida. The sequence goes on from OX365946.1 coordinate 18,992,629, forward strand.
GTCACCTTAAGTTCAAATGACTCTAGATTTGGTATGCATGTTTCTTGCAATAAGCCGAAGTGCAATGCGCAAGAACCATAACTCTACCTGTCATAGTTTTTGAATTATTTTCCTTTGATTGATTTTATTAGAGCATTTCTTGTCCGGAGCATAACTTTGTCACCTTACGTTCAAATGACTCAAGAATTGATAGGCATGTTTCTTGCAATAAGCCGGAGTGCATTGCGCAAGAACCATAACTCTACCTGTCATAGTTTTTGAATTATTCCCCTTTGATTGATTTTATTAGAGCATTTCTTGTCCGGAGCATAACTTTGTCACCTTAAGTTCAAATGACTCAAGATTTTGTATGTATGTTTCTTGCAATAAGCGTAAGTTTTAAGCTTTATAAATTGCCGTGGTCAGCAATCAATTTCCGTTTTTTTATTTTCCAAGGTGTAACTTACGTAAGATTGACCTCCCATTTCATGTTTACCAACAAGGTTTTAAATTCGCGGTCGAGGTCGTTTGCGCGAAATCAAGACACTGTGAATTCAAAAGGATCCAGATAACGCGAATAATGGACCCCGTGAAATATACCCGCTATACAGTAAGTGAATATCATTATGTTCAGATAAACAAGCATGATGGATAGTATCAAGTGAAGAACCAGTGAATACAGAAACTATAGATATTTATAGTTCATAGTGAATAGTATCAAGTAGAGAACAAGTTCGTGTGGCATGCTGTTCAGAAAACTATAATGCAGTTTTCTGGATCGCTTCCTGGCAATAACTTTACCAGTGAACAGCATCAAGTAGAGAATGAGTTTGTGTGGTATGCAGCTCAGATAAACATGATTTTCTTACTTGTTTCGCATAGTAACTTTATCATTGAATTGTATCAAGAATAATTGCATTTTTTCTAGCTCGCTTTGCTCGCTTTTTTATAGAATACACTGAATATTATCAAGTAGAGAACAAGTCTGTGTGATATGAAGCTCAGACCATCAATGCATTTTTCTAGCTGGCTTCGCTCCCACAATAAGTTTATTGGTAAAGCTATAATATAAGTAGAGAACAAATTTCAAAAAATATGCGGTTAAGGCTGACCTCAAATAAAAATCCATTCTTTCAAGCTTGATCACTGTTACATATGCTGCCCCTCAGATAATGTATTTGTACAACACTGTTGTTTCACCTCTTCATGGGCAGATTTTGCACCCTCCTTTGAAAAATACTGGTTATGGCTATGGGGTGTTAAGCTGACAGTATTTGGTATTCTTTGTGTGATCTGGTGTCACTGGTGCAGAGTCTAGCCTTCTCAGGTGATATAAATGAAGGTTGGACTATGCTCTATGATGACTACTATTGACAGCTTAACAGTCCGGTAGTATAAAATGTGTAAGGTAACTGCGTTAATCAGATAGGGAAAACTCCTAGTTTTTGGCTTAATTAACCTTCCTAGATTTTCTAGTTTTTTCCTAGTTTTTGTGTCGCCTGAAAAGGCGACATATAGGTGTTACTTTGGCGGCGGCGGCGTCACAAATTGCTTGTCCGGAGCATAACTTTGTCACCTTAAGTTCAAATGACTCAAGAATTGGTATGCATGTTTCTTGCAATAAGCCGGAGTGCAGTGCGCAAGAACCATAACTCTACCTGTCATAGTTTTTGAATTATTTCCCTTTGATTGATTTTATTAGAGCATTTCTTGTCCGGAGCATAACTTTGTCACCTTAAGTTCAAATGACTCAAGAATTGGTATGCATGTTTCTTGCAATAAGCCGGAATGCAGTGCGCAAGAACCATAACTCTACCTGTCATAGTTTTTTAATTATTTCCCTTTGATTGATTTTATTAGAGCATTTCTTGTCCGGAGCATTACTTTGTCACCTTAAGTTCAAATGACTCAAGAATTGGTATGCATGTTTCTTGCAATAAGCCGGAGTGCAGTGTGCAAGAACCATAACTCTACCTGTCATAGTTTTTGAATTATTTTCCTTTGATTGATTTTATTAGAGCATTTCTTGTCCGGAGGATAACTTTGTCACCATTAGGTTGAATGACTTGAAACTTGGTATGCATGTTTCTTACCAAAAGCCCAAGTGCAGTACACAATAACCGTAACTATACCTTGTGCCATTTTTCAATATGTAGAAAGGATCCTGGCATAATCAGATTTTTTCTACAAATCTATTATCAATATTTATAATGAAAACCCTCCAGGATCCTTTCTACAGTTTGTATATAAAAATCTTATATTTTTCAAAAGATAACCGATCCAACCACAATTTAAAAAAATGTTTTTAATCGACTATCAGTTAATAATGGACCCCCTGAATTAAGATGTAATTGTTATGACTGTTTAGTTTATACATATTTACTTAAGGTCGATTGTGAAACATGTTTTTCCAACTTATATTAATCACTCTCGACACCTCATTCCTGATGTTATCCATCGCCACGAGGGTATGAGAGAAGAGAAGCCAGTTTCCCTTTTATGCTGAGCGTCTAGCAAGGGAATTTCTGGTACCATTTTTATTAGCTCACCTGTCACAAAGTGACAGAGTGAGCTTTTGTGATCACACTTCGTCCGTCCGTCCGTCTGTCCGTCCGTCTGTCCGTCCGTCTGTCCGTCCGTCAACAATTGGGTTGTGTCCTCTCTAGAGGTCACAATTTTGGCCTAATCTTTATGAAACTTGGTCACAATGATCATCTCAACAAAATCTAGGCCAAGTTCGATATTGGGTCATCTGAGGTCAAAAACTAGCTCACTAGGTCAAATTATAGAAAAAACCTTGTTTTAAACCTTTCAACATGTAGTCTTCATAGTCACTAAACTCTCTGCAGTAACTCTCTACTCTCTATACATACAATAAACTTTCATCAACCAATGAAAATGTGTATCAGGGTTCACAGCAGTTTTGTAAAGGTCAAATATCAAAATATTCTAGTATTTAAACCAGGGTGTGAATTGTACTGGTTAAGTGGAAATCAAAGCGCTGTAGGGAGCGTAGACATTTTCCTGAGGGTCGTGGGTTCAAACCCCACTGGAACCATAATTTTTATTTTTTTATTTTTATTTTTTTAAGTGTTTAGGTATTGTTTTGTCTTTATAGCATGTATTTGTACATTTTCCTGATGGTCGTGGGTTCAACCCCCACTGGAACCATAATTTTTTTTTTTTTTTTTTTTTTTTTTTTAGTGTTTAGGTATTGTTTTGTCTTTATAGCATGTATTTGTACATTTTCCTGATGGTCGTGGGTTCAACCCCCACTGGAACCATAATTTTTTTTTTTTTTTTTTAAATTTTTAGGTATTGTTTTGTCTTTATAACATGTATTTGTACATTTTCCTGATGGTCGTGGGTTCAACCCCCACTGGAACCATAATTTTTATTTTTTTAAGTGTTTAGGTATTGTTTTGTCTTTATAGCATGTATTTGTACAGTTATATGGAGGAAAAATACCAAAATATTTTGTTTAAAATAAAGGTCAAATCATAGAAAAACCTTGTGTAGTCAGTCACCAGAGGTTACAATTTCAACTTAATCTTTATGAAACTTTGTCACAATGATCCTGTCAACAAAATCTAGGCCAAGTTCGATTTTGGGTCATCTGGTGTCAAAAACAAGGTCACAATGTCAATTGACATTTTCCTGAGGGTCGTGGGTTTAAACCCCACTGGAACCATAATTATTTTTTTGAGTGTTTAGGTATTGTTCTGTCTTTATAGCATGTATTTGTACAGTTATATGGAGGAAATATTTTGTTTAAATTATAGGTCAGATCATAGAAAAACCCTGTGTAGTCACCAGAGGTTACAATTTCGACTTAATCTTTATGAAATTTGGTCCTAATAATCATCTCAACACAATCTAGGTTAAGTTTGATATTAATTAAGTCATCTGGGGTCAAACGCTAGGTCACATGGTCAAATCATACACAAACTTGCAATAGAGGCTGAATTTCCTTAAATTTTATTCAGAAAATGTGTAGGATCACCATAGGGGTGTGCATGCACTAGTACGACAGGTGAGCGACCTAGGGCCCTTTGGGCCCTCTTGTTTTGTCTTTGGTATGAAGTGGCCAGGGATCGACAGGTGGTTGCTTTATTCAGATGACCACTACTAACACATGTTTAATTGTTGTGTTTTGTTGTATGAAGCGACCAGGGATCGAACCCGAGACCTCCCACACTCGAAGTGAATGCTCAACGACTAGGCTATGACTGTTTAAGACAGATGGTTGCTTAATTCAGATGACCGCTACTAACACATGTTTAATTGTTGTCTTTTGTTGTATGACGCGGCCAGGGATCGAACCTGAGACCTCCGGCACTCGATGCGAACGCTCAACCACTAGACTATGACTGTTTAAGACAGGTGGTTGCTTAATTGAGGTGACCACTACTAACATATGTCTAATTATGCTGTTTTGTTGTATCAGTGAGTTAGCCAGACTGAAGGAGATGACAGAAAGCTGTGGACGTCGTCAATCAACATCGTCAGGTTGTTCTGATAGTTCACAATTGTTTTCAGAAATTGATCCAGGTACTTTGTACTATTCTGTTCAAGGCTAATGACTTTACAAGACCAATTCAAATCCAGATGTCTTTCAAATTTTTTTTTTGGAATTGACCAACGCTAGCCCTACTAAATTTGTATTGTAAAGGTGTCAAAGAGTATTTTGATGCAGAAATTATTGTATATTTTGCTGAAGTTGTATTTAAAGTACAACTATCCACTTTTTCAAAAGTGGCTTTACCATGCGAATTTCAGATGAAATTTTTTTCCAGTAGTTCATTTAGATTGTGACCAAGTAGCACATCTTTGATGTTGTCAGGAATGAGTGATCTTTGTTTCAGACAAGTTACTTCTACAAGAGTTATATATCGAGTATAAAGGACAAATTGTGACTGTCACATTGTCCTAAAACAATAAGTGAAAGTTCTGGAGTATTAATACAGAAGCACCTAATCATTGAACTTGACATTAGAAATTTTTGTCATTGAGTTGTTGTACAGTCATTAACCTTTTGTGTTTTTTCAGTCAACTGTCATATATTCTTGTAACCTATAGTGTGGACAAATCAACCAGGTCCTTGGACATTGTATTAGTATGATTATAGTCTGCCCAGGATAATGTATTTACAAACATGAATCGGTTTGGTCATCTGTGGCCAAATTGGTTTTACAAATCACTTAAATAAAATGATCATGTCAGTATTGTACTAAAAGCATCACTGTGAAGCGTGCACATAATTTTGATCCACCTTAAGTTTGTGGAATATACCAAATTTTCCTGACTTTCACATTATCCTGGGCGCACTAAAATAGAAGATTTTTTGTATAAAATTTAATCTAAGCGGAGAGTATCACGATTATGTATGAGATGTTCTATAAACACTAAACTAATCTTAAATCACCAGAAAGACTCAACTTTCTTACGGAAATTAAAAATGTTCCACACAAGAAGCTTGTCATATATTCATGCATAAAGGTCAAGGACCAGGTTAATTTGTTTGCACTATTCTAATATGGTGGTAAAGTTGGCTGTTTTGATGTTTGTTACAAACTTTTCTACAGGGTATTGTTTTATCAATCTAAATTATGCAAATGGTAAACTTAGGCTGACATAAAATATTTCTATGTTTGGAGCAACCCGCAGCCTAATCAGGAAAATGTCAGCAACTCAACTTCCTGTTTTGGAGGGGGGTTTTCAGGAGTCTTTTTGCAATTCTACACAATTAGTATAAGTATTTTTTGTAAAAAAGTCGCTACTTATCTACATACTTCATTTCTACCTACCTAACATTCTGGGTCAAGTAACTCTGAAACAATATTTTATGGTCAGCTTTATGCACACATTTAAATGCTTTGTTATTCTTATAAAAGAACTGTAAGAGTTCTGTCAAAACTTTCTGACAGCAGAATTATATTTTGCATAATTTTGTTGGTAGACGGTATCCTGTAATTGCTTTGTTTATTCAAAATCAACATACTATGGGCTTTATACCATCATGAATGCGTAGGTTATGTTATTCTGTGACTTTACTAGTCATATAGTCCTGTGGAAAATTTGGCTATTGATTGTCGAAGAACAAGTTAGTATTGGTTCATGATTAATTGCTGGAAAACCCATTTCGGTCAATAATGTTTGCCCTATATGTGATTGGAAAAAATCACTGGAAAAATATGGAAAACAATTTTTGTTGATTTAATCAATTGCCAAGAACTTCAAGTTTTTGTCTCAAAAGTAGAAAACTTCAGAAAAGTATGAAATTCATGACAATATGCAAAAACTTGGTATGGAACGTTTTGAGTGGTTGTCTGTTGTCTGAAGGTTAAATATATTTCATGGAAAACTGTTTGTATCATGGCAATTTGTTAAAGTTTATTTGATGAAAAGAGTATAAAGCCTGAAATTAATTTAACAAGTTTAACAATATTACATGTACATGCATTGCAGCAAGCTAACATTCAACTTATTTTAGTGCACTGTATCGACTGCAGTGCCTCAGATAAACAAAGTCAGATCAGGGGACCCTGGTGGTATTCAATATTGATCTTATTTAATTGGAGAATAAGGATAGCCAATCATATCACCTATTAGGCCGAACTTAAAATTTGCTTTGTTTCCCCTTCCCGACCCAAACAGATTGAGAATGGGAAGGTAGGTAGGTTAAATATTATATTTTGAAATTGGATAAGACATACAAACAATGAAACTCAGTAATAACACTATAATGGTGAAAACCAACAATGTTAAATTAAATCAAATAGGTACCAAATTTACTAGCAAGAAATAAGCCTGTATCCAAAAAATAACATTTTAACCCCAATTTTTCATAAAAAAATATATCATTTCAATTTGGGCAATAAAATATTTGGGTAGGGCCCTTTTTGTCCGGGTAGGTTGTGGAAGGGGAAACAAACGATATGTTATTTTAAGCCTTACTGACCAAGAGTTTAATATGGTGTGATCTGATTGGTTGTCTTTTATCCTTTAGTCAAGTACGATCAATATTGAATACCACCCCTGATGTTGTTACACTTTTAACATTTCTGTATTGATTACACATTTATATAATGTTATTTTGTGCTTTCTTGCATGCATTTTATCGTTTGCATGCTTTAGTTAATCAATGCTTGCATATTAATTGTTACATATATTTCACTTATATTTTATATAATAGCTGTTTAATCAACTTGCTTGCATGCTAATTCTTTAACTTGTTGGAATTAACTTACTTCTTGGTATTAAAGGCTGGGTACTGCCAACAAAAAGATACCGGTAGGGTATACCACAGTTTTCCCCCTAATAATAGAGTATATACCCTGGTATACCACCAACTTGTTTATAAATAAGACTTACAGCTATGGTATAGTGGTCAGAATATAAGCCTGGCTATTTAAGAACAAGGACCTAAAGTCTTGACTAGAATTAGAGAAAAACAATTCTATTTTTAGATCAATATCATGTGACAAAATAAACTTTTTTAGCTACTTCGATACACTTACTTACCTGTTTTTCATCCCTGATGAAGACTATGTGCATGTAAAGTCGAAACTCGGATAAAATAAATTAGAACAATACCCGTTTGTCATGTGTTATTATTGTATAAGAATTAGAGAAGCAAATTAATATGACTAAGTTAAATAATAAATTGTGTTGAGAAGAAGCGCTTGATGCTGAACTCCATAGAGTAATTACGAGAAAGTAAATATAATAGCATAGCAATTAATTCAGGGGTTTCAATGGGGAAAACTTGTATGGTAATGTATAGTTTGCTGTTAAGGCAGGTAACATCAAATAATTAAAAGCAGGGATACTATTGATAAAACACTGGCATTCTTCATGGTATCGCAGTATCATAATGCGGGAGAATTTACCATGGTTACCAGTCTTATTGGTAATACCGCACACCTACTTCTGGTTTCCATAGTCAATGGGAATCTTTTTTTTCATTATTTCGAAAAAGAAATTATAATATAGTCATAGAAATCTGAAATTGTTGCAAATGTCTAGGAAATTTGGCGTCGTGCTGAAGTAACAAGTTGAGGTATCAATCTGTGAGAGCTTTAGTCTAGGTATAAGAAATTAGTAGTAATTGATCAGGTGTGGTTCAAGTTGAAATTCAAAGTTTATTGGCATGATCAGCAAAGAATAATATTATTGCTTTTGGCTGTTCACAAATGGTAACAAATACGGTATATCTGACAATAATTGACAAAAATACTTGATATAGATGATTTGAGCTCTGTTGTGAATAATTTGGTGTTATTTTATTGTAGGAAAACTGTGTAAAGAATGTACCAAGAGGAAGGCTACATTTTACTGCCCGAAATGTGACTGTAACATGTGTGCTGTTTGCAGTAAAAATGTAAGATTAACGTATTTGAAACATTTGTGATATATCTACCCACTTTAAAAATTAGACATGGGGGTACTGTTTTATCAAAGCACTTACGAAAATCATAAACTTACGATAAAATTTCAAATATTGATAATTCTCTTACAACTGCTAATTCATTAATTGGAGACAGATATGGTTTGTAAGATTTTATTACCTGAATCATTATTAGTATTGCGGATCCATTTACCACACTATGTAGTTGTAAAATAAATATAAGCAAATTAAAATTTAAACGTGAGTTTAAGAGTTCTGTGTTGTGATAAAACAGTACTGGGGAGTACATGTATATCCTGGATGATTGTTTGTGTCACAGTTTTTGTCAAGCACTAATGTATTGGTATTTACTTCTTTCAATGATAGCACTAGTTAGTTAACCTGCTAATTGAAGAAACTTAGTGTGTGTATGTGCTTAACATTTGCTGTATATCCAAAGCCATTAATCACATTTGTCATGCAGTTTGGGAGGGGCAGGGCGGGGCAACTTTAAGCCAAATAAATAATAATTTGGGGAGCAGACTTTATCTCATTTTCCAGCCAAATAATAATTCAAAGACTTCTTGCGAACATTCTGTGTTTGTTGGGGATGTGGATGGTTTGTTCTATGTCTGACTCTTGTGTGGATGGCTAGGCGCTGCCGTCGTTTCTGTGTGGCTTCGGATTGTCTGTGCGCTACTGTATTTACTTATCACTACAGCAGGTGTTAAGTGCTGAGTGGCGGCTGTAAAAAGTCGCCCCGTACTTCACTTCAGTGTAGTTATCATTTATAATTACCTCCCTTTATGGCTAATTATGCACAAAATTCGAAGTCCACAGTTTGTCATTCATTGCGGAGTGAGTATAAATTATAGGCTTGCTTGAAATATTCATTTTTGGGGATGTGGATGGTTTATTCTATGTCTGACTCTTGTGTGGATGGCTAGGCGCTGCCGTTGTTTCTGTGTGGCTTTGGATTGTCTGCGCGCTACTGTATTTTATATAATCACCACTGTCTCAATTCTAATTCTGTATATGTATGGTTATTTTCATTTTAGGTTCATTCTTTGTCTAGAAGTCTACAACTACATGTCCCAGTATCAATAAATGAAGATGGGTAAGTTTTGATTGTACCAAAGCATTAATACAACAACGACACTTGCCATGGGTGTGTTTGGGCCTCATACTGCTGATGAACCATGAAATGGCCGGTTTGCGGAGAAATGAGATTTTGGTCCTCTGTTGTCAGAACGTAAATTTATGTCATGGAAAACTGCACATTGTCAGGAAAGTCATTAGATATTAAAGCTGCATATTGGGAGAATTGTGTTTTGGCCTAAAAAAAAAATAGTTCTGTTTCCGGTGGCCCGACCGACCCTATTTTCTGACTGCCGATCGTATTTTTTTTATTGTGGATGATTGGCAGACGATAACGAATATCGCCGATGTTTGTCTCGAAATTACGTATGAAGATGACATCGACATTATTCCAGGCATCGTGACAACCGTCGGTCCTGACCGACAAAAAATGTTTTGGTCCGGCAAAATTTGACTGAATGTCGGACCGTTTGACCGACGGAGATTTTGAGTCTGGACGGTGATATTCCCACATCGTAGTTGAAGACTTTTGTAAAGAATGAAACACGAATGTATTTCGGCAAATCCTTGTCGAGATGCAACAAGAATCCCTCCGAAATCGTCAAAAATGTAACAATTTTCTGCGGAATGAAGGTCGCGAAAACTTATTATTTTTTGGATGCGGATAAAACCTGTTGTACACGGTACGGATTCCGGAATTTTCGCGACGTGCATCCAGTCTGAATTTTTTTAGTTTTGACGATTTGTGACGGGTCTTTTTAACACGAAAATGTGATTTAGTTTAAAGATGTTTGATATTTAATGGTAAAATGAAAATAACCTTTCTCTTGACAGAAAGTCCTGTCTGACATATGCTCATTGAATGGGCTGAATAAGTCCATTGTAAAAAGGCAAACTATCTAATTAGGCCTATTTGAAATCACTTGTTTACTGTGTGTTAAAGCTAACAATGCATTCCTTAATTATTTACCTCTGAATTTAATAGGCAATTTAAGAAAAACATGCATTATCTTTACATCTATCTTCATTTTTTCAGACAGACAAATGTTCGTTCGGGCAGACAACTTTTTTGTTTCTGTCAGAATGACTGACAGGTTTTTAAAGACATGCACATGCTAAAGTTTAAGTATAGTTTTTTTAACTTCCTATATCTTCAAAGTGAATTGACATATTGCTTTGGTACTTTGCATACTTGTTCACCATCATGACCCCAACCCTTACACAGGGATAGGTAACTCTATCAAACATTGTTTGAAATTATGCCCTCTTTTGGACTTAGAAATGCAAATGTTATTAAAAGTTTATGTTCACAATTTTTATCACATAACCTGTGGTCCAGGAGTGCCGTAAAGCCGTGACGTAAATATCGTTCGGCACTCCCAGACCGTGCAATAAATATTTAAATTAGCTTGACGTGACGTTAGCCAATCCATGCATTCTGACGTCAGAATAATATCAACGTCACCATGACGTCGTGCTCATTGTACCGCTAAATTTTGGCTGAAACATATGCAGCGCACATCATTCTTCTGAACAATATTGAGCGTTTCTAAGGTTATGTGATAAATAGAATCTTACATTCGTGCTTATTACAAAGCCTCGTGTCATATCATTTTGTCCACTCGTTTAATAAAACTCGTATGTAATGAGCACTCATGCAAGATCCTCTATTTAACCTTTAATATCTTCAAACTGCATTGACATATTGCTTTGATATTTTTCATACTTGTTCACCATCATGACCACAACCCCTACAGTACACATGGTTCTTTCATTGAAATTCCTGGTCCGTTTCAGCTGTTTTTAGTTAAGTTTACTCGTGTAGTGTGAGATACTTCATTTAACTTGAATCAATCTGACATTCGATTATGGACTCAATATAAATGTAGTCTTGTTAATAAAGAACTGACAACTACAACTGTGTGTTTTTTATATACCGTAGTTCTTAGTCAAGGAACCTGCCAATACTAAAAAAAAAAAAAAAAAAAAAAAAAAAAAAAAAATGCCTACCTACCGACCCTATTATTTTTGGCCATGCCACCAGAAACACAACTATTTTTTTTTTAGGCCTTTCCATGAAGTGTCTGGGAGACGTATCATTGCTGGATGAATCAATGTCACATAGTTTGTCAGCGCTTTTTATCCTTAATCACTGTTTGGATTTCAATGAAACTTCACATGATGAGTTTGTACCAAGCCTTGTTGTGCATATTGTCAGGAATTTTAGTTGGGATGATTATTGCCAGAGTTAAGGCACATGGTTTTGATTGAAAACCATTTCTAGTTTTGTTGAAAAATCAATAAAAATATAACCATTTGGTGCATATGGCATTTGTGTAATAGGTCTTGTTTATTTGCCAGTTTGGGAGAACTTTTGTGACAAAATAAAACCTGGATTGATGTGTTGAATGTTGATGTTTGTGTTGGTATATTTCAGTGATGTTCCTGTGTCACAGATGTGCAAGTTACATGAGAACAGGACTGTAGAATATTACTGTGATGATGATGAGACGGTGATTTGTTCGCGTTGTGTAATCATGGGAACTCATAAAGGTCATAACATCTCCTCCATAGAAGATAAGGTATGTGCAGGGAGAACCTAACTATTGAACTTGTGGTTTAAGGGTGTAGCTCAATGGTTAGCGCAATGGCTGTCTACTCTGGCGGTTCAAATACACGTGGAGGCACTGATACGTCTACCATATTTCAGCAGACTGACAAATAAAGGCTAAGCTCAGCATCGGCACGGTGGTTGAGTTGATAATCCTCTTGGTTATGCGTTAATAGACCGCATAATCGATTACTGGCCAGGACACTTGGTCATTTCTCAAATGCTTTTCAGTGTTGCCCAACTAGAACTGAACTGATTAGCAACCCAAAGATAGTATTGCGTGTACTGTTGCTGCACAACAGTACGGTACGTTAAAGAACCAAGGAGTATTCGGAAAGAGCTTGTGGTAACACATTAGGAATGTTTCTGACACTGCACCTTAACAACAGGATATTAATTTGTTTCTTAATTTCTAGCCTTACAGGTCTTATTTTTCTGGATGAGCTGTAAATAATGTGTGTTTATTCTGCAGTTCTAATGTACGTTGACAAGTCTTAAGAGCCATTAATACATATAACAAAACCATACTTGAAGACTAAATAAATGATGTTGTAATATCTTATTTCGATTCATACGGGAATATAGGTTTGCCGTCCGTCCGTACAAATGCACCGGTAGTTGTGGGGTGTGGAACAATAGGCTATTTTTAGATTCCATTCATTCCGTCACTTGTGGGGTGCAAAATGCTACTTGTGGGTTGCATCCAAACAAAAGAAAGAACAAAAGAAAACCCCACAAATACCGTCTCATGAGTCCGTCCGTCTGTCAAAAAATCTGGATCCTGCCATAACTCAAACCGTTTTCAAGCTAGGTTTCTGAAACTTGATATGTGGATAGGGTGCAATGAGGGGATTATGCACATCCAAAAATATTTTTGATTCTGACAAAAATTGTGGTTGCTTTGGCAACAGAAACATTGAAAATGGCTTAAAACCGGTAGGGGACTTTCGTATTGCTTGCAATTCTTAATTACTTGTTTAAATATCCATTTCAGAATCGAACAATTATTAGTGAAATGGAACCAAAACTTCAAATGGCAAATCATGTTCACAGAAGATTGAAGAAAATTGATGGGGTATGTACTCTGTATATTAAGTGGTAGTTCAAAGGTCAGTAGTTAAAATTTCAAGGTTATCATGACCTTTGAACTTAAATGTCTTTTCTCTGCCATGTCTTACAAACATCTCTTACATTTAGTGAAGGCTGCCTGGCAATTTGTTTGACCAACATTCTGTAGCATGTCCTAATTTGGTCTTCTTTCATATTAGCTGCAGTTCCAGTAGCGTACATGTCTAGTTTTCTGGGGGTAATGTTGTTGAAGAGTTGTTTATGGATGCAAAAAGCTGTCCAAAATTCGGGAGTCCTGTATTGAGAATGTAAGAAAATTTACTGAAGGGATAACAGTTTGTTGCAGCCATAGTACTCATAGCAATGTGTGACTTTGATTCTTTGTAAGTCCACTCTCCCGATGATTGCAATTATACATTGAATTATAAAGTAAAAAATATGAGACATTGAAAACTTGCCTGGTTTTCTGAGAAATGCGGCTTTCCGAGAGTGCCGTTTTCAGGAATTCAATTTCAAAGAATGTGTTTTTTAGGAAGTATGTTTTCAGAGAGTGTGGTTTTCAGAGTCCTGTTTTTCAGAGTGTTTATTATGATATTTATTACACAGGAGTTAAAAGCTATGATACCTGACTATAAGAGAGAACTACATCCTATCCTGGATGATATGAGAGTTCATTTCCAACAACTACATGGATTGTTACAGCTACGGGAACATCAGATGGAACAAGAGATACTAGACACTGTCAAAGTGGGAGTCGGACCCTTTGAGGATCTGGTATAGTGCTCTGAATTTCTATATAATATATATTTTTATACCCGTTCTGCTTAGCAATTCAATACAGGATTCTAATGGTCAGGGGAAAGACTGGGAAAATTATTTTTATTCAAATTCAGGGAAAAGTCTGGGAGTACGATTTTTATTCCAGGTCAGGGAAAAGCCTGGGGAAATTATATTTATTTCCAAGCCTGGGAAAAGTCTGAGGATTTTCAATTGAATCATAGCAATATTTATTTATGACAAAATCTAGTCAAGGAAAAGTTTGTTAACTTCATTGTTAGGAGTTGATGGTAAACAAATACATTTGTAGACGAATGTATGAAGTTAAAATTGCTAGGAAAGTTTCTTCACGCTGGTTAAATATGTATTCTGTTATGACAAATTTAATGTAAAAATATTTTATCTACAGAGAACAGAGCTACAGAATGAATTTACACAGTTAGGGAAAACTATCAAAGGTAAGGCTCACCGATCCTTCTTGATTCTTGGGTAAATTTCATTTTATGTTCATGAATGACAGTGATTTGATACTAGTCAGTACACCATGATATCAAATTCATGTTTAAACTAGTGTATAAACTCTCAGTATACTATACAGTGGTACCTCTCTTGAGCGACTTTTGTGGGAGACAGAAATAGTGTTTGTTGTAGAGAGGGAGCCGTTGTGGAGAGGGATTGTACCTCTAACAGACTGTTGCATCAATAGCATGATTTAACCTCCAAAATATGCACATGATGTACACAAGCAGCATGTCATAATTGGTAAAGATGAATACAGTGTATTTAGGTTGCTTACTCCTGACCAGATTATGATCTTATTAAATCTATAAAAGTAAATTATTTCGCCGATGTAGCCATGAAAATAAGAACTGACTACACGTACAAACAAAATAACAGAATGTTCGTGTACACCAATTTACATACATGACGGTCCGGATCGGACGGGATTTAGACGGTACTGTATGCCCGACGCCATTTGTATTAAAATAAACAAACGCTTTCTTTTTCCTTGTTAGAAAAGATGCATTAAATGTCACTTTATTTTCATCAGAAGTAACTAGTTTTCTCACCTTACTCTGACCAAAGTTATTATACAGACCACCAATGAATGAAAACAATCTAATCGTCGTAATTATCCAATTAGACCAAACCACAATTTGTTAATCGTGTCACAATGCAAGTGTGAAAATAGCGATTTACAAGCTTCTCAATGATGATTAGTATACCATATTCACACATTATGGCAGACAGTGTCAATACTTATGAAAACAATCAACAACTGACTTAACCTAAGCCGGTCAAGAGAGGTAATTCTTAGTGTCGGTACGACTTTTGAGTGAAGTTTGTCGTTGAAGGGAGGTGTCGTTTCTCGGAGGGAAATTAACCTTGTAATTGCACGGGAGGAATTTTGAATGTCGTTTAAAAGAGGGAGTCGTTTGAGAGAGGTGACGTTACGAGAGGGAACACTGTATATCCTTGAAAATGTTGTTGATCTTTGCCTGAACTTTACCTCATGGTTGAAAAGTTTCCATGCACTCCTAATGTGAAGTAGAACATTTGTGTACAGCAACTTGTGTTAAAGACCACCTGTAAATCATGTCTGCAAAGACCAATGAGGATATTAAACCTGTTAAAGAGGGACCACCTGTCAACAAATACCACTTAGCTGTCGAGGGTGTTCTATAACAACAGGTTTGACTGTATTTGTATATAGAATAATTAATCAGTGTGCAGTTTTCTCCTGTACATTTGTTGCCATGGTGCTGTCAATCATTTTATATTTAGGCGATGTTTAATTCACACATTTCTGTATCAGACTTATTTCTCACAGTCAAAGGTTCCCGATAGGTCTTCATGTTATGAAAGTATATTTACACAGATTTATAACTTCGCAAGGAACTAAATTCACGAATTATAGTGAAAATAAAAACATTGAAAATGATACCTGACTAACAGTACTTTGAATGATACTCAAGAGTTTTAGTTGTGTGTACTTTTATCCTAATAGCTGCTGAGAAGATAATGAGGAACAGTGATGAAGTTGTGGTGAATGCTAAGGAAATCTTGGATAAGTTAATCCATGCCAAGGATATACCATGTATCATTGAAGAGAAGCCTGACGGTGATTCTGATGTCTCATTACGGTTTGTTTCTATTATTTACACGGTATAGGATTAATGCCAGTTTCCAATAATTTTACAGTACTATACAGAGGCTGTATTTCAGGGGTCATTATGACTATTTTGTACCCAAATTTTATCATGGTTTTTATGTCAAAATACCTATCAATTATGTCTCCCACATAATAATAAAATAAAATATTGTAGTGAGGGAGACATATTGATTTTGTCCATCTTGTCTATCTGTCTGAATGGATGTCACAAATTTTTTCCGCGCTTGTTCTCCTTAACAATTGGTTTCATTTTAATGAAACATGCATGAACAATTTGTACCAGGCCTTGTTGCGCATATTTTTTTAAATTTTGGGTTGTATAGTTTTTGTCAGAGTTATGGCCGTTTGTAGGATTTTTATGTTTTTGTGTCACATATACCATTCTATAGGTTTTCCTTGAATTACACATAGTACAACTACAACAGTCTGGTGTGGTGTAGACTGGCAAACTGATTACCTGACCAAAGAAATTACAATTTTACATAGTTTACATATTTGTATTCTTACAGATTTGTTGAAGTGTCGGAACTGAATGTTATGTTGTCAGATTATGGGAAGATTACAGGATCCATTCCACAGAGGTTTGTGATTCATTTACTTCTGTTTGCTTGCAGCACTGTCTCTGGCATTTGAGAGGGTATGGCCAGGCCTTTAGTCGGGAAAAATGTGTTAACTTTGCTGAAATTGGAGATTTTTATTAATATAAAAACAAACTGTATCATACTGAATGCATAAGAAAACATTCTAGACTGAATTTGAGGGAAAAGGGAATGAGACTTAATATCAACCCCCAAAACAGCCAAGTTGACATGCAGTCCTAGTTTTTCCTAATCATGCATATTGCTTAATTAAACTCTCGTTAATAAAGTATTGTTAATTGAACCATGCAAAAATTGATAAGTTGGAATTAATCTGCACATAGAACCAGTGATTTGCCAATACTGTGGCGCAAAGACAATCCAAAGCCACGCAGAAACGACACATGCAGTTCAAATTTGTAAATCCAGGGAAGGAAGATATGGTTGTAACTGTATTTGTCTATATATATTTGTAGGTTTACAATGCATACACTGAGGGAGATGCCTGAAAAGTTTTCAGAAGATTTTGAAGGTAACAACTTGGTTACCATGGATTCTGAGACTACCAGGTGTACCACACCATCTTCAATAGATTCTGACCTGACTAGTATGGCATCCGAGGCTACGTCACAGAGTGAAGATGTTATCATAGAAGGTAGGTGTAGGGAGACATGCACTGATCAAAACTTATCAACCGACACTTTACAAAAGGCGAGTTTCTTGCAATTACTTTGTAGAACATCCTTAATAGACTCTTGACTGTCAGTTTGTCATACTGTCATTAATTAGAATCGATAGCTGTTGGTGTTAAATGAAAAGTAGCCAACTTTTGTGTAGATCTATTAAGTAATCACCAAGAAATCACCTTTTATAAAGTGTCGGTTTATAAGTTTTGTTCATTGTATAGGGAGGCCGAGTGGTTGAATGATATATTGTACTCTTGTCAATTTGTATTTTACTAAATTAACACACTGTATTTTCTCAACTTGTATTTCAACATTGTTGTCCCTGCCCCCTCACAGAAGTGACCAAATATTGCTGATTATTCTACAACAATTCAAACGTTGCATGTGTGTTTGTTAAGTCTATCTGTAGAACAAGCTGAGTGGTTTGTGAGCTAATCAGTGTTTGATTCCAAATCAGGACAGGTCATACCCTTCAATAAAAATTTGACATTGATATTGATTAGCCTCCATATTTGGAGTTGATGGTGGAAGGGTAAGTTGGTACTTATTAGTAGGGCTGCGTACCGGTTTGCGATATAAATCGAATACCGGTATTTTGCGTTCGATCAATACATCGTATCGAACGTGTCCATATCGGTCAAAACATCGATCAACAAAAATACACAACAAAATCCCCATTTTCAGTTAAATTTTCGGTAGTCTACTTGTTTCGTCTCAAAATGGTCAGATCGTCGACGCAGCATATGTCCGAGTGAATCTAATTTTCAAACAAGATTCTGCTTTGCAAACTACTCATGCAATTTAAACATCTATAAATAGGTTGTTTATCACATAGCTCAAGCCTGACATGATTGTGTTCCGCAAGTTGAATGCATGTTGTAAGTCTGCAAGTGCCTATACAGCTTTTAGATTGTTTATTGTCAAAACAAAATATCAAATGATATATCGAATATCGATCATTTTGTATCGATACAAATATCGTATCGATTATTTTAACCGATACGCAGCCCTACTTATTAGAATATAGTCCAGGAAAAGTGGTTAGGTGAATCGGCTGCCATGTGTATCTGAATAAAACAAACACTACTAAAGAACACATTGGCCTAGGATTTTCAATCATAAGAGATGCATTGGTTAAATATAACATTTGTATAAATCTTAGTAACTATATAATTACTATATTTTGTTGTATTTTCTACTGACAGAGGAGCAAGAGATTGTTATGGATGGTGGATCAATATCTGGAGAAATTAGAACTGTAAAATTCCCACCAAAGAAACAAAATCCACCCAGAATCAAAAAGAAGCATACTCAGAAATCTCTGCCTGTAAAGAAAAGGTTCAAAGGTAAGCCATGTTCTTGAAAAGTCTTTGAAAATGGATTATTGGTTGAAAAAGTCCTTGAAAATGGGTTTCGCCTTGAAAAGTTCTTAAATTATATTTTCCTGTTCAAAAAAGTTCTTTTAACTTTTGGGGGGAAAGGGTCTGGACCGAAAGGAGGGAGAAAAGTGTGCAGACAAGTTGAAAGGGGAATTTTTTACTTAATGTTTAGTTTTAATGGAATGCTTTGGTGTCTTATTACCAACCTATGGAAACATATTTGGTTACTCACTGAACAACCCTCAAATATATCAAAGGCATTAAAGTATGAGTGTTTGTATACGTATCATTGTTGCTTAATTCATGGTTTGTGTCTAGGTTTACACCGGTCTTGAAAAGTACTTGCATTTGAAACGGCCAAAAAGGTTGTTTAAAATCACCACATCCACCTCATTGACTCATCTTTTTTCTGAACAGATACGACTGCAAGTGACCACTGGTTGACATTGAGCATCTGATCACTCAGCTTTAATGATTTTTATGCCCCCGTATCGATAGATCGGGAGGCATATAGTGATGCACCTGTCCGTCCGTCCGTCCGTCCGTTCGTCCGTCCGTCCGTCCTGGTTAACCCAAATTGACCGTTTCTTCTAGCATCATTATGGCTTGCTGAAAAGCTTCCAAACTTGCATGGATGTTGTATATGAACACTCTCCACACACCTGTATCACCTGACCCTTTTTGACCTTCACCTTGACCTAATTTTGGACTAAGACTTGTTTATGGACAAGGCTTCCACAGGGGGCATAAGCGTTTATTGAACGCAGTCTTGTTTCCTTGGATTTTAAGACACTTATTGCACATTTTTGCCAAGAAAAACCAAATTTTTAAGTCCTATCAAACATCAGGCATAACAGATATAGAATATAACAGATGGTCCATTGTAAGACACTTTTGTTTATAAACCTTACATTTATCTATAGGTACACTCAATAATCAAATATCATCAAAATACAGAAAACACAAAAAAGGTGTTGAAACTATGGTTTTTTTTTTGTTTGTCTGTTTATTATATTATATTGAGGTTACTGTATATTGTATTAATGTAATTTTGTTAATGGTTTATTTATATAAAATGAATAGTAGGTAGTTTTAAACTCTGTTAGCGTAGTCTTTGAAAAGCCTTTGAGCTTGTTTGTAAAATGAAAATTTGAAGCATGTGACTGTGTATATTTTCAGGACAACACGAGAATGTGTTTGTGACACACATACATAGTCCTTGTAAGTTTATGGTACAGTTGAAGAGTGACTCCTCCAAGATCTCAGTATTATCTCACAGTTTATCAAGTTTCTGTAACAGTGCTGCTGCTAAACAACACAAAGTCTCGAGTGTAGAAGTTGGTAAGTGATGAACTTGATTATTACCTCATGGTATCTGATCAATAACTCAAGAATGGCTGGGTGTAGAATCTTCATTAAACTTTACAGGGAGGTTGGTCACCATTAGATGATGACCCCTATTGATTATGTGTATGTGACTATTATGCTGCCATGCGGCATACATGTGTTACAAACATCTCTTAGTCAGTCAATTAGATTCCAAGTTTGATCTCAGGTCATAGGGTTTGGTCATGACTCATGACTCAAAATGATTTACCAGCATCTGAATGTTACTAAGTAAATGTGAAGGTTATGAGAGACATTTATGATCAGTTAATTATCTTGCTTGTCAGAAGCAACCAGCATGAACAACAAACAAAACAAAGCTTGTAGCTGAGCTTGGATAGGACCAATATGTAGCTCTAGAGAATAGTAATGGAAAATATCTGACTTGATAAAATATGTCCCTTATAACTGTCATTAAGAGGTGGCTATAGGTCAAACTGCCCTTCTCAGTTGCAACTTTGGTCCTCTCAAAGCTTAGGCAATAAACTTCTTTTTAGCGATAAAATAAATGTTTTGTCTGCCTCAAATTTGAAATAAGCCCTGCTTATTGGTGATCCTGTTGATATATTTACAGATAACTTGGTGCTAGCTCAATACTCACTGGATGGCAAGTGGTACCGTAGTCGTATCAAAAATATCATAGAACCAGAAGATGGTAATTTTAAGCATACCAATGTTGAAGTAGTGTATATAGACTACGGAAATACTGAAGTTGTTAACATTCAAAAGTAAGTACAGTTTACAGTGAAACCTGTCCGTAAATACCATCTTCATGTGATCAGGAAAAATCTGATCTTTATGACTGGTGGTCTCTCTTTACAGGTAAAATATCATTGAAAATTAAATGATCTGAGATCTGTTATAGTGGTCTTTGATTGCTGATGGTCTTTAAATTTCATCAGACACCCTCTGCTCACAGAAAATTTTAATCTATTGCCCCATATATATATATATATAGAGCGATATGTAAACGCGATAATATGCATATTTATGAAGGAATGGGTTTACCAGTTGTCGTTTTCTAGAACAGCCCTCGCTGACAGTTGACTGTGTTCAATATGTTTACATATGTAATGAATTCACAGAATTTTAATTAGTTGTCCTTTGATTGAACAACCTTCACTGACATTGGACTCTGTTTAATATGTTTACATAGATATATAATGAAATATTAACAGTGTTAAGATTGACCTTGATGATATATGTGGGATGACCAAAAAGTTTTGTGATGAATACTACAAAATAGAGATGAACAGTACCTGAGGTTGTAAACGGCTGATTATTTCATGAATAGTGAATCTACGAGTATTCATATCCAATGTCCTATACAGAGAGAGGATACAGTTTTTGACGTTCATAGGTAACAAATCTTTTAATCTATTTCATCATTCAAATTCATTTTATCTGACATATGAGTCTCACAACATTTTGATCATCCCTCATGTATATATTGTCTGTATAATATCATCCTCTGTTACAGATTGAGAGCGATGCAGGATAAATTTATGAAGCATCCTGAATTCTCCGTTGAGTGTTCTTTGTTCAACTTGGCCCCTAAAAACAAGGTAATCTTACATAATCCAAGGGCTTTGCAACCTATTGAGCTGCTGAAGTATCATTCTTGTCAGTATGATTTATAAAAGAAATTATTTCGGAAATACAACATTTAATTTATCTGTTATTTCTTTATAACTGTTTATGTATAATGGACACATTGCACTATTCTGTTGAGAAAACAAATATGTGTTCATACCTCAAGTGCAGGTTTTTGAGTGAATACCAAGGACTATCTCATTGGATATGGTGTCTTGTTAAGTCCTCTCCATACTCTTCATTTGAAATAACGTGAGTCTGGGCAATTGGGACAGGAGCGTGATATAGCGTATCTATGTAGTTCAAAGGCACTGGTCTTTATAATATTGCAACAGAAAACTAAATATATCTAAGGATGTTCAATTTTTACTTAACTTTGAATACTAGAAGTTGATGTAATTGGTGTATTATGATTACATTTATGCATTAATGGCAGTATCTATTATGTATTAGTGCATAAAATTCATGCAGAGTGAGGTCATTATTTACAGACTGTATCTATTACGTATTTGTGCATAAAATTCATGCCGAGTGAGGTCATTATTTACAGATTGTATCTATTACGTATTTGTGCATAAAATTCATGCCGAGTGAGGTCATTATTTACAGATTGTATCTATTACGTATTAGTGCATAAAATTCATGCTGAGTGAGGTCATTATTTACAGATTGTATCTATTACGTATTTGTGCATAAAATTCATGCAGAGTGAGGTCATTATTTACAGACTGTATCTATTACGTATTTGTGCATAAAATTCATGCAGAGTGAGGTCGTTATTTACGGACAGTATCTATTACGTATTAGTGCATAAATACATGCAGAGTTATGTCATTATTTACAGACTGTATCTATTACGTATTAGTGCATAAAATTCATGCAGAGTGATGTCATTATTTACGGACAGTATCTATTACGTATTAGTGCATAAAATTCATGCAGAGTGAGGTCGTTATTTACTAATAATCATATTAATACAAAGTGACATTGATGTTTCAGGATGGTACATGGTCTGTAGAAGTTGTTAACACTTTTGCTAAAATGGTGGAAGGACGATCTATGATATTGACTGTAAGTTTTGACTGTTAATTGTCTGAGAATTAGATATATAGAGAATCTATCAAGAGATGTCTATTCATATAAACTTTAATTATTTGTGTGTTGGAAATTTTTATCATGCATGCCTCTTTGTCCTGAATTTCTTCACAATTCATGTGTGTTACTGTATGTATCATTTTACTGGGATTTCATTTGAACCTTGAATTGTAGTTTGGGTTAATATGGAGATAAATTAATTGAATTGAACAATTTGTGAAAATGGGTTTGAAAAAGAAAAGTAACTTAATTTCAAATTCAGGTCTTACTGATTTAATAATAGAGGATGAATATCTGGAGAATATTGAAAGTTGTGTTGTTAAAATTGCATGGTGGTCTTATTATTGAGGATGTTTTATAATGTCAATTTGAGATGTTCTGATTATTAAGGTTTTGTTGAAATGTTATTTTAGGTTGTACGAGAAGAGAACAACATAATGCAGGTAGATTTGAGTAAACCCGGTGACGAGGATATAGTGGATGATCGTCCTATGTCGGTCAGAGATGCCTTAGTCTTCATGGATCTAGCCAAGATGGAATCAACATACAGTCTTACAGAGCCACATGGTAGGCATGCAGTATAATAATGATTAAACCTTTACTCAATAGATACATCTATTTACATCCCCTATTTGCACATAATTCCCTATCTACCTACCCAACCCTTGTTGACATGGGGTGGGAAGGTAAAACAAACAATATATTATTTAGGCCTAAGATTTCAATTCACTGTCTCTGTTGTACATAATAAGTTTTAGTGGTTTTCTTTTTAAGGTGCTCCGGCCCAAAAAAGGAACTATTTAACACCAGCCCCTAAAGATGAAGGGGATACATACTGTGTGAAAGTGATCTATGCAGGGAGCCCAGATTGCTTCTATGTTCAGGAGGTAGGCTTTTTATTGCCTTAAAAAATATTTGAAAAAAGTACCAACTCAAAAATACGTTGAGATGGGCCTAAAAATTATGAAGGACAAGTGTCTTGATAATTCTTGTTTATTATGAACTTTTTCTTGCAATGCTATTTTCTTTGTTTAACTTCTTTTGCTTATAAGTTGTCTCAGTGATACTTAGCATGTACTATTGGTTATAATTTAGTCATGCATTCATGAAGGTGTTTGGCTGTAACTTTCAGCTGGTGGAGATGACACAAAGTTTGCCATGAATGTTCTAGGAATGTGGTCAGCATGTGAGGTTATGCACATTGGCTTTTCCTCAAACTAAAAGTTAGTTTAGTTTATAATGGGCCTAGTTTGTAGACAAGTGTGTTTTTGTGTTGAATTTCTGCATTGATTTTCTTTTTAAAACTTCCAAAAATGTGATAATTATAATTAATGTAAATTATGTCTATTTTAGCTTGGAGAAGAAATAAGTTACTTGGCAACCATGATGGCCCATATACAGGACACCTACCAGAAACAGTTGAAAGATTCTTGGCAGATCATTAGTCCACAAGTTGGTATGTACAGTAAACATGGTTCTCTGTTGGGGTAAAAGTCTGGGGGAAATCATTGTTGTTTCAAGTCTGGTAAATCCAGATTTTTATATTAGACAGGGAAGTTCGATAATTTGGCCAACACTGAGATTAGGAAAAGTGCCATACAGGGAATAGAATACCATGGATATAAAAAATATTTGCTCCTTTCTTCCTATGTGTTGAAGTCGGGGCGGGGAAGCCAAGAAATTTGAAAGGAAAAGTAATGGGTCTGACAATGAATCCATTTGGTAGAGGAAAGGAGAATAAATATCTGATTTATTAGAAGCAGTTTCTTCTTGTTTCTTTATGATATGTCTGTAATTGGTTATTGGTGACATCTATTGGAAGGCAAGACATGTTTTGTCACAGAATTGTTTTTCACTATCTTTTCCAACGAAAGGATTTTCATTTGACTTCAGTTATTAAATGTATGCAGTCAGACAGTACCAATATATACTATTATTACGTGTCTGTCCAGGTATGATATGTGTGACGAAATTCAGCGGCGATGGTTTGTGGTATCGTGCAAGGATTATTGAGTTACCAGGAAATAAAAAGATCACCGTACAATATGTGGATTATGGGAATTTAGAGACGGTGGACATCAGTAAATTGAGAAAAATACTGGACTCATTCCTGATATTGCCTGCACAGGTAAACGAAACAATAACATAAACTCAGACTGTCTGTAAACTATTTGCTTAGTAAAGTGGGCTGAATTTTTTTTATGCCCCCCCTATCGATAGATAGGGAGGCATATAGTGATTTACCTGTCCGTCCGTCCGTCCGTTCGTCCGTCCGTTCGTTCGTTCGTTCGTCCGTCCTGGTTAACCCAAATTGACTGTTTCTTCTAGCATTAATATGGCTTGCTACAAAGCTTTCATACTTGCATGGATGTTGTGTATGAACACTCCACACGCCAGTATCACCTAACCCCATTTTGACCTTCACCTTGACCTAATTTTGGACTTAGACTTATTTATGGACAAGGCTTCCACAGGGGGCATAAGCGTTTATTGAACGCAGTCTTGTAGTTTGGGTTCGATTCTTGTGTCACGGCAGGTTATACCCTTCCATGAACCTTTGACATAAATGTTGAATTTCTTCCTCATGTGAAGAAGTTTCTGGTTCTTTGTGGAAGGATAAGTAAGTACTGGTTAGGATACAGTCGAGGAAAATAGGTTAGGTGAATCTGCGGCCGTATGTTACTAAAAATTGTTGAGAAAAAGTGTTGGACCCGAATAAACAAACACTAAACAGTAGTAAGTATAGTTCTACACTAAACAGTAGTAAGTATAGTTCTACACTAAACAGTAGTACATATAGTTCTACACTAAGCAGTAGTACGTATAGTTCTACACTAAACAGTAGTACGTATAGTTCTACACTAAACAGTAGTAAGTATAGTTCTACACTAAACAGTAGTAAGTATAGTTCTACACTAAACAGTAGTAAGTATAGTTCTACACTAAACAGTAGTAAGTATAGTTCTACACTAAACAGTAGTAAGTATAGTTCTACACTAAACAGTAGTACGTATAGTTCTACACTAAACAGTAGTACGTATAGTTCTACACTAAACAGTAGTAAGTATAGTTCTACACTAAACAGTAGTACGTATAGTTCTACACTAAACAGTAGTAAGTATAGTTCTACACTAAATAGTAGTAAGTATAGTTCTACACTAAACAGTAGTAAGTATAGTTCTACACTAAACAGTAGTAAGTATAGTTCTACACTAAACAGTAGTAAGTATAGTTCTACACTAAACAGTAGTAAGTATAGTTCTACACTAAACAGTAGTAAGTATAGTTCTAATGTTTTGTCTTAACACGATTGTTTTGTCACATGCTTCGGGTATTTATCATTAGTTCTACTGATATAGCTTGTAACATTTTACATGGCACCTTTCCAATCAGATTTGTTATTTTAACCAGTGTAACAGTACAATAATGCAAACACACAAAGATTAATTAGTTCCAGATCAAATGTTATGTACTATACTTTGTAATATTATTTTGATTCTCAATGTTTGTACAATCTACCTGAGGTATATACGGTATCTGGCGACTACTTTCAGGCTATGTGTTGCTCGTTGATTGATGTTAAACCACTGGAACCAGACACTACATGGTCTAGGGAGGTATGCAACTATTTCTTCTTCTTTAGTTTCCTGTTTTGCATAATGTGTGATTGCCGATTTTTCAAGCGCTTTTCCAAAATAAATCCTGAGACAAACTCGGTTGATATTTTCAATGGGTTTGTTTGCTTGAGAATGAATCTGTTTACTTCGGGAATCTAGAGACCGTATCTACAGTAGTTGTGGGAAAACCCCTGCCTGTATACAAAGGCTAAGTTCCCCCCGCAACTACCTTTCGATTGAGACTTAACGCAAGGGCCCAATCTGACATGATGTTGTACAATGGCAAGGACTACTGTAAACCTAGAAATTATTTCGTATGAATTTAATAATTCAGTTTGCAGAGTTCGCGAGTGATATAATTTCACGAAATTAAGTCGCCGCGAAAGTGTTTAAAACATTAATATGGACATTGCAGGAAACGTGAAAGATTGTAGTCGAGAATATGCCGACGATCAGCAAAACGATCACGAAAGTAAATAGGTTTACAGTACCTCAGGAACTGGATCTACTCTGAACTATACACAAAATTTGAATGTGCTTTCAATGAAACTTCACATAAATACTAAGTATCAAGTCTAGTTACGCATTTTTTTAGGTCGGCTGATTTTTAATGGAGTAAGGACTCTTTGTGGGAGACAAATACATTTTGTGTCAAAAAGCATTCTAGCTGTTACCAATTGCCTAATTGCCAGGTGCTTGACATTAAAGATAATGAAACCTGATCTGTACTGCAATCAGACCTTTCGTAAATTGTCTGACCTTTCAGTGGAGGTGACACTATAATAAATAGATACATAATTTTTTAAAAATCTTTTATATGCAATAAGTGTATAGTCCAGAGAATTTGACACTATCCTCAACCTTCTATTAGCATAATTTAACAGCTGATATCTTGTCTATACTCATAACCCCGTTCTATATTTTCATATGCAGGGAGTATCATCAAGATGCTCGAAGTGTAATACAAACACAAATCTAAAGAACCGATACTGCACAATTTGATTGCGGAAATTTATTTATTCAACGCAAGAACCTTGTATTATAATATTTGTGCATAAATGTCAGGATCAGGTCAAATTCTCCAAGCAATACTATAATTTCACAAGGCTCGTATAGGCCTTGAAAAGTTCTTGAATTTGGTTTTAACCTGGAAAAGTACTTGGATTTAGTGCTACCTTGAAAAAAATGCCAAAATGGTCCTTAATTGAATTTGAATTGAACTGAACATCCTTGAATTCAGGCAAAATGCCTTGAATATCCATAAAAGCTTATTGATGTTGTCAAGATGGCACATTTAATATCTGCGTAAAAAAGAAATAGAAAAACGCTCTTTTTCTCAAAAATTAAAGTACATAAATGTATGAGTGCGAATGTCACTGTTATTTGATAAATTGAGCACTTTCGGGTATGACTAGAAATAAGAGTATAAAGTGGCAGTGAATTATTGCATTTTCATACAATTTAACCATGGTGAATGTTTTGAAAAATGCCTTGAAAATGCATATTCTACCTTGAAAAGTCCTTGGAATAGTCCTTGAATTTTGGTGTATATAACTACAGGCTTTACAATGTTGGTCTGAGTTGGTGACAATGAAGACGTATATGATGAAGGTGATTAACGTAGATAGGTGTAACATGTGTGTAGTATTACGTGAGGAGAATGAGATGGCTGACTCTGTTAATGTACAGGTTATAGAGAAACATATAGCTTGCAGCACAGGTGCATGGTAAGTGGATTAACTACCCATCTTTATATGCCATCTCATCTTTCATGAGGAATATTGCTTTGCACATGTTGGTCGGTCAGTCCACCAAATGGTTTCCGTTCAATAACTCGAGAAGTTTTGGCCCTAGCATCTTCAAACCTTACATGGAAGTTGGTCAGCAACAATAGATGACTCCTATTGATTTTGAGATCAAAAGGTCAAGGTCGCTGTGACCTTTAACAAGAATGACTATTTGGCTGCAATGGGGGCAAACATGTTTGTCAAACATCTTTTGTTAAAGTTTAAAGTTGACCTGGGATGGTAGGTTTGCTGCTTAGGGAAAAAGTTCACTATTAGCTATCCACCTCAATAGCTTAGTGGTAGGTCTTTTAAATGCCAGAGGTCTTAGGTTTGCACCCAGGCCGCAACATAGCAAAGTTGTAAAAAGTGGTACTGGTAGGTCTCCCTTGTTTGACATTTGGCATAGTAAGTTCCAGGTAACTGCTAGTTCCCCTGGTGTTAATGTGACTGGGTAGTCTCATTATGACTGAAATACTGTTGACCAGCAGGACTGAAAACTTCATTAAATAAATACTACTTTTTAGCTAACTTAAGCTGAATATTATCATAGTGCATATTGTCCAGAACTTGAGATCAAATGAGTTTTGCCCTTTGTTGCAGACATAAGTTTTTGTATCAAAAAACGCTTCTAGTTTGGGTATAGTGTTTATGTTGTATCATATTGTATGTATGTTGTTTATCAGGTCACTTCCACAAAGGATGACAGAGATATCCAACCAGATGGATGAATATGCTCCAAAATTATCCTATCATTCTGGTAGTGGGTCATTTCCTGAACCATGTGTATGTATAGTGTGTAGAGTTTGACTTGTGTATTCTAACTTATATTTGCATGTAATATAATGTACTCCAGGCTTGTTCAATTGTTCGATCTTGACTGTATTTGTATCTTGCATTTATCACATGACTTTCCTACTATCCTGGTTAGTATAAGGAGTACTATATTCTCAGATGACGTCACTTTCTCTCCTAATTGACGTCATTGTGTGCCGTAAATGGCGTTGTTTTTGGCGTTTTTCAACAGTAAGACGTGCATTTTCGTGTTATTGGTGTCATATAAAAACAGAACCTGTTTTTCTATTGATACAAACTTATAATACACCATGACTCGTTTAATATAAGTTTTTATCACATGTTTGACGTCGCGGTAGCGTAATAAAGCCATTATTTATTTTTGATAATACACTAGTGTAATAAAGCCTTCACGCGACGTCACTCAAAGCATAGGCGACGTCGTCGAAGTTGCGCGTTTATAATAGTGAAAATAAGTAGCCATTTTGAGGTTTCGGCCGGAAAAAAGCTAACATGTGATAAAAAGAACATTACATTTGTGACTTTCCACATTTAATTTATTAAACTCGTTTAATAAAATCGATAAAATGCTCGGCAGAGCCTCGCATTTTATTATTTTATTCAACTCGTTTAATAAATTCAATATGAAAAGACACTCATGTAATATCCTCTATATATCAATTGACAACTTATGAAAAAATCATTAAAATTTAATCTAAAAAAATATTGCTGTTTTTACAGTTATAACATTGTACTGTCACATGCGTTGTAGAATAATTGAGTTTTCATTGTCTAAATTAAAGGATGCTGAACATCAACCGATTTATTGGAAATCCAGAAATTCGCGACCTGTACGTCGGTATGAAGAGACTGTACTGACCCCACCCTCATCACCAGACAGAACTAGTCAGACGAAGCAGAAAGTATCTAGTGATAAAACTACAGTTGCCAAGAGATTGCTGAAGAAAAGTCCACTTAAAGGTGTGTTATGATATTTTTCTTTTACTTTCTTGTCTGTTTTCGGTCCATTTGATCCTTTTAAAATCTCACCTTTATTTATTGAGTTATGGTCATTGTGTGGACATGATTTTTTATGCCCCTACTAAAATTCTGTCATAAAATGTTGTGTCACAGGTAAATTAGAAAGTAATTGCTACAGTTATCAAACGTCATAGGAATGTAAGCCAGCATGAGTAATTGTGCAACTAGGTATTTTTATTCAGATTTGTCCAATACTACAGAGTTATGGCCCTTGAAATGATTCACTTTAGTTTGTGACACACGTAAGTTTAGTTTGTGTCTCACATAAGTATTTGAGCTACAGTTGTCTAACTTGATAGGAGTAATAGTCAACATGTGATTGTGCATGTTGGTGTTTCCGAATAATCCAGTTCTAACCAGTTATTGCCCTTGACATGGTCAAATGATAAGTGGGTGCATCCATGTCCTATGGACTAATTTTAGTTGAAGCAAAAAACTCATTCTTGTTATTTGTGTATTTGATCAGAGGTTCCAGCTACCACCACAAAGGTAAATTTGGATGCGGGTACGAGTACATTGGTAACAACAGAGACCCTACCTGATAAACAACCAGCTAAACAACCAGCTAAGCCACCAGCGGAGGTTGAAGTCCTAGTCAGTCATTTTGTGTCACCGTCAGAATTCTATCTTCAAATGTCATCAGCACTGGACGGGGAAAATGGTCTAGAAAGGTTAGTGTTGATAGCTTGAAAAGACTGGAGCTTTCTGTTATTAAACTTGATAAGTTAATAGGTAGGTTGGTCAAAACTTGCAACAAATCAACATAAAATACTTTTTGAGATAACTACGGTGGTGTAGAGTGGACACAGAAAATATTTTATTAATCACCTGCGCATGTGATAGCTAATACTAACTTGTGTGTACGTAATAACTATTATGTGTGCATGTGTTACCAACACGTGGGCATGTAATAGCTAGCACATGTACACCTGATAGCTTATACGTGGGCACCTGATAAATAAAATATTTCCCGTGTCCACTTTATGCCACCCAACTCAACATCTCAAGGTCACTGTTTGTCTTCACACCTATTAAAACTTAGATAATGTTTTGGCATTGTTCCCAGTAAGGGGCAAGCAAACAGAGTTTACAAATTTCTCTTGTTGGAGTTGTGTTAAATTGTAGTTTAAGGTTTGACTGTAGATTTTGTTGACATTTACAGGTTGATGACAGAGTTAAACACGACATATAACAACAGTGAGGTTGTGGTATGTACATGGAGTAAGGGGAAATACTGTATCGCTTACTCTACCAAACATGCTACATGGTACCGTGCTAAAATTGTCAAAAGTTTCCAGAAAAGTCTAGTAGAGGTACAGTTAAATTGTTGATCTAGAATTAATTGGAAAACGGGTTATTTATGACAATCTGACCAATACACAAACCTTCATGTTTCCATGTTTCAGAGGTCCTATGAATCGGGAATAAAGAATGAACCTTTCTGCAGAAAATAAATGTTATTTAATAAAAATTTCAGTACAAGTATTGACTAAGATATGGTCATTTGAAATTTCATATGGTGAATTTTTACATAACGATGTTTGAAACAGAGTTTTGGTGAAGGTACCCAGATGTTTTGTATACAGTTCCTCCCCCTTTTTCAATTTTTGCCATTCTCATCCATGAATCTGATTGATTGGTTGATTGATTGATTGATTGATTGATTGATTTATTTATTTATTTATTTATTTATTTATTTATTTATTTATTTATTTATCTTCTAGGTGTTCATGTTGGATTATGGCTTCACAGAAGTTGTCACGGCCACCAACCTGAGACCTATCATGCGTCAGTACAGAAAACAACGGTGCTTTGCCTTCCTGTGTAAGCTAGCCGATGTTACCCCAGCAGGTGGCATGAAGGATTGGTCTAAGACAGCTTGTGAATACATGCAAGATCAGACAACAAATAGAACACTCTTACTCATCAAGAAGGTATATATTGATGTATCAAATTTTATGCTGGTTTTTCTGCGGGTGTCCACAATTGGTTTCCAATTGAAAACTTTAGTTAAGAAAGAGATATTATGATGATACTTGCTGTGTAGGTAGCTTATATCAAAAACCTTGCTTGGGATTGAAAGAAGTGTCGATGGGTTCAAGGTCACTTTTACTAAAAAATACAATTAGACTTGGCTGTTATAAAAAATTTATTTTCATGGAATTTCCATGTCTTATCTTTCAGTCATATACAGTCCTTTCCCAAAACTAGGTTACCTCCCTTGGAAATTGTCTTCCCTTGACGCTTATGTGCATGCGCCAGATAAAAACCTCAACTTCCGGGGTGTCTTTATATCGATACAGCCATTACACATAGCGCTAGCGATTCGTTATACTTGTTATTAAACTACTTTGCTGACAATGGTTTTGCTTAGTTTTTTTGTTGTCAGTTGAACGAACATGTAGGGAAGTGATTACATGGCCTAAAGTTTTTATTGGGATATTGAAATTTTATTAAAATTGAAATACATTTCTCAGTAAAATATCATATTCACGAGCGCTTTCATTACTCATAAGTTTAGAAGACTATTCCATAATAATTATGAATATACAGCAATACTATTAAACATACGTTTAAAAAAGATTATTTGGTAACCTTATACGAATTGATCTACGATATGTTCATGGAGATACTCACCAATTAAATTATTTTGACAATCATCCACTATAACATACGTAGAAAAATTAACTTGCACTTTTAAGCACGCACGTTAATTCGTGTTTTAAGTAAATCCACCACCGCGCAGACATGCTTATTCACAATAGTAGATCTATGCGTGGTATTAAAAACAAAAAATATTATCAAACTAATGAAAAAATATTTGACTTTAAATTTCACGAATATAATTAGGGAAATTTATAGCGAAATTGCAAGCACTGGTGTTTGTGTTCTGAAATTATTAAATACTGTACCTAATTCGTGTATAAAGAGATATGACAGACCGGTATCGTTTGAAGTGCATATATAAATACCCATATTTAAACACATTTTCACACCTTATTTCTGTCACTGGCCACACCATAATAAATTCATTTCATTGCTGAATTCTACTTCCAAACTATCTATTAATAACTAGTCAAAATTTATTTATTTCGCAAATAAAATCAGAATTTCTGTTTAAGACATTTCACATTTTTCATAAAAATTTCATCCTTTTTATCATCCTTTATTTCAAGACCCTTCAGAAAACTATGTTAAAATTTTAACCCTGTCACAATGTTTACACATTCCTGCAGACTTTCCATATTTTCTCTTTCTAGTATATTTGATTATTTGTTTGATTATAAATTGTATTAATGCAATTTTATGTCAATAAACTATAAGTTATGTTATGTTATATTTAAACACATTTTCGAGTGTCATAAAAAACATAATCTGAATTAGGGATCAGTGGAAAAGACCCCCTACTACTGCGTGTCACATTGTATAATGCGAGGTATATGTTATTGCGACATATAGATGCATCCCTTCTTTGGTTCCGAACTAGACAGATCTGTATGATATCAGCGGGAGATTAAAATTAGGGTAATAAAGCAGTGCTCCTATCCTAATTACTGTAAATTAAAAAGAAGGACCAAAGATCATATAGTATTCTTTGCAGGAATATATCCGTGGAGACACTTGTATACATGTATTGTCTCTGGTCCGTGGCGTTCGTTTAAATTAATGTTTTGTACTTCCAGTTTGCTTAAAGTATTGGCAGTTGATTTTTTCGTTCAGTGAAATATTTTTAATTAAATTGGAATTAAATTATCTTTTTTACACGCGCAGCGGCCTGTCCA
This sequence comes from Spisula solida, assembly GCA_947247005.1. Taxonomy (NCBI): domain Eukaryota; kingdom Metazoa; phylum Mollusca; class Bivalvia; order Venerida; family Mactridae; genus Spisula; species Spisula solida. Next base: position 19,026,460 of record OX365946.1, read on the forward strand.
GCAAATTTTCTCATGTGGCACCATTTAATCAGACGGATCCAACCAGCTTTGTTTTCTCAATGGGTTATCCTGATCAAAGTCCAAGCCCTACACAACTTGTGTATTTAAATTCAAGTAGGTCTGAACAACCCTCTTGAGTCGCGCATAAATTAATACATGTATTGCGTGACGCCCTGACCCTATCCCAATTCGCGGGTTATACGAATATGCAAACATCTTAAAACCCCATTGACAATATATATTGTACAATATCACAAAAACAATACTATAAAACTTAACAAATAACATAGAAGTAATACGCTGGAGAGATTAAAGTTAAATAATTAATTTAAAGAATTAAAAAAAATATCGAGCACACGAAAAAACAAAAAGTATACTTAATTTTACCAGATACTTTCTACGATTATTATCGTGATTATGCTTGGTAGGTTTTTTAATTTCAAACAAAGATCTAAAAAAATATTCGTCCCAGTTTAACCCCGTAAATTTAATTAATTTCGCAATACCCTAATTTAATACAGCAGTATGGGATACAAAATTAATTTTTCTAACAGGTTATACCAAAAATCATAACAAACATGAACACTTTTGTAAAGCTAAACTACTTTCAACATACTACATAACTGGATTTTGTACTCTGTTACTAAATACTGATCTTATCAGGACACCCCGGAAGTAGATTTATTGAAAATCAAGGGAAGTTATCGAGGATTTACCAAGGGAGGTAACCTAGTTTCGGGAAAGGGCTATAGTCAGGGGAGCTAAAGAGTTTGTGTGGAATTATCAATCACTACTAACATGTGTTCTGTAAGAACTTGCATTTGCATGATAGCTACAATGCCAAGTCAGGACATAACCTTTCAAACCTGGATTTAATACACAACACAATAACAGTGCACTTGTAAAACACAGCCCAGCATTTCCAGTGTCTACTGTACAAGAGCAAAATAATTAATAAAAATAGTACGTACTTCCATGGATTTTCAATAACTGATAAGGGATGGAGCACTGATATTGGTACTCATTGCCATCACTTTTGGAAACCAATCAAGATTATAGGCACATAGTTTCAAATTTGAAACCATGTGCCTATGCTCAAGATCTTCCATTTAACATTCCAGTGACAACAAGGTATTTGTTCATGGTTGATGAGGAAATTAAATGTAATTTACTAATGTGCTATATGATATGATTATATTATTAATGTATGTATATATACATGTACAGAATGCTATAGATGATGGTAAACTGCCTGTAGATGTAATACTGGTAGATTATGTAGAAGAGTCGGCACTAGAACCCGGTAGAAAGACGTTTAATTCACTCACTGAAGCTATCAAGGAAAGAGGACTGGCTATACCTGTTGTCAAGTAAGTGGTACAGTTTTACCACCTGTTCTAGTTACATACATGATAGTTCTTGACTGGTCATTGTTTTGTAAGAAATTTAGTTATCTCTTATAGTTTTAACTACTTATTTGCCTCACAGTTAAAAACGCCTCTTGGCTTTTATGAATGCCTGGGACAGTAGCTATATATACATTAAATATTTAAAAATCTGATATACACCCGCACCTGTTAGGTGGGATTCCAAGTCATAACGGTGACAGCACCTAACACTGAAGTGACCCCTCCACCCACCGGGTGAGGGCTCATATACGGTTTAGAAATTAAGTTGTTACTGTATGTATATATTGTTTGATGAAATGGCGTTGTTTTGAAGGTGAACAAATGGGGTATGATGTTAAATTTCAGGACATACTAGTATACTGTCTACAAAATCTTTGTTATTGGCAAAATATTTTGGTTGTTTCCAGACGTATTTCCAGAAATGGAGTCTATTGCTTTTAAAGCCATATAACTTTGCACCTGTCATTTGGTTTGTCCGTCAGTAGACCAACCATTGTCTGATTGATAACTAGAGAATCTTTGGTCCTCATTGTTGATGTGATGGTCGTGCATAAGTTGCAGATTAACTTTTGTACAAACATCTATTGTTATTTGTTAGATTCCACATACCTACTGTAGTTATTGTATTGAAATAGGAAAGGAAGTTCAGTGAATAATGAAGAGAAAGTCTACCCTGTGTTATATTATAAGAAAGCTGAAGCGGAGGTGAAATCAGGAGATAAAGTAATGCCTGTGTACGTGGACTATGATGCTGTCATACATTGTTACACTATGGAAGGAGGTAAGTCTGCATGGTTGTCACGGTAACCGGGTTTCTTTGGTCAAGAAAAAATTAGTTTTAAGTCTGGGAAATCAATTTAGTCAGAGGGGGGGGGGGGGGAATAATTTGGCAAGAGTCAGGAAAATTTGAATTCTGTTGTCAATGGTCAAGGAATTAATTTATTAGGGGCATAGTTGTTAGGGTAACAGGGTTTCTTTCAATATTGTTTTTAAGGTCTGTGAAGTTTTGTTTTAGTCAGAGCCCTCTCACAGTATGTTGTGCTGATATTCTGTGTTACCAATTATGAATAGTCTCGAAAAAATATATTCTTGCTCAGTCAAGGATCAGGTGTGATATTCAATACTGATCTTATTTAATTGGAGAATAAGGATAGCCAATCGTATCGCCTGTTACTGACCAAGAGTTTGATATGGTGAGATCTGATTGGTTTTCCTTATCCTTTTGTCACGTAAGATCAATTTTGAATACCACCCCATGTTCAGAAATGTCAGCAATTGAAATAGTCACCAGATCTCTCACAAAGCTGTTAGATGTGTACACCTTGCTCATCTATTATCAGTTAAGTGTATGAAGTAAAGGGTTAACACAATTTCTGGTTACAGATGATATATTTCAAAGTATGTGTGATACGTTACATCAGAAGTTTAAGGATAGTGAGGCACATGGTATGGAACAGGAGTGGGTAAAGGGTCAGGCTTGTGCTGCATACTACAGCAAGGATGGACAGTGGCATAGAGCCGCTATCATAGAAATAGAACCAGCCAAAATACAGGTAAAATATTCAATTTTTAGCTCCACTATTCGTTGAATTAGGGGAGCTATTGCAGTCACCCAAGCGTCGGCGTTGTTAAAGTTTAGGTACAGGTTTTTTAACCTCTTATATTCTCTAAGTCCTTTGAGATGTTGCTTTCATACTTTGCATACTTGTTTGCCATCATGACCTCAACCCATATGCAGGAGAAGGTAACTCTATCAGGTATTTGGTTGAAATTATGCCCCCTTTTTCTACTTAGTGCAAATAGTGCAAATGTTAAAGTTTAGGTATGGGTTTTTAAACCTCTAATATCTTCATAGTGCATTGACATATTGCTTTGATACTTTGCATACTTGTTCACCATCATGACCCCAACCCATACACATGGGTAGGTAACCCTATTAGGCATTTTGTTGAAATTATGCCCCCTTTTTCAACTTAGTGCAAATGTTAAAGTTTAGGTACAGGTTTTTATGCCCCAGTATCGATAGATCGGGAGGCATATAGTGATTCACCTGTCCGTTCGTTCGTCCGTCCGTCCGTCCGTCCGTTCATCCGTCCTGGTTAACCCAAATTGACCGTTTCTTCTAGCATTAATATGGCTGGCTACAACGCTTTCATACTTGCATGGATGTTGTATATGAACACTCTCCACACACCTGTATCACCTGACCCCATTTTGACCTTCACCTTGACCTAATTTTGGACTTAGACTTATTTATGGACAAGGCTTCCACAGGGGGCATAAGCGTTTATTGAACGCAGTCTTGTTTCACTTCTAATATTTTCGAAGTGCATTCACATAATGCTATGCAAACTTGTTCTCCATCATGACCCCAACCCCTACACAGGCGTGGGTAACTCTATCAAGCATTTTGTTGAAATTATGCCCCCTTTTGGACTTGGAAATGCAAATGTATATTGCTTTGATACTTTGCATACTTGTTCACCATCATGACCCCTACCTCTACAAAGGAAAAGATAACTATTTAGCATTTTGTTGAAATAATGCCCCCTTTTGGATTAAGAAATGCTTATTTGTTTACCTTCATGACCAAGCGGACCTACACATGAGTAGGTAACGGTCCTGCATAATTTTTCCAAATTATCTCCCTTTTTCGACTTAGAAGTCCAAACCTCTATACAGCAGAGGGTAATGCTGCTGTTATGAAGCAGTTTGTTTTTATGCCCCCGTATCGATAGATCGGGAGGCATATAGTGATTCACCTGTCCGTCCGTTCGTCCGTCCGTCCTGGTTAACCCAAATTGACCGTTTCTTTTAGCATTAATATGGCTTGCTACAAAGCATTTATACTTGCATGGATGTTGTATATGAACACTCTCCACACACCTGTATCACCTAACCCCATTTTGACCTTCACCTTGACCTAATTTTGGACTTATTTATAGACAAGGCTTCCACAGGGGGCATAAGCGTTTATTGAACGCAGTCTTGTTAATATATAATGATTGTACTATCCTAGCATGGCGCTGCGAATAGTGGAGCGCACTGTTCGTGGACAGCTCCTGTTGTCTATAGTGGTAGTTGTGGTATTGTGTATAAATATAGGATCTGTCAAGAGTTGTCTTTGGAGAGCAACATTTCTTAAACGAGTCTAGAAAACACACTTTATTAAGCGAGCCTTTGGCATCTTAATAATTTGTTTTCATGACGAGTTTAAGAAATGTTGTCCGCAAAGACAACAAGTGACAGATTCTTTTTATCACAATACCATAATTACCGAGTCAATACAACGTCAATAAGAATGTATTTAAGCCGGCAACCTTACGTTTTCAAGCCGAAAAGCAAGTGACGTCACGTATTTGTTATCACGCATGTTAGAGAACATTGTTCCGTTATTTGATATCACATGAAATCTCACGGTATTTATATGATAAAATTAGATACAAAGAACCTTGATACATGTTTGAGAATTATGAGGAAGGGGGGGTGGGGGGGGGTAATTTGCTCCATTTGTAGATCTATACATATCCAATAGATAACTAGACAATGCTTGACCCTCTAGAGGTGTTCATCATTACTGTTAATTTGTGTCCATCTAACAATCCTCATTCCCTTTAATAGTGATGTACATAATGAAGATCTAACAACTGTCAATTGATTTACAATTTTTATCTGTCGTGTAAGGAAATTTGACCAGTTAAATAATGTTCACTGGTTGTGGCAGAGAAAGGTTCCTTAAAAAATAGATAAAGTATGACAAACATGAACTGGTCGTTCAAGACTTTGGGTCGCTTAAAAGACTCGGTCGTTACTACAAGTTGAACTGCATCATATGGTATCAGTGAAGTGGGCAAATACATGTTTTGCAAAATTTGTTTGTGTCATGTTAGCAAACATCAATATTCATTGGCAGTACATGTATAACAGCATCTCTTTATACTCGTTGAATTATTTTATTTATATGTTTAGGTTCATTTCATTGACTATGGAAACAGTGAGTGGGTGGGGTGTGAAGATGTACGAGCAGATATTGGAGAATTCACAGATATCCCTCAACAAACATTCCTCTGTACCCTACATGATATACATCCTGTAAGTATGATACCCACATGAGCCCTGGCCCGTTCTCCCGAAGGATCTCAATTTGAGCTAAATCTTATCTCAAATATTGTCATTCATCTTTGAAATAATTTCCATAATAGGTTGGACTCAAAATTGGCATCACAAAACAGACACTATATTCTGAGTTTATTACAGTAAAATGTCAAGATCACATACTTCAGATGTATCTAAAATTCAGACTCTGATTTGAGCAAAATCTCAATTTAAGTTGAGATTTCTACTTGATATGCTTTGGGAGATTGGAACCTGGTTTCATTGTTTAATATGCTAATTAGCTCCACCAGTTGAAGAATAATGACAGCTATTGAATTATCCCAAGTGTCGACGTTTGCATACACTCACATAAAAGCTTTTTGTTAAGGTTACACTTCATGAGTTATTCTGGTCAATGTGTCTGTCTGTTGGTAGACAAAACTGTTTCCATTTAATAATTCAAAAATCTTGGCCCTAGGATCCTTAAACTTTACATGCAGGTTGGTCAGCAACACATTATTGATTTTTGAGGTCAAAATCGTCCTGACCTTCTTCAACATTGCTGCCTATTCGGCAGCCATTTGGGCATATATTTTTACAAACATATCTTGTTTATCTGCTATGTCATTTACATACAATATAACATGATTTTACTGGAGATATTTTGTAATTTGACAGTTAAATGATGATGATAAATGGGATACGTCTACCCTAGAGTTGATGCATACAGAGTTGGTCAACAAATACTGTATCATATCTATAGTTGTAAGTATTCCAGAATCAATAAATACCTAGATTATCTTCCCCACCCACATTCTAGTGTCCATGCGGCCCTGGTCTTCCATTATTTGTGGTATTGCAGTCAGTATGGTCATGGTTCATTCAGTGCTATCTGGTATCATTGGTTGGAGTCCCATCAACTAGTTTAGGGTTTACATACAACTTAAATATTTAATGGATGGCTACTATCACAGTCATTCATATTAGAAGACAAGACATGTGTGTACAAAGCACATCTTGAGTAGTTAAAATCAGAGAATTGCTTTAAAATGATCAGTAACCTTTGGTTGTTCCAGTTTCAAAACGGTCAACCATCCATGTGGTGGAGACTTAAAACAGGGGCTCTCATTGGTCAAAATTGACACGCCTTCAAACACTGTGAACTCTTATTGGTCAATTTTGACACACCTTTCCAAATTATAATATTCATCTATTGATTTGGTGGAAAATTTGCGAAATCAAAATGTTTCAAATTAATTACACTGAAGGAAATAGGTGGTATGATTGTATTGTTTTATAGGAGAAGTTCAGCTATGAAGACAAGCCATTGAGTGTCAATCTGGAATTGAATGGGAAAGATTTTGGTTCGTACTTGGTACAACATGGACTGGCAAATCGTGGACAGTATATTACTGAGGAAGAGTTACAGAGTGCACAGATAGTGCAAATATTACAGGTAGGACATATTGCTGTGTAGATTCGTAGAAATGACAATAACAATGTTTTAACCGCAATGTTATATTTTCTAACTGTCCATCCATCTTTTCATGATTGCTCTCTATATCTTCCTTCCTTTGAAGAATTAAAAAAAATACTTGGCAGAATTGTTTTACACATCAGCCTGATTGGCAAAATTGAAGATTGTTGGTATACCAAATCATGGTTTCCACTCAATAACTCAGAACGGTTGAGCCTAGGATCTTCTAACTTTATAGGGAGGTTGGTCATCATCTAGTGATTTTGAGGTCACTTTGACCTAAATTTCTACTGGTATTTGGCTGCTATGGAGGGACGTACATGTTTTAGAATTATCTCTTGGTTAATTTACTAAAGAATGAATGCACCTAACCTATTATAAATTGAATATTTATACACCCAGATACATAGTATATGGGGGCTATATTGGAGTCATGCTTGAGGATGGTTGGTTGGTTGGTCTGTTGGTCGGTCGGTTGGTCTGTATAATTTTGTCCGTGCTATTTCTCTGTCACCATTGGTCGGATTTTAACGAAACTTGGTATGAATGATCAGTACCAAGTTTAGTTGTGCATATCGTCTGCACATATTGGTCGGATCAATTTTAAGGTAGTTATGACCCTTTGTTTTTTTACACTTATTAATTTTGTCTGCACTATTTCTCTGTAACCAATGGTCGGATTTCAACGAAACTTTGCATGAATGATCAGTACCAAGTCTAGTTATGCATATCTTTGGCACATGTTGGCCGGATCAATTTTAAGGTAGTTATGGCCCTTTGTTTTTTTACACTTATAAAGGACAAGGTTCACAAAGGGTCAAAATTGGCCCTGTGTCAATTTTTTTTGTAAATGTTCATGTGATAACACTCTTTCATGAATTTTACAAAAATGCAGTTCTTAAAGTTATAGCTTTCAAACTGTAACCATGGCAACGGATTTTATAATTTTCAAAAAATAATGAAAATATGCATTTTATTTAAGAATTGTTGAACCAAGTGACTTTTGGTGCTATATTATTATGAAAAATGAAATGGTGATTCATTTCAAAAAGTATTCTTATGTGGTTTCCATGGTGACATTCTTCAATATTTGAAAAACCACTATTTTCAGAGTTATTGAAAAAACAACCTTAAACAACCCAAAAGAACAAGTTTCAATTAAAACATTTCATAGAATTCAATGAAAGGACTTTAATCTGTGACAGTGTATAATTTTGATTACCATGGAAACAGGAAATATTCTAAAGAAAGTATATATTTCAGGGCACATTTTCAATTTTATCTGAAATTTTCAATTTTTCAATGCCATTGTACCATTCAAACATTCCAACTAACTGTTTTAAAAATTACATCTAGGTATTCATTGTACAGGAAAAATAAATAATTAGAGTCAAAATCAGTTGCTATGGTTACACTTTATACTTGTTAGAATGAATAGATCATAATAACTTAATCTGTTGTGAATGTACTTCCTTGATGGTTATGGTATGTACACTCATAAATGCATTGAAATTCCTTGCAACTTTTTTTCTAATAATATGATGTATGTGTGTATGTGTGCTTATATTTCCTTTATATTCAAATATAATAATCATATAAATGAATATACATGTATTTTTTGTACATGCAGTAATTAAATAAGAGGCACGTTTTTCGGTTTTATACATATTTCTAAAGGTATGGAAACATAACATCAAGACAACAGAGAGTATATAACATGTATAGTATATTGGAATCTCAATCATATAGAATCTATACATTTATGCATAATTATAAACAAAATAACATATAAATACACAACCAGAGCACACATTCATTTTATAATTGAAATTTACAAGAAACAATCAGTGACAGGTGATATAAATATGATATACAGTAAATTTCCGCTATTGAGACCACCACTGGGACCGACATAAAGTGGTCTTATTATAGAGTCGGTCTTATTAGCGAGACCGACCAAAATAGCTGAGACATTGAACTCCTATACATCTAATATACCGACAGCACTCTTGTTGACGCGTTTTAAATATTCATATGTACATGTATCTTAGTGCATATTGCATTTATTAATGATTGAGGATTATTAACTGTTAATTATTCATGTAAAAATGAAAACGTCATGTGATTCATATATATATATATTAAATAAATGATAAATATTTGTAACAGTTGTTTTCATTTTTCCTGACCTATGACCTCTATGTACATGTACAATGCATATTGTAAAAATGAAGCATGTATACCCATGGCCATTAAAAGCTGCAATACTTTTTTTAATTATTCTGAAATTTATTAATTTGCACTGTACAACCGATACAGCACTAGTTTGACCGTTATTTAACAAACTAGTTGATCTGTATAAAGACCATGTACGTACGTGGTGTGGTCTTTATACGGGGTCTTTTTGTCATGTCTTATTTATAAGAACTACATTAAGTTATGATTTTGTAGCTGTGTAATTTGATGTACAAACGCGCTAGGCTAATTAACAGTTAAAAATAATTATTTACATGAATTAACAATGACGTCCAAAATTACGCATCATCCGAAAACGTGCGACTAACAGCCATCGGTCTTTATTCTCCACAAATCTTTAATTATGGTTGAGTTAATTGTCGCCGATAGTTTCAATCGATCTATTGTCATTGATAAACAATAGAATTTCGTTTTAATCCCTGCGTATACACCAACAAGTGTCAATTTATCAGTATACATGTTTATTGTTTACACCTCGCTGATTGCCGTAAACGAGTCTTCGTGTCGTAAAATTAATTATACAAAATGACACGCGCGGTATGTGGTCTGTTTATCGAGACCTAAAACTGCAATAAATTGGTCGTTGGGTCCCGAAATACTGGTCGTATTACGTAATATCGAGTCGGTCGCATTATCGGGACCTGCGACCATTGAAATATAGAGCAAAATAGTCGGGACCACGAAAAAGTGGTCGTATTACGCGAACGGTCGGATTAACGGACCGGTCGTTAGACGGAACTTTACTGTACATGTAAATATGCTTTAGTGAAAAATACCTAAATAATAATGAAATATGAAGTTGCAGCTTTTGTTCACTGCTTTTCTTATCAAAGAGATACATGTACAGGTACTTGAGTCACAATTATTGGATGCATTATGATAAAAGAACATTGGTACATAATTATGGCAGTTAAAAGAAAACACATAATTTACCAACAAAGAAATGGTTTTATAAAATTTCAGGTAGACTCTCAATAAAATATTTAATCTCAGATTTGTTAAACAAGATTCCAGCTTTTAAGTTTTACTTTTATATAGAAGATTTGCAGAATGTATGAAGTACTAAATTGTGACTACTTCCTTGACTACCAGGTACCTGTTTTATGTAATGTACATTAATAGAAGTTCATGGTACACTCTGGTAGGATCAATGATAGCTTAAGAATGTGGTCATTTGTTTCCAGCATATAAATTAATATATAGATAGCTATCACAGTAAGTACAGTCAAACCTGAAATAACACTATTACAAATAGAACTTTCTACATACTGCATTTTTATGTAATAGCAGATCATTGTTAATGATATTAATATATTTAACCTGTTAAGAATGAACAACTGTCAATAAGAATCACAATTACAGTTAATAGTTATGCCTTTTACATGTTTCTCTGTGCTTATAGTTACCCTAATACAGTGAACAAGCAAGCAGATGAAGTAAACAATCCTTATGGAAATCTATTTATTTGGTTCTATCAGGATAAAAACTGTTATACCGGTATCCACACTTTTACTATTAAGGGACCATGATAATAATTTTAAAATTAGGGAGTGTACAGCTAGAGCCAACAAGTTATTTTTCAGTTGATTCATCCAAAAAGAAAATATTAAGTCAGATAGGGAAGGCAGCACTGCACCAGCCGAGCACAGAAAACATAAAAAACATGCAATTGTTAACAACTTCTCAACATGTGGAGTACAAAACACATACAAGGCACAATGCCCAACTGAACAAGTAAATGATCAAAGTTTTCTGGATTGATTTATCAACCAGTACCAACTTGTTCTTCTATAAGCAATTGTAAATAACTTCTCCACATGTGGAGTACAAAACACATACAAGGCACAATGCCCAACTGCAAAAGTAAATGATATAAGTTTCCTGGAATGATTTATCAACCAGTACAATGTACCAACTTCTATAAGCATTTGTAAATAACTTCTCCACATGTGGAGTACATTGCCATAGCCAAAGTCATGGAGTGTACAAATCATTCACTCTTCAATACAACCATCTGAAGCTGATGACATTTCTGAATCAGAGCTATCAACAGTTTCAGGTATATCTGTAGCATCTTGGAGGAAGTCACCCCAATCCTTAACACCATACACAGTGTTTGGTTTAGACTGACCCAAAAACCATAATACTGATGATACATGAGCACATGCACCAACTGTACGAGCTCCAGCTCTACATCTACAATACCAAGCTTCAATATCTGTGGCACTAAACTTAATCCAAACAATATAACGTTTGGATGACACATGTCTGCTCTGTAACCTGACTCTAAGAATATTACAGAAGTCTTTATGCACTGTTATCAAGTAGTCAGAATCTATGTACTCTTGAATATAACAGGGACTTAATTTTAATTGATAAGTGCCCAGAGTTAATGCACGCAACTGAGATTCATTTAATGTGGGTAGACATACATTGTCTTCATCTATTGCTTCCCATTTTGACGTCCCTCGGTCCAACTGATGTTCCTCTATAAAATGTTCCAAGGAGTTTGTTTGTGTGGATAGTTGTAACATTTTCTGTGCAAGAGCTATATCCTCATCACAATCTTTTGTCTGATTGATATCAATGAAATATTTGTTTGTGATTGCACAAACAATTCTCACAAAATCACCAATATATGGTATCTGAGTGTTAGGCAGGATGTGATCCAGGTATCTCCACCGTTTAATTCTAGAGTTGACTGCTTCAACAACCCATCTAACCTGCAAATAAATTGAGAACAGACAATGAAATTAACTAACAATGCAATTGTGTTAAATAGCATGGGATTTATTTCTAGCACATGCTTGACTCAGTGTCCTACCACACAGACAGTTGGAACACCATGATACAAATTCAAAACATATTACCAAAAGGAAACAGAAACATTTTATTTAGTTCATACCACTAACCTTCCAGTAAGACTCAATGTCAAAATTATCACAAGAAAATATACATTCATAAGTATCTCTGCATTAACCCTTTATTCCATGAATACACATTTTGACTCATTTTATTACCAGGTGTGTGTTAGTTATAGGAGTCATTAGCCAGTTATTTTAAATAATCACTACATAGTCATATGAGGGGGGCAGGGGAATATGCATAGTCTCATGTCAGTGTAAAAGGATGTATAGGAATCTATGAAGTCAATAGGTTATACATGAAGATCTTTAAGATTTAACATTTACTTAATTTGGTTACCAGTCTACTGGTATTGGCAGCTTCAGATGGCATCTGTTTCTGTCCTTTGGTCATGAAAGCCGGCATCTCAGCCTTGATACCTAGGTCCTCCAGGAGTTTGATAGAGTCCCGGAAACCTCTATCAACTATGAATATATCGGTATCCTTCACCCAGTTCCTAATTTCTTCAATGTTATTCAACATGATATGATTCGAAATACTGGCATCATTGTTTTTCCTGTCTGCAAAATAGGGTCCTAAAACACTTACAATATAGCCAGTTGTAGACACTATAACCATGGGCTTAACTAATGGTTTCCCTTTATGCATGCTGAAGGAGCGTCTTTGAAATTGGAAGTTCCCACTCTTTTGGATGTAGATGTAAGTGCCATCTAACACTAATATAACTTGGTTATCTGTCTCAGCAAACAATGACTTGGCAAGAACTCTGGTGTGCTTTTCTATAATATCCTCTCTTGAAATATGAGAGAAACCCAAATTCTGAGTAACAAAAGTTTTCATCAGTGACTGTCTAACTGCTTTCACAGATCTTCTGACTGATGATTTGGATATGGAAAACAGTGTTGAAAGCAATTTGTTTGAGATCCCTGATTTCATTTTCATTAAAAATATTCCAAGGGAAGTTAAAGAACTTCTAGAAGAAGTGTTTCTGACATCTGATTGAATGAACTGATACAGGTCTAGAAACTGAGGTTTGGTAAGCCCAGTGAGATTTAAAATATCCTCATGAGAATAAGCATCATAATTATCAAATGAAATATGGTTAGTTGCACTTGTTTTGGCAACACTTCTCAGTTTTTTTAAAAGATTGAGAATGGTTTTCCTGTTCACAAAAACATGGTCGATTGTTTTCAAATTAATAATTGTTTCTTTACTGAGACACATCTTCTGAGTGTTATGTTCAAAATGCACAGGACAACATCTACTGTCTGCAGAAATAATGATATTGTGTTCAAGAAACACATTAAACCTTTCATTTTCAGGAACATTAACAAGTTTAGGTCCTGGACGTTTACATATAAAGCAATATGCATGACTTTTTAAAGAACTTTTTATCTTCAAACACACAGATGGGGGACTGTTCAAGTCCTGCGATACAGTAGAATATGCTGTTGTAGGAATTGGCTCTGTAGATCTAGCTTGAACAGGTTCTGATCTGTATGCAAGTCTGCTGCACTTTCCACAAATGGAATCATTTTTAGTAGATTCAAGGAGAAAATTCTTGCGTAAAAATTTACATATCTTCCTATTAACTGGACGTCTATCTTTTACACGCAATCTCTTCTTACAAAGGATGCAAGTGGAGGCCATCTGCAAGAAATATCAAGTTTTGTTTTAGTTAAGATAGAATATTTGATACATGGTAAATATCAGTACTGTATTAAAACATTTTAAAATGATAAAAAAGTAATATTTTATAAAATATCAAGTGTAGACCTACAAAAAAAAAAAAAAAAAAATCTATGAGTATTTGAACCATGAACCTTTTCATTACTAAACCGTCGCTTTATCCTTTACACCACACAGAGGTTAGACTCTTCAAAGAATTTAAAATTTGTATATAATTCTGACAACAACACAACTATTTTATAACTCGTGCGTCTGCCTTGAAAAACGCAATTATTTGTTTGTTTGCATGATAAACCTTGGGTATACAGTATAAATGTTCTGTGCAGAAATGTATTATTCTCAAATCCTCGAGAAATGTACAAAAAATACTGTTTATGTCACGTCATGGTTGGTCCACTTCATCGCATTGAAAAAAGTGCAACCGGCAGTTTGTTCACGATTTACACAGCTTAATTTTATGGAAAGTACATTGATTAGAGTTGACACAATATCAAATGACAATAGTGATCACTCAGACTCTGAATCTAAGTCAGACACATCTAACTCGGCCGTTGTTTACAAGCACAAATGTTTATTTACAAATCTACTCTCCAGTAGGCCTACTCGCTGTTGACGCCTATTTTAACCGAACAATAATCATTATAATGAGAAATGGATCACTTACCTCTAGTTCATGGAACTATTCATCGTTATGTGTGTTTATTTCATTAAAACATCGTGTTTGTTGTTGTTATTCCCAGAATTATGCTTGGTAACCAGCTGTCAATTCTTTGTTGACAGTAGAAGCGTCCATAGAAACGTCTGTATTTCGGATGGGAACAGTACGCGGATATATGATGTAAAGGACCGAAACACGTACCCACAATTACATTTTGTGCTAGATTTATTTAAGATATTCTAAATGAATACTGGCATGCATTGTTGGAAGGTTATTTCGTTTGTTGGACTTGTAAACTACGAGAACTATGGGTTTTTACCAAACAGGGCTGCCTCGCTTCGTCTAGTTTAAATGTTAAAGTAAACATCGATGGCAGTTATGCGACACTTTTATATTTTTACATTGTGTGTATAGTATGTTAATGTAAGAATGTACAAAATATCAAAGTGTCGCATAAGTGCCATTGTTGTTTTTGAGGAGAATTTCTGCCCAAAATATGGCAAAAATGTCCGTTTTTTGCATAACATTGATACAGTTACGGAGCTTTTTGGGGTTATTAGGAAGAAATTTGAGATACTTATACCTAACATTTTAAAAAACTGTGTTTCTTTGTTGGAAGTATACAACTAATTTTCAGACTCATGCCATTTTATTTTTTTACTTTCTACAGGGCCAAATATAGGCCTTTGTGAACCTTGTCCTTTTGTCTGCGCTAGTTCTCTGTAATCAATGGTCGGACTTCAAAGAAATTTTGCATGAGTGATCAGTACAAAGTCTGGTTGTGCATATCTGACTGTGTCAAGCAGTTTCTGGGGGTATTCATCACCTTCAGTGATATTTCTTGTTCTGGTAGATCTCTTATAGATAGATTAACAGATCTCTTTCTTCCGTATAGAACATTATATAGTTCTTACAATTCCTAAATTGTTGTTTTCAGAAGAAGAACCCTTATAAACAGATGAAGATCCCTTCAGTTGGAGAATTATTGCCAGTATTAGTGACTCATGTGGAACTCCCTAATGTTGTAAGTAATAGTGTGTATATCTTTTAAATATTTAGTTAAGATATTTTGCATTAATGCAACAAAACAACTAGGAATCTTCTTTTTTGATGTGGCAGAAATTAGGAGTGAATTAAAATGAAATAGCAAATTCTAATTTAGGAGATTTGGTTAATGGTACCCAAAATCTGCTCCCTCACATTACTACAGGGGTTTTGACCATATTCTGACCCTTTGGTTTCTTGGCTGAAGGGACATGATCTTTCCATCAAATAATTTGTATTTTGATTGTAAACTGGTAATATCTAGCACAAAATGATCAAAACAGGTTGCCACAGATTACGGAAAACAAACAAACAGGTTGGAGAATTTTTCAATTTAGGATTTCTGTGGTCACTATGCAAAAAATAATTGTACTAGTTTAGCCCATGATGAAACCCCTTCTTAAGTGAAATGTTCTATTGTTACTGCAGGTATATATACAGCCCATGAGAGTGAGTGATAACGGTCCTGACGGGGCAGCATCTGTATTGAGAAATAAACATCTGGATCAGCTAGAGAAACTGTCAACTGAAATCAATCAAATAGTACACACGTTACCTGTCGTTCCATATCCTAAACCTGGTACGTTATACCCCACTATGTCTGTACTGAAATCAATCAAATAGTACACGCGTTACCTGTCGTTCCATATGCTAAACCTGGTACGTTATACCCCACTATGTCTGTACTGAAATCAATCAATTAGTACACGCGTTACCTGTCGTTCCATATCCTAAACCTGGTACGTTATACCCCACTATGTCTGTACTGAAATCAATCAAATAGTACACACGTTACCTGTCGTTCCATATCCTAAACCTGGTACGTTATATCCCACTATGTCTGTACTGAAATCAATCAAATAGAACACACGTTACCAGTCGTTCCATATCCTAAACCTGGTACGTTATACCCCACTATGTCTGTACTGAAATCAATCAAATAGTGCACGCGTTACCTGTCGTTCCATATCCTAAACCTGGTACCTTATATCCCACAATGTCTGTGTTGAAATTACTGTATGGTTGAACAACATGGTTATTAACATCATATTTTACAACTAAGGGCTTGTTGAGTGGATAATGCTCTTGGCTACAGATTGAAAGGTCTTGTTTTCAATTGTCAGCCGGAGCACTTGGTTGGTCTGTGCAAAATTTGTCTGCGCTATGTCTCTGCAACCATTGGGCAGATTTTAACAAAACTTGTATGATTTAATTGTCAGTTCCAAGTCCTGTTGTGCATAATGTTGGCACAAGCTGGTTAGATTAATTTTTTTAAAGGAGCTATGACCCTCTTGATTTTTATGCCCCCGTATCGATAGATCGGGAGGCATATAGTGATTCACCTGTCCGTTAGTCCGTCCGTTAGTCCGTCCGTCCTGGTTAACTCAAATTGACCGTTTCTTCTAGCATCATTATGGCTTGCTACAAAGCTTCCAAACTTGCATGGATATTGTATATGAACACTCTCCACACACCTGTATCACCTGACCCTGTTTTGACCTTCACCTTGACCTAATTTTGGACTTAGACTTATTTATGGACAAGGCTTCCACAGGGGGCATAAGCGTTTATTGAACGCAGTCTTGTTTACACTTATAAATATTTTGTGCACTATTTTTCTATTACCAATAATCAGTCCAATGTGAATATTCACACTTTGTATATGCTTACATAGGAACATGGTACTTAAGTGGGCGGTATAAGAATGGCCCTCTTGTCTCTTACACTTAAAAGTTTTGTCTGTGCTTTTCCTCATAAACCATTGGTTTGATTTCTATGAAAGTTTTCATTACTTAACATTACAAAGTCTAGTTACGCATATTGTCAGAGCACATTGGAGTGACTGTGTCAAGCAGTATCTGGGGTTATTCATTACTTTTAGTGATATGTCTTATGCAGGTGTGGCGTGCTGTGCACAGTTCAGTTTTGACCAGTGTTGGTATAGAGCTGTGGTTGTTTGCGTGTACGAAGAGACAGAACAGATACTGGTATTGTTTGTAGACTATGGTAACTCTGAGATAACAACCATCAATAAGTGAGTATTTCTCTATATGACTCAAATTATGCGTAAAAGTTAACCCCTGACTTATTTGATGCACACTGGCATTTTAGCCAAAAATCTATGTTCTGCATATCTTGTTGTGAAATGTGTAGAGTAACAGAGCAATAATTAAAACATGTAATCCAAAGAGGCATGCCCCTTCCCTCTGTTCATTATTGATTATTTTCCAGTGATGGAGTAAATAAGTTAGACACCTTATCAAGGCAAACTGTTCTTGCATTTGTGATCCAAAAAAGCTCCACATAAGTTTAAACATATTTATTGTTTTATTGTTTACCCAGTGTTTGTATATTATCATGAATGACTCCGCTCGCCATTTGATAATCATTGGGTATTAGAACACAGCATTAATTCATTCCATATGATGTTGCTTAATTTTTTTTTTGTGCAGATTACGAGCTATAACACCGAGATTTCTCCAGTTACCGAGTCAGTCCAAGAGATGTAAGCTTGCAGATCTTATACCAATCAATGATGTGATCTCGTGGACCAAGGAAGCATTGATGAGAATGATAGCATCCGTAACTAACAAGTCAATGCTGGCCAAATTTGTTGTGAGTAAATATTGTTATTTGAATTGATATACCCCTAGATACAAAGCATAAGGTGGGGGTCTATATTGGAGTTAAATTTTCAGTTGGTCCATCAGACGACAAATTTTTTTTGTGCTATTTCTCAATAGAGTTGAAATTTCGAAATAGTTCTTGAAAGTCTGGGACTTTTACATTCTGTGATTTATTGGAACTCTTGATTTGGCAGCATGAAAGATGACTATAGCATCTGCCTCCGGAGAATGAGATTGAAGGTTCAAACCCTAGTACAAAAATGTAGATACATTCTAATATGAACGGTTGGCTAGCTCTTTAAATAGAGGTGTGACATTGTAATAACTAACACTTGACTTAATGTATGTAATTGTAGGAGAGTCCACTGAGCATTGACATTGTAATAACTAACACTTGACTTAATGTATGTAATTGTAGGAGAGTCCACTGAGCATTGACATTGTAATAACTAACACTTGACTTAATGTATGTAATTGTAGGAGAGTCCACTGAGCATTGACATTGTAATAACTAACACTTGACTTAATGTATGTAATTGTAGAAGGAGAGTCCACTGAGCATTGACATTGTAATAACTAACACTTGACTTAATGTATGTAATTGTAGGAGAGTCCACTGAGCATTGACATTGTAATAACTAACACTTGACTTAATGTATGTAATTGTAGGAGAGTCCACTGAGCATTGACATTGTAATAACTAACGCTTGACTTAATGTATGTAATTGTAGGAGAGTCCACTGAGCATTGACATTGTAATAACTAACACTTGACTTAATGTATGTAATTGTAGAAGGAGAGTCCACTGAGCATTGACATTGTAATAACTAACACTTGACTTAATGTATGTAATTGTAGAAGGAGAGTCCACTGAGCATTGACATTATAATAACTAACACTTGACTTAATGTATGTAATTGTAGGAGAGTCCACTGAGCATTGACATTGTAATAACTAACACTTGACTTAATGTATGTAATTGTAGAAGGAGAGTCCACTGAGCATTGACATTGTAATAACTAACACTTGACTTAATGTATGTAATTGTAGAAGAGTCCACTGAGCATTGACATTGTAATAACTAACACTTGACTTAATGTATGTAATTGTAGGAGAGTCCACTGAGCATTGACATTGTAATAACTAACACTTGACTTAATGTATGTAATTGTAGGAGAGTCCACTGAGCATTGACATTGTAATAACTAACACTTGACTTAATGTATGTAATTGTAGGAGAGTCCACTGAGCATCGACATTGTAATAACTAACACTTGACTTAATGTATGTAATTGTAGGAGAGTCCACTGAGCATTGACATTGTAATAACTAACACTTGACTTAATGTATGTAATTGTAGGACGGTCCACTGAGCATTGACATTGTAATAACTAACACTTTAAATCTATGTATTTGTAGAAGGAGGGTCCATTGAGCATTGAGTTATATGAAGGAAGTGAAGATAATGGATTTGTTTATCAGTCTGTGATAGATGATGGATATGTACAACTTGATCTATCCTCTAGGTATGTGTGTTATACTGTGAAATTGTTAGTATCCGCGGTGGATTATTTTTTGTTGATTTCACTGATGAGCTTGATCGCGAAATTAAATCCCCTTAAATAATTGACCTTAATGTACGGAACAAGATATTTTTCTTTCAGTATTTTAAATCCACAAATTTAAGAAACCACCAATTAAACATTTACCAAAGTTTGCTAAACTTAATACCCGTAAAAATTGATGATTTTACCGTACTTCAACCTTTATAGCTGCGTTTGATTGTTTACCCCATAGTTCATGTTCGTTAATTATTTTCCAAGTATGAAAGGGAGATAATCCTACTATCAAAATAAACGTACAAAGTCAAGATCATGTCAAGCAAAGTCAATTCATCTCTTTACCTGAATTAGAGTGAGCAAGTATGGTGTAAAGAGTTAAAGTAAACTCAGTTATAAATCTATCATCCGTGTGTTTTTACCAGATTCAAAATGAAAAGTCACAATTATTGAAATGATATCCAGGTCAATTGGCCATTATGGCCCTGGTGTTTATTTGTGTGATAATCTATCAATGAATTTTATATGGTGTTGATCAGTAATGTCCCTTATGTTTTACAGTGAAGTAAATGGCAATACTCCTACTTCAAATATCGTGAAAATTGAGTATCCCACGGTAACAGTCACTACCGTTGATAAAGAGTCAGAAGAGGAACCAGACAGGGAGTCAGATAGGGAACCAGATAGGAGGTCAGATGAGGCGCCAGAAAGGGAACCAGAAGAGGATCGGAGTGAAGGAACTGTTGAAGCAGTCGACGATTCAACCAGTAAAGAAAGTAAATCTTGGGCTAACATGGTGGAGGAGGCATCTTCTGTTGATCTAGATGATTTACCTGACTTAGACATGGATTCTGATCGTGAAATGTCAAGTTCTCGCTCGGAAACTACTGACAGTGGTATTAAAAGTACAAGACAACGAACAAAGAATAAGTTAACACCAGAAGAACGACAGAAGATTCGTGATTCGAGAAAAGTTGTGACAGTCGCTCATGACGATGAATGTTTTGATTAGTGATAAAAATATGTAAAATATTTTGATATGACCTTGATTCCTTACAGTCAGCATTGTGTAATTTGCTCATCTAAAGTTGGAGCTTAACTGGAGTTAAAAGCTCTATATTGGTTTTAAGCTTACCTGAAGTTGGAGCTTATTTGGAGTTAAAAGCTCAATGGAAATTTTAAGCTCACCTGAAGTTTGAGCTAATCTGGAGTTAAAAGCTCAATGGAAATTTTAAGCTTGACTTGAGTTATAAGCTTAAACAAAGTTTTAAGCTCAACTGAAGTTATGAATGTCTGAAGTAAAAAGCTCAACTTAATTTAAGAGCTTATTTTTAAGTTGAAAAGTTTGTTTAGATATCAACTAGAAGTGAGTTAATTATTCGACACAATGCAGACCAAGGATTATAATGTAACCTAGTCAAGTTAGTTGATGAAGCTGTCTGATGAATACTCTACACTGCCATACTTTTGTACATAATTGTGCTCTACCTAAACTTAAACTATTGATGTATTGAAGCTAAGCTGATATATTTTATTATACACCTACACTGTGGTTACATTGGGTCACGGTAAAGCTGTCATTGAATCGACCCGAGGCATATCGACGATTCCGATATATCGGAAGACAAGTACCGATGATGCATCGATATATTCATTTGCACATATAGACAAGAAACATGCCCATCAGTCATAATTCACTTATTTAGCCATTCTACAATGTTACTTTGTATATGTCGGGTATAGATTCAACTTTTGAAAATAGCACCTTTAGTTTGACTTGACCAATTTAAACAACTTGTGAACTTTCATTTAACAAAGAAAATGTTTTGAGCTGGAAAATGAGGATTTCGGGTGGTTCCATTTATTTACCCATGTATCGATATTTTAAAGTGTGAATTGATTATCGATCGGCTAAAATATGATATCGGTTCTATCAAGGACAGCTCTAGGTCACTGGCTCTGATTTGGTGCTTATGACAAAAGCATGAAAAAACTTACTTTTTGTTGATTTTAAAATTGAAAGAAACCCATCCCCTGGATTCAAAAATACTTTCATTTCAACATCTGAAGGTGGTACAATTATGGCAATATTGAAATCCATGTGTATAAAAGGCATTTTAGGAATGTCAGGACTTTAAATATCATACTATGTGATAAGCACCAAAATTATGCACTTTGGCTAGTTATTTTATTACATGTATATAGAGGTGATTTTGGTGCTGCCTTTGTAAATTAGTTGTATTCGTTCAACTTAATATTACTCTAAGTTTTTCAGAGTTACAGGTGTTTTTGAGAGCCTGGAACATTTTATTTTTGCTGTAACTTTGTCACTTATTGTTACGTTGTGTGGTCTTTATCATTATCAGTACACATCGTTGAATAGAAGATTGTTATGTGCCATATTATTAGGAATCTGAAGATCCTAAAGAATTTCGTTCAGTATGTTTAATATTAGCAGTTTGACACATATACATTTGTATTAAACTTCCTAACATGGTTAAATTATGTCCCCCATCTTTGATGAGGGGGTATATTGCTTTGCACATGCTGGTCGGTCTTTTGGTAGACCTAATGGTTTCCATTCAATAACTCAAGAATGCTATGTCCTGAAATCTTCAAACTTTACATAGAGGTTGGTCATCAACAGTAGATGACCCCTATTGATTTTGCTGTTGGTAGGTCAATGTCACTGACCTTTGCCATTCTGACTACAGGGCTGCAATGGGGGCATAAATGTTTTACAAACATCTTTTGTTATAACATGATTTCGGATCTCCACTTGTTTCTGTTTGAATTGTCTTGTGTACTCATTAATTATCCCCCTCCTGAACAAGTTAACAACTTGGCATTTATTGCTTTCACATGTTTTTCAGTCTGTTCAAGGCCAAACCATGCCTGATTACTTACTTTCTTACTTAGTTCTCTTCGCCCTAATTTGTGCATAAGACTGCCACCAGAGATCTCTGCCCTTGTTTGCACTTGTCCCTAGGTCAAATCCTCCGTCTTTATCTCCTCTACTGATCTTCAAGTTTCCTTGGGTCTTCTTCTCTTTTTGATAACTCGTAAATTGTAACTTGAACCTACATTTATCAAACATGGTCTGGAGGTTGTTTTATGACCTGCAGATGCCCTGTACTTATTAGGTCAAAGGCCAATAACATAATATTTGGGTAGTATGGCTGTAAGGGGGCTTATATGTACAAATATTCATTGTTCATGTGAATAAAACAGGCAGTTTTAGTCATGTCAAACTTTGTGTATATAAAACCATTAATTGTTTGTGGTTTCTTGTTTTCCTTGTGATAATATTAGGATTTTAATCGGTAGTGTCTCGATTTACTGTATGAGTAATTTAGTTAGTGACATGGAAATATTTGCTAATATTGCAAAAATACAAAATTTGCTAATATCCAGCATATTTTTTCCCACAAAATATAATATGAAGAAATATTTTTAAAAATCTGTTATATTACGCTAAATATCTGAAATTCAAATTTTTGACCCGCTAACATCAACTTGTACAGTATGTTGAATAATCTTGCTTCAATCTGTTTATTTTGTTAAGAAAAACATGTAAATGATGGTTTTGAAATTTATCCAGGGAAGGTAAATGTATAATATTTAAGTGTTATACACTTCAGGTATAATGGTGTTCATTATTTACTTCATAGATATGTTTTTCTAATATCCATCAGAAATTATGTTCATTTTCCAATAATGCGTATGGAGGGGAGACAATCCAGATGTGGAAATAGTATACATTTTTCAAAGGAGATAATTCTTGATATTTATCACAAAAAGCTGCACAAAAGATGTGAAAACATTCTAGCTCATCTATTATAAGAATATTGTTGGTGTGTATACATGGAGTAAAGGGTTAATAAAGACATAGTTTGTCGAGATGGTTTGTTGAGATAGTTTGTCGAGATAAGTTGAGATAGTTTGTCGAGATAAGTTGAGAAAGTTTGTCTTTTTATCTCATTGTAGGATTATCGTAAATTTATTTCTGTGATTCTGATGTTTTTGTTACATTGACCAATTGTATCTTGTAGATTGTTTTACCTGTCACATATACTTGGCCTGACAAAATGCATTACTGAATGCCTATTTCGGCAGGTGGGTTTTTAACAATGGAGATTCATATAATACAGTGAAGGGTGTGAAAAAAAACTACTTAATTCCTTGTAACCAATAATCTTAACTTGTTAATTAATGGAACATCATGAAATAATTATTACTACATGATGTTCTATAAATGAGCGAGTTAGACATCAAGTTATTGACAAATCTTAGAACTGTTTCAAGTTGTATTGGGAAGGCGTCTATATGACAGGTAAAATTGTGTATTTTATTGTTCGTATATTAATTTAACTAGAACAATTTAGAACGAAGCTAATAAGGAAGTAAGCAAGATATTTTGACATAAAAAGGTCTGTGATTTTCCTGATAAATGTGACCCAAGTTGCTAAATTTACTTTTTGTATCTACAGTTTTTGGAAGAATTGTACATAATTGTACGTCTACTTAACAGCATGTTCTACCAGTATTCAACTTTAAAGTGATAGTTATGTAAAAAACAACATATTTTCTACCTTCTGGTGTCACATGGTAAGATCAGCTAATCACAGGCCACATCTCTTAGTTTGTTTTGACCTCTTCTGGCCCCGATATCCCGAAACGTCTAGATATGAAAAAAATCTCATCTCAAATATTGTCACATGTTGTTCAGTAAATTGCCATGTGAGACTGGACTCAAAACTGGTATCACAAAACTGAAACATTATTTTGAGTTTATTACAGTAAAATGTCAAGAACTCCAACTTCAGATTTTTCTGTAACTCAAGACTCTTATTAGAGCAAAATCGTAATTTGAGATGAGATTTCTACTTAAGATGCTTTGGAAGATCGGGGCCTGATCTTTATTGACTAATTTGTTATTGTTTATTATTTTTGACCCCTTTTAATCTTTACTTGCTGATTTATTTTTATTTTTTTGTCCCCCTTTCAATCTTTCTTGACCAATTTGTTATTGTTTATGGTATCATTGTTTTCAACTATTGTTATATTTGTTATATTGTTACATTATTGTTTTGTTATATATGACTTAAAGTAAAGCTATGTACTGTAAATGTTGTATAGTTTCTGTTCCATGACGCAACTGGAAATAAAGTTTCTGTGATTTGTATTCAGTGCTGCAAATCTTATTGTCTCCCATATATAGTGGGGGTGTCGTATTGGTTTTGTGCTGGATGTTTGTATCACAAAAAAAGTTTGCCTGTGCTTGTTCTCATTAACTTAACCAGTGTTTGAATGTCCTAGAGACTTCATATGGTACCAAGCCTCGTTGATTATTGCTAGAGTTATGGCCCCTTGTCTAAGACTTGCGTTCTTGTGTCAGGAACTCAATTCTAGTTTGATGACAATTTTACAAGAACTGTTGCTACTTACTGTATATAGCACTGACAATTTTACAAGAACTGTTGCTACTTACTGTATATAGCACTGTTTTTCATTGTGAAAAAAATCTCATTTTAGACTCACCATCATGTATTCAAAGGGAAATATCTTCAGTTTGCTAAGGTAAGACAAACGTTTGGTAAACCTGAGGGGCATTGTTTCAATACCCCCACTCTACTACTATGGCTCTGGTTTGATCTACATTGCTGGGTACTGAGCTGAGTTAGTTCCAGGTAATTGCTGGTTTACTTGGAGCCAGGATTATGTGACTGGATACAACTCCATATCACTGAAATGCTGTTGAACAAGAATTAAGTATAAAAAATTACAAAGGGGATTAACTAAAAAAATATGCAATCAAGAGTTATGGTTCTTGTGCACTGCACTTCCAATCAATGAGGTCTATTTACCTATGAAGTTTCATATTGATATCTCTAATACTGTTCAAGTTATTGCCCGGACAAAAGTGTGACGGACGGACAGATGGACAGACGAAAGGACGGACAAAGCGGCGACTATATGCTCACCCTTCGAGGAGCATAAAAAAACATTTTGTGTATTTTGAAAAACATAAGGTCAGCATTACAATACAATTCTTTATTTTCAAATGATTCATACAGTTTATCTCCATGACAACAAGAACATATTCATCAAATATCAAAGTTTATATCTGTCACTACACCATACTAGAACATTGTATTGGAAAATATAGGAATAATACTATATGGCTTACAAAAAATCTATGCTTGGAGTTTACTGACCCAAAAACTTCTTGGTGCCTGGGAAGGCAGGGATTTAAAAAGTTGCTAGTAATATTGTGAGTAGGCAGGGCAACTCCAAACCAAGAATTTATTCAGGTCAGCCTAACCATAGGAACAAATTCATCTATTATTCATGAAAGCATCTTTCTGTAAATCAGGTTTTTATGCAGAGGAAATTTGAACAAACATAAATTTGAAAATGTCATGGGTAGTTATATGATTCATATTTTCTTTAAATTTCATTACACACGTTAAATGAAACAATAGAAACATATTGGCTCATCTAGTTAATCCTTTTTGCTGTTATCAGGGTCGTCCTATTGCCCAAATTAAAGCCCCTTGTTGGAGTTGTCTCCCGTTCAATTTAACGTTAGTATCATTGCTTATCTCCCTTGATTATCTCCCTTGACAAGCGCTATTCTCCGGCAATGGACCCCAGAAAAGCTATTGTTTGAAGTTCAGTATATTTTTAGCACTTACAACAGATGTAGATCATATGGCATGTAGAAACACATGTTTAGTACATGTATTACAAAATGTATCATAAAAAGTGGTGTACAATGCTATTCAAACATGTAATTATAAATTGTAAAACTTACACATGTACAACTGAACAGAACTTCAGTACCCAAATACTTATCAATCTAACTTTTATGCCAAGGCGACAAATATATACACAATAACAAAATTGTACAGGCAGGATATTGTACAGGTATAGTGGACCCAACTTGACCGCGATGGTTGACCTTAAGGCTGCTTATTATACCTCCAGCTATTGCAGTCATTCTTGAGGTTGATTAGTCAGAATTTTGTCAGGGCAATTTCTCGGTAACCATTGGTCGGATTTAACAAAACTTTGCATTACTTACAATATCAAGTGTTGTGTGTATAATCGGCTCACACATCACTGGAACAATTAATTACAAGGGAGTTATTGCCCTTTGTTTTTTCATCTAATAATTTTGTCTGGGCTATTTCTAGGTAACCATTGGTCTGATGACTAATTGGCACAAAACAAAACAAAGTATAGCTGTGCATATTGGTCGGATATAATTTAAGGGAGTTATTGCCCTTTGTTTTTCACTTGTTCAATAGTATTATGTATTATAATGCAATATGCAATACGAAATAACCATCAGAATCATCTTGTGTCCACTATATTATGTTGGGTATTCTACCTACAGTCTGTGACTACTATAAGTCTATATTTTCGTTTCTTTATTCACCTACCTATATATGTATGCTAACTACCTAGGAATGTTAGGTTAAATGAAACCACTCGGAGTTTATAAGGATTGTATAACAAGGAATGTGAACATTATGAGCAAGGTGAATTCTGTATGTGGCTGAAAATATATTCCATCAGTCATATTTATGTGGTATTCTTCTGAAACAGTTTCTCATCACTCAACAGACTTCAGCACAACGTGTGTTCTCAAAGATAAATTCTACACCTGTCAGTAGATAAAATGAAGCATTCACAGTGATTCTATGCACTCTTTGATAAAGAATAAAAATGATTATTATTATTTATCAATGATACAGTTACCTGTGATTCTATCCATAATTTAGACCACAGTAATCTGCTATCAACCAATCAGTGTTAAGTATTTACCAGGTAGACAAATGATTTTTGGTCATCAGCTTAATTTTGTAAACCTCATGCAAATTAAGCCAATAGGAATTTTCCTTGGTCTAAGTCAGATAGACAATTCTTGGAGTTGTTTAAGCAAAGTAGACTACTCCATTATCTATCATATACAAAATAGATTGAAGTCTTTGTCTTTTGATATACTGTCCTAATAAATCAACAAAAAGCTGACAAAAAAGGTAAACAAATTTGAAGACAAACTTGATTTTAGCAGATTACACACATATTTAGCCTAAGCAAGCAATTGACCTAATGCCAGTGTAGAGAACGCTCTGCCCATTTGTTTTTCAAAAATGATCAATTAAGCAAATCAATGGGATTTGGAAACATGTGCAATATTGCCGATGTTTTTAATTTATTACCAAAATTAAAGGGGTATGCCCTGGAACTGAAGTGTCTGGAATAGCAATCAAAGTCAAATAATGAAAACCCTGTAACAAAAATATCCTGTTAGTTTTTAAAAAAAATTTTTTCAAGAATATCGAAGCACGCTTTATAGAGTAAATTTTTAAGCCAAATTCTTCTTTGACTTTTCGTTAATAGTTGGTTTTACAAGTGATCAACGCAATTTTGTTGTATGCAAATAAAGACACTCCAGTTTCTGGGCATGCCCCTTTAAGTACAATTTATAACAAAAATTAAGTTCTTACGGAATTCTTGATTTACATGTAAACCACTGGCATCAGGTTAATTAAGCGTTGAAATAAGATAGTTGAAATGGTAGTTTAAAACACTACAGCATAATTTAACACAATTGCATGCTTACTCGCCATGAGGTAAAAATAAAGTTTGGTCCACAATTTTACCTTCCTACTAGATCCTAGTAACCCTTTACTCCACGGAACCATAATGAGTAATCTATTCACCTATATAATTGTGGTAAGTAGTTCAAATTGAATGTCTAGGTAAATTTTAAAGAAACTGCTTTCAATAATTTACTGAGAGTCTTAGTGCATGGCCATTCGGTTTTATTCCTGCCTAATTGGCTAATGACACTCAACTTCAAGGGAAATTTAGAATAATTGATCAAAAGTTGGCTGCATGCAAATTAGGGAAATGTGTTGGTATGGAGACTCGTCACTAAGGTTTGTGGTGTCTAAATTTGTTGCCATGAAGTAAAGGGTCAACACTTCAAATATCAGCACAATTAAACATTCAGACCCCAATCTCCCGAAGGATCTCAATTTGAGGTTAATCTCATCTTGCATATATCTATTTGTCCAGTTAAATTGCCATGGGAGGCTGGATATAAAATTGGCATCACAAAAAAGACACATGATTCTGAATTTATTACAGTGAAATGTCAAGATAAGATATTCGGATGTATCTAAAATTCAGACTCTTGATTTGAACGAAATCTAATCTTTCGGGAGATAGGGGCTAGGTAAAGACTGGAAAGCATGGTAGACTAATATTGAGATAAAAAAGTGACACATATGACAACACCATATAACTAACACAGTATTGTCTTAAAATCTTACCCTGCCAGAAATCAATTGTGTAAGTAGAAAAAATGAAAATTTGTGCATCATTTATCTGACCTGTATAATGAAGCTCGAGAAGCTCACATAATCAATATTGTCTTCATATCTTGTATTCAAAGGTATGTATGATGAAGTTGCTTTAAAAGCTGCTTCATAGAAAAACAACAACATGGGTGAAAGTTTGAAATTCTGAAAAACCTGAAATCCTCAAAAATCAACAATTTATGTAAGGAAATTGAAGAAAAACAGGCTTTTTGGCACGTCCAAAAACCTGAAGTTCAGGCTTGTGCCTGAAAACTTTCACCCATGCAACAATATCATATACTGAAATGTAATAACATAAGGTCAAGAAAACGGGTCAGGGACTGAAATTACATGTTGATTCATAGTACAGTGATATTGACCTGATCCTTACCTTTATGCATATATATACTACAAGGTTCTAATTATTGTGTTAAATATAACAATTTCCAAAAACAAATCATGCAATATCGATCCTTTTATTTACAACCTTTGAGATTTGTGTTTATATTACACCTTGAGCATCTTTGTGACACTCCCCACTTATGATAAATGCAATTGATACAATATATATGAGATATCAGCTGTTAAAATATGCTCTTAGAAGGTTGAGGATCACGTAAAAATCTCTGTACTATATAATTATACCACTATCACTTTGAAAGTACTAATCTCATTTACAATTTGTCTAACAAATATAAACATTCAACCTTGGCTTACCATACTTTGTCGAAGGCATTAACATCTACACTAGAAGGTTTTGTCAACATGACATAGATTTCATAGTTCATACAAATTATACATTTAATAAAAATAAACTTTATAATGTTGAGAAAGAAACAACACATGATAAACTTGATAAACACAATAAACGTGTCTCCTCAGACACACCACTCTTAGAGTATTACGCAGCACGCTTCCTTAACATACTTATATACATATATAACAACACAAAAATGTTTATTCTACAGTAGGACTGAAACAGGTACTCCGGGGTCAGTCCTGATGCATCTCGACGAGGTCAGGTATTCTTCAAATTTGTCAGGGTATGTCCATTTATTTATTACAATTAGGGCAATGAATATAAACGGACATTAAATGAGCAGAAATCACGATTACGAAACACGAATCTCTACTGTATGTTTCGCAGTTCAAATACACATAAATCCTACATGACAAAAAAGTAAAATCTTAAGCCACATGTTGTTGCATTTGCAGCCATTTCCATTGCCAAAAAGGGAGGTGACATATACTGCAATTATTTCAAAATATGTTTAAATCTATAAGGTAACCTGCAATTAGTTATCAAGGGGGGGGGGGGTATCTAGGGATGTGTATCTGTTTCAGCCCTATCCTACAGTCATGTACCGGAAATATGCACAAAGATTCCTAAAGCCCCATTTTAACAATTATCAAAGTGAAATTGCTATCAATATTTCGTTTAAACCAGCTACTTTTTATGAAAACAAAACATTCCCCATGCATCAAAAAAAAATTGAGTCATCATATGTTCTTTCATATCAATTTCATGATTTTATCAATTGGAAACTGACATTGTTTGACCCTTTACTCTATAAACATTTACTTATTTGATAAGATATGAGCTAGCATGGAAAACCACACATATCTCACATGCAGCTTTTTGGCACAAATATCAAGAATGATCTCCCTTGATAATAATCTTGATAGCACCATTCTGTATTTGGATTGTCTCCCCTTGATACTCATTATAGACAAATAACTTGTACCTGACATGGAGATGTGAATTGATAAATCTATGGAGTAAACAGTTGACAGGATTTAGAACAATCATATACAACCATCCATTTGTGAACAAATAAGAGGGCTGATAACACTTTTTTTTTTATATTCTATATTTTCTACACGTTTCCGGTCATGATTTAAGTATACCACTTACACAACACATGTTATATTGTTTATTCAGCCATCTATATCACAGCCTGGCTGAGATTCAGTAGCTTTCATGCATTTATCATGTTGCAAAATGTCAATGAGAAATTATGCCAAATTACTTTGAACATGTTCAAATATAAACAGTGAAAACAAACTGTACAACACGTATATGTGAGACAATAACAGCAACATTAGAAGTCAGATTTCACATATTGTCAACAAATTCATATTCACACGTATGTCTTTGAGACAGCCATCCTCCCTAATGTCTTTACACCAAACTAGCATGCACGATGTCGTAACCAGAAAGTGCTCCAACATTTTCCGGATAAACTTGAGACTTTGCTGTCATGTTAAGATAATCCACATGAGATTTTGGTTCCATTTTCATAGCTAAATTCTCGCAATCCATACTCGTGTTTGCCCAGAACTTCTTTGGATGTGTGTCCGGAGAAATTTGCTCAGTTGATTCAGAAATGTTTGTCATCGAATAGTTTGATTTTGACGATGATGAGGAATAAAGTTTTGACCGATGAAACCCGTTGTAGACAGGTTCAGTCTGAACAGAATCAAATGACATCACTGATGTTGTAGAATCCAGACGATGTTTTTTCAAATTAATACGCGGTGCTCCATTCTGCATATTTGTTGAACTCAGCGATGGTGAGAACACAGAATCTGATCTGGACACTGTGGAATTATTTAACATATCTCGGTCATTCAATTGGCATGCATTTGGAATATTTTCAATGGTTTTCATGATAACAGAATCAGCACTATTTTTTTGGTGGGAGAATATCCTCTTCACCTCTGAGTCATTGTCTTGATCACTGACAGAACTACTTTTCTGGTTAACATACTTCACATAGTCATGACCTTGAGCACCAAAATTTTCCTTAACTGTCGTCTGCACATAATTTGGACCAGTTTTAACCGTTTCCTCCAGTTTGAGTTCTTTATCACGAATTCTTTCCCCCTCAGAATTGTACATGTAGTTAATAGTTCTTTCTTCGGGTAAGAATTCAATGTACGGAGGAACATAGTTTGATTTTGGTTCCAAATAGTTGGCAGAATCAGTTCGAAGTTGTTGTGTGGCATCTTTTGGTTCCGGAGAGTCAAATGAAGTCGCTCGACGTATATTTCCATATGACTTGTGATGACCATAACCAGTCTGAAATCATATCAACAAATAAGAATTACTGTACACCAGTCTATATAATGTAACACGATAGATGAATTTACAAAGGGTACAGAACAGTATTACAAGTTAAATGAGTAAAGTGTGAGTTTATTATATTGTCTTTCCGTTTCTCCTTTCATCCAATGATTGAATGTCATACTTCTGGCTTAAAGGGCAGGAGGGACATGGTGTGATCATCGACCAATGTCCATCTGGCACCCTTTGCTTAGGATTCAATCGGGAGGAGTCACACAACGCTAGACATCAGTTATACCGACATTGTAGGGCATCTGGGTGATTTGCCACCCAGGTTTTATCAAAAGATTTTATGTGAAACATATCTATACTGAGTCCTGAATATTTTTTACCCACTTTTAAATTTGAATAATACAAGAAAGGTAAAGATAAATATTGTAGCCGTAAATTTTGGTCTCACTACATACAAGGTAGAGGAATATCTTACATGATGTATATGTGAGTATTCAGGTCCATCTGATGAGGTCGACACTGTTCTCCTTATCCTCGTTTGATACTTCAGTCCAGCCACTGTAATATATATAACATCATAGGTTAACATACCATAATCAAATATATAACACCTCGCGCAAAGTTTAGTAGATCTTCAATAATTTATGGTCCCCCAGTAAGCGTACACATATCATTGTAATGCATGTATATGTTATTGTGTATCAGTGCCAGAGGCCTACATATCACAAATAAAAAGTTGATTTTGACATACACATACAAGTTTTGTTATAGAGTAAGAAAAAAATATCATACAATGTACAAGCGTGTTATTGCTCAATTGTCCTCTCTAGAACAAAGTAAGGAGACAGACTCATTACGGTATATATATTTATAAAGTGTTTTATTACTTCATTTCCGATAGAAAAAAACTTTCTAATATAGTCATTATTGAATTTTAAATAAATCGAAAACATTTAAACACACTGACAGAATCCTGTAACTGTAACTTTCATGCACACATGTAAAAATAATAAATGCCATACAGCAAATTGATTGTTCAACACAAAAACAAACATATTCATACTGTTTCAATGATTGGAATGCACACAAAAAATACCGGGTAAGACATTCTTGGTCTTATAAACAAAGTATTACAATGGGTCACTTATGCTGAAATCAAATAAAATTTCCATTAACCCTTTACTCCCCATTTTATGTCAATTAGCGCCCCTTCTTATGTCAATTAGCGCTCCCTATCCTATTATCCATCGCCAATTATTTTCCAATTACGAGTATGTAGGGGAGACAACCCAATTACAGAAATGAACCAAACAAGACATTTCATCAAGGGAGATCATTCTTGATTTTTGTCACAAAAAGCTGCACATTAGATGTGTACACATTCTAGCTCATTTGCTATCAGAATAGTGTAGGATGTATGGAGTAAAAGGTTAATGTAACAACAATGCTGGTTTTGCAACATAAAGGACCAAAAATCCACACAATACTGAACAGATCATGCATTGGATGAAACATGAAGTAATGAAGAATGCTGACTCGGTGAAATATTCTCCAGTAATGACTTAATGTTGTTTGTAATGTAGGGTTACGTGAAAATGACAAGGGGGGAAAAAACAAGGTGAAAATATAACAATTTCTCAACACAACATGGGTGCTACCTTTCCCCTTGTGGTTTAGGGACAGATGGGTGCACTTCCTGGCCCCCGCGCCACGCCGGCCATCTAGGATCACTTGTAGCCGGGACTACGTTTATACCACCTTCAATATTAGCAGTAACAACCAAATCAAGTCAAGTCAATGTAACTAGACAGGAACAATATTTTGGAAGAAATGTAAAAATGGAAAAAGTTAATAATGTTGGGCAGTAAAACACAGTTTTGTTGAATTGACTGAGCCTTATATCAAATTGAGGATTTTTGTGCAAAATGCATTTACTCAGCATATACGTTACAAGCACAAGAATATTGAATTTTCCATGACCTTATATTTATTAACTTTAAGCAAGATACTTAATATGCGACATTAAACCTCTTAAGTCACTCGATATTTGTAATCTCGCAAAAAAATATGTTAGTTGATGATTTTAAATGGCTAAATTACTCACAACGCTCATTCCAGAATTTAAAATGATTAAAACCACACTTTTGTTGTGTTAAGACGCCTAATAATACAAATATATATAGAATAAATTCTTAATACAGAGACTTTTCTTGGCATTGATATAATATAACTGAACCCACCTGCTATTAGAGTCCTGTTACTGGATCGGATAGGGACCAAATACTCGGATATACTTGTACATGTTTCATGGAACTTCTCCAGTTGTTGAAGTAGGAAAGAGAATGAGGGTCGGTCCTCTGGTTCAAAACTCCAACATTTACACATCAGATGATAACTACAATAACATATAAATGATATGAGCCGTAACACAATATAGGGAAGTTCCTATTTTGATAATTACACAGTTGATACTCTTTCCTCACATGGTACGGCAATCTAGCTAGACTAAAATTCGAGAGGACCCTGGTTCAATTCCAGGCTGGAAATGTTTTTCAGTGTTTCCCACCCAACAAGTGATTTTAACTGGTAAGAAACCAAGAGGTGGTCTCACATATATGGTGCTATACAACCTAGGAGTCAATTTGGTAAGTGCTATGGTATTGCACATGGATTACTTGTATCACACAACTTGTCTCTACCCGGAGGTCATTCCTTTACTCTGACCAACTGTCTCTAAGCCAGAGGTCAGTGGTCATTCTTGCCCTAGGGCAAAAACAAATGACCATGCACTTTCGTGAGGAAGTTCATTTCATTTCATTGGACCCCAATCTTCATTCTTAAAATTGAGATTTTCATCACTTGCTCCAAATCTTATTCATACTGAATTTCATAAATGAACAAAAAGTACATATACTTACAAGTCATCTGGACAGCATTCATGTTTATCAAGACGTCCACCACTCCGTACAAAATGTAAGACATCGATATTGGTACGTGCTGGATACGGTTGCTGACCAAATGTTACCACTTCCCACATTAATACACCAAAAGCCCTGAAACATAATCATCATCATGGTAAGGCATTTTATATTTAACATAAAGGCATGATGTTCTTATATATACAATAATCACCACAAGTACAACCCCCAGGCCCCAAACACATTGATTTGTCCCAACTTGACAGCATTGATTTGGCCAGAAGTCATTCAAATATTTCGGCAGTTGGTTTAAATGTTTTTTGAAACTATACATTATGTTCTGTTTTAAAAAGGAATGATATCAGTTGATGATGCATGCTTGAATGCGCATTCATGCAATTTTTGATAATTCTTTTAAAGTGGTGGATTCAAAAATTTGAAAAAAGGCTCTCTATTGGAAGCATGAAGCATGTGTATTAAAATTTATATGAAAACTAGCCCAAGCCCCTGCCCTAGTCCCAGCCCCAGCATCAACCCCAGCCCCAACCCCAACCCCAACCCCAGCCCAAGCCCAAGCCCAATCCCCAGCACCATCTTGTGGTATATGCGTACAGTTCAGTTAACCTAAGAAATGCTCCTTACAAATATAACAGATGAACAGAGCAATAGAAACGTACCATATATCTGACTGTGTAGTGAAAACACCATCCACTAAAGATTCCGGTGACATCCATCTCACCGGCAATAAACCTTCACCTTCCTTTCTGTAATAATCATTCTTGTAAATATCACGTGCCAGACCGAAGTCTCCGATCTTCACAACCATTGTACTTGGATTGCATGATGACACCAGACAGTTCCTGGCAGCCAAATCTCTACAAATATAATAGACACAACTATGACACTACCCTACAAATATAATACACACAACTTTGTCATCAAATCTTCAAGATGAAATTTACAACTCTTGACTTCATTCCATAGGGAATGGCAAATAATCACCTCTTATTCAATTTATACTCACAGAAATTTACAGTTTCTACTAATTGTAGAATTGTGTTTATGTACAGCTATGTAATACACATAGGTAAAAATTGGGAGAAAATTTTAAATTAAGTTCAAAGAAAAATATGTTGAAACTAAAAAATCATGAAAATACGACAAAGAATATATGGCTGCTCCCGATAGGTCCATCAGCTACTTGTAAAATGTCTAAAGCTGTGTAAAGGATGAATCCAATTTTTGATTATGATTCCATGTTGATAAAAATGTTGGCAATACTTGGATATGAGATTACACCCATATTGACTTACCTATGTACAAAGTGCATGTCTTCTAGATATTTACACCCATATTGACTTACCTATGTACAAAGTGCATGTCTTCTAGATATTTACAACCATATTGACTTACCTATGTACAAAGTGCATGTCTTCTAGATATTTACAACCACTAGCAACATGTACACATATCTTCACTAAATCTGTCAATGATAACTCTGCCCTGTTTTGATTCTGTATCTGTAAAACAAAATAGGAAACATACAAACTGTTCATCTCAATACTACATGAGGCTTCAAATCTGTCTATTCAGCATATTTTTTTATTCAGTCTTTTTACTGAGACCCTTCGTACAGCTAACAAATTCGTACACTGTTCTTTTTCGCCTTTCATGCTCTTCTGTTTCCGTTGAGGGCTGCCTCCAAAAAGTGCTTACTTGGGGCAGTATACAAGGTTAAATAATCACCCTACATAACTCAAATTGCCAAACATCGCCGTAAGACATGAAATTGCAAAGCACTTTAAATCAAAATTCATTATTTAAACTACACTTGAAACTATTTGGAGTGGTTTTTAAAATTATTACTAATTTGATGGTGACCTACGGCTCACCACATTATAGTTCCAACTTTGCCACACTTGGGTAATTCTAATCAATGTTTTCTTGTTAATACATTTGAATATGTAGAAACTCTAACTTACTGATGATAGGCGACACGCCCTCAAAAATGATAACAAATCACCACCTTCCATCAGCTCTAGGATGATAAATTGTGGATCATTATCTAAACATACACCTAGCAAACTGAGAATATGGTCATGATGAAAGTTACTCATCAATAAAGCTTCCTTTAAAAATTCTTCTTTTTCTTGATCTGATGCACTTTTACGTAATGTCTGAAATGCAAAGATATACACATAGAGATGATTGTCT
Organism: Spisula solida; assembly: GCA_947247005.1. Lineage (NCBI taxonomy): Eukaryota > Metazoa > Mollusca > Bivalvia > Venerida > Mactridae > Spisula > Spisula solida. The sequence continues at coordinate 19,063,727 of OX365946.1, forward strand.
CTATAATTACAAGTGTGTTAAACAGCTACCAGTAATCAACCAAATCAACAGTGGACAAAATCCCATAACCCTTTCCCCCATAAACCATAACACTATTCAGGTAAAAGATGAGCTAGAATGTGTGTGGACACATCTTATATGCAGCTTTTTTAAACAAATATCAATAATGATCTCAGGGCCTTTATGATCAATTTCAACAATCTCCCCTCTGTATTCTTATTGGAAAATGAATTGTAGACATGGGATAGAGACGTGCATTGATGTATAATAAATAGTGAAGGGTAAAATTCTGAAAACGAGGGTAAATTGGTGGCCAAGAATAACACCTATGTTGCAGAAAAGAAATGTATGAATGTCAAAGCAATTCTAAAATTAAAATATACATCACCTTTTAAATTGTATCTACCCTATAACTGTAGAAATTTATAATATAGACTTATTGGAAGCAATTTGGGTAAAATCGTGAATAATAAGTGAAATATTATTCTTATCTTTGAAACTGTAAGTAAATCAGGAAACTAACCTTAACAGCACATCTTGTGTCCCCTGAGCTTTCATTTATAATATTTTTAGCAATTCCTTCAAACACTTCACCAAATGCACCACTACCCAGAAATTTACAGAGTACAAGTTGATCACGACGGAAGTGAGGCAGCGCGGCAATCTCATCATCAGTTGGAATAATACTGAAATAGAATAAGCATAATACTGAAAAGAATAACCATAATGCAACAGTTCAATATGATGATCAAAATTTGAAATCTTTTAAAACCAGTAAAAATGGCGAAAGCATGTTTAAATAATGGATTCTGATGAAAACATGCTTAAAATCTCCTCTCGAGATAAACTGGTTGGTAACCAACTCAGAGGTAGTCTTGCACATTGCTACACATAGGGCACATTAAAGAACCAAAGAGTCTATGTCGAAATTTCCATACTCCAAATATTTTAGATATTTATCTAAATTTGACAGTACTTATTGTGAATTGAATATTTTACATACTTCAAAGCATACAATGCATTAGTGTGTTGAACATGTGTCATTGGTAGTTCTCTCAACGTGGCCAGTTCTAAGTCTGGTCCTCGTGATACCGCCACAAACTCCTGATTCTTCTTTTTCTTCTCATCTCGACGTTTACGACACATTGCTACAACAACAACAACATGATATTCAGTCTTCAACAACAACAACATGATATACAGTCTCTTCGTTAACGACAAATTGCTACAACAACAACAACAACGATTTAGAGGCGTTAATAAAAACCTGGTCCATGAACTTTATGCATGAATATATTACAAGCTTCTTGCAAAGAAGATATCAATTTCTGCAGGAAACTTGTACTTTACCGGTCGTTTAGATTAGGATTTATAGTAGGCTACACCTCTTACATATTCGTAATTCTCAATCCAGCCTATGAATACATAGGGTTAAGTACCGACAAGAAATCATCTGTTTAGTCCTATATTTCACATATTCTTCACTCTTCTCAAAAGATACATAATATACATAATACAATGAATATCATAAATCTGATACTTACAAAAGCATATAGCTATGATAAATGAAGCAAACACAACAGAAGAGAATGCTCCCACAACAGCAACCACAGTAATCATTCCATCCCTAGAAGTCTCCTCCACAACTGAAACAAGTCAAATATTACTATATTTCAAAATTATTCATTAACATAAATATTAAAGGCAGTATTAAAATACCTACCACAATACTAAATTATCATGCATTTACGCACACATATGTATAGTTTATAACAATTTACATGGCATCCATGAATATACGTGCTTATTCGTTGTCCAATCAAATTTGTTATTTTAACCAGTCCAAACATTCTTTGCAATAACGAAGGAACACACGAGGATTAATTAGCACCTAGTCAAATGTTATGACATACCGTAAAAAAGTTGCATTTCCAAAAAGTAATACTTGGACATGTATTCATATCATAAATAAACATGTATAGTGTATATTACCATAGTCATGTTAAGTTGACGCAGTGAGCAGTCGTTTATATAGACACCCACAAGGAGGACTGGGCTTGCTAAGTGGTATTGCTTTTTTTTAATATGGATTCATTATTACAGATAAGGTAAATAGTTTATTAACATCTCATTACATGACAACCCGCAGTTATAACAAAATACACTTACTAGGATAAGAGAATAAAGTACTGTTATAACTGTATGGTCCCCAACCATTTATATTCTCAGCTTTGACTCTGAACATGTAGGTAAATCCACGTTTCAATATACTATCATTGATAACCCAACGTGTCTCACTGTCATTACATGCATCTGTCCAGTTTGTCTTGTCAACAAATCTGTAATACAACATCTGATTATATAGCCTGTTAATTGTAATAAAACTGTGAGGTGATCAGCCAATGAAAACATGTTTTACAAAGAATTGACCAATAGAGAGTATGGTTGTAACAAAACATTGAGGTGATCAGCCAGTGAAAACAAGTTTTGATTGACCAATAGCAAAGATCTATAAAATTGCCAATAGAGAGAATGGTTATAATAAAATTTTAAGGCAACCAACCAATGAAAACATGTTTTACAAACGTTTAACCAATAGAGAATGGTTATAATAAACTGCTGAGGCAACCAACCAATGAAAACATGTTTTACAAAGAATTGACCAATAGATATGAAGCATACAATGTATGCACAACATTGAACCTCCATTTGATGCTCCATCAATATACAGCTACAGTGGCACCTTTAGTCCATGGTGCCACTTTTTAATACTTTTCTTATACCAATGATATCATATAGAATAATAACCTGTATTGAAGTATATAATGAGCGATTGTCTCTCCGTGGTCCTCTGGTACCTTCCATGTCACTTCGTACTCGCCATCTTTGTATTCCTTCACCTCGGGTGATTCTGGTACACCAGGGATACCCGCTGTAATGGAGAATCAATTCTTAAACCATCTTTCACAATTATGACTATTTAATTATAAAATAAATTGCATTATGTTGATTGTGAAACAAATGATACAACCTATAAAAATCACCCTCAACACCTCATTCCTGATGGTGTCCATCCCTGTGAGGGCTAAGAGAAGCCAGTTTCCCATTTCTTAAAATGGTACAGTCATTCGCTTAATTGGAAAAATTGCATTGTAATTAGAATACCAATTGACATGTCAATTATGACGTCATGATCACATAACGCATATTTTAAAGCCTGGCGCTGTTGACATTATGTTTCTTTCTCTGTATGGTACTGGAACCAGCTTCTAAAGTTATCTTCACTGTTATGTTCTTTTTCTATGGTAATGGAACTGTTATTTTCACCGTTATTTTCACTTATAAATCTCTATAATCCATTGATAGCATATAATAATATTATCTAAATTAAGTAGTGTAAGAGGTTGGGTAGAAAATACAACCCCTAATGGTCCTGATGGTGTGAGGGATGGATATGGGATAAAAATTTAAACAGCCGATGAAATTATGATACATACTCTTTGTTCGGAAGACATATTTGAGATCTGAATCTATCTTTGGCCAATAATAAATATTGAACGCATCAAACGCTGATGAGGAATTGTAGATGATATCAAGTCGGAATGAATACTCTGTATTTGGTACAAGATCATCAAACGTTACATTGTACCAGGAACTGTTCTCTGTTCGAAATGTTGAGATGATCGACTCAGTTTCCTAGTAAAAAAGAAAAGAAATACATAATTTTATGCAATAAAAATAGTGCAACTTTGCTTGTTTACAAGACTCAATGGTCTATAATGTTACTACCTCAGAAAACAATTTCTTTTAATGAATTTTAAGTTTTAATGAATGCCATTATTTTTTTACATTAATTTTATTGGTTGTCTTAGGTGACAACAAAGGTCAGAATAGTGGGTTAACATATTAAGGGTTTAAGTTAGTGATGTGAATTGACGAATTTCGAGAATACTAAATTTGCTAAAATTTCATCTAACGTAAAGTTTTACCAACATAAAACTCTAAAATGAAGTTCTAATAATACTGATATTTCTCACACCAAAATGTCTCAAATTCAGAATTTGTTAATTGTTTGATCCGCAGAAATATCAATTGATACAATATAATGAATGTGAAAGTTACATGTGTTACAAGTGTACGTACCTCATTGAATACAGACATAGCCAGGGTACTATCATCACTGGGTGATTGCCACATTAATACCATGGATGTATTGGTGACCGTTACAAGGTCAAGGTCATTAGGGGCTTGATATGTTGTGACTAACACAGGAGCACTCTCTGTCACATAACCTCCCTCAGTCTGGTTACATATCACCTAAATATACATGTATAACAACTATACATTGCTGTTACAGTCAACTCTCGTTATCTCGAATTTCACGGGACCGTGGAAATTACTTCGACATAACGAAAAATTCGAGCCGAATTCAAGCCGAAACTTCGAGATGGGTCTCGAGATTTCATATAGATGGAGAAAAATTGGGACTTGAAAAAAACTTCGACATAACGGAAAATTCAATATAAGCGAGTTCAAGATAACGAGAGCTGACTGTATATATAACATGTTAAAATATTGTTAAAATATGATAAATATCAGGACCGCATCCAGAGACAAAAAAGCACCAAGACAAATACTTTCCTGAGTATATTTGAGGCAATTTTTCGTTAAAAGCATGCTTATTTTGGTAATTTATCAAACTTTCACCAAGGCAAGCACCTCGGTGTGCCACAAGGTGCCACAATGTGGCTAAGGGCCTGAATATATTCCTATTTTTCTACAAGTTATCATTTTAACCACACCAAAGGGTGGCATGGTGGTCATCAGAGGTTTCTGGTTCTCAAGCAGGGCACTTGTGTTCATTCAGTGTTTCTCACCCATCTCTAGATAAACTGGTTGGTAACCAACCTGGAGGAAGTCTTGCATGTATAGCTATACATAGGGCACATTAAAGAACCAAGGAATAATAGGAAAGAGCTAGGGTAGTGCACCCGGACTCCTTGTATCATCTTATCTCAAAACTGGAGGTCATTGGCCAATAAGGCAGAGGAAAACAAGATGACCCATAATTACAACTGTCTCAGTCGAATGACAAACAAAAACACAAACAACCACATGAAAACTTGTCATATGAGTTGCAAAGAATACAGTCATAATATGGGTATTAAATAAGTTTTTAGTGCAAGCAAATACTAGTAGATTGAGTACCTGAACAGAATATGTCTGATTAGACAGCAGCCCATCACGACTGATTTCAAATAGACCGTTACTGAACGGATTCATGGAATCAAATCTTATAGCATCTGTCATAAATGTATGAGTGCTGTTGTTGATCTTGGTCGACCATTTCAGGAAGTAAACAATTTGATGTTCCGGACCGTTAGGCTGTGCCGGCGGGGACCACCACACCCGGATTCGATCTGGACTCTGAGGTGTAGCATTCACATACTCTATAGGAGACGGCACTGCAAGTTAAATACATAAGTTTCCATGAGTGTTTAAGATAATTGTTGATAGTCACTGCCGAACCATGACAGTTCAATTCAAAAGTACTAAATAATACACCTATAAAATATAGAGTGAAACGTTATGAGTAAAAAATGGTTCAAATAACAATATAGAATGGTTTCACTTACATGTTGTTCTAGCTGTTCAGTTCGATTTTTATTTCTTGTTCATGTTTGTGCTTGCCCTAGTGACATGTACTTGATCTCTTATATTTTATCTTTTTTGTGTGTGTTTTTTTGTGACTTTCGTGACCTGTTTTATTTAATCATCATTGACAAAGGCTTCAAGGTCTTAATATTTAAGAATTATTATGAGTATATGACAAAGATATAAGTAGAAATGGTACTTACCTCCAGGTTTAGTTTGTACAAGAGTTGCCTTCCCTAACGACTTCACTGAGTACTCGGAGTAATAATTACTGAGCGCTCCTTGTAGAATATAGTAAGTGTAAGGTTCCAACTTATCAATAGTAATCTCCTTGGAATAACTCATCTGAAATATAAAGTACATTTCACAATACACAATTTCATGTTCAAGTGAAAAGTCAGAAAACGCCGTGGATTTGTGAGTCAATTCTTCACTCCACCTCAAAATGTACTATCAACGATGGTCCCATGTATGATACATAACATCAGCATGTAAAAGAATTAGGGATGCTTTTGGAACTATGGCATCTTTTATATTATGCAATTATCCTCCAAAAATCTAAAATGACCAACTGGTAATATTCTTCAGGGGGCGTCGCCCACATCATCAGAAAGATCAAAGAACCTATGGTGGCCATATCAGTGAGGTTTAACTATAATTAACATGATTGTATTCACTATTCTGAGATGTGATGAGCTAGAATGCATACTGCATGTGCAGCTTTTTGGGACAAAAATCATAAATGACCTGCCTTGATAAAGTGACTTGATAAGATTTTCTAGACTGCATCTTTACCACAAGGAAACAGCAAATTCTCCACATGTGGAGGAAAATATTCATGAAAACATTTGTAATGGACATAAGATAGAGTCATGAACCGGGGTACTCATGGAGTAAATATTTGAAGTATTAAGACATACCTTAGTGGTACACGTGTCCTTGGCTTCCTGACAATCCTCGTTAGGTTTCATATCGTCCTGTTCACGGTGATAAATGGTGTACTTGGTCGCAGGATGACTGATACTGCTACACGACTCGGGCCATGTCACATCTTGTAGTCTAACCTTCACGCTGACATTTGTGTAGGATACAATCTCTAACTTGTCTGAATATGGCTGTATGTCCAAACACTCAGAACCTACAACACATTTCATGGTTGTTCAGAAAGTTACCAAGAATATTTTTGAGGTTTGGTTAAATAACTACTGACATTATTATTTCAATGAACATTTAAAGTTTTCAAAATATTTTTCAAGGGTGTTAAAAATTACCAATTTTTTTCCAAAGGATATTCAAATGTTATCAACATATTTGAAAGGGTCGTTCCAAAAATGTATACTATCATGCCAATCCTCTTACACTCTGACAGACAGACTGTTTGTCTATATTTAACAGTCATGCTTCCCAACATTCCGGATTGAATTGGGAGTCTCTAGATTATGAATCCAAACCCTGTTTACCCAGTTTAACAGAGATTTTAACTTCAACATTTGGTCTCATAAGAAGGGAGTAACGAATAAATATGGGGTGTATAAACACAAATGAGAACTGAAAGGGAATTTCTGGTAGCATTTTTATTTTGTCTTTGGTATGATCGACATGGCCTGGGATTGAACCCGGGACCTGCATGTTATTTGTCGATGCACTAGCTTACCTGGTAATGGATGTAGGTGGGCACCATAAGCTTGTATGTCTGTCACCTTGTTTATTCTAGTAGATATCAGACTCCCGGTACCTTTATCCATGATATATAACATTTGTTGTTGTTTGTTATACCAGTATATGTACACGTGATCTACTGTCATAAAGTCGGGTGGTAAACCTGTAAAATATGTATGTTAATATTGTAAATCGGATTTGACAATGGATAAGCCAAGATATTCAAGGATTCCATATTAAATGTTCTGAGCAATACTCTAACTTACACTTTAACTAACTGGTTTTGCAGAACCACTAAGTTTTATTTCATGCTTTCAAACCCATTGATATTCTGATATTTATCAGTGAAATCTAAATAGTGTGAAGGTTAGTGAATATTTAACTTTACACATTAAATATTGCAAATATTAGCAATTTTTTTTTAAATGTTTCTTTATATTGTAGTTTGTAGGCAAAAATTAAATGAGAGGAAAAGTTAACTAATTATATATATTGAAATTTGGTAATATAACAAATTTTTATAAATTTGCCAATATTTCCACATTGCTAACTTAGCCACTTATACAGTAGATCGAAACTTACCTTTCCTATCTAGTTTGGTTGTCTGGAGCAGAATAACACATTTACATGCTGACATATCAGCAGCAGCCAAGGCCATGTTGTTCATATCATAATATATCAGCTGTGTATGACCGTCTGCTGACAAATCTACCGTCATAGCAGACGACAGTTTCTGATCCAGAGGACAGTCACACATGTCATTAGTAGCACGTCTGATACGTTGATGTCGGAAGAAATCACTTGTTACTATCGGATTGTTGGTTGTCGTATGCATCACATTCCAAGAGGAATCAGCAGGATTATATTCAGACCACAACAATGAACTGGAAGACGTACAATATGAATTTAATCTAATAATTAAATAATGAACAGGAAAACTGGTTTGGTAAATCAGCCACCATTTATTACTGAAAAATTGTTGAGAAAAGGTGGTAAACTCAAATAAACAAAATTAATAAACAAACAAATAATAAAGCATAACATTTTGTAGTAAAGATGCACTTACGAAAGTCACAGTTTGACACCAGGGATTCTGGGAAGAGTTGTTTTTTCATAAAACATAATTTGCATTTTGGCTAAAACTGGTTACATCCAATACAGAATTATCAAAATGGCCCTTAAGATTGAGTCCCTAATGGAACCCCTGCCAGACTGTATCACAGCTCACCTTGTATAAGGGTCTACCACTATATCAACAATCTGAGACTGTCTCTCTATGATTACATGCTGCTCCCCTTCATCCAGACTGTAACTAACTATAGCAGCAGACGTAGCGTTACTTTCTGCAATATATAATGTTCTACTGACCCAGTCCAAGGTCATCTTGTGACCTTCACCTTTAAGATGCTTCATCTGAAATGTTGAGAATTTTATGACCTTGTATAATTCCAATTTAAACAATTTGTCAGTTCTATAGATACTGTATAGTCATTAATATTCATAAAGAACTTATTTTCCTTAGCTTATCAACAAAACAAAGTCCCCATTATTAATCAACATATATTATGGAAAACGTAACAATGAATTTTCTTCCATTTTCTGTAATCTAAGAATTTTCCACCCCTTAACATTGCATTTTTTCAAAGTTTTACGCCCACCAATTTCTTTTATTTTAGATCACATGTATCAAAATTTAGGAGAAGTTAATTTACCTGGGTAAAGTAAACAATTGACCAATCATAGGATTATGATTGTGTGCATATGTTTTCATATTTCATTTTTTAATTTTCACTCGATGACCTCTGACAAACTACATCCAGCAAACAAACTGGCAGAGTGATCCTGCACTCAGGTGACTGCTACAATGGTGTCTGCCGTCTAGTCAATTAATAATCTCTAATCGGTAATGTTCAAATATTCACAAGCTTACCCTCTTCACTGGTGGAAACTCTTCAAGATATTTATCCCTAGTAATCCAGTAATACTTTTCATCCTGGGACAGGTAACTAATAGCAACTACAGACTTTGTTGTCATATTAACTGTTGCATTGTTGACACTGTCAGCCTCAGCAATGTGAATTCCATCCTTTGTAGCAATCAGAAGCTTAGGAACAGGATTTACAGCTAGAAATAGAAAAAATAAACATATTGTAAAATACATAAAATACTTTCAAACAATGAACTGCCTGACACATTCATCCAAGTAGTTCCAAGCCTTTCCTAAACTCCCTAACAATAGCACCCAAGAAAGCATTTGCTTTAACTGCCTAACAAATTCGTCCAAGAAAGCTTTGCCTAAACTGCCTAACAAATGTGTCCAAAAAAGTATTTAAGTTACCTAAAATGCCGAACAAATTTGTCCAAGAAAGCTTTTGCCTAAAATGCCTAAGAAATGCATTCAAGAAAGCCTAACCTCAAACAACATAACAATTTTATCCAAAAATTTAAGTCTTACCTAAACTGCCTAACAGAAGCATAAATGTAGCTAAAGCCATACTCAGTATAAAGCTATATGCATGCATGTTTTATAAACACTAACAGTGCATGCAGTCCCTGTGGTACAGTCAAAGAAAAAAATGCATCTAAGATAACAAGACTAATTTCCTCAGCAGTATATCACAAAATAATTGAGTTTACATAAGTGCTTAAATTTGTACAATTTGAAAGATAACCAATTCCAGGAATAATAGATTCATTGCTTAAACACTAACTTTTAAGTACTATCAAATTGGTATGAACCAAATTGGTATAGAGTCATAGGGGCATAAAATCCAGGAACACAAATTAGCTCAGCTGAGTAAAACTGAGCATGTCATACCAAGATTAACTTTAAGTCAAACTTTTCTAATTACATTAGATAGAACAATTACAGGAGATGACGGTATGTCTGCATTAAATGGTGCTTATTCCTGGCAATTACTTTCTATCTTTGAATGATTAGACTTTTCTAAATAGGAAAATTATAAGAATCTAAAAAGTAAATAGGCATGGCTTATCATGGAGAGTGAGTACTGTAAATCACTTTATAATTACAGGATCTTGATTTCACGGATTCATGAATCCTCAGTCAAGGATTCCATGATAGAGTTTCATGTTACGAAAGTATATTTAGTTTTATTTAGGAATTCACAAGAAACTCTATTTGGGAATAAAAACGTAAATGAAAACATTGCAAATAATAATCAACATACAGTAATTAATTAGTTATAATTAATTGCTTACTAATTGCATGTGACTGTTATAAATCCAACAAAGAACTAAGAAGTTACTATAACTCCAAATTTTGCAATTGACAGCACACTTAGAATAGCAGTGCGCTATACAGATTTAAGTGGAGAACACAATAATGAATCAGTCAAAAATACAGAACAATTTTTGTGAGTCAATGTTGACATTAGAGCCTGAATTTCAAATAACAACAAATTATAAATTTGTACTCTGGTGCAATAATAAAAGCCATATGGTTTCATGAAAACATGCATTTATCATTATACATGTATATTTGTAGTGTTCCTACCATAGGAATATTCATGACATATATATAATTATAATCTACCCTAACCTAACATAAGCCCCAGTAAACTAATAGGGGCCAATTTATGTTGTGATGATGGAGGCTTAAAACAAGCTCAAACAGAATTTACTAATTAAAGGGTGGTTCCCAGAATTATGAATAAATTTACAGACATTAAGCATGAATTAATTATAACATTAATGTTTATTTAATAGTCAGCCGTATGATTTTCCAGACTTTTTGGCTTGTAGCTATTTTTGATATGCACATGTTAAAAAGCTTACTGTACATATTTTTGCAACTGCATTCTGGAGTTTATTCTGATTTTTCCTACCCAAGTTTGACCCCTTAATCAAAGAAAAGATCAGAACTGCATGACATCATGCAGTTAGTTTGCATAATGGACATGACTGTTCGAACCCCATCAATGGCACCAATGAACTGACAGACAGACTGAAACACATGACTGTGCAAAGCAATATTCTGTAAATACCATCATTTTTTAGGGTGCTTTCTTTTGCAACTTTTAAGGCTTTAGAACATGCAATTGCACTTTATATTCGGTATTAATATTTATAACTACTTTAATTAAGATTAATTAACAAGTTCATGTCATCTTCATTTGGGAACATCCGTAAATATGGCATTCAAATTTTAGCAAAGCTTACGAACACGCGAAAATATAACCCCTGCAAATTCAGCAGCTTTAACAGTACCCCCATTGATTTCTTTAAAAGGGAGTATGATGAAATTTAAGTACTCACAATCAGCTGTAGCATTGACCGTAGATGACCTCGGACCACACCCAGCCTCCGTACAACATTCAACCTATAAAATACAACATTACTGACTGTTGATTGAATGAAAGGAAACTTGGACTTTTGACAAAATGTCTTTTCGTTCCATGATGTTGTTATAAATGTACCAATTAAAATATTTATATAATTCAGCATAAGTGTACATGCATACAGTCATTAAAGTGGGTAAAAACAAATCTACAGACAGGAGTTATGTCCCCTTTTTTAAAATAAGAATATATTTAATTTACGAAAAATATTACGAAAAAAGGTATACAGCGAATTTTCTTAGAGCAACGTTCTTGTAGAATAATCTGTTTCTCCAAGCATTGTATGGCAATTTTTTCACCAACATTTAACTATTTTTAAAATTTCATTTGAAAAAATTTAGGTGCAAAACCTTGGAACTTCAGTATACCATGTACTTTAACAAAATGATAAATACCTGGAAGAAATAAGTTGTGCTGCCTTGTAAGTCATCTAGGATAAAATGTCTAGCAGATGGTGGTAGAGTGGTGGTACTGACTTGGTCAGGTTGGTCACTTTGCCAGTAGTACACATTCTGTCTGTTTAACATACCATTGAGTAACTCGGGTTCTGTCCAACGGAAGTCAGCAGCCAGGGTAAGCTTGGAGATGGCTGCATTCTTCCTCTGTGTAACATATACCTTAGGTGACAACGGTATACTGGGTGCTGAGAAAATAATAATATAATTTATTTAATGCTAACTGATGAGATATGGAGTTCTATCAGTGAAATAAAACCTATATCAGTCACTGGTTATCACCTACAATGTGACAAATATAAGCTCCGCCCCCTCACAGGGACTACTTTAATTTTACCCAAAACTCAACACTAAACTGTCCGTAACATGTTTATTACTGAACAGAAACATGTCATGGGGGGTTTATATTCTTAGTTAGACCATTTCCTACAAGTGGATGTATGATTTGATACAAAATTCTCAAAAAAGTTGTTTACACCTATTCACCATAATCCAAGATAGCGGATTTTGATTGAAAAATATGAATGGAATAACATATTCATACGCAGCATAACCACAATGGTAATTTGGCATAAATAGTACCAGTTTTGACATCAGATAAGCATTAGATAAATAAAATATTTGTTTGTTTTGATTAAATATGGTTAATATCTCATCTTGTAGTGATAAAATGTTAATGCTTTCACTCAAGCTACGCGCTCTTGAAAATATTGAATTTTATCACTACACGATGAGATATAAACCATATTCAATCAAAACAAACAAATATCCTCTATTAATTTCAATAGTTGCAGGCTTCTGTTACATTATATACACTCTGGTCTCGATAGAACAGCATGTGATATACTGACAAATTTGTATACAGTCATCATTTTATGGGAGCATATGTATCTATTCAGTATACTGACATTTCACTAAATGGGCAATTAAGTTGGCACCAAACAACATTGTTGTATCGAGACCAGACTGTAGTTTATTTACAACACTATTTAGCTCAATTTAAAAATGTTCAATTATAAGTGTTGATCGAGTGTGCTTCCCAAATTTTAGAACCACCGCTGTACTGTCTTTTGTGGCCCACAGATGCCAGGCATATTGTTTGGCCCCAAATATATAATAAACTCGCATAAAATATGTCAATAAACTAGTTTATGAAACAAAACATTTTTTATTCCTAATCGCTAAGCAATTTACACCTAACTTCAGCAGTTAACACATTATTCACTATAACTAACAGAATTGACCATAATTCTTGAGTTGACCGGCGAAAGGGTTTAATTTCGGTTGTAAAAACATTGGAAAAATTACACATGTTTGCCTAATCCAAAAGATTTCCTCGATAACCTTCGACAAACAAAGAGGAAGAGCATTCTCTACACTGCATGGTGTCTGTTACAATTACCATACAGCTCTAACATTTAGAAAGGGCAATGCTTTTACATTACAGACTGACATTTAGCAGCAAACAAAACACAAGTCAGACTGCATTAAATGCAGACATGTAATAACCTTTTAATCATTACCCAGATTAACAAAAAAGATTTCATAGCAATAAAAATATATTAGTTAAGACAATATACGATAATTACCTCTGGTCTGTGACATGTTAAATTACAGCCAGACTAATTTCATTACCTTTCTATCAAGATTTGGTCAGTACAAGGATACATTGAATAATTACTTAGTTCGTAACCTTAGGGTGAATCCCTGCCAATTATATTCTCAAATAAATGCTTGGATTAGTGTAATATAAATGCAGATGTAGAAATGATGTTGTTTAGTTTTACAATGTTTCTCAATGGTACAATTATACATCGATTGTACAATATTGGAAGAAGATCGAACTGTATAGTTTTTAGTTGATACATATAGATTTAAGGTGTAATTTTACAAGTTATATTCAAGATGATATCCGTCACTACCAAAAAAAAACAAAAAAACAAGACTGCGTTCAATAAACGCTTATGCCCCCTGTGGAAGCCTTGTCCATAAATAAGTCCAAAATTAGGTCAAGGTGAAGGTCAAAATGGGGTCAGGTGATACAGGCATGTGGAGAGTGTTCATATACAACATCCATGCAAGTATGGAAGCTTTGTAGCAAGCCATAGTGATGCTAGAAGAAACGGTCAATTTGGGTTAACCAGGACGGACGGATGAACGAACGAACGGACGAACGAACGAACGAACGAACGAACGGGTGAATCACTATATGCCTCCCGATCTATTGATACGGGGGCATAAAAACACTGAGAGAATTTATATTGCTTGATTAGCTCAGTTAGTATAGTGTCTAACTTGCAAGCAGGAGGTTGCAGGGTCAAGTCCTTACAGTATCATATTGCACATTTTCTTTCTTTTACACTTCAAGTCATAGCAGCTCACAGGGAAGACTGGGCTTGCCCAACTGTGTCACCTCTTAAAATAAAGTTGTTACAAGTATGAATATAATTATTAATTTATTTTCATAGTCGTATGTCAGTTGTATGTACTTACCAGCCATTGGTGATTTGATGATAGTTTTTGTACCCGGTCCAGTACCCCAGTATGTACTTGCTCTCACTGACACTGTGATAGGTGTGTAAGGTACCAGACCTTTAACTTCATACCAAGCTTGCTCCAAAACCTACAATACAGTCGCAAATACTGTAAGAGTAGATATTTCCTCAGGACAAAAATTAGGGAATTTTGATTTTCAGATGTGAAAATATGGTCAAGTTTTTGTTATTTTTTAGTGGAGGGAACTTTGTAATGTATTTAATATGAAAATTAAATGGGTGGTTACTAAGTAACTGATTTTATAAAGATAATCTAGTTATGAAGCTGTATTATATAGAGTAGATTTGCCTTCAAAGATGGCAGACATTTTAAAACGGGGGACGTAAATATTGCAAGATAGATATGGGAACTATATATTTTGTGCCATTCAGGCTCGGATGTTTCTGTTGAGCGCTGCCTTCCATGTCCAATTTGTCTTTGCTTAAATTGATGCCCAACATATTATATATTCTTAACCCTTACAGTTAAAATATCATCTAGATGCCGGACTGTTGAATTAGCCTTAAAATTATTGATAAACATGCAGTTTTCTCTTTTAAAACTTTTTAGCCATTCTTGTCGATATCCTTAAACGCAAATCCTAGCATTGCCCAAGCGCCTTAAAAAATCTGTATACTGAATAAACTAACCTCTTTGACGTCAATCATTCCCTCGCCTTCTATATTCACTTCATACATGACCTTGCCATGGTTGACCTCTATAGATGGCTGCCAGGTTACGTTGAACTTGGCCGCTTCACCATTACATACGATTGACTCAGTCGGTATAATGTTTGGTATTACAGAAACTGTGCTAGCATCCATACCAACTGTAAAACACAATAAACATACATAACATTAAACCATAGCTGATGTATGTGTCACCAAGTAATTTTCAATTAAATTACTATAGGGCACACAAATAATTTTTAGCGGGGCCCTAATTAGTTTTTTACTGAATTTTCAAAAAAAAGAAATATATATATAAGTTATACTAGGTAGCTATTTTACCTGTTCACACTTTAATTTTTTTTATATACATACTGTCATGTATATATAATACCTTAGTTTAGTGGACTATAATGAAAATTTGTTTACCAATTATGTTATCCACAGAAAAAACAAAAAATCTACTGGAATTATAATGCTGAGTCATTCAGTTTTTATATTGTACAGACTTTTTTTATTAAATTTGAATTTTTTTATTATCTTGAGAAAAGCACCTTTAAAATGTAAAATGTAAAGGTACACACCTGGATATTTATGCAAGGAATTATGTTTGACCGTAAATGTGGACACAACATCTTTGATGGTAGATAATGCAGCAGAGTAGTTTCCCCTTGTATCACCGACCCTCAGTGAGGCATGTTCATCTATCCAGTACAAACGATCAGACAAGTACTGTATAGCTGAATAACTGTAAAACATAAACATTGAACTGTATTATAGATAAAGGTACTGTTACAATCAATTAATTCAAGGAAATCACCAACTCACTTTAAAGAACCACTTAATGAGAGTTTCACCTACGATTGCTGGACGCTCAACTTTCAAGCACTTATTACCAATTACCTGTAGGCGAGAGGCCATAACAATATGGCAGCAATTAATCAGATACAAAGCAGAGATGAGTATAAATGTCACAAAATGTTAAATGGATAAGTGAACACATCGCTGGCTTAGAATAAGAAGGTCGTGTGTGCAACTTACGACCTTATAAGACTCATGCATATTTAAAATCTGCATCACAGGATGCTTCTTATGAGCCTATTTTCATGAAAATTGGAACTGATCATGTTGACCAAACCGAAGTTAAAAAGCTTGTTTTTCCATAAGCAAAGAGTAGTTTTCAGACAGTTTTTTTCTTGTTTTCTCAAAATATTGATTTTGTACTTAAGACCTTCACATTCTAAGCCAGCGACATGTATTTGACTTTTAATATTGGAATTGTAGTATTAGAACATGTTGAAATAATATTCACTTACTTGTAAATGTTGTCAACTTGTCCAACCAGTTCAACAGAATTGATGATGTCATCCCTGTTGCTATGACTACTGTACAGGTCTGCCACGTACAATGACTGGTCGTTATGAGCTTTCACGTACCAGACAAGCTTCCCGTGATCCTGATCAATCGTTAAACTGATCACACGGATTCCCGAGAATGGTTCAAGTTTGAAATAGGTGAAATGATCCTTTCCATTCAGAAATGTTGATTCGACTGATTCAGTGGTTACCCAATATAAACGACCTTCAATACTATCCAAGGTTATGTCCTTGGCCTCCGTTTGAAAGACAAACTCCTCCTCCCCGCCGTATATATCCGCTCGTCTGATCTGTGACTGAAACACATAATATAAATTGTGAGTATAGCACAGAGAATTTGACATGATCCTGACCTTTATGCATGCATATATTACAAGGTTCTTGCGTTGAATAAATAAATTTCAGCGAGCTTATCATGCAATATCGGTCCTTTAGATTTGTGTTTGAATTACACTTTGAGCGTCTTCGTGATGCTTCCCATTTATGAAAACATACAACAGGGTTTATAAAAATAAACAATATATCAGCTGTTAAATTATGCTAATAGAAGGTCGAAAGTCGTGTCAAATTCTCTGGACTATACACAACTTAAGATTAAAATCAAAGATGATATATTAACATAGAGCATAATGTCAGACAGGAAGATAAATCATAAATGACATCATAAATGACATCACAGACATGTTATAACACCCTTGTAACATGTTTCAATAATTCACTCAGGAATAATAGTTATTAAGTGATCAATGTCACAATTTCCTTTTATTACATCTATGCACCAAAAAATATCAAATTTTAAATTAAACTGACAGAAAGTGGATACATCATTTATAGAAATCATCCATCGACATGTATGGAAAAAACGCCAGCAAATAATAATGACAAAGAACATTATCAAGATGTTTTTGTATCAACTTTTTCAAACCTTTTGTCAATAATAACAAAAGTTCTCTGATAAGCAATAACATGAATAATCAAAGTTTTAAAGGGGTGTTGGGGGGAGAGTCTGTAAGGTTTCCTGGTTGGCTTAAAAAATACAAGCGTTAAGTGTTTCCTACCGTCAATGCTTTATTCATACGTAATGTTATACGGCCACAGTTTCACTCACTTATGCAAAAGTGAACACAGGACATGATACATGTTGACAAAACCACCAGATCTTTGGTTGTGCCTATAAATCAGACTTACGTCTCCGGGTCTATATGAAGACCAGTACAATCTGCCACCGAGCCAGTCATATGTCACACACATAGCAGACCTCACAAAGTCCAGTAATACATCCTCATCCTTGTCCTCCAGGTAGACAAACATGTCACGTTCTTTAGATGTCCAAAATATCATATTATCATGCCAGGCAAGATCTGTAACAAGATATATATAAATTTAGAACATACACAATAATCTGTTATTGGAAAACAACTTATACCGAATGGACAACAGCTGATCCCATACGGACAATAGCTGATCCTATATGGACATCAGCTGATACCATTTGGACAACAGCTGATACCATTTGGACAACAGCTAATCTCATATGGACAACAGCTAATCTCATATGGACAACAGCTAATCCCATTTGGACAACAACTGATCCCATATGGACAAAAGCTGATCCCATATGGACTACAGCTGATACCAGATGGACAACAGCTGATCCTATCTGGACAACAACTGATCCTATATGGACAACAGCTGATTTCATATGGACAACAGCTGGTTCTACAAGCACAACAGCTGATTCTATATGGACAACAGCTGATCTTATATGGACATCAGCTGAAATAGACAACAGCTGATATGAAATAGACAACAGCTGATATGAAATAGACAACAGCTGATCCCATATGGACAACAGCTGATCCCATATGGACAACAGCTGATCCCATATGGACAACAGCTGATTTCATACAAATAACAGCTGATCCCATATAGACAATAGCTGATCCCATATGGACAAGAGCTGATCCCTGTGATCCAAACTGTTAGTGCATCCTTGTGATTATCATCAGAAATATTTTACACTTTCAAAATTTCTGAGGAAAAAATCTATTTTACATCCAGCATTTATAATCTAAAACTTCTAAGCAAATCAACCAGTTTAGCACAGGATTAGAGATACATGACTATCGCCCAAATAAGATGGTAAAATCTTAGTGGTTGGAAACCAAATGGTCATGTACATATACTTTTAGCATACCTGTGACACCTGGATATATGGGAGATGTTTGTACGAGGGTGTCAATTATTTCACCATCCAAACCAACTTCTTTGATATCCCAGGTCTTGAAATAGTCCGATCTCTGTATAGCCACGATCAGTTTGGCTGAATCCAGATCTGCAACAAACACAATGAATCAACCATTTAATGCCATTACACAGGCAAACCTGTGTTAAACACAACCTGTTTATAAAGACCACTTTCTCAAATCCTTTCTGAAAAGTAACCACCTATTCATTCTCCCGTGCAACCATTTTTAATGATATTTAACCTGATAAGACAGACCATCCAAAAAAGAGTTAAGTTACCAGTTTTCTAGGGCTGCTTTTGGCAATTCTGCCATTCAGCCACCCTTTGACATTTAACTTCCCCTGGTCATTAGGCTACCTAAGGAAACCTGTGTTTGAGTCTTCCTGGGGAGGAAACTATTTTTCACCTGGTTGGTGTGCAGCCAACATCGAGATACAGCACCCAGGAATACCAAACATTATCAGACACCTCCTTCACAGGTACCAATTTGAGTGAAGCATTGTGGGCTATTCATGCTTAGAGACATTAAGCAGTGGCGCAGACTGGGATCAAAACATGGTCTTCTGATCCCGAAGCGCGCACCCTCCCTCTAGGCCACTGCTCCTAAACAAAGGCCAGTTGATCCCATGTTCCCAGTGGTGTAGCATACATTCAAACATGTAATGATTGCTCCCCAGAGTATGTGGAACAGAATCAAAACAGAACATGCTCTACTCTGGCCTGATTGCCACCCTGCCTACGTTCAATTTCAAATTTTCATGCAAGTGAATGCAACAACATCTTGTTAAGTAAAACCTAATAATTACTTTGTTTGTTTAAGTGAAATTCCCAAAACATTTATGCAATGTTACTAAAGCAATACCCAGATGTTTATTCAATTTTCAAAATAAACAAACTGATACTAAGTTCACGAGCAAACATTACATTATCTTAATGTGTCATCAAAGACACAGGGTTTCTTTGTAATGTACACTCAGAAAATTCCGAATATATCTAATTCAATTAGTACACTTTACTATATAGCTTTTTCCAAAGATATGGGCCATTAAGGGAGAACCTAATTGGAAAACATAGTACAACATAACAAAACACAAGAAAAATATTTTCTTACAAAATAATTCAATTATATAGCACTGAGTAATTGAGCCTTAATTGTATAAAGCTCATCAAAATCTCGTGCTATATAACATCTGTGCTGACTTTATACCACGTTATATGAGACAAGATTTTTTTCTGAACTTGTAGAACTTTAGTACAGCAACGTTTCTAGAAACTAAAAGAGTCATACCGTACCACCATACCTTCAGGCCCAGTTGTAATTGCTTCTTTAAACATACTATGTTGTTTTCTAGACTTAAAAGCTTGCAAGTGATACATGTTCCCTTAGATACTGACAAACTAACCAATAAACTGAAACAATATATCAGAAACAAAAAGCTTCAAAAATGTATGAATTTCTAACACACCTTTCTTCAATGTTCGACCATGGAATACGGATGACCATGGTCCTGCTCCAGATTGTGATTTTGCACGAACGCGTACTTGATACTTCGTATCTGGTTCTAGGTCTGTAACTTCTAATTTCTTCCCTCTAGATGCATCTTGCATATTGTCCCAGGATTCATCTTGTTGAACAATTTTAACTTCATATTGCCAGTTATTGAATGCACCCTCACCTGTGAAATAATGTCACAATATGTAAACAGTATATCCCAATCATCAATTGATTAACTGATATGCCTTTACTCTATAAACAGGTCAGTTCATACCACTAACCTGTGTCAATCATCAATTATTATTATCTAATAACAAGCATGAAGGGGAGACAATCCAATTACAAAAATTGACAAGAAACCTTATCAAGGGAGATCATTCTTGATATTTGTCCCAAAAAGCTGCAAATGGTCAGAATAGTGAAAGAAATCTGCACTAAAATTATGAATTTAGGGAGTTGGTTTATTTGCAAATGTCAGTAAAAAATAAACCCTGGTCAATAAATTTGGTTTACATTAATATAATTCACACTAATTAAAAGAATAAACAAACACATTAAATGTATTACAGGAACCCAGTGAAAATACAAACACATTAAATGTATTACAGGAACCCGGTGAAAATACAAACACATTAAATGTATTACAGGAACCCGGTGAAAATACAAACACATTAAATGTATTACAGGAACCTGGTGAAAATACAAACACATTAAATGTATTACAGGAACCCGGTGAAAATACAAACACATTAAATGTATTACAGGAACCCAGTGAAAATACAAACACATTAAATGTATTACAGGAACCCGGTGAAAATACAAACACATTAAATGTATTACAGGAACCGAGTGAAAATACAAACACATTAAATGTATTACAGGAACCCAGTGAAAATACAAACACATTAAATGTATTACAGGAACCGAGTGAAAATACAAACACATTAAATGTATTACAGGATTCCAGTGAAAATACAAACACATTAAATGTATTACAGGATTCCAGTGAAAATACAAACACATTAAATGTATTACAGGATTCCAGTGAAAATACAAACACATTAAATGTATTACAGGATTCCAGTGAAAATACAAACACATTAAATGTATTACAGGATTCCAGTGAAAATACAAACACATTTAATGTATTACAGGATTCCAGTGAAAATACAAACACAGTAAATGTATTACAGGAACCGAGTGAAAATACAAACACATTAAATGTATTACAGGAAACCAGTGAAAATACAAACACATTAAATGTATTACAGGATTCCAGTGAAAATACAAACACATTAAATGTATTACAGGATTCCAGTGAAAATACAAACACATTAAATGTATTACAGGATTCCAGTGAAAATACAAACACATTTAATGTATTACAGGATTCCAGTGAAAATACAAACACATTAAATGTATTACAGGAATCCAGTGAAAATACAAACACATTAAATGTATTACAGGAACCCAGTGAAAATAAAACAAAATCTACTTAACTTCAATTATAACAATGTCTTACTTCCTGGTATTTCCCCAATATTCTAAAATTTCTGAAAATCTGTTTTAATTAAGTCGTCCATTAATATCCATAGCAACTGGAATAACGTTTTTTAAAGATTGTCTAAAAGATTATTGATAACAAAAACTTTTTGTTTTATTTACCCTGTACTCCATACACCCTGCAGTATTCTGATAAGAAATGAGCTAGAATGTGTATGCATCCCATATGCAGCTTTTTTTGACAAATCTCAAGAATTACCTCCCTTGATAATGTTTCTTGTTAAGTCCATTTCCATAATTGGAATGTCTCCCTTCTATACGCATTATTGGAAAACAATTAGTAATGGGATAAGGGAGGGAACTGACATACCTATTGGGTAAAGGGTTAATCCCCTTTACCAATCTTACAATGATTAGGCATAAAACATCTAAATGCTAGATTCGCTGAAAGGAAGCTTCTGATATAGCCTGTGTATGCTTAAGAAAGCACTTTCGAGGGTTCCCCGCAAAACTGTTGTAACTGCTTATTATTAAAGAAGGATATACTGCAGTCTTTCAGGCAACCCTCGTTATGCAAATATCGCCATTATAAATATAAAGTTGTCTATCAATATAAACGATTCACCGTTGTAATATGCATGAAAGACAAGAAAATGATTGTTTCCAGGTTAAATATTCTCATCTTGTGTGTGCAATTACCATATTGCATGACATCTGCTTAATTAGAGGTTAACACACAATCATACTGTATATCAGGGTGTATTGGTGATGTAAATTGTTTGTGTTTTCCTGTATAACAGGGTATATTTGTGGTGTAAATTGTTTGTGTTTTACTGTACAGAAGTTAATGTTCATGGTATCAAATGTTTATCATCATAGGGGAAATTAACTTATGCTACTAGACGTTCCCGTTTTCCTGTATAGCAATACAGATTTTTGTTGCCAAATGTTTATGTTTTCTGAATAGATATGAATAGTCTTTACATTTTGGTAAAATTACCTTCTTTCACCATGAACCTTATATAATACACGGGATAATCAAAACAAAGGGGATGTAATGTTGGCAAGTATATAGGTACAGAGGCACAACAGAGAAGTGAAAAGGGAGCTAACCACCAGATACTGTTTATTCTTTTTTAAATGGGTGTGGATAATAACTTGGATTTATGTTATAGTTATACATGTACTTTGTTTTTCTCATCGCTGTTGAAAGTCCGTAATTAAGTAGGAAAAATATATTTCACTTTTTCTAAAGCTGCTGTCAACATAAAATAATACCATATTATGTACATACAAAGTTTTTCAGTGTTTATATTTCTTGCTATCAATATTGACCGCCATTTTTTCACAGCCAAATCCGCCGTGAAGTTATCCAGCCATACAATACTCTGTAATTCCACATGCTTCAAATGATGTCTAATTTAGCATACTATGACAAGGCTATTTACAGATTATTTACATTCTATGCAAAACAGTGCAACAAACTGAATACATGTATAGATTAAAGTGACAGATTGCATTTCTTATCTAAACTTCAACAGATTATTACAGAATTTTGCTGTAAATATGGCCAATTTCTGAGTAATATTCTCAATACAACATGACTTCTGTTATTCACAAAACATGTTGGGTCTGGGGTGATATTCAATATTAATCTTATTTAATTGAAGAATAAGGATAGCCAATCAAATCACCTGTTACTGACAAAGAGTTTATATAGTGTGATGTGATTGGTTGTCCTTATCCTTAAGTCAAGTAAGATCAATATTGATACCATCCCTGCATGGTACATTAAATGGGGGTCTCAGCAGGAAGTGCAGTTACTGTAAGTGACACATTCCAGCAAGTCATATTGATTCAAATTTAGGTGACACAATTATACATAGCCTACGGCACAAAGATAATGGAAATTCCGACAGGGGAAGCCTCTATAGTACGGTAAGACCACCAACAGGACCCTTGAAAATTGGTCTCGTCACTAAGTTGATCTTGGTTTTTTGGTTTGGTTGTATTGCAATATTATTCACATACACTCTTACCTTGAAATGACATCATCTTTGGTGCCTTCCATTCAACAATAGCTTTAAATGCTGTAAACAATACTTGTACTTCCTCTGGTGGGTTCAGGGGAACTGTAACAGTAAATAATTATAGTATACTCAATGCTGATTGGTGGACAGTTTATGTAAAACATGTTGTCATTGGCCGATACATAATATTGATCAACATGTTTTCATTGGCTGGTGAACAATGCTTGACTGTTTATAAAACATGTTTTCATTGGCTGGTGAACAATGCTTGACTGTTTATAAAACATGTTTTCATTGGCTGGTGAACAATGCTTGACTGTTTATAAAACATGTTTTCATTGGCTAGTGAACAATGTCAATTGCTTGACTGTTTATAAAACATGTTTTCTTTGGCTAGTGAACAATGTCAATTGCTTGACTGTTTATAAAACATGTTTTCATTGGCTGGTGAACAATGTCAATTGCTTGACTGTTTATAAAACATGTTTTCATTGGCTGGTGAACAATGTCAATTGCTTGACTGTTTATAAAACATGTTTTCATTGGCTGGTGAACAATGCTTGACTGTTTATAAAACATGTTTTCATTGGCTGGTGAACAATGCTTGACTGTTTATAAAACATGTTTTCATTGGCTGGTGAACAATGTCAATTGCTTGACTGTTTATAAAACATGTTTTCATTGGCTGGTGAACAATGTCAATTGCTTGTCTGTTTATAAAACATGTTTTCATTGGCTGGTGAACAATGTCAATTGCTTGACTGTTTATAAAACATGTTTTCATTGGCTAGTGAACAATGTCAATTGCTTGACTGTTTATAAAACATGTTTTCATTGGCTGGTTAACAATGCTTGACTGTTTATAAAACATGTTTTCAATGGCTGGTGAACAATGCTTGACTGTTTATAAAACATGTTTTCATTGGCTGGTGAACAATGCTTGACTGTTTATAAAACATGTTTTCATTGGCTGGTGAACAATGTCAATTGCTTGACTGTTTATAAAACATGTTTTCATTGGCTGGTGAACAATGTCAATTGCTTGTCTGTTTATAAAACATGTTTTCATTGGCTGGTGAACAATGCTTGACTGTTTATAAAACATGTTTTCATTGGCTGGTGAACAATGTCAATTGCTTGACTGTTTATAAAACATGTTTTCATTGGCTGGTGAACAATGTCAATTGCTTGTCTGTTTATAAAACATGTTTTCATTGGCTGGTGAACAATGTCAATTGCTTGACTGTTTATAAAACATGTTTTCATTGGCTAGTGAACAATGTCAATTGCTTGACTGTTTATAAAACATGTTTTCATTGGCTAGTGAACAATGTCAATTGCTTGACTGTTTATAAAACATGTTTTCATTGGCTGGTGAACAATGCTTGACTGTTTATAAAACATGTTTTCATTGGCTGGTGAACAATGCTTGACTGTTTATAAAACATGTCTTCAATGGCTAGTGAACAATGCTTGACTGATTATAAAACATGTTTTCATTGGCTGGTCAACAATGCTTGACTGTTTATAAAACATGTTTTCATTGGCTGGTGAACAATGCTTGACTGTTTATAAAACATGTCTTCAATGGCTGGTGAACAATGCTTGACTGTTTATAAAACATGTTTTCGTTGGCTGGTGAACAATGCTTGACTGTTTATAAAACATGTCTTCAATGGCTAGTGAACAATGCTTGACTGATTATAAAACATGTTTTCATTGGCTGGTGAACAATGCTTGACTGTTTATAAAACATGTCTTCAATGGCTAGTGAACAATGCTTGACTGTTTATAAAACATGTTTTCATTGGCTGGTGAACAATGCTTGACTGTTTATAAAACATGTTTTCATTGGCTGGTGAACAATGCTTGACTGTTTATAAAACATGTTTTCATTGGCTGGTCAACAATGTCAATTGCTTGACTGTTTATAAAACATGTTTTCTTTGGCTAAACAGGTCAGTAGCATATACACAAAGAGGGATTTTATAATTATTGATTACTAATTAAGAAAGGCAGGTTCTTAATTAATCACGGTGACCACAAATACAATTTGGACAGTATGAGAGGTGGTCTCTCTTTACAATAAAACCATTAATCAGGAACCAGTCATGGTACCCAACCCTGAATTGTAGATACAACAACTTACCGGGAACCGGTTGAGAATTCTGGTGATACAAGTTGAAACTTCTGAAGTGCCTCTCTATCAGAGCGATAGAACGATGGTAGTATGTTCTATTACCCGAATCAAACTCCTCACAGAAGATCTTGGAGCCATTGGTCCAGACAAACTTACGATCGTAATAAATAATACTTTCAATATTAAAAAAATGTGGCGTTTTAACTGTTCCATATCGCATGTCTGTCACGCCTGAACCATCCAGATAAGCGGACATGATAGTATTGTGAGTGTGATTCGGGTAGTACAGTAAGAGGTTCTCATAGTCGATGAAGAAAGTCTGTATCTCAGTGTCAATGATCAGTCTCGGTATTGGTTCTATCGGCAGGGAGAAATCGGTCAGCTCGATGGCGTATAATCCACGACTATCTTGTAACGTATAGTAGAGAAATCTGTGAAACAATGACAACATAATCTCTCCTATAAATCATAGATTATATCAGACTAAAATACTGCTAATCCTTTAAGAGAAATAATTACACAAAGAAACTAGATATTGACTTCATGGATGAGGATAAATGTGAAGTAGTGTTCCAAGGTCATCCTAATACATTTGTATGTCTTCCAAAAAATATTATCCAGAAAAAGCTTATACTATATAGCTGGACACATATTTGGTTTGATTTACTGTAAAATAAGAAAATTTTCATGAGGGATAAATTTTTATTATATATTTACAGTTTTGATAAGTTCACAATTATGTTTGCTCTTGAACTTAAACCACATTTGTATAGCACGGAGTATTTGACATGATCCTGACCTTTATGCTTTATATTACAAGGTTCTTGCATTGAACATATCAATTTCCGCGAGCAAATCGGGCAATATCGGTCCTTTAGCTGTGTATTGGTATTACACATTAAGCCTCTTCGTGATACTTCCCTGCTTATGAAAACATACAGCCAGTGTTATAAATATAGACAAATATCAGCTGTTAAATTATGCTAATAGAAGGTCGTGAGTCGTGTCAAATTCTCCGTACTTTAAATAAAAAGATTTACTAGGTCACATGATCTACAGATTTAAGGAACTTACCCGTTAATTGGATCCACTTTTATCTCTGCAGGTTTGCTGTCGACAAGATCCAAAACAACACTACAGTTCCAATCATCGGTGATCGTACATTGATATATCTACAAATAAACAACACTACAGTTCCAATCATCAGTGATCGTACATTGATATATCTATAAATAAACAACACTACAGTTCCAATCATCGGTGATCGTATATTGATATATCTACAACAACAGACAACACTACAGTTCTAATCATCGGTGATAGTACATTGATATATCTACAACAAACAACAAAACAACACTACAGTTCCAATCATCGGTGATCGTATATTGATATATCTACAACAACAGACAACACTACGGTTCCAATCATCGGTGATAGTACATTGATATATCTACAAATAAACAACAAAAAAAACATTATCTACAAAAACACAAAATTTCCTTATCAACTTCACGAATGAATTCACACCAAGTCTAACAATAGGCCAATTTGACTCAGGGCCGATTACTTGTTTCACGATAACATCCTGAAGCAAGATATTTATTTGATTTCAGCTTATATAAGGTCACACGATGAAGCACAAGTAACTAAAAGATGATGTTTTATCTCCTAAAGTCATTGTTTTGTTTGAGTTCTTTGGCAGAGAAACATAACCTATGGATAGGCCAGGACAACACTCTAAGATGAATAGCTGATTGGACATCCCCAGATAATAAATAGCTGGGTGAACCCGTTCCCAGAGAAAAAATAGCTGGTTGAATCCCCTCCCTGAGAAAAAATAGCTGGTTGAACATCCTCCCTGAGAAAAAATAGCTGGTTAAATCCCCTCCCTGAGAAAAAATAGCTGATTGAACATCCTCCATGAGAAAAAATTATAGCTTGTTGAACATCCTCCCTGAGAAAAAATAGCTGGTTGAACGTCATCCTCCCTGAGAAAAAATAGCTGGTTGAACCCCCTCCCTGAGAAAAAATAGCTGATTGAAGCCCTTCCCTGAGAAAAAATAGCTGGTTGAACCCCTTCCCTGAGAAAAAATAGCTGGTTGAACCCCCTCCATGAGAAAAAATAGCTGGTTGAACCCAACCCCTTTCCTGAGAAAAAATAGCTGGTTGAACCCCTTCCCTGAGAAAAAATAGCTGGTTGAACCCCTTCCTGAGAAAAAATAACTGGTTGAACCCCCCTCCATGAGAAAAAATAGCTGGTTGAACCCCTTCCTGAGAAAAAATAGCTGGTTGAACCCCTTCCTGAGAAAAAATAGCTGGTTGGAAAAAATAGCTGGTTGAACCCCCTCCCTGAGAAAATTTCCTGGAGTGGCATATGATCCATCATCATAAATCAATGTAAGTTTTGTTTATGGAATTTAATCCACTTTTATGAACCACTCTTACTTCTATTGATTTAATGTACATTGTGCCCTCAATGCCTATTGGTCAATCATTCACCAGAATATAACAAAATATAAACTCATCAAATACATGTGACATGACATTGTAATTAAGTTTAAGAAAATGAAGACAATATTGATATATGGCTATACCTTACAGGGCAAACATTTTTGTCCCAAATACTAAAGCAAATAAATATTATAAACTTCAGCCTGTACAGTTATACAGAAGTTTTGTTCCAGATATCTTATAGGAGGTAACTCATGTATCTACACTTTTTTATGAAATTATCTCCTTTTGCAGTCACTTCCATACTCAGACCCAAAAATTACAGCTAAAAAGTATACCGGTAACTTATTATTTTAACCTTGATCTTCTGAGGCCAAACTAACTGTGAACATGTCCTATCACCTGAGTATGGCACAAAAATATGACAAAAACTGTCATAATAAGAATGAGAACACAGAGCCTTGTTAGCTTGAAGATACAGTTTGACTGAAATTTATTGGAAGAAAACTAATCATACTTAAATATTCTCATACAGTTACGACAAAGTTTATGGGAGTCTTTCGTAAAGATAACTTTTGAGGAAATGCATATATTTGTAGCTAAAATAGTGAAAACATGTCATAACATCATCAATAAAACACTAGCAATGTCTCTTAAACTGCAAGTTAATATTTTAATATGTCTAGCTTTGTCTGTCTATTTGGGTTCAATGCCGTTTCATGACAATTTTCAGCTATATAAGCCAGCCGGTTCACCTAACCTGTGCATGCAGTTTTCCTGAGAACTGTATCCTAACCAGTTTAAACTAAAACCCTTCAAACAGGATGCAACAACTTCTCCACATGTGGAGGGGGATATATAAATCAACACTGATGTAAATTTTTTATTGAAGGGTATGACCTGTAGGACCAGAAATAGAACCCAGAGCACAAGGTACAAATCCAGAACACTTATTGAAGGGTACGACCTGCATGACCAGGAATAGAACCCAGATGGCAGGTACAAATCCAGAACACTTATTGAAGTGTTTGACAAGTAGGACCAGGAATAGAACCCAGATGGCAGGTACAAATCCAGCACACTTATTGAAGGGTACGACCTGCATGACCAGGAATAGAACCCAGAGCGCAAGGTACAAATCCAGAACACTTATTGAAGTGTATGACCTGTAGGACCAGGAATAGAACCCAGAGCGCAAGGTACAAATCCAGCACACTTATTGAAGTGTATGACCTGTAGGACCAGGAATAGAACCCAGATGGCAGGTACAAATCCAGCACACTTATTGAAGGGTACGACCTGCATGACCAGGAATAGAACCCAGAGCGCAAGGTACAAATCCAGAACACTTATTGAAGTGTATGACCTGTAGGACCAGGAATAGAACCCAGAGCGCAAGGTACAAATCCAGAACACTTATTGAAGTGTACGACCTGTAGGACCAGGAATAGAGCCCAGAGCGCAAGGTACAAATCCAGAACACTTATTGAAGTGTATGACCTGTAGGACCAGGAATAGAGCCCAGAGCGCAAGGTACAAATCCAGCACACTTATTGAAGGGTACGACCTGTAGAACCAGGAATAGAGCCCAGAGCGCAAGGTACAAATCCAGCACACTTATTGAAGGGTACGACCTGTAGGACCAGGAATAGAGCCCAGAGCACAAGGTACAAATCCAGCACACTTATTGAAGGGTACGACCTGTAGAACCAGGAATAGAACCCAGAGCGCAAGGTACAAATCTAGAACACTTATTGAAGTGTATGACCTGTAGGACCAGGAATAGAACCCAGAGCGCAAGGTACAAATCCAGCACACTTATTGAAGGGTACGACCTGTAGAACCAGGAATAGAACCCAGATGGCAGGTACAAATCCAGAACACTTATTGAAGTGTATGACCTGTAGGACCAGGAATAGAGCCCAGAGCGCAAGGTACAAATCCAGAACACTTATTGAAGTGTATGACCTGTAGGACCAGGAATAGAACCCAGATCGCCAGGTACAAATCCAGCACACTTATTGAAGGGTAAGACCTGTAGGACCAGGAATAGAACCCAGATCGCCAGGTACAAATCAAGCACACTAATTGTTACCCATTTGATCACGGCAATGGCAGTCTAGCTTTATAACAAAACAATATTGTCGTATATGTTCGCCTGCCAAATCTAACACCTCGAATGACGCTTCTACACATTCCAACCAGTTTTATAGTTCACACATCATGGCACTGATTATCTGTGACCATTGGATCGTAATAATTTGGACAGTTGCGTATCTGTCTGACCATAAAATTCACCCCCGACAATTCAGTAAGCATATGGAAACGTGAATAATTTCAAATATTGTCGGGAGCAGATTAACCACAACATGCTACAAGTGTTGGAATTTTGTTTCACTTCATCCAACAAATATATTTCCTACCATGAGATGTACAATCTCAAAAAAACAAAACTACTTTTGAAATTTATTGTATGCACCATCATGCTCATTAAACTGGCAAATCACACAATTTGTCTTTTATTAATTCCACAGTGTATTCCCTTAATTGTTCTTAACCCCTATGAAAAGAAGTTCATTAATACATGCCACAGATGTGACACAATCACATGCACTGGTTAGGCCAAAAAGTCATTATTTGTTTCTGGTTTTATAGTTTTCCTCCAAATTTAGAGTAGGTAGGTCGGAAATTTCTTTCGGGGGTTGGGGAATTTTTAACGTCAAGAAAGAAAAAAACAACCTTTCGAAAAGTAGAAAAAATAACACACACAAGTATTTTTTTTTCAAACACTATATATGAAAGAGAACATTTTAAGGCAATGATTGGTAACAGAAATGAACCATTTTTTAATGCCTTACATTACAACCTAGTTAGACTTATAGGACCTTACATAATTTACTCACTAGCACCAAAAACGTTATTCTACACCAAAGTGCACTAACACCAATTAAGACTGAACCAATTACTGTAAAATTATAAATATTCGCTGCAGATTAATTTTTGTTTAATTTCCTAGATTTCCTAAATTAAGTAACAAAATCCCCTCGAATAGTTGATATTAAAAGTACGTAACAGAGGATTTTCTTACAATATTTTAAATCCACAAATTTACAAAATCACCAAATTACCATTTTACAAAAATCCACAAAATTTTATACTCAAGAAAATTAACGATTTTACATTAAAACAAGGAAAGATAGAATCCACTCATATTGATTTATTATTGTTTTATTTTAAGTCATTTGTGAAAAAAGATAAGAGAAAGCAGCTCCCAATACTTGA
The DNA here is from genome assembly GCA_947247005.1 of Spisula solida. Lineage (NCBI taxonomy): Eukaryota > Metazoa > Mollusca > Bivalvia > Venerida > Mactridae > Spisula > Spisula solida. The sequence goes on from OX365946.1 coordinate 19,095,588, forward strand.
AGTTCTTATACTCTCCACCCCTCATTCCTGATGGTATATATCTTCATGAAAGAAGATTGAGAAGCCAGTTTCCTAGTTTAGTGCTCAGAGCAAGTAAATAAGGGAGATCACCTATTCATATGCAAAGCACCCACCGGCAATCTATTGTATGAATGAACAATAAAAACCTACCAGTCACCAATAACTATAGCTGGTGGGCACATTTGCATATGCGTAACTGTGTATACAAACATGATCTCTCTTATACTGGTAACATTTTTACTTCCTGCTTGGTCTGTGACTGGGCCCACAGGGTATTGACGCATATTATTTCATGCTTGTGTGACCGCCTTATATCTCATATACGAATAAAGGGAAATAACGCTACATTCATAGTGGTCTTTGATTACAATGTGGAACACACACATTTACAAAGATATGGAGAAATCTTGCTTGTTATTCGATAGAAATATGATTTATCTGCATGCAACACAATTAAATCCAAATGATCCTCGGGTCTAAAATAAGTCAGAAATCCACAAAAATGTCACCAAATCACGTCAATTTTTGCCGATGTCAGTTGGTCCGGCCACATGAAGAACGACCCAACCTCAGCGTTTCTCCACTAATAACTCGCAATTATTTCTTGAAACGTAAGTACAATGGTATATTTTGTGTTATAACCCAACATCTTTGTAGTATCTTGTGTTTTGCAATTGTGTCAACAACTTTAACTTGCATAAATTAGTAAGTCGTATATTGGAAGTAAGCTTTTTGGTAAAGCTCTATTGTGTTAATTTTTACACAACTTTCTTAAATTCTGCAACAAAAATGCGAAATGATAAAAACGTTTTTCTATGTTAACCATAGATATGCCATTGGACTAACATTTCACAAAAGAAATAGTAAACACAAGTTGAAATTAGAGGAAAAACCGGCGAGGGAGTGTTGTGCTTTATATGACGGTGGCCGGACCAACTGACATCGGCGAAAAATGGCGTGATTCTGTGACAGTTTTGTTAATTTCTCGCTTAATTTAGACCTGACGATCATTTTGTTTGGTGTTGCTTGCAGATAAATCATATTTCTATTGAATAGCAAGAGGATTTTCGCCATATCTATGTTTAAGTGTGTTTATTACGTTGAAATCAAAGACCACTACAATGTAGCGTTATTTCCCTTTATTCGTATATGAGATATAAGGCGGTCGCACACGCATAAAATAATATGCGTCAATACCCTGTGACTGGGCCAATTAATAGAGCACTTAAGCAAAGATCTACAAGTTCTTACAGTGATAAAATCATAATTACAGCAAAAGTAAAAGTGCTTTTTACTGTACATTACAGGTTTCAATGCTTAGTTTTCATATGAAAATCTAGGAGTAATTAAAAGGATTCGAAAATGGGAAAATGTAAAGATTGTAATAAAAATTTGCACGTAAAAGTACATTTGTAATGGAACCCAGTTACTATAAGATAGTATGATGCTCTATTTCTGTAAAGCATTGTCACTTCCATAGAAAATTTCTGTGGTGTTGTAAAGTCGTAGATTTTAAACACCAGAAGGAAAACCCCTTGCTAGTCACATATCCTATTGAAGTACGATTAACCACACTGAGTAGATTTTATAGTCAGTTTGAAGAGATTTTGTCCACTAATCACAGCTGATTATGGCAGTGTAGCAATACCACGTGACTTTTGGCTACAGTTCCAAGACGAAAATTTGTCAACATTGGAAAACAGAAGTCACATGGTATTTGCTACACTGTATGGAATCTATGTGAAATAGCAAATAACATAAACCCTCTACTCCATACATCATAAGATTTCTGACAAAAGATGAGCTGACGAATGTGTACACATCTTATGAGCAGCTTTTTAGGAAAAATATCAGTGAATGATCTCCCTTGATAAGGTTTTCTTGTTAAGTCCACTTCTGTAATTGGATTGTCTCCCCTAACTCATTATTTGAAAATTGGTTTCAACACAATATATTATACACCTTAAATAAAGTCGTTACTTACTTACTTACTTACTTACTTACTTACTTACTTACTTACTTACTATATAAATAAAGAAAGAAGATAAAATAATTTCATATGCAGCCATTCTAATACAGCATTTTCATAATTGCAATATTGACCTCCCTTGTGGCAAATAGTCGGCCGTTTTGATTGGCAACTTTCTTTTATGTTAATATAAAATAGGAGAGATCATGTTTGTATACAAAGGGATTAGTACCACCAGCTAGCTATTGGTGAATGGCAGGTTTTTATTGTTCATTCATCCAATAGATTGCTGGTGGTCATTTTGCATATGAATATGATGATCTCTCCTATAGCTGCATGTATTTAGACAAGAGATTATTACACTTGGTCTACAGTTATGTCAAGATCATCTAGTCAAAATGTCTGACAATTGAAAACAAAGGAGGCATATATTCGTAAGATACTGAAAACTTTTATGCATACGGTATCAGTAGCTTACAGAACTCAGGGAATGACTTACTCGATGTCCATCAGTGATGTATGCATTGTTATGTAGCCAATCGATATCAATGGCCAAAGGCTGTCCAAGCATTGGGTAGATATCTTGTCTAAGGACACGCCCATCAATGTTCACAAGTGTGATCTGACCGCTATCGTCCGACACAAGTACCAACTCTTTATCAACATGGACGCCAACACCTAAAATAGCACATCAAACCACAATCAAATAAAAGATTTCTGATTAAAACTTAAACACATATAAAAGAAGTATAATTTATATCAGTAACACTTAAATAATTTTTATATATGAGACTGTCTTAAAATTTATATAATCCTCAATGTTCTGACCACTGTCTTAAAATTTATATAATCCTTAATGTTCTGACCAACTTGTTTTCAAAAAAGATGGCGATAACACAAAGTCATATTATGTACTGCACATGATTGTACGAATTGAGATTATTTTTGAAGAAAAAATTAAAAGTACATGTGTAGTTACTTAGCGTAACAAGTTAATGATACAACATGTAAATTAAAAGGTACTGCCATCTCAAAAGCCAACAACATTCAACTGCATCTCAAAATTCAAATTTCAAAAGTTTCTATTTTAATATACAAGACTCCAAGTCAGTTTTACATCAATTTTAACTCCAACATTTTCACATCACATTACAAATACTTCATTCTGTAAATGATGAATCAAAGCGAGTAAAAACAACAGCATTAGAATAATGTTAAGGTGTGACAGAAACGTCTGTTTTCATTACTGCATGTCAATAGGACACACCTCGTAATTTGTATTTGTATTCTAAATTTATCACAAGGCAAGATTCCAAGGCTTACAGGTGCACCTATGATTAAATGCATTTCTTTGTTAATCCGTATTTTAGATGAAAGTAAAGAAGACATCAATGTTTATTAAATTATGAAATTCACAGTATGAATCCCGATACAACGCTTCTGAGTTCCGTCAGATAATTGTTCAGTTTTCATATGGCTCTGATGGAACAGAAAACTGATGTAACGCTCGGACGGAACTCAGATGTCATGTATCCTGAGTTCTGTCAGAGCCTTACATCTATTCAGTTTTCAGTTCTGTCAGAGCCATATGAAAACAATGATATCTGAGTTTCGTATGAGCGTTACATTGGTTTTCAGTTCCGTCAGAGCCATATGAAAACAGAACAGTTCTCTGATGGAACTCAGAAGTGGTGTATCGGGATTCATACTGTGAAATAGAAAAATATTAAATACATAGTGTTAAATGGCCTTTAAAGTAAGCAACTGCACCTTGCAGTATTAAAACTCAACAAAAGTGGTAACCAATAATATGGCTACGATGAAGAGTGGAACAGCGCTTTTACATATCATACTATGAAAGGCAATAATGTGAAATTTGTATCAATAAATAATATTGTTAATTGCATGATCAGAAAGATGTAAAATTTCAAAATCTAATAATATATATTACATGACCAAATTCAAGCAAATACAAACATGAACAAAACTCATGACCAATAACATAACACACAGTCGAGTTTAGTGTTGGAAACTGTTGTCACCTTGCTTGGTTCATCAACAAATCTAACAAACAATAGTTTCATGCACATTATGCAGACATTTTGTTCGTATATTCATCCTTAATTTAACATAATAATCAGTTGTGGTTACAATCAAATGTTTTGTGACAAATACTGTCTCTATTAATGTAACAGAACTATAACATACAAAAACTCTAAATGACCACAAATATTTAAATTAAAAAAAATATTAGTATACAAAAATAAATTTTGTTTCGATTCAAACCACAGAACAATTATAATCATTAAGAAATGTCTAAAATTTGACATGCAACAAAGAAAGATTGATTGAAACAATCACATTACAGTATCAAGGGTTGAGTTTGTACAGAGACCCTAAAGTGGCACCCGAAACCTTTCTCCAAATTTAAATTAAATTTCATTGAAACTAAATATCATTTCATACTGAAGAAATAAAAAAATAATTTACAAAAATAGTATGATTCACTTTTATAAAAATGAATATTATTTCATTTACAAAAATTAGATAAAAATGTTCTTTGAAAAAATAAGGGTTTGGATTTCATTTTAGGAGCTCAGTATGTTTGGCTTTCAACCCCTGATAAAAAATATCGGTAACAACAAGATACAAACAAGTAACCAGAATAACAACACCAATATAGAAAACCATAACTTGATGCTTAGTTCCCCTTTACATTTAACACCGGTTTTATAACAATAAATCCGATTGGTTGTTGCTCAGCTCATTCTTAATATTGACCAATGACAAGGCTGCTTTCTAGATTCCTTGTCCAATCAAAGTTTAGTATGAAATGTGCCATGGACAATGCAAACCACTTGTTATTTATACCGACATATAGAGTTGAAAAGCTCGATTATCCAAGAAGTCTTTGAAATATGCATATACTGCTTTGGAAATTACTGAGCTTTTAAAAAGAATATTACAAATACATAGTCATGAAATGTATGTAGATTTGCATAAAATATTTTCTTGCCAACGAATCTAGTGCCCATGATATACAGTAGAAACTCGGATCCCTAACCCGAACACCGTTCAGACTGAAACAATTTTCGGATTCAGAGAGGATTTCGGATTCGAGAGGTTTAGTCTTTTAATGTCTGGGACATGATAACTATGCCTGCTCAGATTTCTGGTAATGTACACCAAGTACTGTTAATGTACACCAAGTACTGGTAATGTACACCAAGTACTGGTAATGAACATCACAAGCACGATATGAGACCAATCATCAAATTATGGTTCACATTTCAACAACATTACAATAACAAGCACTTCGCCAACAAAACACAGGTTTCTAAAAATAGTTTGAAAAAAACTAACACCATGCATTAACTTCGCACAACACCCAAATAAAACTAACGGTGACAGTTTTAAATGAAGAGTGGTAGTAAGTGAATGAAAATGAATGAGTGGGGAGGATACGAACCTAAAGTAATGAAAATGATGCCAAAGGATAATTAAACCCAGATCAATTAGCTTTCTGGGAGGTAAATCTCTTCATGGAGTTTTTTAAAAAACAATAAACAGGCCCCTATCTCCCGAAGCATCTCAATCTGAGTCGAGATTATTCTCAAATACTGTCATGTGTCTTTGAGATAATTTCCATGGGAGCCCAGACTCAAAGTTGGCACCACAAAACAGATACTGAGTTTATTACAGTAAAAACATTTGAGCACAAAATTTAGAATAATCGCAAATTTATACTCTTGACTTGAGCAAAATCTCAATTTGAGTTGAGATTTCTACTTGAGATGCTTCGGGAGATCAGGGCCTGAAAAGACTACCCAGACAGCAGATTACTGGATTAATCTTGCTGGACATTCTATTGGACAATCTGGGTTTGGTTCCTAGTTCAGACAGGTTTATTTTCTTCTAAGACATTTCCCCTATAAAAATTAGTTCTTATGCTATAAAACTGCTCAAGAAATATTCTTGAACATTATTAAAAGTTCTTGAGCTGCTCTTGATGGCTGATGTTCAGGAACAGTTTTACGTGAACTTATTATGAACACAGATCAAGAGCAATTCTTGAAAATTTTAATAATTACGAAAGTTCTTTAACACAATGTGGTCCTTAAATGTTCTTGAAAATTTCACAAGGGGTTGAATTCAGTTATGCCCTTTACATGGATGCAAGTTGGCAGTTGGTTGTGCAGGAAACAATATAAAATCCAGTAATACTTTTGCTATGATCATGTGCCCCATATTGGTAAACGCTGTCAGCTAGCTGATCACAGAAGAGCACTTTAGTATTGATAATTAATTCCAGGGAAAAATTGTTTGATTGTCAGTCTATCAGATATGAATAATGGCGTAAAAACTCAAATTAAAATAAAATACAACCAGTTTTAGACTACTTAAGAATAATACGTCCAGACAATAATGTCTATATCTGTGTAAACCGGAATAACTGATTATTTAAGAGACAAGAAAATCATATAACAAGACAGCTTAAAGTCAGAAACGTCTTTCTAAAGCTAAGATGTTTGACATATTATTGCAGATTTTATTGACAACCATATTTTGAACTTTCCAGGAGTCAATATTAAAGTGCCATGGGAAATGTACTATGTCTGTCCAAATGATTGGTTGAAAGGGTCAGGGGGGGAGATAAACGAAAAAAGTCACATTTTGACTTTCAGTTATTATGATGATGACATGTATGAAGGGGTCGGACTTCAATGATCTTGGTGATCACAAAATGAAATGTAGGGTATTGGGTTAACCACAGTTTACCTTGTACAAGTTCATAGCTCGAGTTACTTTCAAACAAGAGCGTCATGTTGTCTATCGGAAGCAGAAAAAGAGAGAGAAAAATAGAAAATGTATTAAATAAGTCTTACCAAAAATTTTGCTTAATTTGGTAAATCAAAGGAGTACAGAACCCTATGCCATAATTTGTAGTTGTAATCTAAATTTGTGCACGATTGCACTTTCGCAAGTCCTTTGATAAAACAGAACCCATCATTTAAAAACATCTATAATAGTTTCTAGGCTAAAATTGAATTTGAATTATTTCAACACATTTAAAACTCATATATCTTAGAAAGATATTCGTATTGAACATTTCGTCTATGTTAATAATTTATAATATTATGATATAAATTGTCTGCAAGTTATTTTAAAGCTTGATCAATGTCTGGAAACAGACAGCTAAAAGAGTTTATATATACAAAATGTATATGCTTTAAATAACATCCATTTAAGAACAATCAGACAAATTTCTATGAATTTTTAACGACCCCGATTCTAAAGAAAATATATATACTCGATCAACTTAAATTATCAATTTTATAGTTCATAAAACATGTTGGCTTATAAGGGATATGTAAGCTAGTGCCCTAAAGGTCTCCTAAATTACACTGTTTTAACTTCTTATGCACCAAGGGTATATACCTAAATGTCAATACAAATAACTTACTGCCCCCTAAAGTTAGTTTACTGTTAACTAAATATTACAAACATCAGCTAACTACACAATATTTATTGCAAATGCCCCTTTGGGTTGAACAACGTTTGCAAACATTTATGTTATAATTTTGTCTAAAAGCCATAATTGGCTGAACATCAACAGTATTTAGTACTCAGTCTGAAATAAAATATATGTAACTCTCAGTGCAGCAGCATCCAATCTGTGACATCCGTTACTCGCGATAGTTCACCTAAAATATCCGAGAAATCATAAATAATGAAATGATTGTAGCAGACAAACTTCTGTCACCTTTGATCAGCAATAAAATCGGTGACGCCAACACGTAGAGACGAATCAAAATTCTACTGTAGTATGGCTCCAATCATTTGACGAAACTAAAAAAATACATGACAGCATGCATCTTTAGATAGTAATTAGCAACTTAGAGCAAAATATAAAAGCATTTATGCTATGTTATAGTTGGCAAGGTCGGTTTAGGATTAGAGAAAGAAAAATTCGCAGAAATGCTAGGAAAACAGTGTACATTAATGCCGTCTTCTGATGTGAAATACTCACAGTAAGACAGCAGATTTAGAACATAAAACACAGATGTTTTGCTTGCTTATTATGTAAGCCATAGAAATTGAACAATAATTAAAAAGAATAAACAATTCTTCTCCCAAAGGTTTGATAAAATATAAACTATACATTTGCACAACACTTGTCCAAATACAATGGAATACAGGTTTATTTAGGAAGCATGCTGTTTTAAGATTATGATTAAATTGGAATATGGTTTATTAAATATTATATTTATATTATATTGTTGCTAAATTTTATTTGGCTCTCTGATTATCTATGTTTGAGCATGCAAAGGGAGATAATTTCATGTGGAAATAGAATACCCAGGAGTAGTCTCCCTTAAACTTCTAAAACATAGGGGTACTGAATTATCAAAGCACTTACAGAATTCATAAACTTACGTACAAATTTAAAATCTGTATAATTCTTTTAATCACTACAAACTGTGGTAAATTGATCTGCTATATTTATAATGATTCTATCAATCAACTCTTACTAACCAAAATCTATCCCCAATTAGAATTAACAAGAATTTGAAAATGGAATTTCCATAAGAGCTATGAGCATGCGTAACCTGGGTCTATTCAGACAAGACTTAAAGTCCAAATAATTTGACATGACTCTCGACCTTCAATTAGCATAATTTAACAGCTGATATATTGTCTATATTTATAAACCCGGCTTTATGTTTTCATAAGCAGAAAGTATCACGAAGACGCTCGAGGTGTAATACCAACACAAATCTAAAGAATCAATATTGCACGATTAGTTCGCGGAAATTTATATATCCAACGCGAGTACCTCGTAATATATTCATGCATAAAGGTCAGAATCATGTCAAATTCTCTGTGCTATATATCACCTTACTACTAGTATATATATAGTCCAACGAATTTGACACGACTCTCGAACTTCTATTAGCATAATTTAACAGCTGACGTATTACTCTATATAATCCTGGTTGTATGTTTTCATAAGCGGAAAGTAACACGAAGACGCTCAAGGTGTAATACCAACACAAATCTAAAGAACCGATGTTGCAAGATTTGCTTGCGGAAATTTATATATTCAACGCAAGAATTTTATAATATATTCATGCATAAAGGTCAGGATCATGTCAAATTTTCTGTGCTATACATCCGTGATTTTCAGGTATACGTGTATACTTGTCCTCGTGGTATATATTAATTTATTATATAGTTCCACACCCTGCAGCGATAATTTATCGTAACCTATCACAAAAACGATAACATCATAATTTTCTACCACAAATCATTACAACTACAAGAGCTACATAATATCTGAGTATAGCATTATCTAATAACATCAAAGCCAACATCAAGTAAAAAACTAATTAATACTAATTAATTAATTAACCCATATTATTAAGTGGTTTCTAAGACAGATTCTCCAATTCTTCACAAGTCCATAAAAATCTTTAGCAAAATATTTTCAGATAAGTTTGGTCAAGTAGACAAACAATTTGCAATGTATAAAAATATCTTGAGATAAAGTTTTGCCAGCCTGGAACAACCAATATACACAGTAAAATGTGTTTTTAGATAAAGTTTGGCCAGGTTAACAGGCAATTTACATAGCATTTTTTCAGTTAATTCCAGTAAAAACATGTAATTCAACATTCCAGCGTTCTTTATATGTTTATTACACTTGTGCATGCCTATTTACTGAATTAAGAATTTTTATTGCCTGTGTCAAAGTACAGTCATGTACTCCATAAAACTGAAATCAACCACTTTCAATATGTTTTTAATGAGAAAGCTAGAAAGAACATTAGGTTTTAGAATTTTAGTTAGAAATGCTGTTACATGCCAGACATCCACAATTTATATGGAACTCTGGGAAATCAGTCAGCTGCATAATTTGTGGACCATAGCAGGCTTCCAACGAAAATGTGGAAAAATCTACTGACTGATATGATATGAGTTTATAAGGTCCTAGCTCGGCGCATACGTTTCGGTAATCTAGGTTCTTAGTAAGACCCCGGCATGTACCTCTGCATGCCGTGAAAGTTAATAATTTATCTGCAAGCTTTTAGTCAAATGTTTAGTTTTTGTGTTGTTTTAATGTAGATACAAAAATCGACCAATGAGATCTAGAGCATTTGTATCTTCCTACTTAGCCCTTAGACCCCAAGGGACCAAATCTACGGACTATGGATTTAGACTTATTATTGAGGTTTTACAGAACAAGCCATGGAACATTGTTTAGACCATTTGCACAAAGGGAAGCACAGACTTATTTCGCAATAACCTGCCTCATAAAATTTAAATTTCATCCTATGCAAACATGACAATTGCTTGTAAAATATCATCTAAGAAAAGTTTAGTTTATTGCCTTCCAAGAAAAACTACAATACCAAACTTAACATAATACAAGTGTTCATTATAGGAGAGATCACAGTATTCATATGCACTCAGGCAATCTATTGGATGAATGAACAATGAAAACCTGCCATTCACCAATAGCTAGCTGGTGGTACTAATCCCTTTGTATACAAACATGATCTCTCCTTTATGGGCAAACTCTATGAGAAACTTTTTTTCAATGGATATGTTTAGTAAATGTTACTTTTTCTTAGGTAGACCACAGGACCTTGCAATCCAAAAATAAAATGGGCGGAGTTTATTTTTATTTTTGGATTGCAAGGTCCTGTGGGTAGACACAGCATTATTGTTTTGGTGACCCTTTATATCAAATTGTGAGTAGTATACTAGTATATCATATCCCTTTAAATAATCTTTGAAACCTTATGGTTGTGATAAACAGGGGTGGTATTCAATATTGATCTTATTTAATTGGAGTATAAGGATAGCCAATCATATTGCCTGTTACTGACCAAGAGTTTAATATGGTGTGATCTGTTTGGTTGTTCTTATCTTTAAGTCAAGTAAGATCAGTATTGAATACCACTCCAGAGCAAATGTATGAATAGTCCGGAGAATTTGACACAACTATCGAACTTCTACTAGCATAATTTAATAGCTGATTCATTGTCTATATTGATAACCCCGATTGTATCTTTTCATAAACAGGGAGTATCATGAAGACGCTCGAGGTGTAATACCAACACAAATCAAAAGGACTGATATTGCACGATTTGCTGATATTGCACGATTTGCTCGCGGAAATTTATATATTCAACACAAGAACCTTGTAATATATTCAGGCATAAAGGTCAGGATCATATCAAATTCTCAATCCTATAACTAAAGTCACTTTACATAGACTATAATGCAACAGAATGTACAATGGAATTTGATTATTTTGTACTATAGCGCATATATTGTCCTACAGGAACATTTATTAGCACAACTACAGTATGAGTCTTACAAAAATCATGTTAACCAACTTTGACATTTAACATCCATCAAAGTGTCTAAAATGATCAAAATATCAGGATATCTTGTAAATTATATACAAAAATCTCTCCAGATTTTGCTTCTGAAGATAACCGGCCAATAGAGTATTGTACTGTGCTGGTGTATAATAATGACTGATGATGCTTTATGGGTAATTACCCAGTCCTGGGGGTATCAATTTTATATTTAAATCATATTAGGTGAACAGCAAAACACACACTTATAGCCTGATTGATATCTTACTATTTACTATGATTGTCAAGTGAATTGTGAAAATTCCTAGAACTGTACCGTAAAGAAACAATAAAATAGATGTTATTACCAGGTATGTTGTATTGTAACTAAAAGTTATCAAATCGAAAAACAAAATTTTCATGGGCATTATTTAATTATGTGGGTTTTGGTAAAATGCAATTTGTTCTGCAGAAATCATAGTGATGTTGCTGTTGTTGCAGTAAGTACTTTGTTGTTGCTGCTGCTGCATAAATTGTATTGTTTGTAGCAGAAAGTGTCTTGTTGGTTGCAGAAATTGTCCTGTTGTTGAAAAAATTGTCCTGTTTGTAGCAGAAGTTGTCCTGTTTGTAGCAGAAGTTGTCCTGTTTGTAGCAGAAGTTGTCCTGTTTGTTGCAGAAATTGTCTTGTTGTGGCAGAAAATGTCATGCTGTTGCAGGAAGTGAAATGTTTGCAGAAATTGTTTTGTTTGCAGAAATTGTTTTATTGTAGCAGAAATTGTCATGTTTGCAGAAATTGTCTTGATGTAGCGGAAATGGTCATGTTGTTGCAGAAATTGTCTTGTTGTTGCAGAAATTGAACTGTTGTTGCAGAAATTTTTCCTGATGTTGCAGAAAGTGTCTTGTTGTTGCAGAAAACGCCATGTTTGCAGAAATTATCTTGATGTAGCAGAAATGGTCATGTTGTGGCAGAAATTGAACTGTTGTTGCAGAAATTTTTCCTGATGTTTGCATAAATTGTCTTGTTGTTGCAGAAATTGTCATGTTTGCAGAAATTGCCTTGTTTTTATAAATTATCCTGTTGTAGCAGAAATGGTCCTGTTGTCAGTGGTGATGTTCTTGTTGAAAAAACTTCCAATTCTCAGTTAACTTGAAGACCAAATAGAATCAGTATACATGTAAAATACTCGACTACTAACTACATGGACAATTATTCTCCTGCCAGCAGATGACATATTTTTCCCATCATTGTTTCAAGTGCTACTCATGATTACATCTCAATTTCAAACATTATCTGACATTATTTGTGACATTTACAGCTTGTTGTCCAATGTTAACAATTTTTTTATTCATATTTGTATAAAATATACACACCAGTTAATCAGACAGTGAGATATGGCCAATGCCAGGAGCTGACGGGAACCTTAGATAGCATATATCTAATATAGTGATGTGTCCTGGCAATGATAAGACTTGTCAATGTTCTACTAGAATATATATCTAATGTCAACTGAACATTGCTAAAAATCCCCAGGAAACTAATTAATTTTTGTGATGTATTTGACATTATCTTCAAATGTTTAAATGTCTTAGGAATCTTAAGATAAACATTATATCTATTTGCCCTCCAGTGGTGAGCGCACAAGAAGACATTAATGCTCATTGGTCACCATTGTCAGAAGCTGTCATAGAAATATTGAAATGGCATAATCTGGAACCATTCTCCAACAAATCAAAGTTGAGTTACAGGTACCATGCAGTTTCAGTAAAGGTGGGTGCACACAATGAATGATTGCACCAAAATGAGCCCAAATGGTCAAACTTAGGTGAAAATTCTGTTGGTCTTTTCATTCTCTCTTTTATCCAGTGCTGATCAACTTTAAAAAATGTTTCCTAGTGTTTGACAGCATGTGAAAGTGCTTGACAGCATTGCCAGCGTTGTGTAGTACGGAGAAGCATGGATATTCAAGGATTCCATGTTAAATGTGCTTACGTATACTAGTGATGTTTTAAAGTACAGTCTAACTTGCACTAGCGATCATGTGTATTAAGGGAACTTTGTCTTAAACGACCGGTGTAAACTCCTCTCGATCATATTTGTTCTTTTTTCCTGTTGTATTAAGGGACTTTTGTCTAACGCGACCAACGACCACTATTTAAGCACTATAATTGAGTGGTCAAATTTCATTAAGAGACCGAAAAAAATGTAAATCACTCAGGTAGTCCTGTAAAAAACTTTGCAAACGATACAACAATTAATCCGTAATAACATGTGTATCGTTTGTTGCAATCAACTTGTTGTCACTGTCCATTTGGAATGGGCTAAAACCCGGTCTATTATGTTTGTTTGTCGACTGTGAAAGCAAAACTGACTTATATTAATTGCATTGTGTAATATATGAGTAAATTTATCTAAATGATAAATTGAAATGTTTATGATGAAAATGCATACAAGTATTGAATCATCATTAAACTTATTTACACACTAATGTTTATCAATTGAAGTTGAATGATATTTGGACAGCCTAAAATCGGAAATTTGTTAATTACACTCAATGTTTCTAAAATTGTTGTTAAGCAACCATTCCATTAAGAGATCGTTTTCAGACCTTCGCAATATTGAGTGGTCGCTTAAAACAAGTTAGTACACAAAAAGTTAAAGGAAAACAGTCTGATCTTCCAATTACTCATTCAGATGCAAAAATAACACTTTGGCAAAGAAAATACAAAAACTGACAAGACTTTGTCCAGGATATATTTCAACTTGTTTCAAAAGTACGAAGGTGAGTGCTAATGACTGATAGTACACATCATTAACAACAAGTCAATTACTGTACCAATATCAATTTGGAACAATTCTTAGGCTTAAAGAAAGGGCATGGCTCCGTCAGACAGGTAATGTTTTATCCCTAAAACCGTGTTAATGCATTACCACTGTGATGCAAATAACTCTCAGTTAGAGAAAACTAAATCTTGCTATGTTACAAATGAGTTGCTGACGTACACAGTTGATTCAAACATCTACGTAACGACAGACACTTAGTGGTAAGCGTATTACCCACAATGCAACAATCTAGGTAACATATCACGGCATTATTACAGTAACATAGTGATAAATAAAGATTCATTAACGTAATAAAAAGTCAAACAGATTCCAGAGCTACTCATACTTGTGATATAACATTATGTGTTTTTCTTTAGTTTTTGTCGAGATGTTTAGAGTACAGATACTTATAATAACTCTCCATCTAATGGTATACCTGTTTCTTTCTGTGACATCGAATGAAGATTACAGAAAAATGTGCTACTGAAGTTATGTTCCTAATCTGTTGGACAACTATGTCAACCTTAATGAAAGCTACTTTAGGTCAAACTTTGGAGATCAATTGTTACATCTGAGGATAAGTATGGCAAGGTCCTTTAGCAGTGAAATTGTGTAAAGCTGATGAAAAGGCGGAGACAAGTGTCTAGTGCATTCCTATTCATAATTTTCAATTGTAAGCAGCATTGACCTGTTATTATCTAGAAATCTGTCATAATACTGAAGCAATTACCAATGACATTTTTAATATACAGAAATACTAGATGTTTTAATGAGAATAATATAATCCATTCTGAAGGACAAACTAGACACAGAAGATCAAACACAATACTTAGTCTTCCTTGGTGTCTTTCTGAACTCAATCAAAGACAAACAGACCAGACAACATCATTATGTCACACAAAGCAACCATCTTGTTTCAGATTTTGAAAGGGAACAAAGAAGCGAGTAGTATGCGGATCGGATCGTGTGCTGTGATTAACCTATGTACACTCTACAATATTCTGGTAAGAGATGAGCTAGAATGTGTACATATCACATGTGCAGCTTTTTGTGACAAATATCAAGAATGATTTCCCTTGATAAGATGTCTTGTAAAGATTGACTATTTATGTAATTGAGTTATCTCCCCTACATATTTGTTATTGGAAAATGATGAGTGATGGACATAGGATAGGGGTATGCATTAACAAAGTTATTGAGGGAAAGGTGGTTAAGGGTACCAAACTTCACTGACGAGATGGCATTATACCAAAGGGACTGTTGAAACTGCCTTTTTAGTCTTCGGGTAAAGTGTCCTTTTTGAGTACAGGAACTCAAGGTTTGCTCCCGATAAGGAAGAAAACGAATGTTACCAGCATCATTCTAGCTCTCTCTCTCAGCATAAAGAAAGATGCTTATGGGAATGGATACCATCAGAAATGAGGTGTTAAGAGTGCTTAAAATAAGTTGTAGAATTGTCAAAATCGGCCTAAAAAAATTGGTACATATATTTTTTCAGGATGGATGGAATTAGCAATGATTCTTCCAATGTTTGGCTTCTATAACTACTAACAGTAAGACAGATAAAGGTTACTGAGTATTCATTTAGCTAGACACAATATAAATGTCTAATAGCATTAAGGTCAAACACCACTAAATTATTTTTTCTGGAAGAACAAGTGCAAGCTTACTGGTAACAGAGGAAAATACACTTGTCAGAATGATAAAACTGTACGTTTCATTGTTATATATAGGACACAAAAAAGCAACCAGGTACTTGTACCTTGTATCATCAACATTTCGTTCCAACAAAACTATGTATATACGGTATTCATAGTACATAAATAATGGTATGCACCAGATATTTACCGTACAAAAATAATTACTGTTTTCTACTACCGACACAATCGAGGACATAGAGCTAATAATATAAGACATAAATATGCTACATAGTACTGTAGAGTTGTATAATACTATTCTGTCAGGCTCCTGTAATAGTAAGCTCTCTCATAGCATATAAATAAAGGTAAGAAAGGTATACTGAACATTACACGATTGCACAGTGGTCGACTAGATAAAGATCGTGACTTGACAATCGATTGAGAGGTCTGTCGTTCCATTTTCAGCTTGGGCACTCGGTCATTTCTGAAACGCTTGTCCAGCTAGAGATTAACTGGTTGGTAACCAAAGGATAGTCTTGCATGTATCAGTGTATAATTACACCAGGTATCTTAAAGAACCAAAGAGTCTATTGAGAAAGAGCTATAGTAGCACAACCTGATTCCTTGTAATGTACCTTACAACAATCGCCTCCCTTGAAGTCGGAAGTCATTGGCCAATCGGGCAGGGAAACAACATATGACAAGGCATTTAATACGACTGCCTGAGTCAAAACAAACAAACGAACGAACGAACGAACGAACGAACGAACGAACGAACGAACGAACGAACAAACAAACAAACAAACAAACAAACAAACAAACAAACAAACAAACAGAACATCAAAGGGTGAGGGATACTATTATGTACTTTGTTACATTATAATATCAGGTTCTATTGTAGAAGCTCTCTAATAGTGTACAAATTAAGGTAAGAAAGGTATATAGAGAATACCATAGTATAACTGGGTGGGGAGCTAACATTATTACCTTGTAATTATAATTATAGAATGAATGTATGTAAATAAATGTAGTATTTGTAGATTAGTGTAATCTGGTATGAGACGTAGATGTATCAACACATTGTCATGTACCGACAGAAGCTAGAACAATCAGTGTAACCTGTACGTAAATAGGACAACATATTGGCAACAACACTTAGGTAAATATACGTAATACACGTAATATAAGATTTATATAAATATACGTAATACACGTAAATATACGTAATACACGTAATATAAGATTTATATAAATATACGTAATACACGTAAATATACGCAATACACGTAATATAAGATATATACAAACAGTAAGGAGATTCATTTATAAATGTGATACAGTCAGGCAATATTTGTAAACCTTATTTACACAGGTTTCATTTGACCCAAAAAAAATCCAGAAAGCAATATTTGACCAAAACCTTTACTTGATCTGCATTATTCAGATGAAAGATGAGATAAAATGCTTACCCATCTCAAGTTCAGCTTTTTAGGTCAAATATCAAGAATTACCTCCCTTTTTAATCCACTTCTGTAACTGGATTGTCTACCCTTACTACTCATTATATGATAATATCTGACATTATGCTGAATTTCAAGTATTTTACATTAATATAAATATTGTA
Source organism: Spisula solida (assembly GCA_947247005.1). NCBI lineage: Eukaryota > Metazoa > Mollusca > Bivalvia > Venerida > Mactridae > Spisula > Spisula solida. The sequence continues at coordinate 19,113,034 of OX365946.1, forward strand.
CCTGGAAAACCTTTGACAAATATTAAGGTGGAGTTATCTCAGGGCCTGGTGGAATGTCAATTGGTGATGGACATAGGATAGGGATGATTCATTTCCAGTGATATGATTCTTTCAATACTGTGATATTTTATATTGCATTCAGTCCTTTGATTATTATTGTCATTTACAAAAAGTTTTTTATATTGCATTCAGTCCTTTGATTATTATTGTCATTTACAAAAAGTTTTTTATATTGCATTCAGTCCTTTGATTATTATTGTCATTTACAAAAAGTTTTTTATGTTGCATTCAGTCCTTTGATTATTATTGTCATTCACAAAAAGTTTTTTATATTGCATTCAGTCCTTTGATTATTATTGTCATTCACAAAAAGTTTTTTATATTGCATTCAGTCCTTTGATTATTATTGTCATTTACAAAAAGTTTATGTCCAATGGGGGACGAAGAGGAAAGGTAGGAGGATTTTCCTGTAACAGCTTCAAGCATCTAATCATTCATTTGCATGAAAGTGAACGACTAAATTAATCAAGTACCAAGAGATTGTTCAGTATATAAATTGAAAACAACTCTTTCCCTTATGTGAAGAAAGTTTGCCGAGAAAATGCCAAGATAATTCTTCATGAGTCTCTTGGTACAACCCTCTGGACAGAAAATCTGTCTTTCTTTAGATGATATATTGTTTGATAAAGAGTTTTAAAAGTCCTATAATGAGGTTTTGTTTGTTTGACGTCTTCAGCGATCAACCGAAAAAAAATCATTTTATTATCAAAATCAACAAAAAATATTTTATTGTTAAAACCATAATTTGGTTTTATTAATATGAACTGTGACATATTACTACTTGTATTATAATTTTTTTTTTCTGTTTTTAATATTTGGGGTGGTCTCATAGTGATGTTATAACAGGTCTGTATCGGGAATCTACGAAAGACTGATGACATCACACAAGCAGAATGAGGCCCTTCTTTATAAAGGAGTTATTTAAGTTTAGACTTAAGTAATAGTCGATAGTGCTTTCCTGACAAAAATTTGAAGAAAGGCCAATAACATGTATACAGTCATATACTCCTACTTATAATGTTTTATAATACTAATACCAACAATTACATGATTTATAGAGGCGTGCCCAGTTCACTGCAAGACCTTTATTAGGAGACAACACCTACCGGTATATTTACTCTTCCTTATGAGTTTAACGGCTCAATATCATCTCAAACTTAGGGTCAATACAAATCTTGTGTTGTCAGTATAAACACGTCATTTGAGTGCTGTATTACAAACACCTACTGTTGTTTACCCCAGAATTAAATAAGAGCCAAATAAAGTCTAGCTAATATGTTAAAAAGCATAATTATATAATTACCAAGCAACATGAATTTATTAAGAAATATTATCAAGTCGATTATTAAAAGACAGACTGGGAGGACCAGCGTATATGTGACAAGAGAGGCCCTATTTCCTATGTAAGTATGAGGCATCTCTCACACTATTCCAAGTGATGTGTACCTACAAACAATCGAAACTGAAGAGATTAAATGTAAAAAGTAAAACAAAATTCCTGTAAATAAAGTAAATCTTATTTAACTGCATCAACATGAACAAAGCTTTAATCACATACTGGGATGCCCTATTAACCCTTTACCTCACACACCTTCCATCATTCTAATGAGAGATAAACATCTAGTGAGCAGATTTTTGGAACAAATATCAAGAGTGATCTCCCTTAATTATTTTGTCATGATAAAAATATTTTCTGTAATTGGATCGTCTCCCCCTCATCAAAAAAATAAATTAAATTTAAAACAATTAATATCGTACTGGTACTCAGGCCTAAAATACAAAATTGTTGATTCATATATATACATGTATGTATCGCTATCCCAGTGATCGAACTGTTCAAAACAAATCTACAATGAATTTGTATAGAATACATTTCATACAGCAATTTCAATCATTACTCAGAAGCATGTCAATTGGATAAGTAGTAGAACTTTGAAGCCTTAAACTGCCTTCAAATACCAAGAAATTAGTTCGAGCCATCTACAGTGTACTAGCAACAACATCATCATTTTGCTGGGACAGAAGAACATATTTGAGGTTTTTAAGGTGTTTTCTATTGTAGGGGGTTTTAGTCAAAACAGTTTGAGGCATCATAGTTCTACATTTACTTTAGATGTCTCGACTTAACACAGTAAATGGAAGAAGTTTTCAATACTTACCCATAATAAGTATACTTTGCGCTTCTTTTAGGATCTTTTTGGCATTTCTCGAGATTTCTGGTAGACTTTGTTTCACTACAAAGTTTTCTGCACCGAGTATCAAATAAGGTGTCAGCTTTTCATCCACTGAAAACATAAAATAAAAATTCTGAGAAATGTTTCAAAATCCTCAGGTAAGTAAGAAAGATTCCAGATAAGACAGTGTCACATTGTGGAATCATGTGTCCTTTGTTTGTGTTTTATTTCTTCCTCTGATGTTTCTGTTGCCGGCTGCCTTCCCTTTTAAGATTGGTTTAAGATTCCACATAACTTAGAATTCAAAATTGATTGCCTTTTGCCACTCTCAAAATACAATATAAAATGCCAAAGAGAGATACAATGGCAAAGTAATCTTATGTGATTAGGCCATCTTATTAAGTCCATTTCTGTAAATGGATTGTTTCCCTTACATACTCATTTTTGGAAATTTTTAAAGATGGTCTCCCTTTAGTCTCATTAGCAACCATTAAAATTTGGATATTATAAATTGGCTAATATTTCTTACAGCATTTTATTTTGCTCACATAGAGCTCTAGAAGATTAAGACATTGTTAAAATCACCAGCAATCTGCACACCAGGGTACTATTTTATCAAAGCACTTACGGAAATCGTACACTTACGATCAAATTTAAATTCTTTATCATTTGTTTACAATAATAAAGTGTGGTAAAAGGAGTTGCAATACTAATAATGATTCAGTTACTGAACCCCTACAAACCATATTATGTCACCAATTTGCAGTTGTTAAAGAATTATAAAGAATTTAAATTTGAGCGTAACTTTAAGATTTTCGTAAGTGCTTTGATAAAACAATACCCAAATGTATGGCATCCAGAATTTGCCAAGTTATTGACCAGCAGAATTATTCACATATTCAGTATAATTACATTGGAAGTATCTCATATCTAAATGCTACAAAAAGCTTGAATGGAAACCACACAATAGAACAAGATGTTAACCTTATCACAAAATAACCTTGCCTCAGAAATTGTTTTCCTGAATTAACACCAATGTCATTGACAAGGAGAATGTCAATGTGAAAGAAGCCGTTGAATCGTTTCACTAATTAGTGAGTTTGACTTGATCCTAATGCCATCTACTTGTGTGTAACATCTTCAAAGTGCTTACATATTCATTATATGTAACAGACAACAAAATATAAAAATCATCTATGAAGAGTTGATTCCATATAAAGAATTCAATGACAAGCAATTGGCTTCGGTCATGTCCTCAACATGTGGAGTATTAAGTGTGTTAGCAGAGAAGTAAAGGTACAGGCTACACAATGTCTCGGCGCAGCGCTTAGTCTTTAAACTAGTTTTGTGCTATGTTGCACTCGTCAGTAACAAAGACTGTGTTACTTGAAGTGTGTTACTTGAAGAAGAGCTAGTTTGAATCAGTTGATTAATAAAAATTAATTTACCAGATTTATATAGCACCTTTTTCATGCGAACACACGTTCAAAGACACTTTACATTATTGTGTTGCAGCCACAAGGGTGCAGATGCACCCTTTACTAGTGCAGATACAGCATGATCTGACCAGAGAGACAGAATGAGAGAAAGCCCCTGCAGGGAGAGAGAGACATTAGATACAGGCATGTCAGGCGCTGCAGAAGTGCCCCTAGCTCTTATTTCGAATAGACAGCCTGGTTTTTTAGTGTGCCCGGTGTATAGCACCGATACACAGCTTCCTGGCACTTCCAGATACTTTGCAGATCACACAACCAGATTTAGTGGGAAATATAAATATTTCAGAAATGTCATGTTCTGATGCCAGGGATTGAACCCACGACCTCTGGATTGACAGCCCAGTGCTTGTTGATAACAAATTCTAGGAAAACTGGTGAGTTCAACATGACATTTCTATTAATAGATTTCTAGAATTCAAATCATGGATCATTAATTCCAAGTTACCATAAGAAATATGAAATATTGATTAGAATGAATTTCTAAATTCACTATTTTATAAAACAATTTCAAATTCATGATTTCACCATAGATCTACTGGTATTTGAAATGGTAAAATTTTGAAAATGAAATGTCATAGCTTGTTTTTCATAGGTTTACTAGTTTTGAACAGCTCCCCAGACACAACAAACTTAGTACAAATAATGCTTCAAGAGGTTCTTGTATAATAAATAGTTAACATTAAAGAATTTGCCCTCAAATCATGAAGTTATGAAATGAGACAAGTTTAAATGAATGTGGGAAATAAAAAAACAACAGAAACACCATTTCCAAGTTGTCCCTGTAGTTAAACTTAGTTGGTTTACTGATATGTACTATTAAATAAAAGAAAATGAGAAAACGGTTAATAATTGATAGGGAACACAGATTTTCAGAAAGAAACACAGTATTGTTATATTTCAAAATTAAAACATGAGGATCATAGATCCCGTGGAGCTCACCTGCTAAACATTGTCAAACTTGAACTTAAGGTCATCAAGTTAAACATTTTGACTAAACTTGATGAAGGTTAAAGCAAAACTGGCCTCAAGAGTGTTAATAAGGTTTTTCTATTAATTGACCTATCAACCTAGTTTTTGACCCCACATAACCAAATTTCAAACTTGACCTTTAGGTCATCAAGATACACATTTTGACCAAACTTCTGGAAGATTGAAGAAAAAAAATTGGCCTCCAAAGTGATAATAAGGTTTTCCTATTATTTGACCTTTTGACCTAGTTTTTGACCCCGCATGACCAAACTTGACATTAAGGTCATCAAGATAAACATTTTGACCAAACTTCATGAAGATTAAAGCAAAAATGTGCCCTACAGAGTGTCAACAAGGATTTCCTATTATTTGACTTTTTGACCTAGTTTTTGACCCGACATATTCTTACTTCAAACTTGACCTAGCATTCATTGAGATGCAATTACTGACCAAGTTTGGTGAAGATCAAAGTAAAATTGAAAGTGCTAGAGTGTTAACAGTGAAATGTCTAACGGACAGAGGGTCGTTCTCACTGACTTGACATTGTGGGGTTTTCTTTTGTTCATCCTTTTGTTTGTAAAACCCCATAAGGAACATTTTGCACCCTGTAAGCAACGGAATCAATAGAATCTAGAAATTGCCTATTGTTCCACACCACACAACTACAAGTGGGTGAGTATGGACGGACGACAGATGATGGACAAAAAACAATCACAAAAATTTTGTGGCTGGTGAGTTAAAAGGGAGGAAACAATAAGGCCATAGTTCTTTAATTTTTGTTACTCAGACTTTTTTGTGTGAAATGTCGGCAGGAGGGAAAAAAATAAAAATAAAAACTCCCAAAATATAGCTTCCACGAGCTGTTGGTGGTAGACGGTCCAATTTAAAGCAATCAACACTCAACAACAGTGTTAGTTTTCAAGAAAACAGCCAATTTATCTTAAGACTAATGCACTGCAGTGAAACACTAATATAATACAACTTAATATTAACAAAATTATGAAATACTTAAACAAGGCTGGTACATTTATCATCCAAACATTTATATATGCAATTTTGTTTTTTTCCAATTTTTTATTTTTTTTGGAAATGACAAAAAATTGGGCAGGAGGGTCTGAGTAACAAAAAATCAAAGAACTCCGGCCTGACTTATCTTTTCTCATTAACAAGTACAATGGATATCTTCAAGTATGAGGTGCCAAGTGATTAATATAAGTTGTAGAACTTGTTTTCCAATCGACTTTAAAATGAAGTTCTATAACGCATTTGCAGACAAAATCTGAAGATGTGACAATCAAAGCTGTAAAAATTCATATTCTCAAGGGCCTAGTTCATATGAACAATAAGAGTAGAAATTTAAACAGTAATTAGGCCTAAAATAAAATACTGTTTGTTTCCTCTTCTGCTACCTGCCCTATCCAAAATCTTTTATTTATGAAACAGGTTTTGGTGTTGCGTGATATACCAATGAATAAATCACGGTACACATGTATAGGAATTAATCATGAAGGCTGTATAGGGAAGGGGACCACATTACCGTAATTTGTTTTTCTTAATTATGACATATGTAAACAAGAGGGCCCAAAGGGCCCTAGGTCGCTCACCTGTCGAACTTGACCTAGATTTTGTTGAGATGGTCATTGTGACCAAGTTTTATACAGATTAGGCCAATATTGTGACCTCTAGTGACTACACAAGGTTTTTATATGATTGACCTAATGACCTACCTTTTTACCCCAGATGACCCAATATCGAACTTGACCTAGATTTTGTTGAGATGATCATTGTGACCAAGTTTCATAAAGATCAAGCCAAAACTGTGACCTCTAGTGACTACACAAGGTTTTTCTATTATTTGACCTTGTGACCTTGTTTTTTACCCCGGATCACCCAATATCAAACTTGATCTAGATTTTGTTGAGATGATCATTGTGACCGAGTTTCATAAAGATTAGACCAAAACTGTGACCTCTAGTGACTATGCAAGGTTTTTCTATGATTTGACAATGTGACCTAGTTTTTGCCACAAGATGACCCAATATCGAAATTGACCCAGATTTTGTTGTTATGATCATTGTAAACAAGTTTCGTAACGATCAGGTCAAAACTGTGACCTCTAGTGACTATGCAAGGTTTTTCTATGATTTGACCTTGTGACCTAGTTTTTGACCCCAGATGACCCAATATCGAACTTGACCTACATTTTGTTGTGTTGATCATTGTGACCAAGTTTCGTAAAGATTATGCTAAAACTGTGACCTCTAGTGACTACGCAAGGTTTTTCTATGATTTGACCTTGTGACCTAGTTTTTGACCCCGGATGACCCAATATCAAACTTGACCTAGATTTTGTTGAAATGAACATTGTGACCAAGTTTCATAAAGATTAGGCCAAAATTGTGACCTCTAGTGACTACACAAGGTTTTTCTATGATTTGACCTTGTGACCTAGTTTTTGACCCCGGATGACCCAACATCGAACTTGACCTAGATTTTGTTAGGATGACCATTGTGACCAAGTTTCATAAATATTAAGTCAAAATTGTGACCTCTAGTGACTACACAAGGTTTTTCTATAATTTGACCTAGTGACCTAGTTTTTGACCCCAGATGACCCAATATCGAACTTGGCCTAGATTTTGTTGAGATGATCATTGTGACCAAGTTTCATAAGGATTAGGCTAAAATTGTGACCTCTAGTGTCTACACAAGCCAATTGTTGACGGACGGACGACGGACGGACGGACGGACAGACGGACGGACGACGGACGAAGAGTGATCACAAAAGCTCACTCTGTCACTTTGTGACAGGTGAGTTAAAAATACACATAAAAAATGTTTTCCTACCTACCTCATAACCCTTAATGAAATAGGATGAGGGAGGGTGTACAAACTAACAATGTTTTATTTTAGGCCTTAATTAGCAAATCATATTGCAAAGTTATTAGAAGTTGATATTAATTAGTTCCATATACCATATGCAGCCACAGCCTAAGCTGTCATGGGGTGGGATGCAAAACAAAGACATAGCAGCAAGTAATTAACGTCAGTCAGCCTATTGTTTGACACTACCACTACAAAGAAGTACATATTATGGCACGTAACAATCAGCAAAGCCCCGCAGCCCCTAACAATAACAAAACAACATCTATGTTAGAACAGCATCAGTCGGCTTGTTTGACAAGGGAGGCAGAAATTCCCAGTTTCTAGGACAAGCTACATGAGAACATGTTCTGCTATAAAAACAGTGGCAATGAGTAAAAGCCAGATGTTTTGGCATTTAATGTAAATGGAGTATATTCTGTCAGGTCTCCTACACCAACTAGGAGAAGAATAAAAGTGAAACGGCAAAACTTCTCTCATAACTACATGGAAATTGGTTTTTGAGATTTTAAACGGTTATGGAACTTCTTTGGCATATTATGTTCGGGTTATTTATGTGAGTTCATGTATCATTGTTGAAATATATATGATAAAAGATCATAACGTCAGTCAACCACTTTATGAAGAACTGGACAGACTGAATAAAACAGATGGTAAATAGAAAACATCTGTTATACTATAATAGTTCTAGTAATGTTTCGTTTTTGCTTCAAACATAAAATATTAGAATAAACATTACAAGGATGGCTCTTAGAGGACTTATATTCCACTATAATTTATATGTATGAAGTACCATTACATTACTTTCCTTGCTAACATTAAATGATACAATTACCAGCTTCATAATTATAATGTGACTCTATATAGAACATCTCAGTTACTTTTAGTGCCAACAGTCACTTATATAACCAACATTTCACTTATATATAACTAATTGTATCTCTTTCGAGCAATGACCTTTTTTAACTGATGCATTGAATAAATAACTATATACAAAATGTAACTATAGTTGAATGAACTTATGGTCATTTTTTGACATGTCAATGAACAACAAGCAATATTATATATATTTAGAGCAATTTGTTAAAAATGAAAGTAAATTTAAGAGACTTTTATTAGCTTTTTTATTTTGGTTGTGTACCTTTGCAGTGTGGCACACTATATTAAGTGGAGTCTCGATTATGCATTTACACTAAAATATATTACTTACTGTCAATAGTTGCACTTAACCATATATTGCTTTTAATAAATTGTATTACAAATAATTATCAAAACTCGCAATGACATACACAAAAAGCATTTTAAGGTTCAAAACTGATAATGAATCTCCCTTATTTTAACCCAAATCCCTTTAAAGAAACCGTTGCTGAAGCAAATCTCCCTTATTGACCATCCAAATTTATGGCTTGTATGATTTTAGCAGACCCTTATCGACACATCTATGATTGTGAAAACTTGTATGTACCAAGTGAGCTCTGTTTACAGCCATGATAAACAAGAGAAATCAGTATATTCTGTGATAGTGGAGCATGATTTCTGTGGGAATCATTTCACAGATGACTCACAAAACACTCACGTAACTCAACATGAGTTAAGCTTTAAAGACAGACATCAAATCTATACCACAAAACTGCAATCACCCAAACAATTCTCATACATGTGTACTCGGTGCCCCTGTAGAACATGAACACTTCATGCAATTGTTTGCTGGAGCAAGTTTATGTCATTGTTTCAATGTTTGCAATAGGACTTCTTGCCATTGTTTGCTGGAGCAAGTTTATGTCATTGTTTCAATGTTTGCAATAGGACTTCTTGCCATTGTTTGCTGGAGCAAGTTTATGTCATTGTTTCAATGTTTGCAATAGGACTTCTTGCCATTGTTTGCTGGAGCAAGTTTATGTCATTGTTTCTCAATGTTTGCAATAGGACTTCTTGCCATTGTTTGCTGGAGCAAGTTTATGTCATTGTTTCTCAATGTTTGCAAGAGGACTTCTTGCCATTGTTTGCTGGAGCAAGTTTATGTCATTGTTTCTCAATGTTTGCAAGAGGACTTCTTGCCATTGTTTGCTGGAACACTTTGTGAAATAAGAACACAAATCAAACAAGTGCAAAGATCATGTGACCCAAGTGACAGGGATGACCACAGAAAGATGACCACAACAAGATGGCCACAGGAAATGACAGGGATGACCACAGTGATTGATATGGATGGCTTGGAATAACTACAGCAAATGACTGAGAGGACCACAACAAGTTATTTGGATGACCAGTTGACCACAGTAGGTGCCACTACCAGAAACATTGCAAATTAGCAATCCAAATTGTGCAGCAATGCATCCAAGTTACTCACTTAAAGCTTAGTCTTTCAAACCGCAATAACATGATTTCAGAGACAGAGAGATATGTGTTCCATGAACTGGGTGCTCTGAAAAGTTAATAGAATTACGCATTCTTATTGTTTACGCCATTATACTATTTTGTTCCCTTGCCAAATGTTGGGAAAGAAGCCGGGGTATATGTAGATTGATATTAGTAGTAACAGCCAGTTGTACATTATAAGTAACATCACTATATGAATCATTAACCACAATGTCTTGACAGAAAAACAGGCAATATGTATTACGAGATACATATAATAATTTCAAGAAACGTATGACTGACAAGGTGAATAATGTTCCTTTACTTGTAAATGTACTGGTATACAAGTATATGATTGTTGTGTAGTATGTCAGCCTTTAAAATATTTTGTATCGGTCATCAGTCCTTTTATATATATCATTGTTCACAGACAAGATTAACATAATTGTTCTCATTGGAAACAATGGCTGTCCTCATTGGACACAATGGCTGTCCTCAATGGACATAATGGCTGCATTTCAATAGTTTTTAAATCATGTTGCTATAATGATGTAAGTAAAATCGCTGTTGATTTCCCATGAGTTGAAATAAATATCATTATGAAATATCTTTCTATGGTAGCAACCTCTGAGTACTATAAATTACAGCCCAGTACAAGTCTGTTTGAAACCACTAACGCTACCTGTAGGATCTAATGCCATGTAATTATTGAAATCATTATTTAAGCCACATTCATCCATAGATATGTCAGGGAAACATGGATATAAATAACTAGAAAATGATTTATATTTGATATAATTCTGTAAAGCATAATTTCCCAAGGTTTGTAGTAATGATTTAAATGTGCGTAATAAGCTGATTTACTAAGTAAGAAAAACATGATTATCATGTTAATAACTTGTTTATAATAATATAAGCATTTATTAATGTTTCGATATATGATGGTAGAACATGAAACGTCATTATAATTAGAAGTGGCTGATATTGCAGACACTGAAATTACATGGAGGATAACGTATAACTCATCATGAATTATTACATAATATTTCATGCTGCATAGAAAATTCATTGTAACCTGCTATTATCAATTTTATTAGTTTATATTTTAATATGTTTATGGTTGATTGTGAAATCAGTTTTTAATGTATTCCTTGTTACATTTGTAGTGTAACCTATAATGAGTGGTTTTTGAAAGCAGGTGACGGTGTAATACACATGGACATTCAATGTGTGCCTCCATAGCTCAGTGGTAATAGAGCGCTTGTCGTCTTATCTGGCGACATGGGTTCAAATACTGATGGAGGCACTCATATGCCTGCCATATTTCAGCAAAAAGCTAACTCTGGCAAAAAAAGGCTATGCTCAGCTCGGCATAAAGCATTGACTGATTGTGATTTCATAGAATTGCCAGCATAAGACAGGTGGTTGCTTGAAAAGGGGTAACTTAAATAAGTGACACAGTTTTACCTTTGTATACACAAACAAATGTACATACATACATTCCTCTTCAAGAGGGGTGGGGGGGGGGGGCTGTGCACATGCAATATTATGGTTAACAACAGAAATGACTCAACCTTCATTACCAATTTATACACAGTGCTTAAGTATATATTTATCCCACAAAAAACTGAAAGATTCCCATAATTAACTGACTTAGAACAGTAACCCCTTTCACAAACCTACAAAGTAAACAATACAAAGGATCATTAACCCTTTTATGCCATGTTCACCCCCAGTATTTGCTCACAATATCAGCACATCACAGGTGCATATACGTCACATTATAGTTGGCTTTGCTTGCCCTAGAGCGTATATATCTGACTTTCTCTCAGCAAATACAAACATTTCCAGGCACTAATTAGTTGAGTCAAAATCACAATTTCTTGTTTCTGTAAAAACATGATTAATCTTATCAGGCTTATTGAAGCTAGCATGGTGTCTCCAGATCGCAACATGCATGTTTATCATTATTTGTTGTGAGGCTTGCTGTAACTTGGACTGATATTGTTTTTCAACAACATTATCAGAGCATAGCAACAGATGTGACACATCAACAATCAGTGACATGGTTTCAAAAGCAAGACAACAGTGATATGGTTTTAGGCCACAGTGACATGATTTTGAAGAAACATTGACATTATCAAAGGCAACAATAACATGGTCCTCAAGACAACAGTGACATGGTTCAAGGCCACAGTGACATGGTTTTGAAGGAACATTGACATTGTCAAAAGCAACAGAGACATTGTTGAAGGCAACGGTGCATGGTTTCCAAGCAATATTTATTGTTTATTGCAGTGATGACATAGTCTATGGTAACAGGGACATCGGGTTTATAGCATGAATGACATATTTGAACATGATTTAAGGCAACATTGACATCTCTCAAAGATACAAGTACATGCTGTGTAACAACAGAAAACTTATCAGATGTTTTGTAATAATAAAACTAAGAAAAGCAGCTATATTAATTAGCTATAGGATAGGGAATGCTAGTAGAACATAACATAATAGCTCTACCATCATTTGTGTGATATCTCAGTTTAGAGACATACAGACACCTCCTCCAGATATCCCTTGGTAGATTTCACAAAATAGGAAATTAAAGGCCAAAGAAAATCTACAAAAGCTTAGCCAGAAACATGGCCACTTGCTGCAAAATTCTGAGCTTTAAGGATTAATGGACCCTGCTTTTTACTCACTGCCATGGTTCAAAGGGGTGTGACAAACTAATGAAATCTACCGTCAAATAAATTTAACAACAGTTTGTATGTACTTTAGATAATAATACAAACTACATTAATCTAAGTGCCGGAGATAAGAGAACAGCCCTTCAGCCACTGAAACAAGCTTGTTTATTTGGTGAACATGTGTTTGTACTAATTACCATTAGTTCTAGGTAAGTAACTTTCTACATTGAGAGTAGTAATTGTAAATTGGAATAGAGAATATTGTGAAAGCACTTGTGATGACAATAGCACAACTTTGTAATCCTTTCCTCGTCTCCACCCACTCATGTCTCTCTATAATATAAGTGATGTGCTTGTGTATGAAGCATACAAACACTTCAGTCTCGCAAGCCGACTGACTGCACATAATGTCTATAAGCATGGAACCAGCTACAGATAATTACATTTACAAAACTACAGCAATTTGTCAGTTACATGTATCATTTAGTGCCAAACTTTTTTCTGTTTTTCGGAGAAGAAAAAGCTCATAATGTAATCCAATAACGTTGTAAAGCCACCGGAGTTTGTGAGTAAAACAGGTTGGTTCCCCCCTCAATCATGAAGTCACAGTGAAAAGGGTTGTACCCAGTAATTTATGTATGCCTGTATTTTATTATTGTAAGATGGTTTAGAACTAAAAAATTCGGTAGATTCTTGCTAAAATTTGTGAGCTAAGGAAATAATGTACCGGGTACATGTATCAAACTAAGAAATGAACTCAGTGTATATATACAGCTAGGGTGTTTTTCATGTAAGAGCTTGTGAGAAAGCATCCCCATGTAGGGGTTCCACTAGCTTCTGAATCTGAAGGGTTATTTTGATTTTACCATTTTATAGGCAAAATACCCATGATTTTAAGAGAAAATGACCCTTCAAACCAAACTCTGGATGGTCAAAATGTGACTTTTTGGAAATTTCAAGTGTCAAAGGTCAAATGGAACCCCTGCGGCCATACACTTGATAATCATTGCTAGATGTTTGAAGCATTTTAAAATGCATGTCCTTGAGAAATATTCCAGAATAACATTTTTATTAATTTTAACATAATTATACCTATGAAGTTAAAATCATCCAAGAGCTAACAAACAAGACACTGGCAGCTAGTTCCCAAGTCTTCAAGTTAATAATTTCTGAGTACTTTAACCTAAAAACTTTCTAATGTTTTATGGTCAATTGGTTAACAAACTTAATTTATAGTGTTATGGTCAATTGATTATAAATGGCTTTTTAAGTATACTCAATTTTGTAGATAAGCGAGATGTATAATAAAACAACCAGAGAGCTAAATCAAATATAAAAGATTTAAATTTAAGATAGTACTATTAAAGTAAAAAACATTACAACATTACAAAGTTTTATGCCAAGGTATGGTGTCAATGTAATTGTTAATTATGGTTAACGGATTTAAAAAGCGACACTAAACAGGATGTTGGTATATTTTAGGAAAATGGATTCCGATATAAAATATATTTGTATATTCGTAAAGGCTCATTCAATTTCGTCATTTTAATATCAAACTTAATAAAATCCAACGAGTATTAACTAAATTATAACACGAATGAGACATTGGTCCAGAAAACAAAAGTAAGATGTTTATCAGCGCATTGGTTTTATCGTTGAATATGACCAGCCTATATAACAGATCGACTGTTTACGTAAGGCTAGTCTAACTTCTATATACAAACTCTAAATTAAATTGAATATAATAAATGACATATTCAACTTTTATTTAAAATGTGTCTATATGACACGGAAACATTGTTGCAAGAAACAACACCGTTGTCTCATAGACCTGCATAATGTTTTTTATGGCCAAGGGGAGGTAACCCGGTAAGAAATATTGGTCAGAATGCGACTTTTGTTTTCTGGATCGATGTATTGATTGAACTATATATTTGTTAATACTCATCTCACTTTCATCATCTTAGTACCAAAATGACGCCAATACAATTACCTTTAATCTGTACTATTCCAACATCGGCATAAACTTGAATTCTCTGTTATGAAACACCATACCCAAGTGTCGCATTCAAAGACAAAAAATTTCATGAAAATGTTTATACTTCTATTCACAGAAGTTCTTTTTGGTGCCAATATCCTTACATTATAGCTTAGATTATTAATACTTACTGGGGGTAAAGTCTACCACTGGTATAAGAGTGACCTAACATTATATATTTTGACATTCACAGTGCAGGGGTTTTAACTTATTTCATTCATGTATGGGGATCAACAACCTTTAAAACAGGACCATTATCGGTAGAGATCAACATTCATTTAGTAGATCTAGCAGCTAGAATGTCTTACAATTAAAGGGAAAATATCAGGACAGGAAATGACCCTATGCAGAGATGTGTAATTGTTGCTGACATCTGAGAGTTTTGTAATGCTATGAAACTGTATGAGAATGGAGTCACCAGGAATAAAATGACCATTACCATGTCACAGCTAATTTAGATAAAAGTTTTTTTTCTCATTTTCACATTTTTTGTTATCTAGTTATTTATGGTGACAGGATAGGGACAGGCAAATACCTCGTAAATTGCACATGGTTATAGTATCAGTGTAATTAATCTACTAGTGACTAACACATTGTTGTTTTCATTCATTATTTTTTAAATTTCAGGAAAAGGTTCCTCATAGTCAGGAAATCTATTATAGTATGATCAGTGCATACCGGTACATGTATTTGGAAATGTCAGGACTTTAGGACTTGTTTACAGTAAATTAAAAAATAGAATTGATTTAAAGACTTGATTGCATGGTCTACAGGACTGGTAGCATTTCTTGCTGGACTCCTAAATTTACAGAAAAAACATTGATTATAAAAATTAACATCAGTGTTTATTCAATTCAAGTTCTCTGCCAACAGTTTTTAAATGTAACAATACAAGAAGCCAGGAAAATACTTCAATTAGACAGGATTTGATATGTTAATAGTGGTACATTAATTTTGTATGTCAGTGCAGGAACATAAATTCCATAATTACAACTTCGTAACTGTAGGTACATATATATAGCATGGATAAACAAAGTCGACAAGAAGCGAGCGGTGGGAACTAAAGTGGTAAACCATATATCCCTGGAATTGTGGGGCAGAGAAAGCCACATGCCGAGCCTTGATGAGAAACACTTGTGTGAAGTTATACCCTATACTATGTAACTGGTGTGATTTTCATCATAAATTACAAACAGTGGAATGAATGTCAGAGTAACTTTAAATCTTGTAACCAGTAAGATTAATTATACAGCTTGTAATTTTTATTGACACCACTTGATTCGGCATTTATCAAACATCATCAAAACATCATCAAAATGGGAAATGGTTAACATCACTTTGTATAGACTTTAAAATATATGTATATACATAAAATTTGAAAAAAATAGTTACAAGAACCAGAATTATAATCATGAACTAATCATTTATTTATATAACTAATTTTAGGTTGTGAAACAAATTCCTATATTTACTTCCTACAACTCATTTGAATCACTCTCAACACCTCATACATGATGGTATCCTAGATGACACATGGGTATGAGAGTTTTCAAGAGAAGTTTGGTGCAGCTTGCCCTTTGTTATGATGAGTGACTGAATAAAGCAATAAAAACAATGGAGAACTGTTTTTATTTCGTCTTTGGTATGACCACAGGAACTTGCATTTATAATTTGAAAAAAAAATGAAAAATGAATTTTTTTTTCAATTTTTTTACTAGGCCTACTGTACTATATCAATATTTTAATACAGGCTGTACAGTAGGCCCAGTGAAAAAAAAATTTTTCAATTTTCTTTTTCATTTTTTTATATCATAGATTCTAAATGCAAGTTCCTGTTCCTGACCCACTTGTGACAAATACTCTACCACAAGGCTCTGGACGAGGCAGTAAACATGTATGAGCTCTATATGCTGCATGACTGTGACAATTATGAAAAGCCTGTATGTAGGGTAAACTCCTCTAGAACGAACAATGTTTCTATTTGCTCCTTTCTATTTGAAAAAACCTTAAGAAACTTTCTTTAGATATAACCATTGCCACATGTTCAATTGTTGTTCTCATTTTGATGACCTGGAACCTAATAATTTTGAACCAGATTCAAATTTTTAACCGATAGTTTAGACAATTTGATGGTAAATAAATTGCATGACTAGACTATATAGAAGACAAAATTAATGTATGTTCGGAATTCTATTTAAACGCACATAAAGTTACTACAGAACACATTTCACCGAGAATTAAGAGTAATACTATTACAGTACCATGAGACTGCATCAAAACCCTGCATCAGACTGACTTAATTTCATCAAAAATGTTCCATGTTAGAAGTTGTATTTCACACAAATGACAGAATCGCTCCATTGTGTCTGACGTTACATGGATCTAGACAGAGCATTATGGGTAATATCCCATTCATCTTTGTGGATTTCCTGCCTTCAAATTGGGGCAAAATTGGAGCAAAATTGCCAAAAAATGAAGGGGAAATAAAGAGAAATAAATTACAGATAATCACTGTGATAAAGCCATCCTCTACAAAGCTATAATGACCATAAATGATACAATATTTGTATAGGACACTGAGCAGGTTAATATAGGAACTAGTAATCCTGAGTTTATGTTTGTCCATCTATCTATGTAGGCGATCTCAAGCTGCGACAATTGCTGAGCAATGTAGTATTGTTTTAGATGATTGTACATAGGACACTAGGGGAAGCAGCGGGCTGTTTCATGAAACTTCATACAAACATAATGTTCTAAACTTTCTTTTCACATGACAATTTAGTATTAGTGAAATCAACTATATAAACTATAATATGTATTTGCATAGCCCCGGGTTGCAAAAGGTAAGTAACTTGTGTGCATTCATAGATGTATGCTCAAAGGACGTATCAAACAAAATTTAATATGATTTTCAAACATTGATGCAGAACTATGAAGAACCTTTACAAACTGGTTTTAGTAAAATTGACCTCATACTTACCATTGTAAAAAAACTTTTCCTCATAAACACCTATTTTTTTAATTTGCCCTTCATTTCGAATTTTCTCATTTTGAATCATCGTTTATTATACGATACATTATGTTCTGTAAAGAAAATGACTGCTTTTATGATTTATTATTCTTTATGACTAGGAGTTCATGAATGGAATAATTTCTCCGGCCTTCCAATATTATAGCGTTTAATGAGGGATCATCTCGGAAGGATACAAACTCTACTTGCATGTCCGCCCTAATGGAGATCAATATATCAATTTCTTATGATATATGACTTCATCCATCCAAGATTATAAATGGAGAAATCTTGGAGAGTTCCGGGATGCCATAGGATTTCCTTGACAACAAGATGATCTTATCTGACTATAATAGAATCATATTGTATATTAAACCATCAGAAGGGATGGTTTGCTAATGTGACAAGTGCAGGGGTGTAGAAATGATCCGGAAGGCGATAAAATCCACTGGCTATTTGAACATGCTTGCCCGCTATTTTTTGTGATTTTCTTCTTTGTTACTTTAAGTGAGATTTCAAACCAACCGCCTACTTTTGAAGATTAATAGGCTAGAAAAAAAATTCTACACCACTGAATGTGTATAATATTCATACAGTCAATCCTTATTGTAAGACCAGCCTTGGTCTTTGCAGACAGGTGATCTTTCTTTACAGGTTAAATAACATCGAAAAAGGTCTGATGGGACATAAAACTGATGCTTTTTGCTCACATGGTTATTATAGTGGTCTTTGTTCACAAGTAGTCTTTAACACAGGTTTAACTGTAGAAAAAATAAATTGGCTACTGTGAACCTACATGCCGGTTGCCTGGCTTTTGTAAGGTTAGAAGTAGGGGAAGTCAATGTCCTTTGGACAGTTAGATGTCTATTGAATAATTCTTGAATCATTTTGAGGCTTCTATAGTACAGAGAATTTGACACAACTCTCAACCTCTATTTGAATCATTTAACAACAGCTGATATATGTCTATATCTATACTCCCTGTTGTATGTTTTCATAAGTGGAAAGTATCACGGAGATATTGCACGACCTGCTTGCGGAAATTTAAATATTCAACGTTAGAACTTAGTAATATATTCATGCATAAAATGTCAGGATCAAGTCAAATTATCCAATCTATACTATATTTACATCTGAATGAATAGCAGCAGACTAGCACCTACTATAATTTCATGTGGACACATTTTAATGTCTTTAAAAGGGCATAATTTGATGGTGTCAATCACTATTACCTGCTATTTTCAAATAACCAGCATGATATAAATTAATCAGAATAATTAATACAGTACAGTACTATGTGCCTCCGCTACAAGCACAATGGTTAGCGCGCTTGCGGATGGAGGCACTCATATGCCTGCCATATTTCAGCAGAATGCTGACTGGCAAATAAAGACTATGCTCGGTAGGTAACTAGATTAAGATTTATGGAGTAAAGGGTTAATTAGGGATGGTACTATCATACATAATCACTGCATGACAGATGTAGTAAAAAACAGTAGTTTAAAACACATATGTTACACACAATCATTTGCATTGGTAATGAAAGTCAATGAATACCAATTAAATACTAATAAACTAGATAAAACTGGAACCGTTCATTGACAGTAAAAATAAATAGTTCATTAATTAACGTCTATTTATGTATTATCAATCATTGATCAATTCACAGTTTACACATCACAAATTAATCAAGCACTCCCTCCCTTCCCTAAGGACATAGTTTTTTAGTTTTTTGTTACTCAGACTTTTTGTGTGAAATGTCGGCAGGAGGAGGGAAAAAATAAAAATAAAAACTCCCAAAATATAGCTTCCACAAGCTGTTGGTGGTAGAATAGTCAATGAAGGTCCAATTAAAAGCAATCAACACTCAACAACAGTGTTAGTTTTCAAGAAAACGGCCAATTTATCTTCAGACTAGTGCACTGCAGTGAAACACTAATATAATACAACTTAATATTAACAAAATTATGAAATACTAAAACAAGGCTGGTATATTTTTCTTCCAAATTTTATATGCAATTTTTTTTTTCCAAAAAATGGGCAGGAGGGTCTGAGTTACGAAAATCAAAGAACTATGGCCTAACTTGCACTCCTAGCACTCCTCAGCTTGCATATCTAAATGATCGGTTGCAATTTAATTGAAATTGATCAAGATAATGGTGTTTTTTAAAGTTTTGGTCATGTTTATATCTAGATATTGTGGACTAATTAGTTTATTGCAAGGTGTGCCTATCTTATGTTGTATTAGGCCTCACAAAGTGTTTGTTTCTGGTCACATGCCCCCAAATATAGAGAAGTAGGGTGCATGGACAGTTTTTAACAGCAACTCTACTTCGAGTCTGTAAGAAATAGCAAAAGTATTAGGAAATAATGACCTGTGTATAATTGTAGAATAAAGCACAGTTACGAGTTCTGATGCGAAGTAATTAAATCACAGTGCAAAGCACGAGTGATTAAATGTACGCATCCGAACAAGCGACTGTGCTTTATTTAAGATAAAACACAGGTGCATATTCATTATTTCAATTCTAACATAGCCAATATTCCGCATTTGACAACAGATCAATACATTATCCGCTGCACTTTCTTTTCCTCGGAACGTTTATTTGCAGTTTGAAGTTATTCAGCCGTAGCTGTGTTTTATCGGCAGTTTGGGCACACTGTGATTTCTTCTAAGTGTATATAGCTGAAACCACTGGTTGTGTTAGTATGATTTTTTTGCCATGGCTAAAATAATTTATATAATTTATATTAGAGTCGTAGCAAATGTTTTAGGGTAGGGATGAAAACAGAAACAAACATTTTTTACAGGTCTTTGAACTTTGATGTTTTGACTTAATTATTTTTGAACCAGACATAAGGATGATCAGGCAAGAATCAATAAATTCCTTGATTAACCAATCCCTACTGCTCAGCCCACTTATATATAATATGACATGCCACCATAACCTTTTCATTCTCGTTAAAACATTTAGCCCTTCAGACAATAGACAATAGATTATATCAAATCATGGCCCATTCCTTAGTAATCCGTGTCAATCAACATTATTGCCAATATTGAGTATGGAGTGGAAACTATCCGAATTATGGACTTAAGAAGACACCTAATCAAGGGAGGTAGATCATTCTTGATACATGTATTTGGTCCGGAAAGCTGCACATTCTAGATAATTTCTTCTCAGGAGAGCACAATCAGATTAAAAACATATAATATTCAATTATTTTTTGAAATGCATTATACACTTTCAAATCTGAATTGCAGATTAAACCTGAATTTTCATGTTTGCAAAGATTTAGTAAATATAACAGGGAAATGTTGATTGTACAATGTGTAAATATAACAGGGAAATGTTGATTGTACAATGTGTAAATATAACAGGGAAATGTTGATTGTACAATGTGTAAATATAACAGGGAAATGTTGATTGAACAATGTGTAAATATAACAGGGAAATGTTGAGTGTACAATGTGTAAATATAACAGGGAAATGTTGATTGTACAATGTGTAAATATAACAGGGAAATGTTGATTGTACAATGTGTAAATATAACAGGGAAATGTTGAGTGTACAATGTGTAAATATAACAGGGAAATGTTGAGTGTACAATGTGTAAATATAACAGGGAAATGTTGAGTGTACAATGTGTAAATATAACAGGGAAATGTTGAGTGTACAATGTGTAAATATAACAGGGAAATGTTGATTGTACAATGTGTAAATATAACAGGGAAATGTTGATTGTACAATGTGTAAATATAACAGGGAAATGTTGATTGAACAATGTGCATTCATAAAACAGTGATACAGTCTACTTTCCCACTTAAATACTGAGGAAACCTTGCAATGAGATAAATACCACCTACAAACAAAGTCCACACTTCAAAACCTATCAACAAAGATCACCAATTTGATCTCTCTACGGATAATTCAATATGAAATTTATCCTGTTAAAAGAGACCACCTGTCAAGAAAGACCAGTTTTCCTGTTTCGTTGAGTGGTCTTGATAGACAGGTTTGACAGGTATTATTGTAACCACTTATATATCTTATTTCATAATATTGTAATATACAAATATTATAATAATCAGAAATGTATTGACTTTCAATTTTTAATACTCTCATTTTAATAATTTCTCTAAAACCCATTGAGAATGGTGGCTGCCACTTCTTTGATAAGGTTAAGCAATTCTATGATGGTGCCACAGCACCTCTCTATCAGACCAATCAACTTCTTGAACTAACAAGATAGCATCTATATATGATAGGAAACCAATTTAAAGGTGAAGTTTTTCTGCAGTTTAAAAACAGAATGCATTATGTTTGAGAAAATGAACAATTCGACCATTAATAATTGACACACAGTTTGATGGTATTTAGATAGACAAAGAAAGCAAGGATGGTCATAGTGATTTAAATATTTATGTGGAATCTACTTATTTTTTCCAAAAAAATGAAACAACTTTAATACAACGTTTTTTAATTGGTTGTTCTAGTGTTTACCAACACAAAAACTTGCTGAATCTTCCAATCTTGAACCTTCCTCAAATATGGAACACCCAGATATTGAACCCTCCTCAAATATTGAACCCAACTCAACTATTGAACCCACCTCAAATATTGAACTCTCCTCAAATATTGAACCCACCTCAAATATTGAACTGAACTCTCCTCAAATATTGAACCCACCTCAAATATTGTACTTTCCTCAAATATTGAACCCTCAAATATTGAAACCTTCTCAAATCTTGTACCAATACTTTACCAAGAATAGAAATCTTAGCTTCAAATTGCATAACAGAAACTAACTGTTTGAAAACTAAAACTATTCAGAATAGTAAAAAATACCTAAAAAGTAACCAATCTATACATAGAAAATTCATTTTTTAGCATCAACAAACAAAACCTAACTAATAAAACTAACAGGTTCTTGCTGTCAGCAATTCAGCGAATTACAAATGTCCTTCAGCAAGGGGAAATATTCAACGTGAATGAAGCAAAAAAAGACACCAATGATAAAGGCAATTAAAACAAAGGCTGTAGTGTTAAGGGACAGGAAATGAAGGAAAATGATACATGCACGCAATCTTGCATTTCACTGCAGTGAGCTACAGCTAATACTATCATGTCACCAACTAGAGGCTTAAAACATGCAAGATCTAACACTGATCAAAACCAGGCATGACAAACACCAGATATCTCATTCCATTTCAAAATTAATTGAAAAATAGGGAATCATACTAGCCCCTATTCACATTGACACACCCATTTCTGACATGATACATATTTTCAGACATCTGCCTAAAGTACTGTAGACAAACAGGTTGGACCACTGACTGGTACGCGGAGTATAAGACAGTAAAATAATAGTTTTGGTGCAGGTCTTATATTCTCTAAATATTTATTTTTCAAGCCGGATCCACTCCTGTTGAGAACAGCTTGGCTTTAATAAATAGCAGTTGGTAATGATGATACACGTCCATGCTGAGATTGACTGAAGGGTGTAATGCAATAACTGCTCTAACTATAATCAAAGACGTTTCCCTTTGAACATCTCAACTGCATTAAGTATAAATGTCAAAAATTGAACTCATCAATTAAGTTGAAAAATATCAGAAAGAAACCATGACCCCTTGCTGCCAGGTTTTTTTCTAACAAATCAACATTGCTCAAAGGCATCTGAAAGATGACCATCCCAGCAAGAAGCTAGAAATTGTTTATCAAAGTGACCATTGCTGTTTAGCAAGAGATATTATTGGAACTAATGGTTGATGTGGAACATTACAACAACACAACAAATGTCATTTTTTCCAAGCACATTTTGATTTTTTTGCTAGAGTAATATAAATCAACAATATATATCTGAATTATATAGACACATATAAATCAATCTCATTAAAATCAAATCTGAATGTTGGCCTCTTCTCACAGTGAGCTAGTATTGTTGCCGTTTGATGGATCGGATTTTAATATAATAACAAACAAATCGGAGAATAATTTCACAAGGCTACATAGCAACCTGAATCCCAGTTGTGTAACATAGAGTCGGGATAGTTTGTCAGGATACAAAGTTGGGATACATAAACTTTAACAACTTCTGTCAAAATCTTGATGAAAGGCAGACGACCAACATTGAAGCAGACACAAATTAAACACCAAAATCTTTGTCAAAAGTGCAAAACATCATTGCTCATGTTTTTTTGGAGTTCTGCTTTAACCACAAGAATCTAAAACCTGATAAAGCCTCATGATGTAAAAGCCCTGTAAGATCATTACATGTATTCCGGAAAAAATCTCACGTCAAATTCTCTCCCCCCCCCCCTCCCTCCATGAAAATTATATATTTTATAAAGTTGGGTAAAAATACATGTTAACTTGTACCATTGGGAGTTTACCATTAATTAGTTCAGTAACTCCCCTATGCAGATCCTTAGAACTTTCCTGGTCTACTGCACACACAATATTTCAGACGGCTGAGATACTATCTACCAGGGGGCCCCTAAACACTCACATAAAATACTTCATATGTTCTTAATTATCAACATGTTTGAAAAGCAACACTTGTTTCACCTAGATACTTGACAGTCAAAGTGGAAAATTTGTCCATCTTTGCAGAACCTGTAAATTTCTTCAGATAAGTGCTTTGAATTACACTGAAATCTCCACAAAATTAAGAGTTTTGGCAATAAAATGTAAAATAAATTGAAGTGTCTATCAATTTGAAATAAGTTTATCTTCTTCCCATCAATTTGATGGCTGACTTCAGTTGTAAGTGTTAAGAAAGTGAATTTATTTTACACGCATACTTAACCCTACAAGGGGAAATGAAATAAATCCAAAAAAAAACAGAAGTCAATCCAATTAAATCAGTTAACCCTATTTTCCATCGACCCCTTACCAAGTAACTACAGTATCCTGATAGACGTGTTGTGTTGTGTACACCATCTCCATACTGAGTATTGGAAAATATTTTGTAATCTTCAGAGCTTACAATACTGATAGAGCATGGGGAGCGGTGGCCTAGAGGTAGGGTGCACTTTGGGATTGAGAGGTCCTTGGTTCAATCCCCCTCTGCACAACTGCTTAATTTCTCAAAGCAAGGATAACCCACAATGCTTCACTCTACCAAGGTGTGAATTGGTACATATTAAGGTGCCGTTTCTTGATGTTGGCTGCACACCAACCAGGAGAAAAATAGTCTCCACAGGGAGACTCAAACACAGGTTTAGTTAGGTAGACCAATGACCAGGGGAAGTTAAATGTCAAAGGATGGACAGCTGAATTGCTGAAAGCGGCCCTCAACAACTGGTGACTCAACTTTTTAACTTAAAAGTTGGTACCATAGAGTAAAGGGTTGAAACCAAACAATATATCCATATACCAGGATACTGCGATACTACAATATACATTAAATGAACATTCATGAGCTCATCCAGCATTCCTTAGCCATATTGCCTGTTTACATTTCATATTGTAATGGCCATTCGGAGTTCAGTACTTTTAAGTTAAGGTTAAAGGGCAGTTATTATAATGTTGAACCAAAACCCTCATAAATTGTAAGGTAAATGTTTTTTATAACCGACATTCAAAATTACTAACACTTGAATTATGAGAAACATTTGTAATGTTCGGCCAAACTATGCTTTGTTCAAACAATGAGATATAAATAATTGGCAGTCCAATCTATACCATCCTGCATTAACATAATCCTGGGTGTATACGAGGACATTCACTCATAGGTAATACACAAATAAACATTTGGCAATGTTGTTCATTCAAACAAATCATGTTCTGGCAAACATCATTACAGCTACAACTAGGTTGTCAGTTATATCAGTGCTTTAAGGACCTCTCTCACAGAAAAAACAACATGTTTTCTCTTCCATACAAACACAGACATCATCCAACAAAGATTATCCACCACCTAACAAAACGACACAGATACACAATACCAAACAAAGCAACAAAAACACACATCATCTAAAAAAGCAACAAAGGTACACATCACCACACTAAGACACTCATAACTGAAACATGTGTGTGCAGCTTTTGCCTTCTGCACCCTTTGAAATTACATGTAAAGGTTGTGGCTATGCTTTGTAATTGCTGTCGATGATGTGGCTACCCTTTAATCTATGTGATTCAGCTTTATAAAGCTGAAACTGTGTCTTTCAGTTTTTATATTGCTGAAACTGTCTTTCAGCTTTCTTATAGCTGAAACTAGGCATTTCAGCTTTTTTTATAGCCGAAACTAGGTCTTTTAGCTTTTATATAGCTGAAACTAGGTCTTTCAGTTTTTATATAGCTGAAACTAGGTCTTTCAGCTTTTATATAGCTGAAACTAGGTCTTTCAGCTTTTATATAGCTGAAACTAGGTCTTTCAGTTTTTATATAGCTGAAACTAGGTCTTTCAGCTTTTAGCTGAAACTAGGTCAGTTCAGTTCTATTGAATAATAGTTTGGGCAACCAACAGTGTGTTCAACCCTATAATCAAACATACAGAACTGTAGCAACAATAATCAGGATCATCCTGAAATTAAAGCTTGTAACAAAAGGACATAAGTATGATATGACAATTGCTCATTAACATCAACAGCATAACACTTACATTTAGATAGCTTTGGTGTGGACACACTAGATCGCTGTGTTGGTCCTTCTCCAACTCCATTAACAGCTAATACTGACACTTCATAACGAGTTCCCGGTTCCAGATATCCAAATATCCAAGATGTCTTCTTAGGAGACACTTCAACACTTGTCACATGACTGTGATCAGCCAATGAATGAAGAGAAAGTCGGTAACTTAGCAACGGACCATTCATGTAGACTGGAGGCGCCCAGGAGACAGACACCATAGTAGGGGATGGTACATGTAAGGATGTAATTTTAGGGGCCCCGGAGGGAACTGAAATATACAACAAAACATACTAAATTTCAGAGATAAATGCCAATGTGAATGTTAAAAATTTCAAGAAATCATGTTATAAAACGAAGGTCATCATATGGTGAAGGAAAGAAACTGACATAATTATGTATCCCTGGATATATGTACGATGGTATTCGGGCTGTTGTTCATGCATGCAAAATACAACTGATTGACACAAAGTTAATGAACATCACATATAAACTGGTCTATTGGAGGTACTAGTATGATATAGCTGAGATTCGTATATTGGAATTTGGCATAGTGTCAACATATAAATAGATACATGGTTGTCTTACCTCCAAATGGTAGTGTTGTCACCGGAGCTGAAAAGTTTGTTTCCACTGTATGTGATGTAGTTATTTGGAATATAAATTTGAACTGAAAGAGACAGAAAGCCGAATGTTACATGCCAATACACTACTGAATGCACCTGCATCTACATCAAAATGGTTATAGTCTGTCAAATTTATGGAAAGCTCACAAGTTCTACAAACTAGCTTTCAAATTTATACACATTGTATTGACGCATATTATTTTATGTTTGTGCGACCGCCTTATATCCCATATACAAGGATGTATATGTCGTATATGGGATATAAGGTGGTCGCAAACACAGAACAAATATGCGTCAATACCCTGTAAATTTATACACATTTGAGGAATTAAGATGAAATAAACTACCAAAAAAACCGCAAACATACCAAAATACCTGAATGCCAATTGTCTTACTTGATAATTGCAAATGTTCTAAGCTGTATTTTATATTTCATAAGGAGTGTCTGTCTTAATTTTGATAAAAGATAACAAATAGGACAGGGAAAGCATCCCTCAAGAGAAACAGCAGGAAACGAAAGGCATGAATAGAACAGTGGACAAAATTGCTAGCCCAATCCCGGTAAAAAAACGAATAAAACATACCCGATATGTAAGGTATGGATGTAGGTCGGAGACGTTTACTCTATGAGAATCTAGCAAGTCCATGCTGGAATGACTTTGCCATTCAGACTTTGTCTCCACGACCTGTTTTTGCAATATAAACGTCACATTCTCTAGTACAGAGTCGCCAGCCCAGAACTCTTCAGCCTCGGAGAACGTCCTGTATATACTGTCACCATTCCAGTCCAGTAATACAGATGTGTGGGTAATGCCATCTTTTACAATACCAGGTCCGGGAAGATTAAGACCAGCTCCTGTAACACAATGTTAAGAATAAAACATACTGCCCAGGAAACGCCATTATTTCCGCGAGTGTTGTTCTGATGAATCTACGTGACTGTTAGTTTGAACCTTTAAAATGCTAAACCTTCTACTCGGCAATGCCTTTGTTAGCGGAGCTTATAAATTCGTGAGAATATTCCACTTTGCATAATAAAACGCGGAAATTAAAACCAAATACCAATAGCTTCAGCAGAATACAAGTTTGTAATCCAATCCAGAATATTTTCTGGCATATCAAACTATGTATGGATAAATATATTACCAAGGATGGAACCTGACCTAAATGAATGATATTCTCGCATGCCAACCAAACATGTCCTCAATTGGGAATACTAATACAATCCAAGTGATTAACACGCCTTTAATATCACTTGTTAACATTTTTAATCCATTATCAAACTACGAATGTATATAACAAGGGTCAAACTTTTTACAGGATTTTCAAATTTGCTTTCAATCTTCAAAGAACTATAAGAAAGTAGCAGTACTGTTAATAATAAATAAAGCTGTCATTATTGTTGAATCATGATTTGACAAACTTGTGCTGTTATTGGGATCAGGGATCAATACTTACGAGGAACAAGCTCCCGGTGATATATTTCCAGACCAAAGTTACAACCTTGTACACAACTCTGAACCTGCAATAACAACATAACAATGACAGTGTAATTACATTTCTTATAGATTACATAGTAAACATATAACATGCTAGCTTAGAATTAGAAGGTCGTAAGTACGTAAGTACTACTTACGACCTTAATTTATCAGACTGGTGCATATTTGAAATCTGCACCTCAAGGCGCTTCTTATGAGCCTATTTTCATGGAAATCGGAACTAGTCATGTTTACCAAACTGAAGTTGAAAAGCTTATTTTTCCATAAGTAAAAAAAGGTTTTCTTGTTTTCTCAAAATATTTATTTTGTACTTATGACCTTCTAATTCTAAGCCAGCGATATGTATACGATAATATGATAAACCTTAAATAATTATTCAAATTTTTCTCCAAAAGCAACGACATTCCACCGATTTAACCTATTCTGAATAACGGTCTCTATTCTTTGTAACAACAGTAATTTGGTATTCAAATCTCATTTGGACAGCTGATGTGTTACGTGACTTCGACCACAAGCATAAAGACAACAACACACCGGAAAGGAAAGGCAGCATTCAACAGAAACAGCAGAGCAAGAAAGGCACGGTAAAGAACAGTATGCAACTTCCTTACTATACATGAAAATGAGCCCCGGTCAAAATAACAAATAGGATATGGTGAATTTACAATGATTATTTCTGTTTGGAAACAATGCCAGTTGAAATTTGCTACGGTCAAGTCCTTCAAATAGGGAAAATTGTAAATTGAATAAAAAAAAAACAAGTACCACATTAATGGTCAAAGGCATTTCAAATGCCGATAATACCGATACAACTGCATAAAATCATAAACTGATGATAATAATTACCCCCCCCCCCCCCAAAAACATATTAAGTCATTTTTGCCATCATACTAAATGCGTTTTCACTAGACTAACACTTGACCGAATTTCTCAATTGACGTTTCACGATAACAATTGAATCAAACCTCTCACATATTGAACATATTTAGCACACGGAGAATAATCGTTTCATCTTGAAAGTGAGACACACATTAATGAAATGACTGATACACTAATCTGCAAAGTAACGAACCCGTACAATGCTTAGCCATCAAACGCAATCGGTATACCATAGTTCTATACATGACATAATAGAGCTTATTACATCTGATCTGTCTTTGAAAATGTTTTTGATATAAAAAGTGGTATTTTTCTACTAGAAACATCTTAAGAACGTAATGACAACCATATGACTACAGAGCGATTTTAGAATCGGTCTTTTATTAACAAAAGACAAAATACTGACACATATGGGGTGTATGTAATTCTAGAAATAATTATACATATTTCATGCAATAGTTGTTAGTACTTTAGATACACAAGCAATCACACTTGAAAAGATATCAAGATGTTTTGTCATTACACACGTACACTACAGTGAGTTCGTATATTATACATCATCATAATCATACGTGTTTTAAGTGTTTATGACAATACTCATGATAAGCATCCGTAGCTCAATGGTTGGCACGCTTGCTGTCTAATAAGGCGACCCGGGGTGGTATTCAATATTGATCTTATTTACTTTGACAGTAAGGATAGCCAATCACACCAAGAGTTTAATATGGTGTGATCTGATTGCTTGTCCTTATCCTTAAGTCAAGTAAGATCAATATTGAATACCAACCCCGGGTTTAAACACGGATGAAGGCACTCATATGCCTGCCATATTTCAGCAGAAAGCTGACTGGCAAATTAAGGCAATGCTCGGCTTTTTTTGATAAACGTGTGTACATGGTGTTAGATACAGTTACTAAATACAAACACATCTATATACTTTAGAAATATAAAATGCGGGATTTAATAAATGCCAGACAAAAAAAGCAAAATATTGACAAAACTGGAGCAACAAGAAAAGCATTATCGCTTGAAAAGGAACTGACAGTAATGATGACTAAAATACGTCTACAGAAAAATGTCTGACAGGAATGTAACACGTTGCAGCCATAACGATCTCGCGCAATGATAGTCTCGAATAATGATAGTATTCCTGTAACATGCACTTGTCATTACCAACATGTAATATATTGTGTTCTTGATATAATTGAACCATTATTTTCTGTATGTTTTTCTTGATTCATAATTTTCATGTAGCCTAAGCATTTATATCCAAAGTACAATGCACAATTTTGACAATAATGTATTTACTTATTTAAATATTATACAATCAAAGCGTAATGGTGTTCTAGGTGATATTATTATATGTTTTCTCAGGAATGGCGTGTATTGTATAATCCATGTCTATTGGTCAATCGTTTGTATAACATGTTGTCATTGATCAATCGTTGTGTAAAACATGTTGTCATTGGTCAATCGTTTGTAAAACATGTTGTCATTGGTCAATCGTTGTGTAAAACATGTTGTCATTGGTCAATCGTTTGTAAAACATGTTGTCATTGGTCAATCGTTTGTATAACATGTTGTCATTGGTCAATCGTTGTGTAAAACATGTTGTCATTGGTCAATCGTTGTGTAAAACATGTTGTCATTGGTGAATCGTTTGTAAAACATGTTGTCATTGGTGAATCGTTTGTAAAACATGTTGTCATTGGTCAATCGTGGTGTAAAACATGTTGTCATTGGTCAATCGTTTGTAAAACATGTTGTCATTGGTCAATCGTTTGTAAAACATGTTGTCATTGGTCAATCGTTGTGTTAAACATGTGGTCAATCATTTGTAAAACATGTTTTTATCGACTGATAATCAGACTTACAACTTGAAATATACAACTATCCCAACGTAACCATTAGCAGACTATGGTAGCCTACAATACTTGTACACAAACTTGAAACACAAAAACATAACTAGACAAAGACATCCATCATGCAGTGTTCACATGCAGCTGCTAGTTAATGCCACAGAGGGATTTTATTCGGGGACATACACTCATTACCACAATATGGAAAACATCAATATAACGATAAGACAGTTTAGTCGCAAATAATGCATACACAGAACAACAGATGATGACATGCATGGCTTACATGTGTCTGAGTTGTAGTGCTGCTGTCCCCTAGGCTGGTGTCATTCTGTAAGAATAAAGAAAGTTCAACATTTAGTATGATTTGTATACATGTACAAAGTGTAAGCTTCTGTTTGATGTTTCGTTGAAAGTTTTGTGTTGGCAACTGGTTCGGGCACAGGTATCTGTATCATTGATAAAGAGTAAAAAAAGAAAACTTTTTTTTTTTAACTTTTTTTTAATTTTTATCAATGATGCAATTATCTGTGGGTTCTGGTGGCCGTGAAACTCTGCTTTCGCATTAGTCACACGAGGTTCAGATTGTACACTTCTTACGCAACCAACCTTACCCGTTCGACTTTGTCAGTACTTTTGTCGCGAAATGTTATAATACAAGAAGAACATGTATATAGTTTTTGTTCCATAATGTCTCTAGTGGTGCTATGAAAGACAACATATTATACTGCACCTGTTATTTTATTGAAGTGCTATCAATTTACTGCACAGTGTACATGTAAATATTTGCTGTTTCACAATTTACCGTCACATTTAATTCAAGTGGAACAGCAGACTCATGGTGTATGTGTGTATTCGTATAGATATATCACTGCTTTCTAGACGTACTTGTGGTATAGTCCAGTTAGGATATTGTGACAGTGACGTTGCAGTTTATGTGTACACAGAAATCACTACCATTGTCTAAACAGGTAAAGCTTAGTATTTTAGTTTTACATTGAAATTATAGTTGTTTGTACAATATAAGCCTTTATATAATGGATTTACACCGTTATAGTGGACTCGACCGCTGCGTCATTGGATTTTTATCCTGACTGGACTATACAAATACTCAATTACCTTGTACATGTATTTGCTATTGTTGTAGATGGTGTTATATAATTAACTGGTTGATTGATCAATGCATCTAACACGGTTACCTAGTAATGTAATTATCATTATGCTGTTGCTCTATATACTAATCTAGAGGTTACATTCTGAGGGCATCACTAGTATATGTATCGGTGGTAAATAACACACTATTACTAATACATGTAATGTACTAACATTCATCCATTGCCTTGGTCTCCGTAGCTCAATGGTTTGCGCGCTTGCCGTCTAATCTGGCGACCCGGGTTCAAATCCGGGTGGAGGCACACATATGTGCTTGCCATATTTCAGCATAAAGCTGACTGGCAAATAAAGGCTATGCTCGGCCACTGAAACTGCAGGTGTCTAACTAGATTTGTTAGTCCAGTATGTTGTGTATGCAATACCGGTGAGGCCTAAAAAGAAATATTGCTTGTTTTCTTCTCCTGCGACACTTGTCATGTAGGTAAGGACATGTAAGTAGAGAAATATTTGTTTTCATATATTTATAGCTGATCATATGAATTTATAATAGGACTTCCGCTAATGTTGTCCCACCCAAACGTTTGTTTGTTCAGATATGTGCAATTTTGGCCGGAAGATAGCGGGATGGGGAAACAAACACCATCTTAAGTATACAGTGTAGCAATATCACGTGACTTTTGGCTACATGTTTAAGACGAAATTTGTCAACATTGGAAAACAAAAATAGCCACAAGTACGTATTTTGTTTCTTCATCGATGTCTGTGAAATATACGTCACACCACGCACGTTACTTGATTAAACTTCGTGGTCACACTAATGGGAAAATTATTTGCTTTCCATGAAATATAAGATATTTATTCGGCAGCTGTGCCATTTTATCCAGCACCTTGTTAAACCGTGGAAAATACAGGTTTCGTATGGTGCTGAAATACTACGTATATTCTCTGTATTGTGTTATATGACCAAACGTTCGTGTTTTATGGCATTAAAATAAATGCCCATTTTAATAATAAAAATTGGTTTGCCCATTATGCTATCCACAGAAAATAAAGACGTTATTATTTACATTATGTGTTATTATCATTCTGTCCATACGATTACCTTTGTTTCTATCTTAACATGACAAACACAGAAGATTGTATTTTTATAATGAAAGCTTAGTGACAATTCCAGAATAACTAAGAGTTATTAATTACCTGACTAAATCCAATATTTGCACTAACACAGTTTGGCCAAAGGCATAATCAGTTTAATTTTGTTGGAAATAAAAAAAACTGTCTGTAGTTAATGAGGCGACATAGTTTTGAGACAACCCGTATCAGTCTGGTGTGTTAGTTTATTAATTTGTCCGTCGTTGTACCAGTATATGTTTTACCCATATTTGACTAGCATGTATTCATTTCGTTTTTTTAACCATTGCTGAATCGTGATTTTACAGCACATTTGAACGAGTAAATACATACATTACAATATAAATATGGTATATTTAGAGGGTTCAGGTGTTTTTTAGAATTTTATTTCTGGTTTTATTTCTTTATTGTGATAGAAAGCCCATGCATAACCAAACACAGTTGTACCAAAATCATGTATCTAGGTCAAATAGTTTAAGAGATATTCAAATTTTCGTGCGTCAAAAATCGACGTTTTCGAGTACAAGTTTCCTATACACTGTACTATAGGGAGATGGCACCGTTTCAGTGAGAAATTAGGCACAACAATGCAATTAATGAACAAACATAATTTTATTGTATTTCATATTAATTTAAAGTATATATCATAAGATAGGTAAAGATTTAATTACAATCCTCTTCTCCAGTATACATACTACCAGATTATTTAAATATGTGATCCTCTTATTCACGAAGTATAATAAAAAAATTAATAAATGTGCGTGTCTTATAAAAGCCGTTTTCCAACCTGATAATTGGTAAAATTTGTAATGGAAGACATGTCACGGGAAATATTCAAGCCCCAACTATAATATCAAGTTAAACACAAATTGACTTCATCACAAAAACCCACACAAACAGGGCATCATTTATCATTAAATACCGTTTCCATGAGTACTAATTCTTTTGGTAAACATGAGTGAATAAAAATAGCTTGAAATGACATCAAACAATGTATGCATATATCATGTCCTATTTAATGATACTTAAGCATAGATTAAACAACTACATCAGGGAACAAACGAGACTCAAACGGAAGTGACAGATTTAATGTTATCATAGACAATTACTCTTATCTCACATATGTTTTATTGTATCACTGTAAATTGTTACACCATTCTACATCTAGTGCAACTCTATGTCATGAGAAAAACATGCAAGTACTACTACATTTTTCGTATGAAGATGTACACTGGTAGCATATATTAGATTCATTCCATTTTCAAATTTTTAGTGTCATTTGACTCGGAAATACTCATAAAACTCCTTTCGATTTCTTAATTTTTATTTCCGAAAAATTAGGCGACAACCACTTTCCATGAGCCAATTTCTCAAATTTGTGTATGAATCAAAGGATTCAATCAAATTAATTTAACTACACGTACATGCATTTTATTTTAAAATTTACATGTATTTCATTCGAATGGTTGTGCTCTTAAATTTGCAACTTTCTAAATGCTTCGGTATTTTGGTTGACACTGCACAACGTGTTCCCCGGGTAGGCCTACACTGAGCATTGTTTTGATTGTTTCTCTTAGCATGTTTATTTCCATTTTTCTCTGTCTTGGTTCGGTGGAATTCGAAAAAAATGCTTTTCAGAGTCAACTATTTGTGGTTGAACATCACCTTGATACACGCATACTGAACGTATATGCATATACATAGATGCATTATTTTACATCGGACCCATCCGTAATATTTCAATGACAAAAGCCAGGATTACGTATCTCAAACTAAAGATGCAAAGGAGTGAGAAATAGAACAGTTCAGCACTTATATCCGGAGATGAAATTCTACTACCATCAAACGCAGAAATTTAAACTTTAGAGGAACAATCATTCTAACGTTTCATTAGATCGCTATTCACGCCATTCATTTCAAGATCATGTGACATTTTCCAAAATAATTTGAATTTATGAACTCCTTTCCTCCCATGTTTAACAATACCTTATAATTTCCCAATCACAGACGGAAACACGTTTTACAACTCCGTTATAATCATACGCAATTCTACAAATGATATCAATCATGTGGGCAAACGTAAATGACCTTAAACATCTAACGCATTCATTTCTCAGAGAGGAAGTCCATGTTTTACTTGCCACGTTCTGCAGATGAGGATTGTGTGTAATTAAGCTCTATTCGTGAGATTCTAGAATGTTTTATGTACTAAAAGATGTTCTAGAATTTACATTAACCCACATTTTAATTAGAAGCTTACAATTTGGTAATTAATAAATACGATAAAAAAACAGCATCTAATGAGCACACATTCAAATGGATTTTTTTCTGGATAAGAAATCCAATTATATTGTTGAAAATTACTGGAATATCATTTTTAAAGATTAACAGTTTCTGTTAAAATTCAGCCTTGTCCCACATTGAAAGGTTTTTCAAGCCAGGCAATTCTTACACTAAGTTCAAAACCTCAATTCCATACATCGCTGGCTTAGAATGAGAAGGTCGTAAGTGCAAAATCGATATTTTGAGAAAACAAGAGAAAAATGTCTCAACACTACTCTTTACTTATGAAAAATCAAACCTTTTCAACTTCATTTTTGGTCAACATGACCTGTACCGATTTTCATGCAAATAGGCTCATCAGAAGCGCCTTGTGATGCAGATACTGAGAATGCACGTTCTTTAACGATGACAAACTTTTCCTCATGGCAACCACTTATGTTAACCTTTTAACAGAACTTATTACCTGCGGTCACAAGGACGAAGGTTCCTTTGAATGTCTTAAGCGATTTTTCTATGGAGAAGCACGTGACCTTTCATTAGCCTGGCTTACGATTTAAAAAAATCGAATAGAGGAAGCATTTTGTAATATACATAGTAACATCTAGATAGCAATCAATTCGAAGCTTCTTGGGTAAATAAATATCTACAATATATTGTAAGATTTCACTCCAAGGATCATGTGTTATTTAACTAGACGGGATATACCTTCCGCATGATTGACTTCTATCAAGTTATTAATTATGTTCCTAGTTTTGTGTCAAAGGGTTACTGTTTGTCTTTGCTCTGCTTCAGGAATACTGACACAACTGTGTACTTGAGTACACAGCAGAGTTTATTCAGCGTTATCCTGTTGCTGACACCACACGAGACAAGACAAATGATGCTTCAAACTATCAATTCATTCAGTTCAGTATGAATGCTATATAATCCAATTACTATACTTCTATCGATGTGTTTGTTTTGATTCCTGTCAATCAAATAGATTAATAATAAACAACCATGGGTTTACTTTCTAAAACGTATTGATTAGACCCAACATCCATGATGTTGTGAATGGCTTAAGGAGAAGGTGCAATAAGTCTATAATTTGTTTGTTTGGTTTCTTTTAAAACTTTTGAACGTTTTGTGAAATGCTAGATGGTCAATTTATCACAGTCAGTGTAGGACCTTACTATCAACGAAGATGTATAAAGTTCTGAGAATGATCTAACATAGAATTTGCACTTCATGTTTTGATTGAAGAAATACAATTAGCCCATGCACCTTCAATAGGACAATGTAACAAACCGACTACTTTATATGATTTACATATGTACAATTTTTATTTTTATGTACATTTGTTTTGAAAATCTGTCTTTGTCATATCATTAATGTATAATAATATGAGTATTTGATGATTATGCCAATAAACTTCGAACTTTAAAAAGCAACCATATATGGACGATACAGACAGGTATGCTACTAAGTAACATACTTATACAGTAAACATCACAGGGTGCCTTAGGTACATGTACAAGAAGAATATATGGAGGATACGGGCATGTATGTTACCAGGCCCCGATCTCCCGAAGCATCTCAAGTAGAAATCTCAACTCAAATTGAGATTTTGCTCAAGTCAAGAGTATACATTTGAGATCATTACTAAGTTTTGTGCTCAAAATATTTTACTGTAATAAACTCAGAACAATGTGTCTGTTTTGTGGTGCCAACTTTCAGAGTCTTTACTCCCATGGAAATAATCTCAGAGACACATGACAATATTTGATATTTATCTCAGCTCAGATTGAGATGCTTCGGGAGATCGGGGCCAGGTTGAATCATTATATGGTATACCTTACAGGTCACAGGTAACTGTATCAAACATAAAGATTTTTTTACAAGAAATGGTATAAATTTTACAAAAAAATCCATTCTTTTTATTCTTTTTCGCAGATACAGTTTACTGTGTCACAAGTGGCCAAAATAATGGACAATACGGGCAACTATGTTACTAAGTCACATGTTTACCTGATGATATCTCACAGGGCGCCTTAGATGTTAAGATAAGAGCTAACTAACTTACCGTTGTATACGTCATTAAGCACGTCGTTGAGCATGGTGCTTCTGAAATAGCCTCTGGGAATTTGGAACAGCCAAAGTAACACTGTAAAATAAACAATGAATAGTATTTTATTCTGATATATTCTTTTATTGCCAACCTATTATATTTGGTACATGTAATAAAATAATCGGCCGATACAAATATAAGACATGCAGTTAATATGTAGTAAAGTTTATTACAATCTCGGAGACGTAAATTTCATTTAGTACATCATTAATTGCTAGCTATGATTCTATGTTTATTAATTGTAATGACATAAATCGTATGGCAAACTTGCGCAACAGTAGTAGAAACAGGAAGGTTTTGCACATTTTGTAGACATACACACATGTGCAACAATTCTGCTCTGAAAATCATGGCCACTTCAACAGAACTATAAACGTATCTCTCTATATCTACACGAGGCTTATATCCCAAACAATGGGTATAGGAACTGGGATGTATGTCACTAGATTTCATAGATTATATTGTTTGTCATAACTCAGAAGAACATAAAACAGAACCATTAATTTACAGCACTCTCTAGCGTAGTATTGATGATACATTAAATCATGTAGTCATATGGTTCCACTTAAATATCAAGTATTTTACGTGCCTGATCTGTTTCTGTATACTCGCGATCTAGTACTACGCCTATTATTTGTATCAAGTCGTTTGCTCTTGTAAGTAAGATTGGCGTTGTTTGCTCCACCTACCAAAAACAAACCGTACGACAACACGGTCAAATAATAGGCATTTTGTAGGAATGATGATGAAACGCAACCCAAAGCCCTAATAAAACTGTCAATGCAAGCTCATTTCCTTTGGGAAACAAATACCGTGCGAAGGCCTGATACCAAGAGGGGTGTTCAAAATGGTTTTGAGGCTAGCCCTATATGCAGATACTAATACCCGACACAGCCATAAGTGCTAGATAGGGTTTGGTCATGGCGACTACCATCAATAGTCGTTGTCAGTATGGGTCTCAGAAAGAAGTCACATGCCGCTGGATCTGGTCAGTACGGAACATGATGTACTTGTTTGACTTGCTGGCCCGGCACAAATAGTTGCAAAGTAATACATTAATTTGCGCTCAAATGCTTGGCGTCGCTTCAACTTCAGAAGATATACACTATCAGTGTCAATGACAGAATACTCATAGTCGCTCATAGATATCTCGGATAGGAACTGAGTGCATTTTGAAGCTATGCTATCGAGGGAGACAATTTTAGCAATTGGCAGATTTTTGGATTTGAGTGCATTTCTGTTAACGATGAGTAACTATCAAAAGAAGACAATTTTCATCAATCAGATTTCGTCGTTTTATAGGACTAGCCTCAAGACATGTTGAACACCCCTCGTACTAGAATGACGTACTTACACTATGCTCGGAATGTAACGATATGTTTTGCCATAGTAAGCAAGCTACACTTGATGGAATATTGTTTTGCGTCAAAGGATACATACTATACTATGTATTTAGAAGATGTTACATACGTTTTAGCAAATGAAGAAAC
Source organism: Spisula solida (assembly GCA_947247005.1). NCBI lineage: Eukaryota > Metazoa > Mollusca > Bivalvia > Venerida > Mactridae > Spisula > Spisula solida. Next base: position 19,152,332 of record OX365946.1, read on the forward strand.
ATTTATAAGACAGTAAACATCCACGACAAGGAAAGCAGTAGCGGTATAAGTATGCACTTATACAAATACAAGCGCGTTTTTTGTAAGAATATTGTAATAAAGTTATGCTACATTGTGTAAAGATTTCAACTGAAATAGCAGCTTGGTATGTTGTTTTTGTTACTAGTAACTAGTAATAGCTTCGCAAAATAAGACTAACTTTAGGAATCTGGTACCATAGAGCATTTCAGTCTGAAACCCGGACTTAGAGTTCAAAACATTAAATGTTTTGGTCGCTCCCATGGATCAAATTTGACGTACCTTTATTGGCGTACGTGTGTACGGTGGGTAACTTTAAATTTCGTATTTTGTCTAAAAGTATGTGTTAAAATATTAGCGAATAATGCCACCACTCAGTATGTCAGCCCAGTGATATTTAGTATTCGCCTTCTGCGAGTATATGTACTTGGTATGGCGACACCAAAAGATCGTTTACAATTTGCTTGCTTAGAATGAGAAGGTCGTAAGTGCGACCTTAAAAGACCCATACATATTGAAATCAGCACCACAAGGCGCTTTTACGAGCCTATTTTCATGAAAACAGGAACAGGTCATGTTTGCCAAATTGAAGTTGAAAAGGCTTGTTTTTCAATAAGTAAAAGAGTAGTTTTCAGGCAGTTTTTTTCTTTTTTTCTCAACATATTGATTGTGTACGTACAATCTTTTCATTCTAAGCCAACGCATTGTTTTTGCCCGGTCAGTAGTCATAGAACAATACATTTTCAAACCAATTACAGTAATACAATACATAAAGCACATACAATAATAAATATTGCCGATTGTCTAGGATACAGACATTTGTAATATAGGTGTACACCCCGATGGGTGTGTTTCTAGTTTAGCTCAGAGCAAAAAACGCCAAAACGCCAATAAATACTGCCATGAGAACATTGTTTGTTTTTTGCCCACCAGACGTAACTACCCCGACTATAGAAATACTACAATATACCGAGTAACCTGACATACAAAATAATGTAAATGAATCTACCAACGAATGTGCGCAACTGTTTTTGGCATAATGTGTTTGATGTGGAAGACAGATGTACACGTGTATACAATCATGCGGGACTAACTGTAGGAATATGATGCCTCAAACCTTTACCTACCTGGTCTAATTGACATCCCTTATCACAGTAGTAAACGTCTTTATCTATCACCTGAAATGACATAAAACACATTTGTTATAACGTGGTGGTCAGGGTTGATCAACCTAAACGTACGTGAGCAGCCACTCAAATTGGGTTCGCTCTTTGAGTGTTTTCAAATGTCGCGGGGTTCAAGTTTTCTAGTTGTATTCGATGCAAGGTTTACACCGCGTACCAAAAGCCATGTTCAATTATGACATGCAAAAGTTATAGACAAATGTTGGTAAACTATTTTATTATACATTTTAATAACAAATTTTACTTAACATGCGTTTAAGCATCTTATAATTCTCGACAGATATTAAACTTATACTAATATACTTGCTTGTAATTAATTTGCAACATTTTTGCAACATTCTCATTTCAAACAATGTGTACAGTTTATGGAGCTTAGAATGCTTTAACTGTACAATACAGAAAGTTAAAACCTATGTACAAGTTTAAGACAAATGCTTTTTAATAAAGCATCGTACGATAGCTGCATTCGTAAATTTTCACATTAATGAAAATCACATTGTTTTGCTATCGTTGCCTCGATAGCTTTAGAGATTTTGTAACAACTTCTCATTCCGCATCATATAGGAAAACAGAGTATTGTATTTTAGACAGCTATATTTCCCACAGACGATGTCAATTTCAATAATTGTAACATTGGAAAACGATTTAAACATGGGGTTTGCAGTTTAACCACAAATATTTCATTGGAATTTAAATCATGCGGAATCATTGGCTTTAAACTTAGTCGTATTTACAATCCATGGTAGGGTCAACAAAGACTAGCCCACGGTGACGTAAGATATTGTCCAATCCTATAAAAAGTGGCATACTTTACAGCTTTGCACTTCTGGGGTAATTTACCTTCGGTTGTACCTCGAATGACTTTTATGAGTATACATTTTATGACAGTTTTACATCACTGTATTTAATTAAAACAGAGACGGCACTATTAGACAACGTGTAGTCATCGAGTTTAGCTCTTTGTGCATATGGAGATAAAGTCGAACACATTTTTAACCCAACCACAAAATAACATAAACTATACCCGAATAAGCCATATATTAACCACAGAACAACATTAACTATATACCAACAAAAACAACGATACCAAACCACAGAACAACATAGAATACCCCAAACAACTTGAGGTTGTAAAACATTTCACTGTTTGTTCGTGAGATTAACACATGCCTCTCAGTCATATACAAGGACATAATAGTAAATTAATTATTGATACAGCGTTTAAAACTTGATCATACAAAATTTGAATGTTAATGTACAATAAAGAAATACACCTATATATATAAATGCAAACTCTTTAGCTCTAATCTATCATAGTCCAAGTTTTCTATTATTTCTTTATTAGTACTTGGCTATGATTAATTACTGTTGGGAGCGTACGATGTTTCCTAAATATCTAATTAAAGGTTATACGTTTTTTGTTGAGAGACAGTTTCTCTTAACATATTACATATCATTGAATATGGTCTGATTAGTGGGGTAGTGGTCTTTGGAGACAGGTTTTGTAACAGTGAACCTTTTAGTAGCTGGTCTTTAACACAGATTCGAATGTTTTTTGATATTGAAACTAGACCGTATTGATAAGGAAATGCAATATAAAAGACGTTATAGTAATCACTCAGGCCTCAATAATTGACCGAATTTAATTGAATTTCGACATTGATGTAACGGCATACGTCATTAACCTATACTCTGCAAGCTTCAATAACAGTAATGCACGTGATCACGAGTAATGTTGAGTCTATGACAGACTGGTTCCTCATACAGTATTGAATGTTTCTCTTATGGTTCGTATTTCATGGCTGGTTCCTATACATTATGTGACTGGTTCCTGTTTTATGACTGGTTTCTATTTTATGGCTGGTTCCTGAACATTATATGATGTATACCATTTAATATAATCATTAGAAAATCAAAACACAAATGCTTTACATGCGTGTAAAGGTCTCGTTTAGAGTTATCAATTTTCTTTCCTCTTATCGCAATAATTTCAAGCTCGGTCTCGGGGGGAACAGTTGCATTATTAGTGCCGATCTTTTACACACTTCAACAAATAAGCTGAACCAAAGAAAGTCATAGCAACACTTAATACAAAATAACATAGAATCGAGGTACATGTATTTCGATTGTAGTGATTCAAAGGAAATAACAAACTACCAAGATCTAAAGATTTTCAAATGCAATTGACGTGTTTTTGTTTACATAGGGAGGGACCTATATACACACACATAGACTATTTAAGACTGGAGCTCAGATTGGACTAAGCTGCCAGCATCTACAGCTGAGGCTCCCTCCTTGGCAATCTTCAAGATGGAGCTTTCAACCCGACCCTTCTAGGGGAAATATCCACCAACTGCTGCACTCTGATGAGAGCGAACTGTGCCGGCGGGATCTAGAATCCTGGTAGCGCTACGCAAGCCGGATTCAGGTCGCACCAACCCTCTGACGAGTGCAGTAGTTGATCCTATTTGTATTTCTGTCTTTTCTCTTTTGCATTACCCCTAATTTTACTGGATCCCTTCTATCTTACACTTTCATGTTTTTCTGCTTTCTGTTTTCTTGCGCACCGTTGTATAGTGGTCAATTCTGACAGTACAACGTATAATGTAGATGTAGATGTAGATTATGTTCCATTGAATCCGAACCAATGGCTTTTATATATAACTTTTGTTAGGGTCCCTATGCATTATATAGGAAGGCTATGTATGCCACTATTGTTTAAAACTTGTTTATATAAAATATATTACGCAACTGGTTCAAATACACTTAGGACTTATTTATTGTGAAACAACACCTAGAGTCATCTGCTACGTCAGACTGTTTCTGGTGCTTGGATTCACCTGATTCAGTACGTATAGGTTACGGATTATATGCCATATATAATTGTTGGAGAAAATATACCCTTTGCGGCTCCTAAATACTATCATAATACTAATGCGTTTTTACGAGAAGAAATGTCCAAATTATAACATAGACTCTGTGGTTATATATCGTACATAAGTATTAAATACATTAGCTACGTACACGGTACCTCAGCCGGTGAAAGGTTTTACCGACCGTCCGATCTTTCGAGAATCACCGAACGAGTTTATAGAAAAAGAAACCAGGTTACTGTAGGCACTAAAGCATTATATTGTCAGTGTATAGTTCTAGATATTTATTGACACACAAAACGGTTATGTCGGAAATGATGTTACCCCCTGAGTTGCATTCCTGTCCATCAAACGTCAGATACATTTACTCTTGGTCATTACAGCGTTCTCAGTATTGAACAAAAATCTCCGAATGATCTTATTATAAGAATACGTTGTTACTGACTATTTGTCCACGAGCGGATTATTGGGACAGTGAACGTTTAATCCACGTATAATCCTTTCATCAATATCTGGCATTGTTTTTGAGGCGTTGACCGATTGGGAATTCAATGATAGCTGATTAGTGCGACAAAACACCAACTTTGCACATGAGCCACAACGACACGAAGCTGGCAGAAACCCGTCACTACAGAATACATGTGGCGACATCAACGTAGCCAGCCGCCACCGAAGCCAATGCTTTCTAAGCTTAAAATATCGAAATATACGCTATTTTGTCGGACGCTTAAGACAGGTGTTTGCTTAAGTCAGGATTCGTCTAACACGGGTTATAGAATGTTTTATCATTATGTAAAGACGACATTAGAATGACGTCAAATGATGTCTGTCGTACTGAAAATAATAATATTCGTTCTTAAGCGCTCTGAAACAATAACGACCATAAAGTATCGGTATAATTATAAAGATTTCAGATTATTTTTCATCGCATCCATTAAGGACAATCTGAGTGCGAATGTATTGCCAACTTTACCAACCCTGTCCTAAGTGTTTCATCAATCATTGTGAAAGAAATCCGAACGGAATACAACCCTAACGACTGATTACCGAACGTTATCCTATTATTTAAAACAAGTAATTATATAGATTAGGAGAAAGTGCCGAGATTTACCGAGAATCGCCGAACGAGTTAATAGAAAAAGAAACCAGGTTACTGTAGGCACTAAAGCATTATATTGTCAAGAACGCCTGTGTATAGTTCTAGATGTTTATTGACATACAAAACGGTAATGTCGGAAATGGTGTTACCCCCTGAGTTGCATTCCTGTCCATCAAACGTCAGTTGCATTATCTAAACAAACATTATAAGATGGCACGAGTAAGAAGGAAGATATTGGAAGGGATAATATACGCGTAAGAAAACTTCGTATATCGGTTTACGAGTTATATACATGATCAGGCAGACATTGTTTCAAGACATACAAAAAAGTGCCATCATTTTGCATGGTTGCTTTTATAGATCATTATTCATTGGCGAGTGATGCGACTGAAGCGGGTATACATACATTGTGTATACATGTATATAAAGACACGACAGCAGATGTCTCTACGAAAACCTGATTGCATTTATTATAAATCAGTTATTATGCATTCAAGCAATTATGAGCACAACGTTGGTAAACGTATGATTGACGATCGGAGTGGGTACATGTATTTACAAACGACGAGCTCACATTCGATAGCCTAGTGGTAGAGCGTCAACTTCTAGTGAAGGGGTCCCGGGTTCGATCACAGGCTTTCCTTGCCAGACGTTCAATACAAAAAGGAGTCTGGCTTCTCTTCTGTCATACCCACGAGGCGATGGATAACATCAGGCATGAGGTGTCGAGAGAGATTAATATAAGTTGAATAAAATAATCGACCTTAAAGAGGTCATTTGTAAATATGAGTAAAGCTCGTTCTTCGTTAATATGAGTTCATAGTTCTATTTGTAAATTAAAGCTCATAAATTGTATTTACATATGAGATTGTAGTACGCCATTTTTAAATATGAGCTTTTCGTTAGTTTATCTGATAATAATTCTCACAAATCGTTGCCCTAGAAACGCTTTAATATGGCATAAAAAAGAAAAACGTCTTTGTTACCATTTTTGATGACACGAACAGAATTGGTGTTTTATATCAGGCACTGAGAAATAATTCCCGTATTTAACGGAAGTGCAGCACGATCAGAAACACTAGCAGGCGAGATAATGAATGATATTCCCCGCTTCTAGATGATAATTAATTTCATTTACTTCAGTCAATGTTACCAAGGTCAGGTTAGATCCGCTTATCTGGGGACAATGTTAAAAATATATGACAATACGATTTTATGAGGAGATATGGTCTTGCATATAGTCTCTGAAACTTCCATAAAAAGTATTAACTAGTTTTCACAAGCTCTTGGATATGGTATCGCATTTCGCGAACGTCAATTTTCTCTTGCATTCTCTCTCACATTTCACAGTTCTGACTTCGTCCCGCATTTCACGAACATTGCGATTACGCCACGCATTTCACGGGCTCTTTTCTCTTTCGCATTTCACGAGCTCTGATTTTGTCCCGCATTTCACGATTTTTTTTCACGAACTATGATAGTTTTCGCATTTCACGAGCTCTGATTTTGTCCCGCATTTCACGAACCTTATTTCACGAACTATAATAGTTTTCGCATTTTACGAACTCTGATTTTGTCTCGCATTTCACGAACCTTATTTCACGAACTATGATAGCTTTCGCATTTAATGAACTCTGCTTTTGTCCCGCATTTCACGAACTCTTTTGTTGCAATATTTTATTGTTGAGGGCCTTACGGCAGATTGACAATATGTCAAGTATGTTCCCTCTATAAATAAAGTCTTTATTATTATTATTATAACTCTGATTGATTTTACATTTCACGAGGTCTCTCATTTTATCTCACAATTCGCGAGCTCTGATTTTGTCCCGCCAATCACAAACTATTTTCACGAACTCGGATACTTCTCGCATTTCACGACCTCTGATTTTGTCCCGCATTTCACGAACGCTGATTGTTTTCACATTTCACGAGCTATCTCATTTAATCTTACTTTTCACGAACTCTGATTTTCTTTCCCTGATGTTTTAAGCTGTGGGATAACTGACTCACTTTAAAACACGTATGCATGTCTCGTATAAATCAAATTGTTACAAACCTATACGACCATCTATGCTTTAAAGATACAACCTTGTAATGTGCGAAGGAGGTCTGAAGAGTGAATCCCGATAGGAACCAGGGGTGCGTTTATTGGTAAAAAGTTTACTGTAAGTCAATTATGAAGAATCACGGTCTTAATATAGAACTACGTGGTCCGCTATTAAGGTTGATTCGCTTTTAAGACCACCTCTTTTTTTTGTCCAAGCGGAACTTGAGGGGTATGGACGGTTCAGACTCTAGCGTGGGTGGCTAGAGGCTGCCGCCATTTCTGTGTAACTTTGGGTTGTCTGTGCGCTACAGTATTTGAAATTGTTGATGTCGTTACTACTGACGAAATATTAGATATTAGAAATAAAGTCAGTGTGTCTGGGAAAATAAAAGACATATTGTAGATGTAACCGCATCAAATATAGACTTTGTAACACGTTGACGAGTTCTTGATGTATTCCTAATGCATCTGTGCTAATGGTTTGGTTCTTTATTGAATTAAATTAAGATAAATATTTTGAAAGTACAGCTAAAAGGAAACGCATTATTTGCAGACTTAGAAAAACCGTTTTGGGGTCACATACAAGGAAACAAAACTATTTTTTACCAGGCCATTAGTAGGCGTACGTTCCCGATATTATATAATATGGAACAAGTTTTTAATTCGGTAGAAACATATTTAGCTAAGAAGGTGTTAATTTAGCAGAATCTACATCACAAAAGTTTTTTTATACTTTGTCGTGATAACTCCAATTTGTAATACTTGTACTTGTATGTTTCGGTCTTTATTTGTTCTGACCTTATTACATGTCTTGCTGTACTATGTTGTATATAAACCTGTTTGGAAGACTGTAAAATCCAAAATCAAAGGTTTGTTTAGTTTAAGTGATAAGCTGCTGTGCGCTTTTAAACGAAGTTTGATACGACAATGCGTGCTATAGAAATTTAAATAACGATACATCTACCAGTACTTTGAGTTGAATACACGTATGTTTTTGGTATCTGAAGTCTATAAATACTTAATGTATTTATAAGTATTTTTGCTGTTAATATAGGTGGTCTTTGTAGACAGGTTTTACCTATATAGAGTTGTCATCGATGTTAAAGTTAAAGTTACATGGTGACGTATGCTATTTTAATATTTTGAATATCCAGTCCCCGTGTCACCGAACACTATTTAAATGGAGTCTTATAATCGCCGAAAATTGCAATAGAAAAACAACCACGTCAATATCTACCGGTATGTTGAACAAATTCGGAGCATATGTACGATAAATGTAATCTAGCCCTGCATCTAGAGCTGTTACGTACCCGCATGTAAACGCGAATACCCGGATTGACTTCCGTCCTAATTATCTGGCAGAAAATTCTGTTTGTCTCTTAATTTCTTAATTATGACAATTACTAGAGAAAACAAGTATTGTCGGTTTCGTAATGATAGCTAACCGGTCACATACAAGGTTAACAAATACATGATACGTCTAGTAAATGAGCCTAGATTCTTGGAAACACGTCGTTTAGCCATCAATGTAATTGCCATCGTTTCTTCAGAGAGAGAGAGAGAGAGAGAGAGAGAGAGAGAGAGGAGAGAGAGAGAGGGAGAGAAAAAAATGTGAGCGTCTTTCTTTGACTTTTCTCAAAAAATGCCCTATGTTCTGGAGAAATTACACGGCACAAACAAGTGTCATGATTTTCTAGTTTACACAAAACAACATGAATTATTTCTACCGCAGTATCGTTCGGAGCATGTGTTTTACATTTTGTACAAGAGTAACGCGGACTCCCTAAAATGTTCGCACACCCATTTTACGTACATTATACAAACAATTTATGAGTTCAGAGAGTTGCTCAGATAATGCTCAGATATTCTGTATTTCAGTGATTCGTTCATATAGGCCTACATACGGGACTGGAACTCATCAATCGTCGCTTCAAATTGCAAGTGCGTGCACAACCACTCTCAACAAAATAACATTACATATTCCCGCCAAAAATGAAGACCCTTACAACTGTAGTAGAAAGCACTTTCTCATTGTTGTCGCAAATTGTTCCCATTACCCGAATTCTCAACTGAACTTGAAACCAAAAGTAATTCTAACTACGTAACCATACATCTACGTAACCACAACCTTTGTTTTCAAGTAAATAAATAAATAGTTTCTAAGTTTCGCGGCTGATCATATCCTTCTATGGAAATTTGACAACAATGTTGATGTTCCTCCTCATGTGGAGTTGTTGGTTCCATGTTGACCGGTTAGAAATAGTTAAGGAAACAGTTAAGGCGAATCAAAGTGTCTAAGTTTAGCCTTATCAGTTGCATAATCTAACACTGGACAAATTGGGGAAATAAATATTTATGGAAGTAAATTGACCGCTTTGAACTCTTTGTATCTGCTGTGCTTGTCTCAATAGATACGATAGTACCCTGATAGCCGACAATCTTTGGAACCCATGGCGTTCGTGCTGGGGTACGCTTTCTCTAATGAATAGTTAGTTATACTCTTCCAATGGTTTAATATTATGTGTTAATAGCTTAGATGGAGACTAGAGTGTCTTCCTGTTCTAGTTTTCTAGCATACGTAATTAGTTACACTCGTTTTCTTTTCAGTGGTTAGCTGGGTCAGTTTTACACTTACAGAACCGTCGAATGTAGCAGGTTGTACGTACGGTTGGAACAAGACTTCCAAGTGATGTATATTAGTCAGTGATCGCTCGAAGGTTTTTTAAGATGGATAGAAGATACTTGTTTTCAAATAGGCTGATAGCCTATGAGGACAATACAATACATTTGACAGAACAGTGTCAATGATAATAACTCTTAAAAAGCTTACTCATTACAATTATTGTATTGTCTATATACAAATGTAAATTACACATATTTGTACATATAATACCGTACATTTACATGTATATCTAAGTCATCAGACAACGTTATTCAAGTTTTCACCTACTCTGAAAATGTAACAGCTGGATTCGATCCTGGGCAATGTCATACCACAGTAACACTGCTACGGTTCAGTCTACACTAACTGATCTAACTAACAGTTTGTATTTTGTAAATGTGAATGGCACTCGTGTGTGATGTTCACGATTTACTTAATTTCCTTATAAATACAAGGTCTGGAGAAAGTGCTAAATCAAACCTCAATACAGAGATTTCAATACACTAGACATGCAAACTAAAGATCATCAATTTGGTGATTTATTTCCCCAACTATGCATCACTTACTTGTAAACTGCATGCAAATGTATAATCACCACTAACTCATAGAAAGGGAACTAGTATTGTATTAGTTTTCCAGAAGCATCGACGTAAGTCGTAATTTAACATTGCATTTATAATCAGTAAATTCGCATACGACGGACTCGACTTGTTGAATATATGTTTGTTCATTGAATGTCGAAGCATTCTTATACATGCAATACACGAACGCTTAGCTATTGAGATAGAAACTGCTATAATACAAATGTCATAGTAAACACTTCTTAAAAGAAAGAATGCCTTCACTGATAGGCGGTCTCAACGTGTAGTGAAAACATCGACGAAAGCTTAAAAACTGTTTGGTAAAATAAGGTAAATATTCGGTCAAACCTGTATTTAAAGACAAAGATACAGCAAAAGCAAAACTGGTCTTTTAGAGACAGGTGGTCTCTTACAACAGATAAAATATAACTGAACATTCTCTATTGGGAGATACAATTAATGGTCTTTGCAGACAGGTTTGGTAAATATTGTCTTTGTTCTCATGGGCAGTTTGTAGACAGGTTTAATAATATAGTGGTAACCCTAATTAAGCAACCACCTTTTATATACATCCATAATGACTAAATCGCTAAAATCCATTTTAGTATAAATTACAAGTATTGACCAGCCGCCTGCTATAAACAGTCATGTTTGATGCAGTCCTTGTCCTGGCTGTTAAAGACAGGTTAGGCAGTAGAACTTAAGCCTGTATTTGACAGCCATTATTGTTTAATCGTTTAATCCGTATTATACCGAATACATCTGTTTTGAACAACCACCTGTATTTAGGAGTCGTGTATGTTCTAGATGTTTAAGACATGTTGGGCTGAAGTATTTAAGCGAGGTTTGTCGTTAGATACTGTATAGGCCTAGATCATGTATATGAGTGATTGGGTACGTTGTTAAACGAAACAATAGGGATGTTTAGTATCATACGTATCCCAATATTGACTTAGATACACAGATATACATGTAAGTTTGTTAGTTTAATGTATGTACGGATGACACCAGATGTGTACTTAATTACCCCGGAAAGTTTGGTTTTAGGATTTACATCATACAAACAAACGTAAAATAACTCAGGTCACATAAGATACATATGCATATGTACAAAATAACCCTTCACTGACAGCATATCTGAATACCCCTAACCAAACTATACTATAACAATGTAAGGTTTAGTAGAAGGTTTTTGCAACGGTCGGAAAATATTCTTCAGTTACCCTTTTCTTTCTTCTTCAAATCATGCTAATGATTATTATCGTAATCACCTTATCCTGTCAAAAACAAAATAAAAACAACAACAACAAAACCAACAACAACAACAACAGCAACATCAGCAGCATCAGGCACCTGTGATGTAACAGTCGAACCTACACAAACCGTCTTCGGGAGGAAGCTCTTAATGCTAGGCCGTCTCTAGATCGGTTCCAATCATAAATTCAGAATTTAATTTAAGCGTTACGTCACATCGTAGCTTGAGCAATGTCAGAGACGAAGGAAGTGAATATCTTAATATTGAAAATCTTTGTTGCTTTGCTATTCTTCAGTGGATAGAGTAATTGAATTGACCCACGATATAAAAGTCGACGTTAATACGAATGTCACCATAAATAGAGAAATCAAAGATTAATTAACTGAAGGATAACGCCAAGTTACGACGTTACAGTAATGCCTGATTGGAAGTTCATTGACCGTACAATGAAGGAAGCATTTGATGTCTGGTTATATGTTATCAATTACAGACAAGATGTTTTTGCATTTTACGTAATTAATGTTAAAATTATTCATTTTTTATTTCCGGGAGATAACAATGTTAAAACAAGAGGGCTCATAGGGCCCTATGTCGCTCACCTGTGCACATTGATCCAGTAGACCCATATTTTTCATGTTTTTTAAAAAGGTTTTTCTTATCGGTTGCCAAGGCAACCGGAGTTCTGCATAGATTATAATTCTTTTAGCTCTTTTTAGAAAGGATAACCCAAGGAACATTGTCACACATTTAACATGAAATATCAGTACTTTTAGAGAAGAAGATTTTAAAAGATTTTACTATAGATATATAGGGAAAAACAGCGCCCCACCCACTGGCAGCCATGTTTTTTGACGAATCACAATAAAAATGAAATCTTGTAAGAGGGTCACCCAACAACTAGTTCTGTAAAAGTATTGTGAAATTTGGCCAGCGGTTGATTTTTTATTATTTTTTTCTATTCCTATCGGTTGCCATGGCAACAAGAGTTATTTATAGATTACAATTATTTTAGCTAATTTTAGAAAGGACCACACAAGGAACATTCCTGTAAAGTTTGGTTGAAATGGGTCATATGGTGTAGGAGGAGATGTCGGTTGAATGAATTGTTGACGAACGGACGCACGGAATGACGACGGACGACGGACGAACGTGATCACAATAGCTCACCTTGTGACAGGTGAGCTAACAATCCGATTGGTCAACTGTATGTTTAAAAATACGTGCTCCTTCACATGTCCCAAGGTTTACATGCTTTTATCATTTACAAGAAATTCCGGGGATCACGCTTTTCTTGATTAATCGCGTAACCCTGAACGTTACGTATTAGATCTTGCATTGATTTGTCTGATTTACCATATTTATCATAGAGACGATTACTTAACACATTGTTTCCCAGTCGGCAATACAGTTCGTACGGCGCCACATGTATCATTAGCCCAACGTTAAGATATGTATGTAGTGTGTGTGCAGGTTGCAAATCTAAAATACAAGCAGTGGCGCAATGTTCGTAAACATTGAAATCAATGACGTAATTTGGCACCGGTAGACAAATGGCTACGAACTGAAGACGTCCGCCTTCGGATCTGGAAGTTGAAGGCTCAGATCACGATGGAGTTCGTTTAATATGACTATGTGGATGGCGGGTCGCTACAGCGTGATAAATAATGTCGCACAAGTTGCCTACATGTATATATACATACGATGGACAGTGTAGCAACGTTAAATGTCGCATCGACGCTAAATGTCGCACCTGACGTTAAATGTCGCAAGGCTGACGCTAAATGTCGCAACCGACGCTAAATGTCGCAATCCCCCCTGACGCTAAATGTCGCATCTGTGACGTTAAATGTCGCAACAAACTGGCCTGACGTTAAATGTCGCAACATTAACGCTAAATGTCGCAATCCTTTATAAACACTCTTTTATAGTATTTCTGTTCTAGTTTTAGTCCAGACGTATCGACAGTTATTAGGGGTTTACCCAAAGGGGTTAGACACATAAGTCTGTAGTGATTAAAAACTGTTTTCAAAAAAAATATTTTTTTATTTCTTCTAAGTACATGTATGTTGTATAAAATTTACACAGTAGAAATAAAAAATATTTTTTTGAAAACAGTTTTTAATCACTGAAAGTTTATGTGTCGAACCCCTTCAGGTTTAACGGGATGAACCGAATCTTACTCGGTATACCCGGTTCAGTGAACCGTCGTACAACCGTAACAACGCTGGATCGGCAAGACGAACTATGGTGAACCGTGATACTCTTATCAAACTGGCAAAAGAGACCCGATTGTTTTAAAATGTTTAAAGCCTCATGTAGTCATCAGGAGCTACCGGGAGGAATGGTCAAGATTTCAACAGAATCGAAATATGGAGTCAAAACTGAATTACAACCGTTGCTACACATTAGCTCTACCGCGATGTTGCATCCCGGTCTCAGTACGGATTATCCCGCTGTATCCACGGTGTATCCCGGTTCTGAGCTGACAGCAGACCTTGTGCCGGTTTAGCATCCCCGGTTTGTCCCGTTGTATGAACCTTAGAGACATCGTGAAGTTCTTAGTCGATTCGGGCTAACCGTGACGAGCCGTGTTGCTACGACCGTATGACGTCGTACAGTATGGGTTCGATATCCACTATAGGTGCAAACCTATTCTGGTATTTTATTTATTTATAAACCGTGGTATACCGGCACTATTTGGACGGCGCTGAACCCTGGCTCTACACCGGTTGAGTCCCAGTAAAGTGCGTTTCATACCGATGGAGGCAGGGAAGAACATAGCATATACCCGAATTATGGTTATATACGGTATGCCCGGTAGAAACCCGTTTCGTTACGGATTATACTTAATTATACTGGTTTCATCACGACCAAGGTATGTGTAGTTCCAGTTACCGAGTATTTGTCGAACAATGCAAAATACACTAAATAAATAATTATGTAAATCATAATTGAAATTCTGTTGACATCAATTTATTTGTGTTTACGAAAAGTAGCATTCAAACCCGCACGATGAGTTACTTAGAGGATAATGCACGGCTATGTAGGACGGGGTCTAGATAATCGGCCCACAGGAAGCATAATCGCCCGAGTGGCTTTAGCCCGAGTGTGATTATCAATCCGAAAGTTCCGTACGGCATTTTTACGAGTTCGACACAGTCATGAACCTGCAGTGATTTTTTTTTTTAAAAATGTTTTTTATTTCTACTGTGTAAATTTCATACAATATACATTTACATAGTAGAAGTAAAAAAAAATATTGTTTTTGAAAACAGTTTTTTATCACTAAATGCTTATGTGTCGTACCCCTTTGGGTAAACCCCTAAGAACTGTCGATACGTTTGGACTTAAACTAGAACAGTAATACTACAAATGAGTGTTTATAAAGGATTGCGACATTTAGCGTTAATGTTGCGACATTTAACGTCAGGCCAGTTTGTTGCGACATTTAACGTCACAGATGCGACATTTAGCGTCAGGGGGGATTGCGACATTTAGCGTCGGTTGCGACATTTAGCGTCAGCCTTGCGACATTAACGTCAGGTGCGACATTTAGCGTCGATGCGACATTTAACGTTGCTACAGACAGGAATAGCGAAATGTATGTCATACATGTCATAAGGAAGTATATATGTCTCATCGGTTAAATACACCGTGGTCTTTAAATTGGGGTGGCCCTAAACATGCACAAATTGATTCTTTTCTTCACACACTTTATTATCTACTTGTATATCGCTACGATAAAATGTCCATGCAATGCACGTGTTTGCCCATCTAGCTAATCTACAAAATTTCGTTAAAGTTTGTTAATTTTATACTCACTGTACTGATATATTTTCTAGATATTTTAACCGGAAATGTGATAATATTTATCTGATATGTGTCGAAAATCTACTGGACCATAGCGACCCTTTAATCAGTATGTTACCAAAGGCTGCTGTCAGATATAGGGGAACGTGGAAAATTTATGTACTGAATGAATATCTGAAATTGTGGGATTGGAGGCGAAACGTTAATAAGTATTATTGTAAAATGTTATAGAAATACTCTTGGTGACTTGGACGTTATAATGGGATCAGATGTAAAATAACGCAAACGCTTGTTACTAAAGAAGTATTTTTAAAAAAAACCACAATGTATATGTTATCAGAAGAAGCAACCATTGTCAGAAGCTTATTTAAATCTGTGTTTGTAAGGTTTTACTTAAATATTACGTTATCGGTCTATCTAGGGACATGACTATACACGTACATTAATATAACTACATCAGATACCTCATTCAAAATAATAAAACGTATTTTTAATGAAAATGTTTAGCTTGGACCACTGATATTGCACCTTAATACTATACTTCAAAATTATCTCATGAGCATGTGTAGTATACGTAATTCATAACATGTTTAGAATACGATGTCTCATAATATAATGAGATATACATGTAACCTGTCGGTAAAGATCACCCATGGCAACAGAAGAATAAATGTTCCTACTGACAGGTGGTTTCTCTTAACAGGTAAATTATCGTTGAAAACTGGCCCCGATCTCCCGAAGCATCTCAAATCAAAATCTCATATCAAATTGAGAATTTTGTCAAATTCGAGTCTGAATCTGAGATAAATATGGAGTTCGAGCTCTTTCAATTTTACTGTAATCAACTACGAATAATGTTTTCTGTTTTGTGATGCGAATTTTGAGTCTTGCATTCCATGGAAATTATCTAAACGACACTTGGCTATATTTGAGGGGAGATTTAGCTGAGATTGAGATGTTGGTTTTTTGCACGTCATGTTTGTAATAGTTCATATTAATTATTCACAGGTGGTCTTCAAACGCATATTTGACAACAATATAATAAAAAGTGTTACTACGGCATTCAAAATTTAAGTGCTAAAGACTTAGTGTCACTGGCACGTGATTTGGCAGACTTAATCGTTTATCATAATATCTATGTAATGGCGCGGTGGTAAATAATTATTATGGTATTTTGAAAATAACTTGTAGTTGGGTGTCAAATACCAACGATATAAAATTATAATTTGATTTTACCAAATTTGGCATATATGCCAACGTGCTGCCAACAAGAACCGATGACTTCATAAATGGTCAAAGACATTATCGTAACACCTTTCCTAAAGGAACGTTTCAAAAATTAAGACAATAATGTTCAGGTTTCTTTTTACTGCTTTTACTGTATTATATGAAATGAATACCAGTAATGCCAATAAACATCAAAATCAATAGTTGTACATGCAATACCTTGTCATTATTTCCCCTACGTAATTATATATATAAGACTAAATGCGTCATTTTACGAGTTGTTGTCAGGACAAAGCACGATATCTATATAATTATACATTTGCTTTTAAAAAAAAAAGTCGCAACAAAACACTATAATTGAGGTGTTCTAAGCTCTTCAGAAATGGAGGAAATATAATAGTATGACAAAACTATCTTTTGTGAAAACCGAACGAATCGGCATGTACCTAAGCTTCTCAGGAAAATCTCACAAAAATGGACAGTCCAATAATATGGACTAACCCCATGTGCCCACATGATGTTAAAGGGACTGCTTCACATATTGGTGTATTGCAAAAATAAAATAAAATTGTCAAATATTCGCGTAATTTTGGTATAGTTGCCTGTATATCCCATAAACATCCATACTGACATCAAAAACAACTTGAGAAACTTCGGCATTTAGTAGTAATTTAGTATTTTTACATCAAAAATTCTATAGGGTATTAATACCCTATAGAATTTACACTACTATTACTTAAATTGCCTGACATTTGTTCGCATTTGATGAAAACGAATTGAAAAACGAATCAAATACCTTACTTATGTTTACGCTGTAGTTTGTTGATGTTACAGTTCGATCAAGTGTGAATTACATAATTCACAAAGCATGTGGGAAGGAAACTTAGCGCTTTTTTCAAGACAAAAATACTCAGTGGGCGATATATCGAGAGTGGTTAACTTATTTGCACCAAATCTTTCATAAAGCAGCCGTCAGTTGCTTTCTAATACATCAATACTAAGTTAGGTTGGACAATCACGATATACAAAAAATTTAGCCTAATCTGTGAGGCAGCACCTTTAAAACATATTACGAACATTTATGAGTAGCTTTGTTAAAAAGTGGCATCATTCGAAATAAGGTGTCGAGAAAGAAGAACATAAGTTATAGAACTGGTTTCACAATGATCATTTGATGGGCAAAAGACGCAAGTTCGGATGAGTTAATATTTTGGATGTGAACTTACAGTAGTGCTCGTATCGCTTTCACAAACACCATGAAACAATTTAGGTGAAACTAACGCAGACGACATAATCAATTGGCATATTACAACAATTCCACACGGACAGAAATTAAGTTTTTTTTGTAATTCGCAGACGATAGTTGATTATCTAACACTCGTGGTCAGACAACAGGTTCAAATAGTGCAGACGATCACTAACAACAAACACATACAAACCACAACAACAGCAACAAGAATATTCACAACAACAGGCCCCAATTCCACGAAAAAACTTAAGTTATTGCTCAGCTGAGACTGCTATTTAGAATTGATTATATGACTACAATTATAGTCTTGAGATGTAGATTACTACCAGAAACTGTGTATTTATTGCTAAATAATGAGTTAATAGGTGATTTTCGTAAGAAATGCTCATGTAAATCCAACAGCAAGGAACAATAAAATACTTTGTATTTGAGCCTGTTATAACAGACTTAAGTTTTTACCTTAGACGTTTATAATCTTAAAGCACTACTTTCTGTAAAAATCGGACTTATTATGTATTGCTCTATTAAATTGGCATCTAACTGTGATGAAACAATATATACAAGTATACATGAAAGTCATTTAACCAACACAATATGTTTTTAAAATAGCAGTCTCAGCTGAGCAATAACTTAAGTTTTTTCGTGGAATTGGGGCCAGGACATTAACACCACTATAGATAATAGTTCTCGAACAGAAAAAATTAATCACCAAAAGAAACATTAATCTTACGAGGGGGGAGTCTAAACAACGACTCTGTGGAAAATGTCCGTTCGAGGAAATATATGGAGTGTAGACAGCATTGATGCGAATATTTTATACAGAATTAATGTAAAATCTCTGACTCTCTGACTTATACTATACAATATCACTGATTGTCGTCTGATGATGTGACATCCGGTAGTTAAGCGTTTAAAATATCGCCTGTCGGTTGGTATGGTGCTATAAATCCTAGCAGCGTTCCTAAACGCGTGTATCTTGTTATTATCATCATGTGAAACAATGTGGCATTGTATGTAATAGTCGTAGATAACGCTGCAGCTTCTGGTTTATAGCCGTTAAATTGTGTGTCATCTCAATATCACGTGACAAGTACCATGTATTAACCCTCTACTCCATATACTGCTGGTTTATAGCCGTTAAATTGTGTGTCATCTCAATATCACGTGACAAGTACCATGTATTAACCCTCTACTCCATATACTGCTGGTTTATAGCCGTTAAATTGTGTGTCATCTCAATATCACGTGACAAGTACCATGTATTAACCCTCTACTCCATATACTGCTGGTTTATAGCCGTTAAATTGTGTGTCATCTCAATATCACGTGACAAGTACCATGTATTAACCCTCTACTCCATATACTGCTGGTTTATAGCCGTTAAATTGTGTGTCATCTCAATATCACGTGACAAGTACCATGTATTAACCCTCTACTCCATATACTGCTGGTTTATAGCCGTTAAATTGTGTGTCATCTCAATATCACGTGACAAGTACCATGTATTAACCCTCTACTCCATATACTGCTGGTTTATAGCCGTAAAATTGTGTGTCATCTCAATATCACGTGACAACTCCTTACAACAAGAACCATGTATTAACCCTCTACTCCATATACTGTACATTGTTTTGATAAAAGAGTGTTACTAGTATTGTTCGTTTGATCGTTAGTGCGTGGTCATCCATATTTTCCTTGTCTTATTTGCCAAAGATCTCCGGCTTCAGGGACTGATGAAAGATGATATACAATGTAGATATATACACATCTAATGTACAGCTTTTTGTGACACATATTAAGAATTACTTGATAAGATGTGCTGCTAAGTCCCTATGTACCTTCATACTGATTATTGAAAGGTTATACTATGGTAATGGGCTTGAGATAGATGCATTATTTGACGTATACATGGAGTAAGGGGTTAAACCAACCCACATGAAGTTGGGTCGATGTCTGTGCTTATGGCGTTTTAGTATCACAAATAACATGTATGCCGACATCAATGAAGTCAGAGTTTGAGATCCACTTTTTTTCTTTCAAATACAAAATTACATAACTAGGATTATTTGACCATGTGGACCTAATGAAAATGTAAAATTTTAGGAAAAAATATTAAATGCACATTGTATGTTCTGTACATGATATCTCACAGCGTTATTAACAGCTCTCAGTCCATGGTCAACAATTTAATGACTTCCGCCTCCCAGACCCCTCTTAGAGGGACCTCCCCGTCGCCACTCTGATGTTTAAGGATGGTGCAACAAGCTTAATTAAGTACTACTTGGATTTAAATCACATAACAAAATGTAACATACTGTAATTATATAGTAAATCATTCCTACAGGTGAGAATGTAGCTTGTCTGTATTAACAATAAATTGTATCGGGTTTAAATGTATAAATCAGTTCTTAATTGGATAACCTGAGTGATGAGCGATCAAAATCAATTAATGGAAATTAATTCCGTTTTATTGTACTGAATATTACCAGAAGTACGGCAGCACTAAACAGTAAGCTAGCTCTGCATGTTTTGATCGGGTAGAAATTGAACGTTGCAGCAGATACGAGAGATTTTTGGATTGTAAACGACTTATGGAGAATGTTTTTGAGGCTTGATCTCAATAACTTGGTCTTTGTATACTTTGGTAGTTGTATAAAATTTTGACAAGCGTCCAAATTACACTGTTAGAAGCATTTGGAATTAGTGAGTGACAATGCGAAACTAGGGCTTCTCGGACTTTAAATACATGGAGATTTGACGTGGGTTCAATTTTAGCCTATTTACTCATGAACTGGAAACTTTATAACTTAATGGATTTTGATTTTCTTATGGATGAGTTTAAGTATTTTATAGGCATATTAAGTGTTTGCAAGTAATTTTCTGTGGCAGTCTGAACAGTTCCAAAATTGGCAGTTTTTAGTATCATGTTCCGCCCATTGATGACCAACAGTTCCATCAGACCTGTTTTCTAATAATGATGTATATTGGAAGATAATATTTTTTCCAATGCCTGATTAATACAAAACTGGTTGCTGTGAGTAATTTTTAGGACAGCAACTTGTATTTGTAGACAGCGGACAGTTCACCGAAACTCTACTGTTTAGTGACCCCTCCCCCTATTTCTGCATATTTTATGTAATAGAAATACTGCTGCACATTTGGGTCTGTTTATCCAAAGGAAGCATTGTCAATCATTGATTATAGATTGCAGCTAAGCAGTAGAATATTCAGTAAGACCAGCATGTGATTAATAACCTCTTCAGTGTGACCATCTCTCCGGTAACACTTACTTTACCACAATCTCCAGTTCGTTCATGGTCTACATTATTCAAACAAATGCAAATTAAACCTCTCTTTAAGTATAGCATCTTAAAGAATAATGAAAATCGGCCAGGGAAGGCAGCACTTAACAGAAACAACCGAGCAGGGTTCGATCCCTGGCTGAGTCATACCAAGGACGAAATAAAAATGGTACCAGAAATTCCCTTGCTTGACGCTCAGCATAAAAAGGAAACTGGCTTCACTTCTCTCATACCATCGAAGCGATGGATAACATCAGGAATGAGGTGTCGAGAGTGATTAATATAAGTTGGAAAAACTTGTTTCACAATCGACCTTAAATAAATTATAGTATAAAGCACGAAATGACCAAAAAGGAGCACAAAGAAAGAAATAACACAGACCAGAAGGATACGACACAATGCCCAACACAAATTGAACGAGAAAATGTAACTAAACTGCTGCAAGTAGCTCGAATTTGACCAGCATTACATATTCGGCAAACTGTAACAACCAATGATCCGGATTTAAATTAACCACACAAAATCGACAAAATTTAACCAAAAGTCAAACCCTGCACTCCTCTTTGATTCTCGCTCTAGATTTGTTGTAATTGTTTAACGCCGTTTTCAATTGTTTTACGCCGTTTTCAATTGTTTCCAGTCAAGTCCTAACCAGTAGATCTTATAGTACTAATTTGATCTCCCAGAAACATCTGACACTACTCCACATGTGGAGAATACATGACCGTTGCCAATGTCAATGTCAAACGCGGTAATTGGACCCAGATGGTCCGGGTGACAGCCTAGGTCGCTCTACCGACAGCGCTATACGGACAGATTCAGGCTATGCAGAGTTTGTTTTCACGGTTATATTTAGTGAACCTTCTTTGACCGTACCGTGTCTTTGTGATTCAGTTTGATTGAGAAAATACGTTCGTTTTATCTTTCCTTCAATTAGGGTTCGTTTTCTTATCACAGACACTTCCCTTTTTGCTTCACCCAGTCTGTACGTTCCCCCCTTAGTTTGGCTGGAACCTTTCGTAACCTGATATTCTTGGGAACTTCTGAGCTGATGTTACCGCGCTTTTTACTGAAAGCTAGCCTCATGGGGTTTATTTACTACACGCGTTTGCATTAAAACACACGTGTGTAAACTGTGATTTTTTATGCAAGAAAATACTTTAAAAACTTACAAATCACTGTCGGTGCTTGGTAATCTACTTGAGTTATCTAATTGTTCGTTAACTATCGTTTACAACATCTGATAAGCCATTTATGCGTGGTGATAGTAGGGCTTATGAGAATTGTAACAGTTTATCCCACACTAAGTTGAAATACATTTTCTATACCACATTTATTCAATATACAGACTCGGAAATAAGTTTTTGATAGCATTTATGGATGCTCTGTGAATGTCATAGCAATTTTCTAAGCATTCAAAAACGCATTAAAATAATATAACAGCAGACGATATGAAACTAGTCTGCTCAGACGAACAACTCAACATGCAGATGTACATGAAGAAAATAACAAAATAAACTGAATGTTATTAACGAACGATAAAATTCAATTTTTAAAAATCTCAATCACAAAAGGCTCACAAAACTCAAACAGACCTGAATATAAAAATGCATTCTTATCAAAACTTTAAAAACGTGCATATCGGTCAGGGGACGTTTACATTAACATGTGCATTGGTGCTGTAGAACATGTGATACTGTGCTGGTCTGTCTCGTAACGAAACGATAACAAACAGCTTTTAAAACAAACTGTGCATGTACAATAAAATCAGCTGATTAAGTTATCTACTTTTATATGTTTTTGTAATGGTTATGCACCATTAAATTTTGTTATATTTGATAAAATAAATAAACTTCCAAACCATCCGTAAAATAATATTTCAACTTTGCATGCAAAATAAAAATTGGCAGATTCTATATTATATAAATATAAAATAATAATTATATCATTTGTTACTTTTATAATAAAGCACGTTTACAAATGTACTTCCATGAAGAGATTGCATGAACGTCATAGAAGCGCAGGGAAACCTACGAGCAACATACGTTTGTCTAGGTACCGAACGACACAACGACTTATTAATGTCATTACATATACTATACATACGTACCATTAGATGATCACAATTTAGATTGCAAACTCTCTCAATACTTCCAAAGTCAAAGTTAAAAAATCCAGAAACGTTGAACACACAAACATTCACATATATACAAAACGTCAATAGTAAGTTTCCATAAAATTTGGGAATCATTTTGTCCTTCGTTAGTTCGCCATTGTACACAAAATCAGAATGAGTAACAGCAAATATCACTCTTTACTATTAGCGCATCTGTAGTCACGTGATACGAGCAGACGATAATTTCAAACTCCAAGGGAAACAACTCCCAAAACATTTTTCTCTGGTTCTGCAGACGGGTCACCCGTTGTCTCTCTCTCACCAAGCACCGTGAAATACAGCATATTACTTTGAGAACAGTAAAATTTGGCCTCGACTTCATGAAGCGGGGACCGTTTTTAAGTTAAAAAACTTTGCGTTGGTCTTCAGTCTCAAATTAATGCATTTTGAAGCGGGAACCAGGTTCCAAGTTTTACAAAAATCTTAAGATTGAACTTCAGTCTCAATTTCAGTTGATTGTATTTATGAGCGGGAACCAGGTTCCAAGTGTAAAAAATCTTGAGATTTAACTTCAGTCTCAGTTTCAGTTGATTGTATTTAGAAGCGGTGAATAAGGTTTGAAGTTTAATAAAACATTGTGATTGATCTTCAACCTCAGTTGATGTATTTAGAAGCGGAGAAAAAAGTTCCAAGTTTACCAAAAATCTTGAGATTGGTCTTTAGTCTCAAATTACTGAAAAAGAAGCTGTGGATAAAATAAAACAATATTGAGATCGGTCTTCAATACTGTTTATGTCGACTGACTGCCGTTTATGACTCAATAGTTGTTTAAAGCTGAAAAACAAACAAATTACTGTAAACTTATCATTTGTCATGTAGGTAAAATTTTCATTGATTTCATAGTTGAACCGACGAAATAATAATCCCCGCGATGAATCAATCTCCCAATACGGAACAAAGATTTCGCCTTCCATGTGTTTAAATATTTAAATTGCATTTTTCTAGAATCCAAACAATTTAATGTTAAAATAAGTGATTTTTCAGTAAATATAAATATGCCGAGAAGGAATTTTAAAAGCAGCACGGAGAAATATCCTATGACGGTTTGAAATGAAATGAAACCAGCCCAGACATAAGAAACTCAATTTTTCTTATATATATTCACTATTGGAAGCTAGTCTGATATTTTGATAGGGTGCCTTGCAGCAATTGTATACCATTACATTTTTGAAGTTGCAAGGAAAGCAATAAACAAAATGGATTTAATTTAAGTGACGGAATATATTGAATATGTCAAATAAATGAAATAACGCAATTGGAACATTTTGCTGTGAAGCATGAGTCTGTTGTGAATTGTTTAATCAATTCGTGCTGGCTTATTAGTTGCAGTCTACCGACACGTAATTTTAGTCTCCCGTGGTTGAGTGCATGAATGTGGCATCCGTCTTGGAAGCGGTAGGTGCAATGATCTAATCCTACAAAGGGTCCGCTCTGGTACAGTGGTTGGTCTCGTAACCAATTGTCACCGTTTGTCACCAGACATAACAATACAGTCAGCAAGTACTAGTGAAAACTAATTTGTTTTATTAGTCACATTTACTGACCATTTTTAAAAATTGTGACGACGCTAGTAAATGTAGTTTACGAGTAAGGGAAGCGATAGCATCGCCTTTATATCCCGCGTAAAATTAAGAACAATGCAAATCGAAACTTCGGCCTTCGAAAAATAATTTACAAATATAATGGATTACTAGTCCAATGCGATTGGCAAGCCGAGAAAATTCCAAATTCGTACGAAAATCGTACAGTACGGGGCACGAGCTAGAGGCTAGCTACGAGCTCGTAGACAAGTCGGGAGCTCGATAATAACGAGTCTACGATGTCCATACGGACATTGTTCGAGAATTTCAACTCGTACGGAACTCGTAGGAAGTTTGTCGGGGAATTGTGACCGAGGGGTAGAACGTGTGTGGTCAATGTTTTATTAGAGTTTATTTTTAAACATGCTGAGTTCAAGATGACCATAAACATATAAAATAGATTTAAAATATTACATGTTAATGTTAAAAGAATAAATTCTGGTCGAAAAATACTTGAAATCTTATATTTTCATTGCAAATAAATGTCAAAATATGTTCTATAATAATAATAATAAAGACTTTATTTTACGAGGAAACTCATTTGACAATTAAATTAAATAGCAATCTTCCATGAGATCCTCAACAATAAACAGTTGAACAAGAACACTAGTACATAAAATGAAAAAAGCATAATGGCAATTTGGCCCATATGATGTCCACACTATCATAAAATTAAGATAATGAAAAATCGGACAGGGAAGGCAGCAATCGACAGACACACAACGAAAGGCACATAAAGAAACATACAAAAAACGAAATCTTACCTCCATATAAATTTGTCAGACATTCAAGTCTTTAAATGATTTATATTGTACCGCCTCTAAGAAACATATGTACCATCTTTATAGTATCATTGTAGGGAGCGGTGACATAGACGTAGGGCGTGCAATTTGTAATCGAGAGGTCCCAGGTTTGATCCCCGTTGGACCACTGCTGGGCAAGAATAACCCAAAATGCTCCACTCGATCTAGGTGTGAATTGATATTTATGAAGGCGGTGTGTGTACATGTTCGATATTTCTGGGCACCGTATCTCGATGTTGGCTGTACACAAACCAGGAGATAAATTATAGTCTTCACTGGGTGACTGAAACGTAGGTTTCCTTTGTTAGCCCAATGGCCAGGGGAAGTTAAAAATGCCAAAGGGTGGCTGAATGGATAAATTGCTGAAAGCGGCCCTCGAAACTGTTAACCTTTTTTATCTATACAGCACATCTAAGGATACCGTTCAATATTCGCTGCCTAGAATGATATTATTGACTTATTACGCAAAGCATAGAAAAGAAATTTAGGAAACACGCATTTCTAAAACGTTAAATAAGAACATTCTAAGGCTTTTCATTAAAGTGTTACAGATCAATCTCAGACAAGCGACGCAATTGGAATCAACAAAATACATTTTACATCAAAAAGTTTATTTTTCGTTTATAAAACACATGCACGAGACTTTTTCTCAATCGCCTTAGTTATCAGTATTAAAGTATTCATCTCTCACGAACTAACACGTGCATTAACGTACAAGTATGCAGACGACCAGAATATTGTCATTATGAACAATAGTGCAATCTCTGCAGACCGGCCCTCCATAGAGCAACAACCTCTACTAAGTAACATAATCATTTTGTTCCCGAAATAACCATTTACTATAAATTTTACCTCTCCACACCAACAACCTCTGTACAACATCCTTCCCCTATGTCCCCAAAAGGGGTTGTACAACAAAACCTCAATATTAACACCACCCTGTGCGAACATTTAGAATTGTTATTGCGTATGAGTCAAATAGAAAAAACGGTTAATTTTAATTTTAATTCTAAGAGTTTGTTTGTTACTTTGAGGCGGTCTTGTTATTTAGGTGGTCTTTAAAAGTAGTGAGTTTTTATTATACATATGCCACATGCGTCTAAAACAGTAGCCTATCTGATCATTATATATTTTTCTCCGACCTGCTTGAAAGAGTTTCTCGTATTGTTTAGGATGTCTTTCGTTGAACTATTCAGAAAGATTCTTAGACAGTAACTGTTCTCAGCGTAAACAACGCGTATTTTAATTAAATTAAATTGTTTGACATGCACGGCAAAATGAATGACAGGAATAACAAATTCGACGCAAATTATACAAACCAGCCGCTCAAAGTCACAGTATAAATTCGTGGAATACGAGATATTAGGTTGTAAAACCATACTTACCGTTTATTGAAATTCAAATGAAACTCAGTTAAAATGGTGCTAAGGACACACAGAAATAAAACCTTAAAAGAGAATTGTTCTTAGCGAACCAATTTTGTTCTGAATTAAAGAATTCGGTTCCGATGTACAGAACTCAATGGGACTCGAGCTCAAAATTATTCATTTCAAACGCGTAGGGAAGCGAGAAGATTATATTCAATTCAAATAAAAACACATTGAAAAGAGTAGAAAGGTTGCATATTACTTTAATAACTGGATAAATGTTGTCATATTATAATGCTTTTAGTGACATTTTAGGCTTTTAAAAAGTAATTACTCGTACTTTATATTTCAATAGGCGTAAATTGACCGATTATGGGCTAATCGAAATTGTTACTAAGGGGGACAATTTCGACAATAAGCCAGCAAATGTACTTACATCTCAATATTCGATATGTTCAAAACGATTTATGGGATATAATGCCGTGCGCAATATATAACCAATAATCATACAATCATGTTGAATTGAATTAATTAAATTGAAGTTTTACAATTTTAAACTTATGAAGCGAAAACGTGCACATGTGTGTTCGAATAAACGCTCGCAAATGTAAACATATTTGTAATTAAAAACTAATTAAACTAATTATTGTCAGTTTACTTTTTATTTAACCCTTTGTTTTGTTACAAAATCCAAGGGAATCAACTTCTATATCAATTTGCTGATTTCTTACTTGTAAAGTTGTCCCCCTTAGTACTGCATCTATCAAAATAATGGGTATCGCGCAGTAATACTGTGCGGTTGTACACACCAAGTGGGCTACGCACTGCGGATTGAATATATATAGCTCACCGGATATAACCCTAGCCTATTCTTTAAACAAACATGCATAATATAAACATAGCACGGTCGAATGACCGCTTGGTGGAAGAGTATTAAAACAAGTTTGAACAAAAATGTAATTCGGGCTTAACATGTACACGTAGTCCAATTTCGATATTCTGACAATTTGACAAGAAGATATTAACACAAAATATGTAATACAGGCTTGAGAAATGAAACACATAACTCTCATTATGGACGGTTAAATAAAGGGGGTGGGGAGTTTTAGTTTCAACCCCAATACGATGTATGTAAAGTAAATGTAACTTATCACGCACGGTGTCTTATAACATACAAAAAGTCTAGTTCCATACTAGCTTGTTAAAAAATATAAACGAAAAGAGTGAAAAGATGGCATTGTAGTCGACCGATTCCAATTTTTTAAAAACATTTTACCCCAAAAATATCTCATTTTGAACATAACCTTGTCACTAGATTTTGATTTATCAAACTACAGATTACTATTTACCTACCAAAGTGATGTTATTTCGAATAAATTAATTTGAATGATAGTGTGGTGTATCTAGAATTCGCACTTTTTGTTTATATTTTTTATTGTTTTAACCACAAAATTAGGATTTCACAAGCTAGTATGGAACTAGAGAATTTGTATGTTATAAGACACCCAAAATGCGGCCCCCAAAATGTAATATGATTCGTTCTAACACGATCTGCGGATTATCCATATACGCATACAGGAAATCAAGATGTATTTTATTACCGCAACAAAATACACCTGGCAAATTGGCTGGTACTGTTTACGCCCCGTTTCACGTGACATTTTAATGAATGAATGAACGTAAACTTTATAGTAAAAACTTCAAGGAGTTGCGAATAAGGCAAGTTGCACGAGTATCAAGTGTTACAGCAATGACCCATCTATATCGCATCTAACTTCTGATAATAATTAATTTATATTTTTCATTTCATGCAATAGATACCTTATACTCGTGTTATTAAATTGTTTCAATGTTTAAATGTGTTCTTTCCTTCAGAAAATCTCGGAGCTTGTTAACGAGGGAGGTAATTGTACCAGCTAATAGCCACTCAATTTCAGCGTTGAATTAAGTTCAATGTAAAATGGAATGCGCGCAGTTAAATAGTACGGGATATTATCGTGTTTAGAATCGAAATATAAACGCTGTTATTGTTTATTGTCGGTCTAAAATACAGGCAGGAGTTTAGAAGCGGAAAATTTAATCACGAGTGCGTATATTTCCAAAATGACACCGAGGAAACAAGTATCGGTTTATTTTCATGTTTTTAGTCCACCGAGTGATACTATTGGTTTGCCCATTGTCCGTCCGTCCTCGTTTTATTTCTCATATTTCTCATGTTTTATTAGCCTGGTTTACATATTTTGTAAAAACTCACATCATAAAGACCAACTAGATAACAAGACCTATACCGTACAGGGCCATCGCCTATCAATTTGAACCTATACCGTAAGGGGCCATCGCCTATCAATGTGAACCTATAAAGTAAGGGGCCATCGCCTATCATTTTGAACCTATACCGTACAGGGCCATCGCCTATCAATGTGAACCTATACCGAACGGGGCCATCGCCTATCAATGTGAACATATACCGTACAGGGCTATCGCCTATCAATGTGAACCTATAGCATACAGTTATTAAGTAGCCCATATGGTTGATCATATTGAAAATTGGTCCAGAACCAAATATGCCATCGATCCACAATATATAAAGTCGTTATTATTATTATTAGCCCTCCCCCCCGAAAATGTGCTTGGGCCGCCTATGTAATTTTTGTTCTGAATGCTAAAGATAGTTTAATTTAAAATTCAAATCAATCGAAGTACAAAACGATTTATACGAATTATTAAACTACCATGCTGCCTGAACGGACGTATATGTATACATGTATATAAAAACAAGGTCCGTTATATATATATACGATCGAAGCGTCCATCAATTAAAATTTAATACATTGAGAGATCTAATTCTTAATTAAATCTCAGTTATCAAATAAGATCTAGATTCTATATAGAAATTTTTAAGGGGGGGGGGGGGGGGGGGGGGCAATTTAGCGATTATCGAAGTAAAACTTGCAATTCTCAAGACTTACGCATGTCATAACCAGTACAGTGAATTTCACAAGTCTAAACCGGAAGCGGAAGCGAAACTTGCATTTTTCATAAACTTGCGGAATTCATACTACACCGCCTCAAAGTGACAAACAAAATCTCAAAAAAAATATTTTCATTTTTTCTATTTAAATCATTCGCGATAATCATTTTTACTCATTAAAAAGACTACAGTTTAATGTTTCCATGGTGGTCATATCACAGAGGTTTTATTGTACAACTTAACAACTCTCGAGTACTACCCTTTAGGAAACATAGGGTAAGGTTGTTGTACAGAGGGTCTTGCTCCGGAGAGGTAAATTTACAGCCTACATCTATTAATTACAGTGCAACCAATCCGATCTAGGTTAATACATTATGTCTGTCATTACTCAAGATTTTAGAGAAGAAACATCTGTGCATTAACTGTATTGCAAGTCTATGGTCGAAAAATAGTTCGGGGTAAATAAACTAGGTTGTACGGTCAATAAAATAAAGTTTGTTTAAAACCAGGTTTTACAATGGTAGACCATTAGTCAGCGGAACTTCAGCCTGTTACTATACTCGTAAACGCACGTTACCGCTCGTAAACATAGGTTCACGTTTTTAAAACCAAGATTACAGTCGAAATTTCGTAAACAATGGTTTACGGGCGTTTTCGATGTCAAATATCCGTACATTAATGTTCAATCGAGAGTGTATGAATTGTGGTAAACAAATGCCACACTATCGGCAGCAAACTATATTTTACGTGTATGTAGTACCCATGGGAGATTACTCAACATACTCAATAAAGGATATTTCCGACACTGCTCCGAAACCGAAAGTAGATTTTTAGAAAATCACATGACATTTTGGAGGATAAAATTCTGTCTTAAAAATGTCCGCGGGAGCATTTAATTTTGTGTGCACAACGTGTACACAAAACAACAAGACGATAGAAGCTGTGAAATATTGTATTGAGTGCTGTGGGTATTGTTGTCAGTCGTGTACTGATACACACAAGATATTTCCTACATTGAAGAGTCATAATTTGATGGATGTCAGTGATAGAGGACATCTTACTGGCGGTCACCAATCAAGTTTACTGGAACTTCCTACAGAACGTTGCAGTATACACAAGGCAAAGGTCGTGGATATGTATTGTGAATACCATAATGCTGTTGGCTGCTATGTTTGCATTGCAAAGGATCATAAGTAAGTTCGTTTCCTTTTTGTCAGATGGTCAAATATTGGAACATGTTTATCGTCCGCTTTAAGCTCGTCTAGCTATTGTATCACTCTTCGTCCGTCGTCCGTCCACAATTTACTTGTGTAGACACTAGAGGTCACACTTGTGGCCATATCCTTATGAAACTTTATCACGTTGATCATCTCAACAAAATCTAGGTCAAGTTAGATTTTGGGTCATTCGGGGTCAAAAACTAGGTCCCAAGGTCAAATCATAGAAAAATCTTGTGTAGTCACTAGAGGTCACAATTTTGACCTTATATTTATGAAACTTAGTCACAATGAACATCTAAACAAAATCTAGGTCAAGTTTACAAGGTCAAATAATAGAAATACCTTGTGTAGTCACTGGAGGTCACAATTTTGACTTTAATCTTTATGAATCTTGGTCACAATGATCATCTTAACAAAATCTAGGCCAAGTTCGATATTGGTTTATCCAGGGTCAAAAACTAGGTCACAAGGTCCAATCATAGAAAAACATTGTGTAGTCACTAGAGGTCACAATTTTAACTTGATGTTTGTGTTATTTAGTCACACAATGATCCTCTCAACAAAATCTAGGTCGAGTTCGATATTGGGTCATCCGGGGTCAAAAACTATGTCAAGTCCAATCATAGAAAAACCTTTTGTAGTCACTAGAGGACACAATTTTAACTAGATGTTTATGTAATTTGGTCACAATGATCATCTCACCAAAATCAAGGTCAAATTGGATATTGGGTCATCCTGGGTAAAAAACTAGGCCACAGGGTAAAATCATAGAAAAACTTGGTGTAGTCACTAGAGGACACAATTTTAACTTGATGTTTATGTAATTTGGTCACAATGATCATCTCAACAAAATCAAGGTCAAGATCGATATTGGGTCATCCGGGGTCAAAAAGTAAGTCACAAGGTCAAATCATAGAAAAACCTTGTGTAATCGCAATAGGTCACAATTGTTATTTTATCTTTATGAAACTTGGTCACAATGCTTATCTGGGGCATCCGGGGTCAAAAACTAGGTCACAAGGTCATACATAGAAAAACCCTGTGTAGTCACTAGAGGTCATAAATTTATGTTAATCTTTATGAAACTTGGTCACAATGATCATCTCAACAAAATCGAGGTCTAGTTCGATATTGGGTCATCCGGGGTTTAAAAACTAGGTCACATCATAAAAACAACTTGCAATAGAGGCTTAATTTTCTTGAATCTTCTTCAGAAAATTTGAATGACTACTTAGGTCTCCATAGGGGTGTGTATGCACTACTACGACAGGTGAGCGACCTGGGGCCCAAAGAGCCCTCTTGTTAGTTGTTGGAACAACTATATTTATACACACGTTTCAGAAATCACTCCTAGTTTAGTTGATGAATCTACTTTTCTTCCTACGCCGCCGCTAGTCGGCGTCACCTTATAAGCTTACCTGTCACTAAGTGTCTGAGTGAGCTTTCGGATCACCTTTCCTCGGTCGACCGTCCGTCGTCCGCCCACAATTTGCTTACAGGTGTAGACACTAGAGGTTACAATTTTGGTCTAATGGTTACGAAACCTGGTCACAATGATCATCTCAACAACATCTAGGTCAAGTTCGATAATTTGGCATTCAGGGTCAAAAACTAGGTCAAATCATAGAAAAACGTTGTGAGATCAATACATGTCAAACTTTTGACATAATCGTTAAATCTCGGTCATTATTATCATCCCAACAAAATCTAGGTGTAGATCTAGTTCGATATTGGATCATCCAGGGTCAAAAACTAGGTCACAAGGTCAAATAGTCGAAAAGAAAACCTTGCGTAGTTACTAGATGTAACACTTTAGACATAATCTTTATAAAACCTGGTCACAATGATCAGCTCAACAAAATCTAGGTCTAGTTCGATATTGGGTTGTCCGGGGTCAAAAACTAGGTCACAAGGTCAAATCATAGAAAAGCCTTGTGTAGTCACTAGAGGTCACAATTTTGTCACAATCTTTATGAAACTTGGTCACAATGATCATCTTAATTAAATATATAATAGGTCAAGTTCGATATTGGGTAGTCCGGGGTCAAAAACTATGTCACAAAGTCAAATCATAGAAAAAGCTTGTGTTGTCACTAGAGGTCTCAATGTTTGCTTTATCTTTATGAAAGTTGGTTACAGTGATCATCTCAACACAATCTAGGTCAAGTTCGTTATTGGGTCATCCAGGGTAAAAACTAGGTAACAAAGTCAAAGGGTAGAAAAACCTCTTTGTAGTCACTATAAGTTACAGTTTTATGGACTCTTTATGAAACATGGTCATAATGGTCATCTAAACATATCTAGGTCAAGTTTTATGATCAGTCACATGGTGTCAAAAACAATGTGACTAGGTCAAATCATGGAATTTAAGCATTTTGTATGCTATAGAGGCTGTCATCATAGAGGCATGCATGCACTACTATGGCTGGTGAGCGACCTATGGCCCTTTTGGCCCACTTGTCAATTGTAAGTACATGTATATGAAATTTCGTGTGAAAATGTGCATTATTAGCAAATAAGAAAGCGTTCCAAACTGACCAGGATTGTATATTTGAGCTAATCAAAAAGACATGGAAATATTAGACAGATATATAGTTCAAATTTAGAAGAGTGTGTTATTTTTAATGACGTTATGCAGATTTGAATATTTATATTTCAGGTCTTGTCCAGACAGTGACATTCACTGCATACCAGACATGATTGACACCTTATGTAACCTATCTGACACCAGGAAAACACATGCTCTTCTAACATAAATGGTTGCTGCTATGGAAAAAATTAATCAATCTAAAGATAGTCAACTTGAAATATTGGTCAAAGCTAAGAGAGAGGCACTTGGTAAGGCAAATGCGATGGTGAAAGCGTTAGCAGCCATCCTGACTAAAATTGCTGTGGCATCACGAAAAGAAATCGAAGCTGTATATAAACAACTAGAATCAGATATTTTACAAGATAAACACAGGGTTGATGACGCATATGAATATATGACGGAAGCAGTTGGAAAATTGAATAAATGTGCTGGGAATAGAGCCCAGCAATTTGTGTCCAACAAACTTGCTGAGGGTATAATAATGAAATATGACAGTGAAGTTATCAGACATGAAGTACAATTAAATGCGAACATCCATTTGTCATTCATTCCAGACCATGCGTTGATGGACTATGTCAAATCTTTGCAGAGTGTGGGTCAAGTTCAAACGAAGGCAAAGCGGATAAATGATCTTTACACCATTAAGGAAAGTAAAGATATTTTCATAAAACTTGCCAATGATTCTTCCGGCTGCTGTTCGTTTGGGTCTTGCCTGACCCCTAATAACCAACTGTTAGTCACAGATGCTAACAATAAGAAGCTGAAGCGCATCCATTTACTGAATATGTCTGTTGTTGACTATTGCACCATAGATTCTGATCCGTATGGTGTTTGCTCAATCAGTGAACATGAAATTGCTGTTGCATGTCAGAATAAAAACAAGATCCAGTTTGTTTCAGTTCAGAACAAGATGATTCCAACAAGACAAATCAAAATGTCTCATTGGTGTTATGGCGTTGGCTTTAAGGATGGTAAGCTTTATGTGACAGATTGGGATGCTTCACTGTACGTGTATGATATGGATGGTACATGTTTGAATACCATTTCCCGGGACACTGCTGGTAATAAGCTGTTCAACCAAAGTGGACATATAACTATAAGTAAAGGCAAACTGTTTGTTGGAGGTGGGTACAATGGACTTGTATGTTTAGATGGGGAGGGTAATTATGTGTCCACTGTAACAGACAATCGAATAACCAATGCTCAAGGTGTCTGTGTGGACGTCAGAGGAAATATGTTTGTTGTTGGGTGCAGTTCTCATAATGTTGTACAATTCAGTGAGAGAGGACAGAAAGTTGGTGTGGTTGTGAAGGAAGGTGATGGGTTACAATATCCACGCGGTGTGTGTTTTCACCAGGGGCTGAACAGAATGTTTGTCACCATGCATGGTAGTGATGTTGTGAAAATGTATAAGCTAGAGTAAGGGGGAGACAGACAGTGGGGATAATATGTGAATGGTGGATGCATTCTTTCTAACTGGATTGCATAGACATACAGGGTGATCCATTAATTCCGCACATTAGTAAATGCTTATAACTTTAACGTCTTTAAAGTTATTATGTAAAAGAAATCATGTACATGCAGAGTATATATGAACTTTTTTATCTGATGTAAAACAAATGTTCAACATTAGTATCGTTACCTATAACAGATGCTCAATGTGACCACCCCTTTTCTCGGAAATGAGTCTTATACGTCGTCTGAAATTCTGTATTACGTTGTTGCATGTAGCTTGGGTAATCAGTCTCATTTCTCGACGAATTGAGTTTTTCAGTTCATCAATTGTTGTTGGCATGGGATTGTTCACATGCTCTTTCAATGTTCCCCACAAGAAATAGTCTAGGGGGGCTTAATCGGGGGAATGCGGTGGCCATTCACTAGGGGTTTTCAATGAAATAAGTCTGCCTCGGAATTTCTCTTCTAACTTCTCAAGAACATGATTTGCCGTATGTGGACCAGCACCATCCTGCTGAAACCAACATGTAGACATAATACCTCTCCTCTGAAGAGCCGAAATGAACTTACGAGTCAATATATTAAGATATATTTCACCATTTACAGTAGTAGTGTGTCCGTCCTCTTCATAGAAAAAGGGACCAATGATTCTGGTTGCGCTCATCGCCGCCCACACAGTCACTTTCTCTATGGATTGTCTTTTCTTCGTAGAATGTTGGCTTCTCTGCGCTCCAATATCTCAGATTTTGTTTGTTAACAGATCGGTTGAGATAGAAATGACACTCATCCGAAAACCAGATTGAGTCAATTACATTACCATGATCTTCTATCTATTTAGAGAACAAGACCCTCGTGTGATATCGCTATCCTTTAAGTGCTGCATGATAGTTATTTTATAAGGTTTATGCTTCAGGTCAAATTTTAAAATACGTCTCACCGTACCATAACTTGAAGACTCATGTATATTCGATATGTCCTTCATAACCCCTCTGATTGATTTACGAGATGTTGCTTCAATAACCTGACGCACCTGCTCGATTTTCTCTCCCGTTCTTGCTATGGGTCGCTTGTTGCACTGCCGCAAGTCTGTTGCTATTCCTTCCCTTTCAAACTTTTCCACCAGTCTAACAATATTCTACCTTGAAGGCACGGGTTTACTTGGATAGAGTTTTACTAGTTTTTTTCTCACCAGAACTACAGATTTTCCCAATTCATAATACAGTTTAACGATTTCTGCTTTGTCGCCCTTCTTGAAAATGCTGAATTTATGTGACGTTAATGATGACGTCATTGACGTCGCGTTGACAACGCATGATAAATTTCTATGATTTTAGCAAAAAAATTTACTTATTACCTTTCCAACAATACCAAATATATATATGTGCATAGAGAAATAGTGAAGTTATAGGCGTTTACTAATGTGCGGAATTAATGGATCACCCTGTATACTTTTCAAATACATGTAACACTTATTTGTTGATGAAAAGAAAATGGTGTAAACACCGAATGTATTTTATTGGCACAGTTATTAAGTGTTCGTTTCCATTGCGAATGTAGTTGGGAAATTAACTTTTGCAGGAAGATTTTTCATTTCATTGACAAAATGAATAATGGACAAAAAGTCCATATTTGTGGGGTGATGTTTTCGTTTCCTTTGACAAAATGAGTAGGGGGTATAAAACACTAGTGTGAAATGATGTGATATATATAAATTCCTACCCATTTACATACTATTTAGATACATGTGCTAAATCTCTGCTCGAATAAGTCATATATACACATATTTTGATTAATATCAAAGCATTATTGTATTACAATATAGAAACATTGTTCTGAGTGTATTGCAATAAACCTTTCAGAGCTTTAACTTCAGATCTTGCTTGAGATTCTTCGGGAAATCAATCGGGAACTTTGTTTTAATATGTTTTGTAGCCTTTATGTCTTCTTTCAAGAGACTGTGTCCTTTGAATAAACGTGCCTGCAACGAAATGTCCTGTTCGGCAATTTATTATTAGTCCCCTTCCGGTTTTCTACCGGAGGGCACTATAGGTTTGCCCTACGTCTGTAGGTCCGACGTCCTTCCGTCAAACACAATTATCATGACATAAGTCAAACAGTTTCCAAGCTAGGTTTACGAAACTTGGTATGTGGATAGGGGGCAGGAAGATGAGTATACACGTCTAAATTGCAATTCTTAGTGACTTGTGCTCTAGTTAGCTTCATCATATCCGGATACGACTCTAGTGTAGTACTATTGTGTTTTCCATCTCCATACTGGTTAATTGAGAATAATCAGTGGTGATTGACATACGTTCTATATCAGTGTGGAATAATTGAATTGAAGCTATATGCATAGGGTGGCCGCGACACTAAAATGTTATTAATAACAGCTAGACATGTATTACTGCTATACTTAACGGATTTAAAAACGCGACACTGTGGTATGTTGTTGTAGGTATAGCAGACAATTCAAGTTTATGTCGGTATTGGAATAGTTCAGATTAAAGGTAAATATACTGGCGTCATTTTGGTACTAAGATGATACAAATGAGATGAGTATGAACAAATATACAGTACAATCAATTCGTCGATCCAGACAACAAAAATCGCATTCTGACCAAACGTTCTTACAGGGTTACCTCCCCTAGACCATTAAAACATTATGCAGGTCTATGAGACAACGGTTTATGTTTCCTGTAACAATGTTTACGTGTCATATAGACACATTTTGAATAAAAGTTGGATATGTCATTTATTATATTCAATTTAACTTAGAATTTGTATATAGAAATTACGTAATTATTCGATCTGTTATGCAGGCTGGCCATCTTCAATGATAAAACCAATGCGCCGATAAACATGTTACTTTTGTTTTCTGGACCAATGTCTTATTCGTACGATATTTTAGTTAATACTCGTTAGATTTGATTAAGTTTGGTATCAAAATGACGACATTAAATTAGCCTTTACGAACATACAAATACATTTTATATGGGAATTTGTTTTCCTAAAATATACCGACATACCCAAGTGTCGCGTTTTTAAATCCGTTAACCATAGTATCCTACCACATTAAACTGGGACTCCAATCTTACTTCGTTCAAGTCTAATGAGTCTCAGTTTCACGTGGATTACTATTTTATTCAATACACGATATTTGTTGATTATTCTGTAAACAAATGCTATGTGCTATTGTCCGTTTATTCAGGTATGTGACTTGTATACAAACAAGGTTATGTCGAAACAAAGCGTTTTTATTGATTAAAACATTTTAATAAGATAAGACGACAGTCACTGTGATAATCAATACCTTATGCACCAAGCCGCATACTCGTACATACATGTTAAATTTATAAATTGATAAGAGGAATAAATTGCAATGTTTATATACACCTGATTTATAGTAAACTAATCCACATGTGGTCTCTCAGTGATATTTGGTGATTGTACCGAAGTGCGTGCAGTTGTGGTATATAAGTTATTGCTTATGCCATTTTATGGTTCAGATGTCCATGAAATTCGATAATACATCCGCTTAACCTCAGTCAGTCAAAGAAATCCAGAGCAAGAGCTATATCATACAAGAACTATTTGAAAGGACGATCACACCTCGCAAGAAAATCCACAAACAACAGTCAACAGAAACTGTGTACATGTATTTTTGAAAGAAAATGCTGGATATCGAAATTGAAGAAGGACACAGACAAAGTGATGCAATTGTAGAAACCCTTTTCATTTTTATCGTCGGTAGAAAACTTTGTGAATGCATTTAGTTTGGTAAAACTGCAATTTCGAGTGTCCATACATTCGCTAAATATATTTTTATGAGTAACAAAACAACTTTAATTGATTGAATTTGAGCGGATTTGTTTTCGGCTCTGTTAACATCCTCGAAAGTCCCGAATGAATAAACACGAATTTACAATATTTAGTCCAATTTGAACTTGTTATAGTCCGGGAATTTGTCACATTCAGTCATCTTTGTGATGATCCAATCTGTAAGCCATGTTGGTAGATAGTGGTAGTAACGTGCCAGCGTCTGAAGTAAGAGAGAACCGAATTTCAAATAATGAATTCTAATAAATAAATAATTAAATACATGTTGATATTGGTACGTAGGTCAAGCGGCAACCGATTGCTAGTCAATGACCAAGTGACATTTCACTTCTCACAAATTCAGTTAAACATAATCGCTCACTACTCACAAATTCTTCGTCCGGTACTAGGGTACTAGTAATTCCTTGTTTGGCGCTCAAAATTTAAAAGGGGGAACGCACAGGCTTCTATTCTTTCATAGTCTTGTGACAATTGATACCGACAGAAATGAGGTTTTACTGATATAGTTCTTGTGTTTGCCATCGACTGAGACAGTCGAATATGCGTGATCATTCTGTTTTTCCCTCTCAGATTGGCCAATGAACTCCGGTTTCGAGAGAAGATACCGAAACGCTTGTGTGGTACACAAGGAATCCGGTTGCGACACCATAGCTCTTTCCGAAAAGACGCATTGGTTAACTTGATAACGTGTCCGGTGTACAGAATAAATACATGCGAGACTTCCTTTATGTTTCAAACCAGTTAATCTATAGTCGGGTGGAAAAGGCTGAGAAGCGTTTCAGAAATGATCCAGTACCCGGCCGAAAAACAATCCAAAGACCTCTAGATCCGTTGTGAAGAGCGTTATCCACTCGATCACCACGCACTAGTGGTTCACAATCTTTATAATGTAGCTGAAAAACTTGTTTCACAATTGACCTAATATTGTATACATTTATACAAGTATACCATACCGTGCGACGATCAAACCATGTACCACCAGCCACAAGATATCGTGTGTGTGGCATACCACTAACAACAGCATCTTATTGCGCACATCTTCATTAGCATTCTTCCACATCTCGTCTGCTTCTTCTTGATATCGCTTAAACTGAAAACAGTGACGTATCTTGCTCTTGATTTAGTAGTACGTACTAGAATATACGCTCAACTCATTTCCAAATGACCATCGCTCACATATTTATAAGTATTTATAACTACTTATCTTTTAATGCCCATTGCTTAAATACACGTAGTTATAACTGTCTTTATAGCGGATAGCTACGCCGTCCAGAATATACTTCGCTTTCTGTTATTATCCGTATTCGTCAGAGTTTTAGCCCATTTCACTAGGTTACTTGGTATAAAATTTGTGTCGCGATCCTGCAGTCCGAGAAAGTTACAGAAAAATGGCCGCCAATAGAATAACAAAAGTTATATAAATGTGATATTCTGTAGCTCTACAATTTTCTTTTATATTTTAAAAATTGGTAAAACTACATGCACTCAATAGAGTTGATCTACAACATTAAGGAATAAAGTATGTCGACATAATTTCCATGATTAAGACGCCCGCATTTATTCCTTATGCAATCGTAACTACTCGGATATTTCCATCATCTTGATAACTAAAACACAGAAAGTTATTAACCGACGATGTTTGGCTTAAAATACGGATTTTATCGCGCGGCGGAAGGCCGACATATCTATAAATTACGAGGGTTGTTCAAATTGGAATGCAAGTGATGCTATATCTTTCTTGTATTAATAAATTTTCAAGAATAGGGACCTGTATTTCACAGATCATTGTATTAGCTTTAAACTGATACCTCACATTTTAAACTCCGTTCAGTGTAGCTGTAACAACAGGTAAATTAACATTGTCTACTCGTGTATACTAATGCTTAAATGATTGGGAAAATGTCACTTTGTTCTGACCATATTCGGTCCCATTTAAAAATCGTTGTTTTCTTAATGCAGGAGCAAATACAATATTTAAAATAACTTTAATGGTGAGATGATGTCGTGTAATGTCTTATTCATCAACTACTTGATAGTTTAAGCAATTTAAAAGTGGTGTAATTTATTATAGGATTAAACGACCATTTGTTGACGTTCACTGATGTGTAAACACCCGATCTGAACCAACACATTGAGTAAAGCCCAAACAACTCTTAAATTGCATTGTCGAAAAACATATCAGGTACGTTAAGATCTCGGTTTGGCTCATGTCCAGTATATGCAAAGTGTACCGAGGAATGATAACAATATCACATTATAAAAAAGGAATAACTGAATGAAACTTCGCATATATATCGGAGATGAATACTGTAATGGGATCAAAGGCTTGTTTCATTAGAATCTATCAAGGGTATTTTTATTGACTTAGTTGCATTCCAATTTGAACAACCCTCGTACATTCCGTTGGCCTTTTTTATTCAGTACAACACAGTTTAAGGTAGGTCATCGCCCGTCTAAGATAAGCCGGTAAGAGGAAGTAACTCTTATTCAGTCATTCAAGTAAGTTTTCACATGAAAAAAAACTTTTTCACTAATACATGTACATGCACGTTCATTACGCTGTTTACCAGAATGGGTCATTGATAATAATGTTTATGCTGTTTTAATGTATCTGGTGATGGTACTTGCTTGTTCCGTCGTCAGAGTGTGTTATTTGAGAGGTTGCGATTCGAACGTGTACGACTACGTGTACGTGTAGCTACCCGTATATGTATACGTACACGTTGCAATTAAAATTGGCTTGCGAAACACAACGTGTGCGTGTAACATCACATGGCAGTTGTAACATGATTTCTTCGTGAATCGATAATGAGTGTTTATATAAACTTACTGAGACTACCGGCGATATAATCTTGGGTTTCCCGTGCATACTTTTACCTGAGTGACGTAGTACACATTATATTTTCGTCTGTCACACGTCCGTTACTTGTAGTAACTACACATACCTGGATGACGAAATACCCAAAAATAGTATTCACGTACACGTACACGTTACACGTTACC
This sequence comes from Spisula solida, assembly GCA_947247005.1. Classification (NCBI taxonomy): domain Eukaryota; kingdom Metazoa; phylum Mollusca; class Bivalvia; order Venerida; family Mactridae; genus Spisula; species Spisula solida. The sequence goes on from OX365946.1 coordinate 19,194,644, forward strand.
TTTCGCAACCTCTCAATTAGCAGCATGTTACGTAACTCAAGTCGAGACGTGGGTAGGTAGGTAGGGGGAAACAGATAAGCTGTCTCCAAGTGGCTGTTTTTAAATTCTTACGGTCCAGCCACTGCGGGTTTCGCTTTAACGCATCGAAATGGTTTGAATAGGTGGGGGAGGTTTACTAAATCTAAATAGTTTTATTGATATGTGTATGATAGTTTTTTGTGTCGATTATGCTTTGTCATGTATCAACTGTTCAAATATTATCCAGGAGCCTGATGCCTTACCATGCAGCTACTAAATAGCGATTTGCTTTACATAAACCACAGTGCTCGCCAACAATCGTGAAAGCTCGGCCATGTCCGTTTGTCTCCGGCTAATAAACCTCGTGTCTTAGTGTAGTTATACACAAATATGATTCGCCTGAGTAATAAGTCCAGCTACGTCGCGTGAAAGTAACCAATTAATATGTATCGGTCAATAAGATCCTTAATATTACTTTCCCTATCAGTCACGACACTTTCCGTACACATGTCCGTGTAGATGTATAACCCATCGTTCGCATTAATAGTCGACTTGGCTTTTTCGGTAGCATGAAATTCAACGAGCGCTATTTTCCATACGCCAGGTAAGTACAAGGGAAACTTCAGCTGTATCCGGAATCTCGTGGTAGTGTTATCGTCGCAATAGGCGTTACTCACGTAAAGCTATATATCCATCTTCTCAATGGCTCCGTCGACTAGACACGATGCCGTCGACTAGACGTAAGAGAAGTCACTAAATGGCGTATTGAGATCGGCTTATTTTAAATCGTCGACCACGTTGTCCCTAATTCGTGTTAATATGATAGCATACGACCGTTAAACTAAATGCGAAGGAAATATTGCTCCATAACGAAGCTGACGTAATCAAGTCAATATTTTAAATAATCAATAAACTTCTCCTCATACCTCATCACACCCACTCATTCACCTCATTCACCCACTCATTCACCTCCTAACACCCTCATTCACCTCAATCACCCACTCATTCACCTCCTAACACCCTCATTCACCTCATTCACCCACTCATTCACCTCCTAACACACTCATTCACCCACTCATTCACCTCCTAACACCCTCATTCACCTCCTCGCAGCAACTCATTCACCTCCTAACACCCTTATTCACTTCCTCTCTCACTCATTAACGCGTGACCAATGTTCGGAACCTACCGAGCGGCACAGGTGGGTGCATTCCTCTTTTACGCTGTTGTCGATTTTATACATATTTTCGTACAGATACGGATAATGTCTTAAAAGTCAGCTTTTGATAAACCGAAATACTTCTGAATAACGTTTCCCGAGATTATTTTAAAAAAGCCGGTCATAGCTGCGAAGTTCTTTATTTTTAATGTACACTTACTGTGCCGCCATTTTGAATACCAAAGTACTTACCCAGTAGGACGAGTAGTTATGTTTCATATACGTTATTTCCTGGTAGGTCCGTAACCATTAGAAATCGATCATAATTATTCTTGTATCTCCGTTTGAAAACAGCTAATAAGAATGATGGATGATCTTGTTTACGACTTGTAGGTCAGTAACACGACCGAATTCAGCCATGCGTACCCATGCAAAGTAAGGGAGCCACAGCACTTACATTACTACTTATAGAGTATTTACTGTTAAAATTAGTTGGTATATAAACTAGTTACAACATTTTTAATGCGGATGTCTTTTCGAAGTGAAATGTTAGCGCTTTTTTACCCCAATCACACAAATCTCGAATCAGCCGGAATGGGCCCGAATGAGTCTGAATGGAAATTGAATACAAATTCGAAACACATTCCGAATGATAATTCGAATTGACCACAATTATTTTAGCCTTGTCGAAAGCCGTTGGAATACTTTGAATACGATTCAAATACAATTCGAATACAATTCAAACACAATTCGAATGAACTTCGAATATAACTCGAATACACTTCGAATCCGTCTGGAATGATAGCGGAGAACGCACACGCGTATGTTTTCACACTACGGTACACACAGTCATCGGACCGTTTTGCACGGGATTTAGCACGGGCAGCAACAGTATAATTACTTCTTCTACTGTCTCTGGTACGGGTGGTGTGTTTAATAACAGTACGTTTAGTGGTTTTATAGTCCGTGCAGGATAATGTGGCAGTCACGTGACACAATGTTTTCTACTTTGGACTATGTCAATTGATTGAATTAGGTAAACCATGGTTAAGATTTGTGTTTATAAATCATTCTAACCATCCACTAATTAAAACATACTTCATATCCGATTGGTTTAGTGCGTAGATAGTTCCTAACGATATCGATATTTTTGTCCGCGAGTTCGAAACCTTGCCCAGTTGTATGTATTTTTTTATTTCTTTTTCTCATCTTTATAAATTTAAAAGCTAAGAGTTTTACAGAAAAATGGCTTAAATAATCAATTCTATCCAATAGTGATACGAACCTGTAATTAAAGTTATTAGTATATTATTATAGAGTGTATAGCCTAAATATACATGTACACAATCAACGTGGTGTGTACGTGTATTATAATTAAAGCACAAGAATTTCGATTGCTAGTACTTAGGTATTGTAACTACCAACACGAAGCCACAGATACAGTATCTGAGTGTGACTGTAACTCAGACCATATAACAGCAGATGAAGTGATGTAAAATTATTTTGTATTGTAATGATTGTGTGTTCTTGTCATAAAATTTGAATTGAATTAAAAATAATTTTATTATGACCATAATAAAACAAGACAAATATATAATTAACAAATTATAAATTCTCTCAAAAAGAATATGAATATAACATTAAAAATATTGTGATGAATTCAAAAAAATACTAAAGACTTCTTTGATGGGTTGAACTTGAATCGCTCAGTTCCAATTCCTGTGCGTTACCATCTGAGCTATTACAGCATACATAACTACTTGCAATTATTAAGTGCTTATATTACATAGCAATTAGTCAAGCATGACGATAAGGCCAAGCAATTTAACTGCCTGGATAACTGTCTATGTTAAATGTTAAATTTCGTCGTTGAATTGATGGTGAAGGGTTAGCTGCACAAGGAAGTCATACTGGTATGAAAGATTAACAAACACTAATCCATATCAAGTCTGTATTTCAACAGTTACCACTTACATAGTATTTAATAAAACGGACAAACAACAAACAATTACATTCTTTTAAAGTTATCTGTAATCAATATCATGTATTACCTGTCGTGAAATAGACTCGACTGCCACATTATCTAGCACGAACTATAAGTAATGTTTCGAATGTAATCAGAATGTAGGAAGAATACATTTCGATAGCCATTCGATAATTCGCTGACTTCGAATCGATCTCGATAGTTTTGAACATGCGAAAAACATTCGAAGTGGCCGCAAGAATAGCTCTGATTATATGGAATGTACTACGAATACGAACAGAATATGACGGCATATGTTTAGAATGTACTTCGATTACGCAGGAATACACCTCAAATTATACATTTTGGTGACATTCCGGCTATTCCGATGGCATGCGATCCGGAATATTTGAATTAATATACATTTTAGGTTTAGATAATTTGAAAACATTCGAAATAACCAGTATAAGTTATTATTAGACAAAATATACTCGCAATACAAACGGAATACACTTCGAACATACAAGAATGTACCCCTAATCGCTATTCCTACGGCATTCCGGCTCATTCCGACTCTCCTGTGGTTGGGGTATTAGATAACGCGAAAACTACTGGCCACATATAGAATGTTGAAATTACCCGATAGTTATTTCTAATTCATCCATCGACTTTGCTATTAAAAATTAAAGATTTGAGTAATTACAGTTCGATTATTTAATAAAAAACTTGCACGATTTACGAGTAGTTATCAATTCTGCCAAAACTTATGGTTGATAATATTGCTACATCCGGATCATGTTCGGATCCCTGACACTAAATTTTAGTCGCGCGCATTAATTTGTCGTAACTTGTTAACTATATCACATTCATATTAAGCATACACTTGTCTTGAGTGTTTAATTTTGCTAATCCAATGCATATAGCAAACTGGACCATTGTATCCGTATTAGGCAATCATTTGATTTAACCATCCAATGTTGTTATGTGATTGAATACAGCCAGAAAGTCCCGTGTATCCGTATCAAGCAACCATCTGTTTTAAGCGTCCAATGTTGTTATGTGATTGAATACAACCAGAAAGAACCGTGTATCCGTATCAAGCAACCATCTGTTTTAAGCGTCCAATGTTGTTAAGTGATTGAATACAGCCAGCTTGGTCCGTGATAATAAAACTGTTTTCGTGCTAGACTCAATGTGTAACTTGATTTACTGATTTACATTGCAACAATTAAGAATATATTTTAAGTTTTCACACAAATTCATGGATCAATTTATTACAAGTGTACTTCCATGCTAAAGATTATTTATCTTTCACGATAAAACCTTATGTTTCAATGCTTGTCATTTTTCTACTATAAAATTAATAAAGTAGTATAATTAAATTTTATTATTTGAATTCAATTTGTGTTTATTTAATAATATTATGTCATTTACTTGTAATCGTATATGGCAGATATTGGCAATTTTCAAGAAAAGTCTCAATCTTATACTCTGACAAATGTTGGACTTCTTCATTGTTATTTCTCACCTGCACGAATTATAATTAATTAACTTCTAGTAGTGATATTTCCCAATATAGTGTATGTATATTTTATTATTCAATTTTACATAATTTATATTACATGTACTACACCAGTCTGATTTAAACTGAAAAGCCCACGGCAAGTCAAAGAATACACAATTACATAGACATTGGCAGACAATGCATACAAAAATAAAATGATCAATTTCATTTACATCGACATTTATAGGTCACATTGATTAAGTTAGGTTCTTGTTAACATTACTACAATGTACATTGTATAACGGGTAGAATAACTCAATACTCATTGAACAAACTTCACTATTACTTCAACAAATGATCTATGTACGCATACAATTACGTATTAGTCAATATAAACGGCAATTCAATTATACTTAAACATATCAATAATCATATATACATGTAGTACTACATGCATATTGTCCACATCTGTTACTATTTTTTATCAACGCGAATTAAGCCAACACATATAATACAGAATCTAATCAAAGCACTGAGAGGACTAATGGGAGGCGATCTGGTTGCTGCTACTAAAGCTTAAACCGACTTTACACGTTTAATGTTCGTTTTCTTACTGCCGATCTTGTCTTGAATGTCAAAATAGGCATATGTGACTATATAGGCATGTTGGGTATCTAAATAATTGCTAAAAAGTGCATATTAATCTATATGTAATACGTGTATTGAATGCGTATATCAAAAGTGGCTTTAAAATAATACTACGCGCCTATTTATCAGATTCTACAGTACCGTCTTGTAATCACTTCCCTCACAGCGTGAGACAGTCTATAGAAAGCGGCTAGCTAGTACAGCGACACCATATGATTGCATAACAGTTGCAGACCGTATACGATTCATTGATAAAACCATCATGACCGTAGTTTGAAGTTTCTAAAAATAGCTTTACAACCGGAACATTTGATGAACACGTCATTTTCGTATTATGAAACAAGTACGGTATCGGTCGGTGTAGTGATTTTTTTGCAAAAATATCGAAATACAATAATTTTTGATCTTAGAATAAACAAATGTTGCTGATTGGTTTAAATCAGTTAAAACATTTGGAGAAACATATGTAGCAGTATTGGGAATGTTGACAGTTTCTGGAACTACTTTAATGCGGATTCACATAGCAGCCAAAAGGCGGTTAATTTTATATTAAGAAATGGGCAATGGTAGTAATGAGAGGCTTAAACGCCTCCCAAAAATCATAATTTAGCAAACATGAAATATACAGCAGTTTTATACCCCCTCAGGCGAATGTTTAATTACTACGCATGCTGAGACGATCGCAGCGGGAAGGGCCATAAAACAATTAACCGGATTATTACGTAATCTGTATAGGTAAAGAAATGGGGAAAATGGTATTTTTTACAAAAACACCAAAAGGACCAAAATCGTTTTTAAATAATTTCTTACAAGTTACATCATTGCAGAGATATTTTTTTCCTAAACGAAGCCGTTCGCACACGGATGATGTGATTTTTATTAAAATAGTAAACGACCTGACAGTGTGACGACTATTTCCCATTCCTTCTTTATTCTGTATGAATGAGAGTGCCTATAAAAAACATTAAAATGGACAAAAATGTTTTTTTTTCAAATTGAGACTGTTTGAAAGATGAAAAATTTAACTAAATCACCCGTTCGCACATCCCGGTCGATAGTTATAACGGTTATTAATTTAAAATTCTACACCTCCCCTCTATAACTCTATATAGATCTCAGCGTCTAATCGGTCGCTCTACATGGGACCCAAAGTTAGTCATGCAGACACGACGTAGCACTTGTAAATTGTAATGTATGAGGAACATTTGCTGCGTTCTAACTGTGTTCGGGCGATGATTGCACCCGTACGTGTAACGCGCGTGTCTTCTATTGCCATCTTACTACGATTGTGCGTGTGTAAGGATGTAAGCGTGATCAGCACGTGTAAGTACGGTATCTGCACGTAGATCGTACGCTGTAAGCTCAATTAAATTAACACGTGTGCAGCGTACGCTCCACACAGACACTCACGACCAGGCGCAACCCTAGGTATGACGTGCATTGACGTACTCGGTACTTCCCTCGTTTTCGTAAAACCTATCGGCCGCAGCCCGCCAAACAAACTAAAAACACACAGGCTGGGTTGTGACCGGGTCTTGTTTTGATATAACAGTAGTACCCATTGACACGGAGTAACTACAGTGTATAGGGCAAAACGGTTTATCAAGTACCAAGGATACCATGGCAGTTCATGGTGATTCCAAATGTGGTGTTATTGGTGGTTGATACTTAAATTTATGGTTTGATTACATATAATTTGGTGATCATCCATCCGAAGAGGTAGTCTTTTAGAGAAAGAGAGATTGTGAGAGAGAAGAGAGAGATTTTGTTGTATTACACTACCCGTACTTACATGCTGTTCTGTTTGACACGCCGTGACTGTACTGAAGTTACCGGGTTCAACCAAAGATACTTTAACACCAAATTTCAGCATTTCTAGACGTAATGAGTCCCCTACAGTTTCCAGGCCATGTTTTGTGATATGGTAGGCGGAGTTATTGGGCCACGGTAATCGTCCTCTAACACTCGTTATAATAACAACACGGCCTGAAACATACGTACAGTCAATCATAGTACTTATGCGACACAAGTTTGAGAGATATACGGTATATACACGTACTGGTATACATGTATATAACAAGACGGCCATTGGTCCTAAAGGTTCACCTGATGACTAGCAGTTTAGGCAGAATCAGTACATGTATTTGTTATGATATGACATTAATATTTGACGTAGATTTTACAAATACACACTTTGTTGCCAGGTTTTATAAGATGAGGTAAACAATGTGACCTCTAGAATATACACAAGATTTTTCGTTGATGTAATTTGGTGACCTAGTTTATGAACCCAGATGACCCAGTTACAACTTGACCTAGATGTCATAGTGACAAACATTGTGACCAAGTTTCATAAAGATTAGGTAAAAAATGTGACCTCTAGAGTGTTAACATGGGTTTTCTTCAATGTTACCTGGTGACCTAGTTTTTTACCCCTGATAACCCAGTTGTGAACTTGGCCTATATTTCATAGAGGTACACATTGTGACCAATTGTCATTAAAATTATATAAAAAAATGTGACCTCTAGAGTGCTAACAAGGGTTTTCTTTGATGTGACCTGGAGACCTAGTTTTTGACCCCGGATAATTAACCTAGTTACGAACTTGACCTATATTACATATAGACAAACATTGTGACCATGTTTCATAAAGATACAGTGAAAACTATGACTTTTAAAGTGTTAACAGTCCAATTGTTGGCGACGGACGACGCACGACGGACGGCGAGCGTCGGACATAGGGTTATCACAATAGCTAACCTAGAGCACTTTGTGCTCAGGTGAGCTAAAAACAAATCAGATAGGGAAATAAACACTCAACAGAAACAGCCGAGCGCTAGATACACAAAAAGAACAGTGTACACATTGCTAATTCTGCATGAAAGTGACCAAATATCAAACAGAGCAAGACTGCGTTCAATAAACGCTTATGCCCCCTGTGGAAGCCTTGTCCATAAATAAGTCGAAGTCCAAAATTAGGTCAAGGTGAAGGTCAAAATGGGGTCAGGTGATACAGGCGTGTGGAGAGTGTTCATATACAACATCCATGCAAGTTTTATGAAGCTAGTTAGACCGCTATTGAGTTGTCCACTACTTTCACAAATTCAAGTGAACAGTGCAGCGGTGTGCGCTGATGTTCTGGTGTTGATCAACTAATCGTGTGTAGTGCTGGACGTTTAAACTGTACGTCCGCAGTTGCAAGTACAATAAATGTTCCGAGATCACAAAGCCGGCTGTAGTTTACTAATTTTAATGAGTCGTAACAATAACAATCACAAAGTTTATATTCACAGAGTTCAAATATATATCACAAAGATATTAATTATTTCACAGAGTCACAAGTTATCAAATTAAATCAAATGCACAAAGTCTATACTTCACAAAGATACTGTATTATGTATTATCGAATTATATATTATGTTAAGTTCTTAAGTTCTATATTATGTCTAAAGTTAAGTCCATTTTTATAAGGTAACCCTTAACTCTAGCAGACAGAGTAATTCACTCAATCTAAGAAGCCAATCAAGTTACTTAAACCAAACATATCAGACTGGATATTTAAAGTATTTCACACCTATGATAATTCAATTATAACTTGAAAGAAAAGTATGATAACCATTTAAGAAATAATAACAAACAATCACAAACTTGATTGACTTAATCACCTGATTCACAAAGAACAATGCAAGATAATATACTTAGAAAGAAGTCCTGTGAAAATGCATGAAGACAAATGAAGACACACAGAGGCTAAAATTACTAAAAAAGGACAATAATCAGTTTAGAGATGGAATGAATGCGTAATAATAATTGGTAATCACAACAAATCAACATTTTTGAAAGCCATGTAAAATAGGGTGAAATTGTAATCATAATAGTTCCCCTCACCTACCTTAGCTTTCGACCCGAAAGTTGAAATACAAATACATACTGTAACAACAATTTTGTCTATGGACAGAAATCATCATTCCTCTGATTGCAGAGACAAGTAAAGTGTCTTCCATTACAAAATTCACACACACTTCTAAGTATGGTTGCAACACAATCGTCAGGATCATGGTATCTGGAACTACCACAACATTCACAATAAAATGGGTCCAAATCTGGCATACAATATTCCCTGAGCTGAACGCTGATGAATGTTGATAACTTCTGGATGTCTTCTATATTCCCTTCTATGAACATGGTACCCTGATATTTAAGTCGCTGAATTTCACTCTCATACCACTGGATTGATTTTGATTCCACTTCATTTGTATTTACTGGATTGAGTATTGATTCATAATCACATTTACATTCCCTTTCAAAAACTTTTTGACTTAAATTGCTGATTAGGGCTGCCATCTCTTTATTCTTCTTTTTGAGACTAGCATTTTCTCTCTGAACTGCAGCATATTTTCTATTAGTTCCAATCTGATGACACGAATTGTACTGGATCGCAGATACTAATTCATCATTCCAACAGTAGAATATGGCATTTCTGAACAGATGTAATTTTTATCATCAGCGATTTCACTTATTTCACACACAGATCTTGTTCTAGTTGAAATGCTGTCACATCTTGGTTCTTTGACAGAATGGGTCCTCTTGATGGACCTACAGAAATCAGCGTAGTGTCCATAAAGCCTACACTTGTAGCATTGACGATTCATTGCCTTACAATGATGATGATAAGAATAACACTCACCACACTGTCCACACAATAATGATGGTTGAAATCTCTGCCATTCTGGTTTATGCAGCATATCGGGACTGACTGCAGACGGATGAGCACCAAACGGGTATCGCCGAACATGATGAGTTGACATTTTCAGTCTTGATTCAACTGGCATTCTTCCGATATTGGGTTGACCGCTGAGCTGTGTCTTGTCACAAGTATGGGGAATACTCGCTTGCAGGTTTCCAGAAGTACCGAGATCTTAGCCGCTGTTCTCCGCCAACTTTTATGAAGGTAGTTGGACCGCTATTGAGTTGTCCACTACTTTCACAAATTCAAGTGAACAGTGCAGCGGTGTGCGCTGATGTTCTGGTGTTGATCAACCAATCGTGTGTAGTGCTGGACGTTTAACTGTACGTCCGCAGTTGCAAGTACAATAAATGTTCCGAGATCACAAAGCCGGCTGTAGTTTACTAATTTTAATGAGTCGTAACAATAACAATCACAAAGTTTATATTCACAGAGTTCAAATATATATCACAAAGATATTAATTATTTCACAGAGTCACAAGTTATCAAATTAAATCAAATGCACAAAGTCTATACTTCACAAAGATACTGTATTATGTATTATCGAATTATATATTATGTTAAGTTCTTAAGTTCTATATTATGTCTAAAGTTAAGTCCATTTTTATAAGGTAACCCTTAACTCTAGCAGACAGAGTAATTTACTCAATCTAAGAAGCCAATCAAGTTACTTAAACCAAACATATCAGACTGGATATTTAAAGTATTTCACACCTATGATAATTCAATTATAACTTGAAAGAAAAGTATGATAACCATTTAAGAAATAATAACAAACAATCACAAACTTGATTGACTTAATCACCTGATTCACAAAGAACAATGCAAGATAATATACTTAGAAAGAAGTCCTATGAAAATGCATGAAGACAAATGAAGACACACAGAGGCTAAAATTACTAAAAAAGGATAATAATCAGTTTAGAGATGGAATGAATGCGTAATAATAATTGGTAATCACAACAAATCAACATTTTTGAAAGCCATGTAAAATAGGGTGAAATTGTTACCATAATACAAGTTTGAAAGCTTTGTAGCCAGCCATATTAATGCTAGAAGAAACGGTCAATTTGGGTTAACCAGGACGGACGAACGGACGGACGGACGGACAGACGGACGGACGAACGGACAGGTGAATCACTATATGCCTCCCGATCTATCGATACGGGGGCATAAAAAATATCAAGAACAAATGACAACTTCTTGAAATAATGTGTATCACTATCGGTATTAAATTATTTGATAGTATTTTGTGTAATAATAAAGAGAATTATGAAAATGACATGACAAAGTACATGTCATAAAAGTTCGTCTAACACATAGCCTCAGCATCGCAGAAAAAGACTCTAGGAAATACCAGCTGTAAACGTTAAAGAAGACCTAGTGTAAGTATCGTCTTGATGTAGAAAAACTGGTAAATACGAATTTTAAGAGATTCCTAAACAACAATGACTCCTATGTACAATGATGTACTTGACACCTTTCACCATATCTAACCAGGAAGGAAGTATTGTTTTATTTCAAAAATATGAAACATTACCTTTATTTCTACGGACGAGGTAGAGAAAATTGCGTATAGTTCTAATAGCTCCGAAAAGGTTGACATTCATGATACGCTTGTAGAGATCCAGTGTAAGACATTCGACGTCACCAATAACATTATAACCGGCGTTGTTGATGATCGCCCACAAACCTACAGGATGCAAGAACATTATAACGAGAGAACGTAATATATCAAGACAGACGAATGGAATATAGATTTTGTGAGCATCCTATGCTCCCAAAGGGTATCTTGTAATTGATCTATTCCCCAAGTAGTTAAAACATGGCATGTAACGTAATGTAACGTCATAAACGTAGTTGTTATTCGACATAAGCAGACATAGGATATACATGTATACCCGAGTTAAGTCCGAATAAACAATCAAACATATTATGTATTTATATTGTGTACGACAAATATTGTATTACTGTTTCAATCAAATAAATACTTCTCTTGTAGTTTATGTACCTACAAGGGGGGGGGGGGGGGTAACTGGTGTGAGGAGTTTGCGTCTAAATGTGTAATGGATATGTACCGGTAGGAGGCAGGTTTTTCACGACGTAATCATGTGCTTGTTCAACACTCTCATCAGATGAAACATCTAGTGGTACGATATGTAACCGTTTAGAACTGTTGGCTTTCAGTTTCTTGGCCCCTTCACCATCTGGATGTAAACAACCAGCAAACACAGTAAACTCCAGAGTGTCCAGTCGCCTAGCAACATCATGACCAAAACCTGTAATGTGTGAATTAATATACAATGTATATTGTTTTAAGTCCCATTGGTCAACAGTATTGCAGTCATAATTATCATAGATTCTACCCAATCGCATTGTCCTAACAGTCTCGAAGCGGAAGCTCTACCACTAGGCTCTCAACGCGGACGACTATGTATGCACTCAAGATAGGACCGAAATAATACTACCACCGTTGGGATCCTAATTTTGAGGTTGGATGAAAAGCAAAACAAGTGCAAATGGACCTGAAAGTTGTGGTCTTTATTTTGCTGTTGCATCATTTTTAGGACTGGTGCTCTTTGGGCGAGTTAAATTACACAAATAATCTGTCTCATGAAGTCAATCAAGGGAAACGTCAAATATGGCTGTTTAACTCAGGTGGTTGTTTAGTAAAGTTGTATCACGTATAAAACCGATTGATAAAAATTTAAAGGTTTTGAACTACAGAACGCTCAAACTATGAAATATTTTAAAACCATTGCAAATGGTTTACGAATATTTAAGTTATTAATTCCTCTTGAAAAACAGAAACGTTCAATTTTCATCACAAATGAAGATCAAAATATGTTATATGCTCATTAATTTACCTGATAGATCCACAGGCAATGGATTATTAATAAAGAGTAAACCAAAAAAAGGTTCATAACACGGGACATTGACCACACAGTCACTGAGGTGCAGTTTGTTTTTATTAAATATTTCATTAATACCGTTGTTACTTCGTCTTTAAGTTGATATCAATATTTTAAAAGTCCGTCCATGAATAAGAAAATAAACCCATAGGACGTGAAATCACTTTCTTTTTTCTTGTTTAGAATAGCATTGTCGTTTCTTTTGAATGCACCTCAGCGATTGACTGGACACCATGGCATACACTTCATAGTATAACTTTTTAACTAGTCGATCAATTTCGATGTGATTTTGCATTGAGGTAGTTCTAACAACGTTGTCTATGAATGGAATTACTTAATAGGAAGATATCGAAAGCTAATTCCTGTTTTTGATACCATGACAATCTGACCACTTTAGTACAAATTCACCTTTCTAAGGTAACATAAATTTTATAACAGAAATTTGTTTTTACTCTTTATCAATGATACAGTTACCTGTGAATAGATTTGGTAGTAGTATTGTTCATGTACTAACTGGATTTAGTACAATGGAGATATACTGGCAATACCACTATGCATGGGTAAAGTACAATCATGTTACAAACACTTAAATATTTGCAAGATATTGTTTTAAAAAGTGGGTCTGATCATCATCATTATTATAATATATTATAATAATAATCACTGCTTAACAGACAGGCAAATCCGCATTGACAAGTCCTCTAAGGCAAATTGCGGTTATCTATGAACCAAAACATTTATGTCAAACCGCCTATGTGTTATGTCGGACCGCCCTTAAAATTAGCTGGACACGCGCTTGATATGATAGGTCTACCCTTACGATGAGTATTATTAGACGTAAGTTGTGAAAATTGGGACTAAGTGTGAAATAATGAACACTTAACTTCCTGACATTAAACAGTAACTAACATACCTGTATCGCAGCCTGTGATGAATACTCCCTTACATTTGACTTCAATTCTTCCAGCTGACTTTTTACGGATTAACTTTAAACACACGTACAATAAACCGACACATGTAAGATATGTATAGGTGCCTGACGAGATGATCGCGTAAACGGTAACACATAGTATGACAAAGAAAGAAAATTCGAACGTTTTAAGGTCGAATAATTCAGTAACATCCATGTTGGCGTTTCAAATGTGCTGCGATGTGCCTATATCTCTCTGATTGAACATATACAGTATGATTATTCAAGTGTATCTGCGTGACACATGTGTGCTTGCATACACATTACGATAATGAGATTGGTAATGGCGGATGTGGTTTTACCAGAGGCGACCATGAGTGTACTAAGTCCTATAAGCCCGTGCGTTTAATACATAGTTCGATACGAAAACATACTTTCAAACCTGAACGCAGTATATAATAGCTTTTAATGGTAAAGTTCATTTCTTATGAAAATGACAAGCATTGAATGTGATCAACATTTTGACTTTTAGATAGAGATATAAATGATTTGTAATATGTGTCTTTTAGAAAGCAGCTACATTGGATTGTATTTTAAAAGCTTCTTGGGACCCCCTGTCCCCCTTTGCCCAGGAACCACGATGGAACACATCGGTCCTAAGCCAAGGCCATCGTACATGTATACTAAGTCTAAGAAACTATTATAAGTCTTCATTTTCATTGATTAATAAAACAACAATATCATAAACAGTGACGTAAACAATTCTCCAGTGCAGTTTATATACAGTGTGGGGAATCACGTGACTATAATGGTACTTAACACCGGGACATATATGACGGAAATCTTGATATTTGGATAGTTTTTCGATACTTGGTAAGTACTCCTTAATTATTTTCTCTTGTTATATAGCGCAGGCTTTGCGAACTATAACGCTCTTTCTTGTGTTGTACATGTATGTGTCATTTCTGTACTCTTTCTGGTTTCTGTGATACCCTTGAGTGTTTATGACGATCCGGGGAATGTTTCGTCAATATTCTTAGATAAACTACACAAACAATATACCTCTATGCATTAACATATGTAACGAAACTAGACTCTAGCTTAATATTTTATTTGCTAAAATGCTGAAAGTTTTTTTTAATTCTTTGACGTTGTATCACACAATACTGTGACATAGAGAGATATTGTCAGCTGTAACTTCAATGTGATCACAAAAAAGATTCAATATTTCAAGTTGTTACTTGTTCAGATGGGCATAACGAGGACTATATGACGTATAATAATTTTATATATTCAAATGGAAGAAAAGAAAAATAAATATTTCGCCGATTTTTACTGTTTAAAAAATGATTTTGTGTAAAATTAGATCATGCAACGAATTTCAAACATGACAATTAATACAAATGTATCATACTCAGGTTTCCATCCCATGACTGTACATTTATGTATTTACAGTATTTTTGCATCAACTAGCGATAAGCGGTTATACCATAACTGTTACAGTATATTTCCGGATGTTTTATTGCTTCGCCCAGCATGGCGCACTGATTTAAGATAAAATAGTGCAGCTTATTAAGATCGATGCATTACATGAACGCGTATGCATATTTATCGAGTAATAAAAGTTATGCATGTACATAGTTACTGGTATTTGTTAAAAGATTTAATTTTTGGAATTTAACTTAATAAAACTTAATAATCATAAAGATATTTTATGTGATTTAAAAATACTCGATTATATAATAATGTTATTAATTAAGTCATGTCTAATTTAATTCTTTGTGTATATATTGTTTACTGTAAAAATAGTTGCTTTATTGACAAGTAACAAATGCTGATGTTTTTTCGAAGTGAAATGTTAGCGCTTTTGGATAACTACGAGAACTACTGGGCACATATAGAATGTTAAAATTACCCGATAGTTATTTCTAAGTCTTCCATTGACTTTGCCTTAAAAAATGTCTAGATTCGAATAATTACAATTCGAGTATATAACAAAAATCTAGCACGATTTACGAGTAGTTACCAATTCTGTCAAAGTATATGGTTGATAATAATGCTACATCCGGATCATGTTCGGATCCCTGACATTGAATTTTAGTCGCACATTATGTAATGGAATACAGCCAGATGGACCCGTGTATCCATATCAAGCAACCATCTTTTTTAAGTGTCTAATGTTATTATGTGATTGAATACAGCCAGATGGACCCGTGTATCCATATCAAGCAACCATCTATTTAAAGCGTCTAATGTTGTTAAGTGATTGAATACAGCCAGATGGACCCGTGTATCCGTATCAAGCAACCATCTGTTTTAAGCGTCCAATGTTGTTAAGTGATTGAATACAGCCAGCTTGATCCGTGATCATAAAACTGTTCTAATGCTACACTCAATGTGTAACTTGATTTACTGATTTACATTGCAACAATTAAGAATATAGTTTAAACTTTCACAAAA
Organism: Spisula solida; assembly: GCA_947247005.1. Taxonomy (NCBI): domain Eukaryota; kingdom Metazoa; phylum Mollusca; class Bivalvia; order Venerida; family Mactridae; genus Spisula; species Spisula solida. The sequence goes on from OX365946.1 coordinate 19,210,965, forward strand.
ATGCATGGATCAATTTATTACAAGACAGTGTACTTCCAAGCAAATAGCTAAAGATTATTTAACTTCAAGATAAAACCTTATGTTTCAATGCTTGCCATTTTTCTACAATAAAATTAACAGAATAGTATGTGAATTCAATTTGTGTTTTAATTAATAATATTGTGTCATTTACTTGTAATCGTATATGGCAGATATTGGCAATTTTCAAGAAAATTGTAAATCTTATACCGGTACTCTGACAAATGTTGGACTTCTTCATTGTTATTTCTCACCTGCGTGAATTATAATTAATTCACTACTAGTAGTGACATTTCCCAATATAGTGTATGTACAGTTTATTATTCAATTTCACATAATTTATATTACTACAACAGTCTGATTTAAACTGAAAAGCCCTCGATCAGTCAAAGAATACACAATTACATAGATATTGGCAGACAAGGTATACAAAATGATCAATTTTATTTACATTGACGTTTATAGGTCATATTGATTTAGTTAGGTTCTTGTTAATTTAATAATTTTACTACAATATACAATGGCTTGAATAACTCAAGAATTATTAAATGCAGTTATTCGACAAATGATACATCTACACATACAATTACTTATTAGTCAATATAAACGTCAATTCAATTGTTCTTAAACATATAATTAATTATATATACATGTACATGAATATTGTCCGCAGCTGTTACTATTTTTTATTAACGCGAATTAAACCAACACATATACATGTAATACAAAATCTTCGATCTAACAATCATAATCTACCAATCATGAAATATATAGCAGTTTTATAACCCCTCAGGCGAATGTATAATTACACCGTATGCTGAAACGATCGCAGCGGGAAGGGCCATAAAACAATAAACTGGGTTATTACGTAATCTGTATCGGTAAAAAACGGAAGAAAAAATGGTATTTATTTACAAAAACATCAAATAGGACCAAAATCTTCTTAAGATAAATTCTTACAAAGTACATTATTGGAAAAATAATGTATTGTCCTAGATGAAGCCGTTCGCACACGGATGATGTGATTATTATTAAAATAGTAAATTCCTGATTTATTGAAAAAGTGTCTGATGCATCAAACCGTCAATAAACCGAAACCGCTCGCCAAACAATTCGCCCTAGATATAGGTTGTCTTGTCAATTACCTAGGGTTTTTTGAATTCTTAGCTAACACATAGGATCATAACGGCCGTAAACTATAGTTCCTGTAGGCTCGTACTCGAAAACATAGGTTCTTGCTTACAGTCGAAATTTTCAAAACATAGGTTCAAGTTGAACTTCGGTTTACGAGCGTTCCGACGAACATAAACATAGGCTATTTAAACAGTGTAGCAATACTACGTGACCTCGGGCTACATATCCGAGACGAAATTTGCATTACTTCGAAAACAAAAATAACCATAAGTGTTTTATTTCTATACAGATTTCTTTGAAATATACGGGGAAAATGGTTTTCTTTCCACGCAATATAAGATCTTTTTCAGAAGTTTGTCCAGCACCCTGTGAAAAGAAGACATTTACACTGTAGTTCCATCGTACACATGTTTTACAGGGTGCTGGAAAAAACGGTCCTGCTGCTGAAAAAGATCCTATATTTTGTAGAAAGCGAATAATTCCCCCTTAGCGTGGCGTATATTTCATAGAAATCGATGAAGAAATAAAATACTTAATGGCTATTTTTGTTTTCGAAGTGAAGCAAATGTCGTCTTGGATCTGCAGTCTTAGTGATGTAAAAGTCACGTGGTATTGCTACATTGTTAAATATCTGTCACCATTAAATTAATGACAGACATTTGTAGTTCAATCGAGAGTGGAAAGAATTGTGGTAAACAAGTGCCACACTATCGACAGCAAACTATATTTTACGTGTATACATGGGAGATTACCTAGGGTATTTCCGGCAGTTCCGAAAACGAAAGTAGGTTTTTAGAAAATCAAAAGTAGGGCTAGTATTAAGAATATTAAGATGGCATTTAGAGGAGGACACTCACAGTTAAAAATGTCCGAGGAAACGTTTGATTTCGTGTGCACAACGTGTACACAAAACAACAAGACGGTAGAAGCTGTAAAATATTGTATCGAGTGCAGTGGATATTGTTGTCAGTCATGTACTGATACACACAAGATATTTCCTACATTGAAGAGTCATAATTTGATGGAGGTCAGTGATGGAGGACATCTTACTGGTGGTGACCAATCAAGTTTACTGGAACTTCCTACAGAACGTTGTAGAATACACAAGGCAAAGGTCGTGGATATGTATTGTGAATACCATAATGCTGTTGGATGCTATGTTTGCATTGCAAAGGACCATAAGTAAGTTCGTTTTCTTTTTGTCAGATGGTCAAACAATGTTTATCGTCCGTTTTTAGCCCACCTGCCACAAAGTGGCAATGTGAGCTTTTGTGATTGTTTTTGTCCGTCGTCCGTCGCCGGGTAGAAACAATATAGGTCAAGTTCGAAGTTGGGTCATGTGGGGTCAAAAACTAGGTCAAAGGTCAAATAATAGGAAAATATTGTTAACACTCTGGAGGCCACATTTTTGCTTTGATCTTCACCAAACGTGGTCAGTAGTTGTATCTCAATACAATCTAGGTCAAGTTTGCAGTTGAATTATGTGGGGTCAAAAACTAGGTAAAAGGTCAAATAAAAGGGAAACCTTGTTAACACTTGTGGCCACATTTTTGCTTTAATCTTCATGCAGTTTGGTTAAAATGTTTATCTTGGTGACTTTAAGGTCAGGTTCGAAGTTGGGTAATGTTGGGTCAAACACTAGGTCAATAGGTCAAACAATAGGAAATCCTCGTTAACACTCTGGAGGCTACATTTTTGCTTCAATCTTCATGAAGTTTGGTCACAATGTTTATCTTGATCACCTTAAGGTCAATTGCAAAGTTTGACCATGTTTGGCAGGTGAGCAACACAGATTCTACGATCCTCTTGTTTGATCACTCTTCGACGTCGTCCGTACAGAATTTACTTGTGTAGAAACTAGTGGTCACAATTTTCGCCTTATTCTTATGAAACTTGGTCACAATGATCACAATTTTGGTCTAATTTTTATGAAACGTGGTCACAATAATGATCTCAACAAAATGTAGGTCAAGTATAATATTTGTGCATTCAGGGTCAAACTAGGTAAAATCATAGAAAACTTTGTGTGGTCAATACAGGTCACAATTTTGACATAATCGTTAAATCTCGGTCTTAATGATCATCCCAACAAAATCTAGGTGTAGATCTAGTTCGATATTGGGTCATCCGGGGTCAAAAACTAGGTCAAAATGTCCAATCATAGAAAAACCTTGCGTAGTCACTAGATGTAAGACTTCTGACATAATCTTTATGAAACTCGGTCACAATGATCATCCCAACAAAATCTAGGTGTAGATCTAGTTCGATATTGGGTCATCCGGGGTCAAAAACTAGGTCAAAATGTCCAATCATAGAAAAACCTTGCGTAGTCACTAGATGTAAGACTTCTGACATAATCTTTATGAAACTCGGTCACAATGATCATCTCAACAGAATGGAGGTCTACGCTTAGTCGCAAAAGAAAGTATACATTGTACATACTTTGAAATTGTATCCTTCGGGGTTGACAGAACTAAACGAACTTTTGTATTAACAGAACTGTATGTTTATCTGACATTTCACGATCAAACTATAACATGTCAATAAATACAATATCCCACAAATGAAGTCAACAGGGTCGGTACCTGGAAAATCGAATTAACAGAAATGTTCAATATTTTATATGTCCGCCTCCGACGTAAAATGTACGAGACATTTACGCAGTGGTGCAAATTATGTTTATGTATGGTGAATTGGACTAGGTATATCGTGAAATTAAACAAAAACACTCAAAATAATGCGATCTTTCACTGAACAGCATGATGGTTGTGATTTTGTAAAAAATAGTAATTTTGCTTGGTCAAGGGGAGGTAACCATGTGAAAAAAGTTGTTTTTTATAAGGTGATAAGTTCTAAACCTGAATTGGGCGTTGTTGTAAACCTTGTTTTCGAAACGAACCTAATCTGCAAATCGGGCATCTAGCTGCATTAAAAAAATTGACAAACGCCCGATGAACACACCGTGACAAATGTGTGACATTAGCTCATGTTGATGTCATCAGTTTTATTCTGTTTGTTACAATTGCAATCAGATGTAACAAATTCGATTGAATTGTAATGCCACATATCCATGCTACCCATTTCGAAAATTTCAGCCAGATCAAGTTCCTATTGACCGAGCTATGGGTAAATGTATCCATGTACACATATTTGTTAAGTGTATGACCATTGGTGTGAATTTGATTTTTCAAGTCCCACAGCTTTAATTCTGTTTGTGCAGTATTGTATTTATTGACATGTTGTCGCTTGATCTTAAAATGTCAAAAAACATACTTTTTAGTAAATATTAACATTATGTTTGTTTCTGTAAACCCCCGGCGATATAATTTCATTTATGCACAATGTATACATTCTTTTGCGACTGAGTGTAGTTTGATATTGGAACAATCGGGGTAAAAAACTAGGTCACAAGGTCAAATAGTCTAAAAGAAAAACCTTGCGTAGTCACTAGATGTAACACTTTAGACATAATCTTTATAAAACCTGGTCACAATGATCATCTCAACAAAATCTTTGTCTAGTTCGATATTGGGTTGTCCTGGGTCAAGAACTAGGTCACAAGGTCAAATCATACAGAAGCCTTGTGTAGTCACTAGAGGTCACAATTTTGACATAATCTTTATTAAACTTGGTCACAATGATCATCTTAACTAAAAATAGGTCAAGTTCGATATTGGGTAGTCCGGGGTCAAAAACTAGGTCACAAAGTCGAAATTTTAGAAAAACCTTGTGTTGTCACTAGAGGTCTCAGTGTTAGCTTTATCTTCATGAAAGTTGGTTACAATGATCATCTCAACATAATCTAGGTCAAGGTCGTTATTGGGTCATCCAGGGTAAAAAACTAGGTAACAAAGTCAAATTTGTAGTCACTAGAAGTTACAGTTTTATTGAATCTTTATGAAACATGGTCATAATGATCATCTAAACATATCTAGGTCAAGTTTTATTATCAGTCACATGGTGTCATGAACAATGTGACTAGGGCAAATCATGGAATTTAAGCCTTTTGTATGCTATAGCGGTTGTCATCATAGAGGCATGCATGCACTACTATGGCTGGTGAGCGATCTATGGCCCTTTTAGCCCACTTGTCAAATGTAAGTACATGTATTTGAAATTTCGTGTGAAAATGTGCATTATTAGGAAAATAAAGCGTTCCAAACTGACCAGGATTGTATATATGTGCTAATCAAAACGACATGGACATATTAGACAGAGATATAGTTCAAATTTAGAAGAGTGTGTTATTTTTAATGACGTTATGCAGATTTGAATAATTCTATTTCAGGTCTTGTCCAGACAGTCACATCCACTGCATACCAGACATGATTGACACGATATATAAGCTATCTGATACCAAGAAAACACATGCTCTTCTAAAGGGAATGATTGCTGAAATTGAAAAAATGAGTCAATCTAAAGATAGTCAACTTGAAATATTGGTCAAAGCAAAGAGAGAAGCACTTGGTAAGGTAAATGCGTTTGTGAAAGCGTTGTCAGCAGTCCTGACTAAAATTGCTGTGGCATCACGAAAAGAAGTCGAAGCTGTATATAAACAACTAGAAACAGATATTTTACAAGACAAACACACCGTTGATGACATATATGAAGATTTTAAAGAAGCGGATGGAAAATTGAATGAATGTGCTGGGAATAGAGCCCAACAATTTGTTTGCACAAAATATGCTCTGGGAAGGTTGAGGAAACATGACAGTGAAATTATCAAGCAAATAGTACAATTGAAAGCAAACATACATTTGTCATTCATTCCAGACCAAGCGTTGATGGACTATGCCAAATCTTTGCAGAGTGTGGGTCAAGTTCAAACCCAGGCGAAGCGAATAAATGATCTCTACAGAATTAAGGAAAGTAGAAATATTTCCTTAAAACTTCCCAATGATTCTTACGACTGCTCTTCCTTCGGGTCTTGTCTGACCCATAATAACCAACTGCTGGTCACAGATGCTAACAATAAGAAGCTGAAACGCATCCATTTACTGAATATGTCCGTTGTTGACTATTGCGCCCTAGATTCTGATCCGTATGGTGTTTGCGCAATCAGTGAACATGAAATTGCTGTTGCATGTCAGAATAAAAACAAGATCCAGTTTGTTTCAGTTCAGAACAAGATGATTCCAACAAGACACATCAAAATGTCTCATTGGTGTTATGGCGTTGGCTTTAAGGATGATAAGCTTTATGTGACAGATTGGGATGCTTCATTGTACGTGTATGATATGGATGGTACATGTTTGAGTACCATTGCCCGGGACACTGCTGGTAATAAGCTGTTCAACCAAAGTGGACATATTACTATAAGTAAAGGCAAACTGTTTGTTGGCGGTGGCTACAGTGGACTTGTGTGTTTAGATGGGGAGGGTAATTATATGTCCACTGTAAAAGAAAATCAACTAACCAATGCTCAAGGTGTCTGTGTGGACGTCAGAGGAAATATGTTTGTTGTTGGGTGCAGTTCTCATAATGTTGTACAATTCAATGAGACAGGACAGAAAGTTGGTGTGGTTGTGAAGGAAGGTGATGAGTTACAATATCCACGTGCAGTATGTTTTCACCAGGGACTGAACAGAATGTTTGTCACCATGCATGGTGGTGATGTAATGAAAATGTATCAACTAGAGTAAGGGGGAACAGACAGTGGGGATAACATGCGAATGGTGCATGAATTCTTTCTAACTGGATTGCATAGGCATATACATTTCAAATACATGTAACACTTATTTGTGGATGAAAAGAGAATGGTGTGAACACCGTATGTATTTTATTGGCACAGTTATTAAGTGTTCTTATCCATTGCGAATGTAGTTGAGAAATTAAACTTTTGCAGAAAGTCTATATTCGTGGGGTGATGTTTTCATTTCATTTGACGAAATGAGTAGAGGGTATAAAAAACACTAGTGTTAAATGATGTGATCCATATAAATTCCTACCCATTTACATACTATTTAGATACATTTGCTAAACCTCTGCTCGAATGAGTCATATATACACATATTTTGATTAATATCAAAGCCTTACTGGACTCAAATTTGTATTACAATATAGAAACATTGTTCTGAGTGTATTGCAATAAACCTTTCAGAGCTTTATCTTCAGATTTGTGAGTTCAGTCTTATCTAAATTTTACTTGAAAGTGCTTGAGATTGTGAGATCGGTCGGGAACTTTGCTTTAATAGGTTGTTGTAGCCTTTATGTCTTCTTTCGAGTGACTGTGTTCTTTGAATAAACGTGCCTGCAACGAAATTTCCTGATCGGCAATTTATTATTAGTCCCCTTCTGGTTTTTTACCGGAGGGGACTATAGGTTTGCCCTACGTCTGTCCTTCTGTCAAATAAATTATCCTGATATATCTCAAGCAGTTTCCAAGATAGGTTTACGAAACTTGGTATGTGGATAGGGGGCAGGAAGATGAGTATACACGTCTAAATTGCAATTCTTAGGGACTTGTTCATTTTAAGTGTTTAGTCCATATACCCCTGCTCTAGTTAGCTCCATCATATCCGGATACGATTCTAGTGATGTACTATTGTGTGTTCCATCTCCATACTCGTAATTTATAATCAGTGGTCATTGGCACACAGGTAACTGTATCATTAATAAAGAGTAAACACAATTGTTTTTATGAAATTTATAATACAATGTATCTAAGATAACATAAATTTTATAAAAGATTTTTTACTCTTTATCAATGATACAGTTACCTGTGGATTGACATACATTCTATTTGAGTGTTATATGCATATGGTGATCGTGCATCTCTCTGCAGACATGTATTATCTGACACAGGGGCGTAGCTTGGTCTAAATAAATGTGTAGGCCATATTATTTTAGGGTGTTCCGGGACCATGCTCTCCGGAATTTGTAAAAAATATTTACTGTTGTGTGTGTTCTGTGGGCTATTTTCAGACTAAATATCAATAACAGTCCGTGTTCAGTTTGACACTGCTATACCGACTTCCCCCATTATCTTTATTGCATTTTTGACATTTTTATTTCTTTGAAAAAGTGTAGACCATGGCCTTCACAACCTATAGGAAGCTACGCCCCTGATCTGACCGCATTGAACTGAGGTTCCTAGCATACTTTGTTCAAATCTGATGAGTCTCAGTTTAATGTGGTTTACTATTTTGTTTGTGGATTATTTTGTAAACAAATGTTATAGTATAGGAGATAACTCTAGCCTTATCAATAAACAAAACAAGTGTAATCTAAACACTACACGGTCGATTGACCGCTTGTTATCCGTGTAGATTTAAAGATTATATCATTAAAAGTATATTATGCACAAGACTGAACAAAAACATCGAAAATGCATTAAATTTTCAATTTTATTTGTCAACAAAGGCTAGTGTTATCTCCGGCGCACTATAGTAAAATAACGCACGTAGCGTCTCTCAGTGGTATTTGATGACTGAACTGGAATGCGTGCAGTTGGTGTATAAAACAGAGAATATGACACGATCCCCGACCTTGTATTAGCATACTTTAATAATTGATATCTTCTCAACACCGCCTGTATGTTTTCATAAGCGGCGAGTATCACGTAGGTATAATACTAACACAAATATAAAGAACCGATATGGCTCGAATTTCTTGCTGAAATTTATAAATTCAACGCATGAACTATGTAATATATTCATGCATAAAGTTCAGTATCAATTCAAATTCTCCGTGCTATATATTTATTTCTCAAGCTGTTTTATGGTTCAGTTGTCCATAAAGTTAATAATGCCGCTTCAGTCAGTCAAACAAATCCGAAGCACGAGCTAGCTGACATGAACTGATCGAAGGGACGACCACACATTACAAGGACAGTCCACAAACAACACTTGACAGAAACTGTGTATAATGTATTTTTGAAAGAAACAAAGCAGTCTAGTGCTTGACGTCAAAATTGCAGAAGGACACATACAAGGGAAACAATTGTAGAAACCTGTCAGTACTAAGCCCGACAGTATACTATCGCTTTTCGTAGAAAGCTGTGTGTGTGCATTTAAATAAATATGCAATTTCCCGGGTTCATAAATTCACAGTTTTTTTCAGGAGTAACAAAAAAATTGATTTATGTTCGGCTCTGTTAACATCCACGACCCCCCCCCCCCCCGAACGAATGAACACAAGTTTACAATATTCGGTAACAAATTTAGTCTAATTTGAACTTGGAATAATCCGGGAATTTATCACATTCAGTCATCTTTGTGATGATCCAATCTGTAAGCCATGTTGGTAGATAGTAGTAGTAACGTGCCAGCGTCTGAAGTAAGACGAAACCGAATCAAGATTGATAAATAAACAATAAATGATCAATTAAATGTAAGATATTGTACACAGGTCTAGCGGCAACTGATCGCTAGTCACTGAACTAGTCACCTTTCAATTCTCACAAATTCAGTAAAACATACTCGCTCACTATATGTAACTCACAAAATCTTCATCCGGTACCAGGGTACTACTATTTCCCTTGTTTGACGCTCAACATTTAAAAGGGGGAAACAAACAGGCTTCTCTTCTCTCATACTCTTGTAGAATGGATACCATTAGGAATGAGGTGTTAATGTAAATGATTCATATGACTTTGTATTAATTGCCTTTGACTACGATAGTCGAAAGTGTGTGATCATTCTGTTTTTGTTTTCACTGTCAGATTGGCCAATGAGCTCCGATTTCCAGGGAAAATACAGAAACACTTGTGTGGTACACAAGGATTTCGTTTGGGACACAGTAGCACTTTCCGAAAAAACGCCTTGATTAACTTGGTACAGCATCAATACATGCGAGACTTCCACTAGGTTTCCAACCAGTTTATACCTAGTCGAATTGGAAATGCTAAAAAGCTATTCAGAAATGACCTAGTGCCCAGCCGAAAATCAAACCAAAGACCTCTCGATCCGTTGTTAAGGGCACTGCGCACCAGTGATTTCACTGTATATAATTTGGATTGGAAGAACGTGTTTCACAATTGACCTAATATTGTATACATGTACATTTATACGAAAATACAATACCGTGTGACTATCAAACCATGTACCGCCGTCCACCAGGTATCGTGTGTGTGGCATACCACTAACAACAGCATCTTCTAAAGCGTCGATAACAGGCTTGGTTGTTGTAGCACTTCCTGAAATGCTCACTTTCTGTAGAGCTACAGCATATTCTAAATATTTCTTGGTATACGTCTTACGTACATCTTCACTGGCATTCTTCCACATCTCGTCTGCCTCTTCTTGGTGTCGCTTAAACTGAAATTAGTGACGTCTGTTGCTCTTGTTTTACTAGTATGTCCGAGAATATACGCTCAACTCATTTCCAAATGGCTATTGCTAACATATTTGTAAGTAGTTATAACTACTTATCTAAATGCCCATTGCTTATATACAAGTAGTTATAACTGCCTTTATAAATTTTGTAATGATTATTGCTCATTTCATTACATATAGAAGGCGAATAATCACTGTTACTGCTAAACCTAAATGCCCATTGCTATATATACAAGACGTTATTACTTTTCATAGTACATGTATTTACAACTACACGTTGGATATTGTAATTATTTCTAGAAGATCATTAACTGAAATGTAACATTATATGTTATTGCATTTACACATTTACCACAACATGTAGTTATTTAAGAATGACAAAGAACTTAATTTTGTGCGTAAAGGTAAGATTTCCTCTGATAATTTTAACTACTTATATACTTATTTGCCTCGCAGACAGACACGCCACTTGGCTTTTATGAATACATGGGACAATAGGTATCCATTAAATACTTACCAATCGTATTTGATTCCTCACCCGGTTGTTGGAATTCGAACCCCGTTGTCGCCGTTAGGGATGTGATTTCGAATGCCATCCACCGGGTGAGTGTTTATTAGGAATTGTATGATTTTCGTATAGCGGCGGTCGCAACTCCATTAACTTAAAGCTACGTCCTGTCGTGCACTTGCAAAAACGTAGGTAAAACGTAAAAATCCATACGTCGCTAGTACTGCCTCCGTACCGATTTTGGGACACGCAGACAAGACGTAGCACTTTACATGTATGAGGAACATATGCTGCGTTCTAACTGTGTTCAGGCGTTGGTTGCACCCCCGTACGTGTAACGCGCGTGTCTTCTAGTGCCAGTTTACAACGTGTGTGCGTGTGGTAGGACGTGTGCATGATCATCCCGTATAAGTACGGTCTCTACACGTACGCTGTAAGCTCAACTCAATAAACATCTGTGCTGCGTACGATACACACAGCAACTCACGACCAGGCGCTACCCTACGTATGACGTACGGGCGGTCCTCCCCATGTTTTCGTAAACACGTTGCGGTCGTAGCCTCCCGAAAGAAAATAGAAGCACACAGCTGGGTTATGACCGGGTATTGTTTTGATATACTAGTAACAGTACCAATTAACTCTGAGTAACTATAGGACAAAACGGTTTATCAAGTACCTAGGAGAGCAGTTCATAGTGACTCCAAATATGGTCTTATTGTTGGTGCTTTACTTAAATTTATGGTTTGATTACATGTAATTTGGTGGTCATCCTGTCGATGGGAGGTCTTTAAGAATGAGATATATTTTATTGCATTACACTAGCCGTACTTACATGTTGCTCTGTTGAGGACGCCGTTACAGCACTGAAGTTACCCGGTTCAACAATTGAAACTTGTACACCAAATTTCAGCATTTCTAGTCGCAATGAGTCCCCTACAGTTTCCAGGCCATGTTTTGTGATATGGTAAGCGGAGTCATTGGGCCAGGGAAATCGTCCTCTAACACTTGTTATTATAACAACTCGGCCTGAAACACGTAAATCACGGTATAGGTTCAATCAATCATATTACAAATGCGAAACAAGTTAGAGAAGATATGGAAATTAGCACTTAAAATCACATTAGGCCTTAAACGGCTATTTTCAAAAAGCAATTACTTGGTAACCTTTTTGAAGAGCCATGGAATTTGAGCACTTTAGCTGAGTCCAAAAGGTGGAAAACACTATAATATGGAAGAAAACAAAATACAACCTCTAGTCGCTTTGTTTACACAATAATGAATTGTAAACAAAAAATGCACAATTTATAATCTGAGGGAAGCAACTCTTGCAAAATTAGTATTTTGCCATCCATGCATTTTACTTAAATGTGATTTTTGTCATACTATTTCGACAGATACATTTGACATTCTGTCGTCAACAATTGGCCATTTGTGCAAAAAATCCTTATTCCTTGTAATTAGTATAATTACTGGATGATCGGAGAAAGGTCTTGGGAGATATAATGTGGCTTTAACAGAAACAACAGCGCGCAATTTGCACAAAACGAACTGCGAACCTTGTTAGCACAAATGCCAAACACGTAAGTGAACAAGAACAGAGGACAACTGTTTTAATGTGTATCACAACGGTATTAAATTAATTGAAAATAGATTGTGCAATTATAAAGAGAAATGACCTTTGAAAATGACATGAGAAATATAATTATCATAAATGCTCGGCGTAACATATAGCTTCAGCATCACAGCAGAGTCTGTCGGAGAAATCCCAGCAGAAATTGATGAAGTAGATCTAGTGAAAGTCAATCGTCTTGATATACACTCAACAAAATTCTTAATCGGTCACTTAACACATTACCACATTTTCTGTCACCAAATTATTCAAAATATGTTTTGTCAGTTTTAAATTTATACGCTATGAGAACAGGGTGTATACAACATTAAAATAGAATTTGATAAAGTGTCTATTATTCTTTGACATAATTGTTGACTGTAATAAACAACAATGTTAACCCTCAAAACCAGAAGTCACACTATATTAGCATTAAATACATAATCAGTAACCTCTTTATTTGACATTACATACAATAAACAATATTTATGTCTTGACGATAAGACACATTAAGCAAGTTGCAAAGATTTACTGGGTTGTACAAAATTTAAAATCAACGACTTGTTAGATTAATCAGGATTTTTGATCAATGCAATATGAAATCAGTGTCGCCTGTAAAGTTCATGGACTAACATTAAAAAATTTAAGAGATTTCAGGACAAAAAAATGTGTAAAATCATAAATAAATATTCAGTTTATCAAACCAGCTTTACAGGGTTCCATCTCAGTCACACGATAATTGAATATCTGACGAGTGTCTTTATGAGATTCATCAATGAAATGGATGTCTATTGAGCCAGACGTTGTTTCAACAGGTACCTATTCTGCGTTGTACTCCCATAGGTCTACACTCAGCAAGCATCGAATTTCCGTTTTACAAAGATAAAACCCTGTGAGATGGGAGTTGTTTAATAATTGACCTATCTACAGACGCATCGTAGTCACACCCCAATAGTTACGGGGATTCTTTGTAACTATGCAAGACAAGCTATCTTCAAAATGAACATAGGCATTTAGCGCGCTGATCTTTGTACGGTTCCACCAAATATTCGCTATAATCACGATTTAAAAATAAAAATAATTATTCGCCACATTACCTTTATTTCTACGGACGAGGTAGAGAAAATTGCGTATAGTTCTAATTGCTCCGAAATAGTTGACATTCATGATACGCTTGTAGATATCCAGTGTAAGACATTCCACGTCACCAATCGCATTATAACCTGCGTTGTTGATGATCGCCCACAAACCTACATGATGCAAGAACATTATAACCTGCGTTGTTGATGATCGTCCCCAAACCTACATGATGCAAGAACATTATAACCGGCGTTATTAATGATCGCCCACAAACCTACATGATGCAAGAAAATTATAACCGGCGTTGTTGATGATCGTCCATAAACCTACATGATGCAAGAACATTATAACCGGCGTTATTGATGATCGCCCATAAACCTACATGATGCAAGAACATTATATAACCTGCGTTGTTGATGATCGCCCACAAACCTACATAATGCAAGAACATTATTTAACCTGCGTTGTTGATGATCGGCCACAAACCTACATGATGCAAAAACATTATAACCTGCATTGTTGATGATCGCCCACAAACCTGCATGGTGCAAGAACATTATAACCGGCGTTGTTGATGATCGCCCACAAACCTACATGGTGCAAGAACATTATAACCTGCGTTATTAATGATCGCCCACAAACCTACATGATGCAAGAAAATTATAACCGGCGTTGTTGATGATCGTCCATAAACCTACATGATGCAAGAACATTATAACCGGCGTTATTGATGATCGCCCATAAACCTACATGATGCAAGAACATTATATAACCTGCGTTGTTGATGATCGCCCACAAACCTACATAATGCAAGAACATTATTTAACCTGCGTTGTTGATGATCGGCCACAAACCTACATGATGCAAGAACATTATAACCTGCATTGTTGATGATCGCCCACAAACCTGCATGGTGCAAGAACATTATAACCGGCGTTGTTGATGATCGCCAACAAACCTACATGGTGCAAGAACATTATAACCGGCGTTGTTGATGATCGCCCACAAATCTACATGATGCAAGAACATTATAACCGGCGTTGAAGATGATCGCCCACAAATCTACATGATGCAAGAACATTATAACCTGCGTTGTTGATGATCGCCCACAAACCTACATGTTGCAAGAACATTATAACCGGCGTTGTTGATGATCGCCCACAAACCTACATGATGCAAGAACATTATAACCGGCGTTATTAATGATCGCCCACAAACCTACATGATGCAAGAACATTACAAGCTGCGTTGTTGATGATCGTCCCCAAACCTACACGATGCAAGAACATCATAACCGGCGTTATTAATGATCGCCCACAAACCTACATGATGCAAGAAAATTATAACCGGCGTTGTTGATGATCGCCCATAAACCTACATGATGCAAGAACATTTATTTTATAACCTGCGTTGTTGATGATCGTCCCCAAACCTACATGATGCAAGAACATTATAACCGGCGTTATTAATGATCGCCCACAAACCTACATGATGCAAGAACATTATAACCGGCGTTATTAATGATCGCCCACAAACCTACATGATGCAAGAACATTATAACCGGCATTGTTGATGATCGTCCCCAAACCTACATGATGCAAGAACATTATAACCGGCGTTGTTGATGATCGACCACAAACCTACATAATGCAAGAACATTATATAACCTGCGTTGTTGATGATCGCCCACAAACCTACATGATGCAAGAACATTTATTTTATAACCTGCGTTGTTGATGATCGTCCCCAAACCTACATGATGCAAGAACATTATAACCGGCGTTATTAATGATCGCCCACAAACATACATGATGCAAGAACATTATAACCGGTGTTGTTGATGATCGCCCATACACCTACATGATGCAAGAAAATTATAACCGGTGTTATTAATGATCGCCCATCAACCTACATGATGCAAGAACATTATAACCGGCGTTATTGATGATCGCCCATCAACCTGGATGATGCAAGAACATTATAACCTGCGTTGTTGATGATCGCCTACATACCTACATGATGCAAAAACATTATAACCGGCGTTGTTGATGATCGCCCACAAACCTACATGATGCAACAACATTATAACCGGCGTTATTAATGATCGTCCACAAACCTACATGATGCAAGAACATTATTACCGGCGTTATTAATGATCGCCCACAAACCTACATGATGCAAGAACATTATAACCGGCGTTGTTGATGATCGCCCACAAACCTTCATGATGCAAGAACATTATAACCGGCGTTGTTGATGATCGCCCGCCAACCTACATGATGCAAGAACATTATAACCGGCGTTGTTGATGATCGCTCACAAACCGACATAATGCAAGAACATTATAACCGGCGTTGTTGATGATCGCCCATCAACCTGGATGATGCAAGAACATTATAACCTGCGTTGTTGATGATCGCCCACAAACCTACATGATGCAAGAACATTATAACCGGCGTTTTTGATGATCGCCCACAAACCTACATGATGCAACAACATTATAACCGGCGTTATTAATGATCGTCCACAAACCTACATGATGCAAGAACATTATAACCTGCGTTGTTGATGATCGTACCCAAATCTACATGATGCAAGAACATTATAACCGGCGTTATTAATGATCGCCCACAAACCTACATGATGCAAGAACATTACAACCTGCGTTGTTGATGGTCGCCCATGAATCTACATGATGCAAGCACATTAAAACCGGCGTTATTAATGATCGCCCACAAACCTACATGGTGCAAGAACATTATAACCGGCGTTGTTGATGATCGCCCACAAACCTACATGATGCAAGAACATTATAACCGGCGTTGTTGATGATCGCCAATAAACCTACATGATGCAAGAACATTATAACCGGCGTTGTTGATGATCGCCCACAAACCTACATGATGCTAGAACATTATAACCGGCGTTGTTGATGATCGCCCACAAACCTACATGATGCAAGAACATTATAACCGGCGTTATTGATGATCGCCCGCAAACCCACATGATGCAAGAACATTATAACCGGTGTTGTTGATAATCGCTCACAAACCTACATAATGCAAGAACATTATAACCGGCGTTGTTGATGATCGTCCACAAACCTACATGATGCAAGAACATTATAACCGGCGTTGTTGATGATCGTCCACAAACCTACATAATGCAAGAACATTATAACCGGCGTTGTTGATGATCGCCCATAAATCTACATGATGCAAGAACATTATAACCGGCGTTATTGATGATCGCCCATAAACATGGATGATGCAAGAACATTTTAACCTGCGTTGTTGATGATCGCCCACAAACCTACATGATGCAAGAACATTATAACCGGCGTTGTTGATGATCGCCCACAAACCTACATGATGCAAGAACATTACAACCTGCGTTGTTGATGATCGCCCACAAACCTACATGATGCAAGAACATTATAACCGGCGTTATTAATGATCGCCCACAAACCTACATGATGCAAGAACATTATAACCGGCGTTGTTGATGATCGCCCACAAACCTTCATGATGCAAGAACATTATAACCGGCGTTGTTGATGATCGCCCGCCAACCTACATGATGCAAGAACATTATAACCGGCGTTGTTGATGATCGCTCACAAACCGACATAATGCAAGAACATTATAACCGGCGTTGTTGATGATCGCCCATCAACCCGGATGATGCAAGAACATTATAACCTGCGTTGTTGATGATCGCCCACAAACCTACATGATGCAAGAACATTATAACCGGCGTTTTTGATGATCGCCCACAAACCTACATGATGCAACAACATTATAACCGGCGTTATTAATGATCGTCCACAAACCTACATGATGCAAGAACATTATAACCTGCGTTGTTGATGATCGTACCCAAATCTACATGATGCAAGGACATTATAACCGGCGTTATTAATGATCGCCCACAAACCTACATGATGCAAGAACATTACAACCTGCGTTGTTGATGGTCGCCCATGAATCTACATGATGCAAGCACATTAAAACCGGCGTTATTAATGATCGCCCACAAACCTACATGGTGCAAGAACATTATAACCGGCGTTGTTGATGATCGCCCACAAACCTTCATGATGCAAGAACATTATAACCGGCGTTGTTGATGATCGCCCACAAACCTACATGATGCAAGAACATTATAACCGGCATTGTTGATGATCGTCCCCAAACCTACATGATGCAAGAACATTATAACCGGCGTTGTTGATGATCGACCACAAACCTACATAATGCAAGAACATTATATAACCTGCGTTGTTGATGATCGCCCACAAACCTACATGATGCAAGAACATTTATTTTATAACCTGCGTTGTTGATGATCGTCCCCAAACCTACATGATGCAAGAACATTATAACCGGCGTTATTAATGATCGCCCACAAACATACATGATGCAAGAACATTATAACCGGTGTTGTTGATGATCGCCCATACACCTACATGATGCAAGAAAATTATAACCGGCGTTATTAATGATCGCCCATCAACCTACATGATGCAAGAACATTATAACCGGCGTTATTGATGATCGCCCATCAACCTGGATGATGCAAGAACATTATAACCTGCGTTGTTGATGATCGCCTACATACCTACATGATGCAAAAACATTATAACCGGCGTTGTTGATGATCGCCCACAAACCTACATGATGCAACAAAATTATAACCGGCGTTATTAATGATCGTCCACAAACCTACATGATGCAAGAACATTATTACCGGCGTTATTAATGATCGCCCACAAACCTACATGATGCAAGAACATTATAACCGGCGTTGTTGATGATCGCCCACAAACCTTCATGATGCAAGAACATTATAACCGGCGTTGTTGATGATCGCCCGGCAACCTACATGATGCAAGAACATTATAACCGGCGTTGTTGATGATCGCTCACAAACCGACATAATGCAAGAACATTATAACCGGCGTTGTTGATGATCGCCCATCAACCTGGATGATGCAAGAACATTATAACCTGCGTTGTTGATGATCGCCCACAAACCTACATGATGCAAGAACATTATAACCGGCGTTTTTGATGATCGCCCACAAACCTACATGATGCAACAACATTATAACCGGCGTTATTAATGATCGTCCACAAACCTACATGATGCAAGAACATTATAACCTGCGTTGTTGATGATCGTACCCAAATCTACATGATGCAAGAACATTATAACCGGCGTTATTAATGATCGCCCACAAACCTACATGATGCAAGAACATTACAACCTGCGTTG
Source organism: Spisula solida (assembly GCA_947247005.1). Lineage (NCBI taxonomy): Eukaryota > Metazoa > Mollusca > Bivalvia > Venerida > Mactridae > Spisula > Spisula solida. Next base: position 19,229,866 of record OX365946.1, read on the forward strand.
TTGATGGTCGCCCATGAATCTACATGATGCAAGCACATTAAAACCGGCGTTATTAATGATCGCCCACAAACCTACATGGTGCAAGAACATTATAACCGGCGTTGTTGATGATCGCCCACAAACCTACATGATGCAAGAACATTATAACCGGCGTTGTTGATGATCGCCAATAAACCTACATGATGCAAGAACATTATAACCGGCGTTGTTGATGATCGCCCACAAACCTACATGATGCTAGAACATTATAACCGGCGTTGTTGATGATCGCCCACAAACCTACATGATGCAAGAACATTATAACCGGCGTTATTGATGATCGCCCGCAAACCCACATGATGCAAGAACATTATAACCGGTGTTGTTGATAATCGCTCACAAACCTACATAATGCAAGAACATTATAACCGGCGTTGTTGATGATCGTCCACAAACCTACATGATGCAAGAACATTATAACCGGCGTTGTTGATGATCGTCCACAAACCTACATAATGCAAGAACATTATAACCGGCGTTGTTGATGATCGCCCATAAATCTACATGATGCAAGAACATTATAACCGGCGTTATTGATGATCGCCCATAAACATGGATGATGCAAGAACATTTTAACCTGCGTTGTTGATGATCGCCCACAAACCTACATGATGCAAGAACATTATAACCGGCGTTGTTGATGATCGCCCACAAACCTACATGATGCAAGAACATTACAACCTGCGTTGTTGATGATCGCCCACAAACCTACATGATGCAAGAACATTATAACCGGCGTTATTAATGATCGCCCACAAACCTACATGATGCAAGAACATTATAACCGGCGTTGTTGATGATCGCCCACAAACCTACATGATGCAAGAACATTATAACCGGCGTTGTTGATGATCGCCCGCCAACCTACATGATGCAAGAACATTATAACCGGCGTTGTTGATGATCGCTCACAAACCGACATAATGCAAGAACATTATAACCGGCGTTGTTGATGATCGCCCATCAACCTGGATGATGCAAGAACATTATAACCTGCGTTGTTGATGATCGCCCACAAACCTACATGATGCAAGAACATTATAACCGGCGTTTTTGATGATCGCCCACAAACCTACATGATGCAACAACATTATAACCGGCGTTATTAATGATCGTCCACAAACCTACATGATGCAAGAACATTATAACCTGCGTTGTTGATGATCGTACCCAAATCTACATGATGCAAGAACATTATAACCGGCGTTATTAATGATCGCCCACAAACCTACATGATGCAAGAACATTACAACCTGCGTTGTTGATGGTCGCCCATGAATCTACATGATGCAAGCACATTAAAACCGGCGTTATTAATGATCGCCCACAAACCTACATGGTGCAAGAACATTATAACCGGCGTTGTTGATGATCGCCCACAAACCTACATGATGCAAGAACATTATAACCGGCGTTGTTGATGATCGCCAATAAACCTACATGATGCAAGAACATTATAACCGGCGTTGTTGATGATCGCCCACAAACCTACATGATGCTAGAACATTATAACCGGCGTTGTTGATGATCGCCCACAAACCTACATGATGCAAGAACATTATAACCGGCGTTATTGATGATCGCCCGCAAACCCACATGATGCAAGAACATTATAACCGGTGTTGTTGATAATCGCTCACAAACCTACATAATGCAAGAACATTATAACCGGCGTTGTTGATGATCGTCCACAAACCTACATGATGCAAGAACATTATAACCGGCGTTGTTGATGATCGTCCACAAACCTACATAATGCAAGAACATTATAACCGGCGTTGTTGATGATCGCCCATAAATCTACATGATGCAAGAACATTATAACCGGCGTTATTGATGATCGCCCATAAACATGGATGATGCAAGAACATTTTAACCTGCGTTGTTGATGATCGCCCACAAACCTACATGATGCAAGAACATTATAACCGGCGTTGTTGATGATCGCCCACAAACCTACATGATGCAACAACATTATAACCGGTGTTATTAATGATCGTCCACAAACCTACATGATGCAAGAACATTATAACCTGCGTTGTTGATGGTCGTCCCCAAACCTACATGATGCAAGAACATTATAACCGGCGTTATTAATGATCGCCCACAAACCTACATGATGCAAGAACGTTACAACCTGCGTTGTAGATGATCGCCCATAAACCTACATGATGCAAGAACATTATAACCGGCGTTATAAATGATCGCCCACAAACCTACATGATGCAAGAACATTATCACCTGCGTTGTTGATGATCGCCCACAAACCTACATGATGCAAGAACATTATAACCGGCGTTGTTGATGATCGCCCACAAACCTACATGATGCAAGAACATTATAACCTGCGTTGTTGATGATCGCCCATAAACCTACATGATGCAAGAACATTATAACCGGCGTTATTAATGATCGCCCACAAACCTAAATGATGCAAGAACATTATAACCGGCGTTGTTGATGATCGCCCACAAACCTACATGATGCAAGAACATTATAACCGGCGTTGTTAATGATCGCCCCCAAACCTACATGATGCAAGAACATTATAACCGGCGTTGTTGATGATCGCCCACAAACCTACATGATGCAAGAACATTATAACCGGCGTTGTTGATGATCGCCCATAAACCTACATGATGCAAGAACATTATAACCGGCGTTATTAATGATCGCCCACAAACCTACATGATGCAAGAACATTATAACCGGCGTTGTTGATGATCGCCCACAAACCTACATGATGCAAGAACATTATAACCGGCGTTATTAATGATCGCCCACAAACCTACATGATGCAAGAACATTATAACCGGCGTTGTTGATGATCGCCCACAAACCTACATGATGCAAGAACATTATAACCGGCGTTATTAATGATCGCCCCCAAACCTACATGATGCAAGAACATTATAACCGGCGTTGTTGATGATCGCCCACAAACCTACATGATGCAAGAACATTATAACCGGCGTTGTTGATGATCGCCCGTAAACCTACATGATGCAAGAACATTATAACCGGCGTTATTATTCCGGGAAAGTGGCATTTTAATTCGTTATACACATTTTTCGTACTATTGATATAACGCAATCCTTTTTATTCATTTATTTAGCTATATCATCAACAGCATAATTATGCACAAGGCTGTGTTATAAACGTAGGTATTATTCGACATAAGCAGACATTTGATATATATATCCGAGTTAAGTCCGAATAAACAATCAAGCATAGTATATATTTACGGCGAATATTGTATTACTGTTTCAATCAAACAAATACTTCTCTTGTAGTTTATGTACCTACAAGGGGGGGGGGGGGGGTAACTGCTGTGAGGAGTAAGCGTCTAAATGTGTAAAGGATATGTACCGCTAGGTGGCAGGTTTTTCACGACATAATCATGTGCTTGTTCCACACTATCATCAGATGAAACATCTAGTGGTACGATATGTAACCGTTTAGAACTGTTGGCTTTCAGTTTCATGGCCCCTTCACCATCTGGATGTAAACAACCAGCAAACACAGTAAACTCCAGAGTGTCCAGTCGCCTAGCAACATCATGACCAAAACCTGTAATATATGAACTAAAAATATATACAGTTTTAGGTCCCACTGGTATTTCATTCTTAATTATTATGGATTTTACCGAGTCGCATTGTCCTGATAGTGTCGAAGCGTACGCTCTACCACTAGGCTTTCGATATTGTTTAAAAAGGTGGGTTTGATCATCATCATTATTATCAGCATCTTTAATAAAAATCACTGCTTAAAAGACGGGCAAATCCGCACCGATAGACTAATGGTAGAGTGTCCGCTTCGTGTGCGAGAGGTCTCGGGTTCAACCCCAGGCCGCGTTATACCAATATCATTTCAAATGGTTCAGATCGATCTCCCTTATTTGAAGCTCAGTATACTTTATTTAAGATACAGAACCGTCACAAAAGTGTTTGAACATTTTTCTGAAACATTTCTTTAATTTGATGGATTTTTAATTGTTTCAGCATATTGTGGCTTTGTTGTAATATAATATAGATCACATCAAGTGCAAAATGTGGTTATCTATAATAAATCAAAACATTTATGTCAGACCGGCTTTGTGTTATGTCGGATCAGCCCATAAAATTATAGCTGGATCCGCGCTTAATATGACGCTTAGACTACATTTGCGATAAGTATAATTAGGCGTAAGTTGTGAAAATAAGGACTAAGTATATTAATTAGTGTATCCCTTCAAACAGAGAAAATTCGATATATCGATATGTTGCCACTCGGAAATGAAAATTGAAAGTAAAATGAACCTGGAGTAAAATAGTGAACACTTAATTTTCTGACATTAAACATAAATAAACATACCTGTATCGCAGCCTGTGATGAATACTCCCTTTCGTTTGACTTCAATTCTTCCTGCTGACTTTTTACGGATTAACTTTAAACACACGTACAATAAACCGACACATGAAAGATATGTATAGGTGCATGACGAGATGATCGCGTACACGGTAACACACAGTATGACAAAGAAAGAAAATTCGAACGTTTTAAGGTTAAATAATTCAGTAGCATCCATGTTGACGTTTCCAATGTGCTGTGATGTGCCTATATCTCTCTGATTGGGCATGTACAGTACATTCAAGTTGATCTGTGTGACGCACACATATTCCGATAACACAATTAGTAATATCCTTGGTTCCCAAAGATTTAAACCTACATACGAAACAAGGTTCTTGTTTACGAGTATAAAATTTATATCGTTTAATCTTAATGCTTCAGTACTTCGTGCACTCTTACATACATTACGCAATGATAAATAGAGGATATTTGTTTGTTTTGATTGAATATGGTTTATATCTAATCGTGTAGTGATAAAATTCAGTATGTTCAAGAGCGCGTAGCGCGAGTGAAAATATTAAAATTTTATCACTACAAGATGAAATATTAACCATATTCAATCAAAACAAACAAATATTCTATTTATTTAATGCTTTTATGGTGTCAAAACTGGTACTATTTATGCCAAATTACCACTGTGGTTAGGCTACGTATGAATATGTTATTCCATTCATATTTTTCACTTCAAAAATCCGCCATCTTGGATTATGGTGAATAGGTGAAAACGACTTTTTTTGAGAATTGTGCATTAAATCATACACCAACTTGTAGGAAATGGTCTAACTAAGAATAAAAAAATCCACATGACATGTTTCCGTTCAGTAATAAAAAAGTTACAGACATTTTAGTGTTGAGATTTTGGTAAATTAAAGTAGTCCCTGTGAGGGGGCGGATCTTTTATTTCACTGATAGAACTCCATATCTCATCAGTTAGCAATAAATTATAGCAATTATAACAAAAATCAAAATCAAGTTATTGTGTTATAAATGGGGCATAACTAGGCTCATTATAACTTATACATGCACGATGACATGGTATATAGACATGCCCGCAAACAGCAGCATCTTTCATCCAACTAGTCTTCGCAAAATCCTTAAAATCAGCGGAAGAGACAAAGTTCCTGACACAGAAGAATTGAAAAGAGCTAACCTACCCCAAATATATACACTCAAAAAGCCAACTGCGGTGGAGTAAACATGCGCACAGGACATCAGGATCCAAAGCAGCTCCTCTGTGATGAGATCATGTCTTGAAAGAGAGCAGTAGATGGATAGAGTAAGATATTTAAAAGACAACTTCAAAACTTTCCTCAAAGCATTGGACACTGTCTGGGGGACCTTGGAAACTGGGAAACATTTGCTATCATCAGTGTTATGTCAAAGTGTGCATAGTGCGAAGTAGAAACGTGCCATCCACAAAGCCATGTCATGCCAACACCTATAGACAGAATACAAGTGTTCCACCAGTAACCAATATGTCCCGCCCAGATCGGAGTCATCAGCCACCTCCGGACGCACAGAACACACTATGACAAAATCAAGAGGTCCGATTGTCTTAGCGATCGTACATTGTATTTGTGCGGTACAGCTCGGCGATAAACGATAATTTATAAATGTTATAATTTATTTAGTTTTCATTGAAATGAATGACGCATATTGACTGAATATGGCGTATGTGGTTTACCAGAGGCAAACATGGGTGTACTAAGTCCTATAAGCCCGTGCGTATATTATAATATCTCTATACGAAAATGTGCTTTTCGACATGAAGGCAGTGTGGGGTATGGTAAATTTCATATCTTATGAAAATGACAAGCATTAAATGTGATCAACATTTTGACTTTTAGATAGAGATATTATAAATGACTTGTAATCTGTGTCTTTTAGCAAGCAGCTATTATATTGTATTTTAACAGCTTCTTTGGATTCCCCCCTGTTCCCCACGATGGAACACATCGGCCATAAGGTCATCGTACATGTATACTAAGTCTAATAAACGTTTTCTTCATTTTCATTGATTAATAAAAAAACAATATTATAAACACTGACGTAACAAAATTTTCAAGTGAATTTTATATAAGGAAGACAAAATTATTCGTATCACAAACTTGCCGTACGTCACGTGGTTTGTTCTGTCCCAGATGCACGAATTGCACTTGCATTTCGTGTTGTTTTGCCTCTACGAGATAACACATCCATGGAATTCGTTCTAAAAAAACTTTACATTCGAATTATATTTAAAGACCCCCACATGTTTGAAAAAATTTAAAATCAATTTTGATATTCAGAATTATGCGTCGGTTGATGAGAGAAAAAGATGACGTGACGTCGGTACGGTTCAGATTGGCATATCGTGTCAACAGGTATGAATGATTACCTGAGACTCGCTGTTGGATCGATTTACAACATGTGAGTGTTTAATTAAAATAAACGTATTATTTGTTAGTTATAGTTGGCATTTTGCAAGAACGTTTGGACGAGAAATGACAATTGTACAAACCCGGAGACGTGTGACCACAAGGGCCGAGACGGTAAAATCCAATCAGTCTGTTCATATGAAGCACAGTTTCCAATTCGGTGACTGTCAGTAGAATAGAGTAAGGTTGCTATATATGTATAATTATGCGACTTTTACTTGTATTTGTAGTTATGTTAAATGTTTCTTAGTTGTTCAATTCAACACACCAATAACTCACACATATTGTAGTCAAAATTCAGTAAGATATATTCAATCATGCTTGACAAAGTTCTCTAAAAAATACACGTGTTGACTTCGATAATTATAATGGAAATGTATCTAGGTACGCCCCTGTTAATACGCAGTACTTTAATGATTTTTGATAATTATTTAAGTCACCATCGCTTAATAAACGTTTGAGTGCATGCACATTGTTAGAAAACTAAAGTGCGTGAAATAACGAAGTACTCCACCATCAAGAGTTGTAAAGTACACTTAGCTGACTTAGCTGTCTCATTAAATGTAGATTAAATGTATGCGGACCAAGGATATTAGAAATGTCGTTATCTAAACGTATGTATGTCAGACAGCTAAACAAGACCTGGAACTAAGACTAAGACATGTACAACTAGAGATAAGCACATCACAGCACATTGGAAACGCCATCATGGATGTTACTGAATTATTTGACCTTAAAACGTTCGAATTTTCTTTCTTTGTCATACTGTGTGTTACCGTGTACGCGATCATCTCGTCATGCACCTATACATATCTTACATGTGTCGGTTTATTGTACGTGTGTTTAAAGTTAATCCGTAAAAAGTCAGCTGGAAGAATTGAAGTCAAACGTAAGGGCGTATTCATCACAGGCTGTGATACAGGTAGGTGTAATATATGTCTGTAACAGTTTAATTACCGTAAATTAAGTTGTCATCATTTAAATTCAAGCTCATTTTACTTTCATTTTGAAACGAGGTTCATGTTGTATATGTTCGTTGGCACAGTCGCGTATCAGATGGGGCGCGTGTGTACCTGTATAAATGATCAACGGTCATTTACTTAGATACGAACATATTTCTCCCGCGATGGGCAAAATACAGATATTTAATTTGCTCCGTTTAAAGCGTTTTCAAGTCATATATAGTAGAGCAGACACTAAAAAACTACTACTAACTACTGTACTTACCTTAAAGTATTACAAACTTTGTCCTAACCACATATTACGTATATAGGCCTACGATGTACATGCATAGTAAACACAAAAGTAGATCTATAAATAGTAAATATTTAAAAAAAAACAATGTGCGGATAAATTTGCGATAAAAAATGAGATATCTATAGTGTTTCGAACATATTTCATTACTTAAACATTCTTAAAATTGCTCAGTGGTTTTAAAATATTTTATATGTTGGAGATCTCCTGTTCAACACCTTCAAAACTCCCATCAAATCGATTTTATTTGTAATAAAGCTGTGATAACTAGCCGCTTGAGTTTAAGCTGTTATATTTGATTGATCCATCGACTAGCTTCTTCAGACAAGTAATACAATGAAATCTGAATTAAAGACTACCTCAATAATAAGTACACCCCAAATTAAGACCACAATTTTCTGGTCTATAAATATTAAAACCAAATCGATAATGAGACCAGCAGACCGTTAACATAGAAAAGCGCTATGTTGCACTTTCCACGAGAGGTAACCCATACCTTCTTTTTATATGAACGGGAGGCAACTGGTTGCCAGCGCTATATGCGTTTAAGCAACGGATCCAAGTTTTAAGGGACACAATAGTAGCATCACCCGAATACTGGTGTAGTTTGCTGATGGTAATTTGCGCAACGTTTTTATGGAGATAATGTTGCCACAGCTGAGTGGTCTAATGATTTGGTGGCAATGACGACGTTCAGAATAGGTTCGAATCATACTATTGATGCAAACAAGTAATAATCCTAAATGTATATCTTGCAGGTTTTGGCCATGATGTTGCTAGGCGGCTGGACTCTCTCGAGTTTACTGTCTTCGCTGGTTGTTTACACCCAGATGGTGAAGGGGCCAAGAAACTGAAAGCTAACAGTTCTAAACGGTTACATATCGTACCACTAGATGTTTCATCTGATGAGAGTGTGGAGCAAGCACATGATTACGTCGTGAAAAACCTGCCTCCTAGCGGTACGTATCTTACACTGTCACGAATTATTTCAATACAACGAATGATGCGTATAACGAACTAAAATATCAGGTTCCCCGGAATTCGTTGCCACTGGGGTCTATTGTATATGGCATCGTGGTTTAAACTATTAGAATGTGAATGTAGGAGATTGGTTCTCAAAAATATACACAGAAAGTCCACAGTCAGGATGTTTTAAGAATTACCGTTTCTCAATTTTGATGTCGCCACGATGGTGAGATTAATGTTCATAATTATAGTGGGATGAGTTCTTTTAATGCAAATATCTGCATTTAACCTGGAAACATTGCCAGTCGGAAAAGATTGAGCGAATGTTCCCAGGAACGTCAGACGGGTTAGATGTTGTGCCGGATATACATTACATGACATTTGCAGCAGGCGTGTCCTCCATGTGTGCAGAGGGTCGTTGCCGTGGTGCGTTGGTTAATAGTGCGCTGTATGGGTAATCCCACGGTTCCTGGTCAATGCAGGCCACGTTTTGGAGGGGTTTCTGGTTCCTTCTAGGAAAAAACGTATTGGTTAGAATACAGTCCAAGAAAGCTTGTTAGATGAACTGGCCACCGTATATTACTGACAAATGTACTGAGAAACAACTTTTAAAACTTTGAATAAACTTAACTGCAGTACAATCTCTGTAAAGCAACGTCTTTAGCGAGCTACAAATATTGGCGACCGTTGTGTAGCGGTTGTTGCTGTACAGAGGTTGTGCTGTTGTTTAGAATGAATTTTGAAGATGTTGTTGTAGAGAGGTTGTTGCTCTACAGAGGGCCGCTCTTGAGAGATGGTACTGTATATGTACATATGTGTAGATGCTGTCGGTGTGTAGCAGAAAAACAAGTTAGAAATCTTAATTCGTGTTTTATAATATTTTTCCACCATGTAGGTTTATGGGCGATCATCAACAACGCCGGTTATAATGTTCTTGCATCCTGTAGGTTTGTGGGCGATCATCAACAATGCAGGCTATAATGTTCTTGGTGACGTGGAATGTCTTACACTGGATATTTACAAGCGTATCATGAATGTCAACTATTTCGGAGCAATTAGAACTATACGCAATTTTCTCTACCTCGTCCGTAGAAATAAAGGTAATGTTTCAAATAAATGGTATAAAACAAATCTCTTAACTCTATGCTACACGAGAATCGGATGCCTAGCTAGCCATCGAGTGTCTATGGAAGTACCACGAAAAATTGGTTACTGTAAAAGTGTAAATATGCGCGGTGGATTGATTTTCGTTAATTGCTTGGATGCCCTAGATCGCGAAATTAAATACCCTCGAATAGTTGACCTTAAAAATACGCAACAAGAGGTTTTTCATTCAATATTTAAATCCACGAATTCAATAAATCACCAAATAACGATTTTACCAAAATCCGCGAAATTTAATATGATGTACTTGCGAAAATTAATCACTTTACAGTACATGTTGAAACAATGTCTGTCTCACCCGTCAACAGTCATCAATGTCTTTCTGTGACTCTTATATAGACAATCGTCCAACATCCAATTCTCGGCTAACATCATTGGGACCATGTACAACATGTTTAATGAAGTGATACAATATTTAGATTCATTAACCTGTTTGTACCGTTATTATTGTCTAGACATCTCATATAGTTCGAGGAATTTCATGCTAGACCTTCTTCACCTATTTCCGCTCTCATTTCCAGGACTTTCTGTGACCATCAGATAAAGTTTTATCGTGTCATTTTCAAAGCTTACTTCTGTGTTTCATTATACTATCTACCATCATTTAATATCGTAGTAATGCACATTCAACAAAATAAATAAATGCATGTAAATCGATAACTCCTAAATTATAAATGGGATCACCTAAAATTACTATCTACCATCATTTAATATCGTAGTAATGCACATTCAACAAAATAAATAAATGCATGTAAATCGATAACTCCTAAATTATAAATGGGATCACCTAAAATTACTATCTACCATCATTTAATATCGTAGTAATGCACATTCAACAAAATAAATAAATGCATGTAAATCGATAACTCCTAAATTATAAATGGGATCACCTAAAATCCAGAATCTGCCGTATTCGTCAAAACGGCAACTACGTGTTGTAGTCCCGCTACCACTATTTGAACAGTCGTGTCATGTATGGCAAGAACTCATAGTTCTAACACAACCAGCGGTTTCAACTATATACACATAGAGGAATTGGTACGCACGAAGTATACAGATTAAACACATCTAGGGCTGAATAATTCAAACCGCAAATAAGCCTTCCGAGGTAAAAGATAGTGCAGTGTATAATGTCTTGCTGTGTTGTCAAATTAATGCGGAATATTGGCTACATGGTATGTTAGAATCGAAAAAATGAATATGTACATGTGTTTTATCTATAAGAAAGGACAGTCAATTGTTTGGATGCGTATACATTAAATCACTCTTGATACGCACTCGTGATTTAATAACTACGCACCAGATCTCGTGACTGTGCCTTATTTTACGATAAAACACTGGTAAATATCCATTATGTCTTTAGTAATCGATACTTAGAACTAAATTGCGAGGTTGTCTCATTTGTAGCCCGTGACAAAATAAGACACCCTTTTGTGAGTTTTCTATCTGTATTGTAGTATAGGCGTCCAATCACATGAACTATAGGGTGTGTCTATCGTGCATACAATAAACATTTCCAATACTTGCACGCCGGTCTGGTAATTTCAAAATGAAGACCCAACACAATTCAACCAATGAAATTGACTTACACAAGATGTTTGTAACAATGAAATGTCATTCATAAAATTATAAATCGAAATTCACGTGAATCACGTAACCGGTATGTACCTCGTGTTTAGATATAGGTAATTAAGTGCCGTGGAATTATGTTTCGTTAGATCTTGGATGGGACAAGGAGGGTGCAATAACTTCGATGCATGATATTATTATTATACGTGTACACTGAAGAAATTGCACTCATTCCTTTAAGAAATTAAAACCCATCTCCATTAATTATCATTGCGTTTGGCCACACCTCTTCACTTATCATCAATGTAAATTGTCGTAACTATGATACCAGTCACACAAAACGTCTAGAAACGTACGGGCTTAATTACTTGACTTAATAGTACACATACCATATTCTAGACATGTCAACAGAGAGATCATATTAAGAAATGTTATCGCCCTTAGAGTACTTTCATAGCTAGTTAACATGAGCTACTCCAATAAACACATTAATATTAAATATATTTATTACATTGTTTATCTATCCTGTGTCACTGACATTTTATTACATGATCGCCACAGTTATTTTTCTTTTAATATGTATCACAAGTCACATTATGTGTGAGACATAGTTTTATGAATTTCCATATGTTTATCTTACGATTTTTTAAGTAAATGTCTCAATAAAACACTCCAAATTAGTCAGTGAAAGGTACTTGCAAGTTATCACCACACTCATTAATCTTAGATAAGTTTGTATAAACCTGTACGTGTTCCCGAACGGTTAAAATATCGTGGCAGGAAAAAAATATGTTATTTAAATCACACCATAAAATGGGAATTTATGTCGCGGAGCAAAAAAAACATACGTTCAATGTAACTGAGTTTTTAATGAAGATAAATGTCATTAGTATACTAACATGATTTGGTATCATTTATCGTGATGTTACCAAAGACCTAAAATGTTTAAGGTCATTGTTGCACCCATTTATGTGAAAAAATACTACATTTTTATCAATTTAATGTGTTCATTATAGCGCTCGTAACATCACCATTTCACAAAAATATTATACTATCTTATTTATAACATATTTGCGTCATCAAACAGCCTGTAAAAATACATTTAACCTTTTATGTTTGTCCTTATATGAAGACACACGGTGACCTTTATATTACATCATGTATTGTTGTAAACTCGTAGGCATAATGCCTAATGTTTTGGAAATAAACCATATATTACACAAACCAGCCATGTATAACCGTCAATTAGCGACAGTTACTCGAATATATGGAGTTCATACGATTAAATTAGGCGCCAACAATTTTTATTACAGATCATTATAAAGCTAGACAAAGGGGTTTTGGCAATAACTTAAATATGCGCAACATTAGGTATACCAAGCTCGATGTCAATATTCTATGTGCATCCAATTTGTATTTTACGATTTAGCAAGCATTTCCGCTGACCTTCAAATGCAATGTGTACACGTCCGACTACTTTCACTTTCGCATGGTGTGTAGCGTCCGGTTACATCGGGTTTGAGTCTGCTCACCAAATGGTAATTTTCATAATTATGTGATCAATATAATCACGTATTTGAACAGAGTTCGTACGTTACGATACAGGTTGATATGTAGCAATTTGGAGATAGGATATGAAGGATCGCAAACTATTGAAACATCCACTTTAAGAAAAAATTTACAACACTTCTGGCCCAATGGCATTAAGAACTAACTCAACTATTTCTGATGGATCGCAACATAATTATTGAAACATCCACTTTAAGATACTAGTATAGCTAGCATCACTTCTGGTCCAATGACATTGTATGGACTTGTTGAACTATTTCTTAACTATATCGACTTATCGACTGATTTCATACCAAATATACATCTTTTTTATTAAACAAACCAACTTATATCACGAGATAGGATTGGCTGTAATTGTATGTTTCAGGTCGTGTTGTTATAGTAACGAGTGTGAAAGGACGATATTCCTGGCCCAACAACTCCGCCTACCATATCACTAAACATGGACTGGAAACTGTTGGAGATTCATTACGACTAGAAATGCTGAAGTTTGGTGTTCAAGTTTCAATTGTTGAACCTGGTAACTTCAGTACAGCCACGGCGTGCCAAACAGAACAACATGTAAGTACGAGTAGTTTAGTACAATACCTAGTTTGCACCTATCATGTAGTACGAACTAATTCTGTACGGTGCTATCGATTATCAATGCGAAATGTGAATGCATTATACCAATCGACAACCCTATAAAAATGTTGCGCTAATAACCAGTATCAATTCGGCAGCATCATACCACATCAGTAATGGTTTGATAAATAGATAACCACAATGAACATTATGTATACGGTGCGAATTGTTACGGTTGCCACAGCCACGGCACTCAAAGCGCTGAACAATGTGAGCTAAATTGCTTGCACCTACTTGTATAATGCGATTCGAACCCTTACTGCACGGCGCCAATACCTAGCAATGCGAACTCCCTCTTAACGACAACATTCTCGGAATTATACCACAATCGTTCAAACGATTAGTAAAATTTCACAAATAAGACTCGTCTCCCAGAGCAATGAGAAACAATGAGAAAAAACTTGAGGTTAGAAATATAGAGCAAACTTGTTTATCAAAAAATATAGAGAAAACTTGTTTATCAGAAAATATAGAGCAAACCTGTTTATCAAAAAATATAGAGCAAATTGTTTATCAGAAAATATAGAGCAAACTTGTTTATCAGAAAATATAGAGCAAACCTGTTTGTCAAAAAATATAGAGCAAACTTGTTTATCAGAAAATATAGAGCAAACTTGTTTACATCCTGACTCCAATGTATTGTAAGTAAACTGGGGATGACGTCAAAATAATGTATATTTACAGTCAATTTCTAGCTATTTGTATATAAGCAATAACCATTCAAAAATGAGCTAAGCACATACATACGTCTAGACTAGAGAATTGATGGCACAAATTTTCAGTTTAAGCGATATCAAGAAGAGGCAGACGAGATGTGGAAGAATGCTAGTGAAGATGTACGTAAGACGTACACCAAGAAATATTTAGACTATGCTGTAGCTCTACAGAAAGTGAGCATTTCAGGAAGTGCTACAACAACCAAGCCTGTTATCGACGCTTTAGAAGATGCTGTTGTTAGTGGTATGCCACATACACGATACCTGGTGGACGGTGGTACATGGTTTGATAGATACACGGTATGTTAATTTTTGTATTGATTTTTACTTAAGAAATAATATCTGTTCGCGTAACACTGGCTACTCGTGCAACTTGCCTTGTTGGCGACTCGTTGAGTTTTTACTGTAAAGTTTACGTTCATTCATTCATATATATGTCACGTGATACGGGGCGTAAATAGTAACAGACAATTTGACAGGCATGTTTTATTGCGGTAATAATACATGCCCTGGTTTGCTCTATGCGTATATGGATTAATCCGCAGGTCGTGTTAGAATAAAGAATACAATGAAATATTGTTGACAGCCATTATTTACCCATGAAAATTATCCGTATCCGAAAATAAATATTTAGAAATCATACGAAATGAGCGAAAGTGGTTTATTTTTACTTCAGAAAAAAGACACATACGATATAATGTATAAACAATGTGTAAAACAACACGCTTTACTCCTGTACTCAACACCATTCTAGGGGAAACAAATGTTTTATTATAGGCCCAATTCATTTTGGGTCGACTGGGAAATAAGTTATACAACTTATATTAATGACTATCATCTCCTCATTCCCGGCGGTATACATCACTACAAGGGTATGAGTGATGAGAAGCTAGTTTCCCTTTGCAATGTTGAGTGTCAAACAAAGAGAAGTGAGAAGTGGGTGAGTATGTTGAACTGAATTGATTGGTCACCAACTGAGAGCAACTGTTTCCGGCCTGAATGGGAGCTGATTTACGGATGATTGGCAATGCTTTCCGACTTGATTGCATGCCGCTTGACCTACGTACGACTGCCTTACATTCAATTGATTATTTATTTGTAAAACATAATTATCAGTATTTGAAATTTGTTTTTATGCCCCCCTATCGATAGATGGGGAGGCATATAGTGATTCACCTGTCCGTCCGTTCGTCCGTTCGTCCGTCCGTCCTGGTTAACCCAAATTGATCGTTTCTTCTAGCATTAATATGGCTTGCTACAAAGCTTTCATACTTGCATGGATGTTGTGTATGAACACTCTCCACACGCCTGTACCACCTAACCTCATTTTGACCTTCACCTTGACCTAATTTTGGACTTAGACTTATTTATTGACAAGGCTTCCACAGGGGGCATAAGCGTTTAGTGAACGCAGTCTTGTTTTTCTTACTTCAGACGCTGGCACGTTACTACTACTATCTACCAACATGGCTTACAGATTGGATCATCACAAGGATGACTGGATGTGATAAATTCCCGGATTATAACAAGTTCAAATTAGACTAAATTTGTTACCGAATATTATTGATTAGTCTTTATTCGATTAGGAGAGTTCCGTGGATAATATCAGCGAAATTAAATTCGAACCAACGAAATTGCATTTTTACGAAAATCCACGCAGTGTTCTACTCACGAATAAAATGAAAGCACATCACATAATACGAACTATCATTTCATAATCATGATAATAAACGCATTGTATAATTTTCTCGATTTTTTTTAATTGTTCATTTATTTCACTTCTGTTATTTTAACTACATACGTGGCAACTAAAATAACACTTGTAAAGGGTGAGTCGTGCAAATAGTGTTGACTAAAGTAATAAAACACGTAGTTACAATAAACAGAATTGACAAACCAAGTTGATAACTAAACGGGAAATGGGTGAAGAACGGAAGCTATAGGTTGTACGTGCTATATTCATTTGCCATAACTCTAATGGGTCACCCACTCACCCTAGATCCCTATACGTATCAACAAAAGTCACAGTATTTAAGATAAAGTTAGATTGCCCTTGTTGGTGTGATTCCACTTTTAGTTCGACTTTTTTCAAAGAATAAAGAGTGCTGTTGCAGCCACCCTTGCGTCAGGGTCAGGATTGCTGTTCAATGTTAAAGGCAATAATAATGAAAGCTATATCTATGCAATCATTGCACTACAAAAAGATGATAAGAAATTAGACAGGGAACAACACTCATCTTAAACAGCAGAGCACGAAACACTAAAAAGCTACAAAAACACGACATCCGGCACCGACAGCCTGCTGCCTTAGTCCGTCAAACAAATCAGGAGCATGAGCCAAAAGACAACACAAGATCAAAACGATGACAACACATCACAAGGACAACCCCAAAACCAAACTCAAAAGATTCAGTGTGTATGCGCTTATGGAAGAAACGATCGGAGAGGCCTTATGCTGAAGGATCCATACATATTCACACCAGATTTGCGTGATATCCAAACTAAACGAAATATGTATAGAGGATAATTATTGCCTGAAAATATGGTAATGAACAGGTTAAGGCTGAAAAGCGAGCAAAAAATATAGTTTCCATTATGTTAAGGGTTTGAACCAAACAGAAGATCGACCGCATCTCACCACAAAGTGAGATTAAAGTTGGTTATGATCGATACCGACTCGAACAGGTGAGCGCTTACAGACTTGGCAAAAGAAACAGATGTATGATGGTACTGGTATAAAATCCTCGACATAAATTATACAAGTCATGTATTACATTGTAAGCAAATAAATCACATTTTCCAAACTATGCCATAAATTCCAATTCATTCAAGATTCGGATTTCCAATCGTTAACAAATGTAGTCATTTAGTTTGGATATCACGCAAACCTAGCTGGTCGTTGTTACGGATTTAAAAACACCCTTGGTTGGAGCTACCTTGGAATCTGACGCCTGTGTGGTATTCACAAAAAATCTTAAGGGAAAACCTAGAATTTTCTTACAATTTACTTAGGTGTATCAGTTAAACAGGACTATCATTTTTTACATTGTTTATAAGCATTAGGACTATAATAATCACATAGAAAACATTGGTTATTCTCAGTTTCTTTGGAAATATGTGCAGCTCATTTTTTTAACATAAGGCCAAAATATTTAAGTTTTCCATACGGGTATGCTTTGTGAATACCAATCCTGGTTTCAAACTAGTCGCATTATAAAAGTTCTACGGTAACCATGGTCTTGTAGCAATCACCTTGCCCAGTTTTATGGTTCCAAGTCCCAATCAGGTTAACAATGCACATGCACCCTGAGGTCCGGTCAAATACGTACATGCCAACTCGAACTTCTTATAAAACTCCTGTCCCCTTATACAAATGAACCACAGTCCTGTAGAGTAGATTACTAGTACCCCGTATAATTTGAACACGTACTGTCTAGTTTAGAACCATGAAAGCAGGCATTTAACCAACCTAATCATTTGTATTACACAGCAGTTGTTTAGCTTGTCTTTGTTCTTTGTATGTTTGCCTTTTAAAAATAAATTTATTTAAATTTACTTAAACCTCTATTTCTTATTTACTTGCGTATGTGAAACCTGCCAATGAGTTGGTCAATATGCTTACATAGATCTGCACGACTCGCATTGAATGCATCATTTTCAGTGTCTCTGTATGAACTTTACTATCAGGTACGAGATTTTGCGAACGGGAATGAAATATATTTCCAATGTCACTTAGAATATAACCTACATTATGAGCCAATGAAAACGTTAATCATTAAAATTTTCTCTTAACAGACTTGACGTCTTGCGTTGGCGCTAATTTCTATCGGCCAATCAGAATGCAGAATGTTATATTCTAAGTTAGTTAGAACATATTAAGTAAATTTTAATGACTAAAAAGGCCTCGCTTCGCTTCGCTCGCTCCGCCCTTTTCAATCATTAAAATTTACTTAATATGTTCTAACTATAACATAAATAAATTAACTCAAGTATTAATAATTGAAGAAAAACGATAAGTTCGTATTTAAAAGGGGTTTATCATCAATTATTTCCCCCAAACGAGTCGGAAACCACCCATTAAACGCATATACAAAATGTAATAGTGACATACAAATATGGTATATAATTATACAGGTATGTATGTACTATAATAACACGATAACTTTCGAGTTTTGTAATATATTTAGATATTTTTAATAACTTTTTACGAGTGAAATGATTTTGACACATTCACTAAAAGTACTAAAATATACTTATTCGAGCGTGACCGATGTACTATTGGTACAGACTGGGTGAATGATCCAGATCACTGGTTTAGACGATTTATCAAATAAATAATTATATATTATACATTTAGTGCCTAGTCATACCTGTGATCCACCGGCATTCCAGGGGACCTCAGTTTTACTCATCCAGGTAGGTTTTTAAATTAATTATTTTAATTTCACTTACGTATCTACTTATTTCAAAACTGAGCTATTGTGGTGCCGTAGATGATTAGAGGGGAGGGGGTTGTTGGCATCTATTCATGTCTTAAAAAGCACTTTAATTGTCTAATAATAACGTGTAGTTGTATGAAATGCAGAATAACATATTGCTAATGTACGGATCTTTAAATACATGTTGTGTGTGTTTTTTTTAAAAAGTCACGAATACTGGTCCAAAGGTATGGAAAATACAGTATGCGCCCACTCAAAACTCGATTAATCAAACGCATTAACATAGATCAGTAGATCAGAATATTTTAACAATTAATAAATCTGCCGCATAAGAGTAACTTAACAACAGATTTACAAATGAATCACAATTTTAAGAACATGAAATAAGTTTGTCAAACTTGATGATACCGCTTCATCATTAACGATGAAGTGATCAATGTATTGACCGACCAATGTGCTTTCACGCTCATTGTATAAACTCAGCGCTCAGTGGAAGGTTGGAGGCCTTTTTCGGCATAATACATGCCATTGCATTAAATGTGAATTTCCTTGATAACCAAGACTTAGTGTTTATACTATGCAAGATATTCGATGATCGTTGGCTGTTCGTACAGTTTCAGTGGATACTGAACTTTTTCCGGACAAAAGTCCGTTTTGTATCTGTCTTGGAATACCATTTTCAAAGAACTAGACTAAGTCATTTTATACTCTTGGAAGTACAGCTTCAGACGTATACAGTAGGGTAACGCATTATTTGTCCTGTTTTCTAAACAGACACGGTTAACTAAGTTCATATTATATAAATCAGCGAATTCGTGATATACAACTTTACGATTCATATCCAGAAAATGAGGCAATAAAGAAGTTGCGAAATGCAACCCGTACGGTTGCGTGTAAATGAACAGCCTTTAGTCATCCAGATAGGTTTAGTCTCCACAAGTAAAGAACTTGTGAGAGACAAAATACTTGAAGTTGGTGTTCACAAAGGTACGCACACATTTAGCTCGAAACTCCAGATTCTTTCGGCCACGGACGCATCGTGTATAATTTGCTTTCATGTCCATGTTGTTGCTGGTTAATTGGGAAATATAACCGATAATATTAAATACTAAAAATGTCTATGTCCCACTGGGCAGTTTTTGCCTCGGCGGTGTATTCCCGATGGAAATTAATGAGCATCGGGAGGCATCGGGAACATGGTCCTCGGGGTCTATGGGAAGCTTCTGGGAAGTCATGAAATCAGGAGGAATCATGATGAATCGGGAGGCATTGGGAGAACTCCCGGTGTGTTCCTAACCCCGGTGTGTTCCTGACTGTATGCGTCTTTTCAACTGCCTCGGTGATTGACATCAGAAGGTTCCCCGATGTCTTAGGGAAGCTCCCCGATGCCTTTGAAGTTTCGGGAAGTCTTGAGACATTTAGTCAGATCGCGAGTACATGTATTGAATTTTACCCGATGTACTCGCGATGTCATGTCGGGGATATCTCGGGAGCATCCCAGAAGCTCGGGATCATCTCGGGGAGGCATATCACCGAGGCATCCAGAACCTCGGGGAATATTCGGGGATGCTTCCGCGATAAAAACGTATTCCGCGAGAAAATCTCAGAAGCTTCCCCGACACTATATCGGCGATGTTTCGCTAAAGTGTAAGGAACCTTCGGGGATATTTTAATGATTGGCGAAAATATGGCGATATGTCGGTGACACATCCGCGGTTTCGGGATTTAATCGCCGAATATGAGCTGATATTTATCGGGGATTATACGTCGGTCCCACTGCCTCGGCGATTGGTACTCTCGGTGGCAATTTGGAGCTTCGGGGGAGTATCGGAGCTATCGGGAGCCATCAGAGACCATCGGGGGTCATCGGGAGAAACGATGTGTAATTCCACATCGCCGATGAGGAATTTCTGAGTGGGACCTAGGCTTTTATGATGTTTAAAGTTCATTATGCTAATTCACTACAGTTTATTTATACGATTTTGACAAGATGCATGTACATTAAACGAGAAAAAAACCATGGAAACATGTGATACAATTGTATGTAAAGTACCCCTCACCAAGCTACAGGTGATATTTTGAAAATCAAAATCACCAAGCCTTAACATTTCAAAAAAGGGTAAACGCAACTGTTGATATTTAATCATGAATTGCGATAGTATTGAATTGAGCAAAATAATACGTTGGTATATTGAACCGGAAACTATAATTACATACAAAATAGAACATCATTGATGCGAGGGAAGAGATAAAATCATACTTCATAAATAAAAAAAACACACTCTTAATCGTATTTTGAAACATTTTGTGACCCATTTTGATGAACTACACTTAGGGCCATATTCACATCCTCTCCTCCACTCTCACTCACTGAGTTAATCCAAATTTAATTATCGTTTCGTCCGTGCGTTTGAGTGTGAACTCGACCTAACTAGAAATTGGTATTCACAACGGTAAGTGTAGCTGGAGTTGACTCGACTGAGTGAGGAATTTTCGAGGGAGCGAAACGTCGACTTGACCTCGACTCCAACCACACTCAATGGAATGTAAGTGAATACCAAAGTTAGTCACTAACTAAAATAGACAATTTACTATAGGCAAAAGAACTTGAGGAGATGGTTATACCTCTTAGAAATGTCCCAGATCATGAGCAATTCCATAGAAAGCATGGATAATGTGAAATTCTTGTAAAACTTTCATAGCTACACTCAAATGTGGTTACGTGCATACCGATTTAGCGCATGCATGTTGAAGTAATAAAGCTATTGTATTTTCAAATTAAATTAGACAACAAATTCTTACGATCGTGTGGGTTTGATAAATATATTACCATAACTATTTTATTTATAATTTGTTATCTGAACGTATATGATTTGGACAAACAAAGTTACTGTAATAAGTGTAAAAAGTAGCTGGAATTAAAATTTAGTCATCTTACCGCGATGTCAATTCAATGCATGCTATTTATATATGGAGCATAACAATGAAATTATATTGTTTTTATTCTTTGCCATATCATTATTTTTAATTCCGTCCAGTGTTGATATGAAGATAACTGAACTATTTAAATGAAGAAAAAAACGTGCTAACTTGCAACACATACCGATGATGTGCATTATTTTTTCTTATTTGCAACCGTTCATGAGTCCAAGTGCCGCCTCGATAGCCTACTGTTAGAGCGTCCGCTTCGAATGTGGGAAGCACCGGGTTCGATCCCTGGTCACTTCATGCTAAAACGAAATGGTATTAGTATTTCCCTTGTAAGATGTCTAGCATAATAAGCGAAAGCTGGCTTCTCTTATGTTTATCGATTCCATTGTGACGATGGATAAACTCGGACATGAGGTGTCGAGGATGGTTAATATTAGTTCAAGGTTGGACCAACTTGTTTCATAATCCACCTAAAACCAAGAGCCATAATAGGTAAATTATATTTTATACATGTCGCTTATCAAATGGCATTCTAGGAATTATGGCTTTCTAGTTGTCGGGCTTCCCCGGAACGGTCTGAACGATATACGTGTAGTAATAAGTTTACAAAATCATCTGACAAGCTCCTTATAAAAGTAAACTAAGTTCATCTCATCTGACTTCTAAATTATTGACATGCCATTATCTGCTTGACGGTCGGTGGAATTAATATTGACGTGATATACTATTTAATATTGAGTCCATGCCAAAAACATACGGCATTTCGTATGGTGTATTCTTCGGTATGATCATCCTTTATTCATTTAAAACTCGTACGCATTGTCTTGCATAAATGTTTTGTAAATATATACGTTCATTTAACGTTAATTACATCGAAGTTTTATGTTAACTGATCCACTATCATCATTACAATAATCATACTCTCTATTTGTGATTATTCAAATGAAGGTTTCATTTGAGCGAGTTCAAGGAAATAATAAATAATGTATTAAAAAAATCATCAAAATTATAATTTGACTGTGTTAGTATACATTACGAAAATGCATCGAAACCCAACCAACCAATTCAATAATAAAGCACAGATTGTTTGTACAGTGTAATTTCCTAACGTACATTATAACGGTCACACACTCAGGAAAGTCGAGGGTGAGTTACCCATGTGAATACCAAATCTCCACTCGACCTTCACTAACTCGACCGTCACTCCAGCTACACTTGAGGCTACCTTAGGTTAGTGTGAGTCGAGTTGGAGTGGAGGACCGACATGTGAATATGGGCCTTAGATAAACATCTTTTCCATAATATAATCAAAGCATATGGATCTGGGGACGTCCAAGAGAATATCAAGGCCCAGGGATTGTCATCTTCTCGCGAACTTTATGACAGCCAATCAGCGCCTCGCTGGTTATATTTCAAGTGTTACTAAAAACTTAGTGTTGAACTTTAGTATTGTTTTAATCACATATGTTTACAAATCAGGAAAAATGATGTGTAACACTACTGTATTCAGATAATTTCTGTCCCACATGTAGTACGTGGAGAGTCTGGCTATTACATTTTGTATTCATTCATTATGTTTTTTTTTTAGTTTATACTAATTTATTTAAGGTCGATTGTGAAACAAGTTTTTCCAACTTATATTAATCACTCTCGACACCTCATTCCTGATGTAATCCATCGCCACGAGGGTATGAGAGAAGAGAAGCCAGTTCCCCTTTTATGCTGAGCGTCTAGCAAGGGATTTTCTGGTACCATTTTTTATTTCGTCTTTGGTATGACGCGGCCAGGGATCGAACCCTAGACCTCCCGCACTCGAAGCGAACGCTCAACCACTAGGCTATCGAGGAGGCGGTGATACTGCATAGAAAATAGTAGAACTCGACTTTCAACTTGTCCTGGTCTTGGGGCACCGCCATCCTGTCTGATTGGTCTGAAACGGATTGGTGGTGTTCTGTCCTTACGGGCTTTACGTGACCTGTTTCTTACGACCTTTGAGTGAATAGCGCAGGATACACAGTACAAAAGTTTAGCATACAGTTTGGGTAGAGCATATACATTATAAACACTGGCATCAGAGATATCTCTAACAGCTGCAGCTTCAACAATGTTTCTTATCACACATTTCTTGATAGCTTTGTCTTTAGGGACACATCTAGCACAGTTAGTGCATCTTACTGGCTGGACGTGACCTCGCCCCTTCTTATAACGCCCATTATTCCTGCGTTTGGAAGTCATCCTCGCTAACCTGTGGTTGGTTTCAGTTTTGAGAACAATCAAGGCTTGTAAGATAGAAGCTGTGTACACTGTTTGATTGTTTTGCAAGAATCACTACGTAGTACATCACACTTTACATTCCTTTTAAACAACAACGTTCTTATTTTGAAATCATAGTGAGTAGTCGAGATACGGATACGTTTTAATAAAGTAACATGTTTTCCTTTTTCAATTTCAGACGAAAATTACAGCAAACGTAAATAAATATGATGAACCGCTTGCCAATCACTATTTGGCTGATTGTTTTGGGTGCAATACTTTCCAGTACAGATGGTACAAAGAACGTTTTGTTTATTAGTGTGGATGACTTGAGACCGGAAGTGGAGCCGTACGCTGGAGCCTTGAAGACATACCAAGATTTGTCTCAGGACATCCGAACACCGAATATTGCCGCCTTGGCGAAAAGGAGCATCGTGTTCCATAACGCATACGCACAGGAACCATTATGTGCTCCAAGTAGGGCTTCAATCCTCACAGGCAGGCGTCCAGACACAACAAATGTGCACGATTTAGACCTATCGTTCAGAACGGTGGGAGGTAACTTTACCACAATTCCTCAATTCTACAAAGAACGAGGCTACACCACAATAGGAATCGGGAAAATATTTCACGATGGCAATAAGCCCTGGAGTGATGATAATGAATTCTCTTGGTCGGAAACGTTTTGGAGGGCGAACAAAAGGTGGGAGTTTACATGTTGCAGTTCTAAAGCAATAGAGACATTTGTTGAAGTAGGAGCACCACTCAGAGACACGCAGATAGCTAACGAGGCTATTATAAAGTTGCGTAACGTTACTCTCACCCGTGGCACAAAGCCTTTCTTTCTTGCTGTAGGATTTCATAAACCACACCTGCCATTTGTGTATCCAGAAAATTTTACTGTAAATTTTAACGCAATTGCGCCTTTGAATCCTCATGCTTCACAAAACATGCCAGAAATTGCATGGAGTCGTTATAAGAACCTGCGCAAGTACGGTGATATAAAAGATATCAATGTCACCGGAAACTTTAATACCACTATACCAGAAGACAAAACACTGGAATTGAGAAAAGCTTATTATAGCACAGTGACATATATTGATCATCAAATTGGGAGACTTTTACAGGAGATAAACAACACAGCAGAGCTCATTAACAACACTGTTGTAGTGTTGTGGAGTGACCATGGATTCCATCTAGGGGAAAATGGGGAGTGGTGTAAGACTACTGCATTTGAACTCTCCGCGTGGGCTCCATTAATGTTTAGTATACCTGGACAGACAGATGAAGGAGTCATAACGAAGGAGCTAGTTGAACTTGTTGATATATTTCCCACTCTTACGGAAGCAACTGGTCATACCGTGCCTGACCAGTGTGCAGACGACTCAAGTTCTCAACCATTGTGTGTAGAAGGGATCAGTTTACTGCCCCTTGTCAGTTCTCCACTGACACCACTTAAGAATGCGTCGTTCACTCAAGTTAAGAGAAATGAAAAGACTATGGGTTATTCAATTAGAACGAAGGAGTATAGATACACCGAGTGGTATGGATATGATAGCAGTACACGAACAACTCAATGGAACAGTTTGAGAGTCAAAGAGCTTTATGTTCTTAGCACTGACGAGTATGAAACTAAGAACGAAGCTGCCAATCATATCTATGCAGACGTGATAAGTGGACTTCATGATAATATTAGGGCCGGTTGGAAACAAGCAATTATAAACTGATCGAGTATCAATAATTAAAATAACAACAACATTTTCTAGAACTACGTACACTTGGAATTTTCTTATAATTAGTATAAGCATTCACGTATTTTGTCCATAGCTATGTTATAACTGAATAATATATTTGATAGATCGCGACAGAAGAAATCTGATATAATGGAAGCTGGAATCGGATACAAGCAGGTTCATGTGCTTTGCCCATTTACAATTAAACATAAATTGTCAACACTATCACTTTTTTCAACTACCTATCAAATCATCACGAATTGAGTTCTTGCTCCGATCTCCCAAAGCATCTCAAGTAGATATCTCATCTCAAATTGAGGTTTTGCTCAAATCAGAGTCGGAATTTGAGATAATTGTAAAGTTCGAGCCCTCTTAATTTTACTGTAATAAACTAAGAAAAATGTTTTCTGTTTTGTGATGCGAATTTTGAGTCCAGTCTCCCGTGGAAAATATCTAAAAGACACATGGCAATATTTGAGATGCGATTTAGCTCAGATTGAGATGTTTCTGGAGAAAGGGGCCTGGAGAATTCTTGTTGGAAAAAAGTTTCACTTTTTTGTTAATAATAACCCTGATTCGCACATGCTTATAAAATTTGAAAGTCGTATGATTTAGAAAAAACTGAAGTATCATTTATTTTACGTTGATTGCATGTATAATTATACTAATGCACTGTGTTATTCAATAATTTGATATGTACCTGACCAATACACCTCTGTATAACTGAAATCCACAATCTGGTTCTTCCTTGTGCATAACTGAAATCCACAATCGGGGTCGTCCCTGTGCATAACTGAAATCCACAACCGGGTTTGTCCCTGTGCATAACTGAAATCAACAGCGGGGTTCGTCCCTGTGCATAACTGAAATTCACAACCGGGTTCACCCCTGTGCATAACTGAAATCCACTACCGGGTTCGTCTCTGTATATAACTGAAAGCCACAACCGGGTTCACCCCTGTGCATAACTGAAATCAGCAACCGGGTCGTCAATGTGAATAACTGAAATCCACAATCGGGATCGTCCCTGTGCATAACTGAGATCTACAACCGGGATCGTCCCTGTGCATAACTGAAATCAGCAACCGGGTCGTCAATGTGAATAACTGAAATCCACAATCGGGATCGTCCCTGTGCATAACTGAGATCTACAACCGGGTTCGTCCCTGTGCATAACTGAAATCCACAACCGGGTTCGTCCCTGTGCATAACTGAAATCCACAACCGAATTCGCACTGTGCATAACTGAAATCCACAACCGGGTTTGTCCCTGTACTGTGCATAACTGAAATCAACAACCGGGTTCACCCCTGTGAATAACTGAAATCCACAACCGGGTTCACCCCTGTGAATAACTGAAAGCCACAACCCGGTTCACCCCTGTGCATAACTGAAATCCACAACCGGGTTCACCCCTGTACATAAATGAAATCCACAACCGGGTTCACCCCTGTGAATAACTGAAATCAACAACCGGGTTCAACTCAACCATGTGCATTATAACTGTAATCCACAACCGTGTTCACCCCTGTGCATAACTGTAATCAACAACCGGGTTCATTCACCCCCGTGCATAAATGAAATCCACAACCGGGTTCACCCCTGTGAATAACTGAAATCCACAACCGGGTTCAACTCAACCATGTGCATTATAACTGTAATCCACAACCGTGTTCACCCCTGTGCATAACTGTAATCAACAACCGGGTTCATTCACCCCCGTGCATAAATGAAATCCACAACCGGGTTCGTCCCTGTGTATAACTGTAATCAACAACCGGGTTCATTCACCCCCGTGCATAACTGAAATCCACAACCGGGTTCGTCCCTGTGTATAACTGAAATCCACATCCGAGTTCTACACGTTTGAAAATCGTTATAAAATAAGATGAATATAGAAAAGGTTGCTAGAATAAGGGTTATATAAAAACTTACTCTATAATGGGGAATGCGAGTACATGTACAATGTATATAAATAGTGACTGAATATCTATAATAACTATGTTATTTTGCACTATTCATAAATTATTGGGGAAAATTAAAGTAAACAATAAATGATTAGATTGTGTGTTGTTTATAGGGGTATATACGTGTTGTTTACAAAAGAGGAATCGGCCAAAATGCTCCTGATTCACGAAGATCAATGACTGTATGTTATAAGATATAACAGTACTTTAGTAACGTATCGCTGGCTTAGAATAAGAAGGTCGTAAGTGCTACTAACGACCTTATAAACCCATACATATTTGCGGAAATCTGCATCACACGGCGCTTCTCATGAGCCTATTTTTATGAAAATCGGAACAGGTCATGTTGACCAAACTTAAGTTGAATAAGCTTGTTTTTCCGTCAGTAAAAGTACAGTTTTCTTAAAATAGCGATTGTGTACTTACGACCTTCTCATTCTAACCCAGCGATATCACATTAAAGATCAAGTATATCCTTGTGATAGATGGATGCACATTTCACTGTCATACAACTGACACTCGTGCTAAACTGGAGTTTATCAGATATACATAATAAAATTATTATATAAACTTCATTTTGGTCAAAACTTCCTAGATTATGAAGATACGAGGGGTGATTAATATATTTGAGAATTTTAATTCCTTCTAACTTTTGAAACATTGATTCAAGAACAATGCAATTACCTGCTGATGTAGATACATCAATTATCTAGCATTTTAATTAATTAATTATATTGTAACGTCAAAATGTACGAGGGGTGATCAATATACATGTAGTCGAGAACTCTCCATCTAACAATTTCTTTTGTCAGCAAGTCTCAAAAGCAAATTGACATCATTAAGAGTAAGACCTCTCCGAATGCACTTGTAACACCTTTTTTCATAAAAGGGGAGCATGACGTTGGTAGTCACGTGACGTCATTCTAAGCATCACCGTTTGAGCAGCACCTATCTACTTTTTAACTCATATCGGGCCCCACGTACGTATACAGTTGTTTTACTTTCAGTTCAGAAAAAAGTCATAAATAGCCGACTCTGGAATGTAAGGTGGACTAGAAGGGGTATCGGTGTGTTATTGGACGTAAAACTCTGAAAATGGCGGCTGACTTTACACTGTTGTATTATCCAGATTTTTAGAAGGAAACACGACCTTAGAAGTTTCAGGCGCAATTTCTAAAGAGCCCATGGGGTCAAAGATTTCTTGTTGTATAGTCTATACTGATAATAGTTTTCGCCAGTAACATGCGGTTCAGATATAATTATGCTCCTTATTTCATAAAGGAGTGTCCCTACCGCGGTGTTACTTCTTCCGTTTATCCTTATTTTATCAACGCATCCGTTTGATCGGAATGAATGACGTCATCCAGTACATTGTGATGTCACACTATAATTACTTTATTAAAACGCTAGATAATTGATATATCTACATCAGCTGATAAGTTCATTGTTTTGGAATCATGATGACGTCGCTGTTACGTGGTTTTCAATATGGAGAGTCGACAACGTATACGTTTTGATAGATTTTGATGAAAGAAATGCATTCTTCTTGCTGCACGTGGCAAAAATGCAAAAATGATCGCATGACTGACCATGCACGCTTTGGCAAGTGATTTTTATTTTTTTAATAAATTGGTTGTTAGGTCAATTACATAAAACTTATGTGTGCAAAATATCATTGAAACATTATGGCCACAGTTAAAGTATTTCTGGTTTGAAAAGTGTATACCAGAAAATATTACTCGGCTATCATTATTGGAGGCTATCCATGTAATGTAATAAATTATTATTATAGCAGTTTCAGTAAATTATGAGACAAATAATGTGAACTTCTTTTAGCAAAATGCTATATGACATGGAAATTACCCATTCTCGGCTTTAGTTCTTCAATCGGTCAAATAATAAAATAGTTACGGTTGTTTTTAACTGTAGGTTGACAGGTTTCATCTTGCGGTCTTAGCCAAAAAATTGGGTTACATTCAAAAAGATAATATTAAGTTAGACAGGGAAGGCAACACTCAACTTAACCAGCCGAGCACAGAAAACATTAAAAACATACAAGGCACAATGGCCAACTGAATCAACCGAGCACAGAAAACATAATTATTATTACAAAAAATGTATCATTATACCATATTTATATAGGCCTTTTTTCATGTATATACACATGTATACACACGTTCAAAAGTGCTGTACAATCACGATTAAGACATGGTTAAAACAATATACATAAATCATTCAACAAATTTATAACTAAAATACGAAAAGGAGATGTCCCGACGAAAAGGACGAAAGGGAGATTCCTCAATTTCTGACAATGACACCGCTGGTGTTTGATCACAATTCAAGACATTTTATTTGATGATTTATGTCCGGTGCGCAGGGCGCCGGGTCCATCGTATGGCCACTCTCGGATATGTTATGCATTAAAGGTAATCCAATGAGTCAACACATCTCAGTGAAAACCAACAATCTCTCTTTTACGAAGAGATTATGCACCACATTATGTCATATATATATGACACTGTTTACTAATGTACTAGTAAAACACATACAAGGCACTATGCCCAACTAAACATGTGTCCTTCGTAGCTCCATAGTTGGCGCGCTTGCCGTCTAATCTGGCGACCCGGGTTCAAATCCGGATGGAGGCACACATATGCCCGTCATGTTTCAGCAGAAAGCTGACTGGCAAATAAAGGCTATGCTCGGCATTAAAGATAACATAAAAAGTAAATATCCGCCCAAGTCCAAGCTGTCGAAAAGTAGAATGAATTAGTTTTAGCAATCAAAATGCTGAATGCCCTAGCTGAATGACCCAGTACCAACAGTTCCAACAGTAAAACGGCTATAATGCCTAGTTTTAGCTGCCAGAAATCCTAAAAAGTAGACACTTAACCAAGCTATCAAAAAGCTTAATGAAATAGTTTCACCAATCAAAAGGCTCAATGCCCACGCTGTTACGACAGTAAAACTGGTGAAATACATAGTTTTAGCTGTCTTAAGCATGTCACTATAATATGTATCACAATGTACTAATTTAAAAGCAAACACACATGGTTAATATAATGCTCAATAAATGAACTTTGATAACACAGTAAGTTCAAAAAGCACTTAACGACTACAAAGACATGAGACTTTTACAGTAAGTACAAATCAATTTAAAAAGTCACTAAAATGTATCAGTTATTGATGCCTTAGAGATTGTGAGCCTGGTTATTTATTGTTTTTTTATAATTCGGTTACCGACTTTCGATTTTATGTCATATTTGTCTTATGTATTGATATCACGTGACGTTTTTGTAAGTGTTTTATTAGACTCCTATGTTGCACAAAAAAGTTAGCGTCTGTAAAAGATTCGAACATGATCGAGCTAACTATGGTTTAGAAAAGGATACATAACCGTTAGATATACATTATAGCGTTTCATGAACATAAGGGTTAGTAGTAGTACATAAAATACGCACATGTTACATTTTCTCTATATTGTTACATGTTAAACCGGTCATTTTGGTCAGTCTGCCATTGTGTCCCTTTAATATGTATATCAGCAAGTTGTGTATTTACTTGTTCCCAGGTATCTCGTCTTTAGCTCTTAAGCTGTATTCTCATACGACTCTAATTTAAAGGTTTTTAAATGCAAGTTGTTAAAATAGCATTTTCCGGGAAATAACACATACAACAGTTTCTTCTTAGAATTCTTTGCTGAAAAGGTAAAGTTTTGAAACAGACTACCGAAACAACTTTGATGTGTTAATAATTAAAAAACACCAAATGCATTGTTCCACCTGGTCTTCGAAGAAAGCTTTAGGCTAACATGTTACCCTAAAGTGAAAATGTTAACATGTGCGTTTCTGTATGTACTCAGTGCAGTTCCTTTGCAGTTCAATTGCGAATCTGCAATCTACCTAGACTGATATTGGAGAATCTTTATCTCTGTCGACAGTTCAGTAATACAAATAAAAAAACAGCATTACAAATCAGTTAAACATTTTCAAAAAATTGTTAAATTTCCAGTGTGGCGGTTACGTTTCTCTTTTGATTTGTATTGACAACAGGATGGACATACCACGTGTCCATGCCACTCAATAGTTTTGGTGCAACTAGTCAGGTTTTGTCCGCAACGGACTCAACTACGAGACAGGTCGGCTTCGGGCAAAAATTGTGACCTTTTGTAAAAAAAAATTTAAGTTGCGTGGATAGTAGATCCTCTACTTATTTTCGACTTTAGCATCGAGAAAGTCTCGTTACAATCGGTCAAAGACAATACGGATGTTTTAAACTTGTGTATAATAGCTTTACTTGCGTTCTCAGTCAAAAGTCGCGTCACATACCACCTGGTATGTTCACACTTGACTGACAGTGTTGTTTAGTTCTTTTACAAAGACTGCATGGGTGGTACCAGTATCATCAGCGTCCTTAACGAACACCTTTCCCTATGAGATTCAGGAGTAACAGCGATGTTTGCTGCATCATCACACCTTGTCCAAATTCAATTCTAATTAATGCATCTAGTGAATATGGCCATTATTGCTCATTACCGTTTAATACACTTTCCTTCCGTTAGTATTTTAGTACACCCACCACTTGTTTTAGTAAGTACGTTCTCTTGAGTAAATGGTTAATTGGACATGATATGAGCATTGACCTGGCCCCGATCTCCCGAAGCATCTCAATCTGAGTTGTGATTATTCTCAAGTACTGTCATGTGTCTTTGAGATAATGTCCATGGGAGGCCAGACTCAAAGTTGATCTGAGTTTATTACAGTAAAAAAATTGAAGAACAAACTTAAGAATAATCTCAAATTTATACTCTTGACTTGAGCGAAATCTTAATTTGAGCTGAGATTTCTACTTGAGATGCTTCGGGAGATCGGGGCCAGGATTGGGTTATGCAAAATCCAGATAATTAACCGATCAGTATTATCGACTTTATGACCGGTTAATCTAACCTAATCAACTCTACTTGAAACCTGTATGTAAGAGTTTATGTACAGTGGTACACGGCGTAACGTCAGTAGCGATAAATGCCGTACGGACCGTTCCGATTGTTGAAATACAAGACAACCGGAACTTTCACGGATTATATACCTAACTTCTTGGACTATATTTGGGATATCTTGGATATTATCAACAAATCATACAGAATTCTACATGAAACATGAAACTACTAGAAAACCAAGTTCCGTGAGTTCCGTGAAAATCCGTGTTTTGTCAAGGGCGACCGCTGGCTCACCGGCTCGATTAGTCACAGGGATACTAGACGTGTTTCTTCTGTTACCATACGTGTATTTATGTATTGATAAAGGGGTCACAATCCAAGGTCGAACTTGTATGGAATAAGCAACAAAGGAAACAGGTTTTGAATTGATAACGGGCATTTATTTCCAAAATGCCATAAAAGAAAACCAAATAAAATGTGAGAAAGTATACTTGAAACGAATAAAGCGAGATTCTCCGACCTATTTGATGATTGGGGCAATAGACATAGAACCTCAACAAAATAATACTCAGTCGGACATGGAAGGCAGCACTTCAAATTATCCAGCCGAGCACAGAAAGCATACAAAGCACAGTGTCCAACACATACCTGAACGAGAAAATGAACTACCTAGGTCCCATTTGTCAAAAAGCTGAATGAACTAGTTCCAGCAATCAAAAAGCTGAATGAACTAGTTCCAGCAATCAAAAAGCTGAATGAACTAGTTCCAGCAATCAAAAAGCTGAATGAACTAGTTCCATCAATCAAAAAGCTGAATGAACTAGTTCCAGCAATCAAAAAGCTGAATGAACAAGTTCCAGCAATCAAAAAGCTGAATGAACTAGTTCCAGCAATCAAAAAGCTGAATGAACTTGTTCCAGCAATCAAAAAGCTGAATGAACTAGTTCCAGCAATCAAAAAGCTGAATGCAGAAGCTGAATGGCCTAGTTTCAACAGTAAAACGGCTGAAATACCTAGTTTGAGCTGTCTGAAGTCTTAAAAAGGACATGCTCCCTAATTAACATAAAGAAGTATACTTTAAAACTTTTTGAGGTATGGCAGTTATAATGTACGTAATGTGTGCGCATGCGTAATGAGTCTTCGCTAGCTGGATCCAGAAGAGCTTCAGTTCATTAGTTGCTTCGTCGTCTCTGTGATCCACCGTTTTTTAGGAGACTCGGGAATTACTTTGCCAGGTACGTGACTGGTTGTATTATTTCGACTGTTTATATACTACTATAAAGAATACATTTTGAAAATAATTATATTATTTATATCATTAGTATATAAAATCATTATTATAATTTCATACGCTCAGTTTCGATTTTTTACATTCTTACGTCTGTAAATAGTGCAACTTAAATGACTCAACATGCCTTAGCTTCAAATGTTTCGATTTTATTATTTGAAATGCACAACAATTATACATGTATAATAAACTGTAACACGTGTTTCATTAAAATTCTTGACATAAACTGTTCAAAATAGAATCGCATTTTGAAATTAACTTTTAATTCTTTAAATATGTATAAAAAATGTAAATGTTTGCATTTATAGGACGGTTACAACTGTACTATATTTACCCTTGGAGTTAATTAACAACTACGTATTAGTAAAGCATATATATCATAGCTTGGCAACACATTCATTGCAAATCTTGCTCGTCTACACTATTCCCTCAAATGTATCTAATATTAGCATGAAGGCGTGGTTTAGTGACGACACCGAATGGCACCGACGGTATACTAGATTTAGCATTTCGTGAAGGAAATACGGAACATATCTCGTAATATCAGACGAAAGTGAATATTTTCGATTGCATGGGGTACATATAAATATTCTTCGTCGAACGAGCTAACTTTTATTTTGTTAGCACTGGTTATGGGATTCCATTTTGGAGGGGGAAAGGCATTGCGTTCCTTCTATTGTATATACATGTAGGGGAGTGTGTGATAGACCGACTTGCATTATATTTTATTGAAATAACTTCAAATTACTGTGAATATATTTACACATTCGTTGTAAGTACATACTAGCAAAACTAATTGTGTACGAAAATGTAGTTTGAAATAAGTTTTCGTTTTTTATTTCAGACACTTACAGCACAATTGTTACGTACATACAATGGACCACAGTCACTTCTATAGTTTGTTGATTGTATTTGGTGCAACGTTTTCCAGTACAGATGGTACAAAGAACGTTGTGATGATCATAGTGGATGATTTAAGACCGGAAGTGGAGCCGTACGCTGGACCATCGAGTACACCATCGAGCACACCATCGTGGTTATCGCAAAGCATCCGAACACCGAATATTAAATCCATAGCAGACGAGAGCATCGTATTCCATAACGCACACGCACAGGAACCATTGTGTGCTCCAAGTAGGGCTTCAATCCTAACAGGCAGGCGTCCAGACACAACAAATGTGCATCAGTTAGGGAAAAATTTCAGAGACGTAGGTGGAGACTTTATAACAATTCCTCAACACTACAAAGACAATTTAGGCTACACCACAATAGGAATCGGGAAAATATTTCACGATTGCAAACAAAACTGATGTGATGATAATGCCCACTCTTGGTCGGAAAACGTACACAGAGTAAACCAAACAGCGTTCGAGAACAACTGTTGCAGTTGGAATGCAGTAAATGTCAATGATGTGGAACAAACACCCCTTAGAGACACACAGATAGCTACGCTTGTTGTTACTAAGTTGCGTACTCTCGCAAAAAAAGCTAGCCCTTTCTTTCTTGCTGTAGGATTTCATAAACCACACCCACCATTCGTATTTCCAGAAAATTATTTGGTAAATTTTCCGGTTAATGCACCTTCTCGTCCTTATGTTCCGGATAACATGCCAAATATTGCATGGAGTAAGTACAAAAGCATGACTAAGTACGGAGACATAGATGTCACTGGAGACTTAAATACCACTATACCGGAAGATAAAACGCTGGAGTTGAGAAAGGCTTATTATAGCGCTGTTACATATGTTGATCATGAAATAGGGCGAGTTTTGGATGAGCTAAACAATGATGCTACCCTCAAAAACAATACTGTGGTAGTGCTTTTGAGTGACCATGGATTTCATCTGGGGGAACAGGGTGAGTGGGCCAAGAGTACAGCATGGGAATATTCTGCTTTGTCTCCATTAATGTTTAGTATACCTGGACGAACAGATGAAGGAGTCGTGACGAACGAGCTAGCTGAACTTGTTGATGTATTTCCCACTCTTACGGAAGCAACTGGTCATGTCGTGCCTGTTCAGTGCGCAGACGACTTCTCAAGTTCTCGTTCTCAAAAACTGTGTGTAGAAGGCATCAGTTTACTGTCCCTTGTCAGTTCTCCACAACAACCCCTTAAGAAAGCGGCGTTCACTCAAGTTAAGAGAAAGAGGGCAACGGGATATTCAATTAGAACAAAGCAGTACAGATACACTGAGTGGGTTAGATATACACGTACTGGCCAACGTAAAGTGATTGACAGAGAACTTTACGATCATAACACTGACCCTAATGAAACTAAGAACGAAGCTGGAAACTCTGCTTATACAGAAAAGTTAACAGAACTTCACGATATTCTTATAAAAGGATGGAAAGAAGCAATCATTGGGGTAGAGAAGTAATACTAGTAGTAGTTAACACATATTTGGAAGAAACAATAACATGTACTATCGAATCCATTAATGAAAGGTACTCAAATATTGACATTATGAATGATTTTACTTTCTTTGAAGAAACAGCCATGGTCACAAATCACGATAGAAATGAAACAAAATCGTAAATGAACCACCCATACATTTATAAACAGTCAACACGAAGTAGAAACCACCTCCAGAGTAATAACATAGACGGAATGTAGCCAGCCAGAGTCGATCGAAATCAATCAGCAACCGTGATCAGGGGTGGTATCCAATATCGATCTAACATGACTCAAGGATAAGGACAACCAACCAGATCACACCATATTAAACTCTAGGCACTTGCCAACTTGTAGTATAGATTATTCATTTGATCACTTTGCAGGCGAAATATTTGTGCACAGGTAACATTGTAGCCTACATTACGTCTCTCATAGTTGTCACCTAAATGAGGCTTGTAGTTCAGATATTATTTAATGTTTGTGCACTGATCACACTTTACTCTACATAACGTATTGTGCACTTGTCAACTTATAGTCTAGATTATAGTTTATGCATTTGCCACCTTGTAGTCTACACGTAGATTATATTGTTTTGGACTCATCACCTTGTAGAAATATTTATCACCCTGTAGTCTATAATTATAAATGTTTGCGCACCACAAGTACTAGTTTGTCAGTTTTTAATCTAGATACAGTGTTTGTTTTGGGGATTATTTAATGGGTTTATTATTTTGTTTGTATATAAAAAAAAATTATGTATATTTTTACATTTTTATATACATACTTTAATCTTGTATTTTACCGGCGGAATTTTGTAAATCTCGACTATAAATCGTGTACGCAAAGGTCCTTTGATATTTGATGAATTGCAAGTTCCAGCAAATTGCTATTAGCACTAATATACACATTGTCTTTGAAAATTGATGGCTGTCCCTACAAATTAATTATATATTATTGATGCTACGAAATTCAGTAGAAATGTCTTTCTTAAAGATGTACTATTTATATGAGTCGTTTTTCAGGATTATACAATTTACTTTGTGAGATAGTGTTCATGCGAAATTGTACTCTAAATTGGTATAACAATACAAAAACATGAATCTGAGTTAATTACAGTAAAATTTCTAGAACTCAAGCTTCATATTTATTTCTTATTCAGTCTCTGATTTGAGCAAAATCTCAATTTGAGCTGAGAGTTCTACTTGCGATGCTTCGGGAGATCGGGACCGGGACGTATGCTTCTGAATATTCTGACTTTGGTGTCCATGCTGATGTTTGTAGGCAACCAGATGTTCCTTAACGATGCGAAAGTTAAGGGGCGTGTTAATTGTTGGAAAATCAGCAACTAGATGGTAGATGGTCCGGGCCGATGCTCCCTAAGTTGTTTTGAAATCAATGGATCCACCTGGTGCGGTGCGATCCGAGTACCTTTTTTGGTAATGGAAAGGGTAAGGCTTTATTACAAAATCAAGTCAGCCATAGTCCTTATTTATGAAACTTATTAATATTGCGTATGTATATCGGTATTTCTAAATCCGATTTCTGAGCACTTTTATGAGGATGGGTTAATACCAAGAATATGTAAAGAATTCACTCTTTAGAGCATAAATGTTTTCCAACAACTATTAATACTATATTTTTAATAATTATAGGTATGTTGCGAACGTAGTCAGGGCGAAAAATGCATACTTTAGGTTGTTTTCACCTAGAACAAAAGACAAAATACCCAAGCTCCGATGATTTTAGGGGGGCGGGCGTACGCCCTCTTCCGCCCCCTCTAATTCTTAAATCCGCCCTTGATATTGCTCTTATTACAAATGTTTGTAGGTAAAACTTCAATAGATAAATCAATGTTATTAGCGAACTTATTTATGTTATTCATAGAATTATTGTGATTTTCAATTAGTATTGATGTTTTTGGTGGTGGTGTTTTGTTTTGTTAAGATTACCATTATTCAGCCTGTTTGTAATTTTTCTGCCAAACCCGCTTGCAATCAACTCAGCATTGTCGCAACAATGTGTATAGGGTTCTATGTCCTAGTCAGGAGTGCAACTTGCTCGTACACTGCTAGAGCTTAAACAAGGTATGTTTTTAAACACTAATTAATGCCACCATGGCAGCCCAATAGTCAAACATTAAAAGTCATCGTGCCCTTGGCATATTGACTGGAAAATAAATAGGGCCTTCTAATGTTGACGATCAACCTAAATGTAAAGTCTGAAGATCCTGTTCTTGAGTTAATGATCCGGAAACCAGTTGGTCTAGTTTTATATGTTTAAGGTCACAGTGACTTTGACCTTAATATCAATAGGGGGCTATCTACTGATGACATACCTCCATGTTATGAGTGAAAATTCTCGGCCAAACCATTCTTGAGTTATGGATTAGAAACCATTTGGTCTAATTAAACATGTTAAAGGTCACAGTGACCATGACCATTCACTTTAAAATAAATAGGGGTCATCTCCTGTTGATGACCAACCTCCGTGTAAGTTTGAAGGTCCTGGGTCAACCTGTTCTTGATGTATTTGCCAGAAACCATTTGGTCTACTTATACATGTTAAAGGTCACAGTGATCTTATCCTCCTTTGATCTATCAACCCCAATTTCACTCTCGGTTATCTTCTGTTGAGGACCAACCTCCATATAAAGTTTGAAAATCCTAGGCCAAACCGTTCTTGAGTTATTGGTCAGAAAGCATTTGGTCTACTTATACATGTTAAAGGTCAGTGACTTGAACTTTGATCTACTGACCTCCAAATAAATAGGGATCATCTACTGTTAATGAAATATCAAGTGTTGCAAAAAGAAAGTGACTTAAACATAAACTTAACCAATAGATTTTCATGTCCAAATGGGGGAGATAATTCTTGTAACAAGAGGGCCCAAAAACCCTAGGTCACTCACCTGTCAAACTTTTCCTAGATTTTGTTGAGATGATCATAGTGACCAAGTTTTATACAGATTAGGCAAATATTGTGACCTCTAGTGACTACAAAAGGTTTTACATGATTTGACCTTGTGACCTAGTTTTTGACTTTGGATGACCCAATATCAAACTTGACCTAGATTTTGTTGTGTTGATCACTGTGACCAAGTTTCGTAAAGAGTATGCTAAAACTGTGACTTCTAGTGACTACACAAGGTTTTTCTATAATTTGACCTTGTGACCTAGTTTTTTACCCCAGATGACCCATTATCGAACTTGACTTAGATTTTATTAAGATGATCATTGTGACCGAGTTTCATAAAGATTAGACCAAAATTGTGACCTCTAGTGACTACACAAGGTTTTTCTATGATTTGACCTAGTGACCTAGTTTTTGACCCCAGATGACCCAATATCGAACTTGGCCTAGATTTTGTTGAGATGATCATTGTGACCAAGTTTCATAAAGATTAGGCTAAAATTGTGACCTCTAGTGTCTACACAAGCCAATTGTTGACGGAGGGACGACAAGTGATCACAAAAGCTCACTCTGTCACTTTGTGACAGGTGAGCTAAAAAACAATTAGGTATTGATAGTGAACAACCATTTAAAGTGTCCTCATGATAATTATAATTTCTTGAGGTGGACTGGACATATTGCCTTAAGTCATTCTAGTTTATTAGTGTTGGTTTGGTTATTTTTTAACTTTATGATTGTTTTTGTGTTATAAATTATAGTATCATTGTATTCCTTAACACCTACATTAAACTCTATTAATATCATATGTTATAAGTTTTACTATCCATATTAGTCGGTTCACATATTCATAGAATTGTACAGTAATTTACAAGAGTCAAGTTAGCGCAGAACATGGAAAGTAACTCTAGTACTAAACAGAGTTGGCTCCCTTGGTTTCAAAGGGACATAACTCATTTACTTATTAACAAGTCAGACACAACATGCTATATATGTCACTGATTAACGATAGCATCAAAACGACCGATATTGTGACATGAAATTTTTATGAAAATTAATAACACAGTGTTTCTGAATTGTCTGTACATGGTCTCTAGTAGAGTGAAGCCCCTCTAATCCAGACCTGTCCGGAAGAGACAAAAAGTCCGGGTAAAGAGGGGTTTCTGGATAAGAGAGCTTACTATGTTTAGACAAAAAAACTCTTAAAAATCTCTTTTTAGCTCACTTGTCACATAAAAATGTA
Source organism: Spisula solida (assembly GCA_947247005.1). Taxonomy (NCBI): domain Eukaryota; kingdom Metazoa; phylum Mollusca; class Bivalvia; order Venerida; family Mactridae; genus Spisula; species Spisula solida. The sequence goes on from OX365946.1 coordinate 19,270,668, forward strand.
GTGAAAGGGTGAGCTTTTGTGATCACTCTTCGTCCTTCCTTCCACAATTGCTTGTGAACACACTAGAGGCCACAGTTATGACCTTATCTTCATGAAACTTGGTCAGAATGTTTGTCTCTAGAAAATCTAGGTCAAGTTCGAAACTGGGACATGTGGGGTCAAAAACTTGGTCACTAGATTAAATCTTAGAAAAAGCTTGTGAACAAATTAGAGGACACAATTATGGCCCAATCTTCATGAAATGTTATGAAAATTAGTAATGCAGTGTTTCTGAATGTGTCTGCACATGGTCTCTAGTATAAATAGTTCCTGTTCTGTAAGGAAGACCAAGGTTTACTTGCAAACAAGTAACTTTTTAGGACTTCAGACAACTAATACTAGGTGTTGCAGCCGTTTTACAGTTGAAACTAGGCCATTCAGCTAGGGCATCCAGCTTATTGATTGCTGAAACTAGTTCCATTAAGTTTTTTGACAGTTTTTGGCAGTTCATTTTCTTGATTTCTTGTGTGTTGGGCATTGTGCCTTGTATGTTATTATGTTTCCTGTGCTCAACTGTCTTAATTAAGTGCTGCCTTCCCTGTCCAACTTTATATTATCTTGTTACAATAACTAAAGTCATTATTATTATTATTACAATGTACATTTTATTATTTTGTTATACACCTCCTTTGTTTTGAATTGTGGACAATTGCTTGTATGTTTTATAAGAACACTATAATATAAGAGGTTATTTAAAACAAAATTATACATAAAAATAACTAATCATGAGGTTGATAGAGACTATAAGCATATTAGCAGGTTAAGAAAGAGGTTGCCAAAAATAGTACCAGGGTGGCACAGCAAATGAAGAATGAAATTCCCTGATATTTCCCTGACAAAAAGGTGATTTCCCCCTGAATGTTTGCGGTGTTCGCAACTCAATAATAGCTGAAAATATGGCCTTCAACCTCCCCTTTAGTTATACCTTTACCACCAAACTCATTATTTATACATTATAATCTTATATTAAATACATATTGCTAACAGCCTGCTTGAAGACATACATTTATTCAATAAAGTCATGAAGAGACATTTTTTCCTCAAATTTTTGTAAATATTCCCTGATGATTCCCGGATGTTTGACAATTTTGAAATTCCCTGTTTTTTCCCTGCAGTGACTTTGTTTTTAGCATTTCCCTGCCTTCAAGAGTCTGTTGCCACCCTGAATTATACCTTCTATGAATGATAATTAGATTTACTCTTCAAAATGGCAGACATTTCAAATCAAGGAAGGAGGTAGCTAAATATCATAATAATGGGGACTATATCGCTGGCTTAGAATAAGGTCGTAAATGCTACTTATGACCTTATAAGACTCATGCATATTTGAAATCTGCATCACAAGGCCCTTTTGTACTAACAACCTTCTCATTCTAAGCCAGTGATATACATTTCCATAAACATTTGATAAAAGGGAGGCTACTGACACTACTTTAGACAGAATGACAGTAGTATGGGTTATAATCAATAAAAAACACTATATTTGATTTGCAGAGTGTAACTTTAACGCTCAGCTACATGTAAGGTCACAGAATACTTGGCAAATAACATAATACAGTAAATCATTTATATAGTATGTGTTCTACAGACTACTAAATACAAACAGACACAAAATACACCAAGAAACGATCAAGGACTTGAAAGGACTGAAAGTCAAATATAGAACGTCAGGCCCTTCCCCAGGGGCAGAAGGGGCTGTGGTACTCCAGCCCATTTAAGCCAGAACAGACTTTCTCCCTTAAATCCTGTAATGGTAACTTTTCACCACTATATGTGTGTTTATATTTTTGAAAACTGTTTTAAAACTACAGTGAAGTTCCGCTAATAGGACCACTTCAATTATTTCAAAATCATGCAGATTTTTGCAATGTTGTGGTCCCAAAGTATTAAATTTAGTACAAAAAAGGTCCGCTATTAAGACCAATTCACAAATAAGACCACTGTTCACTGGTCTTATTAGCGGAACTTCACTGTATTAAAATACAGCTCACGAGAAATTAGTGATGATACAGTTTTGAAAAAATCCCTCTTTTGAGAAATATTTTAATTAGTGGATGGCGTCTAGTAATTGTTTTTATAAATACCTTATCATATTGCCTCAACAGAATCATGCATGATACACATAAAATAAGTTAACACTACATACACTTAAAGCAAATATTTTGATTTACTGGTAAAAAAGCCCATTTGAGATATCAAAATGTTTTAAGATGTTTCTAGCAAACAAAAATGCTGAGATGTGATTATTCAAAGTGAATATTTATTTTCTTCAAATTCTTTTTATGCTGAAAATTGCCTTACATTGCAGTTTACAAACAAATAGTCATTTAAATGAAATGTTTTAAACTACAGACAAAAGATGCCAACTTCATAAAACACTACAACTGTTGCCAAAACTACATAATATATAGACAATAATATGTTAGTGCTGTGGATGAAAAAGTTTATCTCGCAAGGCGGAGGAATTTATTGGGTGAGCCGAAGCGGCAGCCGAGCCCGATAAACTTTTACTCCATCCATGTCACTTATCCTTTATTCTATTTATCCAGTCACTTAATCTGCTTAATAAGGGGATCAAACTCGGGACTCTATTGTTACTCTTTCATTAACTATAGTGTGCGACGTCATGTTCGTTCCCTGAGGTCACGATAAACAACAAGGTCGGACATCTTGATAGACATCATGTAGACACAGGTAAGTCGTAGAGAATAATCGATCAACCACCAGCTCAGGATAGGAAAACCTCACCATCAGGTACGGAATTTCACCCTGCGACTTTCATATAAGAAGAAGTCTTTTAGACTGCATGGTAAGGTGATTGTATATCACTAGTCACATGACCAGGTGACCTAATAAAGCTAAGTTTATTAGGCATCCTGTTACCTGGTCGATTTGCCGGAAGTGACTGGATAAATTATAAAACCACTTATGATACATATATAAATCTCATAAAGAATCATGGACGCAGATGTAAGGCATGTAGAATGGTTGGATACTAAAAAATTACAGTTAACCCATACAAAGTATGCACAAAAACAACAAAACAAAATAAGGACAGGTTTTTTTGCAAAAATTAATTTGGTTGTTTATTGACATTTTTGGTGGTTTTATTGTATTTGTTTTAGTTTGGGACAAATTATAAAAAGCCTCAGGTACTGACATATACAGTGTATATAAGTGCTACCAAAACCATCAATACGGTACATAAACAAGACTGCGTTCAATAAACGCTTATGCCCCCTGTGGAAGCCTTGTCCATAAATAAGTCTAAGTCCAAATTAGGTCAAGGTGAAGGTCAAAATGGGGTCAGGTGATACAGGTGTGTGGAGAGTGTTCATATACAACATCCATGCAAGTTTGGAAGCTTTGTAGCAAGCCATAATGATGCTAGAAGAAACGGTCAATTTGGGTTAACCAGGACGGACGGACGGACGAACGGACGGACAGGTGAATCACTATATGCCTCCCGATCTATCATACGGGGGCATAAAAACTGTGCATTACAGACAAGTATTAACGCTATAATTTTCATTGCTCAAAACACAGATGACCCATGTTGGCATGAACAATTAAACTGCAAACTAGTCAATTATTGATGATTACAGAAGCGTCATTTGCCATCAAGCAGTGTACAACACAGTTAACCATTCAATTCATGTGATACCAAGTTATATACATATAGCGCATAAAGTGAAAGTAGCTAATCCATAAGTTGCCATATTGGTATAGCCCTTTGCCGTTGTCTATCTAGCAACTAACCACTTGTGAAACGGCATGCCAAAGTGGCTGAAACCCGAACCAATGAATGGTTAACCGTTTCCTCGGTACAGCCCAGCACAGACCATGCAGTGAGGTCAATGAAGTTGTCCCTGAATAAAAGCAGGCAATGAGAAGGGAGAGGACTTAGTTACATCAACCAAAGTTTTTAATATGAGATATTCATCATTATCAGAAGATTGGCATCATGAAAGACCAAAACAATGAATTTCCAACACAATAAACATATTCTCAAAATAAAACTACAATACCTAAATTATCAGCATATACTGTAGATTACATATACCCATATGATAAAGACATTTCTATTTAAACAAACGCATACAGGACTACAATCACAAATAAATAAACAACCAATAAGTCTTTAAAGGATAACAAAACTTAAAACAATACACTTGTAGCAACAAATATCAAGCTTGAACAACTGTCAGTAATTTCAAAATTAAAAACTATGATGAAATGTTGATAGGCTGGAATAAATAACTTACGAAATCAACACCTGTGGCTGCCCCCCTCAGAGCTACAGATAAGCTGCGTATTGGGGTAATTACTCAATTAATTTTCTTAAAAACCCAATAGATTTGAGAGGAGGGAGTAAGAAAAAGCCAAGACTATTTGAAGTACCAAAATAGGAAAGGCTGTTATAATAAAAAATAGTACATAAAAGGTTATTTACCCTTTGAATTTTATTAAATACCCAATTAAAATTTGTCAAAACCCAATCAAAATTGAAACTTGGGGGTAAAATACCCAATTGACTAAAACCTTATCTGTAGCTCTTTTTTCCTGCTACCCTCACATGCTTTATTTTAAAAATCCCCAAATAAACTAAACTGTTAATATTTGTCCCAACTACTAAATGGGAGCTTATCCAGAAATATCTTTTGGAAAAAACAAAAAAGATAAAATCCTTCAGCCCTCCCTATTTTAAGGAAAAGATAACTGAGAAATTTATTTAATATCAAGGTCTACCTGAGCCAGAGGTGCAAGACTAATCTATTGGTCCCATATCAACACAATTTAATAAGCCTGTCCAAACATGACAATAAACATCGAAATTAATTGATAGGACATTTTATTATTGCGCTTACTCTCTTGACATAAAATCTGATGACCAAAAAATAATTTAATTCTATAAATTGATTTGGTAGATTATTGACATATTCGGAATAAGTTTATCAGATATTTAAGAATCAACTGAGCAGCTGATACAGTTTCAAGTACTATCAACATATACTAAGAAATCTATCTATTTAACCCACAGGTAACTGTATCATTAATACAGTTTCAAGTACTATCAACATATACTAAGAAATCTATCTATTTAACCCACAGGTAAATGTATCATTAATAGAGTAAACAAAACAATTTCTTTTTATTAAATTTATAATATCTTAGATAACATAAATTTCATAAAATATTTTTTTTTACTCTTTATCAATGATACAGTTACCTGTGATTCTACCTGCGTGTTAATCTACTCAATATTATTATTGAACTTCCTATTAATCAGTAGGGGCCCTTAATTGCACAGGATCGAAATATCCTGATGAAGAGATTGGTATACCACATATGTGCATATTAGACAGGTACCATAGGTGTCATTTTATGACTCCTTTTAGTGTTTTGATAGGGAACCAGTATATCCCACATAGATTTAGTCAGACTATCAGAATGTCTAATTGGTGGACCAAACTGATTGATGCAGAGGCAACTTTCAAGTTGAAAAAAACACAGGGCTAATCAATTTGGTACATCAAGAACTTTATAAGATATTCAAACAATTCTGCTTTAAGTGTCATTGTGAGTTAAGAAGGGAATAGCTACAAACATTGACATACACATAGATGAACGGACAGTCTAAACATAATAAGTTATATATACAAGTTTATACATATATGAATATATACATATACAAATATATATATATTACCAATACAACCATGGCTCCTATATAAGATTAAATCCTAGATATAACATACTGAATAAACCTTGAACCCAGAAAATGTCCGACACACTGCAGTGATTTTTTGGGGCTATTTTTGGGGCCGAATACAGGCCCCTTCCCCTAGCAAAATAACCTCCATTTTTTCCCAAAAAGTATGTTTATTTTCCCCCTTTAGTGCTCGCTGGTTTCAAAGCAACTACAGTATAGCTGTTTTAAAGTCAAAACAATGGATATTCAAACTTGCAAGAGTCGTTGTCACATATGACTAGAGTATTATCAGTAGAAAATAGCATTTTATGAACAATTTTAACCAAAACAATCTTTTTTAATAATTCCCAAATTGCGCTAAATTTCCCAATTTTAAAGGCACAGGCTGTTTAATTTTGTTCAAAAAAATTCCCTGCACTGTAATATTCAGATCCCTCACATTATCTCATCGTTTCCAACTATCATCATATAATATGTGAGCAGTTTTGATTCAGTACATTATGAATGCTACGATGAAGAAAGGCAAAAATGAACTGATATGTAAGTACATGAACATACTATAACCACTTGCATTTCTTTGCGTTCACCCCTGAATCAAAGACTGAAACAGGATGCAGTATATATTATCATATAGTAGCACTATGTCACACTTATAAAACTTTAAAATCAACCTAGCACAATCAACTCAAAGCCCAACAGTTTCTGCAGGCAAGTTTTTGACGAAATGCTGACATAATTTGCAGTCACATACAATAAATTAAACGGCTAATTTTTGCACGGAATTAAGCTATAATGTATATGTCTATATCACATCTAACTTCAACTGTTCACAGCAGTTTCATCATTGTCTTCTTTATCCTTTGGTGAATCAGGTTCGCTATCCGTAACATTATCTTTCTTGGTATCTTTGTTATGTGAGCTGGAATCTGTCTCTAATTCAAAATTCTGTAAAAAGGTAAAAGAATAATAATAATATTTGAGTATATTATATCATAGAGCCAGGATACTGCTTTACCAAATTGTAACATAAAAGGAACAGTGATGGATGCATGTAATTAAACACAAATATATTTTAAAAAATTGCATTCAATAACTGTTTATGGCCCGTTGAAGTCTTGTCCATAAAAAAGTTGCTAAGTCAATCAAGGGCCACAATTCTGTTGAAATAGCTGCATCTGCAACCTGTATTGATGCTAGACAAAATGGTCAATTTGGTCCTATCAAAGAGTCCAAAACCAGGTCAATGTCAAGTTGAAATGAGGTCAGGTGATATAGGTGTGTGGAGAGTGTTCAAATACCATATTCATGCAAGTATGAAATTTTTGTAGCAAACCATGTTGATGTAAGACAAACGGTCAATTTGGGTTAACCTCATACAGACGGATGAACAGGCGTACACTTTAAGCCTCCCAATCTATCGATATGGGGGCATAAACATTAAGTATAAAACCAACTGAATATACTTAAAATATAAACTAGGTAAGACAATAAAATTCAAATATTTCTCACTTTTGGACCCTAAACTCCATGAAGATGCAATTTAATACAACTACCAGATCTCAATACAGGCACATTTAAACACATTTGAATTAAAGGCTTAACATACTAGATTTAGTGTTGTTTTATGGTGCATATCAACAACTTATAATCATGTAGCGGGCATTAAGATAAAAGAAAGAAAATAAATAACTGTGTAAAAAATAAAAGTATAATACAGTCAGGACTCGTTACAACGACACCCGATATACCGACAATTTCGTTATAACGACACCAACTGGTGGGGACGAATTCTATCCAATGTTAATAGTATCCGTTATAACGACATATTCACTTACCGACAGCAAAAATATGGGAACGAATCGATTGTTTACACTTGATAATACTTGATATACTGACACTATCAAGGGACTATTTTTCACACCTGAACTATTTATCGGCTTCACAAAGTCATCGTCTGAGCAAGGAGCCTAATTATGTAATTACACTTGTGAAAATCATCTTAATTGCTCTCTTTATAATAGTGGTACCTTTCACAGTCGAATCACAGTTTGTGTGCAATTGCTCGCGCATTCGTAATCAAGGGAGATAAGCGAAGTCATCGCATATATTCATATTTTAGTAATCATACGGTTCACGGTTCACGAAACGAACGATGTTAATCGAAATTTCTTGACTTGATTTATTAATTCATTAATTCTGAAAGACGATAGTGTAAAAATTGTAACAAAATGAATAACCAAATTATTCTCTAGAGCAATAGATTTTATAGTTTACTGTAGTAGTATCCGGACATTTTTAAATTCGGACGCCCTTTATTTTGGAGCTCTCTCAAAACATTGTATTTTATTTTAAATATCATTTTATGTAATTATGATAATTTCATACAATTATGATAATTTCATACTGCTGATTTTGCAGATTATGTCAATTTTATGACATAATAAATTATATGTTAATCATTAATTGATTTCTATGAAACAATCTCCAAATCAAATTTCTCGTCACTAGTGAAATTCAGTATAATGACAAATTCGTTATAACGACAGTTTGATCGGGAACCAACAGTGTTGTTGTATCGAGATCTGACTGTATAATAAGAAAGAAGTGTAACTTAAATAAAGTGATTACAAATGACTTGCTGTATCAAATAGTATGTGCCTGAGACTAATCTCATTTACACTATTATTATTCTATTACATTTATTATTGTATTTATTCAGTACAATGTATAATTATTGAAAATGCAATGTATATATCGTTGTAAGGGAACATGATAATGAGCTAGACAGTGCCCCCTCACACAGATTCCAAGTTGTGTTATAGTGCAATGTTTGATATGTTAAAATTTACATAATCACATGGTAGCTGTATACACTATAGACTATCTTAATGCTCATCGACTTATCCATTGGGTGCAGATACCGTGAAGTCATTTATTTATTGTCAAGTCAATAAACACCAGCCCACATCAAACTCATAACAATATGACAAGGTGCAACAGCAACCTACTGTAATACAAGAAAGGGAAACATACTCGGGTCAATTATTCCTCTATCATTTAACCCATTACTTTAAAATAGGTATATCAATTGTCGTCCCTATCCTATAAATCCATCACCATTTATTTTCCAACAATGAGGGGAGATAATCCAATTGCAGAAATGTATTTAACAAAGACACATTGTTAAGGGAGATAATTCTTGAAATTTGTCCTAAAAATCTTCACATGGGCTATGTATTCTTTACAGAATAGTATATAGATTATGGTCAGTGTAGGATTAAGTCAAGTACTATAAAAAGATAATTTATTAATAATATTGGAAAAAAAATTGGAAATTAATACTTGCATATAATATTCACCATGCAATATTATACGGGTAATAGAAATAGGATGCAATTTAGCAATATTAAACTTTGCGAACATACTCAAACTCACAATACTTTGACCCATACACACTGTTTTATTTTAGTTGCAGCTTACATGAATACATGTCCATGATAACAAAAGGTGCATTCTTTACCTGGTCTATCAACTTATAACATCTGTGACAACATTCAAGTAGAATTTTACAATAATGAAAACTTAATACATTTTTAATAATATTTTCTTCACATAATTAAATATATACTTATAGTCCTTTTTGATAAGAAAACACCAGTCAGAGTTTGAAACAAGACTGCGTTCAATAAACGCTTATGCCCCCTGTGGAAGCCTTGTCCATAAATAAGTCTAAGTCCAAAATTAGGTCAAGGTGAAGGTCAAAATGGGGTCAGGTGATACGGGTGTGTGGAGAGTGTTTATATACAACATCCATGCAAGTTTGGAAGCTTTGTAGCAAGCCATAATGATGCTAGAAGAAATGGTCAATTTGGGTTAACCAGGACGGACGGACGAACGGACGGACGAACGGACGGACGGACAGGTGAATCACTATATGCCTCCCGATCTATCGATACGGGGGCATAAAAAGCAGATTCCATTCTTGATTACTTTTGAAGTACAGTCAAATCTGTTTTTAAGACCACCTGCCAACAAAGACCATTATCACAAAACCAGTGATCTATATATAATCATAATGTATTGGTGGAACATTAGTTTAGTAATGTCTGCATTCGATACACATTGGTTTAGTCTTTCTAGGTTTCAGAGATTGAAAGTTATTGATAATTGATATAAAATCTCTTAAAAGCTCAGGTCTTATTATTGAGTTGTGGTATTAATGTTGAGGTGGTCTTTATGTCAGGTTCAACTGCACAAGAAAATAATGTATTACCTCTAATTCCCTCATGATTTCATCCATGAAATCGGTACTATCATTTTTATATGCCACTGCAGCACGAATTGCATCATTGAACATCTAAAAATAAACAACAGATAAAACATGTATGCCCCATTGCTATCAAAATCAATAAGGATCAACTACTGATGGCGACGAACCTCCCTATGATGTTTGAAGTTCCTGCACCCAACTGCTTATGTGGTATTGATCGGAAACCATTTGGTCTTTTCATTCATTAAAGATAACAGAAACCTTGACTTTTGAACTCAAAAATCAGTAGGAGTCACCTACCAGTACTGTTATTGCCCAACCTCAATGTACAGTTTGAGAATCCAAGGGTCAAGTGTTCTCGAGTTATTGAATGGCAACAGGTTGGTCTACTGACCCATAGACACACAGACCAATATGTGCAAAGCAACATAACCCCTCATGAATTAAAGATCGAATCCAGAAATCATTGGCCAATTAGGCGGGATAAAAACCCGACGACAACTTACTTAGGACTGTCTCTGTCAAAGGCAAAGAAACAAATAATTCTGGGATGCAATCCTTTAATGCCATTTGACTCCAACTGGTGGGATAGTTTTAGGTCATTTGCTAGATGAAACCTTAAATAATTTTCCCAATATATATTGTGTTGGTAAGCGTTGCACATTTCAATTAAGGAAAGATATTATTCATCCAATGTTTCAATACAATACTGAAAGGTCGTTATTTTTCGTGAGAGTTAAATTTTTGTTGATTTTGTTGTTAATCTCAACCACGAAATTAAAAACCCTCAATTAATCAACCTCCCGAATACAAAAAATAGGATTACCCTTTCATGTTTTGTAGTCCACAAATTAACGACCCTATAAAAATGCTTTTTTATCAAATCCACAAAATTTAATACCCACGAAAATATGTGGTTTTACAATACCTTGACTACATTAGTTCCATCTGATGCTGAAACAAAGTAAAATGGCATTCTCTGCTTCTTTGCAAAACCAAAGCTTTTCTTTGTCACATTGTAGTCCACTGAAAAATTACAAAATTATAAATATTTCAATTTTTCAAATAAAATCATATTAGCTCTTGCTTGATCAATACTGTTGACAAATGATGTTGATTAAGCAAGTGTTGTTTGTTTCAATGTCATAGCATGGATATTGGCTGACCAGATTATAATGAGACTCCACACTCATACTCGTTCAAGTGTGATGACTCTCAGTTTAATGTGGTTTACTAAATACTATGTGAGACATGGCAATATTGAGCACTTGCATGCAAAACATGTTCTTAGTGTGATGCTGATGCCAACATTTTGGCGAGCACAATAGCTTTCCTCATCCTTCAAATAGTCAAGCTAAAAACTGGTCTCAATAGCGTTTTGGTCTTAACAAGTTTACATTGAGTTTACATAAAAGCAAAACAGTGAAAATGAACCGGATAGTTGTGGTATTAAGTTTAAGGTTGGATATTGGTTTACTGTTAGGTAATATGTAATGGAAGAATAATATGATTTACCATCTATTTTATTGGCACAACAAAGGCATGGTATTTCTGGTCTATATTCACGTAACTCTTTTAACCACAATGGTAAGTTTTTATATGTAACTTTTCTTGTAGTATCAAAAACCTGCAAATAACAATGTAGCATATAATCATATACATGTACAGTCAAACCTGTCAGAGTGTCAGTTATACATGCCATGTTTCGCAGACCCTTTTGCGTGAGATTGGTGATGGATTAATGCAGGAGATTTCATTAAAATGAGAGATTTTCCTTGCTAAAACTTTTAACTTAAATTATTGAAGTATATTTGTAGTTTTCACCTATTTTACTTTTAAGACAATACCATATATGCTTCATGAGGCAATTTAAACTAATATCTATGATCATTTTCATAATGCAAACAAAAAATGTCAGGTTCCAGTATGTCCAAGAAATGCTTGAGATTTGATCAATTGGTCTCCGATCATGCATGCTTCGTCTCAAATGCGTGAGACTCATGCATGATGCAGGAGATCTGGCATGTAATACTGCATGGTCAGTAAAGACCACCCATGGGAACAGTAAAACTGATCTCTGTTGATCTCTCCAATCAAATTAAATACCATTATCATAGTCTGGTTGAAATTGGCGGTCTTAGCAGACAGGTTTTATAATAGTGGTCTTTGTTTGCAGGTGATACTGTAATAATTAACCCTGCGTTAGTGGTCACCTAATGTCAGCATTATGGTAATTTGTTTAATCTTTTTAGGCAATATTTGAATTAGGTGTAGGGCTATTTCAACGCATTGACACTATAGGTACATGTAGGAATCAGCGTGTACAATACAAATATTCCAGAACAAGTATACATACCAATATACATGCATGTGCTTGATGATAATAAGATGGATGCATATTGTTGAACCGCTCCTGGCCAGCAGTGTCCCAGAAATCTAAAATAAAGTGTGTACCATACATAGATTAATACATCCAAAATAAGTTCTGATACCTTTGATATTTACTTCCCTTGTTTACAATTGTCGGTCATTATGAATGGTAGCTTTCTTGTGCATTATATCAAAATAACTACAAGAAAGGTGGTACAACTAACTTTAAATCAAGATAATCTAATAGACCATTAGCAAGTTTAAGAAAATAAAAATCCTAGCTTTATCATAACAATCGAGCATTCAAATTGTTTAAGAAATACATTAGTCAAGACACAATTCTAACCTATGGTGCTTCCAAATCGATTGATATATTAAAGTATATTATTCAGCAGCGGAAACACATTAAAACTGTTCACCATGTCTCAAAACTGAGAGTTGACTTTAATACTTACCAACGAGTACTTTCTGCTTGTTGACTTCTGTTTTGTAATTAAATAAAGTAAGAGCATATGTAGACAACTGCTGAGGTTTACTGGTGAATGGGTTAAGGAAGTAATGAGTAAAATCTACAACTGAATTCATGCAGGACATTTTTGTGGAATAACGTTAGATACTATAAAATGATTTGGATATATATATATATATATTCACTATGACAAATGTTCACATTTCTATTTAAAGCATTTGAAATCATGGTGTCTTAATGTCCCAGAAACAACTGACTGTGAAAAGGGGGGTTATTCTTGAGATACATATACTAACAAACAGACTTATAAATAAATCTATAAATAGCATAAAAGTGAGACAGTAATTTGATTAAAACACTTTTTTGGTTTTGTTCTTTAAAGTATTTTTATGAATGTGAAAAAAAACTAGCAAGGGGTCGCAAAACAAATACTTTCAGAATCATGCATTTATAAGTGTACAATCATGTATTTTTTTAACATCACTGAACATTGTCATTCTCGTTCACCAGAGTATTCTTCGTCCGAAACATACTCTGGTTCAATAGGGCCAAATCCTAGCGTGATGAACGAAAAATCAACCAATCAGATCCATTTCGTTCATTTCTATTTATAGCGATTACGACGGGTGTTTCCCTGTCATCGTCCAATCAAAATCGAGCTTTAACAAACAAAATATTCAAATTTATCGTTCGGGAAATCAATCGAAGAAAAAAATATTTGCAATGTTTTTGTATCGGTTATAAGATATTATTCAGAATAATAAAACAACTATTGAACTAAAATTGAACTAGAAACTGATTATTTATTACCTTAACATCTGAATCAGCTGGGAACGGAACATTTTCACTAACAACGAGGGCGAATGAGTTCCGGGGGCACCTGTCCGTTCATCGTTGTTTACAAATTGTTTTTAAATCTGTTTTAGAAGTTCTAGGGTACAGTCTCAGTTTTACTTTAATTATTCAATTAGATCTAATGTCTGCGACTTATTGTAATCGTCGTTTGCATGTCTGACACAGCTATATAGATCCATTTCGACTCACGACTTCACGCCCATGGACACCCGTCTTCAAAAACCTTGGACTCTGATTTCATATCACGATATAATATCTAACCGCTCGTACAGTACTCTCTGTTATTATATTAACGGCTGCTTTATAAACTATATTGAATTAAGGATGTACTTTATCCAATTAAGTTTGTTAATATTTAAATCCCATAACTCAATCCATGTTTACATTCTCTCACGAGTTTGTTTATAAAATTCCCCGCGTAGAGTAACAAGCGTTCTGATTGGACGATAGACGGAATCACCAGATATCTACGAAATGAGCTATTTTTAGGTTTGCGCTCGGAATGACGGGTATTGAATCAGGGGGTAGTCTGGGAACTTGACTAACCACTGATGTATGAGGATGAACATTGTAAGTATGTCATGCTATGATGATATTCTCATAATGATGCATAAAAACTCAACAAATCAAATAATGTACAGATAATATGAAAGAACATAGATTGTTATTGTTAAAGTTTAAGGATACTATCCGTCCATTAAAAATCGTTCAACCAATCTGAAATAAATAATACCAGGGTTAGAAGATCTTAACATACACAAGTTTAAATCGAAACGGGAGATGTTTGTAAAACATGTATGCCCCTATGGCAGCCTAATAGTCAGAAATTGTGAAGGTCGCAGTGATCTTGACCTTTGACCTACTGACCTCAAAATCAATAGGGGTCATCTACTGTTGCTGACCAACCTCCTTGTAAGTTTGAAGATCATAGGTCAAAGCGTTCTTGAGTTATTGAATGAAACTATTTTTTACGACCGACATACCAACAAACAGACAGACATCTGCAAAGCAATATACCCCCTCATCAAAGATGGGGGGTATAATAAACTTCAGACTCGTGAACAAATGGTAAAATCTGTCTGATAATTGTTTGGCGTGTCTTTCAAATTATATATATTAAAACATATGTAATGTGTTTAGAAAGACACAAAAAGCGGAGTACAAATAAATAATATCATATTAAAGAACATTTTTCAGCTTTTCTTAGGATTCTTAATGTTTTGGCTGCTATGCTTGGCTATGTGACATTCAGCAGATTTTATATGGAATCGGACAATTTCAAGGCTCTGAACAACATCCAGTCTGAAAAGGCTTGTGCCTTTTGGAAAACTGTTTTCGACATGGTTTCCACACCACTGTCTCGGCAGTACTGACAGAACATCACCCCAGACTTCGAGCAACCCATTAAGGTCGTAGACTGCTATATTGTTATTGCTCAGGCCTCAGGGCACAAAATGCATCACAGATTAGTGCATGTAACCTGATCAAGTTTGATTCCCGGAACAAAGTAGAAATTTAATAAATCTGCTTTGAGACATAAGTTCAAATATTGATTGCATTTTGTTTTACTGAAATTTCAACCAGTTGTCATTAATTTTCAATCCGTACATTCAGCGCAATTTGTCATAAGAGGGTACCTGCTGAAACTATAGATATTCCCGAAATCATAAGCAGGAAGGATAATTATATCAGAAAAATTGTTGAGAAATAGAACAAAGGGCCAAATAAGAGGGGAGAGGGGGATTTTGCCGAGATTGAGAGGGGGCACCCAATGACATTATCGACTGCCTCATTATTTGAGCCATATTATATACTGGCTGGCGACCACCAAATCCGGACGACCACCAATCCGGACAGACTCAAAAACGCTTTATAGCGGCCATTGATTTTGATCATCTGTTGTCAATCAATTAGACGCTTGATTAAAGTTAAATATTTTACAAGAAATGTCGCATTTATTTCGTCTGCACTCGGGAAGCTTGTTTACATTACGGGGGAAGTCGAAAATCGTATAACTGCGCATGCGCAATACTTCTGCGCAGCCCCGAAATGTAAACTACGGTCCTTATGCTAAATATGAGGTAAGCCGATGCAATGTTTTTGTTTTACAGATAAACCTGAAAATATAGCTTTTGTAAAGTACGTGCAGAGATTCAAAAACATCGTACAACGTCATTTTGTATCAAAATGCCCGCTTTGAAAAGTGAACGTTTAAAATTTTACCGCTAAGTTTCGATCGATATTTTTCCAATATTCACGGGAGATAAGTCGTACAAATTTTGTACAAATCGTTTACTTGTGCTCTCCCTTGATTTATTACACAGTTGAATTCTATTTTTAACGCCTTTATCGTAATAAAAAACGCGACAACACGTTGTCAGGATTGATGGTCCTGTTGGACTTAAAAATGAGGTGATGTAGTGACCCCTATATCGGCCCTCAAAAATGCACTTGAGCTATTTTTAGAAGTAAACAAATTAGCTCTTCAGTTCAGAGACGAACCTAGCTTCGTTCAGGTGAAATTTCAATGGCTTGATTTACATATTTCTCGAGTTATCGTAAAAAATATGCCAAAAGTGTCCGGATGTAGGACGCCTGCCAGTATGGATGAAAATCGTTAAGATGGCTTAGGTTTTGGTGGACGTTTTTGATAGTAACATTTTAAAACTGACAGATTGGAGATCACTGAGTCTGAAGTGAACAGGTGAAGACTGAAAGAATTTCGGTGGAAGCAATCTATGAACTTACTTAGACTTTCCAACGGCGCTATCACCGAGACAAATAATTTTAACTTTACACTCCCCTTCATCTCCGAGTTGATCGTAGTCAGGTTCACCATTTTTTGCCATTTTAAAAGATATTTCTACAGAAAAATGTGAAATTTGGCTTCCTTAGTTCCGTCGGTGTACCATAATAATTATTGGATCGTGAAACTTACTTTACAAATGGGAAAGCGACCCATAAATTTTTTACCGATTTGCTTCGTACAACGTGTAAATTGCACGGTTCACAGGAACTCCAATGACGCTCAGTCGTGGCTACGCAAAATGTAAACAAGCCATTTTCGTCTTCTTTATTTTGTTATTTGTAAGGATTCTTGATTTATCCTTCTAACAGTTTGTTCATTTAACAATTTTCATCTATTATTTTCGGCTGCCATGTTGTTGATATCATTATTTCCTTTTAGATTGAGATTTTCAATGTTGCAAGGAAGTTTTCACTTTTTAATAAGATTTCAGATATTATTATGCAATAAACAGATTTAATTGTGTCGGTCGATTTGTCCCCCATGTACCCACTGCCTACCGACTTGTGTAGCCCTGTGCTTCTTTCAACCGGCCGAGTTGCACGCATTATAATTTTGGTACAACGGAGCATAGGCACATGGTTTCAAATTATCTGAGTGTACCCAATTCAGGGTTCTCGGTAGGATTTTAAAGTAGGAGTCCCAGGACTCCTTCTTAGCAAAATGATGGAGTCCTGGAGTCGCATAGCGACGAGTGAGGGAGGGGGTCACCCCCTCCCGCATGGGGAGTTTGGGGGATCTCCCCCAAGAAAATTTTGATTTCTGGACCCTTAAATCCTGCATTCTGATGCTGACTCGTGAACGCTGATTGGTTAACGGGTAATTAACTCCGCCTGTCTGTCAATTACTCGAAACAAGAGATGTTGGATAGAATACAGCGTATGCGACGAATTTATGACCCAAGGTCAAACGCGTGCGATAGAAAAACGGCGCGTCCTGAAAAGTCGTAGATCGGTAATTTTACGCGTCTAATAAAAAAAGAATGCGTCAAAATACGCTTATTTACGCATTGCCGATTTTCGTACATAAAAAACTTTTGAGTCGGGGGTTAAAATATACGGTCGGTCGGGTAACCAGAAACAAAACCTCTTTTTTTAGGCCTAATTTAAAAAAATCACGAGCTTATTCGAACATATGTATGTATCCGAAAAAGTGCAATTCGGATGTCACACAAGTCGTTCTTACCCCTGCCATTTGCAGTAAATATGCACCTAAACGCATTATATTGATTGCTAATGTTTGAATGTCATTAAATTTGTTAAAAACTCGAATAATAGCGGACAAAATTCCCATGCCGCACGATCAAAGACGGCCGAGGCTTTGAAGCGAACCGCGCGTCGGTAACATCAAAAGTCCTTAGCATAGAGATTGACGCCGCACACGCGTTTGGATGAAACTGACGACTTACATTTTGGCATAAGTTTGTTGGAATGTTGTGATATTTTAATCTGGGAATTAATGGCACGGAATATGAATTACAAGGTATATATTCTTTGAAAACTCGATATTTGCAGATACATTCGTTTTGAGCACGAAGTTTAATCAACGTGCGTGGGTTTGAGTCATCTTTTCTATGTTTTAAAGATTAATGTGCGTACACATGTATGTAAATATCACGATTACACAAAGTACGACAAATATCACAATTATGATCAAACTATAATAATCATCGGACGGCAATCAAATAAAATCGATAATTAACTTGATAGATCAATTAAAGCGTACGTGTTTACATAACACAATTATCTGTCTTTACTCAAGATTATCGCGACGCGTCAATCAAAAGTTACTGATGGGGACTCGTGAACGCTGATTGGTTGATGAGGCAATTAACTCCGCCTCTCGTCTGTCAATTACTCGAAACGAGTGATGCTTTATTGAATACGGTGTACGCGACAAATTTATGACTCAAGGAAAACGCGTAGATCGGCAATTTTATGCGTCTAATTAGAAAAGTATGCGTCCAAATATGCTTAATTAAGCGTTGCCGAGAACCCTGCCAATTATCTGAATGTACCCTATATCAGGTCTATTATATATAGCCTGATTTATGTATCCTCCCGATTTGTATATCATATTCAGATCTGTGTATACGTTGATACACAAATCCGGATATGTCATAAGAAGAATGGGAATACTTTTTTAATGAGGAAAAAGCGCATTTCGTTGCATAAACTATTATTTCTAAAATATAAATATTATATATTAAATTCAATAATTGTTATGGCATGTTTAGCCGCAACGGATATGACCTAACAGGAACTTGTGTCTGTGTTTGCTGTGACGACTGTAGAAAAAGGGGTACCAGCTTACGTAACGTCAGAACCATTGCGGCTAAACATGGCCGCTGTACAACCTTTTTAATTTGAAATCATGTGCCTTTGTAACGGAGGGACATTCTGATAGCCAGATTGAAAGCATGTGGGATATTTAGGCCTAGCTAGAGGATTTTCACTCCATTTGGGCTTCCATTCTATCAGTGCAAAGATCTAAAAATATCTTTGATCAGTGTAATCAATATCTCGCAAGATTTCAAACTTAAATCCATTAAAAATTCATACATAAATTTAATTTAATAAATACCCAGGATGTTACTGAACCGTCTTGCTTTTTTGCAACACAGTCGGCACATTTATAGACTTGTACTGATAGAAAGGGAATAAACTCTCGACTTGTCAATTTACCATGGTCGCTTATTTGCAAGATTTTGTAAATATCAACTAATGAGTGTGTTTTAATAAAGTAAATAAACAGATATGATATTTCCTCAATTAGTCATGGGGTTAAGTATTTTCCTGTTTCTTTATACTCTGTGTATTCGACCACAATTAGTTTCATTTTTTTATGTGGTTGCGCATCGTCAAAGTAGTTTATTTACTTAAGCCATTTTGATCCGATTCTGGATTGAAAAACAGCAGACTGAATCAAAATCTTCAGGACTTGTCCGTTGGACCATTGAATGTTAGGATGACTGTTGTTTATGTATCATTGTGTACTTATTCAAAAGCCCTGTGCTTGTTTCACTCATGTGAGATGCGTGCATTTCCCTCCAGGGAACCAAATTGATGTGCGCAGACTGGCAGAATCTTAAATATATCATGTAGTAATTTCATTTTATTCAACCCTATATTTCAGAGTCTTAAGAAAGGACATTGTCGTCAATAACAATGGGATCAGGGTCAAGTAAAGGTATTTTATACATTTTTATTCTTTTGATTGGAACTCACAGTATTTATTTATTCTCGAACACTGATTCACAAAAGTTAAGTGGTGTCCTGAACAAATAAATAATTTAATCATTATTATGTTACAGTATTATATGACAGTGTATTCATTAAATTTTAGTGTTTTGGATATGTATGAGTAGAAATCACAGGTGCCAAACTGTGAATAGTTTTGGAGGCCATCACCTGACCGAAATACTGTCTCACAGAGCCTATTAATTATTGTTCAACATTAAATTTTAGTGTTTTGGATATGTATGAGTAATGACAGGCAGACTGTGAATAGTTTTTGAGGCCTCACCAAGATCCGTCTCACAGAGCTATTCAATGTTCAACATTATTGTCACTATGCTCGCAGATCCATGCTGATACAGATCAACCTCCACAGAGCAATACCTTTTAGTATACACAAAGTTTGGTTGTTTTACAGGGGTTGGTGTTTTGGAGAGGTTAAATTGGGAGTAAGATAATTATGCTTCTAGATCAAAATGATATTTAATATCGCTAGAGAGAGTTTGTTGATCAATGGAGGGCTGCCCAGGAGATGTTGACCAAGGGAAGGCTGTCCTAGAGATGTTGACCAAGGGAGGGCTGCCCTGGAGATGTTGACCAAGGGAGGGCTGCCCTGGAGAGGTCAACCAAGGGACTTGAAGGAAAGGATGCATACTGTAACACTGTGCTAAATTTTCATTAAATACTTGACATTTTGGTTCAAATGCTCTGAGTCATTTTATTTTTCGGATTATTAGTACTTCAGTGAAAGTTGTTGAAGATGTCTTATGTACCTATACCACATCTTTGTTGTTTATTGTTGTTATCTATTTTTCAGAGGCCTCCTTGCCTCCAGATTTGCCATGTTTGAAGATTGCTCTTGTTGGTGAGTTTTGAATGTTCCATTAGTTTATATCTACATGTACTAACTTGCAAAATATCAACCTCTTTACATTTGAAACTGAGTAAATTGAGAGTTTTTCTACTGATACAGTGTATGAAACGTTCTTACAACTTGTACTTGATATTACTCTGCTAGACCTCAACATGAGGGTATGAGAGAGAGGGAAGCCAGTTTTCCATGAATTTTTATGTATTTTTATGCAGAGCATTTAGCAAGACAATTTCTAATACCGTTTTTATTTCATCTTTATTATGATGTAGCCTGGGATCAAACCTGGGACCTTCTGCACTCAAAACAGATTTTCTACCACTAGGCTAGGCTACTATGTTACTCAGACTATTTGTAGTCAGAAATTGATTTTTATATCTGATAATGTATCCTTCAAAACTTTTATTCGGAAGTTTAGAAAGTACTTGTAATAAAAAATGAATGTTCATTGCTTGTCCAGATTTGCTTTAAGTTTAGTTTTATGCTAAAAAGAAGAGTTCATTCGACCCTTGAATTGACTATATGAGCCTTAAATTTTATCACATTTTGACTAAAGGATAAATTTTTATTGAAATATTGGTATGTTGGCCATAAAATGATACCACCCATGGCAGTTAACATTTATCTAATATTATAGGCACTTGTAATTCAGCGACTAATTAAATCCTTTGTCTAAGCTGTGTATAATACAATATAAACAATATTATAGGTTTCTTTCTATTCTGTTTTACCATAACGATTGGTTGTACACAAAGTGGTAACAAGGAAATTCTAAGCTTAGTAAAATATTGTCAAAGTATATGCAATATTGTCAAAGTATATGCAATATTGTCAAAGTATATGCAATATTGTCAAAGTATATGCAATATTGTCAAAGTATATGCAATATTGTCAAAGTATATGCAATATTGTCAAAGCATATGCAATATTATCAAAGTATATGCAATATTGTCAAAGTATAATTATGCAATATTGTCAAAGTATATGCAATATTGTCAAAGTATATGCAATATTGTCAATGTATTTGCAATATTGTCAAAGTATATGCAATATTGTCAAAGTATATGCAATATTGTCAATGTATTTGCAATATTGTCGAAGTAAATGCAATATTGTCAAAGTATATGCAATATTGTCAATGTATTTGCAATATTGTCAAAGTATATGCAATATTATCAAAGTATATGCAATTGAGTATCCTAAGGTAGTTTTCATACCAAACAATAACAGTATGTAACTAGAGGTCGTGTAGGGTTTTACTTGATCCTTGAATTACCATTTTAGTCTGAAATTTAGTTGCACTTAGGCCCTCATGATTTTGACTGAGGGGTCAGTCAATCTTTCTTGAAATTTTACTTGTTTTAACTATAATATGGTAACATCTAGTAAACATTTAAATAACAAGTAAGATTCAGCCCCAAATTAAAGCAAGTTTTTGTTGGCATTAAAAAGAGTGCCATGTATCATTATCTAACATTGAATAGACATCGAAGCCATTTGAACAAAATCAATGTTTTTATTTTATTTATACCATGATGTATCTTGTAAAGATCAATGTGTTCTTTGTTTCAATAGGTGACCCAGGTGTTGGCAAGACAAGTGTTATGTTACGATACATAAGGAATCAGTTCAGTCCGATGTATATTCCAACTAATAAAGTGGCAATAGGTATAGTACAATATGCTTGATTTCCTATTTTAGGGAGATATTTTTAATATCTTGCTCATTTTATATGTATGGGTCAAGGACATGACAAATCAATTATCATATAATATGTAATTATGTGTGTTTATGTTTGATTGATTCTCGTCTGCTTATAATAAGTATAAATAATATGTCAACCTTTAACTAAACACACCCTTACCTACTAGTATGTAATAATATAAACACTGATGAAGGCTAATTGTATACCCAAAACATTTAATTGTTGTTAGTTAATTAATCCACTTAATACATCTTTATTGTTTACAATGTGCAAGGATAATGTAATGCAGTAATTAGTCCTAGCCTAGATAAATGTTAAGTTAAAATAAAATTTTGTTATCAATTTTGTTATACAATGTACCTTATACTGATGAAGAGTCATGTTTGTGTTTCAGAGAATATTGTACGTAAACTGAATGTTCCAGCTAACACAGTGGTATCATTAACATTCTGGGATATACCTGGTAGAGAGGACATGGACTTACACAAATCATACTTCAAGAATCTTGATGCGGCAATAGGTACATAAAGTTTTGCTCAAACATATTGACCTGGTGGTCCATTTACAGCATGAGCAAAGCCCTCCAGTAGTATTTTGTCTGGTGTAACCTCCTCTTCAGTGTAACATAGTATTAAAGGAAGGAAACATAAAGGAAGCACTACTGAACACTTTGTCTGGTGTAATCTCCCTGTCAATATAACATAGCAGAAATGGGAGATAATACAGAAAAAGCACTTCCAAACACTTTGTCTGGTGTAAGCTCCCTTTCGATATAACATACTGGTAGTAGAAGTTGGAGGTAATGCAGAAAAAGTGCTACCAGGCACATTGCGTATACAATGGACCCCTGATTCTTTAACACTATAAATGGAGTTAAACAGTTGATATCTTGTGTAGATATCTTCTGTTTAGTGTTGGAATAATTAGGTTTGCATAAACAGGATGTAAACATATGCATATTCATGTATGAGATGTACTATAAGCACAAAGATACCCATGATAAGGCATGACTGTCTGTCAGAAATTGATATTTCTGCACCAGAACCTAAATGTAATAAAGGTGGGGTCCTTGTTAATATTTGCTGATAATATATACATACAGTCTTGCTGTTTAATACTGTGACTTCCAAACAGACAGGTAATGGGATATCTGGGGACATATTGAAATTCCTGCCTTTAATTGACATCCAAAGATAACATGAATTATAGATAAGATAAATAGTATATTTACCAATCATTAACACATTACAAAATTACATACATACATAATATGACAATAAAACACAGTGTTACCACTCATCTAAATGTGAATTATAAGAGATGATAAAAGTAACAAATCAATCAATCATAGCACTAAACATCATACAAAAATTTGAGTAGACCTTATGACTAGGCCTCTTGTAATGAACCGACTTAGATATTGCGCGAATAGAACCCTGTAGAACAATGTTCATTCCAAAAGCATGTTATATGTCAAATGGCATGTTACATGTGTGTGGAGAATATTATAGTCTGTTTGGAGTAACTTCCCTGGAATTATTCTTACTCCGTATGTTATTGTATTCTTATACCAACAAAATATTGGTCACTCTGTCAAGGGAAGTGTGCAATAAATGCTACTGGTAAAGATCCTTTGTTATAACATTTTTCAGTTATTGTGGACATGACAAATCCAACATCTATGGATATGGCCAATGTTTGGAAACAGATCATTCTGAATAAAGTCACGAAAACTGTCCCCTCAGACGACAAGAAGGAAATGAAGGAAGTACCCGTGGACCCTTTTAACTTCCCTGTATTGTTGCTAGGCAACAAGTATGATATTGTGAGTATTTAAAGATCAGATATATATCGCTAGCTTAGAATTAGAAGATTGTAAGTACTCATGCATATTTGAAATCTGCATCTCAAAGCACTTCTAATGAGTCAATTTTCATGAAAATCTAAGTGGTCTTGTTGAACAAACTGAAGTTTAAAAAGCTTGTTTTCCATAAGTAAAGAGTAGTTTTCAGACAGATTTTTCTTGTTTTCTCAAAATATAGATTTTGTACTTACGACATTCTAACCCTAAGCCAGTGATATGTAGAGGTACAATAATAAACGGAGTGAAATAAAAGGTACAATACACTTTAAAATCACATAATATCTTCACAAGGCAAATATTTTGAAAATTTGATATTCTGAAGGTATATGTTAGCGAATTTTGAACTTCACAAGAATACTACACTTGTGTAGTTACAAGTGTGGATGTTGAAGTACATTTTACATTGACCTTTCCAAAATATTTGTCATTGGTTAAAGCCTTAGGGATGCTGTGTTTATTAAGAGTGTTGACAATGTCATTGGCTATATGCATTAGGGATGCAGTGTCTTATTAAGAGTGTTGACAATGTCAGTGGCTATAGACCTTAGGGATGCTGTGTCTTATTAAGAGTGTTGACAATGTCATTGGCTATAGACCTTAGGGATGATGTGTCCTAATTATGAGTGTTGACAATGTCAGTGGCTATATACCTTAGGGATGCTGTGTCTTATTATGAGTGTTGACAATGTCATTGGCTATAGACCTTAGGGATGCTGTGTTTTAATTATGAGTGTTGACAATTTCAGTGGCTATATACCTTAGGGATGCTGTGTTTTAATTATGAGTGTTGACAATGTCAGTGGCTATAGACCTTAGGGATGCTGCGTTTTAATTATGAGTGTTGACAATGTCAGTGGCTATAGACCTTAGGGATGCTGTGTTTTAATTATGAGTGTTGACAATGTCAGTGGCTATAGACCTTAGGGATGCTGTGTTTTAATTATGAGTGTTGACAATGTCAGTGGCTATAGACCTTAGGGATGCTGTGTTTTAATTATGAGTGTTGTCAATGTAGTAACTACGTGATCATTTCATAGTTTTAAATATGTAATTATTTTACTCTACTTCCTGTCTCAGGCTGTATTAGAGGGAGAGGGATAGGTTAATAGTGTTATAAATTATAACATCGTCAAATTCCCTTGTCTATATATTTTCATGACAAGTAACATTTTAAACTTATTTACAGAAAATAATTTCTCAGAAACTTTGAGTGCTAAACTGGCCTTGAGCGCTGCAGCAGCATACCCTGTCCAATTATTTCTTTTCTTTTTGGGAAATGCATCATCCTGAAGCATTAATTAAGCATGATATGACATGATGAATCCAAAAGTCATTCTAGATTGTACCCTTATCTGTTAAACAGTCAGGCACAATGTTTAGAAACTAAATACTTCCAGGAAATACTGTATTACAATACTACAAAAATGTACTATAGTTGTGCTATATAATTTAATAAACAATTGTTTTCATAGAAGAAAAATATCAATGTAGTCATTAGTAATGGCCGTGTAAAAAAGTGACATTGGATGTCTAATAAGAATGATTTAAGATTTTGTGTAGAAATTCTAGTAGTCAGAGGGATGATCGCGAAGTTCGTGTAATTTGCTTATAAATTATTCATTTTTAGTTAAATATTGATGAAACTTCACTATCAGGATGATCTACATGATTAAAGTTGAAATATAGAACGGAATAAAAATCCACCAACTTATGCGACAATTAACGGTACCCTTGGCAACGCTACTACACGTGGTTGCAGCACACCAAAATTAAGACATTTTTCATCTTTCGTTCTCCTGAAACAATGTCGTTTTTAAAGTCTTATGTGTGACTAAAATTCACGCAAATATAACACATCATACGTCAACGTCATGGGGTCATTTCCATAGAATATGATGTCGTTTACTACATTCGCTATCAAATTACCAATGTGTTTATCTATACTGATAAATGAAACGGAAACAACGTCATGACGTCAAAGAGGTGACATTGAATTGATGCGCTTTACAGAATGTTTCATGGGAATTTGAAAATACACTGACTGAAACCAATAAAAAGATGAAAATGTTCGACAATTTAAAAGCGTATAGCCCGGCAGTTACCAACATACAACACAGACGATTCAAAATGCACAGAAGGTCAATTGAAGTCAACAATAGAGAAAGGTTGCCATTGACAGTGATTCCGTGTGTACACGAAAAGTGCGCGGAATCAATCGAAAAGCCAGACGTAAAACCATTAGACTGATAGTCAGCGAGCTCGAGAAATCTCCTTTAACTATGTATGGGATCTGTCCGAAAGAGCTAGGTATGCGGAAAATCAGATATTTGTAGGCTTGTGTCGTCACTTCGTGGGACAAGTGCACCTTACATTGGACCTACATTTCGTTTGACGTTATGTGACGTCGTTTAGTTTTCTAGTGTGCGGCGTCTATGCATAGTGGATGTTTAGAAATCGTCGTAACTATGTAACTGTTTGGTGTATTTTTCTCATTTTTATAAGAGAGTGTGATAATGCATACACGATTGTTATGATATTATTTATTATTCCTTATGTGCAAAACAACACGATTCACAACAAAATTACACGAACTTCCCGATCAACCCTCATATTAATAAAATTGTTTTCATTAATTGCTTGAAGCCTTTGTCTATGTGCTTGAAATGTCTATGTGCTTCAAAAAGTAATTAATGTATTGTGTATCATTAATGTAATGTCTTTGTACAGATTTCTACAGTGTATGCTTGTCTGATAATGAGAGATTTAAGGTTTTGTTTGTCACTAATTGCTTGGGGCCCATATGGAATATTGCAATATTGTAAATAATGTTAGCCTCATTAAATCTAGATTGTACTTACTTACTTACCGACTTACAAATTACTTTCTTGTTAATGCCTTTCAATGCAATGTTTATCCTCATTAATTTGAGGTCATCGTGCAATTAATGAGGCAAATACATTATATATGATCTTGTTTTTCCAAAATTAAACGTATTATTTCTTGAACATCAGAGACTTTGTGAGATAAATCATTGCTAACTAGTATAACAATGTTCTGGAGATACTGCATTCTAATAACTCAAGTTTAACAACCTTCTGGGGAAAAGACGGAAATTAAATGTCATATATTTATATATAAGGGTAATAAGAATATGTGCAGTGTGTTGAAAGTTAAATGAGAACAGTTATAGACATAAGCTAGTCTGCCAGGTAAACTCTGTTTATCTAGGTTTAACTGGGTGTAAATAAGTTTGATATTAATTGTATAAGGGCCTTCCTTACATAGAAGGCGATGTGGTGGTGTGGGTAAACGTACCGTACCTCTACAATTTGTAGTTTTATTCCAAGTTGCAGCTAGGTTCAATCCCTAGCATTTAAATAACTTTTTTATTATCCACGTTATAAAGTGTTATATTAAATTACTCTTTTTTAATGAACTGAACTTCAATTGATCACTAAAAATAAAATATTAGTAAATATATACAAATTTACAGATAAAGAAAGAAGATGAAATTAATGAAAAAAGCACACAAATAAATCAGCATACAGTTATCATGCTAGTTAGAAATTAGAAAAAAGTATGAAATGATAAAAAAGATGCAGTGGTCAGATTAAACACACATTAGCAATATTAACGCTGAATGAATCAACTCGACTACCGAGGCTTAGTGTGACAGCATCATGTTGAAAGTTTTTTGTTGAAAAAGGCGCAGCTTTAGCGAAGCTTGTTTGAAAAAAACCGCAGCTTTAGCGAAGAGCTGCGTTTTTTGTTGAAAAAGGCGCAGCTTTAGCGAAGCTTATTTGAAAAAGCGCAGCTTTAGTGAAGAGCTGCGTTTTTTTTAAAAAAAAGCATAGCTTTAGCGAAGCTTTTGTTTGAAAAAGCGCAGCTTAAGCGAAGTAGTGCATTTTTTCTACGCTCAAGCTTCGCTTTTAGGGGGCCAATACCGCCAGCTTTAACGCTGCTTTAATCAAGCTTTAACGCTGCTTTAAGCATAGCTTTAACGTTGCTTTAGCGAAGCTTATTTGGCACAGGCTATATATAATTTTGCTATCTTAAGTATTATAAGTGACTGATTATATTACATAAAACTGTAGCCCCCCCCCCCCCCCTCTATTCTTTTGAATAAGATAGTTCTCTCATTATGATTACGTATTGAACTGACTGAACTATATGTATTTTGGTATACACATAAATTGAATGTGGAATGAAATATATGGGTTTTTACTTTTTATGTATCATTTGCATTATTAAACAATTTTTAAACACACAGGGCCTGCTGATAATCAAATAATAGTAATCATCAATGTCTAGACATTTTGACAGTACTTTTTCTATTGCTGTTGTCTGCACCTAAAAGATTGGTGGCTTTTTAATTTGATGCTTTTAAACCTAAAGTGCAGTTAGACCTATTTAAGGACTTATGGTCCTTAATTTGTTCATTTTTGTTGTTAAGCTGTATGTTAAAATTTACCCAAAGGATTTGAACGCTTTTAGTCAACATAACTATTTATTTTAACTGTCCATTATTGTTTTGAATGAAGAGCTATTGAATACTGTGGTAACTTTGTCTAAAGTCTATTCAGAGAAAAGTGAACATTATACTGATTTTTTTTGGAGACCCGATGTTGGAAACTTGTGTTTTATGAAAAATGGCTTGTATAAGGTACAGACTAACACAGAGATCAAATCTAGGTGTTTGTTTGTCCTCTTTCTACATAAGTCTGTACCGTTATTTGTTTAATGTGTCTAGAAACTGAATGCCAATGTGTTTAAAAAGAAAAAATATTGCTCGTTCAGTGAACTATTTATTTTGACATGTTCTATTTTTTCATTGAATTTTGAAATGTCAGCTGAGTTGAGTACACTATAAGCAAGACATATTAGATGGGTTTTGAATAGTGCTTTATTGTTTTTAAAGCCATTAATCAGCATTAAAAGCTAACATTTAAACCATAAGGGACAGTAAAATATGATGTCTCCGTTTCTTCAACGATCCCCAATAGATGCCCCTCAGCTATTTGTGTCCTCTTCCAAATATCATACCAGACTTGTTAAATTGTGTTTGTCAATTATGATGAGAAAGATGTTTCCTAAAACCATACAGTTTGTTTTTGTGGGCATTGGCAGAGCTTTCTCTGTTGGCATAAAAGGGGTAGATTCCACACTTTATATGTAACGTTGTAGATGTTTGAATGTCTGGAGTCTGGCTTACATCAACAATTCCTTTAAAGACTATCTTTTTCCTAAACTTCTGAATAGATTTTTCCCAAACTGTAGAAATACATATTAGTCTATATACAATACAAAGATTAGAAACTCCCATAAGAGCCAGTAGACAATGCTATTATAGCATGTGGCAGATATTTGAATTTTGCAAAAATGTGTGAAAATTTCATTGGAATGATCTTAAATATTGGTGGTCCTCTTTAAATGATAGTACATGTATCAACAGTTCTGGTCCTTGTATGTTCAAGAATCAAAAACTTATGTTCTAAGTGAAATCTCTTGAAATGACATTATCTATTTCAATGAACTGCTGCATGTGTAGTTAACTAATGAGCCGCCCTGGGACCACTTGCATAATACTTTGTATTCCTATCAGTGTATTTTGTATTCCTATCAGTGTATTTTGTATTCCTATCAGTGTATTTTGTATTCCTATCAGTGTATTTTGAATTCCTATCAGTGTATTGTAGTTACTAAAGAGAGAAACTTTAATTGCTCTAATATGAGGTTCTTAGCACTATAGAAAATTCACAGGGTTTTAAATAAATCCTCCTTTTTATCAATGTGTTTAATAGAATTAGAACATTGAAAGTATAATTACAATCACTAGAATCTGATATTCTACTGTCTTAACTTACTAACCAAAAGTATATAATTATAGATAGTTCATCGATTTATAACTCTCAGAGAAATGCAGTTCTTCCCTACATCCATTTGTATACCAATGTAAAACAGTGATGTTTATGCAATATATGCATCAGAGAAATGCAGTTCTTCCCTAAAACCAATTACCGGGTATATATGTATATATTCTAATGTAAAAAAGTGAAATATTTCAAGTGCTTCTGCTTTAATTCATTAGGTGGCAAGCATTTTTAAAGAGGATGCAATATATTTAATAATTATCGTAAAATTGTGATTTATTGTACAAAAAGTATAATCATAACTAATGTGCATATACTGTTACCAGAGTGGAGAAGAAGATCATTTAAAAAGGATACATGAATCTTTAATTAAATTTGGGAATGGCTCTTAATGCACGATTCTCGTCGATTCTGGGATTTTTGTTGATTCTGGGAACTTGAAATGATGCTCAAAGTGAATTTGAATAAATCAATGTCAGTTGATAGAAAATCTTTTCTGACAAAAATATGAACGTAAAATGCTTTAAGACTTTTTTTAAATATAAATTAAACTATACATGTTACTAACTAATTTTACATTAAAAAAATGTTATAAATAAAGACTGTTTCTATGGGTAAATTCTATCTGATGATGAAGCCCTAAAAATTTGCACAAACATAGTTTAAGATATTCTGAAGCAATGAATAAAACAAAACAGTATGTCCTGGTACTATTTAAGAGGCCATTGACCCTTTTTCAAGATTATTTTTAAACTTTAGCAAGACTAGGGCTGTTGCGAGTAACCAGGTACTCGGATATCCACGATTTCAACTAGAAAAATGAGTACGAGTATTCGTCATCTCCGAGATCGTTGGATTGCGATCTTTGATATAGATACATAAACTATGCCGACATATCGTAGATTCTTTACCTTAAGTAGTTTACAAAATAACTTCGAGACAAACACTGACAGTAATGCGACTAACACTGCCAATAAACAAGAAGTCATCCTTAATTTGCAATACGAAAGTAAATTTGTACTACCGGTATACGTAAAGCTAGCAACATCATTACATTTGAATAAATTATGGTTCGCCGGACAAGTATCGTTTATTAAAACTACTAACTAGAAATGAAACATTAATTCGAAATTCAATTAAATAATTTACGACATATCTTAAAAATGAACTACATTTATCATGAGAATAAACATTCGATTGTCAATTATATGACGCCATACAACAAACCATCTGCAATGACTGAATCATTGTACCGAAATCCGCCAGGCAAGTTCACATTGAAGTCGTTGAAATACTTCGTTATTTCCATTAGGGATAATAAGAAGGCAGTATGCAAAAGCTGTCTAAATGATTCATTAACTAGTCAATGGTGTTAGAAGACATTGTTGTTCGGTGTCCCTATTTGATAACAGATTAT
Source organism: Spisula solida (assembly GCA_947247005.1). Classification (NCBI taxonomy): domain Eukaryota; kingdom Metazoa; phylum Mollusca; class Bivalvia; order Venerida; family Mactridae; genus Spisula; species Spisula solida. Next base: position 19,302,153 of record OX365946.1, read on the forward strand.
TTGTTTTAAATGTCTTCATACACCCTTGTACATGTGCGTACATTAGTGTTTCACAAGGTATGTGGTGTTATTAAAGTAAATAGTCTCTGTACCAGTGTTTGTCTACATGAAATGTGTAACTGCTTATTCGTGGTTCGATCTGTGAATCGCTCATCCCGACTCGTGGATCGAATCGGATCGGCACTTACCTGACGATTCACAGCCCTAAAGCAAGACTTATCCCAAAATAGGCTTTATATTTGAAATATTGCATTTTATTCTACACTGCCGCTTCCTGCATAGCTCGATAGAAATGGCAAGAAAATATACACATTTTTCAAGCTAAAGACGTTAATTAGGCAAAAATATTGTCAGTGAGGTTGTAAAATTGTGATGTCATTGTGTTCTGGTAAGACTTTTTACAAATTCTTAACATTTGGCTAAAATAATCGTGATTATTGTACCTGGTTGCTCTCTACGCTATATGCAGGAACCACATACTCTGACGTATATTCAGAATATCTCACACATTACCGCTCGACTAATTCCGTAATCCCGGAAAACTGGTTTTAACCTGTTTTGTCAATATGGAGAATATAGTTCACTAAAATCCATATTTGTTTGTTTTGGGTAATTATTATTAGAGGTATAAACACTTGTTATGCAAACATTCTCAATAAACTTTACAATTTTTTTACGAATTTTCCAATTTAACACAAACATAAGTTTGAAAGATGCAGATTGGTTTTCATTGCAATGTTTATGGGATTACACGTTTGTCAAGATTGTTTCAGGAGCATTTGTGTTTTTGCCAATCAGTTCACTTTTACTTCTAGCTTCTAGCTATGAATATTTGTTTCTTCCTTCATCCATTGTGCACTCTTAAGACTGGAAATTTTAGTCACATGATGTGTAGTCTATTAGCTTTCCTGAATTCTAAAATGATTTTTATATCATCTTATCTTATTATTGTTGTGACATTCAGATATGATGCCGTGCCTAAGGGTATAATGTATTTAGGATGTGAATTTTATATGGAGTTGAGTCTAATGTTACAGTGAGTCAGTGACCTTTAATAACACAAACTGACTAATTAACCACCACTAATAAGGGAGCATCATCACTGATTAATAATGAATATTACAGGAAATGCAGAAGACAAAGAAGCACATTCAAAATTTAACATAAATAGAAAAGACACAAGGCAGGCATAAAAGAACAACTTTACAAAGACAGACTCTATTGCAAGTGACAATGACAAGCATAAAAATGAACTAGAAAAATGATAAAAGGCTTGGTGATATAAAAAGTTAATAAAAATCAAACACTTCTGGAAGGTTCTAGTACTCAACAGGAATAGCAGAGCAAGAAATGCAAAAGAAGTATACACGGAAAAAGGAAAATGCAAGCACAAGTCACAAAGACACATTAAACGAAAAATAGAAAGTAATGTTAATTTTGTGCAGCTTCAAAAACAGAACAACCTAGTCTGACACTTCTGTTATAGTCAAAACTTCCTGGTGTAAGAATCAGCAGACATTTAAAGTGAATCACAAGGACAGCCACATTACAAGTACAAAACACTATGCAACACTAAACAGAACCAGTATACAGTACAACCACTCCAGAGCAGCCCTCTGTAGAGCAACAACCTCTCTATAAGAACACCTTCAAAATTCCCCTTGGTTGATATTCAATATAAATTTAACCTCCGTAGAGCAACAGCCTCTCTATAAGAACACTTTCAAAATTTCCCTTGGTTAATTGATATTTGCTATTAATTTAACCTCTGTATCGTAACAACCTCTATACAACAGCCAATATTTGCCACTAACAAAGGGTGTTGCTCTACAGAGGTTGTTCTGTACTTGCTTTTTGGAAAGAAACAAACAATTCTCACTTGTTGCCAATCTATTATACATGTATTATCATTTTCAGATTGAGGAAGAAATGTACAAAGATCTTGCCAGAAAACAAGGTAAGAATCTTTATATGGAAATCCCTCATACAACGTCTGATATGCTCATGCTAGCACAGTTGTAAAGTTGGACTATGGCCATGAACATGTGTGCACAAACCTTTTTAGCTCACCTGTCACAAAGTGACAAGGTGAGCTTTTGTGATCGCTCTTCGTCCGTCGTCCGTCCGTCCGTTCACAATTGCTTGTGAACTCACTATAGGTCACAAATTTAGCCTGATCAATATGAAACTTGATCACAATGATCATCTTCATACAATCTAGGTCAAGTTCGATATTGGGTCATCTGGGGTCAAAAACTAGGTCACTAGGCCAAATCAAAGGAAAACCTTGTGAACACATTAGAGGTCACAATTTGAGCCTAATCTTTATGAAACTTGATCACAATGATCATCTCTATAAAATCTAGGTCAAGTTCGATATTGGGTCATCTGGGGTTAAAAACTAGGTCACGAGGCCAAATCATTGAAAAAGCTTGTGAACACACTAGAGGTCGCAATTTGAGCCTAATCTTTATGAAACTTGGTCACAATGATCATCTCAACAAAATCTAGGTCAAGTTCGATATTGGGTCATCTGAGGTCAAAAACTAGCTCACTAGGTCAAATTATAGAAAAACCTTGTTTTAAACCTTTCAACATGTAGTCTTCATTGTCACTAAACTCTGCTGTAACTCTCAATGCTCTATACATACAAGTAAACTTTCATCAACCAATGAAAATGTGTATCAGGGTTCACAGCAGTTTTGTAAAGGTCAAATATCAAAATATTCTAGTATTTAAAGCAGGGTGTGAATTGTAAGGGTTAAGTGGAAATCAAAGCGCTGTAGGGAGCGTAGACATTATCCTGAGGGTCATGGGTTCAAACCCCACTGGAACCATAATTTTTATTTTTTTATTTTTATTTTTTTTGAGTGTTTAGGTATTGTTTTGTCTGTAAAGCATTTATTTGTACATTTTCCTGATGGTCGTGGGTTCAACCCCCACTGGAACCATAATTTTTTTTTTTTTTTTTTTTTTAAGTGTTTAGGTATTGTTTTGTCTTTATAGCATGTATTTGTACATTTTCCTGATGGTCGTGGGTTCAACCCCCACTGGAACCATAACTTTTTTTTTTTTTTTTTTTTTTAAGGGTTTAGGTATTGTTTTGTCTTTATAGCATGTATTTGTACAGTTATATGGAGGAAAAATATTCCAAAATATTTTGTTTAAAAAATAGGTCAAATCATAGAAAAACCGTGTGTAGTCAGTCACCAGAGGTTACAATTTCAACCTAATCTTTATGAAACTTTGTCACAATGGTCCTGTCAACAAAATCTAGGCCAAGTTCGATTTTGGGTCATCTGGCGTCAAAAACAAGGTCACAATGTCAATTGACATTTTCCTGAGGGTCGTGGGTTCAAACCCCACTGGAACCATAATTATTTTTTTAAGTGTTCAGGTATTGTTCTGTCTTTATAGCATGTATTTGTACAGTTATATGGAGGAAATATTTTGTTTAAATTATGGGTCTGATCAAAGAAAAACCCTGTGTAGTCACCAGAGGTTACAATTTCCACTTAATCTTTATGAAATTTGGTCCTAATAATCATCTCAACACAATCTAGGTTAAGTTTGATATTAATTAAGTCATCTGGGGTCAAACGCTAGGTCACATGGTCAAATCATACAAAAACTTGCAATAGAGGCTGAATTTCCTTAAATTTTATTCAGAAAATGTGTAGGATCACCATAGGGGTGTGCATGCACAAGTACGACAGGTGAGCGACCTAGGGCCCTTTGGGCCCTCTTGTTTTTCTAATTATGAAATAATAAATACCTATGTACCTAAAATACTGGTATTGTAAGTAAGATGTGTAGAAATTAAATCATGAAAGAAAGAGTGATATGCATACTTGTATACTGTAAATTCACGACCATTAGCCAACTTCAGTCATAAGTCGATGGTACTTTTAGAGGTCCTAAAACTAGTATTTTGGCTAGGCCCATTCATAAGTCTAGTGTACAAAGTTGGTGTATCACCAGAATAAATTTTTTTTGTGATAATTCATGTTATCAATGATGATTGCTCTCATTTGCAGAATGATTTAAAAATTATGTGACGATCCACATTATCAATGTTGATTGCTTGTAGATGAAACAGTCTGTTACATATTTATTATTTCAATTCAAACAGGCTCAATGTTCTTCATTAAAAATACAGCACTGCAGTAAGACTGTGAGTAGGCAGTGCACTATATTCATTCATTGGAACGTTACATTATTTGACTTAATTAAGTTAGAAGATGACTAAATTATGTCAAAACATTACATCGTCAACCAGCTTTGCTTTAACATGAGTTCAAGCACACCTGGAAACTGTTGTATCAAAGCACTTACGATAACCGTACACTTACGCTCAAATTTAACTTCTTTATAATTCTTTAACACCTACAAATTTGGAGACAGATATGACTTGAATGAGTCCTTAATTGAATGATTATTAGTATTGCAAATACATTTATCACACATTGTAGCTGTAACATAATTGTAGAGAATTTAAATTTGAACTTAAGTTTAAGATTTCCGTAAGTGCTTTGATAAAATAGTACCCTTATCTCTATGTTAAAGATGCTGATTGTGTTCGATTGGACTGTATCATGTATCATTCAAATTTCAGTTTCATTTACCAAATAAAACCTGATTATAATAGTGTAAGTGACTGAACATTTCCAGCATTTAAGACTTAAATTGGAGAACATTTTCTGTACTGTCAGCAGTAATCTGTGTTTGAGGCATTTATTTTGACATGAATTTTCAGTGAAATAATAAACATTCATCCTTATATTGAATAAGTGAGTTTTATCCCCACAAAGAACTCAGCAAAGTGACCGTTTACAATTTAGTGAAGTTATTTTGGAATTATTTCATTGGCTGATGGGGGATAAGTTACTATTCAAGGTTGCTTTTCTGCAATTATTATGCAGTTTATAGTCTAAGCTTCTACGAGGGATGTCCGGAAAGTTTTGAAACTGCATTCATATAAACCAAACCACTAGGGGGTTATATTGGAAATTTTACCAGCTGATAGATCAATCTATTATGGACTATGCCTGTAAGTTTCATTAAGATGCAACGAAGACAACACATACTACAAACAATATAATAAGTTCATGTAACAACGATCGGAACACTTCGTAGACGCGCGACGTCATGAACGCATGTTAGAGGTGGTCACACATGTCGTACAAAACTTCATGCTCGTCGCTCAAAGTTTAAAGCTGGCGAACTAACACTGTATTTAAACTTGTCAAGTTTTATTTATTCCATGCCAGAAAGATAAAAGAGAGGTTTATGTGTCTGTAGGAGTCATAATGGAGCGCACAAATATTTTTATCATGGTGCGCTGCTTCGTACATGACGTCAACGTCAGGTTTTTTTCAGGCACCTTGTCCTCTTCCGATGACCATAACAAACTTGTTTACCACAATACAACAGTAAAATTTTGAGCAGAGATGCAGGTTGTGTTCTTTTGGTGGCTCGTGGTTTAACAATAAAATATGATGCCAATTATTTAAATGGAAAGTTATTTATAAATTTGGGAACACGTCAATTTTGACGTGCTCCGTAAAGCGATATATGGGTTGTTAAGTAAACGATTCTCTTGCAAAGTATCCACTAAAATAATTTTATTTTTACACAGAAGACTCATGAATAGTTAATAAATGCAGCGGTATACTATTTAATGGTTTGTTTCCGATACTTTTTGAGGTATTGACACAGTCTCAAAACTTTCCGGACAACCCTCGTAGTTTGAAAATTTAGATTAAATTATTTTAGAAGTATTCCATTAGCTTGGGGGATTAAAGTTCTTGTTGAAGGTTGATTTTGCATAGAACAGTTGCTTCCTGGTTGGTTTTAAAGTACAATGCATTAGAGTTCTTCCAAATGTTATCTCGGTATTTAATGTCTAGAAGCATTTCTGTGTTTTACAGACAGTGTAAATCTCTTAGACCTTGAGTCGAGTATACTAGTTTCTATTAGTGTAAAATGATTGCACTTTCCTTAAAATAATTTAGCTTTAATTGTAAGATGTCTGAATTTACACTGAATGCAATTAACTGGTAATAATACTTTACTTGTTGGATGTCTTGATGATATTGAAGAAAAGGTCAGCTCACAGATAATTCCAAGGGCGGATTTTAGAGGGGGGGGGGGGAGATATGGCGTACGTACCCCCTAAAATTGCCAAAGCATGGGATCTTGTCTTTTTGTTCTAGGCAAAAAGCTATAAATAAGCTTTTTTTCGTGCTTGCTTCGCTCTCAAAATAACTTCTGATACATGTTGTTACAAAAAAAATATATTTCTTCTTGCTCGCTTCGCTTGCTAAGTTTTCCTAGGCAAAAGAGAGACATTTCAATATTTATGCCCTCCACTACACCAAATCCTGAATCTGACCCTGAATTCTGTAATTTTATATAATATATAACAATATCATTTTTATGTGAGACTTAAAACAATCACTTTCTGATAGATGTTATTAACAGGTGTTTTTTTAGCTCACTTGGGCATGGAGAAGAGCTATTGGTCTTACACTTTGTCCATCCATATAAGCGGATTTAGATCAGTGGTAACGCACTGGACTGTCAATACAGAGGTTGTGAGTTCAATCCCTTGCATCGGAAATTTCTGAAATATTTAAAATATTTCTCGCTATATAACCGTGTGGTCTGCAAAGTATCTGGAAGTGCTAGAAAGCTGTGTATTGGTGCTATACACTGGGCACATTAAAGAACCAGGTTGCCTATTCTAAATAAGAGCTAGGCGCACTTCTGCAGCGCCGGACATGTCTGTATCTAATGTCTCTCTCTCCCTTCAGGGGCTTTCTCTCAGTCTGTCCCTCTGGTCCGATCATGCTGTATCTGTACTGGTAGAGGAAGCACGCGCGCCCTTGTGGCTGCAACAAAATAATGTAAAGTGCCTTTGAATGTGCGTTCGCATGAAAAAGGCGCTATAAAATTCTGGTATATTTATTTATTTATCCTGGTCATCTATCGTTATCAACAATTTGATTATGATAGAAGTCACCGTTTTGAAATATTTTTTCTCTATACATTCTTGGCCATATTCAATTGCGGGACATATGTTATAAAAACCAGGAAACTAGGTTATATCAGACAAACGCTGGGCTCAATTAATATAATTATGTGTACCCCCCAATATTTTGGCAAGTTTCTTGATTTCATCCAGTATTAGTGTCATGGGTTTAGCAAGGAAATCTTATTATTTCCTAAATGATTGGCATATTAACCTTTTTAGCTTATCTGATTTTTGAAAAAAAGATGAGTTATTGTCATCACTTGATCGTCGTCGGCGTTGCATGGTTAAGTTTTGTGTTTAGGTAAACTTTTTTCATAAAGTATCTAAGCTATTGCTTTGAAACTTGCAACACTGGTTCACCATCAATACCTGAGCCTGTAAAGCAAGACCCATAACTCTGATCTGCATTTTGTAAGAATTATTGCCCCTTGGTTAAGTTTTGCGTTTAGGTCCACTTTTCTCCTAAACTATCAGAGTAATTGCTTTCAACACTTGTTCACCGTCAATGCTTGACCATGTCAAGCAAGACTCATAACTCTGATCTGCATTTTGCATGAGTTATTGCCTCTTATTGGACTTAGAAAATTGTGTTTAGGTCCACTTTTCTCATACACTATGTGGGCTTTTGCTTTGAAACTGTCAACACTTGTTCACCATCAACACCTGACCATGTCAAGCAAGAACCATAACTCTGATCTGTATTTTGCAAGAGTTATTGCCCCTTTTTGGACTTAGTAAATTTCTTGGTTAAGTTTTGTGTTTAGGTCCACTTTTCTCCTAAACTATCAGAGTTATTGCTTTGAAACTTTCAACACTTTTTCACCATCAATACCTGACCATGTCAAGCAAGACTCATAACTCTGATCTGCATTTTGCATGAGTTATTGCCCCTTATTAGATGAGCGCCTGCACCTGCAAGGCGGTGCTCTTGTTAATATTTAACTTCAGCACTATTTCTTGCTTGGAGAAAATGCTTTTATTTCATTTAATGTCTTTCAACTGCAAAATTATGTACATTTTCGACTGACAATTTTGTCACATAATGAGAATGGCAGATCAGTATAAAATGATATGTCGGTTATCTTACAATATATGGTGTCCCTATTTCTGCATTTACTCTTGTTATAACATGATGTTTTCTTCTTTTTTAGACAGTTTGCTAATTATTGTAATTTCTAAGAGACAGAAAACAGAATATACGAATGCATAGAATAATCATTCTGGTAAATGCAAAATGATATGCTTTTCATGAAGACTGTTATATATAATGTCACAAGATATTATACAGACATAGAATTGATAGGTTGGTGGTAAAATGTTTCAAATTATTTAGTAATACTGCTACATTAGAGAAATTGGTCATGTTTCAATCATCCCATTTCTTTATGAAATTATATCAGGAAAAATCCCTTGTCATTCAATGCATTCATACATGTGTGTATCTGCCTTAAACCATGTTGCTTCTGAATACATGTGCCCACTGACATACATAAGTTTGGCTGTAAGTGATTAAAAACTGTACCATGTCAACCACACACTATCTCCATCATTCTACTACTCACTATCTCGGCTATTTCTTTTTCAGTATCTGTCAGTACATCACTATCTCCATCGTTCAACTAACCACTATCTGCTACTTCTGTTTCAGTATCTGTCAGTACAGCACTATCTCCATCAATCAACTACTCACTATCTGCTATTTCTTTTTCAGTATCTGTCAGTACAACACTATCTCCATCAATCAACTACTCACTATCTGCTATTTCTTTTTCAGTATCTGTCAGTACAGCACTATCTCCATCAATCAACTACTCACTATCAGTTATTTCTATTTCAGTATCTGTCAGTACAACACTATCTCCATCATTCTACTAACCACTATCAGTTATTTCTATTTCAGTATCTGTCAGTACAGCACTATCTCCATCATTCAACTACCCACTATCTACTATTTCTATTTCAGTATCTGTCAGTACAGCACTATCTCCATCAATCAACTACTCACTATCTACTATTTCTATTTCAGTATCTGTCAGTACAACACTATCTCCATCAATCAACTACTCACTATCTACTATTTCTATTTCAGTATCTGTCAGTACAACACTGTCTCCATCATTCAACTACCCACTATCTACTATTTCTATTTCAGTATCTGTCAGTACAGCACTATCTCCATCATTCTACTACTCACTATCTGTTATTTCTGTTTCAGTATCTGTCAGTACAGCACTATCTCCATCATTCAACTACCCACTATCTACTATTTCTATTTCAGTATCTGTCAGTACAACACTGTCTCCATCATTCAACTTCTCACTATCTACTATTTCTATTTCAGTATCTGTCAGTACAACACTATCTCCATCTATCAACTACTAACTATCTACTATTTCTATTTCAGTATCTGTCAGTACAACACTATCTCCATCATTCAACTACTTACTATCTACTATTTCTATTTCAGTATCGGTCAGTACTACACTATCTCCATCATTCTACTAACCACTATCTGCTATTTCTGTTTGAGTATCTGTCAGTACATTACTATCTCCATTATTCTATTACCCACTGTCTACTATTTTTGTTTCAGTATCGGTCAGTACAGCACTATCTCCATTATTCTATTACCCACTTTCTACTATTTTTGTTTCAGTTTCGGTCAGTACAGCATTCCCAGATGATGGTGAACTTTCACATGAAGCTATAACCCATCTGGAGAATGTAGCAGAAGCTCATAACTTTGTGGGAAGGTATGTATACATGTCTTGTTTGCATATTTTATAAGGTACCATTGAAACTATTGCCATTTATAATACAGAGGTCAATACCAATTCCATTAAATGGAGTCTTAAGCTTAATATAAGTCTCTAAAAGCAGGTTTTTCAAATCAATGACAAGTTACCATAAGTATGTCCTCATTCTTGAGGAGGTTGATTTTTGCTTTGCTCATGTCAGATTTCTATTGATCAGTCAAGATTGCTAGAACATAAGATCCTCTAACTTTACTTGTAATTTGATCATCAACAAAAGATGATCCCTATTGATTTTTAGGTCAGTAGGTCAAAGTTGCTGTGACATATAACATGAATGAATCGACCAAATATTTTTAGATCACTAACTCAAGAACAGTTTGGGCCAGGAAGGATCTTCAAACTTTATTGAGAGCTTGTTTTCCATAAGTAGTTGACCCCTATTGGAAGTCAGTAGTCCTTTACCATTACTGAATATTGGGCTGCCATGTGGGCATATGTGGTTTACAGACATCTCCTGTTTTATTAGATATTTCATTCACTAAAGTTTGCATAGAAAAAGCACATGCCTTGATTTTATTGACTAAGTTTACACACACCTAAGCTGACATGAGTACATACAATAGACAGACAAGTGCTTGTACGTTTCAGTATTACAGTGTCGGCCAAATTATCTGATAGCTCTGTTGCTATGGCAATACAGTCCCTTGTGAGAAGCATTTTTGAGAAACAAGGAATTCCCAGAAAGTGGAAGGCCGTTCCACCTAAACCCAAAGAACCAAAGAAGAACCGACCTTTTGTGTACGATAAGCTGGAAAAGACAGCCATAGAAAAGGTAACACATTTTTGTCACATTTTAATGTACATAGATTCATTTGCTTATACCGTTATACATTAATGTGGTTTAATTGTCAATGATGCAGTTTTTTCGTGTTGTGATTGTAACAATTATAAATGCTGCTTCGTTGTAGTGTTTGTTTACAAGGTTTAATGCCTTAAAGTTTAATTTTCACCATGTATGGTGAACTCTGAACAGTTAACCTAGTTTTCTAAACTAATCATCAAATTAATTATATTGCTCCTCCACAAGTGACCGACTACTTCTCCTCATGCGGAGGACATGACCATAAGTACATGTTATGTTACAAAGTGCTTCAAGCTCTGGATATGCACTGAGGGACATGAGGGTCCTAGTCCAGGGCTGGTATTCACACAGCATCTTAGTTGAAAACTTAAATATTTAACTTCTTAAAGTTAAAAATTAGTATTGCATATATTGTGGACAAATTGAAGATAAACCCATGTTTTCTTAGTGATTATAGTAGCTATTAACATAATGATTTAAACCTATGCAAAAAATCAACAATCTTGATTGTCATGTTAGGCTGAAATACTTTAGAATTTTTTTTTTTTAGAAAAATTTAAGTTTTCTACTAAGACGCTTTGTGAATACCAGCCCAGTGCTATATTGTAAACTGTACTGAGTTGGGTGGAATTATAATGTTGGTGATGTTGTTTGTACTGTTGCTGCTGCTGTGTTACATAAAAGTGATATGGTTTTAATAACCTAACCCTTTACTCCATAAATATGCCAATTTGCAACCTTGTACCATTACATTCAAATAAAGTGTATGGAGGGGAGACAATTCAATAACAGAAATTGACTTAGCAAGACTTCTTATCATGGGAGGTCATTCTTGATAATAAACAAAAACAACTTTACAATAGTGCACCTTTTATCAGAATAGTGTTTATGAATGGAGTAATGGGTTAATATACAGTGTAATCTGAGAAAACCGACACGTGGGAAAACCGGAATGTTGTCCAAACCGACCAAATATTTTAGTCCCGAAATTTCTCTTCTTTAACTCAATGTAAAAGCTGTTTGAAAAACCGGAACCTTGCGATATCTGAATACCGACGGCTACTTTGTCCCCAACTAGTAATAATACACACAAATCAAAGCTTAAATACCGAACAAACAAATTACCAAACAATCAATTTGTTTAATAACCCCAGGGAATGCGTGAAAAACTGTATAGAGAACCGTCGTAGGCCTCTGCTATGAAGGTGTTAATTGCCCATTTAAATCTTGTCGATAGAAGTGTAACGTAATAATTACGAAGGCGTGATATTTACTCTTACTCTTTACGATGAGCTCTCTTTCATGTAACACTGTGTGCTTTCAGCAGAGCGTATTGAATAAAATAGTTTAACTCGCTTTTATCTTAAGTCATGCTATGAATTGTTTGTTCTTTAGGTCTATCGTGTTTTAATATGTCCACTTCAATTTTAGTAATTTTCACGATGACACTTTATTTTGTGATACTTCGGATATCATCGTTGACATTATAACGATTGGTATAAGTAAAAGGTATTTTTGTATTTATATTTGCTATTAGAAGCCCCTCATTAAACATCCGACACATGTTATGCACATATTGGCGCCTGATACTAAACAACACCAATCAAGGCCAACTACAACGCATTTAGGATAACAAGACAGTTGTATAGTTTCACAATACCGAACTCTTGTGAAATCCCAACAAATCAGGCGGTCCGAAGGGTGTTCGGTTTTCTCAGATTACACTGTATGTCTTGTTGTTATAACTGTTTAGACAAAAAAAATATTGTGGTTCTGGCAACATATTGTTATCTTTCATTACGTATGAAAAACATTGTCAACAACTTTCATTTACATAATGTACTGAAACAATAACAATTAACAGTGACTTCTATGCAAATGCCATAGAAGAGTTTAAGTCAGGGCAAAAAATAGGATCGATAGAGTAATGAGAACTGTGATATTATTTCGTTTTGATTTTAGTTTGTATGCATTGATTTATTGTATATGTATATTTGGTTAACATTGCGTGTATATAAGTCTTTTATGTTATGTTTGTATCACATTATGTTAGGTGTTGAGCACATATCGATATGTGAAGCTGGAGCTTACAGGCAATGAGAAGGTAGTATAGCCACCTAGAATTTCCCTGGTTCATTCATTTCACACATTTTCTCTTCCTTTTGCACCATAGTAAACTCTCTCATCTGTCTAATCTCCTTTGGTAGTCTTTTTGGGGAGTTGTCTGATAAACAATCCAACAATGGGTACTGTGGCTTTGCAAGATATGTGATGGTTTTACTGCACATTTATGTCAGTGTACTGCAGTATTTATTTGCCGCACATGTAAGGCATGTAAAACCTTATTGTGCAGACTGCAAATAAAGGAAGTTTCGAATGTTCACAGTCTCAATGCCTTATAATCAGTGAGGAACATTTCCTTTATTTAAAAGTCAGTATTATTATTAATGAAATTTTATAGACGCTGCTTCCAACACTCATCTGATGCTTATTTTTCATTAATTGTTCCATCTTCTATCTCTGTAGAAGTAAAAGTAGATAGTAGTAGAAGTAGACATTCATCATCTAACTGTTTCTAGGAGAAACAGGTATTATTGTTCAGTGGTGATACCGTGATTAAAACAAGTGAGGAGTGATCACATAACACTATACAAAACAAAGTTTTGGTTCTTCTGAAATATAAGAAAAATATAATCATGAATCGGACAGGGAAAGCTTCATTCGGCAGAAACAGCCGAGCAAAAAAAAGACAGAAAACACGTAAAACAAAAATGACATATGCCAATGCAAGCCACAAGGACGCACATCAAATGGACAGCAAAATCAATGAAACACTGCACAGCGACAAAAATTCTACATCCTACACATACTTCGGCAGCCTGACACCTCATTCCATCAAACTTAACTGGAGTAAGAGCAATCAGACAAGATTGAATAACGAGGACAACCACACATCACAAGGACATACCAAATTGTTTTTACGTTTAGCGTCCATTCTAAGTTCGAAAACCTATCTAGCTATCCGGAGAGAAAAACAAAGTCATACATACTTATATCCTCATCATTATATGGCTAATACAATATAGCCTTCAAGCATTGTCAATCATAATAACTTACTTAAATAACTGAAAACGTGTTTGTGTGAAATAAAAACTAATACAGAGCTTAAATTTAGTGTCAATATTTGATAATACACACAACCTTTACAAATCTTATTGATTAAGAGTGAATGATATGCTAAAAAGATAAACATTTATAACTAAAAAAAATTGTTTTTCCTTCTCAAGACGCCAAAACCTATCAGTCTGTGAACGCTAAACGAAGAAACAATTTGGTATGACCTTTGAATCAACAAAGCATAAGTATATTAAGAAAACATGACATTTTAGAAAACAACTTTATCACATAAAATAGGCTCTGGGAGTTTAATAAACCCATTACATAAAAGTCATAATACACACATGTAATAAACATGCTATGGTAACTTCGGTCCTGTCCCGCGTAACAATACACAATGCATAAGGTAAACTATACTTACCTATCGCCGATGTGCTGCCTCGTTCTATGATACCAATACCATAACCTCTAACTATATTACTGAGAAGACCAATGTTGTGCCATGCTCTGTCCAACGTCAACTAACTCTCGTGTCCGACTGACTGGGCCCCAAGATTACCTACCAGTCCATGACTGGTTCAGTAGCGGAAAGAGCGCTATGAGCGGAAAGAGCCCATAATCACCACACTCCCCCCTGTCCTATATTGAGGTTCGAGGACCAGGGGTCAGGAACTTCACCGACGCTACCGCAGGACTCGAGATTCCCCTGCTGCATTTCATGGGTTCAGAGGTACAGAACTCCATTTCTATACAGGAGACACTGGCTCCTGGCTAACACTTTGAGACAGGCACGGATTCCTGGGTTACTAACCAGTACGGTATGCTCTCCTTACAAACCCAGGCCGCATACAAGAACCATGGGTAGGCTCTATGCTTTGTGCATACCCCACCAGGACCGCATAAAGAACCCTGGAAGGGGCTAGATTCTCAGAAAAACTGAGGTCTAGCCGACCCAACCTGTGATTTGGTGCACAGGCACGCTAGTCTTCCCCATCTGAAGATCCATCAGATACCTTCTGCAAGCACCCATTCTAGGCATTATCCTCCGAGAATGGGTTCTAACCATCCCTAAACTTGGAACCTGAATGGAAACCTGGGAACATATCTGAACCTGTTGTGCATGTATCAGTTACTTACATGTCTTCGCATCTTGGCATCTACTTCGCATCTTACCCATTCGCTACTGCCCAGTACTGGTGTACTAACTGGCCTCCTCGTCTAACGTCCCAATCTCAACCATCTCCCTTCCAACATGAAGGCTCGCTAGACCAATATTACTGCCTGAAGCAGCTTCAATATTGCCTCTACTTCTACTACATCTGGACGCGCCATCGCCATCTATGCCTCTAAACATGCCATCGCTATGCTCTACTCGCTCGCCAACTGAGACACGCACAACCCTGTTGACTTGAATATAAAGATACAAACAATCTCCCCTGGGTCCCCAAGAAATTGAATAAGGTCACCAAGTTTAAAGTCATCTCCCAAGGATACCCAAGATATAATGCAGGTACCCAGGATCGATATATCTGCAGCTTGACCCGAGTCAAATGTTGACAACCAGGACACTGATGCCCGCACCACATCCTGATCGCTAAAAATTAGAATCATCCAATTTCTCCACCCAACGACTACTTTGAATGTAAACCCAGTGTCATATTGACATGTACACAGTGATTACTTCAGTTCCCTCCATGGTGTATTCCCTGAACACACTCAGCGCTACCCGAGCTTATAACCTGATGAAGATTTATATGACAGACGACAATTATGTATATCCCAGTAAAGATACAAGAACAGAACCACATGTTGCACCCAGGTGAAGATATTACTCAAGATCCCAACCAATTCCCGGAGTTCCACCAACCCTGTCGCTACCCAGACTAGACTTCCCTCCTGTCCACAACAAGCTTCCCCCTGGACCACTTCACCTATCCGGTGACCCTCCACCCTGGCGCTACCCACGGTAAGATGGCCCCTGTCACCCCGGCGCTACCCGAGGAATTTCCCAGTGAAGCTAATGGACCAAGAGCACATGTTGAATTCCAGGCTAAGATTCCTGCATAATATCTCCTCCCAAACCTGGAGACCCCCCTGGCTAAACCAATATTTCGTGGGACATCAACACGTACTGTACGACAACCCCGCCTAGCAACATAAAGTAGTAGCGCTACCCATACCACACCAGTAACATGCAAATATACCATATTGATCCCCAACTATGCTAACCTCTGTTCCCCCTCCCCACCTATATCCGTTGACCCCTCCACCTTATGGTCCAGGTAGAATTGCCACACAACCTACATCAACGCCACTGTCTCCACATCCACATCGCTACATGACTCTACACCAACAGAACAGCTTCATCTACATCATCAGTAATGGAATCCCCTATCATGCCAGGGCTTTAAATTCTTTTAAACCATGCAGTTATTTTTCAAAAATAAAATACAGAACTTCCCAATATTACAAAAATATTCCCCTTAATTAAATTCTAAAGCCATCCCTACAAGTTAGAACAAAAACCCTGCACGCATCCTCCGCATTCAGCATCCACAGATATAATACATGATAGTATTGACCCCAGTCCGCATGCTTTTTGCCTAACACCAGCATACTAACATGCCATAAGAGATCCCGCAATCACCACGGCCATGTCAAGTTTCTCAACAGATCTAACAATCAATCGCTCTACTTCTCTCTCGATGAAAGGATCTTCTGAGTTGTTCTCTCAGACAGGATAGACATCGCAATATGAACCTGAACATCATAGACCCCAACACTGAGTATAGGGAATGGTGCACAAATTAAATGTATAAATTTGAAGCATCAGAAGCTGGGTCGAAACTTCTGAGTCTCTAGAAATAACTTGCACCTCAAGTTCTCGGTATACCGATCTCCAGGGTTAACAATGACTAAAAAATTTTTTAAACAAATTAAATTCCAAATGAAAAAGTTAATAACTTTCACCGAAACAGCTAACATCCAATAAACATGCCAATAAATATTGCATTTACCCAAACAATTAACCGCAACTCATACTTCCCCCTCATTCCAGGGGAGGCAACTCTGTGTAAAAATATTCCTAAACTGGCAGCGTAACCAAATAAAAATTAAAAACATTCTACAGTACTCGGAATAGAATTAAATAATTTATCTTAAAATCCTAACATGAAAATGTAACACCTGGAAACCAATCTACCCCAACACAGTCATCTAGGCTGCCCCTAGCGGCCATATGCTTCCTATACCCCGCCAAGACCGCATACGGAACCTTGACAGGGGCCAGACAAAGTCTCGGCCGCACCGGTCGCTCCGGTTATACCATCATCTAGGCTGCCCCTAGCGGCCATATGCTTCCCATACCCCGCCAAGGCCGCATACGGAACCTTGACAGGGGCCAGACAAAGTCTCGGCCGCACCGGTCGCTCCGGTCATACCGCTCGAAAGTTCTATGCTAAGTTTTACCCCACCAGGACCGCATAGAGAACCCATGGCAGGGGAGTCAGACATCGGCATCCTCAGTGGGTCCTCACTCCGCCTAGACATCTGCACCAGATAAAAAACAAAGTGACTGACCGCACTGACAATGTTTCTTTATTGAGACACATTCACAAGCAATGGTGTGCTAAATGAATCAATGAAGTTGGGTCCCCAACAGCAACTAAAACAAATCACATCCAACATGACCAAGGGAGGTAACTAGTACAGCAATCCAATCTTGGTACAAGAAAAAATAAGCTGCACAATAAACCAAAGTACAAGGTCAATATCAGAATTAATTGAAATAATTTGCAACAAAAGACCAAACAAACATTAAAACAAATGACAACAACACTGACCTCCTCATTTTCGCTCGTTCGGACTCTGCAATTTTCGTACTTTCGACCACGCCATTCGGGACGAATCCAAAATGGCGCGAAAATTCGCCCTCGCTGACGGCAAACATTTTCGTCGAAAATTCGCTTATTACTAGTCTTCTACTGCTGCAATCGGTCTTAATCCACTCCAGTAACCCTTCGCTCATAACCAACATCGACGTTGCATTTGTATTCTGCCTGGTAGCGTGAAACGGGGACCTCGTCACGTGACCTCTACTTTCGGTTCGTCCCTTTTTAGACCACCGCTGCACACCAGTATGGTAACTTCGGTCCTGTCCCGCGTAACAATACACAATGCATAAGGTAAACTATACTTACCTATCGCCGATGGGCTGCCTCGTTCTATGATACCAATACCATAACCTCTAACTATATTACTGAGAAGACCAATGTTGTGCCATGCTCTGTCCAACGCCAACTAACTCTCGTGTCCGACTGACTGGGCCCCAAGATTACCTACCAGTCCATGACTGGTTCAGTAGCGGAAAGAGCGCTATGAGCGGAAAGAGCCCATAATCACCACAATGCAAATGAGGTATAGCCTGGGTATACCAAATACCGGTGACCTAATTTTAAAACTGGATAAATCAAACACAAAACACGAGACAACTGCATAAACTGTGATAATCATCAACAACTATTCTTTTTATTTACATTTCATGAAAAATACGATTGATTAAAGCAATAATTGGACGTACAACAATCACAAAAACAAACCATGCGTGGCCGCCATATTTGTTGACGGATATACTAAATACCGGTACCCGGTACGATCCGGACAAATTTTAAACATTAATGACGTCACACAACAAAAATATTGATACTGGGTGAAACTTCCATTTTTTGACTAACTAATAATATATGAACAAATGATGTACAATTTGTATGAGTGTTTATTCACACAGACAATGAAACCCCTGCTCAATAATTTAGCTGTCATTTTTCACAATGTGGACAGAGAAACGATGCATTCCTTCTCAAACATCTAACTGGGCTGCAATATTTGAGATGGGTCCAGTGATTACATTCGTCACATTGACCCCATTGAACAAACTCAACTGTATATGTCATGGCAAAAGCTGGTGGGGATGTTTTTTTGCACACACAACACAGGTCAGTGTCAGGGACACTATCTTCGAATTCAGAAGAATTACTATTATCCGAATCATAGTCGAGTGGAATGCCACAAGAGTTATTGTTTATTTGGATTCCTGATGTACTGGGTCGTGGAGCTTCTAGATGTAGATCCAGTGTCCTAGCTTTCTTGATGCCTGATGTTTTTGGTCTGCATTTTGGTGTTTCCGTACACATGTCTTTGAGGAGACATCCTTTAGAGGGAGACATTAAACTACCATGTAGAGACGGTTGGTTTTTCCTTTTTCTTTCCTTTTTGTTAGCAACTGTTATTTTTTTACTATCTAAGAAGTTGATTGGTTCAATGAAGATTTCAGTTTCATTTAACAATTCAGATGAGCAATCAGATTGAGAGTTTTCTTTATTTTGGTAGATCACAGAAGGTGCTGTTTTAGAAGGTTTTATTTGTTCTCGAGATATTGGGAATATGCCAGTTTTCCGGAATGAAGAAATAAGGTTGTCCGGAGTTAAAGCCTTGTTGTATGCCTTGCTTGAAATAGCAGCAACATTTAATCTGGTTATATGAATTCCTGGATTTTTCCTCAAAAAAGACTGACACTCACTATAGTAGGAATTCTTCAGCGGACCAAAACATCCTACGTCTAGAGGTTGGGTAACATGTGAAGTATGGGGTGGTAGCACAAACATTATGATATTGTTAGCCTTTCCCCATTCCCGAAGAGTGAGATTTACATGTGATTTGTGTCCATCAAATAAAATTAATACTGGTGAACCAGTTGTTGGCACATATTTCAAAAAATGGTGTTGTAAATATTCAAAGAAGACTGTAGAATTCGACCAACCACTGTCGGAAACAGTTCCTGTAGCTCCAGGACAAGCACCTGCCAGAAGATCAGGGTTCCATCTGCGACCAGGAAAAACATAATAGGGTGGTAGTCTCATTCCTGCTGCACTTCCACCTGCAATGATTGTAACATTCTTTCCCTTATTGGAAGTGATAGATTGTGGAGTTGACCCTTTCTGACACAAAACTTTTGTGGGAGTATGCTCCATCATCAAACCTGTCTCATCAATGTTCCAAATATTCTCAGGTTTATCAATTATTTTATGTTCATCCAAAATAGCTTCTAGAGAAGTAAAATATTTGTCCAAAACACTATCTGAGGTACATTCTGCCCTAACCATTGATAACTTTTGAGGTTTACCAAGTACAAGTTCTGGATGGCGTTTCTTAAAACAGGTAAACCAAGACTGGGCAAAAACTGGATCAGATGACTTTTTCAAACCAAGACTCATGGCAAAGTCAGTTGCCAGATTAATAAATTCGTTTCTGGAATATCCGTATCCAATGTCTGACATGTAGGTGACATGTTCCATTAACTGTTCCTCTTGTATTTTGGAAAATGTGGGAGTAGGCCCTGGGTTGATGTTAAATAAGTCACCTTGTGGAATGGGTTGGACACCCAAAAACCTGTCCCTCAGGGTGCTGTCTGGAATTCCAAACATCTTGGCAGCCTTCCTTATTGAAGTGTTATTATTCTCCACCTCCTGGTAAGCTAATGACAGGGTCTCTGCACTATATCTTCTTTTCACCCTATGATGGTGTGGTTTTCCTATAGTTGGAAGCTGAAAATATAAAAAAGAAAGAGCAATTATTATCCAATTAGTGTAGATCTAACCAACAAATTATCCACCCCCCGGTCGGAAGTTTGACCCAGTAGTTATTTTGTGTATTGGGTATTTAGGTACTACGTAATTCTGTGACGTCACGCATATCTAGTACATCGTAGACGCAGGTGAAACAAACGGTGTTTATTCGTAAACAAGACTGGAATTACGTGTTTTTTTGACATGGTTAGTTAGAATATATGTATTTTTAAATAAATCAAAGATAAAATAGAGAACTTACCCGTAAGAATGACATAATTTCTTCTTTGAAAATTGACGAAAATAACGCTGATGTTTGTAAACAAAGTTGTAAAGGAAGCTGGGAGCGAGCATGCGCGGAGTTGTTCGATATTCGGAAAGTTCGGATTTTACCGGTAATTAGTACATCCCGGTAATAGGTATATTGAGGATATACAAGGGCGAGTCACTTTATTTATGTATTCATACACGTTGTCAAAAAAGTAAAAGAATACATTTTTAGAATAAATTCTATATCCGATTATGAGCACTCTAGGGCATGTTATAATCACACAATAACAAATGTACAAAAACTTAAGAGATATGACTGTAAGTAAACATGACGGTAGGTCCGTTAAACGTGGGTACGAATAAGATCGGGACGAAATGTACATACCAAATATCTGGCATCTACACAAACACAGCATCGATGTTGATTTCATTGTATAAATCCGTTAATTTTGAGTATTAAAGACGATTTTCCTTGCTTACCAAGTACTTGCATCGTGTACAATCAGTTATTTTCGGCTATTCAGACGAATAGCGAATAAATTCACGCGGAAAACCTAGTTACTTCCCCTGTCCTTGGATGTTACTAAAACCCAGAACGGAACAGAACAGAATACGTTGTGTTGCTGCGGTCCTAGATTTAATTATTTACTTTGTTAAGCGTAGTTTTACATCTGCAGGATTTTAGATACCCTAAAAATATTATTTTCAAAGGCAGAAAAATTAACATATTGGAGTATACATTGTTGCACTATTTTCTTAGCTCTTTCAATGAACCGCTTTACTCCTATGGAGTTTATTTGCTAAGGGGGAAGTGTGTGCATTCTTGACAAACTTTTACTGTGTATTTAGTTTATGTGATAAAAAGAATCTTACATTCGTGTCATTCCATATTAAATTTATTAAACTCGTTGAATAAAAGTGATAACATGCTCGACAGAGCCTCGCATTTTATCATTTTATCCAACTCGTTTAATAAATTCAATATAGAAAGACACTCATGTAAGATCCTCTATTTATTCTCTGTGAACTTATTATAATATTCAATAAAATAACAGATTAATATCGAAAAAATACTTTTAATCTGATCGACTTTCGAAGAAAAATGTCGAGCTTTTGTCGTGATCGGGTCGTCAGCGTATCTGTGTGGTGTTACTTAAGTTTTTTGTTGGAGTCAATTTCTTATGAAATTATCAAAGGTATTCACTTGGAATCGTTGATATAGACAAGACAGTAATGGCTATGCCTAGTGTTACTCTGCATCTTGACTATGCCTAGTGTTCCTCTGCATCATTGATGTATGTGAAACTAGTCTGTCAGCAATTAAATCACTCGATCATCAAAACCTTGTATCTAGGGCTTTTATAAAAACATATGTTTGATTCTGAATGAATTATATAAGACCGTTTTGTACTTTCTACCAAGGTAACGTACCCCTGCACCAACCAGTTTATTTAATACACTTCTAAACCGATTGATTATTGCTATTACTAAACTGCCTGTATCCTTGCCGATTTATCTGCTTCTGTGTTATTATTATTACCTTTATCATCACTTTAGATTATTTTGATTTCCCCCTTGTTCTCTTGTTTCTATTGTTTTTCGATATTTGCGATTACTTTGAATATGTTAAGGGTGACACAGATTCTCTTGTGACTGTGAGTGAATTGTTCATGGTAATAACTTGATTCATTGCTTCTAATGTGCATTCATTTAATATTTCCAGACTCCATATGGATTTTTGTATCATATCTCCACACTTGTCACCAATTTGTTTTACAGCTACTTCATATTAGTACATTTATCTTCAGACAGGAATAGCTCGTAGCTTATCTCCATTAACCAACCGTTCAAACGTGTTGTGTTGTATTGTCCCATATCAAGACAGTTGTTTAAATTAAAGATGCTGAACTTCAGAATGATGATGATACTATCTCATTTTAAAAAAAACTCATGCATATATGTCCAGGAGTAGTTACTATGTACATGTAAATACTAACCCATTTTAATATCAAAAAAATAATAGAAATTCTGATAGGAAAGACAAGACTTTACTTAAACAGCCGAGCACAGAAAATCAAAACATTACATACCCTAATTACACTACACAATGCCCAACACACAACTGAATGAGAACAGGAACTTAACCGCCTTAAGTCCAAGTGTCAGCTTTCAAAAAAGTTGAAAGTCCACGTCCCAGTTGTGAAAGGCTGAAATGCATAGTTTCAGCTATAAATAGCTTAACCACCTAGTTTCAGCTGTAAAAAAAGACTGGTCTAGTTTCAGCTGTGTAAATGGCTGAAATACTGTATCTTATTTTGACGCTTTGATATATAAGAGCTTTTCTTAATAACTTTGTATGTCAGCTTAATGTCCTTACATATTTCTTAGGTTTAACTTAACTTATATCCTTAACACATTATTTTTTGACAGTCTGACAGTTAGTAGGTCATGTTTGAATGTAGTGAAACATGAAGTTGATATATGTTATTGTTTATTTAATCTAACAGGCCTTAAAACCTTAGAACATAGAGACGTTAATGGACATGTGGCCTTTCATTATGTTTAGCTACAAATAGGATATACTGGTTAAGATAGGGATTATATTTTATCTGGAACATATGCTGAAAGGAAGTATCTAATAATTACATGAGCTAGTTCTAGACAAACTTTTCACATTTAACCCTTTACCAAGACCCCTAGTCTATTTACTAACAGTATACCAACAAAATAAAAACTCCAAGCAGTTATGAATATGATTATATCATTTTGTTTAATAAAATATATAAAAAAGTTTATATTTGATAAAGGCGTAAGCCGAAACGTAAATTATATAAACTACAAAACGCGTATTTTCATCTGCAGTTCTCTTTTGGCGTTAATGAAATTAAAAAAATAATGATAATATTGTTTACAAACTCATGATTTAATGTTATGTCATTTAATACATAAATTAATGCGTTTGTTGATATATGTAGCATGTCATATATGGCACAACAAGCTTTGTTTAAACATAGAGAATCTGCTTAGTTCCAATTTCATTATCGTTTTATTATTGTACCACTGTTTTTAAACATTGTTTAAGATATTAAAAGGACCCCTAAAAGGTGTCTTTGCATAGTTCTGAAAAGTGTACATTATGGAATTGGGCTTTGAAGTTTTTTTGTTGTAAATTATAAGACATTATTAGTAGTTTGCTTACGTTTTTATTGTATAGTTTGTTTATTGTATTGTAGTATGATGTGATCATAGAGAAAGCTGACAATCTTGTGAAAAAGACAGTTGTGTTGCACCATTATTTTACTGTCTCATTTGCACGATTCAAACATGCTTGTCAGCGTGTGAACTCCTCCGAGGATGAAGATTTGAGTCTTGAAGATTGTATTGTTGCTATGAAACGTGATGTAACTGATGCAACTGTTAAGGTAAGTAAATGGAGAATACTACTTGCTTAACTATCATTGAAGTATACCAACGATTTGTTTTCTTAAACATAGCGTTGGGAAAGGATTAAGTTATATTTAAAAAAACTTTATACAGTTCCAATTCTTTCTTCTAATGAGTTTAAACAATTAAAACACCATATTGATTTTTTTAAATAATATAAAAAGTAGATGGCTAATGTAGGCTTAAGTTTGAAGCTAAATACTATTTGTTTTGAATTAATGTACATGTCAACATTAAATTAAAACAGATAAAAAATCATACTGGCAGATAATCACAACTGTAACCACCAGAGCCTAATTAAACTATTTTCAGCTAGTAAACAAAATTATTGCTTTTCATTGCGACAATGGCACCTATTCTAACACGATCTGCGGATTAATCCATTAAACATAGAGCAGACCAAGCCATTTATTATTACCGCAATAAAACACGGTATCAAATTGGCTGTTACTATTAACGCCCGTATCACGTGACCTATTTATGAAAGAATGAACGTAAACTTTATAGTAAAACTTTGATGGTCCGCGAGTTCCACGAGTATCCAGTGTTACAGCTATGACGCATCTATTTTTAGAAACTCCAATAAACTCTCGAAATAAAGATTCATAAAAACTTCTGATAATCAATTCATTTATATTTTTCATTTCATGAAATAAATACACTATACTCGTGTTTTTAAAATTGTTTCAATGTTTAAAATGTGTTATTTCCTTAAGAGAATTACGAAGGTCGTTTTCATTAACGAGTGAGGTAATTGTACCAGCTAATAAGCCACTCAATTTCAGCGTGGATTTATGTTAAATATCAAATGGGTGAAAATGGAATGCGCGCAGTTAAATAGTGCGGGATATTATCGTATTTAGAATCGAAATAAAAACTCTTTTCTTGTATTTTGTCGGTGAATAAAACACTGGCACTCGTTCGGATGCGGAAAATTAAATCACTCGTGCTACGCACTTGTGATTTAATTTTTCCGCATCCGAACTCCTGACCATGTTTTATTCACCGACAAAATACGCGAACAGATTTTTATTTCTTAATTTTAATACATTTATTATTGAAATCGTCAATCAGTTTGTCGACATTTTTTATTTCTGTTTTTGTTTTACCACAGATATTAGATGATGATGGATTTTGTAAACTAGATGTTATATTTGATGATGATATGGAGGTGAAGCAATCCAAACCATGGAAACAGGCCTACAGAATTTTCCATAATGAGGTAAACCGTTCTGTTTGTTACGTTTTCTTTCCATTTTCTTTTGGTTGATTTATGAAATAAATGTCATTGGTTGCTGATTGTATTTTAAGAATCATGCATTAATTTATTTCATAACACATGGACAAAACTATTGAAATATTCTACTTTAAACATATTGTATTGTCCCAAGAAGTTTATACTTCATGTTTTTATAAATGTGAACGGCATACCAGCAAAAGGGTCGAGTCCAAAGTTTCAACAACTTAGGTACGGCTCTCATCTGATTGAATTAATTTAACAAAGATACGATAATATTTTGCCTGTGAACTTTCCCAAAAGAAATATACTTGGGCTCTCAAAGATGAATGGTAAAACATTTATCCAAACCACTAGTGGATTAGTGCAACAGGGTCGCAGGAAACCTAAAAACTCCTTTCGCAATGAATGGAATTTGTAATTTTCTTAATTACGAAATTTGGATTCGGTACTTCGTGTATTCTTCAATGGAACAACTAACACTCATGCAGCATTTTATTAGGTTTCCTAAACATCTGATCTTTAATTAGGATTCCTAAAATGTAGTAAAAGAGAACATTTTCCAAAACATGTTTTTTCATTTAAATAGGCTAATGTCCGATATTAAAGGCTTCATAAATGTTTCATGATTAATACTGAAACAGTTATTTATATGTCTGCTTTAAGATCGACTTTCATTCACAGAAAAACATTGTCCATACACACAATTTTACGCCATTTCTAATATGCTGTATTTGTTTTGTTTAGTATGCTGCTGTGGCAAAATCCATTCTAAAAGATGGTCCGAATGTTTGTACAGCCTTGGAGAAACAAGAGATTGGTATGCAGAGAATGTTGCAGGATTATGTTAAATCCATTGACCAAACCAAACCGTCCGATGATGCTGAAAACGCTGCTTTGACCAGTAAGATCATACGAAACACTGCCAAGGTACAGCATGCCAGGGATGAGATGCAAGAATCCATTAATGATGTTGAAGAGGCGGCAAAGAAAATGTTCAGTGTTGAGCAGTGGTGATTGTTTAGCTTCCGTTCTCTACGCAGTCTGTGTCTTGTTTACACATTCAGGGAACATTTTATGCATTCGTATGAAACTATATAACCATTCAGTTTATTGTCTCTGCTCTGTGACCAAGTTAATTAATTTCATGTAAAAGGTTGTGCTTATCTTTTTATCTTTAATGGGTTCCTCATGTAATATCTGCTCTTTATGCACTATGCCATGTGCTTATCTTGAACTGGTCACCTGTATATTCTAGTATACTAAGCCGTGTTGGCGTGGAAGAGAACACACTGGTAGTGATAGTGAATGTAAAAACCCTACAGTTTTATATTTCTTGATATATTCCACATTTAATTAACTATGTACACTCTTTCAGCTATTTTAAGTAGCTACTACAATCTTTCCTATTAACCATTTCTTGCCCTATCAAAATAGAACATGTGTCAACTATAACTATGTCTGCATTAAAATATTTCCGTTATTTTAATGGAGCAATGCTATTGTAGTATGAAATTGGTTGTCCTGTGATATTCTTTACCATGTTAATTGTCAATATTTTACATTTTGCATTTGTATATATTTTACTATACATGTTCATACTTTGCTTATTTATGCATTTACTCACTTTTGCATTTGCTTATTTATAGACTTACTCACTTTCGCATTTGTTGTATATCAAAAGCTATTTTAGGCTATACTTTACAATATGGTACATTATCGTTACAATGTCTGGTTAACTAAGAGTCAAATGTTCAAAATTGAAGAAATTGTTACTAGACCCAGTCAAATGTTTAAGTTGATTGGCTGGTGTGTATGTGGCTTTTCTAGCAACTCACGAAAATTAATTATTATATTCTCTGATAACATTAACGGTTTTGGTAATGACTTATATTTTTATGTCATTTGTATAAAACTTTGTAAATTGTTATAAAAAATATTTTTTGTTTGTTACTTAATATTTTGTAGGTAAGTTCCATGGTTGAAATGATTTGTCAAACTTAATGAATATTGTATTATTTGATACTTTGTCAACAGCTAGGCCACTGGTCTTGTGCATAATATACATTTTAACCACATGTGTAGGTTTGTTGATGAACTTAAACTTGGTATTAACCTACTAACCTACTTTCACCTTTCTCTAGCTACATTTGTACATGCTTCAAATCCTGACCATATGCATAGTTTTGTTATCCGAAATTAACTTTGACCTTGATATTGACCTAATGATATACTAGCTGTTATTTTGTATTTTAGTCAGACTCTTTACTAATATTACATAAGAGCCCTTTTGTTGCTGTTACGGACCTCTTAGAATTTTTGGTAAATTAATGTACATAGTTTACGATATTTTCTGCTGATGGTTGAAATGCATTTTTTCCTCGTTTGTGTCTGATCTGTATTCCTTACACGGTTTGAAGGGTTTTAAGATACTTAGCAGAATTCGCACTTTTACACTCTCCATCATATGTCATTAGTCACGTGACTTAACATTTCTTGATTTATTAAATCTGTAATGCTTTTTTATGTATTTCACAAATACAAATGCAGTTGATTGTGTTTGAAGTTTGCACGTTTTCTTGTCCATTCATGTTATATGAAGCTGGTCTTCGTTCATTGTTAAATGTCTATTAGTAAATATTTTCTATTTTTGTAATGGATAGAATTTAGTTCAATTTTGTGATAACCACCGTGACCATTTATTATATAATTAGCTGCTTAATTAATCTTCACAATTTTCCAATGTTTTCAGGCTACTTGTACATGGCTGGTAACTTGGTACAAGTATATTTATGGAGATTTATTCAGCAATTATTATATGATGTCCGAATAAACATGTATTTTTTATTTTGCAATAAACACTAACAGTCTAATGGTATTTCGTGTGATATTTTATTGTGGTAACTTCAAAACTACATCAACTACACCAACAATAACAACAGAAACTGATCGGACATGTGGATTTGCCTCAAGTTGAGGTTTTATTTGTGATGAATATTATTACATTGTAAGTATATATTTATATAAATACACTTACTACTACTCCCATGTATTTAAAGAAACTTTTCATTTGGATTGATTTTTATTGGAACTCCCCCAAAACTTCAGTTTCTTTATCGGCCAAAGGGTTATCCACTGAAGTAACTTTTACGAAAAAAGGACAATGACAAAGCTGACCAGGGAAGGCAGAACTGAACTCAACAGAAGCAATAGAAGGTGAAAGACACAACCATCACAGAATACAAATACGATTGTTTATTTCAAGTGCTCGTACAAGTATCAAAAATAAAAAGGAACAAGACAAAATTGAAACTGAATCACTACTTTACACGACAGCCTACACATTGAAACTTAAGAATACTATTAACATATTAAAGGCATGGAATCGCAAATGTTTGGGTTACATGTGAATATATTCCAAGATATAACCGCAGCTATTGCAACCTTAGGTATTGTTTTCCTATAAATGATACAGCGAGGATGTAATGCCAATCACCATTTGAACACCAAAGTAAATTGAACACTTCAAAATTTGCATTGAGGGATATTCAATATGGACGTCAGAAATTCTACTTTAACACTTATTTCCCATCCTTAAACGATCTATACAAATTTAAAAATACTCAAATAATTATCTATGGGACATTTACAGCACAATGCTTCGATTAAAGTTTACATTAAGTTGCCTCCAGAGTGTACAAATAAACTTTTGTTTTGTAAACTTCAACCAATCTATGAACAACATTGAACCATATATACCGTATTACAATTAGCAGTGTCTGGCTAAACACCACTTTTAACTACCGTTTATTTTTTGTCATATCTCCAAAACCATTAAAGATTTTTGAAATAACGCACCATTCACCAAATGTAGTACAATGTATTTGCCTATTGGGATTGCTAGCATTTAATTTCACGGTAAAATAAAGTTTACATTAGGGAAATTGTTGCTGAAAATTGATGCATGAAATCAAATGTCCAAGTGTATTAAATTTTTACTCCTGCAACCGCGACACCGCTGTTTTAAAATTGCATGAATTAGAACTTACAACAATTTTCCCATAAATTTACTGAAAAGAGGGTAAGAAAGTTGTCCATTTTTATCCTGATAAGCCCAACTCTGGGTTATTATCAAGTATTATATATGGCTGAGAGGCAAATTTTATTTAATCGTTAATTGATCGATATAAAAAAGAACAACCATCGAAGATTTCGCTACCTCAGGTTATACTTAAAATGAGGTTAGAATAAAATGTAGCAACTTTGAATCTATACATGTATGTTACAGTGTTGCTAGACGAAACTAATTTCTAAACACACATAACTTGATGTACAGAGGTTGTTGTTATGGAGGGGTGAACGGTTTAGTATAGGTCAGAAATAACATGATCATGTTGCTAAATAGAGGCTGTTGTTCAAAGAAGCGTTGCTCTTGAGAGGTAGGACATACACGGTTTACATTATGAGAATTGTATGCAACAAGTGGAGATAATTCAAATGCTTAAATACTTTTAATTGTGGAGGAACATACAATCAAACCAATGTATACCTTAAGCCTAATTGATAGTTCACGCAACAAAATACAGTCCATTGTTCTGTGTGTATACATGCTTGCAATGGTTTCGCAACAATTGCGCTAGTCTAAACATACTTTAATACATGCACAGTTCTCGACTTTTGATAGTGGAGTTAATTCTTAAACATGGTTGTCTTGCACTAAACCATGATCTGTTCATACAGAATATCCAGACAGAATTTGCGCCAAATACTGTGGTTTTAGTACATTTGTAGTGCGTCAAACTTCAGAACCATTAGCACTGTCAGTTTCTCCGAAAAAAGAAGACTATCAAAGGTAGCGTCAGTAGTGCCGTAACGAGTACATTGAGGATAATATCCTGCAAGGTTAATGACGTGTATAATGCCTGTCATTCTGTGAGATTTTAATACAAGTGTCTTAGTGCGTATGTTAATTTCCTTTGAAATCCAAGACACAACCTCTGAAACATCTATATTTGATTTGTAGTTGTCAAGCGCATGTCAGATTAACAGTTCAGTTGTTAAACGTATGCCAACGTTTGACGTGAAAATAGATGAAGACGTATGAGCAATGTTGATTAATTTTGTCCTTAATCTAATTTTCCTGCTGCCATGGTCATTTTGGATATTGTTCCTGGAGATTAAAAACTCTAGATATGACGGGCGTATTTGTATTTGCAAAACATAGTAATGAACTCTTTGACATTCCACTGACAATTTTGTCATGAGAAAAATGAGTGTTTTTCGTCTGCAGGACTTTGTTCGTCGTCTATTCAGTTATTTGAGATCCTTTGCATCGACTGTTTGGCGGCTTCCAACGAAACCTTTGCATCGACTGTTTGGCGGCTTCCAACGAAACGTTTCATGTCGCCACACTTTTGCAAGAACATGACAAGTAAGGATTGACTTGTGGCGGTAAGATTCACAAAAGTTGTCCCGTGGAAATTTGTATGATTTATATGGTCAAGTCCATTTGTTAATGCAACATTCTGCTTCATTTTTGTATGTTGTCTACCTACTTCTAATAACTTGAAATGTTTAAAACCCATGTAAATGATTCTTAAAGTTATACACCGTAAATACAAAATGAGTTATATTCCCAGTAGGCATTGTGAAATATGGGATATTTAAAATGGAAGCCATACAACCATTCTCGATCCTGAAACAATACATACAAAACATTGTCTTCAGGAAAGATTTGAAGAACAATGCTCCGACTTAATTTTACATTATGTTGTCTCCAGAGTATGTGAAAAACGTCTTGACTCTACCAAATTATTACTCTACCAAATTATGTGGTAATTCCAAATAACCTCTTTTAAACTATAATATAATACAATTTGTAAACACTAAATAATACACTGAGGATAATGTCCATACGGTGTAATGACTTGTTTATGATATCCCTCGATGCCATTTTGATACAAGTGTCTATCATATTGCATAATGGCAATTACCTTTGAAATCACTCATCCAATCTCTTAAGCATGTATAGGGGTTAGCCTTTTTGTACTGAAGCGTTCAAATAGATTATCTACTCGTTATACCCCCACAAAAGGAAGTTCGGGGATATACATGTATTTTCATATTGTAAATGTTTAGACTCACTCCATTCTTGCATGCCTTATTAAAGCACGATATTCTGTATTGTATTATTCGGAGTTATATACATTATTACATGCACACTACCCGACGAATAATTATGTCATTCTCTTCAATGAATTACTTTCATTGGCTTATCAGTTGCACGAAGAACGACTATCTAGTGCCGAACACTTTAAAATTGATATTTGCATTAGTTCAAGTACTGTATTGGTTTTGTGACTCATCGAATTTGAGTAGGAGATACTATGTTTAAATCTGTTTCGGTGAAAACAAAACAAATGTAAAAATGAAGCATGATGAGCTTTATTAAGCACCATTAGCTTGATCAATAAGCTGGGTTAAAAATGAAGAAATAGAAACAATCTATATTAATATCAATCAGTCAATGGCTGTAAAAACAAAGTGAAAGTAATAAAAACGATTGCATTCATTCACTAATTAAGTTTTGATACAATATAAGAATCTACTAACAAAATACAACATCCAAGTATGTACAGTCAATGGAGGAAAAAACAGAAACAGAGAGAATCATTCATGAGGCGAATCTTTTTTCTTGGATTAAACTGCTCCAAACACTTAATTTGAATGATACTGTTTGCATGTGACAGTGGTACTATCGGGAATTGTAAAGGAAAGCCTATAGCTCATTACATAAACCTCTGACATTAGCTGCAACCGACCAGGAAGTTTAAATATTCTAATCGTATTACTGTCGCGAACTAAACACTCTGAATAACTACAAATTATTCGTTGACGAGTTCAATTTGATTAGATAGCTTTTGTTGAAACATGTTTAGGAATCCTAATTTGGTTTTGTCGAGTTAAATCACAAACGGATTTGGTTGATGCACGTGATTTGAATAAATGTTTTGCTTGGTATACAAACTCAGCTTTTAATTGATTACTGTCGACAACAGTTGACATGTTATCTCGCAGTCATGCAACTCTTCCTTGTTGTGAAGGAACACTTTCGTTTTGTACATTGCTCACATGATTTAAAGGATCACATTTTCAAATAACTCTACTATACCACATACGTGTACAACTAGTATCTTGTTAAATGCATATAGACTGAACATGTTCACGATTTTAAAGATAATTATTCTACCCAGTATGCCCATTTGAACAAGTTACAACACATTGTTTTCTAAAACCTGTTTGTCGTCTCATTGGCTGAAACATCAGTTAATAGAACCATTGTGATACAATTGCAGCTGAAGATATCAGTGTCGCTTTATTTACGTGTAACTGTGTTTTACTGGTTTTGTCACGTGATAGTTGGACATTGATTTTCAGTGTATGTTTTAGCCAATGCTGTCGCAGATGCTCATCAGATTTGTTATGCCGCATTAATAAAATAGAGCGAGTTAATCCAATAAGTACATATCATTAAGAATCGGTGTGCTCCTAATTGTCCAACAGAAAAACTCCATAATGTTTAAGTTGCGAAACCAGAAAACGTCGAAATTCAATCTTCTCAAAGCGGTAACGTCATGTATTGCTACTTTTAGAACTGAACGTAGCGGCAAGGGTTATCACAGAATAGGAATTTAGTCCAAACGAATTCAACATTTAATTATGATTGAATTGGTTAATCAATCATAATACGGTCACTATAATACAGCAGAATTACAGAAGAACCAAGATAATTGAGACTAAATCAATGCAATTTCCGTTTCCGGTAGAAAAGACTTATTATATTAAATAAAGATTGTGTAAACTTCCTGCTGACTGATATTCGATCTGCGTCTGAACAGGAAGCATATTTTACCCAAAGACGTATACTCCGAATTTATATAATATCGAATTTGATGTAATAATTGAAACCGTATCAATTTCATCAATATCTCCATGCAGCCAGACATATTTATACCAAAACATATACAATGTATAGGCTAAACTCATGATGACACAACAATTTGCTTTTTAACATATGAAGTTTTAAATGATAGCACCAATAAAACTATACTAGCCCATCAGAACATGTTACAATTGGCTGAACCATCCATCACTAGAACCAATTGCAAAACTATTAGATAAGCCATTATAAAATTTGAGAAGATTTAAATGTATTGATCTGTAGAAAATATAGAAATGTTTATAACAAACACGATAAATATTTTTTGCTGATATATATAAATGAGCGTTAAATTGCAACCGTTAAATCATTTTGATATTGTATGTAATGTGGTTCAGAAGCTCTGGTTGTACAAAATTGTCTTTGCTGTAACGTAAATGAAACAGTGTACTATTTGAATAAATTTTTCAAAGACATTGATTATAATTAAAGTGTATCCTTTATTCACTAGCATGCGACATGTATAATTTTTTCAGCTGCAATTTTGTCACAATGCTTCTAATTGCAGATATTTTGGCCGATGCCATCACAAATAAGATTTATATTATAGATAGAGTATATATTTAACTAGTGTGTGTCACACCATTTAAAACATAACGTATAATTTGATTAATATGCTCATATCGTTTTGGATCTAAAGGATGTAAAGAAAGTTCGTTCCGGTCGGAAAGTATGGCGCATGTTTATTTTTACCAAGCGAAATATTACGAAATTTGCTATGAAGGTAGAGTACTAAATTTAGGATATGTTGATTATTTTTGCTTGAATTCCGTTTGGATGGACACCGCTGCAATTATTATGCAGTTTACAGTCTAAGCTTCTAGTTTGAAAATTTAGTTTAAATTATTTTAGAAGTATTCCATTAGCTTGGGGGATTAAAGTTCTTGTTGAAGGTTGATTTTGCATAGAACAGTTGCTTCCTGGTTGGTTTTAAAGTACAATGCATTAGAGTTCTTCCTATTGTTACTTCTGTATTTAATGTCTAGAAGCATTTCTGTGTTTTACAGACAGTGTAAATCTCTTAGACCTTGAGTCAAGTATACTTCATACTAGTTTCTATTAGTGTAAAATGATTGCACTTTCCTTAAAATAATTTAGCTTTAATTGTCAGATGTCTGAATTTACACTGAATGCACTTAACTGGTAATAATACTTTACTTGTTGGATGTCTTGATGCTTTGTGGTATTGAAGAAAATGTCAGCTCACAGATAATACCAAAGGCGGATTTTAGAGGGGGGGGGGGGGGGAGATAATGGCGTACGTCCCCCCTAAAATTGCCAAAGCATGGGATTTTGTCTTTTGTTCTAGGCGAAAAGCTATAAATAAGCTTTTTTTCGTGCTTGCTTCGCTCTCAAAATAACTTCTGATACATGTTGTTACAAATAAAATATATTTCTTCTTGCTCGCTTCGCTTGCTAAATTTTCCTAGGCAAAAGAGAGACATTTCAATATTTATGCCCTCCACTACACCAAATCCTGAATCTGACCCTGAATTCTGTAATTTTATATAATATATTAACAATATCATTTTTATGTGAGACTAATCACTTTCTGATAGACGTTATTTGTTCAGGTGTTTTTAGCTCACTTGGGCATGGAGAAGAGCTATTGGTTTCACCCTTTGTCCATCCATATAAGCGGATTTAGGTCAGTGGTAACGCACTGGACTATCAATACAGA
This sequence comes from Spisula solida, assembly GCA_947247005.1. NCBI lineage: Eukaryota > Metazoa > Mollusca > Bivalvia > Venerida > Mactridae > Spisula > Spisula solida. The sequence continues at coordinate 19,337,178 of OX365946.1, forward strand.
GGTCGTGGGTTCAATCCCTTGCATCGGAACTAGACATTTCTGAAATATTTAAAATATTTCTCGCTATATAACCGTGTGGTCTGCAAAGTATCTGGAAGTGCTAGAAAGCTGTGTAATGGTGCTATACACCGGGCACATTAAAGAACCAGGTTGCCTATTCTAAATAAGAGCTATAGGCGCACTTCTGCAGAGCCGGACATGCCTGTATCTAATGTCTCTCTCTCCCTTTAGGGGCTTTCTCTCTGTCTGTCCCTCTGGTCAGATCATGCTGTATCTGTACTGGTAGAGGATGCACGCGCGCCCTTGTGGCTGTAACAAAATAATGTAAAGTGCCTTTGAATGTGCGTTCGCATGAAAAAGCTGCTATAAAATTCTGGTATATTTATTTATTTATCCTGGTCATCTAACGTTGTCAACAATTTGATTAAACTAGAAGTCACCGTTTTGAAATATTACTTCTCTATACATTCTTGGCCATATTCAATTGTGGGACATATGTTATAAAAACCAGGAAACTAGGTTATATCAGACAAACACTGGGGTCAATTAATATAATTATGTGTTACCCCCAATATTTTGGCAAGTTTCTTGATTTCATTCAGTATTAGTGTCATGGGTTTAGCAAGGAAATCTTATTATTTCCTAAATGGATGGCATATTAACCTTTTTATTATTTAACTTCAGCACAATTTCTTGCTTTGAGAAAATGCTTTTATTTCATTTAATGTCTTTCAACTGCAAAATTATGTACATTTTCGACTGACAATTTTGTCACATAATGAGAAAGGCAGATCAGTATAAAATGATATGTTGGTTATCTTACAATATATGGTGTCCCTATTTCTGCATTTACTCTTGTTATAACATGATGTTTTCTTCTTTTTTTAGACAGTTTGCTTATTATTGTAATTTCTAAGAGACAGAAAACAGAATATACGAATGCATAGAATAATCATCCTGGTAAATGCAAAATGATATGCTTTTACATGAAAACTGTTATATACACTCGGCAAAACTTATAAGTACACACGTCGTTTTATCGTTATAACTTTTTTATTTTTGATTATTTTTGCATGAAACTTTGTGTACATGGTATTGACTGTCTAAGGACTGGATAAATAAAGTTTTTTCTACAAAATTAAATACAGCGGTTCATTGAACCATAAAACGTCAAAAACCGTAAAATGGCCGTGAAATTGACGCGTATTTGCAAATTATTTTTATGTAAGGTAAATTTGAATTTTAGATTTATTTTCAAATTAAAAAAACACAAAATAATTCGATTTTTCAAACAACAACATTGTGTTTTTTTACTTTTAAAAGTATTTTTCATTGTTATAGTCAAGGGGAGTTAACCATGTTCCAAATTTCTTTTTTTATCAGAATTTCATATTTTTAAACCTAAAGTGTGCTTGTTCCTATCATTGTTTTCTTTATTACTGTGTCCGTGATAGAAACATAGACTTGAAACCGTACTGTATTCGCGCAGCGGGGCCATATGTGCATTAGCTACCTGACAATCGCCCGATGAACACACGGCATTATTGTGTTTTTATAGATTCTGCTGTTGGGATCATTAGTTTATTCTGTTTGTAACAATTTAAATCAGATGTTAAAAACATCGATTGTATTGTAACTCTACATATCCCATGTACATATGTTGAAATTTTCAGCACGATCATGCACGCATTGACGGGGCTATGGGCAAATAAACAAGTGTGTACTTATATGTTTTGCCGAGTGTATAATGTAACTAGATATTATACAGACATAGAATTGATAGGTTGATGGTAAAATGTTTCATATTATTTACTAATACTGCTACATTAGAGACTTTTGTCATGTTTCAATCATCCCATTTCTTTATGAAATTATATCAGGAAAAATCCCTTGTCATTCAATGCATTCATACATGTGTGTATCTGCCTTAAACCATGTTGCTTCTGAATTAATGTGCCCACTGACATACATAAGTTTGGCTGTAAGTGATTAAAACTGTACCATGTCAACCACACACTATCTCCATCATTCTACTACTCACTATCTCAGCTATTTCTTTTTCAGTATCTGTCAGTACATCACTATCTCCATCATTCAACTAACCACTATCTGCTACTTCTGTTTCAGTATCTGTCAGTACAGCACTATCTCCATCAATCAACTACTCACTATCTGCTATTTCTACTTCAGTATCTGTCAGTACAACACTATCTCCATCATTCTACTTACCACTATCAGTTGTTTCTATTTCAGTATCTGTCAGTACAACACTATCTCCATCATTCTACTAACCACTATCAGTTATTTCTATGTCAGTATCTGTCAGTACATCACTATCTCCATCATTCTACTACCCACTATCTGCTATTTCTATTTCAGTATCTGTCAGTACAACACTATCTCCATCATTCTACTTACCACTATCAGTTATTTCTATTTCAGTATCTGTCAGTACATCACTATCTCCATCATTCTACTACTCACTATCTCAGCTATTTCTTGTTCAGTATCTGTCAATACAGCACTATCTCCATCATTCAACTACTCACTATCTACTATTTCTGTTTCAGTTTCTGTCAGTACAGCACTATCTCCATCATTCAACTACTCACTATCTGCTACTAGTATTTCTGTTTCAGTATCTGTCAGTACAGCACTATCTCCATCATTCAACTACTCATTATCTACTATTTCTATTTCAGTATCTGTCAATACAGCACTATCTCCATCAATCAACTACTCACTATCTACTATTTCTATTTCAGTATCTGTCAATACAGCACTATCTCCATCAATCAACTACTCACTATCTACTGTTTCTGTTTCAGTATCTGTCAGTACAGCACTATCTCAATCAATCAACTACTCACTATCTACTATTTCTATTTCAGTATCTGTCAATACAGCACTATCTCCATCATTCAACTACTCACTATCTGCTATTTCTGTTTCAGTATCTGTCAGTACAGCACTATCTCCATCATTCAACTACTCACTATCTACTATTTCTATTTCAGTATCTGTCAGCACAACACTATCTCCATCGTTCAACTACTCACTATCTGCTACTAGTATTTCTGTTTCAGTATCTGTCATTACAGCACTATCTTCATCATTCAACTACTCACTATCTACTATTTCTGTTTCAGTATCTGTCAGTACAACACTATCTCCATCATTCAACTACTCACTATCTGCTACTAGTATTTCTGTTTCAGTATCTGTCAGTACAGCACTATCTCCATCATTCAACCACTCACTATCTACTATTTCTGTTTCAGTATCTGTCAGTACAACACTATCTCCATCATTCAATTACTCACTATCTGCTACTAGTATTTCTGTTTCAGTATCTGTCAGTACAGCACTATCTCCATCATTCAACTACTCACTATCTACTATTTCTGTTTCAGTATCTGTCAGTACAGCACTATCTCCATCATTCAACTACCCACTATCTGTTATTTCTGTTTCAGTATCTGTCAGTACAGCACTATCTCCATCATTCAACTACCCACTATCTGTTATTTCTGTTTCAGTATCTGTCAGTACATCACTATCTCCATCATTCAACTACTCACTATCTGTTATTTCTGTTTCAGTATCTGTCAGTACAGCACTATCTCCATCATTCAACTACTCACTATGTGCTATTTTTGTTTCAGTATCGGTCAGTACAGCATTCCCAGATGATGGTGAACTTACACATGAAGCTATAACCCATCTGGAGAATGTAGCAGAAGCTCATAACTTTGTGGGAAGGTATGTATACATGTCTTGTTTGCATATTTTATAAGGTACAATTGAAACTATTGCCATTACAGAGGTCAATACCAATTCCATTCAATCTATTAAGTGTATAATATCGTTTTGTACAAGTTAACTTTAGTTGTTTTTTATTATGATTTTCTTCTTCTTTTTGACATTAGTACACCTATATTATTTGTGTTATCACTAATACGAATTAAGCCTTATTTATCTTCATATCCTCATTTCTACCATGCTTTATTGATGGTTTATGTATATTATTTTCATTGCATCATGTTCTATCTATTGATTATGTATGTCATTTTATATGACCCGTGATTGGTGAAACAAAATATTCTATTCTATTCTATTCTTAAATGGAGTCTTAAGCTTAATATAAGTCTCTAAAAGCAGGTTTATCAAAGCAATGACAAGTTACCATTATTATGACCTCTTTCTTGAGGAGGTTAACTTTTGCTTTGCTCATGTCAGATTTCTATTGATAAGTCAAGAATGCTAGAACATAAGATCCTCTTACTTTACTTGTAATTTGGTCATCAACAAAAGATGATCCCTATTGATTTTTAGGTCAGTAGGTCAAAGTTGCTGTGACATATAACATGAATGAATCGACCAAATATTTTTAGATCACTAACTCAAGAACAGTTCGGGCCAGGATCTTCAAACTTTATTGGGAGCTTGTTTTGAGGTAGTTGACCCCTATTGGAAGTCAGTAGTCCTTTACCATTACTGAATATTGGGTTGCCATGTGGGCATATGTGTTTTACAGACATCTCCTGTTTATTAGATATTTCATTCACTAAAGTTTGCGTAGAAAAAGCACATGCTTTGATTTTATTGACTAAGTTTATACACACCTAAGCTGACATAAGTACATACAATAGACAGACAAGTGCTTGTACGTTTCAGTATTACAGTGTCAGCCAAATTATCTGATAGCTCTGTTGCTATGGCAATACAGTCCCTTGTGAGAAGCATTTTTGAGAAACAAGGAATTCCCAGAAAGTGGAAGGCCGTTCCACCTAAACCCAAAGAACCAAAGAAGAACCGACCTTTTGTGTACGATAAGCTGGAAAAGACAGCCATAGAAAAGGTAACACATTTTTGTCACATTTTAATGTACATAGATACATTTTGCGTATACCGTTATACATTAATGACGTTTACTTGTCAATGATGCAGTTTTTATGCTCCCCGAAAATTCGGGGGAGCATTATAGTTGCCGCTTTGTCCGTCCGTCCGTCCGTCCGTCGTTCCGTCGGAATATTTTTGTCCGGAGCCTATCTCAAAAAGTATGTGAGGTATCATCATGAAACTTCATAGGTGGATAGATCTCAATGAGTAGAAGTGCAATGCTCAAGAACCACAACTCTACATAACCTATTTTTGGAGTTATTGCCCTTTGTTTTTTTCATACTTTATTCATACTTAATTCTTGTCCAGGCCATAACTCCAACAGTATTTGAGATATCAATTTGAAACTTCATAGGTGAATATATCTCAATGAGTAGAAGTGCAGTGCTCAAGAACCACAACTCTACATAACCTGTTTTTGGAGTTATTGCCCTTTGTTATTTTTCATACTTTATTCATACTTAATTCTTGTCCGGGCCATAACTCCAACAGTATTTGAGATATTAATTTGAAACTTCATAGGTGAATATATCCCATCGAATGGCAGTGCAGTGCATAAGAACCATGACTCTTCATTGCATATTTTTTTAGTTATTCCCCTTTGTAATTTTTCATACCTAATTCCTGTCTATGCCGTAACTCAACAGTATTAGAGATATCAATTTGAAACTTCATAGGTAAATATATCTCATTGAGGGAAAGTGTAATGGCTAAGAACCATAACTCTCTTTTGCATATTCTGGAGTATTTTTTCTGTGAAAAACATCCCACGGGGAGCATCACCCGTCACTGACGGCTTTTGTTTTGTGTTGTGATTGTAACAATTATAAATGCTGCTTCGTTGTAGTGTTTGTTTACAAGGTTTAATGCTTTTAATTTTCACCATGTATGGTGAACTCTGAACAGTTGACCTAGTTTTCTAAACTTATCATCAAATTAATTATATTGCTCCTCCACAAGTTACTGACTACTTCTCCTCATGCGGAGGACATGACCATAAGTACATGTAATGTTACAGAGTGCTTCAAGCTCTGGATATGCACTGAGGGACATGAGGGTCCTAGTCCAGGGCTGGTATTCACAAAACATCTTAGTTGAAAACTTAAATATTTTGACTTAAGTTAAAAATGAGTATTGCATATATTGTGCACAAATTGAAGATACACCCATGTTTTCTTAGTGTTTATAGTAGCTATTAACATAATGATTTAAACCTATGCAAAAAATCAACAATCTTGATTGTCATGTTAGGCTGAAATACTTTAGAAATTTTCGTGTTTTTAAGAAAAATCTAAGTTTTCTACTAAGACGCTTTGTGAATACCAGCCCAGTGCTATATTGTAAACTGTACTGAGTTGGGTGGTGTTGTTTGTTCTGTTGCTGCTGCTGTGTTACATAAAAGAGATATGATTTTAATAACCTTACCCTTTACTCCATTAATATGCCAATTTGCACCTTTGTACCATTACTTTCAAATAAAGTGTATGGAGGGGAGACAATCCAATAACAGAAATTGACTTAGCAAGACTTCTTACCAAATGAGATCATTCTTGATAATAAACAAAAACAACTTTACAATACGTCGCCTCACTCTTAAAGTCTCATATCTCCATTTTTGCCAAAAATGAGATAAATACACCATTCGTTTAGCCTTACTTTGCTCTATCTTTTAAGCCCTTGATGTCATGCATATACGTCATATTAACCGATTTAGCGGGTCGTATTTTGCTCTATCTCCCGTTTTACAACTGCTATTAGCGTGTACTTTGTCGTATATCCACCACATAGGACAGTTTAAGAGTAAGAAATGGTATGCACCAATCAATGAGCTTCAATTGCCCACGTGACTCCTGAAATATTTTGGAAAATGGCTGATTTATTGTTAACTTCCGGAGAAGAAATTTCTTTAAACCAATGCCAGAATGAGTAAAAGATATAGTGCATTTTGAAAATGTAAGTGTTATTTGTTTAAATATTTAATTGGAATACGTATCCTAATATTAGTTCCTCTGTCGAATGTCACAATGTTCCTTTAATCAGTTTAAGGTACTTAGACATATTTTCGGATAGCTATTTTTCGGATAGGTTATTAATATTTGATCTGTGCAGATTGGCGCTGTTTATTGACACAATGTGTGCCAATGGACTAGATCAAGTATAAGTATATACGATCATGTTTTGGTTTTCATAGTGTTGTCATACACTGGAATCGTCGCGAATAAGTTGCGATAGATGTTTATTTCTACATTCCTTACCTACTGAAACAATACTGCGTATTTGGTAATTCATCAGTATTGAATAAAAACATCAGCTACAACTTAATACTTATTTTGCTTAATTAACCAGTACTAATTGACTAAGTGTTTGGATTTTATAAGCCGAAAATTCGTGTCTTTTGCAAGACTGTATTGTTGCTTTCCCATTGGTCTAACGACTTGTGTATCAACTAAAATTTTGAAAGTCGTGAAATTTCAGGAGGTACATTCTATAATAGAATATAACAAAGAGTATGGACTCAAGCAATATTGCAATGCATATGAATTGACATTTAAACAGTGAGGTAAGACCAGGGTGTTCCTAGTTTATCAAATTCTGATAATAGTGACGAAGGCAATGAACGCGAGATTGTAAAACAATTAAACATGTGTAAACGAATTGAAAAAAACAAAGAGTTTCATTTCGAATAGAACTCAAAATTATAATGTCAGTCAGTTTGTCCACCCACACACATTAGTAGTCATCTCAAAACTTTAGGTTACCATACAGTCATACTAGAGAATGCATACAATGTCAAAATCATTTGCAAAATATCGCGCCATTTATACAACGATCATACTATAAAAAAAAGTATCATATAAATAGTATCAGCTTAAATATTAGTTTAACTTGCACTGCTTTACTGTATTTCAGCTTTAAGTTGCCTTATATTGCGCTAACTCCATAAACGCACTTTAAGAGTGAAAAAATATCAAAATTTCTGGAAATTTTGCTCTAATTCCAAATTAATTTTGCTAATTACATGAATTTGCCTTTACAAATCATAAAAGTCATACCAAACTAATAATGTATTCGTACATATTAATCATAATCGAAAATTTGTTTCAATCCGGACGGAACGTTAAAAAGATATTTGATTGTGAATCTTCAAACCTCATTTTCTCGAAAAAGTGAAATTGGTAGATAGGACACTTAAAGACTAAGGCGACGAATAGTGCACCTTTTATCAGAATAGTGTTTATGAATGGAGTAATGGGTTAATATATGTATCATACGTCTTGTTGTTATAACTGTTTAGACAAAATATTGTGGTTCTGGCAACATATTGTTATCTTTCATTACGTATGAAAAACATTGTCAACTACTTTTATTTACATAATGTACTGAAACAATAACAATTGACAGTGACTTCTATGCAAATGCCATAGAAGAGTTTAAATCAGGGCCAAAAATAGGGTGGATAGAGTTATGAGAACTGTGATATTATTTTGTTTTGATTTTAGTTTGTATGCAGTTTGATTTATTGTATATGTTTAATCGGTTAACATTACGTGTAGATTATGTCTTTTATGTTATGTTTGTATCACATTATGTTAGGTGTTGAGCACATATCGCTATGTGAAGCTGGAGCTTACAGGCAATGAGAAGGTAGTATAGCCACCTAGAATTTCCCTGGTTCATTCATTTCACAGATTTTCTCTTCCTTTTGCACCATGATTAACTCTCTCATCTGTCTAATCTCCTTTGGTAGTCTTTTTGGGGAGTTGTCTGTTAAACAATCCAACAATAGGTACTGTGACTTTGCAAGATGTGTGATGGTTTTACTGTACATTTATGCCAGTGTACTGCAGTATTTATTGGCGGCACATGTAAGGCCTGAAAAAAACTTATTGTGCAGACTGCCAATTACGGAAGTTCCGAATGTTCACAGTCTCAATGCCTTGTAATCAGTGAGGAACATTTCCTTTATTTAAAAGTCAGTACTATTATTAATGAAATTTTACGGACGCTGCTTCCAACACTCATCTGATGCTTAGATTTCATTAATTGTTCCATCTTCTATCTCTGTAGAAGTAAAAGTAGATAGTAGTAGAAGTAGTCATTCATCATCTAACTGTATCTAACAGGTATTATAGTTCAGTGGTGATACCGTGATTAAAACAGGTGAGGAGTGATCACATAACATTATACAAAACAAATTTTGGTTCTTCTGAAATATAAGAAAAATATAGTCATGAATCGGACAGGGAAAGCTTCATTCGTAAGAAACAGCCGAGCAAAAAAAAGACAGAAATCACGTAAAACATAAATGACATATGCCAACGCAAGCCACAAGGACGCACATCAAATGGACAGCAAAATCAATGAAACACTGCACAGCGACAAAAATTCTACATCCTACACGTACTTCGGCAGCCTGACACCTGAGTCCTTCAAACATAACTGGAGTCAGTCAAAGCAGACAAGATTGAACCACAAGGACAACCACGTATCACAAGGATATACCAAATCGTTTTTTCGTTTAGCGTCCACTTCGAAAACATAATTATCTAGCTATCCTGAATGAAAAAAGAAAGCCTGTGTAAAAAAGTCATACCGATGTCTATCCTCATCATTATATGGCTAATACAATATAGCTTTCGAGCATTGTCAATCTTAATAACTTACTTAAATAACTGAAAACGTGTTTGTGTGAAATAAAAACTAATACAGAGCTTAAATTTAGAGTCAATATTTGATAACACACACAATCTATTGATTAAGAGTGAATGATATGCTAAAAAGATAAACATTTATAACTAAAAAAATTGTTTTTTCCTTCTGAGGACGCCCAAACCTATCAGTCTGCGAACGCTAAACGAAGAAACAATTTGGTATGACCTTTGAATCAACAAAGCAGAAGTATATTAAGAAAACATGACATTTTAGAAAACGACTTTATTCTCTGTGAACTTATTATAATATTCAATAAAATAACAAATTAATATCGAATTTCGAAGAAAAATGGCGAGCTTTTGTCGTGATCGGGTCGTCAGCGTATCTGTGTGGTGTTACTTAAGTTTTTTGTTGGTGTCAATTTCTTATACAATTATCAAAGGTATTCACTTTAAATCGTTGCTAGAGGCAAAACAGTTGACTATGTATAGTGTTTCTCTGCATTTTGACTATGCCTAGTGTTCCTCTGCATCATTGATGTATGTGAAGCTAGTCTGTCAGCAAATAAATCACTCGATCATCAAAACCTTGTATCTAGGGCTTTTATAAAAACATATTTTTGATGCTGAATGAATTATATAAGACCGTTTTGTACTTTATACCAAGGTAACGTACCCCTGCACCAACCAGTTTATTTAATTCATTTCTAAACCGATTGATTATTGCTATTACAGTGTAGCAATACCACATGGTTTTTTACTACAGTTCAAAGTAGAACTTGGTAAACGTTCGAACACAAATATAGCCATAAGTATTTATTTCTTCTTCGATTTCTACGAAACATACGCCACGCTAAAGGGGAAATTATTTGCTTTCCTTGAAATATAAGATCTTTTTCAGCAGTTTTACCGATTTTTCCATTACCCCGTGAAACCTACACGTTCCAAGGTTTCACAGGGTAATGAACAAAACGGCACAGCCACTGCAAAAGATTTTATAATTTAAGGAAAGCAAATGATTTCCCCCTTAGCGTGGCGTATATTTCAAAGAAATCGACGAAGAAATAAAATAGTTATGGCTTTTTTATTTTCCAATATTTACAAATTTCTGCTTGTAACTGTAGCCAAAAGTCACGTGGTATTGTTACACTGTATTACTAAACTGCCTGTATCCTTGCCGATTCATCTGCTTCTGTGTTATTATTATTACCTTTATCATCACTTTAGATTATCTGATTTTTCTTTGATTTCCCCCTTGTTCTTTTGTTTCTGTTGTTTTTCGATATTTGCGATTACTTTGAATATGTTAAGGGTGACACAGATTCTCTTGTGACTGTGAGTTAATTGTTCATGGTAATAACTTGATTCATTGCTTCTAATGTGCATTCATTTAATATTTCCAGGCTCCATATGGATTTTTGTATCATTTCTCCACACTTGTCACCAATTTGTTTTACAATTACTTCATATTAGTACATTTATCTTCAGACAGGAATAGCTCGTAGTTTATCTCCATTAACCAACCGGTCAAACGTGTTGTGTTGTATTGTCCCATATCAAGACAGTTGTTTAAAGATGCTGAACTTCAGATGATGATACTATCTCATTTAAAATAACTCATGCAAATATGTCCAGGAGTCGTTACTATGTACATGTAAATACTAACCCATTTTAATATAAAAAAATAATAGAAATTCTGATAGGAAAGACAATACTTTACTTAAACAGCCGAGCACAGAAAATCAAAACATTACATACCCTATTTACACTACACAATGCCCATCACACAACCGAATGAGTACAGAAACTTATCCGCCTTTAGTCCAAGTGTCAGCTTTCAAAAAAGTTGAAAGTCCATGTCCCAGTTGTTAAAGGCTGAAATGCATAGTTTCAGCTATAAATAGCTAAACGACCTAGTTTCATCTGTAAAAAAAGTCTGGTCTAGTTTCAGCTGTGTAAATAGCTGAAATACTGTGTCTTATTTTGACGCTTGATATATAAGAGCTTTTCTTAATAACTTTGTGTCAGCTTAATGTCCTTACATATTTCTTAGGTTTAACTTAACTTATATCCTTAACACATTATTTTTTGACAGTCTGACAGTTAGTAGGTCATGTTTGAATGTAGTGAAACATGAAGTTGATATATGTTATTGTTTATTTAATCTAACAGACCTTAAAACCTTAGAACATAGAGACGTTAATGGACATGTGGCCTTTCATTATGTTTAGCTACAAATAGGATATACTGGTTAAGATAGGGATTATATTTTATCTGGAACATATGCTGAAAGGAAGTATCTAATAATTACATGAGCTAGTTCTAGACAAACTTTTCACATTTAACCCTTTACCAAGACCCCTAGTCTATTGACTAACAGTAAACCAACAAAATATAAACTCCCAGCAGTTATGAATATGATTATACAATTTTCTTTAATAAAATATATAAAAAAGTTTATATTTGATAAAGGCGTAAGCCGAAACGTAAATTATATAAACTATAAAACGCGTGTTGTTGTCGAATTATTTTCATCTGCAGTTCTCTTTTGGCATTAATGAAATTCAAAAAATAATGATATATTGTTTACAAACTCATGATTTAATGTTATGTCATTTAATACATAATGCGTTTGTTGATATATGTAGCATGTCATATATGGTACAGCAAGCTTTGTTTAAACATAGAGAATCTGCTTAAGTCCCAATTTCATCATCGTTTTATTATTGTACCACTTTTTTAAACATTAATTGTTTAAGATATTAAAAGGACCCCTAAAAGGTGTCTTTGCATAGTTCTGAAAAGTGTACATTATGGAGTTGGGCTTTGAAGTTTTTATGCCCCCCTATCGATAGATGGGGAGGCATATAGTGATTCACCTGTCCGTCCGTTCGTCCGTCCGTCCGTTCGTCCTGGTTAACCCAAATTGACCGTTTCTTCTAGCATCATTATGGCTTGCTACAAAGCTTCCAAACTTGCATGGATGTTGTATATGAACACTCTCCACACACCTGTATCTCCTGACCCCATTTTGACCTTCACCTTGACCTAATTTTGGACTTAGACTTATTTATGGACAAGGCTTCCACAGGGGGCATAAGCGTTTATTGAACGCAGTCTTGTTTTGTTGTATATTATAAGACATTATTAGTAGTTTGCTTACGTTTTTATTGTATAGTTTGTTTATTGTATTGTAGTATGATGTGATCATAGAGAAAGCTGACAATCTTGTGAAAAAGACAGTTGTGTTGCACCATTATTTTACTGTCTCATTTGCACGATTCAAACATGCTTGTCAGCGTGTGAACTCCTCCGAGGATGAAGATTTGAGTCTTGAAGATTGTATTGTTGCTATGAAACGTGATGTAACTGATGCAACTGTTAAGGTAAGTAAATGAAGAATATTACTTGCTTAACTATCAATGAAGTATACCAACGATTTGTTTTCTTAAACATAGCGTTGGGAAAGGATTAAGTTATATTTAAAAAAAAATTTGTACAGTTCCAATTCTTCCTTCGAATGAGTTTAAACAATTTAAACACCATATTGATTGTTTTAAATTATATAAAAAGTAGATGGCTAATGTAGGCTAATGAGGCCCATATAGAAGATTGCATTATTGTAAATATGTTAGCCTCGTAAAATAAAGACTTTACTTACTTACTTACTTACTTGCTTAAGTGTGAAGCTAAATACTATTTGTTTTGAATTAATGTACATGTCGATATTAAATTAAAACAGATAAAAAATCATACTGGCAGATAATCACAACTGTAACCACCAGAGCCTAATTAAACTATTTTTAGCTAGTAAACAAAATTATTGCTTTTCATTGCGACAGTGGCTCCTATTTTAATACATTTATTATTGAAATCGTCAATCAGTGTGTCGACATTTTTTTATTTCTGTTTTTGTTTTACCACAGATCTTAGATGATGATGGATTTTGTAAACTAGATGTTATGTTTGATGATGATATGGAGGTGAAGCAATCCAAACCATGGAAACAGGCCTACAGAATCTTCCATAATGAGGTAAACCGTTCTGTTTGTTATGTTTTCTTTCCATTTTCTTTTGGTTGATTTATGAAATAAATGTCATTGGTTACTGATTGTATTTTGAGAATCATGCATTAATTTATTTGATAACACATGGACAAAACTATTGAAATATACCCACTTTAAACATATTGTATTGTCCCAAGAAGTATATACTTCATGTTTTTATAAATGTAAACGGAATACCAGCAAAAGGGTCCAGTCCAAAGTTTCAACAACTTACCTAGGTACGGCTCTCATCTGATTGAATTAATTTAACAAAGATACGATAATATTTTGCCTGTGAACTTTCCCAAAAGAAATATACTTGGGTTCTCAAAGATGAATGGTAAAACATTAACCCAAACCACTAGTGGATTAACATTGCAACAGGGTCGCAGGAAACCTAAAAACTCCTTTCGCAATGAATGGAATTTGTAATTTTCTTAATTACTAAATTTGGTTTTGGTACTTTGTGTATTCTTGAATGGAACAACTAACACTCATGCAGCATTTGATTAGGTTTCCTAAACATCTGATCTTTTATTAGGATTCCTAAAATGTAGTAAAAGAGACCATTTTCCAAAACATGTTTTTTCAGTTATTTATATGTCTGCTTTAAGATCGACTTTCATTCACAGAAAAACATTGTCCATACACATAATTTCACGCCATTTCTTATATGCTGTATTTGTTTTGTTTAGTATGCTGCTGTGGCTAAATCCATTCTAAAAGATGGTCCGAATGTCTGTACAGCCTTGGAGAAACAAGAGATTGGTATGCAGAGAATGTTGCAGGATTATGTTAAATCCATTGACCAAACCAAACCGTCCGATGATGCTGAAAACGCTGCTTTGACCAGTAAGATCATACGAAACACTGCCAAGGTACAGCATGCCAGGGATGAGATGCAAGAATCCATTAATGATGTTGAAGAGGCGGCAAAGAAAATGTTCAGTGTTGAGCAGTGGTGATTGTTTAGCTTCCGTTCTCTACACAGTCTGTGTCTTGTTTACACATTCAGGGAACATTTTATGCATTCGTATGAAACTTTATAACCATTCAGTTGTTTGATGTTTCTGCTCTATGGCCAAGTTAATTTAATGTCATGTAAAAGATTGTGCTTATCTTTAATGGGTTCCGTATTATAATATCTACTCTTAATGCACTATGCCATGTGCTTATCTTGAACTGGTCACCTGTATATTATAGTATATTAAGCCGTGTTGGCGTGGAAGAGAACGCACTGGTAGTGAAAGTGAATGTAAAAACCCTACAGTTTTATATTTCTTGATATATTCCACATTTAATTAACTATGTACACTCTTTCAGCTATTTTAAGTAGCTACTACAATCTTTCTTATTAACCATTTCTTGCCCTATCAAAATGGAACAGGTGTAAACTATAACTATAAAGATTTCCGTTATTTCAATGGAGCAAAGCTATTGTAGTGTGAAATTGGTTGTCCTGTGATATTCTTTACCATGTTAATTGTCAATATTTTACATTTTGCATTTGTACATGTTCATACTTTGCTTATTTATGCATTTACTCACTTTTGCATTTGCTTATTTATAGACTTACTCACTTTCGCATTTGTTGTATATCAAAAGCTATTTTAGGCTATACTTTACAATATGGTACATTATCGTTACAATGTCTGGTTAACTAAGAGTCAAATGTTCAAAGTTGAAGAAATTGTTACTAGACCCAGTCAAATGTTTAAGTTGATTGGCTGGTGTGTATGTGGCTTTTCTAGCAACTCACGAAAATTAATTATCATATTCTCTGATAACATTAACGGTTTTGGTAATGACTTATATTTTTATGTCATTTGTATAAAACTTTGTAAATTGTTATAAAAAATATTTTTTGTTTGTTACTTAATATTTTGTAAGTAAGTTCCATGGTTGAAATGATTTGTCAAACTTAATGAATATTGTATTATTTGATACTTTGTCAACAGCTAGGCCACTGGTCTTGTGCATAATATACATTTTAACCACATGTGTAGGTTTGTTGATGAACTTAAACTTGGTATTAACCTACTAACCTACTTTCACCTTTCTCTAGCTACATTTGTACATGCTTCAAATCCTGACCATATGCATAGTTTTGTTATCCGAAATTAACTTTGACCTTGATATTGACCTAATGATATACTAGCTGTTATTTTGTATTTTAGTCAGACTCTTTACTAATATTACATAAGAGCCCTTTTGTTGCTGTTACTGACCTCTTAGAATTTTTGGTAAATTAAATGTACGTATGATATTTCTGCTGATGGGGGAAATGCATTTTTTCCTCGTTTGTGTCTGATCTGTATTCCTTAAACGGTTTGAAGGGTTTTAAGATACTTAGCAGAATTCGCACTTCTACACTCTCCATCATATGTCATTAGTCACGTGACTTGACATTTCTTGATTTATTAAATCTGTAATGCTTTTTTATGTTTTTCACAAATACAAATGCAGTTGATTGTGTTTGAAGTTTGCACGTTTTCTTGTCCATTCATGTATCTTTATTTTTTGTTGTTTTCTATTCATACATAGTTATATGAAGCTGGTCTTCGTTCATTGTTAAATGTCTAAATATTTTCTATTTTTGTAATGGATAGAATTTAGTTCAATTTTGTGATAACCAACCGTGACCATTTATTATATAATTAGCTGCTTAATTAATCTTCACAATTTTCCAATGTTTTCAGGCTATTTGTACATGGCTGGTAACTTGGTACAAGTATATTTATGGAGATTTATTCAGCAATTATTATATGATGTCCGAATAAACATGTATTTTTTATTTTGCAATAAACACTAACAGTCTAATGGTATTTTGTGTGATATTTTATTGTGGTAACTTCAACACTACATCAACTACACCAACAATAACAACAGAAACTGATGGAACATGTGGATTTGCCTCAAGTTGAGGTTTTATTTGTGATGAATATTATTACATTGTAAGTATTTATTTATATAAATACACTTACTACTACTTCCATGTATTTAAAGAAACTTTTCATTTGGATTGGTTTTTATTGGAACTCCCCCAAAACTTCAGTTTCTTTATCGGCCAAAGGGTTATCCACTGAAGTAACTTTTACGAAAAAAGGACAATGACAAAGCTGACCAGGGAAGGCAGAACTGAACTCAACAGAAGCAGTAGAAGGTGAAAGACACAACCATCACAGAATACAAATACGATTGTTTATTTCAAGTGCTCGTACAAGTATCAAAAATAAAAAGGCACAAGACAAAATTGAAACTGAATCACTACTTTACACGACAGCCTACACATTGAAACTTAAGAATACTATAAACATATTAAAGGCATGGAATCGCAAATGTTTGGGTTACATGTGAATATATTCCAAGATATAACCGCAGCTATTGCAACCTTATGTATTGTTTTCCTATAAATGATACAGCGAGGATGTAATGCCAATCACCATTTGAACACCAAAAAAATAAATTGAACACTTCAAAATTTGCATTGAGGGATATTCAATATGGACGTCAGAAATTCTACTTTAACACTTATTTCCCATCTTTAAACGATCTATACAAATTTAAAAATACTCAAATAATTATTTATGGGACATTTACAGCACAATGCTTCGATTAAAGTTTACATTAAGTTGCCTCCAGAGTGTACAAATAAACTTTTGTTTTGTAAACTTCAACCAATCTATGAACAACATTGAACTATATATACCGTATTACAATTAGCAGTGTCTGGCTAAACACCACTTTTAACTACCGTTTATTTTTTGTCATATCTCCAAAACCATTAAAGATTTTTGAAATAACGCACCATTCACCAAATATAGTACAATGTATTTGCCTATTGGGATTGCTAGCATTTAATTTGACTGTAAAATAAAGTTTACATTAGGGAAATTGTTGCTGAAAATTGATGCATGAAACCAAATGTCAAAGTGTATTAAATTTTTACTCCTGCAACCGCGACACCGTTGTTTTACAATTGCATGAATTAGAACTTACAACAATTTCCCCATAAATGTACTGAAAAGAGGGTAAGAAAGTTGTCCATTTTTATCCTGATAAGCCCAACTCTGGGTTCTTATCAAGTATTTTATATGGCTGAGAGGCAAATTTTATTTAATCGTTAATTGATCGATATAAAAAAGAACAACTATCGAAGATTTCGCTACCTCAGGTTATACTTAAAATGAGGTTAGAATAAAATGTAGCAACTTTGAATCTATACATGTATGTTACAGTGTTGCTAGACGAAACTAATTTCTAAACACACATAACTTGATGTACAGAGGTTGTTGTTATGGAGGGGTGAACTGTTTAGTATAGGTCAGAAATAACATGATCATGTTGCTAAATAGAGGCTGTTGTTCAAAGAAGCGTTGCTCTTGAGAGGTAGGACATACACGGTTTACATTATGAGAATTGTATGCAACAAGTGGAGATAATTCAAATGCTTAAATACTTTTAATTGTAGAGCAACATACAATCAAACCAATGTAGACCCTAAGCCTAATTGATAGTTCACGCAACAAAATACAGTCCATTGTTCTGTGTGTATACATGCTTGCAATTGTTTCGCAACAATTGCGGTAGTCTAAACATACTTTAATATATGCACAGTTCTCGACTTTTGATAGTGGAGTTAATTCTTAAACATGGTTGTCTTGCACTAAACCATGATCTGTTCATACAGAACATCCAGACAGAATTTGCGCCAAATACTGTGGTTTTAGTACATTTGTAGTGCGTCAAACTTCAGAACCATTAGCACTATCAGTTTCTCCGAAAAAAGAAAACTATCAAAGGTATCGTCAGTAGTGCCGTAACGAGTACATTGAGGATAATATCCTGTAAGGTTAATGACGTGTATAATGCCTATTTTAATGTATTTGCCAGGTATTATTGTTTGACTCTATCCATGTATTGCTCTGTACAACGATCTCGATCTCGTCAGACTTCAGAACCATTAGCTCTAGCAGTCTCTCTGAAAAAAGCAGATATCAAAGGTGGCGTTAATAGTGCCGTCAAGTGTATATTGAGGATAATATCCTGTAAGGTTAATGACGTGTATAATGCCTGTCATTCTGTGAGATTTTAATACAAGTGTCTTAGTGCGTATGCTAATTTCCTTTGAAATCCAAGACACAACCTCTGAAACATATATATTTGATTTTAAACTTCGTTTAGTTGTCCTATGTCGAATATAGTTAATATATCACTGATTTGTAGTTGTCAAGCGCATGTCAGATTACAGTTCAGTTGTTGAACGTATTCCAACGTTTGAAGTGAAAATAGATGAAGACGTATGAGCAATGTTGATTAATTTTGTCCTTAATCTAATTTTCCTGCTGCCATGGTCATTTTGGATATTGTTCCTGGAGATTAAAAACTCTAGATATGACGGGCGTATTTGTATTTGCAAAACATAGTAATGAACTCTTTGACATTCCACTGACAATTTTGTCATGAGAAAAATGAGTGTTTTTCGTCTGCAGGACTTTGTTCGTCGTCTATTCAGTTATTTGAGATCCTTTGCATCGACTGTTTGGCGGCTTCCAACGAAACGTTTCATGTCGCCACACTTTTGTAAGAACATGACAAGTAAGGATTGACTTGTGGCGGTAAGATTCACAAAAGTTGTCCCGTGGAAATTTGTATGATTCATTTTGTCAAGTCCATTTGTAAATGCAACATTCTGCTTCATTTTTGTATGTTGTCTACCTACTTCTAATAACTTGAAATGTTTAAAACCCATGTAAATGATTCTTAAAGTTATACACCGTAAATACAAAATGAGTTATATTCCCAGTAGGCATTGTGAAATATGGGATATTTCAAATGGAAGCCATACAACCATTCTCGATCCAGAAACAATACATACAAAACATTGTCTTCAGGAAAGATTTGAAGAACAATGCCCCGAATTAATTTTACATTATGTTGTCTCCAGAGTATGTGAAAAACGTCTTGACTCTACCAAATTATGTGGTAATTCCAAATAACCTCTTTTAAACTATAATATAATACAATTTGTAAACACTAAATAATACACTGAGGATAATGTCCATACGGTGTAATGACTTGTTTATGATATCCCTCGATGCCATTTTGATACAAGTGTCTATCATATTGCATAATGGCAATTACCTTTGAAATCACCATCCAATCTCTTAAGCATGTATAGGGGTTAGCCTTTTTGTACTGAAGCGTTCTAACAGATTATCTACTCGTTATAACCCCACAAAAGGAAGTTCGGGGATATACATGTATTTTCATATTGTAAATGTTTAGACTCACTCCATTCTTGCATGCCTTATTAAAGCACGATATTCTGTATTGTATTATTCGGAGTTATAAACATTATTACATGTACACTACCCGACGAATAATTATGTCATTCTCTTCAATGAATTACTTTCATTGGCTTATCAGTTGCACGAAGAACAACTATCTAGTGCCGAACACTTTAAAATTGATATTTGCATTAGTTCAAGTACTGTATTGGTTTTGTGACTCATCGATTTTGAGTACTAGGAAACACTATATTTAAATCTGTTTCGGTGAAAACAAAACAAATGTAAAAATGAAACATGATGAGCTTTATTAAGCACCATTAGCTTGATGAATAAGCTGGGTTAAAAATAAAGAAATAGAAACAATCTATATTAATATCAATCAGTCAATGGCTGTAAAAACAAAGTGAAAGTAATAAAAACGATGGCATTCATTCACTAATTAAGTTTTGATACAATATAAGAATCTACTAACAAAATACAACATCCAAGTATGTACAGTCAATGGAGGAAAAAATCAGAAGCAGAGAGAATCATTCATGAGGCGAATCTTTTTTCTTTGATTAAACTGCTCCAAACAATTCATTTGAATGATACTGTTTGCATGTGACAGTGGTAATATCGGGAATTGTAAAGGAAAGCCTATAGCTCATTACATAAACCTCTGACATTAGCTGCTACCGACCAGGAAGTTTAAATATTCTAACCGTATTACTGTCGCGAACTAAACACTCTGAATAACTACAAATTATTCGTTGACGAGTTCAATTTGATTAGGTAGCTTTTGTTGAAACATGTTTAGAAATCCTAATTTAGTTTTGTCGAGTTAAATCACAAACGGATTTGGTTGATGCACGTGATTTGAATAAATGTTTTGCTTGGTATACAAACTCAGCTTTTATTTAATTACTGTCGACAACAGTTGACATGTTATCTCGCAGTCATGCAACTCTTCCTTGTTGTGAAGGAACACTTTCGATTTGTACATTGCTCTCATGATTTAAAGGATCACATTTTCAAATACCTCTACTATACCACATACGTGTACAACTAGTATCTTGTTAAATGCATATAGACTGAACATGTTCACGATTTTAAAGATAATTATTCTACCCAGTATGCCCATTTGTACAAGTTACAACACATTGTTTTCTAAAACCTTTTGTTGTCCCATTGGCTGAAACATCCGTTAATAGAACCATTGCGATACAATTGGATCTGAAGATATCGGTGTCGCTTTATTACGTGTAACTTTAATGAATTAAAAAAGTTCCATTTGTAATTATAACAAATACTGTGTTTTACTGGTTTTGTCACGTGATAGTTCGACATTGATTTTCAGCTGCAATTTATCACAATGGTTCTAGTGCATGTTTTAGCCAATGCTGTCACAGATGCTCATCAGATTTGTTAGGCCGCATTAATAAAATAGAGCGAGTTAATTCAATAAGTACATATAATTGAGAATCGGTATGCTCCTAATTGTCCAACAGAAAAACTCCATAATGTTTAAGTTGGGAAACCAGAAAACGTCCAAATTCAATCTTCTCAAAGCGGTAACGTCATGTATTGCTACTTTTAGAACTGAACGTAGCGACAAGTTGTTTCACTTAACTTGCACATACAGAGATATTTTCAGCTGCACTTTTGTCACAATGCTTCTAATTGCAGATATTTTGGCCGATCCCATCACAAATAGGATTTATACTATAAATATAGCATATATTTAATTAGTGCGTGTCCAAAACATAACGTATACTTTGATTAATTAATATGCCCATATCGTTTTGGATCTAGATAACTAGTTCAACTTCTTATTTGAAGCGTGCCTTCCCTGCCTGACTTAATATAATCTTTTTGCTAAAATTCAAGTGCAGACATTTTCTGACATTTGAAGTCAAAAGAAATAACACATATACGACCAATTTACTGTTCCCTAAAGTAATTTGGGTAGTTCGTCATTAGATGTGATATCGCATAATTATACCACGACGTTGTCAATGTATACTCCCTAAAGTATTTTAGGTAGTTCGTCATAAGATGCGATGTCAAATATACAGTATAACACTACGTTATCGATGGTCTACTCCTTGTTGTCATGTGGGTACTTACATATTTGATGTACATATTTGTGTTCAGATAATATCCAAATGCGTGGTTATTTAACCCGGGAATACGAATTGTTTAAAGTAGGTCATTCGGCTGGGGGCATTCAGCTTTTTGGGGCTGGTTCGTTCTACTGTTGCGCTCGGCCTGTTCAGACGGCCCATCTAGCTAAGGCATTAAACTTGTTGAAACTGTGTCATTCGCATACAGCAACCTCCAGTAATGTCCGAATAAACTTCATGTAATGCGGACGTCCTATCGCATCACGTATTTTTTTAATGTGTTTTTATTTTTCAATACCAGTTTGTCAGTTCGGGCTTACAGGGGCGTAGCTTAGAACAAATTAATGTGTGGGCCAAGTTATTGTAGGAAGGGTCTTGGGCCAAGTTATTGTAGGAAGGGCCGGGGCATGAACCCCTTGAACTATTGTTAATCCTACATTTTCGCCGGTGCATGTTTAGCAGATTTCAGACGGAACATTAGAACAAATACCGCTCACACTTGTTGACAACATGTAAAAATGATTTATTCCAAACCACAATATGAATGTCATTAACATCACACGAGTAAAGCGCTACTTTTTAAATAAACTTCTATTCATTCTAAGGTTTATTCTAAGGGGCGGTGTTATGCTCCCTCGGAATTTGTTCGAAAATATATACTCACATAATAAAATTATGTGTTCTCTGTGTTACGTAGTCCTCATGAGTAGGTAAATAACGTAACTCTAGTGTTCGTATAGTGGCTTTATTAGTTTGTTACACAGTTCATAAACATAGTATAGTACTTCTCAGGTTCACAGCATAAGCCAACTGTTCATACTCATAAACATACTGTCCAGGCTTATGGCCCAAGCTACTCGCTTGTTGATGGCCCACACCTACTGGTCTCTCTCGACTCTACTTCTCAACTCTCTAACTTAACTCAAACTGAACTGACATCTAAGTCACATCGTCTATGATATATTTGACCCACCTATAGACACACTTCCTCAATACATTGACAAGTGTATATGCCACAGGCTGTCTGGACTTTAGTGCATGGACATACGGTCGATGGTAAGGCACACCGCAATTAATATTATATAACTAGCTATCCCATGATCATTACATTACATCTGTCTAAAGTCTAAAAATCAAGAATTTGGAAATTGATTCTATTACACTGCACGGCATTTTTAATTTCTAAAAAGTGTAGAACGGAAGCCACGACACTGTCAAATGCAGTGAAATTCCACAAAATAGCCCAATTTTCACAAACACATAGAATTAAGAATCTTGATAATAATATCTTAAACCATATCTTCCTACCTACCTATCACAGCGAGTAATTATCAAGTAAATTGTTAAATGATATTGTTTTGTACCGATTCCTAAAATTTGCACTTTTCGTTCTTAATGTTTTAACCTCAATCATAGGATTTCACAAGCTAGTATGGAACTAGATTTCTAGTATGTTAAAAGACAGCTATAATGGGAAATATATCATTCAACAACAATAATGTCAGTGTATTGTATTTCCTAAACAAAATGGCATCTGCCCTATGTGTTCTAAACATGGAAAAACTATGTCGTAAAACTGCCTCTCAAAACACTAAAACACCATAAAAAGTGCATTTTCATAATGACCTCCATTGGTCTCACTTCCGTTTCGTTATCAATATCGCACATAGAGACGTCGTTGAATCAGTTCATAAACATATAATAAATTACGAAACGTATTTTTGTAACCGTAATTATTCCAGAGGGTTTGATTAGATAGGTATTAGTTCGTGAATATTATTATAGTACATGTACTACATCCTCGAAATTAACTACCATTAAAGTCTCGTGTTAGTGATATTATTAAGTCTAGGGCGTAGATATATCCACAGGGTGTTTGTACTATATCTGTTTTGTAAATGTATCCGAGTCCAACAAAGGGTGTGATAGTATAAAGACACACCCTGTGCAGTATTGCAATACAGAGCTCTTTCTTTTATAACTATAATACAATTATCAGCATAAACGTCGTCATCAGCGCACTAGCAGTGACTAATTGAAGCATTAACCGGCATATATAAATAAGTAGAACAAGCCACTCAACACATTTATATCATTTATAATCACAACTACTGGATTCTAACAAGTTTGTCATATATTTGCCGTTGACGAAGCTTGTTCTTTAAGTACATATATATAATAAAAATTTGATAACAACAAGATGTTATGGTGAAATTTGTTATTTATTATAAAGTTATAAATGACGCAATTAAAACAAGTATTCAATATATAATATGATAACTGGGATAAGCAACTCTTGACATATATCATGTATCTGTCTGGTACAAGAAATATAATGAACTATAAGTTACATCCATCTTGCAGGCAGACTTATATGTGTTCAGGTTAGTAATTGAGTCTAGAAATAAACGCGGAAATCGGTGGTTCATCACCTACATGAAAGTGTATGTGACAAAAAGTTCACTGTACTCACTTCCAAATGACCAAGTTTTTAATTTGCGGCAGTATTTTCCCTTATGACTAAAAGTGATCCTACTTCAAAGGAAGATGTTACCTGCCGAGTCAACTTTCCATGGAAAATGACGGTGCTAAAGCACCTACCCTTATACCGTGCCGCCGCCGCAATACAAATCCCCCGGATCATATGTAGTAACCACTAGGTTAACGGTATAATGTTTTGTTTGTTGCCTACCATATCAAAGCTTCAGAACAAAATGTCCGCAACTGAAAATATTATGTGGATATTCATTTTCCTAGTCAGATCATTTCCTACAAGTTTGCGTATGTTTTGATGCAAAATTATAAAAGAAGTGTTTTCACATAGTCACCATAATCCAAGATGGCGGATTTTGAAAGGATAATATGATTGGAATGATGTATTCATCTCTTGTTCAACCACATCGGGAATGTAGCTATATGTATTATAACTAGTACCACTTTTGCAAACATATAAGCATTAAATACATAGAATATTTATTTGTGTTGATTGAATATGGTTTACATTTCATCGTGCACAGATAAAATGTAAAATTCAATGTACCATTATAATTATTTCATTCGTTGATCGGTTTGCACATTGAAGATGTTTAGTATTTTTTAGTATGAATGTATCCGACATTTAGATTTTGTTCAGATTTTGTCAAATTACTTGTAGAAAGCTTGAAACTTGGTACAAGCATATTCAGTGTGGCTATACCACGTGGTATGTGACGACATTTTTGGGTAAGACTGACAGCCAAATAGCATCGACTGGGAGCTAAAAAGAACTGTAAGTATCCTATTTTCCACTCGATTTTGACGAAATATAGCCGGTGCTATACATTTCATACATTTCTCACCAAGGGTTTACTTTTGACTAACATTCGAGGCAAATGCCAGATCACGTAAAAAATGAAATGCTTAGACGGCAAACCAATTGAAAATTCTTCCAAATAGTTGTTATATCAGTTAGTGAGTATTGTCTGAATTTGTTTGGACGTCAAGTCACTTATATTTAATACATGTCGGGTGATTAATTGAACACAAATGACCACATAATAGTATTTTTTAAAAAACACAAATATGCGTATTTGTTCAGCTAAGACGGCACGCCAAATGTTAAGCGATCCAATGTGTACATTACCAGTCTTACCCAAAAATGACGTCACATACCACGTGGTATGGCCACGCTGAAGTTTAGGCGGTTTATTCATCAATTATTTTATGATGTCCGAATAAACGTGTATTCTTATCTTACAATAATCACTGTCAGTCTAATGGTATTTCGTGTAATATTTTAGTGTGTTCACTATCAAACAAAAATAACAGAAACTTATTGGAAGTACAGATTTGTCTCAAGTAGGGCGTTTATGTATGATAAAAAGTATAAAGTATTTATTTTTAGTGATAGTGAGCGTTTGTAATCACTCTTCGTCCGTCGTGCGTGTGTGCGTGCGTGCGTCCGTGTGTCCGTTAACAATTTCTTTGTCTCATGAACTGCTGATTGCATTTTGACAAAACCTCACAGGAAAGATCCTCTTACAAACTTGTTTAAATGGTTCTGGTTCAGTGCATATCTACGTTACACGACCTAAAATAGATTTTAAAAGTGATAGTTTTGTTCAATGTCAATTAAATGTCGTTCAATCCAATCACAATGAAATTCTTCAAACACCAAAGTAAATTAAAGACTTCAAAATTGTCATCGAGGAATATCCAATATGGTCTTCAGATTCTACTTGCCCAATCCTGTTCCGCCCAAAAACAATCTATACACAGTATTAAATACTCAAATAATTGTCTACGGGAAAATTTACAGGGCAATATGCTACGAATAAAGTTAATATTATGTATCTCCAGAGTATACAAATAAACTTATTGAGTCTGTTAATTTGTTTTGCGATTTTCAATTAACCTTTGAGCAACATTGAACCCTATACCGTAATACAAATTTCAGTTCTGGTTTAACGTCACTTCTAACACTACCTTTGATTGTTTCGCATATCTCCAAAATCATTCATTACACTTTTACAAGTAATTATATATAAATCATTATAAATATGAGCCAGTCTCCAGGAAAACCTGCTATTTTGACAAAAATATTAACTTTAAGATTTTCCATAGTATTACAGGATAATGTTAAATAAGCAAATTGCAAAAGAAATTATGATGATATGTTGCGTTTTAAGGAAGTTACAGCTGTTTTTGTAGAGTCCCTATTCGGAGCTTTTTGTGTGACGTCGCAAACGTTATTCAAACGTTATTCGACGTACCTGAAATAAGTATTTCATTATTATACCATTTGATCAATTCTTGACATAAATGGTTCAAAATAGTACCAAATTCTATAATTATGCTTCACTTTTCAAAATATATATCAAAATCGAAATTGTTTGCATTCAGAGAAAGGCTACTTCTGTTTTAAACAACTAAATCCTCGTTTTTCTCAATCGGAGTACTTTTCTGAAATTGGTCACCATAGCAACGAAGTATGTGTTTTCGACATAATTCATAGGAAAATTTAAAGCTAAGATATAGTACTATATGGTCAATTACTTAAAATAGAATCAATAGATATGTATTTTTCCTTATTTTAGAGCTTTTTTAAAATCTTGTTACATAAAGTAATTACATAATGTCATTATAGCAGGTTTTCCTGGAGACTGGCTCATATATTTTAATGTATTTGCCAGGTATTATTGTTTTACTCTATCCATGTATTGCTCTGTACAACGATCTCGATCTCGTCAGACTTCAGAACCATTAGCTCTAGCAGTCTCTCTGAAAAAAGCAGATATCAAAGGTGGCGTTAATAGTGCCGTCAGGTGTATATTGAGGATAATATCCTGTAAGGGTAATGACGTGTGTATAATGCCTGTCTTTCTGTGAAATTTTAATACAAGTGCCTTAGTGCATATATTAATTTCCTTTGAAATCCAAGAAACAACCTATAACAACATCTATATTTGATTTTAAACCTCTATTAGTTGTCCAGTACCGAATTTAATTAATTTATCACTGATTTGTAGTTGTCAACCACATGTTTGATTAAGTGTTCAATTGGTAAACGTATTCCAACGTTTGGCATGAAAACAATAAAGACGTATGAGCAATGTTGATTAATTTTGTCGTTAATGTAGTTTTCTTGCATTCATGGTCGTTTGGACATTGTTCCGTTAGGTTAAAAAAATCTAAATATAACTGGCGTATTTGCATTTGCAAAATAGCAATGAACTCGTTGATATTCCGCTGGCAACTTTGTCATGAGAAAAATGAGTGTTTTTGGTACGCAGACACTTGAGAGACTTTGGTCGCCGTCAATCAATTATTTGAGATTCTTTGCATCCACCGTTTGGCGGTTTCTTCCAACGAAACGTTTGAGGTATACAAACATTTGCCAGAACATGACAAGGATTGACTTGCGTTGGTAAGATTCACAAAGGTTGTATCGTGGAAATGTGTGTGATTCAGTTGGTCAAGTTCGTTTGTTAATACAACATTCTGCTTCAGGTTTGTATGTTGTCTACATACTTCTAATAACTTGAAATGTTTAAAAGCCCCTAAAAACGATTTTTATGAGATATACACCGTAAATTCAGGATCAGACTCAAGCACCATTTAATTTTATTTCAAATACAGAAGGTATGGTGATAAAAAGATAATTTTTTTACGCAGAGGAATTAATATTGATAGCACTAAAATTTTAAAGACAAATCGATAGTTTTAATGCATATTTATATAAATATTGCGCTTAATAAATTGAAGCTGGGTTTTCAAGCTTGATCCTGAATGTCTGAGATCAGTTTCAGTCTAAAGTCTCTTTTTATAAGAAAAAAAAAGTTTTTAAGGTTCGTAAACTGCTATCTTTAAACTGTTTCGGTATTCTGTAACTGCTGCAGAATATAGAATGTCATAAATACGCACATATTTTAAAAGAAATAAAAAACAAAGAATGGAGCTTAAGCCTGATCCTGAAAACCAATTCTTTGTGAACTCGGGGAGAATAATACATGAGGCGAATGGCTTACTTTTTTTC
This sequence comes from Spisula solida, assembly GCA_947247005.1. Lineage (NCBI taxonomy): Eukaryota > Metazoa > Mollusca > Bivalvia > Venerida > Mactridae > Spisula > Spisula solida. Next base: position 19,365,690 of record OX365946.1, read on the forward strand.
TTTGATTGAACTGCTCAAAACACTTCATTTGAATGATACTGTTTGAATGTGACAGTGGTAATGTCGGGAATGTAATGGAAAGCTTATAGCTCATTACATAAACCTCTGACATTAGCTGCATTCGACCAGCAAGCTTAAATATTCTAATCGTATTAATTTCGCGAACTAAACACACTGAATAACTACAAATTATTCGTTGACGAGTTCAATTTGATTAGATAGCTTTTGTTGAAACATGTTTAGGAATTCTCATTTGGTTTTGTCGAGTTAAATAAAAAACGGATTTGATTGATGCACGTGCTTTGAATACATAAATTACTTGTCGTACAAACTTTATTTAATTACTGTCGACGACTGTTGACATGTTATCTCGCAGTTATGCAACTCTTCCTGGTCGCGAGGGAAAATTTTCGTTATGTATATTGCTCACATGATTTAAAGGATCACATTTTCAAATAACAAAATGCATATAGACTGAAAATATAAAGATTTTAAAGATAATTATACTACCCAGTATGCCCATTGGAACAAGTTACAACACATTGTTTTCTGAAACCGGTTTGTTGTCCCATTGGCTGAAACATCCGTTAATAGAACCATTGTGATACAATTGCAGCTGAAGATATCAATGTCGCTTTATTACGTGTAACTTTAATGAATTAAAAAAGGTTCCATGTGTAATTATAACCAATACTGTGTTTCAGTGGTTCTCAATAAGCGGGTGCACATCAGTGGTTTAAAAAAGTGAGTTTTCAATGTGTTCGTTAAGCTTTATTATATAAATAATTTTAAACTTACAATTTGACAGCATGAAAAACACAGTGACTTTATCAAGAGGACATTATGTTACATCGGTTCGATTGGCTATCGTGATTATGTATATTTCAATTTGAAATGTTCGTTAAATATCATGTGTTGCTATTAATTGCGAAACAATACTTATTTTAAGCTGGTGACGCATCAGACGTCTGCTCTGCACAATATGACTTTGACAGGAAGCATTATTTACCCACGAAAAACCATGCAACAAACTTTGCTCTTGATACAACGGCCTAAACTTGGTGAAAACTTAAAGGATCTTAAATGTTTAAATGTTCTTTGCTTTGTTCTCGAATGCAATTAACATAACGAAAATCTTTTGTGGAAAACAAGATATATTTAAAATAACTACGAATGGCAAGTTATGTGAAACAGTTGGCTCATTAAAGATGTATGCAAGTTTTTTAAGACGTTGAGCAAAGTAACGAACATTTTGTAGCAGGTATATTAGTTTATGAGCCTTGTTGAACGCGATTGAAATTAAATACTTACAGCGAAAAACTAATTTTTAAGCACACAATTGGCCCGTAAAGCACACACATAATAGTTTAGCTTTACTTTATCTATTTATAGAAATTTCAAGGCCTAATATTGTCAGCCGGTCTCCATTACCACACATCTAGCAAATTATGATAACGTGATAATAATTACTCCTTAGCTAGTGATCCGTAAAATAAGAACATGTATGACATTATTTTTACTAGATAATTAAATTATCCATATAATTGTCACAGTTTTGTTGTATAGGTTACAATGGTACTAATTTGTAAGTCGGAATTTATACATTTGGAATGTCCGTTACCATCATTTTGGTAGATTTATTTTGCAATGTATTTGCAAACAAACCGTATATCCGGTATTCCTAATTGTCTTGCTTAGATCTAATATACGTCCGTATCTTATAATAACTACTTCACTTTATAGGCTTATGTGATATGTTATCGCACCAAAGCCACATTATAATAACGAACATTTCACTGCAGTTTTATACTCTACGTATTACTGTTCGCCTAGAATCTTATGAAGCGGTTCAAGTGAAATTTCCTTTATGATCTGATCAAAGAGTGTGCATAGTCTATTTTACGTTAGAAATGGCACTTTTAATGTTTAATTATGTCTGAGCATTTGATTCAGATAATGCCTGGGCGAATGGGCCACCGCGAAATGTTCGTTACTTAGCTTTACAGAAAAAGTAATTACTGCAACAACACTAAACGATGTTATTGTTCCACAAAATCATTCAAATACATCTTTTTATCGTATTCGATGAACTCATATTTATGACTATATTAATAACATTTAGACGTACCCTTTTAAAGCAATTTTATCTTGCATGCAATTTTGTATTTCAGACATTCTGTTAAATACATTATGCTTGCTTTCTAAATAATGAAAAACAATAATTTTTCAGGTCAAACAAGCTCGAAATGCTGTATTCAGTCAAATGTATATTCTAGTATGTTGTAAACTCATGGTCGGATGGATATTTTTCAGTCAAAGTAGCTAGGTAGAAAAAAGAAATGTTCGTTACCTCCTGGTAACGAACATATCACTATGTATAAGATGTTTTTCCGGGTATCCGAGTGTATGCTCATTCATGACAAGTTAAACAGGTTCATAAGTGCCATATCTCCCAACCGTTTTTATTCAATGACATTTAAATGAAAGAAAATATCATATCACCATTACTTGAGCCCGTAAGACAATAAATCATTGCCAATATGACAACACTGTATTGCTGTATTGGCTCAAACAACTGTGGAATTATTTTGTATTTTACGTGACGTGATTATACACACATTTGCTGTCATATATGCATTAATTTGTCATAAAATGAACGATAATATGCTAGTGTATATTACATTTATGTCACAGGCAGCATTGCTTCTCATCAAAATTAATTATTGCAACAATCTATCAATCTATTACATTTTATGTAACTCCATGTACTGGAAATTTTATTTCCTTACTCATCCAACTTCTAATGTCAAATATTCAGTTTGATTAACATGCAAACTATGCAAATACTTACCGTTAAGATAAATCAAAAACTAAAATAACATTGTAAGTCCTCAAATGCAAAAAATGAAGAATACATTAATAAGAAATATCAAATTTTGAACTTAAATTTTACGTGACACTTTATTGTATTTTACGTGAAGAATAAAAACATGCTGGCCATACGGTAGACACTCTGTAAGACTTTTGTTCACGAATATTAATTACTTTGCACCATTTTCTTTCAAGAATAAAGCGAAGTTATAACCCACATGTCAATAAATAAAACATTCTGTTGAAAAGCAAATAATAGGTAATTCAAAATAAACATACCCTAAATTTTTTTTTATTCAAATTCCAGTTTTTTGATGTACATACCTAATGTAAACATCAAATGCGTCAAAATGGCATAGCATAAGATATGGCTCATGCCACTGTTAGTGCTGCCATCTCGCCTTTTTAAAAAACGTCACGTAAGTATACAATCTCGTAAAACTTTTGGGTGCAATTTATTGTCAATTTCAGATGATGCAAATTTTCATGCAGTTAAATTCGAAATACCTCAGACATATAACAAGGACTAAATGACCAATCCTCAATAAATATGCGATTTATGGGCGTCATTTAAGAATATAACATGAATAACCCTAACTAGTTTATACATGAAATAAACTGAGTTATAAAATGTTTGGGCGTGTTTTGTTGTAAAATAAGTGTATTTATCAATAGTATTTATATTTGTGAACAGTCTGGTTTATTTTGATGAATTACCGCAAAACTTTACTTAGTAATCACATCAACAAAACAGTGTCACGTAAAATACCTCGTATCTGTGACATGAGGACTGTCAAAAATATATAAACTATGTAAGTCCGTGTCACTCTCGCAAAGATATTGGAGCATTTTATACATATAAACAACAAAATATAAGGCTTATAATATATTTCTATTTGTAAGAAACATTCAAATTGTATGTTTTGTGATTGTGACAGTCGATTTTGAGCAGGGTGTCGTATTTTGTAAGCATGCAAATGTTGTAAAAAAACATAATGTCAAGTATCTATAGTATTTAATTTTGAGGAAATGTATAGTCCTAACGCTAAAAACTAACTATAACACTTTCGTACGCGCATATACGTTATTAAGGACACTAAAGTAGCTGAGACAAGCAATTGACCCAAAGTTTGAGAATGCGTGTAATATGCCCATATCGTTTTGGATCTAGATAACTAGTTCAACTACTGATTTGAAGCGTGACTTGCTAAAATATCCAGTGCAGACGTTCTCTGACATTTGAAGTCAAAACAAATAACACTATATGATCAATTTATTGCTCCCTGAAGTAATTTTGGTACTTCATCATTAGATGTGATGTCACATATACCAAGACGCTGTCAATGTATACTTTCTAAAGTCATTTGGTAGTTCGTCATAAGATGTGATGTCAAATATACAGTATATCACTATGATATCGATGGTCTACTCCTTGTAGTCATGTGGGTACTTACATATTTGATGGACATATTTGTGTTCAGATAATATCCAAATGCGTGGTTATTCAACCCGGGAATACTAATTATTCAAAGGTGGTCATTTAGCTTTTTGGAGCTGGTTCGTTCTACTGTAATATTTGCGCTCGGCATGGTCAGGCGGTCCATCTAGCTTAGGCATTAAACTTGTTGAAACTGGATCATTCCGTTTGGGCTTTCAGTCCTTTTATTTGTGAAACTAGGATATTAAGCTGAAACCTTGACACTCAGCTTTTTAATACTGTTATCTTTCAACGTTTTAGGATTTCTGACAGCTAAAACTAGGTATTTCAGCCGTTTTACTGTTGAAACTGGGTTTCATTCAGTTTGGGCATCTAGCTTTTTGATTGCTGAAACTAAGCAGGATCCCCCTGAACTATTTTCAATTCTACATATCAGCCGGTGCAATTTTTAACAGATTTCAGACTAAACATTAGAACAAATACCGCTCACACTTGTTAACGACATATAAAGATAATTTATACCAAACCACTACATGAATGTCATTCACATCACACAAGTAAACGGTTAGTTAATATTTTATTGTGTACATAAAATTCAACAGCTTTATTCTAAGGAGCGATGGCATGCTCCTTCGAAAATATACACAGGATGTTAATAAAGTTTGTTCTCAAAACTTAACTCATACTTAATTTTATCTGCGCTATGTACGCAGTGTGCAATTTTTTTTTCACAATAATAGCTTCATTTAATGCTCGAAAAATAAGCACAATGGTAGCACCTTCTGGAATTTAACCTGAACATGTTACATTCTTCTGACGTCAGAAAAATAAACTTTTGAAACTGTTTTCTACACAGTTCCCAGTCTAAAAATCAGGAACGTGGAGAATTGATTATATTGCAGTTTTTGGCACTATTATTTTTTCGACTTTCTAAAAAGTGAAGGCCGCGGCCTATGTAACACCGCCTATAGGATGCTACGAGATTGGCAAATACCGAGAAATTCCGCAATATAGCCCAATTTGCACACAAACAACTTCCTACAATCTGATCAGAGAAGGCAGAACTAGACTCAACAGAAGCAGTAGAAGGCGAAAGACACAACCATCACATAATACAAATACGATTGTTTATTTCAAGTGCTCATACAAGTATCAAAAATAAAAAGGAACAAGATAAAAATGAAACTGAATCACTACTTTACACGACAGCCTACACAGTTAAACCTAAATAAGACTATCAACATATTAAAGGCATGGAATCGCAAATGTTCGGGTTAGAACCGCAGCTATTGCAACGTCGGGTATTGTTTTCCTATAAATGCTACTGTGAGGATGTAATGCCAATCACTATTTGAACACCAAAATAAATTGAACGCTTCAAAGTTTGCATCGAGGAATATTCAATATGGACGGCAGACATTCTACTTTAACACTTATTTCCCATCCTTAAACGATCTATACAAATTTAAAAAAAACTCAAATAATTATCCATGGGACATTTACAGCATAATGCTTCGATTATAGTTTACATTAAGTTGCCTCCAGAGCATACAAATAAAATTGTGTTTTGTAAATTGCAACCAATCTATGAACAACATTGAACTATATATACCGTATTACAATTAGCAGTGTCTGGCTAAACATCACTTTTAACGCTACCGTTTTATTGTTTGGCATATCTCCAAAACCATCAAAGATTTTTGAAATAACGCATCATTCACCAAATATAGTTTAATGTATTTGCTTATTGGGATTGCTAGCATTTAATTTGACTGTAAAATTGATACATGAAACCAAATGTCCTAGTGTATTTACTCCTGCAACCGCGACACCGTTGTTTTACAATTGCATGAATTAGAACTTGCAACAATTTCCCCATAAATTTACTGAAAAGAGGGTAAGAAAGTTGTCCATTTTTATCCTGATAAGCCCAACTCTGGGTTATTATCAAGTATTTTATATGGTTGAGAGGCAAACAAATAGCCTGGACAGACGATTTTATTCAATCGTTAATTGATCGATATAAAAAAGAATAACTATCGAAGATTTCGCTACCTCAGGTTATACTTAAAATGATGTTAGAATAAAATGTAGCAACTTTGAATCTATAAATGTATGTTACAGTGTAATCTCGCTATCTAAACACACATAACTTGATGTACAGAGGTTGCTGTTATGGAGGGGTGAACTGTTTAGTAAAGGTCAGAAATAACATGATCATGTTGCTAAATAGAGGCTGTTGTTCAAAGAAGCGTTGCTCTTGAGAGGTAGGACATATTCGGTTCACATTATGAGAATTGTATGCAACAAGTGGAGATAATTCAAATGCTTAAATACTTTTAATTGTAGAGCAACATACAATCAAACCAATGTAGACCTTAAGCCTAATTGATAGTTCACGCAACAAAATACAGTCAATTGTTCTGTGTGTATACATACTTGCAATTGTTTCGCAACGATTGCGGTAGTCTAAACATACTTTAATACATGCACACTTCTCGACTTTTGATTCTAAAACATGGTTGTATTATTTAGTTTTTAATCTATGAGACAAGGAGCGTTTAATTTTCTTGGTCGGTAGTGTGTTGGCAACTTCTTCGTTTTAAGATTTTTAACAGCTTAAGCGAGCCAATATAGTCCTTTTGCTGCGGAAAATGTGTCATTCAGCTAGTTAGTAGGTCATCCGACTATACGGACCTTTCAACGTTTTAATACTGTTATTTAACTTTTGAGACTAAAGACTGCTATAACTATGTAGTTCAGCAGTTTTACTGTTGTAACTAGGTCATTCAGCGTAGGCTTTTGGTTGCTGTATCTTTTCTACTGGGTCATTCAGCTAGTTAAAATTTATAATACTTTTCGACAGCTTGGACTAAGGCGGATCTGCGCTTGTTTAGTTGGGCATTGTGCTTTGTGTGTTTTTAATGTTCTCTGTGCTCGGCTGGTTAAGTTGAGTGCTGCCTTCCCTGTCTGACTTAATATAATCTTTTTACACTAAACCATTATCTGCTGTTCATACAAAAAATCCCAGAATTTGCGCCAAACATTGTTGTTTTAGTACATTTGTGGTGCGTCAAACTTTAGAACCATTAGCACTAGCAGTCTCTCTGAAAAAAGCAGATATATCAAAGGTGGCGTTAATAGTGCCGTCAAAAGTATATTGAGGATAATATCCTGTAAGGGTAATGACGTGTGTATAACGCCTGTCATTCAGTGAGATTTTAATAAAAAGTGTCTTAGTACGTATGTTAATTTCCTTTGAAATCCAAGACACAACCTCCGAAACATCTATATTTGATTTTAAACTTCTCTTAGTTGTCCTATGTCGAATAAAATTAATATAACACTGATTTGTAGTTGTCAAGCGCATGTCAGATTAACAGTTCAGTTGTTAAACGTATGCCAACGTTTGACGTGAAAATAGATGAAGACGTATGCGCAATGTTGATTAATTTTGTCCTTAATCTAATTTTCTTGCTTTCATGGTCCGTTTGGATATTTTTCCTGGAGATTAAAAACTCTAGATATGACGGGCGTATTTGCATTTGCAAAACATAATAATGAACTCTTTGACATTCCACTGGCAATTTTGTCATGAGAAAAATGAGTGTTTTTGTGCGCATGACTTGTGCGTTTGTCGTCAATTCAGTTATTTGAGATCCTCGACTGTTTTGCGGCTTCCGACGAAACGTTTCACGTCTCCACACTTTTGTAAAAACATGACAAGTAAAGATTGACTTGTGGCGGTAAGATTCACAAAAGTTGTTCCGTGGAAATGTGTATGATTCATATGGTCAAGTCCATGTGTTCATGCAACATTCTACTTCATTTTTGTATGTAGTCTACCTACTTCTAATAACTTGAAATGTTAAAAACCCACGTAAATGATTCTTAAAGTTATACACCGTAAATACAAAATGAGTTATATTCCCAGCAGGCATTGCGAAATATGGGATATTTAAAATGGAAGCCATACAACCATCTCGGTCCAGAAACAATACATACAAAACATTGTCTTCAGGAAAATTTGTAGGACAATGCTCAGACTTAATTTTACATTATTATGTCTCCAGAGTATTTGGAAAACGTCTCGACTCTATCAAATTATGTGGAAATTCTCAAATAACCTCTTTTAAACTATGTAATACAATTTGTAGACACCAAATAATACACTGAGGATATTGTCTATACGGTGTAATGACTTGTTTATGTTATCCCTCGATGTGATTTTGATACACATCTATCTTATTGCATCATGTCAATTGCCTTTGAAATCACCCAACAAATCTCTTAAACATGTATAGTAGTTTGCCTTTTTGTTCTGAAGCGTTTTAATATTCGTTATAGCCCCACAAAAACGAAGTTCGGGGGTATACATGTATTTTCATATTGTAAATGTTTAGACTCACTCCATTTTTGCATGCCTTATTAAAGTACGATATTCTGTATTGTATTATTCGGAGTTATATACATTATTACAATGTACATGTACACTACCAGAGGAATAATGATGCCATACTCTTAAAGCGAATTACTTTCATTGTCTTATTAGTTTCCTGGAAAACGACTATCTAGTGCCAAACACTTCAAAATTGATCTTTTCACCAGTTTTGTTCCAGTACTGTTATTGGTTTTGAGACTCATCGAATTTGAGTAAGAAATACTATACTAAGTATTTAAATCTGTTTTGGTGAAAACAAAAAAATGTAAAAATGAAACATATGATGAACAAGCTGGGTAAAAAATCCCAAAGTGAACGGAATAAAAACGATGGAATTCATTCAATAATTAAGTGTTGATACAATAAAAGAATCTACCATCAAAATATAATATTCAAGTACAGTCAAAGGAGATAAACATGGCCCGTGTTCACAAAGAATTAGTTTACAGGATCAGACTGAAGTTCCATTTTATTTTATTTCAAATACAGAAGATATGGTGATAAAAAAGATTAATTCTTTTACGCAAAGGAATCAATATTGATAGCTCTTTAAATTTTAAAGAAAAATATACAAGTTTTAATGCATATTTATAGAAATATTTCTCTTCATAAGTTGAAGCTGAGTCTCTTTTTATAAGAAAATAAATGTTTTTGAGGTTCGCAACCTGTTATCTATAAACTGTTTCGGTATTCTGTAACTCCTGAAGAATATAGAATGTCATAAATATGTACATAGTTTAAAAGAACCAGCAAAAATCAGAATGGAGCTTACACCTGATCCTGAAAACCAATTCTTTGTGAACACGGTAGAATCATACATAAGGTGAATGGCTAACCTTTATTCTTTGATCAAACAGCTTCAAACACTTCATTTGAATGATACTGTTTGCATGTGACAGTGGTAATATCGGGAATTGTAAAAGAAAACTTATAGCTCAATACATACACCTCTGACATTAGCTGCAAACGACCAGTAAGTTTAAATATTCTTATCGTATTACTGTCGCGAACTAAACACTCTGAACAATTTCAAATTATTCGTTGACGAGTTCAATTTGATTAGATAGCTTTTGTTGAAACATGTTTAGAAATCCTAATTTGGTTTTGTCGAGTTAAATCACAAACGGATTTGGTTGATGCACTTGATTTGAATAAATGTTTTACTTGGTATACTAACTCAGCTTTTATCTAATTACTGTCGACAACAGTTGACATGTTATCTCGCAGTCATGCAACTCTTCCTGGCTGCGAAGGAACACTTTCGTTTTGTACATTGCTCTCTTGATTTAAAGGATCACATTTTCAAATAACTCTACTACACCACATACGTGTACAACTAGTATCTTGTTAAATGCATATAGACTGAACATGTTCACGATTTTAAAGATAATTATTCTACCCAGTATGCCCATTTGAACAAGTTACAACACATTGTTTTCTAAAACATTTTGTTGTCCCATTGGCTGAAACATCCGTTAATAGAACCATTGTGATACAATTGCAGCTGAAGATATCAGTGTCGCTTTATTACAATGTACGTGTAACTTAAAAAAGTTCCATTTGTAATTATAACAAATACTGTGTTTTACTGGTTTTGTCACGTGATAGTTCGACATTGATTTTCAGCTGCAATTTATCACAATGGTTCTAGTGTATGTTTTAGCCAAGGCTGTCACAGATGCCCATCAGATTTGTTATGCAGCATTAATAAAATAGAGCGAGTTAATTCAATAAGTACATATCATTGAGAATCGGTGTGCTCCTAATTGTCCAACAGAAAATCTCCATAATGTTTAAGTTAGGAAACCAGAAAACGTCGAAATTCAATCTTCTCAAAGCGGTAACGTCATGTATTGCTACTTTTAGAACTGAACGTAGCGGCAAAGGTTATCACAGAATAGGGATTTAGTCCAAACGAATTCAACATTTAATTATGATTGAATGGGTTACTCAATCATAAGTACGGTCACGATAATACAACAGAATTAGAGAAGAAACAAGACAATCGAGACTAAATCAATGCAATTTCCGTTTCCGGTAGAAAAGCCTGATTCATTATATTAAATAAAGATTTTGTAAACTTCCTGCTGACTGATATTAGTTCTGCGTCTGAACAGGAAGCATATTTTATCCAAAGACGTACGCTCCGAATTTATATAATATCTAATTTGATGTAATAATTGAAACCATATTAACTTCATCAATATCTCCATACAGCCAGACATATTTATATCATAACATATACAATGTATAGGCTAAAATCATGATGACAACAATTTGCTTTTTAAAATATGTAAGTTTTAAACAGCACCAATAAAGTTATACTAGCCCATCTGAACATGTTACAATTGGATGAACCATCCGTCACTAGAACATGCACTGGCAAAAATATTAGAAGCCATTATCAAATTTGAGAATATTTCAGTGTATCGATCTGTAGAAAATATAATTTTGGTCATTTTTATCACATCATATATATGAATGGGCATTAAATTGTTTCTAACCCTTTAGTCGGTGTTATATTTATGTCCTGTGGTTCAGAAGTTCCGGTTTACTAAAATTGTCTTTGCAGTAACGTAAATGAAACAGTGTATAATTTGAAAGAATTTTTAATGTTTTAACCTCAGTCATAGGATTTCACAAGCTAGTATGGAACTAGATTTTTAGTATGTTATACTAAATGTGTTTGTTGTACCCTATAATGGGACATCATTAAACAATAATAATGTCAGCGTATTGTATAATATTTCCTAAACAAAAAGGCATCTGCCCCAGGTGTTCTTAACGTGGAAAAATTATGCCGTAAAACTGCCTCTCAAAACACTAAAACACACATAAAAAGTACATTTTCATAATGACCTCCATTGTTCCCACTGTACCGTTATCAATATCGCACTTAGAGACGTCGTTGAATCAGTACATAAACACATAATAAATTACAAAACGTATTTTTGTAACTGTAATTATGCAAGAGGGTTTGATTACATAGGTATTAGATCGTGAACATTATTATAATACGTGTACTACATCCTCGAAATTAACTACCATTAAAGTCTCGTGTTAGTGGTTTTATTAAGAATAGGGCGTAGATATATCCGCAGAGTGTTTGTTCTATATCTGTTTTGTATCCGAGTCCAACTAAGGGTGTGATAGTATAAAGACACACCTGTGCAGTATTGTAAGTACAGAGCTCTTTCTATTATAACTATTATACAATTATCAGCATAAACGTCGTCATCAGCGCACCAGCAGTGACTCATTGAAGCATTAACCGGCATACATAAATAAGTAGAACAAGCCACTAAATACATTTACATGGGTGGTCGCTTAACGTAATCCGTCCATCATTAGCCGACGTCATTTCGACGTAATTTCGTGTTATTACGGGAAACTTCGGTACCGTCCGGAAAATTTTATAAACATCCGTAAACATTAAATATTTTTATTTTACGGTATTCATATCAATAAATCTGCTTAATAAATTATGTCTTGGTAATTATATTTGACGATCTTTAAAAAATAAATTTAAAATAAAAAAAATAGTGACGAGTTCCTTCCCTTTGATATTCGAAGTCATAGAAACGCTCGTGAAATCAAGCGCCAAAATGACATGGCGAGCAGACTTATTCTCGAAGTGAGGTCGATTTTGTCACCAAAACTGTGTTATTCGGAAGGGTTGAGGACTATTATCAGTCTAAATTACATTGGTAAACACCGTTGTGAGGACGAATACCGTTATTCTTATGAATTTTCGGTTGAGAACGATGGAAATCTCGGAAACAAACATTGAGCTGTTGAGAAAACGAAAGTAGAAATATTTCTGTTGCACCATTTCGCCGAGAAGAGACTCAATAGTGCAAACCAGCCTATGTTGATGTTCATCACGATGCTTCTCAACACTATTGAGGTAAAACTTGCTAAAACATTGTGTTCTTGATCAAATATTCTTGTATCAGATGAGCGTTATAGGCTCCATTTTACATCTTGTTATTTTCAGCTCGACTGTACTTGGTCATTTTCAATTCAGAACTATTCTGATTTTGAATGGTTATTTTTGTGATCTTCGTGTAAGCATAGTGTTATTTTAACTAGATCAAATGGATAATTTAGTTTAAAAAGCTCAGTGGAAGTCTCGCTTGTTTGTTTGTAAAAGATGTAGGCCTACAAGGAATAGCCCATGTATCTACATGTACATATTTGTGAAAGAACTGGACTACATGTACCGAAATAGCCTTGTAGTAGCCGCAGGTCTATTGTTTAGTGTACTCGACTTGTAACCGGGAAAGCCGGGTTCAAGGTCCAGGCCTTTTTATGCCCCTCTATCGATAGATGGGGAGGCATGTAGTGATGCACCTGTCCGTCCGTTCGTCCGTTCGTTCGTCCGTCCGTCCTGGTTAACCCAAATTGACCGTTTCTTCTAGCATTAATATGGCTTGCTACAAAGCTTTCATACTTGCATGGATGTTGTGTATGAACACTCTCCACACGCCAGTATCACCTAACCCCATTTTGACCTTCACCTTGACCTAATTTTGGACTTAGACTTATTTATGGACAAGGCTTCCACAGGGGGCATAAGCGTTTATTGAACGCAGTCTTGTTTTTGCTGAATTTTGTAGAGGCCCAGGCCCTTTTGTTTTGTGAAAATTTAGCACGAAAATCCTCAAAATTGTGAAAAAGTTGGCGCAGAAACTTTTCAAATTGTTATAAACTAAGCGCGATAAATCATCAAATTGTGAAATAATTTTTCAGATGTTAGCTCTCAATTTTTGTCCACTTGTCCCAAATATGCATGTTATGATATAATACTTCATATCAAGTCCAGTACAGGAATATATGACTTTTTATCTATGTTTGGTTTGTTTGATGCTTTGTGGTGAAGTTGTGAAGGGGCCTTTATAAATTGTGAAAGGGGCCTATAGGAAATTGTGAAAGGGGCTGATGAAGGCCCCTCGTATATAGTGAAAAAAAGCCCTGAGTTCACATAATACTTGTTGCAACATCTGTCTATTTGATAGAAAAACAAAACAAATATATCTGAAATATATTTGAACTGCTACAGATTCTTATAAAAGTAGTTTACCTTAAGCATTTCTGCACTAAGTATGCGACATGACACTATAAATCTGTCAAGTCACTTAGTGTCAACATAATAAACAACAAGGTGATAATAATTATTATTTATATTTGCAGGGAATCGAGAATGGTACGTTTCACTTGAAACAGTTGACTTCAAAACTAGCGATGCTGAAGAAATGTGTGCAGAATTGAGAAAATGTAAAAGTGTAGTGTAACTGTGAGGTAATGCATGATTGTATTGTTACAGTTTGTTGCATAAGCAGAAGTAATGCGCGTCCATGTTTTGCAAATACATTGTTCCTAATGCAAAATTTAGGTTATAATTAAGCACCTATCCCTAATTCAACGATTTGAACTTTCTGTCTTATAATTGTATACATAATTCAGTTTGGTTGCTAAAATTGTTTTTGGTTGTAGTTACCATGACAATATTCCAAATAAATTCAAAGTATATAACACTTCAGTCATAGATCTGTTCTTATAATATCTGTCTTTATTGGAGCTGTCATTGACGATTCCGATATATCGTTGATACATTGATATATTGATTTTCAAGTAAAGGTGAACAAGAAACAGACCTATCAGTCATGTAGCAGTCATTTAATTTGAATTCTACACTCTATATGTTTAATACTGGGTTAGATTCAGCTTTTGAAAATAGCACCTTTGGTTTTAGTTTAGATTTGATATAATTTGACAATTTCTGAACTTTCATTTTTTTAACAAAGAAAATGTTTTGTGCAGGACCACCAGGATCATATTAGTATATACATGTAATTATAATGTTATAATATTATTTGCAGGTTGTGAAATACTGTTGCTGAATACTACACAGATTGCAACAGTGGAATCAGACGTAGCATATTACCCGGAATGCAGCACGGGAACAAGATTTTGCATATAACCCAGATCGGACCATGGAACTTTTTTCTGAAAGATTGTTAAATATTTACATATTAATAGAGGAATATATCGCGCAGTTGTTCCAGTCGTTGCCGGCAGTCACTAATGCTACTTAAGTTTTATACTTGCACTCAGAAATGGTTGTATTGTTCAAGATTAGTGTCAGTGTCCATACCGTCTAAATTTGGATTGGCAGACAAAGTTCCTTTACTTTGATTCCATGTAACAGTTTTCCTGTGTCATAAAGTGCATTCTGTTGTATAAATAATATTTGAGTGTCAATTAAGAACTTGGGATACAGAGTGTATGAGTTAATTTTCACCCATTACTCCATAGATATACAACTTGAACATTTATAAGTATGAGACAGGACATATAAACTTTATAAGGGTATGATTATACTTGTAAAGTATGCTTGGGTATATTGAGTTTAGCACACCTGTCATATAGTC
Source organism: Spisula solida (assembly GCA_947247005.1). Taxonomy (NCBI): domain Eukaryota; kingdom Metazoa; phylum Mollusca; class Bivalvia; order Venerida; family Mactridae; genus Spisula; species Spisula solida. The sequence goes on from OX365946.1 coordinate 19,380,874, forward strand.
ACAAGGTGAGCTTTTGTGATCACTCGATGTCCGTCATTCCCACCCTTTTTGCTTGCATAGGCAGTAGAAATCACAATTTTACTATAATCTTTATGAAACCTAGATACAACGACCATCTCAACAAATATTTATTTTATATTGGGTCATTTGGGGTTAAAAAGGTGTTACTTGGTCAAATCATACATGAATCTTGTGAAGTCACAGGAGTTCACTATTTTGGTCCAATTTTTATGACTGATCATCTCAACAAAATCTGGCTCAAGTTCTATATTGGGTCATAAGTGGTCAAAACATAGGTCAATATCATTATGTCAAATCATACATAAACCTTGTGCAGTCTCTAAAGGTCTCCAGTTTGGTTTAATCTTCATGAAACTTGATGACAATGATCCCTAAACAAAGTCTATGTCAAGTTCTACATTGGGTCATCTGGGATAAAAAAAACTAGGTCACTATAGATCCAATCATGCATACATGTACACATTGAGTAGTCACTAGAGGCCACAATTTTAGTCAAATCTTTATGAAACTTTGTGACTTTGGTCACGATGATCAACTCAGGGTCATCTGGGGTTAAAAACTAGGCCACTGTGTTAAATAATCGATAAAGCTAAGTTGTCTTTTAGGGCATGTGGCTAATGCTGTGTTGATTGTGACAAATGGATGGCTGTCAGTTCACTAATGTCTAAAACATATTTGCTTTTGAATGAAAACATGACGTGTGTATATTCATTTTCTTAGTTAGATCATTAGCTATAAGCCAATGGATGTTTTAATGCGTTTTCTTATTTTTGGGGTTATACAATGGTCCAGCCAAAGGGAAGGAATTTAACTATTTCTGTATCCATAGCAACCACAGTTTCAATCAGAATAATACAAATATTCAAGTTTACACAATCTCCTTTTAAACTCCTTTCTGTATACCAAGTTTCATAGGTCTAGCTTGGAAACTGTTTTAGTTATGCCAGGATTCCAGATTTTATTGATTTTTCTATTTCCGTTTCCATAGCAACCGCACTTTTTGTTATAATCAAAACATATTTAGATGTGTATAATCTCCTTATTGGCACCTACCCACATACCAAGTTTTGTAATCCTAACTTAGAAACTGTTATGGCAGGATCCAGATTTTTTCTTTATTTTTGTCTCCATAGCAACCACAATTTTTGTTAGATTCAAAATATTTTTGGACGTGCATAATTCCCTTATTGCCCCCTATCCACATACCAAGTTTCATAAACCTAGTTTGAAAACTGTTTGAGTTATGTCAGGATCCTGACTTTTGAGGAACGGACGAAGGGTAAACCTATGTCCCCTCTGGTTGAAAACTGATAGGGGACTAAAAAAAAATTTCTGAATGTTATGTCAGAACATACATCAACTTGTAGCAAATGATCTAACTAACAAAATGAGTACACACATGACATGTTTTCAGTCAATAATGAAAAAGTTTCTGTGTTTTTAGTAAATGAGAACTCATTCTCCAGCGAGTACAGAAATAAGAGTATGCAAAGAAAAGTACATTTTCTGAAATAAATCTGTGGTAAACTTTTTTTATTTTGTTATTTTCTTATTCAATATTGATTACTTAAAATTTGTATGTTACTATTGTAGCATGCCAATCATTTTATAAGATGATTTTATACCATTCTTTGAAAGGGAAATTTAAATATTTTGATAAATCTACTCATTCAAAACACTGAAATTGAAAGATAGAGGTGAAAGAAAAAAATATGAAGTAATTTACAAATTTCTGTTACATATCATTTACAAACACATTCCATTGGCTGTGTAAAAACATAAAACTTTGCACAATTTATTGATTTTATTGACACAAAAAATAGAAAAATACTGTAAGGACCTTTTCTGAAATTTGCTCTATTTTGATATGGATGGTTACCATAGTTAAAATGGAATTTCTCCAAAACGGCGTGGTAAAAGTTTTTAAAAAATTATATTTAGACAAGCCATGTGATACCCTTAATGAAAAAGTTAGTTTCATTGGGAATCTAAATTTGGCCAATGATGGATGGATTACCTTAAAACAAGTTTTTTGTATATCATTTATTATCACAACTACTGGATTATAACCAGTTTGTCATATATTTGCCGTTGACGAAGCTTGTTCTTGAAGTACATATGTGTAATAAACATTTGATAACAACAAAATGTTATGATGAAATTTGTCATTTATTATAAAGTTATAAATGACGCAATTAAAACAAGTATTCAATATATAATATGATAACTGGGATAAGCAACTCTTGACATATATCATTTATCTGTCTGGTACAAGAAATATAATGAACTATAAGTTACATCCATCTTGCAGGCAGACTTAGGTGTCCAGGTTAGTAATGAGTCTAGAAATGAACGCGGAAATCCGTGGTTAATCACCTACACGAAAGTGTATGTGAAAATGAGAAAGTTTTTAATTTGCGGCAATATTTTCCCTTATGACTAAAAGTGATGTTACTTCAAAGGAAGATGTTACCTGCCGATTCAACTTGCCCTGGAAATAGACGGTGCTAAAGCACCTACCCTTATATCGTGCCACCGCCGCAATACGAATCCCCTGGATCATATGTAGTAACCAATAGGTTAACGGTATAATGTTTTGTTTGTTGCCTACCATATCAAAGCTTCAGCACAAAATGTCCGCAACGGAAACATAGTATGTGGATATTCTTTTTCCTAGTCAGATCATTTCCTACAAGTTTGCGTATGTTTTGATTCAAAATTATAAAAGAAGAGTTTTCACATAGTCACCATAATCCAAGATGGCGGATTTTGAAAAGATACTATGATTGGAATGATGTATTCAACCCTTGTTCAACCACATCGGGAATTTAGCTATATGTATTATAACTACTCTCAGTCGCAAAAGAAAGTATACATTGTGCATAAATGAAATTATATCGCCGGGGTTTACAGAAACAGTCATAGTGTTAATATTTACTAAATAGTATGTTTATCTGACATTTTAAGATCAAGCGACATGTCAATAAAAACAATACTGCACAAACAGAGTCAAAGCTTCGGAAGTTGAAAAATCAAATTCACACAAATAGTCATACACTTAACACAAATGTGTACATGGATACATTTACCCATAGCTCGGTCAATAGGAACGTGATCTTGCTGAAATTTTCAACATATGTAGCTTGGATATGTGGCATTACAATTCAATCGAATTTGTTACATCTGATTACAATTGGAACAAACAGAATAAAAATGATGACATCAACGTGAGCTAATGTCACACATTTGCCACGGTGTGTTCATCGGGCGTTTGTCAATTTTTCAATGCAGCTAGATGCCCGATTTGCTGATAAGGTTTGTTTTCAAGTGTATGTACTTATCACGGAGACATAAATAAGGAAAACAAGGTTTACAACAAAGCCCAATTCAGGTTTAGAACTTATCACCTCATAAAAACAACTTTTGGTCACATGGTTACCTCCCCTTGACCAAGCAAAATGACTAGTTTTTTTACACAAATCACAACCATCATGCTGTTCAGTGTAAATTCGCATTATTTTGAGTGTTTTTGTTTAATTTGACGATATACCTAGTCAAATCTAACATACATAAACATAATTTGCACCACTGCGTAAATGTCTCGTACATTTTACGTCGGAGGTGGACATATAAAATAATAAACATTTTTGTGAATTCGATTTTCCAGGTACCGACGCTGTTGACTTCATTTGTGGAATATTTTATTTATTGACATGTTATTGTTTGATCTTAAAATGTCAGAAAACATACAGTTCTGTCAATACAAAATTTCGTTTAGTTCTGTCAACGCCAAAGGATACAATTTCAAAGTATGAACAATGTATACTTTCTTTTGCGACTAAGTGTAGTACCACTTTTGCAAACATATAAGCATTAAATGCATATAATATTTGTTTGTGTTGATTGAATATGGTTTACATTTCATCGTGCATAGATAAAATGTAAAATTCAATGTACCATTATAATTATTTCATTCGTTGATCGTTTTGCACATTGAAGATGTTTAGTATTTTTTAGTATGAATGTATCCGACATTTAGATTTTGTTCAGATTTTGTCAAAGTACACTTGGTACAAGCATATTTAGTGTGGCCATACCACGTGGTATGTGACGTCATTTTGGGTAAGACTGACAGCCAAATAGCCTCGACTCGGAGCTAAAAAGACCTGTAAGTATCTAATTTTCCACTCGATTTTGACGAAATATAGCCGGTGCTAAGGGGATGAGTGTTTACTATCCCCGGTTTTTGATACATTTCGCACCAATGGTTTACTTTTGACTAACATTCGAGGTAAATGCCAGATCACGTAAACAATGAAGTGCTCATACGGCAAGCCAATTGAAATTCATCCAAATAGTTGTAATATCAGTTAGTCAGTAGTGTCTGATTTTTTGTGGACGTCAAGTCACTTATTTTTAATACATGTCGTGTGATTAAATTGAACAAAAATGACCACATAATAGTATTTTTTTAAACACACAATATGCTTAGACGGCACGTCGTATTTGTTCAGCTAAGACGGCACGCCAAATGTTAAGCGATCCATTGTGTACATTACCAGTCTTACCCAAAAATGACGTCATATACCACGTGATATGGCCACGCTGAAATTTAGGAGGTTAATTCAGCAATTATTTTATGATGTCCGAATAAACGTGTATTCTTATCTTACAATAATCACTATCAGTCTAATGGTATTTTGTGTAATATTTGAGTGTGTTCACTATCAAACAACAAAAACAAAAACTTGGGCGTTTATGTATGATAAAAAGTATCAGGTATTTATTTTTAGTGATCGTGAGCTTTTGTGCGTGCGTCCGTGTGTCCGTTAACAATTTATTTGTCTCATGAATTTGACAAAACCTCACAGGAAAGATCCTCTTTCAAACTTGTTTAAATGGTTCTGGTTCAGTGCATATCTAGGTCACACGAGCTAAAATAGATTTTAAAAGTGATAGTTTTGTAAAATGCCAATTAAATGTCGTTCAATCCAATCACAGTGAAGTTCTTCAAACACCAAAGTAAATTAAAGACTTCAAATTGTCATCGAGGAATATTCAATATGGTCGCCAGATTCTACTTGCCCAATTCTTATCCATCCAAAAACTATCTATACACAGTATTAAATACTCAAATAATTGTCTTCGGGAATATTTACAGGGCAATATGCTACGAATAAAGTTGATATTATGTATCTCCAGAGTATACAAATAAACTTATTGGGTCTGTCAATCTGTTTTGCGATTTTCAATTAACCTTTGAGCAACATTGAACAATATACCGTAATACAAATTTCAGTTTCTGGTTTAACGTCACTTCTAACACTACCTTTGATTGTTTGGCATATCTTCAAAACCATTCATTATACTTTTACAAGTAATTATATATAAATCATTATAAATATATTTTCATGTATTTGCCAGGTATTATTGTTTACTCTATCCATGAATTGCTCTGTACAACGATCTCGATAAAGGCGGATTTCATGTTAGCATCAATTTTAAGAGCACGTGTACAGGAATTTAAATACTGCACAACTATTTAACCGTAATACACATTTCTCGACTATTTTTAGTGGGGTTACTTTAATTGCTCTAAACCATTATCTTCTGTTCATACAAAATTCCAGAGAATTTTCGTCAAACTTCAGAACCCTTAGCTCTAGCAGTCTCTCTGAAAAAAGCAGATATCAAAGGTGGCGTTAATAGTGCCGTCAAGTGTATATTGAGGATAATATCCTGTAAGGGTAATGCCGTGTGTATAATGCCTGTCATTCTGTGCCTTAGTGCGTATATTAATTTCCTTTGAAACCCAAGATACAACCTCTGAAACATCTATATTTGATTTTAAACTTCTCTTAGTTGTCCAGTACCGAATATAATTAATTAATCACTGATTTGTAGTTGTTAACCACATGTTTGATTGATTAAGAGTTCAATTGGTAAACGTATTCCAACGTTTGACATGAAAACAATAAAGACGTATGAGCAATGTTGATTAATTTTGTCGTTAATGTAATTTTCTTGCATTAATGGTCATTTGGACATTGTTCCGTTAGGTTAATAAAATCTAAATATAACTGCCGTATTTGCATTTGCAAAATAGCAATGAACTCGTTGATATTCCACTGGCAACTTTGTCATGAGAAAAATGAGTGTTTTTGGTACGCAGACACTTGAGAGACTTTGGTCGCCGTCAATCAATTATTTGAGATCCTTTGCATCCACTGTTTGGCGGTTTCTTCCAACGCAACGTTTGAGGTCTACAAACATTTGTCAGAACATGACAAGGATTGACTTGCGTTGGTAAGATTCACAAAGGTTGTATCGTGGAAATGTGTATGATTCATTTGGTCAAGTTCGTTTGTTAGTACAACATTCTGCTTCAGGTTTGTATGTTGTCTACATACTTCTAATAACTTGAAATGTTTAAAAGCCCCTAAAAATTATTCTTATGAGATATACACCGTAAATTCAGGATCAGACTCAATCTCCATTTAACTTTATTTCAAATACAGAAGGTGTGGTGATAAAAAGATTATTTCTTTTACGCAGAGGAATTAATATTGATAGCACTAAAATGGAGCTTAAGCCTGATCCTTAAAACCAATTATTTGTGAAATCGGGGAGAATCATACATGAGGCGAATGGCTTAACTTTTTTCTTTGATTGAACTGCTCAAAACACTTCATTTGAATGATACTGAATGCATATGACAGTGCTACAAATGTGACAGTGGTAATGTCGGGAATGTAATAGAAAGCTTATAGCTCATTACATAAACCTCTGACATAAGCTGCATCCGATTAGCAAGCTTAAATATTCTTATCGTATTAATGTCGCGAACTAAACACTCTGAATAACTACAAATTATTCGTTGACGAGTTCAATTTGATTAGATAGCTTTTGTTGAAACATGTTTAGGAATCCTAATTTGGTTTTGTCGAGTTAAATCACAAACGGATTTGGTTGATGCACGTGATTTGAATAAATGTTTTACTTGGTATACAAACTCAGCTTTTATTTAATTACTGTCGACAACAGTTGACATGTTATCTCGCAGTCATGCAACTCTTCCTGGCCGCGAAGGAACACTTTCGATTTGTTCATTGCTCACATGTAAAGGATCACATTTTCAAATAACTCTAATATACCACATACGTGTACATGTACAACTAGTATCTTGTTAAATGCATATAGACGGAACATGTTCACGATTTTAAAGATAATTATTCTACCCAGTATGCCCATTTGTACAAGTTACAACACATTGTTTTCTAAAACCTGTTTGTTGTCCCATTGACTGAAACATCCGTCAATAGAACCATTATGATACAATTGCAGCTGAAGATATCAGTGTCGCTTTATTACGTGTAACTTTAATGAACTAAAAAAGTTCCATTTGTAATTATAACAAATACTGTGTTTACTGGTTTTGTCACGTGATAGTTCGACATTGATTTTCAGCTGCAATTTATCACAATGGTTCTAGTGTATGTTTTAGCCAAGGCTGCCACAGATGCCCATCAGATGTGTTTCGCCGCATTAATTAAATAGAGCGAGTTAATTCAATAAGTACATATCAGTGAGAATCGGTGTGCTGCTAATTGTCCAACAGAAAAGCTCCATAATGTTTAAGCTGGGAAACCAGAAAACGTCCAAATTCAGATTTCTCAAAGCGGTAACGTCCTGTATTGCTACTTTTAGAACTTAACGTAGCGGCAAGGGTTATCACCGAATTGGAATTTAGTCCAAACGAATTCAACATTTAATTATGATTGAATAGGTTACTCAATCATAAGTACGGTCACTATAATACAACAGAATTACAGAAGAAACAAGAAAATCGGGACTAAATCAATGCAATTTCCGTTTCCGGTAGAAAAGCCTGATTCATTATATTAAATAAAGATTTTGTAAACTTCCTGCTGACTGATATTAGATCTACGTCTGAACAGGAAGCATATTTTATCCAAAGACGTACACTCCGAATTTATATAATATCTAATTTGATGTAATAATTGAAACCGTATAAATTGCGTCAATATCTCCATACAACCAGACATATTTATATTATGACATATACAATGTATAGGCTAAACTCATGATTACAACAATTTACTTTTTAAAATATGTAAGTTTAAATGATAGCACCAATAAAGTTATACTAGCCCATCTGAACACGTTATAAGTGGCTGAACCATCCATCCCTAGAACCACTGGAAAAAAATTTAGGTAAGCCATTATCAAATTTGAGAAGATTTTAGTGTATCGATCTGTAGAAAATATAATTTTTGTCATTTTTATACGCCCGTTGAAAACGGGACGTATTATGTGAACACCCACGGCGGGCGGGCGTGCGGGCGTGCGGGCGGCGGTGTCCAGTAATTTGTCTGTACTCTAGCGCTAACAGTTTTCATCCGATCATCTTCAAACTTGCTGACAATGCTTTTGGGCATAATATCTAGGCCAAGTTCGATTATAGGCCAAATCGGGTTAGGCCTTATTTGGTTATGGTCCTTTAATTACCAAATAAGTATGAAATGGGCATTGTCTGTACTCTTACGCTAACAGTTTATATCTGATCATCTTTAAACTTGCTGCCAATGCTTATGGGCATAATATCTAGACCAAGTTCGATTATAGGCCAAATCGGCCTAAGCCTTATTGGGTTATGGGCCTTTAATTACCAAATAAGTATGAAATTGGCCTTGTTTGTACTCTAACGCAAATAGTTTTCATCCGTTCGTCTTCAAACTGTGTGACGATGCTTTTGGGCATAATATCTAGGCCAAGTTTGATTATAGGCCAAATCGACCTAGGCCTTTTTTTGGTTATGATCCTATAATTACCAAAATAAATGTGAAATTCACCTTGTCTGTACTCTAGTGGAAAGAGTTTTCATCTGAGTATCTTCAAACTTGGTGACAATGTTTATGGATATAATATCTAAGACAAGTTCAATTGTAGGCCAAATCAGCCTAGGCCTTCTTGGGTAAGGTCCTTTAATTGAAAAAATGTTGGATTGTTTGTTTTTTTCATTCACTATGCCCTGAGACTCACCATGCCACAAGACGGGCGTATTTTGTGACATTTTGGCACTCTTGTTATCACATGCTGATATATATGAATGAGCATTAAATTGTTTCTAACCCTTAAATCAATTTTATATTGAATTTAATGTTGTTCAGAAGTTCTGGTTGTACTAAAATTGTATTTGCTGTAACGTAAATAAAAGAGTGTACACTTTGAATTAACGTTTGAAAGGCATTGATTATAATTAAAGTGTATCCTATATCTTAATATATCTTGTAAGTCATATAATGGATCTAAACCATAATAATTTCATACCATTGGAACGATAATGTTATTGTAATATAGCTTTCTAAATATATCAAATTAATAACAATTGATGGACCAGAAATAGGACAAATACGACGATAAAATTGGTAAATTCCAGTAGGCTTATCGGTTTATCTGCTGTTGCTAGTAAGTGTTCGATTATTACATGGCTAAACTAGCAAAATGCTATATTTCTTAAAAAATCGTGAAGTTTTTTTTAATTTAATGAAGTTGTTTCACGTAACATGCGACATGTAGAGATATTTTCAGCAGCAAGTTTGTCACAATGCTTCTAATTGCAGATATTTTGGCCGACGCCATCGCAAATAGGATTTATATTATAGATATAGTATATATTTAACTTGTGTGTGTCACACCATTTAAAACATAACGTATAATTTTATTAATATGCTCATATCGTTTTGGATCTAGATAACTAGTTCAACTACTGATTTGAAGCGTGACTTGCTAAAAATTCCAATGCAGACATTTTCTGACATTTGAAGTCAAAACAAATAACACTATACGATCAATTTTGGTACTTCGTCATAAGATGCGATGTCAAATATACCACGACGTTGTCAATGTCTACTCCCTTAGGTAATTTAGGTAGTTCGTCATAAGATATGGTGTCAAATATGCAGTAAATTATTATGTTATCGATGATCTACTCCTTGTTGTCATGTGGGTACTTACATATTTGATGTACATATTTGTGTTCAGATAATACCCAAAATGTGTGGTTATTCAACCGGGGAATACTAACTGTTTAAAGAAGGTCATTCGGCTGGGGGCATTCAGCTTTTTGGAGCTGGTTCGTTCTACTGTTGCGCTCGGCTTGTTCAGGAGGCACATATAGCTAAGGCATTCATCTTGTTGAAACTGGGTTATTCGGCTGGGTCGTTGATCCTTTTTATTGCTGAAACTAGGTCATTCAGCTGAAACCCTGACATTCAGCTTTTTAATACTGTTATTTTTCAACGTTTTGGATATCTGACAGATAAGACTAGGTATTTCACTGTTAGAATGGGTCATTCAGTTTGGGCAGATTTCTGAAAGTTCCTTCAGCTTTTCCACAGCTTGATCTTGGTAGAATATTTACTTGTTCAGTTGGATATTGTGCCTTGTACGTATTTTAATGTTTTCTGTGTTCGGCTGGTTATGTTGAGTGCTGCCTTCCCTGTCTGACTTAATATTATCTTTTGGTCTTATGCGGTAAACAATTGTCACGAACGAATGATCAATAATCGTCACATTGTACTGCAGCAACCTCCAGTATTGTCCGAATAAACTGTAGGAATGCGGACGTCCTATCGCATAACGTATTTCTAATGTGTTTTATTTTTCAATACCAGTTTGTCAGTTCGGGCTTACAGGGGCGTAGCTTGGAACAGAAAAATGTGTGGACCAAGTTATTGTAGGGAGGGGAAAGGTCCGGGCATGATCCCCCTGAAATATTTTCAATTCTACATTTTCGCCGGTGCATTTTAGGCAGATTTCAGACTAAGCATTAGAACAAATGCCGCTCACAATTGTTAACGACAGGTTAAGATAATTTTGTCCAAACCACTACATGAATGTTATTCACATCACACGAGTAAAGCGCTACTTTTTAGATAAACTTCTACAGCTTTATTCTAAGGGGCGGTGGAATGCTCCCTCGGAATTTGTTCGAAAATATATACTCTTATATGTGTTCTCTGTCTTAAGTCTAAAATCAAGAACTTGGAAATTGATTCTATTACACCTCACGGCATTTTTAATTTCTAGCTACGACACTGTCAAATACAGTCAAATTCCACAAAATAGCCCGATGTGCACAAAAACATGGAACTAAGAATCTTGATATCTTAAACCATATCTTCCTATCTACCTATCACAGCGAGTAATTATCAAGTAAATTGAAAAATGCATTTTAATAATGACCTCCATTGATCGCACTGTTCCGTTATCAATATCGCACTTAGAGACGTCGCTGAACCAGAACATAAACATATAATAAATGACAAATTTGTAACCGTAAAATTTTATGACAGAGGGTTTGATTACATAGGTATTGGTTCGTTAATATTATTAAAGTACATGTACTTCGTTAGTATTTCCACATCCTCGAAATTAACTACCTTTAAAGTTCCGTGTTAGTGATATTAATAAGTCTAGGGCGTAGATATATCCGAGTGTTTGTTCTATATCTGTTTTATGTCCGAGTCCAACTAAGGATGTGCTAGTATAAAGGCACACCCTGTACAGTTTTGCAATTAGATAGCTCTTTTTATTATTACTATTAGAGTGAGTGAACCAGTGCTCGGTCAAAAACCTCAATATTTTTAAATATAAATCATACAAACAAGACAATTACAGTAAAACAACTCGGTAATTATACGAACCATGTCTGTTCCCTCGATAAATATAGAAATTATTACCACTCACCGTAAAGACTGTCTTGAATTGTCGGGTAAATGGGTAACTTTTAATAACAAACTCAAACTCCAAATACGGCTAGGTAAACATTCGTAATGGTACCAATTTTCACATTTGTTACAGCCAACCCAATAAAACCCCTTTCTGGAAGGCATCATGCAGACGGTACATAACACACCATCTTCCTCGTACTTCAACAACCGTGACGTCATCGTTGGCATTGCATACCTTCCCCTTCTTTTGTGGAGGTGCATCATCCGATGATAAAACTGCTCTGGCCTTCGTGTAAGTTTTCCTGGCAGATATTTTCCTTTAAGATTTAGGTGCAGGTGGTTCAACGAACAAGTTACCAAGATCTGATGATATGATGCCAAGTTTAACAAGTGGATTTTTCTTACTTGTGCCACATTCAGTACATCGTTTTTCTAACCAATTGGACGTATTTGAGCAGGTAGGAATATGTTATTTGTGTGATCAGTGACCAACGTGGACGGAAGAAGAGCACTTTGTGCAGTTTTCCTGACAGGAAATATCCCAGTACATTTAAATGCTGAGGATACCGTATCTCCATTAATTTTATTTAGTGCCTGCAATAAAATCGTTGGGAACAATCCGCGTGGTAGTGTTTTCATGCCCAGATATCCTAGTTGGATAGCAATGTCTGCCACTTTTTGTTTTAACACATGAAAGTTACCAGCATCCTAGGGTTGAAGAATGTGAGAAGAATAGGCAGGCAACTATAAAAGTTCTACTCTATTTTCCTTTGCTGCATCAAGAAAAGATTTTGTCAGATGGGTAATATGATTGTCCAAAATCAGAAGCACTGGGCGTCGCTCACCGATATACGGTATGGAACAATCAATGAACCACTCTACAAACAATTCGGAATTAACATATCCCATTTCCGTTGATTTAAACACCCAACTCACTGGCATTCTACATGAATGGGACCTCGGTAGGCACTGGCTGGATATCAGCATAGGTGGCAATGTATTCCCAACTGCAGGAATAGCATTTAATAACGTAACATGTCCACTCATGTTCACACAAGATTGATAAGTTTATGCATGTCGTGTTCCCTTGGGAATAATGACCTTTTTGGATGGATTCAGTCTGCCTGAAAACCCTGTCTCGTCACAATTGTATATACGGGACGGTTCGTTCAGGAGATTCAAGTGACCCAGTGTGTCAGACAAAATACCAAATAAGTGATCTATCGTATCCTGCCTAACAGAAACGCAGTCCTTCTCGTGTGGATGTTCTGTTCTTAAAGTTAGTTCAGTGTGTCTTTTAAGAAACCCACGGAGCCATTTATAAGAAGGTGGATGTCTGCTTAATACACCATCTTTGTGTAACATTATATCCGCGCAATGTGTTTTACGATGAGCCTAGTCAACGGTACCCTCTCTTGGTCATGAATTTTGCATACTTAGCAAGAGAACTTTCATGTTCGTCACTAAGTATCCTTTCTGGTCCAAACCTAGTTTGGTAACTTGCATATTTCCCATTAATGTCATCTCGTACTAGAGTAGAAACCGGGATGTTGGTTTCTTTTGAAGCTTTTTGTGTCGCCTGAATAGGTGATATAGGTGATACTTCGGCGTCGGCTGCGACTTAAGATTTAGTATGCATGTTTCTTGCAATAAGCCGAAGTGCAGTGCGCAAGAACCATAACCCCACCTTGCAGCGTTTTTGAATTATTTCCCTTTGATTTATTTTATTAGAGCATTTCTTGTCCGGAGCATAACTTTGTCACCTTAAGTTCAAATGACTCAAGAATTGGTATGCATGTTTCTTGCAATAAGCCGACGTGCAGTGCACAAGAACCATAACTGTACCATGCATCGTTTTTAATTATCTTCCTTTGATTGATTTAATAAGAGCATTTCTTGTCCGGAGCATAACTTTGTCACCTAGAGTTCAAATGACTCAATATTTTGTAAGCATGTTTCTTGCAATAAGCCAAAGTGCAGTGCGCAAGCACCATAACTCTGCCTTGCAACGTTTTTGAAATATTTCTCTTAGATTTATTTAATTATAGTATTTCTTGTCCGGAGGATAACTTTGTCGCCATTAGGTTGAAAGACCTGAAACTTGGTATGCATGTTTCTTACCGAATGTCCAAGTGCAGTACACAAGAACCGTAACTCTACCTTGTGCCATTTTTGAATTATTTCCCTTTGATTGATTTTATAAGCATTCTTTGTCCGTGGCATAACTTTGTCACCATAAGTATGAATGACTCCAAAATTGGTATGCATGTTTCTTGCTGTGACATGAAGTACAGTGCGCAAGAATCATAACTCTAGCTTGTGTAGTGTTTGAATGATTCCCTTTTGATTGATTTTATCAGGACATTTTTTTGTCCAGAGCATCACTTTGTCGTTTTTAGTTCAGATGACTAGAGAACTCTTGTGCGTCGGATATGTAGCCCAATACTGGATAGTTTTCCATGACAAATGTGCATGTCGTCAGGCGACACATGCGACTCGCGCAGCTTTTATTTATCAATACTTTCGCTAGACGAAATATTTCATGGTCATGGACTTTTTGTTTTCTCGGCATAATGGAAAAGTACTGAAATCGGAAAGGGAACAATTTCCGGTAACCTTATTATGTTCGAACGCATAGCTTGAATTTCATTTGTCCTAGAAATAGGAGCCTGCATTAGAAATATTATTCATTTCCATACTGGTAGTGATTAAAATGCTATTTGTCAATAAAGTTCAAGGATTTTATTAATAGGGGAATTCCCCAAGGTCGCGAAAACGCACGATTGTTGTTGTTGTTGTAGTTTTGCATTCGCTAACGCCGTTATTTTTTTGACAGACCGGATCTCTATGGTCACTAGGTAGACGGACGCTTGCTTCCGACTTCCGGTAGCAGGAATTTGATACCCAGAAATCGATAACCGTTCTTGATTCTATTTTTATTTTTTAAATGTGGAACATAAATAACAATCATAGTAAAAGACCAGAATAAAACTATAATTAAATATTTATAGAATACATTTATTATGCCAAAAAAACTTTAAATAAAAAAAATAAATCAGTCTTCCATGGTTGCTGCGCAACCCGTCTTCTAAATGAGAAACACTAATTTCTATAGGTTTGGAGTAAAAAATGTCAGCCATTTTTTTGCCCGCTTCGGAAGGAAATTTTAACATTTTCAGTGCATAAACGATGCTACAAACTGTTATGAGACACATGACTACTCTGAGATTACGAAGTAAGTCGAGCGGGAATCGTTCATATGTGCGAAATATCAACCAATCTTAAGAAAATCTAATAAAAACGACACATGTTCCGGCTACTTGAAGTGAAGTTGAAGTTGACTTGTTCCGGTTACTTCCTTTGCAAAGCGGTTACTTCCCTTTGCAATACAATTAGTATAAAGTCCGTTTCGGGTCTTTACGTATCCAGACCGGACTGATATTTCCACATCGTAGTTGTAGGTTATTGTAAAGAAAGTAAAACGAATGCATTTTCGTAATTCCTCGCCGAGATGTAATAAAAAATCCCTCCAAAATCGTCAACAAATGTAAAAATATTCGCGGGATAAAGGTCGCGAAAACTAATTACATGTTGTTGTTGTGATTGGATACAATAAAACCCGGAATTTTCCATCTGAATATCTTTTATGTTTTGACGATTTCCAACATGATTTATTTAACAAGAAAAGGTGATTAAGATTAAAGATGTTGGATAATTAATCGGAATTTGATTAAATGAAAGGAAAATATGCTTTTCTTTGGAACAAAAGTACTGTCTGATATGCTCATGCAACCCATTATAAAAAGGTAAAATATCAAATTAGGCCTATTTGAAATCAGTTGTTATATAAAAAATTATGTGTTTATATCTAATTATATGTAAACTAGTAACCCCTGAATTAAGTAGACCTAGAATTAAACAAATTGAAAAATGTGCGTTATCCACAGACAGATATATTTTCATTTTGATCGGGCTGACAAATGTTCATTCGGACAACATTTTTATTTCTGCCAGTCCGAATGACTGAAAGCCTTTTAAAGTTTTCGCATCTGAACTAAAGACTATAAACGGAGCACAACTTACATAAGCGTTTATTTCCAAACGTCGGCAAAGTTTTTGCATGTTTAAAATTTTCAACGAATACAACGTTCTTCAGCGTTTACTAGCGATCGTCAATTTTTCAAAACGTTTAGTAACTTTTACTAGCGGAGCTGAACGTTTGTCCAAACGTCGGTAAACGTCGGTCCAAACGCCAGAGTGTAAACCCAGCTTAAGCGCTAACTAGTAACCGTTGTCAAACGCAGCCAAGCGCTTGGAAACGTTCCCAAAAGTTAGCAGGCGTTAGAGACACAACGTTCGTAGTGTGAACCAAAATATTCTCCCTCGCGAGCGTAATTTCACCGACGTTTGGCTCATTTTTCGAATTTTGAATCGCTGACCTACGCTGGTAGAAACGTTCATTGTGGGAATCCAGCGAGGGCAGCTGTGTCTTTCTATCGCATACAAACCTCTCACATTTTATACCACAAGAAAATGGTTTCAAACCCAAAATAACACTAACAATGTAATATTGTTTTCGGAATGCAAACCTTTATATTCGATTAATATATTCTACTTTAATTGCATTATACTTATCAAAAATGTTCTATTGACTTTGATTTAAGAAATAATGAATACGTAGCTATGTTTTGTTGCGTAATAAAATATAGGCACGTGTTTGGATGCGTAGTAATTAAATCACGAGTGCGTTATTTCGATTCTAACATCGCCAATGCTTTACCATTTATACCACCACAAGACAGGTTGACGTCAAACTACTTTCTTTCCTAGGAACGTTACCGTCACCGTTACGTCATTTGTCATACTATATGACGTCAAATGTGACGTCATCAGTCAGCTATATTTTATCGCGGTAATAAAATATGGTAAGATCAATATACGCACAGAAGGCTTATCTCACGTGCTATGTTAGAATTAGATTCTATTAACACCTTTGAACATTTGTTTGGCACATAAAGTACTTTGACAAGTATCGAATGTGCATTAAACCGATACATCATCCATAAAAACGGACAGAGGTACTGCGCGTGATTCTAGCACTGTATGCGAAACTCGTGTTGAGGATAATGCACCTTAAGCCTATCCTCTATTTCATTACTGTCATGAGAATACAATACACCATGGAACAATGTATTTCACATGCAACTCACTTCTCATAAGCACACATGTGTCGGCATCGGACTATATATACTCAAGCCCTAGTTTTGCAGTCTGTTGGTATAATATATAAATAATATATATATATGCAGTGACCTTGTCGATTTTGAATTACAAGTTGCAACTAGTATATTCTTATTAGAAATGGGTGCTCGTCTTTTTCGTTCAGGTGTGTATTGAGCACTTTGCCATGTGATTGTGGTTTGTGCTCGCATGTTTCAGTGGTGTCTTCCCTGTCCGATTCTGTGTTTATCTTTTAACACAACTTCCAGTGCAGTCCCAATAAGTTTTTTGTCAAACATTGTATGTTGCCTCACAATCTGTTATCAGTAAACATACATATAATAACTAGAAATGATAAGTATTTTCGAACTTTATAAATACAATAAACTTAAAATAACAATAAGGATCACAAAGGGCCCCTGGTCGTTCATCTGTCGTAGAAGTGCATGCAGGCCACAGAGACCTATTAGTACTCATTCACAGATTCTGCTTTAAGATTTAAAAAATGCAGACTCTAGATATTGCAAGTACAGAAGTTTTAAAAAAGGGGTTATGTCTTAACCAAGGCCCTCGTTACATACACCAGATAACCTATATCTAAACTAGACAAACTTCTGACCAATGTAGTGAAACATACTGCCTATATAGCAGACACAATGCTTTTTAGCTCTACTATTCGCAGTCACCAGAGCGTCGGCGTTGGTGTAATTTTTATGTTAACGTTTAGGTACAGGTGTTTTAACCTCTTATATTTTCCAAGTCCTTTGAGATATTACTTTCATACTTTGCATATTTGTTTGCCATCATGACCCTAACCCATACGCAGGAGTAGGTAACTCTATCAGGCATTTTGCTGAAATTATGTCCATTTTCTACTTAGTGCAAATAGTGCAAATGGTAAAGTTTAGGTACAGGTTTTTTTTAACGTTTAACGTTTTTCAAAGTGCATTGACATATTGCTTTGATACTTTGCATACTTGTTCACTATCATAATCCCGATCGATACATAGTAGGTAACTCTATCAATCATTTTTGTGAAATTATGCCCCCTTTTTCAACTTAGTGCAAATGTTAAAGTTTAGGTACAGGTATTTAACTTCTAATACTTTTAAAGTGCATTTACATATTGCTATGCATACTTGTTCACAATCATGACCGCAACCTCTACACAGGGGTAGGTAACACTATGAAGCATTATGCTGAAATGATGTCCCCTTTTGGACTTGGAAATGTTTTCGATAGTTCCTGCCTGCATGTTTTGTAACTTCTCGACTATCGCAACATTATATGTATTCAAGCATTATAACTGTCGCTTTAAACGAACTATCTGTGCTTTGATTTACCCCAAGTTGTCCCAATATCGAACTTGACCTAGATTGTGTATAGATAGCCACAATGGCCACGTTTAATAAAGATGAGGCTAAAATTGTTATTATGACGATGTTTAATAAAAGTAGGCTAATATGGCTACCTCTGTTACCTCTGCAGTGTCTAGACAAGCAAATTTTGAACGGACGAATATCCAACACATTAAGTCAAAATTGTTACCTGTTACTTATTATAAAGGACATGGTTCATTTATCGCTTAATTTGGCCCTCAGTTTTGTCCAAAAAAGAAATGAATGTTCCTATACATATGTCCGAAAATACCGCGAATTGAAAGCTTAAAAACTATTTAGAAAATAAAATTATATTAAAAAACACATAGCTTTTAAAAAAGGTAAACCATTTTTTAGATAGAAATGGAAACGATTCATATGACATGTTTTTTACACTTCACATATTAAAATATCTTTATAACTTCATAGATGAGGCGGTCAGACCCCCTCTCCCCTTCTTTTTACTATATATACCTTTTTGAAAACTTCTATTACCTTAGTTATTAAACTTCATAAACATATGCACCTATATGTGGGACAAAATCATACGACCGTACTATGAAAAACATTGTTCAACATACATTTATCAGCAAAATGATAATAGTTTTAGCATGTAATTGAAATATTATATCTATCTTGTTATTAAATGTATTTATTATTTGAAGATAATCCGGGGTCAAGCTTTCAATTCTCGGTATTCTCGGACAGATGCATAGGAACATTAAGTTTTATTGTTTGGAGAAACGAGAGGGGGTCAAATTTTGAGATAAATGAACCATATCCTTGATAATAAATTCAGAGGTAACAATTTTGTCTTAATGTGTGGGATATTCGTCCGTTCACAATTTGCCTGTCTAGAAAGGGGCCTCAAATAAAAAAACCATCTGTCCAATATTTCTAATAACCTAACACTGCTTTAAAAACGTAAGCATACATATCCAAATTTCCCTCGAAATACGCCGACAATACGTTTATAAAAGTTTGCAGAATACTGGTTATGGGAAAATATAACAGGATTGCCATCGTGGTTACAGAAGGTTTTTTCGCCACCAATAGACATGGAAATGCCCAAGAATATTATTTTTGGCTGACCATGACAAATAAAATTATTCGCAGTTTTGTCAGCATAATACCAGGGAAATCGGAATATGTATGCTCATTTGTACACAGCAAATTTCAGGTTACTTGAACTATAGGCCAAATGTATATGAACATACGTAGGGATATTTTTTTTAAAAAAACACAGGGCCAAATTAAGCCCATCGACAACCTTGTCCTTTCGTACGTACATGTACTATATTTTCTGTTCTATTAGTCTGATATTGGGTTTAAACCCATTGAACCTTTGGTTTAAACCCATTCAACCTTTTGTAAGGGCATATCGCTGAAATGTTGCTCCGAGTGAAAGCAATATATTTGTTATTTATACACACACAAAACATATTGCAGTTTTCTATTTTCATGGTTATTATATATTCTTGTTTTGCACAGTGAAATTGTTCTAGAGGTTTTTGACATTAAGTAAATAATATTATATGAATTTCTGGACTCGGTATTTCTAGATGTTTTTTTCGTCTCTAGATAATTAAGAAATATTTTATTTAGACACGACGGCTAGTCGGTGCATTGGTAATACTAATTTAATTTAAGTAAAACGTTGGCAATAGTTGTATTTAAGAGGCTTCACTACAACAAAGGCATATACTATACATAAGATGATATTATAATATTAAGTGGAAAATCCTTTTTTCTATCCTAATCGAAATCAATTATATCTCTATAAATACAGCGTATAATGCTAAGAAAATGTAAGATAAATACACACGTAAGACATAATCATTTGTCTCGAAGATATTTTTTAGAACTTATTGATATGTTTCCTGGAGTCAGATACGGACATTTGTCTAGCAATCGTCTGATAAATCTATGGTTAAAATACGTCATGCTACAGTAATATACTCTGATCGTCAAGGCCGTGCTTGCAATAATAACTAGACGCACGTCAGTAAAACAATTAATGTTTGCAACTTTAACATCAGTTTTGGTGACATTTGACCTATTTCAAGGAATATTAAATTTAGAGAAAAAAAAAGTTTAAAGGAGAATTTAACATTTAGTTAAAATTCCCTTTTCATACTGTCCGCGCGCTGATTTCCCCTCGTATGGTCCGGAATCTATTTCTCCTAAAAGTGAACGAAGCACTGAGTCGTTTACTATTAAGGTGGAAAATAAATAAATATATAAATATTTACTATGGTGGAAAGAAATTGCGTGGTTCATTTATTCGTAATGTTAGTAATGTTAACTTAATCTAATGGACAGACAAAACTATTAACATATTGCACATGGAAGGCAGCATTCAACAGAAACCGCAGAGCACGAAGGTCATAAATATAACTCATAGAAAACGTGTTTCTATTCGTCAGAGAAAATAACAAAAAACTATCATGTAAGGAGCTGAAATTAATACTCGCCTATTAAATCATCTTTATTTGTACTGCACTCGAATAAAAAAGAAGTCAGACAGGGAAGGCAGCATTCAACTTAACCAGCCGAGCACAGAAACACACAAAGCACAATACCCAACTAAAAACACGGCATCCCGTCCCGAAAGTCTGCCGCCTCAGTCAGTCAAACTAAAACGGAACAAGAGCCAGGTGAAGAGGAAAATAACAACTGGACATTACACATCACAAGGACAATCTACAACATATATATAGTGTACATACAATTTTGAAAGATACGAAGCAGCCTTGTGCTATACGACTGTCATTGCCAGTTTATAAATCCATGTGGACAGAAGGCTCAATTACACTTAACAAATCTTATAAGTGTGCGTGTGTTTTTACCGTATAACTTTCTTATTGATGAATATTTCTGCATGAAATTTTGTGTACATGCTATTGAATAACACAATATTAGATTAATATCGTTTTTTCTTCAGAATTAAATAAAGCGGATCACTGAACCATGAAACATCAAAACACGTAAAATGCACGAGAAATTTACGCGTAGGTGCAAATTATTTTATTTATGGTCAATTAGAATTTTAGATATATTGCTACATTAAAAAAACACAAAATTATGCGATTTTTCACTCAGCATAATTGTTATTTTCTAACTTTTAAAAATACAATTTAAATTTTATGGTCAAATGGAGGTAACTCTTCCAAAATTGAATTTTCATACAAAAAGTGAGTAGTTATAAACTTAAATTGTGCTTTATTCTTATCATTGTTTTCTTTATTTCTGTCTCTGTGATAAGTAAATAGACTTGAACTCAAACTTGATCAGCAAAGAGGTTGCATAGCTGCATTAACAACCAGACAAACACCCGATGATCACACGACAAAAACGTGTGACATTAGCTTTTGTTGATTTCGTCATTTGTTTATTCTGTTTGTGACAATTATTATCAGATTTTAATGAAATCAATTGAAATGTAATTCCACATGTCCAAGCTGCATATGTTGAAAATTTCAACAAGATCAAAAAAGTATTGACTGAGTTATGGGTAAATTTATACATGCACACTTATAAGATTTGTTAAGTTACTGTAGATAATATACTGAAACAATAAAGTTTAGCAAGTTTTTCAGGGTACTAATATATTTACTTGTATGGCGATCTATGCATACGTGATGTAATTAACATGTCGGCCATGACTTAAGTATCAACATTACAGTGGTCAATTTGTGTTTTCAAGGTTTTGTGAAGCCAAGACGTCATTTATAGAGAAAGCACGTGAAACACGTGCACGAGGAAATCTGACCCGTGTAAAGGATGAAAACAAGCATATTGTCAGTCTTATGCCACAACCAAAAACAAACGGTGTTAAAATTGTAAAATATTCTACGGTTCGAGTCCAAGAATGACAGTAAACGACGTCAAATGGCTATTGGAATATTGAATGCTGTCACGAAGGCAAGAGGCAAAGCAATACATTTTAATGACAATTTATTGATGATTAGTCGCCTAAAGACTAAATATTCGCTAACAAGAATCGTCAAAAGTGGGTCATGTTCAGACAATAACTACGTCACAAGAAGAGCGTTAGATTGCAGTGACGTCAATACCTGACAGATTCATGTTAAGTCACTAGCTAGCTGTTCATGTCAGGAATGCAAACAGCACTATTGTTTGTTATAAAATCGACGGGAATAGACAACCCGCTGCTAGAATTTATGGACGTCATGATGACGTTGGTATACCGTTAGCGCGACGTCATAGGCAGGGTTGGTTTGCCTCGCCAATTTTTATCGCATAACGACTCGTACATGTAGGTAATAAAATTACCATCTCTGTATGGATTAAACAATCACAATTATAGCATTATCGCCGATTTAACGATTTTTTATCCTTCTCGGGAGTAGAGGAGATAAAGAACAAAATGTAACCCAAGATGCATGACCTTGAGAAAACATTGAACACAAATGGTATAACATGCCCCTAACCGTTGTTGTAAAGCTTCGCAACAGCAAGAGACAAACACGTTCGACTGTAATGACTCCTTCAGGAGGGCATAATCGACATCACATATCTTGTGATTTTTCTAATTGACCCCTATCTCCTTAAAAGTGATGAATTTCGACCAGGATGCATTTCCTTCACTTAAATGGTTGTTTTTTTTCAAATGGAATGAAATGATCTTAAGGTTACTTTCCTTATGTTAAATTGCATGCAACTTCACGAAAACAAATAAAATAGTTCAACTTGCTTAACTTTTATTTATTAGTCTCTCATATAATATCTCCTTTATTCCAGACCAATACTCTAAAGTGCTGGTGTAGACTTTTTAAGAATATAATTGTGATTGTAACAAAATACATTAATGTTGATGTATAAGGTGTGTTTATTTTGTGGTATAAATATCAAACGCACTGTACGTAATCGACCAGTCCGTAAAATATGTTAGACTTCCGTTCTTATCAGGAAGGAATCAACCAATCACATGTACCACAGCAAAGTCTGTTACTGCAGGCGATCATTCAATCACATACACTGCAGAAGCAGGAAATAATGACGGGAAACGAAGACGAACATTCACCCGGCTAGTTGTATGAATGTGCTATAGATATAATAATAATTGTAAACGTATGTGTCTGATAGGAGAACTATATCTACAGAATAAGAATTTATTATATACCTAGCAATGTATTATCACGAATACAAGCCATATCGTTAAGTGAAATACAACGCGACAGATTGCATTTTCTGTATCATATATGTCTAGTTTTCCGATTCCGTATCATGCACGTCTGAAGTGTTATATGCTAAACATATGCCAAGGTCAATGACGTCATGACGTAAATATTTACCTTTTTATGAATGGACGTCGCGTTATATGCCGAAAATATGCCGACGTTCATGACTTCAATGTATACACATTAAACGCATTTTCGCGCTCAAAAGCGCTTTTTCGTTTTCGTAGGTATATAATAAAAGGAATATTACTGCAGTTGTGTTGATCCGTTAAGCCGTATTACCTCTCGTTGCTTGCGCCTTGTCGTATCTCGCTGGACCTTTTATTACTTTTAATACCAACTTGAATATAAAACATCTCCTAAAACAAGAAAACAAGTGAGGAAACATCTTTTTTCAGCTATTTTTCGTAATTTGAACTTGAAATGACCTTGCCCTTGACCTCAAAGTGGTAAGTATTGTATGTCCTTTTGATGTGCATTATAAAATGAATAATGTCCAAGCAAATATTTGTGACTACATACATAAATAAAAAAATCGCATGAGAACATAGAACTTTAGGTGTATGCGTGAATTATTGCGGCCATCTTGGACGCTATCTTGGATTTCCAGGTCCGCACCACGCGTTGACAATTTATGCCGGTAGTTTCATATAGTACAGTCACAGGCAAACATTTTGGTATATAACATTGCTTGTTCTACTTTAGGTGTCACCTCATCCCACAAAATCACCAATTGTCACCCCACTATAAGTTGTACAGAAACAGATTGGTGGTGGTATAAGTTGCATAAACATATGTTCTGCTATCAAATTGTCATACTTATTACCTGAGATCATGCGTAAATAATGAATTCTCTTCTTTATCAGAATCCGTTTTCTAGTTTCGAACGGCTCGCACGTATGTCGACAAATCGGTTTTTACGCATTTTGCGAACATGCTCTGCTCGACACTGGCGACATTGCGTACGGATTTTGATAAAAGTTGTGCATTTTACAAATTATGTTATTTTGCCATATCGTGTGCAGTACAAATTAAATGATTGCATTCGACCTCTTTAGAATATTGGATATAATTTTGAGAAGGGTATATGAGGGTCGGTCATAAAGTAATTCCCTGTGATATATCCTAGTGTAGAAGTGGTGGACTTTTTAACCGGCTCGAACCCCTTTGCTAGATACACTACGTTTCATAAAAACTTCTGATAAACAATTCATTGATAGTTTACATTTCATGCAATAAATACCTTATACTCGTGTAATTAAAATTGATTCAATGTTTACTATGTGTTCTTTCCTTCAGAAAATCACGAAGCTCGTTTTCATTAACGAGGGTAGTAATTGTACCAGCCAATAACCACTCAATATCAGCGTGGAATTATGTTCAATGTAGAATGGGTGAATATGGAATGTGCGCAGTTAAATAGTACTGGGTATTATCGTGTTTAGAATCGAAATACTTTTTTTAAATAAATGACAAAACTTATTTTTGTCACCGCGATTATGCTGGGGGTTGATTACATAGGTTTCAGTTCGTAAACATTATTATAGTACATGTGCTACATCCTCGAAGTTAACTACCATTAAAGTCTCGTGTTAGTGATATGATTGAGTCTAGGGCGTAGATATATCCGAATATTTATTCTCTATCTGTGTTGTACGTGAGTCAAACCTTAAGATAAGTGTGATAGTATAAAGGCACACCCAATACAGTATTGCAAGTACATAGCTCTTTCCATTGTAACTATGATACAATCATCAGCACTAACGTCGTCATCAGCGCACAGGCAATGACTGGCCGAAGCATTTACCGGCATTATATATAAGTAGAACAAGCCACTCAATACATTTATATCATTTATCGGTCTGGTACAAAATGTATAATGAACTATAATTCACATCCATCCTGCAGGCAGACTTATGTTTCCATGATCATAGTAATTAAGTCTAAAAATGAACACGGACATTGGTGATACACCACCTACGTGAAAATGAACAGGTCACTGTATTCACTTTCAAATGACCAAGTTATTAATTTGCGCCAATACATGTATTTTCCCATATGACCAAAATTTCAAAGGAAGATGTCACCTGTCGAGTAAAGTAGTCCTTGAAATGAACGGCGCTAAAGCACCTACAATTAATGATCATGATTGTCTTGTTTAACTGATACACTTAATGAAGTTTTAAGATTTTAAGAAAGTTCTTAGTTTTTTACTAACTTAAAAGATGCTTAATAAATACCCGGCCCAGATAGATTCTCCTTCGTCTGTTCTGTTCTATTGTGTTTTGTTTTCCATATTGCATTCTGTGTCTTCCTTACATGTCACGTATTGTTCACTTACGTATTCATATACTGGTACCTTAAGTTTGTACCTTTTGTCAATTGATAGCTGGGTTCACACTCTGGCGTTTGAGCCGACGTTAACCGACGTTTGGACAAACGTTCAGCTCCGCTAGTAAAAGTTGCTAAAAGTTTTGAAAAGTTGATGATCGCTGGTGAACGCCGGAGAAGGCTGTGTTCGTTGAAAATGCAAAAATTCGAATTTTTTAAATAAACGCTGATGTAAGTTGTGCTCCGTTTGCAAACGTTCCTGAACGCTGAATTAAGTTGATTAAAGTTTGCTTTAAAAGTTAAACTCCGTTGGCAAACGTTTGCTGAGACGCTGGTGGTGTCGATGAATTGGGGCTAACGTTTAACAAGCGGAGGCCAACGGGTATCCAGCGCAATGAATGCGAAGATAATGCAAGGGCTGGTGTAAGCGAACTTTCTCCAGCGCAAATGAACGTTTGTCCAACGTAGGCCAACGGGTATAAGACGCTAAGACGCAATGAGCGCACAAGGAACGCAGGTGGTTAGCACAGACTAACTTTCCTCTACATTTCCATAACTTAGGTAAACGTTGTACAACCGATCCTGGCGTCAGGCAACTCGTTCGTCTAAGTCAGACTAAGTTAGAGACCGCTACAAATACACTAACCTACGTTGGCCAAAGTTCACATACGCTGATAAATAACTACAACGCAGGCAAACGTTGTTAAGCGCTAACTAGTAACGCAACCAAGCGCTAGGAAACGTTCCCAAAAGTTAGCAAGCGTTAGAGACACAACGTTCGTAGTGTGAACCAAAATATTCTCCCTCGCGAGCGTAATTTCACCGACGTTTTGGCTCATTTTTCGACTTTTGAATCGCTGACCTACGCTGGTAGAAACGTTCATTGTGGGAATCCAGCTAGGGCAGCTGTGTCTTTCTATCGAATACAAACCTCTCACATTTTATACCACAAGGAAATGGTTTCAAACCCAAAGAAATACTAAAAATGAAATATTGTTTTCGGAATGTAAACCTTTATATTGGATTAATATTATTCTACTTTAATTGCATTTTACTTATCAAAAAATGTTCTATTGACTTTGATGTAGATTCTATTATTATACCTCACGTGACCTCTCAATGTATTTTCCCCATAGACCTTCCGTGTGATATTTTGTTCGATCACTATGTGATATTTTGTTCGATCACTACTAGTAAAAACGAGGCTGTGCTATTTATAGAAATTTGTACTATTTGAGTCCGGAAAACACCCTGCTAGAGAGTATCCGTATGCTATTTATAAGTTTGTGTATATATTCACATGCTATTTTTAGTAAATCTTGTCAATTTCAACCGTTGAAACTGACATGATTTACTAAAAATAGCACCAAATCATTAGTCACTTGTACGGACTGATATTGTACATGGAAAATTATCATAACGGCAATCTAAGTTCTGCTTACATTTGTTGATATTTTATTTTGCAAAATGGTTCTATTTTTGTTCGGTATAATAAAATAAACACATGGCTGCTCGGGTGACAGTAAATAATACCAACCCGAGAATAGTTATATCACCCTCGGCTTTACCATCACTCTCGCAGCCATGTGTTATTTATATATTAACACATTTGTACATTTTTTGGCAAATAAAGTACTTTGACAAATAACGAATGTGCATTAAACCGATACATCATTCATAAAAACGGACAGAGGTACTGCGCGTGATTCTAGCACTGTATGCTAAACTCGTGTTGAGGATAATGCACCTTAAGCCTATCCTCTATTTCATTACTGTCATGAGAATACAATACACCATGGAACATTGTATTTCACATGCAAATCACTTCTCCTAAGCACACATGTGTCGGCATCGGACTATATATACTCAAACCCTAGTTTTGCAGTCTGTTAGTATAATATATAGATAATATATATAGAATGCAGTGACCTTGTCGATTTTGAAATACAAGTTGCAACTAGTATATTCTTATTAGCAAAATGGGTGCACGTCTTTCTCGTTCATGTGTGTACTGGGCACTTTGCCATGTGATTGTGGTTTGGGCTCGCATGTTTCAGTGTCTGTCTGATTCTGTCTTTATCTTTTAACACAACTTTCAGTGAAATCCCATTAATTTGTTCTGTCAAACTTTGTATGTTGACCCCCAATCTGTTCTCAGTAAACGCAACTTTAGTGGTACATACATTAACAAGAAAACTTAAAATAACAATAAGGAGCACAAAGGGCCCTTGGTCGTTCATCTGTCGTAAGAGTACATGCAGGCCACAGAGACCTATTACATGTAATACTCATTCACAGATTCTGCTTTAAGATTTAATAATGAAGACTGTAGATATTGCAAGTATAGGGTTTTACAATGTGGTTATGTCTTTACCAACGCCCTCGTTACATACACCAGATAACCTATATCGAAGCTAGACAAACATTCTAACCAATTTCGTGAAAACAACTGCCTATATAGCATACACAATGCTTTTTAGCTCCACTATTAGCAGTCCCCAGAGTGTGGGCGTTGGCGTTGGCGAAAATTTGTATGTTAAGGTTTAGGTACAGGTGTTTTAACCTCTTATATTTTCCTTTGAGATGTTACTTTCATACTTTGCATATGTGTTCGCCATCATGACCCAACCTATATGCGGGAGTAGATAATCTATCAGGCATTTTGCTGAAATTATGCCCCTTTTTCTACTTAGTGCAAAAAGTGCAACTGTTAAAGTTTAGGTACAGGTTTTTTAACTTCTAATATCTTCAAAGTGCATTGACATAATTATTGCTTTGATACTTTGCATACTTGTTCACTATCATACTCCCGATCGATACATAGTAGGTAACTCTATCAATTCTCGGTATTATCGGACAGATGTATAGGAACATTAAGTGTTATTGTTTGACACAACTGGGGGTCAAATTTAGAGATAAATGAACTATGTCCTTTATAATAAACTCAGAAGTAAAAATGTTGTCTTAATGTGTGGGATATTCGTCCGTTCACAATTTGCTTGTCTAGAAAGGGGCCTCAAATGAAAACAAAAATATGTCCAATATTTCTAATAACCTAACACTGCTTTAAAAAAGTAAGCATACATATCCCAATTTCCCTCGAAATACGCCGACAATACGTTTATAAAAGTTTGCAGAATACTGGTTATGTGAAAATATAACAGGATTGCCATCGTGGTTACAGAAGGTTTTTTAGCCACCAATAGACATGGAAATGGCCAAGAATGTTATTTTTGGCTGCACATGACAAATCAAATTATTCGCAGTTTTGTCAGCATAATACCAGGGAAATCGGAATATGTATGCTCATTTGTACACAGCAAATTTCAGGTTACTTGAACTATAGGCCAAATGTATATCAACATACGTACGGATATTTTTTTTAAAACAACACAGGGCCAACTTAAGCCCATCGAGAACCTTGTCCTTTCGTACGTACTATATTTTTTATTCTATTAGCCTGACATTTGGTTTAAACCCATTGAACCTTTGGTTTAAACCCATAGAACCTTTTGTAAGGGCATATCGCTGAAATGTTGCTCCGAGTGAAAGCAATATATTTGCTATTTACACACACACAAAACATATTGCAGTTTTCAATTTTCATGGTTAATATTTATTCTTGTTTTGCACAGTGAAATTGTTTTAGAGGTTATTGACATTAAGATAAATATAGTATATGAATTTCTGGACTCGTTATTTCTAGATGTTTTTTTTCGTCTGTAGATAATTAAGAAACATTTTAATTAGACACGACGGCTAGTCGGTGCATTGTTAATACTAATTTATTTTTAAGTAAAACGTTGGCAATAGTTGTATTTAAGAGGCTTCACTACAACAAAGGCATATACTATACATAAGATGATATTATAATATTAAGTGGAAAATCCTTTTTTCTATCCTAAATCAAATCAATTATATCTGTATAAATACAGCGTATAATGCTAAGAAAATGTAAGATAAATACACACGTAAGACATAACTATTTGTCTCGAAGATATTTTTTAGAATTTATTGATATGTTT
Source organism: Spisula solida (assembly GCA_947247005.1). Lineage (NCBI taxonomy): Eukaryota > Metazoa > Mollusca > Bivalvia > Venerida > Mactridae > Spisula > Spisula solida. The sequence continues at coordinate 19,410,810 of OX365946.1, forward strand.
CCTGGAGTCGGATACGGACATTTTTCTAGCAATCGTCTGATAAATCTATGCTTAAAATACGTCATGCTACAGTAATATACTCTGATCGTTAGGGCAGTGCTTGCAATAAGTACTTGACGCACATCTGAAAATAATGTTTGCACCTTTAACATCAGTTTTGGTGATATTTGATCTATTTCAAAGAAGTTTAAATTTAGAAAAAACAAATTGTTAAAAGGAGAATTTAACATTAAGGATGCTGGAGCGGTTCAATGCGCATGCGTCATTTGTCATAGTACGTTATGTGCCTTATAAATGTAAAAATGTGTCAAAATAATCTAAAATAAATCAAGTTGAACAGTTTTGATAAGTAGTATGCAATAAGATTAGAAAATTCTAATCGAAATGACAGTTTCCATTCCGAGAAAAATATTACATTACAAAATAGGTGGGTGGGGTAAAAAACTAAAAATATTGCTATTTATGCCAAATGACTTTTTTGGGAGTCAGGTTCGTTTGGTAATGTTTGTTTATTGTGTGTTGATGTGTTTTCGCGATATTTACATGTTCAATAAATTTATTTTAAGAGTTTTCATTGATTTTCTCAGCATTTTAGCCACATTTAACCAAAATAAAAACAAAAAATTCGAAAAAGGTTCCTCCGTGACATATATTTTTATTGCAAAATTTTGAAGATTTATGTCACTAGACTTATTTAACAAAATATAAAAAAAAGTTTAAGGTGGGAAAAAAAGTTATTATGGTTTTACCTTGGTGCTATTTTGCTGCATTAAATATGAAGTGGGTGGGGTAAAAGAGCAATATATATTAGACCAAATTTAAATATACCCTTTTTGGTATCTTGATCATGTATATCAATGTGTACCCAAACTATATTGAAAATTATTTTATTATTTAGATCACAGACATCAAATAAAAATGTCAAATTTGAACACCACCACCAATTTACCAATTTCCATAGAATTATAAAAATAATTCATACACACTTCAATCAGGGGTGATTACCCGAAAAACGAGTTCCGTGACCTATTGTTTTTTCATCATATTTTGTGTCAGGATAGATTTCTTTACTTCCTGGCAAAATTTGAGCAAATTCTGAAGGTGGGGTCCCAAGCGCTCCAACATCCTTAAGTTAAAATTCACTTTTCATACTGTCCGCGCGTTGATTGTCCCTCGTATGGACCGGAATCCATTTCCCCTAAAAGTAAACGAAACACTGAGTCGTTTGCTATCAAGGTTGAAAATAAATAAATATATAATCATTTACTGTGGTAGAAAGAAATTGCGTGGTTCATTTATTCGTGATGTTAGTAATGTTAACTTAATCTAATGGATAGACAAAAATATTAACATATTGGACAGGGAAGGCAGCATTCAATGGAAGCAGCAGAGCACGAAGGTCATAAATAGAATACACAGAAAACGTGTTTCTATTCGTCAGAGAAAATAACAGAAAAATATCACGTAAGGAGCTGAAATTAATACTCGCCTATTGAATCATCTTTATTTGTACTGCACTCGATTCAATACGTTCACCATTTTCTTCATTTAGGCCAGAACAGCATGAAAATCTCTATTAAGACGTAGCTGTCATTCACTTGGGATTATTTGCTTGTCTGGTATGTCAAGTGTTCAATTATGTGCTGGTAAATTTGCTAGACGACTGTCATTGCCAGATTATAAAGTAATCCATGTGGACAGAAGGGCCAATCACTGTAGATAATATCTCCTATATTCCTGACAAATACCCTAAAGTGCTAGTGAAGACTTTTCTAGAACATAATTGTGATTGTAACAAAATATATTAATGTTGATGTATAAGGTGTGTTTATTTTGTGGTATAAATAGCAAACGTACTGTACGTAATCGACTAGTCCGTAAAATCTGTTAGACTTCCGTTCTTATCAGGGGGAAATCAACCAATCAAATTCATCACAGCCAAGTTTGTTATTGTAGTAGGAAATAATGACGTGAAACGAAGACAAACATTCACGCGGCTAGTTGTATGAATGTGCTATAGAAATATATAGGATCCATCATGAGTTGTCTTTAGAGATCATCATTTCTTAAACGAGTCTAGAAATCACGGGTTATTAAGCGAGCCTTTGGTGAGCTTAATAATTTGTTTTCGTGACGAGTTTAATAAAAGTTGATCCCGAAGACAACAACAAGACGGATTCTTTGTATCGCATTACCATAATTACAAAGTCGACACGACGTCAATTAGAACGAATTTAAGCCGACGCGCCGGAAAGCTGGTGACGTCATGCATTTGTTATCACACGTGTTGGAGAACATTGTTCCGTCATTTTTTCTCACATGGAAGATCAAGGTATTTATGTGATAAAATAATAACTGTAAACGCATGAGTCTGATATGAGAACTATGTATAACTACAGACTATGGAATTATATAAGACACATTTATTTAATAAACCGAGTAATGGTAATTCTAAAAACAAACGCGGAAATTGAAGAGACACTAAGACACACATGAAACACACATTTAGCAAGATTTCTGTATTTAGTTCCGTCTCCTCCGAATGATTTATTAACGTTATGCTGTTATTTAATAATGTTGCTAATACCAGTGTCTTAAAGAAGCTTAATATTGATTCAAAGAAGGAAGTAATATGTGTATGGAATGCTTAATGGTAAAATAGTCACAGATGTGTGTGTATCTCTTTGCACGAACACACGTTTTGATATGAATATATCAAATTGTATCCCATTTTGATCAAATAACCAAACAGATAATTGAAAATCGAAGGCAGCAACACTCAACTTAAACAGCCGAGTACAGAAAACATAAAATCAACACATACCAAAATTAAACGGCACAATGCCCAACATACAACTGAACAAATAATTGAACTTAACCGCTGTAAGTCCAAGTCCTAGCTATCAAAACGCTAAATGACCAAAATAACGTTACGGCTCGTGAAGTTTTATTAAGAAAATCAGATATTTAGTGTTATTATCGGTAGGTGTAGTTAATACACATTAGTTTAGGTCGATTGTGCACCAAACTCTACGACTTATTTTAATCACTTTTGATACATCGTGTGCCTATCGCCATGTGGATATAAAAGGAGAGAAGCCCGGACCTCTCAAACGCAAAGCGGAAATCATGGAGGTCAGATCTGCCTTGTATAGACATTTAAAATAATGGCTTTAATAATTAATTATTTTTGGTAGATCTACATATACAAATATATTACATTATTTAGAATGAACACAATTATTGTTATAGTAGTAGTTTAAACTTCCACGCTTATTAGATGTGAAGTTGTACACATTGGACTGTTAAATGAAATTCATAATTTGCATTACTAAATCAGATACATTTTTTGTTATTATCTTTGCTCCATCATTTTCTGTCCATATTTCATGTGTGTATCCTTTGACACTATGCAGTTCTTCGTTTCAAATAATGACGTTCTATTCAACACCGTTGCGGAGAGTTTGGTTATCACATAAGGTCACCGTTTTCCTAGCAGTAAGAAACCGTGTTGTCAAGTGAAACCACTGGACAACGCGCCATATGTGATTAAATTGTGTTTCGCGCTTGGATAAACACAAACTCTTCTTTGAATCGTGTTGAAAATGGGAGATTTCACCAAGACAAAGAGTGGGAACATCGCGTAAAATCATTAGTTGATCTGTTGGATAATCCTTGACTTTAAACCCAACTCAAACATGCTCTTAACAGTCCCGGTTTGGCCTTTATGAACGTAAAGGGAATATAATTCTACAGTTAATTTACTTCTTACCATGTTATAACTTATTCATGATGCTTGGTGATATTACGATAAGAGATATTACTTTCATTTCAAATCCCATGTCTTAACTTACCACTCTACACTTGGTTGACTAGTACTTGAACATTTTCCGGGGAGCATATATTTGCCGCTTTGTTATGTACATGTATAAGATTAAGGATGCATGAGCAATTCGTATATAATGACATTGGTGTTATTTGCATCGTTAAGATTTCAGGGCTATTTCGGTACGCTTCTGTTAAACACATGAATGTAATTGTACTCGAACTGTATTCAAAAGCCTGTCCTAGTTGGCAACTTGAGAATTAGCCGTTGTTATGAAGTTACGAATCGAGAAGACCTAATGTTTCGTAAGGAGAATAACTCGTTATCGTTTTTATAGCATTGTGAGTCACTCGGCATTATTCTGATTATATACGCTTGGACAAAAGCATACGTCTCGCAATCTACATATACTTAGCCATTTATTGAAAATGCAATTTCTTCCACAACGTCACATCGGGAGTTCAATTTCAACAGCGGCTACTCGAGATGATTGTATTGTAGTACGAGGCTATGATCAACACATACGCGGTAAACTCACAGTTCACACGTCAATCTGAAAAGTATACAAGAGGTGCCCTACTTATATTTGAACAGCGTTGGATATCCGTTTATTTTCATGGCAATCCAAAATAAATAAATATTTTTTGAACTGCGATAAGTAATGTGTTAGGTCACATATGCACTCACTCTTTAGATTGTTTGCAAGGTGATTCGAACCGGAATAAAAAATTCTGTATAGAGGGTGAGGAATTCGGCTTTTTGAAGGTCATACATCCCCACAGAAGCATCAAGAAGGTATTGGTAAGACATTCATATGCCATTTCTTTGAAGACTATCAGTAATTTTCGTCACTAAAAGAGTGTTTATCGTTCTGATGCTCTCATAAGTGAAATGACACAAAATATAAGAAAATGCCGAAAAGTGATTCAATAATCGTACCCATTGGTAATATTTTATGATAGCTAGGACAAATCCAATAACCTAAAGGAGAATGTCAATGAAGTTAAGAGGATCCATCTGAACTGTCAATCAAGTAATTTCGAAAATGGTGAATTCCAAACGCCGAAAACAATCGGTGTTCATCAGCGAATAATACAAGGGAGACAATCGTCATTAACCACCGTATATGCTACAACAACAGAACGTTAATTTCGATACATTTGTCACCTCTGATATGACAATACTTTAACATTGAGATATTTACGGTAAAAGAGCCTACTGCTATTTAAGGAATATCTATGAGATTACAAAGTAATTGACATTTGTTAAGCAACATGAGTTCGCGGCCAGTTACATGACGTGTGCTGTTGTTTGTTATAACTAATGAAATATAACTCATTTATTCTACAATAGGAAATACTAGCGCACAGTTCTTTGCTCCTAACGTTCAGAAACAGTTTTGGACAAAATGTTCGCCACATCACCTTCCTGGCGACACTGTGTGGAACATGGTTTTATACTTAAGACTCAGCTTCATATCCCCCACAACCACATCATTCATAGACTTTCGAATATTTAGGATAAAGCAGCATTGATTACACTCGATCAATGTTTATATTATCAGTTAGATGTTTCGGTCTTCACATAGCGAAAAATATGCCCCGCCCCTACAAAAGTGTGGATTTGGGTTCTAACTAAATAGCAAAAAAAAGCAACAGTGAGTGTATATGTTAATCGACACATTAATATACCCGACTGAATAGAAACATTTCGATTATACAGCGTGTCAGCATGAACATATCGCATGTGCAACACTGTTTAATATACAGTCGTCGTCTGCGGTTGCCGAACAAAGTGAAATTCTTTTTTAGCTCAAACTAGGTCTTACAGCTTTTTGACAGCTGTGAATCACACTTTCAACTTATTGGCAGTTGAAACTTGGACTTTCAGCGGTTAATTAAGTTCATTTTCTCATTCATTTTTCTATGTTGGGCATTGTGCCGTGTCATTGTGATCTGTTGTTTTTATTTTTTCTGTTTTCGGCTGTTTCAGTTGAGTACTACCTTCCCTGTGGTCCGATTGATTACTAGCGTTCGTCAATTTTTTTGGAGGATAGTACATGATACACAATATTTCCAGATTCCACAAACATCCTCTGTCGTGTATGTGTCTATATGTAAAGCACACGAGACATCATACGAAATACTGTCAGTAAAGTTTATGGTGGAGCACGGGAAATAAACTAACGACAATTGAGCTAAACATCCCAGTTCAACTCTACACGTCATTTCATCATGATTGTCTTTACATATCGTTGTTCTTCTGCAATTGTTCGTCTAATGGTGGATGTTATGTTCGACATCTCAATGTTAATATTGATAGAGTTCTGTACTGACCAGGTTTGAATGTGTTAAAGTTTTATGAAGCATATCATTTTGTTTGAAGTTCATGTTTGATTCTAATAACATTAAGTAGCTTCATCCATAAATATTATAGTTGTCAACAAAAACATAACAACTCAGACTTGGAAGGAGTGAGCACGATAGGTACCAACAGGACATACACCCCCTTCGGAGGAACACATTCGGATGATAATTATTATTAGTGTAGTTACCTCCCTTTATGGTAATTTTTTGAATTTAAGAAACCTTTCAGTATGTCATTCATTGTGAGGGGCAGTACGTAGTCGTTTATTTGAACTATTGTATGCCTTATATCTGTTTATCACAAAACCTGCGGTCCAGGAGTGCCGTAAAGCCGTGCCGTAAATATCGTTCGGCACTCCCAGACTGTGCAATAAATATTTAAATTAGCTTGACGTGACGTTAGCCAATCCATGCATTGATCCGTCAATGACGTCAGGATAATATCAACGTCGCCATGACGTCGCGCTCATTGTACCGCTGAATTGTGGCTGAAACACATGCAGCGTACATAATCATTTTGAACAATAATGGACGTGTTCTAAGGTTATGCGATAAATAGAATCTAACATTCGTGCTCATTACATACGAGTTTTATTAAACCGTCGACAAAAACAATATGACACTCGGCAAAGCCTCGTGTCATACCATTTTGTCCACTTGTTTAATAAAACTCATATGTAATGAGCACTCATGCAAGATCCTTTATCTCTTGCATTGGTGTTTAGGCAAGGCAATGCCGTGTCTGACTCCAAGTTGTCTGTGCATCTACAATATTCTAATGCAATTTTAAAGATATTTCATAAATACGATATGAACTGTTAAATAGACATATGATAATTAATTGATCTAGACAAAAGATAGTAAAACATCGGAAGTTTTCGGTGTAAGGTTGTCAAATACTTTCATCGTGTAACTACGAATATACGTTCACAATGCACACCTGCAGTAAAATCGCGTAGAGATATACGTAAGGACAATGAGTAATAAAATAATTGACAAGTATCCTTAAAATAACTAGCAGGTGTTGGTGTCATCCTGGACAGGAATGGTGAACAGTTTTACTCAAAACACATAAACTAACTAAACTTTAGTACAAAGTTAATCACGAACAGTTACAAATTTATTATGATTTCATCCTATATATTGTAAAATCGAGGTGATCATTGGGTGCAACGTTTTCTCGCCATTGAAAAAAAACGCAACATTCGTGGAGTCGTGAATTGAATAAAAATGACATTACATTGTACAGTCGAGAGCATATAGTTCATTCGAAGGCAAACTAGCTTAAAACCATGTTCCATCTAGAAATAAATTTGATGTCTGGTTATATTACCACTAGATGGTCATCTGGAACTATTTTTATTTTTGCCACACATAATAAAATACTCTAACACCTGGTGAAACAAAAAGTAGTTCAGATTCAATGAATTTGACAGTCGTTGTCCTCTTAACCCAACACCTGGTACATCCGAAATAATGGCAATAACCGGAATGGCAATAACCTGAACAGGAACAGGAACTATAGTGCATAGTTCAACCTCTCCAAGGCAACACCCTTTGGTAAAAATAGTATTTGGTTAATATAAAGCGGTTCGGTTGTTGTGCACTGGAAGACAACCCTGGAGATGTATATTATGTATGGAACACCACCAAAAAAAAAAAATTATTTGAACATTCTAATAGCCTCTTCACACCCATTGGTGTCGAATCGCGTTTACTTAATATCTATCAGTTTAACCATTTAATAATATTAATCAATAAGACTCATTGGTGAACATCAATTGCGATTTGTATTCATGTTATTTGCAAAGTACAACCTATGTGTGGTAGAAAAACATAGAATAACGGTTAAATATTTTGTTATATATGTTTATATAACACATCTCCGAACAGCCATTTTGCATCAAATGCTATAGGTAGGAGGGTGTGGATTCAGAAAAATTGCATGATTAAATAAATATGAACTCAAGTTAATGTAAGAACTTGAGGAGCTAGGCAGTTTTCAAAATGCTACCAATACAAATCATGAAGAGATTATAATTCTGGGAAAGCCGTTTATACCCCAATCACACGAACCTCGAATCAGCCGGAATTGGCCCGAATGAGTCGGAATGGAGATAGAATAAAAATTCGAAACACATTCCGAATGATAATTCGAATTGAACAAAATTATTGTAGCCTTGTCAAAAAACGATTGAAATACTTCGAATACGATTCGAATACAATTCAAACACAATTCGCGTAACACTTCGAATCCGTCTGGAATGATAGCGAAGAACGTACACGCGTGTGTTTTCACACTACGGTACACCCAGTCATCGGACCGTTTTGCACGGGATTTAGCACGGGCAGCAACAGTAGAGTTACTTCTTCTACTGTCTCTGGCACGGGTAGTGTGTCGAATAACAGTACGTATAGTGGTTTTAAGTAATGTTTCGAATGTAGTCAGAATGCCGTAAGAATATTTAAAATGTAATCAGAATGTAGGAAGAATACATTTCGATAGCCGTTCGATATTTCGCCAATATCGAATCGATCTCGATAGTTTTGAACATGCGCAAAACATTCGAAGTGGTCGCAAGAATAGGCCGGACTATATGGAATGTACTACGAATACAGACAGGATATGACGGAATATGTTAAGAATGTACTTCGATTACGCAGGAATACACCTCAAATTATACATTTTGGTGACATTCCGGCTATTCCGATGGCATGCGATCTGGAATATTCGAATTGGTATACATTTTAGATTTAGATCATTTGAAAACATTCGAAATGACCAATATATATTATTATTAGACAGAATGTACTCGGAATACAGACGGAATACACTTCGAACATACAGGAATGTACCCCTAATCGCTATTCCTACGGCATTCCGGCTCAGTTCCGACCCTCGTGTGATTGGGGTATTAGGTGAAGATTCGACAGTTATTTGATTTTTACTAAAACATACACAAACTAAATGAAATGGTTTTATATGACTAAACATTCAATATAAAAACAGCTGCATACTACATGTACATGACTGTACAATTACCGACATTTCATTCAGCCTTGCGGGATGTGAACACAACTCGTTTACGAAACATATATCTTGTTTTAAAATACTACAGTCCGATGACGAACCATTCTTCCAGACATGCCGTAAACAACATTTGGCGAGTGGTCGACATATGGTGGGATAGTTTCATCATTACTTCCTTATTTAAAAGGTATATAAACAGTAGTTGTAGCTGCCATAATTGCATTCGAAATATCACAGGTAAGCTTTTGTTTCTGTTTTAATGAATTGTTTTATTTTTATATGTGCTGAACGACAGATGACGGTCAAAATGTTAAATACATGGCATTGTTTTTTAAAAACACCGCAAAACGTTTGAAAAATCGTACTACTATTACTAGTTCTTGATTGAAACATGTTTGCAAAATCTCAATTTTCATCGCAACTGTATGACAAAAATGCTATGTTAGCTTACTATTTTATCTGTTAAATTTATTCCATTGAGCTTTGATTGAAATTTTGTTTCAATGGAAATATAACTCTGGACAATTAAGTGTTTATATTCTACGGACTCTCGTGAACTTTGCCAATGCGTTAAAAAGGAAGAAATATCATCACCTGCATTCTAGCACTTTTAGAAGAAAGGCAATATTTATTATTATTCTGATCAATGTATTACCACACGCATTGTATTTCTTTGTACATCTTTTGTGCTCTCGTATTGCGAGTTGATTATATCATCACAGGTTAAGCCTTTAATCTGTTGCCACTAACTTGTTTGGCTGTGCAGTTTTCGTATACCATGTTTGACACCTTTAAAATAAATAAAACCAGATAAACTTTTGAGGTCTATACACACCAAGTAACATAAACTTACTACACGCAATATGGTTTAGCGCTGCAATTTGATAAAAATGATTCGCTATTATTTTCAGAATAGCAAACAAATCCAAAAATGAAGCTGTCATTAGTGTGCGTATTTGCCGTGGTTTGTGTGGCGTTTGTCACTTGTACCCCCATGATGGGTTACGGTGGAGGTTATGGTGGTTACGGAGGTTACGGAGGTGGAATGACGGGAGGAGGAGGAGGAGGATATGGTGGATTTGGCTTAGGCGGTAAGGGAAATACTTGTAAAATGTGTACTTGTTTGTTTTATGTTTGATAATAAAACGTTCATGTTTTTTATTCAAAAGGTGATACAATTCATATTTAAAACAGATATTTGCACACCATGATAGATATTAAGTTTCCTATAAAACGCTTACCGTAGTAAATATGTAGGAACATGCTGGATCACATGTCGCTAATTATAACAAGAGACGATTTAAGTAGAAGTGAACTTAAGTTAAAATTTGCCCCTGGGTTTTACACCTGCCTATTGGTTTAAGAGTAATTTACATGTATTTTCGTGTTATGCTCGTTAGGTATTATAACAACATATGTCATTGAAAAGATAACTTAAAAATCAATCCCGGTTTATACGTCATTAATTGTTTATTATTGTTTTAAGGAGGAGGTGGTGGTGGTGGAATTGGCGGTGCATTTGGTGGACTATTCCAATTGATCATATTCAGTAAGTTTAAAATATTGTATAGAAAATAATTCAGATTTGAGCAATGTGATTGTATGTGATTAAAACAAAACTGTTTCGATAAATAATGTAAAAAGTTAGTTACCATCATATTGTAATCGTTCGTTACTCTTTTATGGTATGTAGACCAACTATTGCGCCATTTAGTGACATTGTAAACATGCATATATCTACATGTTAAGCAATAGGTTGGGTCCATAAATCGTCCAACTTGGTGAATTGGTCGAGTTGTTATTTTCTCGTCACTTGGCTCTCGTTCCGTTTTAGTTCGACTGACTGAGGCGACAGACTTTCGGGACGGAATGTCGTGTTTTCAGTTGGGCATTGTGCTTTGTGTGTTTTTAATGTTTTCTGTGCTCGACTGGTTAAGTTGAATGCTGCCTTCCCTGTCTGACTTAATATAATCTTTTAGACTGCCATCCTAGCTATGCTATCATTCTGCTATAATCACCATGTAAGGCATGACCACGTTCTTGGATTTGACTTCAATGAAGGCTCATACACGTGGAGAAGTTGTACACTACTGTAAATTATCGAACACGTTACACCCGGTGATCAATTCATTATTAATTCAAAGGGAACCCGATTAATGGACTGCAAGCAGTTGCGAAGGGAGTACAAATCTAATAAACAAAATAATATATTATATTGTAGTATTTGAACGTTCATCTTATACAAGAGGTGATCGGACTGTTTCGGGACTAGTGTTGTTATACTTTATTTCTTGTTATTTTTCTTTAATTTTTTTAACAATTTTAATTATATGTTTCATCTATTTATTATACATCTTACATTTGTTGTTAGTACTGTGTTAGTAAGATGTACTATAACTGTATCTGTATGTTTCAGTCATTGTGTTTATGCTGATCATCAACCTGCTAACATCAACTATCGGTGGCATTGGAGGTGGAGGTATCGGTATTGGTAGTAGTGGTGGTGGTCGCTACAAGGGTAGCTACAAAGGTGGACACTCAAATGGAGACTCCTACTAGAATGGTACGATTTTATCTTTTAACACAAACAAATGTGTTAGATATTTGTATGAAAACCACTTTTTTATGTCCAAACACCTGTTTATGTACATGAATAGCGAAAGTATTTGAGTTATATATTTTCTACTGATGAATAAGATAGACTGTTAACTTGTTACCTTTCATTTGAATACTATTTGGTGAAGCGTGGTGATAAAATTGTGGATTTCAGTAGTTGAAGGAAAGTCTCATTATTTATACGACACTCGGAGGTCAATAAATCGTGGAGATCTTACTATGTGGTCAAATCCATTCATGAAATCATCGAAATGTTATTCTCCATGAATAATTGTGACTTTATAATATATCTTAAACGTTTACTGATATGATGTGTTTTGTTCCCATTATGGTTTGTATCAATCACTCTCTAACTATGTTGATTTAAATCTAAAGAGTGTCTGCAATATACTTACAGCATGAACGACGATCACCCGATACTGAGCTGGCGACTTCCCTGGACCTGAACGAAGCTGTTGTAACATTTTTCTGGATTTGTTGTTGTTACTGAGCATATGTTTTACAATAAATCTAAAACTGCATCCACAAAAATGTGTTGGTATTCTGTTTACGAGAAATATCCACGCTTAAGCCCACGCCTGTACATGTATATGAATAACATACTGTTAATGTACAATCAATCCAAATCCATAAGGAAACGGCTGCAGCGCATGGTCAACCTCACAAGAGACATTCACAGAACATACGATCCGTATCTCTAAACGAGGATACTTCAAGAAAGCCGATGTACTGACGTCGATTTGACATTTATCGGAAAATGACCAATTTTCAAGAATCTAAATTCCCCGGTTGCATCAATAGTAACATGTTCATGTTATGTATTAAATAAAACTCCTAAATTGTTAGCTTTCCATCGGTATAAGAAAACATCAGATGAGATCAAGCATTTTCTCATGGCATTCGGTCGTAATGGGTCAGATATTATGAAACACCCTGTATGTACCAAAACACTAATCCTACAGAGTACCGTACGTCCTTCCAAGCACATACCTTCCAAAACCATAAAGTCAATTTCTAACCCGAAGCATGCTTTACATTCAAGTCAGTGTCACGTTCCCATATAATTCAAAACATTTACCCGTTTGCCACGTGTAGAATAATTGCACCATATTTTATTGTAGAATAATGCGTTGCGACTGACAGTCTATACTAATTTACATTGTCTCAGGTGAAGTCCCAACATACTTTTCAATGTCGTGTGGTGAGCATGGGACCAGTGGACTTCCTATCACATACACTTAGTCGCAAAAGAAAGTATACATTGTTCATACTTTGAAATTGTATCCTTTGGCGTTGACAGAACTAAACGAAATTTTGTATTGACAGAACTGTATGTTTATCTGACATTTGAAGATCAAACAATAACATGTCAATAAATAAAATATTCCACAAATGAAGTCAACAGCGTCGGTACCTGGAAAATCGAATTCACAAAAATGTTCATTATTTTATATGTCCACCTCCTACGTAAAATGTACGAAACATTTACGCAGTGGTGCAAATTATGTTTATGTATGTTAGATTTGACTAGGTATATCGTCAAATTAAACAAAAACACTCAAAATAATGCGAATTTGCACTGAACCGCATGATGGTTGTGATTTGTGTAAAAAAAACTAGTCATTTTGCTTGGTCAAGGGGAGGTAACCATGTAACCAAAAGTTGTTTTTATGATGTGATAAGTTCTAAACCTGAATTGGGCTTTGTTGTTAACCTTGTTTTCCTTATTTATGTCTTCGTGATTAGTACATACACTTGAAAACAAACCTTATCAGCAAATCGGGCATCTAGCTGCATTGAAAAATTGACAAACGCCCGATGAACACACCGTGGCAAATGTGTGACATTAGCTCACGTTGATGTCATCATTCTTATTCTGTTTGTTCCAATTGCAATCAGATGTAACACATTCGATTGAATTGTAATGTCACATATCCAAGCTACATATGTTGAATATTTCAGCAAGATCATGTTCCTATTGACCGAGCTATGGGTAAATGTATCCATGTACACATTTGTGTTAAGTGTATGACTATTTGTGTGAATTTGATTTTTCAAGTTCCGAAGCTATGACTCAGTTTGTTCAGTATTGTATTTTTTGACATGTTGTCGCTTGATCTTAAAATGTCAGATAAACATACTATTTAGTAAATATTAACACTATGACTGTTTCTGTAAACCATCGGCGATATAATTTCATTTATGCACAATGTATACTTTCTTTTGCGACTGAGTGTAGTTCGCCTTCCTAAAGATATTGTCATACTGTATGATCTAGAATCTGCATTCAATTGCCATTTTAATGGACTAAACGAAAATCCTGGTAGTTAACATGGGGGTTCTGAGACCAAGTCATTTGATTGGAGTTCTAATTAAAAGCATTTCTGCCCTTATAGAGTGACATCTTCATACAATATGCTACAAAGAAGACGACAATAATGTCCATGAATTGTTCACCTGAGTACCGTTGTCCTATTGAAACAAATATGATATTAATGTTGCTATCAACATTAGGCCAGTGGACATTCGGCGAAGATATTAATTGGTTCATATACAGTTCTATAACGTGTTGTAGATGATAGGTACCATCTACAACCTTTTGGCTTTGAATGCAGTCGAATACATCAATTATATATCAGTCCTAAAACTTGATAACAATCTGGCAATGCTATTTTCACTAATTCTAAAATACAATATTTTGGAAAGGTTCTTAAGAGAAAAAGTATGTATAAAAGGGTATAGCATAAGTATCCCAGTGTCAAATATTTTAAATCTTGTGTTTGGTTACTGAGTCCATAATATGTTAGGAACTGCCCTTGTGGTGTATGGTTGTATTTGTCATTCGTTGATGTTTGTTGGCTTAGGTTGAGTATATTGTTATATATGTAGAAGCATAAATGGACAACTATCATTCTTCATCAAATTGACAACAAGAACATTGTCTCCATCATCATGTTTCTCTGTCATATTCCCATTTTGTCTCTTCTTAAACACATACTTAATGTGTCCCTTGGTATTACATGAGTGACAAACTGCATTCTTGGATCGACACTTTTGATATTCATGATTGTTTTTCCCACAGTGTTTACATTGTGTTGTGACTTTTTGTTGCTCGTTTGGCTGTCGTTTGGCTTTTTTGTGTGTTGCCTTTATTTTGGTGACAGATGGAGTTGCCGACTGTAGCTCGGCCGCATCTTTGGACGCTGTCTCAATTGCGTTATCTATGTCTATCGCTTTCTTAAGTGTGAGGTCAGCTACCGAAAGAAGATTTTTCTCGATTCTCTCACTTTTCAAACCACAAACTAAACGATCTCGTTATGTGTCTTCTAATACGATGTCAAATTCAAACAACCATGTGTGCCAAATTATTTTAAAAACTTAACATTAGTTTCTTAAAAGAAGGTTTTCAAAAACTATATAACCTTTGACCTCTAAGTATGGCCTTGACCTTTGAGCTAGCGATCTGGGTCTTAAGCATGACATACCGTCTTGATGTGGTGAACATTTGTACCAAGGATTATTAAAATCCAGTATGAAACGATCAAGTCACATAGCGACACGACGTGCATGACTATATAATCTTTGACCTCTAAGTGTGACCTTGACCTTAGAGCTAGAAACATGGTCTTGCATATGACACTAGGTCCTCACGTGGTAAACATGTGTACCGAGCAATTTTAAAATCCAGTTAGAAGCGACAAAGTAACAGAGTGGACACGGGTTTGCTAGCAGAAATATATTCGGGAGTATTTTGGACACGGCCTAATTCATGTACTTCTTCAGTAATTTATACTGTCTGAACAAGAATGTTCATTTACCATTAGATACACAGGTATATAATACCCGATATGTGTAATTTCTAAACAAATCGGATTGAAATTATAGAAATGATTAACATTTATGTTACCTCTTCCAAGCTATAATATAACTTACTTTGTCGACAATTCAATAAGTTATACCCCTTCATGTATAATGTCATATACAGATGAATATTAAATTATCCGATGATAATATCATTTTTTGTTTTGGCTAGAGGAATCTTTCAGAAAATATGTACTTTCATATACATTTAGTGAATATTTAACTGCTTACAGAGGCATTATCAGAACTTAAAATGTCCCTCGTAATATGAAAAAAAGAACATGCTAAACTTGCTGTCAAAAGTAGCCTAAAGCATGTGGATTTTTTTCAACTTTCCGGCAAAATATGAAAAAATAAACATTTACTGTAGAATTGAAAGCAAACCCTAGAATTTAGAAGGTTTTAAATACACAACGTAGATTTTACACAGTTTGGACTTTCAAAGAGCGGTTCATTTACTGGTTATTCTAGATTTTTATTAACACCAAGCTACCCCCCTGCATATCTGTCGAAACCATGTACTAGCGACGTCACACTGGGAATTAGCTTTACACAAATAAGTAATTTCACCGGCCAGTCCAGCGAGGCTTCTAAGGGGAATTTATGAATGCATCGTATAATTATGCAAGTACTGATTAGGAAGCAGATTTGAGAAATACCCGCGGGCGCCTCTACACAATTGAACATAGTGTTGGGAAGGCGAGGTTCAAAAGGGGGGAATGATAGATGTATCGTTGAAAATAAACAACCGCTCATAGCGTGGATCCTTAAGTAACCCGAGGTGCAAAGATATCCCAGAATCCTGTTGAACGAGTCAGTAAATGTGTTCCAAGGAACACATTAATAATAATTAATCATTGACTTTATATCTATTATATATTATGCAATTCATGGCGTCCATCTTTTAGAACTGTCCCCTCATATTTTTGAAGACTTTTATCTGAACCATAAACCCAACAGCAACTATGCAAAATGACGATAAAGTAAAACCCCATGATGTTACACCTATAGGTGGAATCACCTTCTTGCTCTAGATAGAACTTCAATGGAAGGTTATATGTAAAGTGTTGTATGCCACTTTGAAAGTGTAGAGTATGTCAACATGACTGGTTCAGCACATAGATTATGCAAACGGGTCGGTTAATCTTTTCCACTCTAGCAACAGCGTAGTTTCCCGTCTCTTCTTGAAAGACATTTCGCAGAATACCGATTTGCTGCACTGGGTTGAGTAAAGCCCTAACGTGTGTTTCTCTGCAGGTACACACGTAATGATTCAAGTTACGGACTTTGCAGTGAACATAGCTTATAAAACTAGTTGTTATATCCGACTATGTACACGATGATGACAACCTGACGTATTACTGCCCCCATCATAGCCCTTGGTACACGTCTTAGTAATAAATAATCCAATATGTAATGGCTCTCAATGAACTTAACAACCAGAGATTGATGATTCCCTAGTTGTTGATTCTGCTTGATTAAATCAAACGCAATCCTATACGCTGTTGTACTGGGTTTGTTAACGTCAAAGATTACTGCAACAACTACAGTATGGTAGGTTGGTAGTGTCAGACATTACAGCTTATAAAAGTAACAAAAGTAACACAAGCATTCTCGCGTAAATAACCGGCTCGATGTCTGAGGATAACACAATGCGAATTCTATAGAAACTAGGAATAAAAACACGACACAGAACGAACGAGTTTAAAGTGAATTAAGTTCGAACTTTGCCTGAAAAATATATTTTTGTCAGAAGCATGTGGATTCAGCCTCGTACTCGCCTATAGGTAGCTACGCGCCTGATAGCCTAAATCTGTAACTAAACGTATCATTCCGTGGTCAATCCCAAGTTACGGACGGATACGGTTTTATACGGATCGTTACCATAATAAAGTTCCTTACATTAAACATAGATATATACCCCGTGGTCTTATTTAAATCACTGGGTCTTGTTCAGAGTATCGTGTTACGTTCAGAAACGTTTTAATACGGACTTATTGCGTTCCGTTAACTTCGTTTGCGTATTAAAATAAGATGAACCCAAATATTTGGGAAGGTTACATTATATATTGGATGGTCTGCTGACATAATCATTGGTATCTTCCTAGCTCCACAACTAATGGTTAACGACCACTTACTACTCTTGCTGAGATGCAGCCGTGCAACACGAACCTTGCTTCTTTTGCAAGTGTGTCATCAGCTTCATTATCGGCTGCGATCACCCATGCAGGGTTGTGTCTTGGTAGGTGGGAAACCAGATTATTTATGTATACATGCGAGCTTGCACTAGTTCTGGTGTGGCGCTGCCAGAGAAAACAGTTATTAAAGAAACATGTATGTTACAATTGTTAAAAGTGTAAAAGATAAAAGACAGTATGTTACAGTTAAAATATAAAGTTCATCTACTGTTTTTTTATGATTATCGGAAACCATACAGATAAATGATACTGTTACAAACAGCATGTCCACAATAAAGACAAGTGCGCTTATCCTATTCAACTACTGATGACCATCAACTAGGCTATCAAATTACTTTAACTAAACATACAACATGATACAATCTTGATAGTAACATACATTGTACTGTTATCCAAGCACACATTAATGTTCAATAAAATTTACTTCAAACTCTGAAGAGCTTCAGGATGGTGAGGATCACAATCAGGAAACGAAATTATCTGATTGACGTCACACGTATATCGTCAGCTGTAAAATCATATATTTTCGCGAGGTATACATTTGGTGAATTTGATATTCTGAAGTAGTTGGAGCGGGTGAATGTTCGCGAACTTTTAAAATTGAGAAGGAACTACTTTCTGTGTTGTGTTTTACGGTTGTCATCAAAACTCTTTAACGTATCCGCGAACACAGCGAAAAACAACCACTCGCGAAAATATATGACTTTACAGTATACTTGTGAGTATATCCGAGTATTTCTGTTGTTGAATACTAATATCCTGAGTGGATGTTCAAATAATAGATGTCTGATTAGAAACATCATGTTCTTTGTTAAATGGTTTGTTGAATTGAACTGAAAGCATCTTACAAACCAACATAAATTTTCAAAATGGCACGTTGTCCAAACCTTTGTACATGGACTGTATTTGGACTTTTACTCTGTGGTCAATCATGTGCTACGTTGGACATTTATTTGGATAATTCTACTGTGTTGGGAGATGCATGTAAACACGGCCAGGGAAAGCTTCTATCATATGATGACATACCGAACAATAAAGACCAAGCAATGGAATTATTAAAAGTCGAGCAGTCAGTTAGACTGTCTGGGGTCCCTCGTTTTTCTCCGTACATAATGTGTTTATCTTGTGTGAAAATTACACAAGCCAATATTGCGGGCATAGAGACATTCGAAGTATATGCTGTGGATACTGACATGTTTCTCATTAACTGTGTATTAACCTGCTCTAAAGGAAACACCTCATTTGTCGGTCTGCTGTCTACAAGGTGTTTTTGCCTCGATATGGACACGATGGATTATATGGTCGATTACTTTGCATCGTCTTTAAGTTTACCCGAATGCACAGAAAACCGAGCTGCACTCTTTAACAACAATGTTAAACAATTAAATGACAATCTCATGGCAACTTACCTTTACTTTAACACGGGAACCAACCAGGTCAATCGTGAAGTGAATAACGTATTACCATCCTTTATGCAATGTCGGTATGTGAAACGTAATGCGGAGACTTCCGTTGAATATATTGAAAAATCCTGTTCATCGAAAGATGTCCGTGGATTTATTTGTGCAATGACATCGAACTCAACAACGGACACCTGTAATGAAGAATACGCTCAATTGGTGACAATAAAATACAACATACCAATGTGTATTGTGGAAAAACGTCTGTCCCTTTTCGATGCCGAAGCCTATTGTGCAAAAAACAATGCGAGTTTGGCAAATCCACTTCTCGATGGAATAGCAGTGAAATTAAAAAAGCACTCAACGTATCTTTTGAATCGTTTTCGAGACTTTCAAATCGATGAAACTTCTCAATCAAATGATGGGCAATGCGTTACTGTGCGAAAATCAGCAGGCTTGCTTTTAGTAGAAACTAAGGCAAATTGCTCTGGCATATCATCACTCTGTTCCCCTGAAGCGGACATGATTACCACAACAGAAAATGAAGTAACTGTTGTAGATGACATTACTGTTACAATACGTAGTATAGAAACTACAGACAGTGTGGTTGTTTATTCCGGTCCCGAAGTACATACTCGTACAATAATCATCGGAATGTCTGTAGGCTATATCGTCCTAAGTACCATTATTGTTACTTTAGTTGTAACGCTAGTACTAGTTAAACTAAAGGAACACAGATCCAGTCGTCAACAAATACGAGAAACAAAAGCTGATCTAGAAAGCGATAATAATCGTGCTAGAACCAATCCCGCGTTTGAAGAAAACACTCAGTCACCAGAGTATGAATACGCTGACTCGTATTCTATTACTAACATGAATAGAGAACATGCTTCAGGAGCCGATAACAAATACGACATGATACAGGAAACCTCGGATCTTGGCATGCCTGAACAACGCGCGAATAATTACCTGAGCCTCATTGCTGATACACCGGACGGTGACGGACAGGGCGTGACAGATGAGGAAACACACACTAGAGATTCAGAAATGTATTTACATACTATTATGTCAAGCGAAAGTAAAGACGCTGAGTATATCACATGTGTCTAACTGTTCCGTTAATTATGACAACGTATAATAGCCCGTTTGATATGTACAGTTCCTTCAACACATTCTTCGGGATCGGCCGAGTATCCTAGTTTTTTTTATCATGTAACGAAGAGTGCGTCATTTGGGAATGCATTGTCCATGTTCGGTCGTGAGTCGTATGTTCATTCTTGGAACAGGAAAATCAGATTAGTTTTAAACAAGTTCTTACTAATTATTGTAATAAAAAGTGTGTGTACGTGTAAATTGTTTTAACTAAACTCGTTTTTTAGAGTTTTACAAATGTACAGTTCGACGGCGAAAGTTTTTCATTTTTAAATAATCAATAATATGTCATAATGTCTCAGTATTTAATTTTTTGACCGGGGCCAAATGTTATATGGAGCTAGGAGTTATTTATTCGTATTTGCCGGTTGTCCTCTTACTATTTAAATCCCTTGCCGGGTTTTGACCTGCGATTACCCGAAAAAGCGAAATGCATTGAATTATATGTAGTCCAAATTATATCTGATAGATCTACAGTCTGTATATATATGGTGATGTCGGGTTTATATACAAATCTGAGTGAATATTAGTAGGCCTACATGTTGCATATTTAAACATTTTGAGATTTACACGCACTTTGGATGAAATTTAAAATTTTAAATACAGTGTTTATCTAGATCTACGAAATGTTTTAAACTCATGAATGAGTTTGTAGTCAGAGGCCCTGTGCAGTCAGGGCATATATCTTATTGCGTATTTTTTTATAAATTGTCACCCGACTGTGCAGTCAGGGCATAGATCTTATTGCGTATTTTTTTATAAATTGTCACCCGATTATCATAGGGGATCGGGACCATCTGTCTCTCTGTCTCTCTGTCTCTCTCTCTCTCGATAGTGACAAGTAAGACAAGATTACAATGTGCAGTGACTGCTTATAATTTTTGTGAAGCTAGTAGGCCTAAGCTGTGTGCGGCGGATTGGTTTGACTTGAGCTTAAAATGTATATAGTTTATTATACTAGTAGTGATCGCAATTTTTAATGCATGTCTACATACATGCCTTCAAGATTGTTATTTTTATTATAATGCTACCAATAGGCACTGTACATAGATACATGTCTGAGACACGTCTAATTTTTCCAGACATGAACATTAATTCAAAACTGTGGATGATATAGGGGCGGGTCCAATGGGACTGGATGGTTATTTTTTTGAATCATGCACAGCACTAAAACCAATCTTGGGGTGTCGTACTACCGGGACCCTCTTAGAATAACGGTGCCTATGTTTATGTAGAAAGTCTGTTTAATGATAAACACATTTGTTGAGATCACTGTCTTACAGACAGCACCATCGACGGTATAACGTTCGTGTTCTTTTTGATGTAGCATGCCCCCGAACCCCCTATAGAATAGGGTACCTACCAGTTTGTGCCCCTGACGGGTACGTTCGTGGCATTGTACAGACCATTTTAAACATAAGCGTTTTGTCGAGTTCGGCATACCCAGCCAAAAACAAAAAAATGGCACTCGTGTATAGGCATAATGTATTATTATTCTCGAAGCGCATCAAGACACAGTACCGGGTATATTATACAATGGTTGGGCATAAAAATCTAGTGTAATGGTAACACTGATTTTCATCATTCTTAGACATGGCGTGTTTTTTTTAAATGACAGCAAATCAAGGTGGACTTCAAATTTTATCACTTCCGTGTCTACATGACCGGGACGATCGTGCAACATCACCTGTCAGTCTGAAGCGTTTAACAGTCCATGCATGGGTTTTGGTTGCAGTTATTTAAGCGCAGGTATACCTGCTTGCATAATCCCGAATCCTCGGGTTTTCATGACCTCTGACAAACGCGTCATTTTGGAACTTCAAGATGTCAGTAGTGAAGTATGTGTACGCCGAGGAAATTAAAAAGCTTTATCAGACACCATTCACTGTACCGTACACGATGTTCACGTGCAATTAGACTAAATGTTTGCAGTTTTAAGATTTACCGAATTGATCAAGTACATAATATGAATCCAATATATTGCAATTTTATGGTTTTGTGGCTTGACATCCAAAATTATTCCTACAAATATGTCGTCTGTATATACATGTTATGTTAATTAAATACACTAAAGTGATATAGTTAATGTATTTATGCTGTATTCTTCTGCTTTATTTGTAACCTATATGTACCTCCTCAACATTATAATTGCTCCAGCTGAAGTATAGTGCATCCTCTCCAGAGCGACCCTCCTTTCAGCCAAAAACACTCTTGAGCAACATATTAAATTTGTTCTAGAAGAAACCATTGCGACCTCCTCGATAGCCTAGTGGTTGAGCGTCCGCTTCTAGTAAGGGAGATCTCAGGTTCGATCTGTGGCCGCGTCATCCCAAGACGAAATAAAAATGGTACCAGTAATTCCCTTACTAGACGCTCAGCAAACAAGAGGGCCCAAAGGGCCCTAGGTCGCTCACCTGTCTTAGTTGTTCAACAAAAGCATGAAGATTGGGCGTAATTGTGTCCTCTAATGGGTAGGTACAATGGGCTTTTCTAAGATATGACCTTGTGACCTAGTTTCCCACCCCATATGACCCAGTATCGAACTAGACCTATAATTTAATACAGACAAACATGCTGACCAAGTTTCATCAAGATTTTGCCGTACTTGTGTCCTCTGATGTGTTCACAAGCTTTTTCTAAGATTGACATTTTGTATACTGCCCTTAGATTATTTAGGTAAAAGCAAAATCATTGAATGACACAAGTCCATACTGTATTTCATTTGTGTAACATTGTTGAGATGGCGCGACAAGTGGCACTAAAAGGATTCTGTAATATATCTATAGACTTTAAACTAGATCTATCATTTACCACAAGTAACAATGAACAATGTTGACCATAATCAGTCTTAATGATGAAGTGAAAGGTAAGCATATTTTATCATTTATGAGGCTTGTATTGTTTTCACTGAATCAACATTATTTTCATACTCATAGTGGGTGGGGTATGTTTATTTTAACGTTGTAGATTTAAAACGACATCATTAGATCTATATAATTATATACTTATTATTTACACTATTCAGTTAATTGAATCAACTCCTTCAAGTGTGTATTGACTAATTTCTGTTTTTCACAGACGAAAAACATCATGTAATAGATGGCGATATACACTCAAGTTTGAGTCGTCTCCCTTGATTGCTTGAAATTATGACAGTTCCATTCAATATGAAACAAACAAATGAAATAATCGACGTAGAATGAATATGGAAATTGAAAACAAACATCTGCCTTGCTCTATCAACATTACATCGATCCAGTGAAGATCTTATTATAGGATTTTCTTCAGATTTGTTTACACTTCACTCATTTGAGCGGTTGCCGCATGTCATACTTCGTGACCTTTCCGTAACACATCGTCCCAATACTATTCGAAACATCGTTTATGGGACGAAACTGTCAAAATTGCATTCGAATCGAGCAGACGAATGGTGGCCTTTTTGTTTGAGTTACGACAAAACTGCTAGTTACGACAGCCTCGGACCTGTCTTAAAACTTGCGACAAAAATCGACAAAGTTGCGACATCGTAGCTACGACAAATGTTGATAAAACGCCTTTGTCGTAAATTCGGCGACGTACGACAAAACTTGCGACAAAATACTAAAATATTGTCGTACGACACGTCGATAAAACGGCCCCCAGCAGTTTTACTGTTGTAACTAGGTCATTGAGCGTAGGCATTCCGCCTTTTGTTTGCTGAATCTTTTCTATTCCGCTTTTAAACAGTGGGACAGGGAATGTTCAATTTTCTTGGTCGGTAGTGTGTTGGGCACTTCTTCGTTTTAAGTTTTCTGACAGCTAAAACTAGGCATTATAGTCCTTTTGCTGTGGAAACTTGGTCATTCAGCTAGTTATAATTTATTATACTTTTCGACAGCTTGGACTTTGGCGGATCTGCGCTTGTTTAGTTGGGCATTGTGCCTTGTGTGTTTTTAATGTTTTCTGTGCTCGGCTGGTTAAGGAAATCGCACACTAATGCGATTGTCATGGGATTATCCGAGATATTCCGACTGTAGAATATTTTTATTAGACTTCGACATTCTTCGGCATCGCTCGGGATTCTCCGATAATTTCAGTCTCTAACGGAAAAATAATATCTGCAAGATGTTGACGAGTCCGCCGTTCATTCTTGCAAAATTAGACGAAATACACCAACATGTCGTGATGGGCCTCTTATTTACACCTCTGCAAGGGGAGGAAACTGCTGCGGGAAGTTTAAATTACTTTGTCTGAGAGATTATCATACATGTAAAAATGGCTGTCGTGCGATCAAGTAGAGCGAGACACTTTGGCGGAAAAGAATGCTGAGGCTGGAGCTTACGCCAGCTATAATAAAAAGGGCCAAGAAGAACCATAATCAACTAAGCCTACAAATTGTGGTAAGTACGTGATTTGAAAGTCGGTCAAACTGTGCTTATGCGACAGAATAAGTGGAATGTTTAGTGCATTTGTAGTCAACGGGCTGTCAAAATGAAAAAAGGCTAGATCTATGACCGTATATCTATAACAAAATCACCCAGTCTTGTTGGTAGATAAGAAAAATGAATTTTATTTATCATGTTAGTCTGAAATCCACACTAGCTATATAAATTATTACAGACTTTGAATGATATTCATCGTTGACGTTGGGGGGGGGGGGGGGGGGGGGGGAGTGAACTCTCCAAAGTTTTCATGTCAGTCTATTTATGTACCATGGCAAAATAACAATCATCCAGTACTGGCAAGCAAGCTATTACTCTATAATGGTGGCACGGTGGTCGAGTGGATAACACTCATGATTACTGATCGAGAGGTCCCTGGTTCGAATTTCGGCGGGGGCACTTGGTCTTTTCTGAGACGCTTTTCAGTGACAGTGTACTGTTTTCCACAGAACTAGATACGTCCTGGTTGGAAACCCGGAGATAGTCTCGTGTGTATCAATGCTAACACAAGCCACGTTAACGAACCATTGAGTCTTTTCGGAGCTATGGTAACATCCCTGGATTTCTTGATAGACATACAAGTCAACAATACTCGAAGAGGTTTTAAACAGTATTAAAGGTATAACGCAACTATCTGTCTAGATGTTTTGTTTTCTTGTATTGTGGAATTGTACATTGATCACATATACCAACTGGACGTGTGGTTGGTTTCTAATAGATAGGGCATGTTTAAACGTTGATCTAGATTGATACGTAGTGCCAATAGTTGGAAGTTCATGCCGTTACATGTACAGCATTAATAGTGAAGAATAGGATGCACCAAAGCGATCGGTTGTGGTAATGTAGTTATGAACTTGTCCGGCAATTTCGCTGTTATAGTCATCATAAGCAGGTAGACAGAGATGGTGTAGTAAGGTTCTGAATGTGCTCGAAAAGTTCATTGCGTTGCTGCTGGTAAAATGACACTCAAAAAGTAATGGTGAGTACTCAGTATTTGGCAACATTCACAGGAAGGACTCGGTATCAAGTTTTTAGAAAATACATGTTCATTTAGGTTGCTGCAGTTGTTTCTGAGATGGGTATGTAGTACATGCTGTGTACGGTTGCCAAAGTAGTAATGAGAACGGACCTTGGTTTATTAACATTGATTTGGGGTTTGAAAGCATCGAGTGTAGAGCAGTTGTTATGGTTCAGAGGCATTCAATTCTATGCATGTCCAACTGATGGTAGAAATGGATTTGCATAGAGTTGTGTATGGCATGGGATGCCTCTTATGTTGTTGGCGTTTCGAAGTTTTTACGTGTTTGTATCGCCTACGAATTCTGGTACGAGAGAATGAGGTACTGAGGAGCATTTTATTAGCATTTTACAAAAGAGTGTTAGTTTGTGTTTCCCTCCTTTGTTTTAGAGTTTCAAAGTAGGTTTCCTTATAGAAAGTCGTGTACATGTATCTTAATACTACATCCATTTGACTGAGATTTCGGGTATTGCAAATTTAAGCGACAAAAAGTCTCAAATTTAAAAAAGACATTGTTAAATCCTAATTTAAAGTACAGTTGTAGATCTAATAAGGAATTCCAAACTAATATCTTAAATACTTTCAATACATGTGCCTTTTCAAACACTCATTACACGTGTAAACTACTCGTACATGCATATTTAAGAATACATACGAAATACTTTATAACCATACATGAGGACAGTTTTGTTTGGAGCATGTGTGTCAAAAACCGTTTAAAATATGCGAACACTATAATAATAATAATAATAATAATAATAATAATAATAATAATAATAATAATATTATTATTATAATAACGACTTTATTTATAGTGAATGACATTGGTTCTGGACCAATTTTCAATAGGGTCCACATCAACATGGGATATATACATGTACAATCATTTACAGAAATACATGATAATTATGAGCAAAAGATAACATGACAGAAAAACTCATGGAGTCAATAATAAACAACTATACAAACATTTCGCACTGTGCTTCATTAAAGATCTTAATATCATCATCCCCTATGTACTTACGCGTCATTACAGTTCACCAATTGCACCCAGTACACTACATTGCTAAAGCGTGGCGCTTTTACCATGCTTACTAAATGTGTGCTATGTACACGGCAAATATGTCATCATTTATTACTTAGACTGGCATTAACCAAACTGACGAAGTATGCTTATTTATCCAGTCACTTCCTGCAAAATCTGCCTGTTAACGGGGAGCCTGATAAACTTAGCGATAATCGGTCATCTGGTCATGTGACTAGTGATAATCCGTCACCTTACCACGTGATCTGACGGACTTCTTCTTATATGAGAGTCGCCGGTTGCAATTCCGTGCCCGAGGGTGAGGTTTCCCTATCCTAAATGAGCTGGTCGTTGATCGGCTATTTTCTTCGTCTTACCTGCGTCTACATGACGTATATCAAGATGTCCGACGTCGTTGTTTATCATTCGTCACGGAACGAACGTGACGTTGCGCGCTAGTTAATGAAAGAATGACAATATAGTCCCGAGTTTGATCCCCTTACTGAGCAGATTAAGCGACTGGATAAATAGAATAATAGGTTAGTGCCGTGAATGAAGTAAAAGTTTATCCGGCTCGGCTACGGAAATTATCGGATTCGCCTACGGCTCACCCGATAAATTCCTCCGCCTTGCCAGATAAACTTTTTCATCCATACCATATTGTATTTATCACAGCACCAAGGTTTCCGGCTCTTTATAACAAACTATACACCAGACAAAAATGCCTCTCTATAAAAAATAAACGAACACGGGTTCATAAGGCTAAATCAAAACAAGTATAGATAGAAAGCACATACACTAAACAAATATTATAAGTGTGCATGTATATATTTACCCATAACTCAGTCCATACGTGTTTGATCTTGTTGATATTATCATCATACGCCGCAAGGACATGTGGAATTACAATTCAATCCGTTTTATTACAATCTGATAAAAAAATTCACAAACAGAATAAACCATAGATGACATTGTCGTGAGATCATCAGGTTGTTTATGCAGCTATGCATCCTTGTGGCTGCTCAAGTTCGTATTCAAGTATATGTACCTATCACGCATACCGAAATAAATAACACAATTATAAGAGTAAAGCCCAATTGAGGTTTATACCCACTTTTTTGCTTTAAAATTCAATTTTGGAAGAGTTACCTCCCTTTGACCATAAAATTTAAACTGTATTTGTGAAACTTAAAAACCACCATGTCCTTGAGTGAAAAATCGCATAGTTTCGTGTTTTTGAATGTAAATATGTAGTTTTTTATTGACCATAAATAAAAAAAATTTGCATCTACGTGTATTTCTCACACACTTTACGAGTTTACGATGTTTCATGGTTCAGCGATCCGCTGCATTTAATTTTGAAGAAAAAATTCTAATATTGTGTTATTCAATAGTACATACACAACATTTCATGCAGAAATATTTATAAATAAAAAGAACGTTGGAACTTCTCTTTATAGCTGTATCCCAACGTTTTCATTAGACGTATTAAATACGGGAAACTATTTAATTTAGAAATGTTGGAGTATTTAGAACGCCGCTGTATTACAACTGGTTTTGGTTTAGAATTGTGACTGAGTCTGAATGTAGAATTACGATTGGATTTGAAGTAAGTATGTACGTTGTCATAGAAAACGCCACTGTCTGTCTCCGGACATTGCCTCCATACAAATACATTAATTGAGGTAATAACATAATATAAAACGTTAAAGCTAATATTTTATAATGTGGAAAGGGGAAAGGGAATTGCTCATACTTCTACATGAGATAGTGATTAAGATACAAATTGTGATAGTGTGATGACCTGTGATCACTTTCAGCAATCTATGAATGATAGCGTTTACAAGAACTGTTTTACTGAAAAATGAAACGTGTCATGTTTGGTTATACATTGGTATCTAATGGTTAGGTCACAATTAATCGCAGACGACGGACTGCAGCACATATGATGTTACATACACAATTAGCAACGTATAATGGCCGTTCATACTAATACGTTCTAAATTGCATTCATTTGCGTCATACTTAAATACTTGCTTATGATATACAGTGTATAGATGCATAGTAATGCCTTCGACTGTGCCATGTACCCTAGGGAACGCAAAACATATCAATCGATGATTCGAAGCTTGAATGTTATGTTATTTGAAATCATCGGAAGACCCGTATAATGGTACGTTGAAAGGTTACATGCGCTTGTTTCAAACTGTACACGTACCCAAAATAAAAAGGGTCTGTGCATCTCAGGACGAATCCCTGACTATCACAATCAAAAATCAAGACCGTGAATTTTTGTATTATTCGGAAACTACACGAGACATATAAAGTGGTTAGAAAACTAACAGACAGACCCGACATGTCTGGTTGCTAGATCAAATTACTTACAAGGTAAAGATTCAATCAGGGTCCAGTCCACAAAAAACTTAAGCTTTTGCTTAGCTAAGACTGCTATTTGAAAAAACTATTGTGTGGGCTAAATGACTCTAATGTCTTCTAGGATATACTGTTTCATCTCGGTGAGATGCCAGTAAAGTGACTTACTGCAATGAGTGATATAAACGCCGCCCCACGGAGACTACTTGATTGTAACAAAAAAACGTAACTCTCTGTAACTTGTTTATTATTGTACGGAAACATGACATGTTGATATTAATGTTTTAAACAACTTGTATTCACCATTATCCAAGATGCATGATTTTGAATTGAAAATATCAATGGAATAATGTATTCAACCGCAGTTTAACCACATTGGTAATTTGGCATTAATAAGTTTGCCACCAGTTAAGCATATAATAAATACTAAAATATCTCATCTCGTAGTGATAATGTTTTCACACTAGACTCTATATCGTCACTTTATCATTAAACGATCAGATAAAATATATCGTAACTTAATCATTAAACGATGAGATATAAACCGTATTTAATCAAAACAAACGCATATATATTTATTTTACACAGACAAACATGGATGTGTTACTGTAATCATTTGCGAGGAAAATATTGTCATATTATTTTGTGACATTCGTTGTTGATTTAAATCATTATTTCCACTTCATAATTGATAATACATCATTCAACGTCACCGCACATATTGTCATCAGTAGACATAACAACACATATACTTAAATTACCATCAGCTACCAGACTTTAAATAGAGAAGTGAACATAAGTATCGCAATATACTGTCTATGACAAAAAATAAATCATTGTATCAAAATATCTCAAATAAGTACAAAAAATGTAGCACGAACCACTCAGGCCAGGTGAAATGTAATGGTGCATAGTATACTGAGGAAATGCATAGTGTTATTACGTCTCCGGAGTTATCTTTACATGTACATGGAAATTGATACGCAATAGAACTACTTCCGCATTCAAAGTTTCTTCTGTGTATTCATGTCACTACATCACTGTTGTCTCACAACAGACGCAATAATGATTATCATAGTAAATCACATGTTCCTAATCAAAACTTCGCATTACTCCAAACAAAAACAACACGCACATTGATTGGTTTACTGCCATTTAACATACACTATGAAAATAATGTTCTACTCAATGATCTGCCTGGCAATGAAGTTACTAATGATGTCGTGTGGTTAAAATGATAAGTAGTGTACAGTCATGCTTACAATCTCGTGGTTCCTTGCATTATATTATATACTGAAACAAAACAAAGAAGAATATCTAAAGCGACAGGGAAACATTTCAAGAATATGCCCGGACTGCGTTGTTCACAAACGGCGAACATCAACAAGGCAATTATCTACATGTTTGTTACATTTTAAGGTAGTATAGTTTGATTTCTAATTCCGTTTGTTATACTTAACTGCTCAACTTAATTTCTCGAAATTGTGATGTGATTTCAGCCCATACAGGTTAAAAAGGTTTCGTCGTCCTGTCACACATAGTAACCACGTTTTGACATTAAATTATTTATAAAGCGACATGCAATGGGCGATATACTTATATATCATTTCTCTCCATATAAATTGCCTAACCAACGATGCGGAATCGTCTCTGTCAGCGCAAGTACATGTATAGGATTATGTCTGGACTAGCATGCAAACAGTTGTGCTGATGACATCGGGATCATTCTCCTACTAGTTGTTGAGGATTTATGACTTGTACTCAGCAATGTATTTCACTACTCTCCTCCATCTAGGCCTGTCTTGGGCTGCCGTCATTGCTTCTTTCCATGACATAATGACTCAATATACACAAGCTTTATAAGGACAAGGTATAAATGTAGTTGTACTCATGTCAGAAAACTGCCTTTACTGGTTGTTATAAGCATGGGTTTTGAGAGTATGTTACAGTTGCAGTCATTATGAAACTCCCTTGTATTTGATTAATGTTGTATGTAAAAATGTAATTTCAATTTACTCGTATTATTTATATCTTGATTTTATTCAGTACTGTTATGAACATGAAGTAACACCGAGTCGGTACAGGGCTAAGCTAGATACCCAACCATCCCTGAGACAGACACGGATCGAATACCAAATTTTTAAATACGCATTGCTACAGCTATTGAATAATACACGTAAGGACATTAACTCTTTGTTACTTAGGGGAAACAGTGAACCAGAGAAAAGACAACCTTAATGTACCGAAGTCCGTAAATATATATGTGAAGGCCTAAGGGAATGGAAGTTATTTTATAGGTGAAAGTTTTGTCTAGAGATATCTCATTATTCTCTGGTTCTAATACAACGTTGTTAGATATTTTAGTACCTTTCTACTCTCACTAAGTAATTTGCTACTGATGCGGCGGGTAATTTACTACTTCCTTGCTTTATTCCCGTCAAAACCACGACACGATACTGTGACAGTCTGATGCATAAGTCAATCAGACATATCCGGACTTAATAAAGAATCACGAGGGCAACTACATATCACAAGGGCAACCACACATTACAAAGACAACCGCACATCACAAAGACAACCACATATCATAAGGACAACCCCTTATCACAAGGAGAACCACAAATCACAAGGGCGACCACAAATCGGATAACAATACATCACAAGGAGAGTCACACTTCACAAGGACAATCACACTTCACAAGGACAACTAAACTTCACAAGGTCAACCACACTTCGCAGAGTCAACCACAAAACCTATTTTCTTATCTCTTCTGATTTGACCGACTATTTCAAATGAGTACAGTAATAGAAGTTAGTCCAGTGCTGATATATCTACTGCATATCCAAATAATGGCTAATAGTGATTCTGCTCCCTATATGTGCTACCAGGTAAAGCATTCAAGAAATGTTCCATCATCCATTAAGTAATCAAACGCAACACTATATTTACTCCGTGGATTAGACGTTGCCCTGAACCAAGGACCTTTGAAGAACCCATGTGCTCGGCATGTTGCTAAAACAAAGTCAAAGTCAAAATTTATTTATTGTCGGAAAATTTGGTAAACAAAATAACATAAGCTATGTATAGCTTTTGTCCGACAGACAATAAGTTACAATATAACAAATTATGAAGTCAAAGTACAATAAAAATATGAACATATTTAAAATTCCTAAGTAACAAAAACTACCGTTAAGAAACAAGGTATACAGTTTTTAAAATTTCAGATTATTTAAAAGACAAATTATACTCAATATAAGTTTGTAATACTAAGAATTTATATTCTATAAAAAATCAAATTATGTTACAAAGAAAATATGAATAAAATATCCTTATATAATATAAATAATCACTAAATAAATCTATATAAAATATAGCACAGAATGGCAAATAAAAACACACAGATATTTACTCTGTGGTGTGTGCCAACTGAGATGGCATTAACAATGTGGTGAAGTGTCACCTGTAGAATTATTCAGGATTCAGAGTCAATGTATATCTTGGCTATGTTCATCATGCTAAAACGTCCAGTTTTCTGATTCTTCTTCGGTTTAAATGATACAGGTATCAATAATAGTGACACTGACACATCATAATGACCCTTCTTGGATCTTCGAAAACTTACACAAGTGCATAAACACAAATAAATTGCTGCTCATCTTAACCTAAACAGCCTTCGATACAAGTTATATGAAATATATTATTAGACAAAATTATAGATATTCTATTTTTATTAGAGACACAATTTTATTCATCAGTTTAAGAAACTATTTTTTCACCCTTGTGTTGTTCTCATAGATGGTCTTTACTACACGTTTTTACGGATTTTGAATTTCATTTGATTGTATGTCTAACGATTATAACCAAATATAACCAAAATATTAATACGGTTGTTAGAAGTTGTATTAAAATGAGTGTTTATTCGATACCAAGTCGATTGTATCTAAAGTCATTGAAACACTTCCTAAGTACAGCGTGTCATGTGTGATTAATTATCATGTGATCGTAGATACATGTATAACACAAAAGATAACCGTCTCGATCGTGACAAAATGGTATTTACACAGGTTGTCCCATAATATGTTTTACCAGTACGACCGAATGCCATGAGAAAATGCTTAATCTCATATGGCATTGTCATATATACATGTAAATAGACAGCTAATATTGACAATTTTATTTAATATATAACATGACCAATTTACAGTTAATGCAACACAGAGACTGTGATTTTTCAAAGTCATTTTTCGATAAATGTTATAATGACGTCCATATTGAATTATGTCCAAGTTCAATGTAGCTACATGTAACATGTGATGTAAGATATATAACCACTTTAATCGTGTGCATCAACTCAATAGTATATCGATTACAATGTTTAACCCATATAATTATGCAACAATCTGAAAATTCTTAACGGTATAGATGCTTTAGCTACATGTAACAGTTGCTAGGCGGCAAAACAACCTATCAAAAATCACATTCTCGCTTGTAGCTTAGTAAACAGGCGACTGTTTTTATTATTAAATGCTTACCAACTGATATATTTTTTAATTCAACTATTGATTATATGAAGGTGTATGGTAGACTCTATACTTTATATAGACCTACGGAAAGGTCTATGAGACTTAATATTGGATAGGGAATGGGCCATTTATTTAGGGACTTGTACAATTTCTATCAAATGTCTGCCTAAGCTAAGAAAACGCATGGTTTCTTGTGGGGCAGTCCTATCGTCCTGCTGACCCAAAATGCCATACTTGAGTTGATTATTGAAATCGTATTTGTAGGGTTGCTTGTCATTTATTCGTCTAGTCACCTTTTTTCAAGAACAGTATGATTAAATGGTCTGATAATTCCAATACTTCCCCTCGACGTTATGGACGTTATTTTGACATTTATCGAAAAATGACTTTTTGCAAGAAAGCAACATTTTGAAATGTTAACTTTCCATTGATATGTGTCGGTGTCGCATGAGATCAAGCATGTTCTTATGCCATTCGGTTTTAGCGGTGACATATATTATGGAATACCCTGTATATAATAGTACGGTAGCTAAACTAATGTAAATGACTGTCTGGTATGACAAGACTAATTATAGCGCAAGACGTTCATTGTCCTATACATTGTTACATTGACTTCTGACTGCTTAAACTAGGTATTTCAGCCATTTTACGGTTGGAACAAGGTCATTCAGCTTGGGCATTTAGCTTTTTGAATGCTGAAACTGGTTCATACAGAATTTCGACAGATTGGACATGGGAGGATTATAACTTGTTTAGTTGTGCATTGTGCTTGTTTTGTTATGCTTTCTGTGCTCGGCTGGTTCAGGTGGACATTGTGCCTTGTGTATTTTTCATGTTTTCAGTGCTCGGCTGGTTACGCTGAGTGCTTCCATCCCTGTCTGACTTAATATTATCTTTTTGAACGTTTACATTTATCACGTAATTTTGCTCATTAAATGCATTAAATTTGACAATCTTATTCAATGTAGAATTGGTTATTTAATATGTGCATCACGTTTACCTTCAGTATGTTACCGAATATTTCGAAATAATATGTAAGGTGTTTGCTTGCTTATTCCATCTAAATCGGAGGTCATTTGTTGATATGGCAGCGAAAACTAAAGACCACACAATCACGGTCGCTTCAACTCATTTTCTCATTTTGATTTGATGTTTTAGTCTCCTTTTTTAGTCATTTCTGTTCCTACACAGCCGCAGTAAGAGCAAGTAAGAAGTTAGATAGGTACATTTTTTGTAAATGTTGATCAGCATGCACTTTTCCTATTTGGTTTGGCGTAATGGAAGATTTATTGCAGTGTCTATGCATTGATATTGCTATCATATTGTAAGAAAATGTTCGCATTTGAGTTTTTCATTGTACATTTCTTAGGCGTGGAAACTTTTATTTGTACCAGATTTATGAAGTTTACCCTGAAATTCTGATGATGATATGAAGTCTAACTTCAAATTATGCCTGGAATTGATGTCAAATTATAGCTTACTTATACTTGTTTCTATTTAATGTAAAATATGTATGTATGTACATTTATTGTAACTACATGTATATTCAGAATGAAAAGAGGTATGATAGGTAAAAGTTGATTAGCATGCACTTTTTCTCTTTGTATTGGTGTAATAGAAAGCTCCTGATAGCATGCATGTATTGGCATTGCTATTACATTTTTGTATATTGTAAGAATATGTTCGTATTTGACTTTTTCATCGAACATTTCATATGTGAAGTAATTGTCATTTGTAGATCCTTAATGGAAGTACTTTTCTTCTTCTATATCCAGTTTAGTACATGTCATAATCTGGTGCAATGTCGCACTATAACTTTTATTACACACACTTCGCTCACCAATCCTGATATTCAGTAAAACCGGTAGATCTCTAAAATTGTTCCTGGAATTTACATGTATGTTGATTTACGTTTGTTATATTATTTTCTATTAAATGTATAATTAGTATGTAACTATTTTATACATTTTTTCCTGAATAAGTTATGCGTATTTATCCTTGAACGCCAAATATGCGCATATCGGAAAACGTGCTTAGCTGTGCTGCATATGGCACGATGTAAAACGCGAAGGGGCGATGGTACGATCATGAAAATGCAATTGAACGACGCAATGATACAGATGGCGAAAACTCAATTACTTCATCGACATCTTAACACCGTTCAGTTTCAAACAGTCGTCATCGTACCATCGTTGTTTCAGCATAGTACCTTCACACAATCAAGTTTTCATCATTGTACAATCACATAACCGTAGTTAACGATTCTACAAAACGTTCCATTTTTCCGAACCGAACACACTGCACTCAATGATTTTAAACGAATGTTCACTTATAACCTTTCACAGTCACATGGGTACCAGACCAAATAAATGCCAATTGTCTCGAAGCCAATCTTTTTAATCTAGTTTTATTGTTACTTAAGTCAGACATTATCACTTTTTGGTGATATTTATATATTTTATATTACTTTCATGTAATTATATAATATCCTTAGGACCATTGTCATCGTGTTTATATAAGTCTAGGCGGGGTTATTCCACTATACATAATAATTATCGGCTCATAGTGAAACTTGACAGTTAATAAATGTATAATAAATGTGTACATGTACATATATTTATTAGCGGTAATACGTTATGCACATAGTCCGTCAGATTGACGTTT
The DNA here is from genome assembly GCA_947247005.1 of Spisula solida. Classification (NCBI taxonomy): domain Eukaryota; kingdom Metazoa; phylum Mollusca; class Bivalvia; order Venerida; family Mactridae; genus Spisula; species Spisula solida. The sequence goes on from OX365946.1 coordinate 19,447,284, forward strand.
TATGCAGCGTCATCAATTTTTAAAGGCCGATGACATTATCTCTAAAATCTTGCGCCAAGAGATATCCGTTTTTATCAAATTAATCTGTTCTAAGTATAAAGAGTATCAGACTATGAATTTCTTTTTAAAAATCTGTCCATTTTTTCAGATATTTAAGGAGAAAAGGCTAATCAGCAGGTATTATTTTTCTCGATTTCTGCATACAAGATGTATTTGTGGTTGATAGAAACTTACAACCAGGCCGATATTTTATTTAACATTATTACTGAATTTAAAGATTTAAAATCGGCGACTAAATGAAAAAGCTATGTAGTCATAATCAATGTACGTTCTGATTCTAGGACTGCGTCCTCAAAAATCACCAAATAGCGAGGTTAGATGACGTCATGGTAATAAAAAAGTCACTACGCAACAGAGAAGGGGTATAATGTACGTCCTTACTATTTTTTAAGCGAATATGACAACTTTCATATTCGACCACGCAATTCCCGAACTACCTTAAAATATGTAAAATGTATTTTTTGAACAAAAGTACGTTAAACGAAAAATAAAGTATGAACAATGTTTTCGTACATCACATGCAAAACGATTATATAAAGTTAGAAAAGGGAGGCAGCACTAAGCTTAACCAAGACAGTCGTTTTACATACGTCTTAATAAGTATTCGTGAGTTTGGGTTATCCACATTATTGCAGCTATAGCTTCTTCTGCAAACTTAAGATAGTATATATATAGTAAAATCGCGATTTTAAGACATGAGAACATGCTGTCACATTCCAAGGCTGTTCGTACTCTTTCAACACGGACGTCAGACACGTTCCACACGTTTTAGTTATCCCGATTTGTAACTTTCCGCTCCACCGAAAACCGATGAATCACCTTAAGTCACCAACCAAAATTTATACCTGGTCCAATACTGTTGGTCTGCACATTAGCTGACGGAGCACTTTACAATTACAGGGATTACTACGCAACAATTTATCTTTTGCTAAATTACTACACGAGTATTTATATTTACTGGGAGCAGCTATGAATAAGGATATTAACACATATATCTTATAATGAAAATACAATGTACAATACAAATACTGTAATGGCAGAAATTGATGTACAAAAATGAGAAGTATGACCTCTGTACTGAGTGACAGAACTTTGTATGTTTGTGATAATATAGGTTGCGAAATGAACGTGTACGAGTGCCTGAACGTGTAGCTAACTACTTGTAGGAACTACACATGCCTGAATGACGAAATACCCTAAAGTAGTATTCACATAGACGTACACGTTACACGTTCATTTCGCAACCTCCCTTTGTTACCAGGACTGACCGTATTCACTTAGTAGCTTTAAGGATTGTTTAGCCTAGTATAATGTTCTCATCAGTAAGTTTAACTTCACATGTTCATTCGTATTAGGTGTTATTTCTAAGAAAACTGTTGAAAGAAGAAACATGGAAATTTGAGTATTTCTCCATAAATTTGTAAGAAAATATGTAAACGTCTAAGAATATTCCGTAAAACAAATATGAGAAACTTTGTGAATATGACAAAGTTTTAAGAAATATGGTAATTATAATTTATAGAACCAGACAGCATGGTACTTTCAGCTATCTGCTCATGATATTCACTTTCCAGATAAAAGGATACGGAATAACATTATTTTCGTTTAAAAAGGATCTTACATGAGTGTCTTTCCATATTGAATTTATTAAACGAGTTGAATAAAATGATAAAACGCGAGGCTCTGCCTTTAGAAAACAAACTCCATATGAGTAGAGCGGTTCATTGAATGTGCTAAGAAAATAGTGCAGTGATGCATACCCCAATATGTTCATTTTTCTGATTTTGAAAATAGTATTTTGAGGATATCTAAAATTCTGTAGATCTAAAATTACGCTTTTCAAAATAAATGAATAAATAAATCTAGGTCCAGAACGTAAGCCTATTTTGTCCGTTCCGTGTTCCAGTTAACAACCAAGGAACAGGGGAAGTAACTCAGTAGTCCGCGTGGTTTTATTCATCTGAATAGGTGATTTCAGTTAAATAACTGATTACAACACGATGCAAGTACTTGGTAAGCAAAGAAAACCGTCTTTAATACTCGAAATCAACGTATTTAGTCAATGAAATCAACATCCGATGCCGTGTGTGTGTAGTTGTCAGAGGTTCCGTAAGTATATCCCGATCTTATTCGTACCCACGGCCAACGGACCAACCGTTCTGTTTACTTACGTTTATATCTCTTATGTTCTTGTACATCTGTTATTGTGTGCTTATATATGTCCGAGAGGGCTCATTATTGGATATAAAATTCATTCTATTCTAAAAATGCATTATTTTACTTTTTGAACAACGTGTATGAATGCATAAATAAAGTGGCTCGCCCGTGTATATACCTCATTTGCATGTTTATTACATACGGTTTGTAATACGGTTTTTATGTAATGGGTTTATTAAACTCCTAGAGCGTATTTTATGTGATAAATAATAGTAACTGATTTCGTACGTCGTGTATGGCTTTGATGGTTAAACTAAAACCCTCGACTAATTTAACCTGAACTGAAGTATAATTAAGTGCGCATTTATTCTATTGCGTAATAACGACAACTTTTATAAGCAAGACAAAACAGTGTGTCTTCAATGACCTAGCCATTCAGTGTGCATATTCCGTTGCGTATTATTGACTAAAATTTAATAAGCCAGACAAAACAGTCGAATTCAATGACCTAACAATCAAGTGTGCATATGAATTCCTGTTATGAATTAAAAAGGCCGACAAGTTATAACATTGGTATTTATGACCTTACAATTAAGTGTGCATATTCAAGTCAATGGCCTAGCAGGAAGCCACAGTAACGTTGCATTTTGGACCACACCTAGATAATAAACTATTTTTAATAAACAATGATTGTGTTAATTATCGACATAATACGAACCGTTTTTTAGATATAACATGGAGTAACTTTTCTACATATTAGTGCAACGAAATCGCGACACAAATATAGATTTTAGTCCCAGATACGAATAGTAATACATGTGAAGGCAGGCCTATATGCCTTTGGAGACTCAATAAACGCACAAACGTTTCAGGGCGCTATTGTTATAGATAATTACGATGCATTTTCTTTCATAAAATATTCATGCTATATGGCTTAAACCTTAATTCTAACACGATCTGCGGATTGATCTATATACGCATAGAGGAAATTAAACTGTGTATTATTACCGCGACAAAATATTCCAGTCAAATTGGCTGGTACTATTTACCCCCGTATCACGTGACATATTTATGAATGAATGAATGTAAACTCTATAGTAAAAACTTCAACGAGTTGCGAATAAGGCAAGCTGCACGAGTATCAAGTGTTACAGCAATGACGCATCTATTTTTAGAAACTCCAATATACTCTCGATACTAAGTTTCATAAAAACTTCTGATAATCAATTAATTAATATTTTTCATTTCATGCAATAGATACCTTTTACTCGTGTTATTAAAATTGTTTCAATGTTTAAATGTGTTCTTTCCTTCAGAAAGTTATAAAGCTCGTTTTCATTAACGAGGGAGGTAATTGTACCAGCTAATAGCCAGACAATTACAGCGTGAAATTACAATGGGTGAAAATGGAATGCGCGCAGTTAAATAGTAATGGATATTATCGTGTTTAGAATCGAAATAAAAACTATGTTCTTGTATTTTGTCGGTGATTTAATTTTTCCGCATCCGAACTCCTGCCTGCATACAAGAACATATTTTTATTTCTTAATCAACATTTAATTTTGTCTTAAATTGTATTTGTTCCATAAAGATGATGGCAATGTCAGTGTAACCTCATGGAATAACAACATAGTTACAATTCATGGATTGACCACTGTCATAAAATGATAATACTACTATTGCCCATTGTATGGGTAAACCGGGAGAGCAGGGTCCTTCCAGGTGAACTACACCACAAAGTAACTTCAAGAACTACGTCATGGCCTTATCTAATAACATTGTCAATTTTACAATAATAAAATGTGAGTTTATTTAGCCCCTGAGTGTACACATATGGCTTCTCAAAATTAAATATATACTCACAGCGTATTCGCTGTTAATCACATACAGTTCCAATCATAATGTCAACAGCCACTGTCCGGTAGGAGAAGGCGCTAGTATGTAGCAATTAGTTGTAGCTATAATTCATTAAATTAACTATACAAAAGAGACAGGACTAAGGACATGCATCAGTGGAAAACAACGAATTGAAGTTCTTTTTAAAAAGTAGACGAATTGTAGTCTAATTAATGAACATTTTCTTACATTGTATATTTTAATCGATTAAAAAAGCCCCTCTATATTTCTATTGTCTAATAATTTATCGAGAGCCGTTATCGAGTCAATCAATGGGTAGCGAACTTCTACTTTAACAAGGGAGCCAGTTTCACCGATAAGCCAGTAAAATGTTTGGAACAGTTCGCCATGAATAAAATACTAGAATGTACTAGTTAAGACACAAGTTCATTGGAAAAGGTGCTGATTTATGCAGTTTAGGACTGCATTGCTTTGTACTATGCTACAAAATAAAACAAAAATGTTCACTAATTAGTGATAATTGTAATATAAATATTATTATTAGTAATATCATATATAACAATTTAAATGATTGATGGATCTTTTTATTTAAATAACATGCTTAGATTATTAACATCATTATACAGTATGCACAATTTGATTATAGTGCAATTTATATATGTATTGTATCATGTTTGGTCTATATATAGCTTAGAACGTCAACGCAATAATGGAAGTCCGCTGCATACCGTATATCATAGAGCTAACTCCAGCCCGCGGTAGATGGGAAGTAACCGGGACCGCGGATCCCAGAAGCTTCCTTCATAGGGCACACTGTGCCCTTCTATCCGGACCGGAGAGGCCAGATAGTATGTGTCCCTTGACTTCGTGTGTAAATAATGATTTCTCTTCTTTATCGAATGCCGTTTTCTCGTTTCTGTCTGTGCAGGGTTATGTCGTCAAACCAGGTTTTACGCATTTTGTGAACATTCTATGCTTGACACAGACGACATTGTTTACGTGTATTGATAAAAGTTGTATTTTTTATGTATAATATTATATTGTCGCGAAGTGTGCAGTACAAATTTAATGATTGTATTCGGCTTGTTTAAAATATTGGACATAATGCTGAGTTGGGTATATGAGGGCCAGTCATAAAGTAACATCCCTGTCTTAGATATTCATAGTATAGATGTGAAAGATATTTTTATCGGGTCGAATCCCTATGAGTACATGCAGTATATCACTTTGAGGGTTGTACGGTTCAGCCGGCTGGACCAATAAGAATTCGCCCAGAGTCATTGGCAGCTTTGTAAGCGCCGACCGGGCGGGGAGGAGTTGGTACTGCTATACATATGTGTCCCTTGACTACCATCAATAGTATATTATAAGGTTTTAGCACTTTCTGAGGAACGTTTTGCTGGTTTAGAATTAGAAGTTCGTAAGTACAAAGTCAATATTTTGGGAAAACAAGAAAACCTGTCTGAAATCTACTCTTTACCTATGGAAAAACAAGCTTTTAAACTTGAGTTTGGTCAACATGACCACTTGCGATGTTCATGAAAATAGGCACATAAGGACCCCTGGAGTTGCATATTTCAAATATCTTGAGTACTTACGACCTTCCAATTGTCAATGAACCAGTCAGAAAGATTATTTGCTATTGCATATGCACAAGTATATTTAGCATAAGTGTGTCGTACCCGCGAGTTCGGTTTATATATACATGTATATTAAATAGTGCATTATTAGATGGGGGTCCGCTACATTTAGAGTGCAGACTGCGGACTGACCCCAGTCAGCAGCACCATTTAAGGCTACGGGTTGGTGAAGAACTTGCCCGGATGAAACCTGGTGCTTCAACACGTAAGTGTCCCTTGCATAATGGGTATATTTTTATAAGGTCATTTTAGCTTTTCGGATATAGTTTGAATTTCCTGGCCTGGCACATGTCATCTGCTTGACCGTTGGTAATGCGACCAGTCTAGTTATCATCCGGGAGAGTCTAAGCTATATAACAACCTTTCAGCTATATCTAGCCATGTCCGAACACGAGCCGTTAAATTATATTATGATTAGAACGAACTATACCTAACGGTTATAAAGTATTATAATGAATTAGTTTCAGCATTCAAACCGCTGAATGTCCTAGCTGAATCCAGTCCCCACAGTCAAACGACTGCAATGTCTTGTTTCTAGTTTTAGCTGTCAGAAATTCCTAAAAAAACGAAGTGCCCAACACACAGCCGAACAAAAAATAATAATCCACGGAAAAATGCCAACGCTGAATGACGCAAGTTCGACAGGTAGCTTCAATACAATTAGAAGCAGGGATCACGTTGATGTAATATCGGATGGTCTAGCACCACCGAATCGTACCGAGGGTTAATGAAACCAAACGTAGCGGTTCAATATTTAAAAAAACTGTATACCAGGTGTATACTTCCGAAAATTCTTTATAGCCTTGCGGCCCATGACCACAACACGTTTACGAAACATAGATCTTTATTTAAAATACATTTGTCCGATGACGAACCATCCTTCAAGACATGTAGTAAAAAACATTTGGTGAGTGGTCGCCATATGGTAGGATAGTTTCATCATTACTTCCTTATCAAAAAGGTATATAAACAGTAGTTGTAGCTGCCATAATTGCATTCGAAATATCACAGGTAAGATTTTATTTCTGTTTTAGTGAATTGTTTTTTTTGTATGTGCTGAACTGCAGATAACCGTCAAAATGTTAAATACATGGCATACGTACATGTATACGTTTAGGCAATGCACAAAGTTAAATATCGTACTACTATTACTACAGTAGTTCTTATTGATTGAGACACGCTTACAAACAAATTTGTCATCGCAACTGACTGAATATTCTATGGTAGATTACTATTTCACCTGGTAAACATATTCCAGTAAACACACGATTTTATATTTCATGGGGCTTTCATTGAAATGTTGCAAATTGTAATGAAAATATAATACTAATTTAGTGTTTATATTCTACGGACTCTCATGAACTTAGCAAAAGCTTTTAAAACGAAGAAATATCATCATCTGGATTCTAGCACCTTTAAAATGCAATTATGTTATTATTGAGATAAATGTATAAACACACACACATTGTATTTCTTTGTACATCTATTGTGCTCGTGTATCGTGATTCGGTTATTCAATCACTTGTTTAACCTTTAATCTGTGTGTGCATACGTGTGATAATTGCATGTTCGCATATTTCGCCATAGTGCTGTGTGATTGTGTTCTGTGTTATTTCTGTTTTCTTTGCTCGGTTGTTTCAGTTGAGTGCTACCTTCACTGTTCGATACGTGAACTTGTCTTCCTTAAAGTATGTGACTGTTTGGTCGATCGAATTTAATAAGTTATTTCCGCTACATTATAATTGATGTTGCCGCTAACTTGTTTGGCTGTGTAGTTTAAGTATACCATGTTTGACGCCATTAAACATAAAAGCAGATGCACTTTGAAGGTTTATACCCAAAGTAACATAAAGTTACTACGCGTAGTATGGTATGCGGTGCAATTTGATGCAAATGTTTTGCTATCATTTTCAGAGTAGCAAACAAATCCAAAAATGAAGCTGTCATTGGTATGCATATTTGCCGTGGTTTGTGTGGCGTTTGTCACTTGTACCCCGATGATGGGTTACGGTGGGGGTTATGGTGGTGGTTACGGTAGTGGAATGATGGGAGGTGGCGGATATGGTGGATTTGGTTTAGGCGGCGGTGGTATGGGTAAGGGAAACATTTGTAAAATTATATTGGTTGGTTTTATGTTTAATAATAAAACTTTCGTATTTCTTTTTCAAATAGTGATATAAAATTTATTTTAAACAGATAATTGCATACAATGATAGATATTAAGTGAACTTTAGTTAAAATTTGCCCCTGGGGTTTACATTGTACACCTGCATTTAATAGTAATTTACATGTGTTTAAGGGTTATGCTCGATAATTATTGTAACAATAAGTTTCATTGTAAAGAGGACTTACAAAATCGATTCCAGTATATACGTCGTAAATTGTTTATTTATTGTTTTAAGGAGGAGGTGGTGGTGGAATTGGCGGTGCATTTGGTGGACTATTCCAGTTGATCATATTCAGTAAGTTAAAAATCTTGTATAGAAAATGATTCCCATTTGAGCTACGTGATTGTATGTACAATGTAATCAATACAAAACTGTTTCTATAAATATGTAAATAGTAAAGTACTGTAATAAGGGATGCACAAAATATCGTATTATTGCGCCATTTTGTGACATTGTTAACAAATCTATACGTTTTGTAACATATTTACTGTTGGTTCCACATATCATCCAACGTGATAAATTGGTCTAGTATTAGACTGTCATCCAGCTATGCTATTACCCTGCCTTGATCACCATGTAGAGCATGACCACGTTTGTTCTTGAATTTGGCTGTAAGGCAGGCTCAAACACGTGGAGAAGATGTACGCTACTGTTAATTATCGAACAAGTTACAGCCCGTGATCAATTGATAATAAATTCCAAGTTACCGCGATTAATAGACTGCAAGCAATTGCGACGAAAGTACAAATATAATATACTATATTGTAGTATTTTAACGTTCATCTTATACGAGAGGTTATCGGACTGTTTCAGGACAAGTATTGTAATATTTTATTTCCTGATTTTTTTTATTTGTTATTCAATTTTGATTGTATGTTTCTTCTATTCATTAGACCTTATATTTGTTTTAATACTGAGGTTATATTGTTGGTGTACTATAACTTTATCTGTATGTTTCAGTCGTTGTGTTTATGCTTATCATCAACCTGCTAACATCAACTATCGGTGGTATTGGTGGAGGTGGAGGTTTCGGTATTGGTAGTAGTGGTGGTGGTGGTGGTGGTCGCTACAAAGGTGGACACTCAAATGGAGACTCCTACTAGAATGGTACGATTTTATCTGATAACACAGATAAATATGTTAGATATTTGTATGAAAACCGGCATATACGCCCAGCACTATATAAGATGATTGAAAACAGGTATTCTTATTGAGTTTTTATTGATAGTTAAATTTAAAACAGAAAAAGCAGACTTGAAACTTATGTTCTTGATTTGGAGATGATGGTCGGATTATTGAGGTAGTCGCTAAGTGAAGTTATAACTTTATAAATGCATTTCAGTTTTGTATTTGTCATTTTTGTTGGCTAGTAATGAGCAAACACCTGTTTATGAACATGAATAGCGAAAGTATTTCAGTAATGTATTTTTTTAAACAGATAAATGAGATAGCATGTAAACTAGTTCCTTTTAATTAGAATTCTATTTCTTGGAGCTTGGTAATAAAATTGTGGATTTCAGTAAATGAAGGAAGGTCTCATTATTCTACGACATTCGAAGGTGTGTTTTGTTTTAAAAATGTTTTGAATTAATATATCTCTGATTCCAATCTAAATATTTCTGCAATCTACTTACAGCATGAACGACGATGACCCGAGAGAACCGACGATTTCCCTGGACATGAACGAAGCTGTTGTAACACTTTTCTAGATTTGTTGTCGTTACTGCGCATATCTTTTACAATAAATCTAAAACTGCATCCACGAAAATGAGTTTGTATTCTGTTTACGAGAAATAACCAATCTCAAGCCAACGCAAATAGAAGCATGTGACTGTACATGTATAATAATTAACATACTGTACATATACAGACAACGGCGGCGGTGCCTGGTCACCCTCACAAGAGACAGGCCAGAACGTACCATCCGTGTCCCAAAAGAAGGATACTTTAAACAAGCCTATACAGTTACACACTAATAAGTGACATACTGCGTGCCATTTAAAATTAGCATTCTACCATAATGGTTACCTTGCAAATGACAACCACACTGAAGCGAAGTATGGGGAGATTTTGTACATGTGTATAGCTTCCTCATGACACTTACATCTGCTGTATTGATAAACATTGAATACTGTAAACACAGAACGTCTGGAAAATAGCACATAATCGGACAGGGAAGGTAGCATTCTACTGAGACAGCCGAGCACATATAAAAAACACAGACCACAATTTCACGACACAATGCCCAACACACAACTGAACGAGAAAATGAACCTAACCATTGAAAGTCCAAGTCCCGGCTATCGAAAAGAAAAACAAAAAGACATGCAGAACCGTTGACAGCTATCGTGAAACATTGTTCTATACGATGACAAAGTAAAGAAACATGAAAACACAAACGTAATATTAAAACATCAAACTTTTAAGTCGAGATACAGTATATAGTCGCTAAAACAAAAACTCAAAATTTACAAAAGATATGCACTGCTCAAAACTGTAAAAGGAAATACATTCTAGGAGTTTCGCAGTAATGGTGAATACTAGTGAGCAAATCAAAATGGTAAAGGTGAATGTTTCCTCATGAACTAATATTTAATACTTGACAACGAATGAACTGTTGTACATTTGTGTAATGTGTGACCACATCAAAATGAACCTCCGAGCCTATGCTCGTTTAAATCTGACGAGTCTCAGTTAAATGTGGTTTACTAAATAAATACTGATTATGAAAATTTAGCGCACATTGATATAGTACTGATCATTTGATCTGGCGATAATTAATTGTCGTGTTTTCGTTATTGTACCGTACGATTGCTTTGGTTAGTTAAAATATCAATTCTGACTGGACAACGGGTAAGCACGGATATTCAAGGATAGTATGTTAAATGTTCTGAGTTATATAACACCCATGTTCATAATTATACTAATCTTAACCATTTTGAGTTTGTTATTTATTCAACACTAACAATACAACACTAGTAATGAATTGGTCTGTTAATTGCAATGACACACTGATTCGGCATGTTTCCAAACAATGCATTTAATTGCCTCTGTGTCTTTTTGGGAAATCCCCTTACAATGGTCAGATCATCAAATGCTTCCGTCGACTTTCTCGAGGGTACAATTCGTCTGTAATCTAGGTTTCAAATATTTCTGACCTTGGCATCAAGCGGGTTAATCCAGAATGTCGATTCTCTCAAGGCCATACAAATACCACGATAGCCAGGTTTGCACTTGTTTAAATCTGCATTTACAAAATCCATGCAGCATGCGTCGTAGTATTTGGTATATGTATCATAACTCCATTCCGATCAAGTTTCGTACGTCCATCCAAGGAGAAGCCTTCCAAAAATATAAAGGCAATTTCATACCCGAAGCATGCAATTACCCATTCAAGTCAGTGTAACGTTCCCATATACTTCAAAACATGTACCCGTTTGCCACGTGTAGAATAATTGCATCACCGTTTATTGTAAAATAAGGCGTTGGAACTGATAGCCATTCCCAATCGTCATTGTCTAAGGTGAATTCTAGACATGATTATTAAATATTAGTATCGTATGGCCAGCATGGGACCAGCGGACCTCCTATCATATATGTCGCCATCCTAAAGACATTATCAAACTGTATGATCTGTCATCTGTCATCCGCACATTCGTCGCCAATCAATTGTACCAAATGAGGAGCCTTTCCGTTAACATAGGAGACCGAAACATGGGGTTGTAATCAAAACCATTTTCTACACTGATAGGCCTCAGGACTGATGAATATTCCAGGAATATCACAGCAATTTCCTAGTTGCTGTAGAATATAAGTTGAAACGTTATTGTTGAAAACCACAATAGTCACATATTTTTATGCTCCCCCCGAAAATTCGGGGGAGCATATAGTTGCCGCTTTGTCCGTCCGTCCGTCCGTCGTTCCGTCGTTCCGTGCGAATATTTTTGTCCGGAGCCTATCTCAAAAAGTATGTGAGGTATCATCATGAAACTTCATAGGTGGATAGATCTCAATAAGTAGAAGTGCAGTGCTTAAGAACCGCAACTCTACATAACCTATTTTTGGAGTTATTGCCCTTTGTTTTTTTTCATACTTAGTTTTTGTCCGGAGCCTATCTCAAAAAGTATGTGAGGTATCATCATGAAACTTCATAGGTGGATAGATCTCAATGAGTAGAAGTGCAGTGCTTAAGAACCGCAACTCTACATAACCTGTTTTTGGAGTTATTGCCCTTTGGTTTTTTTCATACTTAGTATTTGTCCGGAGCCTATCTCAAAAAGTTTGTGAGGTATCATCATAAAACTTCATAGGTGGATATATCTCAATGAGTAGAAGTGCAGTGCTCAAGAACCACAACTCTACATAACCTATTTTTGGAGTTATTGCCCTTTGTTTGTTTCATACTTTATTCATACTTAATTCTTGTCCGGGCCATAACTCCAACAGTGTTTGAGATATCAATTTGAAACTTCATAGGTGAATATATCTCAATGAGTAGAAGTGCAGTGCTTAAGAACCACCACTCTACAAAACCTGTTTTTGGAGTTATTGCCCTTTGGTATTTTTCATACTTAATTCTTGTGCGGGCCATAACTCCAACAGTATTTGAGATACAATTTGAAACTTCATAGGTGAATATATTCCATCTAATGGCAGTGCAGTGCACAAGAACCATGACTCTTCATTGCATATTTTTTTAGTTATTCCCCTTTGTAATTTTTCATACCTAATTCCTGTCTATGCCATAACTCAACAGTATTAGAGATATCAATTTGAAACTCCATAGGTAAATAGATCTCATTGAGGGAAAGTGCAATGGCTAAGAACCATAACTCTCTTTTGCATATTCTGGAGTATTTTTTCTGTGACAAACATCCCACGGGGAGCATCACTTGTCACTGACGGCTCTTGTATTGATCTGTCCGTGTTACGACTCTTGTATCTGAATACTACCTGGCATCTTTAGTTAAAAAATCCACAAGACAAATACATTAAATCAACATCCAAGTCAAAGTCTATTCAAATTGAAATGTAACAATGAAAGTAAACTTGGAGTAATTAGGTAAATTTCAGATAAATGTCGATCTTAACATATGACCCCCAAAAATGTAAATGTGACATGTAAAGTACGAAACCTTATGTATTGACATCTTTATAAAATATGCTTAAAACCTAAAGACCTTAATCACCGTTCATGCAGTCGACTACCTCAATCATACATCATATCTAAACGTTGATGAAAATATGTCAATACAATTGTCATAAATTCTTGTATACAACTTTTCGGAATGGTTCTTTAGAGAAAATATCTAATATATGAAAGGGTATACTAAAAGTATCCTCGTCCCAAAACAATTGTAAATCTTGTGTTTGGTCACATAGATAAAGGACTGTCCTTGTGGTGTATGGTTGAACTAAGTCTTGTAATTCGTTGATGTTTGTTGCTTTTGCTGAGTATATGTTTGACTGACAAGAGCGACATGTGTAATGTTTTTGTCACTATTCCTTTTAGCTTTGATTGCTGTCCTTGCTGCATGTGACTGTGATTTTGTGTATGTATATTGCTTTTTGAAACATCGGACATTTCTGATTGTCAGACGCCCTCAAAGATATTTTAAAACGTGTATCTAAAGAGTGGTGGATTAAATCAGAAAATTAATTTCTTCACATAGTTTTGCTAATGAACACACCAGGTGGCTGTTGCACTTGATTAGTGATTTTTAAAAGATGTATCAACAACGTCAGTCATACGTTGGCACTCCTTTTATACTTTAAATTACCTACAAAACGATGCGGCCCCTTGGGTGTTGAATAGCTAGAAAAAGAAAGAAATGGAAATCTATGAAACAGTCCACCTCTACTGTTTTCAAATGTCTACTAGAGCTCCATGTACTACTATCTAGTTACCTTATCAAACATCTCCATGATATAAAAGTCAACATCATTTGAAGGTCAAAGGAGTTTAAAATATCCTATGTGAAAAATATTGCTTTGATAACATTTGGAACATTTAATTATGTTACTAGTATACTACAAGGGGTAAACAATAATAGCAAATCGGTTCGGAAGGCAGCACTTGACAGAAACAGCAGAGCTCGAACGGCGGAAAAGTCACCTACCAAACTTCAGGCGACATTGACAAACACAATAGCAATAAAACAAATCGTATACATGTTTATTTACACCACATTACTTAAAGCTTGTTGCTTTGATCATGCTTAATAAATGTATGTTACGTATACGGCAAACACAGTGTTGATGGAGCGGAAATGTGAGATAAATCAAATCAGTCATCATTTATTACTAAGCCTGGCATCAACCTGACTCACGAAATGTATGATTATATAAACGTCCGTCAATTATTACACCAGCCTAAAGATACATTGTCATCACTTCACCAAGGCTTCCGGCTCTCTATAACAAACTATATACCAGGCAAAACTGTCACTCTAGGAAAAATAAACGAATACGGATTCATACGGATTCATACGGCTAAATCAACACAAATATAGATACAAAGCAAATATAGCTCACAAGGAAGATAACTGCATCCCAACTTGTTCATTAGACGTACCAAATCCTTAAGATATTTAAGATTTTTTTGGAGTTTTAAGAATGCTGAATGTAGAATTACGATTTGATGTGAATGAAATCATTATGTTCTCATATAATGTGTCACAGTCTGTCTTCGGACATCGCCTCGATAGAAATAAATCAATTGAGGAAATAACAGAACATAAAACGTTAAATATGCCATAGGGGCACTCTTTTAATCTTGAATCGGGAACGGGGAATGCTTATACTCGTACATGAGATAGTGATTAAGATTGAAAAATATGTTGTGATCTCCTGTGACTTTCCGCAATCTATTAATGACAGCGTTTACAAAACTGTCTTACTCAAACATGAAACATGCCGTGTTTTTGTTATATATTTGTATCCCATGGTTAGGTCACAATTAATCGTAGATGACGGAGTGCAGCACATAATTTCACGGAGAGAATTAGCAACGTATAATTACCGTTTATACTAATACGTTCTAAACTGTATTCATTTGCGTCATACATAAAGACATGCATATGATATACAGTGTAACGATGCATACATGTATACTTAGCAACTTTTCTAAGTCCTCACCTATATTTTTATGATAACTTTGTCAACCTTGTATATATATCTCAATGAAATGTGGCTATAATATGCATGTGTTATCGCTTTGCAGAATCGTACATCAACATGTCGATTTCGATATATTTTTATTGAATGAAAACAATCTTAACATAACAACTAAAGAAGATAAAAGTCACAAATACAGAGTTTGATATCTTGGATGTCCACCATGTAAGCTATTTTGTCTGCTAGCAGTCACAGACGAGACTCGGAAGCATTGCTGAAGGAATAGACTCTTTGAATTTTACCCACTGAACTCAAAGTGGTACATGTTGTATCACGTCTCCAATGTAGCCCGATGTAACGTCATAACGCCACTTCAAATTAACAAACGCTCTGACAAATTGCATTTTACGACAGACAAACAATAAAACTACATTTAACTAAACACTCGAAGACATGTATATATTGTAAATCAACCAGACAGTGATGATTTACGCAATTATTCTGACTTGTCGACAGAACATGTCACACTGCACCGTACCGACGCCACGTCATCTTTATTCTGACATAATAAGACGCATAACTGTGATATTAAAATTAGTTTTTAAATGTTTTGCATTCGTGGAGGGTCTTTGGGTATAATTAAAGTGTTTGGAACAAATTCCAGGGATGTGTAACTGCGCGGAGGCAGACAAGCACAAAACGCACGTGCGTCTAACAACGGCAAAACCACGTGACATACGGCCAGTTTGTGACATGGATTAGTTTGTCTGTCGCATACAAGCATCACTTGAGAAATTTTGTCGCGTCACAGTTTATGATAAAAAAGTAATTTATCAATGCAAATGAGGACTTAGAAAAGTTGTTAAGTATATAACACACATTTTGTAAATTTAAATGAATAGTGTAGATATTCACGACTTTTCCCAGCAATTGCTTAGATAGGCATCGTGTTCCAAAGTCGCCCATTGTGTGTATATTAGAAACCACGTGCAGCCTAGATGCTGCAATGGTACGATGATTAATACGGAATTGCACGATGGTAAGAACGCAATTACTACGTCGACATTTTAATACCATACAGTTTCATATACTGCGTTTTCGCCATCGTAAGTATCGTTGTCTCATCATTGCACCTTCGCACAATCCTGTTTTTACCATCGTACCATCACATAGCCGTGGTTTAAGCGATTCTACAAAAAGTCCCGACCTTTCTAAACGAACACTTTACTCAATGGTTTTAAACAAATGTTTACTGATGACCTTTCACAGTCACATGGGTACCAGATAACATAAATGACAATTGTCTCGAAGCCAATCTTTTTAATCTAGTTTTACGGTTACTGAACTCAGATGCTGGCACTTTTTGTTGATACTTGTGTGTTTTATATCACTTTGTTTCGTCTAGCAAGTGTCTGATGTATTTATAAAATATCCTTAGGTTAAGGTAGACCTTTGATATCGTGTTTATATTAGTCTAGGCGGTGTTATTACACTAGAAGCAACTTTTGCCCGGTTCACGGTGAAACTTTACAGATAGTAAATATATAACAAATGTTGTACATATATTTGATATTCAATTTGGTAGTGCATTATGCAATTGGTCCGCCTGATTGACATTTTATGCAACGTCATCAATATTTAAAGGCTGACTGCAGTATTTCAAAGTTAATTACTTAGCGCGGAGACATAATACTTTTTGACCATACATGTAATATGTTCTTCGTATAATGGGTAACATACTGTGAAGTCTTTATTTTAAAAATATTGTATAGTTTTTTTTTTAAATATTTAAGGGAAAAGTAAAAAATAAAGTAGCAAATTTTGGCCGTTTTGAACGTCTTTTAAAATGTTATGCAGTTATAATCAATGTACGGTCTGATTCCAGGATTGTGTCCAAAAACGGCGCCAAATAGCAACGTCGGATGACGTCTTGATAATAAGAACGTTACTAAGGAAAGCAAGTGGGTATCATGTACGTCCGTACTAACTTTCAAGCAAATATGTCAACTTTCAAGTTCGACTATGGGAAGTTCTGGTAACTTAAAACATGTAAAATGTATTGTATAACAAAATACGTTAAACGAACAAAATATTTGAACATACTGTTTTCGTACATGCAAGAAGTAGAGTATCACTTACGCACGGAAGGTTTTATCCCGAATTTCAAGGCAATATCATATCTAGAATTTTCGAAATTAAACACCGGAGTACTCTGGAAATGACTCACATATCATACTGACGAGTGTTAATATACCATGCATTTATTCATTTAGTTCATAACGGTTTACACTAGCAATGCAATATGTAAAATACCGTCACAATACTAGTAAGTCGGACAGGGAAGCCACTCAACAAGACGAGGACAGAAAGCATACAAACATCACATACCACTATTACACGGCACAATGCCCTACACTTAACCAAACGAGAAAATGAACTTCCCAAAATCCCAGCGGTTAAAAAGCTGAATGACCTAGTTTAAGCAATAAAAAAACTGAATGCCCTAGCTGACACAAGTACACTAGAAAGGGTGCTGATTGATGCAGTTTATAATTGCATTGCTGTGTATTTATGTATACGCATTTTCTCGTGAATGTTACAAAATACGAGATGAAACAAAAATTTGCAAACATTAGTGAGAATTCTTATATTAATATAATTATTAGTAATAGATCTATCATAATAAAACAATTTCTAACATAGCACGTGATATTTGCCTTCTTTGCGTATATTGAGCTTACCATATTTTATTACCGCGATAAAATATAGCTGATTGATGACGTCACCTTTGTAGTATGACAAATGACGTAACGGTGACGGTAACGTTTCTAGGAAAGAAAGTGGTTTGACGTCAACCTGTCTTGTTGTGCTATAAATGGTAAAGCATTGGCGATTTACAATCGAAATAATAAATAGGAGCTTTGATTTTGTTGTGTTTTAAAATATAGGCACTCGTTCGAATCAAAACCATTTTTGCAAAGTATTTTTAAAGATAATCTAAAATACATGTAGTTAAAAAGTATTTTATTAGGTTTTAGCACTTACTAAGGAGCTTTTTACTGGCTTAGAATTAGGAGGTCGTAAATACAAAGTCAATATTTTGAGAGAACAAGAAGAAAAATTATCTGAAATCTACTCTTTACTTATGGAAAAACAAGGCCCATAAGAAGCGCCTTCAGGTGTCTTATTATTACTTACGATCGTCTAATTCTAAGCCAGCAATTCTTTTTCATGAACTAGTATCCGCCAGTTTTTAAAATATAGGCCCAAGTTAGATATATACATATACGAGCGTATATACATTTTATTTATGTTTTATTGCATCTCGAATTAATGATATACTATGTCCATCTAAACACGTTTAAACAAAATGTTTTTTTCAATCTTTTTTGTGAAGCAATTTGCTTAAACACCCGTAAGTAGCATCAATGTGATAAATGACTATGCCGCATTGACAAGTGACACAACTGCGATATATTTTTTTGTAACAAATTCAGTAATAATGTGACTTTTATTTTATTACTGATATTTTCAGCTGCACTTTGTTCAGATGTTTATTCGGATGGAGATATCATATTTTTAATAAGGAAATGAAAAACAAACACATTTGTCAAATACTTATGAATTTCAAAATTGATATTAGTACAAGTAAAGCTCGATAGAAGAGTTATATTCGTTAATGTATAATTGAATTTAAACCACATGCCTCGATATTTCACTTTTAAATATGCACAAGTAAATGTAGCTTAAGTGTATCGTATCCGGTTCGGTCTATATATACATGTTTATGAGATAGTCAGTGCATCGTTAGATGGGGGTCCGCAGCATACAGTGTATGTGGCTATCAACATGAAGCCGTAGCGCCATACAAATAGGCTTCCTGTCAGTGAAATACTGCCCTGTAGAAGCCTAGTGCTGGTACACGTATGTGTCCCTTGACCACTGGTTTTGTTATTTGCATAATGTGTCTACTTTTGTAATACAAATGTAAGCCAGTCATTCTAGCACAAACATAGCCTTAACATAGTCAAAATTGCAAACGTTTTTTAATGTTTAAACTATTACCGAAAAAAAGTCCCTGTCCAGAAAATTGCGAAAGTACCTTAAATGTGATTTCATGAAGGTTACTGTACTTTTCAAAAGTTTATTCCATGAAATTTGGGTGTAAAGTTTTATCAGTAGTTTAATGTTATACTTACAGTTAAGTTAAAATATCAAACCATGTTGCTGATAAAAGGAATTTACAAGTAAAATAATTTCAATAAACCATTCCTTTCATTTTTGAAGCAATAAATGTGGAAATGAAGGGGTAGGTTTACCCCACCCGATTTTCAGACAATTTGATAATTAGTTTTGTATCATATTCTTTATTTGAGTAAATATATTTAAATGATAAAAATGCATCAGGATCTTACATACGTGTGTCCATCTGTTGGAACGTAAGTGCGTCGGTCAGTCATGTCCGTCCGTGAAAAAATCTTGATTATATGATGTATGATATTAAGTAAAATAAATTTCATGTTGTCGTTATTAAACTTAGTTTGTGGAGATGGGCCTATAAGGGGCTTATAATGAAATAGTGAACAACATTTCATATTTATATTATGACAAAAATCGTGGTTGCTATGGATGTGACAAAGTACGAAAGTTTATGTACATTGTATTGACATCTTCATAAAATATTAAAACCTCAAGACATTCATGATATCGGTGATTTCAATCTAAATAACGAACAATCCGACCATAAAACCCAGGAATCGTTCTCCTGAGTATTTTGATCTTATAGAAACATTTATGGCATAAATGTTGCTATTGGGTTTATATACGGCGAGGTTAGTGATAGGTACTCGTATACTAGTCTAGTAGATTTATAACGTTTTGTAGATGATAGGTACATGTAGCGTCTACAACCTGTTAGTTTTAAATGCAGTCGAATACGTCAATCATACATCAGTTCTAAACGTTGATGAAAATATGTCAATACAATTGTCACTAATTATTATAAACAGCATTTCGGAATGGTTCTTTAAAGAAAAATATCTAAATATATGAATAGGTATAATATAAGTATCCTCGTCTCAAATCGATTGTAAATCGTGTATTAGGTCACTTCGGATAGGAACTGTCCGTCCTTGTGGTGTATTGTTGTACTAAGTCTTGTAATTCTATGTTGTTTGTTGCTTTTGCTGAGTATATGTTTGACTGACATGCGTTATGTTTATGTCACTATTCCTTTTAGCTATGATTGTTGCATTTTGTGGTTGTCCTTGCTGCATATGACTGTGATTTGGTGTCTGTATATTGGTTTTTGAAACCTCGAAGGCTACGACGGATATTTATGACTGTCAAACGCCCTCAGAGATATTTTAAAACGTGTATCTAAAAAGTGGTGGATTAAATCAGTAAATTAATTTCTTCTCTTAGTTTTGCTTATCAACAACTTCATTCATACGTTTACACTCCTATTATACTTTAAACTACCTACAAAACGATACGCCCCCTTGGGTGTTAAATAGCTTGTAAATAATAAATGAACTCTATGAAACAGTCCACCTCTATTGATAAAACAAACATTTTCAAATGTCTCCAAGAGCTAGTTACCTTATTAAACATCTTCGTGATATAAAAGTTAACATCCAAAATAGCCAATTTGATGAATCTTGCTATGATAACATTTGGATCATTTAATTATGTTATACTTCATGGGGTATACTTGCAATCAATTTTTATAGCAAATAGGTTCGGAAGGCAGCACTCGACAGAAACAGCAGTGCTCGAACAGCAGAAAAGTGACATACAAAGAAGAAATATCACAGCCCAAGGTACAGGCGACAGTGACAAACATAATAACAATAAATCAAATCGTGAACATGTATGTTAATACTACATTACTTAAAGCGTGTTACTTTCATCATGCTTAATAAATGTATGCTGCGTATACGCCAAACAATGTGTTGATAGAGCGGAAATGTGAGATCAATCAAATCTGTCATCATTTATTACTAAGTCTGGCATTAACCCAACTCACGTAATGTATGCTTATATAAACGTCCGTCAATTACACCAGTACAAAAATACATTTTTATCACAACACCAAGGCTTCCGGCTCTATATAACAAACAATACATCAGGCAAAAATGTGTCTCTATGAAAAATAAACGAACACGGACTCATAAGGCTAAATCAACACAAATATAAATACAAAGCACACTGCCATATAGCTCACAAAGAAGATAACTGCATCCCACCTTTTGCATAAGACCTACAAGTACAATGTATTTAGAACGCTGTAGTACAACTGGTTTTGCTTTAGAATTGTGACCGAGTCTGAATGTAGAATTTCGATTGGATGTGAAGGAAATCATTATGTTATCATGAAAAACGTCACAGTCTCCAGACGTCGCCTCCATACAAATAAATAAATTGAGGAAATAACAGAACATAAAAAGTTAAATATGCCATAGGGGCACTCTTGCATAATCTGGAAAGGGAAAAGGGGAATGCTCATACTTGTACATGAGATAGTGATTAAGATAAAAATATACGCTGTGATCTCCTGTGACGTTCAGCAATCTATGAATGACAGCGTTTACAAACCTGTCTTACTGAATAATGTTTGGTTATATATTTGTATCCCATGGTTAGATAACAATTAATCGTAGATGACGGACTGTCACACATAATGTCCCGGACAGAATTAGCAACTTATAATCACCGAAACAAGCAGTCCGCAATTCCACAAACAAAACCTTAGATAAAAACCCCTAATTATTGCTTAGCTAAGACTGCTCTTTAAAAACAAACTTTTGGGCTAAATGACTCAAATAAATTCTAGTATATAATGTTTCATCTCGGTGAGATGCAAATAAAGCTACTTACAGCAGTGAGTGATATAAGCTCCGTTCCCCGAGAACTACTTCCATTTTACAAAAAACCCACTTACTGTCTGTAACTTGTTTATTATTGAACGGAAACATGTCATGTAGATATTCATTTTTGTGCTCAATTCTAAATAGTCAAGTTTTATCAAAGATAGATGATTCTGAATCTAAATTAACAATGGAATAATGTATTCATCCGCAGTTCAACCACGTTTAGTAATTTGGCATTACTAGCTTTTGTCACCAGTTAAACATATAATAAATAAAATATCTCATCATATCCTCGTGATATCTTTTTTATATTGTATATCGTAGAAACTTTATCATTAAATGATGAGAGATTAACCGCATTCAATATTCTAACAAGATCCGCGGATTAATCCACATACACATAGAGAAAACCCAAGCATGTATTATTAGCGCAATAAAACATGGTATCAAATTGGCTGTTACTATTTACGTGACATATTTATGAATGAATGAACGTAAACTTTATAGTAAAAACTTCTACGAGTCGCGATGGCAAGATAAGTTGCACGATAATCCAGTGTTACAGCTTTGACGCATCTATTTTTAGAAACTCCAATATACTCTCAAAATAAAGATTCATAAAAACCTCTGATGATCAATTCATTTATATATTTCATTTCATGAAATAGATACACTATACTCGTGTTATTAAAATTGTTTCAATGTTTAAAATGTGTTATTTCCTTCAGAAAATTACGAAGGTCGTTTAGTTAACGAGGGAGGTAATTGTACCAGCTAAAAGGCCACTCAATTTCAGCGTCGAATTATGTTCAATGTCAAATGGGTGAACATGGAATGCGCGCAGTTAAATAGTGCGGGATATTATCGTATTTAGAATCGAAATAAAATCTCTGTTCTTGTATTGTGTCGGTGAATAAAACACGGGCAACTCCTGCCCATGTTTTATTCACCGACAAAATACGCGAACAGAATTTTATTTCTTAAATACCAAATACATATCCTCTAATTTATTTTATACAGACAAACATTGATGTGCATCTGTTATCATTTGCCAGGATCGATAATGTTGCCATATTATTTTGTGTGGCATTGGTTGTTGGTTTTTATCATTATTTTCACTCCAACATAATCGATAATTCATCTGTCAACGTCGCCTCATATATTGTCATTAGGAAACATAACAAAACAAATACCTAAATTACCATTAGCTACCAGATTATAGTGAAGTGAACAAAAATACCGAAATAGAGACGAGACAAAAATAAATCATATTATCCAAATATACAAAAAAGTAGCACAAACCACTCAGGCCATGAGAAATATAATGACCATTGGTAATCTAAGAAAAAAATGGTGTTATTACGTCTCTGATTATTGTTAAATGTACACGGAAAATGATACGCAATTTATTTACTTCCGCCTTCAAAGTTTCCTGCTGCGTATGAAAATCACTATGTCACTGTTGTTTCACAAGAGACGCAATAATGGTAAATCATAGTAAATCAAATTTTCTTAATCAAATCTTCGCATTGCTTTTGTATGAACCATGATGTTATTGTTGAAACCTGTCTTGGCAAGATGGAACTTTAAAATGAATGTATCAGAACGTACCAAGCAATACAAAACGCACATTGCTTAGTTTACTGCCCTTAAACGCACAGTACGATAATATTGTTCTATAAAATAATCTGCCCGGCAAGGGGGTCGTTACTAAAATAAATATGTCATGTAGTTACTCATGTTAGTGGGATACGGTCATGCTTATTTCATCCAGTGGTTCCTCGCTAATTTGCATTATATCAAATACTGAAACCAAACCAGAAGCATATCTTAAGAGACAGATTAACATTCATTCAGTATCCCCGGACGGCGTTGTTCACAAACTATGAACACCAACCAGGTAATTATCTACATGTTTGGTACATTCTAAAGTAGCGAAGTTTTATTTTTCTAATTCAGTTTCTACTACTTATCTGCTCAACTTAATTCCTCGAAATTGTGGTATGATTTCAGGCGATACAGGTGAAATAGACTTATATTAGTCGTCTTGACCCACATGTTGACATACAACCATCTTTAAAGCATTTATAAAGCAACATGCAATGCGCGATATACTTATATCAATTCTCTCCGTATGAATATACAAACCGACGATACGGAATCGTCTCTGTCAGCGCAAGTACGTGCATAGGATTATGGCATATGTATGATTACGTCCATTCAAATTAAAGTTGCGTGCTTGTCTGGATTAGCATGTAAACAGTTGTGCTGATGACAGAAAGTTTTTGTTTTATTTTGTCGATGTTTTCGGAAGTTGGAAAGATTGCAACAATTTTGCTATTAGTATTTGATTTTTTTGATAATGTGGGTTTCGATTACAACCTAGGAAGTGTCTTCGCTTTGTACACACTCCTGTGTCTGCTACATGTACTTTGCAAATATTTTGGGTAAACTGGTCATTGATATCACTGACATCGGGGGAGATAACATATTGTTTCCATGACATAATGACTCCGTATACAAAAGCTTTAGTACGGACAAGGTATAGAAGTACTCATTGCAGAAAACTGACTTTACTTGTTGTTATATGCATGCGTTGTGAGAGTATGTAACAGTTGCAGTCATCATAAAACTCAATTGTATTTGATTAATGTTGCATGTGAAAATGTAATTTCAATCTATTATTAATATCTTGATTTTTATTCAGTACTGTAATGAACATGCAGTTTTAAGCCATACAGAGGCGGTACAGGGCTTAGCTAGATATCCTACCATCTCTGAGACAGACACAGATCGAATACCGAATTTTTAAACACGCATTACTACAGCTATTGAATAATAGACGTAAGGACGTTAACTCTTTGTTACTTAGGAAAAAACATTGAACCAGAGACGGAAGAATAGACAACCTTAATGTACCAAAGTCCGTTAATATATGTGAAGGCCTAAGGGAAGGGGAGTTATTTTATAGGTTTTGTCTAGAGATAACTCATTAATCTCTAGTGCTAAACCAACGTTATTATTTGATATTTTAGTACCTTCCTATTCTCACAAAGTAAATCGCTACTAATGCGGGGGTAATTTACTACTTCCTGGTTTTATTCCAGTCCAAACCACGACACGATACCCTGAGACTTAATAAAGAATCACGAGGGCAACCTTAAATCACAAAGACAACCACACATCACAATGACAACCACACATCACAAGGACAACCATAAACCACAAGGACAACCACACATCACAAAGACAACCACACATCACAAGGACAACCACAAATCACAAGGGCGACCACAAATCACTCGGGCGACCACACATCACAAAGACAACCACACATCACAAAGGCAACCACACAGCACAAGGACAACCACAAATAACAAAGGCGACCACAGATCACTGGGGCGACCACGAATCCCAAGGATAACATTACATCACAAGAAGTGTCACATTTCACAAAGACAATCACACTTCACAATGACAACTAAATTTCACAAGGTCAACCACACTTCACAAGGGCAACTAAACTTCACAAGGTCAACCACACTTCGCAAGAACATTCGCACATAACAAGAACAATCAAACTTCACAAAGACATTACCACATCATACAGTCAACCACACATCACAAGGTCAACCATACTTCGAAAGGCCAACCACACTTTGCAAGGTCAACCACATTTCGCAAGATCAACCACACTTCGCAAGGTGAATCATACTTCGCAAGAACAATCACAAGGACTTGATTACCTCCTTTGAATGAAAGATTACGTACTAGTATATTTTTGTATAAGTTAGTCCAGTGTTGATATATCTACTGCATATCCAAATAATGGCTAATAGTGATTCTACTACCTATATGTGGTACCAGGTACAGCATTCAAGAAATGTTCCATCATTCAAACCTATTAAGTAATCAAACTCAACACTATATTTGCTCCTTGGATTCGACGTTGCCTGAACCAAGGGCCCATGAAGAACCCATGTGACTGATGTGCTCAGGCATGTTGCTAAATAGTTCAATGTATCTACATGTAGCATGTGATGTAAGATATATAACCAATTTAATCGTGTTCATAAACTCAATATTATATCGATTTCAATGTTGAACTCATATAATTATGCAACAATCTGAAAACTCTTAACGGTAACAGTTGCTTTGGCTACCAGTTGCTAGGCGAATCAAAAAATACATTCTCGCTTGTAGCTTAGTAAACAGGCGACTGCTTTTTATTATTATGCTTACCAACTGATATTTTTTAATTCACATATTGATTATGAAGGTGTATGGGAGACTCTATACTTTATATACACCTACGAAAAGGTCTATGAGACTTAGTATTAGAGAGAGAATTGGCCATTAATTTAGGGACTGATAAAAATGCTATCAATGTCTGCTCAAGTTAAGAAAATGCATGGTTTGTTTATGAGCAGCCCTATCGTTCTGCTGACCCATATGACTTGATTTTTGAAGTCGTATTTGTACGGTTGCTTGTCATTGATTCGTCTATTCACCTTTTTTCAAGAATATTATGAATAATATGTTCTGTTAACTCCAAAACCTCCTCTCGACGTTATGGACGTAATTTTGACATTTATCTAAAAATGACTTTTTGCAAGAAAGCAAAACTTTGAAATGTTAACTTCCCATGCATATGTTTCAATGTCGTATGAGATCAAGCATTTTCTTATGCCATTCGGTTGTAGCGGTGACATATATTATAGGATACCCTGTATATAATAGTACGGTTGCTAAAATAATGTAAATGACCGTCTGGTATGGCAAGACTAATTATAGCACAAGACGTTCATTGTCCTATACATTGTTCATTGACTTCTGACTGCTTAAACTAGGTATTTCAGCCATTTTATTGTTGGGACAAGGTCATTCAGCTTGGGCATTTAGCTTTTTGAATGCTGAAACTGGTTCATACAGAATTTCGACAGCTTTGAAATGGGAGGATTATAACTTGTTTAGTTTGGCATTGTGCCTTTTATGTTTTTATGTTTTGTGTGCTCGGCTGGTTCAGGTGAGCATTGTGCCTTGTGTGATTTTTATGTTTTCTGTGCTCGGCTGTTTAAGCTGAGTGCTGCCTTCCCTGTCTGACTTAATATTATTTTTTTGAACGTTTACATTCATCACGTAATATTTCTCATTAAATGCATTAACTTTGACAATCGTATTCCATGTAGACTTGGTTATTTGATATGTGCATCACCTTTTCCTGCAGTATGTTACCAAATATTTAGAAATAATATGTTATGTGTTTTCTTGCTTATTCCATCTGATTCGGAGGTCATTTGCCGATAAAGCAGCGAAAAGCGAAATACCCCACGCATTCCCAGTCGCTTAATTAAACTCAGTTTCTCATTTTGATTTGATGTTTTAGTCTCCTTTGTGTTGACCTTTAAGTCGTATCTATTCCTACAACCGCAGTAAGAGGAAGTAAGAAGTTAGATAGGTAAATATTGATAAGCATGCATTTTTCCCATTTGGTTAGGCACGGAATTTGTTATTTGTTATACAATTTTGATTATATGTTTCTCCTATTCATTAGACACCTTATATTTGTTTAAATACTGAGGTTAAATTGTTGTTGTACTATAACTATATATGTATGTTTCAGTCGTTGTGTTTATGCTATTCATCTACCTGCTGACATCAAATATCGGTGGTATTGGTGGAGGTGGTTTCGGTATTGGTAGTAGTGGTGGTGGTGGTAGCCGCCACAAAGGAGGACACTCAAATGGAGACTCCTACTAGAATGGTACGATTTTATCTTATAACACCGACCAATGTGATATTTGTATGAAAACCGGCATATACGCCCAGTACTGTATGAGATTATTGAAAACAAGTTTTATTATTGAGTTTGTATTGAGAGTTAAATTTAGAACAGATCAAGCATACTTGAAACTTAAGTTCTTAATTTGGAGATGGTCTGATTATTGAGGTGGTCGCTAAGTGAAGTTTTAAGTATGTTTGTACGTTTGTATGTGAACACGAGCCATCTTATTTAGGGAGGTAACTTTATAAATGCATTTTAGTTTTGTAGTAAATTTTGTTTTTTTTGTTGGCATGTTATGAGCAAATACCAGTGTGTGTACATGAATAGCTAAAGTATTTCAGTAATATATTTTCAACGGATGAATGAGATATAGCATGTAAACTCGTTCCTTTTAATTGGAATTCTTTATCATGGAGCTAGGTTATGAAATTGTAGATTTCAGTAATTGATCGAAGGTCGCCTTATTCTACGACATTCTGAGATCAATAAATCGTGGAGATCTTACTATCTGGTCAAATCCATTCACGAATTCAGTGGAATTGTATTTCCCATGAATAATTATGACTTTATAGTACGTTTTATCGTTTACTGATGCGATGTGTTTCGTTTTAAAAATGTTTGTATCAATATATCTCTGATTCTAACTAAACATTGTTTGCAATCTACTTACAGCATGAACGACGATGACCCGAGAGAACCGACGATTTCCCTGGACATGAACGAAGCTGTTGTAACATTTTTCTGGATTTGTTGTTGTTACTGCGTATATCTTTTACAATAAATCTAAAACTGCATCCACAAAAAATGTGTTGGTATTCTGTTTACGAGAAATAACCAATCTTAAGCCCACACAAATAGAAGCATGTGCCTGTACATGTATAATAATTAACATACTGTACATATACAGACAACGGCGGCGGTTCCTGGTCACCCTCACAAGAGACAGGCCAGAACGTACCATCCGTGTCCCAAAAGAAGGATACTTTAAGGAGGTACGAGCTGCCTTGTGCGCATGCGCGAAATTTCAAAATCGTATTAGATAAGAACAAACATGAATTTTAGTTTCAATGATTGCATATGAATGTTGATTAATGAAAATAAACAAAATATTATCGCACAAATTAGATATTTTTAACTTTTTATTTTTTGCCTGGATGAAAAAGTGGGTGGGGAACCATAAGGGTAATGCTTGCAAAAGATAACCACGCTGAAGCGAAGTATGGGGAGATTTGTATAGCCTCATCTTGACACTAACACCTGCTGTATTGATAAACATTGAATACTGTGAATACATAACGTCCAAAAAATAGTAAATAATCGGACAGGGAAGGTAGCATTCAACTGAAACAGCCGAGCACATATAAAAAAACAGACCACACTTTCATGACACAATGCCCAACACACTACTGAACGAGAATATAAACTTAACCATTGAATGTCCAAGTTACAGCTGTCAAAAAAATCGAAAGTGCAAGTTCGAGCTGTCGAAACGAAATAAAAAAAGACATGCAGAACCGTTGACAGCTATTGTGAAACATTGTTCTATACGATGACAAAGTAAAGAAACATGAAAACACAAACGTAATATTAAAACATCAAACTTTTAAGTCGAGATAATGTATATAGTCGCTAAAACAAAAATTCAATAATTTACAAAAAATATGCACTGCTCAAAACTGTAAAAGGAAATACATTCTAGGAGTTTCGCAGTAATAGTGAATACTAGTGAGCAAATCAAAAATGTAAAGACGTACCAGTATGTGAATGTTTCCTCATGAACTAATATTTAATACTTGACAACGAATGAACTGTTTTACATTGATGTACCGTGTGACCACATCAAAATGAGACTCTGAGCATATGCTCGTTTAAATCTGACGAGTCTCAGTTAAATGTGGTTTACTAATACTGTTTTTAAAATTACTCCCCCCCCCCTTGATATAGTACAGTTCATTTGATCTGGCGATAATTAATTGTAGTGTTTTCGTTATTGTACCGTACGATTGCTTTGATTAGTTAAACTATCAATTCTGACTTGACAACGGGTAAGCACGGATATTCAAGGATAGTATGTTAAATGTTCTGAGCTATATAACACCCATTTTGCGTTTGTCGTAGTATTTGATATATGTATCAGAACTCTAATCCGATAAAGTTCCGTACGTCCATCCAATGAGATTCCTTCCAATAATATAAACTTTAAGGCAATTTCATACCCGAAGAGTGCAAATACCCATTCAAGTCTGCGTAACATTCCCATGGAACGTTTCACAACACGTACATGTTTGTCACGCGTTGAATAATTGCACCAACGTTTATTGAAGAATAAAGCGTTTGGACTGATAGCCATTCCCAATCGTGATTGTCTAAGGTGAAATCCAGACATGATGATTATATTTCAATACCGTGTGTCCAGCATTGCTCCAGCGGTCCTACTATCATACATTGTATACTCAACGTCAATAAGAAGGTACCACTGTTTTGACTCTTATATTTTAAAATTCACGTCACACCGTGTTAAAAACCGAACACGACTATGTTTTGACTTTACCGTGTAGTCACAGCTATCCTATTTAACAACGTTAAAATGCACACACTATAAAACATTTGTACTGATAGATCATATTGTATACAAAATGCAGAGGTATAATTAAGTGGAACTTTTCAGTGATGCCCAGTATGTATGACGCCTTCCTAAAGACATTATCAAACTGCATGATCTGTCATCTGCACCTCCGTCGCCAATTAATTGTACCAAATGAGGAGCCTTTCCGTTAACATATAGGAGACCAAAACATGGGGTTGTAATCAAAACCATTTTCTACACTGATAGGCCCTCCTCATGAATATTCCAGGCATATCACATCCATTTTGAAGTTCCTGTAGAATATAAGTTGAAACGTTTCACGATTGCTTTTTGATTGATTTGGTGGATTAAATCAGAACATTAATTTCTTCTCATAATTTTGCTAATGAACACACCAGGTGGCTGTTGCACTTGATTAGTGATTTTTAAAAAGATGTATCAACAACTTCATTCATACATTTACAGTCCTTTTATACTTTAAATTACCTACAACACGATACGGGCCCCTTGGGTGTTAAATAGCTAGAAAAGAAAAAATGAAACAGTCCACCTCTATTGTTTAAACAAACGTTTTCAAATGTCTCATAGAGCACCATGTACTAGTATCTAGTTACCTTATCAAACATCTTCATGATATAAAAGTTAACAACATTGGAAGGTCAAAGGAGTGTTAAATGTGCTATGATAACCTTTAGAATTATGATATACTACAAGGGGTATACTTATAAAGCACTCGACAGAAACAGCAGAGCTCGAACGGCAGAAAAGTGATATACAAAAAAGAATTGCCGGCCAAAGTACAGGCGACGGTGACAAACACAATAACAATTAAACAAATCGTGTACAGTCAGGACTCGATATAACGACATCCGATATACTGACAAATTCATTATACCGACATCATATTTGGGGACAACAGTATTTAAACGCTCTTTGTATCATTTCAGTATACTGACATATTCGTTACAACGAAATTTTTCTTGGAAACGAACAGCGTCGTTGTATCGAGTTCTGACTGTACTTGCATATTGTCACTACATTACTTAAAGCTTGTTGCTTTCATCATGCTTAATAAATGTGTGTTACATGTACGTATACGGTAAACAACGTGTTGATGGAGCGGAAAATGTGAGATCAATCAAATCTGTCATCATTTATTACTATGTCTGGCATTAACCAAACTCACGAACGGTATGCTTATATAAACGTCCGTCAATTATTAAACCAGCAAAAAGACACATTTCCATCACAACACCAAGGCTTCCGGCTCATTATTACAAACTATACATCAGACAAAAATGCGTCTCAAGGAAAAATAAACAAACACGGATTCACAAGGCTAAATCAACACAAATAAAGATACAAATCACATATAGCTCACAAGGAAAATAACTGCATCCCAACCTTTTGATAAGACGAACCAAATCCTGGAAACAATCTTTAAGAGTATTTAGAACGCTGTAGTACAACTGGTTTTGCTTTAGAATTGTGACCGAGTCTGAATGTAGAATTACGATTGGATGTGAATGAAATCATTATGTTCTCATAGAATGCGCCACAGTCTGTCTCCAGACATCGCCTCCATACAAATAAATAAATTGAGGAAATAACAGAACATAAGACGTTAAATTTGCCATAGGGGCACTGTTTAATAATCTGGAAAGTAGAATGGGGAATACGCATACGTGTACATGAGATAGTGATTAAGATAAAAAAAGTTGTGATCTCCTGTTACTTTCAGCAATCTATCTATGACAGCGTTTACAAAACTTTCCTAAAGAAAAATGAAACATGCCGTGTTTTTGTTATATATTTGTATCCCATGGTTAGGTGACAATTAATCGTAGACGAAGGACTGCATCACATATTGTCATGGACAGAATTAGAAACTTATAATTATCGTATATACTAATACGTTCTAAACTGTATTCAATTGCGTGATACACAAAGACATGCATATGATATACTGGGTAACGATGCATAAATGTAATTATGCATTCGACTGAGTCATATACCCTAGGGAACGCCAAACATATCAATCGATTATTCGGAACTTGATTGTTTTGTTATTTGAAACCATCGGAAGATCCGTACAATGGCTCGTTTTAAGGCTTCTTGGGCTTGTTCCAAACTGTAGACGTACCTTAGATGGAACAGTAGGTCTGTGCATCTCTAGACCAATCCCAGACTATCAGAATCAAAAGTCAAGACCTTGAATTTTGTATTATTCGGAAACTACACGAGATATACAAAGAGGTTAGAAAGCAAACACGACATGTCAGGTTGCTAGATCAAAATACTAATCAAACGACGAAACAAGCGATTCCAGGATAAAACCTAAGTGACTGCTTAGCTAAGACTGCTTTTTAAAGATATATTGTGTAGGCTAAATGACTCAAATGTCTTCTAGTACATAATGCTTCATCACGGTGATTTGCCAAAAAAGCGACTTACAGCAGTGAGTGATATAAGCTCCGTCCCACGGGGACTACTTTCATTTACCCAAAACACACTAACTGTCTGTAATTTGTTTATTGTTGAACCGAAACATGACATGTGGATATTTATTTTATGCCAAATTCTAAACAGTCAAGTTGAATTCACCATAATCCAAATTAGATGATTTTGAATCGAAATTATCGATAGAATAATATATCCATCCGCAGTTTAACCACGTGTGGTAATTTGGCATTACTAGGGGATTAATCCCCATTAACGATTACATGCGAAAAACACGTGATTGTTGTTGTTGTTGTAGTTGCATTGACTATGGCCAATTATTTTATGACAGACCGGATGCAGAATAATGATTCGGTAGGCTGAATTTCACGTCCCACTTCCGGTAGAGGCAAGTTGTTGCTCAAGATTTGAGAACCAATCTTGTTGAATTTATTTTTTCCAGTATGAAATATAAAAACATTTCCACTCTTTCAATAACGTTTCGGCACATAAGCCTGATTCAAACCATGAACATTATTGAAAATATACATATCTTATTTAATCCAACGTAAACAAACAATATGGCGACGTCGGAAATGACGTTACACCATTTAACGCGACGTCATCGCACGTTTACGCGACGTCGTCGCACGGCATAGCCCGCCAACTTGTGAATATGTTGAATTGAAATATAAATAGCAAATAAGAGACGAGTGTAAAACTGTTATAACTATTTATAGGGCATATCTGCGCAACCCGTCTCCTAGATCGGAAACACTTTTTTCAAAGTATTTGTTTGCCTGGTCCCCTATGTGGTGCTGTCTGGTAGCCAGAGGATAGATCTATATTCTCTGTGGAGCAAACTAGTTCCTTAGTCATTTTTTCCCTCGATCAGATTATACATAAACCTGATGGGAAATCCCCGCTGGATGCAGTGCATTTGTTCATATTAGCTTTTGTCACCAGTTAAACATATAATAAATAGAATATCTCATCATCTCCTCGTGATATCTTATTCATATTGTATATCGTAGAAACTTTATCATTAAACGATGAGAGATATACCGTATTCAATATTAACAAACACAAACCCTCTAATTAATTTAAACAGGCAAATATTGATATGTAGCTGTTATCATTTGCCAGGATCGATGATATTGCCATAATATTTTGTGAGGTATTGGTTGTTGGTTTTCATCACTATTTTACTCCATCATAACAGATAATTCATCTGTCAACGACACCACATATATTGTCATCAGAAGACATAACGACACAAATACCTAAATGACCATCAGCTACCAGACTATAGTGAAGTGAACAAAATTACCGAAATAGAGAGGAAGACAAAAAATAAATCACATTATCCAAATATATCAAATGAGTAGGACCAACCACTCAGGCCAGGAGAAATATAATGATCTTTTGTATTCTAAGAACAAAAATGGTGTTATTACGTCTCTGATTATTGTTAAATGTACTAGGAAAATGATACGCAATATATTTACTTCCGCCTTCAAAGTTTCCTGCTGCGTATCTACATCACTATGTCACCGTTGTCTCTCAAGAGACACAATAATGGTAAATCATAGTAAATCAAAGTTTCTTAATCAAAACTTCGCATTGCTTTGGTATGAACCAGATTGATATTGTTGAAACCTGTCTTTGCAAGATGGAATTTTAAAATGAATGTATTGAATTCAAAACTTACCAAGCAATACATCACGCACATTGCTTAGTTTACTGCATTAGTGTACATGTAGTTAAAAAGATTAGTGGGAAACGGTCATGCTTATTTCATCCAGTGGTTCCTTGCTAATGCGCATAATATCAAATACTGAAACCAAACAAGAAGCACTTCTCAAGAGACAGATTAACATTCATTAAGTATCCCCGGACGGCGTTGTTCACAGACTATGAACATCAACCAGGTAATTATCTACATGTTTGGTACATTCTAAGGTAGCGAAGTTTGATTTTTCTAATTCAGTTTCTACTACAATGTACTTATCTGCTCAACTTAATTCCTCAAAATTGTGGTATAATTTTAGACGATACAGGTGAACTAGACTTATTTATATGAGCCAGTCTCCAGGAAAACCTGCTATATTGACATTATGTAATTACTACATGCAACAAGGTTTTAAAAACGCTTTAAAATAAGAAAAAATGATATATCTATAGATTCAATTTTAAGTAATTTATCCGTATATAACTATAATTATCTTAGCTTTAAAAGTTCTTACAAATTATGTCGAAATCACTTACTTCGTTGCTATGGTGACCAATTTCAGAAAAGTACTCTGATTGAGAAAAACGAGGAGTTAGTTGTTTAATACAGTAGCAGCCTTTCTCTAAATGTGAACATTACAATTTGGATGAATATTTTAAAACTCATTTTAAAATCATTCTAAAATGTGATATCATTTTGAACAGTTTATGTCAAGAATTGATCAAATGCTGTATTTATAAAATATGTGTTACAGCGACGTCGTATAACGTTTGAATGACGTTCACGACGTCACACAAAAAGGCTCTGAATAGGGCCTCTACAAAACAGCTGTAACTTCCTTAAAAATCAAGATAACAACAAAATTTCTTTTGCATTTTGCTTCATTACGATTACTCTTTTAAATTAAAAAAAATCTTAAAATCAATTTTTTTTGTCAAAATAGCAGGTTTTCCTGGAGACTGGCTCATATAAACATTAGTCGTCTTGTCCAACATAGTCACCACAGGTTGACATACAACCCTCTTTATAGCATTTATAAAGCGACATGCAATGGGTGATATACATGCGTCATTTATCCCCATATGAGATTCCAAACCAACTACACGGAATCGTCTCTGACGGCGCAAGTTCGTACTAAGGATTATGGCATATTAATATGTACATACATGGCTATGTCCATTCAAATTAAAGTTGTGTGCTTGATTTAGTCTAGCATGTAAACAGTTTTGCTGATGACAATCAGTTATTGTTATATTTATGCCAATGTTTTTGGAGGCATGCGAATTTCGGAAGTTGGAAAATTGCAACATTGCTTCTACTAGTATTAAGTTATTTGACAATGATGTGGGTTTCGAATACAACCTAGGAAGTGTCTTGGCTTTGTACACACTCCTGTTTCTACTACTACATGTACTTTGCCAACATGTTGGGTGCACTGGTCATTGATATGACTGACATCGGGGCGGGGGGGACATATAGTTAACCAAGCATCGGGATCATTCTCCTACGAGTTGGTGAGAATTTATGTACTCAACAATGTACTAAACCACTCTTCGCCCTCTAGGCCTGTTTTCGGCTGTCGTCTTTGCTTCGTTCTATGACATAATGACTCAATATACACAAACATTAGTAAAAAACAAGTTGAATGATTAATCACTGTAGTTCTCATGTCCGAAAACTGCGTTTACTGGATAAAATACGCATGCAGCTCTTGTGTAATAAACGTAAACTCGTTACACTCTTAGATACTTAGGGATGAACCAGGAAGGAAGCCTTTAGAATTATTCTCTGGTCTGTTGCTTATATAACATTGTTAGCTATTTTAGTACCCTCATATTCTCAGTGAGTAAATTGCTACTAATGCGTAGGGTAATTTCCTACTTCCTGTTATTAAGCAAGGGAAACCAGAATGCGATACTCCGATAGCCTGCTGCATAAGTTAATCAAACTGAACTGATCAGACAATAAAAGGAATCACGAGGACAATCACATGACAACCCAATATCACAAGGAAACCCCCATATCACAACGATAACCACATATCACAAGGATAACCCTATATCACAAGGACAACCACACATCACAAGGACAACCACACATCACAAGGACAACCCCATATCACAAGGATAACCCCATATCACAAGGATAACCACGCATCACAAGGACAACCCTATATCACAAGGACAACCACACATCACAAGGACAACCACATATCACAAGGACAACCCCATATCACAAGGACAACCACATATCACAAGGACAAACACACATCACAAGGACAACCACTCACCACAATGACAACCCCATATCACAAGGACAACCACATATCACAAGGACAAACACACATCACAAGGACAACCACTCACCACAATGACAACCCCATATCACACGGACAACCACACATCCTAAGGATAAACCCATATCACATGGGAAACCCAATAGCACAAGGACAACCACACATCACTAGGACAACCACTCATCACAAGGACAACTCATATCACAAGGACAACCACATATCCCAAGGACAACTCCATATCACAAAGACAACTCATATCACAAGGACAACCACTCATCACAAGGAAAACCCCATATCACAAGGACATCCCAATGCCACAAGGACAACCACACATCACAAGGACAAACACTCATCACAAGGACATCCCCAAATAACAAGGATAACCTCACATAAAAAAGGACATTCCTATATCACAAGGACAGCTTAATAGCACACGGACAACCCCATATCACAAGGACAACCAAATAGCACAAGGACAACAACATATCACAAGGACAACCCCATATCCCAAGGCAACCCCATATCACAAGGACAACCCCATATCCCAAGGCAACCCCATATCACAAGGATAATCCCATATCCCAAGGACAACACAATAGCACAAGGACAACAACATATCAGAAGGACTTCCCCATATTACAAAGTACAAAGGCAACCACATATCAAAAGAACAATCCCATATCACAATGACAACCAAACATCCCAAGGACAACTCCACATCACAAGGACAACCACACATTACTAGGACAACCACATGACAACACGGATAACTACTCATCACAAGGACAACTACTCTTCACTAGGACAACTACTCATCACTTGGACAACTACTCATCACTAGGACAACTACTCATCACTAGGATAACTACTCATCACTAGGACAACTACTCATCACTAGGACAACTACTCATCTCTAGGACAACTACTCATCACTAGGACAACTACTCATCACTAGGACAACTACTCATCACTAGGACAACTACTCATCACTAGGATAACTACTCATCACTAGGACAACTACTCATCACTAGGACAACTACTCATCACTGGGACAACTACTCATCACAAGGACAACTCCACATCACAAGGACAACCACGCATTACTAGGACAACCACATGACACAAGGACGACCACAAATCACACAGATAACTACTCATCACACAGACAACTACTCATCACAAAGACAACTACTCATCACTAGGATAACTACTCATCACAAGGACAACTACTCATCACAAGGATAACTACTCATCACAAGGATAACTTCTCATCACAAGGATAACTACTCATCACTAGGATAACTACTCATCACAAGGATAACTACTCATCACTAGGACAACTACTCATTACTAGGACAACTACTCATCACAAGGACAACTTCTCATCACAAGGACTACTACTCATTACTAGGACAACTACTCTTCACTAGGACAACCACTCATCACTTGGACAACTACTCATCACTAGGACAACTACTCATCACTAGGATAACTACTCATCACAAGGACAACTTCTCATCACAAGGACTACTACTCATTACTAGGACAACTACTCATCACAAGGACAACTACTCATCACAAGGACAACTTCTCATCACAAGGACTACTACTCATTACTAGGACAACTACTCATCACTAGGACAACTACTCATCACAAGGACAACTACTCATCACAAGGACAACTTCTCATCACAAGGACTACTACTCATTACTAGGACAACTACTCATCACAAGGATAACTACTCATCACTAGGACAACTACTCATCACTAGTCATCACTAGGACAACTACTCATCACTAGGACAACTACTCATCACTAGGACAAAGACTCATCACAAGGATAATTACTGATCACAAGGACAACTACTCATCACTAGGACAACT
Organism: Spisula solida; assembly: GCA_947247005.1. Lineage (NCBI taxonomy): Eukaryota > Metazoa > Mollusca > Bivalvia > Venerida > Mactridae > Spisula > Spisula solida. The sequence continues at coordinate 19,485,877 of OX365946.1, forward strand.
ACTCATCATTAGGACAACTACTCATCACTAGTCATCACTAGGACAACTACTCATCACTAGGACAACTACTCATCACTAGGACAAAGACTCATCACAAGGATAATTACTGATCACAAGGACAACTACTCATCACTAGGACAACTACTCATCACTAGGACAACTACTCATCACAAGGAGAACTACTCATCACAAGGATAACTACACATTACAAGGACAACCACACATCACATGAACAACCATACACCACAAGCATAAGATTGCAAAGAAAAGACACGATGACATTTTTGCAACGAAACATAAAGCGGAAATACCTAGTAGGTAAATCACTGTTTACTTAAGGTCTTCCGGCTTGGTACAGACACTAACAAATGCCACTTAGGCTTAAACCCGTATAATATAAAAGTTCAATAGTACAAATGTCAGATTTATAATTGTTAGTCATATAAACGAAGCACACGAAATAATACACAATGATACATAATGACACAGATGTTTAATCACATATATACACTGTTTTATGCAGTCAATCCTGTATATTTTATATAAGCAGATGCATTTGAACAATTATTGCACACCCATGTACTTCACAGAACTTTGTGCCGTGTCCCACAAACTTTGTATCCATGCAAAAAGTAAAAGTTAAAAGATATCAATTGTGCTGCCCTTTGTGTCTAAGAATTATAATCCAAAACATTAACACAGGTGTAGAATGATAAGACGTTGTTTAAAAATGGTGTTAATTCGATGTCAAGATATCGAATGATGTGAACAGGTTTGTTGCTAAAGTCATTGAAACACTGATAAAGTACAGCGTGTCATGTGTGATTAATATCATGTGATCGTAGATATAACGTAAAAGTTTCGGTGCGCCAAGACCACCGTCTCGATCGTGTCAAAATGGTATATATAATACGTATATACAAGGTGTCCCAGAATATGTGTTTCGAGTACAACTGAATGTCATGCAACAATGCGTAATATCATAGGTAAAATCCCACACTTTTGTTTAGGGTAAGTGCGCTTGCAGGATTCCAAGAAATTACCGAGACAACATTGTATTACAAACTAAACTGATTTTCACGTAGGAAAGATCAGTTAAATCGCATGCAAAATTATATTGCAATTACACAAATACTTTGAGCGATATTGGCCTTGGAATTAGGTGAGGCGTTTTTAAAAGTCCTTGGGTGTATGTCAATGTCGTATAAGATCAAGTATTTTCTCATGCTATTCGGTTGTAGCTGTGGCATATATTATTGGACACCCTGTATATAATAGTACGGTAGCTAAAATAACGTCAATGACCGAGTGGAATGGCCACACTAACAGCGCAAGACGGTCATTGCCCTATACATTGTTAAATTTATTGAACGTTTACATTTGTCACGGAATTATGCTCATTAAATGCATTAACTATGACATTCCTGATCTTGTTAGACTTGGTTATTTAATATGTAAATCACGTTTTCCTTCAGTATGATACTAATTATTTCGCAATAATATGTTATGAGTTCGCTTGCCTATTCCATCTAATTCGGAGATCATTGGCCGATGTGGAGGCGAAAAGGAAAGACCACGCATTCCTAGTCGCTGTTATCCAATTTCTCATTATGATTTCATGTTTTAGTCTCCTAGTGTTCGAACATAGCTAAGGCAGCTTTGTGCTGAAATATGACAGACATATACCGGGTATGTGTTGTTGACGTTTGAGTCATGTATCTATTCCAAAAGCCCATGTAAGAGCAAGTAGGACATTTGATAAGTAGAGGTTGATTAGTAGGCACATTTTCCATTTGTTTTGCGTAATGGAAATTCTGTAACAGTCAGTATGTATTGATATAATTGCTTTACTATTGTAAGAAAACGTTCGTACTTGGCGTTTGCGTTGAACATGTGATGTGTGTAGTTATTTTCATTTGAAGAACCTTTATGAAGATAACTTTTACAATACCAACTTCACCCTCCAATTCTGATGTTGATATTAAGTCAAACAGGTAGATCTATAAAACTGTGCCAGGAATTTATGTCATGCTATTGTTTTGTTATATGTTTTCTATTCAATTTATGTAACTAATCAATTCATATTTTAATATCCTGAATTTCTTATGCGTATTTGTGTCCACTCGGATTTTTAAAGTCACTGCCAAAATTACTTAATGTGGATAAATATTCGGACACACTTCTTCGACCAGTTCATAATATTTAGTTCTGTTTGTTTGATGTTTTTTTCTAGGTTTTCATTAAGTTTTTTTAGTTGAGTACTCCCCGTACTATAGTCTTGCACAATGCAATTTCTCAAAACAATTCGGGACATCATTCATGTTCGCCAGTTGTTGATGACTACTCTGCGATAGTGAAAGGAATTTCAAATAATCTACTAAGTAACTAAGTAAATTTTATCACCAAGTGTCTATTCTTTACTTGCACATTCATTTGATATAATAACACACTTTTTCTAAATTTAAATAAATAGTGTAATAATCAGGGGCCAGTTTCAAAGACACATCTTGGCAAAGATTCAATTTCTTTGTATACTAGTTTAAACAAACTAAGACCGCTAATTCATTTAAGCAAAGTTTTGTGAACTGGAATTACCATAAATAATTATTTTAACTTCATGTATGGGTTCACATGGTTTGCTCTAAATCATCTACGGAAATTTCCGATCTTAGTTAAGATATATCTATGAAACGGGGCCTAGATATTTACGACTTTTCCAAGCAATTGCTTAGATAGGCATCGTGTTCCAAAGTCGCCCATTGTGTGTATATTGGAAACTGCTGCAATGGTACGATAATTAATACGGGATTGTACGATGATGAGAACGCAATTACTACGTCGACACTTTAATACTATACAATTTCAAATACTTGGCGTTTTCGCCATCGTAAGTATCGTTGTCTCATCATTGCACCTTCGCACAATTATGTTTCACCATCGTACCATCACATAAACGTGGTAAGCGATTCTTAAAAAAGTCCCGACTTTTCGGAACAAACACTATACTCAATGGTCTTTAACGAATGTTCACTGGTGACCTTTCACAGTCACATGGGTACAAGATAACATAAATGACAATTGTCTCGAAGCCAATCTTTTTAATCTAGTTTTACGGTTACTGAAGTCAGATATGGGCAGTTTTTGTTGATACATATGTGGTTTTTATCACTTGGTTTCGTCTGGTAATTATCTGATGTATTAATAAAATATCCTTAGGTTAAGGTAGACCTTTTATAAAGGTCTAGGCGGGGTTATTCCACTAGACGTGATTATTGCCCGATTCATGGTGAAACTTTACAGATAATAAATGTACGAGGGGTGATCAACAAATACGCGGAAAAATGCTCTGAAATATGTGTTACGTGACCAATATTAAAGAAAAATGGTCAGATACTAGATTGGCGTATTGCAAGTACATAACTATAAAAAACATTGAACTCAATGACATACTTGGTCGGAAAAACATAGAAATCGTAAAGTCACTATGGATACACCGGCCCAACGTCATCGCGACGTCGTTATAAATAACAGTATCAATACTCATTCGTGCTATAATTCATAATGTACGAGGTGTGATCAACAAATACGCGGAAAAATGCTCAAAAATCTTTGTTATGATATCAATATGAAGAAAATCGGCCTGGTAATAGATTGGAGTATTACAAATACATAACTATAAAAACATTGAACCCAAGGAAATATTTGGTGAAAAAAACATAGAAACCGTAACGTCACTATGGCTACACCGACCCAACGTCATCGCGACGTCGTTACATACAGATACACTTCATGGACCTGTCAACCGAAAATCATTATTTTTTCTTTTCAACTTCCATGTCAATTAGAAGAATTAGCTGCGGGATTACATTAATATTTATGACATAATTTTACGTTATTGACGTCCTATTGCCCATTCGCATGTTGTGTAAGCTATTACATGTTTGTTGTATTTTGCAATATTGTCATTGGTATTTTATGACATTTCATTCGCCATATGAATTTTCGCCGCCGATTTCTGTATCACACTCATTTTCAGACAAAGACTTCGAAGCAAATAGCTTTTAAACGCAATTTTGACGATAAAACATTTTTTTTGAAATAATGAATGTAATGTTTTATCATTGCATATTCATAACCCACACTAAAATTATAATATTACAAACGCACGAATGATACGTCATCGTTTGTTACGTGCAACGTTGGAAAATATGAAAATTTGGGCCGCATGACTACGAGTGACGTTGCCATAGGAAACCGCGTTCGTTCTGACTTTGGTTGATATTGATGGTCAGCGATAAATCAATTTGAAATAAATTGATCTTCATGTTTATAAGGTTTCAACAACTTACTGTGACAAATAAAGAAATGACAGCACTTTTCCGCGTATTTGTTGATCACCCCTCGTGTAACGCATTGAAATATTCTAAAAAAATGATCTGTACAACCAGATACACTTCATAGACCTGTCAAACGTAAACCATTTTTTTCCTCTCCAACTTGCATGTAAATTATAAGAGTTAGCTGCTGAGAACATTTATATTGATGACGTAATTTGACGTTATTGACGTCGTATAGCCCATTTGCATGTCAGCACTGATTAAACATGGCTACCTAGCTATGAGAGAATATACCAACCAGACATCTGTTTTGTATGTTACTACATAGTTGCTCCATTTCGCAATATTGCCATTGTTATTGTATGGTATTTCATTCTAAACTCAACTTATCGTCGCCGATTTCTGTACCGCACTCATTTTCAGACGACGTCTTCGAAGCAAATAGCTCTAAAACGGAATTTTGACGTTAAAACATTTTTTTGAAATAATGAATCTAATGTTATATCATAGCATGTTCATTACCAACCATTTGAAGGGTGAACTATGTACGGATGTATACATATAATATATGAACCATAAAGCGATATTAGACATGAAGTTTGAAGTGTGAAGCATTAACTATGAAGTCACCACCGGGCTTTCGAACAATAACACAGCCAAGGTGTGTGGAACCCGTCCGGAGCTATTATGTTCGTAAAGCACTTGCAAAACACTCCTATGGTAGCCGTACGGTGGCCACACGGTGTCAGTATGAGTACTTTTTGATAAGGCATGCGAGCGTCGACAAGCCTATTAGCGTTCAAACCCGTACGGATATCAAACATAGCTCGTTTGGTGCGGTATGAGACCCGTACGAATTGTTCCCGACTTCGAAATCCCTGCGAATACGTGTAAAACTCAGGAGTTCGGTGAAACATTTTCACTGATATAAGAATTAGGAAAACTGTAAGATGATCGGTAGTCTACCATATCTACATTGGCTTGTGGACGCCGTAGGCCTACTAGTTTACAAAAGTCAGCTCGTGTATATCACGTACCGTGAATGTGACCAAGCGTATGCTGACAAAAATGACATGTTTGATAATATAATTCAACGAAAGTAATTGCGTTTTAAAATGCATAATAAAACATTAGTGTTATAGATCTACTATATAGTAGAGCAGCAGAAGGCCTAAAAGTGGCTTAGTTAAGAAGTAAGGTGGACCCCAAAAGTAACAGCAAGAGTTATATATCAAAATGTTCGGGACAGTCAGGAGATTATTAGACTGCCGGCATAAATTGCACATTTTTGATGCGGGCCCTAAAATCCAAGATGGCGTCAAAGATGGCCGCCATCAAATTCAGTATGATGCTATTTCAGTGTAATGTTTCTAGATTTTTTCAGCTTAAAAACTGTGTCATCAAAGTTCACATAAATATTAATCATGATCTAGACAAAAAGACTGGATGATTTCCGTAATTGTTCAAGGTCAAATTCAAGGTAAAATGGCAAAAATCGTCGAAAAATGTCATATTGACTGGGTAACTTCTTCTATTGTTTACTAATACTATCTGCAAATAGCCTTTTTTGCATGAATTTATAATTGACAATGTATAACTACTATATTAAATGTTTTCAAAAATATTTATGATCGGTTGCCATGGAGAAATAAGATGTTTTGTACACCTATATATCAGCATTAGCTCTACATTAAATTCACTAAAAATGCCATTTAAATTTGAATAATGAATTTAGATTCTGTTTTGGTTTAAAATTTCTTAATAGAACCCGGGCCCGTGGAATTTTGGCAAAACATGTTGTTATCATGTGTATCGTGTATATAACTTGTCAGGGGGCTTAGAGTGTAATTACGGCACTGATCTAAGAAAAATAGTAGCTGATAGACCCACTGAGAAAAATGTTAGTCGAATATCTTACAAAGTTACTTATGCACCAGTCAATATTATGCCCGCCCCGGTGGAATTAGACAAGCGAATCTTCCCGACAGTCGGAAATTTGATAATCTTATCGACTCCGAGTCCCGTGAAACAGACTTTGGTCCGGGAATGTTGACATCACGAAAGGTGACATCGATAGGCCTACTTTTATACGTGTTTTTATTAAAGTACCTGGATGAAAAACTATGCCACACGGTGGGGATTTAGACAGTGAGCATTGTCTCCAGGGTGGGGATTTATACATAAAAAAAATCGAAAATGTCTAATTCCCCCTGGGTCGCCCACCGCCTCCACTCAGAGAGACGAATATTGAATCACTGTTCTGATTTCTTATATAATGTACAAATGCTATATGCAGTTGTATTGTAGATGTCAGCCAGTAATAGTTGTAAGTTTTTACATACATCCTATGGGGGATCTCTTCTTAAATGTCACTGTTAATGTAAGGAACAAGTATCTAGAAGGAAGAGGTTAAAGCCGTTTTGCGAGTATTTTAAGCTGTATAAGGTAGTAGGTGAGACAGTCATAACTCTCTACAAAAGTTTAACTCCCTTTCACAATTGTCGTAGGAATTTCTTCATCTCCCGACGCTTCCGAATCTACATCGAAATTCATCGGCATATGTCTTGAAATTGTAATTTTGTGGTGCGGTCACAATAGTCGTACATCGGACGCACGACGGCTCTGCGTTGACACACAGCATCCCTACGATGAACAGTTGTCGAACGCCATATTTTTACAAGTGTCGTGCAAACGTCGTACGTGCGTCCGTATGACATGCGACAATCGCACGACAATCGCTCGTCCATCGTTCGTCCATCACATGTCCATCGCACGTTCCGTTTCCTGGTTCAATACTGTAAACGTTATCATAAACTTCATCTAGCGCGTTGTAAACTTATGAAAACTGAATATAATCGACTTTCTGCTAGAAAAAAAACATGTAAGAATATAAGCAATGTATCTACAAAACCAATGATGCCATCAACAATGTCATCAAAATTTCTATTTCAACCTTGTATGGCACTTGTATTAAATTGGGCAACTCATTTGACCATGTAATATATGTCTATCAATCACATTATATATCACAGAAACATTATTATGTGACCATTGTAATACAGAATTATAAGAGACTAATAAATATTCACAACGATATTACAAATCATAAATAATAATAATAATAACTTTATTTTCCGATGATATACCCATTAAGCCTAGGGCTATGCACCTATATACATGTGTACACATATTATTGATATATTTATCATTATCAAAAATGTAATTATACAGTACAAGTAATTAAAATCAAACTTTAAACAGACGATGAATAAAGGAACTTTTAAGTTTTGCCTATGAAGTTTGAACTGTGAGCTATGAAGTGTGAACTATAAAGTGTGCAATGTGAACAATGAAATAAGGACTGTGAACTATTAATTGTGAAGCGTGGAGTGTGAAATGTGGAGTATGAACTGTGGAGTGTAAACTGTGGAGTGCGAACTATGGAGTGTGAACTGTGGAGTATGAACTGTGGAGTGTGAACTTGGAGTATGAACTTTGGAGTATGAAATATGAAGGGTGAACTATGTACGGGTGTTTACATTTAACATATGAACCATAAAGCAATATTAGACATGCAGTTCGAAGTGTGAAGCATGAAGCATGAACTATGAAGTCACCACCGCGCCTTCGAACAATAACACAGCCAAAGTGTGCGGAACCCGTCCGAAGCTTTTAGGTTCGTAAAGCACTTGCAAGACACTCCTATGATAGCCATATAGTGGTCACACAGTGTCCGTGTGAGTACTTTTCGATAAGGCATGCGATCATCGACAAGCCTATTAGTGTTCAAATCCGTACGGATATCCGTACGGATATCATACTTAGCTAGTTTGATGTCGGTATGAGACCCGTACGAGATGTTCCCGACTTCGAAATCCGCGCGAATACGTGTACAACTCGGGAGTTCTGTGAAACATTTTCACTGATATACGAATTAAGAAAACTGTAAGATGATCGGTAGTCTACCATATCCACATTGGCTTATGGACGTCGTAGGCTTACTAGTTTGCAAAAGTCAGCTCGTGTATATCTCGTTGCATAAATGTGACCAAGGTATAAGTGTTTGCTGACAAAATTGACATGTTTGATAATATAATTCAACGAAAGATATTGCGTTTTAAAATGCGTAATAAAACATTAGTGTTATAGATCTACTATAGGCCTACTTTGTGTTAGCCAGCTATTATTGTAGCGTGATTATTCTTATATACTTATTTACACTTTGTAAATTACATATAATGCACGATGAATTTAGCAACATATCTATTTCTGATTAACTGTGTGTTATAAATGCAAAATGTGGATATTTGAGACTATACATGATTAAACATGTATGCATCAATAATCCCGAATTCCGAAAAACTGTGTCCGGAGTTTCCACCTAACTTCTACTTTCGCTTTAGGCGGATGCGACACCGGGTTATTTCCCTTGAACTGGGCGTTTGCATGACGTTTTGATAAATTGCTAAGTTTTTTGGTCTAAACGACTGATTTAATACGTATATTAGGGCGGTTCTTCATTGTTACCCATTGCTTGATGATTTCCAAGCTTTAAAACCGGTTTTAAACACATAATAAAAACTCCTATTTTCATCTTAGAAATTTCTTAAATAGTAAGATACCTATGTACGTATCTTAAATATAGGCACATTTCTTAGTTGAAAATGGATATTTATGACAAAAATTGGCTATTTAAGAAGATCTTAAGTTTAAGATATGTTGTGAATAGCGACTTAGAAATAAATTAAACTTAAGACAAATTTTATCATAACTAAGCAATCTATAGGATATTTAAGATATATTTTTATCTAAGAAGCTTTGTGAATACCAGCCCTGGTCTGCTGCATACCGTATATTATAGAGTTAAGCCAGTCCGCGGATCTCAGAAGCATCCCACATGAAAGCGCGCTAAAATGTGCCCTTCCTGCAGATAGTATGTGTCCCTTGACTTCGCCGTATTAAATAAATTAATCAAAGTGCTTGTGTCCGTATTTTTAACCAATATTCAAATTTTTATTTTACTTGACAATACGTTAAATAATAAATAAGGTAAAACTATGAGCATTGAAACTTGTTTTAAAATGAACACGAAAAACTAACATATTGGTCCAGTTTGTTTGAATTTATAAATTGATTTCACAATATGTAATGTTATATGGTATAATTTTATTTGTTTGCGCATCAATTAATTTAAATCACATACTAAGATCATTTACAATAGAATATGCACAAGTAAAATGCAGCATAGCGTGTATCGTATCGTGTGCGGTCTTTATATAACTTTGAACTTTATTTCAAAAATAGCTATATGGGGTCCGCTGCATACAGTATATCACTTTGAGGGCTTGAACAGCGCCTTGTAGGTACGGTTCGTCGGCAGGACCAATAGGAAATCATCCAGGACTTGGAAGCTTTGTAAGCGCCGGCCGGGAGTGGAGGAGTTGGTACTGCTATACGTATGTGTCCCTTGACTACCATTTTTGCAAACGAGTTTTGTTATAAATAATCGAAAATAGTTCAATAGCATTTTATAAGGTTTGAGCACTTTCTGAGGAACATTTAGTACCGGACTATCTTTACCATGCATACTGCAGACACAATGCAACTAAAATGGGGCTGATGGGGTCAAGGTCATAACTGAAAATCAGTTTCCAGATGATAGCTTTAGTTAAGAATGAGATATTGTGATGAAAGTTAATGTATAATATGTAGCTTATGTGAATACGCCGTTCGAAAGTGGGGCTGATATTGGGTCAATGTCACTGTTATCTAAAATAGAAAATCAGTTTTAAGTCGATAACTTAGCAGAAGTATCCAGCTAGCTCGATATTTCTCCTTTAACTTAGCATGGGATCTGTACAAAAGAGCAACGAATTCTTGGAATAATATGATCTTTGAAAAGAGCTAGGTGTGTCGAAAATAAAAAAAATCGTAGTTTAGTGTTGTGACTACGTGGGGAAAGTGCTCCATACATTCGGACCCATTTGCGTTTGGCGTTATGTGCCGTCGTTTATTTCTCTGGTGCGCGGCCTGCTATGCATAGTGCCTGTTTTGGGAATCGACGTTACTGTGTAACTTTTTGGTGTATTTTTATCCTTTTCTTAATAGAGTATGAAAATGTATAGAAGATTGTGATGGTATTAATCATCATACCTTATTGATTCACAACATATGCTACGCCCCCTACAGCGCTTTGATTTCCACTTAACCGTTACAATTCACACGCTGCTTAAACTACTAGAATATTTTGATATTTGACCTTTACAAAACTGCTGTGAACCCTGATACACATTTTCATTGGCTGATGAAAGTTTACTTGTTTGTATAGACAGAGAGTTATAGCATAGAGTTTATAGTGAATATGAAGACTACGTGTTGAAAGGTTTAAACGAGTACACACTGTATGAGGTTTAAATATTTCATGGTTCTATTGACTGGTCATTATTTATTTGTTTCAATCAATATGTGAACTGATAGTGCGAGAGTTTTAATTAATAATACAAGTCATTCTTTTAACACACGAGCGTTTTATATACAATGCATTTATAACCCCGTTTACATTATCACATTTGCCTCGCTGTACGCTGGTTTTGGATTCTCCTGTCTAAAAATAGCAATAGCGCTAATACGCTAGCGATAATGCAGAGCCTAGAAACGATGTAGTTTCGGGCGAGGCAATTGGAGAGTAAATATATGCAAACTACCCGATCAACAGACGTATATACTAGTAGACAATGTTTCATCTCAGACGCCAATTTGATAGAGCAATAAATAATATGACCAGGTTTTACTGAAAATAGTTATTTAAGTTTAATGAACGGTTAAAGTTAAAGCTAAACTCAGTAATGACAGGCTAAAGCATGTCGGGTTTCTATGAGCATGTCATACAAAAACCACCATAAACATTAAAATTCAGCAACTTGGCAAATACAGTTTCTGAAAGCAATCATCCTTATAAAACTAAACTTGTAGTCATGTAATAAATTTAAAATAATATACTTAGTTGAGCAATTACTTAAGTTTTGTGGAATTATAATCTGTGTTTAAATATAAGTTCATGCTTATCAAGAACATGTAACTATCTTGAAAGGAGTTTATTAACATTTAAACGTAAGTTCAAGATTCCTGTAAGTGCTCTGGTACATTTAACTACGTGAGTGACATCCTAATCGAATAAACATTAGATAGTATTAAGTAAGTATCAATAGTTTAATGTCCAGACAGTAAAATGAAAACAATACACTGCTCCTACTAAAAGCTTTTAATATTAAGTCATTATTTTCTATCTGCGATATGAACTAAAAGGGAAACCTTTATCGAAGTGGCCTGCTTCAAAGATGGGTTGAATGTTCTGATTCCAAATTAAATGTCGCAATATTCCCGTTTATTAAGAAAAGCGGACACTATACAATGTCACGAGTATTAATTATTCGTCAATTTGTTAGGAAATTACATACAATACATAAGTATCTCGTTCATGGTTATGCTAATATTTAGAATCCGGCAGTTTAATTGCCTTCTGTAATTCAGGAACACGAAACGTTATATTACAGACATTAATACTTTCAGTATAACACATATTATCATATAAGGAATGCTTTATAACAATTCTAAACGTCGGTGCTAAACAACCTATAATAGATATACGACTTTTTTGGGGGGGGGGGGGGGGGGGGGGCATTAGCCTCCCAAAGGTAGCATTGTCTTTAACCAAATAACAGTCTAGAAAATTACGACTCTCCAGACCAGGATCACGTTCAACTTGTCAATTTGCTTTTTTGAATGAATAGTAATCTAGTCTACAATAACTGTTATGTAATCATATGGCACTCACCCAAATATATAGAAGCGACACGCTTAATCGGAATCCAGCTGTGAGATCTGACAGTGTTTCCAACCGGACCGATCAATCTGATAAATAGGCGCTTATAATTAAGTGAGTGTCAGGTTCGATATACGCATTCAATGCATGTACGCCAAATAATATGCCTCTTTTTACAATTATTTGGACATGCTTATACAAGTCACATAAGCCTTTTTGACATTTGACAAGATCGGCAGTAAGAAAACGAACATAAAACGTGCAAATGTACGATGTTTATAATCCTTGTGGTGATGGTGACTGGTGAAGCTAGTATGTTGGATACAAAACGACAAAGATTGAAGTTGAAAATGGGCTTTTTTTATAAAGCCCCGAACTTTATACGCAGTATAAGTTCTAAAAGTCATATACTAATCAAAAAGAGGCAATACAGAATAAAGCCTTACTACAGTATATGACGTGATCGTTTAAAATACAACATATATGGGCAGAAAAAGGGCCACAGTCAAGCTTGCTTGACGCACGCACGCCATCCCATATCAATATACATAACACATACGCAGCAGAGATGACCCATGCTCATAATATTCATTAAAAAATCGAATTCGGTTCAATCCGAATAGTAATTACTCACGCAATTCCTGCAATCAAAGACTGATTTTATACGCACTGTTTAAAACGTAAAACTTAAATACACGAAATAATATGAACACAAGCAGTTATAATACGTCATTGTATTATCCCCATCTTAACATGTTGCCATATTTTGTTTACGTACTACAATCCATATCAAAGGAGTGCAATGCAGTTTACAATACATATGTGTTATCTTGATTGTCATGCTTGGCTAGTACTTCGAATTTTAAAGTTTTTAAGACTATTCTATGTTGTCTACTCAGATGCTTTGTGAATACCAGCTTTGTTTCGTTTCATCGTGTCTCATGTTTTTTGTCAAAGTCCGGGGCCTGTTAATGAAACCAGTTTTCTTTAACTTAACAATTTAGCTGGACTGACTTGCTCATTGTTTAAAAGAGTTTGTTGGCAATCTTCAACTACCCTTGTCAGACGAGTCACATTTACGTCTTAAACACTGTGTAAAAACACAGGACGTTGATAATAAGTATCAACAGAAAAGTAAAAATAAGAACATTCGTACAGATACTCTGCCGTCTCTTTGTTTCGCATTATGAGCTAAACAAAGGATAATGACGTAGTTTCAATGTATGAGAGAATGTGTCAGTTGTGTCACTGTACAATACGGTGCAATTACACAAGTCCATAATGCCGTCTTAATTGAGGTTTACATACAACTGTGTTGAACTTAGAATTGAACTACTGAGTTTTCGCAGGTTAATGCTTGTCCGCTAATAGTATATATTGTAAACAAGCTCAGGAACTTATCTAATCCGTATTAATCATTGGTTTATGTTTTAACATAATACTATTGTGCTCATAAATCACTAATGGTTGCATTGTAACCGTCACGAAAGGATATATACATAATAATTATATGATTAATAACGAGGCCAAACAGAGCTATGTGTACCGTGTATCGACAATAAAAATATCCTCGACATTATAGTAAGTGACTTTATCCGCGCATCAACCCATTACTTGTGTAGTGATGTTATTACATTTAGTACTGGTTTTTTTCACACTGTATGGTCATCCCTATGTTTTTAGATTTTCCCAGCAAAGTTCTCTATAATGTTAATCTTACAACAAATTAGCCCGAGATTAAGTCAGGCAACTAAGCATTATATTTGTACGCTATCTTTATAATTCATATCATTGGCTGTCACGTTTTCGGACAGGGAATGCAGCACTCAACTAAACTAGGCGAGCACGGAATACAAAACAAATTAGCATACCACAACTACACAACACAATGCTGAAAATATAACCGAACGAGATAATGAATTACCCAAGTCTCAGCTGTCAAAAAGCAGAATGACCTAATTTCAAAAGCTTGTCGAAATAGTACATGACTTGACATTACATTGCTGACCGATTAAAATTTCAAATAAATCAATAAATTAGAACGGGAACCAGACTGTAACCTGCTCCACGAAACAGCCCAGTCGAAAAGGCCTAATAACACAGTGTTTAGATTTTAAAATTGTTGACACCATGCAGTACAACTTGTCCATGAAAATCAGAAGAGGTCATGTTGACCATAGTAAAGTACAGACAACTTGTTTTTTCATTATTAATTTACGGGAATCCGTATTTTGCTCATCAAAGAACATACTTTCGCTATTGCGCTGATCGATCCCTACCGGTTAACCCTTCTCTACATTCACTTTCATACTTTGGTCTAAATGTCAAAATGTTCAAGAACAAACAGTTTCACTACAATCAATACTTGTTCACTCCATGTCATGATTTCAAAGCAGAATTGTTAATGCTTACCACTATTTCCAGTCAATCCAATATTTCTTTCAGGACTCTTTGAGTGTATCACCATTTGGGCCGCTTATGTATTCAGTGGTTCCTTATTTTAGTAATACATATTATGGTAGGGTGACAATATCAAGAAAAAAAGTTGGGGTAGGATCTCTATGTTAAAAAGACATGTCATACACCAAAATGTTCGGGAAAGTCTTTAGTATCTGAGACTGCCGGCATAAGTTGCCAAAAGTGGTGGCGTTCCGAGAAATACAAGATGGCGTCCAATATGGCCACATGTCTTAGCTTAATATTATTGTTATGGAAATATCAGGAATATGATGCAACTTTTTGAAATAACTTTGCTTAATTGTTATAGACACAGCAAAATTGAACACTCTGAGAGTGCCGAACTATTTTTCGGGCCCGGGTTTACGACTCTCCTGGAATGCAGGTCATGCGATAAAAAAGTGATTCGACGTAAATGCCCCAGTTTAATAACGAATACGAAACCGGAATCCAACAAAAAGAAGTACCCGCTTAGAACTAAACCAACCTAGGACAAACACTCAACATTGATAAGTCCAAGGACTCGGTGACAACTGCGGTTACATGTATGTTACCAGTAGGTCTAGCTTTACCTCCAACTGTTATTGTTTCAAAAATATAATATTAAGTCAGACAGGGAAGGCAGCACACAGCTTAAACAGCCAATCACAGAAAACGTAAAAAAACACACAAGGCACAATGCCAACCTGAACTAGCCGAGCACAGAAAACATAAAGACATACATGTACAGGGCACAATATCCAACTAACAAGTTATCATCCTCCATTGTCCAAGCTGACGAAATTCTAACGGGCCGAAACACATAGATTCAATTTCAATTCAAAAGGCTTTAATATTACAACACGCTGGTGGACAAGTGTAACAGGAGTAACACAATCTTCTGAAAGGGAAGTCAGTAAGTTATTTAAAGAACTAGACAACACTTATGTACCCGAAATTTCACCGACAACACCTGACATGTTGCTTTAATAAATCTATTTATTCTACTAATTTCCGAAGGTTGAAATAATTGAGACCCATCCAGTTTATCTTGATGACTATGTGTGTACATTTTGCCATTCAACAGCTGGCAAACTTCGATAGCTAATGGATTTAAAATACGTTTTATCGGCAAAACAGCTGATTAAGGTTAAAGTTCATCATTTGAGTTATTTTGTTTGTTGACTTCCGGTTGAAGTTATTCGACAAGCTGATTAATCCGACAGGTATTTTTGCGACTGTTAACTACCTATTTACAATTTAACAACGATGTTAATGTACCTAATCCCCTAGCTTGTGTTGTATTAGCCTTACGAGATTTCCTGACTGTGTCAATACTTATAAGTCCCGTATTGGCCACAGAGATGTAACATCACACACACAACGATGTAAATTACTTCTAACATGTTGCTCCATATAACACAAACAGCTCCTTAGACCTTAAAGTATGCACAAATGCTCGTATAGAACTGTTATATTTCTTAGTACACACCTGTTAATTCTCGCAACTGACATTGAGTCAACCCGGTACCAAGCCTTATACATGAAGTAGTCGGTAATTCTTCCACAGTCTTGCCATGTGGTAGTTGTGAACAGCCTGTGACATGGTCATGCAAGGGAGTAGAATGTGAGTTCTGCTTTATCTGGTACCATGCGGACTGCCAAAATCTGTCAGATAGTATGTACGACAGATTCGAACGTGGCTCAAACTTAGGGGCTTGGAAGTGCTTAGCATGTGATAATATGAGCATTACAATCTCTAGTCTTGCTAGTCTATACACATATCAAAAACCAAATAAATTCAACTATCTCAGCATTCACATCTCAAGTCCGACAAACACAGAATTTGGAAGTACAGATCATCCAGTCATTACATCAACACAAAAAGCAAAAAGTCAACACAACAGGTACACAAGAAAACACACAAAGAATAAGATTAAGATTAAAATACAAGAATATGAGAACATGGTATGTCAACAAAATCAGACATTATCATCGGAATCAGGGCTAAAACCAAAACATTTTGACAACGAAATGTTCAATCCAGACCTGGAATATACCCCTTTTAAAAGTGATAGAAAGAAGCAGGCTGGGGGAGGGGTATTCATCGCAGTTAAGAATTGTTTCCTAGCACAGAAAGCAACTGAACTCCACCCTGACTGCGAAAACTTATGTGTCAAGCTAGAGGTACAAGGCTCTAAGCCGCTTCTCGTAAGCCTAAAGAATATGACCGAGATAGTCTGGAGGAATTCAATAAGTCTCTCACCATGGCCTCACAAACAAATGCAACAGTATGGATAGGTGGAGAGTTTAACATGCCTTAACTAGACGTGTCAACCTTTACTCCAACCCCAGACTGCAAACTCCAAGAATATTACAAAGAATTTATAGACATCTTGTATGACAGTAATGTAACACAAGTAGTCAAAGACCCTACACGAACAAACAAAATCCTCGATTTGTTCCTAACAAGTTATTAGCCGCGTCCATTATTGAAGTTAAATCATTATCTCTCATTATTATCATTGCTTTTATGTTGGTACGTTTTAGGAACAAAAACTGGAATACAGCTTCTTTGAAGTGTGTAGTGAGAGTAAAAATTCAGCAATAAGGCACTGCATACGTGAGCTCGACGATGGAACTATTTCATTTCTTCACTTCTTATTATCAGATGTTATCAAATTTGCTACACTGGACAGTGCTTGTACCATTAACGTGCTAACGTCTAAAGCACTCGTATAGACTGACTCGCTATCTTCATAAAGGATTTCCATCATGGTGTATTCGCTAAGAGACCGTTACACAATATTTGTTGTCGTAAAGAGTGCATGACATTCGCTCAAAAACAGCAACTTTACTTTTTATGGCCTGGGATGCATGTACATAATGTCAATACAAGTATTATAGCAAAACTAGTTTATAAAGAACATTGTCTGGTTAAATTAATTCATTTGTATTATATATTTCGTGCAATGCTTTAAACAAAATGAGTTTGTTCTTTCATTTTTCACAAACCTGCACACGTTAAGGTATAAATATAAATTAAGTACAAGCGATTAATTATATGTTTTGCAGTATCATTTAGAACAAACACTAACCTGTCAATGAGTTGAAAGATCGTGTACTCTTGTTTGAAGCGTAATACGGAGTAAAGTAGACACACTCAAAAGCGCGCGTTCATCTGTGTAAAGAGTCCTTAGCTTTTTTCACGAAGAAACTATACCATGATGTCTTAAAGAGTCGTCTTACGCTTTGACATCGCTCTGTACCAGTAAATATTATTCGAGCCGAAATCAGCAATTTTGTGGAGGGTGTGGCTTTTTGGCTATTTTGAAGGTCGAATGCTCTTTAAGAAGCACCAAGAATGTGTCAATATATCGTTTCTGTGTAGATTATTCGTATTTGTCGCCACTTAAGAAGGTCGTTTTACGTCCTGTTGCTCTAATATGTGAAATTACACAAAATATTATAAAATGCCAAAAAGTGACGATTCCTTAAATGATAGTACCCATCGGCTGTATGATAAGAACGTTAAAGTCAATATAACCGAAATAGATATTTTAATGAAGGTATCCTTCGTAACTATCACTCAAGTAATTTCAAAAATTGTGAATGCCAAACTCGTTCACTAGCAATTTTACCAAAACAATACAAGGGAGACAATCTTCTTTAACCCCTGTATATGCTACAACAAAACTGTAATTTCGTTAACTTTGTCACATCTGATGTTGCTATATCATTGAGATGTTTACGGTAAAAGAACATATTGCTATTTGAGAAACGCTACGAGACTACCAAAAAGTTTACATTGGTTAAGCAACATGAGTTCGTGCCCGGTTGCATGACTTGTGTTGTTGTTTGCTAAAACTAATGAAATATAACTCCTTTTTATTTTACCAAGGGAAAAAGTAGCGCTCAGTACATGTACTATACTCTTAACGTTTAAAATAGTTTTTGGACAAAATGTTTGCCACATCTCTGTCCTGACGACATTGTCTGGAACATGGTGTATTGGTCAAGACTCAGCTTCATACCTAACCACAATCACAGCATTCGATACCTTAAGAATACAAATTCCAAGAATATTACGCCGGAATAGTAAACAACGGAGTCTAACTAACATGCATTCATAGACTTTGAAATCAGCATTGATTACACTCGATCAATGTTTACACCATCAATGGGAGTCTTTGGTCTTAAAAAATCTAAATACAACGACCCTACGTCATTGTTGATTTGGGGCCTAACGAGTGTATATGTATAACAATTGACCAATTAAATATTTACGTATTACTGTTTGCAGATGATGCTGTACTGAGGAAGGTTTACACGATTCACTTAACGAACTTTATACCTATTGTACTAAATGGAAACTGACTGTCAATGTAAACAAAACTAAATCCTTATTTTTCAAAAAGGGGATCGGGCAAACAGAAATTACGAATTGGTGTTTAATGGTAATAACATAGATATTGTGAATAGTTTTAAATATTTGGGTGTTGTATTATCAAGAGGTGGTTCTTTTATGCATTCTACAAAAACACTTGTAGGTAAAGCCCTACGTGCAATGGGTTCTTTGTTTAGAATTACGAAGAATATGGAAGTTCCTTGCAATGTAATGTTTGATTTGTTTGATTCTTATGTTGCATCTATTTTAAGTTACGGATGCGAAATTTGGGTTTTTTCGAGGTCTGAGAATATTGAACGGATTCATCGTAAATTTATAAAATGGTTATTAAATTTGAAACCTTCTACAAACTCGTTCGCACTATATTCAGAAATTGGTCGCTTCCCATTAAATATTTTCCGATATCAGCGTATTGTATCAATAATTTTACTAAGAAATCTGACAATTGTATACTAACAACCATAGCCCTGGCTGAACTACAACGCGTAAATAGTAATACAGACACTTCGTCGTGGTTTTTTAAAGTGCGTAATGTTTTACAGCAGACAGGATTCGCAGATGTCTGGTTATTCCCAGAATCCGTAAATGTAAACATATTCATTCAACTGTTCAAACAAAGATTACTCGACATGTTTATATCAGAATGGCAACAGGGAGTTGACACGTGTACTTCGCTTGTATTTTATAGGGAAATTAAAACGTCCTTTCATAAATCTGAATATTTGAGTGTATTAGAAAATAGTAAATTTAGAAATATCATAGCTATAATCCGATTATCGTCACATATATTGTGTATTGAGACTGGTCGACACAGACAGACACCGAGACAGGACCGCAAATGTATTTTATGCAATAAGAATGGTTATGAGAAATATTACAGAATACGTCCCAGTATGTACAAATTTATTCAATTACTTAACGAGTCAAAGATAACAATTCTTACAAAAAGATTATATAAAGTCAGACAGGGAAGGCAGCACTCAACTTAACCAGCCGAGCACAGAAAACATTAAAAACACACAAAGCACAATGCCCAACTAAACAAGCGCAGAACCGCCCAAGTCCAAGCTGTCGAAAAGTATAATAAATTATAACTAGCTGTATGACCCAGTAGACAAGATACAGCAACCAAAAGGCGGAATGCCTACGCTGAATGACCTAGTTACAACAGTAAAACTGCTTAACTGCATAGTTATAGCAGCCTTTAGTCTCAAAAGTTAAATAACAGCATTAAAACGTTGACAGGCCCGTATAGTCGGATGACCTACTAACTAGCTGAATGACCCAGTTTCCACAGCTAAAGGACTATATAGCCCCGCTTTAGCTGTACGAAATCTTAAAACGAAGATGTACCAAAAAAAAGTTAGCCTTATCCTGTTTAAAAGTTTTTAAGGTTGGGGAAGTTAGTACATAGATATTAGATATATTTGTGTATGAATGTATATATACATGTATATGTGTGTATATAAGTATGAATGAACGTATATGTATAAGCATGTGCACGGGTAAGGAAAAGGAGTATTTAAGTGTCTGTGTGTATAAATGCATATGAATGTGTATGTATAGATGTTTTATGTGTATATGATATTAATAATTAATCACCTTTCTATGGCAGTATATTGAACCTATCACGTTTTGATAAAATAGTACCTCATATTGGCATTGGCATTTAGTAATTCCTGTATTTATATACTGTAGGAACATCAGCATTTCAACTGTCCATAATCCTGGCAAAAGTCAACATTTGGATAATAATTAGTCACGATCATGAAATTAAAAATTTTGGTTTAGACATTCTCACTTCTAATATTGTTTACTTTCCATTTAAAAATTTATATTTTGTTTTTCATGTATGTATATATGTTATTTATTTATAGTGATGAGCTGTATATGTTTAAGCTTAATAAACTGTGTGTTCTGTTTGTTCTGTTCTATGATAGTCGACAAATTAATATACATGGCTGTATAGAAACATTTAGATGATAGTTTGCAAGCGCGAAAATATCGGATGTTCAACTATAGATAAGCTGAAGACATAAAGTACCAGCAGGCCTACGTACATGTAGTAGCTACATTGTAATAGGAAAATGTCACGATGTCATATTGACCTTATTTATTTTATATTACATGTAATAATATCTTATTTATTATATACAAGCATATCACTGGCTTAGAATTAAATGGTCGTAAGTACATAATCAATATTTTGAGAAAAAAGAAACTGTCTACAAACTCCTCTTTACTTATGGAAAAACAAGCTTTTAAAACTTCAGTTTGGTCAACATGACCACTTCCGAATTTCATGAATATAGGCTCATAGGAACAGCCAGATTCAAATAATCGACCCAATTTTGAAAAAGAAAAGCTGAAAAAATGACGTGGTTACGATGGAAAACTACGTGGGTCTGGGCGTCTATTACTTAGTGCCTCTCAGACAAGTAATCTGAACAAGTGAAAGAACGAACATACGCACATGGTTGCCCCAGTATCTCCCTAAAATAAACTTCGATTAGGGTACGTTACATATTTTGCAACAAGTTAACTGTTTGTTTGCAACCAGCACTCATAGGTATCCTCCGTAACTATTTATTTCCTCCGTAACCATTTGTATCTGGCTCAATTCTGGCAACACATCAAATAATGAATATATCATATAGGTACTTAATCTAGAGGAATGTTTAAATATAACATTCCTGCATTTTAACAGTGAACCCTTACTACAACTACAACACAGATGACCATGGAATGGATAAGTTGATGAAATTAAAGTACCAAAAAGCAATTATTCTTCCATAGGATCAAGCTACGTAGCATTCACAATCAAGGTGGACAAAGTATATTCAACTTAATTTAAAAAATCTGTTTAAAGGCATCGTTTTAATTATGCAATCTCGAAAAATGACCTGGAACTATTTCATCAATTTGATTTTCCTCTGTAACTTTCCTCCGTAACCGATTTTTACACACATGTACAATGCATGTACAACTGTTCCATAAGTGAAAATTCATTGGCTATAACTTTGATTCATCATGTACTAACAGTAAACAGAAATTGCAATTAAAAAATTTCCTTTTTGAACACAAAATTAAAGTTTTAAAATAATGATGAATTTAAACAAAAATTGGTATGTCGATTAAAACTGGATTGTTTAAACTGTGAGGCATCAACCGACCTTTATCAGGGGCTTGCGGTAAGCAGAAAAGTATATTGTGATGATATCAATACATTAAACAATATTTTATGAGGGATTATATACGATATAACGTTACATATTACTAACACTAAATTTGATTACGGAGGAAATAGTTACGGAGGGTAAAATTTGCATGTTTAATTCGATATATTCAAAGAGTATTTCAATAAAAGTGTGGTTTAAAATACTTTTTGGACGTAACTCTGTCTTGTTTATGTAGAACAAAAGCCAATTTTTATCTACAACGGTTGACTATGTATGAAAAGATGGTTACGGAGGACATGGAAAATAATTGGACAAACGAACCATGATTTACAAATCTGATATATGTGATATAAGTGTATGTGAGTGAAATGTTTATTCAATATTTGCGGAGTGGGTGGCATTGCTACAATTTCATACATATAAATCACAATTTAAGCTACTCGTTTGTAAAATGAAGACCTTATTAAAATAGTTACGGTAGGAAACACGAAATCAAGTGACAGGGCATAATGTGAACGAACAATTCGAATATGCAAGTTATTCATCAAAGCCTACCCATTTTTGATACCATCCCATACCGAGTAAGTGAGAACACGGCATTTTTACATATTGAATATACACAATGTACACTTTTCGTCAATGGAAGTCTACAAGAAAGTCAAGCGACATGCGATGTAACAGCCATTGGTCAATAGGTTACTTGTTAAATACTTTATTGGTCTTAAGACTGGATTACATGATAACTAATACCCGACTTATGGTGTAGACACAAATAGATGCCGGACAAGTCGATACACTAGATATAGCCTCCTCCCATATTTATAGATATGTTAGATTGTTTTACATAATAACTAATTAACGGTATGATTATTGTATTAGTACAGAGCCTTAGGATAAGTAGGCATCAGAGTATTATCCTAATTTTATCGTTAGCTTTGTATAACTATGTTGATTAGCTTATGACATGTTAATTATCTTAGACACGAATTGCACCGAAACTGGGGGAGTCATGAATCGTTTATAAGACCCCACAGATGATATGCACTTCAGAACGTTTTTAGGCAACAACTTTGCACGTCAAAACTCCGGTTTTTTAAATTATTGAATGAACTTGGGTTGTTAAACTGTACTTATAAAATTCACGTTAGTAACTACATTTGTACATTAAATACCTAGTAACTTCGAAGATCTTGTTTGTTGAATTATTCAACCAGTGTACAACGTGACAGACATGCTAAAATAAAAGAAGAAAAATATGCATAACCCTTACACCAGAAGTTATAAACAGGCAAAGTCGAGCGACAGCTATTTTTGAAAATTAGGTCGATTATTTGAATTTGTCTGAGGAAGCGCCTTGAGATGCAGATTTCAAATATGCACGAGTCTTATAAGGTCGTTAGTAGTACCAACGGCCTTCTAATTCTAAGCCAGCGATATGTATGTATTCTATCTACACTCAGTCGCAAAAGAAAGTATACATTGTGCATAAATGAAATTATATCGCCGGGGGTTTACAGAAACAGTCATAGTGTTAATATTTACTAAATAGTATGTTTATCTGACATTTTAAGATCAAGCGACAACATGTCAACAAATACAATACTGCACAAACAGAGTCAAAGCTTCGGAACTTGAAAAATCAAATTCACACAAATAGTCATACACTTAACACAAATGTGTACATGGATACATTTACCCATAGCTCGGTCAATAGGAACGTGATCTTGCTGAAATTTTCAACATATGTAGCTTGGATATGTGGCATTACAATTCAATCGAATTTGTTACATCTGATTGCAATTGGAACAAACAGAATAAAAATGATGACATCAACTTGAGCTAATGTCACACATTTGCCACGGTGTGTTCATCGGGCGTTTGTCAATTTTTCAATGCAGCTAGATGCCCGATTTGCTGATAAGGTTTGTTTTCAAGTGTATGTACTTATCACGGAGACATAAATAAGGAAAACAAGGTTTACAACAAAGCCCAATTCAGGTTTAGAACTTATCACCTCATAAAAACAACCTTTGGTTAGTGACTAAATGACTAGTTTTTTACACAAATCACAACCATCATGCTGTTCAGTGCAAATTCGCATTATTTTGAGTGTTTTTGTTTAATTTGACGATATACCTAGTCAAATCTAACATACATAAACATAATTTGCACCACTGCGTAAATGTCTCGTACATTTTACGTCGGAGGTGGACATATAAAATAATGAACATTTTTGTGAATTCGATTTTCCAGGTACCGACGCTGTTGACTTCATTTGTGGAATATTTTATTTATTGACATGTTATTGTTTGATCTTAAAATGTCAGATAAACATACAGTTCTGTCAATACAAAATTTCGTTTAGTTCTGTCAACGCTAATCGATACAATTTCACAGTATGAACAATGTATACTTTCTTTTGCGACTAAGTGTATATACAGTCAACATCATACAGGGTGATTCATAACATCTGTCCCAGTTTCAAGCTAATATGCATCATATGTAATTTAAAAGCTGACATAATATAGTTTATCTCATGTGAACTACAGGAATGAATTTGACATCATGGCGTCATACCAAAGGTCATAAAAAGTTTGAGTGATTTCTAAGAGGTCGCTTTTAAAGCGTAATTTAAGGCAGCTTAATTTTGTTTTGAAAACCATTCTCAAATTACAACCGTCACGACAATTCAAAAATATTATCATAGTTATGATTTACTACATTTGTTTTTGTATGTAGATGAAAGGCACACGGACTTGTTAACTGGTTTCACCAAGTTTTATTGAAGCAAAGATTATTAAGCTTAATAAAATGAACATTAACCTCATCTTCAGACAAAATTGACGTCACCCTTAGTATATGATAAAAAGTGTAAGTCCGTCTGTAGATTGTAATAAATACGAACTTATAAAATATATCATATCATATAAACTTTAAAATGCATGTGGTTTTGACTGGACATTGCATCCTCGTTTTGGTTTGTATCACAGGCCACTGCACACGGAGCACCAATACATACCAATTATGAACTTGATTAAAGGGGCATGCCCTGGAACTCAAGTGTCTCGAATAGGAATAAAATTCGTATCATTCTAATACCTAAGTCAAATAATGAAAACCATGTAGAAAGTTACGAAATATCCTGCTAGTTTTTTTTAAAAAATATGTCAAGAATAACTAAATATCGTTGTCGTCAATATGAGGCCGACAGCCTTTTATTCAAATCGATATACAAAATATCGAAGCGCGCGTTATAGAGTAAATTCATTACTCTCATTCTTCTTTGACTTTTCGGTAATAGTTGGGTTTTCAAGTGATTAACGCAATTCTATTGTATGCAAACCAAGACACTCCAGTTTCTGGGCATGCTCCTTTAACTTGAAAGTCTACAACGTCGCTCAATGTCGAAGGGCCCAAACGTTCCCATATTCCAATGTTTTTGCACTTCAAATAAGTGGTACAATTTTTAATAAGTTATGTAGTGTTTCTTGTAAATATTACTGTAAAAAGGTTTTTGATTATATCCCGGTGTCAAACTAACCGTTTTGACGCCATCAGTCTTTTTTGAGCCGGGTTGGTTTCAGTATCATTATCTTACCATAGGTGGGGCACAAAATAACAGCGACATTTTATTACATTTTTGCGAAAGGAATGATGCCACGGAAATTTCAATGGTAATGTACCAAAATACCAAATGAAACAAATGAACTCAAAAATACATGATGTCTGATCCTTACATACAGCCATAAAAATACATGATGTCTGTTCCTTTCATACAGCCATAAAAATACATGATGTCTGTTCCTTACATACAGCCATAAAAATACATGATGTCTGTTCCTTACATACAGCCATAAAAATACATGATGTATGTTCCTTACATACAGCCATAAAAATACATGATGTCTGTTCCTTACATACAGCCATAAAAATACATGATGTCTGTTCCTTGCATACAGCCATACGAAGAGACAAGAAGTTCCCTTAACTGATACACAAGTCAATTATGAAGCAATTATACAAGTATACATATCATTATTGCAAGACAGACTCGTTATCACAATAATTTATTCCGGCAACAACATCGGAAATCGTCCTGTATAACGTCCAGTCTGGGAATTATAGATGTAGTATAACTGTCAAATATTGAACACTGATGTTCCCACGTGACTACATGTACTTGTTCTGCAGTTAAATGCGTCATAATTGTCCCGCTGCATGACATGCGATGTCCTTGCTCTCATGTCAAGAGTTGGTTATTGACTACTAAAAATGCCAGGATTTGTATCGGGCGTGACTTAAACGTTACTTAGTTTTAGCACTATATAGTGTTTAAACTAATAACCAAAGAGTGTGCTAAATTAAGGACGGATTGGACTTATATCGTCTTGTTCACTTCTAAAATAAATGTACATTCATTGTATAAGGCTGTAAATAAGTGACAATACTACATTATTGATATTCAATATTAACAACTCTAAGTGGTGATTATAAAGATTATTTTGGTTTTCAAAAACACCTTTGCATGATTACAAGTGGTGCAAGTTAAAACGACGTTGGGCGCCATTCGGGCATTCCAACAATACATAATTATCTTAAAATCGTTTACTTAAAAGTATAAACAAATGCTTACAACTACAAAACCAAAGTGAATGACCATCTTTTGAAATCGACAAAATGCAATTAAGGTGTTTGGTACTAAGGACAAAATAATGATTGTTTTTAGTTTTTAACCTTTATTCCTCCAATTCGGAAGAGCATACCGGTACATTCAACCAAATTCCTAATCGGTCACTTAACATAGTACCAAAATTTATGTCATTAAATTATCTAAAATCTGTTTCATCAGTTTTAAATGTATAAACTAAGTATATACGACACAAAAATAAAAATTAACGAAGAGTCTACTATTCTGTAATATAATGTTATTATTAACAACCCTCAAAACCAGAAATCACATAATAATAGCATCAAATGCGTTATCAATAGCCCCTTTATTAAACATTTAATATAATAAACAATATATTTATGGGGACAATTAGACAAACATTAAGTACGAGGCAAAGTTTCACAACGAATAGTTGTTTAGTTAAGGAGATTTACCAAATTTAAAATCATCGACTTGTGAGATCTATCTTGATTATTGATAGTTACAATGCAATTCACCATAGGAATTCAGCGTCGCCTGTAAAGTTCAAACGCACTAATAGGTTGCTCTAATTGAAGCACAGACAAGACAATTAACAAAGGAACGAGTGTATGAAATTTGACTAATCTATAACCCCATGGTGGTATTATATTGAGACAATTATTTTGTTCTATTTTTAATGAAAAGGGAGGTAATTTCAATTTCATGAACTTCAAAGCTGTGTATCCTTATAAGGTGTAATTATTTCAGCATATTTGATGTTTTCTGTTATGGCGATCGTCATTGAGTGGTATTGTGTACATTTTGTAATATTTCCAATAATAAATGATGCATTACACATTAAAAACCTTTTTGTATACAATGGGCAATAACTCGACATTGTCGACGGCACTGTGTTAAACAAAAATTGAATTTGCTTAGAAACATAAAGACCATTGAGTTAAGTACCTGATACATTTTTCTCTATTGTTGTGTTGAAAAATACATCATTTTGAAAAGTGACCGATTAGGAATTTGGTTGAGTGTACTACATAATATACAACAGTATAATATAATGCAACAAAATTACGTTTGAGATATATACACATATGTTTGACAGACACGAGTTATCAACCATGAAATAATGATATAATGTTCAGTTATATTGAGATGTTAAGGCTAGTAGGCCATACCATTACGATCATATCACATATGTTTTAGTATCAAGAAAGTCAAAAATCATATCATTTACATGTCACGTATCAAATACTGACAAAAACATAAATACATGTAACACAATGAATAATAATGTAGTAGCTCGTTATACCACTGGATATCCAGCCTTGTCCGAACTCGAAATACGAGGAAGGATTTATGGTAACTATGGGGATAAGAACATATGTGAGACATTAAATATAAACAGCATTAGTTGAATCAATGATTCCCCTAAGTAATGTTCTTAATGTAATCTATAGGACATTAACCGCATACTATCTCGGTCACGGATCTTGTAGTTTCATATGAATGCTACTTTAAGTAGTCTCCCATATAAAGGCCTCACGTGATATACACTTAAAGGGTTTTAAAACCTCAGTTGGAGTGATGAAAACCTATTATATTATCATTTGACTTCAGGTACGTAATCTTCAGTTGACGCGCAATATTTTTTGTAAAGTTCATGTCACTATAACGAGTTTGAAATAAGTTATGCTTAACAGGGAGACGGTGACCCGTGTAAATGAAAATCACAATTTCTAAACAGGAGAAAATCAAATCCTTCGAAATTGTACTAAAATATTACCTCTTCATTGGCAATGATAATAATACATGTAAGTAATAATGAAATAGTATATTTTCGACTTACCTGTTGACACCCTGCATTCAACTAACATTGTATACAGTCACGCTGAACCGATTAAACTGACACGACGTGTGTTTGTGTTTTCCCCATGGCTCAGGGTCATAACATTGGGCTGGTCTGGTCGTGGTAGGTCTTTAACTATTTCATTCGCAAAGAATCGCGCTTCTAAGCACACAATCGACGTATGTTGGCACCTGAACCGCCCTGCTAAGGTCCTATGGCTCATTTAAGCGGAAAGCGGAATCGTCCGAACAAATATTTCGAGCTATTCGTAGTATAACAAGGTCATTCGAAAATATTGTTTATGTTTGGTTTTTTTCTGTGTATACGCTCGTACACATACAGTTTACAATTTAAAGCGAAACTCAATATGTTATGTTGACGCGATCGCGGTGAACGTGCAAAACATGCGAAACAGAAAAGTTGTGCTGGCGCGATATTCCGAATTATAAATTTTGTATTTTCTGTGCCCATTTGATGATTATAGACTGGAACGATACTGTAAACTATGAAGTTCCGGAGAAAATTACCTTTGACAAAACTCGTTTTTATACTGGTGCATTTTTAAATCGTTTGAGTGTAATTGGTGCTAATGATGCAATGATGGTAAAACAACTAGAGGTGATACTCAATGTCAAAATAAAAACTGTAGGGTTTTTAGAGTTCCGAGAACAGGATCGTTGAAGTGTTCACCCCGTTTAAAAATCTATATTTAGCTCCAGTGAACTAATTATATAGATGAAACACCAGGCGGGAATGGCCACAGTTCACTGTCATATCAACAACGTGATATGAGAGAGCTTACAATGACAGCAGACAAAAGCAAATGTTATTTTCTGTCACAGTAAGTAGTTGTAAATGTATTAATTCTTCTTTAATGATAATAATTCCACCATCAACTCTGGAGACAGACAATAGTCAAATGTGAATGAGATATATATGTTACATGAATCTATATACATAGTGCCTATATTCCATTAGACACTCGGTAAGATTTCATATCTGCATTGCGAGGCTTCCTATTAGTAGTATTAGACACATCAAGCTCTTCATCGTAGGTTTGTTTATTTGTTGCACAAACATCACCGACTTTAGCTGTTATAACACGCGCAGTTGTCAAGGCCAAACAAACATATGATATATTTCTCCAATTATTTCACCAATTAATTTTCATATATCTATAATGTATTTATTTTATTTTTATTTATTTAAACATATCATATATGTGTATTGTCAATTTTTTTTGTCGAAAATATCGACTTTCTTATACATGTAAGTATGTATGGTCCACTCATTATATTTAAAAATAAAATAAGTGGGGGTAGGTTGTAAGGATGTTTGTAGCCTTTCGAAGTATCTTTAGCTGTTTAGTTATGTTTTCTCTATCAAGTTGTTCATTTCTTTGTTTGTCCATGAGATTTTGAGATTTACACTTGCAATATGTAATTTTAGATTTTCTGTAATTTGTGTCTTTCTTGCTCCGTTGTTTCTTTTGTGTGCTGCCTCTCCTGTCCGATTTGTTGTAACTAGGTCATTCAGCGTAGGCATTCTGACTTTTGTTTGCTGAATCTTTTCTATTCAGCTTTTAAACTTTGCTGTGAAAACTGGGTCATTCAGCTACTTATAATTTTTCGACAGCTTGGACTTGGGCGGACCGTCGCTTGTTTAGTTAGGCTTTGTGTCTTTATGTGTTTTATGTTTCCTGTGCTCGGTTGGTTCAGTTGGGCATTGAGTTTTGTGTGTTTTTATGTTTTCTGTGCTCGGCTGGTTTGGTTGAGTGCTGCCTTCCCTGTCTGACTTAATATAATATTTTTGTTAGTATCTTTATATTATAACTTTATCGATGACGGTGCTACATTTGAACTATTCTTGTATATACGGAGTACAATAGTAATGCCAGAAAATGGAACAAAACGATGTGTTTATCTCTATATTATAGCAAACGTTTCGGCTTGAATATTGTACATTGTATATGTTGTTTAAGATATGTATTATAGCATAGCAGTGCTATAGATGTACAACGACCTTTGAAATATGACCTTTGGGCGAGTTCATTTGCTAAGCTTGAAACGATATTTACCGTTATTTTTCTAATATATTAAGAATATATCTTATAAATTCACGTCGTCTGTCCAGTTGACAGCGTGTCCTAGTGGTTAAGATCATCTATACTCTACACTAGTCTGTACTCAGAACGTTCTTTTTATATAGGCTGTTGGTTCGAGTCCGCTGCTAAACATTTTGTTCAATAAGTTTAATATCATAATACATGAGTGTTTTTTTCATATTTTTTATTACTTAATGAATAATAAAATAATGTTTAAGTATAATACAAAGTTGCTTTGTTTCGTTTATTTTACGAGTTTAGCCTGCCCTGGATATTGTATTTATTCTTCATATGACAATCGGGTTGAATTACAAACTATTTTCATCATTGGTTTCCCTGGAATTAGAATTGGAATCATCACTCTAAGAATATTCTGTAGAAACTTCAACATTAATAAGCGTTTACTCTGGTAATACAAGGAGCACAGATTGGGTGACAGTTGACCGATATCTCTGTTCAACAGTCTTGACGTGGGAGTGTTTTCAAGGATTAAAATACAGAAAAAATGTACGAAGGAAATAGATATATTTTAGAAATACATGTATATTTAAAATAGAAATGCACGCGAATTTATTATTTGGCAAAATTTAAAAAAATATTCAAAATGGGTGGATTCGAACCCAAACAAAAAATCTATTTAGTTTCATAAGCATTAGCTTAGCCTACTGCGCCATGGAGGACGATGTAAGCTACAATTTCAAATAATAGATTTCTTTTCCGAATACACCCCTTTTACCTGGATTATTTTCATTATTAAAAGTACAGTTACGCCCGAACGATTGTGGTTTATCTATAGTGGTGTTTACATTCGGTGCATTACTTCTGTAAGCTATTTATTGACACAAAACTCACATCATGTAGATGAATAGCTAAAGGCAATGAACTACTGGCTATTTGCACTACGTTGGTTGTTTGCTATATCATATTCGTCGCAGCTAATGGAAGTAACGTTGTTTACTTAAAGTCGTAATCTGCAGCGAGATGTTTCGGATTTGTTCTAATGCGACCGTTATGACTTATGTTTATTTCGGACATGTTCTATTGACATCGTTGTGCGTTCAGGGTGATTGCTGTAGATTACTACCATTTTAAGGTTTTGTCAGGCTGTATAGGGCGTATAGGGGCCTGTAGTAGCTGTCATGGGCGATATATGTATATTACTACCATATTGTATGGTCAGTTATCAGTCTGTAAAGTGGCATGTAGTGGCTGTCCAGGGTGGTCACTGTAGATTACTACCACTGTATGGTCAGTTATCAGTCTGTATAGGGGCATATAGGGGCTGTCCAGGGTGGTCACTGTAGATTACCACCACTGTATAGTCAGTTATCAGTCTGTATAGGGGCATATAGGGGCTGTCCAGGGTGGCCAATGTAGATAACTACCACTGTATGGTCAGTTATCAGTCTGTATAGGGGCCTGTAGTGGCTGTCCAGGGTGGTCGATCATTAAGCAGTATACTATTCCTGACCATTAAGCGCACATAAAATATCTTTGGTGAGAAATACGTGAATTTAATGGTTACTAGTAATTGTTCTCATCCCCGCCGAAGGCGAAGGGATATAGTAATAGTATGCGTCCGTCTGTCCTTCTGTCCGTACGCACCCACTTGTAGTTGTAGGGTGTGGAAAAATAGGCTATATTTATATTCATTCCGTTGCTTACGGGGAGCAAAATGTTGCTTATGGGGTTTTACAAACAAAAGGATGCACAAAAACCCCAAAAACGTCAAGAGAGAACATCCGTTCGTCCCGTTCGTCCCGTCCGTCCCACATTTTGTCCGGAGCATAACTCTTAAACTATTTGAGGTATTAACTTGAAACTTGGTATATGAATAGATTTTTTTTAAATAATGTTTTGTCCTGAACATAACTCTAAAACTATTTAAGAAATTGATATAAACCTTTATATATGAATAGATGGCAATTAGGAGAAGTGCAGTGACAAGAACCATAACTCTATGTAGTAAAGTTTTGAAATTATCTCCCTTTGTTTAATTGTAAGGTTCTTTGTCCAGACATATTCTAGAGGGTCATGGGTTTTAACATGTCTTTTTGTTCCTTTTTTAAGGGCCTATGTAATGTTTTGTATTCAAAGCATGCGTTTACATAGTTATATGGTTGAAAATATATTTTCAAAACTATTTTGTTCAGATTATAAGAATTTATACATCGTTAAAGCATGAAATATACAAAACGTTTTATCTTGATACTTTCATGGTGAACCTGAATTTTATTTGGTCTAAATATGTGCAAAGCAGTATAAAGAACTATTTGAGTAATACTATTTGAAAGTGTTCATTTTTACAACGATGTTGGTAATATATATTAACTTAACTATCTTAAATTGCATCTCCTGCTTCTTTTTGAATTTGTCTTTATTAATATAACTATTAGGCATATGGGAAATCATTTCATTTTAAAAATAAATTGATCATTTAACAGACATGTATGTGTAGTAATAAAAACTGATAAAGCAACAACAGTTTGAAGATATCTGTATTACAATCTTCTGTGTTAACCAAACAAGTTACGATAGTTCCCTTATAAAATTTCCTAACATTTTCCCTTCTATTGAACTCTGCCTGGTTCCAATTTATTAATTATCTCCATTAATTTCTTTTCCCTAACACCTCTTTACTCTTTTTCTACCTAGTCATGTTTGTATTTAATACCCATTTATGGCAATCATATAAGGCGGGGGATGGCCATGTAATCATGGCTCTTGTGGACAATCGTCATAAGTATCTTATTACATAAAAGGAAATTGTATGATTGTTTAAAGATTTCGTCTTGTTTTGACATAATTTGAGTTGGTTCCACCAGCAAAATGTTATAACTTGGATATTACTAAGGTACATGCATGTAATCTTGCCAAAGTGCAAGGCAGTCATGGAAAAACTCATACTCGGTGGTTTTAGTGCACCCAGGATAATGTGAAAGGCGGGAAAATTTGGTATATTCCACAAAGGTGGATCAAAATTATGTGCTCGATTTATCAATTACATTTTGAGTAAATTACTGACCTTATCTGTTTATTTAAGTGATTTGTAAAACCAAGTTTTGTCAAGGTTGACCAAACCGATTTATGTTTGTAAATATCACATTATCCTGGGCGGACTATAACTACTTTGAAAGACTGGATGGAACCAGTCGAATGCGTTATCGTGAACAACGGTATTATAATCCGCCCAGGATAATATGATATTTACAAACATGAATTGGTTTGGTCAACTGTGGAAAAATTGGTTGTACAAATTACATAAACAAACAGATAAGGTCAGTTTTGTACTCAAAACATCACTGGTAATTGGTCACATAATTGTAATCCACCTTTGGGGACCATACTAAATTTTCCCGCCTTTCACATTATCCTGGGCGCACTATACATGTTCAAGATATGTTAATGCCAATGGCAATGATTTAACGTGTTCGGTTTATCAAAATAATAAGTTCTCATGAGAAACCAACTTTACTGTCAGTAACTAACGCGCCAACTTAATTAGTTAAATAAGTAGTACTAGTACATCACATGTGAAGTAGCTAGTTAGTAGTTAGTCCCCTACCGGTTTTATGACCGGATGGGACTATAGGTTTGCCCTCCGTCCGTCTGTCTGTCCGTCCGTACGAATGCACCGGTAGTTGTGGGGTGTGGAACAATAGGCTACTTTTAGATTCCATTCATTCCGTCACTTGTGGGGTGCAAAATGCTACTTGTGGGTTTCAACCAAACAAGAGAAAGAACAAAAGAAAACCCCACAAATACCGTCTCATGAGTACGTCCGTCCGTCCGTCAAACATTCTGGATCCTGACATAACTCAAACAGTTTCCAAGCTAGGTTTATGACACTTGATATATGGATAGGGGACAATAAGGGGATTATGCACGTCTAAATATATTTTGATTCTGACAATAATTGTGGTTGCTATGGCAACAGAAACATTGAAAACGGCTTCAAACCGGTAGGGGACTTCTGTATTGCTTGCAATTCTTAATTACTTGTTTATGTTTGCTTGTTCTACAGAAGGCATGTCTTATAGCATCGAAAATGCTATATTTATAAATACTCAGCTGTTCATTAAATTTTATGATGACAAAACTTTGATATTTGACAGTTTTTGCCGTGCTCATATATTACTCCGAATTAGATTACGTTGGTGCAATTAAACACGAGCATTAAATTAGAACACATGTGTTTCACATGACGGAACAATTTTATTGCTTCAGCAGCGTGTTTAACGAGTGTAAGAGTTAGTTTTTAGATTACGTGGGTGACAATTGAACTGCTAGGAAAACTCTGTCGAACAGTTCTGGTTTCTAACATATTACAAACTAGTCAATTTGACGAATGTCGCATACAATTATACCGACGTAATATCAAAACTTCCTGTTTAAGGAATAGCTTTATTAAGCACCGTCAAACACTCCATTATATAATGTAACAGTTATTTTCTACACATGATGGTCATTATTTCATATGTGCCGCATAAACAATGAAGAACATTCTATATTGACGGTAAAGCCCTTGATAGTCCGGCAGAACTTGCAGTGGACCGTACAATGTCTTCTATACAAAATGTTTTTGCATTTACTTGTTCTCCTGACCATACCATAACATAATATTGATGATGCCACCTTGTCATTATTGAGCAATTCTCACAATGAGGCCCCAAAGGGGTACATGGATTTTCATGAATTAAGCTGTATTAGTACATTATCGTTTAGTCGAACGTAAATCAAGATACCTCGAATGTTAATCATATAGTGTTAAATAATGCGTTGCATCAATATATACATACATTGTAATATTAACGTGTTGAAATGAGGCCCTGTTGGTGGTTTACGTCTTATATGAGGCCCGTTTTTAGTCTAACATTGAATTAAATCAGTAAATGATACATAGTACCATGTTTTTCATTAATTTGATACTTAACATTGAATTCAGTGTCACTGGCAATCATAAAAACCTACTTTGCATAGCTTAATATTTTATTTCTTTAAATTGAGGCCCTATTAATGGTAAATCCAAATGTAGGAAAATGAGTGAAATTCTCCAAAATTAATGTCAAGAATTTTTTTTATTCTCTTATACTTAAAGGAATGCAATTTTAACCGTGACTTTTATTGTTATGACCATCTGATCTAAATATTCGTGTTGCACATTTGAAAAAGTAAAATGAGGCCCTGCATGCGTGTTAAACTACAAATAATACAAGAATTGTAAATAGTCTATGTTCAATTAACCATTTAAACATATCAAACACAAGATTTTACTGATTAATTAAATAATAGTATTAAGTATACATAACTAAATAATATGAAGCAATGAAAATATCATCTAAGGCCCGGAATGAGTCAATAGACTCCAGGATACTGTTTCATCATAGCACTTACGGATATCTTAAACTTACGCTCAAATTTTAATTCATTATAATGATTTTACAACTACAAATCGCTGGCTTAGAATTAGAAGGTCGTAAGTAGCATTATACTTGCGCATATTGGAAATCTGCATTTCAAGGCGCTTCTTATGAGTCTATTTTCATGAATATCGGAAGTGCTCATGTTGACCAAACTGAAGTTTAAAAAGCTTGTTTTTCCATAAGTAAAGTGTAGTTATCAGACAGTTTTTTCTTGTTTTCTCAAAATATTGATTTTGTTCTTACGACCTTCCAATTCTAAGCCAGCGAAATAGGGGACATATTTGGTTTGTAGGAGTTAATTATTGAAAAATCGTTAAATTTGCAGATAGATCATTTTACGACACTTTGTCAGTGATAATAAGCCCTACCCGGTATGTAATCCTTACCACAGCAGAGTACAACCATTCTATGCCTAATGGCCATCACCGCTATTAACTGCTGACATTGCAAGCCATATTGGGTGAAACACGACCACGAAGTAAAGCCACTGCAAGCCCTATGGGAACTTATTATATTAGAGTGCAACCATACAAGGCCCCACTGTGTACTATCTAGTCACTATCGTGGTTTACTGTAAGTAAATATGGATACCAAATTTGTGTAGTGCCCTTTTCATGTGAAACGCGTTCAACTGCGCTATACATAGGGTTTCAGCCACAAGGGCACATGCG
The DNA here is from genome assembly GCA_947247005.1 of Spisula solida. Lineage (NCBI taxonomy): Eukaryota > Metazoa > Mollusca > Bivalvia > Venerida > Mactridae > Spisula > Spisula solida. The sequence continues at coordinate 19,522,748 of OX365946.1, forward strand.
CATCCTCTACCAGTACATGATCTGACCAGAGGGACAAACCGTGGGAAAGCACTACGGAAGGGAGAGACATTAGATAATTAGATACAGGCAGGCCCAGAGCTGCAGGAGTGCGTCTAGCTCTTTTTTCAAATAGAAAACCCGGTTATTTAAAGTTTCCTGTCACCCTTAACCAGATACTTTACAGTCCACTCGGTCATATATAGCGGGAAATACTTCGATAGAATTTCAGAAATGTCCAGTTCCCATGCCGGGAATTGAACCCACGACCTCTGTATTGACATCCCAGTGCATTACCAGTGAGCTATCGCCGCTATATACTCAATGCTCCACTGGGTACATAACCCCCTAGGTCTTCTATCAGCTAGTTATATTATATCAGCCATATTTATGGCGAAATCACTACAAACGTAACTTACCAAGTAAACATATTCCAATCCCATACAATACACCACATAAATATTCCATCCCCCATTGAATCCAAGCACTACTAATATTTGTATTGTACAATGCCACACAATTATCATAAGAAAATGGGTGATGTTACTATTGAGTACTGCCTTCCCTGTCAGATTTGGAATTGCCTTTTGGGGTCCCGTCATAACCATGGATGGTTGTGTCGGTCAGTGTTTAGTACTTAAACGTCCCATGCAAATATGTAGCTTGCAGTGATATGTAGAGCCAGGAATGTACATAGATGGCAGTGGCAATTCCCTTTAAATATTTGGTTTGACTGAACGAATGGTGAATGCATTACAAGACTGAATATATTGTATAGCTTGACACTGTGTTGTGTACCCTATCTATTCATGAACGCCTGCACTTGGCGGTGGTGAATTATCCTTTGGCACGGAATTGCACACCAGTATATACGAAAGTCATACTTGGTAGTAGCGTAGAGTTTGAAATGGCGGTCAGAATGATGGTACGTAGTCTGCCGTTATGTGAACCTGATATAGCTGAATTACTTAAATACAGAGGTGTTTTGTAGCTGATAAGTATTCATGCTTTGTTGTTTCTAATGAGTGCTGTATTCCCTGTCCGACTAGTTTTGTTCTTTTTAAATACTATAAAGTTACTCGCGTGGCAGTAGTCGGTGATGATGAGGACCACATTCAGTATATAGAGACTGTACCGATTAGAAGATACTAGCCACATGCATTGACATCTCACGTTACCTTTATTCATCAAGGCGTAATTATTATTATATTAATTTTTTTAAATGCTTGTAAACAATGAAATGGTTTGTTGAACTTGGTCTAAGTCCTCTTTAAAATTTTGTAGTTTAAAACACGAGTAGAGACCCACGTCCTCGTTGTACTATTTCTTAAATAATAATAGTTTCATTACTTGAATTTATTTATACATTTTAACATTTGAATTTACCCTTATTAGGGGTTCAAATTTCGTGAAATAAAATATTAAGCTGTTCAATTTAGCCATGCAATTCAGGTTGTTTATACTTATCTATGTCACTTAATCGTATGCCTGTTACGGCATAATAATTATAGACACTTCATATGTGATTGTCAAATTACCAGTGTAATGCAATATTAACTATTTATTTTGACAAAAGCCTAATTTATAGTTCAACACACAAGCAGGGCTTCATTTCTCTATCTTACTTATTCAGAACTTGGAACTTCTATAACTAAATCACAATTATATAACTTTCAGTTATGGTTAACGTTTCCTTTTCAGAAATATTAGAGAAAAAGAAAATTATTTGAAAGATTGCACCCTGTTTCACACATTAACCCTTACCAGGGCCTCGATTTTCATTAAAAATATTAAGCAATATATTGCAGGTTCCTTATACTTATCAATGCCATTGAATATATTATTAATTAGCAATATAAAGAGATATTTACTTTACATGATTGTATTCATTTATTTTTTTATTTAATTAATATTTTTATGTAAAACCGGGCCTCATGTTAGGTTTAAACCACAAATGGGGCCTCATTATAACACATTATTATCATAAAGGTTGTATATATCGATGTAACGCATTATCAAACACAAAACAATCGCATTTTAGGTGCTTTGATTCACATTTGATTAAATAGTATACGTATATGTTATAGTTAGAACATATTAAGTAAATTTTAATGATTAAAAAGGGCGGAGCGAGCGAAGCGAAGCGAGTCCTTTTTAGTCATTAAAATTTACTTAATATGTTCTAACTAACTTAGAATATAACATTCTGCATTCTGATTGGCCGATAGAAAGTACCGCCAACGCATGACGTCAAGTCTGTGAAGAGCAAATTTTAATAATTAAATTTTATTTAACCGCGAAAATTCGGCGTTTATATTGGCTCATAATGTAGGTTATATTCTAAATACGGATTAATTCGAGAAAAAACATGTACCCCTTTGGTGCCTCATTGTGAGAATTTCTCAATGATGACAAGGTGGCATCATCCGGATTCTGTTTTAGTATTGTCCGAGGAACATGAAAATGCAAAAACATTTTGTATAGAAGACATTGTACGGTTACCCTAAAAATTGCCGTTTATCTGCCGGACTATGATACATTGTAAAAACATTGTCTGACCAGGGCTAGTTCAAATCCCACCAAAATATTTTCATTTTTTTATATTTTTAAATGCACACAACTTACAAAGTCCGTGTAATGCAAGTATATGTGACATGCATAATTTGTTACAACTATAGTGTAGAACGTATAATCAGCAGAATGTAGGTTATCAGTAAGCTCGGAATACACAAACCATCGAAGTGAAAACGAAACCTATATTGAATCGATACCTTTTTATGGATAAATTTAAAAACTTTAACTTAAATATATTTGAATAACATAAAAGTTAACAATGAATTTAAAGAAATGAGCGAATTGGGGATTCGATTCGAACCACCGAATTTTTTGTTAGAGTTTCTGAACGTTGCCGACTGCATTAAACTGCAATTAGATAGCAAACAGATGTCAGTAAAAATTAAATCATAAAATAATGTCCTCCGAATGTTACAAATCATAGTCTACCCGCCAAAATGGGCTAGTTGGATAGGTAATGGATCAGGGATCAAAAATGAACTATACTACTTGTTTACTACCCTAGTGTTATGCCTTTCTCTTACTGAATATTATTGACACATAATGTCTTATACTAGTGAGTAATGTTGACAGGGGGTGTCAAATTTCTAATGATATGACTGAAAATAGTTCCATATGGTGCCTTGTCGTGTCAGAGTTCTACAGCAATGCAAGAAAAAACGACGAAAGCGTTATAGTATTTTGTCCACTCATAAGTGTGATATAACCTCAAGAAACGCATGGTTGCCGCCCTATTGGCCAGCGCATGCAAAATCGGCGCAAACAATCTTGTTTAATGGCCACATCAACGTTCACATTTCGCTGGCTTAGAATTAGAAGGTCGTAAGTACAAAATCATTACTTTCAGACAAAAACTGTCTGAAAAGTGAAAACTACCCTATTCTTATGGAAAAAACAAGTTTTTTAAAAATTCAGGCCAACACGACCATGAAATACTAAGGATCAAAAGAAGCGCCTTGAGATGCAGATTTTAAATATGCATGAGTCTTATAACTTACGACCTTCTAATTCTAAAGCAGCGATTTTATAAGGCGTGTCCGACAAATTTAAAGAATGTGTGTATGATGACCCATTAATAGTCATTGACAAAACCACATGTCACTTGCACGAAGTTCACCAAAAGGCACGGTATACTACTGCGTATGTGCAGTGAATTCAAATAACTTCTAAGGCGAGTTCATATGGAAGTCCAAGAGTCGGGAGTGTTGACATCATCTCTAAAACTAGTATTCAAGGGCATTCGTAGACAAGTTATCCATATGAACGGAGTAACTCAGCTGAGAGTGCAAAAAAATGCACGTGCCAAAATCATCAGCAATTTCAAAATGTAAAAATGATAAAAACAGGCTTATCCAAGGATATATAAAACAAAATTAACGTATTTCAAAATCAAATACCCAAGCACAACAAAAGATAAATGTACTAAACAACCTTGAGATAAAATTAGAACGTTCTTAACGGATTAGAAAACTCTTTACAAATTGTGTATTCGTAACTCTACCAAATGAATATAAGGTAGCTTATGACTTACGGGAAAGATATACAAGCATAACTGATCGGTGTCTTTAAGCTGATAGTTACGTAGTATACAAGCATAACTGATATGTGTCTTAAAGCTGATAGTTACGTAGTATACAAGCATAACTGATCTGTGTCTTAAAGTTGATAGTTACGTAGTATACAAGCATAACTGATCTGTGTTTTAAAGCTGATAGTTACGTAGTATAATGTCTTCAAAATAAACTTGAATGTCGGCTTAACGAAACTAAATTCAACGTACTTAGTGTAGTAGTGGGGTGACAATTGGTGATTTTTTGGTTTTGGGTTGAGGTGACAACTAAAGTAGAACAAGCAACGTTATATACCAAAATGTTCGTCTATGTCTTTACTATATGGAACTGCCGGGATAAATTGTCAACGCGTGGTGCGGACCCTAAAATCCAAGACGGCGTCCAAGATGGCCGCCATAATTTACGCATACACTAAAATCCACTTTAGTTGTCACCTATTCCTTAAATAAGCCACTTTTGAGCTGATTGTCACCCCACTATAGAGACCGCAAGTAAATCTTTTCAACTGAACACCGATGTGGTGATATGTATGTGTATGTACTTTCCTTATTGGAACACCCCGTCAAGCGTCTCTGAACACAAGAGCATCTGCTTGTCACGATGTCTGTATTGCTTAGTAGGTGTTCCTACTAAAATAGACACTTTTACTAGGAATAATTATATACTGTTCATAAGATATTTGTTTTTGATCAAATGACATACAATATGAAGAAAGATGCGTACTGTTATTGCCAACCACCTGTCTACGCTAAAAGTTTTATTCTTTCTGTTAGCTATAGATGAGACGCATATACGTTAATACCAGCCGGAAATGAGACGACAGTAACCTGGGGATTGGACTTCCTGATTTTCGCAGGAATGAATAGGCCGCGGCCATGTAGTATAGTGTGTAATCGCGCAGTTGCTTAGCTAACTCAAACAATTTTCATCTGGCTGTCTTCAAACTTTAGACAATGCGTATGGGTGTAAAATCTAGGCTAAATTTAAGTATGTGCCAAATAGGCTCAGGCCTTCATAGGTAATGGTCCTCCAATCACCAAAAATATGAAATATACCCTGTTCACCATGGCCCAAAAACGGGCGTATTTTGTGACATTTTGGCTGTTGTTAAGATGTCATGATACGGTTAATCTAGTACAGTGTTTTATATTTCTGTAAACTACATGTTGTGCATGTCACATTGAGCAACATTAAACGTAGTCCTTTGTCTTCTCATCCAATTTGTCAACAATAGCCATATAATCGAGATAACGAAGTTTTATTGTACTGTTCATGTTTACCTCATGTACGACCGATATACACTATGATCATTCTTTGCTTCACCATATAAATACAATTCTAACATGACCGGCGATTTTGCCTATATAGACGGCCGATATACAATGAAAGTGACGTCATGCAGGTAAACAAGTAACCTAAGCAACATATATCTCGTAAAATAACACTGGCTTTATGTATAATCGAAATAATGTTAGAATCGAAATAAACTATGAAAAACCGTTGTATACCGGCTGTTATACAATGGTTTGTCGTTCTGACGCTTGTTATTAACCACTCAGGCCTGAGGCCTTCGTGGTTAATTCCTACGCGTCAGAACCCCAAACCATTGCAGTTTATTTCTTAAGTATAATGATCTATATTCTCGTACATGATCGTATTAAGAGCCTAGCTGTTCTCTTATACATGCATAACCAATTCTTATTTAGGATAATTTATGATATGTGTTAGCCAACTATTCGACAATATTTGATATACATTTTGACGATATGATAATTAAGGATTCATTCAATATTGAAATAAACAATCTGGATAGTTTATATGGAAAATTTGCGAAAACAATGGACTTACCTCATCTTTCATGTCGGTCATTTTGCAATCATGTTGATATTTTTCAATCATGTTGGTTTATCTGGGTAACAAGGGTGATATATGAAAGGGCATTTACATATCTGATAATCGTGTTCCAATATACGGACTAGTCGTCTAGAAATAAGTATCGTATTGAAATGATTCTTGTATCACACAACGCTAAGTATTATCCTGCTGCACATGCTCTTAAATGTGGTTTACCAAAGTTGTTTACAATCAAATGTTTAAAATCAATTTTAGATAGACTGTGTTAGGTATCAGATGGCGATGGAAGAGTCAACGTTTTCTTTACATTAAAGAGCTGCATTATTTGTGACTTTGATTGTTTTTATGTGAATGGGAGAAGTTGTTCAAATGAGGTAAATGATTGTTTGTTAGCTCACCTGTCGCTTTTGTGATCACTCGTCCGCCGTCCGTGTTACAATGTTTTTACTCAACTATTTCATCATCAACAATTATGACACCATGAAATAATCCCTATATGAGTAACTACGTTATATTCTTTATTTCGTACATTCTATACCACTTTCCTCCTGTTCACTGCTACATATTTGTATATATTGTTTATATGTATTGTAATGTGCATGGGCCGGTGGCCGTATATGTCGCAAATAAACTTGTAAAAAAAGACTTGTCCACGCGTCCGTCCATAATTGCTTGTGAACACAATAGGGATGACAGTTATGACCCAATCTTCATGAAACTTGGTCAGAATGTTTGTCTCTATGAAATCGTGGTAAAAATAGGTCACAATGTCAAATTAAACAAAAACATATTTGTATATGAATATACACTTGAGGTCACAATGTTGGTCTAATCTATCAATATGGGTTATCTGTTGTTAACAACAAGATCGCTGGTTAGGACTATATGATGACCTTGTACATGCAACTGAGGCTCAGCTGCATTAACTTGATTCTTTGAAGTTGTAAATGAGTTCGTATGTTGCCATGTGGGCCTTTATGAACTATGACGACAGGTGAGTGATCTAGGACACTTTGAACCCTCTTGTTTTGATGTTAAGGCGACAAGTTGTTTTAGTTAATACGTAAATGCTAGAGCTACATCTTTCTACTGCGAATATCCAAACAACGACACCACTCACCACGTCAAAACATTTTGTATTCACTGTATAAACGACAGAATACAATGCAATATACTATAACGTCTTCTTTCCGTAAGAACGCAGTACCAGTGTGTGTATCTAGGTTCATAACCGTTGGCATTTGAAACACCTGACATTTTCATAATTATGATTTATCTGATTTTCTAACAATAGTCAATGCGCATCTATTCAAAATGAAAACATTACATGTACATGTGGTTGAACATGTGTCCCATAACTGTTCCTTGTGATGACGTCAGATATAAGAAACTGTCGGTTGGAGAGTACCCTCTCAATGTGATTTCGATGTAACAGTGCGTGTCTACTAAGATGGGTTTTAATTATTCTGAATAACGAAGCATATAAAACGAGAATGAAAGAAGCTTTACATCAGTGTCAAGATTACTGTGTCTAAATCGACCGATCTATCAATTAAGTCACGTATACTATGTCTGACTTTTATGTACTAGTTCAGTAGAAAATTCAATATTCTAGAAGTGTGATTGTCTCAAAATGTAATATAATGGTTAACGGATTTAAAAATGCTACACTTGGGTATGTTGGTAAATCTTAGGGAAACAAATTCCAATATAAAATGTATTTATATATTCGTAAAGGCTTATTCAATAACGTCATTTTGATACCAAACTTTATAAAATCTAACGAGTATCAAATAAATAATTGCACGAATAAGACATTGGTCCTGAAAACAAAAGTAACTTGTTAATCGGTCCATTGGTTTTATGCTTGAAGATGACTAGCCTGTATAACAGGTCGGATGTTTACGTAAAGCTAGTCTAACTTCTATATACAAATTCTAAATAAAATTGAATATTAATGATTTACATTTCCAACTTTTATTTAAAATGTGTCTATATGACACGGAAACATTGTTTCAGGAAACATACACCGTTGTCTCATAGACATGCATAATGTTTTTATGATCAAGGGGAGGTTACCCTGTAAGAAATTTTGGTCAGAATGCAACTTTTGTTTTCTGGATCGACGTATTGATTGTACTATATATTTGTTAATACTCATCTCATTTTTATCATCTTAGTACCAAAATGACGCCATTACATTTACCTTTAATCTGCCTTATCCAATACCGGTATAAACCTGAAATGTCTGCTATAAAACAACATACCCCGGTGTCGCGTTTTTAAAGCAGTTAAGTATAAGTATCCTCAACTTAACCGATACATTCTAAGCATACCACATGTTAATTGATCATGGGCGTTAGACAACCATGCCTGCGAAGCCATATGGTCAAATACTATAGAATATCCTTAAAACAAGGACATGATTTGTACTACAATAGGTCACACAATTAAGAAAATATAGGATATTACATGAGTGTCTTTCTATATAGAATTTATGAAACGAGTTTGATAAATTCAATGTGGAAAGTCACAAATGTAATGTTTTTTTATTACATGTTAGCATTTTCCGGCCGAAACATAAAATAGCTACTTATTTTTCACTATAATAAAAGCGCAACTTTGACGACGTCGCCTATCCTTTGAATGACGTCGCGTAATAGCTTTATTACACTAGACAGTGTAATATCAAAAATAAATAATGGCTTTATTACGCAATCGCGACATCAAACATGTGATAACAGTATGTAAGATTATCGTGGACAATATGTGACAGTTGATGATCTAGGAACACATGATATACAGTATGTATGTTTTTTAAAACAGAAAGTTAGTAAATTTGCGTAATTTGTTGCCCAAATGTTTTTCTATAACTATTAAACAAACTCGTACACCTTCGGTTCCCTTAGAACTTTGAAATAATTATAGTCGTGTCTAGTTATTAGGTCATACGTTTTACTACTCACCGACCCAAATTTCGTACCCAACATACCAAGGTCGTGTGAAGTCTTGCAGTGCGTTCTCCTTAACATTCCACGAAGATGTGCTATCAGACTTAATATCGTTTTTATTACGAATATAATGATGGTCTCTGTCTAGTCTATATTGTTCAATATACTTCACTTTGTTCATCATTATCTTCCTCTAATTGAAGAATGTCCTGATAATCATTACTTCATTATCCAATAGATATTTGTGACAATATACTTAATTATTCATTGTCGCATTGAAATGGTTTCTATGAAGGTCAGCTCGAAATTAATTTCCTTTTTCAAGGCAGTGATATGTGACGACGAAAAGAATAATATGTATGTCAATAGAATAGGGGAGTAAATGGTTTTTGTTCCTAAAATAGCCACATTCCTCGTGGCCTCAAATTTTTGCGCAAATATTTTATTGGCTTGTATAGCTCGCTGCGTAATTAAACAATTCACTAAGAATTGCAAGCAATACCGTTCAAGTCCCCTACCGGTTTAAAGCCATCACCTTTAATGTAACTAATAGAACGTGTGTCATCATACACACGCTAAACAGTAAGAACGATTCTGACAGATTAGACAGGTACATTAATGACCAATGGTATTTTGGATGACCCTGTGTCGTACAGATTAATCCAGCATCATGCTATTAATCGTTGTACGCACGGAAGGGTAAAAAGTAAGTTTAAGAATGATACTGAAAGCTTTCAGCAGCATGATATAGTACGTCATAAAACATGAAAAAGGTAAGTTGGACCACTGTGCTCTAAATCAGCGATCTACAGATAATTCCATTGCTTATGTTAATGTAGTCCATCTATCGCCGATATTTTGCTTCTTTCTTCATAAATACACTCAATCGCAAAAGAAAGTATACATTGTGCATAAATGAAATTATATCGCCGGGGGTTTACAGAAACAGTCATAGTGTTAATATTTACGAAATAGTATGTTTATCTGACATTTTAAGATCAAGCGACAACATGTCAACAAATACAATACTGCACAAACAGAGTCAAAGCTTCGGAACTTGAAAAATCAAATTCACACAAATAGTCATACACTTAACACAAATGTGTACATGGATACATTTACCCATAGCTCGGTCAATAGGAACGTGATCTTGCTGAAATTTTCAACATATGTAGCTTGGATATGTGACATTACAATTCAATCGAATTTGTTACATCTGATTGCAATTGGAACAAACAGAATAAAAATGATGACATCAACGTGAGCTAATGTCACACATTTGCCACGGTGTGTTCATCGGGCGTTTGTCAATTTTTCAATGCAGCTAGATGCCCGATTTGCTGATAAGGTTTTTTTCAAGTGTATGTACTTATCACGGAGACATAAATAAGGAAAACAAGGTTTACAACAAAGCCCAATTCAGGTTTAGGACTTATCACCTCATAAAAACAACTTTTGGTTACATGGTTACCTCCCCTTGACCAAGCAAAATGACTAGTTTTTTTACACAAATCACAACCATCATGCTGTTCAGTGCAAATTCGCATTATTTTGAGTGTTTTTGTTTAATTTGACGATATACCTAGTCAAATCTAACATACATAAACATAATTTGCACCACTGCGTAAATGTCTCGTACATTTTACGTCGGAGGTGGACATATAAAATAATGAACATTTTTGTGAATTCGATTTTCCAGGTACCGACGCTGTTGACTTCATTTGTGGAATATTTTATTTATTGACATGTTATTGTTTGATCTTAAAATGTCAGATAAACATACAGTTCTGTCAATACAAAATTTCGTTTAGTTCTGTCAACGTCAAAGGATACAATTTCAAAGTATGAACAATGTATACTTTCTTTTGCGACTAAGTGTATAACCACCGTGTAAAGCTAACTGATTATGGCGGAGTTTCATGTCTGTCCAATAACGCACGGGGACTCTTATCTATTCCATTTTGAATTTTAGAGTTGACTCTTAATGTCATATGTCTGTATTACAAGAGGGCCCAAAGGGCCCTAGATCGCCCATCTGTTGTAGCAGTACATGCAATATCTGTGATTTGATCTAGTGACCTAGTTCTTGGTCCCATATGATGCAATATCGCACTCGATAATCATTCTGACCAAGTTTCATAAGAATTAGGCTAAAATTGAGACCTCTAGTGACTATACAAGGTTTTTCTATGATTTGACCTTGTGACTTATTTTTACCCTAGATGAACTAATATCAAAATGACCTAGATTTTGTTGTTATGATCATTGTGACCAAGTTGCATAAATATTAAGTAAAAATTGTGACCTCTAGTGACTACACAGGGTTTTTCTATGATTTGACCTAGTTTTTGACCCTGGATGACGCAATATCAAACCTGACCTAGATTTTATTGAGGTGATCATTTTGACCAAGTTTCATAAAGATGAGGTCAAAATTGTGACCTGTAGTGACTACACAAGGTTTTTCTATTATTTGACCTTGTGACCTAGTTTTTAATCCCGGTTAACCAAATATCTAACTTGACCATGATTTTGTTGAGAGGATCATTGTGAATAAGTTCATAAAGATTAGATCAAAAGTTTGCCATCTAGTGGCTTCACAAGGTTTTTCTATGATTTGACCCTGTGACCTAGTTTTTGACGCCGGATGACCCAATATCGAAGTTGACATAGATTTTGTTGAGATGATTATTGTGACCAAGTTTCATAAATATTAGACCAAAATTGTGACCTGTAGTGTCCACACAAGCAAATTGTTGACGGACGGACGGACGACGACTGAGTGATCACAAAAGCTCACTTTGTGACAGGTTAGCTAAAAAGTGAAACACTCGTCTATACCTGGTGTCGCGTGTGACCCCAGTATCCGTCTAGGTGCTGCCAGAACGGGCGGCTAACGTCACGCGCCACTGCATGTGCAATCATGTATTATTTGGAGGAATGGGTCATTCTCTCAATGATTATAATTTGCTTTTGAACGTTGAGAATAACTCACAATTGCTAGAAGGAAAGTTCTCGATTATGATTATCACCTCGTATCCGCTCTTTACATGATGCATGGTTTTGACTCTCTGGTGTTAGGTTCGTGTCAATCATGACAATGTTAGTTTTGCCCTATGCCGTACCTATGTCTTACAAGGACAACATTCGGTTAGAAAACAGTACGTAAATAACAAAATACATGTACTTAGAAATTTTGACAAACATGTACCTTTATAAAATGTCAACCGTTTTTTATTTCTTTTGAATTTTACTTTGTTTCTGAATATTATTGTATTTTGTGTCAATAAAGTTGTTGCTATGAAATGAATATACAGGTTTGTTGAGTGCCTTTTCAGTCTGAAATTTTAGACGGATTCAATAATATAGTGGACTGTTAGGCGATGTTGAAAATTCTATTTCTTTAAATATTACAAGCGAGTCAATGTGATAACTGTCTCATGCGAAGTAACGTCAACATATTTTCCTTTTTATACACAGGCTCTATATACACATTAAACATGCGACAATATCATTTTCGTTGAGTATAGTTCGCCAAGGCTAATCATTTATATTCATTTATCACATTTGTTGCATAAACAATTAAGACCTTCTTCCTTATTTAAGACAGCGATCACATTGTATCCTATTATTGAATATCTTAATACCAGATGACAAAGTTAACGTCTGAACTCATACATTATGAAGCAATTCTTAAACGTCAAGGAGGCTTTAATAATAAAAGTAAAAACATCAATGTTCAAGCAGACGCAGACACATTACGTAACCACTGTATTTAACTGTTACCATGTAGCCCCATGTGTTCATATCCACCTTCTATACTGAGCTATGTTGTACTATTTGTTTCCATCGTAATGCTGCTGCTGAATGTGATGCTGTTTTAGTCACAGCACATATTTTGCTAAAACATATACTAAGTAGCCAATAAATGGTATCAAAGCATTCTCTGACATCAAGCCTAAAGCCCTCTCAAATCACTAGTTAGATAGTGTATATGTGTAGGTCCGTATGATTACTCTATACAAATGATTTACTTCATTATTATACTAAATAAATAGGTAGTTTTATGTGTTTTCATGGCTAACGGGAAGGCATAACAATAATTGTAACTGATCTGTGTCTTGAAACTGACCGTTAGATACTATAACATATTGGTCGTTTGTCCACCTATGTTCCCTTTAAATTTGCATGTCGGCATTAGGAAATTAAGATCTAGCATAGACGTTTAGCAGCAACACGATAATCATCATACAGGGGTATTAGTACTGCTCATACAAAGACCGTAAGTATACCATTTTCTAGTCAAATCTCTCTAACATCTTTAATTGGATACTGAAGATTCCTAAGTATGCATGTGTAACCCCGTCTGTATGCTTTATACAAATTATAGCCCTATGCAAAATTGTAACTATACCAAATAGATATTGCTGCTTTTATTTTGACATACGGTAAGAATATACACTTGTTGTAATTAACCAGTGGCTTGAAGCTGGTTGTGATACTAGTAAATTAAGCTAGTATTGTTTACCCATGTGTGGTCTAATTAAACTTGGAAATAAAGTTATTGTTCGAGGCAAAATTATGGGGTGTTTGAAAGTACCCCATACAAGATTCACCATTTGGATATTGAAGTATTGATTTAATTAACCAGTGGCTTTAAACTGGTAGTATATTAAACTAGTATAATTGTTTTCCCACATGTGTTCTAATTAAACATGGGAATTAAGTTCATATTCGAAGCCAACATAATTATTGGGTGTTTGAAAGTACACCATACAAGCCTCACCATTTACCAGGAACGCGCGGATCATATTACAAGAATATCAGTACTTATCATGCAAGGCTCTTCTCTCAACTTGATACAGATTGGTAATGAGAAACGTACCTTTGTTACCGGAACTCCCCGTCGAGAATCTCTTAACACAAGAACTGCTGCTTGTCAACAACTCCTGTATTGCTTGGCAGGTGTTAATACAAAAAGGGTACTTTTGTTAAGAATGATAATATAACGTTAATAAGAAACATTAGTATTGGTTGTGATCAAAGGACATATAATATCAAGCAAGACACATGCTGTTTTTGTCGACCATCTGCCTATGCATTTATAACATGAACGCTCTTTCCATTAATGTTCTCTTTTATGAAACAGAAGCAACTATCAAACTATATTAATAAATAATAATCACATTGACATTGGCGTAACTTTATTGAAAGCTCGTATTACTAAGTGTGTTGAATGTTTTATGGATTGAATACCTTTGTATTACGACTTATTTGCATTTACATTTAGAATCACTTTGACAACAGCATTACTTTTTGCAAATCTTTCATCTGTTATTCAGTGTAATAATATTAACATTACGAAATTAAGCATTGTGATCAGGATTCAATCAACACCATAATTATATAGGAAGACAATTTCAGATCCAATATATTGAGTATTCGTCTCGAATTAAGCATCGCATTGTTGAGATGATATGTACTGACAACACTATTAGCTTGATGCGTAGATTCTTTAATATTATTTTAGAAAACGACATTTCAAAGTTGTTTACAATTTTATGTTTGAAATCAGTTTTGAAGACAGTGTTTAAGGAATCTGGAGGCGGTTGGAGATTCAGCGTTCATCAACCAAACGCATTGTTTGTGACATGAGTTATTGTGTACATGACAAAAGTTGCTACAACATACAACGTCATCTTTTGACTGTATATATCTAAACAACTACACCGTGTCCACGGCAAAACTTACGTTTCACAAAGAAACGACAAGTATTTACAGGCGTCGCATACAAGACCATGATTTCTAAATCAGCCCGTTAAGTAGGTAAGGGGTAATAGGAAAATGATTGTTGTCATAACGCTGGTTTTAAATGGCATATAATGAGCGGGGAGTGGTAAGATTGAAAATGTTCAAAGACCAATGAGAGAAACGTACATGTACGTGAGCATGCCACAGATAACCTCAGTCCAAGACGTCAGGGAGGGATATTTTCGAGGCATGTGTTTTCAAAATTGTGGGTAATGCACAATAATGAAATTGTTAATTAGACAGTTATTCATGTGTTCATGTACACATAAAATGGGTATAACACCACCGTAAGTATATTGCTTGCTAGTTCGAGAATGTAAACAAATACTAGTAGTATGGCGTTAACACCGCATTGAATGATGACTATATTGTGCGCCGCACCCGAATCCAATATAATGTTTTAATGTAATCCGAGATTTTATTTTGTAATATACAGGATGTTTCATAATATCTGACCCCATTACAACTGAATGCCATGATAAAATGCTTGATCTCATCTGATGTTTTCATATACCAATGGAAAACTAACAGTTTTTTTTATTCAAGGTCCGAGCGTTCTCGTGTTATTGAGGGTTAACCGTTTGACATCCCTACTATTTAAAAATAATGTTCGTGATTGTAAGTTATAATATTTAAACCTAACCATTCGCCTACACTAGGAAAACGGAGAATGTTATACATGTTCATCTAAGATAAAGTACACATCATAGCCATCGAAAACATCACAGTGCGTTCTTCCTAACAACGTCTCTATCATTGATAATGTTTATTATACTTCCCTTTGTTCATCATTTTCTGCTTCCGACTTGTGAACTTCTTTTCTGGTACAATGTGATTATTAAAAGGATACATGCGACTATTAACAATTCAAAATAACTTCATTGACGCGTTAAGTGGTTTCATTGAAGGACAATTCAAATAGCTTTCATTTATAGTCGACCCAGTTCTCTGTGAAGATGATCAGAAAACGTACGTCGTGAGAAAGTAGAATAAATGGTTATTGTTCCTCAAATAGATTTGCTCCTACTGGTATCGTTGGCTAATTATTTTGTTATGTGTTCTACAAAAATTCGTGAGATTATCGTATCCGATTCTTTGAAGCACTTTTATGCGAACAGTGACAATGTGTAATTATTAAACGACAGTTTGGTGGACGTTTTGTTATTCAACGCACGTAATTGACACTTTCAATAAGAACGATAACGAGATCAGTATCGAATGAGAAAAGTCATACATGGCATATTCCTTTTATCACATGATCCTGACCGAAACATCCAAAGTTGTACTTTCCTTAATGATAATAAACAAGTCAATTTGACAAACTATACGCAAACGCAAAAACAAATGTGCATGGGATGTTAACTTATATTTTCAGAAATCCGTAAAAATGTGTTTGGTGTCAAATTTTAGCTTATTACATTGCCAATAAAGCATATCTCATTTTATTAAAATGGCGTTGTAACAAAATCATGCTTATCGTTTAAGCGTGGTAGGGGTCAAAACCAAAAATATCACAAATTGTGTTATCGGTTTTATTGTGAATATAATGAAGGTTTAATATTCTCTTAATGGTTTAATTGTGATAATCATTAAGTATTACTGACATTTATCTCGCACAAAGACGTGTAATATGTAAATACGCTGGATGGTTGTCTTCCTTTGCTTCAAGGAGTAAGATATGTTTTTATCTCTGTAAAGCAAACTTCCAGACAAATGAGAAAAAGGCAGTTGTCGTTTTTGTTCGACTTATTACATAAAAACATCTAATTTGCTAAAAAGCAAAACACTAATTTAATTTCCTGTTAGTAATGACCAAATTTATTGGGCGATTTGAAAGAAAGTGCCTATTTATTGTTGTAAAAACTTGTGTTTAGAATATTAGTTCTATGTTTTTGCTTTAACCTCATAAGTAAGGCATTTCGTGTGGTATAAGGAATGGCTTTAAAATGCACTGGTTCAACAAACATATTTTCTATTCAATATACCATTACTTGCTAAGTTGGTTTAAAATTACGCAATACATATTTCTCTGATTTAGAAAACATTGCATGCTCATGAATAGATTAAATCTCTTAGTGAGGAAATAACTTTTGTTTGAGAAATGAACCTCTTCCTTGACAAATTGCCGTTAGAAAAATGTAAAACGATTTTAATGTCTTCTATTTCCTCATGGTAGAACGTGTCATTATATTAACAACTGCAATGGTTAAGTGTCATTGATCAATCTCATTGTAAATAACATTTTAGTATTTTTACATTCATGCAGTTGATGCAATCTAAATGAATACTGGTTACACTTTCTATTGATTATCATAAAGAAATAAAATGACAAGAACGGATTCACAATTTGTATTTAATGCTGCAAATTACTTCGATGATAATTTTAATAATTTTGTAACAAAAGAGGTTTGTAAAACACTAAAGGTCCCATGGCAGCTCAATAGTAAACAATGGTGAAGGTCACAGTTACCTTTGACCTTAAAATCAATAGGGGTCAACTTCTGAGCTTGACCAACCGCCATGTAAAGTTTGAAGATCCTAGGGCAAAGCGTTCCTGAGTTATTGAACGGAAATCAATTTGTACGACCGACATGCATTCGGCAATAAAACAAGCCATTTTTAGGATAGCTAAATAGGCCAATTATTTCAGTTTGTTTATCAATTATTTATGTTCGCATCTAAGAGAATTTAATTTTTTTTCAAATAATAATACATACCTGATATATTCGCACTCATTCTCGCTTACGACGTAGCTTACTATGCCAGCCATTTACCTACAATTACAATGTCTAAATTCGATGATAACAGAAATGGGGGACCTTTGCGTAATTATGAAAATGGGTTTATAATTACATTGCATTGCATTGTATTGAATTGTACTTTAATAACAGATGGATTCCTATTGAGTAAACTTTTTATCCTGAGTATAATATTATTTTGTAAACGTTTCGTCAATAATTCGTCAAATATGCGTATAACAGTTACGTCAAATAATTTGTAAATATGTATCGAAGGGTGCTCAAATTCTAAACAAAGTGTTGTGAAGCGACATGTCTTCCTCATGAAACAGTACTTAAAAGAGAAAATTCAGAGTTTACTGTAGCCAATTACAAATAAATTTAATAAGTTCAATGACGTCTATGTAGCCCTCTGACAAAAAACTTATTTCCAGAAAATAGACGTTTAATCTAATGTCTTTGAGTTTTTCTAAATAATTAATAGTTGTTGAGTTGTGTTGAATTATTAATCTAAATAAATCATTTTTGTTCTTTTTTATAGAGACTTAAAATAATTATATACATTTTCTCAAAGATTGTAAATTACAGTTTGTCTGGCGACAAAATATAATAGATTCTACTTCGTCTGACGTAATCTGTTCAGTGCTGCTTTGGGATTGTCCTTGTGATGTTTTGATGTCCTTGGAATTTGTTTTTGTAGCTGTGAAGATTTACTTCTTGCCCATTTATGTGTTTTTCCTGGTGATTTGTGATATTTTCGTTTGCCTTTCGTGCTCCGCTGTTTCTGCCGAGTGCTTCTCCACTGTTTCTGCCGAGTGCTGCTCCGCTGTTTCTGCCGAGTGCTGCTCCGCTGTTTCTGCCGAGTGCTGCTCCGCTGTTTCTGCCGATGGCTGCTCCGCTGTTTATGCCGAGTGCTGCTCCTCTGTTTCTGCCGAGTGCTGCTCCGCTGTTTCTGCCGAGTGCTGCTCCACTGTTACTGCCGAGTGCTGCTCCGCTGTTTCTGCCGAGTGCTGCTCCACTGTTTCTGCCGAGTGCTGCATTCTTTGTCCGAGTTGTTATCGTCATTTTGAAATTGGTTAGAGGCATAATAGCTACACAACGATGTGTAAATAATGTTTAATGCGAGTTCGTACATGCTTTTAGAACAATGTGACCTTGACATATTATTATATTGTTATAACAAATAATAATTCAAAGGCTCGGTAAAACTTCAATATACACATGTAGTAGATCTAGTCTATTTGGAATATTATAGTATCCAAAAATCAAACTATGAATTAAAACTTTGTTTCTCAGAGGGCAAACTATTTCTGCTACAGAAATATAATTAAGATACTTTGCGGGAGCATAGACCTTGCAATAATACTATGACGTTTTATTACTGATACATATTGAACGCAATAATGATGCGATAGGCATTGCTACCTTGTACAACGGGTCATAATACAATACAACACTCCAGGTCATGTTTCCTGCATTTTGTATGCAGACAAATCAGATTGTCTGAGATAAATAAAAACAAATTAATTCAGTCCATTCCATCTTGAATTGAACATCTAATAAGATAGTCACGAAACGTTGGCACCTCAACTTTCAATGCATATTAATCGGAATAGAAGCATCCAGTAAAATGGAAATGGGGAGTGTTAAGTTGAAGCGTGTGCATTGATCACATCCTGCCGTTTAGACAACCATACAGGTCGCGATGTGAAACAATCCTCCGTTAACCTTGATTCCGAGATCATGTTTTGTATAATGTCATTTGTATAACGCATTCGGCGAGAGAACTCAGTGAACTATTGGATTATGTGTATTATACAACGCACAATTCAATGCATTTCAGCGAACTAGTAGAACAAAGATATGATTAATTATATAAATGGATGAGTAAAGCGACGACGTCAAACCACGACACCATAAAACTGTTTTGGGTAAATGTTAGATTTTGGCTAGTGTTAAACATCCGAATTACGTTGATGTGTACGATTTTATAAACATTTAGTTAGACATTATAAACTAAGTTTGGCAATTAGGAGAACATATGTTATTGGCATATGTTTAACAAATCACGTACACAAATCTTTTTTAATTCGTTAAATTAATTACATAATAATTACAAAAAGAGTATATTAAGTCAGACAGGGAAGGCAGCACTCAACTTAACCAGCCGAGCACAGAAAACATTAAAAACACACAAAGCACAATGCCCAACTAAACAAGCGCAGATCCGCCCAAGTCCAAGCTGTCGAAAAGTATAATAAATTATAACTAGCTGAATGACCCAGTAGAAAAGATACAGCAACCAAAAGGCGGAATGCCTACGCTGAATGACCTAGTAACAACAGTAAAACTGCTGAACTACATAGTTATAGCAGCCTTTAGTCTCAAAGTTAAATAACAGTATTAAAACGTTGAAAGGCCCGTATAGTGGGATGACCTACTAACAAGCTGAATGACACAGTTTCCACAGCAAAAGGACTATATTGCCCCGCTTTAGCTGTAAGAAATCTTAAAACGAAGAAGTGCCCAACACACTACCGACCAAGAAAATTAAACGCCCCTAGTCTCATTGTTAAAAACTGAATAAAAAAGATTCAGCAAACAAAAGGCAGAAAGCCCACGCTGAATGACCTAGTAACAACAGTAAAACTGCTGAACTACATAGTTTTGGCAGCCTACAGTCTAAAAGTTAAGTAACAGTATTAAAACGTTGAAAGGCCCGATTTCAGCAACAAAAAATCTGAAAACCTTAAAACGAGTGACCCAGTTTCATTAAGTAAAATGACGTAATTGAACAAAAACGGGGGCTAATATAGCTAATACAGGTGTTCTGTAACTGACCGTTGTTAATTAATATTGCCGATCCCTCAACCACAAGTTGTAGCTGTAAAATTATAGAATTTCATTTTGAACGATTATAATAAAATTTTAGTTGAGTACAGTTCGCCAAGGGTAATCATTTATATTCATTGGTCACATTTGTTGCATAAACAATGACGAACTTCCTCCTTATTTAAGACAGAGATCACTTTGTAACCCATGATGGAATATTTTAATACCAGTTGACATAATTAACGTATGACCGTGTCCATGATGAAGCAATTCTTAAACGTCAAGGAGGCTTCATTAATGAAAGTAAAAACATCGATGTATATTTAAATGCGATAGATATCTGTGAAATAATGCAAGCTTCGACATAAAACAGACGCAGACACATTACGGAATCACTGATTTTAATTGCTACAGAAATACCCTGTATCACCATGGGTTCATATCCGCCTTCTGTACTTAGAGCTGCTGTAATATTTCTTTCTTTCCTAATGCTTAATGTCATTCTGTTTTAGTCACAGCTCATTTTTGGCTAATAATATATCTACTTTGAGGCCAATAAAAGATCTCGAATCTAGCCTAAAGCTGTCTAAAATCACTTATTAGATACATATAGTGTAGATGTATATATCTAATTTCGTATGTTTACTCTATACAAATCACGGGAGGGGGACCAACAGATGTATCCTAAAATGGGCTATGCACTATTTAATCTGTCGTGCTTCCGGCATACATATTATGTGATCAACATTTCGACGGAAAAAAGGTGAGACTCTCATTTGTTATCAATTTGAGTTAAAATTAGAGTGTTTTGCCAAACTATCTCAATGTGATGCAACCTTTTACACATTCCCAAACATGTACATGTATTTATCTTATCTATATGTGTAGAAATGACGGAGAAAAACTTATTCTCCGTCAGACGGTATCACTGAAAATTAGCGACAGTTTGTTGAACACGAGCATATCTTCTTTATTTTCGCTTCAGTGGCTAAGTTATAGTTATAAAAACTTGACACACCCTTGATTCCACACATGTACCAAATTTAATGGCGATCTATCGGCCAGAACAATATTTATTGTCAAAAAACAAAAATGGGCTATATGTTGTAGTGGACTTGCTCATGTTGCGCTGAAATATGGTTTATGATTATCTCCAAACAACGAAGTGGGGAGTGTTAAAGTGTTTTGTGTCTATAAGCGTTAACTTTACGTCTGTCTGTACTCCGGTCTGTCCGATTGATTCCTAACAATTATTTTCTTTAAGAACAGTTCTTTTCTTTCCAAATATGACTAGATTGTTATATTTAAATGACACAGTGTCTGTTTTTTATTATTTTAATCAGTTTAATGTAATGAGAGTAAATCACCCTGTCCGTTCGAAATGCTCGCAAAAAGGTCATACATTATCTGGTTTGGGTTACAAAACCAATGAAAAAGGCTACATTTCACAAAATGGAAAAAACAGCACAGCTGCTGAAACAGATCTTTTATTTCATGGAAAGCAAACAATTCCCCCTTAGCGTGGCTTATATATTATAGAAATCGTTGAAGAAATACAATAACGTTACTTATGGCTATTTTGTTTTTAATGTTTACAAATTTTGTCGTGGAACTGTCGCAGAAAGCCACGTGTTATTGCTACACTGCAAAACATCATTATCCTGGCGCACTATAACAGCTGATAATAACGCCGTTTATATGTTTTCACAAGCTGGATGTGTAATACCAACACAAATTTAAAGGACCGATATTGTACGATTTTATATTCAACGCAAGAACCTTGTAATACAGTTTACTTTGTAATATATTTGTACTCGATTATATACATTTATTTGTTCCTTATAGCTCTTTAATACGTATCAACACCATACCTTCTACCGAATATTACCTGTATCTATAATTCTACGTTGCTTAAACCGTTAACCTTTTTCAAACCTTATATTTATTCTTATCATGCATTACATATATCACACGAAATTACGTTAAGCTATTGTTAAGGTGACTTATAGGCCCATTGGGCCGGGTGCCTCTTACTTGTGTATAGTAAATATGTTTGTTGTAAACATGTATGCACAAGTCACTATAATAAACAATTTACTTAATACTTATATTCATACATAGAGGTCAGGATCAAACCAAATTTGGAGTTCAAAATAAATAACAAATGAAAAATGAAAACGTATCCGATAATATACAGTATATAACATGTAAAGAAAGAAACATATAATGTAAGGCTGTGAGTATAATATCTAATAAACCGATAGTATAATACATGTACCACTTATGTCAGTCAGTTTAATGTACTTGTAATATGTTAGGTCTGTGTGTCGTGTGCTGATCAACTATATTCTTGGGTTAAAAACATCAAGGATACTTTTAATAAACCGACATGATTGTGCTAATAGGTTTTTGTTCTGGCTGTTCAATATAGCTCTATAAATAAACGTATAATTGGGGTTAAGTAGTTATACTATATCAAAACATGTATCTAAACAATAGACAAGCACGCACACAATAATACTGTCATGGTAATCAATATTACGTGTACAGGATGACACAAAAACAAACTGCAGGTAAACCATTTTCCAGCGCAACATGAGCAAGCCCACTACAACATATAGCCCGTATTTTGTTTTTTGACAATAAATATTGTTCAGGCCGAAAGATTGTCGTTAAATTTGGTACATGTGTGGAATCAAGGGTACGTCAAGTTTCTATAACAGGAACTCAGCCACTGAAGCAAAAATAAAGAAGATATTCTCGTATTCAACAAACTGTTGCTTCTTTTCAGTGATACCGCCTGACGGAGAATAAGTTTTTCTCCGTCATTTCTACACATAGAGATCGGATAAATAAATGTACATGTTTAGGAATGTATAAAGGGTTGCATCACATTGAGATATTTTGGCAAAACACTCTAATTTTAACTCAAATTGATAACAAATGAGAGTCTCACTTTTTTCTGCCGAAATGTTGATCACATATGTATGCCCGGGAGCACGACAGATTAAATAATGCGTAGCCCATTTTGGGATACATCTGTTGGTTCCCCTCCCGTGAAATGGTTTACTTCGTTACTATACTAAATAATTATGTAGTTTATGTTTAGTCATGACTATCGGGAACGAAATACAATAATTGTAACTGATCGGTGTCTCGCTGCTGAGCGTTAGTAGTATACATAATATAAATTTGTCGTTTGTCCACCTATAATCAAATAGAACTTGAATGTCGGTTTTAAGAAATTAAGATTCAGCATAGACGTTTAGCAGCAACAAGAGAATCATACTACATGGGTACTAGTACTATACTTACTTGTACTATAAAACCGCATGCATACCATTCTCTAGTCAAATCTCACTAAAATCTGTAATTTGATACTGGAGATTCCTAAGTCTGCATGTGTAAACCCGTCTGTATGCTTTATACAAAGTATTGCCTTATGCAATATTGTAACTATATCAAATAGATATTGCAGCTTTTGTTATGACAGACGGTAAGAATATACACATGATGAAATTAACCAGTGGCTTGAAGCTGGTTGTGATACTAGTATAATAAGCTAGTATTGTTTGCCCACGTGTGGTCTAATTAAACTTGGAAATAAAGTTTTTGTTCGAAGCAAAATTATGGGGTGTTTAAAAGTACCCCATACAAGATTCACCATTTACCAGCAACATGAGGATCATAATATAGGAATATCAGTATTCCAAGGTTGCCAGTAGTACATTCTCCTCTCAACTTTATACAGATGATAATGAGAAACGTACTTTCTTAACAGGAACGCCCCACCAAGCGTCTCTTAACACATTGACATT
Source organism: Spisula solida (assembly GCA_947247005.1). Taxonomy (NCBI): domain Eukaryota; kingdom Metazoa; phylum Mollusca; class Bivalvia; order Venerida; family Mactridae; genus Spisula; species Spisula solida. Next base: position 19,546,894 of record OX365946.1, read on the forward strand.
CTGCATGTCAACAACGCCTGTCTTGCTTGATGGGTGTTATTACTAAATGGATACTTTTGTTGGGAGTGATAACATCAGGTTGATAAGAAACATTAGTAGTTGTATTAATCGAATTTAATATTAATCCAATATTAACAAGACGTATGCTGTGCTTGTCGACTATCTGCCTACGCATTCCTTACATGAACGCTGTTTTCATGAATGTTCTTTTTTACAAAACAAAAACAACTACATGTATCAAATTATATTAATAATCACATTGGCATTGGTGAAACTTTATTGAAAGCGCACCTGTATGTTGAATGCATCATGGAGTGTATACTTATTATTACGACTTATTTGCCTATTAAGTATAAATCACTTCGATACAAGCGTTTGTAAGTCCTTCTTCTTTTGTTAGTATATAATCTATTAAGTCTACAGTACGAAACTAAGCACTCCGTTAAGGATTCATTCAACCCCATATATAAGATGATATTTATAGATCCAATATATGAACGTCTAGAAAGAAGCAACGCATTCGTGAGATGCTATTACCCGGATGCGTGGATTCTTTAATAACTATGGTTTGGGAAACGACATATCAAAGTCGTTTACAATTTGATGTTTAAAATCAGTTTAACCTGTAGGCAGTGTTTAAGGAATCTGAAAGCGATTGGAGATTAAGCGTTTCTTTACCTCAACTAGACGCATTGTTTGTGACATGGTTTATTTCGTTTTTGTACATGGCACGTGTTATTCTAATAACGTAAAATAGAAAATATTTATAACATTTAGCGTCATCTCTCGACTGTAGATATTCGAACAACCACATCGCTTCCGACGAACAAACAACTTACTCACAAATGAACAACGAGTGTTAACATGCGTCGCTTACAAGGCATGTTCAGAGAGTTCGTGGAATAAATCATCTTCTTATCATATATAAAGTTGGCATATCATATATGGTTTGAAAGCAAATTAAATTATCAACAAGTCTGTATGAAAACAAAATGACTTAAATGTTTGATGTAAGCCGTATCCGCCTGGTGGTAACTACATGTATAGTAACAATTTACCGGGGATTGTCGTACATTTGCCCTTAAAGACATTTTTTAATTTAAAAATATATCTTCATTATCTAAATTTGTACATAGTTCAAAGTGCGGGAATAGGTTGTCTGACGCATATGCAAGGTTATGTATACATATTCACTGATGTGGGCAGTGTTAATAGTAGAAACAGCATCCGCTAAAAAGAAGCGAATTGAATTTCAATGGCATGAAAATGACGACCACGCATCGTCTGGGAACGCGTGTCATTTAAAAGATTTTCTTTAAAAAGGATGAATTGGCATTATGGAAATCATTAGTGTCAATGACTCCGGTTTTAAGTGACAGGAAATATCGAGAGTGGTTAGATTGAAAATGTTCAAAGGTCAGTGAGAGGAACGTCCGTGAGCATGTCACAGATAACTTCAGTTTAAGACGTCAGGGAGTGATTTTTTCGAAGCATGCGATTCTAAAGTTTTGGTGATGGACAATGATTTGATTGTTGATTAGTCAGTGAATCATATGAATACCTGAAATTGGTATAACACCGCCGTAAGTATATTGATTAAACGAATAGAATAAGAACAGAATAATAGTGCATAATAAGTTGACTGTTGATTAGTCAGTAAATCATATGGTCATGTATACCTGAAATTGGTATAACACCGCCGTAAGTATATTTATTAAACGAATAGAATTACATGTAGTACAGGATAATGGTGCACAATAATTTGATTGTTGATTAGTCAGTAAATCATATGTATACCTGAAATTGGTATAACACCGCCGTAAGTATAATGATTAAACGAATTAAATTTGTACAGACTTATGATATAGGAGGTTTGAAACTAACAGATATTCGAAAATTTCTATACTCAATAGAAGCCTCATGGGTTAAACGTAATATAGATTGAGAACAAACCGGACAATAAAAACATATTTACAAGTCAGTACTCAAACCAAATGGTGGTAATTAAATTTTCGAAGGTGAACTCTCACAAATTGAAATACGTAAACTGTGTATAAAAACAGTTTAAGAAGATATTCTCACAAGTTGGTATACAGTAAAAGTCAGTTTTGACGATAAACTAAATATTGTAAACGAAATGTTAAATCGAAAACTAAATGGAAACACGAATTAAATAGCAATGATATTATATGGAAACATGTTTACGAAAATATTTTCAGCGCAACTATACACTCAACCAAATTCCTAATCGGTCACTTAACATAGTAACAAAGTTTATGACACTAAATTATCTAAAATCTGTTTTATCAGTTTAAAATGTATAAACTAAGTAATACAACATAAACATAAAAATTAACGAAGAGTCTACTATTCTTTAATATAATTTTTTACTCTTATTAACAACAACCCTCAAAACCAGAAATCACATAATAATAGCATCAAATGCGTTATCAATAGCCCCTTTATTAAACATTTAATATAATAAACAATATATTTATGGGACAATTAGACAAAAATTAAGTACGAGGCAAAGTTTCACAACGAATAGTTGTTTAGTTAAGGAGATTTACCAAATTTAAAATCATCGACTTGTGAGATTTATCTTGATTTTTGATAGTTACAATGCAATTCACCATAGGAATTCAGCGTCGCCTGTAAAGTTCAAACGCACTAATAGGTTGCTCTAATTGAAGCATAGATAAGACAATTAACAAAAGAACGAGTGTATGGAATTTGACTTATCTATAACCCCGTGGTGTTATTATATTGAGACAATTATTGTGTTCTATTTTCAATTAAAAGGGAGGTCATTTCAATTTCATGAACTTCAAAGCTGTGTATCCTTATAAGGTGTAATTATTTTAGCAATGTTTGATGTTTTTCTGTTATAGCGATCGTCAGTGAGTGGTATTGTGTACATTTTGTAATATTTCCAATAATAAATGATGCATTACACATTAAAAACCTTTTTGTATACAATGGGCAATAACTCGACATTGTTGGCGGCACTGTGTAAAACAAAAATTGAATTGCTTAGGAGCATAAAGACCATTGAGTACCTGATACATTTTTCTCTATTGTTGTGTTCAAAAATACATCATTTTTAAAAAGTGACCGATTATGAATTTGGTTGAGTGTAGATACCAATCTGCGTGATTTCCAATGCAAATGCTTAAAACGCGTAGTTGCTACAAATAAACTTCTATTAAAATGTCATTATAGTAGAATCAAGTATGTGTTATTTCTGTAATAGTTATGAGGAAAGTATCGAACAGTTGTTTTGGTCATGCTGTCACTTGCAGAATATGTGGAATAGGTTATCCCGATACTTAAGGGGAAAGATAATTGATATTATGTTTGATTATTTGATAGTAAGTTTTGGTATTACGGAAAAACATGTACACTATACCTTGATTAATTATATTATCATATTAAAGAAGTATTATATTTTTATACGAAACAAAAACTAGGGATATTATGTTTTGAACACTTCTTAAACTACCTTAAAACAAGATTCTAACATGACCGGCGATTTTGCCTATATAGACAAAGAACAAATCATAACGTTGCATATCGGCCGATATACAATGAAGGTAACGCATGCAGATAAACAAGTAACTTAAGCAACAGAGATCTCGCAAAATAACACTTGCTTTATATATAAATACTGTAGCGCACAGACAATCCAAAGCCACAGGATATTTCAAGCAAGCCTATATACTCACTCCGCACTGTGGACTTCGAATTCTGTGCATAATTAGCCATACAGGGAGGTAATTATAAATGATAACTACACTGAAGTGAAGTACGGGGCGACTTGTTACAGTCGCCATACAGCACTTAACACCTGCTGTAGTGATAAGTAAATACTGTAGCGCACAGACAATCCAAAGCCACACAGAAACGACGGCAGAGCCTAGCCATCCACGCAAGAGTCAGACATAGATCAAACCATCCACATCCCCAAAATGGATATTTCAAGCAAGCCTATATACTCACGGGTTTAAATCATGTTAGAATCGTAATAAACTATGAAAAACCGTTGTATACCGGCTGTTATACAATGGTTTGTAGTTTTTGACGCTTGTTATTAACCACTCAGGCCTACGGCCTTCGTGTTAATTACTACGCGTCAGAACTCCATATTCGACAAACAACCATAATTGTATAGTGGGGATAAATAGTGTAAGGAGATTAATGTATATATGCAGGTATTACATGTATGAGTGTTGTTTACAATTCATACATATGACGTTTTATATTCTTGATTTAGCTATGTAATCTTTTTGTACTAATATATGTTTAAATTGAATAATAAACACATATGGTATTAAAGATTTGCGTACATGCTCAGAACAAATTAATTTAATGTCAGTGAAAATGTGAAAGTTACACGAAAGAAATACACAGTATAATTATGTACACAAATAACTTGAACAATCCTCGCACATAACATAGTACACTACACTACATGTATAACGTATTCCTTCACCAATAATGTAATACCATGAATGTGCAACTTTATCTTGTGAATGAGGTCTCTTTTGTACCTCATGTCATCTACTTAAACTAAATTAAAATATGCGAGGTGTGTTCGATATGTACTGGCACCGTCCTTTGCATTTTTCTATGACAATATTAAAAGGATTCTACGATTACTGTCTAAAAGGTGTATGTTTCTATTCTATATCTGGAAAATTACATAGCCTTTCGTCAACAATTAAGTAATTTGTTGAACTTAGAAGAGGGTATACTCGAGTACACTGGCCTTATGGTTATTTTAAGCTAAATTTGTGTCATCTTTGCAGTAGTTGTTTAGAAAAGTAAATGTCAGTATTTGTTAAACTGCAACATACGATACGATAACTGGATCTTTATATTTCCATCAGAACTTTAAATCAAAATGAAATTATTTGTTGTCAACTATTAAGAAGGTCAAAACAAGGGAGATCACTCTTATTTATACCAGATGAGGCGTGTTGGTTCACGCACCAATAACTTCATACATGTATCAACTGTATTTTGGCCCCAAATTCTTAAACGAAATCAATGTTGATGGTCTACGGCTTACATCTATGTATGATGTGTCAAATTCCAACCAATAAAACTAATTCAAATTTTCATTGAAAAATAACATGCTTTTTGGACTAATTTTGACACCTATTTTCGCGACTTTGAAATGCTCTTATTATGTTGAAAATAGCAATCAAGTGAATCAAATCATGTTTTTATGGAAGGAATTTACATTAAGTAAGGTATGCTAGTTGTGGAATATGATTACCTCCCGAAAGGAAGTTTTAATCGACAGTTATTCGCAAAAAGTCGCAGTGTCTATTACTAGTCCTTTGAAAAGACAACAGAAACAACACTCCGGTTATTAAATTTTATTGTTTTGTTTTCACGAAATATTGCGGAAATCTTGATAGTTCCAGAAATGTAAAACGATTTAAAGATATCAACGAATTTTCTTATTTGTGACCCAAGTGACAATACATATCGAACACACCTCGTTTCAATTATCGGTTAACTACTATGACGACATATGACTTCGTACCATGGCGTTAAAAAATACCTTTTCGTCTTCGTAGAAGTATTACAGGCACAATTTGCAATGTTTCATGTTAGATGGATTCAAATTATTATTTGAAAAAAAGATTACAGGTATATCTTGGCGATTTTAAATGACAATGCAAAGTAATGCATATTAAGTTAAACATAATACTATTTGAAATGTGATTACTACATTACATGCTAATGGTAACACAAACATATTAGAATATTTAATTTATGCCACTATCAAAGTTATATCTATACACAAGTGTTGCAATATAGAAGTAGCAAAGGATCTCGGACGAATTGTGTTTGATTGTACATGGAAAGTACACTCTATTAGTTCAGTGTAATTAATGGTCTAATCATATTGTCTTTATTGGTTACCGCTGTTTCTAAATAAAACGTAGCATTAGGAATGTGCAAAATTGAAAAAGTCAGCTTCTTGTTTTTTCAATATAATACACGCCATTTACAAGCGATAGGCGTGTTGAATCATTTGCCAAAATGATCTTAACAATCTCCTCGTTGTTGTTGAGAACCAAGTGACTCAATAGATACACTGCAAACTATCAGTAACGTGTGTTTCATTACACCTACATACCTACCCGGGGTAATCAAATGCACAGTTAAAGTAGTGCACACTGCTTGTTTTATTTATTTAATGTACATAGGAATTATGCTTCCATAAACATTATTTTGAGACGTCACATCCAGGTGATGAAGCAATCGCACGTATCCAAATATTTGTTTTTTAATTTCGCTTCGAACAGTGTAAAAAAGGAAACACAACGGTTTAGTTAAATCATGTACATTCAACATAATGTTATAAAGGAAGATTTGGCGTATGAAAACATTACTATTACACACCTAACTAAAGAAAGAAACCAAATTATGATTAATTTTCTTATATAGTATTGTATAATCAGAGTTATTTAAATGCATATAGTAAGTAACGCATGTAACAACATGAATCTTTTGATATTTACCAGCACATAGAAATGGTTAGCATAAACAGCAATGGGCAGTTTAACATTTTAAACATTTAAACATATGTATCTTTACAAAATATATTGCGCATATACAACTTCGATCAATTATAAACAGAATTGTCATTGAATGCCTCATAATTTGACTTTGAAATCTATGTAATGTTCTTTACTCTTTTGGTTTGCTCCTTTTTTTATTCTGTTGAATGTCTCTTGTGTAAGTTGTATGGTTGCTGACTTCCAAACATTCCCAAACCTTATATCAGACCATGTCTTCACACAGAAAACAATTAACTGTGCAACTATTTGCAGTGTACTCGATTCAGGTTATAGTTTAAGCTGAGAGCTTAATGGCACCCTGAAACATACGTTACCTATCTTTTTGGACATTAATAACATGTAGTATATTGTAAAATTCTTCATACTATCAGTAATTGTGCAGATCTGAGATGAAAAATATTTCTACTAACATAATTTTTTATTTATATATGTACTAGAACCACTTTTTATTAGCTGAAATAAGCTTTATTTTAAAAAGCGCTCATTCAACAGATCATTTTATTGTAAAAGAGGAAAATCATCTTAACAAGCGTACCTTTTGTCAATGTTTTGTTGTGTAAATATGATAACTATAGTAAAAGGCTTATTTCAATAGCATATTATGAAGCGACACATCAAATAAAAGCAGATACATTTTTGTATGGACACGAATCTGAACAGTTTTTGTTTTAATTTCAGTTTTTTTATTGGCATAAGAACATTATTTATGTTCGTCGATTTAAACAATATGCAGCAGGGGTGGTATTCACAAAGCATCTTAGCAGAAAACTTAGACAATTCTTAAAATCTTAAAATTTTCTAAAGTGTATCTGCTAAGCAAGTAAATCAAGATGACTAATAGTTTACATAGTTTTGAAGCATTATATAAACAGCTACTATAATTATTAAGAAAACATGGATTTTTCTTCAAATTGTGGGACATATAAACTGTACAAATTTTTAACTTAAGTCAAAATATTTAAGTTTTCACTTAAGAAGCTTTGTGAATACCAGCCCAGGTGTATTTACAAATGTACAGAAGGGCATGTACAAAATACAATAAACAAGGTAACAAAAAAGCATTACACAAAAACCCACAATGTAAACAGAATGTAACTACTCATGCATACATATACAGTATATCAATTAAAGAGTACGTTACTACCGATCATCTATATACGATTTACGCTTATCAAATACTAAATGAACATATTTGGCTAATTCACATATTATCAGTATTTGTGATGAAGACATTAATCTAGTAAAGTTTTGGATAGTTGGCCAATGCCAATAATAATTTGGTAAAACAGTAGTTCGTAATTGACGATACATTGTAATAAGGACTAAGTACACATTTTCTATGTTCGCATTCAATGCTACGAATTCGTCCTTCTCCAATATGGGAAGAACAACGAACTAGTTTAGTTAGAGATACACGATGTTTGTCATTATTTACAACGGTAAGATATTTTTCATATTCGAATGTTGTTTTAAAATGTTTATATAGAGATAATCTAGACATGTTATTTATTTCACTATAATACATGTTTTGTTTAGCCTGGTCATAGGATCTGGTTAAACACTATTTAGTTGTACATTCGTAACCGAAACAGAGTTTCTCAGATATCCAAATCATAATGTATTTAATAACTGTAAAGTGGACACTTTGTTGATGTATACATTGGAACATGTATGAATAGTTTAAAATAAAAAGTCAAGATCCTGTGATCTACAACATTCACAAGAAGCACTGACTTGACACTTTGTATTTAATGGTTAAAATCATTTTCAAAAATGTCAACAATCAGTAGTATTGTCAACCAAACTTGTTTTAATCATTACAGCCATGTACTCAAACATGTCACCTGTCATAAAAATCCGTACAATACATTGACAGTACCTGTACACCTGTACATCATTTTTTTGAGCGTTGGAACCTCCTTCAGTACATTTGTTTTGTAACGTATGTTTCGTAACGTGTGTTTATTTTCAACCCTCCTATGTAACCATATGGGTGTGCTCCTATGTAGATCCCAATATAGTTCAACGAATATGGCCTTATCTACTCATTATAATGTTTATGACATTTGATGTACGTTATACTTTCTCTAAAACTATGGTAACTTATGTTTCAGTCTTAAACGCCCTTTTCATTTTTTCACGAACAGTTTTCAAAAGTAGGTAATTGTACATCGTGAATATTATAGTTTTATCATTTGCAAACATTTAAACTACTGTTTCATGACACAATAAATGAAACATACGAGATGCACTATAAACAATTGCCACATACATCGAAAGATACACTGTGCAATAATTAACAAGTTCGGCGATATATTTTGAACTGGTACCTCAACATGAACTTCATTCAATATAAAGCAGCCATAACATGAACAAGCTCACTAAATATGGTGCATTGAAATCGGAACATAAAAAGCGCAGCCCAAAACAAATTATAGATGTAGTAGGCTGTTAAAGTTAAAATACTTACGTGGCGACAGTAACGTATGTTTCATTTTAGGGTACTTATCCCAACACAGTGTCAATATATTTCGACAAATATAAAAATGGATTGTGCTCCAGGTCACATGCACCGGTATCTTTAAATTGATGAACTATATTTTGAGACCGGTTTACATCTAATGCAGTTACGCAACTGACGGGTTTACTTTAGCTAAGATGGCGCCATCTATTGGCGGCGTAGGAAGAGTAGTAGTTTCATCATTTGGTGATTCTTGAAACGTGTGTTAACATTATTCGTTCTTCGAAAAACTGAAAATCATGTGGATGTATGTGTTTATTTGATCTCCCGTATAAATAATTCATGAACGCTTCTAATCGGAAGTACCGTAATTGCCGAAAGATAGAAAATAAGGCAAAATCTATACCGTTAAACAAATTACCGTTATGCCTATGGTCAGCATTATCTTTGTAAACGAGACGTAATTCTTACTGAATGCAAAGATGGTGTTTGTTTGTTGTTTGTTTGTTGCACTAGTGATAGTTTGCATTGAGAATTTAGTCAAGAAATGTGGGTTCTACTTTCCATTAAGTATAACTGACATTTATCTCGCAAATAGAGACGTGTTATATGTACTTCCGTACAAAGTTTTTGTACATTTGCTTAAGATCTGTTTTCATCTCTGTAAAGCTAACTTCAAGACAATTTAAGAAAAACTGAGTGGCCGTTTTTGCACGACATATTTCATTAAAAAGGCACCTTATGTGTATAAAAAGCATAACATTTATTAATTTCCTCTTAGAAATGAATAAAAGTACAGGACGATTTGAAAGAATTTTGTCGTTGTAAAAAACATGTGTTAAGAAAATTAGTTCTAAGTTACCTCATTATTAAGATAAATCATGTGGTAAACGTAATGGCTTTTATAACCGCGTACATGTCAAATAGGCTGATTAAAAACATATTTTCTATTCAATACTAGTATAAAAAGATTATATTAAGTCAGACAGGGAAGGCAGCACTCAACTTAACCAGCCGAGTACGGAAAAAATCAAAAACACACAAAGCACGGAAAACACGGCACAGTTAATCGTCAGTCTAACGATAATGTTATCATAAACATTGTTATGTGTGTCTGTAATAGCGAATAATTCGGGCGCAAAGGCCCGAATAAATTTCGCATTAAGTCAACGTGTCACGTGGTTTTGTCAGAGTTTGAATTCACTAATGGATCTGAAAATTTGTGTTACAGTCTCGCAGTCACAGGAAAATACTGAAAAATGGCCGCCAAAAGAATAACAAAAGTTACCTAAAATGCGTTATTATGTAGCTCATAAATTTTCTTTTATATTTAAATGATGTTTAAAAATATTCAAAAACTCCAGTAGGCCTATCTAGAACACATTAATATAAGGGAGATAAATGCTCTGTTGCTTCGTATAGCACTTTGATCGACCGCAACCTTGGAACGCTTGGAACATAGAGAAAAGTTTTTCAACACAGAACGTGACTGCATATCATCAGTTAATGATCAACTGATTACACCATGAAAGTACTTGTTTTAAACAAGGAAAGTCGTTTTTTATACACACAATCAACGTAGTTATACAGTGAACTGCAGGTTCGTATCGTCCTTTGTTACTTCGTACCCAAAAATTTCACAAATTGTCTACTGACTGTACATTTATGAATCATATGATCAGCAATCATTCTGTACTCACTACTGTATGATCATATCATTAATAATAAAGGACATCTGACAGGTGCCTACTGCTGTGTTTCAATACTGACATGTAGCTATGAGTAATTGATCAACATTATGAAAATGAAAGTGGCTATTCTTACGGGCCCGAAGGAATAGCCTCGGAGGCTATTCTTACGGCTCCGTAAGAATAGTGAAACAGCCTCGGAGTGGCTATTCTTACAGGAATTTTATACGCAGTTATTTAATGAATATATAATTAACTGTTATATTCTAAATGTATTTATTGACATTTTTTCAAAATGAATGAACACACGTTTGACGGACGTGCGACGGGTCTTCAATGCAATTTTGTGGACTATCGTGCGTCCGCCATTAGAATGTTTTTGCTGCCAGGATTTGAGCCGTGGACATCTGGAAAATCTCAAAATTTATCTTCGTAAAACTGAGTTCAAAATATGCCAACAATGAGTTGGGTGCTATCCACCATGATGCAGATATTTACTACATGTGTAAGATGATTGTCGATGCATTTTTCTGGCGTTTTTGAACCTCAACAACTTACAATCGTTCATGCAGTCGGACCAGAAAGTAATGACATTTCATAATCACTTCTAGGTTAAATCAACTTAATATAATTATTCGCTAAAAAAGGCTGTGCCTTAGTTCATATAACTGTATGGTATAAATGTACTTAAATGACCTTGAACTTGTTTACGTGTTTTTGATAATTGTTGTTACATTTTGGAATGGTATGGAAGGGTCTGGAAGGTTCCAGGTGTTGATAGACAATATGTATACTTGAATATCCTAGTAAATTCTAAGTTGTTCTTAATGGTAATTTGTGGAACTTTCTGGGCTTTACTTAAGTACTATATAACAATTTGCACAAAAAAGAATGATTTTCAATACTACACGTTTAAATGGTCAATTGTGTTACGATGGATATACATAATTTACAGTGAGAGGATTTAATTAAATAATATGTGGATTTCTCTGTGCTAATTGATAAACATTATGGAAACTGGGGTTAATTTAAAAAGGAACATTAGACAGTGGACTTCTCAGATAAGATTTTGACATTTAATTAAGAAATTGTTTGAACTGTGTCTTTTTCTGCTACTGGTTAATATTATCAATACTATATGTTATTCATTTAATAGATTGTTAAAAGTTAGTTGTTGTTAATATTTTATTGCGTCTGTCGGAACGTAATATACTGAAAAAAAAGATTAGCAAGTGTTTCAGGGTACTAATATTTTTACTAGTATGGCGATGTATGCATACGTGATGTAATTAACATGTCGGCCATGACTTATCACAATTTAAGTGGTCAATTCGTGTTTTCGTGGATTTGAGAAGCCGTGACGTCATTTATAAGATGTATAACACGTGCAAGAGGAAATTTTGCCCGTGTAAAGGATGAAAAACAAGCACTATATTACCAGTCTTATGGCATAACCAAATAAACCGGTGTTAAAATTGTTAAATTTTCAACGGTTCGAGGTCCAAGAATGACAGTGAACGACGTCGAATGGCTATTGGAATGGTGAATGATGTCACAAAGGCAAGAGGCAAAGCAATACATTTTGATGACGATTAATTGATCATTAGTTGCCTAAAGACTAAATATTTTCTAACAGGAGACGTCACATGTTGGCCGTGTTCAGACAGACTAACAATAACTTCGTCACAAAGAGAGCGTTGGATTGCAGTGACGACAACACGTAACGGATTCATGTGAAGTCACCAGCCAGCTTTTTATGTCAAGAACTCAAACTGCACTATTATTTGTTAAAAAAATCCACAAGAATAGACAACCCAACGCTAGAAGGAGGCAATACTGACGTTGGCATACCGTTGACACGACGTCATTAGTAGTGTTGGTTTGCCTCGGCAATGTTTATCGCATAACGACTGATAGGCAATCAAATTACCATCTTCGTATGGATTAAACAAACACACTAGAATTTCCACCGATTTAACCAATGTTGGTCCTTAAATGGAGTAAAGGAAACAAGGAACAAAATGCCATCCATGGTGCATGACCTTCAAACATTGAACACAACTGGTATTCCCCTAACTGTTGTTGCCAAGCTTCGTAACAGCAAGAGACAAACATATTCGACTGTAATGAATCCTTAAGGAGGTACGCGCACCTTTGATCTAACGATCGAATTTTCCTTGAAACATCTTAAAATCACAGAACAGTCTTCTAGAACAACATTGAAATCATAAAAATGATATGTCACCAGGCTCGTTTTCGACATACATGGCTTTCTAATGACCTAACATAATTTGTGCAATAATATTATGTTTATTATCATTAATCAACATTCATATGCGATCATTGAAACTATACTTCATGTTTGTTCTTATCTAATACGATTTTGAAATTTCGCGCATGCGCAGAAGGCAGCTCGTACCTCCTTAAGGAGGACATAATCGACATCACATTTCTTGTGATTTTTCTATTTTACCCCTATCTCCTTACAAGAGACGAATTTCTTTCACTTAAATGGTTGAACTTCAAATTGAATAAAATGATCTTAAGATTGAAAAACTTTCCTTCTGTTAAATATCATGCAACTTCATGAAAACAAATAAAATAGTCCAACTTGCTTAACGTTTTTTTATAAGTAAAATATATACGCTATAAATATTTCTCTGGTTTAGAAAACATTACAATCTCGTGAATAGATACTCTTAGTAAGGAAAGGGCACGGTATTTTGAGAAATGAACCTCTTCCTAGACAAATTACAGTTAATAAAGGTGACATGACTTTAATGTCCTCTATTCCCTCAGTTCTAGTTTAATTGATAGAACGTGTCAATATACGACGGACGTATTTAGAAAAAACGTAGACTTTGGCTGAAAACGATTAATGGGGAGCGGCGGCCTAGAGGTAGGGCGCGCGCTTCGGGATCGAGAGGTCCCGGGTTCAACCCCCGTCTGGACCACTGCTTAATTTCTCTGAGCACGAATAACCCACATGCTCCACTCGACCAAGGTGTGAATTGGTACCTGTGAGGGCTTTGTCTGAACATGTTCGATAGTCCTTGGCGCCGAAGATCGATGTTAGCTGCACACCCACCAGGATAGAAATAGCCTCCCCAGGGAGACTCGAACGTAGGTTTCCATAGGTAGCCCAATGAACAGGGGAAGTTTAAATGTCAAAGGGAGGCTGAACGGCTGAACTGCTGAAAGCAGCCCTAGAAAATTGGTAACTTAACTTAACTTATTAATGTTGTAGAACATGTTAATGTTATATATCTTAGGTCTTGCTTTCTTCATCCTCTGGATTGTACGACCGAGTAAAGCCAACCGCCTAATTCCGAATTGTATAACGAATAACGCCTTACATTGCAGAGTTGGCTATTTATGACCTATTTTTATATGAAAAATAAATCAATCGTGTACATGTACCCGAATATTAGTTCAGAAAGAAGTTCGATGCTGCTCAAACAGTGACGCTTAAAATGGCAATTGTTATAATCGAGATTTAGTGAGGTGATCGTTGAGGTTATTTCATCGACACCGACATTGTAACGTCACTGACGTCATTTGGGTTGCCCCGTGTGCATGACAGTAACTGGTTTTGAGTAGCTATAATTTATGCTATGATTTGTTACAGATAAGGTTATTCACTTTTAAAATGTAATTTGATTGTGATTTGGGGATTTAACCATGTCGGAAATTGCATTTTGATAAAACATGTCGAGACTTCTAAACCTAAATTGGGCATTGTTCTGATCATTGTTTTCTTTTTTTCTGTCTGGGTGATAAGAACATACACTTGAAAACAACCTTATCAGCAAAGCGGGCACGTATCTGCATTAGCATCCTGACTAACGCCCGATGAACACATGGCGAAAATGTGTGACTTAAGATTCTACTGATGTCATCATTCGTTTATTCTGTTTGCGACAATCGTAATCAGATGTTAAAACTTCGTTATATTGTAATTCAACACATCCAAACTACATAATTATGTTGAATATTGCAGCAAGATCAAAAACGTATTGACCGAGGTATGGGTGAATGAACACATGTGTACTTAAAAGTTTTGTTGAGTGTAATTCTGCAATTTTAATGACATCATTACTATATTCAAACCAGCAACAAACGGAAAAGACATCAACATAAAAATGAAACTGAATCACATAAAACATGACGAACATATAGTTCGCTGCTCATTAAACAACACTATTCTTGTAATACAGGAACTGTAATGGACATATTTGTAGTTAATGTCGTCTGGAAAGGAAATAACATTACAGTAGTACTGTGTCACGATTTAGGTATAACTGGTTTATAGGGCTTGTCCTTCTCCGTGATTGACTTAGTTTCCAAAGTATATGTTATGAAGAATCACCTATTTTTTGACATATTAAGAATTATAATTACGTCCATGTCGTTAACTTTCTGGTTGTCTTAACATTAGTGAACATTGATGTATTTTCCGGGGTATCTATATGCTACAAACGTCATGCATATTGAACAATTGATATCGAATGTGGCATAATATATTCAACAAACGCCAACAGTCATAACGGTTCTAATGAAGAGTAAATACAGTATTAATTATTTCCGCTTATAGTTTAACGACGATCACATTAGCCTAGTTAACGAATAAAAATTGACAATCAAATGCATTTTCTATGTCAATATTTAGCTAGCAATATCGACAGCTAGCTACTGCATGAGTTGTTTACTATAACATGTAACACAATTATCCATTCGGTATATCATTGTTATTTATGTTTACTATTTCATTCTTGAGTTCGTACTGGACAGTATATATTGACATGTTAAGACTGTATAGTGCGAGAGCATTATATCAGAGGCAGTTGAGCATCAACAAGAAGAGTGAGAAACCCCAAACGTCTCAGTGCTTCCTTTGAATTATAAATCAAGACATAATTATAGTAGTATGGTATTTGATAACTTATTAACCTAAATATTTCAAACGAGGTCCTAAGGAAATATAAAAGCAACCCGTATTACAATGTATATCAACAGCCTTGATAACACAAATAACGTACATAAGTGACTATTTTTTATGCTCTCTATAAATCGTGAAATTTAAAAAAAAACATGATAGTTATGATATAAAGCTAACCCAAAAAGGACATCACGTTTTGAATTTAATACGTAACCGTTCCTGACGTTCTTATTACCAGAGAAAGCACAAATTTAAAGCTGAACCTAATATGTTATTTTCTTTCCATTGCCGAGAAAAATGCCTCTCCGTCTGTTTATATTAAAACGTGTCAGCTGTTTCAACAGAACAAATCTTTACTTACACGCAATTTATTCATGGCAGAGAAGTGTGCTGTCTATTGGGACTACGTATTGAGAAATACGTAAAAGGAACGTTGATGCCTTTAAACCATAATTTACTAATTGCGTCATATAGGGTGTCCCAAAATATATGATACAATAAGGAATCGTTATAACAAGCAAAGACCAGCTAATAGTTATACGTTTTGTCCACGTTTTATATTTTGTTTTTCTTTTTTATAATGTTTAAGTTACCTGTGCTTGGTGACGGATTATCAAGAGAAATAAAAATAATGTATCCATAACGTGATTCGAGCCTTTTAATAACATCTCACTCCAATGTAGATTTTATCAACTCTCAATTACAAATATTTTTACTATGTGTCTTTTTGACTGCAGTTCAATTACCTCAAATAGTGTTGCACTCACAGGTAACTGTATCATTAATAAAGAGCAAACAAAATAATATTTTTTATAAAATGTATAATATCTAAGATAACATGAAATTTATAAAATATAGTTTTTACTCTATTGATGATACGGTTACCTGTGGTACCACTCTGACAAAAAACTTATTTCAAAGAAAAAAGACATTTAACCTATAGTAATTTCTTTGAGGTTTTCTTAACAATGAAACTGAAACACGTAACTATTAGGGGTAGAATTGTTCACCTAAATAAGTGACACGTGTTCTTAAGCGACTTAACATAACTATACATGTTCTGATATGTATATGGCCATTTGGGTCAAAAGTATATACATGCATACGGTAAGCTATGATATTATTCGTGCACGTACAATTTTATTCGTGCACGTACAATTTTATTCGTGCACGTACAATTTCGCTAAACTATCCTTACACGCATAAAAGTATAGTTACGTGCACGTATAAAATATAATTGATTCGACTTCGTCTGATGTAATCTGTTCAGTGCTGCTTTGGGAATGCCCTTGTGATGTTTTTATCCTTGAAATTTGTTATTGACGTCTGATTTGTACTCCGATTATGTTTGACTATCACCACAGGCTGTCGGAGTAGGATGTGATGGTTGTGTAGCTGTGAAGTTTCGTGTCTTGTCGATTTAAGTGTTTCTCCTACATTTGTAGTAATTTGTGCCGTTTCCTTTTTGTGCCTTCCGCGCTCCGCTTTTTCTGCCGAGTGCTACTTCGTATATTTGTATATAATGTATCATGTATATATGTTAGTATGTATCTTTTTGTGTATATATGTCTATGCTTTTCGTTGCCAAAGGCAAATGTGTTTGCCGATTTGCAATAAAGTGTATTTAAGAAATAACATATGAACATCCGTTGTATAACGGCTGTTTTACAACGGTTTGGGGTTCTGACGCGTATGAATTAACCACCAAGGCCATAGGAACGACAACGCGAAGTTTAACATTCAGAATCGGCAGATCTCGCACTTTGGGATTCATATAAACACGAAATGGTCGACAAATATCGCCAACATTTCATGTTTGTAACTTTTGTAAGGTCGAAGATGCGAGATTAATCTTGTGTTGTCGTATCGTCGCCCCATGGGAAAGGCGAAGTTACGATTGGTTGAAGCGGGACACCGTACGTTATAATACCTTAACCATTACGAAAAAAGGATTTGATATAGCTAACACAGGGGTTCTTTAACGTATCGATGTAAATTTATATCTCTGATCCCTCAACCACAACTTGCAGCTGCTGTAAAATTATAGAATTCAGTTTTGGAATATTGTTCCGTAGCATTTCCGTAAGTACTTAGAAAAAACATTACAATGCTTTTTGTTAAAACTGGTTTGTGCTGATATGAAACGTATTTATTCAAACCGAAGTCTCTTTAATTATTCCCTGTGAAAATTCTCTTTGAATAACGTCACAGACATATTGAGACAAATAACAGAAACCAAAATAATAACATATCAGGAAACAAATTTAATTCATCACATAACCTGCGGTCCAGGAGTGCCGTAAAGCCGTGCCGTAAATGTCGTTCGGCACTCCCAGACTGTGCAATAAATATTTAAATTAGCTTGATGTGACGTTAGCCAATCCATGCATTGATCCGTCAATGACGTCAGGATAATATCAACGTCGCCATGACGTCGCGCTCAATGTACTGCTGGAATTTGGCTGAAACATATGCAGCGTACATCATCCTTTTGAAGAATACTGAGCGTTTTCTAAGTTTATGTGATAAATAGAATCTTACAGTCGTGCTCATTACATACGAGTTTTATTAAACTCGTCGACAAAAACAATATTTTTTTAACACTCGGCAAAGCCTCGTGTCATATCATTTTGTCCACTCGTTTAAAAAAACTCGTATGTAATGAGCACTCATGCAAGATCCTCTATTTATCATATACATCGACGATACAAAATGTAAAAAGAACGGGTCCACTACACTCGTTTCGTATCGTGCTATGATGAAAGTGTCAAAATGGCTTTTGAAGAAAGCAACAATTCCCAGCTGCACAAACTGACATACATTCTTCGTTATGGTCTAACTCAAGTGAATACAATGTACATTATTAACGCATTACTTTGATTTATGACAGAACGTTATCGGGAAACATGGTGGAATACATACAATCATGTACAAGAAGTATAGAAGCCTGATTAACCTAGATAACGATGCTACAAATCCATATTGTATCACACGTCTTCTTATTGAGGATAACGCATTTATCCGAGAATTGTAATATGGTGTTGTACTAAACATCTTTATATTACCTTTTATATAAATGTTTATAATCTACATCGGCCTTCCGTATTATAATTTATCCTACCATTAGGCCTTTATTAGCCCGATATCGACCCGTCGTGTAAATATTAGCTTTAGTATGCCATGTGAGCTTTATTAGGTTATGTGGTCACATGACATGGGACTACGTTCGACCTCATGTTGAACCAAGTCATTCAGTGTTAAAGCGAATCTAAAATAATAATTATTGTAGCGGGGCCTGATAAATTGGAATCCTAAACACGACACGGGCCTGCTTTATTCTATTTATCCTGCCACTAAATCTGTTTGGTAGGGGAACATACTCGTATTGTTACTTAAAGAACGGGAAACGTCACGAACCGAGTGTCGTCATGACGGTTTTCACGTCATTACAACCATCTAACTTCCAGAATGTCATTCACAGATTTTGGAGAGATTCGACGTTGAAACACAAAATGTGTTTACATGTAGTGCACGGTATGTTTAATAGTAGGTTTGTGTTTATTGATTGTATTTGAATTGAAGCGCGTAAGTGAATTCTCGTTTAGATTTTAAGATTTGCCTTTTAACTAGATTTTATTTGGAGACCTTGGAATGCCGATGTTTCGAAATCGTTGCGCGGGCTCCATGGGTTTTTTTGTTCGTAATTATAGGTTAAAAAAAATTATTGTGTTAGAAAAGTATTACAGAATAAATAGAACACTAGAGTTAGTGCCTTATAGTATTACTTGAATTTATTATGTTCTTCTTCGAAAGGCTTATTCGGCTCGCCAAGGCTCGCCGAATAAACTTTCTCCAACTCACCCAGTAAATTCCAGTAATATAAGGGACTAACCTAGTATTCTCTATATACACCTTTGTTCAATGTTCAGTATCATCTTTGTAAAGTGCAAATAATATACAACGCAGGTATTACCTGTACTCCCATTGTCTATTTTGAAAACGGGTACGTCATGAAAATATGCAGATCAATTTTGACTATTGACTTCCGTCAAGCAATTTTGACAGAGTTATGCCCCTCGCTTAAATACATGTAAACATTCTAAGATTCAAAATCGCAGGAGGCAGGTTCCCAAATTTGAACACTGTCAGAATATGTACATAAGCCCGGTTTTAAAAATGAAAGCTAACTGCAGATAATGCAAATAATCCAAACGGACTCGGGGTACGGCGGGGAGACTAGCTAACTGCCCCGTGTTTTACCTTTCGTTTGCTTTTGTTTCAAACTAAAATAGTGTGAAACGAACATTCACACAGAAACATCATTTTGTCCACCAGAGTAAAACTATAAGCGCGCATGTGTGTTGAATGCTTTACGGAGCGAATACCTTTTTTATTACGACTTATCTGCCTATATATTACAGTATAACATGAAGACAATATTTTAGGAATCTGAAGGCGATTGGAGATTCAGCGTTTCCGTACCTCAACTAGACGCATTGATTGTGGCATTGTTTATTACGTTTGTGTACATGTCACAAGTTGTTCCAATAACGTAAGAATGAAAAAGTAAAACGTCATCTTTGGACTGTGGATATCTATACAACAACTCTGCAAGACCATGCCAATCTTTGAAGCGCTTTTTTCTCGAAAAGTGAAAATGTGTAATTATTAAGCGACGGTATGTTGGATGTTTTGTAATTTAACGTATATAATTGAATAAGATTTTAAATAAGAATAATTACAAGATTACTATCCAATGTGGAATGTCACATACGGAATATTCTTTTTATCACATCGACCGAAACATCCAAATTTATGCTTTCTTAAACGATGATTAACGAGACTTAGTCAATTTGACGAACAATATATTATACGATGGGCAATCCAGATTAACCTGACGGTGTCGATTACTACAATAATAATTGTTACAAAGCATAAAAAACAACCCAGCTTCAATAAACAATATTATGTCTCCATGATAGTTCCGGAAAAATTAGTGAGGTTATCGTACGCCATTCTAGTAGCGAGTATTTCTAGAAAAGTGAAAATATGTAATTATTAAGCGCCAAATGTTGGAAACGCATATAAATATTGATTTACGTAAAATAACAATGGCACTATATATGAAACTCCACAGTATGTGACGGCTGAGCGGGGCCAGGTAAGATGACGTCGTGTGACGTCGGTCGTTTAAAAAGTGTACATACTTCACAATGTCTACTTGACTCGTTTGACGGTGAATACAATGGTGTCATTTGGCATTATTCTATAGCGATTTGGATGTCTCAGCACTTTCTTTAAACTTCGGATTCTACCCATATACATGTCTGAGACAAAATTGTCAATGATTAGTTTGTTTGGAATCACAAGGAATCATGACTAATTGTGTTCTGTTGTTTGTTGAGTAATAATGCAGGCGCGCATGTCGATGAAATTAAGCATGCACACCACAATAACACCACTGAACACACATGCAGAGTCGCGCAAAAAGCTAAAGTCAAATATGTATGGAATTAAGTTTCCAATGTACTTTTAATCGAAGTGATTACTCCCTAGCCCGGCCATGGGTTAGTGGGTTGCTATAGTAACAAATATAAAGAGCTTTCAAACGTCTTACCAAGGCATACTTGTACATACTAAAATCGTCAATAAGACAATATACTATCGGAGAGGGTTAAGCAGCACTCAACTTAACCAAGTGAGCACAGAAAATATAAAAACATGACATTCAGCAATTAAACTTTAATTACACTAGTGCATTAAAATGTTCATGTAAGGCTTTTTTCACACTTTTGCGACGTCACGCATGGGATTTAAGTAAGACATAAAATTCGAAAATAGAATATTTCATTTCGATTCGAACATGACCTAATTAAACGTGTATTTATATTTTACGTGTAACGAGAAAATGCTACTTATTTACCACGATAACGTAATAAAGGAAATGACTTGAAGAATCACATTCTTATTCTTTCTTCATAATTAGAATAAAAGTTAAACACAACATGTGCGAATATTTAAATAGTTGTGAAATTAAATTATCGCAAACCTCTACGGCGTAATATCATGTTTTAACAATGTGGCATGACGTCGTACAATGAACGTTATAAAATGCCATTTCGTCCTCGTAGTAAACATTTGCAACTTTCATGTAAGATGGATTCAAATTACCAGTTGAAAAGATACTTTAGGTATATATTGGCGAGCGTTGATCGAACATGCGCAGTAATACATACGTAAGCGGTGTCAATTAGTTAAACAAAATAATGTTGGACATATAATAACAACAAAAGAAGTAACAAAGGATCACGGACGAAGTGTGTTTGATTGCACATACAAAGTACACTATTGTATATTATTTGGCTATTTTTAACACCGTGTGCTTGTCAACACAATATAAAACAATTCCTTACCAACAGTATGAATTCAAGAAAAGTAAAGTACCAGCTGTTGATTGCCTATTCATGTATTGTCTTACCACGTTTAAATGAAACCTGCGCATCTGTTCGTTCAAGTCTGACGAGTTTAATGTGGTTGAATATATCTTTCCAATGTTTAGAAATCGAAGTAAAATAGTCATATTACATGCGGTTGTAGTGGTTTTAAGTGAATAATACAGAGCTTAACGTTATATGTGTTGTCATTTTATCGAATGCTTTATACCAAATACATGTACCAACATTTCTAAGTGTTCTTCAATATGACCTGTCAATATTAAAATATCAAAACAATACAGGAATCAAGACTATTTTAAAACGACATTGGCATTTTTTTCAATACATGTAAAAATGGCAATGGTATTGAATTTGTTTTCCCAAGTCCAATATAGCTAGTCAAGTAAATGCGTTTCATCCATAATTATCTGACAATGTAAACACTAACGGTTGCTCTTATTACACACCGCATTATTGTCGTACCAATATCGGCGATTCGGTCAATTTCTCAGTGTCGCTGTTGTGATTCGTTTGATCGAAAACCATGTGTACGAATGTGTACATTTGATCTCCCGTATAAATAATTCATGAACGATTGCAATCGATAGTACATGTACCGTATTTGCTGAAAGAAAGAAAATAGGACGAAATCTAGACGTGAAACAAATAAACCTTGTGCCACTGGTCAGCATTATATAACTTGTAAACTGAACACAGTTCTTATTGAATGCAATGTTGGTG
Source organism: Spisula solida (assembly GCA_947247005.1). Classification (NCBI taxonomy): domain Eukaryota; kingdom Metazoa; phylum Mollusca; class Bivalvia; order Venerida; family Mactridae; genus Spisula; species Spisula solida. The sequence goes on from OX365946.1 coordinate 19,569,756, forward strand.
TTTGTCAGTTGTTTGTTTGTAGTCATCTGAGAAAGTTGTACTAGTGATATTTTGCATTGTCGTCTATGACAATTAAGTCAGGAAATGTAGGTTCTACTTTAGTATTACTGACATTTATATCGCACAAAGAGGCGTGAAATATGTACTCACGTAGCTTTTGTACCATTGCTTCCAGGAGTAGGATTTCAGCTCTGTAAAGTAAACTTCCAGACGAATCTAGAAAAACAGAGTGGCCTTTTTTGTACAACATACTTCATATACGAGCATCTAATGTGTTTAGAAGCATAAAACTGATTTAATTTGCTGTTAAAAATGAATAAGATTGTATGACGATTTGAAAGAAAATGCCTTTTTTATCATTGTTAAAAAACTTGTGTTTAGAATATTAGTTCTGCCTTTTTGCTTTAACCTCCTCAGTAAAGTAATATCATTTATAACTTAGTATAAATCAAGTACGCTGGTTCAAGAAACATTTTTTCTATTCAATAGTTATTAGTCAGTCTAACGAGAATTTATCATATTACGCAATAAATTAGTGTGAACATGTCTTCCTGGACAAATTCTATATAAAACTATTTTGGTATCCTTTATTTCCGCAGTTCTCGTTTTAATGATAGAACGTGTCAATATATTAACAACGGCAATGGTTACCACTGATGAATCTGATTGTTAATATTTAAGTATTTTTGATGAACAAGTTCTATGTTCGTGGGTCGGCCCAGCAAATCGTATAATAACGATATGTCATGAAAACTAAAGCAAAATGTCATTACAACGCGTAATGTTTGTGTTGCGTGTTGCCTTCACTTTCCGATTAATTATCAACTTTTATAAGCATTGTATTGTAGGTCAAACGCAGAATACCGCATTGTTGGTCATTTTATGTCAAGAGTTGCATGCATCTGTTTAATACAAATAGGGTTAAATATGTCCAACTATGACGTCATTGAGATACTGGTTACACTTTTTATTGATTATCATAAAAAATAAAATTGACGAGAACGGATTCATAATGTGTATGTAGTGTTGCAAGTTACCTTGATTAAAATGTGAATGATTATGCAAAAAAGGTCAACATGACAAAATGGGAACATCCAGATGCCACCATAGTCTTGCAGAACAAAAGTCACAGAATAACATTTCGTAGTATGAAATATCTGTATGGACATGAAATAAAAAAACACAAACTATTTGGGTGATGTTTAATGTCTTTCATGTTTCAACAGAATTTCAGGACATTTATATTTAGAAATGTTTAGACGAAAACAATGCATGTAGTCCAACGCTATAACACTATGTTTCTCTTCAACTAATACAGAATTATAAAGAATATAGTTTAACGAATATACATATCGGTCATAAAGATGTTTCTAAGTGGCGTCGCTTTGGCTTCTTATTCTGAGTCCGTTTGAACAATGATGACAACAGTTTTATAAACTGTCTTCGTATTTCAGGCAACAATGTGAAATACAAAAACGGTTTATATACAAAGTTAATTTTATACAGTTCCTCAAACAATTTTAAATATACCGACTCCTGAACTGACACAACATAATCACCATTCATGAATGTTACTGGGAGTTTTATGACGTTGTGTGGTAGAAATAAGACAATATAAATAATCGCTAGAAGAATTGACGTGAATGTTAACCGTTTGCTATTCGAAAATAATCGAAGCCGTTGCCTTTGCATGTGTATAATGCTGGCCTCACGGGAGCACCGAGGGGCACTCGAATATCGGGTAAAAGCTTTAGCATTTAATCGCAATTCAAACGTGATTTTCTTTGTCTTTAATCTTAGTTTTCCATCGTCACAATTGAGATTTGAGGCACACAGATAAATAATCAACGGGAAGGTGAATAAGATATGTAGCACCACAGGCAAAATGAACGCAAAGACTGAATCAATCTTGCGCATTATCACGATGTCTTTATAATGCTGAGGAATAATAATGCATATCGATGTTGAGTCGTAGGAGTACACGCCGCTAGTCCAAGTTAGATAGAGATGCGCAACTATTGAAAAAACCGAAACGATGGTTACGTAACATTTACATCTAAAAGCACTGAAATATTTGTCACTGGTGTTAGGGCGGTAACAAGCGAACAATCTCTCCAATAGCAACATAACTCCGTACCAACTGGCAAGGAATGTAGTCAATAAATTCAAATAATACACGAGTTGACAGAAACCCTCTGTGTTGTAAATATCTACCACTCGGCTTGAAAACCAGGGCACTGCCATCGCAATAAGATATAAATTGTCCACAATACCCATTGCAAAGAAATAGCAACAGGCTGCCACCTTTTTAAGCTCTGAATTTCTTATCACGATTAACATGACGAGGTTTGCTATAATACCAATCGTCAATAACATTGGTACTCCGTATTCATCTAACACTAGAATAAAATCCAGTAGGGGTTGGATATTGTCTTCCGTGTGTGCAACGTGTTGTGAATCATTTCTATGTCCAATGTTGCTTATGTTATAACGAGATGTATTGTTTTCATCAATAAGCACTTTCGTTTCTACGAAGTCGGTCATTGTCCGTTTATTGGCTATTTCCATCCTGTTTCCATGTGTGTTGGAATACATTAGTAAAACCTGTTTGAATAATGGTTATGTAACTTCTCCAATGTGCAAACTAACATTCTAATTACACTAATCTTATTGCTTTAGTATATTTCTTTGTAACCGATTCGAACAGAAACAAATATTTCCGACAGGTAAATATCCGATGAACTTTCAACCAAGCGAAGATACTGTCCAGTTAGTTAGAGAATAACCAGAAAATGTCTTCACGTGTCGTGTTTCTATTTCCAGTTTTTACATCCAATATCTTCACAGCATTAACGCAACACAACGAATGTTACTGTCATTTCGTCTGAAAATATATAATATAATACGACGTTACAAATTTAATAAAGACACTATTTTTGCCCAAAGACAAAAACGCATCTTTATACAATGTCATGTATTTTTCATAACATGTTACCAACAATTCAAATCCGTTTGAAATGCACTATAATACGTACTTTTTTGCATAGCAAACATCGAACAGAAAAGATCATGATAAAAGTCGTCACTCCTGATTACCCGCGAAATAATGTAATTCAGCAATTAAATATTCCTCAATGCAATTTATTATGAATACGCCAAACAGTTAGAAATAGTATATTTTCATCATGTACTGCAGTGGTTGTCTTAAGTTTCTTTTAGGACAGGTTAACTTTATTGGACGCAAACTACTGGAAAAACATCATATCGTTCGCCTAGCAATTATTCATTATCTTTAATTTTGAAAACTGTGAACAAAGCAATTAGCGTATGTCTTGGATCTGACACTTTCTGTGATGTAACAGAACAGTATCAACCTATGATAAAAACATAGACTATAATTTGCATCCAAGATCATTTAAAACATCGAAAAACATTTTCCTTCTTGATATCGACAAACACCTACGTTTTCATCTAAGTTTAAAGCGTCAACTCGATCAACACTTAAATCACACTATTTACTCTGATGAATCTGATGGTGACTTTAATACAGCCTGAATAATTCAAACGATGATAATGTGTGCTTAAACGTTCATTTTGATCCATTTCCCTTGGTATGGTGACATCTGACACTAATTGTAACACGACTATTATAAAGTCAAAGTGGCTTTAAAAGCATAATTATTGCTCTGACGATCCCCTAATGATACTATTGCCACCCAAAATAGTCCAACAAATAATTGCCTGCACACATTTGACATTGTCATGCTCATGTTCACATTATAATATCTAATATCAGAAATTATTTGATATGAGTGTTCAAAGTAGCAAGGGTTTGTCATTATGCTGAGTTCTTAACTTGACACAGACATAGGAAGAACGTGGCCTGGTAACGAACCGTAACCTGTCAACAGTAAAAGAAGAATACAATTGTTAATCGTCGTTATTTCATGTGTAGTCGAATCATGAACCCTTATGTGAATGCGAATTTAAATAGAGTATAAATTACTTTACACTGTTGTATCAAGTACACCAACAAGTAGACCAACTAAAGTGTCCGAGTAGATAATGAATAATACCACTAAGTCAATCTGTCTTTGAATGTGTTCATTAAGTTAAATAACACATCAGACAGGTTTACGCAATTCAAATAATATAACATTATACGACGCAGTTGCCTCATTTAGTCAACTAGAAAAGACACTAACATCTTGCAGATTGTTATTTCAATGGAAGAAATGTTTTCACAATATCTCAAGGTACAAGATGATTTTGTGGTTTTATTTGCTAAGTTCAAAGCTATGACAAAACACAGAAATGAATGGTATACAAAACAGAATAATATTTGTAAGGAACTATGACGTCAAGGGCAGATGGTGCAGAAAAATAAGAATACCTGATACAAAAATATACATTATGTCGTTAGATAAATAAGATACCACGTTGTCTAGAAATATGTTTGACAGTGAAAATTGATTAATACATAATATACGGTATGTCATACAAATCATTTAATCCCTCCACATACAAAGTACACAGATATAATGGCTTATCAGTCAATGTTTGTCCAAAGCAGTGTTTATGATATGCATGGTATATAAATAGTAAAATGAAACCGATTTATAATTCAGAAGTATGGTTTGGTCTCAATTATCTTGCATTCACCGTGAAGTTTCGGATTTTTCAGCTTTTTATGGTAAATAAAATATTGCAGTGCGACAAAGACCGATGCGATCCGCATGCAATAAAAACGCTTTACAGTTCTGTGAGAGAATTGTTGTATTTTTACAAGGGCTTTGACGGAACTGAAACTCAATGTAACACTCGTGATACAAATGTACTACATAAGATTTGAGTTCCGTCAGAGTGTTACATCGGTTTTAGGTTCCGTCTGAGCCATAGGAAAATAGAACAATTCTCTCACGTAACTGAGAAGCGGTATATTGGGATTCATACCGTGAGGTAGTTACGCAATATTACTGGCTGACCGGTTTACTTGTAACACAATGGGTTACGCCATGTTATATTAATTATTATATTATTTAGGTATCGAACACCGGCAATATTAAGTTACTGACAGTTACTGTAGGCTGTTAAAATGATTAGATCAAAGCAGTTTCACTTCTCTGCAGTATAAATTCAATTATAGTATGAGTAAACAAACCGAAATAAATTTACTGTTACATGACACATGTTTTGACCATCAACTCTTTTGTTTTTTAAGATTCGATAAATTTATGGATATTACATAAGTTTGTTTACAGTATATTCGTATAGGTCAATTAATCATAATTCATTTAATCTTTATATACAGACTGATTGTTGATAGTGAAGAGATACCAACCTGCAAAATCAATTGACCCTAATTAATCCAATTGCTACATGATGAGTAAACCACTTGTTGTAATAGCACAGTAAATCGCTAATGAAGTTCTCATATGTTCATTTACAATATTATGAAACAAGGCACTGAGTTAAGTTTGATGTGTTAAGCGTCAATATTTTGGTTATGTTTAATTGATATAATTTCTACCCGTTTTTGTGATTAATTCAGCTTTGTCGGTGTTATTCTTTGTATTGACTGTTTAACCTTAGAATATAACATACATTATGAGTCAATGAAAACGCCGAATTTTGGTGGTTAAATGAAACTTTAATTATTAAAAGTTTCTCTTAACAGAACTGACGTCATGCGTTGGTGCTAATTTCTATCGGCCAATCAGAATGCAGAATGTTATATTCTAAGCCAGTTAGAACATATTAAGTAAATTTTAATGACTAAAACGGACTCGCTTCGCTCGCTCCGCCCTTTTTAATCATTACAATTTACTTAATATGTTCTAACTATAACTTAGTCCCCATTGTTCTGAAGACATTATCGAGTTTAACAGATGTCGCTAGATCCTGATATAAACCCCTGTGTACCCAACGAGGAGGAGAGCGAAACGACAGAGTGAAGGAGAGATACATAGAGCGAGAGCAGTGAGTGTAAGATCCCATCCAAGACTGTTTAAAGACTGTTAAGCTGTCATATTCATGCTTATAAAATAAAGTTTAATGCAACCTAGTTATCGTTAGCTACGTGTGGTGTTGCATACTATTGCAAAGGTGGCGCCGCCTAGCGGCGTTGTAGGAAAAAAGTAGTAACATCAATCAAACAATGAGCGATTGTATAAACGTGTGTATAAATTTAGTAGTTCAATCGAACAAATAAAAAAAAATTCGACACTTCCGTATGGCATGTAAAGCATACCTATTTGGCATGCCAATAAGACGGGTAGATTTTATTCATTTATTGCATGTTTTGGAGTTCTTAATAATTATTATGTTAGTTGCATTGAATTCGCGAACCAAAATGCAAGTTTCTAATGACCCGTTTGAAAATTGAGACGTCACATGGCCTCATTTACCCTATTTATCGTACTCTGTGATAGTCAATACCATGTACACAAAAGTTCATGCAAAACTGATAAAAGGTTGTAACGAAACAACCACGTCTGTACTTATAACTTTTGCCGAGTGAAATACAATGTATGTTGTTATTATATTGTAGAATGTTATTTAACTCAGATTGACTGACAATAGTTTCCTGATTCCAATGGTATATTCCGTTCACTGATAGGTCGAATATTTGTTCAGATAAATGAAAATTACCAAGTTTGTACTTAGAACATTCGAATAGTGTATTGTCATAAAAATAATTATTGACATGTTGGATAAAAATTCACTATAGTAGATCTAGTCTATTGGAATATTAAAGTATCAGATAAACGAACTCTAATTATTCTTTCTACTGAAATATAACAAGATACTTTTCCGGGATCAAAGATCTCGTAATTCGAAGGCAAGTCTTGTTACTGATACAAATTGAACGCAGTAATGATGCTACATACATTGATACCCTGTACAACGGGTCATAATACAATACCACACTCCCGGTCATGTTTCCGGCATTTTGTATGTAGCCACATCAAATTGTATGGCCGAAATGAGAAAAACTTAATTAAAAAAATTCGATCTAGAATTGAACATCCAATTAAATACACAAGAAACGTTGGCACCTCAGATTGACAATGTGGCAGCTGTTGTGCCTTTCAAAGCATTCAAATCTGAATAGAAGCACCAAGAAAAATTGAAATGAGGAGTGTTAAGTTGGAACGGTTGAATTTATCACATTATGCCGTTTATACCACCCTACAGTTGATTATACGAAACAATGCACAGTAATCCGTAATTCCGAGATTATGTTTTGTATATTTGTATTTAACGCATGCTGCATTTGAAATCTTCGAATTATTTGACTAAGTACATTATACAACGCACGCTTCACATTGCAATCGGCGAATCTTTTGACTAAGTACATTATAGGACGCATGCTGCACAATTCGTGGGGAGCGGTGGCCTAGAGGTAGGATTGCGCGCTTCGGGATCGAGAGGTCCTGGGTTCAACCCCCGTCTGGACCACTGCTTAATTTCTCTGAGCACGAATAACCCACATGCTCCACTCGACCAAGGTGTGAATTTGTACCTGTGCGGGCTGTGTCTGAACATGTTCGATAGTCCTGGGCGCCGAAGATCGATGTTGGCTGCACACCCACCAGGAGAGAAATAGTCTCCCCAATGAACAGGGGAAGTTTAAATGTCAAAGGGTGGCTGAACGGCTGAACTGCTGAAAGCAGCCCTAGAAAATTGGTAACTTAACTTAACAATGGAAATCAGCGAATGATTTAGCCAAGAACAATATACAACGCACGCTGCGCAATGCAAATTAGCGAACTTTTTAACAAGTACGAGGGTAATCCTTAAAGTCATAATATTCATACCACACGAGGATTGTATGATTATTTCGTGGACTTTTTCTATTGTATCAATTTTTGAACGGTCGAGTTGAAAATAGCATCAACTATTGCCACTGAATGTATGTATTTGATTAAGAATAAATTATTTTTATTTTAAAAAAAAATTATATCTTCACGGACCCTCAGATGTAGCCATGGAAACATCACCCGGACCACTCCATTAATTTACACGTAGGATCTATGAAAACGGTACCAATTTGATGGTTATAGCCTTAGCAATATAACCGTAGGAATATGCAGCATCTCGAATGACACCTTAACATGATTTCCCTTAATTGTGATCGTGATTTGTCAAGTGAATGTCAATTTATTGAAAAAACTGTATATAACACCAAAATAATTAATGACATAAATAGTCAAGATGGCGTTTCGTAATGACGTCATGAATCTGTGTGAATCTACCTCTTAGCAACACAAAACCCTTAACAAGTAAACAAACATCAGTCAAAGAATTCGTGCTGATCATTTGTGCTCAAAATAAATATCAGATTAGGTTCTGTTATGAATTTTAAAGTCTTGAAGAGACAAAAAAGACCGAATGGTACAATGACGTCATATCGTTCTGGACTCCAAACATGAATTAAAATACTATCGTTTCTACTCGTCTCATGAACATAAGATACACACGCAGAAAATCGTGTCGACATTCCCCCGTAGAGACAGTATGTTGTAACATTTAACAAGTGAATCCAACCACATGAACAGTCAGTATTTTTGGCAACGCCTATTTAAAAAAGAGGTTTTCACTTGCTAAAACGACATGAAAAATCGACGTCATCTAACGTCGTGCTCCGGAGCATGCGTATGTGTCTACCACTATTCGCAAGCAGGTTTATGTATATTTCATTTGTTTTTAATTTTTTGCATGTTAATGATATTATGTTGCCTATTGCATTTTTAAATTTTCATTACGTTGTTTTGAGATAACACGAATACAGTCCACGGACTTGACATACACCCCTCGTATGTTTACATATATGTTACTTGGTAATGTTTAAACAAAGGACGTACACAAATCTTTTTAATTCGTTATGATATTTTTACAATTACAAAACGGGGACTAACAAAGCTAACACAAGGGGTTCTTTTACTAAACGTTGTTCTTGTAATGCCCGGACGATCGATATTGTTTGACAACTATTAGACTGTTATTGATCAAAACTTACTGGAATACATTCTTACCATTCATTTATTAACATACGATATTTCAAATACACATAGTTGCAATGAAAGGTTGACATAGTATTAGTGTTTTAAAAAGTACACGTAACGCGAGTCCGCCCAAGTCGACGTCAAAATATGACACCTTTTTATATATTTGACCATTGTTTTGGAGCCATATTAGTACAGTCACTCGAGCACACACAGTTACCATTTTACAATTTTCTGTAGTGATGTTAAATGCTATTTCCACGATAATTTTGCATGATTTCGTAATTAGTAATTACTATAGTTGCTGTAGTTATTATTAAATTAATGTCTATCGTCCAACAGGTGTTTCACCGACGACACTTTCCTGCATGCTTCTGACTTTAGGATGACCGAAGCTCGGATCATCGCGTGTTAATTTTTATCATCATGTAACCTTTTATACAGTACCGCCAGCGTTTTTGTCCCGTTTTACCGTTCGTTTACACGAACGCAAAACGCAAAACGAACGGTTAAACGCTTTAACCGAGTAAGCGAGCAAGCGAGCAACCGTGCAGCCAATCAGATCGCCCGCTTTACCGTGCAGCCAATGAAAACGGTCTCCGATAATTCAGGAATTCGTCTATCGTAAACGCGTAAACGAGTAACCGAGCGAGTAACCGTGCAGCCAATCAGATCGTTAGCTTTCCGTGTTTCTAACCGAGCAGCCAATGAAAACTGGCCCATGTAATTTCATTCATAAAATCGCCGATTCATAAATAATCATCCATCTTCCATTGATTTAACCCTGACTATCACCAATAATTCCCATTATTTGTTGCTTTTTTACTTTGATTCCGACAAGACCCGTAAACAATAGTGGCATAAGATATTGAAAACCCACCCATGAACGGTGTCTATGGTATCGAACAAAATTCTACATCGGAAGCAACAGTCAAGAATATGTTCTGACCTCAGAAATCAAGTAGGCCACAACATGGCCAGCAGAATGGAAGTTTATTTCGCTTCAAAACCAGATATTTGGGAATGACAATGGCTTTGGAACATAACGCAGGTAAGTTTTCTATGAGATTAATTATAATTTGGGCATTCAAGGTCATATTCATTCGTTTTCATTACAAAACAGTTTATCCAGCGTGACGAATCACCTCCTGTCATGAACAGATGAAAGGTTATCGGACAGGAGGTGTTACCGGACAAATAGTCGTCGACACTTAATATATTTCTTTTGCATTGATCTTTGTACCTAATAACTCAGAAACTATTATAGCTTATATCTAGTAGAATAAATATATTCAAGATTTGCAAAACATCCATTTATCGAAAATGTCATCTAATCTGCCTTTATGTGTTTACATAAGCGATATATGAATTATGATATACGCACTCGCATAAACTGATAAAATTACATGCGTCAATACCCTGTGTGAATAGCTGAGTTGTTAATGCATCGGTTGTGATGCGAGAGGGGCGGCAATTGGATTTTCAAGGAAGCCTAATGTTTAACCTTTTAAAATTATGCCATCACAGTGTCCGATAAATTTTTACTTTTGCTGGTAGCCCACTTGGCGTCTGTTCTTTGCCTTTTTTATGATCAAGTATACCTAAATTACAAGTATAATTATACATTCATGATAAAGCCAATGGTATTTTACTGTTAATTATAAATGATAACTACTCTAAAGTGAAGTACGGGGAGACTTTACAGCTGCCACACAGCACTTAACACCTGCTGTGGTGATAAGTTAAACTGCAGCGCGTAGACAATAAAAAGCCACACAGAAAAGTAGCATGCGTTTTTGACTCATTTTGACACCTATTTTCGCGACTTTGAAATGCTCTTATTTTGATAAAAAATGGCAACCAAGTACAGCAAATCATGTTTTTATCGAAGGAATTTACATTATTTACGGTATGATAGTTGTGGAATAAGATTATTTCCCGAAAGGAAGTTTTAATCGACAGTTATTCGCAAAAAAGTCGCAGTGTCTATTACTAGCCCTTTGAAAAGACAACAGAAACAACATTCCGGCAATTAAATTTTATTGATTTTTTTCACGAAATATCGCGGAAATCTTGGTGGTTCTAGAAATGTATTAAGATTTAAAGATATCAACACATTTTCTATTTGTGACCCAAGTGACAATATATATCGATCACCCTTGTATGTTGGGGTCAGATATTTCTCGAGATGAGGGTTGGTTGTGACGGTTATACAGCTTTTTATGGTGCATTAGACTTTGACTGGTTCGCAAATGTGTATCAGAAAAGGGTTCAGTGCCATCTTATGCATATCAAATACAATTAAAAATACTTTAAGGTGAAGAAAAAATGTTCTACTGAATACCGTTCGTACCTTGACGTCACTGTGCAACGCACTTGCATACCATGTGTATTGATAATGTAAACAAAAAAAAGATTTCATGACACTTTTCAAGAAATTCTGAATACCTGCTAAGAACATATTTATTCATCATCAGTGAAAATTTGAAACTAAATATTTGAATACATTTTATGTAATAAGCAAAATACACAATTTACTGGCACAACCCTCGTACATTGTATAACATGATAAGCCAGTCTATTCTATTGAAAAAACAATCACGCATTAGTGTTTACATTAATTAAAACTGCCATGTATTTTACATAACATTAAATATTAATACGAGGGTCATTCAAAAAATACGTAGACACATCCATTTACTTGTTTATATTGCAAGTAAAATAAACAAATCAATAGTATGCTGTAGCTGCAGCTTTATTCGTCTGAATTTCAACGTTTGTACCCTTAGCGACTACGGGGCAACTCTCGACGTCGTTGTTGACGTCATCAAATTTGATAAATTCACAACTTTTCTAAATGCTCTGCATAATACACTAAATACAACTCTATCACTAACCCAATTCTGTATAATCATCCATGTACCATGCCAGACTAAACTGAACAAAATAGGATGAATTAGAATACTTAATTTCATCTGTTGTTGCCAGTTGTCACACCGCATAAAGAGGCTATACCATAGGAAACGCATTGACGTTCATAAAGGCCAAATTAGGAATGTAGAGACCCTGTTTGAGTTGGTTAAGTCAAGAATTATCCAACACCAGAGCTGTTGATTTGACACGATGTTCCCACACTTTGTCTTGGTGAAATAACCTATTTTCCAAGATAATCCAAGCTAGTATTTGGGTTTATCAAAGCGCCAAACTCAATTTAATCATTAATCGCGTTGCCCCGTGGTTTCACTGACGTCACATTTTCGTACTGCCAGTAAAATAGTGACTTGGTATGATAACCAATATCTCAATAACGGTTTTGAATACGACGTTATAATTTGAAACGGATAATCACATAATATCAAAGGATACACACATAAATTATTGACATGCTTTCTTCCTGTGAACAAAAATTGATGGCACAAATCTATCAACACAAATTTTCGACAGAACAAATCGACGGGTTGCCCCATGTGCTCAATCTTGCGTTGCTATAACTACCCTATTTTAGAATATTACACATATTTTTCTTTATTACCATATGCATTTGATTTGTTAATGATAGGACATTATTTCTACCAAATTTGATGAAAATCGGATGATAGTTAAACAATCAATGGTGTCTACACATTTTTTGAATGACCCTCATATGTTGTGTGTGAATAGGGAATACTAGGTAACACAATCATTATTATATGCTCTTCAGCATATTATGTTCATGTTTTACATAGCGTCGTCAACTATGCGGAGTTATTGCCCATTGTATGTAAAAGGTTTTTTATGTGTAATTCATCGTTTGCCTGTGGAAATGTATGACTCAATGTTGATTACCCAAACAGAAAAACATCAAATGTTGCTAAAATATTTACACATTGTTAATCTGTGCAGCTTTGAAATTTAGAAAATGGAAAAAACTGTGAAATTACCTCCCTTTCAATTGAAAATAGAAGAAAATAAATTTCTCAAACTAGTAATGAGAATGTAAATGTATGAGTGTGAGATTGAGATATGTAGTGCTAAGCAGTAGTTGTGATGACAATAATGTTCATGTTTATCCAGAACAAACAGTCAAAATCATACAATTTTACCATCATATCATTGACACAGTTTGGTTGGATAAATTTAAAGGGAGTTACTTCCCTTTGTTTTTTGTCTGATAAATTTTGTTTATGCTATTTTTCTGTATCCATTTGTTCGATTTCAATGAAACTTTGTTAAAATTATCAGTACCAAGTATAGTTGTGGATATCATTGGCACACTTTGGTCAGATCAATTTTAATGGATATTATTTTGCCAGCGCTTTTTCTCTGTAATCACTATTTGTTACCCTTTCTTTTTTACACTTGTAATTTTGTCTGAGCTATTTCTCTGTAACATCTTTAACCAAATGTTCTGGTCAATTGAAATAACTCCATATTGATTTATTGGATTTAAGCAGTTTTGTTCCTGTATTGGATTTTATCCTCCTTCAGTATTATTATTATTGACTGATTTTAGAATAATTGAGTAAATATTTTGTTGCAGATGACTTCAAATGTATTGTTTTTATTGTAATGAGAAATATTTTTTTTTATAAATCCTTGTGTTTTGGCAATATTACTTGCGAATATTAACTGTACATACCCTGTTTTTCTATACTCATATGTTAATGTACCTCTCAACTTAATCTTGAAATTTCCCAAAAAACAAGTTTTAACCTAAAGTATATAATTATACGAGGCGAGGGGTGATCCAGAATTACGTGGACTTTTGCTCTCATTCAAAAACCGTTATACTTACATTAACAAATCTGTGGACTATATAATATTGATACTTACTGCACTAGTGTACCAAATTTCATGTGGATATGATAATAAATAACGTAAATAAAGCGTCTGTAAGAGGGTATGGTTTTGAATCGCGGAACAGCTCAGAAATGACGTACACGTCGTCTTCACGCGTGTATCATTTCATGATGCTTTTGAAAACTCTTAATCAACTGTTCTTATTTTTCCCTAACCCATTACGCTCTTATTGTATGCATATATAATCGTCCTGTCAATATTTACCTAACTGTACCGTTACTAGCACTGCAAGATAATATTTTTCCACTAATGTCACGAATGTTTGATTCTGACCAACGTAAGCACCGATCCAGTCAACGTCTGGTTTTTACCTCTACCCGCACGACCTGTCACATCACCCAGGCCTTCTTTAAAACGTTTATGCCATTTAAAAACGAGTGACTGTGATACAACATATCTGATACTTAAGATATTTCTCCAACATTTCTTTCGTCTGCGTTGAGGTTTTTCATAGCTGTACCAAGAATTACATGGTAAAGGGAATGTAAATGAAATTTTGTGACGTCACTATTGATGTTAATTATGATATGACAACAGTTACATATGCATTCATAATATGACGAATACACCGAAGTTTACTTTGAAATGTCAATCAGTTATTGATACAATATTGGACAATATGATGCCATTTTTCTGAATTTCTAAATGTAGAAATAAAATAACAATCAACAATAACGTAACACGTTTTACTGAAAAAATCTGTGTTGATCCGTGAAAGCATTTATGTGTTGCCATGGTAGCGAATAACTGTTGATGCAAATAATTGTTTTCCGATATATGTTGCGTTTTATGTCAATACTAGATAAAAGTCGCTTGTGTGTAACTTTCATACCGATCTGATCTAAAATAAACTTTCTAGAGCAAAAGTCCACATAATTCTGGATCACCCCTCGTATATGTACCATAATTATGTTGAAATTAAATGTTATGAACATATGACAATGTTGCATTAATATACCCCCAGATACAAAGTATATAGGTGCTATTTCTCAGTAGCCATTGGTGGGATTTAAACAAAACTTTGCATGACTCGTCAGTACCTTGCCTTGTTGTGCCTATCTTTGGCGCTTGTCGGTCGGATTATTTTCATCGAGTTATTGTCCTTTGTTGTTTTACACTTAAAAAATTCTGTATGTGCTATTTCTCGGTATCTATTGGATGGATTTCAATGAAACTTGGCATGACTCATGAGTACTGTGCCTATTTGTGCATATTGTTTGTGCACATCGGTCGGATTAGTTTTATTGAGTTATAATCTTTGTTTTTTAGACAAGTTTACAATTTTGTCCGCGCTATATCTCTGCTACCATATGTTGGATTTCAATGAAATGTTGTATGACTTATCAGTAACAAGTCTAGTTGTGGATATATAGCGCTGTTGGTCGGAAAAATTTTAAGGGAGTTATTACACTTTGTTTTTTTTCCACTTTTAATTTTGTCCATGATATTTCATGGTAACTATTGATTAGAAGTTTGCATGACCTATCAGTACCAAGTTTTATATTACGCATACAGTCAAACAAAATGGTCAGATCAATTTTGCTAATGATTGCCTTTAATTAAACCTAAGTTGTACACATGATCATAATTTTGACCAAGTTTTGCAGGTCATAATAAATGCGACCTCTATGCTCTGCTCACATCACTGTGTCGAGCAGTATCTTGTGGGGGGGGGGGGGGGCTGGGGGTTTCATCACATTCAGTGCTATTGCTTGTTATAAACTTGTTATTATTGTAACCACCAAAAATAAATTTTGAAGGGTTTATACTGGAGGCACTATATTGGTTGGTTGGTCTGTCGGTCTATTAGAAAAATTGTGTCCACATCTATAACAAGACGATGTGTCATGCGCAAGTCCTAGGTCCCTAGCTCAATGGTCACACTTAGAGGTCAAAGGTTGAAAGGCTTAAATAGGCATGTTTCGTGTCTGGATATGACATTTCTTACTGGATTTTTAAATTGCTTCTTACAAATGTTCACCACATCACAGTCTTTCATGCTTAAGAACCTGGTCCCTGGCTCAAATGTCAAGGTCACACTTGGAGGCAATCTGATTAAAATCATATCCTCAAACCTGCTACACATGAGAATCTGTCGACGCCCTATTAAAGGTCACCTCAGGCGACCTTTCCCATTAGCCAATCGGCACCTTGCTTTCACAATTCTGACAGCGAGTCGATTCTATTTTTAAATACGGTAGTTATCACAAACACATGCATCGTGCGTGCCTTTGTTCTGATCACCTCGGTCTTTATGGATTGCAATATTTACCGGAGACAAACGGAAATGGCCGAGCTTTCACGATTGATAATCAACAGTGCGTTTTCATCAAATTATCAGTACTACAAATTCTACAATGGCCAAATAAATGAGGATTACTCCTAAAAAGCAGACTTAAGTTGAGGAAAACTGTTTTATATGCAATTTGCCGTTTATTAATACGAGCGAAGTACCATTGTAACGAGCTATATGATTGGCTGATTTATAAATGGAAATTCTAATTTCTGTAAATACCTACTCTTATTGCGTTGTCATCAGATCTACCGGTAAGGAAGATCAAGCACTTAGTCAGATTGCACTTGGAGGCAAATGTTATATAGTCATGCAAGTTGCGTCTGCTCTGTAACGTTGTCATTTCTTACTGGATTTTGAAATTGCTTGGTACAAATGTTCACCCAATCAAGACTGTGTGTCATGTGCAATACTTCAGTCCCTAGCTCAAAGGTCAAACTTAGAGGTCAAAGGTTATATAGTCATATAATTTTATTTCAAGTAAAGTTCCTGTGTCAAGGCAGTGCAGTTGGGGTATGGTTCATCAGTCCAGTGATTGCACTAAGTTTATACCGGGTATCTGTAAATTTGTTTATTATTTATATCCATTGTTGTATAATGATAATATGTTGTTACAAGTGTTTGAATAAAAAACAACTGAGAACAGTTAGTTGTTTTTTGATATGTTAGTAATTCTTTAGATATTTCGGTCAAGAATAACCCATACAAGTGCAACCACTCATTTTCAAACTTATAGTGCCCGGCCAGTGTCACCAAATATTTGGCAATTGCCAGTAACTGACATAATCAGAAAGCAGGGACTGCAAAGTATGAAATGATAAGGCATCCACTGCCTTCCAGTTGGAGAAGATTGTAAGCCGCACAATACAAAAAAGCTGGTATACTATATTAAAATAAATAGCAAACAACATTGTGTTATGGTTTTTCCCACATGCACTGGCTGTTGTTGGTGTGCTGGATTTGTTTGCGGTGATCTGGTTTTGGTTCTCCATTGCAGCAGGTCATACCCTTCGATGAAAAATTGAATATTTTACTGGACATGCGAAGCTGCTGGTCACAGATTGAAGTGTAAGCTAGTACTAGTTGGGATACAGATGTTGAAACCCGTCATAAACAAACATTTAAATACCCAAATCAAGCCTTAACCTGAGTCATATAGATCTAATCCTATCACTCTGTGATATACTTTTGGCTAATCAGACCGGACATCAGGGAATTGTTGTTCGTGTCCGGGGTGATGTGGTCTAACATCGGGGTTATTTGAGACACAGGTACACGTATAACAGAAGTTTAAACTACATGTAAATATACCATAATCTGACCAGACACCAAGGAATTGTCTGACAAAATCAGTGTGTGGCTTCGGGACAGATATTTGTCGATAATCTGATTTTGGGCCAACTTTCTACCAACATCACATGATCATCGTCTTATATGCCCGTCTGGCACATTTTGTCCGAGAAAATATGCTGGGCCCGTCATGCACACAAAAGCCTAGGCTTTGTGTATTACACATTGGATACATGGACATCGTTTGACGTCTGGGGTGATATTGTCTGACATTGGGGTGATTTGCGACCTAGGTATTACAGAAGTTAATATTACATGAAGGTTACCGTACTCTGACCAGACCTCAGGGAATTGTCAGGCAAAATCAGGGTGCGGCTCAGCGACAAAGATATTTTTGATGATAATCGGATATCCGATATCTGGCCAACTTCCTCTCGACATCAATGATCATCGTCCGATATACCCGTCCGGCACAATTTTGTTTAGGAATATATGCTATCAGGAAATTGTCAAGCAAAATCAGGACGCGGCTTAGCGACAAAGATATTTGTTGATGACGATCGGATATCCATTATCTGGCCAACTCCCCCCGACATCAATGATCATCGTCTCATATACCCGTCCGGCACATTTTGTCTGGGAATATATGCTGGGCCCAGCATGCACACAAAATAAACCATGCCTTGCCATCGTTTAAACATTGGATACATGTCATGGACATCGGATGGCGTCCGGGGTGACATAGTCAGACATCGGGGTGATTTGCGACCCAGGTATTACAGAAATTTATACTAGATGTAGATTGATATACCATATTAACTAACATTCACTGAACTCTCACCTCAGTGACTATCAACTGAAGTATAAAATAAGGAAAAGATTGCTGTCTTCTATGCTGAATTGCCATTTTAATATCGGGATGCTATATATTAAAACTCAATCTGTCATATCATATCAGATAATATGATTTCTATAGTATCTGATGAAATAGGCCTGTCTTTATATAGTGTTTATATATAATTTCTGATAAAACTATGTTGATAGCATTTGAACAAAAATACAAACATTCTTTAGTCATTTACAGCAAATAATTAACTAGAGTTAACCAACAACGCACATATATATTATTTTTACGCTCGTCTTATATCTCATATACAGGTAAATATAAAAAATAAATCATATACGTCAAACTGTCAACGACGATCGATATCATATTCAGTAGCGATAATTATCGGGACCCTTATTATCTACCAATAATTAATAGCTCGATTACGATAAAACAAAATATTTCATATATTAAACCGATGCATTAAACCACACCGACATTCGTCAATACTTTAGTTAGTCTGTATTCTAAATGAAAATATTTGTTCATCTGTTTGTTTTCGGTACGGAAATGGATTTTCGAGTGTTCGCTAAAATTATTTCGGTAATCGGTAATTAATTTATAACTTAAGGTTGAAATGATTTAGCCATCGAACCCTTAATCGCAACCAATTGTTGTATTAACCCAATGATATTACGAGCCTTCTTTTCATACAATTACCATACTGAATACAATAAATTGATTGAAAAAGAATCGAACACATCTTAATGTAAACAAGGAATAGACAAAAACTCGTTACGCATGCGCACTCGCTACTCGGTTGCTCGTTACGCATGCGCACTCGCTGCTCGGTTGCCCGTTACGCATGCGCACTCGCTGCTCGGTTGCTCGGTACGCATGCGCAGTATTACGATACATTCCTACACGCTTGCTCGGTTAAACGCTTGCACGGTTACTCGAACGAAAAACGATCGCAAAACGCTTTAACGCGGGACAAAAACGCTGGCGGTACTGTAAGCAGACATTCTACTATACTCATATAACCAAAGTCTTCTCTAGAATATAGTTTTTAGTGTTACAGGTGTATGATTGATACTTTTACGAAATTGTGTCATATTCCGTTTTTTCTAACAAATTCAAATTCATTGCAATATTAACGGAAACACACCCGCTGTCAATAAACATCGCTTCGCGCACACTAACAGTACACAAACGCTGTATAACATAACGTAGATGTAGCCATAATGTTAGCTGGTAATTCGTAAGTACTTATTATAGTTAAAACAGTACAATGAACTTTTGTTAAAACATGTTTCCACTGATATGAAACGCTATATTTATTTAAACCGGAGTCTCTTAAATTATTCACTTTGCATAAGTCACAGACATATTAAGACCTATAACTGTAGAAACCTAAATTATTAGGAAACAAATTGAATTCAGAGCTTCATAAAATGTCACATAACCGAGAAATAATGTAATAAACACCGGCTCTTAGTAGGAAAACATATCCATTATTGTGACATATTTAATGTACAATTTTAATGATATCATTAGCTGTATACAAAACTAAGGCCACACAAAGACAAAGACTGTAAACTATAAATTCATTGACATCTACAAGAAAAAGTGGAACAAAACTGCTGTTACTTATTATGTTAACCGATATTATTGAAATAACCAGGATTTGTCGTAATCATAATGGACATCATCGTCTTTTTATAACACTAGTCAGTTCACCTCACTAGGAAAAAGACAGAATACAGTTTGTGCAATCAATGTACAGGCTTGATAAAGCCAAACTATTCTTTGCCGGTGATTCCCGATCATGTGGTACGATGATCACCGAAACGACAATTTAGTCTCCATAAATCATGTGCATTCCGTACATTGACAACATTGGTTTCAAAGCATATAACTGCATACATTTTAGAAGAATGTAGAAATCTTGAAATAACGATTGTTTAAAGATATACCCATTTGAACATTTATTAAGAATGACACACACTAATGGGCATGTTTGAAAATGTATGTAATCACTATCATTGTGATAAAATAGCAGATAAATATTCCCTGATACTATGATATATATATTACGTGTTTTCACTTACTATTATGAAACATTTTGTAACGCATGTTGGTGTGCGTGAACTGAATGTGTGAAACTGTACTATAAAGACATTACTGTATGGTTAACGGATTTAAAACGCGACACTTTGGTATGTTGGTATCTTTTAGGAAAACAAATTCCCATATAAAATGTATTTGTATATTCGTAAAGGCTAATTCAATGTCGTCATTTAGATACCAAACTTAATAAAATCTAACGAGTATTAACTATATTATCGCACAATTCATAAGACATTGGTCCAGAAAACAAAAGTAACATGTTTATCGGCGCATTGGTTTTATCGTTGAAGACGACCAGCCTGCATAACAGATCGAATATTTACGTAAGGCTAGTCTAACTTCTATAAACAACTTCTAAACTAAATTGAATATAATCAATGACACATCCAACATTTAGTTAAAATGTGTCTATATGACAGGAAACATACACCGTTGTCTCATAGACCTGCATAATGTTTTTATGATCAAGGGGAGGTAACCCGGTAAGAAAATTTGGACAGAATGCGAATTTTGTTTTCTGGATCGACGTATTGACTGTACTATATATTTGTTAATCCTCATTTTTATCATCTTAGAATGACGCCAATACATTTACATTTAATCTGAACTATTCCAATACCGGCATAAACTTGAATTGCAAGCTATAGAACAACATACACCTGTGTCGCGTTTTTAAATCCGTTAAGTATACTTGTGTACAAAGTGATTGTGAGTGCATCAATACATGTCAAGCTACAACATCAATCAATATCTGATATACTCAAAAGTAGACATAGGTAACAACAACTGGGATCAATAATACATGTCGAAAACTGGTTACATGTACTAGTAGCGTGTATCACAGTTTAGAAGCAGTTGGCACATAGAAGCGGCCACCACCTGTTTAACAATTTCTAAGAGCAAATATCGAAATATGTGAGAGAGTACAGACAACGTTCCTTTCGGATTAATGTGAACTGTACTGGTTGGCGAGTAGTCTCCGAAAGCTGGCAGTATATGACATTTGATATGTTTTCGTATTTAGCGTAGCTTTTCAATTAAAGTGAATAACATAATTTAAGAACTACATCATAGCAACAAGTGTGTGGCAAACAATACAATTCACGTAAACAATATCAAGTAATACAATGGTAATTTCTACCTCTTTTACTGGGAGGGGGGGTGTCAACTGTTAACGGTAATTCTGTCAACAAGAAGGACGCAACATAAATAATCTTACAATAAAACATACAAGATCACAAGAAAATACCAGCGTATTAAAGTATAACGCTAAAATAAAATGACTTCGAAATTAGAGATTACCGGAAACAGGAAGTAGCAACTGTAATAACAAATATGACGGACAAATGTGACATTTTCCAGAATGCCACGACATTATGCAAACTATTACAATGCAGCAATGATCTAGCATGTGATTATTAAGGTATGAAGTTATATCTAGTGGTCTACATGTAGGTGATGTAACTAAAATAACACTACAACGTTGGGGGAATAAAATAGACTTATAGGTGCATATAATAAACGCCTGAGACAATGCCTCACAATATTCATTTAACCCGGAGTCTTCTAAACTATTAAATTTTAATATACACTTAGAATGTCGTCACGAGCCAAATTTGGACAAATAACAGACACAAAACCAACTAAAATACCCAACAATCAAATAAGGAAACACGTTTATGATTTAGAGCTTCTTAAATATGCAAAGTGTAGTGACGACATAAACATCATCTACAAAAAGGAAGACATATCGATTACTTTATTATGACATGCCTCTCAAGTATGATTTGAATGACATCATTAGCTGTATTCCAAACAAAAACCACAAAAAAACAAAGACTAAAAAAGGATGAAATCCACTGACCTAGTAAAAGGTTGAGAAAAAATTCCATTACTTATTGACCCACATTCTTGAACTAATCAGGATTTGTCGTAATCCTAATGGGTCTCACTTTTCTCATTTATAAAGGGTATAAGCAAACACGTGTTACAAATGACCTAATATACAGAGCGGGTGTTTTTTCATAGCATAAATCAGGTAATCTCACTATTTAAGTATGTACTTTCGCTATGTGATATGTTATTCAATGATAATGTATGTAAATGGATATGTCACTGTACGAACCAAGTGAAACATGACGTTTGAAAGAAGCAGCCATTCCCAGCTGTAAATATTAATATAATGCTTCGTTATGACCTGACTCATGCTAATAGGCCTTGTATTAACATTAGTATCGAATTATATGATGATTTATGACAGTAAGTAGTCTGGAATTATGACGTAATACTTATGAGAAATAGAGAAGCCTGATTAACATTGATAACGATGTTAGGAAAGACGTTTGATATCCATATTTGTGTTACACTCCTTGATAACGCATATTGATCGAGCTATGGATAATAAGTAATTGTTGTACGGAACTATTTACATTGTGTACATTACCTTTTATATACATGCTGTCATTTAATCGTGTACTTCACTAGGTTCACTTTAGATATAAACAATAACCGGTGTATCAGTATCTGATTTTCACTGACATTGAATGAAGATGTTGTTAGTATTAAATAAAACTACTTGATTTGGCAGTTTACAATACCTATGGCGGCACACTCGCCCTCATCTTTCAAGCTTACATATTTTGTCATTTTAGCGACATTAAGAAACACAAATATGAAATCCTAGCCAAGCAATATAGAATATAATACATGACCAACCTTCATTTAAGATTTGAAGATCCTAGGTATAAACGTTGTTTAGTTATGAACGGAAACTATTCTTATGTTTTTGGTCACAGTAAACAATGGTTCCATACCCACCCATTTAATGCTTAACATGTCGCTGTCTTAGAATGAGAAAGTACTAACCACCTTATAAGCCCCATACATACTTAAATCTTCACCACAAGGGGCTTCTTATGAGACTATTTAAATGAAAATCGGAACAGGTCATGTTGAAAAGTTGAAAAAGCTTGTTTTTCCTTAGTAATGAGTAGTTTTCAGAAAGTGTTTTCTTGTTTTGTCAAAATATCAATTCCTTTTAAAAGAACTTCACATTCTAAGTCAGCGATGTGTGCATAATGAGCTTAAACAACGTCGTTGCGAAGTCAAAACCCAGTAAAAAGACTATATTAAGTCAAACAGGGACGGCAGCACTCAACTTAACCAGCGAGCACAGATAAATTGTAACATTAAAAACACACAAAGCACAATGCCTAACTGAACGAACTGAGCACAGGAAACATAAAACACGTACAAGGCACAAAGCCCAAATTTGGTGTTGTTCCAGGTTGTTTTTCTAGGAGAAACCCTACAAATCGTCTATTACTTAAAAAACCTGTTTAATTGTTCAAAGTGCTGAAGTAATGAACATAGTTCAGGTAATGATCGGTATTGGTCTTCCTTTAGGAAAACTATGTGTCAGTAATATTTCAATAACAATTTGCAACGTTCTTTCTCTATATTATGATAACCAATTTCCCCATTGTTAGACAAATTGTATTCATTAGACTAAGTTTGAATCTCGCGTTGAAAAACAAAATTTTGATACAAATATCACGAAGGCGTGTCATTGTTATATGATAAAAAGCAGCGATATGTTGATAGAATGCGCGAAACCATCTCCAGCTGTCCTTAATCAAACGTCAATTCTGTTTAAAACAAACAACGAGTACATCCCATTAGAGGTGCGCGGTATTACCGATATACCTGTAACAGTGGTATCATTTCCCCGCGGTATGATACAGCCGCTCCATCCAATATTATCATTGCTTTAAATTATTTTGAAACTACCTGCCGTAACAGCAACATATAACACATAAATGCTTTCCCAATTTAACCCCTGAAAATATCATTATACTATTATAATTGCTTGCTGTGCAGTCCTTCTCATCCAGAGATATTATTTACATAGCCTTTAACAAATTTTGTCTTATTCTAGTCAAGTTACGAATGTTTACCGTCGTTATCAAAAATAGCCTGGCTGAGAGCTTTTCGTTTTATTGTGTTCATATAGCTGTACGAGGATCGTTCATTTAATACCCGGACTATCTCCATAGCGCTTGATTGAAACATGCAATGGTAATGAATTTTCGTTTAATAAGACTTACACACCAACTTGATTATGTGACAAAACTTGGTATAATTTCATCCAACCAAATACAAACTGTGGTTACTATAGTAACCCAACAAAGGGCTACCCGGCCCAACCCAAGTTCTTCGTGAACTTTAGAGTGTTGATGTGGCAGAGTTCGTGGTATAGTTGCCTATTTTAAACTGAAAATATTTGATAACGTTATGTCTACATCTACGTAACGTTTTTATAACGTTTGTTGTAATTTCTGTAGTATTACTATGTTTAAAACGTTGTTTAGTGACATCGGGTGTGTTTCCGTAAATAACGCAATGGAATCGAATTTATTAGAAAAAAACGGATTATGATACAATTTCGTAAAAGTATTGGTCATACACCTATAAAACTAAAGAATCTATTTTAGAGAAGCCTTATGGGAATATTTGTATCGCTGGATTTCTGCTTTTAAACGGTTCTTTGATGACAAGGACCACCACGCGATGATCCGAGGCCCGGTGAATCTTACGACAGAAACGGGAAATGTCGTCGGTTAAACACCTGTTGGGTGGTAAACACTACATAAAGAAAAACCCATATTGTTAATACGAGATCATGCAAAATTATCGTGGATATAGCATTTAACATCACCACCGAACATCTTAAAATGTTTAATTGGTGTGCTCGCATGACTTTATTGCTCCAAAACGATGATCAAATGGAGAAACAGTATCGCGTTTCAGGAGCGAAAATGGCGTAACGTCACAATATTTTGACGTCGACTTTGGCCGACTCGCGTTACTCGTACTTATTAAAACACTAAAAGTATGTAAACCCTTCGTCGCAACAAGTTGAAATTTCGTATGCGAATAAAGGACTGGTGTGAATTTATTCCTGTAAGTTTTCATCAATATCAGTGCATCAGTTTTCAACGATCGTCCGGGTATTAAATGAACGGCCCTCGTATGTCTTATAATAACGTTGAAGGTATACAGTAGTAAGGGGTATACCCCGGGTGTTTTGGCGGTACCCAGTCCTACAACCCATGGCAAAGAGAAGCCACCAACTATAAAATATTTAATTTTCATGATCAGTATATCCATTCAAACATTGTATCAGGCAAAGAGAAATACATGTATGCAACATCCTACGGCTAATAGATAATGCTGACTTGGCGCTAAAATGTAGAATCACAGTTGCATGATTAAGAGTAGTCATACTGGCTATAAATGGGGCCATTGATTTGCTCCTGTCATTATTTATGACAAGTAAATGTGGATAATAGTTATAAAATACATGCCAGTAGCATAATGATAGAACTAGATTACAGATGTTTCTAGCAAGTGTCTGACATGTGGTATAGACACCACGTTCAAGGCGATTTCATCAGACTAAAATAGAATAAACACGTTCAGATGGATTGAAACGAGGACAACATTAACATGGATCACATCAAACATTTAAAGCAGATTATACGTAGGTAATTTACTTAGACAGGCTTGAGTAACCTAAGGATCAAGCACAGTCAGTGTCCTAACTCTCGTTACTAATCTCCTCATTACCAGAGGCACGTTTAATGAGTGCGTAGTTAGCTGTGAAAATAGCTTTTAAATAATGACATTTGGGCATCTTCTCTCGTGGCGATGGGTTACATCAGAAATAAGGTGTCGACAAAAATACGCTTTTGAATGAAAACTGCAATATGTCACTGTAAATTAGACTTTATTCCCTTAAATGAAAATGTCTACAGTTCGCACATAATTTATACTAAATACTTTAAGGGAATAAAAACATCAGATTGAAACACACTTACTTGAATATCACACGTTTCATCTCAAATACATATCTATTATATTGTATAAAGTCAATATTACGTTGTTATTCCATAGATGGTTGTTATTTGTCATTGGTCTACTAGCTCTATAATTCAGTATAGGCATACATTCATATTTAATGTTTATTTGGAGTCCTTAACACATTGATCAAATACGTTGATTACATGAGGTGCTTTGTCCTCTGTCATGTTGAGAACTTGAGTGTTTCTTTAGTGTTCTACAAATGAGTTTCTTAACTGCGCTTTATTCAATTTATGTTTTGAAAAATGAGCTTCCATTAACTCTTGTTACGGGCTGTTCACCCCAAGAATCCTCATAACGGGGGATGGATCATCGAATAAGATACGTAAGTTTTTCTTGATTTAATCAGCTCGACAAATTAGCTTCATAGAATTAGTGTCATTGAGATAATTTGATAGTATCTCGTTTGTCTATGCCATATTACGAGCGATGAACACACATACAAGGTTCCCAGTCGTGAATAAAAGCATACTAGTATTTCTCCGAGGTTTCCGACTATGAAATATGAATGCTAGTATAGTATACTGTATTGTGCAAATGACTATGTCATGTTCTAGTTGTTATGAAATACTGTCTTTTTTTAAACCAAAACGTAATGAAAATGCATGTACACTATATAGTGTCGTTGTTTCAAAAGTGACTTAATGTATGTTACAACAAGTGCAACACCCTGCAAAGGAAATAATTAAGCCATTATGCATTACAGTGTCTTTTTGGTATATAATGTACCCTCGCCGACTGACTTGTCATTTCGATTTGTGCGACGTGTACTGTCAATTGTCCCGCGTCTCTCATTGTATGGCATGTTAGGTAAGCTCATTGTGGCTATTTGGAGTTAACAAGCCCTCAATGGTTCATTGCTTTCCATTGAGAGTATATTACCTAGGCAGAAAAATGATAAGTAGGTCCCATTTATAAACAAACGGATACCTACCATGATTTGAGCGAGCATTATACCTAACAGAAAC
This sequence comes from Spisula solida, assembly GCA_947247005.1. NCBI lineage: Eukaryota > Metazoa > Mollusca > Bivalvia > Venerida > Mactridae > Spisula > Spisula solida. The sequence continues at coordinate 19,597,032 of OX365946.1, forward strand.
GATGCTTGTTATCATTGACAATAAGAATACAAACACAGAAGGTATGATACGGATGCCTTAAGAAAACATAACATTATTACTAAGTACTGGTACACGAACTGTACATATTCTGTATCCGACACAATTTAACTTTTATTTAAAGCATACTTTGAAAACTTTCGTAAGATTAATTATGGCTCAAAGGCAAAGCTTCACTATTTATGTTTTGGCAATCATGATGTTTGTTTGAACCAAGGAGTGGTCTTATAAGTAATAAAATAAACAACTTTTGGGTTCATGACTTTATAAATGTGCTTAACACAGTTCAGGAACAGTGTAACACTAATGATTCGGGATCTGGATGCAAACAGTCGGTAAAAAGTTCATAAAATATACGAAAAAAAACACAAATGTTTAGCGGCGGTAAATCTACCGCCTAAAACTTTTGGTGTAATTTTGCGATGACATTTAAGATTTAAAGTGTGTTTCAATCATTTAAAAGTCAAAACCATTTCGAGTAGTTATAAGTAGGTTGCCATTTTGAACATCTTTAATTTGAGTCTAGAGACCTCACCATTGAAAACAATGATATGTGTAAAACCATTAGATATTAAGAAAACATGTAGTGTGCCAATTCAACTATCGAAATTAATTTACGATTGCCCTTTTTTACACTTTAAGTTAGCATAGTTGAAGAATGTTTTTCCTATGTACATTTTATTAAAAGTAGTACCATGCGATTTAATCAACTGGTGTTTGCCTATAATATAGAACTTAATTCGAGGCATTCAATCTTTTTCTTAGAATTTATTCCAGTGTTTGTGACAAATAAGTTTGTATGAATCAGGAATACATTGCGTTTCATCAATTCGATGAGCATAGCCAAACGTTCCTGCCAATCAAATACGGCTAGTAACCAGGGATTTCCATAAAAGTTCGTTGCATCTTTTAAGTGCATTTGGTTTTACTGCTTTTGTTATTCTGAATCCATCCGGCGTAAATACATTTGATTTAACACGATGTATTTGGCGAGTTGACGTGTATGGAATGACATAGCGTTTAGATACATAATACTTTAGTATGTTTGGTATTTCGTGGTCAGGGTCATATTATACTCGTACAATTCGCCAAATGTATTATGCTGGCGCCAATGTTTGCAATTTTACTCATAAATCTGTTTTCAATTTCCCATTTGGTGATTGAAATACTTCACTTCAAACTCAACTAATAGCGTGTGACTTGTAGGATGCATGATCCAACTTAGCTGAATCGATTCTAATGGAAACGTCAGAATGGTTCATAGAAAAGACAACGTTAATGTTTGTCTAGATAATCTTACTAAGATACGGCAACTTAATACACATTTATGACGGTCATCGAAGTTACTTTTTGGTCAATGTATAAAGTAAGGCTTCAGTGCCACTATAACCATACTAAATTGGATATGTGCAGTTACAGCTATCTTATTATTGTACATTGTTCACAGTAATAAAAGAACAAATAGTGTGTTTATTAAAGAAAATGTCAATTTTTCAAATGAAATTTATATATTAATAAAACAGATTTCTACGATTGCACCGTGGGCTTTTTCTGCTTCTCAACGACCAAGTTTCAAGCAAACCACGTTTTTTTGTCAAACATGTCTCGTTTTTTGTGGTTATGCCTTGAATGCTTTTAAAGGTCATTCAACATGGGCATTCAGCTTTTTGGTTATTTAACCGTTTGGTAGCTGGGACTTGGACAGATCATTTTTTCGTTCGGTTATGTGTTCGGCATTGTGCCTTGTATGTTTTATGTTTTCTGTGCTCGACTGGGTAAGTTGTTTGTTTCACTATTGTGTATTTACAAAAATATTTATCAAACAATTATTTGCATGTCGTAAATCTATCGAAATTGTCATAATGACACTGTAACGCTTATTCCAGACGGTCATAACTTTGTTATCATAATTATTATGTTTGCATCTCGCAAAGAGTTTCTTTGTTTTTAATTGACTAATATAATGCTGGTTAGGCAAACACAATCGTGAAATAGAACGAAATATCAGCAAATATTATGGATTTACCATTAAAATATTAAAGAAATGAAAATATAATAATTATTATTCTTATTAAACTGGTTTTAATCTGTTTTAATTCTGCTTGTTAAAACATTGCTTCACTTTTTAGTTTATAATCGCTCGGGAAAACATTTTTATTTTCTATTTTATGTTCAATTTTAAACAATACTTACTTTCGTTCTTAGTATATATTTCCTTTATCCAACAATATATGCTATTACAACCATACAGCCAGGGTAATATATTTATGTATAACCAATAGAAAGTCAAACAAAACTAAGCACATCTTTTTCACCAAATAACAATAAACAGCCCCAAACTCACTGAGAACTCCCAGCTTTTTGATTCTTGGTTTTACGTATTTCCAATATCACGCCCGCTCTGACCACAGATTCATCGCGAAACTGGTTGATATCGTTTATATTGTGGGTATATGAGCAGAAGTCATATCTGCGGCGACGATTGCCTGACATAAAAGCGATAATGAAGTTGTCAACTATGTATATATAGACTATAAAAAATATGAGAACAACTGTGACTGAAATGTCATCGCAAACGTTGTATTGATAACACTCATTATCACCTAATTACAACTTACATACGTGTATAGAGAGCCGTATTCTTCCATAGCAGAAATGCCACAACCTTCGGAACACATTTGCACATTTAACACATTGACATCAAGCAAGTAGACAGTACAGCTAAAATATTGTTAAGGGTCAACTTTCCTTGTATATATTTCGTAAAATTGAAGGCTTAGCATGGACTGATGGAATTTTCATTAAACATTTACATAGACAATATTGACAACGGCTAACGATTGCTTAAAATTGTAAGGTCTAAGTGCTGATAAGCACAACCTTACTTCAAGGTTTATGTTGTGTTCCGGTCTTTGTAATAACAGTGAACGCGGTTCGTGTTTGGTATTTTGGGTCTGAGACAATAGTTTCAAGAATAGAAAAGGGACACTAAAATCATTTTATTCTTGCATTGGTCCTTGTCAGAACGGCTTATTAGCTAAATGACAATATACCTTATGTCAATGCAACACCAAATTGAGCAGCAAATTAGATGCTAGTTTAATATGTGCATAACGTTCGTTCAGTTAGCATCAGTCTGATATGGATATTGATTTATTGATCATTTTCCAAATTTGAGTTTTGTTAAAATGATGTAACACCATCGTATTGGTGATAACAATCCTTAACTAATGCACGACTTAGCTGAAACTAGGTCATTTAGCTTTTTTATTGCTTGAACGAAAATTCAGATTTATTATAGCTAAAACTAAGTATTTCAGCTTTTTGACAGCTGAGATTTAGGATTTCGATATTTTGACAACTACATCGCGGTGTTTAGCGGTTAAGTCCATTTTTCCCTTCTGTTAGGCATTGTGCCGTCTAATTTAGGAAACTATGTGATGTTTACATGGTTTGTGTGATTAGGTTGAGTGTTGCCTTCCCTTTTCCGATTTTCTATTACGTTTGTACAACTTTTGACTATGAGTAATCGACTTTAGTAAAACATGTAAAACCAAAATGACATATGCAGACACATACCAATGAAATATGGGAACATTTAAATCAAATTCCACCTTTTTAACTGGTCTTAGCATTTAACATGCCGAGCATAGCCTTTAAATACCAGTCATATATCTGCTAAAACATTGAGGGCATATGTGTGCCTCCACCCGGATTTAATTGAACCCGGGTCGCCAGATTAGACGGCATGCGGGCTAACCACTGGGCTACGAGGCCGTAAAACAAGTACACGAATATAATATCATAAAACTATCTCAAATGATCCAATAAGTACACTCGGTGTCCTATAATATTAGTACTCAGCAGCTGTGCGTAATATTTCTAATATGTATCAAATATTTTGTATACCTACTTTTAGTGGTTGATGCAAATTGATAACAAGTTTATTGGAGGTCGATCTTAGACAAATACGTCGTAAACAGAGGCTCGCGAGTGGTAATGTACTGCATACTGAAATGGTTATCATTTTAGCTATAAAACAGGAGCAGAACTGAACACAATATTTGCGATCAGAAGTTAAGACTAGGCAATAAATTAAACCATGTCTCAGCCGTACGTACTTATAAGCTCTTTTTGTCATAAATCACTAAATTGTACTTAAATATGATACTTGACATGTTTTTCAAAATCATTCCATTAACAGAATAACGTATGGTGTGCTTGTACTCTTACCTAGCAGTACATCATGTTACAATTAATCTATAACTCAACTTAAAGCTTAAATATAATACTTGACATGTCTTCAAAGCTGTTCATAAATATCCCATTCATTTAGAGAATGTGGCAAACCATAACTCAACTAAACTTAAATATAATACTTGACATGTCTACAAAGAATTTTTAAAAAAATCATTTACAAAATAACGTATGGTGTACTATAGGCTTACAGTACACCATGGGACAAACCCACGTGACCAGAGTCAAAGGTTGGAGATTTTTTTGTCAACGACTCGGTAACATTGTTGCTTGTTACTTTCTTAATACTATTAATTGATGACATTCGTTTAAACTGTTTCGAACGCATTGCTCTAACAAGGAGGGACTTAACCTATTAAAGTACATCCGTTCGGTGCATTTTGCAACCACTAAACTCATAGAAAGGAACGCAGCGCACGCGCCATTGTACTTCGAACAAAACTTGTAAGCACGGCGAAAGTTTGTATTTAATAAAGGCATTCGCTCTCGTCTCTCTGTTATCACGACGTGAACTACGTCATAAAACTATGTGAATTAGTCAAGCCGACAGTTGTACATTTATATCAAGACTTGCTTTATTTTGTTCGTATTATGTACGCTAAACGAAACTTCTAATGACAACTTACATTTTGTCCGGAATGTTATCTCACGTACACACATCAACTATGGACGTATACTTACTGAAAAAAGTAATGCTTATTGATAAAACCAATTTTTGTGTGAATAACACTGTTTTTGGTTTTCGTTGATTATTCCATTAATACTAAAAATGCACTACACTAGTAATGTGTATGCCCCTCTATATTGTTACTGCAATGTCTACACCGCTTTGGTACGTTCTCAATCAGTGCCCTTAAGTGGTTATGGTGAATAACTCTTTACTCCTACACGATCACCAGGATCAGCCCATTAACTGTTTACCTTGGCTTTCTTGGGTGAGTAATGCACATGCAGACAAAGTTCCAAACATGTTCTACTGAATTTAGATCCTGGCATCATGCGGCTTAGTACATAACAACGATTCTGCCAAGAACAAACAAGTCGAATATCTAGAAGTGTGTATGTTAGTTTAAATCGACAAACCAAAAGTCTGACGAGCACGAGTACATGCAAAAAGGGTCATACAAAGCCGCAGGGTGTTTTACCAGTACCGTAAATTCTTTTAACACATTCTTCCCAACCGATAGAGTTCCGAACGCCCACCAAAGCACATACTTCCCAAAAACGTAACAAAGCCAATTTTAAACCCGTACCATGCAACAATAGTACAGTCAGTTGGACGTTCCCCTGGAGTTTCCACACGCGTAAACGTTTTTTTATGCATAATACCGAAAACTGTTTTTATCGCGGAACAAAAAGTTTCGACTGGTGGCCATTTCCCAATTTGCATTGTCATGGACAATTTCAAGACGGCCTTTGCGTCTGATAATGAGGCCACTTTCCTTAAGCCTTTTTTCGAACTAAATTACCAACAACCCACACATTCGTAGCTCTTTTAATGAAGTTAATGTGGAATTTTACCGTTAGGCGTCCACAACGTGATGTGTCTCAAATAACGGCATTGGACAAAGGGTTGAGAAGCATTTTCTATCGTGATAGAGTTTCATTGTTGAAATTCCGGTAACCTTACAGCGATTCCACAGTTCCTGTCATTACAAAGTAAAACGTCTCCCCTTTGAACCATTTTGGTAGTAACTACCCATATTTTACCATTTGCTCCGCCTCTGATGCGATTCTTGCTCTTAACTGCTTCCTGACAACTGTACTTAGCATAGCTACACTAAACTGAAAACAAGAACAAACAATTAACTGTCAAGTTTAAGTTTTTACGTTATTAAAATGTTTACACAGTAAATAAGTAGAATGACATGGCAAATCAAAGGGACGGAGCCGAAGGGTCAACCCAGTAACCAACATTTGTCTTAAAATCATATACAACATGATAAACATTGATTTGTTAGACTAGGCTGTTTCCCTGACTTTAGATATTAACAAAAGTAGCAAAATTGCAAGTGTTCCTTTAACTATTTTGAGCAGTGTAAATTAACTTAATTAAGTGGCATACCACTTATTTTCGTATCATCTAATTATTATACGTGTATAGTTGTTTGTAATAATGAGTTCTCTAGATTCGAGTTAAAGATGCTCAAACAATTAACCTACTTGCAACCACTCGAGATGGTTTTGACTTTTAAACACACTTTAAATCTTATATGTCATCGCAAAATTACGCCAAAAATGTTAGGCGGTAGATTAACCGCCGCTTAACATTTGTGTGTTTTTTTCGTATACATTTTTTTTGTATTTTATGAACTTTTTATGAACTATTACCTGTCACTGTGACCTTTTAGTTAGAGGGCATTACATGGCGGGAAAATTTTATTTACACTGTAATGTGCTATAAGGTTGTCTATTGGGTAAGTGTGATGTTTGGTGCACTGTAAAACGTTTAAGCACCCAGTGACATTGGTCGCTTTCCTAACCAAGGCGGAAGCCCTATACAGAGTAACATTCATTCTGGCCGATAGGTTCTGTCACGATGTATCGCCTGTAAATGCCGCTGCCACAGCCAGGTACAAATATTAAAACATTTGCATGTCAGCATTAGATACAATGCTTGAATCATGGTAGGTAATCGTTCGATTATAAATGGTACCTACTTAGCATGTTTCTGCCTAGGTAATATACTCTCAATGGAAATCAATGAGCCTTTGGGGGCCTCGTTTAAGTCCAAATAGCCACAGTGAGCGTACCTACCATGTCATTATTTCCTTTGCAGTGTGTTGCACTTGTTGTAACAAACATTAGGTCCTTGTTGAAGCCACGGCAATTTATAGTGTACATGCATTTCCATTACGTTTTGGTTTGAAAAAAGACAGTATTTCATAACAACTAGAACATGACATAGTCATTTACACAATACAGTATACTATACTAGCATTCATATTTCATAGTCGGAAACCTCGGAGAAATACTAGTATGCGTTTATTCACGACGTGTGTTCATCGCTCGTAATCTGGCATAAACAAACGAGATACTATCAAATTATCTCAATGACACTAATTCTATGAAACTAATTTGTCGAGCTGATTAAGTCAAGAAAAGCTTACGTATCGTATTCCTTAATCCATCCTCCGTTATGAGGATTCTTGGGGTGAACAGCCCGTAACAAGAGTTAATGAAAGCTCATTTTTCAAAACATAAATTGAATAAAGCGCAGTTAAGAAACTCATTTGTAGAACACTCAAGTTCTCAACGTGACAGAGGACCAAGCACCTCATGTAATCAACGTTTTTGATCCATGTGTTTAAGGGAATAAAGTCTAATTTACAGTGACATAGTGCAGTTTTCATTCAAAAGCGTATTTTTGTCGACACCTTATTTCTGATGTAACCCATCGCCACGAGAGAAGATGCCCAAATGTCATTATTTAAAAGCTATTTTCACAGCTAACTACGCACTCATTAAACGTGCCTCTGGTATTGAAGAGATTAGTAACGGGAGTCAGGACATGACCGTGCTTAATCCTTAGGTGGCTCAAGTCTGTCTAAGTAAATCAGAAGACCAATACCGATAATTACCTAAACTATGATCAATAATTCAACACGTTTATTAAGTAATGGACGAGTTGTAGGGTTTCCCCTGGAAAAACAACCTGGAACAACATCAAAGTTACATGATTTTGACTTCGCAACGACGTTGTTCAAGCTCATTTATATAATAACATTATACACACATCGCTGACTTAGTATGCAAATGTCATAAGTAATCGCTATTTTGACAAAACAAGAAAACCCTTTCTGAATACTACACATTACTAAGAAAAAACAAGCTTTTTTAACTTCAGTTTGGTCAACATGACTTGTTCCGATTTTTTATGAAAATAGGCTCACAAGAAGCGCCATGTGAAATATTCGTGTGGAACCATTGTTCACTGCGACCTAAAACATAAAGATAGTTTCCGTTCATAACTAAAGAACGCTTAACCCTAGGATCTTTAAATCTTTAAGAAAGGTTGGTCATTAATTATATTCTATAAAGCTTGGCTAGGATTACATTCAATGTCAGTGAAAATCAGATACTGATACGCAGGTAATTGTGTATCACTAATAAAAGTGAAAGTAGTGAAGTACGCGACTTACTGGGACACTCCTTTAATTCTTAATGTAAATGATAGCATGTACATAAAAAGTAATGTACACAATGTAGAGAGTTCGTACAACAATTCCTTATTGTCCATATATAATGCGGTATCAAAGTGTGTGACACAATATGGATATCTAACGTCTTTCCTAACATCGTTAGAAATGTTAATCAGGCTTCTCTATTTCTCATAAGTATAACATTATAATTCCAGACCACGTTCTGTCATAAATCATTATATAATTCTATAATAATGTTAATAGAAGGCCCATTAGCATGTGCCAGGTTATAACGAAACATTATATTAATATTAATATCTACAGCTGGAAATGACTGCTTCTTTCAAATATCATGTTTCACTTGGTTCGTACAGTGACATATCCATTTATTCCGTTAATCTCTAATTTCGAAGTAATTTCATTTTAGCGTTAGACTTTAACAGCTGGTATTTTCTTGTCATATTGTATGTTTTATTGTTTGATATTCACTTGTGATAGGACTTATGTTGCGTTCTACTTGTTGAGAGAATTACCAAGTGTTAATCTCGTCACCAGCTAACAAAACTGCTCATTTGCATATCGGAAGTATCGTACAGTGTTTCTTAGAGAAATAAAATTGCCACTGTCCCCAGATCAGTTAAGACGTATTTCTGATGTTCCGTTATTTTAGTCCGTTGTTTGTTTCGTATTTTTTATTTAACTGTTATTCTAAATTGCTATAACAATATAATATTAATGACTTTATTGAGGTCCATGTGTGGCATATCTGTAACGCTATTTGACATTTGACGGTCTTGTAACTTTGGTCTACTTCAACCGTTAATTTTATAGTCTGTGTAGTTCATTCTTGCTTCGAGTTAAGGTTATTTAGTTTTATAAAATAATTTAGTATTTGGTCTCAAATCCCTCTTGCCGCTTTGATATATAAGCCCCTTTTACCTAATACAGTTCATATTAATCCGAAAGGAACGTTGTCTGTACTCTTTCACGTTGTGTTTTCGATATTTGCTCTCGGCAATTGTTTAACATGTGGTGGTCGCTACTTGTTGTCAACTGCTACAAAACTGTGATACACGCTACTAGTGCATGTAATCAGTTTTCGACATGTATTATTGATCCCAGATGTTATTACCTATGTCAACTTTTGAGTATATCACATATTGATTGTTGTTGTAGCTTGACAGGTTTTTATGCACTCACTATCACTTTGTACACAATTATACTTAACGGAGTTAAAAACGTGACAAAAACACTGGGGTATGTTGTTCTATAGCAGACAATTCAAGTTTTTGCCGGTATTGGAATAGTTCAGATTAAAGGTAAATGTATTAGCGTCATTTTGGTACTAAGATGATAAAAATGAGACGAGTATTAACAAATATATAGTACAATCAATACGTCGATCCAGAAAACAAAGGTCGCATTACTTCTCCTTGACCATAAAAACATTATGGCTTTGCATGTTTATGAGACAACGGTGTATGTTTCCTGAAACAATGTTTTCGTGTTATATAGAGACATTTTAAATAAATGTTGGATATGTTGGATATGTCATTTATTATATTCAATTTTATTTAGAATTTGTATATAGAAGTCAGACTAGCCTTACGCTAATATTCGATCTGTTATGCTGGCTGGTCATCTTCAACGATAAAACTAATGCGCCGATAAACATGTTGTTTTTGTTTTCTGGACCAATGTCTTATTTGTGCGATAATTTAGTTAATACTAGTTAAATTTTATTAAGTTTGGTATCAAAATGACAACATTGCATTAGCCTTTACGAATATACAAATACATGCTATATGGGAATTGGTTTTCCTAAATATGGATTACATATGCGAGTATATTTCAAGTTAAGCGAACAGGTTGTATTGAGTTCCACATTGTACACTGAGCGGCTATGAAAACGCAACACTAATGAAAATCAAGATAACTTTTTTTATTTATAAATATTTCCCAACGACATTTTGTGTGCTACCCATGGATTGTAACTCGATGTACTTTCTACTTAATTCGCTACAATGGTGCATTGAACCATGAATTAGATAAAACGAAACACGTAAGGGGAATTGATTGTACACAAATGTACGATGCAATTATTATTTTATGTAAAGTCAATTTGAATACCAAATCAATCGACAAATTCGAAAAACACATCAGACGATTTACCACTCCGCAACATAGTGGTCGTGAAGTTTCAAAAATGCTTGATAGCAATGTTTCAGATTTACCGAAAAATACTACTAATTTTACAGTCAAGGGGAAGTAATTCTGGATAGAGATTTAGTGAATAAAATTCATTTTTTCTGAATCTAAATTGAACTTTATATCAATCTGTGTTTTACTTTATTTCTGTCTCCGTGATATGCACGGGCACTTGTTCCCGAACTTTATACGAATAATAGGTACACATCGTCATTAACAATCTGAAAAACGCAGAAGGACATAGGGCATAAACTTTGCTTTTGTTTATGACATCATTGTTTTATTGTGGCTGTAAAGGGTCTTATCAGATTGTCATGGAATGAAATGGATTGTTATGCCATATATCTAGGCTACAAATGCTGAAGGTTTCAGCAAAATTTAATGCATATTGGCCGAGTTATGGGTAAATACATATATGCATAAATATAAGCTACGTAAGTGTAAGTGTTGCGTTTTCAAAGCCGCTCAGTGTATGTGGTATATGGATACATTATAAGTCCGACTATATTGAATATACACCAGTCTATATACGAGTGCAGTTCAATTATCTGGAGTAGTATTCAATATTGATCGTACTTGACTTAAGGATAAGGACAACCCATCAGATCACACCATGTTAACTCTTTGGCAGTAACAGGCAATACGATTGGCTATCCTTATTCTCCACTGAAATAAAATCAAAATTGAATACCTTCCCTGATTAATATATAAAGTTTAATGCTCCATGGAGCAATATCTATCAAATCATAAACGGTCAGAGCAATGCTAATAAGACCGTATAATTACCATTGATAGTTTATCAGGCAGAGAGTATTGTCTTAATACACAAAGCAATTGTTTCTTAATTGGCACACGGTCATATACCAATACCATACATCAAGACCACCCGTAAATACGTACCAAAAGCATACTTTTATACAATATAACTGTACTGCACGACACAGGTTGGGAGAAAATCAATGTACAATTATATTTGATATATTGGAACGGGGACTTCATAAATATGAAACCTAGTACTTTTTGGTACAGTAATGGATATCATTTTGCTCAGACAATCCTCTATACGGCTGTCTATTTTAAGGTTAGGAATTGTTTTATAGTCATATTACGCTGTATACACTAGTAAGCAACATATCTAAACATATATTGACAAATCGGACAAGGACGGCATCACTCAACAAAAAAGCCGAACAGTAAATGTACAAAAAGGGTCACACAAAAAACATATACCACAAGCATACGTCATAATACCCAACATAAAACTGAACAATAAGTTAAACATGAAACAAAACCGCTTCAATTCATAACTAAAAATATTTAAGAATTACTTCTAATGGTATAACCCTGCTGTTTCATTATTGGTTGTGATAGTTATCGCAAAAAAGGAAAATATATTTAATAATGGATATAGGATGATTGGACGCAGGAAAAAGCAAATAACACAGACTTTAACATTACACATACTGTTCATCAAAACATGAAACGTTGCGACAACTGATATACAAGACCCATAATTATGTTCACTTTAATAGAATATGATGGTACATTCAGTAAACCTTTCGAAATTTCAGTACGAACTACATGTACTATGAAAATGGGCTTACTGAAGTAAGTTTTATTTTTAAAATCAATTCCTAATACCATATAAATGTGCTACACTTCAACGACGTTTGCATCAGAATTTGTTATTCAGCTTTTCTTAACCCGTTTGTTGTTGTAGTAAAAGATTTTATGTTACGATGATGATCAGAAAATCGGCATCAGAGATAGCCCAGGGCTGGTATTCATAAAGCATCTTAGTAGAAATCTTAGAATTTTCTTAAAAACATCAAATTTCCTTAAATGTGTCAGCCTAACAAGATACTCAAAATTCTTGAATTTTTACATAGGTTTAAAGCATTGTAGTAAGAGCTACAATAATCACTAAGAAAACATGGGTTAATATTCAATGTGTGGGAAGTAACCGCAACCCAAGATTTTGACTTAAGTCAAAATATTTAAGTTTTCCACTAAGATGCTTTGTAAATACCAGCCCAGGTCAACATTTTAACTTTAAAGTATGATTCTATCGCATCGGACGATGTTCATAACATTACAAATGTAACTAGTACGCGACACATTATTTCGTTGTCTTGAGATGTTGGTTAAGTTGACACACATTTAGTATTACCATCAGATCAAACCTCGCCTGCCTTTACATTCATTAATGGCACTCATTTATCCAGGGAATCAATCAGTGTAACAAATTGTTTTGTAGTTGTTTTATTTAGGCTTTTCAGATTACATTTCAAAACATAATACAGGAAAAGTAAGATACCTTTCAGTAATTCACAATTGGTAAATTGAATTTCAACTAGGACTTAATTTAAACTCTTGCATAGTTTATCTATTAAACTGTCGAGATTTTCTTAAAATTGGTCGAAAAAGAAAATGTGAACAAACAAGTTCTAATTTGTGTTCTAGTTGTACAGAACACGTGGTAAATACGTTAGGACTGTATGTATGTATTCATTACACTTTAGATAAATGTCCAAAGCTCCCAAATCATCTCATGTTATTATAATTACCAACGTACCAGAAAAGGTCTATAAAACAGTAATTAGACTGGAAATAGACTGAAATGTCGAGTATATAAATTCCTTGTTGTTTCGTCATTTACGTAGCCTTTAGCCATATAACACTGAATCACACCACGTGGAACACGATATCAATCCTACTTTTCCTCAGCTAAAATATTTAATGGTCGATCGGAGAATGAACTTCATTTAAGGTCAAACATATCATACAGGAAGTCACATGTTAGGAAATGGTTATGTAACGGCAAATGTAACAGTTATATATACTACTCAAAATTTGATAAGGGCCAGGAAATTTTCCATTTGAATATTCTGCAAATTGAATAAGATTGACTGGTAGAATTTTAAAAAACATATTGCTACATCTGCAACATTGTAAACCAATAAAGATTACTTTACAATTTAATGTCTAAGCGCTGATAAGCCCAACCCATTAAAATGTTAGTGCTGCATTCAAGCCTCTGTACTAATGGAATGCGGTCATTTTCTGGGCATTTTGGGTCTTACAAGATATGGTAATAAAAACGGGATAAAAATTTCAATGTTATTCTAGTCACTTTGGTCCCCGCTAATAGGGCTTATCAGTTACCTGGAAAACGACGTCATTTTGGCAATGCGTATCAAATGCAAGACATCAAGCCTTGAACTTTAGAAGCAGACAAGATTGTACTTTAGTAATTGCACAACGTTTTCTTCATCGGTTTTGTACATTTAACGTGAGACGGACATCAAAATCAATGTCTTGGCCCTTAGCAAAGTTTGAGTAGTATATATATCAATGAATTGATCATACGCCAAAGCACTTGACAAACATTACAAGCCTTTGTTGTATCTACCTTATTTCACTTATAAAGCATAAACTTCCTTTTCTGACCATGTTTGTTTTTACAGAACGCAACATGGTGTACGCTTGAAATACATATACTTCTATGAATTGAATCAATTGTGAATGTATTCATACATGGTCGAAGCTACGTTTAAACAACTGTAAATTCTAGGAAACATGAAAACATTAGTCGTATATAAAAACGAAGTTGAAGTTTACGCTAAAAACCCAAGGCATGCGGAATATAAGTTCTTCAAATACTGTTAAACAATGTAACAGTTGTGTTTCCTCCACATGCAGATAAATTGCCGGTTCCTTGTGGAACAGAACGTCTGTACTGTATAGTATACATTCTATGAAGTTAAATGAATTGCCGCCGTATATAGGTGAGAAATTTCGTGAATAAACTCTTAACATATCAAATATGAAGTAAATACTATTATTGTCAATAGTGCTTACTATTATCTGTCTGTGCATCTCACTGAAATTAAATCATAGTATGTTACCCATCGCCTAATCACTTTATTCGTAGCAAATTAACAATCTATCAGTATATTTGCAGTTTTCTTTAAAAACCATATGCCGGAGACTAGACGTTTTCTTTGGAACGTGTGTTACATACGGTTTTATATAACCCGCAATCATTCAGGCGTACTTGTACTTTAAATAACGAAATAATGCAGTAAATGGGGTATATTGTCACTAATCAAAATAGAAACACATATTCGAAATGGCGAATTACGGCCTCCTTAGATATTCCGTATAAATGGATCTAAATCGATCTCTCTGCTTGCGTTCGAATCCCTTCAATTTACATATTTTGATATTTTTGCTAAAACAAACATGTGCGTTAGATTTAGATAAACATGTTTATATATAAACTCAAGGACTTTAAATCCCACACTTTTGCTTAGGGTGAGTGCGCTTGTAGGATTCCCAGAAAAGAAACGAGACAATATTTTATTAAAAACTAAACTGAAATACACGTAGGGAAGATGAATTAATACACATGTAAAATTATATTGCAATAACATACATTCTTTGAGCAAAATTGGGCTTTGAATTAGGTGAGGCGTTTTTAAAGTACTTGAGTGTATAGCACATTTCTTAAATATTTTACTATTTTTTATTTTGATACACTGCAAAACACTTCCTTTAAATACTGTCAAACAGAAATATGGGTCAACGGTCAACCAATTAGCGCGAATTGAATAAACAGAGTAAATATTTGTTAACTTGGATAGTTCTTCAGAAAATTCGAAAAATGATGCAATTAACGAAACCAATGATTTGAGTAATTTGTAATTCGACCCGATTGTCATGTAAGAAACTTTACGTTGACGGAGCAATTAAAACAATATCCAGAGCGAAATAAGACTTATATAGATCAAACAAAGCAAAGTATTCATAATAAAACATAATTATTTAATTTATAATATATAGAATATGAGATTATAAAGTGTTATTCAACTTAGATATATTACGATCAAACAGTTATTGAAAAAGAGTATATCAGCGGACTGGAAACCCAAATTCCATATAAAAAGTAAGCGTGTGAGTATAGAACACGTTAACCACTTAAATTTACAGTTCACTCTGTCAACAATACCATGAGCTATTAAACTTTATCCATAATCAATCAGAACATAACAGTAAATATCGTTTCAACCCAAGCAAATGTACTTGTTCGATAGTCATATTTCGAAGGGCATTGTACGTTTTGCAGTGACAAGAAATTTGGAAATTTCGTGACGCTGCTTTCATGTTTTTTCAACGTTTATCAAATCTGTTGCTGCTTCGTTTAATGTTATTACTTTGCGTGCTCGAAATAACTTGTTGTTATATGCACATAATATGCATGACTGTTATTTTCTATCTTGCATGTTTGAGGTGCATGATAGAAAACTGCATATTAAAGAAAAACAAGCTTCCCCTTCGTAAGTAGAAATAAATACTTAACACATGACAGTAATACAAATGTATTATAGTTTAATAATTCGTGTTTATTATCATTGTTTGATTCTAATCCTACTCGTGCGTGTACGTAACAATCAGTGTGAGGCAAATAAAAGTGAGGAAAATGAAATACGTGAACAAACTCATGGCGTGACTATTGCCATAAACATAGAATGACGAATGATGTAACAATTGCAATCAATGACTTGACAAAATTGTGGAAATTTTATACAACAATGTGTGCACTACAATTCCAATGATCAGATCATTAATCAACGCAGTACTGTTAGATTCAACTCCCTTTCGTCAAACAAACAAAGTGTGTCCGCATGTTTGTCAAAGGGTGTAGTAATTTCATCAACAAATTGCTGCAGTATGGACATAACAATGATTCTACTCTTTTGTTTTTGGCTTATAAACATTTCCACGATGGTAAAGTATCAAACCTGTGTTGGCATTCTGATACGAAGAACGTGGAATCATAGAGGTGAACATGCGTGTACGTGTGTTTGTAGCCGGCTCATTAAGGCATACATATACATTACATGCGCAGCCGATGCCAATATTACGAGTATATGAAATACTTTAGCTCCGACTTGTAATTCCATTTCAAATCGTTCGAAGTACGGGAATTCCGAGTTTCGTGGCTGCTTCATACTAAAGACAACATACAAAAACCCGTACCAGTCTTCGCATTAAAAGGTAAAACTTGTTACAACTGTTTTCACAATCTGTCAAAACACTTTCAATTTTAATGCATCGAAGATTCTGAGATTACAACCCATTGGGTGAAACCGTATAGTCTGATAACATCTGATACATCGCTAAGGCAATTTGTAGCGATGACAGGTGTTACATTTAATAACCAGGTGCACTAGTTACAAAATGTATCAGGGAAAGGAAATTAAATAAAATCTCAATATTTGAAGCAGTTTGTTTCTTGGTGGCGGTCCAAAAATATTTCGAACAATATAACTTAAATATCGATGACAAGTTATGACCCCCTTTTCTACATAAAACATAACGATGATTAGAACCAGAACATGTAAAGGCTCATATAAAACTCAATGTAGTTAATGGACACTTCAGTACAGTGATTTATCCGTCTGGACAGCAACATCCGTTTCCCGTTCTCCTTCAAGGTCGCAGATCACAGCTTTCACACACACACAAGGGACTCGTAAAACAATGTATTCGAATCCTTTATCTGGTTTAAATTGTCGTGTCTTAGCGAACTCACCGGTATGGATTACCTACTGAACCGCTAGTTGACGTCACGAATGCAAACTTACTATCCAGGTCCAAGTGAAAAGACACCAGTTAAACGATACTGCGGGAAATTAGTGTCTACATGTAGTAACTATTTACGAACGGGATGTATGACCTGTATTCGTGTTTGTTACCATCCTCCAATTCCAATCATATACGGGTAAGTGCGTGCAATTAACAATAAGTGGGAAGCAATTAAAGTATGAAGAAGTGTTTTTACCATCATCATGAGATGATATGATATTATATAAATTGCAATGTGAAACGCTGATAAAATTCAAATCAGCAAAATGTGAGTATCGTTAATGTAATAACTCTCCTGAGACACTGTTTGTATCTAAACCTTTTGTTAGGAAATGTCGAGATATGTCCATGTATGTTAAAATCATTTCCCGGCGAATAAGAATTGTTGATCACTTACAGGCAAACAAGACAGTTCTATTACTTCTAATGAGGCAGAGGCAAACATTATGTAACAATGCGATTTCCATTTGCTATTTATGGATGGCACCCCAAGTTTGTGTCTACGCAGTGACAAATTCAACATTTGACAATGTTCTAATGACGATGTTGATAGATAGCAAGGTTTCTAAGCATTATCTGGTCGTCGTCTTCAAGGGGATGGTATAATGTTAAGTACTACTGATGTTAAGAAAAATGCAGATATAAATACTGTTGTATTAAACAATGCCTAAATATGAAATTAACATAGAATGAAATATCTTGAAGTACTTGTTCACGGAAAAAAGGCAATAATACTACGTGACGACATACAGTCATTTAATTCAGCATTTCGACAGCTGGGACTTACGGACTTTACATTACTATATTATTAAATTTAAAGTACTATTAGTACAACACAGAAAACAATATTCATAAAAATGTCATGTTTTCGATGAATACAAAATTGACATCCATAACGTCGAGTAAGCAGTGGAATTAAAAAACTAATTATGTTATTCTGACACTTAAAAGCAATTCAAATGATGCGTATACAGCACCTCATCCAAATAAATCAACAAAAATGAGATTTTGCTTCAGTAGAATGATATGGCTCTGCATGTGCTATTTTGGCTTCAGTCCACATTTGAAAGCAAATATATTCTTTTTGGTCCCGTAATAAATGACCGGTTCTCTTCCCAGTGTTAAGTTTCCTAAAAATTTACAATTTACCTTCGAAAGCTTTGGGCGAATTTAAAATAATCCTTTGAAATGAATAATAATAAAAAGTAGTCACCTGCTTGCTTGGCTATATCTTGACAAAGTTATATCAGGTCAAACATTGTCGACAGTTTTGACAAAGAACATACTTCCCACATCACATAAATTCAATACAATATACAATACAATACAATACAACGCAACGCAACGCAACGCAACGCAACGTATCGCAACGCAATGTAATGCAATACACTGTCATGTACTGCCATACAATGCACTGTATTACACTGCACTACACTGCACTGCACACAACAATACAATATGTAACTTATTTTAAAATGATTTAGGCAATGCACTGCACTGCACTACACACTACAATACAATGTGTAACTTATTTATGCTTTAGGCCAACAGCCCATGACATAACATAATTATATTTACAATACAAATGTTATTTACCTATCGTAGGTACATCGGTTATCAAGAGAAGTATTGTTCATTTGATACATTAATTATATTAATGTTTTAAACGGACTACATGTATGCTGTTTGTTGTCATTTTTCAAGGCGCTCCAAAAGCAAAGAACTGTTGTGTCTTCAACTTTTGTTAATTAAGATACAGTATTGCACAGGTGTATGACTAAACGTGTCAAATATTAAACATCAAATTAAGAAGTGATAATATTTCTTTATTCATAAAAGTGCACATGCAGTTTGTTTTAAGAACACGCAATCAGTCCATTATATTAAATTTGAAAACTTTATGTTAGAAAAATTGATTGACCCTTATCAACGTGTGATTATACTCGTTAGCCATTACAGAGATGTTCCGATTGCAATTTGTCGTGTAAACAATGGTAAAACAACATTCGTACACCCAGATAGGTTGCAAAATTTAACCAAGTACGTATAAATTTTCGTATTGCGAATTTCGTAATCCAGATACGTGCAATTACAGCAAATAAACAACGATTGGCAGAAGGCCTGAATCTCTTAATAGTTGTGTCTACTACGTCACACAGTTATGCATGTATACATGACACAATTCGAGCCAATTCAAATTTGGACTTGTACAGATAGCTACACGTACCCGTACAAGTTTACTTCTGCTTTTGTCCTCTGTTTGCGATGACGTTCGCAGCTAATACATAACAAGATTATTAATTCTAAAAGGGAACGTTCACAGCTGATGTAGACCGAATACAATATAATTAATCCTAAAAGAAAAGGTAACATGTTTCCGTATGTAGCCAAAAACTTATTAACAACTGCGTTATATAATACACTAATATAAATGTTAACACACATCCAAACTATACACTGAACACTGAGAAACATTCAAGCAGGTGAAATAGCGGTATAAAGTTCCTATAAAACAACCATGAGATTCACATTCGATTAGTTCAATGAACGGTATAAAATTACTATTAAATAACCAAGACATTCCAAATAATGCCAATAGATTCTGTATAATTAGTTTCTCCAATGTTCTAACATTGTCTACCAATTATACAATAGACGAACACATATCGAGGACATTGGCTTTTTTACCCTCTTATTCTCTTGGTGACGGTACCATCTGCAATGCGGGCCGAGAGTAAAACATTCACCTAAAGTTTGTACATGAACTTACTACACCTACATAAGTCAATAATTTCCTTAGTAAACACATGGGACAGTCAGAGATAAAACTTGATGGCATACACACCGCTTACATTGGTAACAGCTGATGCATTGTCGAGGCCAATATTCGCCATAAAAAATATTACAGGATACACCCGTATTCCAAAATGAAGGAATTAATTGAGCGACATTGGGCGAAATATTCCGAATATACGTCAGCGGTTGGCTGCATATAGTAATATTGAGAGCAACCAGGTACAATTATTTTTGCCAAAAGATAAGTTGTATCTTGTAAACGTTACCATGACATCGATATTCTGTCACGACTGTAACAGTTCCAATCAAGTTAAAATATTCAAATTTATCTGCAAAAGGCCACAATACACCTCAACAAAGTGTGATTTTTATATGCTAGCTACGATTATTATTATTATTATTGGAACTGTTTAAGGTTATTATGTGGCAAAATATAAACACATATACACTGATTGTCAAGAGTTCTGTCCCCTTGGGAAAAATGACTATCATATCATATTAAGTGTCGTTCAGTCTACACATATGCAGCGTGGTTAGTTACTTCAACAATGTAATGACCATGTATCCGTACAATTACAAGCATAGTTATATTGTCAAAGATTTCTGAAAAGAAGTCATGCGTGAGTGGTTAAAGGAAATAAAATGATCAGATATTCTAAATACGCACCATCGTATAGTCCGTTTGCGGCGAAAAAATCGTCTAAAATGAAGATTTCTCAGTATTTACTGCACCTACAAGTATGAGATATTGCACGGGTGAATGAAATGTATCTACCTAATATACAATTAAATTTAAGCAGCATCGGGCATGTGTGAAAAAAGTTTTGTTCATATTAAGTTCTACGTAAAATATTTGTAGTTTACAATGAAACTTCATGTTAGAAGACTCGATACACGCAACAGCCAATTTTATGGTCACTTGACACGTCTAACGGTAGATTTACGTGTTTGTAACCTATTTAATATAGCATATACGAGGCCCGTCTGTGCATCTGTACTGTTTGTTTGTATCATATTTTCGGGTCTTAACGTAAAAATGGTATGCGTCTTGCAGCCTCCTTCTCGAACTATAAAAACACGGATTTTACAGCGTCTTTGAACAATTTTGACTACTTAATATTAGGGCTTCAAACGTGTGAAGGTCGATTTCAGACAATTACTTAAGGTTTGGGTAGATGTATATAACCAAATTATTTAGGACTGGTCCAGTCATATGAATACATGTCTGTGTGTACATAAACATTACAAATTATGCTCCAATAAGTTCTTAATTTAACATTATGAAATATGTACATGTACGAGTATATATATATATAGCTTATGTGGCTTTGTGAATAAGGATTTGGTTTTTACTGTTTTTTCGTGATATTATTATACATTATCTGTATATACACTAGCGACATACCTAATCAAAACGACTTATACGGGCCTCATACATTTCGCTTTTATCACAGCAATGTAAATCTAGCTGATCACGGATTATAACAGTTAAATAAAGGACAGTAAAACATCAATGGAATACCAAATTACCTCCCTGCGTTAAAGTGTTCAAATTCATGTAATATCAATATACAATAAAGAATATACTTGTTTAAAAAATTAATTGAAAAATATGAAATTTGAAATGGGAGTAGGTAGAATGTAATTATGGCTCTATGTAAGTTTTTATCAACATCTGATGAATAGATTTACAGAAATTTGAAATTTAGACGATTTTTTTCGCTGCAAACGGGCTATATACCTGTTTACATGCTTTTCGGTGTTATTTATAAGATATATAATGTTTTTGTTAGGTAAATATGTATGATAATCACTGAAGTGTTTGAATTCTTACTTCTAGCAAATTATATTTCTCGTTCCGGAGTTGTCGCCCTTGGTCAGCTTAAATCTTTGACGATCGATCAATATTTCTGTTCGCTGGGATCTTCTCCATAGACGACTCAAAGATTAAACATAACATTTAATTATCCAAACTACCTTTAGCATACTTTTTGTACCAACATTCTTCATACACATGGAAAGGTTTCGCTGGTTTGTGCTAAGTTTGATAATGAGCTTTGCTAATTGTTTATCGACATTGTCCTAATTACTGCAGAGTGTTTAAACCTACCATAATCAGTGTGGATATACCATGTGGTATGTGGCGTATTTTTTCACAAAGAACGCAAGAACAATATGTCAACGCAAAGTTAAAAACGACCGTTAGTATTTTTATCCAAAATAAATATATTAAATCAGACAGGGAAGGCAGCACTCAACTTAACCAGCCGAGCACAGAAAGTATTAAAAAACACACAAAGCACAATGCCCAACGGAAAACAAGGCATCCCGTCCCGAAAGTCTGCCGCCTCAGTCAGTCAAACTAAAACGGAACTGGACATTACACACCACAACGACAATCTACAACACATATATAGTGTACATGCAATTCTGAAAGATATGAAGCAGCCTTGTGCTGGACAACGAAATTGCAGAATGGCACATAGAAATTGAACAAAGTTCAACAAAAAGGCACACTGGCGAAATATTTTTGTATTTTTACTACAAAGTGGACAATACATACACAGAGGAAGGTTGACTAAAGGGCCTCCGCCTTGGTACGGACAGCGACAAATGTCACTAGGCTTAACCTTTTTTCAGTGCACCAAAATTCACACTTACCCAAGTCACTTAGTATATTTGTGCAAAAGGTCGCACATCTTGTTTCAAAACGTGACACTATGTTGTTTAAATGTACCTGGCACATTTTGTAGACATTTGACAGTATCTCAACAAACTAAGAGCCAGATGTTTAGTGCATTGAGATAAACCTTCAGGCGAATTAGGCGACGTTTTTATTGCAGATATAAGAGTTCCATGCTGATCACGATCAGACAATTCCGACATCATGTACACGTATGTTGTACAGTATTACCTGGTTGATCCGGAATCTGTTTTTACCGGCAACCTGTCTTAACCGGCTTAGTTTGTCGGTCCCGGTAGAACTCCACTGTATTTTTATTAGATGGACCCTTACTTTAACGGAACCTGCTTTATCCGTTAACCGGCATTGTTTGTCAGTCCCGACAATTCATAAATAGTGTGTTTTAACACTAATGTCTTAATTAACCGGCATTATAGATAATACTTAAAAGATGTGTATCATCAGCAATTTTGTTTTAGAAATAAAAATCTGTTCGCGTATTTTGTCGGTGAATAAAACATGGGCATGAGTTCGGACGCGGAAAATTAAATCACGAGTGCGTAGCAGCAAATTTGATATCATGTTTTATTGCGGTACTAATACATGACCTGGTCTGCTGTATGTTTAAATGGATTAATCCGCAGATCGTGTTAGAATTGCACATACTATTTAAGACAACCAAACAAACAACAATTAACAACTATTTTATGACTAACTAAGACCATTTGTACAATGACAAGTAAATACTAAGGTCATTGGATACCTTTAATAATTGTTCATTTGTTATATTTGTGTCTTTTTATAAGCAATTACTATACAGTTATATGTTTTTCTATAAAACCTGGTCTTACCGGCACACTGCTTTATCCGGCACGCTTATCTGGTCCGATGGGATGCTGGATAAACCAGGTTATACTATATATGGTTTCCATAGTGCCTACTTCGGTTGCTTCCCGGGTAATAAAATAGCCGTATAATAATAGTGATCATGCTTGATATAGCGTATGTATTATTATACTACATATAAGTTTCGATTATGAGTGTATGTTTTAATGTTCTCAAATTTCTGAATAAAGCAGTATACAACCTAGACAAGCGTTATAGGGACGAATGCAATTGTCTGTTAAACACCACATAAGATATTAATTGTTCGTACGAGGGGTGATCAATATATTCTATCTTCTAACTTTTTAAATATTGACTCAAAAACAATGAAATTATCAGGCAATATAGATCTATCAATGATCTAGCGTTTTAATTAATCAATTATATCGTGACGGCACAATGTTCTTGATGACGTCACGTATTGTGACCAAGGTGCAGCGCGCGCCGTCGAGCGTGACGGACAATAAACAATCACAGAGTAACGGCATTTCATAATAAGATAAAAGCCTAACTTGGAAAATCCTTGCGATAGCTCGACGATGACTTGATCAACATGTGTTGGGATTATTTGTACTCTAAATCAGTCATCTACACATGATTTCGTTGTTTATATAATTGTAGGGACTCTGTCAAACTGACACCATGGTAAAATAAGAATAAAGGGAATAATTAAGACAGAGTTAGGGATACTCCTCCTTAATTTCTAAGAAATAAGAGGCATATTTCTGATATGACATGCTACTGGCGAACCCTACGATAAGTATAGATTACAAAACAATACATATTTCATTCTATTTGAAAGGAGTTCTTTAGAAATTGCGTCCTAAAGTTGTCGTGATTCCTACTTCGTCGAAATGATTCTACCGTGTAAAGTCAACCGCTTACTTCAGAGTTTTAAGTCCAATAACGCATCGAGATA
Source organism: Spisula solida (assembly GCA_947247005.1). NCBI lineage: Eukaryota > Metazoa > Mollusca > Bivalvia > Venerida > Mactridae > Spisula > Spisula solida. The sequence continues at coordinate 19,621,591 of OX365946.1, forward strand.
ATTTCTATTCCGCCTTACATTCCAGAGTTGGCTATATATATCTGTATTAAAAGTAAATCAATCGTATACACTGTGTCGGATATGAGTCCAGAAAGGACCTCGGTGCTGCTCAAACGGTGACGCTTGGAATGACGTGACGTGACGACCAGCGTCACGCACCCATTACATGAATAAAACTATGTTATAGGTGCATTCGGTCGGAGATACCCTACTCTGAATAATGCTTATTTGCTTTTGAGCCTTGCTAACAAAATGAAATTACTAGATGGAAAGTCCAAGAATATATTGATCACCCCTCGTATACTTGTCTGAATGTTTTGAATACGCGTGCCATTATACATAAGTTGTCACTTGAGGTTTAGAGATTGTCAGCCTAAGGACAGGTAAGAATAATTTACTCCAGGTTTATTTACTAATTAAAGTATATATTCAATATTGTAATTGATCCGCCCATTATTCAGATATTCCAGCAGCACTACTTAATATACATGTATAATCCGATATGACTGTGTCCTTTGAGTGCGTGTCGTATCTGTGTTCAATTGCCAGGTTTTTGGTTCGTTTCATTATTCGTGGCATTTACTTTAAAGATGCCCTTCAAATATGTGGTGATGTACTGATCGACAGAAAGCATGCACATAACAACACGGTAATGGATAGCATTCATTCAATTTTCTCCTAAATGATGTAATATGATGTTGTTTTGTCTCTAAACCATGTACATGTACAATGTTGAGGTGGTAACAAATGGTAAATGCATCTACAGAGATGTACTAATAATCCAATGTTACAGTAGTGCTTTCTAGAAATATTACTAGTTGTTATAGAAACGAGCTAGCGTAATTGTAAATACAAGAACAGAGTTTTTATTTCGATTCTAAATACGATAATATCCCGCACTATTTACCTGCGCGCATTCCATTTTCACCCATTTGACATTGAACATAATTCCACGCTGAAATTGAGTGGCCTATAAGCTGATTCAATTACCTCCCTTGTAATGAAAACGACCTTCGTAATATTCTGAAGGAAATAACACATTTTAAACATAGAAACGAGCTAGCGTGATCGTAAATTAAAATCAGTGAGCTATGTGAGCACATAAGCGTTGAATCATGAATGTATATAAACTGTTTCATGGTTTCATTCAACGTGTACAAATTGCCATGTATGAATGGTCCGATTGGTTTACGGATTGAGGAAACTAAGGATAAGCCGAGACAAATGTTTACAGTACAGGTAGCATTTTCATTTAATTTGGTGTATCGTGCCCAGAAGTATGTACACACTGTGTACGACAATAATAATCGACAGTCGTATGTATATATGTAAAAATACTATGTACAATTGTGTATATGTGTATGCAGGCATTTTTATTTCATCGTATTCTTGCTACCACAAATGCATACATCTGCGTGCATTGACTTTTTGAACTAGCTCAAATACGTTTGGCTCCTGTCACCTACATGTGCACCAGACCGAAACTATTTGTACATTTTAAGAAGGTCATCTAGATATCATTCCTCATGGTATAATATAATGAGTGATTTAGGAGTTGTTTAAGAAATAAAAATCTGTTCGCGTATTTTGCTCGGATGCGGAAAAATTAAATCACGAGTGCGTAGCACTAGTGATTTAATTTTCCGCATCGGAATGAGTGACCGTGTTTTATTCACAGACAAAATACAAGAACATAGTTTTTATTTCGATTCTAAATACGATAATATCCCGCACAATTTAACTGCGCGCATTCCATTTTCACCCATTTGACATTAAACATAATTCTACGCTGAAATTGAGTGGCTAATACATATAAGCTGATACAATTACCTCCCTTGTAATGAAAACGACCTTGGTAATTTTCTGAAGGAAATAACAAATTTTAAACATTGAAACAATTTTAATAACACGAGTATAGTGTATTTATTTCATGAAATGAAAAATATAAATGAATTGATTATCAGAAGTTTTTATGAATCTTAATTTCGAGAGTATATTGGAGTTTCTAAGAAATAGATGTGTCATTGCTGTAACACTGGATACTCGTGCAACTCGCGACCCTTTGAGATTTTTACTGTAAAGTTTACGTTCATTCATTCATAAATATGTCACGTGATACGGGGCGGAAATAGTAACAGCCAATTTGATACCATGTTTTATTGCGGTAATACTACATGACCTGGTTTGCTCTATGTATAGATGGATGAATCCGCGGATCGTGTCAGAATATTTAATTTACCCTTCCTGAAAGCTGATCTATATGGGTATGACACGTGTTTTGATATAAGTATAGCTGCAAATGCGGATTGATCATTATTTTAATTATCTTTAATAGCATACTCCAGTTTAAAAAGCCTCCAGTGTCCCCAAAATAGTTCTCCTTTGTTGTTATCGAATAGTTTACACAATACTTTCATACTACATGCTCAGTCTGGACAATGCTACTGAAATTGTCTAATTACAGATATACAATATAAGGATGTAACTGTTGTTAAAACACTCGATCAGTTCATTGCCCGGCAATAACACGTAGTCTTGCCATAATAAAATATAAACATGCAATAGTCATTAGATTAATAACTATGTTTTTATGTCGACTTTCTAATATTATCCAATACTTATACAACAGACAATTCCTTACCACACACCATATTTAGGCCAGTTTTTTTTGTGAGTGAAATGTCCATCCGAGGACAGGACAAATAAAAATAAATACTCCCAATATATAGATACGTCACTGCCGGTGGTGGATAGTAAATGAATGCAATTTAAAGCAATCAACGTCAGTGTTAGTTTCCAAGACAACAGCCAATAAGTAGACTAATACACTGTACTATTGCACTAATAATGCCAGCTTACAATTAACAAACTATTATAAAAATGAAATAACAAGAGGGAAATATAACCATCAAAACATTATATTATTATATGCAACTTTGGTTAAAAAATGATCAATTGGGAAGGAGGGTCTGAGTAACGAAAAATAAAGAACTTTGGCTTTAGTTTCAATCCACACGTTTGACAACCAATGTATTAGACGGAAGTGCCAGACAAAGGTCATGTTAATAATGCAGTGTTCCTCTACGGTGTATTAAACTTACCTTTTATGTACGCATATATTTGTGTCTTCTAAACTTATATTAAGTTTTTATGTCATATTTGCTACATTTGGATTCCAATGCATCTTATTACATGTTATAGGACGAGCTTCATTGAAATTCCTATAGGACCTATTGCGTCCTATTTACAACATTTTTAAAGCTATACATCTTGTTACGTGTTAACAACAAATATATTGTAATTACAGTGGAATCATTGATGTACAATGTACGAATGTTTTCAGGTATAATGCACACTAAACATACAGAGTTCTAAACGTTCTACACACTTTTTTATGTTGGTGAAGAAAGTATGTAATGATAATAAACTATATTCGGTACAACTCATTATTCTCTCAAAACGTCGCTCTATTTATGTAGTTCCTCACTTATTTGTCACCAACACGTAATAATTTTGTCACTAGCATTTCAAAAGTTACAAAACGCTAATGCCAAATCGGACAGAGAAGCCGACCATGAATAGCAAAAAAGGAGCACACAAGCAAGACATAACATACCACTGGCACACACTACAAAGCTCAACGAAAAACGTTTGGAGCTTTGCAAAATGTTCTAATTCGCAAAGGTAGTTTTTGATCACTGAAATATGTTATGTACCATGCACCATACACCCAATCATTTACACTAAAAACAATAATATTCGAATCTTTATTAATTATATTACCGATACACACTTACAAAATTTCAGACCAATCAATGGATACTTTTTGCACACGTTTAGTGTTACATATTGAATTGACTAATGGAACAGTTTGTGAGTTTCATTGTCTAAATGCTCCCATATTTCGCAAATATCCCAATTTAATTTTACGATCACGCGAAATTTCTCTTTAAATCAACAATTCATTAATTCAACTTCTTGAGGCATTGAAGGCAACCTACATGTACAACAATGTAACGTCCGTAAATATTGCTTTAAAAAGTTCGTGCTCTGTGATGCTAAATTATTGTGTTTTCTAAAACAACCAGTATTAACTAATAAATAACCATCTATGCTCCATTATTTGTACATCTCTTGGGTATTCACCTGTTTTATAGTCTTAACAATGTGCGTGGCTTTCAGACAAACCAGCATTAAAGTCACGCCATTGGGCAGACTTATATACTGGTATATAGAATTTTATATAATCATAGTAGACGTCTAGCGGCGAAGGATCAGGACAGATTGTGGTTGACATACTGCAAGATGAACTTCTAACTACATGTACGTATAAGCTGAATCTCGGAGGGAACACAATACTAGCGATGGTTATGCAATACAAACAGATACTGACACGTTGAACAGGGAAGGCAACACTCAACAGAAAACCACCAATCATAACATGCATGTCAAATGAAACACACAACAATGAACAATACAATGCAACTTAAAGCCGCTACAAACTCCTAATTTCAAAAGTCAACAAGGTCCTAAAAAGTTTAAGTATATAATAGGTACTAACTTCCTATCATCAATAATGCTTTGCATGTAGTAGCCAAATTGTATTCGCTATTTTATAATCACTATCATTTTGTGTTTATGTTTCTCAAGTCTGCAATATCAATCTCGTTTACAATAAACCTGCAAGACAATTTTAAAACAGCCATTTGACAAATATAATACTGCATCAGTAGTTCTTTGTTATCGAATACCAGACCGAGTTCAAATTGTAACGTAATGCTATAATATACTACTAAAGACTCAAGTCACCTTTTAAGTTAATATACAGTTTTATTCAGTGTTGTGCACAGTGGTGCATACAAGTCATAACTACAAGCTTCACTCAAAAGCTTCAATCATAACTGAACTAATACATATTTTATCATTGCTTTTATAGCAACTTGTACAAGGAAATGATTTATAGTCGGCAGATTATAACCAGAGTTTCCTTATGTTATATAAACTAGGATACCCAAGACCATTTTAACGTGTCTAAATGTCATACTTAACATTGACTCACTACCAACTGGTCAAGTTGAAACTTACATAACTGTATGATTTTTGTTACAAAATGATTAATCATAGTCAGAAAATTATACACTTCGCATTGTTCGTTTAAGCTCATTTAGATGTCGTTACAAATATACGGTTACACAAGCTAAGACACATACTTTTTTGCATTAAATGTTACTTGTGAAATCCAGAGTACCGTATTATGAGTTATAGGACCATTCCAAAATGTAAGCATGAACGATAGAATGATTGACACATTAGTCGTCTACATAGCTTTTTTCAAATATCTATACAAACAAAAGGAATCAGCTAGATGTCAAGAATGATAGGAGTGATATATTGGGTATGTATCCTCCCAGTTATGTCAGAATTGGTCTATAACTGACCCTGGATGATGTGCATAAATCAGATTCAAAGCAAATAACATAAACGTCATACGTGGCATAGTTGGTGAGTGACAATCAATAAGCGAACAAACTATTACATTGATGTCTTCTTTCTTCTACATGTATCCAAATGCGATTTGTAAGTGTTTACATGTATGGTAGGGATAGAGTCTTTCCCAAACATCTATCCACTATGGAGACGAACCGTTATACTCGTATAATATTGTCAAACATTTGAAGACAACCCATGACTGAAAATGTTTCATATTCAAACTATACGTTGATCGATGTTTTAATAGATCTATGAAGATTATTTGAAAGAAAACTCGTCAATGTTTCGGACGGGGAAGATTGTTCCACGGAATGTCACTTCAAAACAAGGAACTCGCAGCATAAAAATAAGCCATATATTAAACAAATGTGGTGATGTTGATTAGTGTCAATCAATGCTCGAAAGTTTTATTCAAGTCGATAGTGTACATTGTATTATATGTGATTGAACTATTGGCAATGGAGTACCGCCATAATCAGTTTGTACTGACTAATCGTTTAATGAAGATGGTGTAATGTTCTCTTGGGAAATATTATCTAAGTGGTTGACCTAACTAATTAACGCCGATAAAACTGTTCATTGTTGAAATCGGTATATACAGGCGTCTGTAAACACATCATACACTAGTATAGAATATTGCATAATGATATTTACAACGGAACCAAAGGGAAACGTGTGTTTGACAATTGTCTCTGTATATTAACCATGCACTGCATATTATATATAAGCATATGCATTTGTACCATTGCAGGGACTTATTGTGAACCCATATTACTCACAGGTTTGCCGTTCCCCACCCATTTTTCATGCATGCAAAAAATAAAAATTTGAAAAATATCTATTTTGTGCAATAGTATTATGTTTATTGTGATTAATCAACATTCGTATGCGATCATTGAAACTAAAATTCATGTTTGTTCTTAACTTATACGATTTTGAAATGTCGCGCATGCGCACAAGGTAGCTCGGACCCCCTTAACTATTAATGTCTTATATAAAAAATATTTGTATAAACAAATTCCTTAATAATTTAAATAACATATTTCGATTATTAAACATGTTGAACAAAATGTTATTTAAGATACTCATATCGGCCCGCAAATATACCATCAGAGGTCCGCAGTTTAAATGTGACCATTGTTGCGGATATGTCGTGCGGTATCGTGACTCGGTGCAAGACGTTGTGATTAGTGCATTGTCACTTAGAAGGCATTCTAGTAGTCCGTACAATTAGTTTGTTAAGTGTCACACTCTTCACTATGCCCCGTGACATCTCCTAGTAATTGGACCAATATTCCATTCATTAGTTATAAATGTACGTGGATCTCAATAGCCAGAGAATCAATCAATTTAACTAATTGTTCTATGATGTAATCGTTTTTTTTCAAGGTGACATCAATAACACACGTTAAATGGTTCAATGATCTGCTTTTAATGTCTGGCACTGGCATTTTTTCACACTTATGTGAAATGGTGGTGAAAGAGCTACATTGTAATGCTAATTAGGAGCTTTGGAGGAGAACTATTTATGTTCTGAAAATGATGAGGAGAAAAAGGAAATTACATTAAGCCGAGAAACGACCCACTAAAATGTAGAACTATATGACATCATCCAGGCGATACAAAAAAAGTCATGTAGTCCAATATATGTTCGCGCATTTGAGAAATGTTTAACATAATATACAAATTTACACAATTACCAAATACAAGCAGCTCTTTTACAGAACTTGCTTGTATGGTTGTCTTGTCACGTCCGTTTGTAATTTGTATTCTGGTGATTACATGATGTGTTGAGAGAGGTTCTTGTTTCTTTCTTATTTTGCCTTTCACAGTAATATCGTACTCAATAACACATGAATATCAGAACTCTTTTTTTAACCTCCTATTCTAATCTTTTCCCTCACCTGTTTCAAGTATTTTGATGTAGTTATTGGACAATTAATTACAGTGATGTATCTGTCTGGACAGCAACATCCGTTTCCGGTTCACCCTCATGGTCGCAGATAACAGCGTATGTTGTACACAGCTTACACACACCAGGTACTCGTAAAACAATGTCTTAGAATACTTGTCTGGTTTAAATTGTCGTGTCTTAGCGAAATAACCGACTGATTTTCGCCTATACAAATTCCCTAATGCACACCTAGTTGACGTCACGAATGCAAACTTACTGTCCAGTGGCATGTGAAAAGTAACAAGTGACCCGGTACTGTGGGAAATTAGTAGCGTCTAGTAGCTATTTCAATGCGAACTCATATTCAATTTTGCATATTTCAACGAGCCTCGCAAAATTAAACGGTCAGCCAAATCAGCCGTTCATTCGTTAGAGAATATTATCTTAACTACTGTATATTTATATAGCCTGGTATTTAAATGTCCACAACAAAGTACCATAGTTTTGAAAGCCAAGTGCTTCTATATGCTGTTAAAGTTAATTAACTTGTACTTTTGGATTTGTTTCTGTACTTGAACCCACTATACGGTCAACTTTACGATCGTATACAGGATATATAGGAGTAAACTATGAATTTCGTGCATCTTATATCCGTTTACTGCAATCGAATATCTTTTAAATTGTTCGACAAACCAATATTTACACCAGTGAACACGATTCATTATATATTTTTGAAGTGAACAACACATTGCAAAACGTGTGCAGATCGGACTTAACTATGTGTCTGTTGTATTCTAAAGACTTACACTTTGAATGAACTTATCAAGCTGTTTATGTTATTTTCATTGTTAGAAATCTAAGAATAAATGCTCACAAGCTTCAAATATAACCCTGATATTGTTATTACAAGCCTGGCAGAAGTTAATGTCAACAATTTGCGTCGACTTGTCAACAGTCAAATTAACATCGAATCACACGGAATCACGCCATTTGGAAGACAGTAAGAATAGTTCAAGCATACTTGTCCAAAGCTAAAAGCGCATACAGCCGATCGGCGAATAAACAAGGTACATCTTTATACTAAGCCCATCTCAACGCAATGATCTTATTACAACGAAGTTGAACTAAACGCTAAAATTCCAAGGCACACGGTAAATAGGTTCTTCAAATGTTATTGAAATACAATGCAGGGTTGCTTTTCTTTAACATGTAGAGAAATTCTTAAATTGGTGATCATCGTTAATATTGTATATCATCAGAGGGATTGTAAGGTGTTATTTGCACAGAATAGGCATAACACTCAGAGCATGACAGAAAATCTCTTATAAATCGAGTGTATATTTATGTTGTGTTATAATGAAACACACATAATTATATTTATCACATAACATGCGGTCCAGGAGTGCCGTAAAGCCGTGACGTAAATATCGTTCGGCACTCCCAGACCGTGCAATAAATTAGCTTAAAGTGACGTAAGCCAATCAATGCATTGATCCGTCACTGACGTCAGGATAATATCAACGTCACCATGACGTCGCGCTCATTGTACCGCTAAATTTTGGCTTAAACATATGCTGCGCACATCATTCTTCTGAACAATATTGAGCGTTTTCTAAGGTTATGTGATAAATAGAATCTTCCATTCGTGCTCATTACATACGAGTTTTATTAAAGCCTCGTGTCATATCATTTTGTCCACTCGTTTAATAAAACTCGTACGTAATGAGCACTCATGCAAGATCCTCTATGTATCATGCAAGTTTCTAAATGTCTGATGGTACATGTCAATCGGAACGGTCCGTACGGCATTTATCGCTTCCTGACGTCGCCAGATAAAATATGATTCTACAGCAGAATTGTACGAGGTGCTCCGAATGGGTACATGTAGTACGGGCTATAAGACTGCTATTCGTATGTTTTTTTATCATCCTTCGATTCCAATCATAAAAATGCGTGCAATTAACAATAAGTGGAAAGCAATTCAAGTAGGTAAACGTCTTTAGCTTTTACCATAATACTACGTATATAATGTGAAACGCGGTTAAATTAAAATCAACAAAGTGTGAGCCTTTTTAATGCAAACACTCCTCCGAGGCATTGTTTGTATTGCGTCTTCTGTCGGGAAATGTCGAGATGTGTCCATGTGTATCAGAATTATTTCCCAGCGATTGAGGATTGTAAACCACTTTCAGGCAATTTACTACTACCGATCTGACAGAATCTGATCCAAACACTATGTAACAATGCGATTTTCAACAAGACTCGTATTGTGTACGGATGCCACTTCAAGTTTGTACATACATGTACACATTGAATTCGTCATCATTCATATGCATATTAATTAGTTTAACAATAATTACTATTTCTGATGACGAAACAAAGAATATTTTTAAGCATTATCCGACTGTTTTCTTTCATGGGTTGATATAATGTTATAACTTGCTTTAAGACAAAAAGTTACATCTCAGTGCGTGAGAATATTCAGGGCCATCATACGCTTGGAAATACAGCTATAAATAGTATAACATGGTACAGCTTTTGAGGACTTGTTCATCAGGTATGTGCAATTTCTGCAAGTAAAATGTGTTGGGCAGACGACATGAGATGTTTTAAATATGCGTCTACTACGCCACATATGTATGCGTAGGCGCGTGAAACAATTCCAATAAATTCAAATTCGGACTTGCACGGATTGCTAAATGAGCCTGGGGTAAGTATCTCGAAGCTCTCGTTAGCTATCGTTAGCCTATCGTTAGGGTTTTGACGAATATCTCGAAACAATCGTTATTAACGAATAATCGTTAATTTGCCATTTTTAACGACTGCCTGGGGTTGTCGTTAAGATCTCGTTACCATCATTTTATAACGAAAGCTATAGGAGACAACCTACCAATCACTTTACTGAAACGGACGCACAGACGGGGTGGTCATATTAATAACAGCAATTCTTAATTAGTTTAAATGAACCGCTGTCATTATGTTAAATCTTGGTTAGAATTATAATTTTTGTTGGGAAGTTCTAAAGATTTAAGCATTTAAAAATGCTAGACAAAAGTCAATCTACTTTAGAAATGCGATTTTAATGGTGGTGATAACTATAATTGTTCTATAGACAACATAACACTTCGCCTTGATAGCCTTGTGATAGAGCGTGTGCTTAGTGCGCATTTAGAATGGGAGGTCAGGGGTTTGATCCGATACGGAGTCATACACAAGTCGCTTTACACTGAGTATAAAAGGGTCTCTTACGTGACGACGGATACATTCAGAATTGATGCGTGGAGAGATCGATTAATAAAATAATATATATAAGTATGTAATAAGTTGTTCGTTTGTCCGGGTCAACAAAATACTCTTCTGTGAGGGGTGATCATCAAATACGCGGAAAGTGCCGTAATGTCTTCATTTGTCATTGTAAGTCGTTGAAACGTTCTGAACATGACGATGAATTCATTTCAAATTGATTCACTGCTGATCATAAACATCAACCAAAGCCAGAACGAACGCGGTTTCCTATGACAACGTCACTCGACATTATTCGGCCCAAAATCTTCCAACGTTGAACGTAGCAAACGATGCCGTATCATTCGTGCGTTTGTAATATGTTCAAAAGGGTGGGTTATGAATATGCAATGATATAACATTACATTCAGGATTTCAAAAACATGTTTCTACGTCAAAATTCCGTTTTAGAGCTACTTGCTTCGAAGTTGTCAGAAAATGAGTGCGATACAGAAATCGTCGACGAAAAGTCGTGTTGCGAATGAAATGTCAATTGATACTAATGACAATATGGCATGCATAATGTAACAACCATGATTTGGTATACAAAATAGTTGTCTGTTTTGTTTATTCTATTATATTTAGGTAAATCAATGCTGAAATGCGAATGTGCTCTTCGACGTAAATACCGTCAAATTACGTCATCATTATTAATGATCTCTTGCAGCTAATTCGTCTATTTTACATGCAAGTTGCAAAGGAAAAATGATTTTCGGTTGACAGGTCTATGAAGTCGATCTGGTTGTACAGCTATTTTTGATAGACATTCACTGCATTATACATTATGAATTGTGCACGAATTATTGTGAATACTGTTATATGTAACGACGTCGCGATGACGTTGGGTCGGTGTAGCTATAGTGACGTTACGGTTTCTATGTTTCTTCGACCAAATATTTTCTTTAGTTTAATGGTATTTTTATAGTTATGTATTTTTAATACGCAAATCAATCATCTGTTCGATCTTTTTTCAATATTGGTTACGTAGTAAAACTTTCAGAGTATTTTTTCTCGTATTTGGCGATCGCCCCTTGTATAACTGAAAGAATCTCTTTAGATACGTATGCTGTGAAGCAGTCGTTTTGATTTTCAATCATTTGTGAATAGTATACAACTCATGATAGCTAAATATGTGGCTGAGTATAATTATGAATGAATGGTTAAGATTAGCTGAAAACAATTAGAATCTAATAATCATTGCTAGTATGTCTCCCATGTTTTTGCATCACCATTCCTCTGACCGTCTGTCTTCCCGTCTGTCCGCCCTCAGACGCGGTTTTGGGATGCGGAACAATATGATGGGTTATTTTGTATTGGTTCCGTTGCTTACTGTGTGAAAATAACGCTTATGGGCAAATGAACTAATGAAACGCAAAACGTATCTCGTGAAAGAACGAACGCCCGCATTTCACTTGACTGTCCTCTGTTCGCAACATGTTTCGAAAACTTTAAACTTAAAAAAAGTTTTTAATAAAATCGCAACGTTATATTTCCATCTTTCATACTTATATATATCTCAATACACACGATATTGCGCAATAAAAGAATACACAGCTCAATCGTTAATAACTAACGAAGGAGTAACAAACTAACGTCGTAAGAGAGCTTTCGAGATACCTGCGCAAGTCTCTCGTTAACCAACCTTACACCACTCGTTAGGGCGTTCGTTTAGGCTTAACTAACGGTTATAGTGCCGAGATATTGACCCATGTACACCACAACCTCTTAATTGTCTGCGACAATGTCCTATGCGGTGACGTTCGCAACTGATGTAGTACAATATAATTAATTCTAAAAGGAAAGGTCATACTTTTCCGTATGTGGCCAAATAATTAATAAACAGCTGCGTATTAAACTAATATAAATAATAACCACACATCCAAACTATACACTTACAAAACATTTGACCAGTTGAACGACCGATATAAAAATTACGATAAAATTACCAAACTATTCTCATTTTATCAGTTAAATGACTGGTATGATGTACATACTTTTAAAGTACTTTTAGTTTGTTTTCGTGACGTCAACTAGCGGTTCATTAGGGAATTAGCGTACTAGGCGAAAAATGAGTCGGTTATTTCGCTAAGACGCGACAATTTAAACAAGATAAAGGATTCAAAGGCATTGTTTTACGAGTGCCTTGTGTGTGTATATACGTTGTGTGCAATATTAGCCGAGATCTGCGACCTTGGTGAGAACGGGAAACGGATGCTGCTGTCCAGATAGATAAATCACTGTACTGAATTGTCCAATAACTACATTGCGTTTTATATGAACCTTTTATATATTCTGCTTCTAGTCATCGTTATATTTTATGTAGAAAAGGGGGTCATTACTTGTCAATGATATCTAAGTTATATTGTTCCAAATATTGTCAGACGGCACCAAGAAACAAACTGCATCAAATATTGAGATCGGATTTAATTTCATTTCCCTGATAACTAGTACATTTGGTTAATAAATGTAACAACTGCTGTCGTTACAAATTGCCTTAGCGATGTATTAGATGATATCAGATTATACGGTTTCACCAAATGGGTTATAATTTCAGAATAATTATGTCGATACATTAAAATGGAAAGTGTTTTGGCATATTGAGAAATAAGGTGTAACAAGTTTACCTTTTAACGCGAAGACGGGAACGGGCTTTTTTATTTTGTCCTAAGTATGACGTAGCCTAGAAACTCGGAATTCGCGTACTCCAAACGATTTGAAATTGAATTCAACGCGGGAGCTAAACTATTTCATATACTTGTAATTCCGGCGGCGGCTGCACATTTAATGTACGAGGGGCATTCTGAAAGTTCTGATAACTGAGTGATAACTTTACATTGGTTGGTCAGAATTTTTAAAAGTGAACATTTTCTAAAAGATCAATCTTTTAGCGAGACACTCATAGCAAAGTTACTATTTTATATCTGAGGATATATAATTTATTGGTATTCAAGCAATACATGGTTTGGGGTATTGACTGAAATACCTCTTAAATACGCGAGGGAATCGCGTTGCATTGGCCCCATGTATATTTCAGAGCGCACTGTTGAAGTATCATTGAGGCTAATTGAAATACATTTGATATTATTTGAAAAATGCATAACAGTACTTTCTAATATCATAACGTTATTAAAAGAAATTGAAGTTAATAATAAAATAACAGCAATATATACAACCCATAAAAGAGACCATTTTACCACTATAGCCCCTACCTAATTCAAGACATACGATACGTTTATGGACTATCAGCTACTCTAAATAAGTCAACTTTTATAGATTTGAATGTGTATTTTCATTCGGGGGACGTTATAAATGTATTATTCATATAGTTTGAATTTTGGAGAAAAATATTGTGCTCTACCCATGATTTTAGAAAGTGGGTGGGGTAACGGGATACCCCTATACATGTAAAATATAATAATAGGATATCAATAATCCTTGTTCTTATGGTTTAATTAATTGTACTTAATTCAAATTATGGAAAAATGTATTTTGTTTTGTTTCTCGAAATGCTATTTCGAGGATATGACGTCATAAATCTAAAACACGTGTTTTGGGCCACGTGGTTATATCATTTAAGCTGCTGTACAGTCGAAATTATAAATATTTCAGAATTCGTATTTAGTGGGAATATAGTTAGCATATGTATGTTCAAAACGGCCACACTTTTTATATTCTCATGTAACACGTCCAGCAGTACAATGCAATGACCTGTAAATTGCGTATTTCCGGTAACATGGCTATTTTCAAGAGCATTTGTGACATGGTCTTTTCCATGTACATCTAAAGTCATTTATACTGTTAGTAGAACAATTTCCATTTGTCGTTAGATCCTCGGTAATATAATATAAAATATGTGTAACTCCTAAACGAATTGGATTTAAATTATATAAATTATTAACAATAATGTTGTCCCTTCCAACGACCAATATGACACATTGTGTCGATAATCCATTGGGTTATATACCTTCATGTACAACGGCATATAGATGAATTTCAAAGTCCCTGGTATTAATATCATGATATGTTTTCGGTGGAGGAAGGTTGTATCTTCCATTAAAAACATTCTGACCAACCAATGAAAAGTTATCACCCAGTTATCAGAACTTTCAGAATGCCCCTCGTACATGTATATTTGTGCATAATCGCACGCGCGTGCTCCAAAACACGAACACTCACGTTTACCTCTATGATGTCCGTTTTTCGTATCAATAATGATACTATGCATGTACTACATGTTTATAAGTCAAATACAAAGGAGTGGAACTATTGTTTTGTTCATACTGCAATTCGTCGATAAAGAAACTACACCCTTTGACAAAACTGCGGACAAGTGTGTCAGTTTCACTATATTTTGTATATCAATAAAGTTAACTCAGAATGAGTTTTCCACGAGAGCGTGGTGTACAAATAGATTTAACACAAACACGTGTATCCAGTACAAGAACTTTAATATGAATGTCTGATTCAGTGTGCGCATAGTAGGTATATACATGTACATGTGAGATATACTACCACGATTACGGTAGTTGAGGGATATGTAACGTTGATAAATGATCAGCTCATTGGTATTGCAGTGCACATGTTGTTATATAAAAAAAGTTCTCGATTGCAATTTTATCATCCTTTAACATTCTATGCTGATGGTAATAGTCAAAGCCACGAGTGTGTTCAATTATTTCATATGCCTCACACGGGTTATTACTTACAAGTTATAGAGCTATAATACGCAATGCATTATTATTTTTGTCATGCGATAAGCATTGATTTCTACTTACGTACGTGTAATTTTTTTTCTTGTATGCTGTTTTGTTCAAACATACCAGCAAGCTTTTTACATGCATATCATGTGTTAACGACATCATTAAAAGGAAGGAATACGACATCTTGGATAAATAGAGGAAGGCATTTCATTTGTTGATTTTCAAAAACTTGATATGAGCATTTGAGTGTAACCACCAGTTCATAACATTCAATACTGTAATTAGGTGTTTCAAGGCAATTTCACAAACATAAACCAAGAATCTATGATCTTAGACAATTCGCTGAAGCTGGACTATTTATCAAAGGGGGCTTATTCTAAGTTATTTATAAGGCGACAGATTGTCACTGACCTCGCTGGAGCAAATGCATTCGGCAAATATGTATGCAGTGTTCGTCAAAATTGAAATTCCAAACCGAACCGTAACATTTTTCGTTGCATTGTTTTGTGTTATGGACGCTGTGTGGTGACACTCCATCGACTAATCAACCATGTCCGTCACAAACATCGGCGAATTTTTCTTTCGATGAAATCTAATACACACATGTATAACATCATCCATAAAAATAATGAATGAAGTTGTTGAAATATTATGTTTTTAATCACGGCCTGTAAGAATGTGTGAAAATAGTATATATAGTGTTACATCTCAATACTTGAAACAGGCGAGGAACTAGCTATTAGAACAGGAGTTTAGAAAATAAGGGTTCTGATATCCAGGAACACGATAATACTGTGAAAGGTAAAATAAGAAATAAACAAGAACCTCTCTCAACACATCATGTAACCACCCAAATACAAATTACATACGGACGTGGCATGACAACCATACAAGCAAGTTCTGTAAAAGAGCTGCTTGTATTTGGTAATTGTGTGAATTGTTATGTTATGTTAAACATTTTTCAAATACGCGAATATATATTGGACTACATGTATTATTTTATCGCCTGGATGACGTCATATTGTTCTACACGTTAGTGGGTCGTTTCTCTGCTAAATGTAATTTTCTTTTTTTTCCTCAACAATTTCAGAACATAATTAGTTCTCCTCCAAAGCTCCTAATTAGCATTAACTCTTTCACCACCATTTCACATTAATGTGAAAAAATGCCAGTGCCAACCATTAAGACCAGATCAGTGAACTATTTAACGTGTGTAATTGATGTCATCTTGAACAAAAACGATTACATCAAAGAACAATTAGTTAAATTAATTGATTCTCTGGCTATCTGGCTATTCTCTGGCAATTACTAGGAGAGTGTGTGTGACACATAACCAACTAATTGTACAGATTACAATAATGACTTTTTTCTAAGTGGCAAAGCACAAATCGCAATTTCTTGCACCGAATCTCCGCAACAATGATCACATTTAAACTGCGACCATCTGCGGGTCTATTTGCGGGCCAATATAGGTCTGCTAAATTACATTTCGTTTAACATGTTTAATAATCGAAATATGTTATTTAAGTGATTAAGGAATTTGTTGATATAAATATTTTATATATAAGATACATTCACAATTAGTTAAACTGAAGTTGTTCAAGTGATTGTCATTATTTTTACAGTAACATATGAGTTGCAGTAAGTTGCACAAAATATGTTCCTCTATCAATTCGACGTACTAATTGCCTGATATCTTGTGTTAATAACGATTTTCTTATTTGTCGGGGCCGTGTTCTAGTTTCTGACTGCTCACAGGTATGTACATGTACACCGACAGTTTTTACGCATTTTGCGAACGTTCTATGCTCGATACTGGCGACAGTGTTTACGGATTTAGATAAATGTTGTGTTTTATAGATGATATTATATTACAGTGACGTGTGCAGTACAAATTAAATGATTGTATTCCAACTGTTTAAGATATTGGACACAAAGTTAAGCGAATACTGCCTTTCCAGTCTGACATAATATTATATTTTTGGGTTTTTTATGGTCAGTCATAAAGTAATACCCCTGTCTATTCCTAGTGTTGAAGTGATGTATTATTTTTAACCGTGGCGAATCCCTTTGAGCTGAAATACATACATAGCTTTATTGATTTTATTCTGGTATTTAGTGGCAGCGATATTAGTTAATTACCCGTTTGAATCTGGACTGACATTTAGGATTGTTTCCCAATTATGCATGTAGTTCAATTAATAAGCAGATACAAATACACTATCGACTTGGATAAAACTTTCGAGCATTGGTTGAATATCATCAACATCACCAAAACACATGTGTTCAATATATGGCTTATTATATGCGAGTTCCCTGTTTTGTAGTGACATTCCGTGGAACAATCTACCCCGTTCCAAACATTGACGAGTTTTCTTTCAACGAATCATGATAGATCTATTAAAACATCGATCAACGTTGAGTTTGAATATGAAACATTATTCAGTCATTGGCTGTCTTCAAATGTTTGACGATATTATATAGCCGTACGTCTCCATAGTCGATAGATGTTTGGGAATGACTACATCCTTACTATATATGTAAATCGCATTTGGATAGAATAAAGTGGACATCAATATAATAGTATGTTCGCTTATTGATTGTTCCTTACCAACTATGTCACGTAACACGTTTATGTTATTTGCTTTGAATCTGATTTATGCATATCATCCAAGGCCAGTTATTGACCAAATCTAATATGAATGGGAGGATAAATAACAAATATACCACCCCTATCATTTTTGGCATCTAGCTGATGCCTTTTGTTTGTATAGATATTCAAAAAAGCTATGTATAGTACTCATGTGTCAATCATTATACCGTTCATGCATATACTTGTGAATGCTCCAATAACGCATAATTCAGTAAACTGGGTTTCAAAAGAAACATTTACTGCAAAATTTTGTGTCTTAGCTTTTGCAATCGTACATTTGTTCCGACATCTAATTTAGCTTAATCGAACAATGCACAGTGTACTTTGATCACAAAAAATACTAATTCTTTACTATGGCTGTCTAAGGACTGATTTAAAACTGCCTTGCGTGTCTATTGTAATCGTGCCTGATATTGAAGATTTGAAAAACACAGACACACAAATTTAATGATAGTGATTATAGAATAGCGATTCTAACACGATCCGCGGATTAATCCATATACACATAGAGCAAACCAGGGCATGTATTATTACCGCAATAAACATGGTATCAAATCAGCTGTTACTATTTACGCCCGTATAACGTGACATATTTATGAATCAATGAACGTAAACTTTATAGTAAAAACTTCAACGGGTCGCGAGTTGCACGAGTATCCAGTGTTACAGCTATGACGCATCTATTTTTTTAGAAACTCCAATATACTCTAGAAATTAAGATTCATAAAAACTTCTGATAATCAATTCATTTATATTTTTCATTTCATGAAATAGATACACTTTACTCGTGTTATTTAAATTGTTTCAATGTTTAAAATGTGTTATTTCCTTAAGAAAATTACGAAGGTCGTTTTCATTAACGAGGGAGGTAATTGTATCAGCTAATAAGCCACTCTATTTCAGCGTGGAATTATGTTCAATGTCAAATGGGTGAAAATGGAATACGGGATATTATCGTATTTAGAATCGAAATAAAAACTCTGTTCATGTATTTTGTCGGTGAATAAAACACGGACACTCGTTCCGAACTCCTGCTCATGTTTTATTCACCGACAAAATACAGATTTTTATTTCTTCAATACAATTATTCTACTACATGCAAATCATTATTGATGATTGGAAGTTAGTACTTATTATATACTAGGCTATGCTTCACCCTATGTACGAGGGGTGTAATTATTGATATCTCATTTGGTAGGTACCTTATATGCACTCCATAAAAAATTGACATGTGTCCTTTTATGGACAACTTTCTAGTCGTCCCTCTTATCGTAGTGTATTACCTTAATTGTTAGCTTGCATTCAACATAGACTAAATCTGCCAGATGACTGAATTGTATTTACACGACATTCTGTTAATATATTGATTAAAAACACGCCTCTTTCGTCTTCTCTTTTTTGCATTTCAGTCTACACATTGTGGTTGATATGCCCCGCGATTTCTGTTCAGTTTTGCGACTCCTGTTCGATGTGTTATTGTCTTTTTGTTCTGTATTACCATCGCTAGTATTTTGCTCCCTTCGGACTTCAGCTTATATAGTTGTAAGTTCATCTTGCAGTTTAGAAACGTCAATCTGCCCTCATCCTTCCCCGCTAGACGTCCAGTATGGTTATATTCGGCTATATAACAATACACTATTCTCCTAAATTGCGTGATTATAATGCTGTTTTGTCTGAAATCCAAGCAAATTGTCAATACTATAAAACGGGTGAATATCCTAGAGATGTAAAAATAATGAAGCATAAAGGGTTATTTATCAGTTAATACTGGTTGTTTTAGAAAACATAATAATTTAACATCACCGAGCACGGACTTATTTAAAACAATGGCCACGTGAGCTGGATTTATGATAGAACTCTGTTAATTATAAAAGCAAACTCGCGTGATCGTATGATCATCTGGGAATATTGCCGAAATATGGGAGCATTTAGACAATGCAATTCACATCTATTTTTCTAGTAGTTCCTTTTAATTTGTCACAAAACGTGTGCAAATAATATCCATTATTTGGTCTGAAACTTTGTAACTGTAATATCATTAACAAAGATTCGAATATTTTTGTTTTAAGTGTACAATGTAAATGATTGGCTGTATGCTGCATGGTACATAGATTTTTGCCGTGATAATAAACTACATCTGCGAATTAGAAAGATTTAACCGTTTTGCGTAGAGCGTTGTAAAGTATGCTAGCTCCTTTTAGGCTGCTCATGCTTGGCTGTAATATGTTGAGTGCTGTATTCTCAGTGTGCTGTCCGATTCGGCATTCTCCTTTTGCACCTTTTTGAAATGCTGAAGTTAGGAAATATATTACAAGTAGGATACAAAGTCTACTAATCGGGTACGTCATAAATAAAGCAACATGTTCAGAGAATAATGTGTTGTACCACGCACGATAATAAAATTTATGCCAACCTACAAATTTACTAACTTTCACCCAAAGACATTGTAACTGATAATACACAGAGGTGGTGCTCTGTTTGATGATGGATGAAATATAATTAACTCAGTATTAATTGAAATTTGAAATGACATCTGTATTTGTAACATACAAATGAAACAATACATATAACAAAAGTATTAATATTTCAAAAACACCAAAGATGGGTAAAATACAAAATTAATACTTTAGTCATATGCATTGTTTCATTTGAAAAACATAAATTCTACCCTGCCTTACATGTATATAAGACCTCATAAGTTTCGTATCTATTATCCGATTTTAAATATTTAAAGCTTGTAATGAATACAACATTCAATACGATACCCTAATTATTCATCCACGGCGACAAGTAAGAATCCGTTCTGCATAAAAGTAAGTTTACAATCTCCCGTTTTTTACCAAATCATCAATTATTAAATTAATTGTTTATTTAATTTTCGATCGATTTTGTTCATTAAGGCTCGATTTAAAAGCTAATACTTTGAGAATTTAAAAAAATGTAAAACTTATTTTTAAAGCATTTGCGAGTTGCCGATCGCCAACGAAATAAAACATAATTGACGTATTCATAATAATGCGTGATGGTAAATTACGCCGATCATTGATCATCTTTGAATGCGATTTTTTCAAAAGCTAGCATCATGGTTCTTAATTTAATAGTCCCGCATCGTGACAAAAACTCACTATTTTTTACACCATTTTGTGACAAAACCAATAGAAACCAGAAAAAGTACAACCAATACCTCAAATTATTTAATCTCATAATTTTAACAAGTATGGTAGATGTACAGGTGTCAGTTTCATACGCTTTTCGACGTGATTCCACCATTTTGAAAATTTATTTGCAATAATTTGTACACAAATGTCAAGCTTTTTGACACTTTTAAGACAACGAAAACACAAATAAAATACGGAAAACACAACTACATGGCTTTCTCTCGAATATGCCATGTCGATTCGTAGGACAAACGTCGATAAATCGAGTAATTGATTAATTTTATTTTACCCGTCCTGTCGTAATGGCAGGTGCAATGCGCACGCACGACAGCGTAGTTAGACGAAATCGTGAGTCGCATCTCCCAGGGGCGTGTCTGGGCCCATTTTGAGTATACGCACCATGGCTAGGGGGGGGGGTCCGGGGGCTTGCTCCCCCGGAAAAAATTTCCTCTTGGAGCGTCGTACGTGCGTTTTGTGGTGTATTTAGAAATAAAGAATTGTCTTAAATTATAGGTTAAAATGAGAAAAACACATGTACCGATAAATTAAAAAAACATCATAAAGTGAACAACGTAATTTATTCGTTACTCTCTGCGAATGAAGTACAACATGTCAATATAATAGACACATTTTTTCAACACAACCGGCGTCAACTACAAGCATGACTGTAACTATGCTGTTTCAAA
The DNA here is from genome assembly GCA_947247005.1 of Spisula solida. Classification (NCBI taxonomy): domain Eukaryota; kingdom Metazoa; phylum Mollusca; class Bivalvia; order Venerida; family Mactridae; genus Spisula; species Spisula solida. Next base: position 19,643,454 of record OX365946.1, read on the forward strand.
AGGGTGCGGCATTGGGTCTTGAGTATATGTTTATATGAGGAGTAAAAGGCTACTCCTCCTGCTAACGGACGCTGTGACTCGGTGCTCACAAGGTCTTCAAGAGTGTTGTTAGAATGCAATATCGGAGGGACAGCAGACAAACTCATTATATAAATAGTGTGCGAGCTAGAAATAATTCGTTATTACTACATGTAGTATACGGTGAGCAGCCTACCACACAAACTCGTTCTCTACTTAATATAATAATACTCACAAATTTATTATCAATCATATTGTTTGAGCTGCATGAAATACAAATTCGACCTTAACTAAATTGGATTCGCTGACAAAGTAGTTATTGTGCGAGCAAACAGCCTACAACACAACAATTTTATTGCGCGGCCGAAGCCTCGCTCGAAAAATGCATTGCTGCAAGCCAAATAAATTCGTTCTCTGTCTGAAATTATATACATGTACTAATAAAGGTATTGTGCGAGCGAAGCGAGCCTGACAAAATGCATTATTTATCCGAGCTACATACCACACAAACTCTTTCATCACTTAGCCTTCATAGCATTCACTGATAATGTCAGTGTGCGAGTGAATAGAGTAAAAAACTTCCAATTGCTTTATCTGAGCTGCATACTACACCTAGTTCTCTGCTTGAAACTGTTTAATAATAAACTTATTATGCGAGCGAACTGAGGCAGACAATTGCATTGTTTGTCTGAGCTGCATACTATGCATACTCGTTCATCAATTGATTCCATTAACAGATCGAAATATTGTACGAGCATAGCAAGCCAGAAAAATACATGCATTGTTGTTCTGAACAACATGACAGCTAAAAGAAAAAGCATTCTTTATTTTAGAAACATACCAGACACATTTGTCCTCACATTGGTAAATGATTAAGTTGAGCGAGCGAAGCGAGCAAGAAAAAAATGGAGAGTTAATTTGATCAGCATTTCACACAAACTCGTTCTCTACTTGATAATACATGGATTGTATTCAATAACGAACTAATTAAAATGCGAACGAAGCGAGCTTGATAAAAATGCATAACTCTGTAGGCTAATGCATAGAGGATGACATTTTTATATGCCTCACCCGGATCAGGCAGCGATTTTTATTGCAGTTTTGGAGTTTTTAAATTTTCGACTTTTTCAATTAACTGTACGCACGTGCGTAAGTGCGTAGGCCCAGACACGCGCCTGGTCTCCATTTCATTAAACTTCGTGGTTGTACCAAGTATAGTTCATTATCATTATATACTATTATGACAAACATTTCTTAAACAAACTAACATTTTTTGCTTTGAAATAAAAAAGTGTGTACGCATATAAGAACTGTTAAGTGTGCATTGTACTTGTTATTTTTTACAATGGGTTTGAAATATGGTAACAATCGCACGTCAATGATTCCATAATAATAATTATGCAACTGTTGTTAACACGTAACACAATGTATTGCTTTAAAAATGTTACAATTATGGACTGAATGTAAAAAGAACACTGTGGGTGTCAATAAAACCAGCTTCATGCACAATGTTCAGTTATTGTGCAGATTTATTCTATATTACAGCTGCAAAGCGTTCATCATTTCATTAGCGCTACGTTGTGCTAGTAAAGAGTTATTTGTCTGGAGGTATTGCCTAGGCCATAATGGTAATTCCAATTTCTCAGTCTGTCCGAATTGGCAGACGGCTAAATCCAAATTCCCAAAACTCCCAACTGTTTAAGAGTGTAGTACTTCAAATGAGCTTGAGCAGCATTTGGACTTGGAGTATAATCTGTGGTGAGATTATGCATGTTTTTTTCAAAAGCATAATAAATAAAAATTATATTTTCTTCTAATCGAACTTTGTTGGATACAGCTAGCATAGTATTATGATGTACTCAATTTACCCTTTAAGTTAAACAAAAAATAAATATTAATGAATATAATTTATTGAAGCATGACAGCACTTTCAATGCAAATCTTGTTGTTCACAAACATACAAACAGTAGAATAGTACTTGGCAATGCTAAAAATTATATCATTCTTACAATATAACCCCAAGGAACATACTCTTACTTAGTTTAAGACTGCACAATGTATACTTTTAAACGTATTCAAGAAACATTACCGTTTTTCTACTTTCGGTTTGCAAGGTCATTGAAGTTGTGCATGATACAAGCTCATAAACATGTTTCATAATTATTTCTTTGTAAGAGTTTGTTTATTATAACATTGACTATGTTCCCGACAACACACTTTGACTCGTAATGTCATGTTGACTTTGTTTGGGAACGAAAAAAACTTGCAATGAAATTTCCCACATGCTGAAATAAAATTGCATTTTTGATATATATATGTTTGTTCCACTTCATTTGTAAATGTAGTACGTCATAATACAATGCTTATTTCATTCCAACACCTAAGTTTGAAGCCAAAACCATTTTGAAAGAAAATTGCACAATCCCAATATAGATTAGACTCTACCGCTTTAACCGCTGATAAGTTTTTAAAGTTAAGAATATTACTTTCATATTAAGAAAAGTATGCAATTAAAATTGAATGTGTTGTTTAACAGACAATGACAGTCGTCCCTATAAAGTTTGTCTCGGTTACCCCTGTGAAATGAGCTGTTACAGTTCATGAATTTTTCATGAAATATACATGAATAGTTCATTTCCATATATCATGAAACATTCATCAAATATCCTTGAACTCTAAATGAGACTTTTCTTGAAGTGACCATGAAATATTGATTCATGAACTGGGCATGGTTCACGAACAGGGCATGAGTCATACTATCAAGGATTTTTTAAGTACTAATCATGCACAGATGTTCTTCAATAAATCATGAACTGTTGAAGGACAAACTGATTTTATGTACAGTTCATGAAAATAAATGTCCATGAACAATTCATGAACTTTTTGCTATATATCTCTATTGTTTCATTTAGACTTCATATTTTGGACATGAACTGTTCATGATTACAAATGTCATGAAAATTTCAAGGACAAACATATTTTATGTACAGTTCAAGAAGATAATTGTATTCATGAACAACCCATGAAATAAACTAAGTGTATCAAAATGCATAAAATGAAGCTCTATTGTGTGTATGAAGACTAAGTCCAACATGTGTTTTAAGTATAAATAGTAAATGAATTATTGGTACAATGATTGCCTCATGATATTAAAAATAGGAAAAGAATCATTGTGTATGTATATTCATGTTCATAAAAGTTGCAAATCGGGAACATAGCTGAAGAATGATGTACGCGCCTGAATATCAGATGAAACCTACTGGAACATTGTTATTGTATCATTACAATTGTTTGCCTGAATCAGATTATTAGTTTAGCTACCTTTTGTACCTTTTGCAACATGATTTTCTGTTCACATTGTTGTTTTAAACAGTTTGAGTATATTTTATTTGGTATATCTCATTTTCATATTTGCATGCATGCTCAATAGCTTTTCAAAGACTACACTAACAGAGTTTAAAACTACCAACTATTCAATTTACAAAAATCAACAATTAATAAATATTACATTTACCTATGACAATATACAGTAACCTTATATGATATAAATAAATAAACATACAAAAAAAGACGCATTGTTTCTTGAACACTTCATGAATACTAATTCTTAAAACCTCATGCTAGGCGTACCCCACCCACTTGCTAATTTGTTTTCCTATATTTTTCACACAATTATTCTTAAAATTAGATATTTAAAGTCACACACTTGACATGCTTAACTCTGCAACTTACCTTTTATAAGATCACATATTAAGATAAAACCACCCATTAAAATTTGTCAAACATCAGCACATGTCATTGCTGTCAGCCATTTTGAAAATTTGTGATGTCGTCAACATGTGACAGGAAGTCAATTTTCATGAATATTTTAAGAACTTTTCATGAATTAATTGATGGGCAGTTCAGGAATGGTTTAAGAACAGTCTAGAAATAATTGTTCATGAAATGTTCATCAGGTACTTTTTATGGCTGGATCAAGGACAGTTAATGAACTCTTAAGTATCCATCAAAAATTCATGAACTGTTCATGAACACATTTTAAGAACAGTTCATGTCCAAAAGTTCATGAACCAGGTTCAAGAACTTATCAGTACCTGTTCATGAACAGTTTTTGATTGGAGTCAAGTGTCCATGAAATCATGAACTACATTTCGCAGGGTTTTACAGGGTGTCTCAAAATACATGTTGCATGTCAGTCGGTCAGTCGGTCGGTCAGTCGACCAAATGGTCTCCGATCATTGACTCCAGAACGGTCGAACCTAGGACCTACACATTTTAAGTGAAGGATCTTTATTATCAGCAGAAAAATTCCATTATTTTGAGGTCACTTGAGTTTAAAGGTCTAAATGACCATGACCTTCTAATGCACAACGGTTCTGATTCACAACGTAAGAACGAGGGTCCCTAATATCGTAAAACTTTAAAGTGATGTTGCTGTTGATCAGCAGTAGACTCCTACACATTTGTATGTCAATAGGTCAAAGTCAATGTCGAGATTGCCTAAAGAATACATGACTTTTCGGCTATCTTGATGCATGCATATTTTACAAATATCCCTTTTTGACCGGAGGGGGCTCTACGTTTGCCCTCCGTTCGTCCGTCAGTCCGTCCGTAAAACAATCTGGATCCTGCCATAACTGAAACAGTTTCCAAGCTATGTTTATGAAACTTGATAAGTGGATAAGGGGCAAAAAGGGGATTATGCACGTCTAAACATACTTTGATTCTGACAAAACTTTTGGGTGCTATGGCAACAGAATAATTGAAAATGGCTTCAAACCGGTAGGGGACATGTGTATTGCTTGCAATTCTTAATGACTTGTTGTAATCGGAATTCAGCAAATTTAGTGTTTTGTTTTTAGGGTTTTGGTATTGCAGGACAATGTGTAGTCAACATTTCAAGACATTGTACAATAAACATTGTTGTGCACCTGCATGTTCATGAAGTTGGAGTGTTCATACACTAAGCAAAATACAAATACCCAATTATCGGATATTGTTGTTATTCTACTTGCATGAACTCATGCAAAAAATGAACACGATATCATGTATAATAAAAAAGCTACAAACGTAACAAGTTGGAGTACTTATAACTTTTAATAAGTGTATAACGGTCATCCTTTCCCAAATGGCAGAACTTAAATTACCAATTGTTTATGCATATACACTCAACAAAACGTACAAGTACGCATGTGTTTAATTATTGATAACTATGTCAATACGTTTTGATATTGCTGTAATTTTCAACATATGTAGTGTGGATGTGTGTAACTACAACAAAATTTATGTTTGTAACACCTGATAACAATTGTCAACAGAATCTTAAGACAAAGATCTTTGCCGTATGTTCATCGGGCGAGTGTCAGGTTGCTAATGCAGATATGCGCCCGCAATGCTAATAGAGTTCGCTTTCACGTTTATGTTCATATCACGGAAACATAAATAAGGTAAATAATGCTAAGATCAAAGAACAATTTGGGTTTAGAAATACCGACTTCACATTAAAACTCCAATTTCTGACATTGTTAACTCCCCTCGACCATAACAATAAAAATATATTTTTAAAAGTTAATAACCACCATATTTTTTTAATTTGTCGATTTGTCTCAAATTCAAAGGTACCCTACGTAAAAATAATTTGCACCTACATGTCAATTTCTCGGTAAATTTACGGTTTTTTATGTTTCATGGTTCAATGAACCACTGTTTCTCAGTTTGAAACAAAAACTATATTTATTGCGCAATTTGAAGCTTTTAGATTTATTGGAACTGTTGCAATCGTCACAGAATATCGATGTCATGGTAACGTTTAAATCTATTGACTTAACCCTTCAGTTTCTGTCGATATAATGAGATAACTATCCGTATATGTGCTCTGGCTATCTTTGTCAGTGAAGCACAGTTCACTAAAGGTTGAACGCTAATAACGTACATTTAGAGTTTGTCTTCATTTTACAGTGCGCGATTATATTATTAGTCAAATGCGTATGTACACTACCTCTTTTAGTACCTACGCACATTTCTGTCTTGTACATATGTAAACATTTGCTCTACGAGTCTCTGTGTACGAGTTGATAGTTTACGATTTGTACGGCGTAAGTGTGGAGCTCATATAGCCATCTAATGAAGCTCCGTACGATTCCTAAGAATCTACTGGAAAACTGAAACATTTATTCAAAGATAAAACCGATACGGGACTACAGTCTTCAAAGAAAAACTATGTTCATTGTGTACAATTAAGTATAAATGCTCACAAGCTTCTTTAATGTTTGGCATAATGTACACCTACACATATTTGATCACAGTATATGAAATACTTAAGCTCCCACATGGAATTACATTTCAAATCGTTCAGAGTACGGGAGTTCCGGGTTTTGTGGCTGCGTAAAACGAGCGACAAATGCAAAAACCCGTATCCGTCTTTGCATACAAAGGTAAAAACGTTTTCTCTACAACTTGTTTCACAAACTGCCTATAGATCTAACACATGTTTTAGTAAACGCTCTCCATTTAAATGTCTGGGTATTACACGTCGGGAAAAACTGCATCTGATAACATCTGATGCATTGTTGAGGAAATTTAAAGCGATAGCAGGTGTTACTTCTAGTAGCCATGTGCATCAGTTATAATGGAAAGAAAATTAAGCCAATCGCAAAATTTGAAGCCGTTTGTTTCATGGTGCCGGTGTCTCGATATTTGGAACATTTTTTTACTTACATTATTTATATCAATGACAAGTACATGTAATGACCCCCTCAATACATATAACATAACGATGATTAAAACAAGAACATGTAGAAAGTTTTCAGAATAGCAAACACTTGCCTGTGTTAAGTGTGGCCAAAGTCAATGGTAGTTATTGGACACTTCATTACACACTGTGGAGACCCCAAGTGACCAGATGATTATGTTCGGAGCTAATTTTGTCAAAAAACCGCCTTGATTCAGGTAACACGTTTGCTTGTAACTTTCTTAATAATTGACCGATCTGGATGAAATATAGACGAGCGCTGTCTCCTTTCATAAGCAAATCATCTACGCTCTTACCTAAGTGATAATATTGTGTACATTTTGTTATTTGGGCAACGGCGCATTTCGTAAACCAGAATATGCTATGCCACGATTCGGAGCAATTCACTAAAACGTGTCCTTTATAAAATACAGTTTCATTTTAAGTTACAATTTAATAGCGATAATGTAGGTCGCAAATTTATGAACGACAAGCAAAATATTTGTGATCAATATGAACAACAGCCAAAATGAGACGACATAAACAAAACTGCTGCATTTCGGAGCTGAAATGCAAATGCTACGGTCTGGAGCTATTTTCAGAAATTACTACGGTTCGGAGCTAAGACTAGGTGTTATATGCCGTTTTGAATATCAATTTTATTAAGATCATCGACCAAGTATGAAAATTCATTTTTTACAGTTTCGCGGAACACCCCTTTTAAAATGTATTCGTGTAGGCACCTTCCGCACCATTTTGATATGTGGTGACAAATGTAGAGGCACAAAACAACGCGTTTCTTGGTGTTTGAACTATGATCAGCCCATCTAGAAACGTAAGTATTCTCGATTTGTTCTTATTTTTATTGTAAATTCCGTGTTACCTATATCGAGGCGGTTTGTTGACAAAATTGGCTTCGAACAATAGCATCTGGTTCCGTGGGTTCCCCACAGTGTACAGTGATTTATGTGTCTGGACAGCAATATCCGTTTTCAGTTCTCCCTCATGGTCGCATTTCACAGCTAATATTTTACACAGCCTACATACACATTAGATACTCGTAAAACAATGTCTTTGAGACCCTTGTCTTATTTAAAGTGTCGAATCTTAGCGCAATGTCACTAACCGTCATTTGCCACCTACACTTATTCTCAAATATACCACGAGTTGACGTCACCAATGCAAACTAACTGTCCGGGTTTAAGTGAAAATAAATGTTCACAACAAAGTACCACAGTTTTGAAAGCAAAGTGCTTCTATGTGCTTATTAAATTAATTAATTTTGTCATTTGGATTTGTACAGGTACTTAAATCCACGATACGATCGAATACAGGATATGAAGGGGTACACTATGAGTTACTTTACTCTATCGTTTCGTGCATCTAATATATGAATACTTTAGCGTGTGGTAATATTTTGCCGCATCGTTTGTTTGTCAATATTATCTAACTATCTTAGTAACGCCTTTTAAAAATAAAGCTTCAAAGTCCTTTACTGTCCAGGGGCTTTAAAAAGGCCTTTCTCGTAAACTTCTCATTAAACATTTATGATTATAGCAGGATATATGAGATAGCATCATAACTGATTGTCAGCATACATAAAAGTCAACCTAATGTTGTCATATTTTCCATATTGGTAAACCCTTTGCTTTTTTAGTTTTTAAGTATGTAGTTGCGTTTCAAGTGGCTTACAACGTTTATAACATGACACTTGACTGACTAAGAAAGTATTCACTATTTTGTTACGTTTAATTTGATTGGTTAATTAGGTTTAGATACATTTTCCGTGGTTTTAATAAAAACTAGTCAGTCAGTGATGAATTAGATTTAAGAAAGTTATGAATTTGGTTTTGAAAATTTAGGATTTGAAAGTTTAAGTTACATTTGTAGGAAAAGTGGAGTTTCACTACGCTTCTATAACATAGAAGGCTATACACTGTTAATTCAATGATTATTATTTTATTTCAGCACATACTAATTATACTAATTATGTTGAATGAGAGTGTACTTGCTGACATTATGGGAAAGCAATTATGCACAACACAGAATATAATGCAAACTGTGCATTCGTGCGTTGATTATTATGAAAGAACTAGCCAATATTCTAAGTATCTTTAGATTCCATCGCGCGAAGTTAATAAGGAAAAATGTCACACAACACATATGCTAATTGACATAATACATTTTAACATTAATACTGATTGATTATCGGAGATCTTGGAAACGTCCATCAAATCAGTATAGCCATTCTATTGGTCAGACCTACAATGAAGGTGTATCCAGGCACGTGCAAAGTTTCAAGCCTATACAATGTCATCAAGTGAAAGAACGTATGAGAAAGTGTAAGCTTGAATAAGAAAAGGTTAAGAGTGAAAGTTTTTTAATACTCAACGAAAGGTTCTACTTTAATATTAAGCTTTAAAACAAAAGTTAATTTGAAACATGAGTTTGATATACGACCACTACCATAATTGTCATTGTTAAACTATTTGGAAAAACCGACAAAAACAATAAAATTAAAACTTACGGTGAATTTGTCGTACTGACTTGGTGAGTTTGTTATCATATTTGAACTTATACAGGAAACAACGTCATTGGACTTGCTACCTTAGCAGAGCTACAATGAACAGCTCACACATACGCACGGACCAACGGATTGTTACAAACTAGCTAATTCCCGAAACACACTACAACAATAAACGACAACAACGAGCGATTACAGTTCTCGTAGAGATTCAGATCTTACCAATACATCAACATTGAAAACTTGAGCTCAATTCCCACGTACTGTAATCTACGCCGCTCTTTCAACTGCAATACATTAATGCTGTCGAATATCTTATAAATTGTTCGACAAACCAATATTGACAACAGTGAACAAGATTCATTCCATGTCTTTGTAGTGAAAAACACATCGCTTGCAAAAAGGTGTGTTCATTTGACTTAACTGTGTGCTTTTTGTATTATGTCACTTTGAATGAACTTTGCAGGCTGCTTATACTATTTCCATTGCAAGAAATCTAAGTATAAATGCTCCCCAGCCCCTGTAATCATTATTACCAGCGTGGCAGAATGTTTTTTATCTACAACAATGGCAAATTTACAGAAATGTCAATGATCTAAATTCCTTGTAAATGTCATCTATTTGTGTCGTCTACAGACAAATTAACACCAAATCACAACGTTTCGAAGACAGTAAGTATAGTTTCATCATACTTTTCCAAAGCTAAAAGCGCATATATATCAGTCGATCGGATAATAAACTTGTTACAGATACATTGGTATACTATGCCCATCCAAATACAATGCTCTCATTACAACATTGTTGAATTTGACGCAGACAATGCAACGCAAAATGTAAATAGGTTCTTCAAATATTTTTGAAACAGTGTTGTTTTACCTCGACATGTAGAGAAGTTTTGGAATTCTTGTGGAACAGTAAGTTTGTACTGGATATGATAAGCAAATAATTATAATGTCAATAGCGCCTCCATTTTCTTTCTTTGTGTATGTGTGTCTCTGAAATACAATCATAGGTTCTGACAAATCAGTTAATGAAAGTATACGTACAAATGTACCAGACAGTAACATTATAAAAATATATATTTAGACCGAATGTCTATCATATAGATATTAATTCTATTCAATTTCTAAATTCTATCGCTGACAGATTAAGCAAATGTGTTGCTCCTTCGTTCTATGATAATACTTGGCGTGCTCTAAAGAATATAGTAGTAACTGGTGATGCTGTTAGAAATTGTTGAGCATCGTTAATATTTTTTATCACCAGAGGGCCTGTATGGTGTTATTTGCACAGAACAGGCACATAATCTGTAAAATATAACCAAATACGAGAGCATGATAGATCGAGAGTTGAGTAATAATGAAACCCACTTTTTACAAAAATATATCATGCAAGTTTCTAAATGTATGATGAACATACTAACGTACGTGCTAAAGGATATTCGTGTTTGTTATTATCCTGAGTGCAATTAACAATAAGTGGGATGCACTTAAGAAGGAGAACATGTTTGACTTATACCATAATATTATAGAATGTGAAAGCCAGATACAATTGAAATCAACAAAGTGTGAGCCTTGTTATTGAAATAACTCCCGAGGCACTGTTTGTATCTAAACCTTCTGATAGGAAATGTCGAGATGTGTCCGTGTATGTTAAAATCACTTCCCGAAGATTTAGGGTTGTAGACCACTGCCAGGCAAACAATGCAGTTCTATTACTACTGATCAGGCCGTTCCAAAGATTATGTAACAATGCGAATTTCAACAAAAAAATATAATATTAATTCGGATAGGGAAGGCAGCTTAACCAGCGGATCACAGAAAACATAAAAAAAACTTACAGGGCACCATGCCCAACACACAACTGAACGGGAAAATAATCCGCACAAGTCCAAGCTGTCAAAAAACTGAATGAACTAGTTTCAGATGTTGTTTATGAATGCTATTCCAAGTATGTAACTATATGTTTTGTTATGTGTGTCTATAATATTATTTGGTTTAAATGTACTTAAATGACCTTAAACTTGTTTACATGTTTTAGATAAGTATTGTTACATTTTGGAATGGTATGGAAGGGTCTGGAATGTCAAGGTTTTAATAGCAATATGTTTACTTGAATATCATAGCATATTCTAGAATGTTTCAAGTGGTAATTTGTTGAACTTTCTGAAGTTTACTTAATTACTAAATTGGAAAATCTTTTGCCTAGTGTGAGTGCGCTTGCAGGATTCCTAGAAAATAATGAGACAACATTTTATTACAAAATAAACTGGTTTTCACGTAGGAAAGATCAATAAATACACATGTAAAATTTTATTGCAATAACATATTAAAAACTTTTAGCGATATTGGACTTTGTATAAGGTGAGGCGTTTTTAAAGTCCTTGAGTGTATATATATATGAACAATTTGCACAGGCGGAAGGATTTTCAAAACTACACTTTTAAATGGTCAATTGTGTTACTTTGGATGTATATAATTTACAGTGAGAGGATTTAATTAATCATTCTGTGGATTTCTCTGTGCTCATTGATAAACATTCTGGGAACTTTGGATTTATTTAAAAGGAACATTAGACAGTGGGCATCTCAGATAAGATTTTGACATTTAACTGTGTCTTGTTCTGCTACTGGTTAATATTATGAATAATATATGTTTTTCATTTAATAGATTGTTAAAAGTTAGTTGTTGTTCATTTCTTATTGCGTCTGTTGGTACGTAAATAGTTCCCATTGACTTTATCATCATCCGCATGCATGCTAATAAGTTTAACAATTCGTTTTTGTTCCGTCCACGATAACAAAACAGAAATATTTCTAAGTATCATCCCTCCGTTGTCCTCCAGTCAATGATATTATATTACAATTAACGCGTTGGGTCATTCAAACGCTTGGAAATACAGCTATAAATGATATAACATGGTGTAGTTTTTGAGATCTATTGCATCAGGTATGTCCAATTTCTGCAAGCATAATGTGTTTGGCAGACGACATGAGCTGTTATAAATATGCGTCTACTTCTTCAACAATCTAGTATGCTCGTGAAAAAAATCCAATCAATAAATTCGTACTTGCACGGATTTCTACACGAACCTTTACTTCGCAAAGTCTCCATTGTCAACGACAATGTATTGTGACGATCGCAGCTGATACAGTACAAGATAATTAATCCTAACAGGATTGTTAACACTGGCCAAATAATTAATAAACAGCTGCGTGAAGACTAATATAAATGATAAACACACATCCCAATTATACACTGAGAAACTTTCAAGCAATTAAATGATCGGTATAATGTTTATCAAGGATAGCCAAGGTATACACATACGACCAATAACCGGCATAAAATTACTTAAAACTACCAAGAGACGAACTTTTGTAAATTCGATAATTTCAAATCATGTCGATATAATTATTCCAATTTTCTAATATTCTTAATAATTATGCAATAGGCATTACATTTATCCATCGAAAACAATGTATAGTTTTACTCCATATATTCAATGAACGAAGTGTACAATGTATAACATGAGTGGTGTGTGTACTACCATGTGTGCACTAAACCGAAGTGCCAGACAAGAGTTCAACGTATTACAGAAACATGATCATCAGAAACTCAGATATGTTTATCATCTAAACATCCGTGTTATATACAAATGTATTTCGAAACAAATGTATTAAGCCTTGAAAGTTAACGTGTTTGCTACTTTTGTAACATAATACACGTAGTTACGTGGTATATGAAAATTATAGCGAAAATTGGCTTGTTTACCTTCTTGGCGACCGTACCATCTGCAATGAGGTGCAGACAGTGAAACATTGACTTACAAGTTTGTTCACATTCGACCTCACTATACTTACGTAAGTGAAAATCTTCCTTTAGTAAACATATGGGGAACATTCAGAGATAAAACATGTTGGAAGACACACCGCTTACATTGGTAACAGCTGATGCGTTGTCGATACCATTATTTGTCTCGTTGTATCATGTGTTGCATCTTTAATTAGAAACCAATTTCATTGTTATATTAGAACTCAAGGACGTATATAAATGGAAATAAATGTTGTAATAAAATAAGCGGACACAAGTTTTTGAATAACGATTTGGCAGCACAATTTTTATCGAGTTTTGAACAATTTTATTATGTAATAAGCAAACATCAAATTACAAGACTCATTATATCAATAATAGTTTTGAAAGCCAGTATATGTATTTTCTGATTTTCTTTCCAAATATATGCGAATATTTGTCTGCGGGGGTTGTAACATTTACCGTTGTTTTATGTTTAAGAACTTCGCCCACAGTAGTTCTTTCTCGTACATTATTCAGACAAAGGAAAGCAAAGTTAAAAGGATTTTCCAGGAAAAGGGTTGAATGACCCCGATTTACACAACATATGAAGACAAACACATATTAAAGACATGCTGATATTCTCGCTAATGCAAGTTGTATAATACAGATTAATCTTCTTAATGCCTCGAAATGATCACCCACGAACAATGCTAAAAGCAAAGCATTATTTTTAACGGTATTTTGTTTATACATATAGATGTCTGGTGATGTAATGCATGCGTCATAAACGTTGTATTATGTCCGTATGATGTTGAAACAACATCAAATATATAATCCTTGCGTCACAGCTGGGTCGTGTGGACATCGCATAGAAGTCGTGCGAATAATGAGACCATGTGAATTCCTTTCGATAGTCGTGCTAGCGTCTCCAAGCTATGCCTATATGGACTCCGTACTGGTGTCTTGATCGGCTCGTAGCGCAAATGTCACTAAAAAGTTTAAAACACTGACCCATTTGATAAATAGGCCTACCATAACGGTACAGTAAAATGAAGACAAATCCAAACGCACGTTTCGCACGTTTTGTGCTTTCAACCTTTAGTGAACTGTGCTACACTGACATATATAGCCAGAACCTATAAACAGATATTTATCAAATTATCTCTACATAAACTGATGTGTTAACGCAATAGATGTACACGTTACCATGACATCGATATACTGGTTCCGATCAAGTTAAAGGCTTCAAATCGCACTGAAAAAAAATCACACACCTAACCAAAAAGTGATAGTGATTTTTATACAAAAAATGTATGATAGCTATTATTGTATTATTATTATTATTATCATTGGAACTGTATAATTACTTGGCAAAAATATAAATACATAGACAGTGATTGTCAAGAGTTCTGCCCCCTTGGGAAAGAATGACTATTATATAAAAGTGTCATACAGTCTATATGGGGGGATCAAAAAGTACGCGAAATCATATAGTAACTCATAAACCACATCTCCGATTTTTTTAATTTTTACATGCCATGAATACATGTATAAGTATGACAAAACAAGTTGTCAAATATTATTTAATTATTTAAACCGTCGTGATTTTAATTCGAAATGCGCAAATACTATAACAACAGACCGGAGCACGGCAACGTCAATTGATGATTGACGTCACACTGACGTCGGGTTTGTTCGCACTTCCGTTTAAGTTATAGTTCAATTTAGCTTTTCAAATTACCGATCGTCAGCGGCGATGCATTTCCTGAAGCGTTCAAATCATCTGTTAAACACGTATCTGTACCATGATCATTCGTAGTTTGATAGGAAACAGTGGATGGCATGTTGAAGCTCCGAAAGGTCACTAGAATAATTTCCGCGCAGCTAGGTTCACATATATGACATAATGTTATCTTTGTACATGACTGTATGTTCACATGCAAACCTTTAATACTATGATTTGTTAAATGTAGTATTACATGTACAGATATACATATTATCATTTGATAAACTTTAAATTTATGTTAAGCAGTTTTAGGACATATCCTATCCAATTTATCAACACTGTGATTCATTAAAATAAAGTTTTGCAATTCATCACTGTTAAATAGTGAACATAAGAAATAAAAGCGCCGGTTGTCTATTATGCAGGCAAGTACTTACTTCAAGCTCAACGATACACGTAATCTATGACAAATCGCCAAATCCATGGCTCCTGTATATTTGACGAATTTACGAGTTCTACTTTAAATGATATCATATGGCGCCGATCCTCTTCGAAGACGTTCCAAACCAAAGTCACAAATATCGGAGTGAAATTGTTCGGCCGCCCAACCAACTCGTCATTTTCTAGAATTGGTCGTCCTTCACAAAATCGCTTGTGTCATGTATAAATCGTAGTCCCTTTCGTTTCAGAAAATATACCTACGCGTTAAAAGTCGTACTATCTTTCTTATATGCCGTATATCCTATTAGTACACCTATTTTGATCATCGCCCGTGGTTCTGTGGATTCCGATTGGCCTATTTTTACGCGAGTATTTCTAATAACGCGATGATGTAAATATCGCGTAAAACATTATTTATCGCAGGTACCGTCAGAATTGTTAACGGACTTTTCACATGGTTTCATGCAATCAAACTTCAAATTTTCGCGGGCTTTGGAGGTTAAACAATAGATATATTTTTTGAAATATAATAAATAAGTTTCAAATTATCCGTTTGTTCCGGTATAGGTTATCGACCTTTTTTAAGATATTGATATTTAGATAAAATGCCGGCGTATTCATGCAGCGTAAAAATGATGACGATAACTCTGAAAATGAAACGGTTATAGTCAAATTCCGCGAACTTTTTTTATCCTCCCTTGCTCACATACGTAGCGTGTTTAGTTATATACAAATGTATACTTAAACAATGTAATGCACATGCATCCGTACACTTTTTGAAAAAGGTTTTTGAAAAAAACAAATACATGAATAAGTGGTTACAGGAGCTTCAGAAAATGAAACAATATGATATTATAAATACGTAACATAGTTCATGCTAACATGTTTTCAGTGTTATTGATATGATAGCGGGTTATTGTTAGGTAGAAATGTATGACAATTCCTGGAGTGTTTGAATTCTTACTTCACGCATATCATATTTCTTGTTCTTGAGTTCGCACTTGTCAGCTAACTCTTTGACGATGAACAACCTTTTATGGAATCGTCTCAAAAGCCGACTTATAGATTAAACAGAACATTGCATTATTCAAACTACTTTTATTATATATTTTGGTGCCAGCATTATTCATACACATGGTACAACTTCGCTGGTTTGTGCCTAGTTCGATAATGGAGTTTGCAAGTTGTTTAAGTATTGTCTTAATTACTGCGGCGTTTTTTGACCTATCATAATCAGTGTCGGCAAACAATGTGATATGTAACATAATTGTTTGCTAATTACAATACACGAACAATATATGTCAACACAAAGTTAAAAAGAAACCTCTAGCATTTTATGCATTGGCCAATTATAACGAGAATGACTACTACACCCATTTCACATAATATATTTGTGCATAAGGTCACATTTTGTTTAAAAACATGACATTCTGTTGGTCGAAGTACCTGTGACATTTTTAGACACAAGACATAATTTAAACACATTAAGTGAAGAAATGTCGACGTTCGATTCAGGTTCTATGTTATACGTACGTATATGTAATACACCCATGAGTCTCAACTGACACAAGTAAATTGATTTAGCATGTCAAAGGAATATAAATAGTGAGATCAACCTTCGGGCAAACAAGGCGTCTTTTAGTGCAGATATAATAGTCGGACAATTCCGACAACACGTATTTTGTATATGGGTTAAAGAAAATGTAGTGCCTACCTCAGTTGATATAACCGAATGATGATAGTGACCATGCTTGATATAGCGTATGTTGTATTATACTTAGTTTGTTTATGAGTGTATGCAATAATTTCTTCAAAAATTTCTATATAAAGCAGTATATAATTATTGACTGTCATTGTCTATTAAACAACACTTTCGATAGGAATTATATACTTGTCTTAAAATGAGAAATTCTCAACTTTAGTAACTCGTCAGCGGTTAACTGTTGCTGAAGCTCCGTTGAACTACTACAATCTTAAATAATTGGGAGTTTTGGAATTTAGATTTTTTCGACTGCTTATATAATTCGGACAGGCTGATAAATTGGTATTACCACACGCCCCAGACAAATAACTCTTTACTAGCGCAACTTAGCGCTAATGAAATGATGCACGCTTTTCAGGTGTAATAAAGAATAAATAAATCACCTATATAAATGAACTGCAAGAAATTGTGAAGTTGGTAATTTATTGGTTTATAATTAATTCCAGAAGCTATTGTCTTTAGTATGTAACTGACTGTTGCATAGTTGGTTAAGTGCAAATAGTATTCAGAATTTAAGAATAAATGCTTTAATAGTGCGTCGATTATATGCTGTTTCTGAGTGAAATACCAGTAAAGTACAAGCATGATTCCTCGTAGCTAGATTATAATGCACTTTATGATGTTCCTGTTTGGCGTATTCGATGTTTGGTAACCATTTTGAAAAACACAAAAATTATTGCATGTGGGATGCGGTGGGCTAGATGTAGGACGTGCACTAAGGGATCGGGTAATCCCCACCTGCACCACTGCTAAATATGTCTAAGTAGGAATACAATAATTAGTCCACACTGTTCCAGTGTTACCGGGTGTGTGAATGGGTACCTGTGCGACATGAGAGAATTAAAAACCAGTCCTATGTGCTGTGAATATTTGTGCACATTTCCAACATGTTGGTTGTGTGGTTGTATTATGATGTTTACGATCATTTACAGTATTGTGTAGTACATTTTGCACTCTGAATGTTTAGATACGTGTGCTATCATATATAAGTTGTCACTCGTGGTGTAGTGATTGTCAGCCTAAGGACAGGTTAGAATAATTTACTCCAGGTTTACTTACGAATTAAAGTCTATTCAATATTGTAATTGATCCGCCGATAATTCAGATATTCTTGTAGCACTATTTAATATACTCTGAAAACGCAACATTTATACTTGAATAGCTTATATAGGCAATATGTGTGTGATTTTGCTGCAATTTTCAACATTTGTAGCTAAGATATGTGGCGTGACAATCAAATTTATTTTCTTTAAGATCTAATAAGACCCTTTACAACCACAATAAAACAATGATGACACAAACAAAACCTGTGTTTTTCAGTTGTTTTCCGTTTCATTGTTCAGTGAGCAATTGTAGTGAATTAAGATTAAAAGAACATCGAGCTGCAACCCTTGGGTATCCACTAACACGCACACAAAATTTCATTGAGAAATATTAATACATAAAACAGTTATCTGGATTTTCATTAGTGTTGCAATTTCAAAGCCGCTCGGTGTACATGTATAATCCAATATGACTGTGTCCTGTCAGTGCGTGTCGTATCCGCGTTCATTTACCAGTTTTTTGTGTTCGTTTCATTGTTCGTGGCATTGACTTGAAAGATGCCCTTCAAATATGTGGAAATGTACTTAACCTGTACTGTATTGTGTTTGCCTTACAGCGACAGTACGTAACTATATATCTCCCAAGGAAACTGTATTCTCCGATGAACAGATAGCATGCACTTCAAGAACAATATGGTAATTGGAAGAATACAATATTCTCCTAAATGATGTAATATGATTTTGCTTTGTCTCAAAACCACGTACAATGTAGAGGTGGTAACAAATGGTAAATGCACCTTCAGATATGTACTAATAATCCAGTGAAGTGTTTTCTAGAAGTATTACTAGTTGTTGTTAAAAACGAACTAGCGTGATTGTAAATTAAAATCAGGGAACTATGATAGCACTTAAGCGTTGAATGTATATAAACAGTTCCATGGTTTCATTCGACGTGTACGATTGCAATGTATATTCAATTTGGTCCGACTGGCCGTTTTACATGTTAAGGAAACTAAAGATAGCCAAGACAAACAGTGTATGTAGCAATTTGATTTAGTAGGGTGTTTCGTAGCCTTTACCATTTTTGACTATTGGGCTGCCATTGGGGCACTATTAGTGGAGGACTAGTCAATGACGGTCACATTTAAAGCAATCAACATCAGTGTAAGTTTTCAAGAAAACAGCCAATACATCTTTTAGAAGACTAATACACTGTACTGAAGCACTTATAATACCAGCTTATAATTAACAAAATAATAAAATAATGAAAAACCAGAGGGAAATACAACCATTAAAACATTATATACAATTTTGTTTTTTTATTAGTTTTATTGAAAATGATGAATTGGGAAGGAGGGTCTGACCGTCTGAGTACCGAAAAATAACGACATTTGGCTTTAATTTCAATCCACACGTTTGACAACCAAAGCATTAGACAGAAGTGCCAGACAAAGGTCATATTAATAATGCAGTACTCCTCTAGGGTGTATTAAACTTAACTTTGTTGAACTGATGTGTTTGTGTCTTCCAAACCTTATATTGCCCGTTTACGTCATAATTGCTACATTTGGATTCCGATGCATCTTATTACGTGTTATAAGATGAACTTCATTGATATTACTATAGAACCTATGGCGTCATATGTGCAACATTAAAAAGCAATAGAATCATGTTGCTACGTGTTTACAACAGCTGCATTGTAATTACTTTGGAATAACTGACGTACGAATGTTCTCTTATTTCAAACGCATTGTATAAAACGAACAGGTACAATTCATGCGCACTTAACACACTGAGTTATAAAAGTTATACATACTCTTTTATTTCAAAACAGAAAATAAAATGTTAATTTCTTTTAGAAATGTTGGTGAATATAAACTGAACTAGGAACAATACATTATACTTTAAACATGTTGCTCTATTTATGTAGTGCCTGATTAGAAGACCTTTCCACCAACTTGTAATATTATGTGCAAAACGATAATGCCAAATCGGACTCGGAAGGTAGCACTCAACAGATTAAAATTGAGCATGAAAAGCACAAACAGGAGTCCACAAACAAGAAAGGCACATTTCACGAGCACACATTACAAAGCCCAACACAAACATTTGGAAATGTTCACGTTAAAATTGTCTAATTCGCAGACATAGTTGATGATTACCGAAAGAAGTTATGTACAATGCACCATACTCCAAATCATTTACACTTAAAACAATAATATTCGAATCTGTATTAATTATATTTCCGATATACAGTTACAAAGTTTCAAACCAAGTGATGGATATTATTTGCACACGTATTGTGACAATTGAATGGACTAATGGGAAATTTAGTGAATTTCGTTGTCTTAATCTCTCATATTTCGCAAATATCCCAATACGATTTTACGATCTCGCGAGTTTTCTATTATAATAAACAGTTCATAAATCAAACGTCATAAGACGTTGAATGCGGTATAACGATGTAACTTAGGTAATTATTGTTTAAATAAGTCCGTGTTTGGTGATGCTAAATTATTGTTTTCTGAAACAACTAATATTACAGTAACTGATGAATAACCATTTATGCTCCATTATTTGTTCATCTCTTGGTTATTCACCTGTTTTATAGTCTTAACAAAGTGCATGGTTTTCAGACAAACCAGTATTATAATCACGCCATTTGGGAGACTATTGTATTGTTATATAGCATCGAATATAATCATATTAGACGTCTAGCGGAGAAGGATAATGATGCAACTAAAGCGCAAAGGGAGAAAAATATAATATAATACAAAAATATAATGACATGTCGAGCAGGGAAGGCCACATACAAATGTACCACTAACACATGTCAAATATCGAACATAAAACTGAATAAGAAAATGAAACTTCAAACCGTTACAAACTCCTATTTTCCAATGTTAACAATGTCCTAAAATGTTTAAGCATATAAGCGTACAATGTACATGTAAATGGCCCTACAGCTGTATATCCGATTGGCGTACTTCAAACCATGTTTTACATGACTTGAGATGTTTTATAGAATTTGTTTTCTTTTATTTCAATAAGATGTTTATTATGTAGACTTGTACACTGAAAATTGACACACGTGCGCATGCAACTTCTTAGTCAAAGTCAAATGTGTGTAAAACGTATTGCAAAATATTGTATCATTGCTATAAAGTAGTTATCAGTCGACACGGAAATAGTTTACCATCCATTATCAATCAAAAGACTAAAGAGGCGTTCTGTTTATCAATATAACAGAATGTCGTGCACATACAATTCATCTTGCGTTTGTAAGACATCTGCCATGATACATATGTTTTTTCTTATGTTAATGCGAGCCGTCTTTGTCTACTGGGAGTATAATTCAACAATACAGGGGTCTAATCCAACAAAGATGAACACTCAACATGATATCCAGTTACAATGAGGTATTATCTGTTAAGGTCCAAAATAAAGTTAGATAATAAGATAAAGAAAAGATAATAGGGAGGGCAAGAAATTGTCCATAAAAGGGCACGTGTCAATGTTCTTATGGAGTGCATATAAAGTACCTGACACAATGAGATATTTCATTCCTCGTTCATGGGGTGAGGCATAACGTAGTATATAATAGGTACTAAATTACTATCATCTGTATGCTTTGTATGAAGTGCATTGTAGCCAAATCGTAGTCTCTATTTTATAATCACAATGATTTTGTGTCTGTGCTTCTCAAAAATCTCCGATACCAATCTCGTATACAATAGGCATGCAAGACAGTTTTAAAGCAGTCATTTGACAACCGCAGTAGTGAATTAGTAGTTTCTGTTATCGAAGTACTAGACGTCGCTCAAATGAATATTCATAGTCAGAACATTATACACTGTGCATTGTTCGTTTAAGCTAAATAAGTTGTCGAAACAAATACTGTTGCAAAAGCTATAAGACACGTACAATTTGCAGTAAATGTTACTTTTGAAATCCAAAGTACCATATTATGTTCTATAGGATCTTTCTAAAGTAAATGCATGAACGACATACTGATTAACACATGTGTCGTCTACATAGCCTTTTTGCAAACAAGTATACAAACAAAAAGAATCAGCTAGATGTTGTCAAGAATGATAGGATTGGTATATTGGGTATTTAACCTCCCAGTTATATCAGAATTGGTCAATAACTGACCCTGGATGATAAAATTCAAAGCAAAGGATATAAACGTGATACGTGGCACAGTTGGTGAATTGCAATCAATAAGCGAACGAAATATTACATTGATATCCATTTTCGTCTATCTAAAATGAGATTTACTATTGTTTACATACGTATATGGTAAGGATGTAGTAATGTCCAAACATCTACATGTATCGACTATGAAGACTTACCGCTGTATAATATCGTCAAACATAATTTGAGGACAACTCATGACAGAAAAATTCAATCTCTATGTTAATCAATGTATTACTATCATGTTTCGTTGGAAGAAAACTCGTCACTGTTTAGAACGAGGTGGATTGTTCCACGGAATGTCACTACAAAACAAGGAACTGGAATAAAATAAAAGCCATATAATGAACTAATTTCTTTGAATAAATGTTAGATTGGTGATGTTGGTGATGTTGGCGAGTTGCAATCATTGCTACTTCTTTGATGTATCACTTGGTTTGAAACAGGGAGAACCGTTATCTCCCCTACTATTTATATTATTTATAAATGATATCAATACGATAGTAAATCAAAATGATGTCACGGATGATGATATCAACTTACTATCTATATACATGTTGTTGTTTGCCGATGATATCGTTCTATTCACCACAGACCCTAATAGTCTACAAAATCAACTAAATAATGTACAAAAGTATTCACGCAAGTGGGGATTAAAGATTAACATAGGTAAAACGAAAGTATGCATCTTTGAAAATAGGAAGAGTAACTCTGATTTTAGATGGTTCATAAATCAGGAACTATTAGAAGTTGTTGATTCCTTCTGCTACCTCGGAATAAAATTTTATTACACCGGTAACATGATATATGCTGCGAAGGCATTACAAGAACAAGCGCTGAAAGCGTATAATCATCTTTTGTTCGTGTTTAGTAGAGTTAGTCTAGATGTTAAAACAAAACTATCCCTATTTGATGCACTAGTTGTACCTATTCTTCTGTACAGCAGTGAAGTATGGGGGGCTTATAAATACAAGGAAATTGACAAAATACATATTAAATTTTGTAAGCGAATTCTAGGAGTACGTACTCAAACATCTAATACTGCAGTGTTGGGTGAACTTGGTCGATTCCCATTATCAGTAATATGCAAGGAACGAGCATTGAAATATTGGATAAAAATACAAAATAATCCCAACTCTTTAATGTTTCAACTCTATAACGAACAGTGTTTGATAAATGTAAGAACACATAACTGGGCCTCTAGCATTACACCAATTTTAAATAATTTAGGGTATGGAAACATACATAATCTACATACTATAAACATAAATTACTATAACATATTGAAACAAAGAATGCGGGATCAATATACACAGACATGGAGTGATACCCTCAATTCCCAGTCAAAAATGTCTTACTATAAGAATTTCAAAACGGAGTATAAATTTGAAAAATACTTAGACCTAATTACAAATGACAATATTAGAAAAGAGTTTTCAAAATTTAGATTAGCGTCCCACAAATTAGAAATAGAAAATGGAAGACAGGCCGGAATAGCAAAGGAAAATCGAATATGTAAACTATGCTCCCACAATTCTATAGAATCGGAATACCATTTCTTTATGTGCTGTCAAACATATAATGAACTACGTTCGAAATTCATTCCGCGTCCTGCATGGCCAACATTGAACAAATTTTATAGCATTATGTCCAGCACAAATAATAAAATTATCATAAAAAACGCAAAATTAGTATATTATGCCTCGAAGTTAAGAGAAAATAGACTCGCCCTATTGTAAATATTAACTTGCCGACTGCCTTATGTAAGTTATTGTGTATATATATATATTGTGTTTTTCTTTTATGTATTTGCATGTTGTTATTCTTTTTAAAGAAAATATATCTTCCTGTTGGACATTCGCCTGTCTACCAGCATCTGTATATACGTATTGTCTCGAATGTTTGTCCCATTGTGTATGTATCTACATGCCATCCATTTTAATATATATTCTTGATCCTAAATTTGTTGTATATGTATCTACATGCCATCCATTTTAATATATAATCTTGATTCTAAATTTGTTGTACACATAACTTCCAGTTTTGTACCAACATACCTTCTAATTATATATTTACTTGTCTGCAGAATATTTCCTCACGTCAGCACAAATAAACGGACTAGAACATCGATATAAATTATGCTCATATATACATGTAGTTGCTTTTTTGATATGCTGTGTATATGCTTACACTGTATGTAATGTAAATGTATGTATATATTTTGTCTTGACCATCTTTTTTTTATTATGTAAATGGTCAAAGGCATTTCAAATGCCGATTATACCAATTAAACTGTAAACTGTAGCTATAAAGTTTTATCTAAGTTAAAGGTGTATTATTTATAATATAATTATTAAAATATATTTCAATCGATTATTACTGACTAGAGGCTCACAGGGAAGACTTGGATTGCCCAATTGTGTTGCCTCTTAAAATAAAGTCGTTATTATTATTATAAGATGGTATTGTACTGACTAATCGTTTGATGAAGATGGTTTAATGTTCTGTTGGAAACTACTACCTACCTGTTGACCAATTCTAATTTCCGGGGATAAAACTTTTCATTGAATCGGTATATACTGTAGTCGTATAATTAAACTATCTTACTCTAGTGTAGAATATTACATAATGATATATACTGAACTGGAAGAGAAGCACACATGAGTGTGATTTGTAGTTGTAAATTTTTTGAACTACAAATTTCTTAATTTCCTTTTGAATAATTGGACCTGACCGGACTACACTAAGCGCCAAACCCTAGCCATTACGTATTCGGATGTCCTGTCACCCTTCTCTCACTGTATTTTGTAGTTACTTGAGAGTTAGTTAAAGATTATGATGTCGTTCAATTCATCACATAAAAATTGTTTGGGCTATTTCGGTAGACATATTTTCATATATTTAACTGTGTCCATTACGTGTTTACAAGAGGATAGATTGGGAGAGTTTTGAAATGTGACCTATTGTGTCAGTGTATGCAGGAGTGACTGTGCACAATAAACACTTATATTGTTTTAGTGAATACAGTTTTGTTTAATGCTACATATTTAGAAAATGATGTGAATCACTACCTATGCGTTACGTTATGATTTTGTTAATGCACCAACTAAAAAGTAGAACAATATGACATCATCCATGCGGTACTAAAACAAAAATTAGTTCTATATATCCGCGCGTATTTAGACATGGTTAACATAATACCCAAGTTAACACACTCAACAGATACATGTTCTATTACAGAACCTGCCCGTATTGTTGTTTTGTCGCGTCTGTGTGTAATTTGTATTCTGGCCTCGATCTCCCGAGGCATCTCAAGTAGAAATCTCAACTCAAATTGAGATTTTGCTCAAGTCAGGAGTAAAATTTTGAGATCATTTTTAAAGTTTGCGCTCAAAATATTTTACTGTAATAAACTCAGAACGTGCATCTGTTTTATGGTGCAAACTTTCAGAGTCTGGTCTCCCGTGGCCTCCCGTGAAAATTATCTCAAAGACACATGCCATTATTTGAGAATAATCTCAACTCAGATTGAGATGCTTCGGGAGATCGGGGCCTGGTGGTTACATGATGTGTTGAGCGAGGCTATTGTTTCTTTCTTGTTGTGCCTTCCACAGTAATATTGTATTCATAAATAGCTGAACCCTTCATTTTAAAACTCTCATTTTAAGTATTGAGACGTAGCGCTATATGATATTTAGTCACGACCAGACTGTGATTGAAAACGTAATATTAAAACTTCATTCTTTATTTTCATCGACGTGTTAATTTTAGATATTATCGAAAAATAGTTTTTGACGTGCGGGTTAGATTATTCTATGGAATGTCACCAAAATACGTTCAGGCCCCGATCTCCCGATACGTCTCGATATGAGAAAATTCTCATCGCGAATATTGGCACATGTCGTTTATCGAATTGTTATGTGAAACTTAACTTGAAACTTTTATCACAAAACAGAAATATTATTTTGAGTTTATCACAGTACAATGTCAAGAACTCCATCTTCAGATTTGTCTGTAACTTAGACTCTTATTTAAGCAAATACTCAATTTGAGATGTGATTTTTACTTGAGATGTTTTGGAAGATCGGGACCAGAGCTCGCATTAATCAGATCAAAAAATACGCCCTGTATCAAAAACAAATAATACCGAATTCCTTCACTATAAACGTTATACGCGGCACAGTTAGTGAAATGTAATCAATGAACTAAAATACTTCAAGATTGATGGATTTTCATCTCCAAGGTATAGAATGGAGTTCGATATCAATGTTCTGACTGATTAATTTGTTAATGCAGATATTGTAGTATGTTATATTCAGTTGGGACTTGCCCTCAGTTTGGCTGATCATTTTCATCTTTCCCGCCTCTTATACTTGCCTATACTAATACACAGTGAATGTAATATGAATGGCTGAGGAACATGCATTACGAAAACAGAACTTCTATAGATTCACATAGCATACATACGACTAACAATAAATGCCTACGACTTGATCAACAGTGCATTGTATATATGTCTATTGTCGGTATCGAGTACATTTTTACACGTCTTATAAATCACTCTGAGTCTTAAACACTACTAACGCACAATGTATATAACACATGTCCGCTAATAAGGAGTCGTTATTTGTGACCGAGATTAATAAAGAGTCACACAAATTACATTCATTCTTCAGTTGAAATTAGTGGTTTTCCGTATCTGGAGAATTAATTGGATCAACTATTTGTTCTGGTATACTAGTAGTGTGTGTTTGTTGTGATATAATGATCACACATAAAACAGTTCAATGATCTTTTACAGTACATAATATATTACCAACTAGAACATTATTGTATATTACATTACGCGATGATGTTAACGTGGAGAAAATGGCGCAACTACCTAACGAATGAGAGAGCTACATGATATCAACATTCAGAATTTGATTGCCAGAAAATCTTAAAGACGTTTTCTCGTATTCGAGTGTGTATATTTAGGCTCATAGTTTAGACATTGCTATCAACAGTCATACATATTATCAGGTTTAACCATTAGCCAAACGCACCGGGTCCATTTTAAGAGACAAACTGGCTCCCACTTTGCTTGTTTTCTTATGTTTTTTGGATATGTTTTGAGATATGCTGTATGTAATAGCGTACACATGGGTAACTTAATATCTCGTGCAAACGAGTGTTCCATAGCTACGACCATGTTTAACTCGTTGTATTATATATAATATTGGTATGTTATAAGAACATGATAAAGATCTAACGCAAATACGCCAACTGATGTAATTTTTTAACAGTTGATATGCATGTGTATGTCTGGTGGCTAATGGGTGTTTTCTGTTATAATTCTCGATCCACCTATGATATGTGTAACTTCATATAAAACATTTGGTACATGTATTCTAACAACGTGGTTATTCATACATGCTTCATCTATGAATATGTTTCACTAGATGATACATAGTACATGCATGTTCAAACAACATTGATGACAACCAGTGACGGTGCAAGATAATAAAATAATATTAATTACAGTTATACTCTGTAATAAATCAACTATGCACATAAACAATCAGACAGAACATTATTCCACGATTACAGCGTCTATGTAAATCATGCAAGATGTCAAAAACTGAATCAGAATTTCACTTCTTGCTAGTTTGCCCAAAATTCAGAGACTTACGAAAATAATATTCTAAACCTTATTTTTGCCACTGGCCAAACCATAATAAATCCATTTCGTTGCTGAATTCTACTTCCAAACTGTTGTCAAAATTTATGCAGAGAGTCCTGCTTCTTTTCCAACATATGGTATACTTTAAAACTCAGCTCCGAACTGTAGCATTTTCATTTCAGCTCCGAACCGTAGCATTTTTGTTTATGTCGTCTCATTTTGCTTGTGCTCATATTTATCAGAAATTTTGCTTGTCGGTCTTAAATGTTGCGACCCACATTATCGCTATTAAATTGTTACTTTTAATGAAGCTGTAATTTATTAAGGACATGTTTAAGTGAATTGCTCCGAACCGTAGCATAGCATATTGCGGTTTACGAAATGTGCCGTTGCCCAAATAACTAAAGGTACACAATATTGTCACTTAGGTAAGCTCGTCGATGATTTGAATTTGAAAGGAGACGGCGCTCGTCTATATTTCATCCAGATCGGTCAATTATTAAGAAAGTTACAAGCATAATTGTTACCTGAATCGAGGCGGTTTGTTGACAAATTGGCTCAGAACATTAGCATCTGGCATTAGCATTCAAGACCCTTCAGAAAACTATGTTAGAAGTTCACCCTGTCACAATATTTAAACATCTTTCAGACTTTTCATATTTTCTCTTTTTAGTACATTTGAATATTTGTTTGATAATAAATTGTATTAATGCAATTTTATGTCAATAAACTATATGCTATGCTATGCTATGATACGCTGTGCTGTGCTGTGCTGCGCTCCGCTCCGCTACGCTATGTTATGTAATTAATGGCTGCGCTATGCTTTGTTATTTAATAAATGGCATTGCTTTAATATCATACTCAATGAACACAAACGGGTTATGCCGGAGACACAATAGATTGGTTGTCGGAATGTCAATATCAAACATCAAGAAATCGCATAAATCAGATCTAAACAGTAAGCTCTTCTTCAAAAACAAATCATCGGACTTTCTTCAATATAATCTTTGTATGTAGCAAAATCTTTGAGTTGTAATTAATAAGCGAAAGTGCTTCCAAATTGATTTATAATTTGTTTATTAGATGTAATGTTCTAAACTGGAGTTTTATTATAATGTTATTAAACAGTTTATTTGTTTGATACAGGGGATTGTTACATGTATATTCTGCATTGAGTTGTTCTTCCGTGAATGGCCATCATCAAGTTAAGAACTTTAAATTTTCCAGGAAGCGATGTATAATACATTGTGATTTCCTGCACTTTAGCATAGTAACTATCTTATCAATAAATGTGCAATCCGCAAACAGAACAACAATTCACATAGGTACGAGGGTTGATCGGGAAATTCTGATAATTATGTTGTTAATCGTGTTTTTCTGTTTATGAGGAACAATAAATAATACCATCACAATCTTCTATAAATAATCATACTTTGTTATAAAAATGATTGTGGGTTTTATTACTTGTTGCATGTAAGTCGGTCAGTCGGTCGGTCAGTCGACGAAATGGTCTCCGATCATTGACTCCAGAACGGTCGAACCTAGGACCTACACATTTTAAGTGAAGGATATTTATTATCAGCAGATAACTCCCATTATTTTGAGGTCACTTGAGTTTAAAGGTCAAAATGACCGTGACCTTCTAATACACAACGGTTCTGATTCACGACGTAAGAACGAGGGCTCCTAATATCGTAAAACTTTACAGTGATGTTGCTGTAGACTCTTACGCATTTGTATGTCAATAGGTCAAAGTCAATATCGTGATTGCCCAAAGAATACATGACTTTTCGGCTGTCTTGATGCATGCATATATTACAAATATCCCTTGTCCTTATTAGTTCCTTACCGGTTTTTGACCGGAGGGGCTCTACGTTTGCCCTCCGTCAGTCCGCCCGTCAAAAAATCTGGATCCTGCCATAACTCAAACAGTGTCAAAGCTATGTTTATGAAACTTGATAAGTGGATAAGGGGCAGAAAGGGGATTATGCACGTCTAAACATATTTTGATTTTGACAAAAATTGTGGGTGCTATGGCAACAGAATAATTGAAAATGGCTGCAAACAAGTAGGGGACATGTGTATTGCTTGCAATACTTAATGACGTGTTGTAATCGGAATTCAGCAAATTTAGTGTTTTGTTTTTAGGGTTTTGATATTGCAGGACAATGTGTAGTCAACATTTCAAGACACTGTACAATTAACATTGTTGTGCACCTGCATGTTCATGAAGTTAGAGAGTTCATACACCAAACAAAATACAAATACCCAAATATCGGATATTGTTGTTATTCTACTTGCATGAACTCATGCAAAAAATGAACACGATATCACGAATAATAAAAAAGCTACAAACGTAACAAGTCGGAGGACTTATAACTTTTAATAAGTGTATAACGGTCATCCTTTCCCAAATGGCAGAACTTAAATTACTAATTGTTTATGCATATACACTCAACAAACAGTACAAGTACACATGTGTTTAATTATTGATAACTATGTCAATACGTCTTTGATCTTGTTGTAATTTTCAACATACGTAGTGTAGATGTGTGTAACTACAACACAATTTATGTTTGTAACATCTGATAACAATTGTCAACAGAATCTAAAGACAAACATTTTTGCCGTGTGTTCATCGGGCGAGTGTCAGGTTGCTAATGCAGATATGCGCCCGCAATGCTAATAGAGTTCGCTTTCACAATTATTTTCATATAACGGAAACATAAGTATGGTAAATAATGCTAAGATCAAAGAACAATTTGTGTTAAGAAATACCGACTTCACATTAACAAGAGGGCCCAAAGGGCCCTAGGTCGCTCACCTGTCGAACTTGACCTAGATTTTGTTGAGATGGTCATTGTGACCTCTAGTGACTACACAAGTTTTTTCTATAATTTGACCTAGTGACCTAGTTTTTAACACCAGATGACCCAATATCGAACTTGGCCTAGATTTTGTTGAGATGATCGTTGTGATCAAGTTTCATAAGGATTAGGCTAAAATTGTGACCTCTAGTGTCTACACAAGCAAATTGTTGACGGACGACGGACGACGGACGACGGACGACGGACGGACGACGGACGACGAGTGATCACAAAAGCTCACTCTGTCACTTTGTGATAGGTGAGCTAAAAATGCAATTTCTGACATTGTTAGCTCCCCTTGACCATAACTATAAAAATATATTTTTAAAGGTGAATAACCACCATATTGATGAGTGAAAATTCGAATTATTTCATTTTTTTAAATTGATCGATTTGTCTCAAATTCAAATTTACCATAGGTAAACATATTTTGACTCGGTAAATTTACGGTTTTTTATGTTTCATGGTTCAATGAACCGCTGTTTCTCATTTTGAAACATAAACTATATTTATTGCGCAATTTGAAGCTTTTAATTTTATTGGAACTGTTGCAATCGTCACAGAATATCGATGGCATGGTAACGTTTACATCTATTGACTTAACTGTTCAGTTTATGTCGATATAACGTGATAACTATCCGTATATGTGTTCTGGCTATCTTTGTCAGTGATGCACAGTTCACTAAAGGTTGAACGCTAGAAACGTACATTTAGATTTTGTCTTCATTTTACAGTGCGCGATTATAGTATTAGCCAAATGCGTATGAAGGTTACACTACCTCTTTTAGTACCTACGCACATTTCTGTCTTGTAAGTAAACATTTGCTCTACGAGCCGCGGTGTACGAGTTGATAGTGTACGATTTGTACGGCGTAAGGGTGGAGCTCATATAGCCATCTAATGAAGCCCCGTACGATTCCTAAGAATCTACTGGAAAACTGAAACATTTCTTCAAGGATAAAACCGATACGTGACTACAGTCTTTAAAGAAAAACTATTTTCATTGTGTACAATTACGAGGGTCATTCAAAAAGTACGTAGACACGTCAATTTACTAGTTTATTTTGCAAGGTAAGTAATCAAATAATTAGTATGCTGTAGCTGCATATGTATTCATCTAAATGCCGAAGTTTCATTGAAATCGGCTAGACCGTTAAGCGAGGAACATGTTCTACCCATGGCGACTGCGGGGCAAGTCCCGACGTCGTTGTTGACGTCATCAAATTTGGTAAATTCACAACTTTTCTAAATGCTCCGCATAATACACAAAATATAACTCTGTTACTATCTACATTCTGTATAATCATCTATGTACCATGCCCGAATAAACTGAACAAAATAGGATGAATTAGAATACTTAATTCCATCTGTTATTGCCAGTCTTCACACCACATACTGAGGCTATACCGTAGGAAACGCCCTGACGTTCATGAAGGCATAATCGGGAATGAATAGACCATGTTTGAGTTGGTTAAGTCAAGAATTATCCATTACCAGAGATGTTGATTTAACACGATCTTCCCACTATTTGTCTTGATGAAATAACCTATTTACCAAGATGATTCAAGGCAGTATTTGGGTTTATCCAAGCGACAAACCCGTTTTAATCATTAATCGCGTTGCCCCGTGGTTTCACTGACGTCATGTTTTTGTACTGCAAGTAAAATAGTGGCTTGGTATGATAACCAAGATCTCCTTAACGGTTTTGAATACGACTTCATAATTTGAAACGTATAACTGCATAGTATTAAAGTATACACACAGAAATTTTTGACACGTTTCCTCCCTGTGAACGGTAATTAATAGCACCAATGTATCAACGCAAATTTACCACAGGACAAATCGACGGGTTGCCCCGTGTGCTCAATCTTTCGTTGCTATAACTAGCCTATTTTAGAATATTACATATATTTTTCTTTATTTCCATATGGATTTAATTTGTTAATGACAGGAAATTATTTCTACCAAATTTGATGACAATCGGATGATTGATAGTTAAACAATCAATGGTGTCTACGTATTTTTTTAATGGCCCTCGTAAGTATAAATGCTCACAAGCTTCTTTAACGTTTGACACAATGTACACCTACACATATTTGATAACAGTATATGAAATACTTAAGCTCCCACATGGAATTACATTTCAAATCGTTCAGAGAGTTCCTGGTTTTGTGGCTGCGTAAAACGAGCGAGCGACAAATGCAAAAACCCGTATCCGTCTTTGCATACAAAGGTAAACACGTTTTCCTCTACAACTTGTTTCACAAACGGCCTATAGATCTAATACATTTTTTAGTAAACGCTCTCCATTTAAATGTATGGGAAGATTTTGAGATTATTACACGTCGGGAAAAACTGCATCTGATAACATCTGAAGTTTAAAGCGATAGCAGGTGTTACTTTGGGTAACCATGTGCATCAGTTATAATGGAAAGACAATTAAGCCAATCGTAAATTTGACGCCGTTTGTTTCATGGTGCCGTTGTGTCAATATTTGAACACTTTTTTACTTACAATATTTATATCAATGACAAGTATATGTAATTACCCCCTCAATACATATAACATAACGATGATTAAAACAAGAACATGTAGAAAAATTTCCGAATAGCAAACACTTGCCTGTGTTTAGTGTGGCCAAAGTCAATGGTAGTTATTGGACACTTCATTACACACTGTGGAGACCCCACGTGACCAGATGCTTATGTTCGGAGCTAATTTTGTCAAAAAACCGCCTCGATTCAGGTAACATTTTTGCTTGTAACATTCTTAATATTTGACCGATCTGGATGAAATATAGACGAGCGCTGTCTCCTTTCATAGGCAAATCATCGTCGCTCTTACCTTAGTGGTAATATTGTGTACATTTTGTTATTTGGGCAACGGCGCATTTCGTAAACCGCAATATGCTATGCTACGATTCGGCGCAATTCACTAAAACATGTCCCTAATAAAATACAGCTTCATTTTAAGTTACAATTTAATAGCGATAATGTAGGTCGCAACATTTATGACCGACAAGCAAAATATTTGTGATCAATATGAACAACAGGCAAAATGAGACGACATAAACAAAACTGCTGCATTTCGGAGCTGAAATAAAAATGCTACGGTCCGGAGCTATTTTCAATAAATGCTACGGTTCGGAGCTAAGACTAGGTGTTATATGCCGTTTTGAATATCAATTCTATTAAGATCATCGACCAAGTATGAAAATTCATTTTTTACAGTTTCGCGGAACACACAAATGATAACACACAAATGTCGATGCCGGACACCCCTTATAAAATGTGTTCGTGTAGGCATCTTCCGCACCATTTTGTCATGTGGTGACAAATGTAAAGGCACAAAAACAACGCGTTTCTTGGTGTTTGAACTATGATCAGCCCATCTAGAAACGTAACGTATTCTCGATTTGTTTTTATTTTTATTGTAAATTCCGTGTTTCCTATATCGAGGCTGTTTGTTGACAAAATTGGCTTCGAACAATAGCATCTGGTCTCTAGGGTTCCCCACAGTGTACAGTGATTTATGTGTCTGGACAGCAACATCCGTTTTCAGTTCTCCCTCATGGTCGCATTTCACAGCTAATATTTTACACAGCCTACATACACATTAGATACTCGTAAAACAATGTCTTTGAGACCCTTGTCTTATTTAAAGTGTCGAATCTTAGCGCAATGTCACTAACCGTCATTTGCCACCTACACTTATTCTCAAATATACCACGAGTTGACGTCACCAATGCAAACTAACTGTCCGGTTTTAAGTGAAAATAAATATTCACAACAAAGTACCACAGTTTTGAAAGCAAAGTGCTTCTATGTGCTTATAAAATTAATTAATTTTGTCATTTGGATTTGTACAGGTACTTAAATCCACGATACGATCGAATACAGGATATGAAGGGGTACACTATGAGTTACTTTACTCTATCGTTTCGTGCATCTAATATAGGATTACTTTAGCGTGTGGTAATATTTGGCCGCATCGTTTGTTTGTCAATATTATCTAACTATCTTAGTAACGCCTTTTAAAAATAAAGCTTCAAAGTCCTTTACTGTCCAGGGGCTTTAAAAAGGCCTTTCTCGTAAACTTCTCATTAAAAAATTATGATTATAGAAGGATATATGAGATAGCATCATAACTGATTGTCAGCATACATAAAAGTCAACCTAATGTTGTCATATTTTCCATATTGGTAAACCCTTTGCTTTTTTAGTTTTTTAGTATGTAGTTGCGTTTCAAGTGGCTTACAACGTTTATAACATGACACTTGACTGACTAAGAAAGTATTCACTATTTTGTTACGTTTAATTTGATTGGTTAATTAGGTTTAGATACATTTTCCGTCGTTTTAATAAAAACTAGTCAGTCAGTGATGAATTAGATTTAAGAAAGTTATGAATTTGGTTTTGAAAATTTAGGATTTGAAACTTTAAGTTACATTTGTAGGAAAAGTGGAGTTTCACTACGCTTCTATAACATAGAAGGCTATACACTGTTCATTCAATGATTATTATTTTATTTCAGCACATACTAATTATACTAATTATGTTGAATGAGAGTGTACTTGCTGACATTATGGGAAAGCAATTATGCACAACACAGAATATAATGCAAACTGTGCATTCGTGCGTTGATTATTATGAAAGAACTAGCCAATATTCTAAGTATCTTTAGATTCCATCGCGCGAAGTTAATAAGGAAAAATGTCACACAACACATATGCTAATTGACATAATACATTTTAACATTAATACTGATTGATTATCGGAGATCTTGGAAAAGTCCATCAAATCAGTATAGCCATTCTATTGGTCAGACCTACAATGAAGGTGTATCCAGGCACGTGCAAAGTTTCAAGCCTATACAATGTCATCAAGTGAAAGAACGTATGAGAAAGTGTAAGCTTGAATAAGAAAAGGTTAAGAGTGAAAGTTTTTTGATACTCAACTAAAGTTTCTACTTTAATATTAAGCTTTAAAACAAAAGTTAATTTGAAACATGAGTTTGATATACGACCACTACCATAATTGTTATTGTTAAACTATTTGGAGAACCGACGAAAACAATAACATTAAAACTTACGGTGAATTTGTCGTACTGACTTGGTGAGTTTGTTATCATATTTGAACTTATACAGGAAACAACGTCATTGGACTTGCTACCTTAGCAGAGCTACAATGAACAGCTCACACATACGCACGGACCAACGGATTGTTACAAACTAGCTAATTCCCGAAACACACTACAACAATAAACGACAACAACGAGCGATTACAGTTCTCGTAGAGATTCAGATCTCACCAATACATCAACATTGAAAACTTGAGCTCAATTCCCACGTACTGTAATCTACGCCGCTTTTTCAACTGCATTACATTAATGCTGTCGAATATCTTATAAATTGTTCGACAAACCAATATTGACAACAGTGAACAAGATTCATTCCATGTCTTTGTAGTGAAAAACACATCGCTTGCAAAAAGGTGTGTTCATTTGACTTAACTGTGTGCTTTTTGTATTATGTCACTTTGAATGAACTTTGCAGGCTGCTTATACTATTTCCATTGCAAGAAATCTAAGTATAAATGCTCCCCAGCCCCATGTAATCATTATAACCAGCGTGGCAGATTGTTTTTATCTACAACAATGGCAAATTTACAGAAATGTCAATGATCTAAATTCCTTGTAAATGTCATCTATTTGTGTCGTCTACAGACAAATTAACACCAAATCACAACGTTTCGAAGACAGTAAGTATAGTTTCATCATACTTTTCCAAAGCTAAAAGCGCATATATATCAGTCGATCGGATAATAAACTTGTTACAGATACATTGGTATACTATGCCCATCCCAATACAATGCTCTCATTACAACATTGTTGAATTTGACGCAGACAATGCAAGGCAAAATGTAAATAGGTTGAAACAGTGTTGTTTTACCTCGACATGTAGAGAAGTTTTGGAATTCTTGTGGAACAGTAAGCTTGTACTGGATATGATACAGACCAAGAAAACTTAAAAGGTGAACATGCCATTGTATATAACTGAACATTTAATAAGAAACGACGTAAACCAATATTAAACACTACAAATCAAATTATAAGCAAATAATTATAATGTCAATAGCGCTTACTATTTTTTTTCTTTGTGTATGTGTGTCTCTGAAATACAATCATAGGTTCTGACAAATCAGTTAATGAAAGTATACGTACAAATGTACCAGACAGTAACATTATAAAAATATATATTTAGACCGAATGTCGATCATATAGATATTAATTCTATTCAATTTCTAAATTCTATCGCTGACAGATTAAGCAAATGTGTTGCTCCTTCGTTCTATGATAATACTTGGCGTGCTCTAAAGAATATAGTAGTAACTGGTGATGCTGTTAGAAATTGTTGAGCATCGTTAATATTTTTTATCACCAGAGGGCCTGTATGGTGTTATTTGCACAGAACAGGCACATAATCTGTAAAATATAACCAAATACGAGAGCATGATAGATCGAGAGTTGAGTAATAATGAAACCCACTTTTTACAAAAATATATCATGCAAGTTTCTAAATGTATGATGAACATACTAACGTACGTGCTAAAGGATATTCGTGTTTGTTATTATCCTGAGTGCAATTAACAATAAGAGGGATGCACTTAAGAAGGAGAACATGTTTGACTTTTACCATAATATTATAGAATGTGAAAGCCAGATACAATTGAAATCAACAAAGTGTGAGCCTTGTTATTGAAATAACTCCCGAGGCACTGTTTGTATCTAAACCTTCTGGTAGGAAATGTCGAGATGTGTCCGTGTATGTTAAAATCATTTCCCGAAGATTCAGGGTTGTAGACCACTGCCAGGCAAACAAGGCAGTTCTATCACTACTGATCAGGTAGGCAAACAAGACAGGTCTACTACTACTGATCAGGCCGTTCCAAAGATTATGTAACAATGCGAATTTCAACAAAAAAATATAATATTAATTCGGATAGGGAAGGCAGCTTAACCAGCGGATCACAGAAAACATAAAAAAAACTTACAGGGCACCATGTCCAACACACAACCGAACGGGAAAATAATCCGCACAAGTCCAAGCTGTCAAAAAACTGAATGAACTAGTTTCAGCTGTTGTTTATGAATGCTATTCCAAGTATGTAACTATATGTTTTATTATGGGTGTCTATAATATTATTTGGTATAAATATACTTAAATGGCCTTAAACTTGTTTACATGTTTTAGATAATTATTGTTACATTTTGGAATGGTATGGAAGGGTCTGGAAGGTTCCAGGTTTTGATAGATAGCAATATGTTTACTTGAATATCCTAGCATATTCGGGAATGTTCCAAGTGGTAATTTGTTGAACTTTCTGGAGATTTCTTAAGTACTACATTGGAAAATCTTTTGCCTAGGGTGAGTGCGCTTGCAGGATTCCTAGAAAATAATGAGACAACATTAAATTACAAAATAAACTGGTTTTCACGTAGGAAAGATTAATAAATACACATGTAAAATTATATTGCAAAAACATACATATTTTGAGCGATATTGGACTTTGAATAAGGTGAGGCGTTTGAAAGTCCTTGAGTGTATATATATATGAACAATTTGCACAGGCGGAAGGATTTTCAATACTACACTTTAAATGGTCAGTTGTGTTACTTTGGATGTATATAATTTACAGTGAGATGATTTAATTAATCATTCTGTTGATTTGATAAACATTCTGGGAACTTAGGATTTATTTAAAAGGAACATTCGACAGTGGACTTCTCAGATAAGATTTTGACATTTAATTAAGAAATTGAACTGTGTCTTGTTCTGCTAATGGTATTAAAATATTCTTAATACTATATGTTATTCATTTAATAGATTGTTAAAAGTTAGTTGTTGTTAATTTCTTATTGCGTTTGTCGGGACGTAATAGTTCCCATTGACTTTATCACCATTCGCATGCATGCTAACAATTAGTCATTGTTCCGTCGACGATGACAAAACAGAAATATTTCTAAGTATCATCCATCCGTTGGCCTCCAGGGGATATATTATATTACAATTAACGTGTTGGGTCATACAGACGCTTGGAAATACAGCTATAAATGATATAACATGGTGTAGCTTTTGAGATCTATTGCATCAGGTATGTCCAATTTCTGCAAGCATAATGTGTTTGGCAGACGACATGAGCTGTTATAAATATGCGTCTACTTCTTCAACCATCTCGTATGCTCGTGAAAAAAATCCAATAAATGAATTCATACTTGCACGGATTTCTACAAGAACCTTTACTTCGCAACGTCTCCATTGTCAACGACAATGTGTGGTGACGATCGCAGCTGATACAGTACAAGATGATTATTCCTAACAGGATTGGTCACACTGGCCAAATAATTAATAAACAGCTGCGTGAAGACTAATATAAATGATAAACACACATCCCAATTATACACTGAGAAACTTTCAAGCAATTAAATGATCGGTATAATGTTTCTCAAGAATAGCCAAGGTATACACATACGACCAATAACCGGCATAAAATTACTTAAAACTACCAAGAGACGAACATTTGTACATTCGATAAGTTCATTGACCAGTATAAAGTTAGTATAAAATAGGGAAAATATTCCAAATAATGTTGATATATTCCAATTTTCTAATATTCTTAATAATAATGCAATAGACATACATTTATCCATCGAACACAATGTATAGTTTTACTCCATATATTAAATGAACGAAGTGTACAATGTATCACATAAGTGGTGTGCGTACAACAATGTGTGCACTAAACCCAAGTGCCAGACAAGAGTTCAACGTATTACAGAAACATGATCATCAGAAACTCAGATATATGTATATCATCTAAACCTCCGTGTTATATATGTCGAAACAAATGTATTACGCCTCGAAAGTTAACGTATTTGCTACTTTAGTAACATAATACATGTAGTTACGTGGTATATGAAAATTATGGGGAAAATTTGCTTTCTACTTGTTTACCCTCTTGGCGACGGTACCATCTGCAATGAGGTGCAGACAGTGAAACATTGACTTAAAAGTTTGTTCACATTCGACCTCACTATACTTACGTAAGTGAAAATCTTCCTTTAGTAAACATATGGGGAACATTCAGAGATAAAACATGTTGGAAGACACACCGCTTACATTGGTAACAGCTGATGCGTTGTCGATACCATTATTTGTCTTGTTGTATCATGTGTTGCATCTTTAATTAGAAACCAATTTCATTGTTATATTAGAACTCAAGGACGTATGTAAACTGAGTGGAAATAAATGTTGTAATAAAATAAGCGGACACAAGTTTTTGAATAACGATTTTGCAGCACAATTTTTATGGAGTTTTGAACAATTTTATTATGTAATAAGCAAACTTAAAATATCAAGACTCATTATATCAATAGTAGTTTTGAAAGCCAGTATATGTATTTTCTGATTTTCTTTCCAAATACATTGTATATGCGAATATTTGTCTGCGGGGGTTGTAACATTTACCGTTGTTTTATGTTTAAGAACTTCGACGACAGTAGTTCTTTCTCGTACATTATT
This sequence comes from Spisula solida, assembly GCA_947247005.1. Classification (NCBI taxonomy): domain Eukaryota; kingdom Metazoa; phylum Mollusca; class Bivalvia; order Venerida; family Mactridae; genus Spisula; species Spisula solida. The sequence goes on from OX365946.1 coordinate 19,683,795, forward strand.
CAGACAAAGGAAAGCAAAGTTAAAAGGACTTTCCAGGAAAAGGCTTGAATAACCCCGATTTACACAACATATGCAGACAAACACATATTAAAGACATGCTGATATTCTCGCTAATGCAAGTTGTATAATACAGATTAATCTTCTTAATGCCTCGAACTGATCACCCACGAACAATGTTAAAAGCAAAGCATTATTTTTTAATGGTATTTTGTTTATACATATAGATGTCTGGTGATGTAATGCATGCGTCATAAACGTCGTATGATGTCCGTATGATGTTGAAACAACAACAAGTATATATTCCTTGCGTCACAGCTGGGTCGTGTGGACATCGCATACAAGTCGTGCAGACCCGGATGAAGCTCGTGTGTCCGTACGGTAATTGTAGTTCACTCGTACGATTAATGAGACCATGTGAGTTCCTTTAGATAGTCGTGCGAGCGTCTCTAAGCTATGCCTATATGGACTCGGTAGTGATGTATTGATCGGCTCGTAGCGCAAATGTCACTAATACATACGTGTGCGTACCTGTACTTACAAAAGTGTAAAACACTGACCCATTTGATAAATAGGCCTACCATATCGGTACAGTAAAATGAAGACAAATCCAAACGCACGTTTCGCACGTTTTGTGCTTTCAACCTTTAGTGAACTGTGCTACACTGACAGATATAGCCAGAACCTATAAACGGATATTTATCATATTATCTCTACATAAACTGATGTGTTAACGCAATAGATGTACACGTTACCATGACATCGATATACTGGTTCCGATCAAGTTAAATGCTTCAAATCGCACTGAAAAAATCACACACCTAACCAAAAAGTGATAGTGATTTTTATATGATAGCTATTATTGTTATTATTATTATTATCATTGGAACTATATAATTAATTACTTGGCAAAAATATAAATACATAGACACTGATTGTCAAGAGTTCTGCCCCCTTGGGAAAGAATGACTATTATATAAAAGTGTCATACAGTCTATGTGGGAGGATCAAAAAGTATGCGAAATCATATAGTAACTCATAAACCACATCTCCGATTTTTTTTTAATTTTTACATGCCATGAATACATTTATAAGTATGACAAAAACAAGTTGTAAAATATCATTTAATTATTTAAACCGTCGTGATTTTAATCACACTGACGTCGGGTTTGTTCGCACTTCCGTTTAAGTTATAGTTTAATTTAGCTTTTTAAATTACCGATCGTCAGCGGCGATGCATTTCCTGAAGCGTTCAAATCATCTGTCAAAGGGACTGCCTCACATATTGGTGTATTGCAAAATTAAAATAAAATTGTCAAATATTCGCGTAATTGTGGTATAGTTGCATGTATATATATTGTAGTTATTTAGTAATTTTACATCAACAAATCTATAGGGTATTAATACCCTATAGAATTAACACTACTATTACTTAAATTGCCTGTAATGTGTTCGCATTTGATGAAACCGAATTGAAAAATATAATTATATAAAATGAGAAATTCTCAACTTTAGTAACTCGTCAGCGATTAACTGTTGCTGAAGCTCCGTTAAACTACTACAATCTTAAATAATTGGGAGTTTTGGGAATTTAGATTTTTTCGACTGCTTATATAATTGGTATTACCACTATAGCCTAGGCAATACGCCCCAGACAAATAACTCTTTACTAGCGCAACGTAGCGCTAATGAAATGATGCACGCTTTTCAGCTGTAATAAAGAATAAATAAATCACCTATATAAATGAACTGCAAGACATTGTGAAGTTGGTAATTTATTGGTTTATAATTAATTCCAGAAGCTATTGTCTTTAGTATGTAACTGACTGTTGCGTAGTTGGTTAAGTGCAAATAGTATTCAGAATTTAAGAATAAATGCTTTAATAGTGCGTCGATTATATGCTGTTTCTGAGTGAAATACCAGTAAAGTACAAGCATGATTCCTCGTAGCTAGATTATAATGCACTTTATGATGTTCCTGTTTGGCGTATTCGATGTTTGGTAACCATTTTGAAAAAAAAAAAAATTATTGCATGTGGGATGCGGTGGGCTAGATGTAGGACGTGCATTTAGGGATCGGGTAATCCCCGCCTGCACCACTGCTAAATATGTCTTAGTAGGAATACAATAATTAGTCCACACTGTTCCACTGTTACCGGGTGTGTGAATGGGTACCTGTGCGACATGAGAGAATTAAAAACCAGTCCTATGTGCTGTGAATATTTGTGCACATTTCCAACATGTTGGTTGTGTGGTTGTATTATGATGTTTACAATCATTTACAGTATTGTGTAGTACATTTTGCACTCTGAATGTTTAGATACGTGTGCTATCATATATAAGTTGTCACTCGTGGTGTAGTGATTGTCAGCCTAAGGACAGGTTAGAATAATTTACTCCAGGTTTACTTACGAATTAAAGTCTATTCAATATTGTAATTGATCCGCCGATAATTCAGATATTCTTATGGCACTATTTAATATACTCTGAAAACGCAACATTTATACTTGAATAGCTTATAAGTATGCATGTATGTCCCAGGCAATATGCGTGTGATTTTGCTGCAATTTTCAACATTTGTAGCTAAGATATGTGGCGTGACAATCAAATTTATTTTCTTTAAGATCTAATAAGACCCTTTAAAACCACAATAAAACAATGATGACACAAACAAAACCTGTGTTTTTCAGTTTTTTTCCGTTTCATTGTTAAGTGAGCAATTGTAGTGAATTAAGATTAAAAGAACATCGAGCTGCAACCCTTGGGTAGCCACTAACACGCACACAAAATTCCATTGAGAAATATTAATACATAAAAAAGTTATCCGGATTTTCATTAGTGTTGCAATTTCAAAGCCGCTCAGTGTACATGTATAATCCAATATGACTGTGTCCTGTCAGTGCGTGTCGTATCCGCGTTCATTTACCAGTTTTTTGTGTTCGTTTCATTGTTCGTGGCATTGACTTGAAAGATGCCCTTCAAATATGTGGAAATGTACTTAACCTCTACTGTATTGTGTTTGCCTTACAGCGACAGTACGTAACTATATGTCTCCCTAGGAAACTGTATTCTCCGATAAACAGATAGCATGCACTTCAAGAACAATATGGTAATTGGAAGAATACAATATCATATGTAATATGATTTTGCTTTGTCTCAAAACCACGTACAATATTGAGGTGGTAACAAATGGTAAATGCACCTACAGAGATGTACTAATAATCCAGTGAAGTGTTTTCTAGAAGTATTACTAGTTGTTGTTAAAAACGAACTAGCGTGATTGTAAATTAAAATCAGGGAACTATGATAGCACTTAAGCGTTGAATGTATATAAACAGTTCCATGGTTTCATTCAACGTGTACGATTGCAATGTATATTCAATTTGGTCCGACTGTTTTACATGTTAAGGAAACTAAAGATAGCCAAGACAAACAGTGTATGTAGCATTTTGATTTAGTAGGGTGTTTCGTAGCCTTTACCATTTTTGACTATTGGGCTGCCATGGGGGCATACATGTTTTACAAACATCTCTTGTTTTAATTATCTTTGATTGCATACATCTGTACAAAGAGTCTCCAATATCACCCTAATTGTTCTGCTCTGGAGGGATAGCACTTTGTTGTTATCGAATAGTTCACAGATTACTTTTATAATGCATGTTCAGTCTCGACAATGCTACTGAACGTTTAACATCTGTATTTACAGATATACAATACAACGATGTAAATCCGATCAGGTCATTGCTCGGCAATAACACGTAGCATGCCATAATACAATCCAAACATGCAAAAAGACACTAGGATATTTATGCACATATTTCATGTCGTCTTCCTCATATTATCCAATACTTATACGACAGACAAATCCCTTACCACACACCATATTTATGCAAGTTTATTTTTATTATTTTACTTTTGTAATTCATACTTTTTGAGTGAAATGTCCGCCTGAGGAGAGGAAAAATAAAAACTCCCCAGATATATTTTCGTCACCATTAGTGGAGGACTAGTCAATGACGGTCACATTTAAATCAATCAACATCAGTGTAAGTTTTCAAGAAAACAGCCAATACATCTTTTAGAAGACTAATACACTGTACTGAAGCACTTATAATACGTCAAGCTTATAATTAACAAAATAATAAAATAATGAAAACCCAGAGGGAAATATAACCATTAAAACATTATATACAATTTTGGTTGTTTGTTAGTTTTATTGAAAATGATCAATTGGGAAGGAGGGTCTGGGTACCGAAATATAAAGACATTTGGCTTTAGGTTCAATCCACACGTTTGACAACCAAAGCATTAGACAGAAGTGCCAGACAAAGGTCATATTAATAATGCAGTATTCCTCTAGGGTGTATTAAACTTAACTTTGTTGAACTGATGTGTTTGTGTCTTCCAAACCTTATATTGCCTGTTTACGTCATAATTGCTACATTTGGATTCCGGTGCATCTTATTACGTGTTATAAGACGCACTTCATTTGTATTATTATAGAACCTATGGCGTCGTATTTGCAACATTATAAAGCAATAGAATCATGTTGCTACGTGTTTACAACAGCTGCATTGTAATTACTTTGGAATAATTGACGTACGAATGTTTTCTGATTGTAAACGCATTATATAAAACGAACAGGTACAATGCATGCGCACTTAACAAACTGAGGTATAAAAGTTATAAATACTTTTTTACTTCAAAACAGAAAAAAAAATGTTAATTTCTTTTAGAAATGTTGGTGAAAAAAGTATGTTATTGTTATAAACTGAACTAGGAACAATACATTATACTTTAAACATGTTGCTCTATTTATGTAGTGCCTGATTAGAAGACCTTTCCACCAACTTGTAATATTATGTGCAAAACGATTATGCCAGAAGGCAGCACCCAACAGATTAAAATTGAGCACGAAAAGCACAAAAATGAGTCCACAAACAAGAAAGGCACATTTCACGAGCACACATTACAAAGCCCAATACAAAACATTTGGAAATGTTCATGTTAAAATGATCTAATTCGCAGACATAGTTGATGACTACCGAAAGAAGTTATGTACAATGCACCATACTCCCAATCATTTACACTTAAAACAATAACACTCGAATCTGTATTAATTATAATTGCGATATACAGTTAAAAGTTTTTAAACCAAGTAATGGATATAATTTGCACACGTATTGTGACAATTGAATGGACTAATGGAAAATTAGTGAATTTCGTTGTCTTAATCTATCATATTTCGCAAATATCCCAATACGATTTTACGATCTCGCGAGTTTTCTCTTATAATGAACAGTTCATAAATCAAACGTCATAAGACGTTGAATGCGATATAACGATGTAACTTAGGTAATTATTGTTTAAATAAGTCCGTGTTTGGTGATGCTAAATTATTGTTTTCTGAAACAACTAGTATTACAGTAACTGATGATTAACCATTTATGCTCCATTATTTGTTCATCTCTTGGTTATTCACCTGCTTTATAGTCTTAACAAAGTGCATGGCTTTCAGACAAACCGGTATTATAATCACGCCATTTGGGAGACTATTGTATTGTTATAATATAGCATTGAATATAATCATATTAGACGTCTAGCTGAGAAGGATAATGATGCAACTAAAGCGCAAAGGGAGAAAAATATAATCTAATACAAAAATATGATGACATGTCGAGCAGGGAAGGCTACATACAACTAACACATGTCAAAATGTCAAACATAAAGCTGAATAAGAAAATGAAACTTCTAACCGTTGCAAACTCCTATTTTCCAATGTAAACAATGTCCTAAAATGTTTAAGCATATAAGCGTACATGTAAATGATCCTACAGCTGTATATCCGATTGGCGTACTTCAAACCATGTTTTATATGACTTAAGATGTTTTAACGAATTTGGGTTCTTTTATTTCAATAAGATGTTTATTATGTAGACTTGCACACGGAAAATTGACACACGTGCGCATGCAACTTCTTAGTCAAAGTCAAATGTGTGTAAAACGCATTGCAAAATATTGTATCATTGCTATAAAGTAGTTATCAGTCGACACGGAAATAGTTCTACCGATTCCTGTTACCATCCATAATCAAACAAAAGAATAAAGAGGCGTTCTGTTTATCAATATAACATAATGTCGTGCACATCCAATTCATATTGCGTTTGTAAGACATATGCCATAATACATATATTTTTTCTTATGTTAATGCGAGCCGTCTTTGTCTACTGGGAGTATAATTCAACAATACAGGGGTCTAATCCAACAAAGATGAACACTCAACATGATATCCAGTTACAATGAGGTATTGTCTGTTAAGGTCCAAAATAAAGTTAGATAATAAGATAAAGAAAAGATAATAGGGAGGGCAAGAAATTGTCCATAAAAGGGCACGTGTCAATGTTCTTATGGAGTGCATATAAGGTACCTGACACAATGAGACATTTCATTCCTTGTTCATGGGGTGAAGCATAACCTAGTATATAATAGGTACTAAATTACTATCATCCATAGTGCTTTGTAAGAAGTACATTGTAGCCAAATCGTATTCTCTATTTTATAATCACTATGATTTTGTGTCTGTGCTTCTCAAAAATCTCCGATATCAATCTCGTATACAATAGGCATGCACGACAGTTTTAAAGCAGTCCTTTGACAACCGCAGTAGTGAATTAGTAGTTTCTGTTATCGAAGTACTAGACGTAGTTCAAATGAATAATCATAGTCAGAACATTATACACTGTGCATTGTTCGTTTAAGCTAAATAAGTTGTCGAAACAAATACTGTTGCAAAAGCTATAAGACACGTACAATTTGCAGTAAATGTTACTTTTGAAATCCAATGTACCATATTATGTTCTATGGGATCTTTCTAAAGTAAATGCATGAACGACAAACTGATTGACACATGTGTCGTCTACATAGCCTTTTTGCAAACAAGTATTTAACCTCCCAGTGATATCAGAATTGGTCAATAACTGACCCTGGATGATAAGATTCAAAGCAAATAATATAAACGTGATACGTGGCACAGTTGGTGAATTGCAATCAATAAGCGAACGAAATATTACATTGATATCCATTTTCGTCTATCTAAATGAGATTTACTATTGTTTACATACGTATATGGTAAGGATGTAGTAATGTCCAAACATCTACATGTATCGACTATGAGGACGTACTGCTGTATAATATCGTCAAACATAATTTGAGGACAACTCATGACAGAAGAATTCAATCTCTACGTTAATCAATGTATTACTATTAGGTTTCGTTGGAAGAAAACTCGTCAACGTTTGGAACGAGGTGGATTGTTCCACGGAATGTCACTACAAAACAAGGAACTGGAATAAAATAAAAGCCATATAATGAACTAATTTCTTTGAATAAATGTTAGATTGGTGATGTTGGTGATGTTGGCGAGTTGCAATCATTGCTATAAAGTTTTATCTAAGTTAAAGGTGTATTATTTATAATATAATTATTAAAATATATTTCAATCGATTATTACTGACTAGAGGCTCACAGGGAAGACTTGGATTGCCCAACTGTGTTGCCTCTTAAAATAAAGTCGTTATTATTATTATAAGATGGTATTGTACTGACTAATCGTTTGATGAAGATGGTTTAATGTGCTGTTGGAAACTACTATCTACGTGTTGACCAATTCTAATTTCCGGGGATAAAACTTTTCATTGAATCGGTATACACAGTAGTCGTATAATTAAACTATCTTACTCTAGTGTAGAATATTACATAATGATATATACTGAACTGGAAGAGGAGCACATATGAGTGTGATTTGTAGTTGTATATTATTTGAACTACACATTTCTTAATTTCCTTTCGAATAATTGGACCAGACCGGACTATAGTAAGCGCCAAACCCTAGCCATTACGTATTCGGATGTTCTGTCACCCTTCTCTCACTGTATTTTGTAGTTACTTGAGAGTTAGTTAAAGATTATGATGTCGTTCAATTCATCACATAAAAATTGTTTGGGCTATTTCGGTAGACATATTTTCATATATTTAACTGTGTCCATTACGTGTTTACAAGAGGATAGATTGGGAGAGTTTTGAAATGGGACCTATTGTGTCAGTGTATGCAAGAGTGACTGTGCACAATAAACACTTATATTGTTTTAGTGAATATAGTTTTGTTTGATGCTACATATTTAGAAAATGTTGTGAATCACTACCTATGCGTTTCGTTATGATTTAGTTAATGCATGCATATAATCTATTACGAAATTTGCATATAACGCATCAGGACTAAATTAGTCAACCCCCTTGCTTAACGTTCAAGGCTCAAAAATATGGTTTTTACACACATGAAAATACAAATACACAAAAACAACATTCGGTTGTGACTGTGAATTAATTGGTTAAGTGTCACATTCTTCACAATGCCTTGTGACATCACCTCGTATTTGGGCTAAGTGACATTCATCAACTTAAAGTCACTGGCCATCAATATCAAGAAGTCAATTAAGTTAACTACCTGTTTTTTGGATGTAATCGTTTTTGTTCAAGATGACATCAAGAACACACGTTCAATAGATCAGTGATCTGATTTTAATGTCTGACACTGACACTTTCCAATGTCAATGGGTGCATGGCGGTGAAAGTACTAACGCTAATTAGGAACAATGAAGGAGAAAGCATTAAGTTCTGAAAATTGTTGAAGAGAAAACAGACATTACATTTTAAGCAGAAACGACCCACTAAAAAGTAGAACAATATGACATCATCCATGCGGTACTAAAGCAAAAATTAGTTCTATATATCCGCACGTATTTAGACCTGGTTAACATAATACACAAGTTAACACACTCAACAGATACATGTAGATCTATTACAGAACCTGCTCGTATTGTTGTTTTGTCGCGTCTGTATGTAATTTGTATTCTGGCACCGATCTCCCGAAGCATCTCAAGTAGAAAACTCAACTCAAATTGAGATTTTGCTCAAGTCAGGAGTAAAAATTTGAGATCATTCTTAAAGTTTGTGCTCAAAATATTTTTCTGTAATAAACTCAGAACATGCATCTGTTTTATGCTGCAAACTTTCAGAGTCTGGCATCCCGTGGAAATTATCTCAAAGACACATGCCATTATTTGAGAATAATCTCAACTCAGATTGAGATGCTTCGGGAGATCGGGGCCTGGTGGTTACATGATGTGTTGAGCGAAGCTATTGTTTCTGTCTTATTGTGCCTTCCACAGTAATATTGTATTCATAAATAGCTGAACCCTTCATTTTAAAACACTCATTTTAAGTATTGAGACGTAGCGCTATATGATATTTAGTCACGACCACACACTGTGATTGAAAACGTAATATTAAAACTTCATTCTTTATTTTCATCAACGTGTTAATATTAGATATTATCGAAAAATAATTCACCTACATTTTTGACGGGCGGGATAGATTATTCTATGGAATGGCACCACAAAACATTAAGGCCCGATCTCCCGAAACGTCTCGATATGAGAAAATTCCCATCTCGAATATTGTCACATGTCGTTTATTGAATTATCATGTGAAACTTAACTTGAAACTTTTATCACAAAACAGAAATATTATTTTGAGTTTATCACAGTAAAATGTCAAGAACTCCAACTTTAGACGGTAACTTAGACTCTTATTTAAGCAAATACTCAATTTGAGATGATATTTATACTTGAGATGTTTTGGAAGATCGGGGCCAGAGCTCGCATTTATCACATGAAAACAATATGCCCTGTATCAAAAACAAATATTACCGAATTCCTTCACTATAACGTCATACGCGGCACAGTTAGTGAAATGTAATCGATGAACGAAAATACTTCAAGATTGATGGATGTTCATCTCCAAGGTATCGAATGGAGTTCGATATCAATGTTCTGACTGATTAATCTTTTAATGCAGATATTGTTGTATGTTATATTCAGTTGGGACTTGCCCTCTGTTTGGCCGATCATTTTCATCTTTCCCGCCTCTTCTAATTGCCTATACTAATACACAGTGAATGTAATATGAATGGCTGAGGAACATGCACTACAAAAACAGAATGTCTATAGATTCACATAACATACATACGACTAACAATAACTGCCTACGATTTGATCACGGTGCATTGTCTATATTGTCGGTATCGAGTACTTTTTACACGTCTTATAAATCACTCTGAGTCTTAAACACTACTAACGCACAACGTATATCACATGTCTGCTAATAAGGAGTCATTATTTGTGACCGAGATTAATAAAGAGTCACACAAACTACATTCATTCTTCAGTTGAAATTAGTGGTTTTCCGTATCTGGAGAATTAATTTGATCAACTGTTTGTTCTGGTATACTAGTAGTGTGTGTTGGTTGTCATATAATGATCACACATAAAACAGTTCAATGATCTTTTACAGTACATAATAGATTACCAACTAGAACATTATTGTAAATTACATTACGAGATGATGTTAACGTAGAGAAAATGGCGCAACTACCTAACGAAGGAGAGAGCTACATGATATCCACATTCAGAATTTGATTGTCAGAAAATCTTAAAGACGTTTTCTCGTATTCGAGTGTGTATATTTAAGCTAATATTTTAGACATTGCTATCAACAGTCATACAGATAATCAGGTTTAACCATTAGCCATGCACAGCGGGGTCCATTTTAAGAGACAAACTGGCTCCCACTTCGCTTGTTTTCTTATGTTTTTTGGTTATGTTTTGAGATATGCTGTATGTAATAGCGTACACATGGGTAACTTAATCTCCCGTGCAAACGAGTGTTCCATAGCTACAACCATGTTTAACTCGTTATATTATATATAATATTGGTATGTTATACATGTACGAACATGATAAAGATCTAATGCAAATACGTAAGCTGATGTAATTTTTTAACAGTTGATATGCATGTTTATGTTTGGTGGCTAATGGGTGTTTTCTGTTATAATTCTCGATCCATCTATGATATGTGTAACTTCATATAATACATTTGTTACATGTATTCTAACACCGTGGTTATTCATACATGCTTCAACTATGAATATGTTTCACTAGATGATACATAGTACATGCATGTTCAAACAACATTGATGACAACCAGTGACGGTGCAAGATAATAAAATAATATTAATTACAGTTATACTCTGTAATAAATCAACTATGCACATAAACAATCAGACAGAACATTATTCCACGATTACAGCGTCTATGTAAATCATGCAAGATGTCAAAAACTGAATCAGAATTTCACTTCTTGCTAGTTTGCCCAAAATTTAGAGACTTACGAAAATAATATTCTAAACCTTATTTTTGCCACTGGCCAAACCATAATAAATTCATTCGTTGCTGAATTCTACTTCCAAACTATTGTCAACATTTATGCAGAGAGCCCTGCTTCTTTCCAACATATGGTATACTTTAAAACTTAGCTCCGAACCGTAGCATTTTCATTTCAGCTCCGAACTGTAGCATTTTTGTTTATGTCGTCTCATTTTGTCTGTTGCTCATATTTTTCAGAAATATTTTGCTTGTCGGTCTTAAATGTTGCGACCCACATTATCGCTATTAAATTGTTACTTTTAATGAAGCTGTAATTTATCAAGGACATGTTTTAGTGAATTGCTCCAAACCGTAGCATAGCAATTTGCGGTTTGCGAAATGCGCCGTTGCCCAAATAACAAAAAGTACACAATATTGTCACTTAGGTAAGATCGTCGTTGATTTAATTTTGAAAGGAGACGGCGCTCGTCTATATTTCATCCAAATCGGTCAATTATTAAGAAAGTTTCAATAAAAAATGTTACCTGAATCGTGGCGGTTTGTTGACAAAATTGGCTTAGAACATTATCATCTGGTCACGTGGGTTCCCCACAGTGTTTTAAGACCCTTCAGAAAACTATGTTAGAATTTCACCCTGTCACAATATTTAAACATCTTTCAGGCTTCATTTTTTCTCTTTTTAGTATATTTGATTATTTGTATGATAATAAATTGTATTAATGCAATTTAATGTCAATAAACTATATGCTATGCTGCGCTGCGCTGCGATACGCTACGCTACGCTATGTAGTGTAATAAATGGCTGCGCTACGCTACGCTATGCTTTGCTATTTAATAAATGGCATTGCTTTAATATCATAGTCAATGAACACAAACTGGTTATGCCGGAGACATAATAGATTGGTTGTCGGAATGTCAATATCAAACATCAAGAAATCGCATAAATCAGATCCAAACAATAAGCTCTTCTTCAAAAACAAATCATCGTACTTTCTTTAATATAAACGTTTTATGTAGCAAAATCGTTGAGTTGTAATTAATAAGCGAAAGTGCTTCCAATTGATTTATAATTTGTTTATTATGTTTAATGTTCTAAACAGGAGTTCTATTATAATGTTATTGAACAGTTTATTTGTTTGATACAGGGGATTGTTACATGTATATTCTGCATGGAGTTGTTCTTCCGTGACTGACCATCATCAAGTTAAGAACTTTAAATTTTCCAGGAAGCGATGTATAATACATTCTGATTTCCTGCACTCTAGCATAGTAACTATCTTATCAATAAATGTGCAATCCGCAAACAGAACAACAATTCACTTAGATACGAGGGTTGATCGGGAAATTCTTATAATTATGTTGTTAATCGTGTTTTTCTGTTTATGAGGAATAATAAATAATACCATCACAATCTTTTATAAATAATCATACTTTGTTATAAAAATGATTGAAATACATCAAACAGTAACATAGTTGCGACGATTCCTAAACAGTCACTATGCATAGACGCCGTACACGAGAAAACTAAAGGACGTCAAATATCGTTAAACGCATTATATGTCTTATTAAATGTATTAAGATCACACACTAGTTCCATTCCAAAGGTTAAGAACGATGTCGCTAATTAATGTGGTGTAATAATGTGACTACTTGTTCAGGAATGGTTTTCATTTGTGTTCCCGAACCAATCAAGCACACAAATGAAAAAGTGCAATGCTCTTTATAATTACATAGCAGATCAAATGAACATTACCAGTGAGTTCATTGCGTGATGATGTTAACGGAGAAAACATTGTGCAACGACATAACGAAAGGGATAATTTACAAAAAAGTATGGTATTTGCACTCATCTATGTGCTTATTCTTAATCACAAAAACCCATATCTGATATTAAAATAAGGTAAATATTGACATGAAAATGTTAGTTTTAGAAAAAAAACTTAGACTTTTTTTTAAATTTTCATGATAAAAATCAAAATTTTCACTTTTTAAGATTACATACTCCAGCTTATATAATTGTGTTTGAATGCATATGAGTATAGTGTTAACACCGTCATTACCGATCATTATGCGGTTACCAGATACATGTATACATAATAAACATACACAAAGAGCGTCATTGCAACACGAGAGAAGAACGTGATACCACTTTCACTTAAAACCATAGAGAACTGTTCTTGCACATCCTTATATAATGAGCTTTGAATTATGGGATGTGCGTGCAGACACGATAACACATGTACATACTATTGTGTATATATACATGTGCATACTTAGCTTAATCACTCACAATTATTTTCTTAGTAACCTTCACCTTAAGTTCACGGCATTATCAACAGCTACAAACAAAGAATTGCTACTGATTGTTTAATATAACTAATATATTATACGCACCTAAGTGTGAAATATAATGGAATACGTAGAGTAATTATTATTTAATGATGTATTTTATTTTTCACAATCAGAGATAAATGTTTACTGGCCTTGACTATGTTTTCCGTTATATTTTTCTATCCGACTATGATGAATGGTTATTTTCTATAGTACATATAATGGGTTCTAACGCCGTATTTATTGCCACATGCTTCAAATATAGAGACGTTTCTCTAGATGATATGTTCAAACACCATTGGTGACAACCCTTAATTGTTCAAAGTAAGATTAACTAAAATATATGAACTTTCAATTATACTGTGTAACTAATGTCACTGCTTTAATATCAAAGTTCATGAACACATAGTCGTTATGTTAGAGGTAGAAAAGATTGGTCGTTGGTAAGTCAACCTAAAACATCAAGAAATCGCATAAATCAGATCAAAACAATAAGCCCAATATCGAACAACAAAACCTGAACCTTTTGAATATGAACATTGCACGCGGCTTAATTTCGGGAGTTGTCTTCTGCGAGATTGACCATCATCAAATTAACGATTATCTTACTGTTTCGTTATCGTTATATACTTTTAGGTACTTACGATCGTTGATTCAGAAATAAAGGAGCTTGTATAACACCAGGGTAGAAACATAGTCAAATAGTAAATACTCCGTCCACATAATTCACTAAAATATAACTCATTACACAAACATAAATAGTCAACTGCTTCCCAAAGTAGTTTGTCAAGTGACCAAGGAACAAAATCTAATATGAGCGAATATATTATAAATATATATAAAACTGCAAAATTCAGAGAGATGTCCTGTAATACAATACTTATAATGTTAAATGAATTATTTGTGTTTCCACTACACTACCCTTCTGAATGTTACACTGGTAACGTGTATCTACATTCTCTATCCTGGTGTTGAAGATTGGTTTTAGGGTTGTTATCAGACAACGAATGCATGTAGATAGTATGAACTTTTAACCTGTTAAAGGAACATTGATTGAAAAATCTTCCATACATATACACACGATCCAAAATATCAAATAGTAAGTTACAAATTTACAAAAACTGGCCAATGGCAACCTTTCCACATCTCCCTAGTGGACAGCAATGATGGGCATCAACGTTCGAAGGGTATATATAAAATACAATACCACTGGGGACCTGGTTGTATCACCTCCGTTATTTATAACAGTTTTTTATCAAAACCAGTTGTTGGGTGGAATTATTCTTTTTCAGGCATTACAATATTACAACATTCCTCTTTTCGTTGACATAAAACAGGGAGACCAAAATACACCGAGGTAAACAGAAATGGTTATAAACAACTTTCATACGTTTTCTGAGACAAACATTTGCCACCACTAATGAGAAGTTTAACAGTCTGTCAGCAGTATGCTAGCAGTTGCAAGTGTAAAAATTTTACCCAGCACCATTATTGTACAATAAACAACACCACAAAAAACGAAAGTAGCAACGTAGGTGTAAACAGCAGCAGCTATATGAACCTTTAAATATTTAATACAAAAGCACACCCCAAAAATAAAATTAAACAATAAAATAATCATATAAACCATAATACAATCGAATAGGACAGGCTAATGGATGTTCTATGACCAGTATAATTATGATTTAATAATTTAAGGACAAACCTTTATAAACCCTTCATGATTCATATTTTATATGTTTTGTATGATAATAAAAATAAATTATAGTATAAATGATTTGCATACATTTATGTAACACTACACTGATCCTAAATGTGGTTGGTCAATTACCTGTTTGGGTACACACTGTCGGCAGGAATTATTTGTGGTGAAAACTGTGTCCATATACAGGAGTTTATAGTTTACTGTACATTACATACCTACTCCTTTGTTTGTAATTGGTCCATAACCTTTAGAAAGACCTGTATTAACAAAAGAATTTCGTGCGCGGGTCTGTTTTACGCTGACCAGGTCTGTATTCGAAATAAAATAGACCTGCCCACGTGCACAACTGACTAAAACAGACCCGCGCACGTAATTCTTTTGTTAATACCGATCTTTCTAAAGGATACGGACCTATTCGTGTGTAACAGAGTTTATCGTTTGTATAAACACTGTGTAATCGTTACTTGTATGCGTTCGGTGAATTTCGCCAACGTTCATTTCAAAAAGCGTAATTAGCCGCTAAATGGCAATTAAGCACTTTCGTACTAAGATAGCACGTGTCTTAAAGATACGATATAGTAAAAACTAACTAAAACTACATGTGTCACATCAATACAAACTTAAAAGTAATGATTTGACATTTTAATTTGCTTCAAATCAGTGCATGACAGCATACATATACATTTCAATTTGAAGAAAAATCATTTGAAAATCATGCACTATCCCACAATAGATTTTCCTCTATCCCACCTACAACAAAACATGAACAGTGGTAAATGTACATTCGGTAAATATAAAACAGTCGAGTATTTTGGTGTATTTGAACCTTACATTTATCATAGCAATAATAATTTGACAATGCAGAAGCTACTTGTTTAGTGACTTGTTTACATTTCTGTATTGTTAAGTAATTTTCGCTCGTACATACGTGTTCCATGAGCGCGATAAATTACGATTACAAATCAAAATACTGCAAGCCATCAAGTGTCATGCGTTGCTTAACCATTGTTTAGCTTTTAATTTTAGTTAATTATAAACGTTATATTTACTTTTTCCTTACGGCACTCTTCACAAAAGTCGAATGCCAGTGACATGTCCGACATATCAATTGGTCGTACGGCATGTAAGACGGATAACAACCTCGTGCATCGGTCTACCTGTGTACGACAGACCTGGTCACGGTATTCACGAAACGACTCGAGCGCTGATAGAACCCAGATAGACCTCCCACTCGGGTCGATGTAATCTTCCAACATTTAAATACTGATTACTAGCATCTTCCCTCTAAAACTTCAACTTTTGAACACTTTGCTTCCCTAAAATTGGTGTGAAATAATAGTCACAAACAT
Source organism: Spisula solida (assembly GCA_947247005.1). NCBI lineage: Eukaryota > Metazoa > Mollusca > Bivalvia > Venerida > Mactridae > Spisula > Spisula solida. Next base: position 19,700,459 of record OX365946.1, read on the forward strand.
ATAACTATCAGTTTACATCAACTTCTAATTCTCTAGCTGGTATCTTATTGATGTAAAGAACGTTTTAATGGCAGTACTATTCACTTGAAGAATTCGCGTACCATAATTGAAACATTACTTAACCGCGGGATATTTACACATCACAGTAAACCTAAATGATTACCTCTTTTAATTAGTTTTAATTCGGGACATTGTCGCTTTATTTCTCTATAATGGCTAGATAATTGTAATTTCGACTTAAACCAATATGTCCTCTAACGTACTGATTTGTTTCTGATGTCATGTATTAATTACACAGAATGCAATTATAATGTTCTATATTGGCATAGCTTTACATTGGAAAATGCTATTTTAAAAAATCGCATTATAATCAAACAGTTTATTTTAAATGATTCCCACGGCCCCCGTTTTGATGCCTATTATTGAGCTATATATTTCAATGATGTTAAACAACAGAGAGTAATCGAAAAATTTTAGTAGGCACGTATTAAGAAACAACAATCTCAAAACACAACTATTTATTTAACTATCTCTTTTGTTAACAAACATGCCGTTGTAAGTTTAAAACATGATTATCATGTTTTTAATGCGGATTACGATTATGCAATGTTTTTACCAATCCCGCGTCTATTCATGCGTCCAAACCTGTAAAACGTATTCCATGCTTTGCACATGCGCAGGAACAGGTGTTTCACTTACGGGTTTTACACCGTCAAGTTATCATTTGCTGAACAGCACAGATAATAAAAAGTATTTTTTGTTGCAAAACGGTTGCATTTAGCGATGCCACGTTATTCTGAAGATGAAAGGAACCAAGCAATTGGTATGCTGAGGGCGGGGTCGATGGTAAATAACGTGGCACACCATTTTGGCTGCTCTAGGCAGACTATTCATAATCTTGTGAACCAGTTCAACATTACTGGGTCTGTCAGAGACCGTGCAAGGCCCGGTCGCGTACGTGCGACAACGTTACGTACTGGTCGCGTTATCACGTTGACCTACCTACGTAATCGTTTTTTACCAGCAACCGTTACTGTTCGGCGTTACGGGGTTCATGCACAGACGATCATAAATCGTTTGAGACAGAACCAGGTTCTTATTCGTGCTCGTCCTCCACATACTGGACAGATTATGACACCTCGTCACCGAGCCTCTAGACTGTTGTGGGCACGACGTCATTTGCATTTCAGGCGAAACCAATGACAATCGGTACTTTTTAGCGATGAGTCGAGGTTTACAGTCAGCCACACAGATGGCAGGGTACGCATCTATCGCCGTAGAAATGAGCGACTTGCAGAATGTTGTATTCGGCAGAGGGATAGATTTGGTGGTGGCAGCGTTATGGTCTGGGGTGGGATAATGGGAAATCAGAAAACTGATTTCGTCCTTATTCACGGAAATATCAACGCTCAGCGTTACATCAATGTTTTCAACAACACGATGATTCCATTCATGCAAAACAACGGACCTGGCATTTTCCAACATGACAACACAAGGCCTCACACGGCGCGTATAACAACACAATTCTTAGCTCAAAATAACGTTAACGTCATGCCTTGGCCCGCATTATCCCCGGACATGAACCCCATAGATCACATATGGGATAAACTCGGTAGGAGGGCCAGGTCCAATCACCAAATTGTTACAATAAATGACCTCCAAATTGCACTCCAGTTAGAATGGCAACGTATTCCTTATGCGCTCATACAACGTTGCGTAAATTCAACGAGGCGACGTATTCTGCAATGTATTTGCAAAAACCGAAGTCACACTGGTTATTGGTGCTTTTTATAACATCACTAAAGCACACAGTCAGTAATGTCTTGTTTCCAATTGCAGTGTGCTTATTCTATTTTTTAGAACTTTTTATTTCGACCCTCTCAACTGTATTGTTCAAACAAAATAAGAAATATCTGATTTTTATCCAAAAAATTGCACAGAGACACCAATATTACATTGGAGCTTCGATGACAAAAACAATTAACCCCGAATATAAACTTATCAACAAAATATGCACTTTTGAATGCTAAGTAAAGTTTTCATTTTGGGTCAGTGTACATGTATACACATTTCTGATTTATTCCTTTTTGGTAGATATACACTAAATCACACCCCAAACTCAACACTTATAATTTTCATTATTTCTCAACTATCTGTACAAGGTTTGAATACACTTTGGCATACTAGTACTTACATGTTTAACCGTTTTGTCTCTGATTGTTTTTTTTCAAAATCATATGTTTGTACATGTATATGAAAATAATTTCATATAATAAGCTTCACTGTCAATTGAAAAGTCACTGAAAGACACCATAAAATATTACCATGGTGGGTGTCGATACCATTATGTTGAACTTCCTTTTTAATTATTATCGTTTATGTCCTTCCATGTATTTTATGATAGGTTTGTACCTCTGTCCCTTCGATAGAGCTCTTATTTTTATCAATACCTGCATGGGAATGGTCTCCCTTTCCAGACAAGATCCTGGTTTTGTAGTCTTTGTTGAATTGGTGGTCGCCTGCACAGCTTGTCCCCAAATATTCTCTATAATCTTGCCATCAGAAAACTTTGATAATAGCGGAAACTGGCCTATGCTGTGAGTATGCAGAAATTCTAGATGTGCACGTGCTATGTGAGCCAGAGCACCGTCATGTAGTATTTTTACATGGAGTCAGTTTTGTGACTTTTCGTTTTATAGTGATGCTCATTATTTGGTTTTATTTTTATCTTTCAATAAACATAAACATTCTAGCAGACAGTAATCGAGTAACATTTGATTCACATTCTAAGTTTTAACAATATCCATTTATTCCTAGTAGAGAAATCATGAACAATGTAAGTGTTGAGTTGGGGATGTGATTATCAAATAAAAAAGGTGCAGCCTTTGTTTCACAGTATATATTTCCTGTTTTACAGATCCTATATATCCTTTATAACAATAGTTATTCAGTTTATTTTCGATCTGATCGAAGGTGATACATGTAAAATTATTTCAAAACGTTTTGTAAATATACACATTAGTGTGATTTTTATTTTAGTGTTTTATTTGATATATAATTTAAGGGCAGTTTTTATAATAAATTAAATAACAATGGTAACATAGATTTATATTGTAAATATTGTGAGTGTTTAATGAAATTGTGATTTGATAGTCTCATATAATTGTTTTAGAATAGCTTTGTACTGTGATATATTTTTTGTAAATTGTATAGTTTGTGTGTACAGAGATGAGACTTAAATAAAGATATACATTCAGTAAAGTAAAAAAAAATCGTTAATAGCTTTCTTTATTGATGTGACATTTTTGCTCAGCACCTGGCGATGACACGAGTGTGTGAACAGAATAACAAACTATTTACAAACATTTGCATTGTTTACAGGATTTTCTTGAAATGTCCATTCTCCGTGCCTATTCAGAATACCGCCGTTGCAAAATACCATTATTTTTGTTATCTTCCCATATCAACATTTATCCCCGTGTGACTACAGTACTAATCAATTACATCCAGCTGTTATTGAAGGTCAGGAGCTACATGATGAAAACACTGTACGTACCATCCTTGAACATAAGACACGATCTATAAGGAACAGATGTGTACAGATAGTTCACATCAATCTCTGTTGAGTGATTTGATCCTACGGTTGTTGTCGTTGATTTGCTTATATATAAATACATGCATACTTATACAGGCGAGACAAAGGTCAGACCTTGTGCCATATCAACGGGTGTTCAACACCATTATTAATTGCTTGGACTATATTTTTTGAGGTATTCTATACTAGTAATGGTGCCATTGAGGTGTCTGTTTGTATATATTTATACAGGCGAGACAAAGGTCAGACCTAGTGTCATATCAATTGGTGTTTGACACCATTATTAATTGCTTGGAATATATTTTGTATGTTATGTATTCTATACTAGTAATGGTATCATTGAGGTGTCTGTTTGTAGTAAATCTCACATACGTTGTATCGATGACAAGACATATCTTATAATGAACATATTTCATATTTATGTGTAGCCTATAATAGTTGAGAACAGAGAGATTAGCTAGAAGAGAGCAGAACAGCCATGGATTAGTTTGTTGGAATCTTCGTGAGGCTCTCCACAAGATTCAGTGTTTGGGGTTCTGTGGGCACAAATCACAATAGTGTATGTTTGTGAAAACAATAATCTTTTCATCAGTTGATCATTCATTCATCTACTCTCGTTGATATTAATATTTAAGTGAACATGCAGAATGCTGATAGAATAGATTAAACAGTCCGTTGCTTTATTAGGACTTTATTTACCCGATATATTTTGAAGGTCAGAATTACACTAATAATCTAGATCAAATCTTGTCTCTGGCATTCGTCATGTTTGCAGATATAGTATTACTTTTAGCATTGCGCTGATGTTAGAAAGACCACCAACTAATAATTCCCGGTTACACACCATGCAGCATGTCTGTTGGTTTGCTGTTGTTTACTTGTCTGTAATATAATGAATGCACTCTTGTACTATTTATCCGACTTCGTTTTGTCTAGATAGATTCCTTCCTGACTTAATTATTAACCATTATTTACCTCGAATGTCATTCCTTGAAAGGCAATTTTTTACCACAAAAGCTACTGATTAATCTTCTGAATTCAAGGTGTCGCATTATGTGGCAATATAAATATCAACTAACCAGCACAAGGACAGCTCCTGAATACCAATGTGTTTGATTAAATGAAGAACCGGGAGGAATGTATGTCAGCGAATTACATCGGTAGAACAGTGACATTTCGTCTTGAACACATGTGTACTTGTTATTCATAGCACTGACATTGGATACCACATGCCACTGTTGATTCTGTTTAAAATGATTTATTAACATCTACTTCAGTTGGCTGTTTCTGAAGCTGTAGATTAACAGTTCTCACATTCCACACAAATTGACCTTTCTCAATAAGACATTCCGATGAAAAGGTACGTTTCGGAAACCAATAAAGACGTTGCAGCAACCCTGGTAACCTTTAACCCTATTGGGTCTATATTTGACAAAAAGATTGACTTAAGTCAGACTGATAAGGCAGCACTCAACTTAACCAGCCGTAAAACAACGTAAAACACACCAAGCACTATGCCCAGTTAAACCAACCGAGCACAGGAAACATAAAACACATACAAGGCACAATGCCCAACTAAACATGCAAAGATCTACCGAGGGTGTAATCATGCTCTTACTACATAACGCATAGAAAAAAATTAAAGCTGGCCACACTTCCGATACATATGTGCATTTCATATTTCCTTACTCTTGATTATGAAGACTGTAAACAACAAAATGTACCGGTATATCTAGGTTTAGCAACAACATGTTATTGCATTGACGCTGGAGACTAATGATATTGACATTCACAATCAGCTATGAAAATATGATGTAATATATCATTACCACCTTTGTATGTAATAACAGAGCGGCGTCCTAGTGGTTGGGCGTGCGCTTTGGGATCGAGAGGACCCGGGTTTGATCCCAACCTGCGCCATTGCTTAATGTCTATTAGCAAGAATAACCCACAATAATCCACTCTACCACGGAGTGAATTGGTACCTGTTAGGGCGTTTTAGGTACATTCTCGATATTCCTGGTCACCGTATCTCGATGTTCACAGCGCACATGCCAGGAGAGAAAAAGTGTCCGAACGCAGGGTTCCCTATTAGGTATCCCAATGACCAGGGGAAGTGTGGCTAAACGACTGAATAGCTGAAAGCAGCCCTCGAAAACTGGTGACTTAACTTAACTTTTAATATTTCTTATGAACATTCATTTATGTAATACTATGTGTTCGGCTGCGTATCAATTGTTTTGTTGCAAATCTGTGTCAAGAAGAAGGTCGGAACGCCTACGATACAATACAAGTAACTTCTGGTCATTAGCACGGTGTTTCACAGATTACAGAGGTTAATTTCACTTGACATTTCTAGTACAATAATACAGAGATATTTGTCTGTGCATCAAGCTAATAAACATTCCAGAACCTAATAACCGAATTTGATTATCCAGCTTATTAGGATGGGGTTCTATCTTTAGCTACGAGATACCAAATTCGTGTATAGAGTAAGTTATTTGAAGACATAGATTAGAATAAGGTTTTAGAGTCACTTGGGTCACAGCAAATGTTCCTAAAGAAACCAAAAAGTATGTCAAGGACATCGGGGAGCTGTAATGACTATATACGTTTTACCGTAAAAGTAATACATTCAATTATAGTGATTAGGGTACACATGGTCAACGGTCAATGCTAGTACTAAAAGTAAAACATAAATAACTTTACGTTTAGAATGTATTTTAATAACTAAACATCAGCTTTATAAGTAGCATCAATGACGTTGCATGTTAGGAATGAACTTATGGACACGACTATGTTTATTTGAAAATAAAACAATGGTTTCTGGACTAAAACCGCAGTTAGAGATTGAATTCGCTTCAAATTTAGAGAGGACATTTAGGGTTGTTTTTGTGATCACAAGGATCAAGGTCACTTTAATCAGTGAACAAATGTAGCTAACGAGTACAGTTTATTGTTAGTTGAGGTCTTAGTTCCAAAAATATGGTAAAGCTGATAAGCTTTATGTACTAGTGTATCGTTTTAATTTAAGTACATGTACGAGTAAGATGGTTGTTCTGAACATCAATCTAATTGAAATGGAAGTGGTGCTAGAGTTTCAATAAATAGACAAAACTGTTAACAATTATTTATATTTTACGTTTTAAATTACTATTGCCAATTTGTTCAATGAGGATAAAAACTGTTACAGTATTGAGTTGCTCAGTATTGATTTCGTCCGTAACACAGTTATTGTATTCCCTGTTGTAATTATTCCACATAGTAAAATTACAAACACCCTATTTGTAATTGCTTGCTCACTTAAGTTCGAAACAATTTCTATGATTTTATTTTCTTACTGTTACACTTTTATGATCTGTGATTACTTGGCGAACACAAATTAAGTCGTCAACATACTCAAAACAGAGAAAGTGGGAAAAAACAAACACATTTGAAATGAAAGAAGATAAATTTATGTTATCTATATTTGTTTGATTAGTTAAAGCCACATTATACCTTAAACAGCTATTTTAAAAAGCAATAAAAACGTATTTGAAGGGCCATGGATATTGAGCATTTTAGTTGAGTCCCAAAGGTGGAAAACACCATAAGATGGAAGAAAACGAAATACAATATCCAATTGGTTTAATTACAAAAGTATGAATTGCAAACAAAATTATCGCACAATTTATGTACTACTGGAAGCAAAAAGATAATATTAAGTCAGACAGGGTAGACAACACTCAGCTTAACCAGCCGAGCACAGAAAACATAAAAAACACAAGGTACAATGCCCACCTGAACCAGTCGAGCACAGAAAACATAAAAGGTACATTTTGTACAACGCTCAACTAAACAAGTTATAATCCCCAATGCCCAAGCTGTCGAAATTCTAAATGAACCAGTTTCAGCAATCAAAAAGCTGAATGCCTAAGCTGATTGACTCTTGTAAAATTAGTACTTTGTCATCCATACATTTTACTTAAATGTGATTTTTCGCATACTCTTTCGTCAGATACATTTAACATTCTGTCGTCAATTAGTGGTCATTTGTGAAAAATATCTCTACGTCAATTCCTTGTAATTAGTCCATTTACTGGATGATCGGAAAAAAAGTTCTTGGAAGAGATAATGTGGCTTTAAGACGTCCGCCTTCTGATAGTATCTGGTAAGTATTCCGCCAGCTAGATAAATAGGAATCGTGAGGTATTGTGATCTGAATATAGACTGAAGTGTTTGTTTAGCCATATTGGTTGGTCATTGCAATGAGGGTGACACTATAACTCGAACGCGATAATCTGCAATGGCAATATAAACAGAAATCACTGGCCATTACACAGATTTAGGTAGAGCACAGGTTTGTCTTTAGAATTTAAAAACATTCACCACGCCAACGGTGTATAAATTGTTAAGTGTAAAGGATATGACCCTCGCCTACGAAACCGGCGACCCGCGTTTGATTCCTGTGAGGGGCATTATTTTTCTTGATTGTTTTGGTATCATGTGTAAGTATATATAAGCGCATTCCTTTTATTTATTGTTTCACAATTTTCTCCTGCTTTTGTACATAAGTATAAAAGTAGCGGACAATACGCAGGCCGCAAGGCCTGCGGATGTCGTTCCGCTCTGCGATAACACGTGTGTACGTGGTTTGGTCAGAGTTTGAATTCACTAATGGATCTAAAAATTTGTGTTAAAATTCCGCACTGAAGCAAAGATACTAGAAAATGGCTGCTAATAGAATAACAAAAAAATTAAAATGCGATATTCGGCAGCTCATAAATTTTCTTTTATTTTTTAATGATGTTTAAAAATATTCAAAAACTAGCGTAGGCCCCTGTCTAGAAAAGAAAAGATAATTATTATCAGTCTTCCATGGTTGCTATGCAACCAATCTTTTTATATGGGGAGGGCTATTTCCTAAATGTTTGGACACAAATAAGGCAGCCATTTTTTTTGCCCACTTCGGAAGGAAATTTTAACATTTTCAGTGCATAAACGATGCTACAAACTGTTATGAGACACACCATTACTCTGAGATAACGAATTAAGTCGAGTGGGAATCGTTCATATGCGCGAAATATCAACCAATCTTAAGAAAATCTAATGAAAAAGACACAAGTTTCGGTTATTTCCCATCGCAAAGTTTGCAATACAATTAATTAAAGTCCGTTTCGGGTATTTATGGGGAGTGCTATTTCCTAAATGTTTGCACACAAAAAAGGCAGCCATTTTTTTGCCCACTTCGGAAGGAAATTTTAACATTTTCAGTGCATAAACGATGCTACAAACTGTTATGAGACACATGATTACTCTGAGATAACGAAGTAAGTCGATCGGGAATCGTTCATATGCGCGAAATATCAACTAACCTTAAGAAAATCTAATCAAAAAGACACAAGTTTCGGTTATTTCCAATCGCAAAGTTTGCAATACAATTAATTTGCGTATCTAGACCGGACGGTGATAATCCACATCGTAGTTGTAGGTTATTGTAAAGAAAGTAAAACAAATGCATTTTCGTAATTCCTCGCCGAGATGTAATTAAAAAATCCCTCCAAAATCGTCAAAAAATATTCGCTGGATGAAGGTCGCGAAAACTAACTACATGTTGTTGTTGTCGTTATTGGATACAATAAACCCGTAATTTTCCGTCTAAATCTCTTTTATGTTGTGACGATTTGCAGGGTTTATTTAACAGAAAAGGTGATTAAGATTAAAGATGTTTGATATTAATCGTAATATGATTAATTGAAATGAAAATAGCCTTTTCTTTTGAACAAAAGTACTATCTGGTATGCTCATGCAACCCATTAAAAAAAGATAAAATATCAAATCAGGCCTAGAAATCAGTTGTTATCTGTGTTTATATCTAATTATTCATTTTTAAATTAGTTACCCCTGAATTCAGTAGACCTAGAATTTAACAAATTGAAAAACGTGTATTATTCGTGTTCATTCGGACTGACAAACGATAGCAGGTTTGTATCGTCTTTCGTTACTTTGTACCCAATATTTCGTATCAAACCGCTATCGCGCGCTTTCTTGTACAACGAACCGCTTCGATAGGTTGCATAGACGTAGGAAAGCGCTCGGTAGCGCCTTTTGGAAACGGCTTGCTCCAGATTCGTAACTTCGTAACCGAAGTTATGCATCACCAAAAAATCCAGTACTAGATGAGCATGTTACAAATAATGTAGGACAACTGACATAGTCCGCTACATATGCTGTGCATTAGTTCATATTACCTACATTGCCATTCGTATTTCACTCTGAACATACGTTAATTGTTATGTTTTGTATTTCAAATGACTTTGTGTAATATTATTAAAAAAACCAATATGCACACAATTATGTAAAATAATAAAAATACGAAATTCAATGTAAAAATAAAAATAACTTAAAATTATCACGTTTGATTTCACTATTTTGTCAGATGGAAACAAGCACAACTTTTATCTCATAAGTAACGTGAATCATAGTACATGTTTGTAAAGATAATCCTTTTTCCAATATCTGTATACATATATAGTTCAATTTTGAACCCTGAGCTATGACCTTTCCGACTAGTCCGTTTTGGCGGGTAGACCCTGCCCTGCGTTCAAGGAAAAATCACGTGCGTCACATTAGTTATTAGGGGGGTCCCCAAAATCCAAAAATATCTTGAAAACTAGCCGAGCAAAACTGTTATGGGTTTGCACAATCACTATCATGAGTGTATTCTTCATAAAAATCATGTGTCTGAGTTGGGAATCACCTTAAGATGCTTTGTGAATACCACCCCTGGTTTATTACGTTCGGAGATCATAATCTAATGATATTACAGATATTCGTTTGTTATCGAATTACAGCGAATGTGATTTTTTATGTTTTTAATTGATTCATTTTTTTTTCATTTTTACTTATTTTGATCGTTTGGGTATTCCGAGCTCACTGACAACCTATTTTACGTTGATTGGCCGTCAGAACGTGCTACAATATACATGTTACAAATATGGTTTGTCACATATACTAGTATCACACAGATTTTTGCAAGTTAAGTGCATTTAAAAAATATAAAATAAAAAAATGTAAAACATATTTTGGTAGGATTCTAACCCTGGTCTGACAAAATTTAATTTACAATGTATCGAGCGCTTAATCGTCAGGACCATTCCGACAGACGAACTTATTGGCCTTATTTGTAATACTTACCTTAGTGGCTAAACCTGCACCAACCTTTATCGAAGAATGGTTGAAACCTTACAAGTGCAGTCACGGCTCAATGGTCGAAATCGAACTATACATACCTAGCCCTCCTGTTTACATTTAGTTGTACAGGTCCTAATACCGCGTTGGAGTTATACATGTTAATATGATGTTGTACTAACATATTATCACATAAATACATTGATCTTCCATAGGAGAATACATGACGGAACAATGTTCTCCAACACCTTTGATAACAAAATTAATGCGTGACCAGCTTTTCGGCTAGAAAACGAAACGGCGTCGGTTTAAATTCCTTATGTATATATGACGTTTTTATACTCGGTAAATATGGTATGTGATAACAAGAATCTAGCACTCATTGTGGTTAGGTCAACACTACAGAGGTGGCGGTTCGAAGGCATTGGTTGACAGGTCGTTTAGAAGTCCCGTCTCATTTTTACGCGTCGTAGCGTCACTTACGATGCCTTATTAGCCCCGCCCCCTTTTTCGACGAGTCCTAGCATGTCACAACGACGTAATAAGTCCGCCCCCTTTTTGGAACGACCAATCCGCACGGAGCGTTGTTTGTGAATCTTCAGTAGTATCAGTTCGACTACAGCGGCAGTATGAATAAGGACGTAAGCTTGGATTTGGGAAGTGATAGACTCGCGTCGATCTTCGTGCGTGGGACGGGGGAAAACCGACAAAGAAAGGAATAAATTTAACGTTGTTGCGGTGGAAACGTTTCGTCGACAATATCGAACGAGCGAACGAAGCGTTGAAAAACGACACCGGTTGTCAGAATCATTTGGGAGGAAACGTAAAAATTATATATTGTACCGTCATGGAAGGCCATCCGTGCGTAGACATACGTCAGTATTAGAAACCGGAAGAGGAAGTGGTCCCGTGCACGCAAGGATCGCGTTTGTGACCGAGCGAATATTAGTCGCTAAAACTGTCCATTCCCGTTATAGGGGTCGCCATTCCGAGACTGAGTAACGACGTACATTGCCTATTTCCAAGCGACCGCGTCAACCTGCTGGGATATTTGACGTGTTGGGAGTGTAATACTTACGCAAACTGATAAAAAGATGATCACGAACGTCGTAATAATAATAATAACGACTTTTTTGTAAGAGGCAAGCCTAGTCTTCCCAGTGAGTCTCTATGACAAAAACATGTGTACAGAAATAGCATGACATAAACAATAAACATTTAGAGGAATAACAACAAAATATAACAATAATATAAGTAGATTGTTTCAACCTGTCGCGTGCATCATGCCATTGCATATAAATTGTATGGGTCGATGCTATAAAACATGAATCGTCATTCAATGTTGAACGGTTATTTTTGTATGAGTTGAATACAATTTAACAGTTTGTGTTAGTGTTAATGAAACAGGTTGTTCTTACCACTAATGGTCATGAAGATTACCTGCGACAGGTCAGGAAAATCTGACTATACATTGGATATACAACATAGGGTATGATAGAATAAAAATATAATAAGATACATAGTCTTAAAGTTCACAACATCTCAAAATTCACTTAAATTAGGTTTGTCCATTAGAGTAGACTGTAGAACCATGGAAGGTATGATCTTCTGAAGGTTATTAGAGAATTTGACTGGGGAACATTCAAAGGTATATTGGTCATACATGTATAACAGGTTCTGAATAAGCTAGTCATTTTCTACAAAATTCAAGACGATGTTTTGGTAGAGTGTGATCTTAAAGAGCTGTTGTCTGATATTTTAAACAGTTTCTGGAAAATATTGTTAAGAGAATAATATAATATAAAAAATACCTTTTTGTAGATAATGAGGTCATGAAATTTCATCCATTTAGCTCTTGGAATAAATCGTCTTAGGATTGGTCCAGAATTATTCGTGCTGTTCTTTTCTGGAACTTGAATAGTTTATCAATCAATTTATCACTTCAATTACCCCATGTTGTGCAACAGTAATATGTAGGCATTGAAAAATATTTTTCTCATATGTGTTGAAAGAAATTCGAGAGCTCAGTGCAAAACTATTGTAGATGACTCTATAAATTGATGTAGTTACAATAGTTTTGCACCGAGCCCTCGAATTGCTTTATTCTTAAAAGCAGTATTAGTGAGTTGCATGTTTAGGAATAAGTTCAATTTGAGTATTCCAACTTAGCTTGTAATCAATATACACTCCAAATATTTTTTCAACTTCAGTCAAGTCAATACTTTGATCATTGAACAGAAGTGTATGGTCATCATTTAACGAAAATCTGTAAATATTGTTCGAATGTGAGATCACCATTGCTTTAGCCTTTGGAGGATTTGGTATCATTGAGTTTCTTTGACACCTATCATAGACTATTCAGACTAGTTTGTAGGGTTTTACAGACATTATGTAAAGATGACGCGACTGCAGTGATAGTTGTATCATCTGCAAACATGTCTGGGGAAGAATTGTGTAAGTGCAATGGCAAATCATTAATGTAAAAAATGAATAACTTAAAGGCCCAGGGACAGAGCATTGGGGGAACGCCTGCTGTTATTTCGAGTGAAGATGTTATTTTTCCTTGTATAGACACTTGTTGGTTACGTTTAGACAGATGTGACCTAAACAAATTCTGAGAACTAAGGGAAATATTTCATTCTACCATTTTTCAAGTAAACGAGAGTGATTAATCAGAAAAAAAATCAAATGCCTTAATACAATCTAGAAAGACTGTCCCAACAAGCTGATTTTTGTTAATAGCATCAATTCATGAGTCTGATACAGAAGTGAGAGCAGTTTCACAGGAGTGATTAAAACGGAAGCCGGATTGGGTTTAATGAAAAAGTGAGTGACTTTCAAGGTATTCTTTTAAAGTGTCACTTATATGTTTTTCGAAGATCTTAGAAAGCACATGAAGAATAGATACGGGACGATAATTGTTTGGATCAGCATTGGATTCTTTCTTAAATGTTTTTGAAATACATGTACATTGGTTAAAATATATGTTAGGGGACTAGATATAATATTGGCACAGATTGTAAGATACCTAGCTCCCAATCCATCCAATCCTGTTGATTTGCTTTAATCAAGTGCAAGGAATGGATTGGATACATAATTATTCTTGGGACACATGAGGAATGTTAAAAGAAGTAGACTGGTTTATTTATTGAAGACAATTTTGTCTTTTATGGTTAAGTTCGAAGTTCTGTTGGAGCCATTTTTAATATGTTGGTAAAATACGTGTTAAAGGTTTCAGCAGTTTTTTTGAGTATCTTCAATATCATTTCCTGACTGGTCAATGATAAAATTGGTTTGATGTTAGGACGATTAAACCAGATAGATCTTTCAAGTTTTTTCATAATTTCTTTGGATAATGTTTTTTTATCATTTATTGTATCACTATACAATGAACTTCTAGCACTATGTATCAGGCGTTTTAATTGATTGCGCCAGTATTTGTAATTTTGGTCATCATTTATTTATCACTTTTGCACTATTTCGGTTTTTATTTTAGGGTTAAACCCATTAGGTAGATCAGTATGTTTTACCCAATTTTGCTTTATTGGATCATGGAAATCAAGACCTGTTTTAAAAAGGTCCTTAAAATAGTCCAGTGAATCATTTGGATCATCATAAATTTTTAAAACTGACCTGTGTTTTGAGTGATTGCAGGAGGTCATTTTCAATGCAATATTTAGTATACCTGTATGATATAAAATTATGTTTTGGTCCACCGCTGTTACTGTCAGAAGACAGGGTAATGGTCACTTAAGGCTAGCTTGGGTATTTGAATATCAACTATATTACATGGTGTATTGGTGTAAATGTGATCTATTATAGTTTAAGAAGTTGTCTGGTGGGTTTGTCTATCAATTGTTTTAGATTAAAAGAATTTGTTACGTGTGTACGGCGAGTGTAGGATGCGAGATTGGCGTGAAAACAATTAAACCGAGGGACCCGTAAAGTTAGACAGATCTTTCCATTGCTGGGAAAGGTTAAATATCTATAGACACCAAATATGTATAGACAGATCTTTTCATTGCTGGGAAAAGTTCAAACATGTACAGAAATCAAATCTGTATAAACAGATCATTCCATTGCTGGAAAAGGTTAGATATGTATAGACACCAAATCTATATAAACAGATTGTTCCATTGCTGGGAAAGGTTAAATATGTGTAGACACCAAATCTGTATAGACATATATTTCCATTGCTGGGAAAGGTTCAAATACATATAGACACCAAATCTGTAAAGACAGATCTTTCCATTGCTGGGAAAGGTTCAAATCTGTATAAATACTAAATCTGTATATCCACAAACTCGGTATAGACATATTTTTCTATTACTGAAACGGTTCCGATTTGTTCATGTGTGCAGCTGTTCTTGGTTAGTTGAGTGTTGTTTATTGTGGCGTGTATTTGTTGTCTTTGATTTTTCTTTGTTGTATGTTTCTCATTAGGGATTTCATTCTCTGCTATCATTGTAGAGTACTGCCTATCCTGTCCGATTATCCTGTCTCATGACATTATAGGCTGAGCTACAATGGAAAATCCCGTATTGACGAACGTCATTCCATATCTAGCTTTTAGGAAAATTCGTGTGTTTTAGTCAGATTTGTTATACCTCCTACTGGGAGTAATGCACCTGTCAATGTTTTCCCCCAGGGGGGGGGGGGGGGCGGCAGGCATACACGGGACTTTTGACAGAAGGCTGTTCCCGATAGGTGCACATTTGACAGACAGAATGGTGCCGAGTCCTAGGAAATTTTGACTTTGGCCGAAATTTTGAAGCATCTCCCAGTGAGGGGATTTTGACAAATTGCCCTTGCTCTAGGGTGGGAATTTAGACTTTGAAAAAGTAAAAATATCAAATTACCCTGGTCAGCCCGCCGCTCCCCCCTGGGGGAAAACATTGATAGGTGCATAATGTATACACAATAACTTATTGACATCGGTTTTCTGTTACTGACCTACGTGGATGGATAAAAAGTTGATATATACCCAGGTGTATTTGTCATTATAGTTCATGTTTTGTGAGTATTGTATATCTTTCAATTACTTTGTTACCAACAGAACTTTCTCATGGATGGAACGCCTTCGTTAGTAAAACTATCGTAACTTATCTTAGTTTATTGGCTTGCAATTAAAAGCGATGTTTCTACAGAAATCTTAAGTATCGATATACTTGTGTTTCCATCGCAACCAAGCATTTTGGCGAACCTTATTTCATTCATCTGAGACACATATTGGTGTTATCATTGTTTATACCAAGCAATAGAAACAGGAAATCCTGCTAACATTTCATTTATTTTATTTATTACAATGCTAACAAAAGCATTAATCTAAACAGGTGAATCACCATTTCTGTCATCAATAATGTGTTTTCTCTTACACAAAAACTGGGGTTGCTAAAGGTCTAGACAATTGAGGAAAACACGACGGGAATTTTTACTTTTTCGTTTGCAAAACTCGTGTAAAATCCTTGCACCCCGGCCATACATATGGTAAAATTCTCGCAAATTTTCCCGTTCTATACATCAAAGGTATAGTCACGGCTATGTTCCCTTACTATCATGGGGCGAAACAAAAGCCCCGTACTCACACGACAGAGGTATAAACAAGGGACAGTTCCCCCGCTATCCCAATCCTTCCCCGGTGTTAGTATAATAATCATAAGAAAAAGTATTGAAAGCTTGGCTGGAAGGTGATTCAAACCAATGTTCAAAAAGATATATAAGGAATTTTAAAATAAATTTAAGCAAAAATAAAAATATGTGCCTATAAATACAATAAATTATTCTATTTTTGACAGTCGTAGTATGCGGCCATTCGGTTTTAGCCCTGCGTAATTGACCTATGACCTCCTGCTTCGATGGAAGAGACAGAATATTTGTGTGATACAAGGAATCCGGCTCTTTCCAAAACGGTGCCTTGATGTTTTACCGTGCCCGGTGTATAACAGCGATACACGCGAGACTACATCTGGGTTTCCAACCAGTTCAACTCGAGTTTGGGTTGGAAACACTTAAAGCGTTTTTGAAATTATAAATATACATATACATATAAAATTATAGCGTTTTCATTGATTCCAATAGTTAAATGTTGGTCTTGCTATGCAGACGCAAACTCTAGTATCTGGTAAGGAATTGTAACAGCTTAACAGGTTTCATCAATGAAAAGTTACAAGCTCAATACGGTTATCCTAAATGAATGGTATACAAACATTTATATTATAGCAATTGGTGAATCAAATGTGTTGCAGGGAAAGTTCCAGAGCAGCGTGACTGCACATGATGGTGATTAAAATATAGAAATTATGTCATGTGACAATTTTCAAGTAATTTTGTCAGAAACATAAAATGGTTTTATGGTTTCCTCAACACAATGACTACAGATGTACGGCCACTTGTGGCTTCATTCAGCCTTTATAGAGCTGGGACTTGGATTTTCGACTGTGAAATTATAGCACATAATTATATAATGCCTTACATTGTATAACACGGCACGAGTACAGCAATTTGTTCTAATCAAACATAATTTAATTCAATGAAATGAGAAGTTCGTGTCTTAAGAACTTAAGTCTATGATGTGTTTCAAGAATTATTCATGAAAGAATGAGCAGTTACTTCAACATCTTAAACACTGATCACATTATTGTTAGTGTTTAAACAATATTCATTTCCATCGATATGCAGTATTATGACTGTGTTACATAGACTATATTGTTGAAGAAAGAAGGTATTTGTGTAAGTAACAAGTAGTTATATGATAACTAGATTGTACTTGGATTTGTAAACAAGTCTTTTGGGACTTATATAAATACATTCATGTTGTTCAATCAATATTGCAAAGTACATGAGCGGTTTCTTTATATACAAGTTGATCTTTTAAAATAACAGTACATCATTAAAACACGGAACATAAATTTAATGAAATAAATACATTATTTGTGTTCATTTAATATTGCAAAGTACATGAGCGGTATTTTATATACAATTTGACCTTTTAAAATAATAGTTCATCATTAAAACACGGAACATAAATGAAATAAATTCAGTGATTCTGACGTTAATATTATTCAAAATAACACATGTTTTGTTGTTCATTTAATATTGCAAAATACGTGGGCGCAACATATTGACCTTATAAAATAACAGTACATCTGATTCATTAACAGACGAATGTTCAGTAAAAGAAAAAAATTCAGTAAGACTGACATTATTATTATTTAAAATAACAAATAACCGTCTCATAATTCGGTTTAATTTTAACAGAGTTAATTACAAATGCATAATAACTCTTTGAACAATATTATCATTTATAATGAGATCTCAGAATGTTAATAACCTTAAAACCAAATAAGTTTGATCCCAAAGGGAATTGTTATTTCTGTCGTAAGACGATTACGTCCTCAATTGTAAGGCAATACCGCTTTCTTTTATTTGTAGGTGAACTAGTAAAATGCGCTATTATGCAACCATCCCTAAAAATCAATCAACTATCCGTATTCTTTTAGTAATAAGTTCTCTGAACTATTCCAATACCGGCATAAACTTGAATTGTCTGCTATAAAACAACATACCCCAGTGTCGCGTTTTTAAATTCGTTAATTATGTGTTACGTTTGAAAATTATTTGTAGTAGAAACTACAATGTTCGAAGCATGAGCTCGTCGGAAAATCATCCAGTACTCTTACGGGATGCTGGGTCATAAGTATTTACACTGAGCGGTATTAAGAACGCAACATTTACACCTATAAATATAACTTAATATACGAGGTTCATTCAATATATAATGCGAACTATTAATTATCTCTAAAACCCGTCAAGGTAATTAAACGAAACTTCGCATGATAAACATTTAAGTTATTTTCGTTTGTTAATAATCTTGAAGGAACTTTACGTCAACGACGTCATCAGTGTGCGCCTACCTTTGACGTCATTACATACAACATGGACGCGGTAACGTCACAAGACCAACGTAGTTAACAGAACAATCGAGCGCCGTCGAAACAAAAGTTCACCGATTTATTATTGCCTTGCCAGAGGCTTGTTTTAAAATGTCTTCTTTCATATTTCGGAGTGGCGAGGCTATCAAATGAACATACGATAGGTAGAATTGCAATAAAAAACTACTAGTGTTCAGGATAGGATAAATATGCAACGGCCCATACTAAACAGCAAACAATAAGAGAATTGGAGAAAGCAAGCAGAATAATCACATGCGAAGAGAAAGTCCTGGAAAAGGAGAGTAGTTTGACTTGGTTCAATCGATTTTGCGGAACAGGTTTAACATGTGCAAGGATAGCACTCGGTTGGTGCCAAAATTGTTGACGTCAGAAAAGACGGAACGTCGCTGCAAACAAGTTACCGGCTTGCTTTAGCGATGTAATGAGGAATGACAAGAGGTTCTATCCATTCTATTAGCTATAGATGCGACGTAGATACGTTAATACCAGACGGAAATGAGACGACAGTAACTGGGGAATTCGACTCCCTGATTTACGCAGGAATGAATAGACTGCGGCCATGTAGTATAGTGTGTATGCGAGCAGTTGCCTAGCAACGCGAAAAGAAGGTCTGTCGAAATGATAGAAGTCGGTCATTGATCACGTAGATGTTTGAATGATTATGTCCATATTTGATTGATTAATTTTGAATGACCCTCGTATGTATGCATGTGTGTATTTACCGATAGCTCGGTCATAATGCGTTTAATGTTTCGGCGGCAATTTTATACATATGTAGCTAAGATATATGGAATGACATTCGAATTCATTTCATTATAATATGATCAGGCGCTTCACAACAACAACAAGAAATATCGGTTGAACCGATGGATGCTCCCAGAAACGAGTTCACTGGGCTTTGGGACAACTGTTATGTTATGCATCATCTCCACCATTGAGTGAGATCACGTATCCATGAAGTAATCTTAAAATATAAGTAATTGTTCTTGAGAAATCATGCAGGTAAAAATAACTTGAGAAATATATAGTACAAATCTTCAAAGGGGAATAACTGTACGAATGATCAACGAACCAGAACGTGACGACAATTTGCGCATATCCACCTGGTAGTGCAACTATCTAATATGAACTACTGCGCAGCATATTTTTATAACTTCACAATAAATTGTTCGGTTACGAAGTTACGAACCTGGAGCCCGTTACCTAACCAATCCGTTTCCAAAAGGCGCTACCGAGCGCTTTCCTACGTCTATACAACCTACCGAAGCGGTCCGTTGCACAAGAAAGCGCTCGATAGCGGTTTGATACGAAATATTGGGTACGAAGTAACGAAGGACGATACGAACCTGCTCTCGTTTGTCAGTCCGAATGAACATTTGTCAGCCCGATCAAAATGAAAATATATCTGTCTGTGGATAATGCACGTTTTTCAATTTGTTTAATTCTAGGTCTACTTAATTCAGGGGTAACTAATTTAAAAATGCATAATTAGATATAAACACAGATAACAACTGATTTCAAATAGGCCTAATTTGATATTTTACCTTTTTATACAGTAATGGGTTGCATGAGTATATCAGACAGTACTTTTGTTCAAGAGAAAAGGCTATTTTCATTTCAATTAATCATAATTACGATTAAATATCAAACATCTTTAATCTTAATCACCTTTTCTTGTTAAATAAATCCTGTTGCAAATCTTCAAAACATAAAAGATATTCAGACGGAAAATTCCGGGGTTTATTGTATCCAATAACAAAAACAACAACAACATGTAATTAGTTTTCGCGACCTTTATCCCGCGAATAATTTTACATTTGTTGACGATTTTGGAGGGATTTTTTATTACATCTCGGCGAGGAAAATGCATTCGTTTTACTTTCTTTACAATAACCTACAACTACGATGTGGAATTATCAGTCCGGTCCGGATACGTAAAGACCCGAAACGGACTTTATACTAATTGTATTGCAAAGAGAAGTAACCGCTTTAGGGAAGTAACCGCTTTGTAAAGGGGAGTAACCGGAACATGTCAACTTCAACTTCACTTCAAGTAACCGGAAGATGTGTCGTTTTTATTAGATTTTCTTAAGATTGGTTGATATTTCGCACATATGAACAATTCACGCTCGACTTACTTCGTTATCTCAGAGTAATCATGTGTCTCATAACAGTTTGGAGCATCGTTTATGCACTGAAAGTGTTAAAATTTCCTTCCGAAGAGGGCAAAAAATGGCTGCCATTTTCGTTTCCAAACATTTAGGAAATAGTGCTTCCCATCTAATTGATTAGTTGCACAGCAACTGATAATTATTATCTTTTCTTTTCTAGACAGGGGCCTACACTAGTTTTTTGAATATTTTTAAATATTAAAAAATAAAGAAAAATTATGAGCTGCCGAATATCGCATTTTAAAAAAAAATGTTATTCAATTGGCAGCCATTTTTCAGTATCTTTCTTTCAGTGCGGGATTTTAACATAAATTTCCAAATCCATTAGTGTCGAACTCTGACAAAATCACGTGACAGGGGTTATCGTAAAGCGGAACGACATCCGCAGGCCTTACGGCCTGCGTATAGTCGCTACAAAGTTTTGTTAAAATCCGAGCAACGGTTCTTGAGAAATAGCCCAGACAAGAAAGTAGGACGGACGGACATTTCGGCGACTATAATAACCTCGCCCGAAATTCTTGGGTGAGCATAAAAAAACAATGATGCCATAAGCAAAAGCAAAGTTGGTGCCGTGCGTTCTTCCGCATTTTTCAGATTGTTAAAGCTGGTGTGTACTTATTGTTGGGGTATAAAGTTCTTGAACAAGTGTTTTTTGTTTATCATTGAGTAAGAAATAAAGTCAAACAAAGATAAATATAAAGCTCAATTTTGATTAAGAAAATCTGATTTTACTCACCCAATCTCTATCCAGAAGTACTTCTCATTGACTGTAAAAGTCGTCGTATTGTTCGGTAAACTACATGTACGTTGCGGAGTGGTAAACAGTCTTTTTTGTGTTGTTTGAATTTGTCGGTGGATTGACTATTTCAATTCAAACACAATTTCGATGAGAAATATTATTAGCATCTTAAGGGAAAACTTAAATATTTGGACTTAAGTTAAAATATTGAGTTGCACATACACCCAAAGACACCAAGAATAACCCAAGTTTCTGTGTGATGATTGTAGCTCTTTACATAATACTTCTTAACTATATAAAACAATACAAATCTTGATTTTTCAGTTTAACTGATACACTTAAGGAAATAAAAAATATACGACAATTTTAAGTTAACCCTTCCGATGCTTCGTGAATACAATCCCAGCACATATGTTTTTACTAGCATGTAGAGGAAATTAATAAAACATAAAACCGTTATATTTTCTTTCATTTATCAACTAGTGTTTCTATTCACGCTAATATATGCTCTAGACGAAGGGCAGTCACAGCTTAACAAATGATTTACGTCCGGTATTTATATAACATTCTAATATTACTACTCATCATGAAGGTGTTTATTGCATTTTTTTGTCTAATTTTTATAATGTATATCACTACTAAATGCTTATATGAGCCGCGTCATGCGATTTTAGGCCTTCAGACAAAATTTTCACATTTTCAGTTTTTGTTGTATACTTAAAATACAATCTTTTTTATGTTGAATAGTCTTTATTTTGGCAATTTTTATCAAGTAGTTACAAAGTTATGCCAATTTTCGTCGCATAACTGCACATGAAAATGAAAACTTTTTGACGTCATTTTGACGTCGTTTTAACGTTATATTTTGCCTAATTGTTGTGCGCTACTTTGGGTGGTAAAATTGAACTGAACACGTAAGTTCAGTACAACATACTGCCATATTTAGTTGACACCAGTCTGTAAATATGTATAAATTATTTGTTTCCATTTAATATCAAAATATAACACGCAGCATTGTGCATTTCAGACTGTCCAAACGTCTTTACATTATAGAACTAAAAGGTCCGGATGTACGAGGGATGATCAATATATAACGAGAAAACGCGCTTATATTTTTGTTATGATCAGTTCGATTTTACTCAAACTATAGCTGGAAGTAATAATTTACATTAACACTGTTTGTCTGAATATTTATCATTACAGTGACAGCATGATAAATTCTATGATTTGTAAGGTACCCCGGTAACCCTCAAAATGCGGGGTGGGGCATTTTGCGGAATTTTCACCGTTTTAACGCAAATTCAAACCCTAACAGTTTTCATGTTAGCAATAGCAATGTGACGAAAATTGGTACTAGGGGTCACCTAAGACTCGCCTTACTGATGGTTACGTCATGCACGGGTTGTGTTGTCTTTCGTTAGGTCACGCACGTGTTATCGTTCCGTGATAGCAAAACTGACGGACGGCAAATGATTATAAATAAAACATTTAGTTTTAAAAGAAAACAAGTAATAATAGAATTGCGCACGATATTCGGTATTCATTTCGTGATCATACCATGTCAAATGCTTCGATTTGTGAACATAAGAACATATTAAAAATGGACCGAAAGGCTAGTGATCTAACGCATAGTAGTTGTGACGTGACGTCGACGTCAGAACTACGTACAGAAATGTTGGGTGTTTTAAACGATATTCCTAAGGATGACTATCGTGAGTCTATTTTCGACTTGGTATGGCATTGGCGAAGACGTATAAACGTTGAAGGAGGATAATCTGAAATTTTTTTTAAAAAATTTAAAGGTTAAATACTGAATTACGGTAAATGGTGCAAAATGACGTTGCCCCGCGGATCGGTTTCGTAGGTCAGCAAAAATGTTCCAAACTATTTAATTTTCGATATATTTGAAAACTATTTGGTCTGTTTTTTTTCTAATACACCAATGCATATGTATTAATTAACCACCACATAAAATATTATTAGAAAATAACACGTAATATTAGAGTTATAAGCATTTTCTCGATATATATTGATCACCCTTGTAGTTTGTTCTTATTTCAGTTCATTACACTTAAAAAATTATGAAAATACTTCAGGAAGTTCCCGATTTTCGACCATGAATGACGGACTGTTTGATACTGTAAAACAATAATCTTGACCACGTGACATACCAACACAATACAATTTCGTCTTAAAAATAATATGAGGTTACCACTCGGTCCATTGTATAACTATTTTAAAGGTGGTTCATGTTGCATTGAGAAATGGGCAATGGAAGTAATGAGAGGCTTCGCCTCCCCAAAACGAAGCAACGTATACGACTATATGTATTGAAGACTTAATTATGATATGAGCAATTACTTTCACGGATGTTCTCTCATGTTACTTCACAACTGTGGATTTACCGACAAACTGTCCGTCTCCAAATGCTCGGACAAACCGGCGTGATTCCAAGTAGATCTGCAACATCATGTACGATATAGCATTCATATTCTCAAATAATTGATGCCTTGATATGACTTATGGTTCTAGAACTAGCTAATTCAAAAGCGTCACATCAGACAGTCAGTCAAACATAACAAGAATGAATCACAAGGACCACCCCATCTAACAAGGAAAACGAATGAAGCAACAACCAACATTACACGCCCTTATGAATCAACAAAGCAGCCTCGTGGAACAATTTCAAGAGCTGGAGTTCAAAGTCACAAAAGAGCTTACAACCACTAAAACGAAAACAGTTGAACAAACCGATACAGAGAACTGCATATATGATTACTTTATGCAAGCCGCGAGTCAAGATGACGCGCGATTTGAGTGGTTTGAATGACCGGTGTCGTCTGTTGTGGTGAAATATATAAGAGGCTGAGATCTGATCCTGACCGAGAATGTGTGTATTATTGTTCGACTATTTCACACTTTTTCCTAGGCCAGAGAAACATTACCTAACCGACTCTTTGAGTAGTTACACACCCATGTATACTTACCAAATTCGCTACTCAGCCTCGCTTTGTTGTGATCAATATTCTTTCTAGATCTAGGCCTATTTGCAATTATGCCAATGGTATTTTTGAACATTCAATACGGCCATGTTTTTTCGATAATCTGAATGTATGTAGAGATATTCTTCTTTTAAAGGAAAATTACCGTAGCCAACAGTGTCCCAAATAGTTTTGCATGGAGCTACATGTATATAACTCCGTGATTTTTGTCCCAAACCCCTTTACCCAGTGCGGTTAGTTTTTTGTTAGAACTGAACGTAGGCATGAACACTGTTCATTAAAAATAGTGGCATATTGCAACATTTATTCTAACAAATAGACAACAACCCATCGAAAACTATGTCTACATAGGGGTCCTACAAGCAATATTTGTCAAAGGGGAGTGCATACCGCTCCTGGCTCTTATAATTCAATAATATACTGGTTTAATTGTGTAACATAGCCACATATAATGGCTTAAATTATTGACCCTGTCCCCCCTCTGGACACGAACAGAAAAATATAAGAAGAATAAATAGTAAAACATCTGATTCCATGACACGAACACGACTTTGTTACGATGGTTTTTAACACGTTCACATGGTATGTCCGTACTGGCATTAATTTTAATAACTATTCTATATAGAATATAGATCTATACATATACAGAAATAATTTTATTTAATTGAAAAAATCTTAAATCCAATTAGCAAACATGGTCGTTTTTTATCTTGATCGGTCAGCTAACAAAATAAAAAAAGTTCTCCCGAGTGGAGAATTGAACCAGGACCTTCTGGATGGAAATCGGACGTACCATCCATTACACCTATGACGCTATTAACATATTGCCATTACATTTAGTTACTTATAATAAGTTCCAAGGGAGACTAATCAAATTGACTAATAATCTAAGGGAGGCTATTCATAGTTTTTCGTTTTTATTGAATTAGGCCGAAATTTGAGGTAAGCCAGTTCACAAATTCATTGCAAAATGACTAATAAAAATAGCTTTACCCATATATCGCATCTATAAATTTAAAACCTGCATCTGGACAAATTATTAATATAGATATTGTAAACAGCCGTGAACTTGCCTGAGGACGAAAAGTCGGCTCTGATTTCATTTTTTTATCTCGAATAAAACGCTAAAAAGTTGGTAAAAATATTTAAATTTGGTATCAAAACTTCGGGAAAATAGTGTTTTATTTGAATTTCATCATTTCATGCTCCACTTCTTTATTATTGTGCTAAAATAAACGATTTTGCGGTTGCCACACTGCGACCGGTTTGGTTACGAAAGTGCTGGACTTTTCCCGTCTTTTCTGACGTTGTAACGTCATTGTCCGAAGGCCTAAAATCGCATGACGCGGCTCATATCATAAATGCTTGCGTCGAATTGATAGCAACAATAGTATAATTATATCAATGCATTTCTGTAGTGTGCTTTGCCATCAACCTTAGACTTTCTACTTCTGATTAAAAGCACCACAATAACGTTTCGCATAAGACTCTGATGTCGACCAGTAAGAGATCACGTTCAGTAACACTTTTCCCAGGAACCAACCTACGTGTATGCCTAGCTATCGCATATTTGAAAGTGAAAGTATAGTACGGCGAATTCGGTTTGATCCTGAGCTTTATGCATGAAGATATTGAATATATGACAAGGTTCTTGCGTTAAATATATCAATGTCCACGAGCAATTCATGCAATATCGGTTCTTTAGATTAATGTTAGTATTACACTTCGAGCGTCTCCTTGGTACTTATGCTACGGCCACAAAGCTCGTACGATATCCGTACGAATTTGTCAACTCGTACGAGTTCACAATTTTTGAAATTCTGACGGTTTTTACCGTCTAGTCACAGCTCGTACGGACCACGAACGATCTATAGAGGTGGACTTGAACGATATCCGTACGATGCTCGTACAAGTTAAAAAATCCGACGGTACGAGTCTTCGGTCTCCATACGGGCTCCGTACGGACGCCGTGCGAGTTTGCCAAAATCAACTCGTACGGAGCTCGTTAGGAGCTAGTAGGCCAATGTGACCTTAGCATCACCGCTTAGTAATCATACTACCGGGGTTATGAATAAGGATACTATGTCAGCGGTTGAATTATGATAATAGAAGGTTGGGAGTCGAGTCAAATTCTCTGCACTATAATTAAGTTGATTTTTTTCCGTTTTTACCAGGTTGTATTATTCAATTCTCCAGCTGAAGTACCATACACTTGACGAATGTTCTAGGTACACACTTTTAGAACTAGAATAAATCAGGAACATAATCATCCAAACTCAATAAAACTGTAAGTATATCATATTTTGGCGATTGTCTTTAATATAAAAGAAGAAAAATCAAGATCTATGGGCAAATCATTGCTACGTGACGATACTGATAAATCACATTTTTCTCGTGCACACATCTCAAATATGTGTAAATTTGTTCAAATCATTTCATACATTCGACCCTCTAACATAAAGCCAAAAAATATTTCGTATTATATGACGCAAATGACGATTGAGGAGCGCGCAAGTGCGACAGGAATGCTTAAAAATGGCATGCCAATAAGACGGTTAAGATTTAATTCATTAATTGTCTGTTTTGGGGTTCTTAACACATGCAAACAGTTCACGAACAATTGAGACGTCATATGGCGTCATTTAGATTCAGTCGTCAAATGCGTCAAATGCGTCAAAACACGTTTATGACAACATCTGACTGATAGTTGTATCACTTTAAGATCGTGAAATAACGTGGAATCGTTGAATTGAACAGAATATGTCCATTTATTTGTACGAAGCAATTTGAGGTTGAGTATGGAAGTAACTTTCGATAGGCATTTATCATCCGAATTACTACCTGCAATTTAAAAACAATCACTATTTTCGATTATTCATGTCTTTTGTAAGATACGAGTACATTCTCGTCACATGGTATTTGATTTTGATGCAATTTCTTATTTAGGTTGCACGATGGAATGGCCGCCTTGTAGCTCGGACCTAAATCCGATAGAATACGTCTGGGATGAGTTTGGGAGACGCATCCGAGCACGGCAGCAACACCAAAACGTACATGAACTCATTACACACCCTATACTAGAACGGAATGTACTCCTGCAGAAATTGATACACATCTTTCTCAATTCAATACCTTAGATGTTTCAGGCTGTCATCAGGACAGACGGTGGTCATACACGATATTGATTTGCGATTTTGTTGTTTTAAGCAGTGAAATAAATGGTCGTTTTCTTATATGTTGTTATTATATTTCAGAATAGAAATCAACTCAACTTGATAGGCAATAGTTTCCTGATTCAAATGGTCTATTCGATTCACTGATAGGTCTAATATTTGTTCAGTTAAATTAAAATTAAAAAGTGTGTACTTAGAACATTCGACTAGTGTACACATTAACATTCTTAGTAGGTTTGAAGCTTAAAGTGTTGGTTAAGCTTTTTTCTAAATCATGTTCTCTTTGCCCCTGCTAAAATAGCTATGTCAATAGAAATCCCATATTGAATAGCATATTGAAGAACATAGATTCCAGCATTCCGTAGGTGTGTACGATAGTCAAGACGAGAGTTTCTTTGACGTTATTGAAATGCGCCTGTGGTTCACGTGTTTACTTGCTTGCCAGGTCACCTTTGCCTTTAATTATTTTCACATTTCTGTCTGTTGGTTTATTATAGTTTTGTTCTTTCAATTTAACTACACTCTAGTTTAATAACTCTCTAAATTATAGTTATACCGTTCTGTTTGACTTTATTAACGGTGAAAATATTGTCTTATGTCTATTTTTTAAATCGACTTTTATAACCAAGTATTATAATATAAAGTCTAGGAAATAAGACGATTACAGAACATATTACGAATTATTCGAGTCATTAAAATGATTTTTAATAACATTTTTTTATAACAAAAATTGACCAGACCTGACATTTGCGTCTAAGATACTATCAGAAGATTCGTATTAAACTTGCAAATTTTAACGTACTTTTAGTTTTTAAACATTACAAAGAATGTATAGTCTCTTAATCTGACACTAAAACTATGAAGAAAATAAATACTGCGTACACTTTCCTTTCCCATCAAGAAGTATTATAGCTAATACTCCGACATAATTATGTTAAGGTTGGTTGAGCAGAAACATTGAACCGTCAATAACTGAAGGGAACACAGTGCGTCTGGCTTGTAATTGTATTCACTCTAGGGTGTATAAGCAAATCAAGTAAGACATCTGCTTGTGACAATGAAACAAGTCTATCCGCTCCGAGGATGTAACGTAGTATGACCTTAACACAATTATTGACACGAATTTATAACTCATTTGTTGTTATATGTACTAAATATTCTAATCACATAACCTACGGTCCGGGAGTGTCGTAATTATATAAAAGCGTTCAGCAAGACTCCAGAGTGCAATAAATTAGTAGCCGGGACGTGATGTTATATTATAGCACTGATGCCATCATGGCACTAACATCGTTAAGGTGTTACGCCCACTTTCCATAATAATGTTTTGTATAAATAATTGGTGACCTTGTAGCCACTTCTTTTTACCTCACTTTTGTTTACAGTCGTATTGCGTGTCGATTTATTTTTATCGCGGCCTACTGGCTGATGACCTTATGCTTCGACGTGAAGAGAAATAATGTTTGTGTGATACAAGGAATCCTGGAGCGCTTTTCTAGCTATTACCGAGAAGATTTCCTATTTTTTTTACGAGCCCGTTGTAGAGCACTGATACACGCGAGATAACCTCTGGATTCCCAACACAGACGTCTCTAATTCGGTTGGAAACACTGAAAAATGTTTTTAAATTATCCAGTGCACTGGACGGGATTAGAACCAGGGTTATCCGGATTGTGGTTATGATTCACATCACTATAAAGTTCGACACTTGAAATATATTAGAGCGTGCGATGAACTTGCTATTTTTTATATCCAAATACCAACTACTGCAGTATACTTATATGTTTACGAGATGTTTACAATGTCATAAATTAACGTTGACGCAATGATTTTATTATAAAATCTAATTATTATACGTGTAACTTCCAGGATGAAAAGAATATGTATAATTAAATCAAACGCGAAAATAATATATTACCCTCTTCTTATCATAGCACATTGTGGTGCGAAAAAGTCATAAAAGCTTTTATTTTCTTGAAAATGTCTGCATAAAAACTAAACAAGTAAGCTATGAGGTTTAATACCCTTAGTGGTTGTGTATGCTCTAAACAAATTGTAAACGGTCGACTGTCTGGATATTTGTATCAATTGACAACTGACATGTTATTTGAATTTCTATCTTATTGTGCAATTAATTCTAGCGCATTTGACATTTTGATGACGTGGTTGAGTTCAGGATTACATATTCTATGTCAATTGGGGACAATGAACATTGTTATATTAAATACAAACTAATACATGATGTATGTGATGTATTATGACACTTTTGAAGGATTGTCTGACATAAGCTTATCCCGGGTGCTTATCATCATCCGCTTAGCAGCTATTTCTCTTTTAATATTGTTATATATCTAAACAACTGTCTCAGTATGTCGAGTGGCGAGGGATTATACGTTCGTTGAATGTATACTTCAAGATGGATCTGAAACGTCTGGACAAACAATTGTCATTTTTACAAGAATTGCGTGTTCTCGATGTCTTTTCAGTGAAAATATTTGCCAAACACGATAGAAGAACAATATATGCGATGTAATTCAAACTAATGTAAATACCTACCCGTACATGGCGAAAGACCCGCTCTTAAAAGACAATAAGACCTATTCTTGGATAATAATTATAACACAGACAGTCTGTACGTAGCCTTTATGACTTAAACTACTGCTCTGAGCAGCAAAATCTAATTTTACAGCTAGTCTAATTAGTATTTAGGTCCGAAAGGCTACGTTCTTTCGAACATTTTGACATGTGTTGATTAATTAATTCAATAAATACCAGTATTAAAACGTAAATTATGACATTCTGTAGATTGGCACTATACGAAAACTGACGTTTTCCAAATCCCCAGGTTTAACGGATGAATACATTTCCGTCTGCATTATCCAGAATATTAGTATTCCATTTTGGGAATTCCGCTAACACTTAAGCTTCATAATATTATGGTGCTTTAGAAATTGAGAACACATAAGATTATTTTGTTTTGTTACTCTGTTTTTTTAACACTTTGGACTGTAATTTATTTATTGTGTCTGTTATGCGTACATAAATCGTACATCGTGTCATGTGGAATGAAAAAGGTATAAACTCCCGATCACCATCAAGATGTGCTGTTTAAAAGAAAACACTGCACACATGTTTATTGAGAGAGTTCAATGTAATTGTACGTTATTCAGAGTTATGTTGCCTGTAGATCGAACAGTCCATAATAGCTTACCGATGTACAGTATGTACAATAGGAAAAAAGTAATAAAATACAATACAATTACTTTTATTAGTGGTGAAAAATGATAACCTTAAGCGTGTAAAATTAAATTAAAGTACTAACTAAGTGCGAATTATGTTGAGTATGAATCAAACAGACGTTTATATTGATGTCTATTTATGCTTTTAGACAGACAATGACCATCACAGGTCACAATACACAAAGTCACAACAGATCACCATACAAAATGTCACAACAGATCACCATACACAAAGTCACAACAATCACCATACACAGAGTCACAACAGATCAACATACACAATGTCACAACAGATCACCATACACAAAGTCACAACAGATCACCATACACAAAGTCACAACAGATCACCATACACAAAGTCACAACATATCACCATACACAAAGTCAAAATGTGTTCAAAGTTGATACCAATACAAACAGTAGCACTAGTAAACTAGACAGGCAAAACAACAATTATTGACAATTAGATATTAATAACAATACATGTATTAATAACAAAAATCAAAAATACATTTTGCCTACATACCAAATCCTGATTCGTCAGGGTACGCCGGGAAATGGAAACAAATGATATTTAATTTGGCCTTACTGACTTTAGGAACAGATACGACGTATTTCATGAACAAGGGATAATTGCATGTTTATAGGATTTTGAGTAACGTGTAACAGTACAAATCAGCGTGGTTTAGAAAAGGTAAATATACATTTATAATACCTTTAAGGTTTTATAAATGTTCTGTTTTTTCACCGAGACTACATGGTATACCAATTAGCGTCAAATACGATGATGTATTTATGTTGCTGTCCTCCTTAAACAATGTTTGTTACAGATGTGGTATGCTAATAATAGTGAAGCTGTATTTGTCCCAAGTGTAGTGTCAGTCGATGTACTTTTATAGGATTCATGTCAATCTAGTTTTTGATTCGTATTGTTGTTTTATTCAAAGAGTAATGATGGTAAGCCTATCCCATCTAACTACATACATTTTTTTATATCCGGTAGGACTATGGTGTGACAAGACAAGCATATGCCAACTAAAAGGATCTACATGTACTACGAAGTACTTCAAGTGTCTTTTTATGCCCCAAACAAATAATGTGGGGCATACATGTATATACATAGAGGATATTTGTTGATTTTGGTGTAAGATCGTATTTTATTTCATCGAGTGATCACAGAAAATCAATATTTTCACGAGTGGTGTAGCCACGAGAGAAAATATAATTTTATGTGATCACGAGTGAAATAAAATTGATCTTTCACCAAAAATCAACAAATTTTCTGTTTTTTATATGCTTTAATTTCTCTAAAAAGTGTACCGTAATTGGCTTAATTGGAAAAATCACGTCGAAATTGGAACGTTACGACGTGACAATTGTGACGTCATGATGACGTAACGTACATTTTAAAGCCCGGCACCGTTAACGTTACGTTTCTTTTTCTGAACGATACTGGAACCAGCTTCTAAAACAGGGAAAATAACAAAGTGGTAATTTCACTGTTATTTTCACTGTTATTTTCACTGAAAAATCTCCGTA
Organism: Spisula solida; assembly: GCA_947247005.1. NCBI lineage: Eukaryota > Metazoa > Mollusca > Bivalvia > Venerida > Mactridae > Spisula > Spisula solida. The sequence continues at coordinate 19,733,039 of OX365946.1, forward strand.
ATCCATTGAAAGCAAATAATAAATAATTTTATTGTGTGCCTGTGTCCGTCAGTTAAAAACTATTATGTCTTCTGTAACTAGAAAAGTAATTGCGCTCCGGTCATTCAATTTCATATACATATAATTGTTGTGCATCTATATATTTTTATTCAGTTCCGACCAGAGATATGGACCTTGCAATGGTATAATGCAATTTTGTTTATGTCGACCGTTACTCAAACTGTACCGGGATATTAGTGTTTCTGGACATTACAAGAAGCAATTAAAGAAGCAATTAAAGAAGGAAACTCTGCTAACAATTAATTTATTTGCAAAGCATTTATCTCCTGCAGATCACATGGAAGTCCGTCGTAACAACAAACGATCAGGAAAAGTTACTGCGTTAGGTGATGAAAATATAGAGGTTCAAAACACGTATGATGGTAGACCGTGCTATGCTAAATTGAAAGTTAGCACAGTTACCTTACACAGTTGTTAAGCTATGTAACATTTTGTATTGGTTGAACCGTCACCTTAACGTCACCTGGCCACGTTTATCGTTGAACAAACCTATACAAACCTATACATCATCAATTTTTATGCTAATGTTGGCATTATTTCTTTAAACCGTTGCCATAGTTCTCCTGAAAAAGAACACTTTCTAGTTAACTTAGAAGTAATTAGAAATAATTCATCAACAAATTGTTATAGAGTAAAATAATTTTGTGTAACAATCATGACTGGCAGAAGCTTTAGAACCGTGTTATTACTTTGGGAAGAATCATATATTTTGAATTAGAACAACAAGTAATTTCCTCTCAATTGTTGGTCTTAGTGATGTTCAGTAAGCCATTAATATGTTGCTGCAAACTTTCATAATATTATATACACCAATCCTATATGTCGGTGATATATTTTTGCACTGAAGTAGAATTCATTTATCAGCTAGTGGAAGTATGTCAGAGACAGATTTATATCAACTTACACAATGTTCGAATATTCTTGGAAATATTGATTCTGTCAACAAAAGTATCCGATTAGTTTAATGCAAATTGAAGAGTTATATATTCCAAGACTACAATTTGAAAAGAATTAGTCGAATTAAAGACAGACAAAAACAACGTTAAGTGTAATTTAAATTAACACATTACTGATGTTATAACTCCTAACCAATCACATATTTGACGATTCAGATAACCCATTTAGTTGAACCACTATGCCAGATGATACAGTTTTACAGTATTGTTAGGATATTATATTAAAAACAAGTAAGGTCGTCACGCTCACACAAAATAAGACTATTTACAGCAATGCCGAAACAATACTATTAGACGGATCGGAGTATTCGGAAACGGCAAAATGCCTTCTTAAAATCCAAATCGTCGTAAACAATGGTGTTAGGCGCATGCGTAACATCAAGATGATCGCCAAGCACCCACTTTAGCTAGAAAATACAACCCAGATAACAAGTGAGACGGAAAGCAGAAATCAAAAATGATTTGCTACTTCTCTGATTGTGAAACTCTCTCTTTCGATCTGGATATAACGGAACAGGAAACAATTTAATCTAAATACTCGGGAATGATTATGAACATTTCACATATTAAAACAACATTAGTTTTGTATTCAGAATGACTTAATTAGAGATAGTGAATTATCAAACATTTTGAAATCAAGGTAAATCATTTAAGATGCTGCATACTGGAAGGAAAACTAAAGTTAATACCATACCTCTGGCAGTTGTATCAATTCCTCTTCAAATTTAAATAATTTTGATTAATATTCCTTATACGCAGGTGATATTCGAATGATGTGTTATAAAAAATAAATGTGGACCCTTCAAATTTAATAAGTATGTTCTTCAAACGAATCTTTTATTTCAAGAGCTTTACACAAAAATATGCGCATGGAAATTCATAAGTTATCGTTCTCGTTTCTAAGGCTGACACAAACTTGAATGACCTTTTAAAAATATTTTCAAGACTGAGCTTGTAATGCTGACTTTTACGACATGATATTGCAACAGAGGTTGTATGCGTGTTAGTTGACTGCTATCTGAACATTTCGCTTGTGATAGTTGAATAATGTTGTTCATCAGTTACATAAATAATCCACCTTTGAAATATGCTAACATAAGTTGAGAACCATAAAGCTGCGCGGAAGGTTTTCCGCATAAACATAATAAAATAAATATAAAAGCAATAAAGTTCATTCTTTATTCGCAATAAGACTATGCGAAACAATTCATTACGCAAGGTAAACCTTTACGAAAGTCTGAATTTTCTTGTAATGTAAGTTTCTGAACCATTATGAAATTTGAAAATCTTGTAAAATGAGAGCTTAGCATTAATCTGTAAGAACATAATTAGTATTGCCATCATTTGAAATAGAATTCCTGGATTACCAAGTGATTGGGATGGATTCAAACACATAACGTAAACCATTACTGAGCAATGTTCACTTAACTAGTGTTGCCTAGTGTTCGTTAAACAACTGAATCATAATTGATATACGTATTAATACAAACAACGTATCCAATATATCGCTGGCTAGGAATGAGAAGTCGTAAAATTGTGCTACTTATGACCTTATAATAATCATACCTATATGAAATCTATACCACAAGGCGCTTATTATGAGTCAATCATCACGAAAACGGAACAGGTCATGTTGACCAACTAAATTTGAAAATCTTGTTAACAGAGAGTTTAAGTCAATTTATACGAACATTGGTATTACCATTATCTGAAATAGCCATGCTGATTACCAAGTGATTGGGATTCCCACACATATTCGCATGAAGTAAACCATTACTCAGCAAGGTTCGGCAAACTGCTAATGACCAGTGTTCGTAAAAATATTGAATCATAATAATTATTGGTATACCTACATAGTATTATTACAAAACAACCCATTAAATAAATGTGTTCGCACTCATACATCGAAAACCATTCGCGATTACACATAAGTGCATGTATTTGTATTACACGACATAAGGCCATCATTTATATATCGCTTCCACGCATACAAGTGAATATGTTCATAACACAGGGTTCAAAATATGTAAGCTTTTAATGATGCACTCAGATAAGCACCGATACGGTATAGAAATGACTCCAAATCCGCAGTTATCACGTTAAAAGACTTGAGTGAAAAAGAACATATCATGTTTTCATTTTAACCACCAGTGCTGTAGGAACTGATTCCTATCCGTTAATGAGACTACATATCGTATTACAGCATTCCAAATGCGAATGTGTCCATTTGGAATTAAGAGGAAGAAGGATGAATTGTATTTTGCGTCAAATTCTCAATCAACGTTTTTTTTTAGTTCAGACAAAGTTCTGTCATCTCATTTATCTTGATTCTCTCGTCTCTGCATTTTACTGGAATTTTATTACTAGAATAAATAGCTGACCCTGAAGGCAATTACAGTCATCTGGTCCGAAATAAATGACGATCATTCGACGATAATTGTATCAGGATATGAACTTTGGTTTTAATGAGCACTTTCATAGTTTTTTGTCCAAGGTCACGACACACCATCGTGACCAGTCCGTCATCAGGACATTCATTGTTATGTTAAATCAAGTTTAACTCTATTTCTCAAGCGACAGGGATTATTATTCTAAACAATGACAATACAAAAAATGTGCAAATACAGTTATTTAGGAAAACGTAATGAAAAATAAGTTCATTTGGATCTAGTTGTAGATATAGTCGACCCAGGATAATCGGAAACACATTATATTTTTGTATAATTACATGTAACCAAGAAGTACGCGATAACTCGATAGTTCATGATTATTAACTTACTTAAATAAACCATAATTTAATTTTAGAGTTTTTTCAATACGAAACCTTTTTACAACAATCCGGTGTATGCTTTTATAGCGTGGACATATCACGTGGTATATGACGTAGTGTTTAGCTAAGAACGCAAATAAATATCTGATATAGTCCATTAGCGATCAGGTTGGATCCCCATAACCCATAAATATCTTTAAAAGCAAAACTAAAATTGGTATATACATGTATTGATAAATCAACCTTAACAACTCACATAAAATAAAATATATTTTTACCTACATTAAAGTGTTCTTTCAATTTAATTCCAATGTTAAATTTTAAATTCTAAAACAGAATAAATACATATGGATGATTTAAGTGTCCAGAACAGCAAACATCAGCAAAGTAAAGCACCATTGAACATTGTAAATATAAAGTGAGGCCCAGACACCAATGTTTATGTGAACAATGTTGAAGCTCACCATAGGTTGCTGAAATATTTGGATAAACTGTGTTGAAACGGGTCTTGTAAGAAAACCAATTGTATACAAAACATTTGTACACATGATTATTGAAATCAGTATATTGGCCTCAGCTCTATTAGCCTTGATGGTCAATCAGATGTAGGTCGAAATTACAAATATTTATCCTGTTACAGTTGTTACAATAAAAATAGATTTAATCTATATACATGATTGTAAAGGATTATTTTACTACCGGTCCATTAGTTGATTAGACTATCAACATTAATACATGAGACCCAAAGGGAAAAAGTCATGGTCAGTAAACAATGGTGAGATTTAAACGCATAGTTGGTAAAGATAATTCAATGAACGATGCCAAATTACAATACGATTACATAATTGATTTTAAAGAGGGGGTCCAGCCTAATCGTCAACGTTAAATACAGTCGTAAGTATTTTATCTTCTGACCGATTTCAACGAGACAAACTCGACACCCAAGTGGAATATAAGAGCAACATATACTTCATCATATATATGAACCAGGTTAACATAACGTTTTCTATAGAAGTCTTTATTTGTAGAGACAACATATACTGGGCAAATGCTCCGACTAGACTTAATCGTTTGTTCGTTGAAAGTATTAGAAGCAGTCATACCAAATACGAAGTTCAATGTTTAAATGAAAGCAATAATTATAAAAGCTATTTTGTTTGATAAAATATAGTGTACACATTTTCAAATATCAGAACAAAACTAAACGAATAATAGTCCAGTCATTCTACAGTAAAAATAGGCTTAACCTCAAACAAATTGCAAAATAAATAAATTTTACTGTTTTGGCATCAAAAAACATTGACAAATAACATATCAAAAGTCTAGAAAAATCTAGGATTGGGAAGTTGCCGAAAAATTAACATATGTAAGGTCACTATTGTAAACTCTAAAGCTGCTTTTATGGCAGTGTTTATTTTCATTTCCATGTAACCTAAGTGCACATATCAATAAAGTACATAGTAAAGTAATTGGAATATGAACAATATTATAAACAGATGAAAACAAAGTGGCAAAGATAACAAAAAAACCATTTTTGATTTAATATAGATGCTTTATTATCAGTACAAGTGGGTGAGCCTGTGACAATCTCAGAAACAAGTTCCGGTGTAACCTCTAGTTCAACAAATGAACTGTTATGGTTTTATGTTATATGTGAAAGTTCTGACATTGCAAGCATAAATTGCAAAAGTGATGGGGTCTGTGAAATTCAAGATGGCGTCCAAAATGGCCGTCTTCTTTAGTATTACCAGTTAAAAAAAAATTAGATAGATCTACATGACAATAGCAGGAATATATGACCAAATTCATTGAAATTAATGTCCTTAAATGATGTACAGTCTAACTTGTATTAAGCGACCACTCTGGGGAAGGTCTGAAAACGGTCGCCTAACGGAACGGTCGTTTAACACAAATGTAAAAAACATTGAGTGTAATTAACGAATTTCCAATTTTAGGCTGCCTGATTACCTTTGAACTTCAATTGATAAACATTAGTGTGTAAATAAATTTAATGATGATTCTTACTTGTATGCATGGTCTTCATAAGCATTTCAATTTATCATTTTAATAATCTTACTGATATATTACGCAATGCAATTAATGCAAGTCAGTTTTGCTTGTACTCGAAGAAAAAAACCGGAATAAGCCGGGGATTAGCCCGATCTAAATGAACGGAGACTGCAAGCTGATTGCAGCAAAAGATACAACAATTAATCCGTAATAATGTGTGTACATTGTAATCGGATTAAAATCATTTGAATGACATGCCCATCGGACACAATTGTGATTATCAATGGTGTTAATTGGGGCCCAATTAACAAAAGACATACTCTGAAGTGTGAACAAACAATGATTTATGACGAGGTATCAGGTATAGATTAACAACCTGTCACTACAAACGACCAGTGATTTACAATTTTTTGGTCGCTTAATGCAATTGTACCTATGAATTATAGTGCTTAAACAGTGGTGGCTGGTCGCGTAAGACAAAAGTCGCTTAATACAATAGACATATAGAGCAAATATGGTCGGGAGGATTTGAAACTGGTCGTTTAAGACAAAGGTCGCTTAATACGCGTGGTCGCTAGTACAAGTTGGACTGTATATGTATTTAAGAAACCACAAACATCGTTAAACAAATATTTTAGATACATATTTATGTTGAAAATCTTCAAAAAGCAATGTCAGTCAGTGTTATTTGCAGGTAAAACATACGAAAAACAGGTACAGAGGCAATTTCACCTTTCTAATCTCCTATGTCTTTGGTTATGATTTATAATGTTGATTAATACATATCTAAAATACACTTTTATGAATAAATGGTATAATATGTTAAATAAAACACTACTTTAATTGGAACTCAGTGCATCCATGCAATCTGAGATGTAATATATGTGGTATTATTACCCCACCCCCCAATTTCACACAATGAATGTGTAATCGAGTATCTGTGAAGTTTCACAAACTAACTTCGTCGTGCATAAAGTTTATTAAATCATAAAGGTAAATTGGTACACATACAAAACTTTTATGCCGGAGATTACTTCGAGAAATCCAAGATGGCGTTCAATATGGACGTCGTGGTATAGGAAAAGTGATTAATGTGGCTATATAGATGATACAGGTAAATGTATATTACATGTACTTCCAACTTTGTATCCTAAATTAGTATCGGTTCTCGACAACTCGGTGTGTTCTATAAAATATTTTTGTGAATCACTGGTTGAAGATAGTATCTCTACTTCATTAAACCCCCGCACAACGAGTTGTAAGGGGGTATACTGGATTCAGCTTATCTGTCTGTTGGTCTGTCCGTCCGTATACGCATTCTTGTGGACGCATTACTCCTCCGTCTTTGCAGCATTTCCTTCAAACTTTAACAGATGAACATCCTCAACATGTAGATGTGTATAAAGGAAATAATTTGACGATTTCTGACAGAATTATGGCCCTTTGTAGTTTTATGCACTATACAATACCGGGTATATAGTGTATATTATAGTGAATAGTTCTTATGTGCATAAAGAAAAGAATTAGCTGCAATGATGTTTGCCACGCGGGGGTATATTAGTCTGCCGAATGGCGACAGTTCTAGTTATCCTTGGATACAGTGCGACTTGAAACTACTTTATATGAATGTATGAATCCGAGATCAAACTAGCAATCAGGTATAAAAAAAGCTGGCTGGTAATCATAGAACATATCGCACATCCATTGCATGTACAAGCCTGGGTATACCCATTGCATGTACATGACTGGGTATGTGATAAGGTCGATACCAAACCTGTACTTGGTCGGTGGTCCATTTGGCTCTGTTATGGACATTGCTGTGCGTTTTGTTGCCCTTCAGGCACTGTTTGCGAGATGTTAGATGTGCTTTCCATGTTAACCAGAATTAGTTCAGGATTACAGAGCTCGATGTATCGCTTAATGTTCGCCAGCATAATTATACCAGTACATTTGTATCATAAATGCAAGGCTCAATACTAGATCGCCTGTGTTTATACTAGTCGGAATACTTGCTAACATCTAGGAGTGCAATGCCCGACCTTAGACATGCGTTCAATGCTTGCTAGAACGTGTCCATAGTAGGTACACGCTCGACCTTAGATCTAAACTCAATGCTGTCTGGAGAAGGTTCAGTTAGACATTCTTACTAGTGTATGTCCACAGATCAACACTCGACCTTAGATCTGCATTGAATGCTGCAGGAGTAGGTCCAATTAAACATAAGATCAATGCTTACTAGATTATTTTTCCACAGTACAGTGTTCGACACTAAACCTACAGGACAAGGTTCAGTTAGACTTGCGTTCAATGCTTACAAGAGAAGGTCAAGAGTGCAGGAACCGATCTTAGACCAAATTGGAATATTGGAATAGGTTCAGTTAGACTCTACGTTCTATGCTTGCTGGAGTAGGTTCAAGTAGACCTACATTAAATGCTTGCTGGGGTTTGTAAAGATTACATGACTCCTAATACATAGCTTAAATGCTTGCTGAATACAAATGTTGGGCCAGTTCAGACCTACGTTCAAGACTTGCCAAAATGGGTCCATTTAAACCATCGTTCAATGCTATCTATAGTATGTCCTCAGTGCAACGATCGACCTAAGACCTGCGTTCAATGCTAGCTAGAGTTGGTCTACAGTGCAAGGCTAGATCTAAAACTTAAGTTCAATGCATACTTGTAAGATTAGGTCAAGTGAGACCTACGTTTTGAGTTTGCTTGAATAGGCCCATACTATGTGCAGCCCTAAATCTAGACCTGTGTGCAAAGCTAGGTTAACGTAAGTAAGTATGTAGACTCTAAATGTGTATAATTGCACTCATTTAATTCGTCAAAGACACAAACAATATCAATAGAAACATACACAAACTGTATTGTTATCCGTATAGAGGGCGGTTAAGACAATGTCCGTAATGCGCTTCCGTAGAGAGGAAGTGTATGCATAATCTCAACGTCAAAATAACGCCGATTTATTTTCTTAAACCATCGTAAAATATTGACTTTTGTATATAACAAGATTATTACAGTCCCTATTTTTAAATAATCGGTTGGTGTGTACGTGTCATTTGATATTTAAATAACATATTCACGGAAATATGACCAGATTATGCCTTCGTAATTACATAGTTCATCGCACGCGCTAAGTTCATATGACGTCACTATGGCAAGTTATATTTGCCATGTCGTAGTTCGAAAAAATGAACAAGTTTAAGGTTAAATTTCATCGTTTTCCCCACCTTAGATTTTTCTAGACTTTTTGTATGATTATAATCATACATTAATCTACATGATTATCGAAAAAGAAATTCTTTTGCAATTAGTTTGAGGTTAAATCGTAGAATGACTGGACTATAATAGTGGGAGCAACTTAAGGATAGTCTAGTTGGAACCTTTGCTTAGTATAGCGAAGCGTTTGGCACAATCTTCCCTACGAGCTTCTTAAACAATAAACATAGTTTACATAATATATATTATATAATTTATAACAACAGCAATAACATCGAATGATTTTATGGAGTTATAAAACCAATGACACGTTCCATATTTCCGACAATAAGAACTAGACAGAGGCTAGGTATTATTCAGAGAGGTTGCCGTACAAAAGCCAAGCATGTGAACAATTTAGCAACTGGACATTTGTTTATATACGAGGTCTGGTGGTGGTACGGCGTAGAAAGGTAGAAAGGAGCAAATTGCACACAAGTAGAAGAAAATATTATGAAAAGATGACCAAATTCATTAAAATCATTAAAATGTACTTGGAAAACATGATCCACTACCATCAGCCCTATTCTACATATTGGAATAACATGACTACGGAGATTTACCTACGCTATGGCTTCCCACTGTAGGATGTTAGAGTGTCTTAGGCTTGGAATACATCGACGTTTAGCTAATTCAAATTTACGCTACATTAATCTCGCCCGAGAATCCCCTATACAAACGACATTTAACTTGATGTAACCATTACTAAATATACCAATTAGCTTTAAAACATCATACGGATGGTCTAAATGTCACGCTCTTCCCTCATACGAGTCGCTTAATTCATATTTGAAGAAAAAGTATTACTTAAACACAATGGATTTGCTTTTGAAATAGATTAAGCTGTGTTTAAGTTATTTTGGATCTAATGGGCTGTCAGCCTGTCATATATTATCTAGCGAACTATTCAGGATTAGAATTCAGGTTATGACACAGGCACAAACGTTTTTCAAAATTTCCGGAATATTGTTTGATCCCCGGATCCGTCAAAAGTACGTTCAAGGTGATTAGCAACAACTATTTTAAAATCTAAATTTAGCTAAAAGCTTAATGTCACTAAGGAAGTATTAATGAGGTACATGAGGGCCTTGATGGAAATAAGATTATACTATTTTTGTGTAATTCTTTGTGTAGGTGTACATGACATTGTTGTTACATTGTAATACGTGTGCTATAATTACTTTTAATTATAGCCATGTTGTTTTAGTATTAATGTATAATTCTGTAAAACCTTTAACGAAATATATATATATTTTAATGTATGTATATAGGCTCCCTGGTAATCACTTATCAGCTCTGTTTGATGATGCAAGTAATGACAAATACATTGGTATGATTGAAATTTGTCATTTAACATTTAAATGACGAATATCACTTAAACATTTATGTAATTACAAATGCTTAATTAAACATATAATATACATTCAATATCACACGTATCATCAAAGAGGGGGTTCCATTTATATGCCCCTCTTAACTTCAAATAATAATATGTACCAGGGAAGGGCAAATACACTTATATGTAAAATAAATTTCTTTTTCAACGCTGATTTTCTGTGCTTAAGCTTCACGTATGAACGACTAGTTGTGAAAACCAAATATGTGGTGCTTAAAACCCGTTCCGTTACGGGACGGATATAAAATTCTGAAAACTGTCCCATGGTACTTACTTAGCATTAATAATTTGACAATAAATATTTATGTATGTAAGCTTAATTTAGTCTTTTAATGTGAGTGGCACTGCACTTGAATATATGTTCAATCACATTTAAATATATATATATACGTGTAAAACTACACCCATGCCAGATGTCAACTACATGTTCAGTGTACAGTTTATTTTACGTACGCTCTGTCCTTTCATCTCTGGAACATTAGACCATTGGCAGATATATCACTGGGCCTATGACGACATTCGCAGATATATCACTGGAACATAGGACGACATTCGCAGATACATCAGTTTTTATATATCAGTGAACACTTCCATCTGGAATATACAGTTGCAATACGTCCACTAGTATAAACTAACCACAGCGAGATCTAAGTTCAACTTAAAAAATAAACTACTCTGAGAGTTTGCCCGTCATATGATGTAGCGTAACATGCATGAACGCAATGTGTACGAAAACGAACATCTGGTGGTCGTGTCTTAACTAATCTACATTACTCAAGGGTGCAGCAAACGTGGCTGGAATCAATTGCTGTTCAATGATGAAAACTGTTTGGCAGTATAGATAATGAAATGATGGTCATTTCTATACGTTCCTTTTTATTCTAAGTATACTTAATATTGTATAAGACACCAAAGTGTAATTTATCCACACATTCAAAACCGATTGAGTTGATGCGGTTTTATTCTACAAAGTCTTCAATATTTGTTATTTTGAAATGGTGTATTGTATACGTCGTGTAAAAAACATTAATGACGTAATGGGGAAACGGTGTGGCTGGCATGTTATTACATTTATTTGCACGATGATGTGACATAAAATAACTCGAAACATCTGCTAATGATATTAAGCCCGGTATATCCTCAACGGATTAGTGCGCATTTTTACTTTTATACAATCCTTGGTTAATTGTTGTCTTATTTTGGTATCATCATGTCTGCATGTAATATTAGGATTGCGCATTTAAGCGTTTATTATATTATCCTTCTGGGAATTAACTCTCTCTCGCTCAACATGACTAACCTACACGTTCTTACTAAAGATAGAGCGTTTACGGAGGTGTAACGTATATATTCATATGAATAATATCCATGTCAATATGAGACACTACATAAATAAACCAACAAATCACATTAGATCATAGAATGTTAGGGTCTTCATAACAATGCCATCTCTGCCAACATGCATAATTATGCATAAAATGGCTGTTTTTTAATCAAATAGATGGCTTATTATGGGTGAATATGAACTAACCAACACAAATATTATTGTTATAATCAAACTGAATTCCAAACACCTGTTACACTAATAAAAATAAAAAGCAAGTATTCATTTTAGCCATTTTCCTCACTTTGATATGCTATCCATGCTAATATGAGACAATACAGATATTAGAATATAACCTACATTATGAGCCAATGAAAACTCCGCATTTTCGCGGTTAAACGAAAATTTAATCATTAAAATTTTCTCTTAACAGACTTGACGTCTTGCGTTGGCGCTAATTTCTATCGGCCAATCAGAATGCAGAATGTTATATTCTAAGTTAGTTAGAACATATTAAGTAAATTTTAATGACTAAAAAGGCCTCGCTTCGCTTCGCTCGCTCCGCCCTTTTTAATCATTAAAATTTACTTAATATGTTCTAACTATAACTTAACACAAACTTCACACCATAACATAGACTAGCATGTGTTTTCGTAAATTTGTTGTTGCCTCTGTTAAAAAATCTACACCACTGACAAATCTGGCATCCACCATTTCCATAATCTGAATGTCTATATTTTCGAAAATATCAACGGACTTTTTCTACCAGATGGGGTAAATGAAAATTGAAATTCTGGTCACCAGCTCCTAGACTATCAAAACGTCACACGATTTTTTCGCAACTTAGCAACAGATTATTTAAATTTTATATTTGGACGTCAACTCTGTCTTCTTCTCTTATATTAAATAAGATATTAATAATGGCTCTATATCGCTTACCTGAGAAACATAGCTTTTGCTACATATCAAATGTTTCAAATTGTTCATGAAGACTGTTCCACATCGCTGAAATAAGTTCATATTTTTTGTTTATTGAGGACATATATTCACACTCCTATGCAAGCCAGTTTAGATGATTTGCAACAACGTTTTATCCACTGACCTGGCTGTTGACCCAAATGACCAAGTTTTGACCTTGATACAGATTGATAAAGACAATTATTCTGACCATGTTTTATGATCGAGATAATAGCTAAAAATTAACACTTTATGCTACGAGTTTACCGAAAACGCAACAGTAAATATATTCTTATTTTAGTTCAAACGGAGGGAATTTAAACAGTTCCAACGTTGGACTCAATCTGCATCAATATGCTTTGGACATTTTTTATATCCATTTTTTTTTCTTTACAATGGTACATAAATTGATCTTAATAGCCAGAAAACAGTTCAATTACCTTTAATCAGATTGTTTAAATAAGCATAGTAATGTTTAAACAAAATCGGTTATTTCCCTTTGCGTTTAACATTACATGATTGCTATTCCTGGAACTATTAAAAGTGTTGACAGATTAACGGTAACATTGTCTCTATACTTATGTTTTATCAGCATTGTCATATAAACACGTGCAAAGTTGATACTGTTGTTGTGTGTAGTATAGAAAAGGCCATGGCAATACATTCAGGGTCGAAATGCTTTGAAACAGATGTACCGGAACTAGGTACTCGTATGCGAACATCAATCAGATTCCACAAACTGTCATTTAGATACATACGTATACTAAAATACTAAGATTAAAAAACGCGACCCTGGGGTATGTTGTTTAATTAATATCAGACAATTAAAGTTTATGCCGGTATTAGAAGTTAGACAAGCCTTACGTAAATATTCGATTTGTTATGCAACCTGGTCATCTTCAACGATAAAACCAATGCGTCGATAAACATGTTACTTTTGTTTTTTTCGTAAATACTCGTTATATTTTATTAAGTTTGGTATCAAAATGACGAAATTGAACCTTTACGAATATGCAAATACATTTTATATGGAAATTTGTTTTCCTAAAATATGCCAACATACTCAAGTGTCGCGTGTTTAAATCCGTTAACGATATCATATAGTACGGGATTAAGCGCCGGATAATTGAACTCAGACAGAATTAATGCCAACACGAAATGACAGGATGTAATAATCACTATCTATCCGTTACAGAATTATTCCACAACCACTGTTGTTATTCAGATGGGCTCTTTATCCCACGAGTTTGCATTAGGGCAATTAATAACACTAATATCCAATATTAAGACCAAATCTCTCTAAAGTAGGGTTAAAATAAAAATATGTTGTGCAGCTTTTTTTAGCTGAAACTTCGACTTTCGACATCTTGATAGCTAAAATTTGGACTTAAGGTGGTAAAGTTCATTTTTCTTGTTCAGTTGTGTGTTGGGCAATGTAGTGTCGTGTAATTGTGGTCTGTGTGGTTGTTATGTTGTTAAAGTTGAGTGCAGCCTTCTATGTCCGATTTCGTATTATATTTTATCCTATTGTATCAAAAATGAACGCTAGGCAATTAGCAATCATATGTACGCGGTCATTTCATATCAAGTACTACTAATAAATACATGTACACTAGATGGCACCAAACATTTAGATGGTTACATATGTACACTAGATGGCACCAAACATGTACACTAGATGGCACCAAACATTTAGATGGTTACATCACACTGTATCGGCAAAACGCAATGGATCCGGTTTAACGACGCGGGTTCGGCTAACGTAGCGAAAATGATCCGGCTAAAAATGGTGGATATCAACAATAATACGCTGGTGAGTGTAACATTTTTGCGTATTTTGTATGGTTATTTTTGAATTCTGAAGACAGGCATACTCGGAATGCCCACGTTTGTCCTGCATGCTCGTAGCTATTTGGTTTTGTCTTGCATCAATGCATATGCAAGTAATGTACGTTGGAAGTTATAATTCAATCGTAAACAATGCAAAACAGACATGAAATGCGGACATTTTAGACAAATTAGACAAAGTAAGAGCTTACCGAGTCTAAACTATGTACTTGCATGTATTTTAGGGTTACATTTCTTTTCCACATACTCCTCTTTTATTAATAATGTATTTATATAGGCCAAAATCTAACGTTTTCAAAGATGAACGAATCAGGGTCCGGTTGTCGATACAGCGCAAATGATCCGGTTCGCTTTTACAATTATATTTGCATCGGCATTATGTACAGATACGGACATTAATATTTTAGCAATTTTTGAAATACACGTATATCACTTCATTTCTCACCTAGTAGGATTATTTTGAACTAAACGTCTTCTCAAAGGACTTAGCTCAGTGTTAACACACTGGACTGTCTTTCCAGAGGCCGTGTGGGTTCAATTCCCGGCATTTGAACTTGACATTTCTGAACTTCTACTCGTAGTAATTTTCCGCTATATCGGACCATATTGACTGCACATGATCTGGTGAAAAGTGCTAGTAAGCTGTTTATCGGTGCTATACACCGGACACATTAAAGAACCAGACTGTTTGTTCGAAAAAAGAGCTAGGCGCATGTCTGCAGCACCGGACATGCCTTTATCTGATGTATCTCTCTTTCCCTTCGGGTGCTTTCTCTCAGTCTGTCCCTCTGGTCCGAGCATGCTGTATCTGCACCGGTAGGCCCCGGGATGTACCTGCGCCCTAGTGACTGCAACACTATGTGAAGCGCCTTGTAGGTGCGTTCGCATGAAAAGGGCGCTATATAAATCTACTATATTTTTTTAGTTTATTTTAAGGACCCCTCTGATAGTTTTTTTAAAAAAAACGTCTTTCAAAACCCCATGGATAATAACAAATACATACACGTATTGACATTTTTAAGAGATATTGAGCTAAATTAAATGCTCTACCTGTTTTTGTTTATAGTTTGTAGGGATCGCAGCTTCGGCTAGTGTAATAAAAGAATGACTAAACCACACAGAACGACTGGAACAGTGAACAGGAATTTGGATGAAGCCCCGTGCGGAACGAGCAGGATATCAACTTAGAAACCACGTACAAAGTGTATGTACTGTATGGATACTACTAGTTAACACAAAGTTGGAATATGCATATTATTTATTTTGCATTTCTTGCTTCAGTTGTTAAATACTATACATCAGAATCACAGTAAAATAAACACTTCTCCACTGTAGATAAAATATAATAACATACTAGTATGTTAACAAACGGTACATGTTTGTAATTCCTGCTAAAATATCGTTTCGACACAAGAACGTTTGTCTAATACAAAGGGTCCCTATATAGAAAGAAGGTTGCGCAGCTGCCATGTTTAGGACTTATGGCGGTAATCACTAAGCGGCATCCATACAGCCGAGACAATCATATATAACGTAGGTTACGGTAATTTCCGTCACACCGCCTACAACTGTCAGAGGGGCATGGCTTATGTGACATGCGTTGGGACTTCTATTTTTAAAACCACTGCACATATTTCATAATTATATATTGACATATATGTGCGAACCAAGTACAATGGTGATATAACAAAACTATTCGACGTAAATAAGATTGCATGAGCCTTTCAACCCTTCATTTAAAACGTTTTCGAAGTTCCTATATTTCAGCAACTTTAACGAACAAAATATCCAATGCATTCATAGTATTCTTCAAGAGTTATGAATGAATATAATTGAATATTATAATATGTTCTGGGTGTGATTGTTTTTTCGGCACGTTTATCCCAGGAAAAATGTGGTCATACCATGTGGTATGTGGCATAATTTTGGGGGTTCAGAATTTAACGTAACTATTTTATTCTTAGACCGATTTAACGATATTTACTCGAAACGCAAGCCAAATTTGAGTACTGTCCATGCGACGTAATATATTTCTTCGAAAGGACTTCTGTCGAAATCGACTTGATAGCAGTTGTGTTGGTTTTCGGATTATTAATTGGCATGGATAGCACCTATTCTGGGGTTGAGCATCAAGAGTGTCTTCAAATTCGATCAAAGAATAAAGTATCTACGATTGTGTTTTTTAGATTTCTACTTGCGTTCCTAGGCAACAATTACGTCACATACCACGTTGAATGTCTACTTTGATGATGATGAACTAGTTACCCACAATAGCAGTGTAGCAATACAATGTAACTGTGACATCACCAACTGCTACCAATCCAAGACGGACTTTGTTTCGCTTCGGAAACAAAAATAGCGGTATTTTATTTATATACCAGTTTCTATGAAACATTCGCAAGTCTGAGGAAAAAGGAACATTTCCTTGAAAAGTAGCATCCCTATCAGCAGCTGTGCCGTTTTCTCTAGCACCCTGTGAACCATTGGAAAGGAAGACGACTTTGCGGTAAAACTTTTGCCACACTGGGTACATTAATGTCTTTCTAAATGTTGTCCACGACTTAGTCTTTGCCTAGACATGGTCGAAATATAAATATGAATGTCTTTGCACATACATGTAGGTCACATTGGAACCTTTTTTTTTCCCCTGAATAAATAAAAATAAGAATCAGTTGATTGGTTGTACATACACGTTCATATCAATGTCTGCATGTTAAAATATCTTGACACATCTAGACAAATAGTCAAGTCAACTTTAAAGATTCATCTATGACAATATATTCTTCATCTATAAATGTGCAACCAGACCGGGGTTCGAACTCATAATTCAGCAGTAAGTGCAATATGAGAGGGCATGTAAATTATTCAGTTATACACAAGCAACAAAAAGCAGAAATGATGTTAAAATTAGTCAGAGTAATACAAGAAAATGACATTGCAATAGTTGTTATGACGAGTAAAACACGAGCCGGATCATTTTCGTTCTATCGACAACCGGACCATGATTCGTTCAACTTTGAAAATGTTAGATTTTGGCCTATATAAATACATTATTAATAAAAGATGAGTATCTGGGAAAGAAATGTAATCCTACAATACATGCAAGTACATAGTTTAGACTCGGTAAGCTCTTACTTTGTCTAATTTGTCTAAAATGTCCGCATTTCATGTCTGTTTTGCATTGTTTACGATTTAATCATAACTTTCAACGTGTATTACGTGCATATGCATTGATGCAAGACAAAACCAAGTAGCCACGAGCATGCAGGACAAACGTGGGCATTCCGTAAGAGTATGCCTGTCTTCAGAATTCAAGAATAACCATACAAAATACGCAAAAATGTTACACTCACCAGCGTATTATTGTTGATATCCACCATTTTTAGCCGGATCATTTTCGCTACGTTAGCCGAACCCGCGTCGTTTACCGGATCCATTGCGTTTTGCCGATACAGTGTGTACATATGTACACTAGATGGCACAAAACATTTAGAGGGTTACATATGTACACTAGATGGCACCAAACATTTAGATGGTTACATATGTACACTAGATGGCACCAAATATTTAGATGGTTACATATTTACACTAGATGGCCCCAAACATTTAGATGGTTACATATGTACACTAATATGTCCCTACGAAAAGAAAACACTGGTTGATATAGTACGCTTATTCTCCATTGTTAGTGTTACATACTTTTATGAAATGATTTTATCATAAGGTATCTCTCTGGGGATTATTTATTCATTTATTTCGATTGTATAATTGTTGATACAGGTACTCCAAGCTATTCAAATAAAACAAACTTATATATTGGCTATGGCTTGTTGCGTTGGTGTGTGGCAGTTAAGCATTACATCAATTGGTGGACACTACATTATTACAGTGCAGAGATGTAACGGTGATACTGAGTTGGAATATCCGAAATGTTTGTAATATGAAAACCAAAAAAGTTCCAATCCACGCTCAAGTCCAAAAAAGTAGCTTGCATTAAAATGTAGGCCAAAGTTGGTTTGAGAACAGCATCGGCCGAACAAGATTTAAGAAATGTTAGTTTATCGCTGAAATATGTTTCTTGTTTCCCACGTATCCTATTACATGACTAATCGAACCACCAGAACATGCCCCACGTGCTAATGCATGTGAACAGTAGTCATTAGCACTTAAATTACTTTTGGGAATAAAGCCATCATAGAGAAATCGTGCAAATCCGGAGGAATAACGTTTTATGAGATGCGTGATGTCTACTGAATACGAACATTGTTTGCCTCCTTTCAAATGCGCTTATTCTGATTATATGCGTTGCACAATGAATTATTGGACACACGCTCAATTTCGCTTACTTTCAAAGGAGTGTGGCGGATAAAATGTGAAATGGTGCGTGTAATAGTGCCAGTACGTTACATCATCACAAAAGTATGCAAACATTTGACAATAATAAAGTGGCATGATATCGTGATATGTCAAATATTCAAATTTGATCTGGTTTACAGGGTGGTAAAAAAGTTTGTTCTCAAAATTTAAAATTATTTGAGCTATGCATGCAGTAGACAATTTTTATTTCTTACTGCAATAGATTTATTTAATGCCAGATTACGATTAGAACAATGGTAGACCCCTTTGGATTTTAACGTGAAAAGTTTGCAGTTTTCTGAGGTCTGGTTTATAATGTTATGTACCATGACACATGGTTTCGTATATAATAGAGAATTATAGGTTAGTGGCACGAGTGTAATAAGTACGTTTATCTCGCAAGGAGGAGGAATTTATCGGGGGAGTCGAAGGCGAATTCGATAACTTCCGCAGCCTAGCCGCATAAATGTTTACCCCATTAATGCCACTAACCTATTTTTAGAGGCAATATTAATATTTTTAATATCGTCATAGGCCCTTAATTCGCGCGAGTCAAAAATCTGGTGACATCTCGTTCCTCGAGAATTTGTATCACGTCATTCACTGCAACTGGCAGACAAAAACGAACTGTTTAAAACGCGAAAAAAAATTGTAAACATCATATTAAGGTGGAATCCTACCTTTACGACAGAAGAGAAATGTCAGAATGTAATGATATTTGGTATGATTGAAGTATGAGATGTGAACTTTACCAACTCGCCGTTTTTAGTTGTAAAAAGTAAGTTTATCAGCGTTAAAAGCGCCACCTTGCGGGACGTCATTTTTTATAGCAGTTTTGACGCGTTTACTCCGTTCTCGAAATACATTCTTACATGTACGTTTTGATATAATGAAAAATATCTGCTAGTCGGACTTTGTATGCTGCGTATTTTGGTACATTTCATTTTATGCTAAGTTAAATATTTTTCGAATGACGTCATAAATCCACGCCCTTTGAATAATTTTGACGGTCCAAGATACGCCGTACATGTCAAATAAAACTATTGGGTCTACTAGTCAGTGTTTTTCGTTAAATTAAAATCAAACGTTTTGTTTGGAGTGAAAAAATGCGCTTATTAAGCAATATGCAACGAACTAATTTCTTTCAGCGGTAAGAATGGATAAACCACACAAAGCATGCTTATTCAACAAGGCAATGAGTAAGTAAAATAGGAATTGATTGTTTTATTTCAAAATATATCATATTGTTGCCATGGCAACCAAAAACTCGACGATCAATTTTTGAGGCAATGGATCTGGTAAAATGTAGGAATTACTGAATGCGTGCGTATGATATGATTAATTAAACCTAGTAAATAGGTTGGGGGAGTTAGGAGAATATGTCTTCAAATATTTTCATTTTGACAACAATGGTTTATCATAGTAAAATTTCAAAAACTTTGACCGACCCGTTTCATTCGACATTTGAATTTAAAGACAAAAATACGGCTTTTTTGGACCGTCAAAACCGCGAGTATAGTGGGAAAATTCAATTCATGTATCATGTCCGAAATATCCCGAGGAAGCATCCTCGAAGCATACCATTCCTGGTGGAATAATCGGTTAAAATATCGTTCTCATCCCAGAGGCTACCCGATATATTAGCGATATTTCGCTGAAGTATCACGAACCTTAGAGATATTAACATGTTCGGCTAAATTGCGTCTCTGAATAATTCCCTGCAGGTTCATCATGGGCTTGGGGAAAGCCATGAGACATTTTGCGACATGGGAAGAATTCTGAACAAGCATCAGGAGACATACGGACAAGATATGTGTAATTCCCCATCCTCGATTATTTTTCCTCAGTGGAACATACGCAATTGTTCCGTTTGGTGGCAATAAAAAGTCTCGATGTACTTCGTTTTAGTGTAATTATCATTAAGGTGATATACTAATTGTGAGAGGCAGTAAATAGGCTAACTTGAAATATCCGTTTTGTGATATGGATAGTACGTTCTGTTTCTGTCACTTGAGTGTGAGCACAGGCACTTGCATAATTTAAAAAGAAATGAAAAAAACATATTTTTGAAATAAAAGCTACTGTAAAGCCTGTTTTAAAATATAGACATGGTTGCAATTCGATTGTATCCCACGAACTATTTTCATACAAATATTTTCTCTGTACCAATACGACAGTTAAAATATATGATCTAGGCAGTTAAAGGGGTTAATAACAATACAAAATATATCCGTGCCTCAACCGATCGGTACCGATAATCCTCTAATATCGACTTTTAAAGCCAATATTTACGGAATGTTGAAACGACGTCGACTCCATTGAGCGTCCGCTCCGAGATGAATTTATTTTTAAATATTATTTTTAATTATGCAAGTCCTTTGGTGTGTGGCTAGCCGTTGTCACCGCTTCTGTGTGGCTTTCAGTTGTCTGTGCTTGAATGATATAATTAGTATAACTCATTTTAACATTTCTCTCCAAGCCAATGTGAAACAGATTCGAACGCGTAGATAATAAGTAACCTGTCTAGCCAACTGGAGTAATTTGCGACTCGACGATGACGATGTCTGATATGTGTTAATGCTTGTCTTTACAGACGTTTGAAGCTTAAAAATAGAAATGTGCAGAATAAAAACATGAGTGTTCATGAGTAACCTAGCAGTCATATTACACACGTGGTCATTTCATGTCACCAGCCGTAATTTGCAGGCACCCGTTTCCATGCACTGACAGTCACCAACAGTGCCGGCTTGAGTTAGCTAAGAGGATTTGGCAATGACCTCTATATGAACGTGCAATCGCCAGGCTTGCCTAGAAGGGAAAACTACACAAACACATCGGGGACATTGTCATTAGATATGGGTATACATATTATCACTGCAACGAGCTATATTAATCAAATTCATTTTTGCGAGCATAGGCACATGGTGTTAACTTCCGATCACTGTATAACGTTTTAGGGAACTACTGACATCAATGTGTACAATTGCTTGCGATAACCCTAAGTTGCTCATGTCGTTGACGGGCATGAATGCGCTGCTAAAACAACGAACGTATAGTCTCTTAATCTGACACTAAACTATGAAGAAAATAAATACTGCGTACACTTTCCTTTTCCATCAAGAAAAGTATTATAGCGTAATACTCCGACATATGTTAAAGAATGTTGAGAAGAAACATTGAACCGTTAAAACCTGAGGGGAATATAGTGCGTCTGGCATGTAATTTTATTTATATACTCTAGGGTGTATAAAGAAATCAAGTAACACATCTGCTTGTGACAATGAAACAAGTCTATCCGCTTCGAGGATGTAACGTAGTATGACCTTAATACAATTACTGACACGAATTTATAACTCGTTTGTTGTTATAAATACTAAATATCACATAACCTACGACCGGGAGTGTCGTAATTATATAATAGCGTTCAGCAAGACTCCAGAGTGCAACAAATAAGCCGGGACGTGATGTTATATTATAGCACTGATGCCATCATAGCACTAACATCGTTAAGGTGTTACGCCCACTTTCCAAAATAATGTTTTGTATAAAGATTGGTTACCTTGCAGCCAATTCTTTTTACATCACTTTCTTTCGTTCGATCGATTGAGACAGTCGTAGTGCGTGTTCATTTATTTTGATCGCAGCCTACTGGCTGATGACCTTATGCTTCGACGGGAAGAGACATAATGTGTGTGTGATGCCAGGAATCCGGGAGCGCTTCTCTAGCTATTTCCTAGAAGACTTCCTACTTTTTACGAGCCCGAAATAGAGCACTGATACCCGCGAGAAAACCTCAGCATACCCAACAAAGACGTCTCTAATTGGGTGGGAAACACTGGAAAATGTTTCTTAATTGTCTAGTGCCCTGGACAGGATACGAGGCCGGGACATCTGATTGTGGTTATGATTCACATCACTATAAAATTCGACACTTGAAATATATTAGAGCGTGCGATGAACTTGCTATTTTTTATATCCAAATACCTACTACTGCAGTATACTTATATGTTTACGAGATGTTTACAATGTCACAAATTAATGTTGACGCAATGTTTTTATTATATAATCTAATTATTATACGTGTAACTTCCAGGATGAAAAGAATATGTATAATAAGGACAAACGCGAAAATAATATACAACCCTCTTCTTATCATAGCACATTGTGGTGAGAAAAAAGTCATAAAAGCTTTATGTTCTTGAAAATGTCTGCATAAAAACTAAACAAGTAAGCTATGAGGTTTAATACCCTAAGTGGTTGTGTATGCTCTAAACAAATTGTTAACGGTCGACTGTCTGGATATTTGTATCAATTGACAACTGACATGTTATTTGAATTTCTATCTTATAGTGCAATTAATTCTAGCGCATTTGACATTTTGATGACAAGGTTGAGTTCAGGATTACATATTGTATGTCAATTGGGGACAATGAACATTGTTATATTAAATACAAACTAATATTAAGACACTTTTTTAGGGATGTCTGACATAAGCTTATCCCGGGTGCTTATCATCATCCGCTTAGAACGTAATAGAATTGCAGCTATTTCTCTTTTAATATTGTTATATATCTAAACAACTTAATGTCTCAGTATGTCGAGTGGCGAGGGATTATACGTTCGTTGTATGTATACTTCAAGATTGACCTGACACCTCTGGACAAACAATTGTCATTTGTACAAGAATTGTGTGTTTTCGATGTATTTTCAGTGAATAAAGTTGACAAATACGATAGTAGAACAATATATGCCATGTAATTAAAACTAATGTAAATACCTACCCGTACATGGCGAAAGACCCGCTCTTAAAAGACAATAAGATCTGTTCATGGATACTAATTATAACACAGGTAGTCTGTACGTAGCCTTTATGACTTAAACACTCTTCTGAGAAGCAAAATCTAATATTACAACTAGTCTAATAAGTATTTAGACCCGAAAGGCTACGTTCTGTCGAACATTTAGACATGTGTTGATTAATTCATTCAATAAATTCAATAAATGCCAGTATTAAAACGTAAATTATGATATTCTGTAGAGTGGCACTATACGACAAAATGCGCATTTAAGCGTTTATTATCTTACTATTTCTGGGCATTAACCCTCTCTCTCTTGCTCAACCTGACTAAAGAAAACGTTCTTCTTAAGAAAGAGCGTATACGGAGGTGTATGTTAATTTGATGGACATAGTTTTATGAATAATATACATGTCATTATGAGACAGTACATACATAAACTAACAAATCACATTAGATTATAGAATGTCTGGATCTTCATAAGAATGCCATCTCTGCCAACATGCATATGCATAAAAATGGTTGTTTATATTTTTTAATCAAATACATGGCTTATTATAAGAGAATATAATCTAACTAACACAACTATTATTTTTATAATCAAATTGAATTCAAAACACATGTTATGCTAAAAAAATAAAGAGCAAATATTCATTTTAGCTATTTTCCTCACTTTGACCTGGAACTGACCTTGACCTCAAACCAGTCAGTGTTTAATTTTGTCCATTTGATGCACATATCAAATGAACAATATCCAAGCTTATATGTGACAATACATATATAAACAAAAACTAAATACCAGAACATAGGCTATCATGTGTTTTCGTAAATTTGTTCGGAAGCAAGAGTTGTTGCCCCTGTTAAAAATTCTGCACCACTTTCAGATCTGGCATCCGCCTTTTCCCATAGCCTGAATGTTTATGTTATTTGAAACAACTAGACTATCAAAACGTTACACGATATTTTCGCAAATTAGGAACGGATTATACAAATTTTATATTTGGACGTCAATTCTGTCTTCTTCTGTTATAATAAACAAGATGGTCATGATGGCTCCATATCGCTAATCTAAGAAACATTGCTTTTGCTGCATACCAAATGATTCAAATTGTTCATGAAGACTGTTCCACATCGCTCAAATAAGTTCATAATTTCATTTTATGAGAACATATATTCACACTCCTTTGCAAGCCATTTAAGATGATTTGCAACAACTTTTTATCCTCTGACCTGGCTGTTGTCCCAAATGACAAAGTTTTGAACCTGATACAGATTGATGAAGAAAATTATTCTAACCATGTTTTATGATCGAGATAATAGCTAAAAATTAACACTTTATGCTAAGAGTTTACCGAAAACGCAACAGTAAATATGTTCTTATTTTAGTTCAAAGGGAGGGAATTTAAAAAGTTCCAACGTTGGACCCAATCTGCATCAATATGCTTTGGACATTTTTGATATCGAAACTGATTTTCTTAATAATGGTACATAAATTGATCTTAATAGCCAGAAAACAGTTGAATTACCTTTAATCAGATTGTTTTAATAAGCATAGTAATGTTTAAACAAATCGGTTATTTCCCTTTGCGTTTAACATTACATGATTGCTATTCCTGGAACTCTTAAAAGTGTTGATAGATTAACGGTAATATTGTCTCTATAATAACATGTATGTGTTATAAGCATTGTCATATAAACACATGCAAAGTTGATACTTTAATTGTGTTTAGTATAGAAAAGGCCATGGCAATACATTCAGGGTTAAAATGCTTTAAAACAGATGTACCGGAACTAGGTACTCGCATGTGAACATCAATCAGATTCCACAAACTGTCATTTAGATACATACGTATACTAAAATATTAAGATTAAAAAACGCCCTGGGGTATGTTGTTTAATTAATAGCAGACAATTCAAGTTTATGCCGGTATAAGAAGTTAGACAAGCCTTACGTAAATATTCGATTTGTTATGCAAGCTGGTCATCTTCAACGATAAAACCAATGCGCCGATAAACATGCTACTTTTGTTTTTTCGTTAATACTATAACACAATATTTTATTAAGTTTGGTATCAAAATGACGACATTAAACCTTTACGAATATGCAAATATATTTTATATGGACATTTGTTTTCCTAAAATATACCAACATACTCAAGTGTCGCGTGTTTAAATTCGTTAACGATATCATATAGTACGGGATTAAGCGCCCGATAATTGAACTCAGACAGAATTAATGCCAACACGAAATGACAGGATGTAATAATCATCATCTATCCGTTACAGAATTATTCCACAACCACTGTTGTTATTCAGATGAGCTCTTTATCCTACGAGTTTGCATTATGGCAATTAGTAACACTCTTGTCCAATATTAAGATCAAATCTCTCTAACCTAGTGTAAATATCGAGCCCATAAGCACCATACACGACAAATATACTGAACGGAAAGGCAACTCAAAACATTCAAATGACGTCTGAAAATGCACTTTCGTTAAGTGCGTGTCATATGCAGCAGTTGTTTGTTTTACAAATATTTTTCTACCAGCTCTGGTACCACGCCATGTATGTATCAACGGTATGTCATATGACCTTTCAGTTATACCTATCATCGGATGCTTCAACAAACGCACGCCAGTATGCAGTTATACATGTTTTTATAGCTAAAACTATGTCATTCAGCTTTTTTATAGCTGAAACTAGGTACGTTTTTGACAGCTGGGAATTCGACTTTCGACATCTAGATAGCTAAAATTTGGACTTTTAGCGGTAAAGTTAATTTTCTTGTCAGTGGTGTGTAAGCATTATAGTGTCGAGTAATTGTAGTCTGTGTTGCTTTTATGTTGTTGAAGTTGAGTGATGCCTTTCTTGTTCGTTTTTCCCATTAATTTTTATCCTATCTTATCGAAATGAACACTAGGCAATTAGCAGTAATATATACGAAGTCATTTCATATCAAGTACTACTAATATAAACATGTACACTTGATGGCACCAAACATTTAGATGGTTGCATGCACTTTTTTGTGAAACTTAATATTTCCCTACGGAAAGAAAACAGTGGTTGATATAGTACGTTAATTCCCCGTTGTTAGTGTTACATACTTTTATGAAATGATTTCAATCACAAGTTATTTCTCTGGGAATTATTTATTCATTTATTTCGATTGTATAATTGTGGATACATGTACTCCAATTTTTACTGATAAAACAAACTTATTTAATGCTAACTGATGAGTTATGGAGTTCTATCAGTGAAATAAAACCTATATCAGTCACTGGTTATCACCTACAATGTGACTGATATAAGCTCCGCCCCCTCACAGGGACTACTTTAATTTACCAAAATCTCAACACTAAAATGCCTGTAACTTTTTTATTACTGAACGGAAACATGTCATGTGGGGGTTTTTATTCTTAGTTAGATCATTTCCTACAAGTTGGTGTATGATTTAATGCAAAATTCTCAAAAAAGTCGTTTTCACCTATTCACCATAATCCAAGATGGCGGATTTTAAAGTGAAAACTATGAATGGAATAACATATTCATACGTAGCCTAACCACAGTGGTAATTTGGCATAAATAGTACCAGTTTTGACACCATAAAAGCATTAAATAAATAGAATATTTGTTTGTTTTGATTGAATATGGTTAATATCTCATCTTGTAGTGATAAAATTTTAATATTTTCACTCGCGCTACGCGCTCTTGAAAATATTGAATTTTATCACTACACGATGAGATATAAACCATATTCAATCAAAACAAACAAATATCCTCTATTTATATAGTGACTATGGATTGGTGTGTTGGTGTGTTGCAGTTAAGCATTACATTGGTGGACATTACATTATTACAGTGCAGAAATTCACCGCTGGTCCTGAGTTTGAATATACGAAATGTCGTTACTTTGAAATATGAAACGCAACATGTTTCCATCCACGCGTGAAATTTCTAAAATTAGCTTTCTCTAAACTGTAGGCCGAAGTTGGTTTCAGAACAGCATCGCCCGAACAAGATTTAAGAAATGTTAGTTTATCGCTGAAATATGTTTCTTGGTTCCCACGTATTCTACTACATGACTTATCGAACCACTAGAACATGCCCCACGTGCTAATGCATGTGAACAGTAGTCATTAACACTTAAATTACTTTGGAGAATAAAGCCATAGAGAAATCGTGCCAATCCGGAGGAATAAAGTTTTATGAGATGCGTGGTGTCTACTGAATACGAACATTGTTTGCCTCCTTTCAAATGCGTTTATTCCGATTATATGCGTTGCACAATGAATTATTGGAAACACGCTCGATTTCTCTTACTTTCAAAGGAGTGTGGCGGAAAAAGGGTGAGCTGGTGCGTGTAATAATGCCAGTAAGTTACATCATATCGTGATATGTCCTACATTCTAATTTGTACTAGTACACCATGTTATATACCATGATACGTGGTTGTATATATAATAGAGAATTATAGGTTAGTGACACGAGTGTAATAAGTAAGTTTATTTCGCAAGGAGGAGGAATTTATCGGGTGAGTCGAACGCGAATTCGATCACTTCCGCAGCCTAGTCACATACATTTTAACCCCATTCACGTCACTTACCTATTTTGAGAGGCAATATTAATATATTAATATCGTCATAGGACCTTAATTCGCGCGGGTCAAAGGTCTGGTGACATCTCGTTTCTCGAGAACTTGTATTACGTATCACTGCAACTGGCAGACAGAAACGAACTGTTTAAAATGCCACAAAATGGTAAAATCATATTAAGGTGGATTCCTACTTTTTCAACAAAAGAGAAATGTCAGAATGTAATGATATTTGAATGATTGAAGTATCAGATATGAACTTTACCAATTCGCGGTTTTTAGTTCAAAAAAGTAAGTTTATCGACGTTAAAGGCGCCACCTGGCGGGACGTGATTTTCGTAGCAGTTTTGACGCGTTTACTCCGTTTTCGAAATACATTCCTACATGTACGTTTTGATAGAATGAAAAATATCTGCTAGTCGGACTTTGTATGCTGCGTATTTTGGTACATTTAATTTTATGCTAAGTTAAATATTTTTCTAGTAACGTTAAAAATCCTCGCCATTTAAATAATTTTGACGGTCCAGGATACGCCGTACATGTCAAATAAAAACAGGGGTCTACTAGTCAGTTTTTTCGTTAAATTAAAATCAAACTTTTTGTTTGGAGTGACAAAATGCGCTTATTAAGAAATATGCAACGAACTAATTCTGTCAGTGGTAAAAATGGATAAACCACAAAAGCATGCTAATTCAACAAGGCGATGAGTAAGTAAAATAGGAATTGATGATTTTATTTCAAAATATATCATATTGTTGCCATTGCAACCAAAAACTCGACGATCAATTTTTGAGGCATTGGATCTGGTAATATGTAGGAATTACTGAATGCGTGAATATGATATGATATGATTAAACCTGGTAAATAGGTTGGGGGAGTTAGGAGAACATGTCTTCAAATATTTTTATTTTGACTACAATGATTTATCATAGTAAAATTTCAAAAACTTTGACCGTCCCGTTTTTTTCGACATTTGAATTTAAAGACAAATATACGGGTTTTTTTGGACCGTCAAAACCGCGAGTACAGTGGGAAAATTCAATTCACGTATCATGTCTCAAATATCCCGAGGAAGCTTCCCCGAAGCACACCATTCCTGGGGGAATAATCGGTTTTGCTTCTGCGAAAATATCGTTTTCCGCGTGTCATCCCGGAGGCTACCCGATATATTAGCGATATTTCGCTGAAGTATCACGAACCTTAGGCATATTAAAATGGCTATATTTCGGAGGCCCAATCGCGGTCTCGGGATTGTGTCTCTGAATAATTCCCTGCAGGTTCATCATGGTATTTGGGGAAAGCCATGAGACATTTTGCGACATCGGAAGAAATCTGAACAAGCATCGGGAGTCATATGGACAAGATATGTGTATTTCCCCATCCTCGATTTTTTTTTCTCAGTGAAACATACGCATTTGTTCCGTTTGGTGGCAATAAAAAGTCTCCACGTACTTCGTTTTAGTGTAATTATCATTAAGGTGATATACTAATTGTTAGAGGCAGTAAATAGGCTAACTTGAAATATCCGTTTTGTGATTCGGATAGTACGTTCTGTTTCTGTCTATTGAGTGTGAGCATAGGAACTTGCATATTTAAAAAGAAATGAAAACAACATATTTTTGAAATAAAAGCTACTGTAAAGCCTGTATTAGAATATAGACATGATTGCAATGCGATTGTATCCCACGAACTATTTTCATATAAATATTTTCTCTGTACCAATACGACAGTTATAACATATGGTCTAGGCAGTTAAAGGGGTTAATAACAATACAAAATACATCCGTGCCTCAACCGATCGGTACCGATATTCCTCTAATATCGACTTTTAAAGCCAATATTTACGGAGTTTTGAAACGGCGTCGACTCCATTGAGCGTCCGCTCCGAGAGGAATTTATTTTTAAATATTATTTTTAATTATTTAAAGTCCTTTGGTGTGTAGCTAGCCGTTGTCACCGCTTCTGTGTGGCTTTCAGTTGTCTGTGCTTGAATGATGTAATTAGTATAAATCAGTTTAACATTTCTCTCCAAGCCAAGGTGAAACAGATTCGAACGCGTAGATTATTAGAAACGTGTCTAGCTAACTGGAGTAATTTGCGACTCGACTATGACGATGTATCATATGTGTTAATGCTTTACAGACGTTGGAAGCTTAAAAATAGAAATGTGCAAACAAAAACACGAGTGTTCATGAGTAACCTAGCAGTCATATTACACACGTGGTCATTTCATGTCACCAGCCGTAATTTGCAGGCACCCATTTCCATGCACTGACAGTCACTGACATTGTCGGCTTGAGTTAGCTAAGAGGATTTGGCAATGACCTCTGTATGAACTTGCAATCGCCAGGCTTGTCTAGAAGGTAAAACTACACATACACATCGGGGACATTGTCTTTAGATATGGGTATACACCTTATCTATTAATCAAATTATTTTTGCGAACATAGGCACATGTTGTTAACTTCCGATCACTGTTGAACTTTTTAGGGAACTACTGACATCAATGTGTACGATTTCTTGCGATAACCCGAAGTTGCTGATGTCGTTGAAGGGTGAATGCGCTGCTAAAACAACGAATGTATAGTCTCTTAATCTGACACTAAAACTATGAAGAAAATAAATACTGCGTACACTTTCCTTTTCCATCATGAAGTATTATAGCTAATACTCCGACATATGTTAAAGATGGTTGAGAAGAAACATTGAACCGTTAATAACTGAGGGGAATATAGTGCGTCTGGCATGTAATTGTATTTATTCACTCTAGGGTGTATAATCAAATCAAGTAAGACATCTGCTTGTGACAATGAAGCAAGTTTAGAATATAACCTACATTATGAGCCAATGAAAACGCCGCATTTTCGCGGTTAAATGAAAATTTAATCATTAAAATTTTCTCTTCACAGACTTGACGTCATGCGTTGGCGCTAATTTCTATCGGCCAATCAGAATGCAGAATGTTATATTCTAAGTTAGTTAGAACATATTAAGTAAATTTTAATGACTAAAAAGGCCTCGCTTCGCTTCGCTCGCTCCGACCTTTTTAATCATTAAAATTTACTTAATATGTTCTAACTATAACATATCCGCTCCGAGGATGTAACGTAGTATGACCTTAGTAATTATTGACACGAATTTATAACTACGAATTTTAGCGCATTTAACATTTTGATGGCGTGGTTGAGTTCAGGATAACATATTCTATGTCAATTAGGGACAATGAACATTGTTATATTAAATAATGCTAACTAATATTATAATCCTTTTTTTTAGGAATGTCTGACATAAGCTTATCCCGGGTGCTTATCATCATCCGCTTAGAACGTAATAGAATTCCAGCTATTTCTGTTTTAATATTGTTAAATATCTAAACAACTTAATGTCTCAGTATGTCGAGTGGCAAGGGATTATACGTTCGATGTACACAACTGGAAGAAAATTGTCATTTTTACAAGAATTGTGTGTTCTCGATGCCTTGTCAGTGAAAATAAAGGACAAATGCGATTGGAGAACAATGTATGCGATGTAATTAAAACTAATGTAAATACCTACCCGTACGTGGCGAAAGACCCGCTCTTAAAAGACAATAATACCTATTCTTGGATAATAATTATAACACAGACAGTCTGTACGTAGCATTTATGACCTAAAACACTCCTCTGAGCAGCAAAATCTAATTTCCCACTAGTCTAATAAGTATTTATGTCCAAAAGCTACGTTCTGTCGAAAATTTTGACATGTTTTGATTAATTAAGTCAATAAATGCCAGTTTTAAAACGTAAGTTATGACATTCTGTAGATTGGCACTATAAGAAAACTTTCCAGATCCATTGGTTCAACGGATAAATACATTTCCGTCCGTATTATCCAGAATATTAGTATTCCATTTTGGGAATTCCTCAAACACTCAAGGTTCATAATATTATGTTGCTTAAGAAATAGAGAAAAAAAATATTATTTTTTTTGTTACTTTTTTAACACTTTATTTATTGTGTCTGTCATGCGTACATGTACATGAATCGTACATTTTGTCATGTGGAATGAACAAGGTATAAACTCCCGATCACCATCAAGATGTGCTGTTTAAAAGAAAACACTGCACACATGTTTAATGAGACAGTACAATGTAATTGCACGTTATTTAGAGTTATGTTGCCTGTAGATCGAACAGTCCATAATAGCTTACTGATGTATGTACATGTACAATAGGAAAAAAAATAATGTAATGCAATCCGTTTTTACTTATATTAGAGGTGAAAATGAAATACCAAGCTAGTTAAATTAATAAAAAAAATTAAAACAAAAATAAGCAAACCGTAAAAAAACATTTAAAATAAATGTGTTTTCATATTGAATTTCGTTCTTGTTGGCCATCTTAAATTATGCACCTAAACACTCGGATGTTTTCAATTATATGTATGCACATTTTAAAGTTTTTGTTTTGTGGCTTCAATTGTGTATTTAGTTTACATGCGGAAAGTCACACATACTTTTAAAAATTTTAGGCCAAAAGATCAAAAATTGTTTTTTTCCTTCCTTATCTGCTGAGAAAAAGGTCCCATACCTAATATGTTTTGACCCTAAAAATAAAAGTTATTTTTCATAAAAAATCGGATAAGAAAGTAATAACTAAGTGCGAATCATGATGAGTATGAATCAAACACAGACGTTTATATTGGTGTATATTTATCCTTTCAGACCGCCAATGGCCTTCACATGTAACTATAGACAAAGTCACAACAGATCACCATAAACAGAGTCACAACAGATCACCATACACAAAGTCACAATGTATTCAAAGTTGATACCAATCAAAACAGGACTTAACATTAGCAAAACAAAAATGATTGACAATTAAATATTAAAAAGTATATTTTGCCTACATACTAAACCCTGATTGGTCAGTGTACGTCGGGAAGTGGAAACAAAATATATTTTATTTTGGCCTAATTGATTTTAGGAACAGATACGATGTATTTCATGAACAAGGAATAATTGCATGTTTATAGGATTTTGAGTTACGTGTAATAGTACAAATCAGTCTGGATTAGATAAAGTAAATGGACATTTATAATACCTTTAAGGGTTCAATAAATGTTGTGTTTTTTCCACCGAGTCTACAGGGTATACCAATTAACGTCAAATACGATGATGTATTTATGTTGCTGTCCTCCTTTAACAATGCTTGTTACAGATGTGGTATGCTAATAATAGTGAAGCTGTATTTGTCAGTCGATGTACTTTTATTGGATTCATGTCAAGATCGGGAAACCGAATGTGTCAGCCTCGTTAATTAAAGACGTTACTTACTTACTTATTTAATCTATTATTTGATTCGGAATTCGGAATGTATCGTATTGTTGTTTTATTCAAAGATTGATGATGGTAAGTTTATCCCATCTAACTACATAAATTGTTTATATCCGGTAGGATTATGGTGTGACAAGACAAGCATATGCCAACTAAAAGGATCTACATGTACTATGACGTACTTCAAGTGTCTTTTTATGCCCCAAACAAATAATGTGGGGCATACATGTATATACATAATTTTATTATGTGCCTGTGTCCGTCTGTTAAAAACTATTATGTCTGATATAACTAGAAAAGTAATTGCGCTCCGGTCATTCAATTTAATATACATATAATTGTTGTGCATCTATATATTTGTATGCAGGTCCGACCAGAGATATGGACCTTGCAATGATATAATGCAATTTTGTTTATGTCGACCGTTACTCAAACTGTACCGGGATATAAGTCGGCTAGATTTGTTGTACACATATGTATTCTATTCGGATCCGACTAGTATAAGCAGAGTTGAGGGCCTTGAAATGATGAAATTTGATGAAAGTTGGCTTTTTGTGTGTGTCGCTTATCATATAGAACTCTAAATTTTGACAGTATGTGCAGTTGCCAAACTTTATACTTAGATTCGGTTCTGTATGAGCAGGGTTATACTCCTTTAAATATTGTCGTTTTGCAGCTAATAGCTCTTGGGGTATTTGTGCCTCACTCGTCAAATATTGTAGGAATATTTGTTAGCATGTTCATTTGAGTTATGGCTCTTGACATGGTCAATTAGTAGGTGGGGGCATCTGTGTCCACGGGACACATTTCTGCTTGATTGAAGTGAAGCAGTCTTACGCTAGACTACATAAAAAATGCAAAAGACACAAATACATACACAATAAACTTGTTTGGGAACAATCCAATTAAATGTTTGTAAACTGGACTGTTAACACCGTTCTTTAACTGACAAGAATCAATAAGGTTTCTTATTTTTTACCGTTAACACACATGGACAAATGATTTCCAGATATAACGAAGGCTAACGATGAAAGAAAATCAACCGTAGAACATTACGTTTGTCACAAATATAACATTCTCATTATTACATGGAAATAAAGATGTCGTTAGTTGTTTTAGATTATTGGGTGGTAATAAAGCGGGACATTTTCTGTGGATGGAAATCAGTTTGAACAACCTGATCTAGTTTCCAAGGCAACCTAACTTCATTCATTTCACGAAAATAATATATATTTACAAAATGCGAGCAAAGTTAGAACATCTGCAATTAATGTAACGTTCTAATGTACCGAGTGTTTCTGGACATTACAAGAAGCAATTAAAGAAGGAAACTCTGCTAACAATTAATTTTTTTTGCAAAGCTTTTATAAGGCATTTATCTCCTGCAGATCACATGGAAGTCCGTCGTAACAACAAACGATCAGGAAAAGTCACTACATTAAGAGATGAAAATATAGAGGTTCAAAACACGTATTATGGTAGACCGTGCTATGCTAAATTGAAAGTTAGCACAGTTACCTTACACAGTTGTTAAGCTATGTAACATTTTGTATTGGTTGAACCGTCACCTTATCGTCACCTGGCCACATTTATCGTTGAACAAACCTATACATCATCAATTGTTACGCTAATGTTGGCATAATTTCTTTAAATCGGTGCCATAGTTCTCCTGAAAAAGAACACTTTCTAGTTAATTTAGAAGTAATTAGAAATAATTCATCAACAAATTGTTATAGAGTAAAATAATTTTATGTAACAATCATGATGGCAGAAGCTTTAGAACCGTGTTGCTACTTAAGGAAGAATCATATATTTTGAATTAGAACAACAAGTAATTTCCTCTCAATTGTTGGACTTAGTGATGTTCAGTAAGCCATTAATATGTTTCTGCAAACTTTCATAATATTATATACACCAATCCTATATGTCGGTGATATATTTTTGCACTGAAGTAGAATTCATTTATCAGCTAGTGGAAGTATGTCAGAGACAGATTTATATCAACTTACACAATGTTCGAATATTCTTGGAAATATTGCTTCTGTCAACAAAAGTATCCGATTAGTTCAATGCAAATTGAAGAGTTATATATTCCAAGACTACACTTTGTAATGAATTAGTCGAATTAAAGACAGAAAAAAACAACGTTAAGTGTAATTTAAATTAACACATTACTGATGTTATAACTCCTAACCAATCACATATTTGACGATTCAGATAACCCATTTAGTTGAACCACTATACCAGATTATACAGTTTTACAGTTTCGTTACGATATTATATTAAAAGCAAGTAAGGTCGTCACGCTCACACAAAATAAGACTATTAGTCGGATCGGAGTATTCGGAAACGGCAAAATGCTATCTTAAAATCCAAATCGTCGTAAACAATGGTGTTAGGCGCATTCGTAACATCAAGATGATCGCCAAGCACCCACTTTAGCTAGAACATACAACCCAGATAACAAGTGAGACGGAAATCAGAAAACAAAAATGATTTGCCACTTCTCTGATTGTGAAACTCTCTCTTTCGATCTGGATTTAACGGAACAGGATACAATTTAATCTAAATACTCGGGAAAGATTATGAACATTTCACATATTAAAACAACATTAGTTTTGTATTCAAAATGACTTAATTAGAGATAGTGAATTATCAAACATTTTGAAATCAAGGTAAATCATTTAAGATGCTGCATACTGGAAGGAAAACTAAAGTTAATACCATACCTCTGGCAGTTGTGTCAATTCCTCTTCAAATTTGAATCATTTTGATTAATATTCCTTATACGCAGGTGCTATTCGAATGATGTGTTATAAAAAATAAATGTGAACCCTTCAAATTTAATAAGTATGTTCCTCAAACGAATCTTTTATTTCAAGAGTTTTACACAAACATATGCGCATGGAAATTCTTAAGTTATCGTTCTCGTTTCTAAGGCTGACACAATCTTGAATGACCTTTTAAAAATATTTTCAAGACTGAGCTTGTAATGCTGACTTTTACGACATGATATTGCAACAGAGGTTGCATGCGTAGTAGTTGACTGCTATCTGAACATGATAGTTGAATAATGTTGTTCATCAGTGACATAAATAATCCACCTTTGAAATATGCTAACATAAGTTGAGAACAATACAGATGCGGGGATGATTTTCGCATAAACACAATAAAATAAATATAAAATCAATAAAATTCATTCTTTGTTAACTGTAAAGCTATGCGAAACAATTCATAACGCAAGATAAACATTTACGAAAGTCTGCAATTTCTTGAAATGTAAGTTTTTGAACCATTATGAAATTTGAAAATCTTGTAAAAAGAGAGATTAGCATTAATATGAAAGAACATTATTAGTATTTCCATTATTTGAAATAGCATTCCCGGATTACCAAGTGATTGGGATTCACACACATAACGTAAACCATTACTCAGCAAGGTTCACTTACCTGGTGTAAGGTTCGGCAAACTGGTAATGACCGATGTTCGTAAAAATATTGAATCATAATAATTTTTGGTATACCTACATTGTATTATTACAAAACAACGCATCAAATATATGTGTTCGCACTCATACATCGAAAACTGTCTCGATTGTACAAACGTGCATGTATTTGTATTACACGACATAAGACTATCATGTATATATCGCTTCCATGCATTCAAGTGAATATGTTCATAACGCAGGGTTTAAAAGATGTAAGCTTTTAATGATGCACTCAGATAAGCACCGGTATGATATAGAAATGACTCCAAATCCGCAGTTACGAGGGGTGATCAATATATTCGTGGACTTTTCATCTAGAAATTTTGTTTTGTCAGCAAGGCTCAAAAGCAAATAAGCATTATTCAGTGTAGGATATCTCCGACCGAATGCACCTATAACATAGTTTTATTCATGTAATGGGTGCGTGACGCAGGCCGTCACGTGACCTCATTCCAAGCGTCACCGTTTGAGCAGCACCGGTGTCGCGTGAGAGTCATTCGACTATGAGATCAGTGCGACCGGAAGTGTAGCTGACACATTTTATGCGGTACACAAGTGCTAATCATCAGCCGTGATAATTGTCTGCCGAGGCGTATAAAAAAAGTCCTGGCGAGTTTAAATTCGGAGCTCGCGGTCATGTTTTTGGGTTTGTTTATAAAAGAAACGAACACTTTCCAAATATACTTGATGATTCGCAGTTTTAAACGTCCTCTACTATGTATTATCGTAGATTTATCGACGCATATACAGATCGCTTCCGTACGTGGGATGCGCCGTACGTTGGTACACGCATGTTAATTAATGTCGTGGTTGGTACTAACATGCGGTCAAGTTTAATTGTTTATTTTCATTATATATAGGCCTATATATACCTATATATTGATTTATACATTAGAAAATACGTTCACATAAATTTATGTAATAGTTACGAATTTTACACTATCAACGTACGTTCGATAGAGATCTGTAAACGTTATTTATATATAGTCTTTGTTAAAAGAACATGTCAGCTTTTGCAAAGATCTAAAATTGTTCGTCGAGGTATTTGGATTTTGTTTCTTTCAATGTTTATGGGAGAATTGAATATTTGAAATGACCCTCTGACCCCTGAAAAAGTCCATTTACCCTTGGGTTTGGAAATCAGCTTTAGATGGAGCCGCTGCATAATTATGTACATGTTGTTTTCATTATATTTTGAGCATTTGATTTTGTTGATGTTGCCAACCCACACAGTGCCAAGAATTAATACC
Organism: Spisula solida; assembly: GCA_947247005.1. Classification (NCBI taxonomy): domain Eukaryota; kingdom Metazoa; phylum Mollusca; class Bivalvia; order Venerida; family Mactridae; genus Spisula; species Spisula solida. The sequence continues at coordinate 19,771,417 of OX365946.1, forward strand.
TGTGCTGAGGTTCCATCTATCATGATCATGTTGATAGGACTCTAGGCTACCCTGAGGTCCCAGGTTCAAATCTCCGCTTGACACTGGAAATCACAGAACTGATTTTCTGAGTTTCTCACCAAATAACAGAAGCATTCTTGTGTGTATCGGTGCTTTTATTACTTGGGCATGTAAAAGAAAGATGGGAGTCTATTTGGAAAGAGCTAGGGTAGCGCACCCGGTTTCCTAGTGTAACAAACTGACTCTTCCCTCGAACTCGGAGGTCGTTGTCTGATCTAGCAGGGAAAAATCAATGACAATGCACTTATGACCGTCTCAGTCAATCACAAACGACAACATGGACCTGTCAGACTAAATTCTATAACTATACCTGGTGTCACAAATCCCATCCGATTGCAATCCAATGATCGAATGCGTATCTGCTTGAAGGAATCTTATGGTCATTGGGGGTATTGTAGAGCATCGGGCAGAGACAGGAGTAATTTTAAGAGTCTTTTGATAATATTCATTGCTACTAATTGGCCCGTCCGCATGATATGACATAAAGCCGCAAAAGACAGGGAAGTCGCCCAGCGTCAGGGTGATTTGTGACCCAGTTATTTATAAGAGATAACATAAATCTGTGGATAAATAAGGAAAATATATATTATAAAATAAACATTTAATTCAGATAATAAATGAGAATTTAATAAAATTAGTACAATTTCATACTAAGCGATAACACTTGAGTTATTTGAGTTATATAATCAAACAAATTCAACAACTATCAGAACTATCCCCCACAAATCATTAAATGTTATAAATTCTCTAAATAAATGTACTCCATGACTAGGCCATTTACATTCAAATCAAACCAATGGATATAAGGAAAAAAGCGTGGAAAAACTTTGTGACACCCTGATATCTAGCGAATAATCAACCCCTCGTCTACTGGGTTGAGTAGGCCCCTACCTTCTGGGTTGAGTAGGCCTCCACCTACTGGGTTGAGTAGGCCCCCACCTTCTGGGTTTAGTAAGCCCCACCTTCTGGGTTTAGTAGGCCCCCACCTACTTGATTTAGTAGGCCCCCACCTACGGGGTTGAGTAGAGCTCCAACCTACTGGGTTGAGTAGAGCACCCGCCTACTGGGTTTAGTAAGCCCCTGCCTACTGGCTTTAGTAGGCCCCCACCTACTAGTTTAAGTAGAGCCCCCCGCCTACTGGGTTTAGTAGGCCCCCGCCTACTAGGTTAAGTAGAGCCCCGCCTACTGGGTTGAGTAGAGCCCCGCCTACTGGGTTTAGTAGGCCCCCGCCTACTGGGTTTAGTAGGCCCCGTCTACTAGGTTAAGTAGAGCCCCAACCTACTGGGTTGAGAAGAGCCCCCGCCTACTGGGTTAGTAGAGTCCCAACATATAGGATTAAGTAGAGCCCCGCCTACTGGGTTTATTAGAGCCCCACCTACTGTGTTTAGTAGGCCCGCCTATTTGGTTGAGTAGAGCCCCCCGCCTACTGGGTTAGAGTCCCAACATAAATACAAATACAATATTTATTTTAAGTCGGATACATTTACAAATTTGTATTAAGTAGAGCCCCCCGCCTTCTGGGTTAGAAGAGTCCCAACATACTGGATTAAGTAGAGCTCCCGCCTACTGGGTTTAGTAGAGCCCCACCTACTGTGTTTAGTAGGCCCGCCTATTTGGTTAAGTAGAGCCCCCCGCCTACTGGGTTAGTAGAGTCCCAACAAAAATACAAATACAATATTTATCTTAAGTCGGATACATGTTCAATACTGGATTAAGTAGAGCCCCCCCCCCGCCTACTTGGTTAGTAGAGTCCCAACATACTGGATTAAGTAGAGCCCCCGCCTACTGGGTTTAGTAGAGCCCCACCTACTGTGTTTAGTAGGCCCGCCTATTTGGTTAAGTAGAGCCCCCCCCCCGCCTACTGGGTTAGTAAAGTCCCAACATCAATACAATATTTATTAGTTTCAGGACAGCCTTCAATGCTGTTAACTTTAGGTGCATTTCATATAGTGCTGTCCAGACATACCCGATAGGGGTTGAACACTTGTTAAAATTCCTAGCATCCGATTTCACACTTTGTCTTATTGATTTACCTGCTGGATTTATTCTGTCCAATCAGCAATTATATGTCTCTCAGGGTAAAGGATAAACTCGAGTCCAAACGTGCTAACCCTATTAAGTTGGATTACAGCACATGTAATAGGATTGATTTCTTTAACTATGCTCATTTTTAAAATGTCCAAATTTTGAATATTTAAAATTAAACGTCCCAAGTTCACAGCGTATAAACCAAATCACTGTACGACTTATTGGGATACTATACAATTCAACCTGTATTACTTCTTGTGAGTAAAAACACATATGATTTCCGATAACTGTATGACTTATTGCAAGACTATACAATTCAACATGTGTGCCTTATTGCGATTACCGAAAGTTGACTCGATCATGCACTGTGGAGTTTCTACTTTTTAGCTGCACTGCCCAAGATTTGGCATTTCATTTGTTGATAACATTTCTGTCTTTGTCGGGATAATTTTGATATTATCGTTCAAATGTATACGAAATCCGAAGATAATGATGCAAATAGTCAACAGGATTCCTGCTCCATACACTGACGTACAGCTGCCTGTCAAGTTCGATTCATCGACTTCTGTCCAACTTTAAACGGAGTGACCCTATATGAATTGTTCTTCATTACGAATACCAGTTTCGTGGAATTGATCTCCAACAGCTGTCTTGCTGTTCTATCAAACAATCTACAAATAGAAAAAAACATTTATTATCTTATTGTATCAATAACCAAAACATATCATCACAGGATTGACTTTCAATAATGTTGAACACATAATATTATATTTTTGAGGTTTTAAATTGATTGATTGATTGATTGATTGATTGATTGATTGATTGATTGATTGGGTTGGGTTGGGTTGAATAGGGTCAGGTCGGGTCGAGTCGAGTTGATTGACGGATCGATTGATTGATTGAAACATGGTCGGCTAATCAGGAATTAATATTTGATTCTTGAATTTTGAATTGTGGATGTGTAGTAATGTTTAAATGATCATATTAAAACAAATGTCTAGCAAATATATAATCTGTAATATTTACAACACATCAATAGGTATTAAATTATTCAAGCCAAATAACTTTTATTCAAGCCAAATACCTTTTATTCAAGCCAAATACCTTTTATTCACTCATTTCATGTTTACATAGAAAATGGAGGTGACAAAATGTAACTGTTTTACTTCACTTCACAAGTGCAATGATTAATAACTGACTACCTGATATGTGAAATTAAGTGTCACCTCTGTGCAAGTCCATTAATTAAAAAACAATCATGGGATAAAAATATTTTGAAGTCATCTATTACTTCCATTTCAGCTGTATATTATGCTTAAGCTGAATAAACCATTTATTCTGTTCTGTTCATTAAAATTAAGGGTCACTTAATGTCTACATATTTTTCACACTGTATATAATTATGACACTTATAGTTAGGTAATGTACAGGTAGGTTGATTTAACATGTCACCATTGCCTGATGTCAAAAATTATCCAGCCTAATAAAAGGTAATGCTTGATCATTTATAACATGTATTGATTACAGAACAGACTATATATTTTATTGATTACAACAAAGGTTATATATAAAAAATTGTATAGGATATTATTTAATTACAAGTAACTGGTTTTATTATACCCCCATTTATAATTAACTTCCTGTCATAAAGGGACTATTTAATTCTCAAACAGGGTATCTGGGTGATGTAAGATAACTGATTAACAGACTGTGCAATATTAAGCAATAGTGTGCAATACTGTATCTTGACATCTTGAAAAATAGGGAGCACATACTGACATCATGCTGAGAGAATACCTGTAGAGTCCAAAATAATGTGTCCCTATTTTCTCAGTATGCCCCTATTTAACAAGGTATTCATGCAAACCAATCCATATGTGGACATGTGGCTCTATAGGTCATAAATGGGGTTTTTTTATTAGGCAACATAATTGATAAAGAACAACTTCTTTATTACAGAACACAATTATTGAGTTTTTCTAAAATAATGACTTGAAAGATGATGCCCCCAGGAGCTTTTAATGAACCCAAAATACAAACATTGTATCATATGTTTGATAAATAACAAAGCATATATATCATAGAACATGATAATTGAGTTTTTCTAAAATAATTTGGAAAACAACCCAATATTTAAACTGTGAGAAATGGAAGAACTGAATTTCAGAGGTCATGTGACTTGATAGATGATGTCCCAGGGATCTTTTCATGTATCAAAATGCATACATTGTATCATATAGCTGATAAAAACACAACTTATATATTATAGAACATATATATTGAGTAATTCTAAAATATTTTGGAAAAAATAACAATATTCAAACTGTGAGAAATGTAAGAAGTGAATTTCAGAGGTCATGTGACTTGATAGATGATGCCCCCAGGAGCTTTTCATGAATCAAAATGCATACATTATTTCATATATTTGATAAAGAACACAACTTATATATTATAGAACTTGATTATTGAGTTTTTTCTAAAACAATTTTGAAACTATAATAATATTCAAACTGTGAGAAATGTAAGAACTGAATTACAGAGGTCATGTGACTTGATAGATGATGCCCCCAGGAGCTTTAATGAACCCAAATACATACATTGTTTCTTATAGTTGATAAAGAACACAACTTATATATTATAGCATGTGATTATTGAGTTTTCCTGAAATAATTTGGAAAATAAGACAATATCTAAACTGTGAGAAATGTAAGAACTGAATTTCAGAGGTCATGTGACTTGATAGACGATTCCCCGGGAAATTTTCATAAATCAAAATGCATACATTATTTCATATATTTGATTAAGAACACAACTTTTGTATTATAGGACATGATTATTAAATTTTAGTTTTTCTAAAACAATTTGGAAAATATAACAATATTTAAACTGTGAGAAATGTAAGAACTGAACTTCACAGGTTATGTGACTTGATAAATGATGCCCCTCGGAAGCTTTTCATGAATCAAAATGAAAACATTATATCATATATTTGATAAAGAACACAACTTATATATTATAGAACTTGATTATTGAGTTTTTCTTAAATAATTTTGAAAATATAATAATATTCAAACTGTGAGAAATGTAAGAACTGAATTACAGAGGTCATGTGACTTGATAGATGATGCCCCCAGGAGCTTTAATGAACCCAAATACATACATTGTTTCATATAGTTGATAAAGAACACAACTTATATATTATAGCATGTGATTATTGAGTTTTCCTGAAATAATTTGGAAAATAAGACAATATCTAAACTGTGAGAAATGTGAGAACTGAATTTCAGAGGTCATGCGACTTGATAAGATGATGCCCCCGGGAGCTTTTAAGGAACCCAAATACATACATTGTATCATATGTTTGATAAAGAGGACAACTTATATATCATAGAACATGATTATTGCGTTTTTTTAAATAATTTTGAAAATTAGACAATATTCAAACTGTGAGAAATGTAAGAACTGAATTTCAGAGGTCATGCGACTTGATAGATGATGCCCCCGGGAGCTTTTAAGGAACCCAAATACATACATTGTATCATATGTTTGATAAAGAGAACAACTTATATATTATTTAACATGATTGATTATTGCTAAAATAATTTGGAAAATATAAAAATATTTAAACTGTGAGAAATGTAAGAACTGAATTTTAGAGGTTGTGTCATTTGATAGACAATGCCAGAGGAGCTTTCAGTGAATTAGAATACATAAATTAGGCAATATATTTGATGAAGAACACAACTTATATATTATAGAACATGATTATTGAGTTTTTCTGAAATAATTGGGAAAATAAGACAACATTTAAACTGTGGGAAAAGTCAGAACTGAATTTCAGAGGTTGTGTCACTTGATAGACAATGCCCCTAGGAGCTTTTAATGAATTAGAATACATAAAGTAGCCTGTAGGCAATGTTTTTGATAAGGATATCAACCCGTATATACATACAATATGACATAATGATAGAGTTTTTCTAAAATAATTTGTAAAATATGACAATATTTAAATGGTGAGCAATGTAAGATCGTAAATTCAGAGGTCATGTCACTCAATAGATGATACCCGCAGGAGCTTTAAATGAATCAGAACCAGTTTATGAGTAGTTTTGACGCAACAAATGTTCCATCTCTACTGTCATCTATACATTGAGATTGTTCATTTGTGAAAGTTTGAAGAAATTCCATCCAGCAGTTTGTGAGGAGTTCAAACAAAATTTTCATTATTGGGTATATAGTAAAAGTAACAAAGTGCCTTAATAATGGCAAAACAATAATGTAAGGTATTTACTTAAACCTAGATAATTCTGTTTCGTTTATTTGCTTTTTTTATCCTCGCCACCGGATAATCCATATGGGCAAGGCCCCCAGAAGAGGCTAGTCACTTTAGTGTTTGGGGGATAGTGCATGAATTGATATAGAAGATGCTCCAGTTCCAAGAGCATCCCTGTTCTTTTACGTGCCGATGTAAAGCATCATACACGGGACGTCACTTAACGTCAAGTCCGAAAGACTGTTAGTAAGTTTAGTTATGTTAGGTGGGAAACACTGAAAAGCATTTCTGTTTTTGACCGTCTGGAGTAGGGATCAAACCCACAACCTTCAGATCAGCAGTCAGTAGCCCTTACCACTAGACCACTTGTCCACCTTTAATTTTGTAAATAGGTGGCAACTATATATATAAGTGCAGTGACCAAGAACCATAACTCTATGTGACTATTTTTTCACCCTGTTTTCAAATTATCTCCCTTTGTTTAATTTAATTAAGTATTCAATTGATTGACTTGAAACTTTAAATATAAGTAGAATAGCATCTAGGAGATGTGTTGTGACTTAAAGAAACCTAACTCAAACTGGTACAATTCTTGAATTATTTCCCTTTAACCAAAGAAGTAATGATATTTCCCTTTTCCTTCTTAGTCCTGTTTCTATGAAACATCAGTTAGTAACAAACATGTACTGTGGGGATGGCAATGTTAACATTGCTCTTATTTTCTTGATAATAAATTTAATTTTAGGAAAATAGTTGGACACAACAGTGACATTATTCAGGTCAGAATTACCTTGCAGTTCCAGTAAGTATTAATACCAGATCTTCAAAACAAAGGTGACAGTCAATGAGCCAATCTTGGAAAGTACTTGACTGCCAAAACCTGAAATAAAGTCAGATCAATTAATTATCATTGAAATGATTACTTCTAGTAAGATAAAACAATAATAATTAATGAAGTATTATACACCTATTGTCAAAAGATATATAGATGCATGTAAAAACTACCACTTTTATTATTAATTTAATAGTACAGCTCTGTCTGATTCGGTATGGATGATTCTGATATGTATCCGATGACAAGTAGTGCGAATCAGGGATGGGTACATTTACAATTATAATTTAATTAATTATAATTAATTACACTTTTTCAACTAATTAAAAATAATGATTAATTAAGCCAAAATTCAATTACTTCGAATATATCAATTTGCACATATAGATGAATCATAACAGGCACATCAGTCATAGTTCACTCATTTAGCTGTTCTCATTAGTATATATTGAGCGTAGATTCAGGTCTTGAACCTAGTAGCTTCAGTTTTATTTTAGACTATACAAATTTTGGCACTTTGTAAACTTCCATTCAACCATTTTCTCATGTATCGATATTTCAAAATGTGCATAGGCGGATCCAAGGGGGGCGGACCCGGCGTACGCCCCCCCCAAAAAAACCCGCCAAAGTAAAGTCAATTCATTTGTTGTATCACACTAAATCACATAGTTAAAGTCATTTTTGTTCTGCTTTCTGCGCGCACAATTAACATTTTCCACTAACCACAGACACTTCGATAGACTCTCTGCAGCCCGGTTTTTCAGGTCGAACTTTGCGATTCTGATGTATCGCTCTTTTTGCACATTGATTCTCTTTTCGCTGCATTTTATGACAACAAAGATGGATGCGTATTAAATGGAGCTACCGGGGTGATTCGCCCCCCTGAACCCCCTAGCAGGGCTTTGCCCTGCACCCACCAGGGGACCTTGCGGCCCCCTGCTCATTTTTCATTTCACGTCCCCCTAACACTAAATCCTGGATCCGCCCCTGATGTGAATTGATAATCGATCGACCAAAAATATTGTCGATACATCAATATCGCTTCTATAGATGACAGCTCTATTTAATAACAATGAAGGTTTGTCAAGTTTATAATATGTACTACTGAGTCTACATCAATATGTTATTGTGAAAAACTCATAAATGGTAAGCCATCATGAAGTAATTAAAATCAATGGGTACAAGTGTGCCACACTCAACCTAAACATTCTTAATTTTCAAGTCTAGAAATTAACAGACAAAGAAAACACAGCACCTACAACGAAAATATTCTTGTGAGCCATGCCAACAGTATGTAAATATGGTGCATTCTAAAGTTTACATTTACACAAAAGCTTCACCCCTGGCTAGTAGATCATCTTTTAGCCATGCCTTTGCGTACAGGGCTTTAACACTACAACAATAAAATTTCCTTACAAATGTGCTTTTCAATAATTTTCTCACGGGTGTTGGTGGGGGATAGACCTATCCAGATAATTTCATTTGTCATAGAAGTAAAATTTTCTCCGTCTAGTTTCACTAACTAACATGCACCTCTTTTCGAGTTTATTGGCAGGTGTGCTGTTTAGGGCAGACTTAAATTCAATTAAGAGACAGCAAGGGATGTAAAACAAGGAATCCGGGTGCGTTATTCTAGCTCCTTCCAAATAATGAAGACTCCTTGTTTCTTAAACATACCCAGAGAAAAACACCGATACGCATGAGACTACCTTTGAGTCCATGCAGACAGATAAGCTGTCTCCAATTGGCTGCTTTTGAATTCTGATGGTCCAGCCACAGCTAGTAAGGTACTGTTAGCGTCGAAATGGTTTGACTACTGGGCCATGCGATTCGGCCAACTGATTCAAAACGCTGACAAATAGCAGGGTTCCGACAAATATTCTGACACAAAATTCCCTGATCAAACATCAGTTTTCCCCGTCCCTGCCCTGGGTCAGGACAACAACACCCCACCCACCGTTGGCGTATAGTCGAGCATGCATGATAAAACTCATCTATGAATTAGATATAGTTCTTTGAACAGTGACACAGTGTACCTAATGTAACACTCTGTTATATACGCTTAGAAATCATGACAAGGACTTTTCGGAACTGCGTACAAACGGCTGACAGTCTACTTTCACTTTCGATGTGTTTTGTTTACAGAAGTGATGATTTATATTTTATTGTTATGTTCTCCGATGTAGGAATTCAGGATCCGAAATGTAACAACGTCGAAGAAATATTGCATCTACAGACTACACGCAATATTGTTTATTAAATTACAATATAAACAAGCGTTTTACCTTGCAACCTGTCTACATCCGCCCGCATCACACCGTCGTAAAAAATGTAAGTGCCGCGCATGCGCACTTATCCCAGTCGCACGAATATAACACCTCTGACGATTCTTACGGGACACCGGTATCCTTTCTGGACTCATATCCGACCCACTGTATACATGTACGATTTATTTACTTTTAATACAGAAATAAGTAATAAATAGCCAACTCTGGAATGTAAGGCGGAATAGAAATTGTCTCGTTACGTTACTGGACTTAAAACTCTGAAAACAGCGGTTGACTTTGGACGGTACATGTGTAGCATCATCACAATGAAGAAGAAATCACGACCTAACAAGTTTAGGGCGCAATTTTTAAAGAACTCCTTTCAAATGGAATTAATGATTTATTGTTTTATAGTATCCATAACTCTGTCTTATCTCTTCCGTTCATTCTTATTTTACCATGGCATTAGTTTGAAATAGTCCCTTCAATCACATAAACAACGAACTCATGTGTAGATCACTGATATGGAGTGCAAAGAATTCCCATACATGTTGATCAAGTCATCTTCGAGCTATCGCAAGGATTTTCCAAGTTATTCGTTGCTCTGTGATTATCTATTATCCGTCACGCTTGACGGCGCGCGCTGCACATTGGTCACAATATAATTAATTAATTAAAATGCTAGACCATTGATAGTTCTATATTTCCTGGTAATTTCATTGTTCTAGAAACAATATTTAAAAAGTTGGAAGGAACGTCTTTAAATATATTGATCACCTCTCGTATTTCGTTAAATGACTTCAGTTGAAAAGAACATATCCTTTCATTTTAACCGCCAGTGCTGTAGGAACTCATTCCTATCAGTTAATAAGACTTTATATCGTAGTACAGCATTCCAAATGCGAATGTGTCCATTTGGAATAAAGAGGATTCAGATTCTTCATCAAAGTTTTCTAGTTCAGACAAAGTTCTGTCATCTCATTTCTCTTGATTCTCTCCTCTCTGCATTTGACTTGAATTTTATTACTGGAATACATTGCTGACCCTGAAGGCAATTACGATCATCTAGTCCGAAATAAATGACCATCATTCGACGATAATGGTTTTCGGATATGGACTTTCGTTTTAATGTGCACTTTTATAGTGTTTTTACAAAGGTCACGACACACCATCGTGACCAGTCCGTCATCAGGACATTCATTGTTTTGTTAATTCAAGTTTAATGCTATTTCTCAAGTGACAGGGATTATTATTCTAAACAATGACTATACAATAAAGTACAAATACGAGTTACTTAGGAAAACGTAATGAAAAATAAGTTAACTGAATCTTCATTTGGATCTAGTTGTAGATATAGTCGACACAGGATAATCGAAAACGCAGTACATTATTGTATAATTAACCAAGAATTACGCGATAACTCGATAGTTCATGATTATTACCTTTCATAAATAAACCGTACTTTAATTTTGCATTTTTTTTAATACGAAACCTTTTTACAACAATCGGGTTCATGCTTTAATAGTTTGGATATACCACGTGGTATATGACGTAATGTTAAGCTAAAAACGCAAGTAAACATCTGATTTTGTCCATTAGCGATCAGGTTGGATCCCCATAACCATTAAATATGCTTAAAATTAGAACATAAATTGGTATATATTGATTAATCAACCTTACTAACTCTCATTAAATAAAATATATTTTTACCCTCATAAAAGTGTTCTTTCAATTTAATACCAACGTTAAATTTTAACTCTAAAACAGAATAAATGCATATGGGTGACTTAAAGGGACTGCCTCACGTATTGGTGTATTGCAAAAATAAAATTAAATTGTCAAATATTCATGTAATTTTGGTATAGTTTCCTGTATATGGCATAAACAACCACATTGACATAAAAAATAACTTGGGAAACATCGGCACTTGGTAGTAATTTATAATTTTTACACCCAACATTCTATAGGGTATTAATACCCTATAGAATTAGCACTACTATCCCTTAAATTGCCTGGAATGTGTTTGTATTCGATAAAAACGAATTGCGAAACAAACCGAATACCTCACAGATGTTTAGGCTTTAGTTTGTTGAAGTTACAGTTTGATCATGCCTGAATTGATAGAACATTTTGGAAGGAGTGTCAAATATCAAGAGTGATTTAAATTGCTTATATGGCATAAGTCTTTCATAAAGCAACCACAAGTGACTTTCTATATTATAATTACTTGGTTAGCTAGGAAAATTACGTCATACAAAAATTTTAGCCCAATCTGTGAGGCAGCACCTTTAAGTGTCCAGAACAGCAAACATCAGCAAAGTAACGCATCAGTGACCATTGCAAATATATAGTGAGGCCCAGACAGCAATGTTTATTTTAATATTGTTGAAGCTCACCTTAGGTTGCTGAAATAATTTGAGAAACTGTGTTGAAACGGGTCTTGTAAGAAAACAAATTGTATACAATACATTTGTACACATGATTATTGAAATCAGTATATTGGCCTCAGCTATATTAGCCTTGATGGTCAATCAGATGTTAGTCGAAGTTACAAATATTTATCCTGTTACAGTTGTTACAATAAAAATAGATTTAATCTATATACATGATTGTAATGGATTATTTTACTACCGGTCCATTAGTTGATTAGATTATCAACATTAATACATGAGACCCAAAGGGAAAAAGTCATGGTCAGTAAACAATGGTGAGATTTAAACGCATAGTTGGTAAAGATAATTCAATGAACGATGCCAAATTACAATAAGATTACATAATTGCTTTTAAAGAGGGGGTCCAGCCTGATCGTCAACGTTAAATACAGTCGTAAGTATTTTATCCTCTGACCGATTTCAACAAGACAAACTCGACACCCAAGTGGAGAATAAGTGCAACATATACTTCATCATATATATGAACCAGGTTAACATAACGTTTTCTATAGAAGTCTTTATTTGTAGAGACAACATATACTGGGCAAATGCTCCAACTAGACTTAATCGTTTGTTCGTTGAAAGTATTAGAAGCAGTCATACCAAATAAGAAGTTCAATGTTTTAATGAAAGCAATAATTATAAAAGCTATTTTGTTTGATAAAATATTGTGTACACCTTTTCAAATATCAGAACAAAATAAACGAATAATAGTGGGAGCAACTTAAGGATAGTCTAGTTGGAACCTTTGCTCAGTATAGTGAAGCGTTTGGCACAATCTTCCCTACGAGCTTCTTAAACAATAAACATAGTTTACATAATATATATTATATAATTTATAACAACAGCAATAACATCAACTGATTTTATGTAGTGATATAACCAATGACACGTTCCATATTTCAGACAATAAGAACTAGACAGAGGCTAGGTACTATTCAGAGAGGGTGCCGTACAAAAGCCAAGCATGTGAACAATTTAGCAACTGGACATTTGTTTATATACGAGGTCTGGTGGTGGTACTGCGTAGAAAGGAGCAAATTGCACACAAGTACAAGAAAATATTATGAAAAGATGACCAAATTCATTAAAATCATTAAAATGTACTTGGAAAACATGATCCACTGCCATCGGCTTTATTCTACATATTGGAATAGCATGACTACGGAGAATTACCTTCGCTATGGCTTCCCACTGTAGGATGTTAGAGTGTCTCAGGCTTGGAAAACATCGACGTTAAGCTAATTCAAATTTACGCTACGTTAATCTCGCCCGAGAATCCCCTATACAAACGACATTTAACTTGATGTTACCATTACTAAATATACCAATTAGCTTTAAAACATCATACGGATGGTCTAAATGTCACGCTCGTTCCTCATACGAGTCACTTAATTCATATTTGAAGAAAAAGTATTACTAAAACACAATGCATTTGCTTTTGAAATAGATTACGCTGTGTTTAAGTTATTTTGGATCTAATGGGCTGTCAGCCTGTCATATATTATCTAGCGAACTATTCAGGATTAGAATTCAGGTTATGACACAGGCACAAACGTTTTTCTAAATTTCCGGAATATTGTTTGATCCCCGGATCCGTCAAAAGTACGTTCAAGGTGATTAGCAACAACTATTTTCAAATCTAAATTTAGCTAAAAGCTTAATGTCGCTAAGGAAGTATTAATGAGGTACATGAGGGCCTTGATGGAAATAAGATTATACTATATTTGCGTAATTCTTTGTGTAGGTGTACATGACATTGTTGTTACATTGTAAAACGTGTGCTATAATTACTTTTAATTATAGCCATGTTGTTTTAGTATGCATGTATAATTCTGTAAAACCTTTAACGAAATATATATATTTTAATGTATTTATATAGGCTCCCTGGTAATCACTTATCAGCTCTGTTTGATGATGCAAGTAATGACAAATACATTGGTATGATTGAAATTTGTCATTTAACATTTAAATGACGAATATCACATAAAACATTTAAGTAATTACAAATGCTTAATTAAACATATATTATAGATTCAATATTACACGTATCATCAAAGAGGGGGTTCCATTTATATGCCCCTCTTAACTTCAAATAATAATATGTACCAGGGAAGGGAGGGAGGGCAAATACACTTATTCGTAAAATAAATTTCTTTTTCAACGCTGATTTTCTGTGCTTAATACCCCAATCACACGAGAGTCGGAATGAGCCGGAATGCCGTAGGAATAGCAATTCGTGGTACATTATTGTATGTTCTAAATGTATTCCGACTGCATTCCGAGTACATTCCATATGTTCGGGCCAGTTTGAATGTTTTAACATGCTCTAAACCTATTTCGTTTGAAATAAAATACATATTTAAAAAAAAAGAATAAACTGTTATTCAAAACTCTCTGTATTTATTGATACTGTCCTGATCACACGGCGTCGGAATGAGCCGGAATGCCGTAGGAATAGCAATTCGAGGTGTATTCCTTCATGATTGAAATGCATTCGAAACATTCTGTCTGCATGCTGAGTCAATTCGTAGTGCATTCGATATATTCCGGCCAATTCCTGTGTCCACTTCGAATGTTTTGCGCATGTTCAAAACTTTCGAGATACATTCGAAGTCGGGTGGAATATCGAACGGCTACCGAAGTGTATTCTTCCGAAATTCTGATAACATGTTAAATATTCTTACGGCATTCTGACTATATTCGAAACATTACTTAAATCCATTATAGGTACTGATATTAAACACACTACCCGTGCACAACCCGTGCATAATCCCGTGCAAAACGGTCCGATGCTTGTGTTTACCTTATTTTGAAAACATATGCGTGCACGATATCGGCTATCATTCCAGGCGGACTCGAAGTGTATTCGAGTTATACTCAAAGTATATAAGAATTGTATTTGAATGGTATTTGAAGTATTCCAACGGCATTTTGACACAGCTGTAATAATTTTGGTCAATTCAAGTTATCATTCGGAATGTGTTTCGAATGTTTATTCTTTCTTCATTCCGACTCATTCGGGCCCATTCCGGCTGATTCGAGACTCGTGTGATTGGGGTATTAGCTTTACGTATGAACGACTAGTTGTGAAAACCAAATATGTGGTGCTTAAAACCCGTTCCGTTACGGGACGGATATAAAATTCTGAAAACTGTCCCATGGTACTGACTTAGCATTAATAATTTGACAATAAATATTTATGTATGTAAGCTTAATTTTGTCTTTCGATGTGAGTGGCACTGCACTTGAATATATGTTCAATCACATTTAAATATATATATATACGTGTAAAACTACACCCATGCCAGATGTCAACTACATGACTTTGTTCAGTGTACAGTTTATTTTACGTACGCTCTGTCCTTTCATCTCTAGAACATTAGACCATTGGCAGATATATTACTTGGCCTATGAAGACATTCGCAGATATATCACTGGAACATAGGACGACATTCGCAGATACATCAGTTTTTATATATCAGTGAACACTTCCATCTGGAATATACAGTTGCAATACGTCCACTAGTATAAACTAACCACAGCGAGATCTTAGTTCAACTTGAAAAATAAACTACTCTGAGAGTTTGCCGCCCGTCATATGATGTAGCGTAACATGCATGAACGCAATGTGTACGAAAACGAACATCTGGTGGTCGTGTCTTAACTAATCCACATTACTCAAGTGTGCAGCAAACGTGGCTGGAATCAATTGCTGTTCAATGATGAAAACTGTTTGAATATCATGAATGTTTGGCAGGATAGAAGATGAAATGATGGTCATTTATATACGTTCCTTTTTATTCTAAGTGTACTTAATATTGTATAAGACACCAAAGTGTAATTTATCCACACATTCAAAACCGATTGAGTTGATGCGGTTTTATTCTACAAAGTCTTCAATATTTGTTATTTTAAAATAGTGTATTGTATACGTCGTGTAAAAAAACATTAATGACGTAATGGGGAAACGGTGTGGCTGGCATGTTATTACATTTATTTGCACGATCATGTGACATAAAATAAGTCGAAACATCTGCTGATGATATTAAGCCCGGTATATCCTCAACGGATTAGTGCGCATTATTACTTTTATACAATCCTTGGTTAGTTGTTGTCTTATTTGGTATCATCATGTCTGCATGTAATTTTAGGATTGCGCATTTAAGCGTTTATTATATTATTCTTTCTGGGAATTAACTCTCTCTCGCTCAACATGACTAACCTACACGTTCTTACTAAAGATAGAGCGTTTACGGAGGTGTAACGTATATATTCATATGAATAATATCCATGTCAATATGAGACACTACATAAATAAACGAACAAATCACATTAGATCATAGAATGCTAGGGTCTTCATAACAATGCCATCTCTGCCAACATGCATAATTATGCATAAAATTGCTGTTTTTTAATCAAATAGATGGCTTATTATGGGAGAATATGAACTAACCAACACAAATATTATTTTTATAATCAAATTGAATTCAAAACACCTGTTACACTAATAAAAATAAAAAGCAAGTATTCATTTTAGCTATTTTCCTCACTTTGATATGCTATCCATGCTAATATGTGACAATACAGATATTAACACAAACTTTACACCATAACATAGACTAGCATGTGTTTTCGTAAATTTGTTGTTGCCTCTGTTAAAAAATCTACACCACTGACAAATCTGGCATCCACCATTTCCATAATCTGAATGTCTATATTTTCGACAATATCAACGGACTTTTTCTACCAAATGGGGTAAATGAAAATTGAAATTCTGGTCACCAGCTCCTAGACTATCAAAACGATTTTTTCGCAACTTAGCAACAGATTATTTAAATTTTATATTTGGACGTTAACTCTGTCTTCTTCTCTTATATTAAACAAAATATTAATAATGGCTCTATTACGCTTACCTGAGAAACATAGCTTTTGCTACATATCAAATGTTTCAAATTGTTCATGAAGACTGTTCCACATCGCTGAAATAAGTTCATATTTTTTGTTTATTGAGGACATATATTCACACTCCTATGCAAGCCAGTTTAGATGATTTGCAACAACGTTTTATCCACTGACCTGGCTGTTGACCCAAATGACCAAGTTTTGAACTTGATACAGATTGATGAAGACAATTATTCTGACCATGTTTTATGATCGAGATAATGATAATAGCTAAAAATTAACACTTGATGCTAAGAGTTTATCGAAAACGCAACAGTAAATATATTCTTATTTTAGTTCAAACGGAGGGAATTTAAACAGTTCCAACGTTGGACTCAATCTGCATCAATATGCTTTGGACATTTTTGATATCCATTTTTTTTTCTTAACAATGGTACATAAATTGATCTTAATAGCCGGAAAACAGTTCAATCACCTTTAATCAGAGTGTTTAAATAAGCATAGTAATGTTTAAACAAAATCGGTTATTTCCCTTTGCGTTTAACATTACATGATTGCTGTTCCTGGAACTCTTAAAAGTGTTGACAGATTAACGGTAACATTGTCTCTATACTTATGTTTTATCAGCATTGTCATATAAACACATGCAAAGTTGATACTGTTATTGTGTGTCGTATAGAAAAGGCCATGGCAATACATTCAGGGTCGAAATGCTTTGAAACCGATGTACCGGAACTAGGTACTCGTATGCGAACATCAATCAGATTCCACAAACTGTCATGTAGATACATACGTATACTAAAATACTAAGATTAAAAAACGCGACCTTGGGGTATGTTGTTTAATTAATATCAGACAATTCAAGTTTATGCCGGTATTAGAAGTTAGACAAGCCTTACGTAAATATTCGATTTGTTATGCAACCTGGTCATCTTCAACGATAAAACCAATGCGTCGATAAACATGTTACTTTTGTTTTTTTCGTAAATACTCGTTATATTTTATTAAGTTTGGTATCAAAATGACGAAATTGAACCTTTACGAATATGCAAATACATTTTATATGGAAATTTGTTTTCCCAAAATATGCCAACATACTCAAGTGTCGCGTGTTTAAATCCGTTAACGATATCATATAGTACGGGATTAAGCGCCGGATAATTGAACTCAGACAGAATTAATGCCAACACGAATAATCACTATCTATCCGTTACAGAATTATTCCACAACCACTGTTGTTATTCAGATGGGCTCTATATCCTACGAGTTTGCATTAGGGCAATTAATAACACTAATATCCAATATTAAGACCAAATCTCTCTAAAGTAGGGTTAAAATAAAAATATGTCGTGCAGCTTTTTTTAGCTGAAATTTCGACTTTCGACATCTTGATAGCTAAAATTTGGACTTAAGGTGGTAAAGTTCATTTTTCTTGTTCAGTTGTGTGTTGGGCAATGTAGTGTCGTGTAATTGTGGTCTGTGTGGTTGTTATGTTGTTAAAGTTGAGTGCAGCCTTCTATGTCCGATTTCGTATTATATTTTATCCTATTGTATCAAAAATGAACGCTAGGCAATTAGCAATCATATGTACGCGGTCATTTCATATCAAGTACTACTAATAAATACATGTACACTAGATGGCACCAAACATTTAGATGGTTACATATGTACACTAGATGGCACCAAACATGTACACTAGATGGCACCAAACAATTAGATGGTTACATCACACTGTATCGGCAAAACGCAATGGATCCGGTTTAACGACGCGGGTTCGGCTAACGTAGCGAAAATGATCCGGCTAAAAATGGTGGATATCAACAATAATACGCTGGTGAGTGTAACATTTTTGCGTATTTTGTATGGTTATTTTTGAATTCTGAAGACAGGCATACTCGGAATGCCCACGTTTGTCCTGCATGCTCGTAGCTATTTGGTTTTGTCTTGCATCAATGCATATGCAAGTAATGTACGTTGGAAGTTATAATTCAATCGTAAACAATGCAAAACAGACATGAAATGCGGACATTTTAGACAAATTAGACAAAGTAAGAGCTTACCGAGTCTAAACTATGTACTTGCATGTATTTTAGGGTTACATTTCTTTTCCACATACTCCTCTTTTATTAATAATGTATTTATATAGGCCAAAATCTAACGTTTTCAAAGATGAACGAATCAGGGTCCGGTTGTCGATACAGCGCAAATGATCCGGTTCGCTTTTACAATTATATTTGCATCGGCATTATGTACAGATACGGACATTAATATTTTAGCAATTTTTGAAATACACGTATATCACTTCATTTCTCACCTAGTAGGATTATTTTGAACTAAACGTCTTCTCAAAGGACTTAGCTCAGTGTTAACACACTGGACTGTCTTTCCAGAGGCCGTGTGGGTTCAATTCCCGGCATTTGAACTTGACATTTCTGAACTTCTACTCGTAGTAATTTTCCGCTATATCGGACCATATTGACTGCACATGATCTGGTGAAAAGTGCTAGTAAGCTGTTTATCGGTGCTATACACCGGACACATTAAAGAACCAGACTGTTTGTTCGAAAAAAGAGCTAGGCGCATGTCTGCAGCACCGGACATGCCTTTATCTGATGTATCTCTCTTTCCCTTCGGGTGCTTTCTCTCAGTCTGTCCCTCTGGTCCGAGCATGCTGTATCTGCACCGGTAGGCCCCGGGATGTACCTGCGCCCTAGTGACTGCAACACTATGTGAAGCGCCTTGTAGGTGCGTTCGCATGAAAAGGGCGCTATATAAATCTACTATATTTTTTTAGTTTATTTTAAGGACCCCTCTGATAGTTTTTTTAAAAAAAACGTCTTTCAAAACCCCATGGATAATAACAAATACATACACGTATTGACATTTTTAAGAGATATTGAGCTAAATTAAATGCTCTACCTGTTTTTGTTTATAGTTTGTAGGGATCGCAGCTTCGGCTAGTGTAATAAAAGAATGACTAAACCACACAGAACGACTGGAACAGTGAACAGGAATTTGGATGAAGCCCCGTGCGGAACGAGCAGGATATCAACTTAGAAACCACGTACAAAGTGTATGTACTGTATGGATACTACTAGTTAACACAAAGTTGGAATATGCATATTATTTATTTTGCATTTCTTGCTTCAGTTGTTAAATACTATACATCAGAATCACAGTAAAATAAACACTTCTCCACTGTAGATAAAATATAATAACATACTAGTATGTTAACAAACGGTACATGTTTGTAATTCCTGCTAAAATATCGTTTCGACACAAGAACGTTTGTCTAATACAAAGGGTCCCTATATAGAAAGAAGGTTGCGCAGCTGCCATGTTTAGGACTTATGGCGGTAATCACTAAGCGGCATCCATACAGCCGAGACAATCATATATAACGTAGGTTACGGTAATTTCCGTCACACCGCCTACAACTGTCAGAGGGGCATGGCTTATGTGACATGCGTTGGGACTTCTATTTTTAAAACCACTGCACATATTTCATAATTATATATTGACATACTATAATTCCATTATACGTGCGAACCAAGTACAATGGTGATATAACAAAACTATTCGACGTAAATAAGATTGCATGAGCCTTTCAACCCTTCATTTAAAACGTTTTCGAAGTTCCTATATTTCAGCAACTTTAACGAACAAAATATCCAATGCATTCATAGTATTCTTCAAGAGTTATGAATGAATATAATTGAATATTATAATATGTTCTGGGTGTGATTGTTTTTTCGGCACGTTTATCCCAGGAAAAATGTGGTCATACCATGTGGTATGTGGCATAATTTTGGGGGTTCAGAATTTAACGTAACTATTTTATTCTTAGACCGATTTAACGATATTTACTCGAAACGCAAGCCAAATTTGAGTACTGTCCATGCGACGTAATATATTTCTTCGAAAGGACTTCTGTCGAAATCGACTTGATAGCAGTTGTGTTGGTTTTCGGATTATTAATTGGCATGGATAGCACCTATTCTGGGGTTGAGCATCAGGAGTGTCTTCAAATTCGATCAAAGAATAAAGTATCTACGATTGTGTTTTTTAGATTTCTACTTGCGTTCCTAGGCAACAATTACGTCACATACCACGTTGAATGTCTACTTTGATGATGATGAACTAGTTACCCACAATAGCAGTGTAGCAATACAATGTAACTGTGACATCACCAACTGCTACCAATCCAAGACGGACTTTGTTTCGCTTCGGAAACAAAAATAGCGGTATTTTATTTATATACCAGTTTCTATGAAACATTCGCAAGTCTGAGGAAAAAGGAACATTTCCTTGAAAAGTAGCATCCCTATCAGCAGCTGTGCCGTTTTCTCTAGCACCCTGTGAACCATTGGAAAGGAAGACGACTTTGCGGTAAAACTTTTGCCACACTGTGTACATTAATGTCTTTCTAAATGTTGTCCACGACTTAGTCTTTGCCTAGACATGGTCGAAATATAAATATGAATGTCTTTGCCCATACATGTAGGTCACATTGGAACCTTTTTTTTTTTCCCTGAATAAATAAAAATAAGAATCAGTTGATTGGTTGTACATACACGTTCATATCAATGTCTGCATGTTAAAATATCTTGACACATCTAGACAAATAGTCAAGTCAACTTTAAAGATTCATCTATGACAATAAATTCTTCATCTATAAATGTGCAACCAGACCGGGGTTCGAACTCATAATTCAGCAGTAAGTGCAATATGAGAGGGCATGTAAATTATTCAGTTATACACAAGCAACAAAAAGCAGAAATGATGTTAAAATTAGTCAGAGTAATACAAGAAAATGACATTGCAATAGTTGTTATGACGAGTAAAACACGAGCCGGATCATTTTCGTTCTATCGACAACCGGACCATGATTCGTTCAACTTTGAAAATGTTAGATTTTGGCCTATATAAATACATTATTAATAAAAGATGAGTATCTGGGAAAGAAATGTAATCCTACAATACATGCAAGTACATAGTTTAGACTCGGTAAGCTCTTACTTTGTCTAATTTGTCTAAAATGTCCGCATTTCATGTCTGTTTTGCATTGTTTACGATTTAATCATAACTTTCAACGTGTATTACGTGCATATGCATTGATGCAAGACAAAACCAAGTAGCCACGAGCATGCAGGACAAACGTGGGCATTCCGTAAGAGTATGCCTGTCTTCAGAATTCAAGAATAACCATACAAAATACGCAAAAATGTTACACTCACCAGCGTATTATTGTTGATATCCACCATTTTTAGCCGGATCATTTTCGCTACGTTAGCCGAACCCGCGTCGTTTACCGGATCCATTGCGTTTTGCCGATACAGTGTGTACATATGTACACTAGATGGCACAAAACATTTAGATGGTTACATATGTACACTAGATGGCACCAAACATTTAGATGGTTACATATGTACACTAGATGGCCCCAAATATTTAGATGGTTACATATTTACACTAGATGGCCCCAAACATTTAGATGGTTACATATGTACACTAATATGTCCCTACGAAAAGAAAACACTGGTTGATATAGTACGCTTATTCTCCATTGTTAGTGTTACATACTTTTATGAAATGATTTTATCATAAGGTATCTCTCTGGGGATTATTTATTCATTTATTTCGATTGTATAATTGTTGATACAGGTACTCCAAGCTATTCAAATAAAACAAACTTATTTATTGGCTATGGCTTGTTGCGTTGGTGTGTGGCAGTTAAGCATTACATCAATTGGTGGACACTACAGTATTACAGTACAGAGATGTAACGGTGATACTGAGTTGGAATATCCGAAATGTTTGTAATATGAAAACCAAAAAAGTTCCAATCCACGCTCAAGTCCAAAAAAGTAGCTTGCATTAAAATGTAGGCCAAAGTTGGTTTGAGAACAGCATCGGCCGAACAAGATTTAAGAAATGTTAGTTTATCGCTGAAATATGTTTCATGTTTCCCACGTATCCTATTACATGACTAATCGAACCACCAGAACATGCCCCACGTGCTAATGCATGTGAACAGTAGTCATTAGCACTTAAATTACTTTTGGGAATAAAGCCATCATAGAGAAATCGTGCAAATCCGGAGGAATAACGTTTTATGAGATGCGTGATGTCTACTGAATACGAACATTGTTTGCCTCCTTTCAAATGCGCTTATTCTGATTATATGCGTTCCACAATGAATTATTGGACACACGCTCAATTTCGCTTACTTTCAAAGGAGTGTGGCGGATAAAATGTGAAATGGTGCGTGTAATAGTGCCAGTAAGTTACATCATCACAAAAGTATGCAAACATTTGACAATAATAAAGTGGCATGATATCGTGATATGTCAAATATTCAAATTTGATCTGGTTTACAGGGTGGTAAAAAAGTTTGTTCTCAAAATTTAAAATTATTTGAGCTATGCATGCAGTAGACAATTTTTATTTCTTACTGCAATAGATTTATTTAATGCCAGATTACGATTAGAACAATGGTAGACCCCTTTGGATTTTAACGTGAAAAGTTTGCAGTTTTCTGAGGTCTGGTTTATAATGTTATGTACCATGACACATGGTTTCGTATATAATAGAGAATTATAGGTTAGTGGCACGAGTGTAATAAGTACGTTTATCTCGCAAGGAGGAGGAATTTATCGGGGGAGTCGAAGGCGAATTCGATAACTTCCGCAGCCTAGCCGCATAAATGTTTACCCCATTAATGCCACTAACCTATTTTTAGAGGCAATATTAATATTTTTAATATCGTCATAGGCCCTTAATTCGCGCGAGTCAAAAATCTGGTGACATCTCGTTCCTCGAGAATTTGTATCACGTCATTCACTGCAACTGGCAGACAAAAACGAACTGTTTAAAACGCGAAAAAAAATTGTAAACATCATATTAAGGTGGAATCCTACCTTTACGACAGAAGAGAAATGTCAGA
This sequence comes from Spisula solida, assembly GCA_947247005.1. Lineage (NCBI taxonomy): Eukaryota > Metazoa > Mollusca > Bivalvia > Venerida > Mactridae > Spisula > Spisula solida. The sequence goes on from OX365946.1 coordinate 19,795,160, forward strand.
ATGTAATGATATTTGGTATGATTGAAGTATGAGATGTGAACTTTACCAACTCGCCGTTTTTAGTTGTAAAAAGTACGTTTATCAGCGTTAAAAGCGCCACCTTGCGGGACGTCATTTTTTATAGCAGTTTTGACGCGTTTACTCCGTTCTCGAAATACATTCTTACATGTACGTTTTGATATAATGAAAAATATCTGCTAGTCGGACTTTGTATGCTGCGTATTTTGGTACATTTCATTTTATGCTAAGTTAAATATTTTTCGAATGACGTCATAAATCCACGCCCTTTGAATAATTTTGACGGTCCAAGATACGCCGTACATGTCAAATAAAACTATTGGGTCTACTAGTCAGTGTTTTTCGTTAAATTAAAATCAAACGTTTTGTTTGGAGTGAAAAAATGCGCTTATTAAGCAATATGCAACGAACTAATTTCTTTCAGCGGTAAGAATGGATAAACCACACAAAGCATGCTTATTCAACAAGGCAATGAGTAAGTAAAATAGGAATTGATTGTTTTATTTCAAAATATATCATATTGTTGCCATGGCAACCAAAAACTCGACGATCAATTTTTGAGGCAATGGATCTGGTAAAATGTAGGAATTACTGAATGCGTGCGTATGATATGATTAATTAAACCTAGTAAATAGGTTGGGGGAGTTAGGAGAATATGTCTTCAAATATTTTCATTTTGACAACAATGGTTTATCATAGTAAAATTTCAAAAACTTTGACCGACCCGTTTCATTCGACATTTGAATTTAAAGACAAAAATACGGCTTTTTTGGACCGTCAAAACCGCGAGTATAGTGGGAAAATTCAATTCATGTATCATGTCCGAAATATCCCGAGGAAGCATCCTCGAAGCATACCATTCCTGGTGGAATAATCGGTTAAAATATCGTTCTCATCCCAGAGGCTACCCGATATATTAGCGATATTTCGCTGAAGTATCACGAACCTTAGAGATATTAACATGTTCGGCTAAATTGCGTCTCTGAATAATTCCCTGCAGGTTCATCATGGGCTTGGGGAAAGCCATGAGACATTTTGCGACATGGGAAGAATTCTGAACAAGCATCAGGAGACATACGGACAAGATATGTGTAATTCCCCATCCTCGATTATTTTTCCTCAGTGGAACATACGCAATTGTTCCGTTTGGTGGCAATAAAAAGTCTCGATGTACTTCGTTTTAGTGTAATTATCATTAAGGTGATATACTAATTGTGAGAGGCAGTAAATAGGCTAACTTGAAATATCCGTTTTGTGATATGGATAGTACGTTCTGTTTCTGTCACTTGAGTGTGAGCACAGGCACTTGCATAATTTAAAAAGAAATGAAAAAAACATATTTTTGAAATAAAAGCTACTGTAAAGCCTGTTTTAAAATATAGACATGGTTGCAATGCGATTGTATCCCACGAACTATTTTCATACAAATATTTTCTCTGTACCAATACGACAGTTAAAATATATGATCTAGGCAGTTAAAGGGGTTAATAACAATACAAAATACATCCGTGCCTCAACCGATCGGTACCGATAATCCTCTAATATCGACTTTTAAAGCCAATATTTACGGAATGTTGAAACGACGTCGACTCCATTGAGCGTCCGCTCCGAGATGAATTTATTTTTAAATATTATTTTTAATTATGCAAGTCCTTTGGTGTGTGGCTAGCCGTTGTCACCGCTTCTGTGTGGCTTTCAGTTGTCTGTGCTTGAATGATATAATTAGTATAACTCATTTTAACATTTCTCTCCAAGCCTATGTGAAACAGATTCGAACGCGTAGATAATAAGTAACCTGTCTAGCCAACTGGAGTAATTTGCGACTCGACGATGACGATGTCTGATATGTGTTAATGCTTGTCTTTACAGACGTTTGAAGCTTAAAAATAGAAATGTGCAGAATAAAAACATGAGTGTTCATGAGTAACCTAGCAGTCATATTACACACGTGGTCATTTCATGTCACCAGCCGTAATTTGCAGGCACCCGTTTCCATGCACTGACAGTCACCAACAGTGCCGGCTTGAGTTAGCTAAGAGGATTTGGCAATGACCTCTATATGAACGTGCAATCGCCAGGCTTGTCTAGAAGGGAAAACTACACAAACACATCGGGGACATTGTCATTAGATATGGGTATACATATTATCACTGCAACGAGCTATATTAATCAAATTCATTTTTGCGAGCATAGGCACATGGTGTTAACTTCCGATCACTGTATAACGTTTTAGGGAACTACTGACATCAATGTGTACAATTGCTTGCGATAACCCTAAGTTGCTCATGTCGTTGACGGGCATGAATGCGCTGCTAAAACAACGAACGTATAGTCTCTTAATCTGACACTAAACTATGAAGAAAATAAATACTGCGTACACTTTCCTTTTCCATCAAGAAAAGTATTATAGCGTAATACTCCGACATATGTTAAAGAATGTTGAGAAGAAACATTGAACCGTTAAAACCTGAGGGGAATATAGTGCGTCTGGCATGTAATTTTATTTATATACTCTAGGGTGTATAATGAAATCAAGTAACACATCTGCTTGTGACAATGAAACAAGTCTATCCGCTTCGAGGATGTAACGTAGTATGACCTTAATACAATTACTGACACGAATTTATAACTCGTTTGTTGTTATAAATACTAAATATCACATAACCTACGACCGGGAGTGTCGTAATTATATAATAGCGTTCAGCAAGACTCCAGAGTGCAACAAATAAGCCGGGACGTGATGTTATATTATAGCACTGATGCCATCATAGCACTAACATCGTTAAGGTGTTACGCCCACTTTCCAAAATAATGTTTTGTATAAAGATTGGTTACCTTGCAGCCAATTCTTTTTACATCACTTTCTTTCGTTCGATCGATTGAGACAGTCGTAGTGCGTGTTCATTTATTTTGATCGCAGCCTACTGGCTGATGACCTTATGCTTCGACGGGAAGAGACATAATGTGTGTGTGATGCCAGGAATCCGGGAGCGCTTCTCTAGCTATTTCCGAGAAGACTTCCTACTTTTTACGAGCCCGAAATAGAGCACTGATACCCGCGAGAAAACCTCAGCATACCCAACAAAGACGTCTCTAATTGGGTGGGAAACACTGGAAAATGTTTCTTAATTGTCTAGTGCCCTGGACAGGATACGAGGCCGGGACATCTGATTGTGGTTATGATTCACATCACTATAAAATTCGACACTTGAAATATATTAGAGCGTGCGATGAACTTGCTATTTTTTATATCCAAATACCTACTACTGCAGTATACTTATATGTTTACGAGATGTTTACAATGTCACAAATTAATGTTGACGCAATGTTTTTATTATATAATCTAATTATTATACGTGTAACTTCCAGGATGAAAAGAATATGTATAATAAGGACAAACGCGAAAATAATATACAACCCTCTTCTTATCATAGCACATTGTGGTGAGAAAAAAGTCATAAAAGCTTTATGTTCTTGAAAATGTCTGCATAAAAACTAAACAAGTAAGCTATGAGGTTTAATACCCTAAGTGGTTGTGTATGCTCTAAACAAATTGTTAACGGTCGACTGTCTGGATATTTGTATCAATTGACAACTGACATGTTATTTGAATTTCTATCTTATAGTGCAATTAATTCTAGCGCATTTGACATTTTGATGACAAGGTTGAGTTCAGGATTACATATTGTATGTCAATTGGGGACAATGAACATTGTTATATTAAATACAAACTAATATTAAGACACTTTTTAGGGATGTCTGACATAAGCTTATCCCGGGTGCTTATCATCATCCGCTTAGAACGTAATAGAATTGCAGCTATTTCTCTTTTAATATTGTTATATATCTAAACAACTTAATGTCTCAGTATGTCGAGTGGCGAGGGATTATACGTTCGTTGTATGTATACTTCAAGATTGACCTGACACCCCTGGACAAACAATTGTCATTTGTACAAGAATTGTGTGTTCTCGATGTATTTTCAGTGAACAAAGTTGACAAATACGATAGTAGAACAATATATGCCATGTAATTAAAACTAATGTAAATACCTACCCGTACATGGCGAAAGACCCGCTCTTAAAAGACAATAAGATCTGTTCATGGATACTAATTATAACACAGGTAGTCTGTACGTAGCCTTTATGACTTAAACACTCTTCTGAGAAGCAAAATCTAATATTACCACTAGTCTAATAAGTATTTAGACCCGAAAGGCTACGTTCTGTCGAACATTTAGACATGTGTTGATTAATTCATTCAATAAATTCAATAAATGCCAGTATTAAAACGTAAATTATGATATTCTGTAGAGTGGCACTATACGACAAAATGCGCATTTAAGCGTTTATTATCTTACTATTTCTGGGCATTAACCCTCTCTCTCTTGCTCAACCTGACTAAAGAAAACGTTCTTCTTAAGAAAGAGCGTATACGGAGGTGTATGTTAATTTGATGGACATAGTTTTATGAATAATATACATGTCATTATGAGACAGTACATACATAAACTAACAAATCACATTAGATTATAGAATGTCTGGATCTTCATAAGAATGCCATCTCTGCCAACATGCATATGCATAAAAATGGTTGTTTATATTTTTTAATCAAATACATGGCTTATTATAAGAGAATATAATCTAACTAACACAACTATTATTTTTATAATCAAATTGAATTCAAAACACATGTTATGCTAAAAAAATAAAGAGCAAATATTCATTTTAGCTATTTTCCTCACTTTGACCTGGAACTGACCTTGACCTCAAACCAGTCAGTGTTTAATTTTGTCCATTTGATGCACATATCAAATGAACAATATCCAAGCTTATATGTGACAATACATATATAAACAAAAACTAAATACCAGAACATAGGCTATCATGTGTTTTCGTAAATTTGTTCGGAAGCAAGAGTTGTTGCCCCTGTTAAAAATTCTGCACCACTTTCAGATCTGGCATCCGCCTTTTCCCATAGCCTGAATGTTTATGTTATTTGAAACAACTAGACTATCAAAACGTTACACGATATTTTCGCAAATTAGGAACGGATTATACAAATTTTATATTTGGACGTCAATTCTGTCTTCTTCTGTTATAATAAACAAGATGGTCATGATGGCTCCATATCGCTAATCTAAGAAACATTGCTTTTGCTGCATACCAAATGATTCAAATTGTTCATGAAGACTGTTCCACATCGCTCAAATAAGTTCATAATTTCATTTTATGAGAACATATATTCACACTCCTTTGCAAGCCATTTAAGATGATTTGCAACAACTTTTTATCCTCTGACCTGGCTGTTGTCCCAAATGACAAAGTTTTGAACCTGATACAGATTGATGAAGAAAATTATTCTAACCATGTTTTATGATCGAGATAATAGCTAAAAATTAACACTTTATGCTAAGAGTTTACCGAAAACGCAACAGTAAATATGTTCTTATTTTAGTTCAAAGGGAGGGAATTTAAAAAGTTCCAACGTTGGACCCAATCTGCATCAATATGCTTTGGACATTTTTGATATCGAAACTGATTTTCTTAATAATGGTACATAAATTGATCTTAATAGCCAGAAAACAGTTGAATTACCTTTAATCAGATTGTTTTAATAAGCATAGTAATGTTTAAACAAATCGGTTATTTCCCTTTGCGTTTAACATTACATGATTGCTATTCCTGGAACTCTTAAAAGTGTTGATAGATTAACGGTAATATTGTCTCTATAATTACATGTATGTGTTATAAGCATTGTCATATAAACACATGCAAAGTTGATACTTTTATTGTGTTTAGTATAGAAAAGGCCATGGCAATACATTCAGGGTTAAAATGCTTTAAAACAGATGTACCGGAACTAGGTACTCGCATGTGAACATCAATCAGATTCCACAAACTGTCATTTAGATACATACGTATACTAAAATATTAAGATTAAAAAACGCCCTGGGGTATGTTGTTTAATTAATAGCAGACAATTCAAGTTTATGCCGGTATAAGAAGTTAGACAAGCCTTACGTAAATATTCGATTTGTTATGCAAGCTGGTCATCTTCAACGATAAAACCAATGCGCCGATAAACATGCTACTTTTGTTTTTTCGTTAATACTATAACACAATATTTTATTAAGTTTGGTATCAAAATGACGACATTAAACCTTTACGAATATGCAAATATATTTTATATGGACATTTGTTTTCCTAAAATATACCAACATACTCAAGTGTCGCGTGTTTAAATTCGTTAACGATATCATATAGTACGGGATTAAGCGCCCGATAATTGAACCCAGACAGAATTAATGCCAACACGAAATGACAGGATGTAATAATCACTATCTATCCGTTACAGAATTATTCCACAACCACTGTTGTTATTCAGATGAGCTCTTTATCCTACGAGTTTGCATTATGGCAATTAGTAACACTCTTGTCCAATATTAAGATCAAATCTCTCTAACCTAGTGTAAATATCGAGCCTATAAGCACCATACACGACAAATATACTGAACGGAAAGGCAACTCAAAACATTCAAATGACGTCTGAAAATGCACTTTCGTTAAGTGCGTGTCATATGCAGCAGTTGTTTGTTTTACAAATATTTTTCTACCAGCTCTGGTACCACGCCATGTATGTATCAACGGTATGTCATATGACCTTTCAGTTATACCTATCATCGGATGCTTCAACAAACGCACGCCAGTATGCAGTTATACATGTTTTTATAGCTAAAACTATGTCATTCAGCTTTTTTATAGCTGAAACTAGGTACGTTTTTGACAGCTGGGAATTCGACTTTCGACATCTAGATAGCTAAAATTTGGACTTTTAGCGGTAAAGTTCATTTTCTTGTCAGTGGTGTGTAAGCATTATAGTGTCGAGTAATTGTAGTCTGTGTTGCTTTTATGTTGTTGAAGTTGAGTGATGCCTTTCTTGTTCGTTTTTCCCATTAATTTTTATCCTATCTTATCGAAATGAACACTAGGCAATTAGCAGTAATATATACGAAGTCATTTCATATCAAGTACTACTAATATAAACATGTACACTTGATGGCACCAAACATTTAGATGGTTGCATGCACTTTTTTGTGAAACTTAATATTTCCCTACGGAAAGAAAACAGTGGTTGATATAGTACGTTAATTCCCCGTTGTTAGTGTTACATACTTTTATGAAATGATTTCAATCACAAGTTATTTCTCTGGGAATTATTTATTCATTTATTTCGATTGTATAATTGTGGATACATGTACTCCAATTTTTACTGATAAAACAAACTTATTTAATGCTAACTGATGAGTTATGGAGTTCTATCAGTGAAATAAAACCTATATCAGTCACTGGTTATCACCTACAATGTGACTGATATAAGCTCCGCCCCCCTCACAGGGACTACTTTAATTTACCAAAATCTCAACACTAAAATGCCTGTAACTTTTTTATTACTGAACGGAAACATGTCATGTGGGGGTTTTTATTCTTAGTTAGACCATTTCCTACAAGTTGGTGTATGATTTAATGCAAAATTCTCAAAAAGTCGTTTTCACCTATTCACCATAATCCAAGATGGCGGATTTTAAAGTGAAAACTATGAATGGAATAACATATTCATACGTAGCCTAACCACAGTGGTAATTTGGCATAAATAGTACCAGTTTTGACACCATAAAAGCATTAAATAAATAGAATATTTGTTTGTTTTGATTGAATATGGTTAATATCTCATCTTGTAGTGATAAAATTTTAATATTTTCACTCGCGCTACGCGCTCTTGAAAATATTGAATTTTATCACTACACGATGAGATATAAACCATATTCAATCAAAACAAACAAATATCCTCTATTTATATAGTGACTATGGATTGGTGTGTTGGTGTGTTGCAGTTAAGCATTACATTGGTGGACATTACATTATTACAGTGCAGAAATTCACCGCTGGTCCTGAGTTTGAATATACGAAATGTCGTTACTTTGAAATATGAAACGCAACATGTTTCCATCCACGCGTGAAATTTCTAAAATTAGCTTTCTCTAAACTGTAGGCCGAAGTTGGTTTCAGAACAGCATCGCCCGAACAAGATTTAATAAATGTTAGTTCATCGCTGAAGTATGTTTCTTGGTTCCCACGTATTCTACTACATGACTTATCGAACCACTAGAACATGCCCCACGTGCTAATGCATGTGAACAGTAGTCATTAACACTTAAATTACTTTGGAGAATAAAGCCATAGAGAAATCGTGCCAATCCGGAGGAATAAAGTTTTATGAGATGCGTGGTGTCTACTGAATACGAACATTGTTTGCCTCCTTTCAAATGCGTTTATTCCGATTATATGCGTTGCACAATGAATTATTGGACACACGCTCAATTTCTCTTACTTTCAAAGGAGTGTGGCGGAAAAAGGGTGAGCTGGTGCGTGTAATAATGCCAGTAAGTTACATCATATCGTGATATGTCCTACATTCTAATTTGTACTAGTACACCATGTTATATACCATGATACGTGGTTGTATATATAATAGAGAATTATAGGTTAGTGACACGAGTGTAATAAGTAAGTTTATTTCGCAAGGAGGAGGAATTTATCGGGTGAGTCGAACGCGAATTCGATCACTTCCGCAGCCTAGTCACATACATTTTAACCCCATTCACGTCACTTACCTATTTTGAGAGGCAATATTAATATATTAATATCGTCATAGGACCTTAATTCGCGCGGGTCAAAGGTCTGGTGACATCTCGTTTCTCGAGAACTTGTATCACGTATCACTGCAACTGGCAGACAGAAACGAACTGTTTAAAATGCGACAAAATGGTAAAATCATATTAAGGTGGATTCCTACTTTTTCAACAAAAGAGAAATGTCAGAATGTAATGATATTTGAATGATTGAAGTATCAGATATGAACTTTACCAATTCGCGGTTTTTAGTTCAAAAAAGTAAGTTTATCGACGTTAAAGGCGCCACCTGGCGGGACGTGATTTTCGTAGCAGTTTTGACGCGTTTACTCCGTTTTCGAAATACATTCCTACATGTACGTTTTGATAGAATGAAAAATATCTGCTAGTCGGACTTTGTATGCTGCGTATTTTGGTACATTTAATTTTATGCTAAGTTAAATATTTTTCTAGTAACGTTAAAAATCCTCGCCATTTAAATAATTTTGACGGTCCAGGATACGCCGTACATGTCAAATAAAAACAGGGGTCTACTAGTCAGTTTTTTCGTTAAATTAAAATCAAACTTTTTGTTTGGAGTGACAAAATGCGCTTATTAAGAAATATGCAACGAACTAATTCTGTCAGTGGTAAAAATGGATAAACCACAAAAGCATGCTAATTCAACAAGGCGATGAGTAAGTAAAATAGGAATTGATGATTTTATTTCAAAATATATCATATTGTTGCCATTGCAACCAAAAACTCGACGATCAATTTTTGAGGCATTGGATCTGGTAATATGTAGGAATTACTGAATGCGTGAATATGATATGATATGATTAAACCTGGTAAATAGGTTGGGGGAGTTAGGAGAACATGTCTTCAAATATTTTTATTTTGACTACAATGATTTATCATAGTAAAATTTCAAAAACTTTGACCGTCCCGTTTTTTTCGACATTTGAATTTAAAGACAAATATACGGGTTTTTTTGGACCGTCAAAACCGCGAGTACAGTGGGAAAATTCAATTCACGTATCATGTCTCAAATATCCCGTGGAAGCTTCCCCGAAGCACACCATTCCTGGGGGAATAATCGGTTTTGCTTCTGCGAAAATATCGTTTTCCGCGTGTCATCCGGAGGCTACCCGATATATTAGCGATATTTCGCTGAAGTATCACGAACCTTAGGCATATTAAAATGGCTATATTTCGGTGGCCCAATCGCGGTCTCGGGATTGTGTCTCTGAATAATTCCCTGCAGGTTCATCATGGTATTTGGGGAAAGCCATGAGACATTTTGCGACATCGGAAGAAATCTGAACAAGCATCGGGAGTCATATGGACAAGATATGTGTATTTCCCCATCCTCGATTTTTTTTTCTCAGTGAAACATACGCATTTGTTCCGTTTGGTGGCAATAAAAAGTCTCCACGTACTTCGTTTTAGTGTAATTATCATTAAGGTGATATACTAATTGTGAGAGGCAGTAAATAGGCTAACTTGAAATATCCGTTTTGTGATTCGGATAGTACGTTCTGTTTCTGTCTATTGAGTGTGAGCATAGGAACTTGCATATTTAAAAAGAAATGAAAACAACATATTTTTGAAATAAAAGCTACTGTAAAGCCTGTATTAGAATATAGACATGATTGCAATGCGATTGTATCCCACGAACTATTTTCATACAAATATTTTCTCTGTACCAATACGACAGTTATAACATATGGTCTAGGCAGTTAAAGGGGTTAATAACAATACAAAATACATCCGTGCCTCAACCGATCGGTACCGATATTCCTCTAATATCGACTTTTAAAGCCAATATTTACGGAGTTTTGAAACGGCGTCGACTCCATTGAGCGTCCGCTCCGAGAGGAATTTATTTTTAAATATTATTTTTAATTATTTAAAGTCCTTTGGTGTGTAGCTAGCCGTTGTCACCGCTTCTGTGTGGCTTTCAGTTGTCTGTGCTTGAATGATGTAATTAGTATAAATCAGTTTAACATTTCTCTCCAAGCCAAGGTGAAACAGATTCGAACGCGTAGATTATTAGAAACGTGTCTAGCTAACTGGAGTAATTTGCGACTCGACTATGACGATGTATCATATGTGTTAATGCTTTACAGACGTTGGAAGCTTAAAAATAGAAATGTGCAAACAAAAACACGAGTGTTCATGAGTAACCTAGCAGTCATATTACACACGTGGTCATTTCATGTCACCAGCCGTAATTTGCAGGCACCCATTTCCATGCACTGACAGTCACTGACATTGTCGGCTTGAGTTAGCTAAGAGGATTTGGCAATGACCTCTGTATGAACTTGCAATCGCCAGGCTTGTCTAGAAGGTAAAACTACACATACACATCGGGGACATTGTCTTTAGATATGGGTATACACCTTATCTATTAATCAAATTATTTTTGCGAACATAGGCACATGTTGTTAACTTCCGATCACTGTTGAACTTTTTAGGGAACTACTGACATCAATGTGTACGATTTCTTGCGATAACCCGAAGTTGCTGATGTCGTTGAAGGGTGAATGCGCTGCTAAAACAACGAATGTATAGTCTCTTAATCTGACACTAAAACTATGAAGAAAATAAATACTGCGTACACTTTCCTTTTCCATCAAGAAGTATTATAGCTAATACTCCGACATATGTTAAAGATGGTTGAGAAGAAACATTGAACCGTTAATAACTGAGGGGAATATAGTGCGTCTGGCATGTAATTGTATTTATTCACTCTAGGGTGTATAATCAAATCAAGTAAGACATCTGCTTGTGACAATGAAGCAAGTTTAGAATATAACCTACATTATGAGCCAATGAAAACGCCGCATTTTCGCGGTTAAATGAAAATTTAATCATTAAAATTTTCTCTTCACAGACTTGACGTCATGCGTTGGCGCTAATTTCTATCGGCCAATCAGAATGCAGAATGTTATATTCTAAGTTAGTTAGAACATATTAAGTAAATTTTAATGACTAAAAAGGCCTCGCTTCGCTTCGCTCGCTCCGACCTTTTTAATCATTAAAATTTACTTAATATGTTCTAACTATAACATATCCGCTCCGAGGATGTAACGTAGTATGACCTTAGTAATTATTGACACGAATTTATAACTACGAATTTTAGCGCATTTAACATTTTGATGGCGTGGTTGAGTTCAGGATAACATATTCTATGTCAATTAGGGACAATGAACATTGTTATATTAAATAATGCTAACTAATATTATAATACTTTTTTTTAGGAATGTCTGACATAAGCTTATCCCGGGTGCTTATCATCATCCGCTTAGAACGTAATAGAATTCCAGCTATTTCTGTTTTAATATTGTTAAATATCTAAACAACTTAATGTCTCAGTATGTCGAGTGGCAAGGGATTATACGTTCGATGTACACAACTGGAAGAAAATTGTCATTTTTACAAGAATTGTGTGTTCTCGATGCCTTGTCAGTGAAAATAAAGGACAAATGCGATTGGAGAACAATGTATGCGATGTAATTAAAACTAATGTAAATACCTACCCGTACGTGGCGAAAGACCCGCTCTTAAAAGACAATAATACCTATTCTTGGATAATAATTATAACACAGACAGTCTGTACGTAGCATTTATGACCTAAAACACTCCTCTGAGCAGCAAAATCTAATTTCCCACTAGTCTAATAAGTATTTATGTCCAAAAGGCTACGTTCTGTCGAAAATTTTGACATGTTTTGATTAATTAAGTCAATAAATGCCAGTTTTAAAACGTAAGTTATGACATTCTGTAGATTGGCACTATAAGAAAACTGTCGTTTCCAGATCCATAGGTTCAGCGGATAAATACATTTCCGTCTGTATTATCCATAATATTAGTATTCCATTTTGGGAATTCCGAAAACACTCAAGGTTTATAATATTATGGTGCGTAAGAAATTGAGAAAAAATAAGATTATTTCATTTTGTTACACATGTACTCTGTTTTTTAACACTTTGGGTCGTAATATCTTGATTGTGTCTGTTATGCGTACATGAATCGTACATTGTGTCATGAGGAATGACAAATGTATAAACTCCCGATCACTATCAATATGTGCAGTCTAAAAGAAAACACTACACTCATGTTGAATGAGACAGTACAATTTAATTGTATATTATTCATAGTTATGTGACCTGTAGATCGAACAGTCCATAATAGCTTACCAATGTAAGTACACTAGAAAAACAAAGAATGTAATACAATTAAATAACGTCATACAATCTGTTTTTACTTATATTAGTGGTGAAAAATGATAACCTTATACGTGTTAAATTAATAAAAGAATATATCAAAAATAAGCAAACCGTTAAACCATTTAAAATTGGTTTTCACATTTCGTTCTTGATGACCGTCTTGAATAATGCACCTTAAAACTCGGATGTTTTCAAATACATGTATGTGCATTTGTTTTGTGGCTACATTTGTATATTTATTTTGCATACGGAAATTAAGCTTTTAAGAATTTTAGGCCGAAAGATCAAATATTATTTGTTTTCCCTTCCTTATCTACTGAGCAAAAGGTCTCATACCTAATATGTTTTGACCCTCAGAATAAAAGTTATTTTCCATAATGAAATCGGATAAGACATTAAGAGCAGTTCTCTGAGAGCACCAAATTTTTTTGGCCACGCAATCTCTCAGATTTTGATAAAAATGTGTTAGTTGTGTAGACCGACCCCATATTTTAATTTCAATTTTTTTCCGTTTCTTGAAATTCCTCTCCATTTCCATAGCAACCGGTCTTAAAGTTGGGGAAATGTGAAAAAACGTGAAAAAGAGACCTGTTCTCGAAGTATTAATTATTTTTCCAACAATTGCTATAACAACAAATATTGAAAGTTATATACATAAACTGAAATAAATTACCCAACACTTAATAGCAAAAGAAAACAAATATATACTTTAGTAATTTTTTTATAGCCTGTTAAACTCGAGGTTTTGAGGCAAAAAACATGATTTTGTAGTCTTTTTTACCTGCATTCATACAATAATAGCAGCATTACTCAATGTAGATATTAATATAGGTGAATGAGCATAGAGTCAGTCTACAAGTATAAAGACAAACATTTGTGGGCACTCTTAAAACAAATCTACAACTCCAGCCAGAAAATTGACAATTTTGAGAATTTTGCTGTAATTTGGTGGTCTCTTGCCTAAATTGATGTCCCGAGTGCTCTCCCTTGCGAAAATTACTCTTCAATTCAAAATGGCGGACATTTGTCTTTCGTTTCATAAAGTTAAACTATTCTTTGGATTTACAGTATTAATAGGGTGACAGCAATCTGTTTTGATCAAGCTTAATACAGGAACCATCAGAGAATAACTGTTGCAGATGTTATATTGTATATTACTGTGATTTTCACTGAGAAAGGGCCATTTCTGGGACGGATTTTGTGACAGACGACTGAAAACAGTGTATGTGTCAGAGACATAAATGAACGAACTCGTGTTTTATCTAATTGTAACGGTCCAGAGTGTTAATAAATTTTGATTGACCATCTTAAACTACAAAATGAACATAGAAGAAGAGATACAAGGCGGGCTTTACTTGGTACAGCCGTACTGAAACTGTCATGATAGTTCAAGACTTGCCTCAGTTGGAAGTTGGGATACTGCAATGCAATGTAAGTTTTCATGTAGATCTTTCTATTTGTCTGCACATATACAAGAATAGTTTTTGTTGCACAATAAATATATTTCATACCGTACCGTACTTGTAAGGGTTCATGGCATAAAACTTGATCCCATCCCCCCACCAAATAATGTGGGGGCATGTATGGATTTAAGTGTCCTTCCATCCCAAAATGTTGTGCTGTCCGTAACTTGAAATGTAATTGCTACATTCATTGAACTTCATAGGAATTGATCAATATTACTCAGCATGTGTTGTTGTGTAGCTATACATTTTATTCGGATTTGACCAGTGATATTTGCAGAGTTGTTGCCCTTGCAATTATGAAATTTGAAGATATTTTTCTTATGTCATCCGCAACTTAAAAAGTAATTGTGCTATTGTCATCAAACTTCATATGAATATTTGTTTGTTTGTTTACATGTCATTCCATCATTAATTTCTTCTTATTTTAAACATTGAACTTTTTCAAACTGGTTCAGTTTGATAAAAAGAGCCGGTGGTGAATCCATGAGGAGTCATTGAAATCGCTGACCGCCGGGGCTTGTGGAAAGCTCTGTTTACACGTACCCGGCTTCACTATTAATAGGCTAGTATTTACAATATTTACATTAAAAGTATGCTCTGCACTAAGTGTTTGCTTCATTTGTTTGCAACATTGGAACCATGAATATTATCCGGAATACAAGCATGATTTTACCTGACAAATACAATGTAGTTTCCTTTCTTTCAGATTATAGTTCCCAACATGTGAGCTGAAATATGCTGATGTGAAATACAGATCAATCTATCTGGTAAGTGTCATTTGCTTATGTTGTGTTTAAATAATTATGTAAATCATATATATGCCATACTATTACTAGATCTGCATTAGTATATGAATAGAATTTGAAACAAAACATCCAAGCCATAATGATTTGTTTATGATAAAAAAATATTTTCAAATAATGTATGACTGCTTAAAGTGGGTAATTGTTTAATACAAGTGGCTACTGATAGAGGTTCAACTGTATACATACTAGTCTATATATGTACACTCTGTCTCATTGAATGGTTAGATTCAGTTCAAACACCTCAGATAAGTATTGGTCAAGTATTGCGCTGAAGTTATGAACATGAATTGCTAAGGAACACCAACATCCATTTGTAATGTCAGCTGCAATATTATTGCCAATATTGTAAAATCACTTATGCTAAGGTCTGTTTATAACTGTTCTGATGTTCTTTTCATGATTTATTGTTATTCTGTGTAATTCATCTAAACATACATCATTGCAGAGTCTGTTTACTTTCATTTTCAGAATTTGGAACTACAAAGTACATGTACATTTTTCTGTATCTGATTATGATTGAGGAGACTAGACTAGCGCTTGAAAATGTTCTGTGACAGAATACAGGTACGTTTATAAGTATAATATAAATTAAAACTAAACTTAGTTTAGAATCCATGTTAGTAGTATGCATATAAAATATGTTTCTTTCTTCAATTGGTATTTATAAATTGAAATGGACAGCACTTTTGTCAAAAGAATCATGACTAAGATTGTTATCATTTTTCTTCAACAAACATTTTTAACCTTTCAATTTACTGCAACATTGTTGATCTTAGTTTTAAATTCACCTCATAAAAATTATGACTCCCTATGCATCTTTGGAACAAACTCATTGACTAACATGGGACTTCTTAATTTTAATGAGATGTATATCAGAAATAATACATGTCTAACTCAGTTACTGTGATAACTATAATTATGACCTCCCTGAAAATACCATGACTAATAATTAATGATTGTTTGGAAAGGTAAGTTTGAATTGTATTTTTCTATTTTGTCGAGGTTTTAATTTCTTTTTCTTTTTGTCTTCCAGACTTCAAGGCTTCCAAATCATACACGAAAAGGGATTTTCAGTTCGATATATCTTCTTGGCTACATGGATAATGGACACTTGATCACCATTCTAGTGCATATTACATATCTATTCAAGAACTAGTTACTAAATTTCACCAGAAAAAGTTCATCCGTTATTTTACATGGTGTTTAGTATTACCTTAATGAAAAGTTTATACTTAAGTGAAACTTTTAATAAGATGATTCAAACTGACTAAACTTTTTATGCACCAGTCTGGATTTTGATAATTTGTTTGAGAAACAGAATTGGTTAAAAACTGTCTCATAAATGAGTTTGGTTTAAACAAAGGTTTCATATAGACCATTTTAATGAACTATAGTACAAACAAATTGATTTAGTCCTCAACCCCTCTATCAGCATGATTTATTAGTTGATTTCTTGTCTACAATTTAATTTTGTCTGATGTTTAATATACAGAGAACATTATTAATGCCTACTATAATCACTAATCTAAATCTCTGCGGACATTGATACATGTATATTCTGTGCAATAAGCTTGTAAATATATTCATGCATAAAGGTTGAGGACCATGTTAATTTGATCCAGCTATACACTAATGCTCAGATGCCATATTTTACAGTTCAGTTTATACATGTTCATTGTATATCCTATCAAACAACTTCAACATTGAATGACTTGCATTTACAAATAATTATACCCCTACACAACAAAGTTTGGGAGTGTAAGTGTTCAAACTTGTCTGTTTGTCTGCCGGTCAGTCCGTTTTTAGTTTCCAGATGATTACTTAAGTTAAGAATGAGATATTGTGATGAAACTTGCTGTATTGATAGTTTACATAAATATGCCGCCCAAGTTGGAAAGTGGGGATGGTGGGGTCAAGGTCACTTACTGAAAACAGAAAATCTTTTCTAGACAATAACTTTAGTTAGGAATGAGATATTGTGATGAAACTTGCTGTATAGGCTACCGTAGCTAATGTGAATTTGCTGCTCGAGTTCAAAAGTGGGGACAGTGGTTTGTTTGATGATTAAGCATGGTTCAAGTTGTACTTAGTTGTTAAGCTTACATGAAAGTGTGGTTCTGTAACAAGGTGGTGCTGTTGGGGTATTATTCGTCACCGTCTCATGTGTGGCATTTCTAATTTCGCATTTATTATTTCATGTAGGTGTACTGGATGAAACAATTCTAATAAAAAAATATTCTGTTTCTGTTGTATTTTTATATTATGACTATATTATTTCTTTAATATACCATTTATCAGTGATAGTAGCATTAGGATTATATAGAGGATCTTGCATGAGTGCCCATTACATACGAGTTTTATTAAACGAGTGGACAAAATGATATGACACGAGGCTTTGCCGAGTGTCATATTGTTTTTGTCAACGAGTTTAATAAAACTCGTACGTAATGAGCACGAATGTTAGATTCTTTTTATCACATAACCTTAGAAACGCTCATTATTGTTCAAAAGAATGATGTACGCTGCATAGGTTTCAGCCAAAATTCAGCGGTACAATTAGCGCGGCATCATGGCGACGTTGATATTATCATGACGTCATTGACGGATCAATGAATAGATTGGCTAACGTCACGTCAATCTAATTTAAATATTTATTGCACAGTCTGGGAGTGCCGAACGATAAATACGGCACGGCTTTACGGCACTCCTGGGCCGCAGGTTATGTGATAAATAACGAAAATGCATCTCCTTGAGATTAGCTGAACGGATAAAGCTATTTGAATATAGCTAATGTGGACCTTGGGAAAACTTTTCATTTATGAAAATGGGAAAACTACCTTTAAATCATTTGACTGCATAATTATGATCATGATAGTAATTCTGCAGCTAAAATGGCTTTCAGATGGATACAACTACACATGTTTGGCATTTTTCACTGCTGTGAATTATGTCTGAAACTAAAAGTAAACAGAATGATGCTTAATAAAGGCATAGTGGCCTCCATAGCTCAATGGTTAGCGCGATTGCCGCCTAATCTGGCGACCCGGGTTCAAATCCAGTTCTGCCTGCCTTATTTCAGCAGAAAGCTGATTGGCAAATAAAGGCTATGCTCGGCAAAGGCAATTATATTATATTGTGATGAATCTCTTGTTTATTCAGTACATTCTAACCATAAGGACATCTAGTAACTTAAAAGGAGGTATCAAAATCTGGCTTTTCGTAAACAATTTTTGTGCAAATACGGTACTTTTTAAAAAAATATTTCTTACATGCCCATTGATATAACTTAGTTAAATGACAGACCAAGGTTGTGTCTTTCTAAAGATGTTGACCGCAGTGTCTATTAATGCTGTTTTATTGTAAACATGAGGATAATCGTACGAGCATAACAAAAATTTCAAAGTGAAGCATTAATTAATAGGCGCCATCTCAACATTGATCTCAACATTGACCACACATAATGCACACAGTGTCACCATAAATTGTCACCCTAGCATTGATAATTTTTGAATTATACAAAGATAGTCGTGTAACTATTTCAGTATCCAAAGCAACCACAATTTTTGTCAGAATAAAAAATATTTAAGTGTACATGATATTCTTATAGACTCCTTTCAATATCATTGTACCAAGTTTCATAAACCTAGCTTGGAAACTGTATGCGTTATGGCAGGATCCCAGATTTTGAAGTATTTTCACTGTTTTCGTATCCATAGCAACCAGAATTAGCAGCAAAATAAAAATCAATTAGATGTGCATAATCTCCTTATTGGCCCTCACCAACATACCATGTTTCATAAACCTAGCTTGGAAACTGTTAGAGTTATGTCAGGATCCAGATTTTTGACGGATGGACTGACCAACGGTAGGGGCCTAATAAAGCGTATATATATTCTATGAAGAACTTGTGAACCTAATAAATGATAAAAACCAATAGGAATATGTAGTATTGTGCCATAAAAAAGAATAAGTAATGGTACTAGAATGTTTTCCCGCATATTTAACAACTCAGAGCCAATAAACAAACATTTGTTTATAGTTTTTCTCAATGGTTGCCTTGGCAACAACAGTGAAAGTCATATTTTGCATTTAAATTGAAATCAAAATGAAATGCTACGATCATAGAATGTTTTTATCATGAGAAAATACATGTTAATATAACATTTAAAAAATAATAGCATCTTGTCTTAGAAAGAGAGATAATCAAGAATTTACACAGTACAGATTTTGGGTCATATTTGGTGTTTTCTTAAAAAAAAGTTTCCGGAGTGCCCAGCGATTTTATTTCATTATATGACAAACAAAGGTTAGGTCTTTCAGCAAATATGCACCACTGTGCCTAGTTTGGCTGCGTTATAAAATTATATTACTTTAAAAATTGTCGTTTTTAACATTTTTCAAAAAAATGAAATTCTGCGAAAGTGCCTACTTTTGTAACAACCATTGAATAGTATTTAGTCAATGTAAAAAATTGACTATAGTTCATTATGTTTACCTGATAATATCTTTATTCAATAATGCAGACTAATTTTTTCTGTATATATTCAGTTTTCCAGTAGGGTTAGTACAAAACTGGTGTTTTACAGAAAATTTTCCACCTCAATTTACCGATTTTGACCAAAAACTTCAACATCCGTTACCATGGTAACCGGAAGTGTTAGGAATAAAATGAACCTCAATACATTGTAGGTGCATAGATACGACTAAGTCCTGAAAGTTTCAGGGAAATCGGTGACTATGCGTGCCGCAGCCCTTCTTTAAAATTTGGTTTTCTCAGAGATCTGCTCTTAATCACTAAATGCGAATCATGTCGAGTATGAATCAAACTCCGGCGTTTATATTGCTGTCTATTTTTCCTTTCAGACCGACAATGACCTTCACAGGTCACCATGCACACAGTCACAACAGGTCACAATACACAAAGTCACAACAGGTCATCATTCACAGATCACCATACACAAAGTCACAATAGATCACCATACACAAAGTCACAACAGATCACCAAACACAAAGTCACAACAGATCACCATACACGAAGTCACAACAGATCATCATACAGAAAGTCTAAACAGATCACCATACACAAAGTCACAACAGATCACCAAACACAAAGTCCCATTAGATCACCATACACGAAGTCACAACAGATCACCATACACAAAGTCACAACCGGCCACCATACACAAAGTCACAATGTATTCAAAGTTGATACCAATCAAAATAGTACTTAGCAATAGTAAATCACATAGGCAAAACAAAAATGATTGACTATTAAATGTTAATAACAAAAATCAAAAATTTGTTGGTCATGGTACGTCGGGAAGTGGAAATATATGATATTTTATTCTTGGCCTCACTGATTTCCGGAATAGATACGACGTATTTCATGAACAAGGGATAATTGCATGTTTATAGGATTTTGAGTTACGTGTAATAGTACAAATCAGCAAGGTTTAGATAGAGTAAATGGACATTTATACCTTTCAGTGTTTAATAAATGTTCTGGGTTTTTTTCCACCGGGACTGGAATAAATCAATTAGCGACAATCACGAGTATGCATTTATCTTGCTGTCCTCATTAAATAATGACAGTTACAGATGTGGAATGCTAAAATGAGTGAAGCTTTATTTGTCCCACGTGTAGTGCCAGACGATGTACTTTTATAGGATTCATTGCAATATAGTATTTGATTCGGAATGTATTTGATCGTTGTTTTACATGTATTCACAGATTAATGATTGTAAGCTTATCCCTTCTAACTACATAAATTGTCTATATGGAATGATAATGTGACAAAACAAGCGTATGCCAACTAAAAGGATCTAAATTTACTACGTAGTACTTCAAAGGCAAAGTACTTCAAAAGCAAAAAACAATTACATATCGGACGGGATGTTTGAACTTGACAGTTAACTTGGCATTAACAACAGAGGACGAACAGCAAAAGAACGCACGGAAAAGTAATATCACACACCACATGCCCAAGGAACAATGACAACAGCACGATATATAAAACGGAAACGTAAAACCTACAAAACACGACCTCTGGATTGACAGTCCAGTGCGTTACCACTGAGCTAAATCCGCTTATACTAGTACATGTATATAGTTGCCCTTGTCCGTCTGTCGCAAAATGTTGTGTCGTCAGTAATGTTACTCGAACAGTAATTGTGATGCAGACAATAATTCCATAGGAACATAATTGTTGTTGCGCATCTACTGTATACATATTTATTCAAGTCCGATCAGTAATAGTATAGTTATATGGAATATGATGAAATTTTGTTTTTGTCGTCAGTCATTCAAACTGCAACGGGATATTAGTCGGCATGAGTTGTTGTGCACCTATCAATTGCATTCGATTTGAAATGATGGAATGTGATGTAATTTTGCTTTGTAAATGTGTCGCTCACTACATAGAGGTATTTGTGCTACACTCGTCAAATTTTGTAGGAATATTTGTTAGCATTGCATTTGAGTTATGCCTTTTGACATGGCCAAATAGTAGATGGGGGACATCCATGTCCATGGCACACATTTCTGCATGATTGAAGTGAAGCAGCCTTATGCTGGACTACATAAACAGTTGCAAATGACACAAATTCATACAAATTATACTTGTCTGGGGACAATCTAATAACATATACGTAAATTGGACTGTTTTACGCATTTCTTTAACTAACAAAACCAATAGGGTTTCATTATTTTCCACCTCTGTCACACATTGATATAATAATAAGCAGTTGTAGTTATAAACTGAAGCCACCACATTGAGGTTAAGATCATTGACAAATGGTCTCCAGATATAACTATGGCTAATGTTGAAAGAAAATCAACCAGAGCACATGACGTTTGTCACAAATATAACATTCCCATTATTACATGGAAATAAAAATGTCGTTAGTTGTCTTAGATTATTGGGTTATAATAAAGCGGGACATTTTCTGTTGATGGAAATGTGTTTGAATAATGTGATTTAGTTTCCAAGGCAACGTAACTTCATTCATTTCACGAAAATAATATATATATACAAAAAGCGAGAAAAGTAGGACATTTGCAAAGGATCCATTTTCGTACAAGTAACGTCCTAATGTGCTTTGTGGTCATGTACATTACAAGAAAGCAATTAAAGAAGGGATCTCTGCAAACAATGTATTTGTTTGCAAACCATTTAAGGCATTTATCTACGTGAGAGAACAGTTAACTTTTAAAACTCGTTTATGCCTGAAGTGCTCCTGCAGGTCACATGAAAGTCGGTCGTAACAACAAACGATGAGGAAAAGTCACTATGTAAGGAGATGATAATATAGAGGTTCAAAACATGTATGAAGGTATATCGTGCTTTGCTAAATTGAAAGTTAACACAGATACCCTACACAGTTGTTAAGCTATGTATCATTTGTATTGGTTGAAACGTCACCTAAACGTCACCCGGCCAAGTTTATCCTTGAACTAAACTATTCATCATCAATTGTTCCGCTTATGTTGGCAAAATACTTTAAAACTGTGCCTAAGTTCTACTGAAAACGAAACCTTTCAGGTTAATTTAGAAGTAACTAGAATTAATTGATTAACTGATTGTTATGTATTGTTAAGTAAATATTATTGTGAAACAAATATGATTGACAGAAGCTTTAGAACCGTGGTATTACTTTGGGTAGATCCATATATCTTAAATTAAAACAACAAGTAATTTCCTCTCAATTGTTGGACTTAGTCATGTTTAGTATGCCATTGATAGGTTTCTGCAAATCTTCACAATATTGTATACACCAATCATATGTGTCGGTGATACATCTTTGCATTGAAGTAGAATTCATTTATCAGCTAGTGGAAGTATGTCAAAGACAGATTTATATTAACTAACGCAATGTTCGAATATTCTTGGAAATATTGCTTTTGTCAACAAAAGTATCCAATTAGTTTAATGCAAATTGAGGAGTTACATATTCCAAGACTACACTTTGAAATGAATTATATTAGTCGAATTTAAGACAGAATAAACGAACGTTGAGTGTGATTTAAATTGACACATTACTGAAGGTATAACTCCTAACCAATCACATATTTGGTGATTCAGATAACCTTCTGTTAACGTCGGGAGTCTCAAACTAGTTGTCCTATTTATTTGAACCACTATGCCAGAATATACAGTTAGAAGGAAGTAAGGTCGTCACTTTATACAGTTTTATAATTTCTTTACCAATCTAGAGACGAATAGATACGGGCGAACGATATTATGTTAGATGCAAGTAAGGTCGTCACGCTTACAATTATAGTATCATTCAATGCCGAAACAATACCATTAACCAGATCGGAATACAAATCTTCGTAAACAACGGTGTTAGGTGCATACGTTACATTCAAATGACCAACAAGCACTCAGTGCAGCTAGAAACTACAACCCAGATACCAATTGAGACGGAAATCAGAAAACGAAAATGATTAGTTACTTGTCTGATTGGGAAACTCACTTCTTCGATCTGGATAAAACGGAAAACGAAGCAGTATACTTTAAATACACATCATTTTAAACATTGATACAACATTAGTTATGTACTTAATGCCTTAATTCTGACAATTGTATCAACTTGTCTTCAAATATGAATCATTTTGAATATTAGTCCCTATACACAAGTGATTTGAAATAATAGTATTGAAACCCTTCAAATTCGATAAGTGCGTTCCTCAAAAAAATAGTTATTGTTTTTCAAAGAACCTTACTTTTACACACGGATATGCAAATAAAAATCCATATTATCATTCTCGTTCTTAGGTTGACAAAAGCTTGAATGCCTTAAATGTTTCAAGACTGAGCTTGTCAGAATTGTTATAGTAACGCAGACATTTACGACATTATTTTGTCGCACATTTTGTAAAGGTTGCATGCGTATTATGTGACAGCTATCTGAACATTGCGCATGTGTTAGTTGAATAATGTTGTTCAGCAGAGACATAAATATCCTACCTTTGAAATAAGCTTACATAAGTTGAGAACAACAGAGCTGCGCATGACACAAAGAAGGCGTGTATTATGAAAGCAATGTATTAAATTCAATACAGTTTCTTCCTTGTTCGACTATAAGATAATGCGAACAAATTCTCAAAGCAAGATAAACATTTACGGAAGTCTGGAATATCATGTAATGCATGTTCCTGAGCCATTATTACAAATGTAAAGTTGAAAATCTTGTAAAAAGAGAATTTTAACCAAGCGATTGGGATTCACACACATAACGTAAACCATTACTCAGCAAGGTTCACTTAACTGGTGTAGTCTAGTTTTCGTTAAACAATTGAATCATAATTGGTATACGTATTAATACAAACAACGTATCCAATATATCGCTGACTTAGAATGAGAAGTCGTAAAATTGTGCTACTTATGACCTTATAATAATCATACCTACATGAAATCTGCATCACAAGGCGCTTCTTATGAACCTAGTATCATTATAACAGAACAGGTCATGTTGATCAACTAAATTTGAAAATCTTGTAAAAAGATATTTTAAGATCAATTGATACGAACATTGGTATTTCCATTATCCGAAATAGCATTACTGGATTACCAAGTGATTGGGATTCCTACACATATGCACATGAAGTAAACCACTACTAAGTAAGGTTCGCCATACTGGTAATTACCAGTGTTCGTAAAAATATTGAATCATAATAATTATTGGTATACCTACATTGTATTATTACAAAACAACGCATCAAATATATGTATTCGCACTCATACATCGAACACCTGTCTCGATTGCACCACTAACATGTATTTGTATTACACGACATAAGACCATCATTTATTTATGGCTTCCACGCATACAAGTGAATATGTTCATAACGCAGGGTTTAAAATATGTAAGATTTTAATGATGCACTCAGATAAGCACCGATACGGTAAAGAAATGACACCAAATCCGCAGTTGTCTCGTTAAATGACTTGAGTGAAAAATAACATGTTATCTTTTCATTTTAACCGCCAGTGCTGTAGGAACAAATTCCTATCCCTTAATCAGACTACATATCGTATTACAGCATTCTAGATAACATATATATACTTAATCATATACATGAACCAGGTTAACATAACCTTATCTATAGAAGACTTTATTTGTACAGACAAAATTTTCTGGGCGAATGCTTCAACTAGTCCTAACCGTTTATTCGTTGAAGGTATTAGAAGCAGCCATACCAAATAACCAGAATCAATGTTTTAATGAACGCAATAAAGCTGTTTTGTTTAATAAAATATATTGTACACCTTTTAATATATCAGAACAAAACTAAACAAATAATAGTGGGAGCAACCATTTGGAACCTTTGCTCAGTATAGTGAAGTGTTTGGCACAATCTTACCTACAAACTTCTTAAACAATTAACATAGTTTACATAATATATATTATATTGTTTACCTCCCCTCACAATATCGAGTGTTCGTTTATTTTATTGAATATGTTTTAGATAATAAGTATACTCAAGAACATTTTAGGGCTCAACGATTCGTGATTAAAAACAACATTATTTTATTCCATTCACTTCTTTCGACTCCGCGATTTTTTAAACCGGAAATAACTTTTCTAAAACCATTAGTACCGACTCGAAACTCTGGAGAATCCGTGCTCGCGCTCAATACTGGTATGGGTATTGGCAATAGCCAGCGCTTTGCCCTAAAATTTATAAGAACAGCAATAATATCAACTGATTTTATGGCGTTATATCACCAATGACACGTTCCGTATTTCAGACCATAAGAACTAGCCAGAGGCTGTAGGTATTATTCAGAGAGGGTGCCGTACAAAAGCCAAGCATGTGAACAATTCAGCAACTGGACTTTTGTTTATATATAGTGTGATGGAAAGGTATGGTGGTACTGCGTAGAAAGGAACAAATTGCATACAAGTACAAGAAAATACTCTTAAAAGATGACCAAATTAAAGTAATTAAAATGTTTCTTGGAAAACATGATCCACTGCCATCAGCCCTATTCTACATATTGGAATAGCATGACTACGGAGAATTACCTACGCTATATTGTTGCAATGGCTTCCCATCGTAGGATTTAGAGTGTCTAAGGCTTTGAATACATCGACTTCTAGCTAATTCAAAGTAACGCTACGTTTATCTCGCACGAGAATCCCTATACAAACCACATTTAACAGAACTTTAACCATTACTAAATACCAATTAGCTTTAAAACACCATACGGATGGTCTAAATGGTACGCTCTTTCCTCGTACGAGTCACTTAGTTCATATTTAAAGAAAAAGTATTACTAAATAGATTAAACTGTGCTTAAGTCATTTTGGATATAATGGGCTGTAATATATTATCTATCGAACCATTCAGTATTAGAATTCAGGTTATGACACAGGCACACACGTACTGAAAACATGAAAGTAAGCATCTTTTTAACATTAAATACAAGATCACTAGTATTGTCATGACATTTGTTTTAATTTCTGGAATATTGTTCGATCCCCGGATCTGTCAAAAGTACGTTCAAGGTGATTAGCAACAACTATTTTAAAATCTAAATGTAGCTACAAGCTTAATGTCACTAAGGAAGTATTAATGAGGTACATTAGGGCCTTGGTGGAAATAAGATTATACTATTTCTGTGTAATTCTGTGTTTAGGAGTACATGGCATGGCTGTTGATACTCGTGCTACAGTATAATTACTTTTAATTATAGCCATGCTGTTTTAATAATCATGTTTAATTTTGTACAACCTTTAACGGAATAAATATATAAGACATTCGCAGATATATCACTGGGACCTATGAAGACATTCGCAGATATATTACTGGGATATTTGAAGACATTCGCAGATATATCACTGGGACCTATGAAGACATTCGCAGATATATCACTGGGACCTATGAATACATTCGCAGATATATCACTGGGACCTATGAAGACATTCGCAGATATATCACTGGGACATATGAAGACATTTGCAGATATATTACTGGGACCTATGAAGACATGCGCTGATATATCACTGGGACCTATGAAGACATTCGCACATATATCAGTTTTTATATATCAGTTTACTCCTCCATCTGGAATATACAGTTGCAATACGTCCACTAGAATAAACTAACCACAGCGATATCTAAGTTCATCTCGCAAAACAATCTACTCTGAATTGCCCGTCATATGATGTAGCGTAGCAAGCATGAACGCAATGTGTACGAAAACGAGCATCTAGTGGTATTGTCTTAATTAATCCACATCATTTTATGGGTGCAGCAAACGTGACTGAAATAAATTGCTGTTCAATGATGAAAACTGTTATCATGAATGTTTGGCAGTATAAATAATGAAATTGTATGGTCACTTCTATACGTTCCTTTTCTTTCAAAGTATACTTAATATTGTATAAGACACCAAAGTGTAATTTATCCACACATTCAAAGCCGATTAAGTATATGCGATTTTATTCTACAAAGTCTTCAATCGTTATTATTTTACAATGAAAAAGAAAAATGGTCCTGTAAAAAATTATGAATGGCGTAATGGGGATAAAGTTTGGCTGCCATGTTATTACATTTATTTGCGCGATGATGTATAATAAAATAAGTCGAAACATCTGCTGATGACATTTAGCCTGCTATATCCTCAACAGATTAGTGCGCATTATTACTTTTATATAACCCTTGGTCAATTTTGTGTCTGATTTTGGTATCATCATGTCTGCATATAGCATTAGGATTGCGCATTTAAGCGTTTATTATCTTATTCTTTCTGGGCATTAACTCTCTCTCGCTCAACATGCCTAGGGTACACGTTCATCCTTAAGAAAGAACGTATACGAAGGTGTATGTCAATTTAACTTAAATAACCATATGAATAATATCCATGTCAATATGAGAAACTACATAAATAAACGAACAAATCACATTAAATCATAGAATGCTAGGGTCTTCATAACAATGCCATCTCTGCCAACATGCATAATTATGCATAAAATGGCTGTTTTGTCAATATTTTTATACACTCAGTCGCAAAAGAAAGTATACATTGTGCATGAATAAAATTATATCGCCGGGGGTTTACAGAAACAGTCATAGTGATAATATTTACTAAATAGTATGTTTATCTGACATTTTAAGATCAAGCGACAACATGTCAACAAATACAATACTGCACAAACAGAGTCATACATGTAGCTTCGGAACTTGAAAAATCAAATTCACACAAATGGTCATACACTTAATACAAATGTGTACATGGATACATTTACCCATAACTCAGTCAATAGGAACGTGATCTTGCTGAAATATTCAACATATGTAGCTTGAATATGGGGCATTACAATTCATTCGAATTTATTACATCTGGTTGCAATTGTAACCAACAGAATAAAAATGATGACATCAACGTGAGCTAATGTCACACATTTGCCACGGTGTGTTCATCGGGCGTTTGTAAATTTTTTATGCAGCTAGATGCCCAATTCGTTGATAAGGTTCGTTTTCAAGTGTATGTACTTATCAAGGAGACATAAATAGGGAAAACAAGGTTTACAACAAAGCCCAATTCAGGTTTAGAACTTATCATCTGATAAAAACAACTTTTGTTCACATGGTTACCTCCCCTTGACCAAACAAAATGACTAGTTTATTTTACAAAAATCACAACCACCATGCTGTTCAGTGAAAATTCGCATTATTTTGAGTGTTTTGTTTAATTTGACGATATACCTAGTCAAATTTAACATACATAAACATAATTTGCATCACTGCGTAAATGTCTCGTACATTTTACGTCGGAGGCGAGCATATAAAATATTGAACATTTTTGTTAATTCGATTTTCCAGGTACCGACGCTGTTGACTTCATTTGTGGGAAATTGTATTTATTGACATGTTATTGTTTGATCTTAAAATGTCAGATAAACATTCAGTTTTGTTAAAATAAAATTTCGTTTAGTTCTGTCAACGCCAAAGGATACAATTTCAAAATATGAACAATGTATACTTTCTTTTGCGACTAAGTGTATTTTTTAATCAAATAGATGGCTTATTATGAGAGCATATGAACTAACCTACACAGATATTATTTTTACAATCAAATTGAATTCAAAACACCAGTGTTTAATGTCCATTTAATGCACATTATCAATTGAACAATATCCATGCTAATATGTGACAATACATATATAAACACAAATTTCACACCGGAACATAGGCTAGCATGTGTTTTCGTAAATTTGTTGTTGCCTCTGTTAAAAAATCTACACCACTGACAAATCTGGCATCCACCTTTTTCCATAATCTGAATGTCTATATTATTCGAAAATATCAACGGACTTTTTGTACCAGATGGGGTAAATGAAAATTGAAATTCTGGTCACCAGCTCCTAGACTATCAAAACGTCACACGATTTTATCGGAACTTAGCAACAGATTATACAAATTTTATATTGGGACGTCGACTCTGTCTTCTTCTTTTATATTAAACAATATAGTCATTATGCCTCTATATCGCTAATGTAAGAAACATTGCTTTTGCTACATTTGTACATACCAAAATGTTTCAAATGGTTCATGAAGACGGTTCCACATCGCTCAAATAAGTTCATAAGTTTTTGTATATTGAGGACATATATTCACACTCCTTTGCAAGCCATTTTAGATGATTTACAACAACTTTTTACCCACTGATCTGTCTGTTGACCCAAATGACCAAGTTTTGAACTTGATACAGATTGATGAAGACAATTATTCTGACCATGTTTTATGATCGAGACAATAGCTAAAAATAAACACTTTATGCTAAGAGTTTACCGAAAACAGTACCAACGTTGGACTCAATCTGCATCAATATGCTTTGGACATTTTTGATATCGAAACTGATTTTCTTAACAATGGTACATGAATGGATCTTAATAGCCAGAAAACAGTTCAATTACCTTTAATCAGATTGTTTTAATAAGCATAGTAATGTTTAAACAAAATCGGTTATTTCCCTTTGCGTTTAACATTACATCCTTGCTATTCCCGGAACTCTTAAAAGTGTTGACAGATAAACGGTAACATTGTCTCTATACTAATGTTGTATAAGCATTGTCATATAAACACATGCAAAGTTGATACTTTTATTGTGTTTAGTATAGATAAGACCATGGCAATACATTAAGGGTCGAAATGCTTTAAAACAGATGTACCGGAACTAGTTATTTGTATGCGAACATCAATCAGATTCCACAAACTGTCATTTAGATACATACGTATACTAAAATACTAAGATTAAAAACGCGACCCTGGGTATGTTGTTTAATTAATGGCAGACAATTCAAGTTTATGCCGGTATTAAAAGTTAGACAAGCCTTAAGTAAATGTTCGATTTGTTATGCAAGCTGGTCATCTTCAACGATAAAACCAATGCGCCGATAAACATGTTACTTTTGTTTTTTTCGTTAATACTCGTTATATTTTATTAAGTTTGGTATCAAAATGACGACATTGAACCTTTACAAATATGCAAATACATTTTATATGGACATTTGTTTTCCTAAAATATACCAACATACTCAAGTGTCGCGTATTTAAATCCGTTAACGATATCATATAGTACGGGATTAAGCGCCCGATAATTGAACTCAGACAGAATTAATGCCAACACGAAATCCGTTACAGAATTATTCCACAACCGATGTTGTTATTCAGATGAGCTCTTTATCCTACGAGTTTGCATTAGGGCAATTAATAACACTAATGTCCAATATTAAGACCAAATCTCTCTAAAGTAGGGTTAATATCGAAGCCATAAGCACCATACACGACAAATATACTGAACAGAAAGGCAACGCAAAACATTCAAATAGCGTCTGAAAATGCAATTTCATTGAGAGCGAATCAAATGCAGCAGTTCTTTGTTTTACGAATATTTTTCTTCCAGCTCTGATACAACAACATGTATGTGTCACCTGTATGTCATATGACCTTTCAGTTATACCTAGTCATCGGATGCTCCAACAAACGCACACATTATGCAGTTATACGTGTTATATTGTATAGCTAAAACTATGTAATTCAGCTTTTTATAGCTGAAACTAGGTATTTCAGTTTTTTGACAGCTGGGATTTCGACTTTCGACATTTTGATAGCTAAAAGTTTGACTTTTAGCGGTAAAGTTCATTTCCTTGTTCAGTTGTGAGTTGAGCTTTGTAGTGTCGTGTAATTGAAGTCTGTGCTGTTTTTATGTTGTTTAAGTTGAGGGATGCCTTCTCTGTCCGATTGTTATATATTTTATCCCATTTTATCAGGTACTACTAGTATAAACATGTTCACTAGATGGCACTAAACATTTAGACGGTTACATATGTACACTATTTTGTGAAACAAATACAAAAACATGTATATCCCTCCGAAAGGAAATAGTGGTTGGTATTGTACGCTTATTCCCAGTTGTTATTGTTACACACTTTTATGAAATGATTTCAATCAATAGTTATTCCCCTGGGGATTATTTATTCATTGATTTCGATTGTATACTTGTTGATACATGTACCCCAATATATACAAATAAAACACACTTATATATTGGCTATGAATTGGTGTGTTGGTGTGTTGCAGTTGAGCATTACATTGGTGGACATTACATTATTAAAGTGCATAACTTCACCGCTGGTCCTGAGTGGGAATATACTAAATGTCGTTACTTTGAAATATGAAACCCAAAATAGTTCCAATCCACGCGCAAGTTTCCAAAAAAAACCAGCTTGCTCTAAAATGTGAACCAAAGATGATTTCAGAACAGCATCGTCCGAAGATTTATTACTGAATTATGTTTCTTGTTTCTCATGTATCCTATTACATGACTTATTGAACTACCAGAACAAGCCTCATGTGCTTATGCATG
Source organism: Spisula solida (assembly GCA_947247005.1). Classification (NCBI taxonomy): domain Eukaryota; kingdom Metazoa; phylum Mollusca; class Bivalvia; order Venerida; family Mactridae; genus Spisula; species Spisula solida. Next base: position 19,827,236 of record OX365946.1, read on the forward strand.
TGAATAGTAGTCTTTAGCACTTACATTACTTTGGGGAATAAAGCCATAGAGATGTCGTGCAAATCCGGAGGAATAAAGTTTTATTAGATGCGTGATGTCTACTTCTTTCAAATGCGTTTATTTTGATTATATGCGTTGCACAATGCATTATTGGACACGTGCTCAATTTCTCTTACTTTCAAAGGAGTGTGGCAGATAAAAGGTGAAATGGTGCGTGTAATAATGCCAGTAAGTTACATCATCACAAAATTATGCAAAACATGACGACAATGATGAATTGGCATGATATCGTGTTTTGTCAAATATTCAAATTTGATCTGGTTTATAATGTTATGTACCATGACACGTGGTTTTGTATATAATAGAGAATTATAGGTTAGTGACACGAGTGTAATAAGTAAGTTTATCTCGCAAGGAGGAGGAATTTATTGGTCGAGTCGAAGGCGAATTCGATAACTTCCGCAGCCTAGCCGCATAAATGTTTACCTAATTCACGTCACTTACCTATTTTGAGAGGCAATATTATTGATATCACGTCATACACTGCAACTGGCAGACGAAAACGAACTGTTTAAAATGCGACAAAAATGGTACAAATCATATTAAATATGTTCATAGGCATTCTAGAGGCAACCCGATATATTAGCGAGGTTTCGCTGAGGTATCACGAACATTAGGGGGTATTGAAATGTTCGGCTATATTTTAGTGGCCCATTCGCGGTCTCGGTATTGCATCTCTGAATAATCCCCTACAGGTACATCGTTGCCTTTTGGAAAAGCCATAAGCCATTTTGCGACATCTGAAGAAATCTTGTGGCAATAAAAAGTATCCACTAACTTCGTTTTAGTGCAAATACTATTTTTAATTACCTCCTGTTATGGTTATATGCTAATTGTGAGAGGCAGTAAATAGGCTTACTTGAAATATCCGTTTTGTGATTCTGATAGTACGTTCTTTTTCTGTCTCTTGAGTGTGAGCACAGACACTTGCATGATTTAAAAAGAAATATAAAAAAATGAAAAAGCTACTGTAAAGCCCGTTTTAAAATATAGACATGATTGCAATGCGATTGTATCCCACGAACTATTTTCATACAAATATTTTCTCTTTACCAATACGACAGTTAAAACATATGGAGTTTTGAAACGGCGTCGACTCCATTGAGCGTCCTCTCCGAGATGAAATTGTTTTTAAATATATTTTTTAATTATGCAAGTCCTTTGGTGTGTGGCTAGCCATTGTCACAGCTTCTGCGTGGCATTCAGTTGTCTGTGCTTAAATAATAAAATTAGTATAAATCAGTTAAGCATTTCTCTGCAAGCCACGGTGAAAAGATTCTAACACGTAGATAATAAGAAAAGTGTCTAGCCACCTGGGGTAATTTGCGACTCGACTATGACGATATCTGATAGGTGTTACTGCTCGTCTTTACAGACGTTGGAATTTAACAAATGGAAATATGCATAATAAAAACATGAGTGTTTATGTGTAACCTAGCAGACATATTACACACGTTGTCATTTCATGTCACCAGCCGTATTTTGCAGCCACCCGTTTTCTGCACTGACAGTGCCGGCTTGATATAGCTAAGAGGATTTGGCAATGGCCTCTATATGAACTTGCAATCGTGAGGCTTGTCTAGACGGGAAAACTACACATACACATCGGGTACATGGTCATTAGATATGGGGTATTCATCTTATCACAGCAACAAGCTATATTAATCAAATTCATTTTTGCGAGCAAAGGCACATGTTATTAACTTCCGGTCCCTGTATGACATTTGAGGGGACTACTGACTTCAATATGTACGATTTCTTGCGATAACCCGAAGTTGCTCGTGTCGTTGAAGGGCACGAATGAGCATACAACGAATGTATAGTCAAGAAAATAAATACTGCGTATACTTTCCTTTCCCATCAAGAAGTATTATAGCTAATACTCCGACATATGTTAAGTTTGGTTGAGAAGAAAAATTGAACCGTAAATAACTGAGGGGAACATATGTAATTGTATTTATTCACTCTAGGGTGTATTATCAAATCAAGTAATAAATCTGCTTGTGACAATGAACAGAACAGAACAGAACTGAACTTTATTTAACCCAGGTATACATGATACAACATGGGAATATGTAACAAACATATATACATCAAACAATACGGGCTTCCGGTCATATATACAGGTCGGGGGTGTGGGGAGATTTCATCATTACAATAACAAGTATACAATTACAATGTTATATTAAATACAAACTAATACTATAACATTTCATTTTAGGAATGTCTGACATAAGCTTATCCCGGGTGCTTATCATTATCCGATTAGAACGTAATAGAATTGCAGCTTTTTCTGTTTTAATATTGTTAAATATCTAAACAACTTAATGTCTCAGTATGTCGAGTGGCGAGGGATTATACGTTCGTTGTATGTATACTTCAAGATGGACCTGACACATCTGGACAAAACATTGTCATTTTTACAAGAAGAGCGTGTTCTCGATGTCTTGTCAGTGAAATATTTGACAAATACGATTGGAGAACAATATATGCGATGTAATTAAAACTAATGTAAGTACCTACACGTACATGGCGAAAGACCCGCTCCTAAAAGACAATAATACATATTCTTGGATAATAATTATAACACAGACAGTCTGTACGTAGCCTTTATGACTTAAACTACTGCTATGAGCAGCAAAATCTAATTTTACAACTAGTCTAATAAGTATTTATGTCCAAAAGGCTACGTTCTGTCGAACATTTTGACATGTTTTTATTAATGAAGTCAATAAATGCCAGTATTAAAACGTAATTTATGACATTCTGTAGATTGGCACTATACGAAAACTGACGTTCCCCAGGCTCAACGGATGAATACATTTCCGTCTGCATTATCCAGAATATTAGTTTTCCAGTTTGGGAATTCCGCAAACACTTAAGGTATATAATATTATGGTACTTTAGAAATTGAGAAAAATATGATTGTTTTTGTTACTCTGTTTTTTAACACTTTGGACTGTAATTTATTTATTGTGTCTGTTATGCGTACATGAATCGTAAATTTTGACATGTGGAATGAAAAAGGTATAAACTCCCGATCAACATCAAGATGTGATGTTTAAAAGAAAACACTGCACACATGTTTAATGAGATAGTACAATGTAATTGTACGTTATTCAGAGTTATGTTGCCTGTAAAGCGAACAGTCCATAATAGCTTACTGGTGTATGTACAATCGAAAAAAAGTGATAATTTAAAAATACAATACAGTTACTTATATTAGAGGTTAAAAATGAAATCCTAAGCTAGCTGAATTAATGAAAGAATTAAAACAACAATAAGCGAACCGTAAAAAACATTTAAAACAAATGGGTTTTCATATTCGTTCTTGATGGCCATCTTGAATTATGCACCTTAAAACTCGGATGTGTTCAAATATATGTATGCACATTTTAAAGTTTCTGTTATGTGGCTTCAATTGTGTATTTAGTTTGCATGCGGAAAGTCACACATACTTTTAAAAATTTTAGGCCAAAAGATCGAAATTTTTGTTTTTTTCCTTCCTTATCTACTGAGAAAAAGGTCCCATACCTAATTTGTTTTGACCCTCAGAATAAAAAATTGTTTTCATAAGAAACTCAGATAAGAAAGTGATTACTAAGTGCGAATCATGTTGAGTATGAATCAAACACAGACGTTTATATTGATGTATATTTATCCGTTCAGACCGCCAATGGCCTTCACATGTAACTATAGACAATGTCACAACAGATCACCATACACAAAGTCACAATGTATTCAAAGTTGATACCAATCAAAACAGGACTTAACACTAGCGAAACAAAAATGATTGACAATTAAATATTAATAACAAAAATCAAAAGTATATTTTGCCTACATACCAAACCCTGATTGGTCAGTGAACGTCGGGAAGTGGAAATAAAATATATTTTATTTTGGCCTAACTGATTTTAGGAATAATTGCATGTTTATAGGATTTTGAGTTACGTGTAATAGTACAAATCAGCCTGGATTAGATAAAGTAAATGGACACTTATAATACCTTTAAGGGTTCAATAAATGTTGTGTTTTTTTCCACCGAGTCTACAGGGTATACCAATTAGCGTCAAATACGATGATGCATTTATGTTGCTGTCCTCCTTAAACAATGTTTGTTACAGATGTGGTATGCTAATAATAGTGAAGCTGTATTTGTCCCAAGTGTAGTGTCAGTCGATGTACTTTTATTGGATTTATGTCAAGATCGCGAAACCAAATGTGTCAGCCTTGTTAATTAAAGACGTTACTTACTGACGTACGTAATCTATTATTTGATTCGGAATTCAGAATGTATGGTATTGTTGTTTTATTCAAAGATTAATGATGGTAAGTTTATCCCATACAACTACATCACGGTGTATGATCAAACCTACATTGTTGGTACAAAACTAACGATTTCAACTCACTTGTGCGTACAGGCACCTAACTTTTCCTATTGATCTTGTACAAACAAGGTAATTCGACTCTGTGATGACCTTATTCAACATCGATTTACTCGTACATTAGGGTTCTGTTCATAACCGGAATGGTTTTACGGAACAACTCGAGGATGTAAAAATGTAATCGACTCAATTTTATGTCAAGTTTTGTACCCAATGTATGAAAAATAACGTATACTCTGTTTCGTGTCACAGTAAAAAAAGTTGACATGTGTGTTGAAAATGCACTTAAAACACGAATTATGTCAATTTTGTATAGTTTTGATGTTTAATGATACGTTAATTGATACTTTGATATTGTGTGCACGTACAAATAGCAGAAATAACCTTTGCTCATAAAAATATCTTGCAATAATTTGTCAATAGCAAGTCATCTACATTGTTTGTATAAAGGCACCTAACTTGTGTCAAATAATTGTAATTTGTGTCTGATGGCGTCTAGCTGTCTCTGACTGAATATAATCCGTCCTGACAGCATCCAATGTAATTTAGGATGGTGACGTCATGATTTTGCACGTGTTGAAAATACTACGTAATACTTTACAGTGTCACTTTCTTCTTTGATAGAATAATCAACGATCAAGACAAATAAATATTCAATATGGCAGATTTGGAGACAGAGGTAAGATCCTTTGGTTGTTTGTTTGTTTATTTGTTTGTTGTAGTTATTCGGGTTTGGAGACCCAGAGCAAGTCATGTCAGCATGACCAATGCTGCCATCGGGTGATATTAACATAAGTGGTTTCTCTCCTCGAGTCACTATGTGGGAACCTTCTTCTATGTATCTGCATTCTCGAAAGTAGAAGGGCAGAATTTTACCCACACGCGTTGCAACAGCGTTTATCTCGGACGTAGAGCCATGTTCCATGCGTTCCAATACTATGTCAGGGAAAATTTCGACGAAATCAGGATTCAATACTTTGAAGACATGTTTCTGCATGTTTTTCAAAGTATCGAGGCCAATAGCTTCATATATTCTGCTTCCGGTTACTGCAAATTGGATCTCTTTTCGAACCATTCAGGTGTGCGCTGTTTTGTGAATTCAGGCAGGTCTTTCATGTCCTCTGGAAGATCTTTGGGTTCCTTCAGCGAAATCCAGCTTGAATGTGAAAATGCATCAACATTACCCGAGGAAATAAATGAATTTGTTTCATTATTGATTGATGCTCCAATCTGAAGGAGTGAGTTGTTAATGTTCAATGGCCGATGAATCATTGACTTTAGTTGGTTAATCATAGCTTGAATGCTGTTTATAGCGAACACATATTTGCTGTTCCTCCAATCGTTACCTGCAGCCTCCTTTTCAAACTTATTAAGGGCGATCGATTGCTTTACAAAAACCGTTCGTAAGTCCTTTATTCTGACTGAGACTAGATATACAAGTCTTTCAATAGATTTGCGTTTGTCATCGTCACACAAAGATCGCCAATGTTCCATTGTTGTCTCAACTTCGTCAAAGTCAAGCTTTAAACGATCCTTTGTAGCTTGTATGGAGTCGCCATCATCATATCCGAATAAATCTATATCTCCTTTATCATCCGTTAATCCTGGTGCTAACTTTTTTCCATCAACAGACAAAACATAGCTCTTCTGAGTGTCTTTCATTCCAAGACTTTGTGTAATAACACCCGAGAAACCTCTCGTGGTATGTTTACTTCTGCAGTATTGAACTGAATTCTTGCATTTTGGTCAGGAACTGCAAAATTGATTTTGGTCCCACCAGGATCATAGCGCCCAATTTCTGACTGGTTATTTAAGACTTGTCCAGCTGACTTCATACCACACATGAACCGCAGTACTTTTCCGTGAAAAAGCCTGTACATGACCCTCCAGAATTTCATCGTATCATCTGTGTAAGTCATTTTAGTGGTAGACTGCAATGAAAACCAACGCACAACATCCAACAATAAAAGAAATGCTATATTTTTGTCGGAAATTTGCCGACACTTAATAGTCTTAACAATTTACAAAAGTCATGTAGACTTCCAGCAGATTGTAACACGTGTAATACTTGCGAAATCAACTCTTGCATTTCTCGAGTAAGTGTTTCAGTGACAGAATCTTTAAATAATCGTTTCTTCCCATTAATTCGCCCTTTTCTGAGTTGTTTTCCCGGTGCTCGAAGAAGTTTATCTGAACTTGGCTTCAAGTTTGTTACTGCGTTAGGTGCACTGCATCGTCTGCTGGCATCCGTCTTTGTTGTTTTGGCTTGTGTAGCCAGAGTTAAGACGAACGCCGCTTCCGAGCCTTGCCACTGAAAAATATACACGCATTGTATCTAGTTGCTTTCTGAAATAACGGAGGTGCCTGAGTTTAGTGCTATACATATAATATAGGTGCTTTATATATTGATGAAAATGTGTTTTAGAAGATGAAATCGATTTTAAAAAGTTTGTTTGTTTATAAATACTGTTTTAACTGATAAAACACTGAATAAATCGGTACAAACATGCTCAAAACACCAAAATTGTTGTAAATAATTGCAATAAACGATATCCATTTCCCTCATTTGGTAAAGCAGTGCTTGAACTGTACACCTTATTTTGCGGAAACTGCTGAAGCTTTTCATTTTGTTTTCATGCAGATGGAAGCGTGAATGTTACTAGTGTTCCGTGAAAACAATAATAAAGTCAACTTACGTTTCTAAAGGGGAACATTTGGGCTTTTTCGTCTCCTCCTCCATGTATTTTTTTGTTTTTTGTACGAAAAAGTTCGTTGCTTATACCAAAAAGTGCAGGCAACGCTAGTTTTGTACCAACAATGTAGGTTTGATCATACACCGTGTACATAAATTGTTTATATCCGGTAGGGTGATGATGTGACAAGACAAGCATATGCCAACTAAAAGGATCTACATGTACTATGAAGTACTTAAAGTGTCTTTTTATGCCCCAAACAAATAATGTGGGGCATACATTTATAAACATAATTTTATTTTGTGCCTGCGTCCGTCAGTTAAAAAATGTAATGTCTTCTGTAACTAGAAAAGTAATTGCGCTCTAGTCATTCAAGTTCATATACATATAATTGTTGTGCATCTATATATTTTTAATCAGGTCCGACCAGAGATATGGACCTTGCAATGCTATAATGCAATTTGATTTATGTCGACCGTTACTCAAACTGTACCGGGATGTTAGTCGGCTAGAGTTGTTGTACACATATGTATTCTATTCGGATCCGACTAGTATAAGCAGAGTTGAGGGCCTTGAAATGATGAAATTTGATGAAAGTTGGCTTTTTGCGTGTGTCGCTTATTAAATAGAACTCTTAATTTTGTCAGTATGTGCAGTTGCCAAACTTTAGATCTAGGTTCGGTTCTGTATTAGCAGGGGGTCATACTCCTTTAAATATTGTAGTTTTGCAGCTAATAGCTCTTCGTGTATTTGTGCCTCACTCGTCAAATTTTGTAGGAATATTTGTTAGCATTGCATTTGAGTGATGGCTCTTGACATGGTCAAATAGTAGGTGGGGGCATCTTTGTCCACGGGACACATTTCTGCTTGATTTAAGTGAAGCAGTCTTACGCTAGACTACATAAAAATGCAAATGACACAAATTCATATACAATAAACTTGTCTGGGTACAATTCAATTAAATGTTTGTAAACTGGACTGTTTAACGCAGTTCTTTAACTAACAAGAATATATATGTTTCATTATTTTTCACCACTAACACACATAGACAAATGAATTCCAGATATAACTAAGGATAATGATGAAATAAAATCAACCATAGAACATTACGTTTGTCACAGATATAACATTCTAATTATTACATGGAAATAAAGATGTCGTTAGTTGTCTTAGATTATTGGGTTGTAATAAAGTGGGACATTTTCTGTGGATTGAAATCAGTTTGAACAACCTGATATAGTTTCCAAGGCAACCTAACTTCATTCATTTCACGAAAATAATATATATATTTACCAAATGCGAGAAAAGTTAGAACATCTGCAATTAATGTAACGTCCAAATGTACCGAGTGTTTCTGGACATTACAAGAGGCAATTAAAGAAGGAAACTCTGCTAACAATTAATTTATTTGCAAAACTTTTATGAGGCATTTATCTCATGCAGATCACATGAAAGTCCGTCGTAACAACAAACGATCAGGAAAAGTCACTACGTAAAGAGATGAAAATATAGAGGTTCAATACACGTATGATGGTAGACCGTGCTATGTTATACACAGTTGTTAAGCTATGTACATGTATCATTTGTATTGGTTGAACCGTCACCTTAACGTCACCTGGCCAAGCTTATCGTTGAACAAACCTATACATCATCAATTGTTCCGCTAATGTTGGCATTATTTCTTTAAACCGGTGCCATAGTTCTCCTGAAAAAGAACCCTTTCTAGTTAAGTTAGAAGTAATTAAAAATAATTCATTAACAAATTATAGAGTAGAATTCTTTTGTGTAACAATTATGATTGGCAGAAGCTTTAGAATCGTGTTGTTACTTTGGGAAGAACCATATATTTTGAATTAGATTAGAACAACAAGTACAACAAGTAATTGCCTCTCAATTGTTGGACTTAGTGATGTTCAGTATGCCATTAATATGTTTCTGCAAACTTTCATAATGTTATATACACCTATCCTATATGTCGGTGATACATTTTTGCACTGAAGTAGAATTCATTTATCAGCTAGTGGAAGTATGTTAGAGACATATTTATATCAACTTACACAATATTCGAGTATTCTTGGAAATATTGCTTCTGTCAACAAAAGTATCCGATTAGTTTAATGCAAATTGAATAGTCATATATTCCAAGACTACACTTTGAATAGAATTATATTAGTCGAATTAAAGACAGAAAAAACAACGTAAAGTGTGATTTAAATTGTCACATTACTGATGGTATAATTCCTAACCAATCACATGTTTGACGATTCAGATAACCTATTGTTAATGTGGGGAGTTTCAAACTAGTTTTCCTTTTTAGTTGAACCACTATGCCAGATTATACAGTTTTACAGTGTCGTTTCGATATTATAGTAAAAACAAGTAAGGTCGTCACGCTCACATAAAAAAGACTATTTACAGCAATGCCGAAACAATACTATTAGACAGATCGGAGTATTCGGAAACGGCAAAATGCCTTCTTATAATCCAAATCGTCGTAAACAATGGTGTTAGGCGCATTCGTAACATTAAGATGACCGCAAGCACACAATTTAGCTAGAAAATACAACCCAGATAACAAGTGAGACGGAATCAGAAAACAAAAATGATTTGCTACTTCTCTGATTGGGAAACTCACTCTTTCGATCTGGCTATAACGGAACATGAAACAATATAATCTGAATACTCGGAAATGATCATGAACATTTCACACATTAAAACAACATTAGTTTTGTATTCAGAAGAATGACCTTATTAGAGGTAGTGAATGATCAAACATTTTGAAATTAAGGTAAATCACTAAGATGTTGCATACTGGAAGGAAAACTCCAGTTAATACCATACCTCTGGAAGTTGTATCAATTCCTCTTCAAAATTTTGATTAATATTCCTTATGACCTTTTAAAAATATTTTCAAGACTGAGCTTGTAATGCTACCTTCTACGACATGATATTGCAACAGAGGTTGCATGCGTGTTAGTTGACTGCTATCTGAACATTTCGCTTGTGATAGTTGAATAATGTTGTTCATCAGTGACATAAATAATCCACCTTTGAAATATGCTAACATAAGTTGAGAACAATAAAGCTGCAGGGATGGTTTTCCGCATTAACAAAATAGAATAAAACTAAAAGCAATAAAGTTCTTTCTTTGTTCACTATAAGACTATGCAAAACAATTTATTACGCTTGATAAACCTTTACGAAAGTCTCGAAGTTCTGGTAATGTAAGTTAATTCTGAACCATTATGAAACTTGAAAATCTTGTAAAAAGAGAGCTTAGCATTAATCTGTAAGAACATTATTAGTATTTCCATTATTTGAAAAAACATTCCTAGATTACAAAGTGATTGGGATTCACACACATAATGTAAACCATTACTCAGCAAGGTTCACTTAACTGGTGTTGTCTAGTTTTCTTTAAACAACTGAATCATAATAGGTATACGTATTCATACAAAACAACGTATCCAATATATCGCTGACTTAGAATGAGAAGTCGTACAATTGTACTACTTATGACCTTATGATAATCATACCTATATGAAATCTCCACCACAAGGCGCTTCTTATGAGCCTATTATCACGAAAACGGAACAGGTCATGTTGACAAACTAAATTTGAAAATCTTGTTAACAAAGAGTTTAAGTCAATTAAAACGAACATTTGTATTACCATTATCCGAAATAGCCATGCTGGATTACCAAGTGATTGGGATTCACACACATATTCACATGAAGTAAACCATTATTCAGCAAGGTTCGGCAAACTTGTAATGACCAGTGTTCGTAAAAATATTGAATCATAATAATTATTGGTATACCTACATTTTATTATTACAAAACAACCCATCAAATGTGTTCGCACTCATACATCGAAAACCATTCTCGATTACACAAACGTGCATGTATTTGTATTACACGACATAAGACCATCATTTATACATCGCTTCCACGCATACAAGTGAATATGTTCATAACGCAGGGTTTAAAATATGTAAGCTTTTAATGATGCACTCAGATAAGCACCGATATGGTATAGAAATGACTCCAAATCCGCAGTTATCACGTTAAAAGACCTGTCTGACTTAATATACTCTTTTTGAGTGAATAAGAACATATTATGTTTTCATTTTAACCGCCAGTGCCGTAGGAACTGATTCCTATCCGTTAATGAGACTACATATCGTATTACAGCATTCCAAATGCGGATGTGTCCATTAGGAATTAAGAGGAAGAAGGATGAATTGCATTTTGCGTCAAATTCTCAATCAAAGTTTTTTAGTTCAGACAAAGTTCTGTCATCTCATTTATCTTGATTCTCTCGTCTCGGCATTTTACTGGAATTTTATTACTGGAATAAATAGCTGACCCTGAAGGCAATTACAGTCATCTGGTCCGAAATAAATGACGATCATTCGACGATAATCGTATCAGGATATGAACTTTCGTTTTAATGAGCACTTTCATAGTTTTTGTCCAAGGTCACGACACACCATCGTGACCAGTCAGAATTAATATATGAGACCCAGATGACAGAAAACAATGGTGAGATTTAAACTCATAGTTGGTAAAGATAATTCAATGAACAATGCCAAATTTCAATAAGATTACATGATTGCTTTTAAAGAGGGCGCCTAGCCTGACCATCAACGTTCAATACAGTCGTAAGTTTTTTATACTCTGACCGATTTCAACGAGACAAACTCGACACCCAAGTGGAGAAAAAGTGCAACCTATGCAAAAACGGAGCCATGTTGTTAAAAAAAATAGGAAGATTGTATATAGATTACATACATATACTTAATCATATACAGGAATCAGGTTAACATAACCTAATCGACACGTATAAGTCTTTATTTGTAGAGATAACATTTTCTGGGCGAATGCTCCAACTAGACATAACCGTTTGTTCGTTGATAGTATTAGAAGCAGTCATATCAATTAAGAAGTTCAATGTTTTAATGAAAGCAATAAAGTTGTTTTGTTTGATAAAATATATTGTACACTTTTTCATATATCAGAACAAAACTAAACAAATAATAGTGGGAGCTACTTAAGGATAGTCTAGTTTGATCATTTGCTCAGTATAGTGTTCAAAGCGTTTGGCACAATCGTCCCTACGAACTTCTTAAACAATTAACATAGTTTACATAATATATATTATAATAATTATATAACAACAGCAATAACATCAACTGATTTTATGGAGTTATATCACCAATGACAATAAGAACTAGACTGAGGCTGTAGGTATTATTCAGAGAGGATGCCGTACAAAAGCCAAGCATGTGAACAATTCAGCAACTGGACATTTGTTTATATATAGTGTGAAGAAAAGGTATGGTGGTACTGCGTAGAAAGGAACAAATTGCACACAAGTAGAAGAACATATTCTTAAAAGATGACCAAATTAAAGTCTTTAACATGTACTGGAAAACATGATCCACTGCCATCAGCCCTATTCTACATATGGGAATAACATGACTACGGAGAATTACCACAATGAAAATTGGTTTGCCACTTATGTTATCCACAGAAAATAAAGACGTTATTATTATTATCATAATTACCTACGCTATATTGTTGCAATGGCTTCCCACTATAGGATTTTAGAGTGTCTAAGGCTTTGAATACATCGACTAGCTAATTCAAAGTAACGCTACATTTATCTCGCACGAGAATCCCTATACAAACAACATTTGAATTAATGTAACCATTACTAAATACCAATTAGCTTTAAAACACCATACAGATGGTCTAAATGTTACGCTCTTTCCTAATACGAGTCACTTAGTTCATATTTAAAGAAAAGGTATTACTAAACACAAGGCAATTACTTTTGAAATAGATTAAGCTGTGCTTAAGTCATTTTGGATACAATGGGCTGTCATATATTATCTAGCGAACTATTCAGTATTAGAAACCAGGTTATGACACAGGCACAGACGCACTGATAACATGAAAGTAAGCATCTTTTTAACATTATACAAGATCACCAGTATTGATATTACTTTTTTTTAATTTCCGGAATATTGTTCGATCCACGGATCTGTCAAAAGTACGTTCAAGGTGATTAGCAACAACTATTTTAAAATCTAAATGAAGCTAGAAGCTTAATGTCACTAAGGAAGTATTAATGAGGTATTTTAGGGCCTTGGTGGAAATAAGATTATACTCTTTCTGTGTAATTCTGTGTGTAGGAGTACATGGCATGGTTGTTGATACATGTGTTATAATAACTTTTCATTATATACATGCTGTTTTAAAAATCATGTTTAGTTTCGTACAAACGTTTACGAAATAAATATATGTATATAAATGTATTTATGTAAGCTCCCTATTTTGATGATGCAAGTAATGACAAACACATTAGTATGATTAAAACTGGTCATTTAGTATTTAAATGACGAATATCACATAAAACAGTTAAGTAATTACAAATGATTAATGCAACATATATATAATTATACATTCAATATTACATGTATCATCAAATATGGGGTTCCATTTATATGCCCCTCTTAACTTTAAATACTAATATTATCATGGAAATGAGGGAGGATAAATACACTTATTCGTAAAATAAACTTCTTTCCAACGCTGTTTTTCTGCGCTAATTAAAGCTTTACGTGTGAACAACTAGTTGTAAAGAAATAGATATGGTGCTAAAAACTCGTTCCGTTTCATGTATGGGACGGATATAAAATTCTGAAAACTGTCCAATGGTACTTACCTAACATTATTAATCTGACAATAAATATGTATTAACGTAAGCTTAATTCAGTGTTTTAATGTGAGTGGCACTGCACTTGAATATATGTTCAATCACATTTACATATAAATAAATATATAGACGCGTAAAACTACACCCATACCAGATGTCAACTACATGTTCAGTGAACAGTTTATTCTACGTCCGCTCTGTCCTTTCATACCGGAACATTAGACCATTCGCAGATATAGCACTGGTACATATGAAGTCATTCGCAGATATATCACTGGGACGTATGACGGCATTCGCATATATATCACTTGGACCTATGAAGACATTCGCAGATATATCACTGGGACCTGTGAAGACATTCGCAGATATATCACTGGGACATATGAAGACATTCGAAGATATATCTCTGGTACATATGAAGACATTCGCAGATATATCACTGGGACCTATGAAGATATTCGCAGATATATCACTGGAACCTATGAAGACATTCGCAGATATATCACTTGGATCTATGAAGACATTCGAAGATATATCACTGGGACGTATGAAGCGTTCGCACATATATCTTTTTTATATATCAGTTTACTCCTTTATCTGGAATATACAGTTGCAATACGTCCAATAGTATAAACTAACCACAGCGATATCTAAGTTCATCTTGAAAAACAAACTACTCTGAATTGCCCGTCATATGATGTAGCGTAGCATGACTGAACGCAATGTGTACCAAAACGAACAACTAGTGGTCGTTGTCTTAACTAATCAACATCATTTCAAGGGTGCAGCAAACGTGACTGGAATCAATTGCTGTTCAATGATGAAAACTATTTGAATATCATGAATGTTTGGCAGTATAGATAATGAAATTATGGTCACTTTTATACGTTCCTTTTCTTTCTAAGTATACATCCTATTGTATAAGACACGAAAGTGAATTTATCCACACATTCAAAGCCGATTAAGTGTAATGCGATTTTATTCTACAAAGTCTTCAATCGTTATAATTTGACAATGAAAAAAGAAAAATGGTCCTGTAATAAATCATGAATGGCGTAATGGGGATAAAGCGTGGCTGCCATGTTATTACATTTATTTGCGCGATGATGTACAACTGTGTAATAAAATAAGTCGAAACATCTGCTGATGACATTAAGACCGGTATATCCTCTACAGATTAGTGCGCATTATAACTTTTATACAACCCTTGGCCAATTTTGTGTCTTATTTTGGTATCATCATGTCTGCATGTAGCATTAGGATTGCGCATTTATGCGTTTATTATCTTATTCTTTCTGGGCATTAACACTCTCTCGCTCAACATGACTAGAGTACACGTTCATCCTTAAGAAAGAACGTATACGAAGGTGTATGTCAATTTAACTTAAATAACCATATGAATAATATCCATGTCAATATGAGATACTACATAAATAAACGAACAAATCACATTAAATCATAGAATGCTAGGGTCTTCATAACAATGCAATCTCTGCCAACATGCATAATTATGCATAAAATGGCTGTTTTGTCAATATTTATATATTTTTTAATCAAATAGATGGCTTATTATGAGAGCATATGAACTAACCTACACAAATATTATTTTTACAATCAAATTGAATTCAAAACACCTGTTATACTAATAAAAATAAAATGCAAATATTAATGTTAGCTTGTTTCCTCACTTTGACCTTGAACTGATCTTTACCTCAAACCAGTCAGTGTTTAATGTCCATTTATTGCACATTATCAATTGAGCAATATCCATTGTTAATTTGTTGTTGCCTCTGTTAAAAAAAATGCACCACTGACAAATCTGGCATCCACCTTTTTCCATAATCTGAATGTCTATATTATTCCAAAAATATCAACGGACTTTTTCTACCAGATGGGGTAAATGACAATTGAAATTCTAGTCACCAGCTCTTAGAGATTATACAATTTTTTATTTAGACGTCAATTCTGTCTTCTTCTGTTATATTAAACAAAATGGTCATGATGGCTTTATATCGCTAATCTAAGAAACATTGCTTTTGCTACATTTGTACATGCCAAAATGTTTCAAATTGTTCATGAAGACGGTTCCACATCGCTCAAATAAGTTCATATTTTTGTTTATTGAGAACATATATTCACACTCCTTTGCAAGCCATTTTAGATGATTTTCAACAACTTTTTACCCACTGACCTGGCTGTTGACCCAAACGACCAAGTTTTGAACTTGATATAGGTTTATGAAGACAATTATACTGACCATGATTTATGATGATAACTAAAACCCAACACTTTATGCCAAGAGTTTACCGAAAACGCAACAGTAAATATGCTCTTATTTTAGTTCAAAGGAAGGGAATTTAAACAGTTCCAATGTTGGACTCAATCTGCATCAATATGCCTAGGACATTTTTGATATCGAAACTGATTTTCAATGGTACATGAATTGATCTTAATAGCCAGAAAACAGTTCAGTTACCTTTAATCAGATTGTTTTAATAAGCATAGTAATGTATAAACAAAATCGGTTATTTCCCTTTGCGATCAACATTACATGACTGCTATTCCTGGAACTCTTAAAAGTGTTGACAGATTAACGGTAACATTGTCCCTATACTTATGTGTTATAAGCATTGTCATATAAAAACATGCAAAGTTGATACTTTTATTGTGTTAAGTATAGAAAATGCCATGGCATTACATTCAGGGTTTAAATGCTTTACAACAGATGTACCGGAACTAGGTACTCGTATGCGAACATCAATCAGATTCCACGAACTGTCATTTACATACATACGTATACTAAAATACTAAAATTAAAAAACGCGACCCTTGGGTATGTTGTTTAATTAATAGCAGAAAATTCAAATTGATGCCGGTATTATAAGTTAGACAAGCCTTACGTAAATATTCGATTTGTAATGCAAGCTGGTTATCTTCAACGATAAAACCAATGCGCCGATAAACATGTTACTTTTGTTTTTTTTCGTTAATACTCGTTATATTTTTTTAAGTTTGTTATCAAAATGACGACATTGAACCTTTACGAATATGCAAATACATTTGATATAGAAATTTGTTTTCCTAAAATATACCAACATACTCAAGTGTCGCGTGTTTAAATCTTTTAACGATATCATATAGTACGGGATTAAGCGCCCGATAATTGAACTCAGACAGAATTAATGCCAACATGAAATGACAGGATGTAATAATCACTATCTATCCGTTACAGAATTATTCCACAACCACTGTTGTTATTTAGATGAGCTCTTTATCCTACGAGTTTGCATTAGGGCAATTAATAACACTAATGTCCAATATTAAGACCAAATCTCTCTAAAGTACGGTTAGTATCGAACGCATGAGCACCATAAACAACAAATATACTGAACGGAACGGCAACGCAAAATATTCATATAACGTCTTAAAATGCAATTTCTTTGAGTGCGTATCAAATGCAGCAGGTGTTGGTTTTACGAATATCTTTCTTCCAGCTCTGATACAACAAAATGTATGTGTCAACTGTATGTCATATGACCTTTCAGTTATACCTAGTCATCGGATGCTCCAACAAACGCACACATTATGCAGTTATACGTGTTATATTATTTAGCTAAAATTAGGTATTTCAGTTTTTTGACAGCTGGGATTTTCGACTTTCGACAATTTGATAGCTAAAAGTTTGACTTTTAGCGGTAAAGTTCATTTTCTTGTTCAGTTGTGTGTTGGGCATTATAGTGTCGTGTAATTGTGGTATGTGTGGTTTTTATGTTGTTGGAGTTGAGTGATGCCTTCCATGTCCGATTTTGTATTATATTTTATCCTATTTTATCATAAATGAACGCTAGGCAATTAGCAATCATATGTACGCGGTCATTTCATATCAAGTACTACTTATAAATACATGTACACAAGATGGCACCAAACATTTAGATGGTTACATATGTACACTAGATGGCACCAAACTTTAGATGGTTACATATGTACACTAGATGGCACCAAACATTTAGATGGTTACATATGTACACTAGATGGCACCAAACATTTAGATGGTTAGATGTGTACACTAATATCGTCCTACGAAAAGAAAAAAGTGGTTGATATAGTACGATTATTCCCCGTTGTTAGTGTTACATACTTTTATGAAATGCTTTCAATCACAAGGTATTTCGACTGTATAATTGTTGATACATGTACTCCAAGATATACAAATAAAACAAACTTATATATTGGCTGTGGCTTGTTGTATTGGTGTGTTGCAGTTAAGCATTAAATCAATTGGTGGACATTACATTATTACAGTGCAGAGATGTAACCGTGATCCTGAGATGGAATATCCGAAATGTCGCAAGTTTGAAATATGAAAACCAAAATAGTTCCAATCCACGCGCAAGTCCAAAAAAGTAGTTTGCAAGTTGGTTTCAGAACAGCATCGGCCGAACAAGATTTAAGAAATGTTAGTTTATCGCTGAAATATGTTTCTTGTTTCCCACGTATCCTATTACATGACTATTCGAACCACCAGAACATGCCCCACGTGCTAATGCATGTGAACAGTAGTCATTAGCACTTAAATTACTTTTGGGAATAAAGCCATCATAGAGAAATCGTGCAAATCCGGAGGAATAAAGTTTTATAAGATGCGGGATGTCTAATGAATAGGAACATTGTTTGCCTTCTTTCAAATGCGTTTATTCTGATTGTATGCGTTGCACAATGAATTATTCGACACACGCTAAATTTCTCTTACTTTCAAAGGAGTGTGGCGGATAAAAGGTGAAATGGTGCGTGTAATAATGCCAGTAAGTTACATCATCACAAAATTATGCAAGACATGATGACATTGATGAAGAGGCATGATATCGTGACATGTCAAATATTCAAATTTTATCTGGTTTATAATGTTATGTACCATGACCCGTGGTTGTGTGTATAGTAGAGAATTATAGGTTAGTGACACGAGCGTAATAAGTAAGTTTATCTCGCAAGGAGGAGGAATTTATCGGGTGAGTCGAAGGCAAATTTGATAACTTCCGCAGCCTTGCCGCATAGATGTTTACCCCATTCACGTCACTTACCTATTTTGAGAGGCACTATTAATATAGAGCCTTATTTCGTGGGAATCAAAATGCTGGTGACATCTCGTTTCTCGAGAATTTGTATCACGTCATACACTGCAACAGGCAGACGAAAACGAACTGTTTAAAATGCGACAACATGGCAAAAATCATATTAAATATGTTCATGTGTTTAAAAATTACACCTTTTATGTAAGATTTCCAGTGCACATTTACTTCAGCGTGCCATTTCTAACCTACATTCTAAACCAATGAAAACGCCGATATGCGCTGGTTTAATGAAATGTAATCCCTAAAATGTTACTCACAACAGACGGGACGTCATGTCTTGGCGCTATATTCTATCGGTCACACAAAACGCTCCCTCCGACCTTTTTTATCATTAAAAGTTTACTTAATATGTTCTAACTATTATTTAATATAATTATGATAAGTTTATGTTTAATGACTAAAAAGGACTTGCCTCACTCGCCCCGCCCTTTTTATTACTCATTGAACATTACTTAGCATTTAATATGACGTTAATATGTTCTAACTATTACTTGATAATCAATTCCCCTGCATGCAGGTACCCGGGTGTTTTTATTGACATTTCCACTCCAGAATGAATGCAATATACACACAATTTACGTTCCTTGACATGCTGTCAGCGAGATGAGGTCTCACTACAAATGGCGAGCCGTTTTAACTGCCATGATAACTGTATGTCATCCTTCGTGGATATCATTGCACATACGATAAAAGATGATAAAAAGATGATTGGAAAAGGATAATTCTATCAAAGTATATGCATTTTCCTGCACTATGTGTTCGTTTTTGTGCAAGGTGTTTTTGCAATTGATGCATATCCCACCAAAATGGATCCTTCGATGATATGTTTACTTGAAATATCCTTTTGTATGATGATAGTTTCTGTGTCTGTAAAAAGAATACAGAGTTAGGCGAGTCATTCCAACTTTCAACCTCAAGCTTAGTGCAACATAAACTTTTTTATGCTGATGGTGTACATTTTTATGCCAAAGATGTATCCTAAAGCATGTACAAAAAGTCCTTAATGTACGCTGTTATTTTGTCGAACGAATGCTTAGATAAGGCATCTAGAGAACGCTTGAAGTGTTCCGGTAGTTATGCGTCGGTCCAACTGTCTCGTAGACGTACTCCCGTTGGCAATCAATGTTACGTGAAATCGCGATTACAGTGGGACAATTCAATTCTCGTATCATGTCGGAAATATCCTGAGGAAGTATCCCCGAAGCACACCAATCCAGGGGGAATGATCAGTATTGCTTCTGCGAAAATATCTTTTCCGCGAGGCAACCCAGAAGCTATCCGATATATAAGCGATGTTTCGCTTAAGTGTCACAAACCTTCGGGGGTATTGAAATGTTCGGCTATATTTCGGTGACCCAATCGCGGTCTCGATATTTCATCTCTGAATTATCCCCTACGGGTACATCATGGTCTTTGGGGAAAGCCATGAGACGTTTTGCGACATCGAAAGAAATCTGATCAAGCATTGGGAGCCATCCGGACAAGATATATGTGATTCCTCATCCTCGATTATGTTTCCTCAGAGGAACCTACGCATTAGTGCCGTTTGGTGGCAATAAAAAGTCTCCACGTACTTCGTTTTATTTAGTGTAACTATTATTTGCTATTACCTCTCATTAAGGTTATATGCTAATTGTGAGAGGTAGTAAATAGGCTAACTTGAAATATCCGTTTTGTGATTCGGATAGTAAGTTCTGTTTCTGCCTACTGAGTGTGTGGCTAGCCATTGTCTCCGCTTCGGTGTGGCTTCCGGTTGTCTGTGCTTGAATGATGTAGTTAATAAAAATCAGTTTAGCAATTCTCTGCAAGCCACGGGTGAAACAGATACAAACGCGTAGATAATTAGTAACGTGTCTAGCCACCTGGTGTAATTTGCGACTCGACTATGACGATGCAATAGGTGTTAATGCTCGTCTTCACAGACGATGTAAGTTTAAAAATGGAATTATGCAGAATAAAAACATGAGTTTTTATTAGTAACATAGCAGACATATTACGCACGTGGTCATTTCATGTCACCAGCGGTGTTTTGCAGGCACCATTTTCCTTGTCTCATGCACTGACCGTGCCGGCTAAGAGGATTTGGCAATGACCTCTATGTGAACTTGCAATCGTCAGGCTTGTCTAGACGGGAAAACTACACATACACATCGGGGACATGGTCATTAGATATGGTTATACATCTTATCATTGCAACAAGCTATATTAATCAAATTTATATTTTCGAACAAAGGCACGTGTTTTTACCTTCTGGTCACTGTATGACTTTTTAGGGAACTACTGACTTCAATGTGTACGATTTCTTGCGATAACCCGAAGTTGCTCATGTCGTTGAAGGGCATGAATGCGCAGCTTGGACAACGAATGTATAGTCTCTTAATCTGACACTAATACTATGAAGAAAATAAATACTGCGTTCACTTTCCTTTCCCATTAGGAAGTATTACAGCTAGTACTCCGACATATGATAAGTTTGGTTGAGAAGAAACATTGAACCATTTGGGAACAGAATGCGTTTGGCATGTAATTGTATTTATTCACTCTAGGGTGTATAATCAAATCACGTAAGACATCTGCTTGTGATAATGAAACAAGTCTATCCGCTCCAAGGATGTAACGTAGAATGACCTTAATACAATTATTGACACGAATTTATAACTCATTTGTTGTTATATGTACTTAATATTCTTATCACATAACCTACGGTCCTGGAGTTTCATAATTATACCATAGCGTTCAGCAAAACTCCAGAAAGCAATAAATTAGCCGGGACGTGATGTTATATTATAGCACTGATGCCATCATGACATTAACATCGTTAAGGAGTTACGCTGATTGACCAAATACTGTTTTGTATAAATATTTGGTTACCTTGTAGCCACTTCTTTTTACACCACTTTCTTTCGTACGATTGAGACAGTCGTAGTGCATGTCTATTTGTTTTTATCGCGGCCTATTGACTGATGACCTCCGGCTTCGACGTGAAGAGACATAATGTTTGTTGCAAGGAATCCTGGAGCGCTTCTCTAGCTATTTCCGAGAAGACTTCCTAGTATTTTACCAGCCCGTAATAGTACACTGATACACCCGAGGTAATCTATTGATTCCCAACACAGACGTCTCTTATTCGTTGGGAAACACTGAACAGTGTTTCTGAATTGTCCAGTGCCCTCAACGGGATTCGAACCAGGGACATCCGGATTGTGGTTATGATTCACATCACTATAAAGTTCGAGACTTGAAATATACTAGAGCGTGCGATGAACTTGCTATTTTTTATATCCAAATGCCGACTACTATTGATTAAAATTTATCTGTCACAACCGCGTAAACAAACATTCAACACTATCGATTATTACAGGTGTGTCAGGATTAAGTCCTAACATCGTTAGTATATTTAAATGTTCAAAACTTCAACAGCCCTATAGCCGAGTGGTTAACAGCTTTGGTTTTGTGAGTCTTTTTTTGAAAATGTATACAATTTACTGCGAGTTCAAATCACAACAATACCTAGATTTATTTTTAATTTTGCTGAAACTATGTGCATTAATGAATTTGCTCATTCCGGTGATTACATACAAATATACATACAATGAATAACTAGCTCTATTCGCATTTGTATTCCAGCACATCAGGATTGAGTTCACCCTACGAAGCTGAAAATGTCTGCAATGTTTGCTAGTAAATATCAACAAAAACATAGCGTATCTTTATCAAGCCTGCTACTTTTATCGCAAAGAAAAGTATGATAAAACGTTTACACATCGGTGAACGTCAACAAATAGTCGTTTAATTATTATAATTTCCAGGATGAATATAATATGTTCAATTTAAATTAGAACAAATGCGAACAAAATATATATCCCTCATCTAATCATAGCACATTGTGGTAAGAAAAAATCATAAACGCTTTGTTTTCTTTAAAATCTCTGCATAAAAATAAACAAGTAAGCTAAAAGGTATAGTTACCCTAATTGGTGGCGTATGCTCTAAACAAGTTGTTAATGGGCGACTGTCACAACAAATGTCTGTATATTTTTATCAATTGAAAACTGACATGTTATTTGAATTTCTATCTTATAGTTCAAATAATTCAAATAGTTCAGGATAACACATTCTATGTATATTGGGGGCAAAGAACATTGTTATATTAAATACAAACTAATATTATAAAACTTTATTTTAGGAATGTCTGGCATAAGCTTATCCCGGGTGCTAATCATCATCCGCTTAGAACGTAATAGAATAGCAGCTATTTCTGTTTAAATAGTGTTCAATATCTAAACAACTTAATGTCTCAGTATGTCAAATGTCAAGTCAAGTCAAGTCAAATCAAATACCTTTTATTCTCTCATTTCATGTTTACATGAACAAATGAGGTTAACAAAATGTAACGACAGTATCAAGGCTCATAAATATGGTTTTACACACACAAAAAAAGTCATGAAATTACAAATACACAAAAAACAACATTGAGTTAGTTACCAACAAATATATGTATGTTATTAATATTGTAACCAAGCGTTGTTATTTGTGGAGAGTCACAAATATGATATGATGTTACATGATTTATTGACGATTCTGTTAATAGAGAAACATTTAAGAAGCTAATGAGAGAGGACACTAACAATACACTCTTTCTTTGATTAGTTCTTAGTAACAAAAGAAAAATATCTAGTCATATAGATCACTTATTTACTCATTACATCTTTTTCTTTATAATTTAGTATGACACATTTTTAATTTTATCAAAGATACTTAAATTTTTAAGTTTCAGTTAAGAAGATTAAATATCTATTATTTGTTTTGCTGCTTGTGCATCCATCTAAACTGAGTGGCGAGGGATTATACGTTCGTTGTATGTATACTTCAAGATGGATCTGACACATGTGGACAAAAAATTGTCATTTTTACAAGAATTGCGTGTTCTCGATGTCTTTTCAGTGAAAATATTTGACAAATACGATTGGAGAACAATATATGCGATGTAATTAAAACTTATGTAAATACCTACCCGTACGTGGCGAAAGACCCGCTCTTAAAAGACCATAGTACCTATTCTTGGATAATAATTATAACACAGACAGTCTGTACGTAGCCTTTATGACTTAAAACACGCCTCTATGCAGCACAATCTAATTGTCCACTAGTCTAATAAGTATTTATGTCCAAAAGACTACGTTCTGTCGAACATTTAGACATGTTTTGATTAATTAAGTCAATAAATGCCAGTATTAAAACGTAAATTATGATAATCTGTAGATTGGCACTATAAGAAAACTGACGTTTCCAGATCCATAGGTTCAACGGATAAATACATTTCCGTCTGTATTATCCAGAATATTGGTATTCCAGTTTGGGTATTTCGCAAACACTCAAGGTTCATAATATTTATGGTGCTTAAGAAATTGAGAAAAAATAAGATTATTTCATTTTGTTACACATGTACTCTGTTTTTTAACACTTTGGGTCGTAATATCTTGATTGTGTCTGTTATGCGTACATGAATCGTACATTGTGTCATGAGGAATGAAAAATGTATTAACTCCCGATCACTATCAAGATGTGCAGTCTAAAAGAAAACACTGCCCTCATGTTGAATGAGACAGTACAATGTAATTGTATATTATTCATAGTTATGTGGCCTGTAGATCGAACAGTCCATTATAGCTTACCGATGTATGTACAATAGGAAAAAAAAAGTAATACAATTAAATAACGTCATACAATCCGTTTTACTTATATTAGTGGTGAAAAATGAGAACCTTATACGTGTTAAATTAATAAAAGAATATATCAAAAATAAGCAAACCGTTAAACCATTTAAAATTGGTTTTCACATTTCGTTCTTGATGACCGTCTTGATATATGCACCTTAAAACTCGGATGTGTTCAAATACATGTATGTGCATTTGTTTTGTGGCTACATTTGTATATTTATTTTGCATACGGAAAGTAAGCTTTTAAGAATTTTATGCCAAAAGATCAAATATTATTTGTTTTCCCTTCCTTATCTACTGAGAAAAAGGTCTCATACCTAATATATTTTGTATACAAGTTATTTCCCATAATGAAATCGGATAAGACATTAATCACAGGTCACCATGCACACAGTCACAACAGGTCATCATTCACAGATCACCATACACAAAGTCACAATAGATCACCATACACAAAGTCACAACAGATCACCAAACACAAAGTCACAACAGATTACCATACACGAAGTCACAACAGATCACCAAACACAAAGTCACAACAGATTACCATACACGAAGTCACAACAGATCATAATACAGAATGTCAAAACAGATCACCATACACAAAGTCACAACAGATCACCAAACACAAAGTCCCATTAGATCACCATACACGAAGTCACAACAGATCACCATACACAAAGTCACAACAGATCACCATACACATAGTCACAACCGGTCACCATACACAAAGTCACAATGTATTCAAAGTTGATACCAATCAAAACAGTACTTAGCAATAGTAAAACACATAGGCAAAACAAAAATGATTGACTATTAAATGTTAATAACAAAAATCAAAAATGTGTTGGTCATGGTACGTCGGGAAGTGGAAATAAATGATATTTTATTCTTGGCCTCACTGATTTCCGGAATAGATACGACGTATTTCATGAACAAGGGATAATTGCATGTTTATAGGGATTCTAGAATCGCGATGCCATCGCGATTTTGAATCGCCAAACGGCATTGTACGTGTTGCGAGTTTTAGCCCATCCAAAATTTGGTCACCCCTGTCAGAGTGAAATTTGTGTGTACAGGAAGTGGTTTTTTCGGGGTACTCTGAAGACGTGAATGGAATTGGCAAACTTAAAAAATATTATTGTTGTTAATAAATTATCTTTTATTTTTTAATGATGTTTAAAAATGTTCCTTGAGATAACCGAAGGCCCTAGCTTACAAAACATTAAACGCGATAGGGGAGGTAAGAATGCTAGCGCGCGAGATAAAGGCGGTCGGTTAGGATTTTAGACTGTCCCTCGCAAACGGAAGTTTGCCATCCTCGCTTCGGTCAAGTAAGTACAGCCCACAATCGTTAAAATAACTGCTTATACGATTAAAGTACTTGTTTTAAACAAGGAAAACTGTCTTTTATACACATAATTAGCGTAGGTAAACAAAGAAATCAACTTTCGATGCTAAGTTGCATCACAAAGTTTGATAAACGAAGCGTATCCAAATGTGTTCATACCCAAATTGTCAACAACAAACAATCAACCAACCAACTATTTATTGTGAATTAATTATCAACAATCATTCTGTGTTAGATGACCATGGTAATTGATCTTATAATGTAGGACAACTGTCTACTGCTGGTTTGTCAATACAGATCTCCGTGTAAACATATGAGAATTGACATTGACCAAAATACAAACATTGTAACTTTTCATGAGTGTTTTTATGATTATTTACAAGAATGTTTTTTTGGGAAGAAAGCTCAAAATATAACAAAGAACATGAATTCCTCGGTGCTTTTTGTCTGTGGATAGTATGAACATAACAAGACCGAAGAAGTGAAGTTGTCCCAATACCCTTCAAAGAACCCTCATATCCAGTTAAGGTCTGTGTTGGTTGACCCGCGTTTAACAAAGTTTCTGTTGTGTTGATCAGTATTCATCTGTCGCTCTGCTGTGACTGTCCATTACAGTATGTAGCTGCCATGTGACCTCCGGTGTGATGCCATCATAAGAGCTGTCATTGATCTAAGCGGTATCAACAATATTTTTAACCAGTCGATTATCGATTCACATTTTAGAATATTCACCATTATCGACATTACTGGTTAAAACCCGTTGTCTGGGATTACGGAATTAATTCAGCGACAATGTGCGAGATATTCCGAATGTACGTCAGGGGGGAAACTGATATAGCGTATAGAGCAACTAGGTACAAAAATCGCGATTATTTTAGCCAAAAGATAAGAATTTGAATAAAGTCTTACTTGAACACATTGACAACATTATTTTACGACCTCGCTGACAATTGTTTGCCACAGTAATAGTTTAACTTGAAAAATGAGTATATTTTCTCACCATCGGTATCGAGCTTCGAAAGCGACAGTGTAGAATAAAATGCAATATTTCAAATATTGAACATTTTTTCAGATAATTCTTGCTAAAGTTTAAAAATGAAGATGTTTAATGATAATGTGCAACAATTGTTTTATATGTTTTTCATGTTTAAACGTTGAAAAAAGAAAAACATATACACTCCCGCTATACCGCTTATTGCTTGCTACCCCCCTGACCGTGAAATTCCGGTTCCGGAAAATTGGGTTTTACATTGTAATGTCGATATCGAGAACCGATACCTGAGTAAATGATTGGAACCACCGAAAATCCTTCTTTGTCTGCACAAAACAGTCCGTCTGTTAAAATGTAAGTTCACAAATTGTAAAAATGGGTCAAGTCTAAACTCTAACGAAACGTGCTATCTCAAAGCTGAATATATACCCCACATGTACAGTGTAGAATGGCTAAAAATGGATCATTGACTGAAAGGCCTGTTTCTTGTTCGTCTATATGTGTAACTGTATAACGATGTATCGCCAATGCTTGTCTTCCTATATATTGGAATCATTGATATGCCTTGGGTAGTATCAATGACAGCTCTAGTCGTCATTCAAGAAAGCGCTAAAACACACTGTTCTTAAAACCATATTCTGGCTGATTTTCATTTTGATTCCTTAGGGGTCTCCTAAAAGGTAGTTCAGTTATAACTGCAGATACGGTGTGTCACTGACCATAACAACATTATTGGATAAAACCCGTTTTCCGGTATAACAGAATTAATTTAACAGCAATGTGCGAAAAATTCTGAATCTAATATTTTTGGACAGGGGGATGGCTGCATTAAGCCAATAGAGCAACTAGGTACAATAATTGCGATTATTTTTGCCAAAATGAAGATTATGTGAAGTCTATATAGTTACATTGTGACTCACTGAACTTATGTAATGCTTAACTTTTACTCCGACACTTGAGTTAATGTGCGTGTGGACTAGCCATACGGCTTACAAAGACGCATCGCCATCAACAGCCATTTCTCTGTAACTTGCATACATGTAGAATTTCATAGATAAATATGAACAACTATACAGTACTTTGATGATGCCTGTTAGGTGTTTTTCCTTTGACAGTCATTTACCTTGATTTATTAAATATTTCTGTCTGTCCTTCCGTCTGCAGCCAGTTTTCTACTAACTGGTACATTTTTAAGCAACTTAAAATAAAAAAGTCATGATGTCTGTCAAGTTTGTTTAAGTTGGTCAATTTTCCTTAAGAGTTATTACCCTTGATTTACAGTATAATTCACTCTGACCGTCCATTCGCATTCCTTTCTTTGTAACTAGCTTGTAGAATTTCATGAAACATAAAATGAACATGAGTACCCCATTACTGTGATGATGACTGTCAAGTTTCATTTTTGGTAAATTTTCCTTAGAGTTATTGCCCTTGATTTGTTGAAAAATTTCATCTGCCAGTCCATTTGCATTCAGTTCTTTGTAATTAGCTGGTAGAATTTCATGTAACTTAAAATGAATATGAACACACATTCTGTGTGTCAATTTTCTTGAGTTGTTGCCCTTGATTTATTAAAGAATTACCTCCGCCCGTCCTTTCTCAGTCATTTCTTTGTAACTAGCCGGTAAAATTACATGAAACTTAAAACGAATATGAATGCTCACACTAAGATGATGCCAGTCAAGTTTTGTTATTTTCTTTAGAGTTATTGCGCTTGATTTAATGAAGAATTCACTCTGCCCGTCCATTCACATTCCTTACGTAGGATTTTATGAAACTTAAAATGAATAGGAACGCTCATACTGTGATGATGTCCGTCAAGTTTTTAGCTCACCTGAGCACTCGTGAACATGTTTTACCTAATCTATATGAAACTTGGTCACAATGTTGGTCGCTTTGCAATCTAGGTAAAGTGCGTAACTGGGTCATCTGGGGTCAAAAACTAGGTCACATCAAATTAAAACCTTGTTTACGCTCTAGAGGTCACATTTTTATGTTATATTAATGGCACTTGGCTACAATGTGTAGCTTTATGAAATCTAGGTACCTGGGTAACTGGGTCTCCTGACGTCAAAAACTAGATCACAAGGTCACATCAAAGACAAAACCTTGGTAAGCACTCTAGAGGTCACATTTTTTACCTAATCTATATGAAACTTGGACACAATGTGTGTCGCTATGAAATCTAAGTCAAGTGCGTAACTGGGTCATCTTGGGTCAAAAACTAGGTCACATCAATTTTAAACTGTTTTTTAAAATGTTTACGCTCTAGAGGTCACATTTTTTTATGTTATATGAATGAGACTTGTGTAGCTTTATGAAATCTTGGTCTAGTTCGTAACTGGGTCATCTGGGGTCAAAAACTAGGTCACCAGGTCACTGATTCTGCCTAAACTGCTGGTCATATGGTGAGCGCTTTAGAGCCAATGGTCCTCTTGTTGTATTAGTCAATTTTCCTTGAGTTATTAAAATTCTATCTGAATTTCGTGAAATGTAAAATAAATATAAAATGTATGAACAACCATACTGTGAAGACGCCCCTCAATAATAACTGTAATGAGTTATTTTCATCTATTATCAATGGATGATTGAATGCCTTAGTTCATATTAGGATTTTGAGTTACGTGTAATAGTACAAATCAGCAAGGATTAGATAAAGTAAATGGACATTTATACCTTTCAGTGTTTAATAAATGTTCTGGTTTTTTTCAAACCGGGACTGGAATAAACCAATTAGCGACAATCACGAGTATGCATTTATCTTGCTGTCCTCATTAAATAATGACAGTTACAGATGTGGAATGCTAATACGAGTGAAGCTTTATTTGTCCCACGTGTAGTGCCAGACGATGTACTTTTATAGGATTCATTGCAATATAGTATTTGATTCGGAATGTATTTGATCGTTGTTTTACATGTATTCACAGATTAATGATTGTAAGCTTATCCCTTCTAACTACATAAATTGTCTATATGGAATGATAATGTGACAAAACAAGCGTATGCCAACTAAAAGGATCTAAATTTACTACGTAGTACTTCAAAAGCAAAACACAATTACATATCGGACGGGATGTTTGAACTTGACAGTTAATTTGGCATTAACAACAGAGGACGAACAGCAAACGAACGCACGGAAAAGTAATATCACACACCACATGCCCAAGGAACAATGACAACAGCACGATATGTAAACGGGAAACGTTACACCTACAAAACACGAGATAGCCTACTCCGACAGCCGACCGCAATAGTCCGCCAGGCATACACAGAACATGATTTAATTATAAGGACGACCACAAATCACTATTGAGCACCTAACTGAACCATTACACGTGTCTTTTTATGCCAAATAATGCGGGGCATACTAAATAAATAAATATACCAGATTTATATAGCGCCTTTTTCATGCTTACGCGCGTTCAAATGTACTTAACATTATTGTGTGGCAGCCACAAGGGCGCAGGTGCATCCTCCACCAGTGCAGGTACAGCGCGATCCGACCAGAGGGACAG
This sequence comes from Spisula solida, assembly GCA_947247005.1. Classification (NCBI taxonomy): domain Eukaryota; kingdom Metazoa; phylum Mollusca; class Bivalvia; order Venerida; family Mactridae; genus Spisula; species Spisula solida. The sequence goes on from OX365946.1 coordinate 19,857,803, forward strand.
ACTGAGAGAAAGCCCCTAAAGGGAGAGAGAGACATTAGATACAGGCATATCAGGCGCTGCAGAATTGTGCCTAGCACTTATTTCGAATAGACAGCCTGGTTTTTAATGTGCCCGGTGTATAGCAGTGATACACAGCTTCCGTGCACTTTGCATACCACACGGTCAGATATAGCGGGACATATTATAAATATTTCAGAAATGTCAAGTTCCGATGCCAGGGATTGAACCCACGACCTCTGGATTGACAGCCAAGTGCGTTACCACTGAGCTAAATACGCTTATACTAGTACATGTATACAGTTGCCCTTGTCCGTCAGTCGCAAATTGTTGTGTCGTCAATAATGTTACTCGAACAGTAATTGTGATGCAGACAATAATTCCATAGGAACATAATTGTTGTTGCGCATCTACTCTATACATATTTATTCAAGTCCGATCAGTAATAGTATAGTTATATGGAATATGATGAAATTTTGTTTTTGTCGTCCGTAACATGAACAGTCATTCAAACTGCAACGGGATATTAGTCGGCATGAGTTGTTGTGCACCTATAAATTGCATTCGGATCCGACTTGTATTAGCAGTATGTGGTCCTTGAAATGATGGAATGTGATGTAATTTTGCTTTGTAAATGTGTCGCTCACTACATAGAGGTATTTGTGTTACACTCGTCAAATTTTGTAGGAGTATTTGTTAGCATTGCATTTGAGTTATGCCTTTTGACATGGTCAAATAGTAGATGGGGGACATCCGTGTCCATGGCACACATTTCTGCATGATTGAAGTGAAGCAGCCTTATGCTGGACTACATAAACAGTTGCAAATGACACAAATTCATACACAATAAACTTGTCAGGGGACAATCTAATAACATATTCGTAAATTGGACTGTTTTACGCATTTCTTTAACTAACAAAACCAATAAGGTTTCATTATTTTCCACCTCTGACACACATTGATATAATAATAAGCAGTTGTAGTTATAAACTGAAGCCACCACATTGAGGTTAAGATCATAGACAAATGGTCTCCAGATATAACTATGGCTAATGTTGAAAGAAAATCAACTAAAGCACATGACGTTTGTCACAAATATAACATTCCCATTATTACATGGAAATAAAAATGTCTTTAGTTGTCTTAGATTATTGGGTTATAATAAAGCGGGACATTTTCTGTTGATGGAAATGTGTTTGAATAATGTGATTTAGTTTCCAAGGCAACGTAACTTCATTCATTTCACGAAAAAAATATATATATACAAAAAGCGAGAAGAGTAGGACATTTGCAAAGGATCCATTTTCGTACAAGTAACGTCCTAATGTGCTTTGTGGTCATGTACATTACAAGAAAGCAATTAAAGAAGGGAATTCTGCAAACAATGCATTTGTTTGCAAACCATTTAAGGCATTTATCTACGTGAGAGAACAGTTAACTTTTAAAACTCGTTTATGTCTGAAGTGCTCCTGCAGATCACATGATAGTCGGTCGTAATAACAAACGATGAGGAAAAGTCACTATGTAAAGAGATGAGAATATAGAGGTTCAAAACATGTATGAAGGTATATCGTGCTATGCTAAATTGAAAGTTAGCACAGTTACCCTACGCAGTTGTTAACCTATGTATCGTTTGTATTGGTTGAAACGTCACCTAAACGTCACCTGGCCAAGTTTATCCTTGAACTAACCTATTCATCATCAATTGATCCGCTAATGTTGGCAAAATATCTTTAAAACTGTGCCATAGTTCTACTGAAAACGAAACCTTTCAGGTAAATTTAGAAGTAATTAGAATTAATTGATTAACTGATTGTTATGAAGTAAAATGTGATTGACAGAAGCTTTAGAACCGTGGTGTTACTTAGGGTAGATCCATATATCTTAAATTAAAACAACAAGTAATTTCCTCTCAATTGTTGGACTTAGTCATGTTCAGTATGGCATTGATAGGTTTCTGCAAATGTTCACAATATTGTATACACCAATCCTATGTATCGGTGATACATCTTTGCATTAAAGTAGACTTCATTTATCAGCTAGTGGAAGTATATCAAAGACAGATGTATATTAACTAACGCAATGTTCGAATATTCTTGGAAATATTGCTTCCGTCAACAAACGTATCCAATTAGTTTAATGCAAATTGAAGAAGTTATATATTCCAATACTACACTTTGAAATGAATTATATTAGTCGAATTTAAGACAGAATAAACGAACGTTAAGTGTGATTTAAATTGACACATTACTGATAGTATAAATCCTAACCAATCACATATTTGATGATTCAGATAACCTACTGTTAACATCGGGAGTCTCAAATTAGTTGTGCTATTTATTTGAACCACTATGCCAGATTATACAGTCAGAAGGGAGTAAGGTCCTCACTTTATACAGTTTTATAATTTCGTTACCGATCTAGAGACGAATAGATACGGGCGAACGATATTATGTTAGATGCCAGTAAGGTCGTCACTCTCACAATAATAGTACCATTCACTGCAATGCCGAAACAATACCATTAACCAATTCGGAATCCAAATCTTCGTAAACAACGGTGTTAGGTGCATACGTTATATTCAGATGACCGACAAACACTCAATTTAGCTAGAAAATACAACCCAGATAACAATTAAGACGGAAATCAAAAAATTAAAAAATGATTAGTTACTTGTCTGATTGGGAAACTCACTTTTTCGATCTGGATAAAACGGAAAAGCAAGCAGTATACTTTAAATACACATCATTTTAAACATCGATACAACATTAGTTATGTACTTAATGCCTTAATTCTGACAATTGTATCAAATTGTCTTCAAATTTGAATCATTTTGAATATTAGTCCCTTTACACAAGTGATTTGTAATAACATTCTTGAAACCCTTCAAATTCGATAAGTGTGTTCCTCAAACAAATCGTTATTGTTTTTCAAAGAACCTTACTTTTACACACGGATATGCTAATGAAAATCCATACTATCGTTCTAGTTTCTCAGTTTGACAAAAGCTTGAATGACCTTAAATGTTTTTAAGACTGAGCTTGTCAGAATTGTTATAGTAACGCAGACATTAACGACATTTTTTGTCGCACATTCAGTAATTGTTTCATGCGTATTATGTGACTGCTATCTGAACGCTTGTGATAGTTGAATAATGTTGTTCAGCAGTGACATAAACATTCTACCTTTGAAATAAGCTTACATAAGTTGTGAATAACTGAGCTACTGGGTTGGTTTTCCGCATAAGCAAAAAGAAGACGTGTATTATAAAAGCGTAATAATACATGTTTTTCCTTGTTTGACTATAAGACTATGCGAACAAAGTCTCAAAGCAAGATAAACCTTTACGAAAGTCTGGAATAGCATGTAAAGCAAGTTTCTAAGCCATTATTAAAGTTGAAAATCATGTAAAAGGTGAGTTTAACATCAATTTATACGAACATTGGTCTTTCCATCATCCGAAATAGCATTGCTGGATTACCAAGTGATTGGGATTCACACACACAACGTAAGTCATTACTCAGCAAGGTTCCCATAACTAGTGTTGTCTATTGTTCGTTAAACATTTGAATCATAATTGGTATACCACGAAGTTTAATCAAACGTTCGTGGGTATACGTATTAATACAAAAATCGTATCCAATATATCGCTGGCTTAGAATGAAAAGGTTCAACTTATGATACTTTCGACCTTATAAGACCCATACATATTAGAATGCTGCATCGCCATGCGCTTCTAATGAGCCTATTATTATGAAAATCGGAAAAGGAATTGTTGACCAAACTGAAGTTGAAAAGGCTTGTTTTTACATAGGTAACGAGTAGTTTTCAGAGAATTTTATCTTGTTTTCTCCTAATATCGATTTGGTACTTACGACCTTCTGATTCTAATCCAGCGATATATAAGTGTTCACAATCGTACTTCTGAAACCTTTCTGATCCGACAAAATGGTATGTAATTTTATTACACGACAAAAGACCAACATTTACAGTAACCACCAAAAATAAGTATACAGCTGCAAAATTAAACTTGGTTAAATTATTCAATATATGTATTCAGATGGTAACAATTATAATAGTTTCTGAAATTACAGTTACCTAATGAGTCAAAAAAGGAGATGAACGCAAAGATAAAGATGTTCTGAAGTAATAATACCATGTGACCCAATACGCTGAATTTTGCCATCTTTTTATGACAAGGTTACCTTTCAAGCCGGACGAAGACACTTTTTCACCTAGGATACTAACCATTATATGGTTTTTACACTTCAAAAACTAAAATTTCAGTGCCACTTAGTAAAATGGCTACTACTTGGAATTTACGATGATTACTATTCATGTTTTGCATTATATATGTCAAGAAGGGCTCAGGTAATTGTTTCGTCATATACATATATTTTCTTGTCAGCAAAAAACTGGAAATGCCTTAAATATAAGCCTTACTTTCCCGAAGCCCAAAGAAAAACAGGCTAGTGCTATTACAGATGGATAAATTGGTAAATAACTTATGTATACTTATTATTGGTGACCAGTGTATTTACCGCTTACATGCATACAAACGAAGATTTTCACAACACTGTGTTTGAAATACGTAAGCTTTTAATGATGCACCAAGATATGCACTGATATGGCATAGAAATAACTCCAAATTCGCATTAACAGTGTATCTTGTTAAATGACTTAAGTGGAAAGGAACGTATCCTTTGATATTTACCGCAAGTGCTGTAGGAACTAAATCATATCCGTTAAGAGGCCTACATATCGTATTACAGCGTTCCAAATACGGATGTCTCCAACTTCATTTGGAATAAAGAGGAAGAAAGATGAATGCGGTTTTGGCTCAAATTCTCCATCAAAGTTATAAGTGCAGTCAAAGTTCTGTCATCGCATTTTTCTTGATTCACTCGTCCCTGCATTTAACTGGATTTTGTTACTGGAATACATTAATTTACTGACCCTGAAGGCAATTACGATCGGCTTGATGACATCCCGTCCGAAATAAATGACGGTCATCTGACGATAATGGTACCTGGTTATGCGCTTTCGTTTTAATGAGCACTTTATAGTTTTTTTATCCAAGGTCACGCCACACCATCGTGATCAGTATCACACGAAAACGTAATGAAGAATCAGTTGACCGAATCATATCTTCATTTGGATCTAGTTGTAGCTATTGTCGACACAGAATAATCGGAAACGCGATAAAAATATTTTTATTTCTCACGTGACCTCTCAGTGTATTTTCCCCAATATACCTTCCGTGTGATATTTTGTTCGATCACTATGTGATATTTTGTTCGATCACTACTAGTAAAAACGAGGCTGGGCTATTTATAGAAATGTGTACTATATCAGTCCGGAAAACACCCTGCTAGAGAGTATCAGTATGCTATTTAAAGGGTTTGTGTATATTTCACATGTTATTTTTAGTAAATATTGTCAATTTCAACCGTTGAAACTGACGTGATATACTAAAAATAGCACAAAATCATTAGAAACTGATACGGACTGAGATTGTACATGTAAAATTATCATAACGGAAATCTAAGTTTTGCTTACATTTGTTGATATTTTATTTTGTAAAATGGTTGTAATTTGGTTCGGTATAATAAAAAAATAACACATGGCTGCTCGGGTGACAGTAAATAATACCAACCCTTGAATAGCCATATCACCATCGGCTTCGCCTCGGGTGATATAACTATTCTCGGGTTGATATTATTTACCATCTCCCTCGCAGCCATGTGTTATTTATATATTATAACCAACAAAGAAGTACAAGATAACTCGATAGTTCATGAGTATTCCCTTAAATAAACATATTTTATTTTTACATTATTTAGTAAATTACAAATACGTTTTACAGTGTGGACATACCATGTGGTTTCTGACGTAATTTTTAGCTAAAAACGCAAGTAACAATCTGTTATAGTCCGTAAGCGATCAGACTGGAGCCCCATAATCCTTTTAAATATCTCAAAAAGTACAATGTCGATTACAATAAAAACTGGTAAAAATTATGTATAAATCAACTTTTCATCCACATAAAAGTGTACTTAGCATTATTTCCAATGTACGTGTATGGGTGATCCAAGTGTCCAGAAGGTTGACCTCAGCTATATTAGCATTGATGATAAATCAAATGTAGGTCGAAGTTATCCTGATTCTTCCTGTGACAGTTGTTACAATAAAAATAGCATTTTGCTAACTACGTGACCATAATGGATCATTTCACTCCCTGTCCATTTGTTGATTAAAATATCAAAAATAATACATGAAACCCAATAGGAAAATAATGCGTAGGTCAGTAAAAAATGTGAAATTTAAACGCATAGTTGGTAAAGTAATTCAGTGAACTATGCCAAATTTCAATAAGATTACATATTAATTGCTTTAAAGAAATTTAAGGTTGATGGGGGGTTAGCCTGGTCCTTAACGGGCTGATGTCACAAAGTTAAGAACAGCCGTAAATATATTACATGTATGAGTGTAACCTATGCAAAAACGGTGCCATTTTGTTAAATCATATACAAATGTAAGGAATATAGTATTTACGAGGGTCATATAATATGCAATGCAAACTATTATTTATTTCTAAAATCCGTCAAGATAATAAAACGAAAGTTCGCATAATAACTATTTAAGTCATTTTCGTTTTGTTCAGAAAGACCGATACGTCCATGACGTCATCAGCGCGTGCCTTCCTTCGACGTTACTAAATAATACATGGACGCGGTAACGTAACAAGACTAACGTAGTTAACATTACACTCGAGCGCCGTCGAAACAAGCGTTCAATAATTGATGCCTTAACGGAGGTTTTTGTTAAAATGCCCTCGTTCATATTCGGAAGTGGTTAGACTATCAATTGAAAATACGATCGGGAGAATTGCAATACAAGAATACCAGGACGCAGGGCAGAATATATATGCAACGGCCCATACTAAACAGCCAAAAATGAGATAAAATATTCACACCCGAAAAGAACGTCCAGGAAACGGGGATAGGTTTTGAATCAGTTCATTCGATTTTGCGGAACACGTTAACCATGTATAAGGATTTCGCTAGGTGGGTGCCCACTTTTTTGACGTCATGACAGACAGAACGTCCCTGGAAACTAGTTACCGGCTTGCTTTAGCGCTTTATTGTTGAAGGGCAAAACGTTCTAACCATAAGTTTAGCTATAGATGGAGGTGTATACGTTCATACATTGTACCAACCAGAAATGAGACTGTTACCTGGATATTCAATATCTAGATTTACATCGCAACGAGTAGGCCGCGGCCACGCAGTTAGGAGTGTATGTGCACAGTTGCCTAGCAACGCGAATAAAAGCATATCGAAATGATAAAAGTCAGTAATTGAATATATAGAATGTTACTTTGAATTATTATGTGCATGCCTGAATAATCAGTAGTGTATATAAAATATGCGTTAGTTTGCATTATATATTGAATGACCTTCGTAGATAACATACTGTACATAATGTATACTCAATCATACACATGAACCAGTTGAACAGCTCCTTGTCCATTGAATACTTTATTTGTAGAGACAACATATACTGGGTAAATAATCCAACTAGACCCAATGTTGAGACAACATATACTGGGTAAATAATCCAACTAGACCCAATGTTGAGACAACATATACTGGGTAAATAATCCAACTAGACCCAATGTTGAGACAACATATACGGGGAAAATACTCCAACTAGACCTGATCGTTTTTTCGTTGAAGCATTAGAAGCAGTCAAAACAAAGACCTAAATATAAACAGATTGGACACTTAATTGAAAACGAAGAGAAAATGCAAAATAGCATGCAGCAGATTCTGATATTTTGCATGTCTTTTTTTGAACACTTTTGTTTGTCATCCTTTTTTATTGACCAATGTCTCATTGTGAAGAGCTAAGCTTCTTCTACTACATGATTTAGCTTATTTTTTTCTATCTCTTATACAATTCAAAAACATATTGTTTGAATGAGGCAGATCCGGTATTTTCTGATAAAATTGGAATTTCCATTAAAATGAGAGTAGGTCTGGCTCTTTGAGGTCTATTGTTTTATTCATTGACTGATTTCAAAAAATTCGCGAGATTTCAGAAAACTGCCGCGAGATATTGTGAGATTTGGTAGATTTTTCTAATCTTTGTATATTTAGGTCTTTGGTCAAAATCAATGAAAAAGTTCAATATTTTAGTAAACGCAACAAAGCTGTTTTGTTAATAAAAGCATCTGAGCCAGTCTCCAGGAAGACCTGCTATTTTGACATTATGTAATTACTACACATAACAAGCTTTTACAAAAGCTTTCAAATGATAAAATACATATCATTTTAAGTAATTTATCCATATATTACTCTAGTTTTCTCCTAGCCCGTGGTTTATTAACTTAGCTATAAAGACTGTCCTTCACTAATATAACTAAAAAGGTATCTTAAAAAAAATGTTGCTATTTCAGGGTTGTGAATTCTAGATGAGGAACAAACTGTGATGAATTCCATAACCACAGCAAATGTTTCAAAAACTGAATAAGCTCAATGATTCAGCGTTTTATTGCATGCTAATATAAGTGAAAACATCATACAATATATGAATACAGTCCGATAATTGAACAATGCATTATCGACACAGTCATTCTTCTTCATTTTGTATGATGTATGTGATCATTATAACGCAATATCATCACGATCCAGTGTCTTACTGTTATCGTTCGAAATTAATGAATAGGTCTAGCCATGTTATTTTGATTACAAACTATATTGAATTTTATTACACAACCAAGCTAATATTAGACGCTGTCCCCTGGCAAAGAAATATTTAAGAAAATTCAATGTTTTATGTTCCAATAAATAGATAGATGAAATAATTCAAAGTAATTTCGTTTTATATTTGTCAAATATGTGTTTATATGATGATATTAAATTGCTATCTCAATGTGTATTAGCAATTTAAGCCAGTAGAATTGGAAAGGAGTGGTGATTGGCTAAATGTATTAATATAAAATATCACGTCGGGGTTTGGGAATCTAAATACTACGGGGTGTATGCGTGCTACCAAGTGCGTGCGGAGGCGGTTTTCGCCACGTAAGAATCCCCTCATTTTGGATACATTTAGATATAGACAGCACACAAATGCATGTACATTAGATTGGGACCGCAGCTTAAGCAGTACAATAACTTACAAAATACTTTAATTTTGATAGTTGTATTATGACTTATAATTCACGTCTGAAGTGATTAAACATAGGGTATGGGCTATCTCCCCTTAATAAACTTCAGAAGTTTTACAAATGTAAATGAGATCTATATTTCCTGTATATGTGTGATAATACAAGACGGCCTGGACTGTTCGAAACAAACTTAGGAGTTATTCTAGATAACCATATGTAACCTGAGTAATCAATCAATATTTCACGAAAATTCCATGAAAATGTTTTAAGAAAATCCAATGAAAATGAATCTTCAATTGTTTGTAGATATATAGTGTTTTCATACCATTTGGCCCACTGACCTAGCTTTTGAACGCAAATGGCAAATATTCGAATTAACAAAATACACAGGTTGATTAATAAGGTCCGTCAGTGACATAAATTTGCCAAAAACAACATCAAACGCAGATGTGTGATTTCCAGTACGTCGTTTTAATCTACGCTAATTCAAAGCAGTATAATTTTGTCACACATTGTCAAACGTTTGATTTCATATTAGTCAAACATCCATGGCTTTCGTAAAAATCGATGTTGAAGATAGTCTTTACGATCTTTGTAGTGTGTGTCATTTACAAAAATGACCTGTATAAGAAATGATTGAACAATAAAGCTTTCTAGAAAATCATTTTGCAAAAAAATTACGACTCGCTTGGGAATATTAAACTCATTTTGTTTAAAAGTTGGCTGGGTTATAACATTTTTATTATTGTAATACTACTATTTAAGAATACAGCATAGAACAGCTAGGAGACGATAGTTATTATATTTTTGAATATAAAAGTCAGAATTTTTCCTATAACCATTCCTAATTTATATGATGTTCTGTAATTTTAACATTTTCAACCACTCATTCCGTTCATGCAATTCGAAATATTAAACGAATATTAATATGACACAACTAAATTTGATCAAATTGAATGTTTTATTGAGTTTAAAACAATTGCTCGGCAGTAAAATTCTTTAATCCATCCCGAATTTGAGCTCGAGATCGAAAACATTTCCAAGCCATGTAATACAAATATTTCCCACATATTTAATGTTGCAGATGTATCTGTCAAGTTAATTACTCTCAAATACTTCAATCCTGTGGCATCCATCGCTACAAGGGTTAAGGAGAAAAGAAGCCAGTTTCCCATAAAGCAAAGGAAACACTGACGCCATTATCATCTCGTCTTTTGTTCCGTCAGCACCATTGGAAGCAGCCGCATATTTACAAGACTATCGAGGGTATTAAATTTTAGTGTGCGTGTAAAATGTTCACTTCAATAAACGCATCGCAGCTCTTTGTTTAGGAAGAACGTTGACTTTAGTCAGATTGAGCGAGAGAGTTGATGCCCAGTAAAAATAAGATAATAAACGCTTAAATTCGCAATCCTTATACTACATGTACATACAGACATGATAATACCAAAATAAGACAAACAATTGACCAAGGGTTGTATAAAAGTAATAATGCGTAATAACCCGTTGAGGATATACCGGGTTTAATATCATCAGAAGATGTTTCGACTAATTTTATTACGCACCATCGAGCAAATAGATGTAATAACATACCAGATGCACTGTATCCTTGCCTAGTCATTCGTGTCATCTATACGACGTTTACAATACACTAATCTTTCTTCTTCACTATACAATAATACCTATTGAAGGCTTTGTAAAATAAAATCGGATAAACACAATCGTCTTTAAATATGTGGATACATTGCAAGGCTCGTCCCTGGTTAAAATTCGACTCTCGGGTACGATACCCTTATCCTGATAAGAAATTCATGATGAATACTTCTAATCTATACCGCCTAACATTCATGATATACACTTAGTTATCGTCATCGTACAGCACTTGATTCCAGTAACGTTTGCTGCACCCTTGATGTGATGTTGGTTGATTAAGACAAGAAAAGTAGATGCTCATTTTGGTACTCATTGGGTTCATGCAAGCTGGGCAACATCGAATGACAAGCAAACTTGCACATTGGTGTATTAAACAGGCTGAACTAACTTTTCGCTGTGGTTAGTTTAAACTAGCGGCAGTGTTGCATCTGGATATTCCAGATGGAACCGGAAACAGATGTATAAAAACTGATATATCTGCAAATGTCTTCATAGGTCCAAGTGATATATCTGCGAATGATCTAATGTTCCAGAGATGTAAGGACAAAGCGTACGTAAACTAAACTGTACACTGAACATGTAGTTGACATCTGGCATGGGTGTAGTTTTACGCGTCTATATACACGTAACAAATCTTATAAGTGTGCACGTGTTTTTACCGTATAACTTTTTTATTTATGAATATTTCTGCATGAAATTTTGTGTACATGCTATTGAATAACACAAGATAAGATGAATATCGTTTTTTCTTCAAAATTAAATAAAGCGGATCACTGAACCATGAAACATCAAAACACGTAAAATGCACGAGAAATGTACGCGTAGGTGCAAATTGTTTTTATTAATGGTCAATTAGAATTTAAGATATATTGCTACATTAAAAAAACACAAAATTATGGGATTTTTCAATCAGAAAAATGGTAATTTTTAACTTTTAAAAATACCATTTAAATGTTATGGTCAAAGGGAGGTAACTCTTCCAAAATTGAATGTTCATACAAAAAGTGAGTAGTTATAAACTTAAATTGTGCTTTATTCTTATCATTAATTTCTTTATTTCTGTCTCTGTGATAAGTAAATAGACTTGAACGCAAACTTGATCAGCAAAGAGGTTGGATAGCTGCATTAACAACCAGACAAACACCCGATGAAAACACGACAAAAACGTGTGACGTTAGCTTTTGTTGATGTCATCATTTGTTTATTCTGTTTGTAACAATTGCAATCAGATTTTAATGAAATCAATTTAATTGTATTTCCACATGTCCTGGCTGCATATGATGAAAATTTCAACAATATCAAACACGTATTGACCGAGTTATAGGTTTATATATACATGCACACTTATAAGGTTTGTTAAGTGTATGCATTTAAATGTGATTGAACATATATTCAAGTGCAGTGTCACTCTCATTAAAACGTATTCGAACCATCATTGATTCGCGCCAAATAATATGCCGAAGTGTAACGAAGTGTAACGAGGTAACACGGAAATTGAAAATTTAAAAATCCATCAACACACATTTTTTTTACTTTAAATATTGAAATCGATTTTTCTACCTAGCATAATTGTTTTTGACAGCAATTATGACGAATATTTATACCTAAATAAGAAAATATTAAATTCAGAATTTTAAAAAAATTCGAAGAGTTCCTTCCCTTGGAAAATCTATGTCATTACGCGCTTACAAATGCAAGCATCTAAATGACGTATTTTGCGATCACTTCTGCAATTGTGACCGATTTTATCCAAAAAATTGGGTTATTCGCGGCACCCTAGGATAAACATGGGTTATAAATATATAAATAAACTCTGCTGTGAGGGGGAACACTGTTTTTCTCCTGATTGTTTGCCTGATAACGATGTCAACTCGGATAAACACACCGGCGAAAACGAAAGTAGAATTCTAGTTTGCCAGTTTCATCTTTAATACTGCAAATATGTGTAGTGGTGGTCGACACGATTTTTCTTAGCATCATTGAGGTAAAATTTACGAAGCATTTATGATCATTTACTGTGCATTAGTAGGCCTAGTGGCAAATGACTCGAGCATTAATTTTTTCAGACGAGCAATTTAGGCTCCATTTTAGATCTTGTTTTTTATCTGCTCTACTGAACAAAAAATTCAGACTTTTGTCTGTCACCATTAACAAATAATTTAAGGAGGAAAAATTGCACTGAGAAGGGACTCGGGACCCACGCCCCTCAATAGTATGCACTAGACAATTGACACCACATCCCCCATCCCCAGGAATGGTGGTGATTTTACTTGCGCTTTTTCAAACCCCGTGTATACGGTGTAATCCCCCCAGGGTCACCAAGATGGTAAAACCCTCGCACATTTCCAGGCCCTATTCCTTCGTAGATATTTCCCTGCATTTACACCCCGGTAGTGCGGGGACGGACTTCAGAAAGGTAAAAACACTGGACAGTTTCATGCTATCCCTGCCCTTGCCGGGGTAGGGGTCATGGTTTCAATTGACTGGTGTATTATACTAGTCCATAGCTCTGGCAACTGAACTAGCCGGCGCCTGTTATAATGAAGTTAGTCTCTGCAGTCACTACACTATTTCGCCTTTATTTCTTCCTAGTATGTCAAGCACTTCTTGCATCAATGAAGTAAAAGAACAGACTGGAAAAAAGCACCTGATGTGGAACTGAAATACCACAGCGTGTGGTATTACTAGTCTGTAGCACTACCAATTATCTGAGATAGGTAACCCCTGTCATGAGTCTGTCTTCACAGTAAATGAGTCATTACATGTAACAATATGATAAATTAAATTATTACACCTTACAAATCTAGCTGATGTATGTTTAAATATTTGCAGACAATCATTGGTTCCAACTTCAAACAGTTTTAAGATTGTATGCTGGACTGAAGGCTGAAGAAACTGATTCCTGGTGCAAGTGAACAGGTATTTAGCTTTGCACAGCATTCCAATATTAAATACAATTTGATTTACAATATATATATATTCATGTTGTACTATATTCTAGTATACTTCAGACAAAATCTAGGCATGGCTTATCGACATAGGTATTTGTCGATGACTGGCAATATCTGCCTTACAACCGTGACTGACATCATAATCATACGATGATTGGCTGATATCTGTCCAGCGTCCAGCACCCTTTGTCTAGGATGCAGGCAGCAATGCCACACTGGACCTGTACACTTTATATGCTTTGGGTGCACATCCAATACATGGCCAGCGTACAGGTGATTTGTGACCCAGGTATTAGCTGGTTAACCATACAGTTATCACTTAAGTTAGATTCTTTGACAATTGTTTGCTTCAGTAATGACAATTAATTTTGGAAATTCAGTATCAAAAAATGAATTTGTGTTATGGTACTGTCAATCTCTTGTACATTACAATGTACATACATTTATGTCTTATACAGTTATGATTATGTTATTACAGTTTGTGAAAAAGACTGATGCCGCATATTATTCAGATAGTAGTGGTGGAACCAGATGTCACATATTACTCGGGTGGAAGTGGAGGACTTGACATCACATATTAACAGGATTAATTGGATGGAACCTGGTGTCGAATACATGTACTATCCAAATTGCAGCAATGGAACTAGCTGTCACATATATACTGTAAAACTCAGATTGCTATGGCAGACCTATCAGTATCTGAGAATCATTGAATATCAAGATTCAACAGATTCATACTGAAATTCTGGTTGGATGGAGAAAATCAGAAAAAAGTCTAATTTAGCTGTATAAATTAAACTTTTCTCACATTTTTAAATGAAGATCCCAGTAAAAGTGTTAATAGTGTTTACAGTTTCACTTGCAAATTACCTATACTTTGAGGCTTGACAGTCTTCATGTGTATAAAAGTTTAGTCTGACTTTCATATGTATTTAAGATTGGTTAATGTTATGTTAAGAACCTACCGGGAACACAGTTGTTGCTGTATCAATTATGCTTGGTTATTTACAAAATATATGCATTTCACTGAAGTAATGCAACAAGACATATGAAAGTCACCTGTAAATTTGACAGTTAAAACCAGAACCTTTTGATGACGGTATCTATATAAGATGTTGTATGTGATTTATTTTTAGCTAAAATGATTAACTGGAACTATTTTTATGCTCCCTGAAAGTTGAGCATATAGTCGCTGCTTTGTCTGTCTGTCTGTCTTTCACACTTTTGTCCAGCTCATAACATTAACAGTATAAGAGATATCAATTTGAAACTTCATTGGTGAATAGATCATATTAAGGGGATGTGCAGTGCACAAAAACTATTAACTTTCATTGCATCATTGCATATTTGTTTAGTTAACCCCCTTTGCAATTTTTCATACTTAATTTTTGTCCGGGCCATAACTCATACAGTATTAGATATCAATTTGAAACTTCATAGGTGAATAGATCTCATTGAGGGGAAGTGCAGTGCCCAAGAACAATAACTCTTTATTGTATATTTTTGGAGTTATGGCTCTTAGTACTTCTTGTCTAGGCCATAATTCATACAGTATAGGATGTATCGATTTGAAACTTTATAGGTTTGCCGATTCCTTGTGAACATGGGTCTTCTAGGTTAAATGAAAAGGTCACTAGGTCAAATCATAGAAAAAGCCTTGTGTATGCTAAAAAGGCTGTATTTTTCATTAGATCTTCATGAGATGTAGGTATGTTTGTCTGTATGAACTAGGTTGAGTTTGAATATATATGGATCATCTGGGGGTAAAAACTATGGTTAAGACAATATGACCACCTTGTACTTGCAATTCAGACTGCATCGTCTTGAATCTTAGTCAAATATTTGGGCCTTCATATTCTATTTTTGGAAGTATTGACCCTGACCCTAGTGACAAAAGAATCAATCACAACATGTGTCTTGAAATAACTTATATATTCTTCACATATTATAACAATACATCAAGCTAAATAAAAATTATTGAAAATGGAATAAACAGTGTGATTTTTTCAAAGTTTCTGTTTCCATAGCAACCACAATTTTTGTTGCATTGAAACAATAAAACAATGTTCATACTAATCATATGATTTTTCTCTATTCATATACCATAGATCACACATCTAGCTGTGACCATTTTTGAAATACGTTAAAATAAGTAATTTCACTATTTCCGTTTCCATAGCAACCAAACTTTGAGTACAAATACAAACTATTCGAAAGTACATACTCTACATGTTAACTCCTATCCAAGTACAAAGTTTCATTAATTTAGTTTGGAAACATTTTTATTTTTTGCAGGATCCAGATTTCTTGATACAGAGGCATAAAATCGCTCTTTAATTTTTAGGGGGGTAGGGTTAAATATTTTGGAAAATTTCAAATTTTAGACGGTAAAAGTTTGTTTTTTTGCTTTTATGTTGTGGGTTATGTGCTCAGAAGAAAATGTACGGAAGATTTTAAGACTGCAAACCAATAAATTTAATCTCAATACAAGTTTTGTAGGAGGCTATCAAAATCATATCATGAAAATCTTAAGTCCAGAAAACGAAATTTTAAAATTCAGACCCTTGTAATTTTTTAATGAGTATGTTAAGCAACTAGGGCTTATGTGTTCTGTATTTTGTATTATATACACTGTTAATATACATGTATGTTTTATTTGTAATCATACCCTCTCAATAAAAAAATAAAGTTAAAAACCTAAGTAATTACTTATTTTTGGGTATTTTCAAGGATAGGGGGGTATGTAAATTAATTACTGATATCTGACAAAGTAAACGGTAAAATGTCTTAAAATTTTGCAAAATAGCCCAGATAAAGATGCTCTTTAAGATAATTACAAGCAATGTAGTTTTCTTAATATTGAGTATGATGGGTTGAATACCTTAAGCTTACATAAATAAATATTTATCGTCAAATTTAAATGTTAAATGACAAATTTCTTTCATACCAATGTGTTTGTTTTTACTTGCATCATCAAACACAGCTCATAAAGTGATTACCAGGGAGCTTACATCAATACATTTATACATTTATACTTATTTCGTTAAAGGTTTTACATAATTATACATGATTATTAAAACAGCATGGCTATAATTATCATTGAACAACACTTGATTCCAGTCACGTTTGATGCACCCTTGTAATGATGTGGATTGATTAAGACACGAATAGTAGACGATCGTTTTGGTACACATTGAGTTAATGCAAGCTGGGCGACATCGAATGGCAAGCAAACTTGCAGAGTACTAGTAGTTTATTAGACAAGCTGAACTTTGTTTTAGCTGTGGTTAGTTTAAACTAGCGGAAGAAGTTCATCGGGATGTTCCAGCTGGAACCGAAAAATGATTTATACAAACTGATATATCTGCGAATGTCTTAATAGGGCCCAGTGTTTAAGACATGAAATGACAGATTGTACGCAAAAGAAACTGTAACTTGAACATGTATGTGACATCTGCCATGAGTGTGGTTTTACTTGTACGTATATACAACTTAAATGTTGTTGAACATATATTAAAGTGTCACGACCACTGATATTTACCCATATTAAAACACTAAATTGTATACAAAATATATATTTATTTCGCTAAAGGTTGTACATAACTATACATGATTATCAAAACAACATCGATATAAATAAAAGTAATTATAGCAAGGGTATCAACAACCGTGCCATGCACACCTACAACACAAAGAATTACACAAACAGAATATACTCTTATTTCCACCGTGGCCCTAATGTATCCAACCATTACTTCCTTAATGACAATTTAGATTTTATAATAGTTACTTTCTAATTACCTTTAACGTACTTTTGACCGATCCGGGTCTCATACAATATTCCGGAAATTAAAAAAAAACCATTAGAATGCTTGTGATCTTCTACATGTATTAGATGTTCACAAGATTATTACTTTCATGTTGATACAAATGTAGTACGTTTGTGCCTGCGTCATAACCTAAATGCTAATGCTTATCTTGTACGATACATATTATATGACAGCCCATTACATACAAAATGACTTAAGCATAGCTTATTCTATTTCCAGGCGCATTAGTGTTTTTTTCCAATAACAACTACATTGTGTTTAGTAATGCTATTCCTTCAAATATGAATTAAGTGACTCGTATGAGAAATAGAGTAATATTTATACCATCCGTATAATGTTTTAAAGCTTATTGGCATTAAGTAATTGTAACATTAAGTTAAATGTAGTCTGTATAGGGGATTCTCCTGTGAGCTGAAATGTAACATAACTTTCAATTAGTCAGAAGTGGATGTATTCTAAGTCTCAGACACTCTGACATCATACAATTGGAAGCCATCGCAACATGATTACGTAGGTAATGCTCCGTGCTAATGTCATTCCAATATATAGAATAGGGCTAGTGGCAGTGGATTAGTATTTGCAACTACATTTTGATGACTAGAATATGGGCATCTTTTAAGAATATATTATTGCACTCGGGTGCAATTTGTTTATCATTAAACCACAAGCACTATAGCTTGGAGAATCGATTTAATCCTGACCTTTATGCACGAATATTTTTTGCGATGAGCGTATTAATTTTTGCGAGCAAAACGTGCACTATCGGGCCTTCAGATTTGTGTTGGTATAATATCTCGAACATCTTCGTGATTCTTCCCGCTTATAATAACATAAATCCTTGTTATAGATATAGACAATATATCGCGCTGGCTAAGAATTAGAAGGTCGTAAGTACTGAAGTTGAAAAGGCTTATTTTTCCATAAGCAAAGAGTAGTTTTCAGACAGTCTGTTCGTGTTTTTCAAAATATTGATTTTTTACCTACGACCTTACGATATCAGCTGTTAAATTATGCTAATGGAAGGCCGAGAGTCGTGTCAAATTATCCGTGCTATACTGCTAGACATATCCGTAACAGTAAAATGTCCAGATGCCAGACTAAGACCACTATATCTGAAATGTTCACCCGCTAGGCTTCTATAAAGCACCCTCACGGAATAATACATGTACCTACAGCCTCTGTCTAGTTCTTATTGTCTGAAATACGGAACGGGTTATTGGTGATATAAAATATTTATTTTACGATTGCTTTATATTAGATGAATAATCATATTTATGACTCAATAAAATCAGTTGATGTAATTGCTGTTGTTATTTATATTATGTATATATTATGATGTTTAAGGTCAAAGAGGTTTATAGGAAAGATTGTGCAAACACTTCACTATACTGAGCAAGTGTTCCAACTAGACCCCTAAGTTGTTCTCACTATTATTTGTTTAGTTTTGTTCCGATATATGAAATGGTGTACATGTACAATATATCCTATTATTAAACAAAACAGCTTTGTTGTGTTCATTAAAACATTGTTATGACTGCGTCTAATGCTTCAACGAAAAAACGATCGGTGCTTGTTGGCGTATTTGCTCAGTATATGTTGTCCAATCATTGGGTCGAGTTGGAGTATTTATCCAGTATATGTTGTCTCAACATTGGGTCTAGTTGGAGTATTTGCCCAGTATATGTTGTCTCATTATTGGGTCTAGTTGGGGTATTTGCCCAGTATATGTTGTCTCAACAAATAAAGTCGTCTTCAATGGACAAGGTGCTGTTAAACTGGTTTATGTACATGATTGTGTATATGTACGTCAACTAAATACTATCTTCCTTACATTTGTATATGTTTCAACCAAATGGCACAGTTTTTGCATATGTTGCACTCATTCTGGTATTGACTGTCGAGTGTGTCTTGTAGAAATTTGTCTGAGAATAAAATACTTGAGCCCGTTAAGAATCAGACTGGACACCCATAAACCTTAAATTTCTTTGAAAGAAATTATGTAATCTTAATGAAATTTGGCATAGTTCAATGAATTACTTTTAGCAACTAGTAAGAGTTTAAATCAAAAAAGGAATATTGACCTATGAATTATTTTCCTATTGGTTCTCATTTATTATTTTTGATATTTTAACCTTAGATAAAAACTATGAAAGTGCTTATTCAAACCCAAGTCCGTATACTATTATCGTCGAACGATCGTCATTTATTTCGGACTAGATGTCATCAAGGCGATCGTAATTGCCTTCAGGTTCAGCAATGTATTCCAGTAATAAAATTCCAATAAAATGTAGAGACGAGAGAATCAAGAGAAATTCAATGACAGAACTTTGTCTGCACTAAAAACTTTGATGGAGAATTGAAAAAAGGCCGCATTCATCTTCCTTCCTATTTATTCCAAGTAGAGTTGGAGACATCCGTATTTGGAATGCTGTAATGCGATATGTAGGTCTATTAATGGTCAGGAATTAGTTCCTACAGCACTGGCGGTAAAAAGCAAAATATAGGTTCTTTTTCACTCAAGTCATATAACGAGATACAAGGTAACAACTGTGGATTTGGAATCATTCCTTTGCCATACTAGTGCATATCCTGGTGTATCATTAAAAGCTTACGTATTTCAAACTCAGTATTGTGAAAATCTTTGTTTGTATGCATGCAAGCGGTAAATACACTGGTCACCAAAAATAAGTATACATAAGTTATTTCCCCGTTAACCCTTCTGTAATAGCTTGGTTTCGGGAACGTAAGGCTTATCTTTAAGACATGTCCAGTTTTTGCTGACAAGAATATAAATGTTTTGATGAAACAATTATCTGAGCCCTTCGTGACATATTTAATGCCAAACATGAATAGTAATCATCGTTAATTCCAAGTAGCAGCCATTTTACTAAGTGTCCTTCACCACTATGATGAGATGACAATGATTCCTATTGTTTTATGAATTCTGAATGGCTAGTCTATAAAAAGCATTCCTGATATCCATGTTTATATTGATTCACAGCGGAATTCCATTCACTATCATTTGTCTATAAAATAATGGAAGTCTGATGCATTCTGATAAATTACAAAATTATAGACCAGGTTTCATAAACTTTTAGTCAAGATGGATTGTTTAAATGAATTTTACATTATTATCTGTTTTGAACAGACAATATATGCTCAAAACATTAAGGTATTTCATTTTACTTTTTAAATTAGTTGTCATAAATTTTGGACCCGCACATTTAGCAGAACTACGTCTTAAACCATATGAGTTCCCGAAATCATAGGAAAGAATTATATATGCAGAACAGTAAAGCAAAATACATTTGAAGTGTAAAAGCCAGATATTGATTGGTTTCCTAGGTGAAAATTGTTATTTGTAAGGCTTAAAAGGTAACCTTGTCATAAAAAGATTGCAACATTCAGCGTATTGGGTCACATGGTTATATTAATTCAGAAGATTTTCATATTTACTTCAATATACTTAACATTTTGTGGGATCGAGAAAGGTTTCAGAAGTACGATTGTGAACACTTATCGCTGGATTAGAATCAGAATGTAACGAATGCACCTAACATAGCTGTTTACGAAGATTTGGATTTTTAGGAGGCTTTTTGCAGTTATCGAAGACTACGATCTGTTTAATTAACAGTATTGTTTCGGCATTGTGCACACAGTGAATAATATTATTATTGAGAGCGCGACGATCTTACTAGCTTCTATCATAATTTTGTTAGCCCGTATCCATTCGTCCTTAGATTGGTAATTATAAAGCTTTATCATCTGGCACAGTGGTTCAAATAAATGGGACAACTAATTTGACACTCCCGGCGTTAATAATAGGTTATCCGAATCGTCAAATATGTGATTGTTAGAAGTTATACCATCAGTAATGTGTCAATTTCAATCACACTTAACTTTGGGTTTTTCTGTCTTTAATTCGAATACTATAATTCATTTCAAAGTGTAGTCTTGGAATATATAACTATTTCAGTTTGCATTAAACTAATTGGATACTTTTGTTGACAGAAGCAATATTTCCAAGAAAATTCGAACTTTGCGTAAGTTAATATAAATCTGTTTTTTTATATACTTCCACCAGCTGATGAATTCTACTTCAGTGCAAAAATGTATCACCGAAAAATAGGATTGGTGTATATAATGTGATGAACATTTGCATAAATCTATCAATAGCATACTAAACATGACTTAGTCCAACAGTTGAGAGGAAATTACTTTTTGTACTAGTTGTTCTATTTTACAATTTATCACATAACATGCGGTCCAGGAGTGCCGTAAAGCCGTGACGTAAATATCGTTCGGCACTCCCAGACCGTGCAATAAATATTTAAATTAGCTTGACGTGACGTTAGCCAACCAATGCATTGTCCCGTCACTGACGGCAGGATAATATCGACGTCACCATGACGTCGCGCTCATTGTACCGCTAAATTTTGGCTGAAACATATGCAGCGCACATCATCCTTCTGAACAATATTGAGCGTTTTTTAAGGTTATGTGATAAATAGAATCTTACATTCGTGCTCATTACATACGAGTTTTATTAAACTCGTCGACAAAAACAATATGACACTCGACAAAGCCTCGTGTCATATCATTTTGTCCACTCGTTTAATAAAACTCGTATGTAATGAGCACTCATGCAAGATCCTCTATATATGGGTATTTTCAAAGTAGTACCACGGTTCTAAAGCTTCTGCCAATCAAAATTTTTACACAAAAAGGTTTTACTCTATAACAGTTAGTAAATCAATTATTTTTAATTACTTCTAAGTTAACCAGAAAGCTTTCGATTTTAGGAGAACTATGACACCGTTTTAATGAAATTATGCCAACATTAGCGGAACAATTGATGATGTATAGGTTAGTTCAATGATAAACTTGGCCAGATGACTTTCAGGTGATAGCTTAACCAATAAAAATTATACAAAGCTTAACAGCGGTGTAGGTAAACTGTGCTAACTTTCAATAAAGCATTGTAAGCAAAATTTCCTACTTTTATTGCTTTCTTGTAATGTACGGAAACACCCAATATATTAACCTGTTACTTGCATGAAAATGCATCTTTAGCAAGTGTTCCAACTTTTCTCGATTTTTGTAAATACATGTGCCAGTCTCCAGGAAAACCAGCTATATTGACATTACGGAATTACTGCATGTAACAAGGTTTTGAAAAAGCTTTCAAATAAGAAAACATGACATATCTATAGATTCAACTTTAATCCATATATCACTATATCTTAGCTTTAAAATATATTATACATTATGTCGAAATCATTTACTTCGTTGCTATGGTGACCAATTATTATTTTCGTGAAATGAATGAAGTTACGTTGCCTTGGAAACTAAATTAGATAGGTCAAACAG
Organism: Spisula solida; assembly: GCA_947247005.1. Lineage (NCBI taxonomy): Eukaryota > Metazoa > Mollusca > Bivalvia > Venerida > Mactridae > Spisula > Spisula solida. The sequence goes on from OX365946.1 coordinate 19,880,776, forward strand.
ATTTCCATCAACAGAAAATGTCCCGTTTCATTACAACCCAATAATCTAAGACAACTTACGACATTTTTACTACCGAAGACTTTCATTTCATAATGGGAATGTTATTTTTGTGACACACATCATGTTCCTTGGTTGATTTCCTCCAGCCTTGGCCTTAGTTACATGTATATCTTGAGATGAACCACATTGTGGTGGTTTTAGTTTATATCTGCAACTGCTTATTATTTTATCAATGTGTGTCATTGGTGGACAATGATGACACCCTACTGAGCTTTGTTAGTTAAGGAACTGTGTAAAACAGTCCAATTTACAAACTTGTTATAAGATTGTCCCAAGACAAGTTTATTGTGTATGAATGTGTACCCTTTGCAACTGTTTATGTAGTTCAGCATAAGGCTGCTTCACTCCTATCAAGTAAAATGATCAAGTTTTGTCCATTCGACACGGATTCTCCCACTTTCCATTTCACCATGTCAAGAGCCATAACTCAAATGCAAATGGTAACTAATATTCCTACAAAGTTTGACGACTGTGGCAAATATACGTGTAGAGCTATGAGCAACAAAAGTAAAATTGCATTATTTCAAGGAATATAGCTCTGCTAATACAGGTCAGATCTAAATCAAAGTATAAAGGCTGGCGACTGCACATACTGACAGCTATTCCTACAACATTGAGTATTCTATATAATGAGCGACATACGCAAAAACAAAATTTCATAAAATTTCATCATTTCCAGCACCACAACTCTGCTAATACTAGTCGAATCCGAATAAAATATATAGGTGCACAACACCTCATGCCGACTTATATCCCGGTATAGTTTGAATTACTGTTCAGGTTAAGGACGACATAAACAAAATTCCATTATAGCTCATCATAACTCTACTATTACTGGTCAGACTGGATAAAATATATATATATGCACAACAACAATTATATTACTATTAATTTAATGACTGCAGTACAACCAACTACTTTGCAAGTTACAGACGACACAACAATTTGGGACTGAAGGACGAGGGCAAATGTGTACAAATGTCCCACATTATTTGTTGGTGGCATGAAAAGACATGTGTTATGCTTCGGTTAGGTTTTCCATAGTGATTTTAGGTCTTCCTTGTAATTTGATCATCGTCGCCTGAGTGGAACGTTGCTCTATCTACCAATTACAATATTTCGAGAAAATCGAGTTTGAAGTTTCAGTTGGTCATGTTACTGCTATAGTTCAAGATATGTGGACAATATTGTATGTGAATATTCAGCATTAAGGACAGATTTAGAATATCAAGTTAAATATTTATAAAATGTTGTATGTGTTTATTTATTTATATTTTTGTGTTTGGAGCAATTTTGTCAAAATAGTTCATTTTTTCTTAAAGGTGAACTGCTCTATCTCCTGATACCGGAGATAGAGCAGTTATTTATTGAAAGTTATGGAGATAGAGCAGTTCTTAATTGAAAATGATGGAGATAGAGCAGTTCTTTATTAAAAATTATGGAGATAGATCAGGTGCATAACTCAAGATGGCCAAGAGCGAAATATGAAAACCCATATTAAATGGTTTAAAGGTTTGCTTATTTTTGATATAATATTTTATTAATTTAACACGTATAAGGTGCTAATTTTTCACCACTAATATAAATAAAAACGGATTGTATGACGTTATTTTTTTCTATATTACATACATCAGTAAACTATTATGGACTGTTCGATCTACAGGTAACATAACTCTGAATAACGTACAATTACATTGTACTGTCTCATTAAACATGTGTGCAGTGATTTCATTTAAACAGCACATCTTGATGGTGATCGGGAGTTTATACCTTTTTCATTCCACATGACAAAATGTACGATTCATGTACGCATAACAGACACAATCAAGAAATTACAGTCCAAAGTGTTAAAAACATAGTAACAAAATAAAATAATCTTATTTTTTCTCAATTTCTAAAACACTATAATATTATGAACCTTAAGTGTTTGCGGAATTCCCAAAACTCGAATACTAATATTATGGATAATACAGACGGAAATGTATTTATCCGATGAACCTAGGGACCTGGAAACGGCAGTTTTATTATAGTGCCAATCTACAGAATGTCATAATTTTCGTTTTAGAACTGACATTTATTGACTTAATTGATCGACACATGTCACAATTTTCGGCAATAGGCAATCAGTACCTAGCCATTCGGACCTAAACACTTATTAGACTAGTGGTAACATTAGATTTTCCTGCTCAGGGGAGTGTTTTAGGTCATAAAGGCTATATACAGTCGGCAAGGTTATAATTATTATCCCAGAATATGTCTTATTGTCTTTTAAGAGAGGATAGGTATTTAATTTATTTTTCATTACATCGCACATATTGTTCTCCTTTAGTATTTGTCAAATGTTCACTGAAAAGACAATAAGAACACGAAATTGTTGTAAAAATACAATTGTTTGTCCAGATGAGTCAGATCCATCTTGAGGTATACATACAATGAACGTGTAATCCCTAGCCGCTCGACATCCTGAGGCATTAAGTTGTTTAGATATATAACACTTTTGAAACAGAAATAGCTGCAATTCTATTACGTTCTAAGCGGATGATAATAAGCACCAGGGATAAGCTTTGTCAGACATTCCTAGAACATAGTGTTTTAATATAAGTTTGTATTTATTATAATAATGCTCATTGTCCCCTTTTGATATAGACTATGTAATCCTGAACTAAACCACGTCATCAAAAAAGGTTAGATGCATTACAATTATTTGCACTATAAGATCGAAATTCAATTTTAACATGATCTGCAGATTGATTTATATACACATAGAGCAAACCAGGGCATGTATTACTACCGCAATAAAATATACCTATCAAATTGGCTGTTACTATTTACACCCCGTATCATATGACGTATTTATGAATGAATGAACGTAAACTTTATAGTATAAACTTCAATGAGTCGCTAACAAGGCAAGTTGCACGAGTATCCACTGTTAGAGCTATGACGCATCTATTTTTAGAAACTCCAACATACTCTCGAAACTAAGTTTCATAAAACTTCTGATAATCAATAATTTATATTTTTCATTTCAAGAAATAGATACCCTATACTCGTGTAATTAAAATTGTTTCAATGTTTAAAATGTGTTATTTCCTCAGAAAAGTGCGATGGTCGTTTTTATTAACCGAGGGAGTTAATTGTACCAGCTAACAAGCCACTCAATTTCAGCGTGGAACTATGTTCAATGTCAAATGAGTGAAAATGGAATGCGCGCAGTTAAATAGTACGACATATTATCGTATTTAGTATTGAAATAAAAACTCTGTTCTTGTATTTTGTCAGTGAATAAAACACGGGCACTCACTCGGATGCTGAAAATTAAATCACTCGGGCTACACACTCGTGATTTAATTTTTCCGAATCCGAATTCCTGCCAGTGTTTTATTCACGGACAAAACACGCGAACAGTTGTCAATTGATTAAAACTTTAACAGACATTTATTGTGACAGTCGTCCATTAACATCTTGTTTAGAGCATACACAACCAATTAGGGTAACTAAACCTTTCAGCCTACTTGTTGAGTTTTTATGCAGAAAGAAAATAAAGCGTTTATGTTTTTTCTTACCTCAATGTACTATGATAAGATGAGGGATATATATTATTTTCGCGTTTGCTCTTATTTAAAATATACATATTATATCCATCCTGGAAATTAATAATAATTAGATTTTATAATAAAACCATTGCGTCAACGTTAATTTATGACATTCTAAACATCTCGTAAACATACAAGTATACTCCAGAACAGGTAACTTAGTCGGTATTAGGATATAAAAAATAGCAAGTTCATCGCACGCTCTAATATATTTCAAGTTTCGAACTTTATAGTGATGTGAATCATAACCACAATCCGGATGTCTCTGGTTCGAATCGCTTCCAGGGCACTGGACAATTCAAAAACAACTTTCCAGAGGTTATCTCGCGTGTATCAGTGCTCTATATCGGGCTCGTAAAAAGTAGGAAGTCTTCTCGGAAATAGCTAGGGAAGCGCTCACAGATTCCTGGTATCACACAAACATTATGTCTCTTCGGGTCGAAGCCGGAGGTCATTAGTCAATAGGCCGCGATAAAAATAAATGAACACGCACTACGACTGTCTCAGTCGAACAAAAAAGTGATGTAAAAAGAAGTGGCTGCAAGGTAACCAATTATTTATACAAAAAATTATTTGGACTGTGTGCGTAACACCTTAACGATTATAGTGCCATGATGGCATCAGTGCTATAATATAACATCACGTCCCGGCTAATTTATTGCTTTCTGGAGTTTTGCTGAATGCTATGATATAATTATGACACTCCCGGACCGTAGGTTATGTGATAAGAATATTTAGTACATATAACAACAAATAAGTTATAAATTCGTGTCAATAATTGTATTAAGGTCATTCTACGTTACATCCTTGGAGCGGATAGACTTGTTTCATTGTCATAAGCAGATGTCTTACGTGATTTGATTATACACCCTAGAGTGAACAAATACAATTACATGCCAGACGCACTATGGTCCCCAATGGTTCAATGTTTGTTCTCAACCAAACTTATCATATGTCGGAGTATTAGCTGTAATACTTCCAAATGGGAAAGGAAAGTGAACGCAGTATTTATTTTCTTCATAGTATTAGTGTCAGATAAAGTGACTATACGTTCGTTGTCCAAGCTGCGCATTCGCGTCCTTCAACGACATGAGCAACTTCGGGTTATCGCAAGAAATCGTACAAATTGAAGTCAGAAATTCCCTAAAAAGTCATACAGTGACCAGAAGATAATAACACGTGCCTTTGTTCGAAAAAATGAATTTGATTAATATAGCTTGTTGCAATGATATGATGTATACCCATATCTAATGACCAAGTCCCCGATGTGTTTGTTTAGTTTTCCCGTCTAGACAAGACTGACGATTGCAAGTTCACATAGAGGTCATTAGCTTTCCCTCTTAGCTAACTCAAGCCGGCACTGTCAGTGACTGTCAGTGCATGAGACAAGGAAAAGGGTGCCTGCAAAATACCGCTGGTGACATGAAATGACCACGTGCGTAATATGTCTGCTAGGTTACTTATAAAATCCCATGTTATTATTCGAGTATACATCGAGTATTAACACCTATTACATCGTCATAGTCGAGTCGCAAATTAATCCAGGTGGCTAGACACGTTACTAATTATCTACCCATTCGAATATGTTTCACCGTGGCCTGCAGAGAAATGCTACACTGATTTAGACTAACATTCAAGCACAGACAACCGGAAGCCACACCGAAGCGGAGACAATGAACGTACTATCCGAATCAAAAAAAGGATATTTCAAGTAAACCTATTTACTACCTCTCACAATTAGCATATAACCATAATGGAAGTTAATAGCAAATGATAGTTACACCAAACGGCACTAATGCGTATGTTCCACTGAGGAAACATAATCGAGGATGAGGAATTACATATAATGTTGTCCTGATGGCTCCCGATGCTTGATTAGATTTCTTTCGATGTCGCAAAATGTCCCATGGCTTTCCCCAAAGACTATGATTTACCCGTAGGGGATAATTCAGAGATGCAATCTCGAGACCGCGATTGGGCCACCGAAATATAGCCGAACATTTCAATACCCCCTAAGGTTCATGACACTTAAGCGAAACATCGCTTATATATCGGGTAGCCTCTGGGATGCCTCGCGGAAAACGATATTTTTGCAGAAGCAATACCGATTGTTCCCCCACGATTAATGTGCTTCGGGGATGCTTCCTCAGGATATTTCCGACATGATACGTGAATTGAATTTTCCCACTGTACTCGCAATTTCACAAGATGTCTCAAGCCTACTTGAAGCTAACCCGATACATCGGAGGAGCCTGTTCCTGACGCGTCACGTAACATTGATTGCCAACGGGAGTACAACTACGAGACAGTGGAACCGACGCATAACGTCATGAACACATCAAGAGTTCTCCCGATGCCTTATCTAAGTTCGAAAATAACGGCGTTCATGTATGATATTTTGAACATGCTTTAGGATACACCATTAGCATAACAAAGTTTATGTTGCACTTAGTTTGCGGTTGAGAGTTGGAATGACTCGCCTAACTCTGTATTATATAATAACTAAAAAGGACTCACTTCGCTTTGCTCGCTCCGCCCTTTTTAATCATTTAAAATTTACTTAATATGTTCTAACTATTACTTCTATTTACAGACACAGAACATTTCATTCTTATCATCATACAAAAGGAAGTTTCAAGGAAGGATCAAATTCCGGTGGGATATGCATCAATTAACAAATACAGCTTGCACAAAAACGAACACATTCTGCAGAAAAATACATATACTTTGATAGAATTATCCTTTTCCAATCATCTTTTGTATTATCTTTTATCGTATGTGCAATGCTATTCAAGAGTGATTGACAAACAATAACCATGACAGTCAAAATTGTTTGCCATTTGTAGAGAGACCTCATCTCGCTGACAGCATGTGAAGGAACGTAAATTGTCTGTATATTTCATTCATTCTGTAGTGGAAATGTCAATAAAAACATCCGGGTATCTGCATGCAGGGGAATTGATTATTAAGTAATAGTTAGAACATATTAAGTAAATGCTAAGTAATGTTCAATGAGTAATAAAAAGGGCAGGGCGAGTGAAGCAAGTCCTTTTTAGTCATTATAAAAACATAAACTTATCATATATAAAGTAATAGTTAGAACATATTGAGTAAACTTTTAATGATAAAAAAGGGCGGAGGGAGCGTTTTGTATGACCGATAGAATATAGCGCTAAGACATGACGTCACGTCTGGTGTGAGTAACATTTTAAGGATTGTATTTGCATTAAAACAGCGCAAATCGGCGTTTTCATTGGTTCAGAATGTACGTAGGTTAAATTCTAATATCAGTTTTGGGAAGAAATGGCACGCTGAAGTAAACGTGCATTGGAAATCTTACCTAAAAGGTATAATTTTTATACACATGAACATATTTAATATTATCTTTACAATTTGTGTCGCATTTTAAACAGTTCGTTTTCGTCTGCCAGTTGCAGTATATGAGGTGATATAAATTATCGAGAAACGAGATGTCACCAGAATTTTGACTCGCACTGAATTAAGGCCTATGACGATATTAATATATTAATATTGCTTCTCAAAATAGGTTAGTGACGTAAATGGGGTAAAAATCCATGCGGCTAGGCTGCGGAAGTTATCGAATTCGCATTTGACTCACCGGATAAATTCCTCCTCCTTGCGAGATAAACTTACTTATTACACTCGTGTCACTAACCTATAATTCTCTACTATACACACAACCACGTGTCATGGTATATAACATTATAAACCAGATCAAATTTAAATATTTGACATATCACGATATCATGCCACTTCATCCTTGTCAAATGTTTGCATAATTTTGTGATGATGTAACTTACTGGCATTATTACACGCACCATTTCACCTTTTATCCGCCACACTCCTTTGAAAGTAAGAGAAATTGAGCGTGTGTCCAATAATTCATTGTGCAACGCATATAATCAGAATAAACGCATTTGAAAGGAGGCAAACAATGTTCGTATTCAGTAAACATCACGCTTCTAAGCGGATTTAGCTCAGTGGTAACGCACTGGGCTGTCAATCCAGAGGTCGTGGGTATAATCCCTGGCATCGGAACTTGACATGTCTGAAATATTTATAATATTTCCCGCTATATCTGGCTGTGTGGTCTGCAAAGTATCTGGAAGTGCCAGGAAGCTGTGTATCGGTGCTATACACCGGGCACATTTAAGGAATCATTTCATAAAAGTATGGGAATAAGCGTACTAAATCAACCACTGTTTTCTATTCGTACGGACATATTAGTGTACATTTGTAACCATCTAAATGTTTGGTGCCATCTAGTGTACATGTTTATCATAGTAGTACTTGATATGAAATGACCGCGTACATATGATTACTAATTCCCTAGCGTTCTTTTAGGCTAAAATAGGATAAAATATAATATAAAAATCGGACAGGGAAGGCATCACTCAACTAAGGCTTCTTCGTATCTTTCAAAATTGCATGTACACTATATATATTTTGTAGATTGTCCTTGCGATGTGTTAAATCTATTTGTTATTTTCATCGTCACCTGGCTCTCGTTCCGTTTTAGTTTGACTGACTGAGGCGGCAGACTTTCGAAACGGGATGCCGTGTTTTCAGTTGGTTATTGTGCTTTGTGTGTTTTTAATGTTTTCTGTGCTCGGCTGATTAAGTTGAGTGCTGCCTTGCCTGTCTGACTTATTATAATCTTTTTTAAACAACTTCAAAACAACACAGACCACATTTACACGACACTACAATGCCCTACGCACAATTGAAAAAGAAAATGAACTTTACCGCTAGACGTCCGAATTTGAGCTATCAAAATGTCGAAAGTCGATGTCCTGCTGAAATACCTATACTTAACGGATTTAAAAACGCGACACTGGGGTATGTTGTTTTATAGCAGTCAATTCAAGTTGATGACGGTATTGAAATATTGGCGTCATTTTGGTACTAAAATGATAAAAATGAGATGAATAATTAATATTAATGTCGGACAATAGCTATTCATAGCTAATGTTTCCTGTTATACATGTATCCGACTTAAAAATAAATATTGTATTGTATTGTAACAAATATATTGTATAATCAATATGTCGACCCAGAAAACAAATGTTGCATTCTGACCAAAATTTCTTACAGGGTTTTCTCCTTTGACCATAACAACATTATGCAGGTCTATGAGACAAGTGTGTCTGTTTCCTGCAACAATGTTTCCGTGTCATATAGACACATTTTAAAGAAAAGTTGGATATGTCATTTACTATATTCAATTTATTTTAGAATTTGTACACTGTATATAGAAGTAAGACTAGCCTCACGTAAATATTCGATCTGTTATGCAGGCTAGTCTTTTGTTTTTGGACCAATGTCTTATTCGTGCGATAATTTAATAATACTCGTTAGATTATATTACGTTTTGGTATCAAAGTGACGAAATTGAATTAGCCTTTACGAATATACAAATACATTTTATCTGGGAATTTGTTTTCGTAAAATATACCAACATACACAAGTGTCGCGTTTTAATTTACTTGTTTACCTGCATGACGGCATAACAACGATGTAACATCACTTTCATTGTATATCAGATGTTATACGATGCTATGTTTGTTCTTGTTACCTATATAGGCGAAATCGTTGGTTATGTTAGAATGTATGATGTTGCTAGATCGCAATATTAAATGCAATAAAGCGCGGAATCATTTAGCATATACACGGTGTCTCGTAATATCTGACCCCAGTACAACCGAATGCCATGAGAAAATGCTTGATCTCATCTGACGTTTTCATATATCAATCGAAAGTTAACATTTAGGAGTTTTATTCAATATATTACATCACTATGATACTATCGATGCAACCGGGGAATTTAGATTTTTGCAAAACGTTATTTTTTGATAAATGTCAAATTGACACCCAAATTGAATTATTCAGAATAACGAGTTTGTTGCCTCTTGTTACAATCACCTTACAGCCTTGACATTCTTAAACATGAACGTTCGGTCATGCCATTTAACCTTACGCGGTGAAATATTAGTTCAGTGAACAACCTGGTATTCCGAGTGTAATGACATTTTGCAATATTTACAACCACAGGACATATAACGACAACAGTTAAGATGTATGGAAACCAGTATAAATTTTTTTATTATGCAACTTGTTTCACAATCGACCAATATCACATTTGAACAGTATACATGTACTAGTAAACAAGTCAAATAGTTCCTGCGAGCAAATGATGTACCGACTTCATTTGACAGAGAATTGACAGGATCCTCGACCTTCTATCTGCATCATTCAACAGCTGATGTGACAAGGTTCACTAATGGCTTTATTTGGCCCTGTGATTTTTCAAAATATAAAAATTCATGTTCCTATAAATATGTCCTATAATTCAAATAACTTAACATTTCCTTTGTAAAAATTGAGCATACATACACTAATTTCCCTTGTAACTTGTTGACAAAACTGCCAGGAATATGACGTATATGTCATGTTTAGCCCAAAATGTCATTTTCGGCCATTTTCACGACTATTTATGACGTAAATCCTTCCGAAAAACCATGATGACAGTCTGGCGACACTTTTATATTTTTACATAACCAGTGTTCTGCATGTCTTTATATATGTACAAAATATCCAAGTGTCGCAAGAGTGCCATCGTGTTTTTGGAAGGTTTTACGCCATGAAAAGCCATGCATATGGCTAAAAATGACAATCTTTGGTAAACATAACCTATTTCAAGTAGAAATATTACGAGGGACTTTGGAAAAATATGCTTAAATTTTTGTATGACATTGTTAGGCTATTAGAAACATAGGACAGATTTTTAGGAAGTTAAATTTTTATTTTTCGATAAAACTCAGGCCAAATTAAGCCATAAATGAACCTTGTCCTTAAGCATGAAAATCTCAAAATTGTGAAAAAATAAGCGCGGTAGGCCGGTAGCTTTCAAATTGGGAAAGCTATATGCACGATAATTTTACATACGAAATTTATCAACAAATTGTTAAATAAATTCATGAATAACAAACCAATTTTCAAGACACATAATTTCATATTATGACTCCCTTGTTCCATATAATATTTATATGCTCATAAATAAAACCTCGTATCAGTTCATTAAAAGGTATTATCATCAGACATGTTTTCAATGCTCAACAATATCAAAGATCACAAACCAATTCCGATAATTCCATGACAATAGACAAGAGACATTTAGAATTTTCTCTGAATAGACATTAACACTGAATGGTAATTCTCCTAATATGACTCTGGAGACCAAAAGAAACAGCACTAATTTTACCCGCTGATCAAAAAAAAAATCCGAAAAATACTTTACGGAGCGAAGTACCTCTGGTACGAATTGTGTTGAGTAAGAAAAAAATATTCAGGACAAACGGTTGGAAGTGGTACGAAAGTGTTGAGTATGAAATGTTATTAATGAATTTATCCAACAATAAAACGATCTAAACTCGTGTTTTATTCTCTTTTTAATCGAGTTGCGTGTACATTTTTATCGTAGGGACGGGTTTTGAGGACAATTTTGTAGTTCTTTCTAAGAATTTCGACATGCCCGGGCCGACATACGTCAGCCATCTTTTGGCGGAAGAAAATTATCTGTTGGGTACAAAATACCGATCAGGTGTTGGTTAACACCCGAAATTCCGTAATCCTGACACAAAACCATAGAACTAACCTAGTTTCGTTCATGAAAAAATTGAAATCTTGTAACGACCTGTTTGATTAATCTGGTTCACGACATTCTTACAAAATGCATCTTCTTTTTGGATTCTTTTTTGAAATCGTAAACCATCGAGAACAGGTAACGTGCCCCTCCATGGACTTTTTACTTTGATCTATCCAATATACCTAGGTAATAAAACCAAATGTTTGCTATATACACTAAATTATATTAAAAGTGTTATCAGTAGACCATCTGGTACATATGAGGAATGATACCGTATTAGACCACAAAAAATTGCCAGGTGTACTTTTTACATTACTTATACATTATCGTGCAATAATTACCACAACTGTATTGTCAGAGTAGGTGTTGTTCAATATGATGATTACTAGGAAGCGTCCTAATGTAAGATGTGATGTTGATTAGATTTGTGTTCAGATCTTTTAGAAGCTTACAGACGTTGTTAATATCACAATTTCCTGCCGATAAATGCGAAATTATCTGGCGGAAATGAACACATAAACTTTCCGTATCGGTTTTGTCTACGTAATTTGAACGAACAAATTGTTAACGGACTTTATCCCATGGCTTAGATCAAGTTGATGGCATATTCCAATGAAATATTGTATAATAACCACAGCACCAAAAAAAAGGTGACAATAAGAGGAAAAGACAATATGTTGATAATTGTATTTTTGTTGAAAAAAATCTCAGACGGTATCCGAAAGGAGTATTCTAAGCTCTTGCAAAATACCTTTCTGTCGAAATATTGAAACGTAGAATGCGAAAGTGTTACAGTCGACACTCGTTATGTCGACATTTTTGGGACTGTCAAAACTATATCGAAACACTACAGGCGCCAACAATTCTGACAAATTACCTTACTCGTCTAAATTCATGATAAAGTCCTCGAGCTCTTCTGTCGGTGCCGTTTTAACATCCGTTTGATCATGAACTAATACATATAATATATGCGACTAAAATGGTGAAAGATCAACTCTATCACACGTACAGTTATCACCAAACCATTTGACCATGTGTTCATAGCCTCGTTTTGAAAAAAAATACGGTACGGAATCAGCACCGCAAGTATGACGTTTAGCCCTTACCGGTTTCGCTTACGCAACATTTTAATTGAAAGCAAAAATTTCAATTAACATGCCAGACATCTGAATGCAAAGATGCCATTTCTTATCTTTGTTTACAATGTAAAGTACACTGAGCGGCTTTGAAAACGCAACACGTACATAGCTTATATGTATGCATGTATGTATTTACCCATAACTCAGCCAATATGCATTACATTTAGCTGAAATGTTCAGCATTTGTAGCTAAGATATATGGCATTACAATCCATTTAATTACATGACAATCTGATAAGACCCTTTACAGCCACAATAAAACAATGATGTCATAAACAAAAGTAAAGTGTATGCCCTATGTCCTACTGCGTTTTTCAGTTTGTTAATGCCGATGTGTACCTATTCTTCGTATAAAGTTCGGGAACAATTGTCTGTGCATATCATGGAGAAAGAAATCAAATAAAACACAGATAAATATAAAGTTCAATTCAGATTAAAAAATGAATTTTATTCACTCTATCTCTATCCAGAATTACTTCCCCTTGACTGTAAAATTGGTGGTATTTTTCGGTAAATCTGAAACATTTCTATCAAGCGTTTTTGAAACTTCACGACGACTATGTTGCGGAGTGGTAAATCGTCTGATTTTGTGTTTTTCGAATTTGTCGATTGATTGACTATTCAAATTGACCTTACATAAAATAATAATTGCATCGTACATTTTTGTACAATCAATTCCTCTAACGTATTTCGTTTTATCCATTGCATGGTTCAATACACCATTGTAGCGAATTTAGATGGACAAAACATCGAGTTACAATCCATTGGTAGCCAATAACACGCACACAAAATTACATTGGGAAATATAAATAAATATAAAAGTTATCTGGAGTTTCATTAGTGTTGCGTTTTCAAAGCCGCTCAGTGTACATTCATTTAACTGTCGAAAAAATAAAAAGGTATTTTGTTCACATTCTGAGAACTTTTCAATTTCAATAGCGTCGACACAAACAATGACAATAAGGTGCGAAAATATCATTTGGACCAGAAAAGTCGTGTCGATATAAGCGGAGTGTCGACACAGGCATGTCAACTAAACCATTATATTTAATATAGAATATAGAGCAACTCAAATCGGGGATATGAAAGTATGTCGACATAATCCAAGTGTCGATACAACCGATGTCGACTCAACGAGTTTCAACTGTATTATGTCATGTCTTCTATCATCAGAAACAATCACGCATAATTTATGTATGTTTACTTTCTGTGCAGTCAAATGCGACATTGGCTCATTCGCATACTCAAACTAGTCCGCTATGTTGGTCGTCGTATATAATGCAATTGAATAAATGCACTCAATTTCAGGAATACGTATGTATTTAAAATTCGTTTTAAACATATATATCACATTCATTTCTGAAAAATATTAAATCATTAAAATTTGTGTTGATCAAAATACAGAATGAATAATGTCAATGTATGTAGCCTCATATAATCAATACAAAGATCTAAAAACATGTACGTTTGTATCTTTTATCCATAGTAGGTCTAATTAAATAAACAAGTAACATAATTTTGTAGGGTTTTATTCATTTTTTTTCAAAATTGCTAAAACAATAAATAAATACATTCAACAAAAGAAAAGCATCGTTAAAACAGCTAATTTAAAAATGAACAAAAATAACAAACAACAAAAGAATCATCGTTAAAAATCAGCAAAATATACTGAATTATTAACAGAATACTTTTTTACAAAAAATAATAGGGACGTTTTTGGTATAAATGAGGACGTTCTCAATATAAATGGGGACGTCCCGATATGAGTGGTGACGTTTTGGATATTTGAAAAAAAGTACTAGGGACGTTCTGGATATAAGTGGGGACGTTCTGGATATAAGTGGGGACGTTTTCGATTGGGGGCGTTATTGAGTCGGGACGTTTTAACATGATACCGTTTATGACATCCTTATAAGTTTTATAGCGACTGAAGTATTACTAGAACTTAAAAAATACTTTCAATAGATCTACATGTATTACTTTAAAGTTGAAACGTTTAGTTTTTCATTTCATTGGCATAAGCGCAATAAACATAAGGCGGTAAAATAAACAGAAAAGCACGTACAAAAGTATGCATTAATATCAAATTGTGTTAGTTCTTCTACAGTTAGTATCCAACTTTCCATTTCCATGTATTCAATGTCATTTTACCACTTAACAGACATATTCGCCAGACTTGAGACATCGACAAATGATAATAAAAAAACAGATAGGGATAAAAGTTTCATCTGAAACATCAAAACAAAAACGGCACAAAATACACAGAAAGAAAAAGAGTACGAAAGGCACAAAACACAAATCACGGATTACAAACGCATTTCAAGAATAATCTTAACATAAAATGAATAATACAGGTGACACTGACAAGGACAGTGTTAACATCAAATGAATAATACAGGTTGAACTGACAAGGGAAATCTTAACGTCAAATGGATAATGCAGTAGAAACTAACTAGGAAAATACTTACATCAAAACGATAATACAAGTGAGACGGACAATGACAATGTGAACATCAAATGGATAATACAGGTGAAACTGGCAAGCACAATACGTACATCAAATGAATAATACAGATGACACGGACAAGGACAATGTTAACATCAAATGAATAATGAAGTTTGAACTAACAAGGGAAATCTTAACAACAATTAAATAATACAGGTGAAACTGTCAAGGACAATGTTAACATCAAATGAATAATACAGTTTGAACTGGCAAGGGAAATCTTCACAACAGATGAATAATACAGGCGAAACTGCCCAGGACAATGTTAACATCAAATGAATAATACAGTTTGAACTGAACAGGACAATCTTAACAACAAATGGATAATACAAGTGAAACGGACACGGACCGTGTTAACATCAAATGGATAATACCGGTGAACCTGTCAAGGATATTGACACCAATGTACTCCTTGTTAACATTAGTACAAAAATAAAGGAGTAAGTGGAACCACACGACTAAACAACGGAGGTGTTTATCATTTTATTATAACGACGTTTTGGCTTAACACTTAAGCCTTCACCAGGGTTTATACATAACAAATACAACACATTGCTGCCCTAAGTACTAAAAAAGGGGTGTTTTGTCATATGTTAACATGTATGATCGCACGTTCTAGTAGATAAGGTCAAATAAGATACAATGCTAGTATAATTGAACACATTTAGCAATCCGATATTTCTGTTTCCGAGCTTTATCAGTAAATCACCACTAACACTTATTGTGTTATTTGAATGATGATATTGGTAGGTTGCAATAACAAAGCAATACATTAAACTTTATTGCTACATCTAATGAAAAACAATATTCATACAATACAAAAACAGCCACATGTCATGCGACAAAAATATAACGAACAAAATAACGTCTCCAAGTAATGATCGAATAGAATTAATTGAAATATTAATCACAAGTAATATCACAAGTTGGATGGGCAATTGTATTGCTTTCCATCCGGTATATCACCGTATTGTAAATAGACAGACATATTGTAGAACGATGGCACTAAATATTAATGTTTACTTCCATTTGTTCATTTAATTTCTAACATTTGTCGTTATCGATTCCCTTAGGATTTCACTGGTGCGAGTCACCAAATTGTAGAATACTAACGGTTTCTGTACAATGATACTACCTGGATATAGTTCATATAGCCCCGTGCGATCTTCAGAGAATGAAATTGTATGACCATTTCCGCGGGTGTCGGGATGGGGTAGTATTGGTCCCTAAGGTTTGTACGACATGCACATGACACTAATCCGTAGACCACACGGTGTCCGTTTGAGATCCCTGTGATAGTCGTACATACTGCGACGTTTCCAAAATCCACATGGGCACGTACGATTTTTTCCGGTGCCTGTGCATATGGAGACTGACTCTTGAAGTGTGTAGCGTTTCCTGTTCATAATCCTTGTTTCGTTTCTTTAAAGAAATTCAGAACTCGGCGAATGAAGCGTACATTAGGAATACATTTTAACTGTCGTATATAATCCATATTATACTAGCCATCAGTTCATCGGGTTTCAACACGCTAATCAACAATAGGGAATTCCACACCAAATGCCTAATGCACATTTAATAAACTTTATGTTCACCGGTGTTTATATTAGATTTAACACACCACTGCCATGTTTGCTGTCCATCATTGTTGACGAACGGAACTGCATAATTTGAAAGAGCTGACTTATCAACAAGCGTTGCTAACTGGACAAGACTATCACAGTCGCTTCTTCTGAAGAGCTTTTTAATATGGCCAAATCCTCCGTCTACCAGGCACCTATGAACAAAGATGTAGTAGTTAGGTTTATTTATTGTGTGAAATGGCATTTCACAAAAACATGTATTAAGTAAAATATGGGTGAACAGAATTTCACAACCAAAGTGCTATACAAAATACATTTGAAATTAACATGCATTGTGTTTACGATAAAAACTAACTTACTTTGTGTGACCAGGTATAGCCATGAGCAGTTTGATGTTATCGTGGTATCCACAGTTGATCCTCCAACACAGGTAAGCCAACATGAAGCGGTTTTTATTTTGGCCTGAAAGGTAATATTTGATAAAGTTAACACGAATGCGCAATTAATTATTTTTTCTAAATTTTGGTGATATATTATAATTTTAACGATACAAGTTGAATACGTAAAATTGATCAATAGCGTAATATTAATTGTATATTCCGACACGAAACTTGAATGTATGTACTTACCGCCACAAGTGTCTGCATGGAGAATGCAGCTACTCTCTCCGAACCCATTGTGATTGAAACTGTGGTGCAGCATACTGATCACTGAATTAGGGCCATGTGTACCCTTTCCATCTAAACCTACAAGTAGTAGTAACATACCAACTGTGTATTCAATTATATTTACCCGCATGGTTATAGAAATAAAGCAGTAAGTATCAAATTTACCAAAGATATACACATACTTAAAACTTGAAAATAGACAGTGGTCGAGTGGTAACGCACTTGACTACTAATCGAGAGGTTCCTGGTTCAAATCACGGCTGGGGCGCTTGGTCTATTCAGTCCTTCCCACCCAACTAGAGACGAACCCAGAGGTAGTCTCGCGTGTATCGGTGCTGTACTAAGGGCACGTTAAAGAATCAAGGAATCTATTCGAAAAGAGCTAGGGTAACGCGGCGGGATTCATTGTTTCTTACCTCTGTCTCTTAATTGATTTTATGTC
This sequence comes from Spisula solida, assembly GCA_947247005.1. Lineage (NCBI taxonomy): Eukaryota > Metazoa > Mollusca > Bivalvia > Venerida > Mactridae > Spisula > Spisula solida. Next base: position 19,898,436 of record OX365946.1, read on the forward strand.
TGCCCCTGTCAGACACCTGCCAATAATAATCGGAAAATGATTGTCGGCAGTACAAAGTAGAAATAGAAAAAGTCGTTCATTGACTGCTTAATCATGCTACATAATACATGTATATCAATTATTTACCTATCGACTGATGTTCGTCAATTAGGTAATTGTACTGTTGACTAGATGAATCCATCCGAACACCGAAGATGTTGACTTTTCTACCACTGACGAAATACATCGGGCCCATTTGTTGGCTGTGGTGTGGAAGTATTACACTTTGACTATAGTCAAAAGTGTAATGTACCTGTGACAACAAACATAACTTTTTATCAAAACTGAGTATTTAATTTTTAAGCATGATGTAGATATTCATAAAATTGTCATTAAATCTTAATAGGTAGTTTCAGCGCGGCGGTAATTACAATTGACATAAGACATTTCATGTAATTATACATTACTGTTACCAATTTTGAACTTAAGTTGACGTGTAATGTACGCTCATGTTAATTTAATTAGATCTACTCATATATACTTATAAAAATGAAAACATAGACACCCAAATCCACAGCGTTAGTCAGTTACATATCTGTTGAAAGACATTAACTGAAATAATATTTTCGTTACACTTGTATAAAAATATCCGTTGATTCTTCAAGACAGCATATTGCGCAATATGGTTTTACCTTTTTTAGATTTGATGATAGTGGCAGTATTGTTTGATTTCTCACAATTGGGTTTCTGATCAATTCCTCTTGGGCTTCTATTACACACTCCCTGTACAGCATTTTTTCTGATTGCGCATCCTAAAAGAGAAACATACAACATTGAATACTAGTATTGTCCAGAGAATTTGACACGACTCTCGACCTTCAATTAGCATTATTAAACAGCTGATATATTGTCTATATTCATAATGCCGGTTTCATGTTTTCATAAGCGGGAAGTATCACGAAGACGCTCGAGATGTAGTACCATTAAAACCCAAAAGCCAATATAGCACGATTTGCTCACGGAAATTTATATATTCGACGCAAGAACCTTGTAATATATTCATGCATAAACGTCAGGATCATGTACAATTCTCTGTGCTATATACTACAAGATAATTTGTAAAATCAGACAGGGAATTCACGGAAATTATCGTTGGCAATACCGTGGAATTATATATCACACATTTGATTTAATTCCGTGGCAATACATAAGAAGAACGAGCGTTAAAGATATGGTACTTATTGTTCTAGTCGTTATGATATATTTTACTTTAACAAAATCTGGTCAGACAAGACATTGACCGTAAAATGTATATTAATAACTTAATTGGAGGAGGATTACATATATGTACCTGTATATGTTGACTAAGTGCCGTAGCTGACGCTAACTTCTCGGCGTCTGTCCCGGCATCCGCGACTTTCTTCCGGAGCAGTTCACATTTTGGGCACACATCCTCCCGGGGACTCATTATTCTAATGTGAGGAACGCAGGCTTTCCAAATTCCTTTGAAGCTGGACACTCCTACATTCCTCACATTAGATTGTTCACTGAATAGCACATAGTCCCTGTGCAGTTGTACCTTACTTGAGCTTGATGGCAGTAATATGGGAGCAGTAGAATCTTCACCCCTTGGAGCCGCAGGCATTGGAAGGCCATGTATATCTGCCAATCCACTACGCGTTTCACGTCATCAACGTTTAAGGCATGATGTGGCTTTCTGCCAGTATTACCGTACACACGGGGTACACAACCATTCTCACTTATATGCTCCAGGATATGTCGTAATGCCTTAATACCAACATTATTTATATACAGTTATTACATGAATGTTTTCTTACAGACTTGTTTACCATTAAAACAGAAACGGAACCTGGAGCGTTGCCGTTTACCAAGTCGTGTAGTTTCATCAGCGATGTGATTTAAACTCCCAATGATGAACATCTCTTTCTCACTTTTCTCCATTTCCTGTAGTGATAAACGATGATCAGAAATGGCCTTACTATTAAACTGGAGGATACATTCAGTCTTACAGGTGCACTCGGGTGCAGCGTCCTCCCTCACGCATCCAGTCTCAACATCACAATCACACTGTGATTGAGTAGCTGCACAATAATTGTCCACTCAAGTGGCTATCAGGTTCATTTCTGTACCCTCCACCGGCTCTTCTCCCCACCCTTCGTCATCTATGGAGAATTCCTCAATTGGTGTATTGAATTCACATGATGTATCGGCATTTATTCCGAAGTCCTGGAATAAGTTATCCAAATCCTGTAAGAAAAGAAGTATAGAATAATAATCTAATAACTATTTTTAAAGCCAAAAAATATATCTTATAAATATAAAACATGCACACATGAACCAGTATTTACCGGACGTTTAAAAAAAAAAAAGCGTCCATACCGAGTATTGAACCAGCATCGCAATATTACTAGACTTCAGGCTATACCGGTACGCCACAACGTCAGATGAATAGTCGTATTTTTCTAATATATATCTGAACTACTCAATAAGGGAGATAACCGATTATTGTTGCCATGTAAACATGTAAACAAACTCAACTGTCATCGGATCATGAATTTTTTAATGCTATTTATACATTATTGCAGACTAATTAATGTCATATTTTTTTGATTTTGCACTTTCTTATCGAATAATTGTACTATTTAGGATAATAATTACAGATATGTTACCTTTTTAACTGTAAACACGGCAAATACCTTCCCGATGCGCTTCTGCAGACGGCAGTCTTTTAATGCTGTTTACAGTCATTATAGTAATAAAACGGAGCAGAACAACAATTTGAAAACGTAAATGAATGATTCTTATCCTCGAATTGTTCCATTTTCATTTGCTATTTCACCATGTTTTAGCTAAACGGACAGTAAAACGGCTGCGGACTAGAACAGGTGCGATGAAAAAGGTCATCACGGAACGGCTTCACTTTCCTGCTTTTTTGGCGGTGCGTAAAAAACGTCCGAGTGTCCCTTTTCTCATGACGGCGCTCAGTCATGGTATTCGTATAAATACTTCATCCTTCGAAGTTAAACAACAGTCATCTCCAAATATGAGACAAAATATCGATGGAAGTTTGCTGTTTTACAAATATGTTAGCCTTATAAAATACAGACTTGACATCACGTCACTTCACTTCACTTCAGCTTGCTTGTTTGTTGCACCTCATCACACACAAACACCATTCACGTCATGTTCATACTGAAAAACAATGCACCATATGAACCTGTAAAGAGTGTATCTAAGATCTTTGTTTAGCACTGATAAGATTTTACTATGCATGACTCCCTTGAAGTAGGCGTTCATTGGAAGGAGAAGACCTAAATGACCAATTTCGTAGGACAGTCTCAGTCGATCACAACAAACAAACCTCTGTACGTGACACATCATGATTAAACGAGTTTAAAGACAGCAACATAACAACAAGCCCTGTACTTACATGTATGTATCACAGGACGACGACTCCCACGAAGCCGTAAATTTAGGCCAAAACGGCTGGGATAAAACGAAATGACCACATACTATGACTGTCTCAATCGAACGCAAAAAACACACACAAAACAACAGGAGTACGATCATATTCGCACAACGTCGTTTCCTCTTTATGTGTCAAAAGCACAATTGATAAAAATGTGGCGTTCGTCTACAAATTGAATACGATACTTATAAGGCGAATCTCTTCAATATCATTTAATTAGTTAACCCTGTCGTAGCGGTCCAAAGCCCATATGTGAACATAGGAGGGTTGTGCACTGGATTAGCATCCTTGCCATGGTGTACAAAAGAGCTAGTTAAAGAACTCTTATATGGCCTTAAAGAGGATTACAATAGGATTGAAGTACAATAAAATTATGTGTTTTCCTGGCCTTGGAAGCTCTGATAGATAGATATATATATCATTTTCCAAGAACTAGATCATCTTTTCATATAGCTTCATACATGTGACGTACTTTTGACCTGCCTTTTAGTCTCTAGTTAACAACAAGGAATGATACGAAGCCATAAAACATTATTGAAACATTTAGTGTCTGAAAATGTAATTGGAAAGTGACGGGTGAATGTTCTGTATCAAATAGACACAACATGTTGATCAAAAACATACTGTATTCCTAGATACTTTCGCGGATACAATATTTCGCGTTTTTCATACCGTCGGCATATTCGCGGCTACAAATTTTCACGGAATCATAAGGCCCGCGAATTCCGCGAAACTAAAGTCGCTACGGCATAGAGGTATGTTTGGCACATCTCGCAATTTTAAATGGACTGTTTGTCATCACCATCCGTGTATACACGATCAAATTCAATAGATTTGACCTTAACTGACCTGATAGCAATTACGATGATCAATTAATCTCTTCATAACAAAGGATTTCATAAAGTGTTTCCACTAGGTGTTATCAACATAAACCAGTAAATAGTTATTATTATAAATTAACCACCAAACATATGTTAAACAAATAAATGTGAAATGGTTTTTGTAAATACCTGTACAGGAATACATTGACTTTTATCATGACAAAAACAAACTTTCGTATGTAGAAGTAAACTGAATGTACCTCCGTGCTTGTTTACATTGAGCACATTTACACGCTACGTCATCAGTCTTTATGTCTACACAGCCTAAAATATGCACGATTCTTACAGGATCGAAATTGATGTTTTAATTGAGATAATTAACACAATTAATCTTAGATTTTATAAATATGGATTTATTGACAGAAGTTCCCACGTCATGTATGCGCAAGTACAATTATCCTTCGTCAAATGATTTTGCGATTTTAGTATGAAGAAGCTAGAAACGTTCGCGGATTCGTTGGAGGTAACATTTTCGCGGCTATTAAACTTCGCGAAATGATACCTCCCGCGAAAGTCGCTAACTTAAAATGCGCGAAACCATTTCTAGTAATAGAATGTTTGACAGGGAAGACAGCACCCAACGTTTACAACCGAGCACAAAGAAACATAAACACATAACACAATTACTAGGCACAACTCGCAACACATAACCGAACAAAACTGAACGCCCCGAGTCAGAAAGCTGAATGCCTTAGCTGAATGACCTAGTTTCAACAGTAACATGCCTGAAAAGAGATTGTTTTTATAACTGGTTTTGTTTTAAAAATTAAACAAGAATTTATAACATGCGGTAGAGTAAGTGAATTAAACTGTGTGCTATATAGTGTTGTTAACGATATATATAATTATAGAAATGAAGGACATGAATCAGGATACAGAACATCACTATACCATAATGGATACCCTGATTTCTTTTAAGACAATGACGTCAATTACAAAAAAGACATAATTATACTATCATAAGATACAATATTTTACTGAAATATACACTTTTTCCAAAGCTTAAGCTTGGGCTTTCAGTTGTTAAATGCATTGTTTCGTTTAGTTGTGTGTTGGTCATTACGTCGTGTAATTGTAGTATGTGTTGTTTTTACGTTTTCAATGCTCGGTTGATTCCTGTCTTCCCTAGCAGTATTTTAATACCGGATCAGTCTGATGTTTACTATCTTTTGTCCATTAGTGTATGTACCAGTTATGTTAGTTAAACGTATCAAATGACGATCATCAGAGGTTACATTTTATACTTCTGAAAGTCAAACATTGGTATTTAAGATTAAAGGTACACTATAATTGATTTAGTATGGCGAAATTGATATGATTACGACTAATTATATTATGACTTTAAAAGAACATGTTTGTTTCCTGTCTGCTTTGACGTCGTACACATGATATGAACGATTTAGCGAACCATCTACTTAGTATCGGAATGGATCATCTGACGGCAATCTGATATCCATACGAGAAACCTAATGTCGATTGTACTTTCGTGGATATCATTAAAAGCAAGTGACTATCCAAGATAGCTCAAAAGTGCATCACCAGATGCCATAGTCCTACAATGCTTCAGACAAGACGTAATCAATGTCGATCCTAATGGCCTAACTGTCGGTCAACAATGCACTCTAGTCAGTCCATTTTCACCCATTTGACATTGAACATAATTCCACGCTGAAATTGAGTGGCTTATTAGCTGGTACAATTACCTCCCTCGTTAATGAAAACGACCATTGTAATTTTCTGAAGGAAATACCACATTTTAAACATTGAAACAATTTTAATAACACGAGTATATGGTATCTATTTCATAAAATGAAAAATATAAAAAAATGAATTGATTATCAGAAGCTTTAATAAAACTTGGTTTCTAGAGTATATTGGAGTTTCTAAAAATAGATGCGTCATAGCTGTAACACTGGATTCTCGTGCAACTCGCCTTGTCATCGTAACTCGTAGAAATATTTACTATAAAGTTTACGTTCATTCATTCATAAATATGTCACGTGATACTGGGCGTAAATAGAAACAGCCAATTTGATAGGTATGTTTTATGGGGGTAATAAAACATTGTTAGGTCCGCTCTATATTTAAACGATTAATCCGCAGATCGTGTTAGAATTGTAAACAAAGGCTAGTGTTATCTCCGGCGAACTATACCTGTACGTGTAGCTATTAGTCAACACTATTGACCTGTCGCTAATTAATATCCGTGTGTTTTCGTTTTTGTACAGTAAGAATGTTTTGATGAGTTAAAATAACAACTCTGATTGGACAACGGATAAACATGGATATTCATGGGTGACAAGTTAATAGTGACAGGTAATACCCGTACATGTTTACGTACACGCCGCAAATAAATTTGAAATGCGAAACATAACAATGTAAAATCACATGACAGTTAAAACATCATTTTTTCGTTAATCGATAATTATTTTTGTATTAATTCAATCAGACTACGGGCGATTAAATGTTGGGTTGCCCGTGTATACGCAAACTTGTGTGACATGATACGTCTGTCATACGTGCGTTTCTTGTAACAGCTACACATACCGGGATCACAAAATACCAACAAAAACAGTATTCACGTAGACATACGAGGGTCATTCAACGAAAGAATGCGGACGAATTATGCACATAAACATACACCAGAATGTAGCAAATTTTCTACCAAAAAATTAATACCCATATGATATGTTTCCGTTTTATAATAACAATGTTACGGATAATTTAAGTGATAGACACCGTTCGTACACTGATCTGTTTTGAAAGTCAAGGCGACTGTTTATGAAAATTATTAAGGTTTTTTTGTTAAAAGACTGAGTTTGAAATATTTAATATATGTTGTATTGTTCAACCAATGTTGCTATGATACTTCGCATTTTTTGTAGGTGTTTTATTAACCGTGCTGTTATAAAACAGTCCTATTATTTCTGGAACACCCAAAGTATGTGATCAATAACCGACTACATGGCCGCGGACCATTTATTCCGATGCACATCAACAAGTCGAATCTGCAGGTCACAAACGTATCATTTCTAGCTGGTATGAACGCATCTACGTCTCATACATAACTAATAGTATTGATATAACGTTTTGCGCTTCCACATATAAAGTGTTAAGCAAGCCGGTGACTAGTTTAATGCGACGTTCTGTCTTTCCTGGCGTCAACAATTTGGGCACCCACCGAGCGCAATCTGTGTACTTGTTTAACCGGTTCCGCAAAATCGAATGAACCGAGCCATAACTACTCTCATTTTTCTGGACTGTCTCTTCGCATGCGAATATTCTGTCTGCTTTCAAACATTCTCTCATTGTTTGCTGTTTAGTATGGTCCGTTGCATAGATATTCTGTCCTGAACACTGGTATTCCTTGATTGCCATTCTGCGAACGCATTTTCATTTGATAGTCCCGACACTTCGGAATATGAACGAGGGCATTTGAACACATGCTCTGGTAAGACAATAATAAAGCGTTGAACTTTTGTTTCGACGGCGCTCGATTGTTATCTTAACTTCGTTAGCCTTGTGACGTTAAAGCCTCCAAATTGTATTTAGTGACGCCGAAGGAAGGCGTGCTTATGACCTTATCCAGGTAAAGCTCCTTACATTTTCTGAACAAAACGAAAATGGCTTAAATATTAATTATGCGATATTTCGTTTAATTATCTTGATGGGTTTTAGAGATAATTGATAGTTCGCATTATATTAAATTACCCTCGTGCTAGTACACATTACACTTTGCTTTTAAAAACCAATCTAATGGTTTTGTTTTCACATCGTCAGTTCTGCTCTGTTATATTCGTTCAATGATGATTGCTCAGTATATTCATGGCTGGTCTCGATAGGCTACGCCAATAAAATACATAGATGTGAGAGAAGTTAAAATCCAGTTGCCAGTAGCCGATTCAAATTTTCAGGGTTGACTCTAATCAACAACAGCGAACCGGCAGACAACTGCAAATTCAAATTTGTATCAAAGATCGAATTGGCAACTGCGAACCGGCAGCCAGCAGCCGATTCAAATGTTTTATCAAAGATCGAATAGGTAACTGCGAACTGGCAGCCATATGCCAATTTCCTTTTTACAGTAGGATCGAATTGGAAACAGCGAACAGGCAGCCAGCTGCATTCATCATTCTAAGAAATTTTAGAAGAAAGATATACGGCGAAAAATTATAAAGCCTCGAACTTAGCTAAAACAAGCCGAAATATGCAGGGAATCTGTGTCGATTCGACGTTCCCTTGTGCTCATTTCACCCTTAATCACTAAAATGGTCGAATCTAACAAAATGTGTGCATTCCAATTAATGGACATTCAAAAACAACGGGACATCATTTAATGAAATATACACGGAGTTCACAGAAACATTGAAAAATGAAATGAACAAACACTTAAAACCAAAGGTTACTACTAATGATGGTCGAACAAATAAGAAACGACGTGATCGTAAACCTTGGTGGACAGACGAATTAAGTTCCATGTGGAATGAACTATGTAAGAGTGAGAAATTGTGGCTCAAATGTAAAAACTGTAACCACAAAATAACGCTGAAATCAAATTATGTTGATAAGCGCAAACTGTTCGATCGCAGTGTACAACGCCGCAAAAGGGCTTATTGGCGTGAAATGCAGGATACACTTTTGAAATCTTGTAGTGATAATAAATCTGGCGAATTTTGGAAGACAATCGGAAAAATTGGTGTTGGTTCAGAACGAAACAAACACATACCAATGGAGGTATCACAAGAAGATGGTACGCTAACAAACTCGGTTGATAAAATAATGCTGAAGTGGAAAAATACATTCCAAAATCTCTTAAACTGCGATATTACTAATCAAGGGCAAAATGAGCAGGATTCGACAAGCATACCAGATATACCATACTGTACGGACTCCTTAAATAGTGGTATAAACATTATTGATGTAGAGAAAGCTGTAAAATCCCTAAATAAAAATTAATCACCAGGATATGATGAAATACCCGCTGAAGTAATACAATCAAAACCATGTGTTCACTTTCTTCATAGACTATTTTGTGTATGCTTCGAAACAGGCACAATCCCGAATGCATGGAACTACGGTATTATAACCCCGGTTTTGAAAGACTCTTCCTCAGATAAAAGAGATCCGTCGAACTATCGCGGTATATCAGTTACATGTGCAATTTACAAGGCATACTGTGCGTTACTTAACAATAGGTTAACACAATGGGCGGAATACCATGCAATTATCGCCGATGAACAAAATGGATTCCGACGTAACAGAAGTACGATTGACCAGCTATCAACTTTGACAACCATAATTGAAGACCGAAAAAAGTGCAAGCGTGCAACATTCGTAGCATACATTGACTTTTCTAAAGCGTATGATCGAATTAACAGAGACATATTGTGGAAAAAACTTGCAAATATCAGTGTTCAAGGAAAAATTCTACACGCTCTCAAATCACTTTACACTAGTGTAAAATGCGCTGTAAAAGTAAACAATTTCAGAACAGACTAGTTTAGCCAAAACATTGGATTAAAGCAAGGTTGTTTACTTTCAACAACGATGTTCAACTTTTACTTAAACGATTTGAGTATTCACCTTAACCAGACAGGACTAGGAGTACGAATTAATGAAATTAACATTTGTCATTTGCTGTATGCGGACGATTTAGTACTCATCGCTGGAACTGAAGGTGAACTCCAAGAATGACAATTAACCAAAATAAAAGCAAAGTAATGCATTTCAGGTCTAAGTCAACCACTAAAACTGATTATAGATTTAAATGTAACGGAAATGATCTCGAGTTGGTTAGTGAATATCGATATTTAGGGCTCACTTTGTCCGAAACTTTAGACTATAATATCACCGCAAAATATGTAGCAAAATCAGCTACACGTGCCCTAGGGCTACTGATTTCTAAATTTAAAATGACAGGAGGTATGCCTTATGAAGTTTATTCAAAGTTATATGACTGTATAGTATGGCCAACAATCAGTTATGGAGCAGCTATTTGGGGCACGCAAGAATATACTTGTATAAATGCAGTACAACATAGAGCTATCAGATTTTATTTAGGAGTGGGTAGATATACACCCAATGCAGGCGTGAACGGTGACATGGGTTGGTTACCCCCATTCGCTAAACAATGGAAATCAATACTATCACAGTGGTTTCGTCTGAACTCACTGGTAAGAGTTAGACTAAATTTTAAGGTTTTTAAATGGTCATTTTTACGTAGACATGCAACGAAAAACTGGGGTTATAGAGTATGTACGAAAGTGAACGTATCAGTTGACACTCATTATAGTAACTCTATGCGAAAAACTATTATCAATAATTGTATTGAGGAACAGTTTAATGTGTACAAACACGATTGGTTACAAACTATTAATAATGATCAGGTAAGAGGAAACGGAGGCAATAAACTTAGAACGTATAGACTATTTAAACATTCATATGAAACGGAAACCTATGTGAAGAACAATATTATACCAAGAACTCATAGAAGTGCGCTGTCAAAGTTCCGTTGTGGTGTTGCATCCCTAAAAATTGAGATTGGACGATATCAGGGGATACCCATCGATGAACGATTTTGTCTTAATTGTATGAATGTTGTCGAAAATGAATATCATGTAATAATGTCATGTAATCTGTATGAAAACACCAGACGTCATTTATATCAAAGTATTCAAAATGTTTACCCTGATTTTAATTATCTGAACGATCTAGAAAAGTTTTATTATATCTTATCAAATAATGAAATCGTAAAATACAGTGCCAAAGCTTGTCATGAAATTCTAGTCACCAGGAGAAATGTATTGTACAGTTAAGGTTTTTACATGTATAATGATAATTTATATCATGACATCCATTTGTATTTGTAATTGAATTATATTGTATTTTAAGGATATTCTTCATTATTGTTTTTATGTATGTATACTTGAAATTTTATGCCGTTAATATTGTCTCTCATAACTCAAATTGAGTGGTTTTGTGCATGTTTTACATTTTTATCATTTTATATGTATATTTGTAACAAACATGTACAAGAGTGAGACGTTAATAAATTTATCTTTAATTGAAATTTTAAAATATCTAAACCTACGAGAGGTGATCAATATATTTGAAGACTTTTCGTCTAGCTATTTTGTTTTGTCAGCAAAGCTTGATAGCAAATCAGAATAATTCAGAGTAAGATATCTCGGAACGAATGCGCTTATACAATATTTTTGTGCATGTAAAGGGCACGTGGCGTTGGACGTCACGTGATGTCATTCTAGGCGTCACCGTTTGAGCAGCACCGAGCTTTTTTCTGAACTCATATCCGGGTCAATGTATACGATACATGTGGTGAAACATCACTGTTTAAGAAACAAATGCAGCGGAAATTTTAGAGCCTAGTAGTAAGCGAAATGAAACTGATTTACGCAGTTTAGCTATTTTGATCAGATGTTGCCTTGTGTTCACTTTACCCCCACATTTGCTTAGAATGTTGAGAATGTTAAAATATCGTAATATTTCATAGAAAATACATCACATATTTTTGTATTTGATTATTTTCATGCTCTAATGTATTGTTTTACACTAATATTTTTCATGTGTCGGTTGCCATCATGAGACTATAACATTTGTGGTTAATACGTGTTACATTCAACTAAAGAACATGTCATGTCTAAATGGTATTGTGTATTCAACATAACCCGCCAAATATCACGTTTAAAAAAGAGGTACAGCTCAATATACATGTATAAGTACAGTCGACTTCGTTATCTCGCATTTGTTCGTGACCGTGAACATTACTACGACATAGCAAAAATTCGATATAAGTCCAAAAGCTACGTTAAACCCCGTTCTCTATGTCCTTATTTTGCAAATTCAGGGAAACCGGGGCTAACCGGGGCGACAACCCTTGCGTCGTCGTGAACATCCGGGATCAACCGGGTTGATCCGTCATAAGCAGTGATGGACTGCTTCAGCCCCGTTCTCACAGTCCTGGTTTGACATCCAAATACTGGGGAGTCCCGGTTTGTAATCCTTGGGGGACCGTTTCTACCCGGGGAGACGACTCTAGCTGCGTCGTGAACATCACGGATCGTCCCGGTTGATCCGTGATAGACCGCGATGGACCGGCTAACAGCTCCGGTTCCAGAGAAAGCTCCAATATGATCTGGATGGTTAAGGTCTGTATCACCAATGTGCACATAAATATCAACCATGCTCTAGGTAAAAATACAAGAAGATGTCTGTAATATTCCAAGGTCAATTTCAAGGTCAAAATCAAAGTCAAATGGCAAAAATCACCAACAAATATCATTTTGGCTGTATAATTTATTGTATTGCGTAGTAATAGTATCTTTACACACACGTATGCTGGGCATAGTACATATATGTTTAATGTGTTCGTGAAATTTAAATTAGTACCAATCATGATATGGCTACTAAACAAGATGATGTATGTGATATTACAAGGTCATGTTCAAGGTAAACTTCATGGTCAAACGGCAAAGAAAACACGTTTGACGTTCGGCTGGATAATTTCTTGTTATAAACTGTAAATAATTGTATATTGGATACAAACCTTTTATGCATACACATTTTAATTATGTCAGGAAAGAACGGATGATTCACCGTTCGTATACCGGTTGTTATGCAATGGTTTGGAGTTCTGACGTGTAGGAATTTACTTCGATGGCCGTAGACCTGAGTGGTTACATGTAATAACAGGCGTCAGAACGACAAAATATTGTTTAACAAATGTATACTACAGCTTTTGAATATTTTATTTCGATTCTAACATTATTAAACTAGGAATTACATATTAAGGCAGTGTGACTTGTGAGAGTATGTTGCTTACTTCACTTGTTACATTTTGTAACCTGCATGGCGGCATAAAAACGATGTAACATTACTTTCATTGTATATCAGATGTTATACGACGCTATGTTTGTTCTTTATGCCTATATAGGCGAAATCGTCGGTTACGTTAGAATTTATGATGTTGTAAGATCGCAATATTAAATGCAATAAAACGCTGAATCGTTTAGCATATACAGTCTTTGAAACATTTGCAGTGGTAATAAAATTTATCACAGTTTGGGCCTCATCTGGAATTAATAACCCGTAAAGACAATTTTTGTTTGTTAGTTATTAGATTTATTATTAAGGAAGATTTATTTAACTAAGTTAATTAATCACGAGCTAGGAGAAAACTAGTGATTATTTTACCTATATGTACAAAAACGTATTGCCTTCGTAGAAATCTTTATACATAATTTCGACGAATAAAGAAAAAAATGCTGAATCATATTTTCTATCCATGAAATTCCCAACTTTCCAAGGTTTTCCTTGGCGAATTCCAGGTTCCCAGTTGGTCATAGTCTAGACCATTACCAATATTATTTCAGTCAACCAATGTTTGTAAAACATCTATGCCCCTGCTGCAGCCAAATATCCATTAATGTTACACGTCACAGCAACCTTAATCTTTGACCTACTGATCTCAGAATCAATAGGGTTCGTTTACTGGTGGTGGCCAACATCCATGTAAAGTGTAAAGATCCTAGGGCAAAGCGTTCTTGAGTGATTGAATCGTTGGAACAATTAGTCTACTAAATTAAAATAGAAAGACCGACCGACAGACCGGCAAATGTTTCGTTCTCAAAGTCAAGCTTCTTAACTTTGATGCTAACTGAAGGCTACCTATGTCGTTGTAACCATTACCAACGCTCGTTAACAATAGTTGACACTAGGGTTGTTTTAACTTGAAGCCTATTTCTCGATGAAATAGACTGTTTACCAAAGATGCAATTTGTCAGGTGCCGTTTTTATAACGCGCTATGATAACTACTATATGGAAGTAGTTTTGTACCCGAATTTTTTCGTACTTCTACCGTTCGCACCTTTCCCGGTTTTTTCCCGACTTCGGCCAGTTTGTGGTAAAATTCCCTAATTTTCACGACCGTGATTCGATCTTATCTAATTCCCAAACTTATTCCCGTTTTCTTGGATCTGTAGGAACACTGTGAAAAACGAGTTTCAGCCTTGACGTTCTTAAACATTTAACCTTACGCGGTGAAATATTAGTTCAGTGAACAACCTGGTGTTCAGAGTGTAATAACATTTTGCAATATTTACAACCACATGACATATAGCGACAACAGTTGAGATTTGTGGAAAACCGTAACAATAATATTGGACAAAGTATATATTATGCAACTTGTTTCACAATCGACCAATATCACATTTGAACAGTATACAGGTACTAGTAACAATTGTTTTGCTATAGACACTAAATCATATTAAACGTGTTATCAGGAGACTATCTGTTACAAATGAGGAATGATACCGTATTAGACCACAAACTATTACCAGATGTATTTTCCACATTACTAATACATTACAGTATCGTGAAATAATTACCACCGCTGTATTGTCAGAGTAGGTTTTGTTCAATATGATTATTACTAGGCACCGCTCTAATGTAAGCTATGATGTCGATGAGATTTGTGTTCAGATCTTTTAGAAGCTAACAGACGTTGTTAATATCACAATATCCTGCTGATAAATGCAAGATTATCTGGCGGAAATGAACACATAAACTTTCCATATCGGTTTTGTCTACGTAATTTGAACGTACACGGACTATATCCCATGGCTTAGATCAAGTTGATGGCATGTTCCAATGAAATATTTCATGAATAAACACACCATCCAACAAAAGGTGTCAATAAAAGAAAAATACAATGTTAATAATTGTATTTGTGTTGACAAATATATCAGATGATATCCAAAAGGAGTATTTTAAGCTCTTGAAAAATACGTTTATGTCGAAATATTGAAAAATGCAGTGGAAATACAAAATTGTTATTATGTGGTGTCTTCTATTACAAGAACAATGGCACATGTGTATGCTTACTTCATGTGCAGTCAAATGCGATATTGGCTCATTCGTATGCTCAAACTATTTCGCTATGTTGGTCGTCGTATATAATGCAATTAAATAAATGCACTAAATATCAGAAATACGTATGTACTTTATTGTTTTAAACATATATATATCACATTAATTTCTGAAAAAGATTAAATCTTTTAAAATCATGTTGATCAAAAAATAGAATAAATCATTTCAATGTATGTAGCCTCATATAACCAATACAAAGATCTAAATACATGTATTTTTGGATCTTTGATCAATCAAAGAAACAAGTAACATAGTTATGTAGTTTTTGTTAAATTTGATTCAAAATTGCTAAAACGATACAAATATAAAACCAACAAAGGAAAAGCATCGTTAAAACAGCTAAAAATGAACAAAAATAATAAACATCAAAAGAATGATCGTTAAAAATCAGCAAAAAATACTGAATTATTTACAAAATACTTTTGTACAAAAATAATGGGGACGTTTTCGGTATAAATGGGGACGTTCTCAATATGAGTGGTGACGTTCTGGATATTTGAAAAAAAGTACTGTGGGCGTTTTCGATATAGTAGGGACGTTCTCGATATAAGTGGGGACGTTTTCGATTAGGGACGTTATTGAGTAGGGACGTTTTAACATGATACCGTTTATGACATCATTATAATTTCTATAGCGACTGAAGTATTACTAGAACTTTAAAAATACTTTCAATAGATCTACATGTACGTGGGATGATCGGGAAGTTCGTATAATTATGTTATGAATCGTGTGTTATTGCTCATAAGGAATGATAAATCATACCACAAAAATAGTCTATACTTTATCATACTGTCTTATAAAAATGATAAAAATACATCAAACAGTTCCGTAAACAGTCACTTTGCGTAGACGCCGCACACCAGGAAACTAAACAACGTCATATAACGTCAAACGCAATTTAGGTTCAAAGTACGGAGCACTATCCCCACATAGTCACCACACAAGGCTGTCAATATCTGCATTTCGCCATGCCTATCTCTTTTGTAAAGACCACATGATATAATATACATAGTTAAAGGTAAAATATCGAGCTCGCTGCAAATCTTTCTAAAGGTTCTACGTCTGTCTTTTCGGGTGATTCCACTGACCTTTCACGGACACATATAAATCGCTGCCAATGGTCAGTCTTCTTTTCTGTTGCCTTTTATTGATCTGCTGTGCGCTTTAAATCGTTTGTGTCATTTGTAAGTAACTGCTGGACTACGCTTTTGAATTATCGGACATTTTCATTATTTCATTGGTTTCAGTCAGTGTTTTTCATATTCCTAAGCAACATTCTGATAACGCGCTAAAATCAATGTCACCCGCTGACGTCATGGCGCTGTTTCCGTTTCATTGACTGTTCAGATAAACGCAGTGCTGATTTGATAGCGGATGTAGTAAACAACATTATATTTTATGGAAATGACCCCACAACATTGACGTATGATGTAATATTTTCCGTGAATTATAGCCACAGAGAATACTTTAAAAATGGCCTTGTTTCTGGACAACGAACGATGAAAAATATAGCAATTTTGGTGTGCGGCAAGCAGGTGTTGCAGCGTTGCCAAGGATACCGTTAATTGTCGCATAAGTTGGCGGATTTTTGTTTCGTTCTATAATTCGATTGCAATCAAGTTGATCGTGAGATAGTGAAGTTTCATCACTATTTAACAAAAAATAAATAATTTATCAGTAAATTATACGAACTTCGCGATCACCCCTCGTATTACTTTAAAGTTGTATCGTTTAGTTTCATTTCATTTGCAAAAGAGCAATAAACATAAGGCGGTAGGTAAATAAACAGAAGGGCACGTACAAAAGTATGCATTAATATAACATTGTACTGTAAAAGCAGAATAATTTGCGAGGGTTTAAATTTCGCTATATTCGCGAGTTCGATAAATTCGCAAAAATTGATGCTCGTGAAATTATTACCTTCATAATTATAATAGCTTCAAATATGTCACTTCAATAGCAATTACAACTAAGCGACGCCATTACAATCTACTCGGAATTGATAAAACAATAACAACTATGCTGACTGTAATTTGCATGATTAACTAACTTTATTTGATTGATATTTACAAAACTTTAACAATACAACAGAAAATAAGAACATAAAATATTTCTATAAAAATCTAATTAGAAGTTCAATTGCAATGAATGTGTACCAGTATAAAACACTGTCTATACAGGTACAATGTTTAACACCTACGGCTATTGCTTGTTCCGATAAGCACGGAAACAATGGACTGAATACAATGTACTTTCTCATTACACAATGGGGCAATCTGGTTTTGCTTAATTGAGTACTAGTAAATACAAACAAGTAAATCTATCGGCTTATTAAAAATCAATACGTTTGGGTACAAACAGTAGTCGTTATTATCGGAGTGATTATCACGACGTGGCAACTAAATGATGCACCAGGGATGTTGCCGAGAAAGTAGATATTTTTTCTGAAATTGGAAATTAGTAAACATTAACCCTCGCGAACTACTTCCTAATTAGAAATTTGCAAAAATTTAGCATCGCGAAAATAAATGCTTTTACAGTATTAGTTCTTCTTCAGTTGGTATCCAACTATCAATTTCCATGTATTCCATGTCATTTTACCACTTAACAGACATATTTGCCAGACTTGATAATAATAAACCAGACAGGGATAAAGGTTTCATCAGAAACATCAGAACAAAAACCGCACAAAATACACAGAAAGAAAGAGTACGAAATGCACAAAAGACAGAAAACACAAATCAATTATTACAAACACATTTCAAGAATAATCTTAACATAAAATGAATAATACACGTGAAACTGACAAGGACAATGTTAACATCAAATGAATACTACAAGTGAAACTGAAAAGGACAATGTTAACATCAAATGGATAATGCAGGTGAAACTAACTAGGAAAATGCTTACATAAAATAAATAAAAAAGTGAGACTGACAAGGACAATGTTAACATCAAATGGATAATGCAGATGAAACTAACTAGGAAAATGCTTACATAAAATAAATAAAAAAGTGAGACTGACAAGGACAATGTTAACATCAAATGGATAGTGCAGGTGAAACTAACTAGGAAAATGCTTACATAAAATAAATAAATAAGTGAGACTGACAGGGACAATGTTAACATCAAATGGATAATACAGTTTGAACTGACAAAGACCGTGTTAACATAAAATGAATAATACAGGTAAAACTGACAAGGACAATGACACCAATGTACCCCTTGTTTACATGTATGATCGCACATTTTAGTAGATAAGGTCATATAAGGTACAATGCTGATATAATTGAACACATTTAGCAATCCCATATTGCCGTTTCCGAGGTTTATCAGTAAATCACAACTGACGCTGATTGTGTTATTTGAATAATGATATCGGTAGGTTGCAATAACAAAGCAATACATTATACTTTATTGCTACATCAAATGAAAAACAATATTCGTATAATACAACAACGGCCACATGACATGCGACAAATATATAAAGAACAAAATAACGTCTCCAAGTAATGGACGCATACAATTAATAAAAATAATTATCACAAGTAATATCACAAGTTGGATGGGCAATTGTATTGCTTTCCATCCGGTAAATATATCACCGTTGTGTAAATGGACAGACATATTGTAGAACGATGGTACTAAATAGTAATGTTTACTTGCATTTGTTCATTTGATTTTTTACCTTTGTCGTTATCGATGTCCTAAGCATTTTACTTGTACGAGTCATCAAATTGTAGAATACCAACGGTTTCTGTATAATGCTACTACCTGGATACAGTTTATATAGCCCCGTACGATCTTCAGAGAATAAATAACATGAGAAGTTCCGCGGGACTCGAGATGGGTTAGTATTGGTCTCTGAGGTTTATACGACACTCACATGACACGTATGGTTACCACACGGTGTTCACGTAAATTCCCTGTGATAGTCGTACATACCGCTACGTTTCCAAAACCCACATGGGCACGTACGATTTTTTCTGGTGTCTGTGCATAGGGAAACTGAATCAAGTGTGTAGCGTTTCCTGTTCATAATCCTTGTTTCTATTTTTTGAAGAAATACTTATCTCGGCGAATGAAGCGTACATTGGAACACCTTTTAATGTCGCATAAAATCCATATTATACCTAGCCATAAGTTCATCGGGTTTCAAAAAGATTACATTAAGTCAGACAGGGAAGGCAGCAGTCAACCCAACCAGCCGAGCACAGAAAACATAAAAACACACAAACCTCAATGCCCAACTGAACCAACCGAGCACAGGAAACATAAAACACATAATATGAAATATTGGTGGATAATGATGAATAGAGCTGTTGTCATGTTCAACTTTAAATACCAGGAAATGTTCAGTTATTAGAACAACGCCGTTTATGCTACCCATAAGAGTATGGACTTTTTCCTCATACCAGCAGTGTATCAATTACTAGTATATCCGCTTACTAGTGCTGCTTAAGCCATCATCGAGCATTATACAGTGTTAATATAATTTTTCCGAGTGACCACACCAATATCCTTGTGACCGTACGAGGGTTGTTCATATTGGAATGCAATTGATACTGTATCTGTCTTGTAACAATGATGTTTTAAAGATATTGGAACTGTATATCAACGATCATTTTATTAGCTTTAAATTGAGGTACGTTAAGATATCGGTTTGGTCCTTGTCCAGTATATGTATAGTGTAACTAGCAATGTAATAAAATCGCTTTTTAAACATGGATTATCTGTTATATATCGAATATAAATACTGCAAAGCTTAATTGAAATCTATCCGGGATTCTTTTTTATGGGCTTAGTTGCATTTCCAATTTGAACACCCCTCGTAGCCTCGATGCTGACCAACTGCTGGTAATGCAGACTAGTGTCACAATGCCATCTTAAGAATATCCAATGATCGCAATGATGTCTGACCGCGTGACGTTAAAATGTTCACCAGACAAACTTGAATGCATTGTGTATCTTTTGCACTACCCTACCTCATACAATTCACAGAATAAAATCAGAAATTAAGATAATCAGTCACATTATACTTGTTAGGGCTTAATACTGCGTATCTAATCTAAAATGCCCTTACTACTAATGTCCCGGGAAATGGAATATCTATAGTAAAAGCCATCATGAATGTAATGATTTGTCATATAATGTATCGTATTATAAAGGATTCAAAATCGGTAATGATGCAGAGTCAGGAATATAACCAACATGAAAGAGACATGATTTACAGGAAACAAGGTAACATACACAATTGCTTGCACCCCAATGACGTTTTACAATTACATGGTATTCGCAAATATACTTAATTCTTTAAAGTTAAACAACAGTCATCTCCAAATGTGAGACAAAATCTCGATGGAAGTTTGCATTTTTGCACATATATTAGCCTAATAAATTAAAGACTTCACATCACGTCACTTCACTTCACTTTAGCTTGCTTGCTTGCTTGTTACGCCTCCACAAACACCCTTCACGTCATGGTTATACTAAAAACAACGCACTATATGAATCATACCTGTTTATAGTGTCTCTAAGATCTTTGTTTAGCACTGATATGATTTTACTGTGCATGACTCACTTGAAGTCGGCGTTAATTGGAAGGAGAATACCTAAATGGCCAATTGTATATGACTGTCACAGTTGAACACAACAATCACACATATGTACGTGACAAATCATGAGTATACGAGTTTAAAGACAGAAACATAACAACAAGCCCTGTACTTACATGTATGTATCACAGGACGACGACTCCCACGAAGCCGTAAATTTAGACCAAAAGGCTGGAATAAACCGAAATGGCCAGGTACCATGACTTTCTCAGTCGAACGCAAAACACACAAAACAACAGGAGTACGATCGTATTCTCACAACGTAATTTCCTATTTATGTGTCAAAACCACAATTGATAAAAAAGTGGCGTTCGTCTACAAATTGAATACGATACTTATAGGACGACGACTCCCACGAAGCCGTAAATTTAGACCAAAAGGCTGGAATAAACCGAAATGGCCAGGTACCATGACTTTCTCAGTCGAACGCAAAACACACAAAACAACAGGAGTACGATCGTATTCTCACAACGTAATTTCCTATTTATGTGTCAAAACCACAATTGATAAAAAAGTGGCGTTCGTCTACAAATTGAATACGATACTTATAAGGCGAATCCCTTTAATATCATTTAATTAGTTAACTCTGTCGTATGTAGCGGTCTAAAGCTTATATGTGAACATAGGAGGGTTGTGCACTGAATTAGCATCATTGCCAAGTACAAAAGTGCTAGCTAAAGAAAACTTATATAGCCTTGTTTTCCTGGCCTTGGAAGCGCTGATATGTATCATATTTCATTGACTAGATCATCCTTTTATATAGCTACATACATGTGACGTTATTTTGACTTTCTGTTTTGTTTCTAGTATTACAAAAAAGAAGCAATTATACAAAGTCATAAAGCGTTACTGAAGCATTTAGTGTCTGAACATGAAATTGGAAATTGACGGGTGCGTGTTCTGTATTAAATATTCACAACAAGTTGATCGAAAAGATAATGAAATGTTTGACGGGGAAGGCAGCACCTAACTTAAACAGCCGAGCACAAAAAACTTTAAAAACATCACATAGCACAGTTACAAGGCACAATTCCCAACACATAACCGAACAAAAAATGAACTGTCCAAGTCAAAAAGCTGACTGCCTTAGCTGAATGACCTAGTTTCAACAGTAACATGGCTGAAATTAGATTGTTTTGAAAACTGATTTTGTTTTAAAAAATAAAAAAGTGTTTGTAAAATGTGTTGATGTATGTGAATTAAACTTATAGTGTTGTCAACGATATACATAATTGTAGAAATTAAGGACATAAAACAGAATACAGATTATCACTGTACCACTATGGATACCCTGATTCCTTCTAAGACATTGACGTCAATTAAAAAGACATATAACATCATAAGATACAATATTTTACAAAACTCGGTTGATTACTGTAATATTATACCGGAGCAGACTAATGTTTATTATATTTTGTCAATTAGTGTATGTATCAGTTATATTAGTTATACGTACATGTATCAAATGACGATCATCAGAGGTTACAGTTTGTACTTTGGAAAGTCAAACATTGGTACATGTATTTAAGATTAAATCATTGAAGGTACACTATAAAAAATTCTGATTTAGTATGGCGACATTTATACATAAATAATTATATTAGGACTAAGGACATGTTTGTTTTCCTGTCTGCTTTGACGGTGTACACATGATATGAACGATTTAGCGAACCATCTGCTTAGTATTGGAATGAATCACCTGACAACAGTCTGATACAATGTATCTATACCTGAAACCAAATATAATGTCTTTTTGTCATTTGTTTCAGATAATACGTCATCAATGTCGATCCTAATGGCCTTACTGTCGGTCAACAATTTACTCGAGTCATGTACTCAAGTCATCGTACATGTAGAAATAACAGGTATGGGAAAAAAGGAAAAGAATCTCTTTTTAAAATGTAATGAATAGAGAGTCAAATATTAAATTGTATACGGCGTACATTGCTTTATGTCATTTTTTATTACAGAAATGCTTAGTATACCATATCGATTACGAAAATTGAGGAATGTATCATAACAAAGAAAGACTCGAACGTGCACGATTACATGTACCCGTACATGTATACGTTCAAGTCGCAAATCAATTTGAATTGCGAAACATAACATGTAAAATCACATGACAGTTGAAATATGATTTCTTCGTTAATCGATAATGAGTTTTATATCAATTCAATCAGACTACGGGCGATGAAATGTTGTGGTGCCCGTGCATACGCATACTTGTGTGACATGGTACGTCTGTCATACGTCCGATACTTGTAACAACTACGCGTACTGGGATGACAAAATACCAAACAAAAACAGTATTCACGTAGACATACAAGGGTCATTCAATATATAATGCGAACGAACACGTACATTATTTCATACGGTATTAATCATTCAAACATGGACATAATCATTCAAAGTAACCTTCTACGACCGGTGATACAGAAAAAATAAGACTTTTGTCATAACTTCTTACTCAACACTTACACTTTAACGAAATATATATCATATACGTACATAGCAATTAATGCTCTATATACTGGTAACGACATATTATGTATTTATGTTGGTGTCTGTAATACACATACAAAGTGTTGTCAAAGAAACCATGTAACGGGGATGCAGGTGACACTGCTGTTTTGCATTACTATCCTTATTAAAATATGAATATCTGTGTAATCACTAATGACTTAAATATTTATTATGCGAAATTTCGTTCCATTATCTTGACGAGTTTTAGAGACAATTGATAGTTCGCATAATATTGAATGACCCTCATTCTAGTACACGTTACACGTTACACTTTGCTTTTAAAACCCTATCTAATGGTTTTGTTTTCACGTCGTCAGTTCAGCTCTATTACAATCGTTAAATGATAATTGCTCGATATATTCATGGCTCGTCTCGATAGGCTACGTGACGCAAATAAAATACATACACTAGTCGAATGTTCCAATGGAATCAGGAAACTCTCGTCTATCAAGTTGGGTTAATCACCATTCTGAAATATAATAACAACATACTAGAAAATGACCATTTAGTTCACTGCTTAAAACAACAAAGTCTCACATCAATATTACGAATGACCACCGTCGGCCCTGATGATAGCCTGACATCCTCTGAGGCATTAAATTGATAATGTTGTGTACCAATTGCTGCTGGAGTGCATTCCGTTCTAGTAAAGGGTTCGTTGTGAGTTCCTGTATGTTCTGGTGTTGCCGTCGTGCTCGGATGCGTCGCCCCAACTTATCCCAGACGTATTATATCGGATTTCGGTCCGGGCTACAAGGCAGGCATTCAATTGTGCAACCTAAAAAGGAAATTGCATCAAAATCGAATTCCATGTGATGAGAATGTGCTCATATCTTACAAAATACATGATTGATCGAAAATAGTGAGTTTTTGTTAAATTGTAGTAGTAATTCGGATGACAAATGCCTATTGAAAGTTACTTCCATGCTCAACTTCAAATTGCTTCATACAAATAAATAGACTTATTCTGTTGTATTCAACGATTCCACATTATATCACAATCTTTAAGTGATACAACCATCAGTCAGATGTTGTCATAAACGTGTTTTGACAAATTTAAGGACTAAATGTAAATGACGCCATTTGACGTCTCAATTTTAAATCGAGTCAATAGAAACATGCAGCTTTTTCGAGAATTTAATGCAACAACCATAATAAAAAGTTTGTGCATGTGTTAAGAACCCCAAAACAGCCAATTAATGAATTACATCTTACCAATCTTATTGCATGCCAATTTCAAGCATTCATATCGTACTTGCGCACTCCTCAAGCGTCATTTGCGTCAAATGATACGAACTATTTTATGACTTTATGTTTGGGGGTCGAATGTTAATCGTGTATGAAATTATTTAAACACATTTACACATATTTGAGGTGTGAGCACGATAAAAATGTGATTTTGTCATTTTCGTCACGCATCAATGATTGTCACGTAGATCTTGGTTTTTCTTCTTCTGTATTAAAGACAATCACCAACATATGCTATCCTAACAGTTATATTGAGTTGAGATGATTATGTTACTGATTTATTCTAGTTCTAAAAGTGTGTACTTAGAACATTCGTCAAGTGTAGATGTGCGTGATGTTAGCAGCCAGAATATTCCGGGTTGACTCGAGTCGGCAACTGAGAACCGACAGACAGCTCCAAATTCAAATTTTACACTAGGTTGGAATTGGCATCGGCGAACTGGTAGTCAGATACCAATGAATTTTTTTCCAAGAAGACTTGAATTTGCAACTGCGACCCGACAGGCAGCTGCCAAATCCATTTTACAGTAGGATCGAATCGGCAACAGCGAACAGGCAGCTGCGTTTATTATTCGAAGAAACTTTACTATGAAATAATTTAAGAAAATAAAATATATGAAACATTATGGAGCCTTGGATTCGCTAAATCAAGCCGAAATACGCAGGGTATCCGTGTCGATTCAACGTTCCCTTGTGCTCACTTCACCCATAATCGCTACAATGGTGGAATCGCAATTATTTGACCTTCAAAAACTACGGGATATCATTTAATTGAAATATGAAATTGTTTTTTTAAATATCTAAACCGACATGTGAATAAAACTACTTTTTAAGAAAAGATGTTGCGAAAAAAGTTGGAGCCTTGTTGTGTGCGAACAGAAGCCGATGTACGCAGTGTAACTATTTTAATCTAAGCTTCCCTTGTGTTCATGTCACCCGACAATAGCTAAAATGGTCGAATCTCAAAAAGGTGTGCATGTTAATTAATACACATTAAAAGACTACCGAATGTGATTTAATTAAAATTTGAAATTTGTATTTAAAATATCTAAATCTACATGGGAAGAAACATAACATTTTAAGAAAAAATTGCAGTGGAACATTTTGGAGCCTTATCGTAAGCGAAAAGAAACCGATTTACGCAGGGTAACTTTTTTTCAAATATTACCTTGTGTTCACTTCACCCCATATTTGCTTAAAATTTTAAACAATTGTGAATGTTACAAAAAACGTGAACTTGATCAATGTTTATGTTATCCATCTTTGGATGGATAAAACGTGGTAAACACAGTTTCTTTGACTGTTTCTTGAATACTTGCCAAAATCTGCAATAATGTGGGTAAATGGTGAATACAGCTGTTGCCATGTTCACGTTTAAACACCAGGAAATGATATGTTATTAGAACAACGTCGTAGAAGCTTCCCTTAAAAGTATGGACTTTTCCGACATACCAACAGTGTATCAATTACTTGTATATCCGCTTACTAGTACTGCTTAAGCCACCATCGAGTATAATACAGTGCAAATATAATTTTTCCGAGTAAACACAACAATATCATTTTGATCGTACGAGGGTTGTTCAAATCGGAATGCAAATGATACAACGTGGGGTGATCAGAAAGAAATGAGAAAAACACTGTAAAATTACAGTGAATACAGATATAAATACGAAAAGTTGCATGTCTATACAAAATATATCCTCTCTCCGTCTGCTGTGATAAATAAATATTTATATATTACTTGCAGAGATATCAGTGAATTCGCAACCTTGGGTACAGCGACTCGTCGC
Source organism: Spisula solida (assembly GCA_947247005.1). Lineage (NCBI taxonomy): Eukaryota > Metazoa > Mollusca > Bivalvia > Venerida > Mactridae > Spisula > Spisula solida. Next base: position 19,924,907 of record OX365946.1, read on the forward strand.
ACACAATTGACGTCAATGACGTCATATACGTAAACGGTTAACGATTCGAACGTCAGATTGCTCCAATAAATCGCTCGTGTCTCTATACATATTGAATAAACTTATTATTTATTCAGTATTTGGCAAGAAAGAGTGTTCATTTGTATATTAACCACATTTCTGTTGTAATAAAATATCAAGAATGTTAAATAATACTTCGACCATTCTCATTCCAAAGACGGCTTCCGTGTACGACGTCCGTCTTGGTGAGTGACGTTCAAAATTGACCGCTCATCTAATGCATTTCTGGCCTCTGCTTGATATACTAAAATTCATTTTGCATCACAAATTGTTTTGTACTAACGATATACATGTATAAGTATACTTCTGGCAGACTTCTCTACCGATGTCCGGTTCATCATTTAAAATGTTAGATTAGACTTTTCTACTTGATTGTTATAAGATTTTTGCCGATATATGACGTGCTTTTCAAGTCAGTACTAGTAGTTTTCACGTCGTATATTTATAACTGACAAACTTAGAACAAAACCGTTTTAACCCAGGGTTATTCAATGTTTATACATCATGTCCAGGTATTTTGACAAATGTTGGAGGAAGTTATAGTTAGAACATATTAAGTAAATTTTAATGATTAAAAAGGGCGGAGCGAGCGAAGCGAAGCGAGTCCTTTTTAGTCATTAAAATTTACTTAATATGTTCTAACTAACTTAGAAAATAACATTCTGCTTTCTGATTGGCCGATAGAAAGTAGCGCCAACGCATGACGTCAAGTCTGTGAAGAGAAAATTTTAATGATTAAATTTTTATTTAACCGCCAAAATTCGGCGTTTTCATTGGCTCATAATGTAGGTTATATTCTAATATTTAATAAAACATTAGTTTTTTCATATCATACGGCGAAATATGACGACGTTTTGATGCGCGGCGACATAGCGCGACACCTTATATTTAACGTTCTGTTAATTGATTACTACTTATAGTAGAAAATTATATTTTACACGTACAAACCGGCATTAAATGCAACCGAACGAATGTGATATTTTTATCGTTAAAACACGTAAATTTTACAAATTATAGCATTTGTCTCATTTCTTTTTGATCACCCCACGTATATCTGTCTTGTTACATAGATTTTTAAACATAGTTAGAATATAACCTACATTATGAGCTAATGAAAACGCCGCATTTTCGCGGTTAAATGAAAATTTAATCATTAAATTTTTTCTCTAAACAGACTTGACGTCATGCGTCGGAGCTAATTTCTATCGGCCAATCAGAATGCAGAATGTTATATTCTAAGTTAGTTAGAACATATTAAGTAAATTTTAATGACTAAAAAGGACTCGCTTCGCTTCGCTCGCTCCGCCCTTTTTAATCATTAAAATTTACTTAATATGTTCTAACTATAACTTAAACAGTGTATCAAAGATCATTGTATTAGCTTTAAATTGAGGTACGTTAAGATATCGGTTTCGCCCTTGACCAGTATATGTACACTCCCCTTTATATTTCATTCCCGTTTTGTAAAAAAAGCATGTATTCACCTGAAATTTCGCATACCGATACATGATAAAGAGATGCAGAGGAGTATTGCATGTGGACCAGAATTCACGCGCCCGTGAACCAAATCAGCATTACTGATGACTGTTCATCTGAACAACACATACAATGCTAAAATTGTCTCGAGAGGAACACTGATGAGATAACGAAGAACCAGGGTGAACACAATTCCTAGTTGACATGTAATAATACTTTTTTAATAATGCATTTATTAACACGAAATTTCACATAATGACATATGAATATCCAATGAAGCCAAATAAGTGTGTATTTTGGCCTACTTACGGTCTAACTCGCCGTTTAAGACGGTAATCTAGCATAATTTACTTGTGTTATGCATGCGCGTCGAAAAGCACTAGTTCATGTACGTTTTTTGGTGAAAGGGAAGATTTTCCTATGCGAAAAATACCTTACATGTTAGTTTATACTAAATTAAAATTTATTTAAGGTCGATTGTGAAACAAGTTTTTCCAACTTATATTAATCACTCTCGACACCTCATTCCTGATGCAATCCATCGCCACAAGGGTATGAGAGAAGCAATATAATTTTTGGTACCATTTTTATTTCGTCTTTGGTATGACGCGGCCAATCTCGGCATGTTACATGTTTTTCTGGGAGGGAAGACATCGGTTGTGCGAAATTATAATGAACTCGTGCTTGTTGCGTGTTAATGAACCATTTGGGTGAAATATGTTGTGACTTTGTAAAATAGACTTCATTACGTAACGCGCCTGTAACGAGTAACATGACCGTTTATCTGTCAAATTGAATCAATAATTAAATGCATGTTTTATTCAAGTATTGTAATGCAAAATTTCATGAGAGTACGTGCAGTATTAACAAAACTATTACACATAACTAAGGTGGCGGTTTCGAACATTTCGGTAGTGTATAGTGTAACTAGTAATGTAATAAAATTGCTTTCAAACATGGATTATCTCTCATATATTCAAGATGAATACTGAAAAGCTTCATTAAAATATATCCAGGATACATTTTATGGGCTTAGTTGCATTTACAATTGGAACACCCCTCGTTGCTAACTGCTGGTAATGCAGACTTATGTCACAATGCCATCTTAAGAAATTAAATGGTAGAATATCCAATGATAACAATGATGTCTGACCGCGTGACATTGAAATGTTCACCAGACAAACTTGAACGCATTGTGTATCTACTGCACTACCCTACCTCATACAATTCACAGAATTAAATTGGAAATTAACGATAATCAGTCACATTATACTTGTTAGGGCTTCATTCTGCGTATCTAATCTAAAATGTCTTACCTACAAATACCCCTGGAAAAAAGAGCTGTGCTAAAAGCCACCTTTGGTGTAGTGATTTGTCATATAATGTATCGTATTATAAAGGATTCAAAATCGGTAATGATGCAGAGTCAGGAATATAACCAACATGAAAGAGACATGATTTACAGGAAACAAGGTAACATATACAATTGCTTGCACCCCAATGACGTTTTACAATTACATGGTATTCGTATAAGTACTTCATCCTTCTAAGTTAAACAACAGTCATCACCAAATATGAGACAAAATCTCGATGGAAGTTTGCATTTTTTCAAATATATTAGCCTCATAAAATAAAGACTTCACATCACGTCACTTTACTTTACTTCACTCACTTTTACTTCAGCTTGCTTGCTTGTTGCACCTCCACAAACACCCTTCACGTCATGTTTATACCAAAAAACAACGCACTATATGAATCAAACCTGTTTAGAGTGTCTCTAAGATCTTTGTTTAGCACTGATATGATCTTACTGTACATGACTCAATTGAAGTCGGCGTTCATTGGCAGGAGAAGACCAAAATGGCCAATTTCGTATGACTTTCTCAGTCAAACATAACTAACAAACATCTGTACGTGACACATCCTGATTATACGAGTTTCAAGACAGAAACATAACAACAAGCCCTGTACTTACATGTATGTATCACAGGACGACGACTCACACGAAGCCGGAGGTTATTGGCCGAAACGGCTGGGATAAAACCAAACGGCCATGTACCATGACTGTCTCAGTGGAATGCAAAAAAGCACACAAAACAACAGGAGTACGATTATATGCGCTCAACGACATTTCCTATTTATGTTTTAAACCCACAATTGATAAAAATTTGGCGTTCGTCTACAAATTGAATACGATACTTATAATAGTCTATAAGGCGAATCTCTTCAATACCATTTAATTAATTAACTCTGTCGTAGCGATCAAAAGCTCATATGTGCACAGGGGAGGATTGCGCACTGGATTAGCATCATTGCCATGTACAAAAGAGCTAGTTAAAGTAATCTTTTAATGCATTGAAGAGGATTACAATAGGACTGAAGTACAATAAAAGTATGTGTTTTCCTTGCCTTGGAAGATCTGATAGATAGATATATATATATCATTTTTTTCAAGAACTAGATCACCCTTTCATACAGCTGCATACATGTGACGTACTTTTGACCTTCCGTTTAGTCCCTAGTTAAAAACAAGGAATGATACAAAGCCATAAAACGTTACTGAAACATTTAGTCTCTGAAAATGTAATTGGAAATTGACGGGTGAATGTTCTGTATCAAACAGACACAACATGTTGATCAAAGGATAATGAAAAGTTTGATAGGGAAGGCAGCACCCAACTTATACAGCCGAGCACAAAAAAACATAAACACATCACATATCACGATTACAAGGCACAACTCACAACACATAACCGAACAAAAATAAACGCCCCGACTCAAAAAGCAGAATGCCTTAGCTGAATGACATAGTTTCAACAGTAAAATGCCTGAAAAGAGATTGTTTTGAAAACTGGTTTTCTTTTAAAAATTAAAAAAGAATTTGTAACATGCGTTAGTGTAAGTGAATTAAACTGTGTTATATAGTGTTGTTAACGATATACAACATTGTAGAAATTAAGGACATAGAACAGAATACAGAACATAGCTGTACCACAATGGACATCCTGATTTTTTAAGGCTTTGAAGTCAATAGAAAAGAAACACCGCGATATACGTGGGCAGATCCAAACGTAATGTCACTGGTGCTGTAAAATCGTGCATAATGTAAATAAAACAACGCAATTTTACACGCAGCTACATTAATCTATTTCCAATATAATGGCCGGATTTCATGAAAATGCAATTATTTGTTATTGATATATACATGTATACATGTAGTACATAGGATGCCTACTAACGGACATCGCCGCAAGCTTATGACGTTAACGACGTCGTAAACAAAATTTGACGCTATTTAAATCATTCCTTTCAAAGTATCGTCATTAAAGTTCTATACAGCGCTCATGTCTGTTCACCCACTTTTTAAACACATTTATATACCAGAGTCTTTATGTGGTGAGAAAACACATTGTTATAGGCCTGTCTTGATCCAGAGTCATTGAAATACACCCATGTATTATCAAATGTAATTATACGCTATTTTCGTGTGCGGCGACAGGACGTCACTTGTATATTTCGAATGTCTATATAATGCTATTTTAATATTCAAACAGTATGACACAAATGATATTAATCAGAATTGAATTGCATTACATTTTGATATAAATCTTTTTGACGTACGCCAACAAATAAACTCACCAGAGGAACAGTGACATTACTTTTGGATCTACCCACGTATAACATCCTAAGATAAAATATTTTACTAAAATGCATCGACTTTTTCGACAGCTTAAACTTGGACTTCAGTTGTTAAGTTCATTTATTCGCTCAGTTGTGTGTTGGGCATTGCGTCGTGCAATTGTGGTCTGTGTTGTTTTTTACGTTTTCACTGCTCGGTTAATTCCTGTCTTCCCTAGCAGTATTATTATACCGGAGCAGTCTGATGTTTACTATATTTTGTCCATTAGTGCATGTACCAGTTATGTCAGTTATACGTATCAAATGACGATCATCAGAGGTTGCATTTTGTACTTAGGAAAGTCAAACATTGGTATTTAAGATTAAAGGTAAACTATAAATGATTTAGTATGGCGAAAAGTATATAATTACGATTAATTATACTGGTATGACTTCAAAAGGACATGTTTGTTTCTTGTCTGCTTTGATGTCGTACACATGATATAAACGATTAAGCGAACCATCTCTTTAGGATCGGAATGAATCACCTGACCGCAGTTTGATATCCATACTTGGAAGCTAATATTGATTGCACTTTCGTGGACATCATTACAAAGCAAGTGACCTGATCCAACATAGCTCAAAAGTGCATCACCATATGCCATAGTCCTGTAATGCTTGTCATTTGCTTCTGACAAGACGTCATCAATGTCGATCCTAATGGCCTTACTGTCGGTCAACAATGCACTCTAGTCATGTACTCTAGTCACCCTACATGTAGAAAGTACAGAGATGGGAAAAACAAGAGAACGCCGGAAAAGAATCTATATTTAAAATGTAATAAATAGAGAGTCAAATATTAAATTGTATACGGCGTATATTGCTTTATGTCCTTTTTATTACAAATATACAGTATAGCATATCGATTACGAAAATTGATGAATGTATCATAACAAAGAAAGACACGAACATGCACGACTACCTGTACGTGTACTGTCGATTCAAAGATATCTGTCAAAACCGCCAGAATGTTCCATTTCTAAATAGGTAAATGTATGTATTGACCAATCAGCGCTCTTATTTTACTCATACCATCTTTGACCATTGCTTTATGTATCAAATAAGCATAGTATATTTCGTTAGCGTTCTTAGCGTAGTGCGTTAAATGCATGGTTTCAGCACAAATCACTGGTGATATCCACGTTAAGGTTCGAATCCAGTCTGATACGCTTTTTCTTTGTTATGCTTTTTATAATATTGTTTTTCGGATGTTTTTATATCGACAAATTAATTTTATCATACTTTTCTTTGCGAAGAAAGTGGCTGGCTTGACATTGATACACATGTTGGTTTTTTTACATTTACTAGTATGTTGAATACAAAACATGATTGCAGAAAGTGCCAGCTTCGTAGGATGAACACAAGCCTGGTGTGCTGGATTACAAATGCGAATAAATCTAGTTTATTCATTGCATGTATGTAATTGCCGGAATGAGCAAAAGCATTAATATACGTAGTTTAAGCAAAATTATAAAAACAATCTAGGCATCGTTGGAATTTGAACTCGCAGTAAATTATATACATTTTCAAAATAAGACTCACAAAACCATAGCAGTTAACCACTCGGCTATAGGGCAGTTAAACTTTTGATCATTTAAATGTACTCATGATGTAAGGACTTAATCCTGACACACCTGTAATAATCGATCGTGTTGAATGTTTGTTTACGCGGTTGTGACAGATAACTTTGAATCAACAGTAGCTACCCGTACACGTCGCAAATAAATTGGAATTGCGAAACATGACATGTAAAATCAAATGACAGTTGAAACATGATTTCTTCGTTAATCTATACTGAGTTTTTATGTAAATTCAATCAGACTACGGGCGATGAAATGTTGGGTTGGCCGTGCACACGCAAACTTGTGTGACATGATACGTCTGTCATACATGTACGTGCGTTACCTTTAACAACTCCACATACCGGGATGACGAAATACCAAACAAAAACAGTATTCACGTAGACATACGAGGGTCATTCAATATACATGTATAATGCGAATGAACACATACATTCTTACATACAGTATTAATCATTCAAACATGGACGTAATCATTCAAAGTAACATTCTACGACGGGTGATCTAGGACAAAAAGGTTATATTCATAAATTCTTACTTCAACTTCAACACTTTAATTCCCTCTATATTAGAGGATATTGAATACATTTATGTAAAAACAGTATTAAACAATCAATCAATGATTACAATGAAAGCAATACGATATACAGTGAATATGCAGGCATGGCAAGATGCATTCGTCATACCGTCACAGACTGTATATGTTTAATCAGAGTAAACGTTCAGACATTGCACTATGTATGCGAAAGAACATTTCAAACATTGTCTCTCAGTTTCTGAGTCGAGGATTGGTTCGAGTGGAGCACCCAAAAGTTTTAGCACAAGGGAGTAACTATTCATTTCACGAATTAGGTGAGTGTCGTTCTGGTTGAATATTTGTTCTAACGTGGTTAGCATTTGAGTTCGAATGGTGTCCGTTGTCGAGGATTCACAAAGTACGTGAATAAGTTCCTCCTGGAATATTGCCTCACATTAATCACATGCGGTGTTGTCGAGGCATACAGTTCTCGTTCACAGTCGTCAAATAACGTTCATGGTATATCTGAATGAGCTCCGTTGACACATAGTATATACGATTGATGGCATAATATGAGGTTGCAAGATCCGGGAAAAAAATCCGAGTCTTGCGACATCCTAGTATTTCACAATTGTGTTTTATTTAAGGAAATAACATTTTTAACAGTATTTTTCCATTCACTTTAGATGGTATACACTTAGAAGCGCTTATAACTGTGCAGTTTTCAATTCTTAATAACTATTTTGTTTGTTAATAGTTTTGAACGAGATTTTATATATTTGGTTGTCAGTCGACAGCAACGTAATACAACATTTAAATCTTACGAATCAATGAATATTGTCCATTTGACTGTGAAAATAACAATTTAACGATTTGCACGAGAAAATGTTGAAACAGCGCGAAATAAAATTACACGTGGTCATTTCCCTTAAATTCATGACACGTTAGCCTAAGAAAACACAAAAGAGCATGTGTTTCTAAATTGACGTTGTGACGTCGTGTTTATCAACACGGGCGTCTCAATGTTGCACTAAGTTACCATTTGAAAATAATTATTTTTGGTGTCCCAATAAGTAAAAGTATGCGATATGCAATCATTAACCACCCTACAGGTTTTTGAGCCATGTTCTACCTGTCTATCTGTCCGTCCATTGTTAAAATTTGTCAACGTGATTTTTCTGCAATGACTGGTCGAATTTCAACGAATGCGGATACGAGCGGTGTGGAATGATTCTATTAACTGTCACTGATATTGCCCATCATAAATGACGTCAATGCGACAACATTACATAGCCTAAACGCTCAGGGATGTAGGACTTACAATTTTACGCAATGCAGAACTATGTGCTGGCGTTTCCTAAATAGCGCGCGTAATGCAATGAAATATACTTAAACATTTTCACACACATTTTAGCTACACTTGGTGCAAATTTCAACAGAATACACCAACTAAATACTAAGATAGTGAGATTTGTTTAAGTCCACAGCTATAAGTGCCTCCTAGTGTACATTGTATGGCAGCTGTGAACGTGTTTATGACACTTTGTAAGTCATATTTCAACAACAGTTTACAAATATTGGTTATAAAACCTCGTGTTACTAGAGAGTTGTCGGTTATAAACAAAATTAGTTTTCTAATAAATATGTCTCTTGTCACAAAGCCCTTTGGTAGAGTCATGAGTTTATAGAGGAACATTAATTTACGGTATTCAACGATAGAGGGCAGTCGGTTAAGGCCAAGCGTGGATACTGCCATGTCAGAGCGAGTAAGAACGGGGAGTCCTTGGATGCGTTTGACGGCACAGTTCTGAACCGTATGTTACTATGGGCATGATGATTTTGGAATATAAATTCGCAAAAAACTTGTGGGTTAACCCCTTGGGCGTGAATGCCTTGAGAGCAGACATGGCAAATAAAGCGTTATTTGCCTTTTATAGGCGTTGTTTGATCCTAGCTGTATCTTTTAAGTTGCAGGAGTACAGGATTCCTAGGTGAACAAAACTATCGGTCTGTTCAATAAATGTGTCACCATATAGTTACGATGCCTACATTTGACCGTGTCAGCCAGATTCAAATGATCGTCCCAATTTTGAAAATAAAAAGTTGAAAAAATGACATCAAGACTTATCCACAACAATATATGATCTGGAAGCTTTAGCATGTCGACAGTAATAATACAGAATATGGCTCACAACATTTTTATGGTTAACCGACAAACTTCTCTTGAGCAGTCGAATCGTGGTTACGGAAGAAAACTGGGTCTGGGCATATTGTTATATCTTAGAAGTAAAATACAAGCAGCATTCTCTTTAATTTACTTTGCACTTACTTCTGCATACGCATAACATTAAGGGTGTGCAAAAATTATGTCTTTAGACACAAAATCGATTTGAAAAATGACATGATAGAAACCTTTTTGAAAATTGTGATTTGATACGTTTTCAAACCAATACACAACGTTTTAATTTCAAACACATTACCCATCTTAAAGAACTAAAACAATAAAATTATGAAGAAAAGTATTCTGTTCCACTAATAGTACCATACATATGTGTTGAATTCCATATCTTATTAAACTATTAAATATATATATACGTTTCCCTCCACATGGTTACGGAGGAAACCTAAGTTATCTATTTATTAATTCTTCTTATTTTGTCTCTTTTAGAATGTGTATTTTTACATTTTCATCATTGTTTCTGCTTCTAGTGACGTTGCCCAATTCTACACTTAAGAAAAAATATATGCAATATCACTTATCTTTTTATGTAGCTCATATACATTATTTATAAAGAAATACTGTTAAACATCGTACTGCCCAAAAGTAATGACTGCCAAGAACGATGAAAGAATGGTGTTTAATTGAGAGAACGTGTTGATATAACGAGCTATTATCGAACACAACCAGTTTACACATTTTCAAGCGTTGACTAACACTAACAATGCTTGATTGCCAAGTGGTTATCTCGAAAAATATGAGTAATGGCAGAAACATACAGGGTTGTTTGCAATGTTAATGATCTTACGAGACTTAATGAACTACTTTCATCTATCGCAATCGTACATGTACACATATAATAGCTAATTGGTCTAATATCAAGCATGTGACATTCGGAAATTCAACCGAAATTTCTTTTTAAATTCTTATTTATGTAGTCGCATTCTTGCCAACAATTGATTTATGTGGGTTTAATAAAATACATTAATGAAAAAATGCTACCTAAAGTTTGCATAAGCAAATTTATCCCGCGTGACTTTCACTATAAACAAGACTTAGTACCCAACTCCAAATACAGTTATTGTATTGACAAGCTAAATTTTATTCGTATTAAACATTAATAAATGTCGAAGTCAATGTGTTATCTTGAACTTTTTAAAAAAAGCTCGCGAATGATACAAAGCGTCACGTATAATATGTGTACAATATCATACATGTATCCACACAGCTGAAAACACCAGACCGTAGCATTTTTCATTACATCCAATTTTGTCAATTCTTCTAATTAGCGTTGAATCTGATTCTACGAACCCTGGTCTTGTGAATATCCGTCTAACGATAGTTGAAATTATTTAAATCATATCACTAAGTAAACTTAGTGCCCCTCAGACAAGTAATCTGAACAAGTGAAGGACGAACTTACACACATGGTGACCCCAGTATCTCCCTAAAGTAACTCTGTCTTGTTTATGTAGAACCAAAGTCAATTTTATCTACAACGGTTGATTATGTATGAAAAGATGGTAACGGAGGAAATGGAAAATAATTGGACAAACGAAACCATGATTTACAAATCTGATATATGTAATATAAGTGTATGTGAGTGAAATGTTTATCCAGTATTTGCTGATTTGGTGTCATTGCTACAATTTCATACATATAAATCATTATTTAAGTCACTCATTTGTAAAATGAAGACCTTATCAAAAAAGTTACGGTAGGAAACACAAAATCAAGCGACAGGGCATAATGTGAACAGAAAAATCGAAAATGCAAGTTATTCATCAAAGCCTATCAGTTTTTGATACCATGCCATACCGAGTATATGAGAACACGGCATGTTTACATATTGAATAAACATTATGTACACTTTTCGTAAATGAAAGTCAAAAAGTCAGCCAAGCGACATGCGAAAACGCTATACCCTCTACATTTACTAGCCACCAAAGGTTAGTTTCCTCGAGTCGTACATTGCTAAAAATCTTGGAAAGTCTTCCAAAGTCGTAAGACATGCTAAAATAACAGAACAAAATTATGCATAACCCTTACATCAGAAGTTATAAACAGGCAAAGTCGAGCGACAGCTATTTTTCAAAATTGGGTCGATCATTTGAATTTGGCTGCGTGTACGTTTATCGACCATTTGCTGTAGTCGGAATGGCGTGAGGGACGATAACGAAATATCGTCGGCAAAAGCGGAATTAACACTAACAGGCATGACTTTCGAACCTAGACGAATACTTTCAAGTTCTTTTAGTAGGTCGTCGACATAGACAAGGTATGTAAGTGGACAATACGCCGCCTTGGCGTACTCCTTTTTTCACACTGATCGAATCTGGCGTGTGCCATTTTAGTCGGACGACAGAGTTAAGGTTTGATCACCCATTCGGTCTTTATAAGTATGGTCAAATTAACCACCGATGACGAAATGAGCATACAACGAGGTACAGTCTAACATGCGGACCTAACATCACCTCATTGAAGAAGATAACTTAGATAATAGATAATCGGACAGGGAAGACAGCACTCAACTTAAGCAGCCGAGCACAGAAAAAATGAAAACATCACATACCTCGATTACAGGGCACAATGTCCAACACATAACTGGACGAGAAAATGAAGCCAAGTCACAGCCGTCTAACGGCTGAAAGGTCTTGTTTTAGCTGTCTCACATTGGACCTGGGCGGTAATCAATATTGATCTAATTTAATTGGAGAACAACGATAGCCAAACATATTGACAGCAAGTCTAAACATCATCCGTATATTCAAGAAGTATACCTTTAACCTCTCTGTTGAAGGTGTTACATCATATTAGACAGTCATGGATTATCGACCCTGGATCTGATTTATCGTCTTCAAATGTTTTCATGGGCGTAGGAGCGTCTTCAACATTGGGGGGACCACATATTCGGGAAGGGGGGAATGTTTTTTGAAATATATGGGGGTCACATTAAGTGTTAATAACCTATGGTGAAAGTTTATGTTTATATTCACTAAAGTAAGGTATATCTACTAAGTTGTTTGCTCGTCAAAATACCGGGTAAACAATTGAACCCTTTCATAAATTATTGTAAGTAAGGGGATCCGGGAGCATGCTCACCCGGGAATTGTTTTAAAACATTGGATCAATCTGGTGCGTTCTGAGATAATTTGTTGGTGAGATCAATCGACATTAAGTCTTTATTTTGTAAATATTTTCACTAATTATTGAACAGATGCCCGAATTATGAGGGTTTTAGTGGTTTAGTAAGGGAATTTAACGTAGCAATGACAACGTTTAAAAGCAATTTAGGAGCTGGTGCAGAATTTATCTTATAATGTATTTCTGTAGTCATTGTAGCTTTTTTCAACAGTTACGTGATCGGGTGATAACATATTTCATAGATTAAAATTCACATTTTATACTTTTTAACCAAGGACAAAAGGCAAATTACCTATAAGAAGACATATTTTAGGCGTATAATTATGAATATGGTCTGAATTATTGGGGGGCCAAACGATATGTTGGCCCCCCTGTCCTAAAATTGGTGGGCACGGACCCCCTTGCCCCCCCCCCTTCTCCTACGCCCATGATATTAAAAATATAGCGTTACCTTGGCTGACGCAATGGGTCGATCAACGCATCGATTGGCTATTTTTAATATTTATTGCAGAACAATATTTCCGTCACGACTCTACGATACTGTTGAACTGCAGGTTAAGCGATAAATTTAGGCATGAAATGTGTTCCGTATGCCGAGATTTAAACGACTACAAGTATGACATTATCATATACATGCTAGCGATGTTAGAACAGATGTTTTAATTACTCTTGTTCTCATACATTTGTATAGATTAGAGTGTCTATTTATAGCATACATTACTGCACATATAAAATATGCAAAAGACAAGAGTGTTAGCTTGTGTTTTCCTACAAATATGTCTCTTTCCAAATATTTAGTAAATTATTTATCGGACAGCAGCGAGAGTGGAGAGATTTCATCAGACGAAGGTATGTTTCTTATCTACACTTTGTACACGTGGGTTTTTTATCCGTAGTTAAACATTTTATAGTATCGCTTTAAGTATTCTTAAGCATCATTGAAACATTAGTTATTTATTGCACAAATTGAGACTCATTGTTATCATGTTATCATAAAACTGTAGTTGCGATATGCTATATTGAACCGAATATGACTCGCGCTGAATATGACTCGCTCTGAATATGGCTCGCGTTTATATGGCTCACGCTGAATATCGGCTGAATATGGCTGGCGCTTAATATAGCTTGCGCTGAATATGGCTCACGCTGAATATGGGCTGAATATGGCTTGCGCTGAATACGGCTCGCGCTGAATATGGGATGAATATGGCTTGCACTGAATATGGCTCGCGCTGAATATAGGCTGAATATGGCTTGCGCTGAATATGGCTCGCGCTGAATATGGGCCGCTCTGAATATGGCTTACATGTAAGCTGTTTCCGTAGGGTGAAAAACGTTTGCCCCGAATATGGGTCGCTCTCCGTAAGCTATATTCGCTGATGAGCTGCCTTTTGCTCCGAATATTTTGTCCGAATGTCCAGATAATTGAAATGGATTTTAGCATTCTTTAACATTCAACCATTGTGTCGTATATTGGCACTTAGTTATTTTGAATATCAAAATGTTGTCAATTCGACATTCTACTTTATCGTTTGTTATGTCAAAATGAATTTTGAATATCGTGCAAACTTCACACCACAGTGACTCCAGAATACTTCAATGAAAGCATCGAAGACGAATATTGCGATTATACAAAATATAGCGTAATGAAATAGAATGATGCTAAAAATGCGACACATACATACAATAATGATAACGCAACTATGAAAATTCGCAAATATGATAACGGCAACGTTATAGATGGAAGATGTATACATGTATGTGAAAACATCATATTATATAACGTTAGTTTATACTAATTCATATAATAGGTCCATTGTGAAACTAGTTTTCAAACTTATATCAATTACTTTCGACACTCCCTTGCTGATGTTTACCATTGCCACGAGGGTATGAGAGAAGAGAAGCTATGTTCCTGTCTGTACTAAGCGTCTAGCAAGAAAACTACTGGTGCCATTTTGATTCCGTTTGTAGTATGATGCGGTCCGGGATCAAACCGGGTCATCATGCACTCGGAGCGAACGCTCTACCAATACGCTATCGATGTGGCAAATACGATATTGCTATCGCATTATTTACTGTGTCATATACAGAGTTCACGCCGACATACATAACAAATAATGAGCTTTTTTCGTAGGGTGAAAAATAATGCGCCGATTTCGACTAACATAATAATGAGCTTTATTCGTAAGGTGAAAAAAGCGCCGAATATGGCTTACATATAGAAAATGAGCGTTATTCGTAGGGTGAAAAAAATATTGCCCCGATTATTTGTCGCTCGCCATAATCGGCGCGAGCCATATTCGGTTAAACAATGCAAGCATAAAACAATACTACAATAGTATACATTGCAAAACGTAAACTATTGCAAAACATGATACCTTTTTATTGACTACAATGTGTTGGACGAGAATACGCACTCCTTTTATTCATCCTGGTATAGAGTTTCTAACTATTTGAAGTGTACAACAAACGCTGTGTTGTATGTGTTTTGTAAACAATGATTTATTGTATTAAAAATCAAGGCCATCTGTCACGTTTCGGTTATCACACTGTGTTGATAGGGCTGTCAGTTATACTGATGGATTAGCATCTCAATAAAGCTTCCCAATAATACAGGGTGATCATTAATATATGGTAACAAAAATAACTTTAATAACTTTGTCAGTTTTTATGATACTATGTATTGTTATATGCCTTTGATTAACATTCATATGTAAGTTTATTCTACACCTAAATCCGTTTTAAATGTCACATACTTTTTTCACTGCATAAGTTCGAAACGTTTCCCTTTATTCTGCAAAACTGCAAAACCAGCCCAAAAATACGTCGTAAATAAACCTTGCATGTTACACCACCGATGCTACAAATTTCACACTGTATTAAAGTTTTCGATCAAATATTGTTTCTGCTTTTGGAGTATTCGTTCCTTTCTCTAGGCATCCACATTAAAATAAACCGAAGAGTTTAAGTCTGGTGAGTGTAGAGGCCAAGTAAATATATGGTTTTCGGCGAAATGATACAGTGGCCAAATTTCTTGAAATCACTCAAAATGTATGACAACATCAAGGACGATATGGACGTAACCTTTATATCACATGCATTTATTTGTCATATCCAAAACAAAACTTGGGCTCTTTAGCTTTATAACAAGGGTCAAACCACTTCTCTATCATAAAATCTGACAAAGTTATTAAAGTTATTTATGTTACCATATATTTATGATCACCTTGTAGTAATTTCCATCTTTTACACAAACTTCATCAAATGTCACACGAATTAAATTGCAGAATACAGTACTCGGATTGAAAACAATCTTGCAAGGACGAACGTAAAAACATGAAGTTCAAAATGTTAACTGCTCTGTAACGCGCAACATGCGTGATCTTTAAAGAATATAATCTGCAATATGACTTTGCCATATTATTTGTAGGATGATGTTTGACATATGATACTTCAAAACTGTACATAGTCAATCTATAACTAATTTTCTTCGGGGCTGTTCACCTTACCGATGCCACTCGTACAATGTAAAAGGCTTGCGAAGAGAACATGCTGAAACTAGAGCAAAGGTCCCTTCCAAACATCGGTAGACCGATCAACAGCACTGAGACCTATTGATCTTCTTGATACTGCAGAGAGTAATTACAATATGTGTATTCGACTTCTGAAATCGCCAAATACGAAATAATTCTGAACAAAGGTTTTCTGAATTGCCAGCAGAACATGTATGGCAACTCTACTCTCTAGTCCTCTTCGTGCTGATTTTCCCCATAAAGGCCAGTATGTACATGGACGTCATAATTTGGAGTAAAAAGGAAATTTATGGAATACGCAACCTGCGATGAGCATTATTGTATTGCTAAAAGTCCTCTGTCCTCGTACAACCAGAGATTGTTTTCGTTGGCTCATAGACACCGACTTAAAATGGTCACTACCATTGGTGTGTACAGGTATTTTATACTAATGAATTTAAGTTGGATTGGGCAACTGATATGTTCTACATTCTTTAGTTTTTTTTATTTGGCAGTGTATTCTTGACCATATCCATCGTCATGTAGGTATGAGCTAGAGAAAACCCAACGGTTTCTTTTCTTAGGTGTGCGTTTTTATTGTGAGGTCAAAAAAATACATTATAATCTATGAGGGTATATTCAAATGTATGGCATTGCTAAATCGAACAGATAAACTCCGTTTTAATCAAGAAACCTCACTTTCAGTTAAAAAAAAATACTTTTAACAGTTCCGGTTTTTTGCTGTTGTCTGATATAATATGCTTTGTCTTTCAGATGACCAACAAACAGTTAAGGTTACCCCACTATGGCATCCCACTCCTGGAAGTCTGTTATTTTCTGTCCATCTGTCAACATCTCTAGCTTCAGCGACAACTTACCGGGCTGTTTTGTTCGATAATGTTGACGAAAACATTGATACTTGTTACAATGTATCAACAGGACGTTTTAAAGCCAACGAAAACGGAACGTTCTGTTTCTTCGTAACCATCACGTCGACTGAACCGCTTTTAGCTTCTCTGTGTTTCATACATAAATTTCATCCGGTCAATCAATCTAAAATTCGAGAAAAGGAAAAGTCAGTTTGTGGTTTCCATACAAAGACGATGGCAGTTGTGTTGGATTTAGATAAAGAGGACGAAATTTGGATTCTGAATTTGACTAAAACTGGGGATGTGAGTAATATGCACGAGCCCTACTACACAACTTTCGCTGGCGGATTAATAGAATCTGGTACATCAACGTGATTTGATGATTGCATCCGTTATTCTTGTGAATAGCCGAATCTTTTCGCGTGAAACCTAGTTATGATGCATGTGCAAGTAAGCGTGTCATGTGTACCGGGTGCCAGATTTATGTTTTGTGCCGCAACAACAAAACGAGATTTGCAGAAATCAGCTACAATAGAAAAGGTTAGCTTTCAAAAAGCTACCAAGTGACTTAGTTTGTCATTCATATCTTGGGAGGAGTATAAAAAAGTTCTACTTTGTGTATGGGTTAATGCTTACACATAAACATGTTGCCTATGTCATGATTATTATAACGTGTGTTTTAAACTAGACAGTTTTCTGTTGTAAGTATGACTCGATCAATCGAGTTTAAGTGAAACTCAACATTATCTATAGACTACACGTTATGTACACAGTCTGACTGAGGAGGTACACAATTTTCCTGATGTCAAGCCTTTATTGAGGAGATGCTGAATCGTTACTGTGACTGATGGTATAGATCGAGGTGACGTGTTGACATATTTTTAATTTCGCATTGTGTTTGCATCCTTTTGCGAATATCCTGGCTAGAATACAAGTGCAAGTGAGCGAACAATGGCTTACCAGGAGCCAGATTGGGAAATCAAAACCACAGCAACAGAGCGGGTTTGGCAAAAATGTCCCTGTGTATTTGTAATTTCAAAAAATGTCTATAATGAAAAACAATGACACGAGTTTCAACATTTTCACTAGAAACACGCAATACAAGCAATTCAATATGTTAACTATGTTTTAATGAAGCCATGTTTTATAGAGCATCACATTATACTGATAAATTGGAATTGCATTTTCTAACATTGTGTCTCGGTAAAATGTACGAAACTTCATAAGTGGTATTAGGTATCTAGATGGCAGGGAGATTAGGTAGATTTCGAAATCGGTATTATATAGATAGATAGCTTTTATTCAGAAAAAGGCTTTTAACCTATCATACTACAAACATATATACAAGTATAAACATAGCATGCCAATGGTGGTGCAAGAACAAAATCATGAAAATCTATTCATACATACAGGGTGTTTCATAATATCTGACCCCATTACAAACGCATGCCATGAGAAAATGCTTGATCTCATCTGATGTTTTCATATACCAATGGAAAGCTAACATTTGGACATTTTATTAAATATATAACATGACAATGTAACTATCAATGGATAATCCAGGAATTTAGATTCTTGAAAAAAGTCATTTTTCGACAAATGTCAAATTGACGTCTAAATTGAATTTGTTCCTGAGTTCAATTATTTAGCTTGTAAAGTATTGCACAATATAACCAGTCCAATAGTGTTTCTAAACAAACATTATATCAATTTGAAAGTTTCATAATGGATGCAACACTCTAAAAGCTATTGAATATTACAGTTGGTATGGTTACCAGTTGCTAGGCAACAAAAGAACCTATCACAAAAATTACATTCTTGTTTATAGTCAAGTAAATAGGGGGACTGGTTTTTTTTATTATTTTTCTTTCTAAAATGTAAATTATTGTTTTAATCTCATTGTTTTGAAGTATATATTCTACAATGAACCACCAAACACAATAGATGAGTTTAAAACAATAATTTAGTAGTAATCATAGTCAAAACACAGTCACACGTTTACCTGGTCATAAGCAAGACAGTACTTTTGTGTAAGGTTCTTTCGTCGCCTAGCAACTGGTAACCAAAGCAACTGTAATACTTATAAGTTTCAAGGGTATCACAAATGGATGTAACTTTCAAATCAATATAAACTAGTGCTTATAAACACTTAAAAACTGCTTATAGCATGCCATACTTTACAAGCAATTTAATTTAACTTGGGAAACAAATTCAATTGGGACGTCAATTGGACATTTATCGAAAAATGACTTTTTGCGAGCATCTACATTTCTGGTTTGCATTGATAGTAACAAGGTTATGTTTTATATTCAATACAACTCCCAAATGTTAGCTTTCTATTGGTATATGAAAACATCAGATGAGATCAATCACCTTCTCATGGCATTCGTTTGTAATGGGGTCAGATATTATGAAACACCCTGTATATAGTATATAAAGTATGTTCAAATTAGAAAATGGTGTATACATGTACATGTAATTAAATAAATTAGCACATATAAAGTTAATCTATAAATACATATATGTGTGTCTAACAGTAAAAAGTTGATAATGGGTAAGGGGAGAATTGGGACTATGCAAAGTATAGTTGCGACTTTAATTCAAAGCTTTTGTGTACAAGCAATGATAGTTGTTTTTATAGTACATTGATTTTCGCTGTTCAATAGTTCTGCAAATTTCAAAACATTCGGGTGTCTCAAATAATATTTTTAATGTAAACTTTTCCAAATTCCTTATATACCGGACATTCTAAGACAAAAAAATGAAATTCATCTTCTAAAGTGCTACAACATTTACATTTACGCTCATTAAATAGTACTTAAGCTGGCTTTTGTCATCATCAATATTCAACTTCTAATTTATTATATTTGTAATCTTTCCCGTTTTGTTTAAATTGGTCTATTAAGTTCTGATTTATTAACAAGTGTAAATTCTTGCTTTGTATAGCAGTTTGACAATTTAACCTGCGTCAAGTAACGGAACTGGCTGACAACAATACACACGTATTCACACATAACAACGTGTTAATACACATGTGCCATTACTCGGTAAACGTACGACAAAAGTCACCAGTCGAATAATTGCATTTTCGCCTTTTTCTCTTTTTTTGTGTGAGTCTGTTTGATTACCACTTTACCAAGGCGCGCCGTCGGAAATGTTTTGACACACTACAAGTAAAGGTATGCGAATACAGTGCCTACCGTCATATTTCTGACAGTTTCTGGATGAATAACCTGATGAATGTGTATATAAATGTCTTCATTGTCTTCATCTAATGGATGATCACTAATCGCATAAAACCGGAGCACACTCATCCTGAATCAAGCTATATCAACGACTATTATGTTTTATTATACCTCACGTGACCTCTCAATGTATTTTCCCCATAGACCTTCCGTGTGATATTTTGTTCGATCACTATGTGATATTTTGTTCGATCACAACTAGTAAAAACGAGGCTGAGCTATTTATAGAGATTTGTGCTATTTGAGTCCGGAAACCCCATGCTAGAGAGTATCTGTATGCTATTTATATAATTATTTGTGTATATTTCACCTGCTATTTTTAGTAAATCTTTGAAAAACCTTTGAAATTGACAAGATTTACTAAAATAGCATCAAATCATTAGAATATTATACGGACTGAGATTGTACATGTAAAATTATCATAACGGCAATCTAAGTTCTGCTTACATTTGTTGATATTTTATTTTGCAAATGGTTGTAACTTTTTTTCGATATAATAAAAAATAACACATGGCTGCGAGGGTGACAGTAAATAATACCAACCCTTGAATAGTCATATCACCCTCGGCTTCGCCTCGGGTGGGTATTATTTACTATCATCCTCGCAGCCATGTGTTATTTATATAATATCATTGTAAAAGCGGTGAATATCAAATAATACTTCTACGTATTCGTATGTTAGCATCAACGTTTTCCGATCACATTATTGTTATTATCGCGTACAATCAAGTATATAGATGAAATCTAAATATAATTAATCTTTCCAGAAACTACGAATTACTGAATCATTGATGCCATTATTGTAAATTGAATTTGCAAATTAAATTGTTTGAGGATACATTTTGAACAGAATAATATACTTGTCTCGGTTGTTGAAAATTGTATTACATTACGCATATGAAAGGAGTCACGTACGTTCGTTGAATTCGTGTTTCTTCCTGTAGAAACCAAAAGATATGTTCATCAACAGAAACAAACTCGTCATATTGTCATATTATTATCAATACGCTAAAGAAACTAAGTGTCTAATGAAATCACACACTCCTTTGAACAGAAGAACCACAAGTTAGACAACTACTCGTATATTTGAACACTAGCACTGTGTTGTGTGTGTGTCGTTTCATTCAAGTGTGCTAATGTTTTATGTTAAATATAGCAAGTAATTTATGTGATTGTGTAAACCAAATATAAAGGCTTATACTGTACAAACCACTATAATTTCAATGCTAAACCGTAACATACTATACTCGCTCTACCTGACAATGGTTGCCATATATTGTGTACAACGTCACTGTCAAAATATCATAACTGGACTGTACGTGTATATATACTTGTATATTCACCAAATCAATCAGATCGCACACAAACCAACCCTTTCATACTTGAAACATAATAGATTTTCGCCTAATTTGGTGTGGAGATCAAACATCTATTTTGGCGGGGATAAATTGTCGGATCGATTAGCATCATGCAGTTCTGAATAATGTGACTGAATCTCATAGTGTAAAAGTCTTATCTGCGGAACATATGTTAAAAATATTGTACTTTGTCTACGTCAAAAATATGACAAAGTACAGACTGGACATACAGCTATGAATATAACCAGCACCCACTAGGAGAGAATTGCGAGTTGAGAAACTGTCTTTTTCTCTTTAAAATTGTAAGTTATGGGAAATCATTTGGAGTAATTTGTGTCGGTAATTTATACAAATCTGAAGGAAAACCAGCCAATGGGCATAACTGTGAATTTTGTTCCCGAAGTCATAAACTTCACTCAAAAAGGGAATTAATCCTCCGTCCCCTGGCAACCATGCTTATTGATACAGCTTGTTAATTGTCCAATCATACAAACAGATATGCTTTGTCTTTTATTATGATTTCAATGTTTACTATATATAGTTATGCGTATTAACACTAGCAGGTTTCAATTAGATGTCGAGTATGGTTTTGGGGTTAGAAAGACAAAAAAGATGAAAAATGAAGAACATTTGAATTTTACAAACTTAAGGGACACAGTTATTCCTATGCTGTAGCTAGAGTTATGCCACTTGTCGTAACATATTGGACCATAATAATTGTGTGAGCTTTTTGTCGAGTTGATATATTCAATGGTTGGCGAGTTATTTAAGAAATAAACCTGTAAACATGAAAAATGTTGACGGACGGATTACTATAGGGCACCAACAATAATTCGGGGCCCTAATTAGTGTTTCGAGAGGAGTCGGGAATTCGTTCGTCAAAAACATTGGGAGTATTGGGAGCCATCGACGAGAACGTATGTGTAATTCCTCATCATCTATGTTTTTCCTCTGTGGAACTCAGGCATAAGCATTGACTAAACAGTCAGGTTTTAAAACAAGTAGTTTATCCTATACATGTAATAAAACACAATCAACTACTTTTTAAATACTATACATGTCGTAAATAGAAAACACATCACTCTACAAGAACGTTCTACGCATTTAAGTACATGCGCTTTCATTAGACATTGATTTTATGTTTCAATTATATAACTTACAAGCATTGTTGAATCAGTGTAAAGTTGTTTCTGTATACAGTAGAGGTATTTGAAGAGTCTGTATGAACTACACAGGGTACTTTAACGATAGAAATACCTTCCTTGTTTGGACTGTACGTATAATCTCTAATAAGGATATATTTAGTGCTAACATCGGGTACAATGTCATTATAAAATGACAATAATTACTAATTATGTGTCTTTGTGCCTTATTAGTATTTAAGTAATACATAGACAATTATAATTGACTAAAGCTTCCAACAATGGCTTATATAAGTTAGTAATCCTAATCTTATAAATATGCTATTACAGATAGTCAACATGACAATGTACAAGATGCCCATAGTTGTAATCTCTGTAGTCGTTTTTACTC
The DNA here is from genome assembly GCA_947247005.1 of Spisula solida. Taxonomy (NCBI): domain Eukaryota; kingdom Metazoa; phylum Mollusca; class Bivalvia; order Venerida; family Mactridae; genus Spisula; species Spisula solida. Next base: position 19,948,100 of record OX365946.1, read on the forward strand.
TCTAATATTTAAAATGCCTTGTTCTCAGAACTCGCAATTTTAAAAAATTCTAGAGATACTCCGCATTCAATGAAACAACGGTGACATTCTTCACCACGAAAGCTCAAAACCTCTTCAAGACAAAGCAGACTTTTAGTCGTCTTATAGCACTGCCTTAGATATGTTGTAGCATAATGACTAAGACTCAAAGACACCGTTTAAGTTATCTAATTATATTCAGTGTTGCAGTTGTACATATAAGTCATAACTCTAAGCGTCACTCGGCGCTCCAATTTCAACTAATCTTAACACAAATTGACTTGGCTTATATAGTATATAGCTAGACATGTAATATACAGAGATCGGTGTAACAGATGTTCAATCTTCCTTGTATTATGAAATATTATTTCCCACACCACATTAACTGTGTCAAAATAGCATACTCAACTGTCAAACCTACAGTGACCCACTAATCGAACTTGTCAAAATTAACGTACAATATTTTAATGTTGTCTAGCCATGTTTCCTTAATTGATACGCTCTATTATAGAAATTATGTTGTGTGATAAATTGTGTATGTTACAATAACCTTTTAATAATTTCCTGTCCTGACAACTTCCAGTAGTAATCATGATGTATTGTTTGTCATTTTATCTAAGAGCACTATGTAAATACTGTAGCGCACAGACAATCCAAAGCCACACAGAAACGACGGCAGCGACTCATCCACATCCGCAAAAATGGATACTTCAAGCAAGCCTATTTACATTTTTGTTGTACTCTTTCCACAATGAATGACACACTGTGGACTTCTAATTGTGTGCATAATTAACCATAAAGGGAGGTAATTATAAAATTGTAAACGTTTGACTTTACAGTGATGTCTAGTCACTAACGGAACTTGATCATAGTTCCATCCGTCTGTCTCACCACATTGCTATAGATTGTCTCTGAAGTTCTACAATTATGCATAGGCACTGTCTAGTGTGAATAGAATGTACTGATGTTCGGGTCCAGCGCCCACAAAACTATTTGCGACTGAGATTCAACTTTAAGACTGGTCTCAATTATTGGCGCTCACAAACACCTCAGTCTCATTTTTAGGCTCAAGCTCAACCATTAGTTGATCTTTGTGATCATATATTTGATACCAAAAAATAGGAGGATCAAATCTGATAAAATAGTTCCAGATGAATTGAATTTCTCAAAATGGCTACGCGCTCATGAGCCTCTCGAGCAATGTCGTTTGAATTGATCGAAGAATAAAATACTTATGGTTGCTTTTAACTTTTGACATATTTATTCTTGCGTTTAGCCAAAATGTACATCACATGCCATGTGGTATGTCCACATTGAATAATAATGCTAATATTCGACATGTTGCAATAGTTTTCTATGATGTACAAAATAATGCTATTCGTTATGTCATTTAGACGAGCTCGGTAACCCTATCAGTCATTATACCAACGGCCTTACGTGATCTCTATAGTGGTTTTTGTACCAAGTACAAGCTTAGTTAAACACATTGTAATTAATCAGCAAATATCATTAATTTAGAATTCAACAATAAAATACCTCTCTAACAGGATGCTCAATAATTTAAAATAATCTATGAATAAAACAATTTACCAAATTAAAACAATTCCAACAATTAGACTAATCAGTAATTAATAAAAGAAATATAATTTCAGAACAGTTTTTAAAATAAACGAAAAACCCAAAATCCTGAATACTGCGGAGGGCGTAAAGTTACGCCTCCCGAAGATTCCAACATGCTAACCGTGACTACTTTGTCCTGTTCTGCCTGTCTGACAGTTCTGTTCTTGCCTATCACAGACCACACTTAAATATCAGATTTGCCGGACATGTCGTGGCATTGATACGTGACATTTACTACAAACAGACACGTCAACTGGACCAGTTTGGAACTTTTAATATACGATTTCTTAACCAATTAATAATGATAAGCAATATCCCTAGATATGACAAATCACCTGACCCTAGTCTCGCCTGTAAGAGCAGTGTTTCAGCAATACTGTATATAGACCATGAGCCAGAGGGGGTTTTGCTCCCCCCAGGGGGAATTTTGTGGACCCCAAGGTGTGGCGAACATTTTGGCATAAAGTTTGCAACTGGCGGGTGGGGCTTTTCTCCGTTACCACGCTTTAAAATACGTTACCCCCAAAATATAAAATAAAAATTGTAATTTTTAAAGATAAATTGTACCATTATGCTATTTAATAATTCCAAGTTTTCATATGTTATTCAAGAGTGTAAAGTAGTAGCTGCAAACCGATTGAATTTCAATGCCAAAATGCAATGATAAAGAAGATAAATATTGGAAAACATACGTTACCCTAAAAAAACAAAATGTTTTCGGCATAAAGTTTTTTATTGCAAATTTAGATGACCAGGTAATCAAATGATGAAGTTACCATTACAAAGTTCAACATTCAACCTAAAAAATGATGTATAGATTGCAATTATAGGTTAAGAGATAGATGTTTGGTAGCGATTCTTAAAATGTCACCCATTCTCCAAAACATGTGTGTTTTTCATTCCTTCAATAATTTCAAGTATTCAAATTGTATCATACACTTTTCAGTTACATATACATTGTAATACCACTTTATATATTTATAATGGTTTATAATATATATATATCAACAAGTCTCTTACTTGTAAGATATGTTAAGGCATTCTACATTGCACTTTACGTTACCAAACATACAAATTAAAGTGCATGTCGTCAGTGTCTTAAAAACGTACTTAAAACAATTAAAAATAGAAAAATAACAATTTAATCCTACTCAAAACTTATAATAGGTTTGCAGTTCAAACTGTATGCATTGTATTTAACTAAACAACATGTAAACTATAACGTACATGTATTTAAATATCAAACAAAATTACAATTTACTAGCCTTGTATTCTGTTACTTTAGATAAACTTTACCACTAAAAATAATTGATTTTCAAATCAAAATATAGTTTGCATTTGAACTTTCAACACATGTATTTAAAAAACAATTTATGTTTCAATTTGCGTTACCTTACTTACAAACTTTACAATTATATCATATGCACATGTATGCTGTAATTTTAACACAATGTTGACTTATTCCTTTTGGTCTGTCTGGAGGAAAAGATTGATAGGTGCATAATTATCTTATATCTTATACTACCTGAATTGTTGTGCAATACTGACCAGTGAGAGGTCACGATCATTTAAGGTAAAATAGTGTAAACTGTGTTACTGTTCATTGTTTCCATATAAGCAAAGCCAGTATTGAATGTGTTACATATGACATGTAGTCAGGAATTGCTGCATCATATGACATTGTATGGCTTTAATAAGTGGGGTAGTTACACAATATGGCATCTGATGGCTGAAATCTGTATTAGTGGGTTCCCATATTGGCATAGAATGGCTGAAATCTGTATTGTTGGTTCCCAATATGGCATAGGATGGCTGAAATCTGTATTGGTGGGTTCCCAATATTGCATAGGATGGCTGAAATCTGTGTTAGTGGGTTCCAAATATGATCTAGGAGGGCTGAAATCTGTGTTAGTTGGTTCCAAATATGGCATAGGTGGGCTGAAATATGTGTTAGTCGGTTCCAAATATGGCCTAGGAGGGCTAAAATATGTGTTAATGGGTTCCAAATATGGCCTAGGAGGGCTGAAATCTGTGTTAGAGGGTTCCAAATATGGCCTAGGTGGGCTGAAATATGTGTTAGAGGGTTCCAAATATGACCTAGGAGGGCTGAAATCTGTGTTGGTGGGTGCCCAATATGACCTAGGAGGGCTGAAATCTGTGTTGGTGGGTTCCCAAATTGGCATAGGATGGCTGAAATCTGTATTGGTGGGTTCCCAATATGGCATAGGATGGCTGAAATCTGTATTGGTGGGTTCCCAATATGGCATATGATGGCTGAAATCTGTATTAGTGGGTTCCCAAATTGGCATAGGATGGCTGAAATCTGTGTTGGTGGGTTCCCAATATGGCATAGGAGGGCTGAAATCTGTGTTGGTGTGTTCCCAATGAGGCCTTGGGTGGCTTAATCTGTGATGCTGAGTACCCAAAATGGCTTTGGTGACTGTACTCAGATTTGGTGGGTTCCCAATAGGGCCTGAGATGACTGTACTCTGAGGTTGTGGGTACCAAATGGAACCAAATGGAACCTGTGATGGCATCTAATACAGACCGGGATGTCTGTACTCAGAGGTGGTAGGTACCCAACAGGGCCTGGGATTACTGTACTCAGAGGTGGTTAGTACCAAATGGGGCCTGAGCTGGTTGTTCTCAGTGGTGTAGGATAGTCAATAGGACATGTGATGGCTGTTCTCTGTATAGGTGGGTACCCAATCGGGCCTGAGATGGTGAGCTTGTGGATGTGAGTACATAAGCTGACCTGGGACGGCTGTACTAGGCAGTGTTAAGTACCAAATAGGGCATTGAATGGCTTTCCTCAGTGACTATGGGTATCTATCAGGCAATGTATGGCTGTACACAGTAGTTGTGAGTAGGGCATAGGCCCTAAGAAGGCTGGTAGTGGTAAGTACCACATAGGGTCTGGTATGGCTATATTAAGTGTTTGCAACTCCCTGTAGGGATTAGTATGACCATAATTGGTGGTGGGGAATTACCCAATAGAGCCAATGCTGGCTATAGTGCACCTGGTAGGACAGTATTTAGTTGGTCCGAGTACCCCTTAGGACATAGTATGATTGTTACCGCTGGCGGTAAGTACCACACTCAGGTGGGACCGTACTCAATGGTTATGTGTACCACTTAGTGAAAAATATAAACTGTAATTAGTGGTGGTGATTGGGCCTCGGATGTCTGTACTATGTTGTTGTGACTCCTTTGTACCCTATACAACTTGGTGAGACTGTAAGGCATTGGTTATGATCACCTATATGGGGTATGAAATCTGTAATTATTTGGGATTAGTACCCTCTTGTGTCTTATATGACTGTAGTTTTGTACTAGTGAGTAACACATAGGGCCTTGTACAGCTGTAGTCGTGAGTACCATATAGAGACATACATGTATATGGCTTTACTCAGGTGTTGTGAGTATACCTTAGGGCCTACTATGGCTATAATTAAGGGTGGTGAATACCCAATATGGTCTTGGTTGGCTGTCCTCTTGGTTTTAAGTATCCCATAGGGCCTCAGATAGAGCTGGTGCCATTGCGAATTCAATAGGAATGGTTGTATTGGGCAGTTGTAAGTACTCAATTGGTTACGGAATGTGTGTATAGACAGTGTTATTATTAGTCCCCCATAAGGTCTGGGTTGACTATTAAGTGGTTTAAGAACCCCTAAGGACATGATATGGGTGTACTCGGTGTTGGTTACACCCCATTCAGGCCTAATATATGATGGTGATGAGTACCCAATCATGCCTGATACTGGTGTAATTGATAGTGGTAAGCATAACAAAGGGTTTGGTTGAGAGTACCCCTTATGGCTTAGTATGGCTATAATAAGTGGTAGTGACTACCCCATACGGCATTGGATGGCTGTACTCTGTGATGGTGAGCACCGAATGTGACATTGGGTGGTTGTACTTGACAAGTGTTATGTACCCCATATGGTCTTGGGATGCCTGAACTTTGCAGTGTTGCATATCCCATAAGGCATATTTTTCGTAACTTAACCTTAAAATGACCTTGACCTTGACTTCAAAGTGGTCAGTCTTGTATGTCCATATGATGTACGTTATCAAATGAATAATATCTAAGCAAATATTTGTGACTATATATACATAAATAAATAAAAATGCATGAGAACATAGAATTTTGAGTATATTTGTAAATTATGGCGGCCATCTTGTACGCCATCTTGAATTTCCGGGTCCACACCACGTGTTGACAATTTATGCTTTCAGTTCGATATAGTACATACATAGGCGAACATTTTGGTATATAACATTGCTTGTTCTACTTTAGCTGTCACCTAGCTACGCCCAAAAAATCACCAATTGTCACCCAACTATATGTGTTATACCGAAATTTTAACTGAAATATTGTTGAAAAAAACCCATATTTTTGAAAGGTAACGTAATTTACATGGCATTTCATATCAATTAACTATTTGTGTAGTTGTACTATAGCTATATACATTATTGAGCTGCATACTAATCAGTATCATCATTTCTTAACTTAAAAACGTCATATATGTTGACTGTTTTTTTAATATTCTAGTAATTTCATGCAAAGTAACGTAAATTACGTATGTTATATCACATTTTTTGCCTATAATAATTTGTACAACTGATAGTTTCAATTTTAAATACATTTAACATACATAAATGTCTTCTTCACATGATTTATTGAACAATTAGCATGTTTATAATATCATATAAGCAAAATTAGTGATTCCTGTAGAAAATCGCATAGTCACGTATTTCAAATCTCCGTAACTCGTTAAAGCCCCAACAGAAACTTGCAAACTTTTGTCTGTGAATGCCACCTACCATAAGGTTTAAGAAAATCATAGTGTTGAAAATTCCCCCTTGGGGGGAGCAGGGTCAATTGTCAGCTCAAGGTCTAATAGTATTATAGCTCTGTATGGTTTATTACATATTGCAGAGTATCACCTTATATATCCCTATTAATGAACAAATTACCATAACGTATGACTATTTAATGCAAAATAGATCATTCAATTCCATACTCAAACACAGAATTATAACTCTATGTAATATTAACAACCACAAGTCACGCAATGAGAATATCATCGACACACCAGACGCTAACGAGGTAAAATACATACAACGGATGTAGATCGAAATGACAAGAAATATCAAACGCGCAAAATGCTTTCAAAGTTGTTCACATAGTTAATATAATTACTCTTTATTCTGCTATGGTTAAGAGGCGTTAGAAGTTTCGTTAAGTTGTTAGGTATGTGCGAACTGTCAAACAAATTGATGTTTATTCCTTTAGAAATCCTTAAAATGGTTAAGAGGCGTTAGAAGTTTCGTTAAGTTTTCAGGTATGTACGAACTATCAAACAAATTGATGTTTATTCCTTTAGAAATCCTTAAACTGGTTAAGAGGCGTTAGAAGTTTCGTTACGTTTTGCGAAGTGTCAAACAAATTGGTTTGTATTGGTTTAGAAATCATTAAAGCGTTAGAGGTTGCGTTGTGTGTTGTGTCTGCATATTTGTACATACGTATTTCCAATCTGTAAGTTAAATAATGTTGATTAATTGACAACCACAGATGCCTGTTTTGTCAACGTATCGTAAAATACAGAATCAAAATATACCTTTCATAATTAGTAATCCCCACGCTCACATTCGTGTCTTATTCATAACGGAATCAAATTTACATTGCATAAGTTATTCCTTAACTAAACTAACGACACAACAGTAGCAATGTTTTTATTGTAAAAAAGGAACACCGATATTTAGATTGTGACATTGGTATTTATTATATAATCTAGGTTACAAGATGATTTAAAAACTATCGCACTAGCAGCAAAACCCTACGATGAATGGCGTACAAATTGTCTCCCGTGTTTGATACCCAGAATTTACTATTAAAGTTTCCCCCAACACCATAGTGGTAGGGCGTCTAATTCGAGTGCGAGATGTCTTGGGTTATATCCCTTGCCGCCACATACCAACGTCGTTTAAAATGGTACTTGTATATCCCCCTTGCTTGACGATCAGCATAATAAGGTAGCGGTAAATTCAGGTGCGCCAGGTGTCAGGAAAACGTGTCTGTCTCCAAATGACTGAAATAGTGTTAGTCATAGAACATAAAACAAACAATAATTTTTAAAAAAAAAATAGTCAAAGTAATGTTTCGATAATCCAGCCTTATTCTTAATATTTCTAATACAAAAATGTATTTCAATCAAGGATATTCACTCTTTCATTCTGCCTGATACTGAACATGCACGAACCAAGTCTTTATTGTTACCTGTGTCCTGTTCGTAACGTATCGATTCATAAAAAGTCGATCATTTAGGCACGCGACGCATTTTTGAAAAAAAATCGGATTTATAATGACTAAGAAATAAATAATTTATGAGATAGTTGGCTTTGAGTCACGTGAGGCGTTTAATAAAGTCATCGAGTGTACTTATGTAGATGACGATTGTAATCCACACACGAACCATACACATTAACAGTCATACATGCAAATTGTTATGGTTCCTCTCACGAGTAACCCAAAATAGCTATTTCCCGTATATAATTCAATATAGTTTGTAAAACAATGAAATCTCGTTATTAACTGAGGGTACTCCAAGCACATTTACCACAGGCAAACGTGTTTTCATCTGAATAGCTATCCAAATTAGACAGTTTTGTTCTGAAATAAGATTACGATAATTTACAGGGTACAGTGTGAGCATATATCGAACTAAACTGCTTTGCCAAGTTAATAAAACCATCTAATAAGACAAACATTGATATTTCCATATATTTTTATTTAAATTTATTTCTCGTTTTTCTGCTACTAATAACGGAATAATGACAGAAACTGAAGGGGTCGAGTTGGAACATTTGTATAGTATATAATCGTATAGACACGTAGACGATTGTCTCTATTGCAATATGGAACTATTTTTCTTTTGGCAATGGTAATATAAATGTCAAATCTTTATGTAAACGTCTGACATTTAAAGTCATTTGACATTATGCGATTATATGAGTTAAGCCCACATTATAGGTTATTGTATCAAAATTACTGTAATTTAAAGTCTAGTAGACGTAAATTGTCTGCTTTACGTGGTAAGTGACTGTAAAAAATCACGGAATAATGCCATCCATTGGCCATTGGCCACCACATGGCATGAGCAAGTACTGATAATTATACAAATTCTGATATTCGAGACATAACAAAGGTCGGGACATATTTGAAACGATGCAAAACAAGAATAATGTTAATGACCCTATTGGCCAATATACGAGTACATTTGCTTATATTTCACGCCCAGTAACCTGTTACAGACAGTGATAAAAACGCAATATAAAGGCTAACCGATGACATATTGAAAGCTGTTCTTTGGTGACCAAAACTATGACCAATGTGGACCTGAAAAATGAAGTTTTAATTGTTAGGCATCTTGTTATTAGGCTAGTCGTTAGCACACTGAAGCGATTGACCATTTTAAGGGCGAACAACGTAGAAAGTGCCGACAACCATTTCGCCCTTAAACTACCAAAACAGAAGGTCAGCATTTGGTACTAAATGCAAGGCAACTTTCAACAAAACCAAAAGGAGAATATTTAGTCGGACAGGCCTTACTGACACAGAAACAGGTGGGCTCAAAAGGCACATTGCTGGAGTAAATTTGTTCTGTATATTACTTTGCTTTATAGCAGACATTGTTTCGTTTTGGCTTGTAGAGATGTGATATGACAACATGAATTCTCAACAAACAGCCAAATTAACTAGCTAATGTGCATTTATACAGTAGCGAACATTGAGTAAACTTGTTGACATGTTAGTTTCGTTTTCGCAAGTGCGGACTGCGACTAATAGGTATATTGCTCTGTCGAATTTGTCGTTACGGAATCGTCTGCGTTGGTTAAGTTTATTGTCAGAGGCATTTATTTTAAAGACTATCAAAAGTACCAACTTGAAACTCACTAATACCTAATATTAACTATCCAATTCGCCTACATACTACAGTAGGCCAGGTGCTGTTCTGTAATTTGTAAATTACCCCTTGTGTAATATATGTCCTATCACACAGTAGTTCCGTGGCTGCACCGTCAGAATGAACAAAGCAGCCACTTGAAGACAGCTTATCTGTCGAAGTTATTTACCACAAGGGATGTCCATACTGACATAACTGGTAACCGTGTGACATATATTTATGAAGTTATTGGCCCTTGCTTCGACTTAGTCTAAGTTCATAGAAACAGTGGCATATTTAACGCATAAATTGATTTTTCTTAAACACTAACAACATTAGTTTAGGAGTGTTGATTAAATCTCAGAATGAAGTCCAATTTAGGGACAAATAACAACATTGATCAAAGCTTTCAACTTGAAAATCAATACACTTGTGACATGTGATGACTTACATCTACTGACAGGTGGAAACAAACCTATCCAGCATTTATAACAGTTATAATTCCCCTTTTTCTTTTGAATTTTTACATTAAAATGTCAATTTCTAATAGACTATTAAAGATTATCACTTTATCTTGAATTGTATAATGCAAATAATTGAAATTTGATTACTGTATTCCTGTTACTGGACACACTCAAAAAATAGAAAACAAAAACACAGATCACAAGCATACGACACATGCCGAACACCACAAAGCGCAAGGAAGTGGAATTAAACCACTACAAGTTTTTTTTGCAGGTTTCACTGTGAATGATAGGTAATCCCATAGCTGCATCAATGACTTTTGATAGCAGTCAACAAACGAAAATATACTGAGCGTCAAAAGTTCCGCAAATCTACATTGTTTTGTCTTTTTTATTGAAAGCGCAAACTAGTTTATGCTGATACAACTACACATGTTTACATTGATATATAACCGAAAATATAATAAGAAATGTATTTATCCATATGAACACTCAATAAGACACAACCAAACATTTCAAAAATACACATTACACTTAGCAAATGTTTGTGTCCGTTTTGGTACCATTTACCCTTTCTATTTATTGATATTTTTGCACGAAATGTTGCGTTATGCTATCGACCAATCGTCCATTAAAAAGCAACCTACAAATAAACGCGGGGTTTTTACTCAGCAACATGTTTTCGTTACCTTAGCTTGACAGCGTTTTTTAGAATATTCAACCATTATTAATATCTTATGGTGCAAGGGAGGTAAGCATAAAAGAAATGGTCGTTCTTTGACCATGATTGATAAGTGATCGTAGCATGATTTTACCCAATTAAATATGTTTTTAAAATTGTTGTCAATTTCACAAAAACACAATTGGAATGCAAGTTTTATATTGATTTAAAAGTATGGTTGACTACTGCTAAGCCACAGCAATGTCATTGAATATATTGCTACAGTTTTAGCATAATGCCTGTCTATATTAGCTGTATTGATCCCTGACCTGTCATCACGTGGAATGTCATATACACAATCTGTCTGTTTGATATGATACCATTGTCTATTAATGATAAAGACATGACAGTTTAATGCGACAGAAAGCAGCCTTAGTGTAACACCAGCCTTTAGTATCTGATATACATGATTATGCTCACCATTACCCATTTTGATAATCTTTTTAAGCGTACATGTCTTGCTTAATTAAATATTGTATTGTGTACTTTTTATCACATGCATGTTTGAAGCACGTGTAAAGTGAAAATTAAGAGAAAAATGAAATACCCGATTTGCCCGTACATGAATAGACGAATTACCCTTTTTCGATCGTGTGATCATTCAAGTGTGACGAAAAAGACGGCACTAGTTTAAAAATAATCACTAACGATAATCCCACGGATACGTGGAAGAGAAAAGTTAGTTCAATCCAGCAATTCAAAAATTTAGGATTTTTGTTGCAAAACTTTTGACGGTAAGTATAAGTACATTGTAAACAAATAGGGGATGATTTGGCCCAAAAAAAGAAAAAGCAACTAAAATGTTACCAGTCCTAATTTCTTGTTGAAGTGTCCACAATATCCGAAAATGTTTAAGAATCACCTACAATGGTATGCCCCAAGACTTTATTACGGAATATGTTCACCAAAAAAGCTCAATTCCTCCTTACAGGTGCTGCCTCGCGTTTTGGTGCATTGCAAAAAAAATATATATAAAGTATAGGTATAGTTTCCTGTATATCCCATAAACAACCACATTGACATCTAAAATAACTTGCGAAACATCGGCATTTTGTAATTATATAGTAATTTTACATCCAAACCTCTATCGGGTATTAATACCTTATAGAATTAACACTAATATTGCCTGAAATTTGTTCGCATTCGGTGAAAACAAATTGCAAAACGAACCGAATACCTCACTGATGTTAACTCTGTAGTTTGCTGATGTTACACTGAGATCACGTGTGAATTACATAAATCACAAAGCGTGTTGGAAGGAAACTCTCAGTGCGCGATATCGAGAGTGGTTTATTTGCACCAAATCTTTCATAAAGCAACCGTAAGTGGCTTTCTGTAACATCAATACATTACGATATACAAAACTTTTTACCCGATCTGCGAGACGGCACCTTTAATGACAATAAAACATTTGTACTGCAGTATGTTTTGTTTGGTTAAGCATAAACTAATACAATGTAGATATGATTCCAGAATTAATAAGACACGGATTTGAGAGTGGGGGATAAATGATTATAAAAGGTATATTTGATTCTGCATTTTGATACATTGATAAGACAGGCACCTGTGTTCCAGTCCACTTATAGCACTGCCTCAAATATGTTGTCTAGCCTTCCTGAATGGATACGTTCTATTATATAAAGTACGTTGTGTCATAAATTGTAAATTTTACAAGTTCATTTTCATTATTTTTTGTCCTGACAATTTCTTGTGTTAATCATGGTGTATTGCGTTTTTATCTAAGAGTACGTATTTTGAGTTGTAATATAATAGTACTCGATTATGTATTTTACGAAAATATTTCTGGAGATTGTCTTGTTTTATTTTATATAAATATAATGTATTATACACTTAACCGATTTAGAAACGCAACAATTTAGGGGGTCGGTATTTTTTATATTAATTATTACATTATTTAATGTATTTAATTATTATTTAAATTCTATTGGAGTAGAAACCAATGAATGGGACACTAGTCTGATACCTGGTACGATTTTCTACGACAAAATATTTCAATTTAGCACATTACGTCATAGTAGCGTCATTTTCATGGCGTGACGATTTGACCGACAATTTATAGAGAATTTAATATTAATTTTGCGAACTTGACATTGTCGATCAATACATTTCGTGGTTTAGTTTTGTGACCATCTAAACCTTGATTACAATGAAATTTGCACATCTTTGACTTCATGTATTGAATTTATCACATGTAAAATTTCAAGAGAATTGAAGCACCATAACCAACTGTTGCGTTATTAAATCGGTTAAGTGTACAACATACTCGTTGTGTTAGTGTCATTAAAAACATATATTGTTGGATTAAAACGTTTGACTTTATAGGGCTGTCTATTTATATAATGTTATTTATTTACCAAATTTACAAAATATATTCATCGGTTATAGATAAACCATATGTTTTGAGCCGTGACTAATGTATGCAGCAAAGTTGATTCACCCTAAAAGGGTATGTGGGACGTTCAAAAATAAACAGGACTATTGTCACAAAACACGCATGGTTAAACGAAATAAATCAAATTATATACCATTAGAAATCGAACTCCTTTTCTGCATACTGTAAAAACATGAACTAAAACAAATACGCGGTCCGATAGTTGCAGGTGAATTAAAAAGGTCACTAACGCTGTTCCGGCGCACAAAATGACGTCGCGCTATTTTACACGACGTTAATGCTTCGCATAGGGCTATGAAATACGATGTTTATGGTAATATAGGGTGATGAATACGTTCCAGTACCACACTGAGCCAAACAAGTAAAGCGTTGGTGAGAATCGCGTGTATTTTCCCGGACCTTAATTAAATATCTGGGCGAGAATCCGTACCATAAACGTTGATATTTTGAACATGTCTCGGAAACTGACGTCAAAAACGTTCTTATGATTTCCTATTACTTCCCTGTCTTTTAAAGCTGAACAGTTATTACTAAAGCATTTGTGCCATTCTAAAACTGATAAAAGACTCACAGAACTGTTTCCAAAATGTAGTTACGATAATTTCATACGATTCAGAGGACATAACCATCTTGTAGTTAACAGAACTTGGTGTTTGTGCGCTTTTCCTTACGTTCTGGTGACGTCACTTTTGCGTCACGAAGTTGTCACTCTTGGAGTTCAAGTTCTGTTTATTTCAGTACCTAACCTCTACATTTTCCCAGACAACGTCCAACACGTAACATGTAATGTTACGGCGAAGTTTGAAAACAAACAATATGATAGTTTTAAAGATACACCCCATTGCGTAGTCGCCGTTAATGGTAATTGGTGGACTGCGCCGGGTGCGTGTTACCATGGTTTCAAAATGGACTATTATGAGAGGACGTGATAATGTTACTCGATAAATCAGATATCAAGTTTTCGCAATTGAATTCCGATTTCATATTATGTAATAATATTTGTATAAAATTGAAAACTGTTCCCGTGAGGGCCCCAGTCCTGTTTATTTTTGAACGTCCCATGTATATACGTATAAGCAATACCAACATAAGTTAAATAAGTAATTTCTGCGAGTAACCGAATACGTGGCTCAATGGGTACCGCGATGTCTTATGAAACTTACTTTTGTAGGTTCGATCCTTGGTATCGTCACTTTTTAAATTTTTTCAAATCGCCTAATCAAGTTATATTTCAAAAGAAAGTAACGCATTTCCTGGAATGTATTTAATAATGAGCGATTTTTTAGTCAAAATTAATACAAACATTGGCGTAAGATATTGCAACTAACGGTCTTCAAGCCTCAGCTATAAAATATCCGCAAACGCATCATCCGACTCAGAGACAGACAAAACTGACGGGTCGTCAACCAACCCACCAAGTGAAGTCGAAAATCTTTGACACGAAAACAAGTATTGAATTCAGTAAAAGATAAATTAATACTGGGTCCGAAGAAAACATGAAATAAAAACAGAGAAACATGAAAAAAACCATTACATGTAGAATGAAAAGTCAAAATAATTATTGTGTCGCCTGAAAAGGCGACATACAGGGATTACCTTTGTCGTCGGCCGCGGTGGCGGCTGCGGCGTCCGTATTTGCTTGTCCGGAGCATAACTTTGTCACCTTAAGTTCAAATGACTCAATATTTGGTATGCATGTTTGTTTCTTACAATAAGCCGAAGTGCAGTACATAAGAACCATAACTCTACCTTCCATCGTTTTTTAATTATTTACCTTTGGTTGATTTTATTAGAGCATTTCTTGTCCGGAGCATAACTTTGTCACCTAATGTTCAAATGACTCAAAATTTGGTATGGCTGTTTTTTGCAATAAGCCGGAGTGCAGTGCGCAAGAACCATAACTTTACCTTGCATCGTTTTTTAATTATTTCCCTTTGATTGATTTTATTAGAGCATTTCTTGTCCGGAGCTTAATTTTGTCACCTAAATTTCAAATGACTTAAAATTTGGTATGGATGGTTCTTGCAATAAGCCAAAGTGCAGTGCGCAAGAACCATAACTCTATCTTGCACCGTTGTTTGATATTTCCCTTTGATTTATTTTATTAGAGCATTTCTAGTTCGGAGCATAACTTTGTCACTATAAGGTTGAATGACTTGAAACTTGGTATGCATGTTTTTTACAAAAGTCCTAGTGCAGTACGCAAGAACAATAATTCTACCTGGTGCCTTTTTTGACTATTTCCCTTTGATTGATTTTATAAGCATTGCTTGTCCGGGGCATACCTTTGTCATCATAAGTATGGATGACTCCTAAATTGGTATGCATGTTTCTTGCTGTGACATGAAATGCAGTGCGCAAAAATCATAACTCTACCTAGTGTAGTTTTTGAATGATTCCCCTTTGATTGATTTTATCAGGACATTATTTTGTCAAGAGCATAACTGTCATTTTAGTTCAGATGACTAGAGAACTCTTGTGAGTCTGATATTTAGCCCAATACTGGATATTTTTCCATGACAAATGTGCATGTCGTCAGGCGACACATGCGACTCGCAAAGCTTTTATTTAATTAAAATGAAATGGCTTTTAAACAATGACTTCATATTGTACTCTTGACGAAAAAGAAACAAAAAATGTAGTTGAGAAATAAGTGCAGTTATCAGGTCTTGAACCCGCATATCTTAGGTTGACAATCAAGCACTCTACCGATTGAGCCAGCGATATTGACATGATCGGAACATACAAAAGTATAATCAACGCATTTTAAAGGCATCCCACCAGGTATGTTCACACACCATGACTAAATAGTGTAATCTCCCGTCATGGCTCAAAACTCGTGGTCCATCTATACTGTCACCACATTGCTATAGCAATGGGGATAACGTATAGAACGGAAGTGATACCCCTGACGGGTTTTCGAGTGTAAATTTCGTCGCTTCGGTAAGTAAATCTTGATTTTTCTTTGTTTTGTAAGACGCTTTCAATGAAATCACCTAGCCCACCGTACCCGGCCCTATGGATACTTGCAGACCCAAGCCCATTTTCCCTTCAAATACCTGTGATTAAGGAGAACATTCGATTCTAGTGCGGTTTTGGTTACTGCACCCCTGACGACCCGTCTACATTTTTTCCAATTTCTGCCGATTTGCATGGTGTGTTGCTGTTTAATGGGGCCAACTTCATTGTTTACCTTATTCTATGTATGCATTTTGCAAAATTAGTTCGATGCAGTCAGGTTATGAGGCAGAATAGACGAAAGAACCACTATGATACCCCTGACGGTTGCTGTCCCTCACTGATACCCCTGACGCCTCAAAATACTATAATGTTGTAATACGATGTCGGTCGGCTCTGTACATGTTCAACCACTAAAAAATCAAGATTCTAATCAATACAGTTATTGCATAAATACATGAAGAACTTGATAAACAATTCCAATAGACAAAAACAGTTGCAAACATAGATTTGGAATCGTACAGCAAGACAAGTTGTTTGAGCTATAACAATTCATATTACAAATTATTATAAAGGAGTCCGTATTAATTTATTTATTAATCTTACATTTCGACGGCTCATTGTTGAATATTGGAACCACCGTAAATGGGTTGTTATTAAGCTGCTGTTTGCTGTGTGGGTGCCTTGATACTTCAGTAAGTACTACTTAGGAAGCTCCACCAATCTAAACGAAATGCTTGTTCATAATAGGCAATATTTGACAAGCATTTTTATAAATTAATTGTGATATATCGTTGTTTCGCATCGAATTGTGTTTAGGAAATATAACTTATGTGAATATTCAGACTTAATAATTCAGATCACCTCACGATGTGACGCGGACATTATTTTATACACGCGTTCGTTTCAATTCAAATATGACATTGTATTACTTCATGACATGTACTTGTATTACATTTCTTATTCTTCTTTCTTTGAACGCTTTACTTATTACTTACATTTCTATTTATTTACATCCAGTTCTTGTTTACTTTGACCAGTAACCACCCATCAAATTAAAGTAAAGTGTGACTGACATGATGTAAATTATAGAATGATGTAGTTTAACTTATACAGCAGATTAATATATTGTGATCTGAGGTACCTTGTACTGCCCTGCATTCAACGAAGCATTATGTGAGGGGTGTTACGTACCTATGTCGTACCTGCCCTGCGTTCAAGGAAAGTTACCTGTAAACATGTTTAAATCAGAATTTTTTGTCGCTATAATTATGGGTGGCATGGTGGTCGAGTGGATAACGCCCTTGACTACTGATCGAGAGGTCCCTGGTTCGAATTTCGGCCGGGACACTTGGTCATTTCTGGAACGCTTTTCAGTGTTTCCCACCCAACTAGAGATGAACTGGTTGGAAACCCAGAGGTAGTCTCGCGTGTATCGGTGCTATACATCAGGCACGTTAAAGAACCAGGGAGTCTATTCGGAACGAGCTAGGGTAACGCACCCGGATTCCTTGTATCACAACTCTTTCTTCTACTCGCTGTCCCTTCAGCAAAAAACAGGACCCCATTGGAAATAAGTGCTTGCACTTTCATGGGTTATCCTTGACCGAAAGGCCTAAATAATTACATATACACATACACATAATCCTTCGCTGTACGCTTCGTTTGCGGCAAACAATTTGAAAGTATAAGTCCCCGTTTTTTTGTTCTCAGTTTTGAAATATGTACGCATGCACGGGTTTTGCTATTCATATTCTTTTGTTTGCCTCTGTCCGTCATTTTGTTTAATTACACCAATACACGCACACCACCTCAGGATATGGTTATTGTTCAACGAATAACAGGTACGTACCAGGTAAAAACGTGCGTCACTTTATTTTTTCCTTGAACGCAGGGCTGTTATTCATTGAACGTTATGTTAAAAAAACCTGTTCGTCACGTGAGCGAAGTTTGGCTAACCATATCCGGAGGTGGTATACCTAAATTGGTAAATTTTAACAAAATGGCGGACAGAGGCAAACAAAACAATGGCAATAATGCAACCCATGCATCCGTACATATATCGAAATGCCCTGCGTTCAACGAAGAATTACGTGACGCTCGTTTTGACACGTTATTCTTCGTTTAACGCAGGGTGGTCGAGAAGGGAAAAAACGGAAATTTATACTTTCAATGTGTTTGTCGCAAACGAAGCGTACAACCAAGGATTGTAACGACAAAACCCTCTTTTTTAACATGTTTGCAGGTAACATTCCTTGAACGCAGGGATGTTTTGTTATGCTTGTTCAAGTGAATTACACAAGTTAATAACATTATTTAATGTTTGCTTATCGTTCGTGTAATTATATAAGCGGAAACTAGCAGGCACTACTCGGTATCATTTCCGGGTCGCGGAAACTTGTGACAGTTCACTCAATAGCCATCGATCCAGAAACAAGCAATTCAGACGTTGCAGGTATCGATGCATGTCAACAAACTCTTTAAATTGACATACCTTTCTATGTCTGAAGTATGCTTATTTACATGTGCGTTTGATTTGAACGATCAACGCTGTGTTTGCTATAAACCGGTGTAGTTGTGAACGTAATGTACATGTGTAGAATACCACCAAACTCCTGGCAGTAGCTCACTACCTTAGTCCTTACTTAAGTATAGAAGAAAATATAAATAAATCCGTAAACTAGTTCCTTGCGTACTTATAGTTCTAAATAGTAAATCGGCTTTCAAAAATAATGTTAACATTAAAAAATAAATTCAGTTTATACTTCTTCAAACCCCATAGCCAATCAAAATGGGTCGCTTTCGATTTCTGTTGATATTTTATATTGCCAGTCTTTGTTTTGCCTGTGTCTGATTATATTATAACGTCTATTTTATCAATAAAACAATGCGTAGGAACTTCTTTTAACGGTTTGTTCTACATTGGTAGAGAAGTGCCAGAACTATGAGTTCTTCATGTTTTTACGCAATTGATTAGAATCTTGATTTTTTAGTGGTTGATCATGTACAGAGCCGACCGTCTCGTATTACAACATTATAGTATTTTGAGGCGTCAGGGGTATCAGTGAGGGACAGCAACCGTCAGGGGTATCATAGTGGTTCTTTCGTCTATTCTGCCTCATAACCTGATTGCATCGAACTAATTTTGCAAAATGCATACATAGAATAAGGTAAACAATGAAGTTGGCCACATAAAACAGCAACACACCATGCAAATCGGCAGAAATTGGAAAAAATGTAGACGGGTCGTCAGGGGTGCAGTAACCAAAACCGCACTAGAATCGAATGTTCTCCTTAATCACAGGTATTTGAAGGGAAAATGGGCTTGGGTCTGCAAGTATCCATAGGGCCGGGTACGGTGGGCTAGGTGATTTCATTGAAAGCGTCTTACAAAACAAAGAAAAATCAAGATTTACTTACCGAAGCGACGAAATTTACACTCGAAAACCCGTCAGGGGTATCACTTCCGTTCTATACGTTATCCCCATTGTATAGATTATCTCTGAAGTCCTACAATGCATACATAGACACTGTCTAGTGTATAAAGAATGTACTGATGTTCAGATGTTGATTAATTTGAACCTCTTGTACTTAATAAATACTGCTGAGATGGTGCCTTTTAACTTGAACAATCTCGTTTAAATTGGTCGAAGAATAAAACACTTAATAAGCTTTTTATACCAAAATGTACGTCTCGTATCATATGGTATGTCCACACATTGATTGATAATGCCAACATTCGATATGTTGCAATAGCTTTATATATATACAACAAAATGTTATTCGTTATGCCATTTAGATGAGCTATGTAGGGTTAATCACCTTATATGTTTGCACCTTGTCATCCCCATTTAAGAATAAATTACCATAACATATGGCTATTTAATGCAAACTAGTTCATTCAACCCATACTCAAAACGCCAAGTTATAACTCAATGTAATATCACCAACCACTACACAATGAGAATAACGTCGACACACCACTTTGCATGAAACAGGCGTCAATGAGGCAAATACATGCAACGGATGTAGATCTAAATGACAAAAAATCTCAAACGCGCATAATGCTTCCAAAATTATACACAGTATTAATAGAATGGCTCTTCATTCTTCTATGTGTGAACTGTCAAACATATTGGTTTTTAATCCTGTTAGAATTCATTTAAATAGTTTAGAGGCGTTAGAAATGTCGTTAAGTTTTGCGAAGTGTCAAACAAATTGGTGTTTATTGTTTTAGAAATCATTAAAATAGTTAAGAGGCGTTAGAAGTTTCGTTAAGTGTTTTGTCTGCATATTCGTACATATGTCCAATCTGTAAGTTAAATAATAATGATTAAATAACATCCACAGGTGCCTGTCTTATCAATGTATCAAAATGCAGAATCAAATATACCTTTTATAATCATTTATCCCCCACTCTCAAATCCGTGTCTTATTCATTCTGGAATCATATCTTCATTGTATTAGTTGATGCTTAACCAAACTAAACATACTACAGTATAAATGTTTTATTGCCATTAAAGGTGCTGCCTCACAGATTGGGCTAACCTTTTTGTATATCGAGATTTTCCAACCTAACCAAGTATTGATGTTATAGAAAGCCACTGACGGTTGCTTTATGAAAGATTTGGTGCAAATAAGCAATTGTAACCACTCTCGATATTGCCCACTGAGTATTTTGTTCTTGAAAAAAGCGCTAAGTTTCCTTCCAATATGCTTTGTGAATTATGTAATTCACACGTGATCAAATTGTTACATCAACAAACTACAGCGTAAACATCAGTGAGGTATTTGGTTCCTTTATCGATTCGTTTTCATCAAATGCGAACAAATTTCAGGCAATTTAAGTAATAATAGTATTAATTCTATAGGGTATTAATACCCTATAAAATATTTGATGTAAAAATACTAAATAACTTCAAAATACCTATTAGTAAGTTTCGTATTAAGTTATTTTGGACATCAGTGTGGTTGTTTATGGGATATACAGGCAACTATACCAAAATTACGCGACTATTTGACAATTTTATTTTATTTTTGCAATACACCAATATGTGAGGCAGTCCCTTTAATGACGCTTCCGAAGAAGATCCTGACACTCTTTGTAGGAATGAGGATAGTCCCAGTAAAAAGACTGTGACATTGGTATTTATTTTATAATACAGTGTTGTGGAGGTAGCTATTGCGCTGCTTTTGGTGCGATGACGTAACGTTCTATAGTTGGCTTAGTAGGAGCTAGTGTGTAATGCAAAAAATATTTTCTGTATAATAAACGTCAGGATAACACCACTCTGTTTAATAAAACAGAAAACAAAAATGATTTAAATGTATAAACAAAAATAATTTTAATAAACTAAACTAAATATGCAAGCATATAAAATGCAAGTAAGAATAAGCGAAATGTCATGATCAAAAAGTAACAAGAGTAAATCAAATAGAAATACTAATACAAAACTAGCCATGACTTAAATATGATGTTAAAGTTAAACAATGCTTGCAAAAATACACTAAGTTATGATCAAAATTCAAGTACCAAAATGTATTACAAAATTGAACAGATTAAAACAATATTCAAACTGCTAAATAAACAAATGCGTCCATTTGCTTTACATCAAGCCCAAATATTCTATTTAATGATTCTGCACTTAACAAGTATTTAAAAGTAGCTAGCCTTAGTACTAAATAATGGCTACTACTAAAGTATTAATTAATTACCAAAAATACAATTAAATGTAAGCATCTAAAAATGATTTACTTAATAAAATTAACCTAATTAATTGCAAAAATATTACTTAAATAATTTCAACAAATTACTTAAAGCTCCAAAATAAATGCCTAAAGTACCTAAGTAAATCAATTAATAATAAATTAATAATTATTATCTTGGAGAGAGGATTTAAGATCCTTACATTTCAAAAGTAAGCAACAGAATGAGGAAAGGCCAGTGTTTCCACTTTCCACTTTCTATTTGACAACTAGATGGCACCACCAGTCTCTTAATTAGATAAAACTAGATTAGTTATCTTACAATAATTTAGCCAATCAAAAATATATAACATAACAGTTTCTTCGTTAAAAAAGACTAATTCTGATTAGTCACATATACTAATTTAACCAATCAAAAGATACCTAACATGATCATCTAGGCAATTAAGATTCCTTTGTTTCCACCATGGTCACCTATGCTGTTGTTATTTTGTTGCCTAGCAATAATTTTACCTACCTTTCATCAATTTTCTCGGCACGCGTTCTTTTCGTTGCCATGGTGTTCTAAAACTAATCACTGATTTCACCTTTTCTCTTCCTTACGATTATGAATACATCTCAAGGAGTCCAATAACTGTAATATAAATAAATGCATAACGTCGCTTTGGAAAAAATAATTCGGTCTTTTGGATGGGGTATAATGTGGTTTTAATACCATCAAATTAAAAGACAATTTACGTTTTCGTCAAGTACATTTTCTACATCGTTGGAATAAATCAATTATAATTAAGTTAATCTGACAGATGCATGTATTACGAACTGAAAAAAACGTTTGAAAATGTCAGATTGATCTTTATGTTTCCATAGCAACGCAAACTTTTGTTCTACTAACAGCGTGAACGCACGCCCTCAAGTTGTCCTATTTTGTTGCCTGGCAACAATAATCAAATTGTCATAACCCAGATTGGTATTCGCCATAACAGCAGTGAGTTACCATATTTCACGATAATACATAGAAAATATACGATCACTCATTTTTCTTAGCATTATTAAGCAACTCTCAGTTTTTCTTGACTGGTGGTTGAAATGTATGTTCTTATCTCTTATGATTTTTTTTTATTATACATGTAGACTAGCTAAAGCTTGACTTAATGACTTACAAATAGACTAGTCTCTTAAACTTCAAATATGTAGGAGTTTAAATTGTTAATTCATTATGCAAGATCTAACTTTACAACAACAGGTTACGAGGCGGTATAAAAGCTACCGCACTAGCAGTAAAACCAAACGATGATTGCCTTACAAAATGTATTCAGTGTTTGATATTCTGAATTTACAATTAAATTCAAGTGTACCCTTCAATAGCATAGTAGTAGGGTGACCCGTTCGAGTGCTGGATGTATTGGGTTATATCCCTGTCCAAGACATACCATCATTTAAATGGTACGTGTATATCTCCCTTGCTTGACGATCAGCATTAAGAAAGACAGTTGAAGTGATAATCAAGATAATCACGTCTTTTTCCTAGTACAAAATTAATTTTAAAGGTGCTGCCTCACAGATTGGACTAAATTTTTGTATACCGTAATTTTCCATCTAAACCAAGTATTGATGTAATAGAAAACCACTGACAGTTGCTTTATGCAAGATTTGGTGCAGATAAGCAATTTTTCTTGAAAATAATCGCTAAGATTCCTTCCAACATTCTTTGTGAATTATGTAATACACACATGATTGAACTGTTACATCAACAAACTACAGCTTAAAAATCAGTGAGGTATTTGGTTCGATTTTCGATTCGTTTTCATCAAATGCGAACAAATTTCAGGCAATTTAAGTAATAGTAGTGTTAATTCTATAGGGTACTAATACCCTATAGAATTTTTAATGTAAAATACTAAATAACTACAAAATGCTGAAGTTTCTCAAGTTATTTTAGATGTCAGTGTGGTTGTTTATGGGATATACAGGCAACTATATGTATATCAAAATTATGCGAATATTTGACAATTTTATTTTATTTTTGATATGTGAGGCAGTCCCTTTAAAGGATAATTACTCTTATTCTGCCTGATACAGGACATGAATGATAACTCAAGTTGCTTTGTGTTACCTGTATAAAATCGATTCAGAAAAAATCGATCATTTGGACATGCAAAGCATTTTTAAAATATATTGGATTTAAAATGACTAAGCGAGAAAATATTGCCAGACTAAACAACAGTAATATTACATACATACGCACTCTCGTAGTATCTTGTTTTCATAGCACTTAGAGTGTTTATTTATAGCATCTATAACTGCACGTATAAAATATGCGAGTGTTACCGGTATGTTGTGCTTCCTAAACAATGATGTCGCTTTCCAAATATTTAGTAAATTATTCATCGGACAGCAGCGAAAGTGGAGAGATAGTTACATCAGATGAAGGTATGTAGCTTCCTTTATATCTTCACTTTGAACACTTTGGCAAGTTTATATTTGTCAGTTCAGTTTAACGTATGTATAACATTGTGCTAAAGACCTAAGTACTCTTCTGACTCATTGAAAACATATTCGCCGTTATACACTTGATATATTATGCACACTTTCCATGAAGCGAAGAGTGGGCATCGCATAATAGTATGAAGGATTATAACAGTAAGACCAATACTTCATTAAGTATTAAGTAAAAGTGATGTAATGAACACTAAATATAATTATGTATGTTGTTATTTACCTTGGTGATGTTTAAGCCGTTTAGTCTATTTTGTTTCCAAATTTACCTGGATATGTGTGATTAAAAACAGTAGCTGGTGTATTCGCCTCTAACAACAGTTTAATATGAACCATTCGCTCCTCGTATGTATAAACTCTCTAGACTTGCTTCCTCCCGGACAACATGAATATTGTATAATAACACGCTCACATACTTTTACACTTCTTTTACACTTCTACATTGTTCCCAGTGATTATGTTATCGTTGCTAGTAGTAGTCAGGGGGGATCGTCCAGATCACAACGCACCCGGTGACCCCTTCTATATTCTATATAAAGCCGCCATCTTGGATAAGTAGAAAAAATGAGTAGCTTTTCAGAGTGTTCGCGCGTAACCGAATCAATCCGGTCGAGGGTGGTCTGCCTAGCAGACGACGAAACACGCCGGAAGATCCACTATGTTTGCTTGAACATTATGACTTAAGTGAATTTATTGACAGCTGTTTGGTCAATAGTCATAAAACAATGCCAGTAATTATATTATTTGTAAGGTACTCGTATATAACGTTTAAGCGCAAACAGCCCATATATAATCGTGACAGTCAAAAAGATTAATAACAACTTCTATTGTCCTTATAACCGGACGCAACTAGCCGTGTCCGGTTTCATTAAGTTTAAGCTCGTTTCAACCGCCCTTTTAACGGTTATAATTAATCAACCAATCAATATACAACAACATCATCTGATGACTCAGTTTTTCCGATATTTTAAATCATTCCAGACGCCGACTTCAAGAAGTAAACATCATTTAGCGGCTTAACATTTTATTTTGTCAATAATTGTTAAAATTGCCCAGTTTAACTATAAATCGACTATTTTCACAAGGTAAGTGGGACAATTTCTAATTTCTATTTCAATGACCAATCAGGTTTCAACACAATACCCTAAATCTGAATATTTTCTCATTGTACATCTAGCCGTCGGAGAGTCAGTATCGATCTTTTCCTTTTGAGTTAACCCCGAGTATTTAACGTAGTTAGCAGACGACTGTTCAGCTTCCGTACACTATTGTAAATTGTATTGTACAGCAGCCGATACATATTGTCGCGAGATTTAAATGTGAAAAAAAAATCAACAAAGATTAAGTACGTTTATACATTTATTTACAACACATGGATACTCATAATACAACAACAACATGTTAATACCATACTACAACTTTGATGTAATAGTATTCGCAATAAAACAAGTTTAATTAATTTAAATCAGAAGCTTTTATCCGACTGTTGAATTTCTTTGGGTAGTTTTTCCAACTTACAAAATGTTGCTTATTTTTCCCTGTCCCTTTCGTTTTAAGTATTTTGTCAATTGTCCACTGTTTATCGAGATCGATGTTTATCTTCTGTAATTCACTTTGGTAAAATGTTTCTTTAATATTCTCATGCTGTAAATCTCGAATTCGATAGACGGGTAATGTTGCTCTATGATAACGATTGTGTACTTGAAACACTTCGCCCGAGTAGGTCTCGTCATACGCTCGAGTAAACACATTTTTCAAGGAGAGATGCTATGTTGCGACACAAGAGGAGCAAACACAATGAAGCGTGTACACCATCACCACCGCCACCGCAGCCGCCGCCACCACCGCCGCCACCGCGGCCGCCACCGCCATCCGTTTACGCTTTACGCTTGTGGCAAAACAACAATGGTCAAAGATCTACTCCAAAGTTACAGTGCTAGAATTCAACCAACTATACAAAGAATAGTATGGCTCTATAAGAGATGGCAGCCATTGTACTCAGTTATTCAAAGCTCGGTATCACCTAGAGTGGAATTCATTCAAGGTATCCCGCAAAACTTGGAAGAGGATGACTTCTTTAATCCTGCAATCAACAATATACTGATTTTGGATGATTTATTCTCGGAATCAGGCAAAGATAAACGTATTACTGATTTGTTTACGGAAGGCTTTCATCACAGGTCACTATCTGTGATATCTATAAATCAGAATTTGTTCGGAAATAAGGACCCTACACAGCGGAGAAATTGCCATTATTTGGTTTTATTCAACAATCCAGTTGACAGACAGTGCGTGATGACATTTGCGAGGCAAATGTACCCAGGGCACACTGACAAATTCATGAAATTGTTTGTAAAAGCCACAAGGTACCCATATGGACATCTCCTAGTAGATTTGAAACCATTTACGCCAGAAGATGAAAGGCTGATATACACCATAAAATGGTCGGAAAAACTAAGTCATCAGATGATGTTGTTGTATATTGATTGGTTGATTAATTATGGCCGTTAAAAGGGCGGTTGAAACGAGCTTAAACTTAATGAAACCGGACACGGCTAGTTGCGTCCGGTTATAAGGACAATAGAAGTTGTTATTAATCTTTTTGACTGTCACGATTATATATGGGCTGTATGCGCTTAAACGTTATATACGAGTACCTTACATAGAATATAATTACTGGCATTGTTTTATGACTATTGACCAAACAGCTGTCAATAAACTCACTTAAGTCATAATGTTCAAGCAAACATAGTGGATCTTCCGGCGGGTTTCGTCGTCTGCTAGGCAGACCACCCTCGACCGGATGGATTCGGTTACGCGCGAACACTCTGAAAAGCTACTCATTTTTTCTACTTATCCAAGATGGCGGCTTTATATAGAATATAGAAGGGGTCACCGGGTGCGTTGTGATCTGGACGATCCCCCCTGACTACTGCTAGTGTTGCTGTACTTGCTTGTAGATTTTGTTTATATATGACATTATAAAATACACCGTTTTGTTTCCGTTTATAATTGCATGCTATTTCCATGACATCTACTGTGCTATTCAGATTTCAGGAAATGTTTAAGAAATAATGCATTGGTAGCTGTGATTTGTTGCGGTAATGAAATATAGGCACGATCGAGTTTGAATGCGTAGTAATTAAATCACGAGTGGGTAGCACGAGTGATTTAATGTTCGCATCCAAGCGACTGCCTATATTTTATAACACAACATAGCACAGCTACCTATTCATTTTTTCGATTCTAACATCGCAAACATTCCATATTTTACAGCAACAAAACGCAACCTTATTTTTTACCTCTGCACCGTTAAAGCTTACCAACGGCCCATATTTTGACTCTCGATTTATCGATTTTAATACGTTGTTGCTCAATATTTTCCATGCTGTTACATAATCGACATCTAAGCAAATACATATCAAGTGAGATGAGAGAAGATATACTTGTTCAAGAATCGTTTACAGTGAATTCATGCGATGTGTGTGTTTTGTTCCTTGGTTGTCAATGACTCTAACTGCTCTACCTCCCGTTCGAACTAAAAAGGACATGCATCAGGGGCGTAACTTCCTATAGGCCTACACTATTTCACAAAAAGTCGAAAAAAAATGCAAAAAATGCAATATAAATCAATTGGGGTATGGGGGTGTCAAACTCACCTGCACTGTTATTGATATTTAGTTATAGATAGTTAATGAATTATATTTACCCTATCACAATTGAGAGTCGTGGTTGTTCTTGGTTTTTAGTCTGAAAACGGCTAAGAATGCACCTGCGACGAAAGGGGAGCATGCCCCCGGACACCCCTGAAAAAGGTGGCCTACACATTGACTTCGACTAAGCTACTCCCCTGTGCATAACGATTTGAAAGCTATAAATAACGAACTGGTGTTGATCCGACGTCCGCGCATGTGTCTGATAAATAAAGGAATGCTTCTAAACATACATGTATATTATCAGAGTAGAATTTCAGAACAGGACGTATAAACTCCTAGGTACTGTTTTATCAAAGGACTTACGGAAATCGTAAACGTACGATCAAATTTAAATTCTTTATAATTTGTTTACAATTATTAAGTGTGGTAAATGGAGCTGCAATACTAATACTGATTCAGTTAATAAACTCCTACAAACCATATCAATCACCAAATTGCAGTTGTTAAAGAATTACAAAGAATTTAAATTTGAGCGTAACTTTAAGATTTTTGTAAGTGCTTTGATAAAACAGTACCCTAGAGATAGCATCTACGTCTTATGTCGCATTCATAACACTCACTAAGTATAGCAAATACTTGCACTTATTAAAATGTTTGTGGGATGTGTTCTCTTCGTGGTACCCTAATGCAACTTTCAGGATTTGTATATCTGAGATTGAACTGTGAGCTGGTAAAATTTCAAATATATCCTCTCAGTAGTTTCGTTTATATGAACGCAGTCTCAAGTCTTTCTGGACAACCCTCGTACAAGGGAATTCGTATACATCTATCATATATTTCAAATATGATAGTTTTAATGTATTCTTGTATTGTCATAAATATGTCATACGTGCATAAGACAGCACATACCACACGAGAAATGTCCAAAATTAGCTAATTTATTTAAGGTCGATAGTAATCAAGTTCTACAACTTATACTGGTCATGCAGTCATGACACTCAGTCATTGGTGCTGGTATCAGAGAAGAGGGTCTGAGAAAAGAGAGAAACTAGTTTCCCTTTTTATACTAAACACTAAGCAATGGTAAGTCTGGTACCGTTTTAATTTCGTCTGTGATAAGAGGCGATGACGGAGCAAACCAAAGTTATCCGGCACTTGAAGCGGGCGCATTACCACTACCCTATCGATGTATACATGTATAGTAAAATTCTATATATAAGGACAAATGTAAATTTCTTTGTATATGTCCTTATATTTAGTAGATGTTTTAGGAGTTTATAGCGAGATGCGTTATCATCGCAGTCTACTTCTAGAAACCGGCTTTACAAAACAATTTAAATGTCGGCTTTACTTCTTCAGTCAAGTTAAAAGTACTATTTTCCTGTCTTTCAGAGGAACCAGTTAGAGTGGCGCCACGGTGGTTTCCTGCTGGATGTCTGTTATTTTCCGTCCATCTATCGACATCTCTAGCTTCAGCGACACCCTGTCGTGCGGTATTGTTTGACATCGTTGACAAAAACACTTATAATTGTTTCAGCGTGTCAAGAGGGCGGTTTACAGCCAATGAAAATGGAACTTTTATTTTCTTTTTAACGATAACGTCAACTGAAAGACTTTTAGCATCTTTGTGTTTTATACATAAATTCCATCCAGTTAATCAATCCAAAGTTCGAGAAAGGGAACAGACAGTTTATGGTTTTCATACAAAGACAATGGCGGTTGTGCTGGATTTAGATACTGATGACGAAATTTGGATTCTTAATTTGACTAAAGCTGAAGATGCATGTCATATGCGCGAGCCTTATTATACAACTTTCGCTGGAGGTTTAATAGAATCAGCTGAATAATCGTAAACACTGGAGGAGGATGTAAAATCGTACAAGAAAGACAGTACTCCACAGAAGCAACAGAGCAACAGAGAAGAGTACAAGTCACAAAAAAACAACAAACATGCAATAAGCAAGAAACAATGAACACGTTTATTATACCTCACTTTTTCTACAATGCTAAACTCCCATTGCCAAAGAGAGACACATTATGACTGTCAAACGCATTACTAAGCATTTGATTGACCGAAAAGTGATGTGATCGACCTGATATTTCGAATATCATGCAAAGGGCAAGTAACTGTGTAACTTTTATTAGGGCCCCGCAAAACAAATTTGCGTGTCCTATAGTAATCACCCTGTATGTCCGTCCACATGTTTCAAGTTTTTTCTTAATAACTTAAAAACCATTATAGGTATTGACTTCAAACTTCAAACATAAGCTCACAACAACAGTACGCTATTTTATGGCAAGTTATATTATTATAACATTAATATTGGAAGAGTTATGGACCTTTGTAAATTTCAAATTTTCATCAATTTTCAGCTTTTTTTCTTGATATCTTGAAATCCATTGAAGATATCAACTTTAAATTTTAAACATAAGCTCACAACAACAAAACACTATTTTATGGCAATTTACATTACTCTATAGCTACAATATTGGAAGAATTATGGCCTTTGTTAAATTCCAATTTACTCATTTTTCATCTTTTCTTCGTAACTTCACAGCCATAGTAGATATTCAAATGAAACTGGCTATAGTTATTGCCAGTGACAATACGCATATCATTAGTACAGGGCAATAACTCTAACTTTGATTAATTTTGACTTATGCCCCTTTTCAGCTTCAAAAACTTTAACATTGGTCAAAGTTCAAATATGGTTCAAGATATTCAAATGAAACTTGCTATACCTACTGATATTGACAACGACAATACGTGCATGTAAGTGGAGCAAAAACAATACACACATTTTAGCACAGGGTGACAACTCCTTAAAACTTTAATAATTGTTTACTGATTCCCCTTAACACTTGCACACAAAACAAACAGATTAATGTAGTTCTGTTTAGTGTATTTTCATCTTGCAAACACTATTGGCCAATCAGGAACAGGGCAATGTCAATGAAACCATGATTTCATGAACTCAGTGTTCAATTTTAGTCGGTCAAAGATTATTCCGAACTTTATAAAAGTCAAAGTTCATCATGGTTTCTATGTAGGGAATTAAACCTGTGCTTGTCAAACAACTTTTATTGAATTTTAGAAGGGAGTGAATTACTTTATTTCAGGCATCAACACATGAAAGTTTGAGATATTACTTTGTTATTGCGTCTTAGTTCAGAAACTTATAGCGCTGATAATTATGCAACCCCACTATACGTCTACACTCCTCCACCCCCCTCCCCTCTTACGACATGCTACCACGGGGCCCTGTTCACGACAGTAATAATTCTAGTTTCTTTGACTGCTGAAATATACAGGACCTTAAAATATTGTTCCGCATAATAATAATAATTCTGCCCTCGGGTTGACAATATCATTGTCACGCATGCAGGCATATAATGTTTATATAATGTAGAGGTGACCCGTGTGAAGTGTATTGATGTAGTGTGTGAGCATTATCAAAAATTGTTTAGTGTTAGGAGGCACAAAAAACCTGAACATGCAATGAATCACTATGCTCATTGCGATAATAGAGATGACATGTGTTTTTCGGTTGGTTCAGTTTGACATTGTGCTTTGTGTATTTTTAATGTTTTCTCTTCTCGGCTGGTTAAATTGAGTGCTGCCTTCCCTAACTGACTTTATATAATCTTTATGATTACGCATTCATGAACCTAGACACAGTTTTAAAGTGTAAAAACGCAATACCGTTTTGCACGGAACGGAAAGCAAACTTCCAGAACGTGCTTTAATCTGCTAACCAATCACCGTGATAGTGTGATCTCTATACCCATAAACAATTCACACATTTGATATATTAACTACTCATTATTGAACAGTAACTGGTGCTTTACTTCTACTGAATTCATTATGCATGATTAAGGTCATAGTGATTCATGTATAACTGGCGATATTTATTCATGTAAACTAAAATGTTGCTACTGTCAATTCATTATTTGTGATGTGTTGATGTACGAGGATCAATATATAACGGGCAAATGCATATTAGATAGTACATGTTGTTTTCTACCAATATTTTATGTGGTGGTTTATTAGAAGAAAACTTACGAAACAGTTTTCAAATATATTGAAAATAAATTGTCAAGATTATTTTTACTGTCCTGTGAAACCGTTTAATCAGAATTCAACAATGACAAATTTGATGATCACATTCCTTTAAGCTATGAGCGTGTGTACAGCGTTGGTCAGCGTTTCAAAAGTAGAAAAAAAGAGCCCAAACGGCGGTGAAATTACGTTCGCGAGGAGGAATATTTTGTATCACACTGCGAACGTTGAGCATCTAACGCACACTGACTTTTGGCAACGTTTCTTAGCGCTTGACAGCGGCTACTAGCGCTTAACAACGTTTGCCTGCGTTGTACTTATATTTTATCAGCGTATGTGAACTTTAGCCAACGCAGCTTAGCGTATGTGCATCGGTCAGAAACTTAGTCTGACCTAGACAAACGAGTCGCCGAACACCAGGATCCGTTGCACAAAGTTATGGAAACGTTATGGAAAGTCCGTCTACGCTAACCACTTTCGTTCCTATCGCGTTCATTGCGCCTGATACCTGTTGGCCTACGTTGGACAAACGTTCACTTGCGCTGGAGAAAGTTCGCTTGCGCCAGCCCTTGCGTTACTATCGCGTTCATTGCGCTGACTACACAGAGGAACGTTAGCTTCAATTCATCGACATCGCCAGCGTTTCGGCAGACGTTTGCAAACGGAGTTTTAAGATGGGTTCACACTCTAGTATAACAAAGTCGCGGTGTGTTTTTGTTAATTTAATATTATAACTATCATAGTAATTCTCCAGGTTCCAAAAATGGTTTTAAAATAAAAATGAAACGTGTAGTCTTAGTACTTCTGATCGAAAATGACTATAAAGGTTCTGATTACCCTGGTGGATGTCCAGTATATATATTGTTAACTAACTGCGTTGCAGTTTTCAGCCACCTCATGCAGATGTTGTACTGTTTAGACTAAATGTCAGTCATGATACCAAATATAGTTAATTATTATGGTTTATTATGGTGCAAGTTATAACAACCTGTCATACTAACCAATACCTTATCATTACTTAACATTAAACTTAGAACGTTCTGGAAGTTTCCATTGTCCTCATATCAAGTATTGCCAAAAGATCCAAATATGGTAAATGTCAATTTGTACTTGAATGAGCTCCAACTAAAACAAAGGCATGTATACTACATGAATGACAAAAATATCACTTCAATATACTTTATCACTATATTGGTCCATACATGAGTATATTAAGAGACTGTTCCCTAATATATGCATAATCAATACTTAATTAAAGTAATTAATTATACATGTAAGCCGACTATGTAACACTAGCGTTTGGACCGACGTTTACCGACGTTTGGGCAAACGTTCAGCTCCGATAGTAAAAGTTACTAAACGTTTTGAAAAGATGACGATCGTTGGTAAACGCTGAAGAACGTTGTAGTCGTTGAACATTTTTAAAGTTGGGTTCACACTATGAACGTTTGTACCAGCGCTCGTTAGCGTTTCAAAAGTCGAAAAAATGAGCCCAAACGTCGGTGAAATTACGCTCGCGAGGAGGAATATTTTGGTTCACACTACCAGCGTTGTGTATCTGGCGCACGCAAACTTTTGCGAACGTTTCCATGCGCTTGACTGCGTGTGACAGCGGTTACTCGCGCCTGAGAACGTTTACCAGCGTTGTAGTTAATTTCAATTAGCGCATGTGAACGTTTGCCAACGCAGGTTAGCGTATGTGCAGCGGTCCCTAACTTAGTCCGACTTAGACGAACGAGGTGCCAAACGCCGGGATCACCTAAGTTACTGAAACGTTGTGGTACGTTCGTCTGCCCTAACCACTTGCGTTGCTATCGCGTTCATTGCGTCTGATACCCGTTTGCCTACGTTGGACAAACGTTTATTTGCGCTGGGGGAAGTTGGCTTACGCCAGCCATTGCGTTACTACCATGTTCATTGCGCCGGATACGTGTTGGCCTCCGCTAGATTAACGTTCGATTAAATTCATTATCACCACCAGCGTTTCAGCAGACGATTGCCAACGGAGGTTAACTTAAGCAAACTTTAATCAACTTAGTTCAGCGTTTAGGAACGTTTACAAACGGAACTAAACTTAAATCAGCGTTTATTTCCAAACGTCGGCAAAATTTTTGCATGTTAAATATTTTCCAACGAACACAACGTTCTTCAGCGTTCACCAGCGATCATCAACGTTTCAAAACGTTTAGTAACTTTTACTAGAGGAGCTGAACGTTTGCCCTAACGTCGGTAAACGTCGGTCCAAACGCCAGAGTGTGAACCCAGCTTAACATGCAAAAACTTTGCCGACGTTTGGAAATAAACGCTGATGTAAGTTGTAGAGACCGCTACACAAACCTACGTTGGCAAAAGTTCACCTACGCCGATAAAAAAAGCTACAACGCAGGCAAACGTTGTTAAGCGTTTGTAACCGCTGTCAAACGCAGTTGAGCGCTAAGAAACGTTCCCAAAACGTTAGCGTGCGTTAGATACACAACGTTCGCAGTATGAACCAAATTATTCCTCCTCACGAGCGTAATTTCACCGACGTTTTGGCTCATTTTTCTGACTGCTGTTTAAGTTTTTAAGAAACATTTTCAAATACCACCACCCCTGAGCTATTTATACGTCTCCGCCAACGCGATACCAATTTGAATTACGATAGTCATCTTTAGGAATTTCGTTCAGAACATCCAACACTTCCTTACGTAGTTCTGACATCTACGTCCTGTTACCCCCACCTCACTAAGGAATTTGCGTTAGAAAAATATGTTTACGTATATTTACGTGACATTTACGCAATGCTAGTGAAACAGTAAACTGATCACGAAATGATTACTGAATCCTATGCACAATTTCATTATTACTTTTTTCTTGAAAACAAAATTTTATTGATAATCTTTTGTCGTCTGTCAGTTTTCTATCACCGAACGATAGCATGTGCTGTGACGTAAAACATGTCACTGTCAGCATGGCGAGTCTGAGGTGACCCTAATTACCAACTTTTATCACATTAGTTTTGAATTATGTGCGAAAACGGTGACAATACAGCACAACGTCCCACCTAGACGCATTGAGGGTTTCCTTAACAACCATAGATCTAAGCATGATGTCACTGTAATCGTGAAATTTAGGGAATCTTTGCTAAAATATATAACTACTTTCAGCTAGAGTATGAGCAAACTCGTAAAACTCATAACAAAATTGTCGGCATTTTCTCGTTATATATTGATCATCACTCGCATGCCGTACAATGTACTTATACTTATTTGTTTATATGATTGCTATATAATTTTTGTAGTAATGCGTGTATATTGGACAGGTCTCCACCCTATAGATACTTTGAAATAAACTTACTTGTTAATTGAATAACTAACTAAGAATATATCTTTACAAGGAATACGATGTTATTACAAACTATTATTTGTTTTTGTGATCAAATAACGTACTGTAACAGCATATAACTATCTACAAGGTTACTCGGTTTCAGCAGTAACCCGAGTACTGTGCATGTAACCATAAATCTTCTGTAATTCTTGTAAGATTGGCTTTGTGCAATACTTTTCTTTATTATATTTGTATGTTTTAACATTATGATGTACAAAGGTCCGACAACAATTTTATTTATCAAGTTTTTGTTAATAAATATATTGATATAACCAATGTTCTGTATACGTGTTTTGCTTTATAATGAAATGAAATGGCATTGGTGGTTTTCGATCAGAATATCCTAGGATATGGTGAGCTTTGTGTTGCCCATGCGTATTTATAAATGTAATCAAACTTTTCGAAGAAGGGTCAAGTTGTTTATACGTCAAATCGTAATGTTAACTTTGAAATTCATTAAAAGTACATGTATCAAATTTTTTGCAATATCATGTATATAATTATTCTTGTTGGCATGTTTCCAAACAAAGTGCTTATTCATTATGAAAAAAAATGACTTAAAAC
The DNA here is from genome assembly GCA_947247005.1 of Spisula solida. Classification (NCBI taxonomy): domain Eukaryota; kingdom Metazoa; phylum Mollusca; class Bivalvia; order Venerida; family Mactridae; genus Spisula; species Spisula solida. The sequence continues at coordinate 19,984,091 of OX365946.1, forward strand.
ATGATACTATTATCTTACGGAGGTACGCGCACCTTTGATCTAACGATCGAATTTTCCTTGAAACAGAACAGTCTTCTAGAACAACATTGAAATCATAAAAATGATGTGTCACCAGGCTCGTTTTCGACATACATGGCTTTCTAATGACCTACCATTGTATTTTGTTCATTTTATCTATTTCCTGCATTTATGGCACCATTATGTTCTTTTTAAGATTATTACTATATGAAACCACTTTTAAGCAATGCATGATATTTTGTGTGTTCAATGGTCATTCCTATTGACATTAGTCACAATTTCAGCTGCCTGGTGAACAAATTCAGTATTTGAACATGATAAATAGTTACCCCACCCACTTGCAAAAAAGTGTGATTTTCAAACGATTTCAAATGAACGTCAAAAAATACCTAATGATCGAAAATGATTTAGAATTGGCCCTAAGTTAAGTATCAAATAGAACACCAGTTTAGTCAAATAGAAAATAGGGGTCATTAGCCTTTTTTTGGGAGCTGTGCATAAAAAAGTACTAATCATGAATAAATTTGCATAAAATTAACCTAATTTGCATATTGTATTGAAATAAATTTTTATTAAAACTATTTCAAAGTGTGGCTACCTCTTGAAGCTAAACCATGCACTACATATTATATATAAGCATTATGCATTTGAACAATTGTAGGGACTTATTGTGAACCCATATTATTCACAATTTTGCCGTTCCCCACCCACTTTTCATACATGCAAAAAAATAAAAAGTTAAAAATATCTAATTTGTGCAATAATATTATGTTTATTATCATTAATCAACATTCATATGCGATCATTGAAACTGAAATTCATGTTTGTTCTTATCTAATACGATTTTGAAATTTCGCGCATGCGCACAAGGCAGCTCGTACCTCCTTAAAGGGACTGCCTCACATATTGTTGTGTTGCAAAAATAAAATAAAATTGTCAAATATTCGCGTAATTCTGGTAAAGTTGCCTGTATATCCCATAAACAACCACACTGACATCTAAAATAACTTAAGCAACTTCGGCATTTAGTAGTTATTTAGTATTTTAACATCAAAAATTCTATAGGGTATTAGTACCCTATAAATTTAACACTACTATTACTTAAATTGCTTGAAATTTGTTCACATTTGATAAAAACGAATCGATAAACGAACCAAATACCTCACTAATGTTTACGCTGTAGATTGTTGATGTTACAGTCCGATTGTGAATTACATAATTCACAAAGTATGAAGGAAGGAAACTTTTTCAAGAATAAAATACTCAGTGGGCGATATCGAGAGTGGTTAAAATTGCTGATCTGCACCAAATCTTTCATAAAGCAACCGTCAGTGGCTTTCTATTACATCAATACTCGGTTAGGTTGGATAATTATGATTTACAAAAATTTAAGCCCAATCTGTGAGGCAGCACCTTTAAAAACATCATGGTTTTTAAATTTGTTTTCACGGCTCGTAGTATTTATGACGCACCGGTTACACTAGGAACCCTAGGTTTTTCCGGCGATCAATATTTTGACCTTTAACATCGACTCTAGAGTTACACCCAAAGAACAAGCCCTACCCTAGGAGATTTTTAGGACTTCTGGCAACTAAAACTATGTATTTATGTTGGAGCTTGGTCATTCAATTTGAGTATTCAGCTTTTTGCTTGCTGAAACTAGTTTATTCAGCATTTTGATAGCTTGGATCCGGATCATTTACTTGTTCAGATTGACATGGTGTCATTTATGTTTTCTATGCTCTGCTTGTTAAATTTAATGCTGCCTTTCCAGCCTGACTTGATATTATCTTTTTGTTTCCGCCGACATGTCTCTTTAAATTACTTTGTTCTGCGAATCATCACCAGTTTTCTAATTTTGCGTATAGCTTCAGGTTAAACGCACCTTCCTCTGCGATAACATTCCCAAGCACATCACTAAGGATAGGATCATTACGTAATACAAATATAATATACTGTAAATAAATAAAATTCAAATTGACATCAGACGAAGCTACAACGCTAGGAATTGTTTTTACAAATACTCCAAACAAAGTACTGGAATTGAATTCAGACCCGAAATCGAAGCGTTTCAACATACTCTCTACAAATGAAGTACATGGAAGTCGTCTCTAATAGGAAACAATACCGCTCTAAAAGCATTTGCGTTTCCAAAACTAGGGTATTCAATACATTTATGTTACTGATCCAAACTGGACACAATAACTGGAAATATGATTTATCAGGGATGTGATAATGGAAGATATTAATGCGTTCCTAAATTCGTTGAAAGTAAGCTGGGTTATACGAATTGACATCAGAGTGAATCACATGTTTTTTCATTCGGTTTGTAGTTTCACGTGCGTTGCCATGTGACTTAACAGAGTAAATGCAAACCCATAAATACTACGTAGATTCAAGTTAATTTTCATCGGTACATTTGGTACATATGTGTGAGTTTTATTTCCTCAATTTATCAACTTGGATGAATGAATTTTAATTACATATAAGAAACGTAATGAGGGTGTTGATTGGAACATGATTAAAATGTTTTTATCTCGGCAGCAGTGGTAGTAATGGTATCCTTATTAACGTCTCATCAATTGCTGAGCCTTATCAATGCACTGCAACAGGGAATTTCCCATCAGCCCTTTGACTTTGGATAATCTGGCAGAGGACAAAATGACCAAGGAATTCATTTGCTCCCATTGAGACTATAGTCTTTGGCTCCCAGACAGAACCACATTGAAGGCACAGCGACAAAATGCTTAGTTATTTATCATTCTTGCATTAAAGTTCAGGTGCGAAAACTTTAAAAGCCTTTCAGTCATTCGGACTGGTAGAAAAAAAAATATTGTCAGTCCGAATGAACATTTATGCACTTTTTTCAATTTGTTTAAATCTAGGTCTACTTAATTCAGGGATAACTTATTTAAAAATGCATTATTAGATATAAACACAGGTAAGAACTGATTTCAAATAGGCTTAATTTAATATTTTACCTCTTTATAATGGGTTTCATGAGCATATCAGACAGTACTTTCGTTCAAGAGAAAAGGCTATTTTCATTTCAATTAATCATATTACGATTAAATATCAAACATCTTTAATTTTAATCCCATTTTCTTGTTAAATAATTCCTGTTGTAAATCGTCAAAACATAAAAGATATACAGACGGAAAATTCAGGGTATTATTGTATCCAATAAGAACAACAACAACATGTAATTAGATTTCGCGACCTTTATCCAGTGAATATTTTTACACTTTTTGTCGATTTTGGAGGGATTTTCTTATTACATTTCGGCGAGGAATTACTAATGCATTCATGTTACTTTATTTACAATAATCTACAACTACGATGTGGGATTATCACCATCCGGTCCGGATACGTAAAAACTCGAAACGGACTTTATGCTTAATGTATTTAAAAGGGAAGTTACCGCATTGCAAAGGAAAGTAACCGGAACATGTGTCGTTTTTATTAGATTTTCTTAAGATTTGTTGATAGTTCGCACATATGAACGATTCCCGCTCGACTTACTTGGTAATCTCAGAGTAAACATGTGTCTCTTAACAGTTTGAAGCATCGTTTATGCACTGAAAATGTTAAAATTGCATTCAGAAGCGAGAAAAAAAATGTTTTTTACATCTAGGAGACGCGTTGCACAGCAACTATGGAAGACTGAGTTATTTTTTTTATTCAAAGAGTTTTTGGCATAAAAAATTTATTCTGTAAATATTTAATTATAGTTTTATTCTCGTCTTTTACTATGGTTGTTATTTGTGTTCCACATTTAAGAAATAAATTTTACAATGAAGAATGGTTATCGTTTTTTCGGTATCAATTTCCTGCTACCGGAAGTCGGAAGCAAGAGTCCGTCTACCTAGTGACCATAGAGATCCGGTCTGTCAATAAAATAACTGCGTTAGTGAATGCAAAACTACAACAACAACAACAATCGTGCGTTTTCGCATGTAATCGTTACTGGGGATTCCACGGTCGCTTCGCGACCTTGGGGAATTACCCTATAATTCTATAATTATACAGTATGATAATGTAGGGAAATTGTTTCATTTTCGTAAACGCAGCGAGGTCTGCAAAAGGCAAAGGTATCCTATATTCTAAAAACAGCTACATCCGGAACCTCAAATACAAGTGTAATGCCGTAATGTAAGGGCGTTGATACAGTTGTGGAATTATGCTCAAGTTTTCAATGTGTTTTTGTTGATGAATTCGGTTTGTCGTTTAAACAACAGTGTAATGTTTGTTGTTTCGGGAATTAGCTCGTATGTAACAATACATTGGGTCGTTCGTGTGTGAGCTGTTCAGTTTAGCTCTGCTAAGGTAGCAAGTCCAATGGTGTTGTTTCCAGTATAATTTCAAATATGATAAATAAGTTATGATAAATCCACCGTCAGTTTTACTATTTTTATTTTCGTCCTTTCTCAAAGTAAAAAACAACTAACAAATACGGTTTTAAACACACAAAGTTCGTAAATTAACTTAAAACCTAACCGTTCCTAACTTTTTAAAACCTACATTCTAACTGATCTAGTCCTAATTCAAATCTTAACTTAATATACACTATTTTCAAATCATAGAAAATAAATCTTAATAGCTTTTTACCAATCAAATTACACGTTACAAAATACTTAAAACGTTCTTAGCCAATTACATGGCATGTAATAAACTTTGTAAGCCAATTAAAAGACGGCTACATAATTATTGCATAATTACTTAAGAAACAAAGGATTTACCAATATTGAAAATATGACAACATTGGGTTGACTTTAATGTACGATAACAATCAGTTAAGATGCTATCTAATGCATCCTGCTTAACATTGACATTTTAATGAGAATTATATACGAATAATATCTAATAGCCCATGGCTTGTAAAAGAGTTTAAAGGCTCACATTAATAGCCTCCACTACTCAGTCAAACCAACATGGCGACACTGCTGAATTTGACACACATTTTCAAGATGAGCAACTATCACAGTTTTCCCCGACTTCAGAAGAAGAAATCCGGAAACTGATAAATAAATCACCTAGTAAATCATGTGAGCTTGATCCAATCCCGACATGGTTGTTGAAGGATTGTTTAAATGAATTACTGCCAATATTAACGCGACTATTCAATGCATCACTTGAAAATGCTTATGTACCTACGGCTTTTAAAAGCTCCAGAATAAGACCACTGACAAAAAAGCCAGGCCTTGATCAAAATGTAATGAAAAATTATAGACCGGTGTATAACTTACCTTTTATTTCCAACGTTCTTGAGAAGGTAGTCGATGCTCAACTAGATGATCACTTAACACTGCATAATCTCCATAAAGAACGCCAGTCAGCATATAGAAAATTCCACTCGACTGAAACTGCTTTACTTCGTGTGCAAAACGACATCCTTTGTTCTCTAGACCAGAAAAAAGCCACTGTCCTCGTCATGCTTGATTTATCAGCAGCATTTGACGCCATTGATCACACCACCCTCTTACCCCGACTTAAAAAACATTTCGGTATAGTAGGCAAGCCATTGGAGTGGATGAAGTCCTATCTGTGTGACCTTTACCAGACTGTTTGTAATGATGGGAACTTTCGAAACCAGTCTTAATGAATTATAGCGTACCTCAGGATTCTGTGCTTGGTCCAAAAACTACATCATGTTAACAAAACCAGTGGGTGCAATCTGCAGAAAGCATCAACTGCAACACCATTTCTACGCTGATGACTCCCAGCTGTATATGGCATTCAAACCGAAGGATTGCGTTTCACGTGATCAAACACTGCTACGAATTGAAGCATGTCTGAAAGATATCTTGCACTGGATGAAAAACAATCTGTTGAAACTGAATGCAGACAAAACAGAGGTAATCATGTTTGTACCAAAACGGAATACCAGTGATGCTGAGAATCTCACAGTGAAAGTTGGTAATGCTGTGATCAGACCATCGCCGGTGGTGAGAAACCTTGGTGCAATGTTGGATTCACACCTAAACATGGACAAACATGTAAACTCTGTCTCCAGGTCTTGTTTCATGCAGATCCGACAAGTAGGGCAAATCAGACAATATTGGACTGTTGATGCAACAAAATCCCTCATAAAATCTTTAGTAACATCAAGACTTGATTATTGCAACTCATTACTGTGCGGCTCCCCAAAAACCATTCTGAACAAACTACAAAATATCCAAAATACAGCTGCCCGCCTCATCGCACGGATACCGCGATACAATCACAGCACTCCTGTGCTGAAGGATCTTTACTGGTTACCTGTACAATACAGAGTGGAGTACAAGGTCTTGACTCATGTTTACAAAGCACTACATGGGAATTATCCAGGCTACATCAGAAGTATGTTGGAAATATATACTCAACAAAGACAGCTTAGGTCACAAAATGACTCTATTCTTCTAGTTGTGCCGAGGATGAGGACTGTCTCGTACGGTGATCGATGTTTCATGGCTGCAGCTCCGAAGCCATGGAATGCACTGCCAACAACACTCAGAGATAGTAAAACACTACCATCATTCAAGAAAGCGCTAAAAACACACTGTTTTACTAAAGCATATTCTGGCTGATTATAAGTTTGACTTCTTAAGGATCTCCTAAAAGGTAGTACATTTATACCTTTGGAGACGGTTCTCGAAGCAGTGGTATGTGACGCTGTTCTTGAAACACTAGTACAGTAGTAAATAGTGTCGGGGGTTTCCTGTCTCCTTAAAGGAAGTATCACTATTTCTTTGGAGTTAGTTTCTCGTGGCAGTGGTATGTGACGCTGCTCTTGAAACACCCAATTTAGGGGGGGGGGGTAATTGAGGGGGGTTCTTTGTGTTATTTGTATTATGTTTACATGTATATATACTTTTTTAATGTTTGCATGCATTTATCTATGTAAAATTGTTTTAACCATGTCTTAAATGTGATTGTACAGCACTTTTGAACGTGTAATTACATGATAAAAGTGCTATATAAATATGGTATAATAATAATAAAATAATTTAGAACGCGTTACTAAATAGTTGGATTATATTGACAATTTAAAACAAACGATGTGGTTAAATATTACCGCATAAAACAAGTTCTTAAAATAGCTATACAGCTGGGACATTTGATGAACACGTCATTTTCCTAATACGAAACAAGTTCGATCTCTCCCCGGCGGAGTGACTACATTGTATCAGCAAAAAATATCGATTTAACAAACAGTTTGACAATAATTGTTGATCTTAGAATAAGCAAACGTTGCTGATTGAATTGAATCAGTTTGGAGATTTGGAGAAACATGTGTAACAGTATTGGGAATGTTGACAGTTTCTGGAACTACTTGAATGCGGATTCACATTGTTTAGCCTAAAGGCGTTCAGGTTGCATTAAGAAATGGACAAGGATCGTATTGAGAGGCTAACGCTTCCCACAATACGATATTTTCTTTAAACTTTACGGTAAAAGTCCTGGCTAGACTGCGTTAATTACATTATATATAATGAATGTATATATCACTTATAACATAACTATTTATATACTGATAAATAAAACATAATAACCTTGCACAACTATAAGACGTTAAGGTGGAACGACACTCGTTACAACGTATCAAATTTAAAGAAAAACTGACCTCGCCAAACTTCAGCAATTTATACTTAACATATTTAAAAAACGCGACACTTGGGTATGGTGTTTTATAGCAGACAACTCAAGTTTATGCCGGTATTGGAATAGTACAGAGTAAAGGTAAATGTCTTGGCGTCATTTTGGTACCAAGATGATAAAAATGAGATGAGTATTAACAAATGTATAGTACAATCAATACGTCGATCCAGAAAACAAAAGTCGCATTCTGACCAAAATTTCTTACAGGGTTACCTCCCCTTGACCATAAAAACATTATGCAGGTCTATGAGACAACGGTGTTGTTTCCTGCAACAATGTTTCCGTGTCATAAAGACACATTTTAAATTAAATTGAATATGTCATTTATTATATTCAATTTAATTTAGAATTTGTATATAGAAGTTAGACTAGCCTTACGTAGACAATCGATCCGTTATACAGGCTGGTTATCTTCAACGATTAAAGCAATGCGCCGATAAACATGTTACTTTTGTTTTCTGGACCAATGTCTTATTCGTGTGATAATGAAGTTAATACTCGTTGGATTTATCAAATTTGGTATCAAAATGACGACATTGAATTAGCCTTTACGAATATATAAATACACTTTATATGGGAGTTTGTTTTCCTCAATATGCCAACATACCCAAGTGTCGCGATTCGAAATCCGTTAACCATACTTTTAAAGTAGTATAGAACGGCAGTGTTTCTGGTGACCTACATCATTATATACTCTTTGCAATATGTGTTCAGTGTAATCACTTAACGAGTGGTAGGATTTGTCATTTCTTCTAACAAGATTTGGTACATTGGTTTACGTGCTGACAATTACTACGCAAGAGGTTTAAGCATATTACGTTATCTGTTGACGATGAGGTGAATGTTCGGATAACCTGAAAAACTAAATGTTAACACAGTGTGTCTTATTTTCGTGGTAAGCTCATTTCAACATTTATCAGACATGACAGTACGACAGGGCGTAGTTTCGAGATAAAACCAGGAATTGTCTCCGACGTAAACGGATTGAACATTTCTCTGAAATGTTATAACATTTTCCAACGCTATTGTCTCTTAAAATGATAGGAATTGTGTTGGAGGTTGACAGTATTTTTTTGTTTAGCTCAGTCCCAGGGGGATAAACGCGTGACCATAGATTGAAACAAGATGGTGCTGTAGACGCGAATATTATGGTTTTGGGACTATTATTTCGAAGCGAGTAAGGAATTTAAACATCCTGCGTACCATATCATATGGTACTCAAACGCGCTTTCCAGCGATGTATAATATGCTTGTCTGGTATGTTAACTTTCTGAGAACATAAAGACCAAAATTTCGAGTCGAGCACAAGAAGCCGTGGTGTATTTCACGCTATTGAGTTTGTGACCAAATCTCACTTTTGAAAATCAAGTAAAATATTGTGTATCAGTTAACACCCGGTCACAATCAAACGTACCTGCTTTTAGCTACCTTGTTCTGAAAACGTGGGAAATGAGTACGGAGGGAGTACGTGAACGAACGTCACACGCACGGTTGCTTAGGGTACGATCTCTGTGTGACTGTCACGTTATCGTGAAGACCGGACTTGCACGTGTTGCTCTCGTACGTTGTCCATAAGTTGTAAGTTGGCAGTAGAAGGAACGCACGTCACACGCACGTGGGTGAATCCGTTGCCCGAACACGGCTCGAATGCAGCGAGAGTTTCTTATGTACGAAAAGTGCTGCGCGTACTTGCAAGTACGCCGAGTTGTGACCGCCGCTTTAGTAATTATAAGTCAAGAACTGTAACTGGCATATCGATCGGTTATAAGAAGCATATGTGACACAGGGTCTTTAAAAACGCCTCAGTGGACTTAAAGTCAATTATAAGACAACTATCTTAACTCATTTAGTTCATTCACTTTGATATCAACGTCCTGCATACAATTCAATTTATGTATTGGTTTTTTCTTCCTCAAACGGGTCGGCAGTTAAAATAGCACGATGTCTGTACTTGGTTCTTCCTTTAATGAGCATTGAAACACACCAAATGAACTATGGATTCTATTTCGGTTGAGTATCTTTCTTGGTACGTATCTGAAAAACTATTTGTTTGTGTACTTTGAATAGATTGATGATGCTATTGACACAAACAGCCAAGTACTCGGGTCTAGACGTGTTTGCTATATGACAATACAAGACGTGTATGGTAAGTTGGTAAGTTGGACCGATAGATTGATTTACGCATCATACGAAGATGTGAGACATCTGTTCCTCTAAGTAAATAGATCCTGATTGATGGGAAGACTGGGTGTCTTGTAAGACAAATCACCGGAAAACGAGGAGCTAAAGGATTCCTTATTTAGAAATAACTGTTCAGCACAGTTATGGATAATTAGACATTCAAAATGGAATTGTTCAGCATTGCTTACTAGAGAACCATGATTATTTTATTAAAATACGTGTGCGTTAATTGGTTTGTCCTGCATATTATTCAATTTAGTTTGTAACAAAATGATAGTTCGTTATTAACTGAGGCTACTGCAAGCGCTCTGTCTATCATATCATCTAGTCTGCTGCTAAATTTCAAAACATTGTCATGCAAAAATTTGCATTTAACATGCATCGACACAAAGTCGTCGTTCAAGTGGCAATTAAGATAGCCACCCACGATAGCCTGCTGGTAGAGTGTCCATATGCATGAAGTCCATGGTTCGATTCTAGGCCGTGCCATACCAAAGACGAAATTTAAAAAAGAGCACCGCCTTGCGGGTGCAGACGCTCATCTGATCATTGCCACTGTAAAAAAGGCCCATTACCTTTGCATAAAATAGGGCATTGTTATGAGTCTTGCTTAAAAAAGTGAGGTATTGATGGTGAAAAAAGGGGCAATAAGTCTTGCAAAATGCTGATCAGAGTTATGGGTCATGCTTGACATGGTCAGGTATTGATGGTGAATAAGTGTGGAAAGTTTCAAAGCAATAACTCTGATAGTTTAGGAGAAAAGTGGACATAAACACAAAACTTAACCAAGGCATTTTCTAAGTCCAAAAAGGGGAATAACTCTCGCAAAATGCGGATCAGAGTTATGGTTCATGTTTGACATGGTCAGGTGTTGATGGTGAACAAGTGTTGAACGTTTCAAAGCAATATCCCATGTAGTGTATGAGAAAAGTGGGCCTAAACACAAAACTTAACCAAGTCCAATATGGGGCAATAACTCGTGCAAAATGCAGATCATAGTTATGGTTCTTGCTTGACATGGTCAGGTGTTTATGGTGAACAGAACAAGTGTTGAAAGTTTCATAACAATAACTCTGATAGTTTAGGAGAAAAGTGGACTTAACGCAAAACTTAACCAAGGCATTTTACTTTCTAAGTCCAAAAAGGGGCAATAATTCTTACAAAATGCAAATCAGAGTTATGGGTCTTGCTTTACAGGCCCAGGTATTGATGGTGAACAAGTGTTGCAAGTTTCAAAGCAATAGCTTTGATAGTTTATGAAAAAAGTTGACCTTAACACAAAACTTAACCAAGCAACGCCGACGCCGACGACGATCAAGTGATAACAATAACTCATCTTTTTTTCAAAAATCAGATTAGCTAAAATGATACCAGTAGTTCCCTTGCTAGACGCTTAGCACAAATGTAATGCATACGAACGCAAAGATCGAAGGCAAATATTTCTTGTATCATCGTTACGGTAATTTGCATTGATGTAAACTGAAGAGGTTTGGCTAAATGCAATGATAATTGATGGGACGTTTCTTAATTTTCAAAGGAATGGGTGAACGCACTGTTGTTATTTCGATCCCCTTTTTCCCACACAAGTTCAATAGAAATGAAATACCACGTCATTTAACTAGCTGACACATAGCTATACAGTGAATGACATGATTGTATAAGGTTAAGTACATTGTTTGAATTTATCTTAAGTCTTCTTATGTTAATTCAGTGCCCTAAAAATAGTCTACTTATATCCGTTTACGTACGACTTCAATCTGTTGTTTTTCCAACTAACAATTGGAGACAACCGCTACTTAACTTATGGCAATTATGTTTAGACGAGTTACTGTTCTTGCATTAACTATTAGAAAACTGTATAGTAGTGTAAAACTTACTTAAAAGTTACACGAACAACGTCAGTGAACAAAATAAAAACAGTGTAAATATGTACATATTTAATTCATGAAGCTGTTCTGCTATTGTCTAAATCATTTAGGGAGACATTCTAGTTCCATGTTTTGACTTGTTCTTCTTGTACTGATTGTTTAATCATGTATTCTTTCCCATAAAACCGGTGACACATGCTCTTCACATGGAATTATGTTTCAAGTGTGAAATTTGCGACTGTCAAAATTATCAATACTTGTATTTATGAGTTATTTTCTAGAAATAACTATAAATTTGTAATTTACGATATGTTAGTATTGAGCAAGATATTAACAATTATTACAATGGAAAGAACGCTTAATTTTCCATACAATAATATAAATATAAAATTATACAAATCAAGAAACCGTTGAGTCAACTAGAGCAGGAGAGCACGAAAACGTACACAAATGATAAATCACAAATTAAAAGTACATGCCCTTTGGATAAACATCAAAATATACAAGAACAAGGAAAGTTATAAACATCTACAAAATCAATACACCTTACGCCGACAGCCTGCTTGGTCATGTTTCGTAGCAATCCGAACGTTTAATACAACTTGAAGTTTCGGCAAATGCAATAAAGGAGTTTTAAACAACAAAAAGTTATCAAGGAAATTCAACGTGATTTGTCATTTTAGGTATGATAAGAAGAGGATACTTTTCGAGACAAATTCGAAATGTCACAAAGGTCAATCACGACGTATATTTATGAATGAAATAATATAGAATGTTATTATATGAACAAAATGTCATTGTCGCCAAGGTCAAACTACACATCCGGCTGAAACTTACCCAGAGTAAAGGTTTTCAGTTATCAGCGTTCATAAATGTTTGACCTTGCAATCAAACAATCTCTACAAAGTCACGCATGCGCAGTGGGCATTTTCTCACTCGCTATGAAAATGAGTTTCACATGTTTCAAATAATCAATGCTGAACTCAAGATGATTGATGAAGGAAAATTCTCCTTATTTAAAAATAAGTCATCAAGTGTTCCTTTGTGTCATTGCAATGTATACAAATACAAAATAATGATGAACAGTTAAAAGATTTATACGTCATACATTGCTAATTCCAAAAACGTCAATCATGTCAAGAAATAATTCAAACGCTTATCGGAGCTACTAAATCTACCGGGTTTAATAATGACCTAATGTTATATATTTCCTCATGCTTTAACGATGAAAAATGATATTGTAAGCGTGTTTCATTCTCAATGTATTCTTTAAATGCAGTTTATTTACGTGTTTTTAAATACTTCATATTGGAATACGGAATTTATCGCTACGTAGAAATGGCCGAGATGTTCCGAGTGGTTCATCTGGAGTTCAGCACTTTTAAAGATTGTTGCAGTTTGTATTTTGTCCACTCCGAATACTGGTTATAAAATTCTACATAAGCTTGATCTTTCCTTCTTGCCTGTTGGCCCATGGACATGGTCGTGGATCTTGGAAAATATCTGAAAAACATATAAACACAAACTGGGCGTTAAATAAAGAATCTTATGTCCGATATCGGTCCTAATTAAATGTTGCCTAACTCAGATGCCTACACTTATGACTGTTTCATAAAGAATCCTAAGTGCGATATCGGTCCTAAATAGTGCGTAACTTTAGGACCGATCGAAGGCAGTCTAATATGAGGGATATCGACCCTAACTCCAACAAAATGGCGGCCATTTTTCGCCCGATTCAAATGCATTTTAAAAAATTTCTGTTAAATAAAAATGTTTCAACTAGACTTTTATGAGCACATCTGAATATGTTTGTTTATACTAATTTATTTAAGGTCGATTGTGAAACAAGTTTTTCCAACTTATATTAATCACTCTCGACACCTCATTCCTGATGATATCCATCGCCACGAGGGTATGAGAGAAGAGAAGCCAGTTTCCCTTTTATGCTGACCGTCTAGCAAGGGAATTTCTGGACCATTTTTATTTCGTCTTTGGTATGGCACGGCCAGGGATCGAACCCGAGACCTCCCGCACTCGAAGCGAACGCTCAACCACTGTTTATCGAGGAGGCGGTTATTTTGTGAACATAATAAACTGGGACTCGTAGATCTGCATTTGTTTGATTTATATTTTAGCTTTATTTTGAACAGAGAAGTTTTCGTTTTACGATCTATCGTTTATTTACAAGTTAATGATCTTAAGAAGAACTAAATAAAGCACCCGGAGAACGCTACAAATGCACCAGATTACATCATTGTGTTCAAAGACCATTTGCGAACACTATTATTGCAAAACCTGTTTGCAAAGATCATTTGCGAACACTAAACTATTGTATTGCAAAACCTGTCTGCAAATACCATTTGCGAACACTACTATTGTATTGCAAAACCTGTTTGCAAAGATCACTTGCGAACACTATATATACTATTGTATTGCAAAACCTGTTTGCAAAGACTAATTGCGAACACTACTATTGTATTGCAAAACCTGTCTGCAAAGACCATTTGCGAACACTATAATATTGTATTGCAAAACCTGTCTGCAAAGATCATTTGCGAACACTATACTATTGTATTGAAAAACCTGTCTGCAAAGACCATTTGTGAACACTACTATTGTATTGCAAAACCTGTTTGCAAAGATCATTTGCGAACACTTTACTATTGTATTGCAAAACCTGTTTGCAAAGACCATTTGCGAACACAACTTTTGTATTGCAAAACCTGTTTGCAAAGATCATTTGCGAACACTATACTATTGTATTGCAAAACCTGTTTGCAAAGAACATTTGCGAACACTTCTATTGTATTGCAAAACCTGTTTGCAAAGATCATTTGCGAACACTATACTATTGTATTGCAAAACCTGTTTGCAAAGACCATTTGTGAACACTACTATTGTATTGCAAAACCTGTTTGCAAAGATCATTTGCGAACACTATACTATTGTTTTGCAAAACCTGTCTGCAAAGACCATTTGCGAACACTGCTATTGTATTGCAAAACCTGTTTGCAAAGATCATTTGCGAACACTATACTATTGTATTGCAAAACCTGTTTGCAAAGAACATTTGCGAACACTACTATTGTATTGCAAAACCTGTTTGCAAAGATCATTTGCGAACACTATACTATTGTATTGCAAAACCTGTTTGCAAAGACCATTTGCGAACACTACTATTGCTTAACCTGTCTGCAAAGATTACATGCGAACGAAGAGAATTGTTACAAACTTTGTATACAAAGACAGCCAGTGAACAGATATTCATTTATAACTATTACAAAATCTGTCTGCAAACATTACCTATTGTATTTCCTTTCAGAACTTTGTCAATGGTATTTAACCTGTTATTAGTGACCACCTTTCAACAAGAAGATTGTGTTGCTATTCTCATGGGCGGTCATTACAGACAGGTTTGACTTTATTCTAGCAGATCGTCCGTCAACTAGAGCGCACATTGCGTTACAGATGACACTCCCCTTGTCGTTACATTAACTGAACATTGATAATGTACTTGTAATCGTGCTTAGTAATTACCAACGCTCCATATAAAACAGTTGCCATGCAAACGTGATGTTAACTTACTATCACACATTAACTGGTAATGGTGACATTGTGTGAATGTATACGAATAATAATGGCCATTAATTAAAAATTTCTGGAAGATCGTTAAAGCAATTGATGATACCATCGGTATATTCGTACATAGTTTAACACAAAGTCCCCAGTGCCTAGTTACCTGTCAGTCTGTGGGAAATGTTTTTGTTTCTAACTTGGAGAACAACAAATCACCATTAACGAAGATCTCAAAGGAGTCTGAAATAAAACAGGAAGCCATTAGATAAACGCTAGATGTGATTAATAGATAGGATCATATAATCCAATCTGTACTCTACGAAGTGTCACAATGGTTGTTTATTTGGTTCCCAGTTACAGGGGAAAAGAGTGTCATATAGTCTAGCACTTTGAACATGTCAATTTGTACTCTACAACTTTTCACAATGATTGTTTATTTGGTTTCCAGTAACGGAGGAAAAGAGTGGTATATAGTCTCGCACTTTTAACATGTCATCCTTGAATATTCGTGCATATCTGTTGTCCAATCAGAGGTGTTATTTTAACTAATCGAAACAATCTTCCAGTACAATAACGAAAGCACACGAGGATAAATTAGTGACAGGTCAATAACTTGCTTGCCTATAACTGCAATACTGTACTGTGCGTATCACCACTGAACTGTGTTAACCTCGAGTTCTAAGTAGTACTATGATACAAAACATATAGAGATCGAACACTAGGATATCTCAATTCATCTCGGACTACACACTCAACTTAATAACGTAACCTCGTACTTCAGCTCCCTATCTTTAAATAATGTATTTATGATGCTTATACATGAACATGCCTTACATGTACTTTTTTGTAAAATAATCAGAAATATGTTTAGTAATACTTCATTCCTCTGGGTCTGTGATTTTTCGTCCCCCTGGGGCTGCGATTCTTTCACTAGAGAGTGATTGCCATAAAGACACTAAGTTTTGCCGAGATCTATCTAGAGAGTTGCAATAACGACAACCACCTTCCGACGCATGTATGTATCGTATAAAGCGACTAAATGAGCCTTATAGAAAGTCTAGACTCCTGCAAGTGAGATGCACAGTGTTGTGCCGAACAGAACTTAGGCCATACCAAATCGTTAATCCGTTTAGCGTCCACCCTAAGTTCGAAAACCTATCTAGTTATCCTGAGAGAACAAACGAAGCCTTCAAAAAAACAAGCAATTCCGACTTCTATCCTCATCATTACATATATGGCTGACCAAATTAATATAGCTTTCATGCATTGGCAATCATAATAACTTGTGTGAAAACAAAAACTAAAACTGAGCTTAAATTCAGTGTCAATATTTAATATTACTCACAATCTTTACACATCTTATTGAATAAGAGCAAAAGATATGCTAAAATAATAAATATTTATAAGTAATAAAGTGTTGTTGTTTACCTTCTCAAGACGCCTAAACCTATCAGTCCATGGACGCTAAACGAAGAAACGATTTGGAATGGCCTTACTTATAAGCTCTATTCGTGATTGAAGTTAAACATATTTGTAGCATACCTTTAACAGAGTAAGATCCACTGACCTCCGCAAACGGCCATCTTTCAATAACACCAAGCTTGAAGTCCGTGTACTGTTTACCATGCTCGGGTCATACGTATCTAAACAAATACAATATAAAATAACATTTACCACTTTTCGATCGAATGCTATGTTAAGGTGGTGGTATTTACAGTGCCAACCAAAAATAAGTATACAGTAATTAATTGTTGCAAAATTAAACTTGGTTAAGTTATTCAATATCTGTTTATCAGACGGTCATAATTATACTAGTTTCTGAAACTACAGTTACTAAATAAGTCAAAATTAAGATAGAAATAAAAATGAAGATGTTCGGAACTAAAATAACCATGTGACCAAAAAGGCATAATTTTCCATCTTTTTGTGACAAAAGTACCACTCAATAGAGACGAAGAAACTTTAGATTTTGCACCTAGGGTACCAATTATTGTAAGGCCTTTCCTTTTAATAAACAAAAATATTCAGTTTCTTCAAATAAATCGTTGCTTTACTGAACTCTGCAAATAGTATTATTACAGACAAGTTAGTGGGCAAATAACATCAAAGATACTTATTTTATTACTCGATATGAAGACAACACCATTTCCAGTAATATTCGATTTAATCACACACTAACATGGTTTCTAAATAATTCAACGTATAATATAAATGTGGATAAGTTAGGCCGCTCAAGACAATACCGGGTATCCGTGTATGTCTGTAAATCCCGTCGACCGAAAGGAAAACGGATTCGTTATACGTAATTTGATTATGCTCCCACTGATTATTCTACTACCCTTGAGATGTACTACGACTTCCACATTGCGAGCCACAAGCCGTGGCTGTACGTAAGACACCAACCAAGCTGTAAATCAACCGACAGTCAGATCGCGATCCCCCCACCATCGGGTTCCCGGAAAATGGAAGGGACCGCAACCCGTGCCGATCCAATGTACAGCCCGGATGCAACAACACTGTGAGACACACAAGCCGTGGTCGTATCATGCCAACTTACTGAGCCACAAGCCGTGGCACTGTATACACAACCAACTTACTGAGCCACAAGCCGTGGCACGGTATACACAACCAACTTACTGAGCCACAAGCCGTGGCAGTGAGTACACAACCAACTTACTGTGCCACAAGCCGTGGCAGTGAATACACAACCAACTTACTGGGCCACAAGCCGTGACCGTGTGTACACAATATCAACAACCTAGGAATTACCATTAGAGGAGGGCAAAACCTAATACTACGCAACAGACACACTCACTGATCAACCGTATGATACCTTTCCGTAGTACATCGTTAAGTCTCAACCAATTTAGATTCCCTATCAGAGGCACCTCATTCCCAGTCGGGTCCCCGGAACGAGAAGAGGAGCCCTGATCGGTCAAACACGTTTAAAGTACATAAACTATTTAATATTGTACGAAATACCTAGGTAACATCCGTATTCCTCTCGGTCGACCGAATTTTTCCGCTTACATATAATTTCATGAGAGCGACAAAAAATAAAAGTTCATATTGCAAATTATTGATACACCAAAAGTTCATATATATATAAACAACACAGCAATTATAAAAACCGTCAAAGAGCACAATGGATTCAACCGTATAACACGTTAAACATTTTGTAGGCACCGGTTCAAGCACGACCAGAATGTCAATAAAGTCCACGGCAAATCCCCCATATCCAGGAAAATGTGAAAATATAGTAACACCAACACAATTCGTTCATAGAATATACACCTGTACCTTCCCATTCAACACCAGACGAGGACGACTGAGGTCGTTGTTTGTCGTCGTCTTACTTGTGTAGTGCGCCACTGTGCTCCCGTGGAATGAAGTGCAATCATGACCAAGTCAACATTAACAAACCAATACATCCTGTAATATATATACTCAACAGCAGTAAACGGTTTAAAACAGACCATAAAATTAATAGGTTGTGACATCTACAAAGGCAGTGAAAACCCATAAGATATAAACGACTAAAACTTTTGATTAATACATGTACATATAATTATACACCAGCTTAACTATACCATTTACAAACAACAAACTGTTTGCTGTGGTAATACTTCACTTTAAGACGGTTTGCAATCTTTACTAAATGTTCATAACATTCATACAGTAGTAATCAATTGTGTGTGATATTTACCTAAGCAGTACCATGTATAAAACATTTCATATCCCAATGATATAAAATATAATGGAGACGACATGTTACATATTCTTCAGATATGTTTTAGCTTATTATAAACTGGTTTTAGATTAGTCCGTCTCTGCTTAATTAAACATGCTCTAGCAAAGGCTGCATCACAGACTGTGCTATATTCATCATACGGAATGCTGGTCGTACACGAACAACCCCCCGAGGAGGAAACGTGAAAACCCCCTGAGGAGGAAACGTGGATCCGTAACACCGAAGTCTTTTAAACCCCGGCGCCAGACCATTCATCAGAATACTGAAACTACGGAATTTGTTCAGAAGCATTTGTTCTACATGTACTTACAAAATGTCATATTCAATTCAAGTAACCAATACTAAATGTAAATAAATACATTTTTAAAACAAAACAATAACTAAAAACTATCAGGACACCGGTTTCCGTTCTAATGTTTGCAATAGAAAAAATTATCGAATCTGAATTATTTCTCGACTGACTTAAAATAAGGTTACTAATAAGCCATGCATATAACTGCTGTTTTCCCACGAAACTGCTATCTAACGACTTATACCCTACTTGATTTACAACCCATCGCGAGACTTATTCGTATAGCCCCGCTTGATACAACACCCGTCACGTGACATGACCACCTTGAAAAACACAGCCCGTACCCATGCACGTTATAATGACATGAATACATAAGTTCTATCTACTACCTAACGTGCAGAACTAATAAGTACGCACCATTAATAGTTGTGTTAAATATTATAATGTGACCACCAATTTAAATATACAGCGTCCGTAACATTAAGTATCTATTTTTTCAAAACGAACTGATATAACACCGAACATCTCCCAATGTTCAAAATATTATGGGGTGTGGCGGGAGGGAAAATATTACTAACGAACTGTCTGGATGTAACTGAACAAGTGCGCGGTGCACGAGATTTACTGAATATATACCCTCTGATGGTACCCTATTACGACGCTGTCATACAGCGATAAAACAGGACCCAGCCAAAATCGACCAGGTATGACTAATGCCTTTCGGACAAAGCTGGTGCGTAGCCAACACGTTTAGTGGGGATCTCGAAAAAATAAATATAATTATTTTAATTCTAAAATAATTTTGCATTATTTTATTACTCGATATGAAGACAACACCATTTCCAGTAATATTCGATTTAATCACACACTAACATGGTTTCTAAATAATTCAACGTATAATATAAATGTGGATAAGTTAGGCCGCTCAAGACAATACCGGGTATCCGTGTATGTCTGTAAATCCCGTCGACCGAAAGGAAAACGGATTCGTTATACGTAATTTGATTATGCTCCCACTGATTATTCTACTACCCTTGAGATGTACTACGACTTCCACATTGCGAGCCACAAGCCGTGGCTGTACGTAAGACACCAACCAAGCTGTAAATCAACCGACAGTCAGATCGCGATCCCCCCACCATCGGGTTCCCGGAAAATGGAAGGGACCGCAACCCGTGCCGATCCAATGTACAGCCCGGATGCAACAACACTGTGAGACACACAAGCCGTGGTCGTATCATGCCAACTTACTGAGCCACAAGCCGTGGCACTGTATACACAACCAACTTACTGAGCCACAAGCCGTGGCACGGTATACACAACCAACTTACTGAGCCACAAGCCGTGGCAGTGAGTACACAACCAACTTACTGTGCCACAAGCCGTGGCAGTGAATACACAACCAACTTACTGGGCCACAAGCCGTGACCGTGTGTACACAATATCAACAACCTAGGAATTACCATTAGAGGAGGGCAAAACCTAATACTACGCAACAGACACACTCACTGATCAACCGTATGATACCTTTCCGTAGTACATCGTTAAGTCTCAACCAATTTAGATTCCCTATCAGAGGCACCTCATTCCCAGTCGGGTCCCCGGAACGAGAAGAGGAGCCCTGATCGGTCAAACACGTTTAAAGTACATAAACTATTTAATATTGTACGAAATACCTAGGTAACATCCGTATTCCTCTCGGTCGACCGAATTTTTCCGCCACAATAAATTATAAAATTTATACCCCAAAAATTCTGAAAAACGCAACTCAGTTCCTTAAGATCATATCCCAAATATAATCTAAATAAAACCTAAACCTACATCATTAAGGTGAATTCAATCCAACGGAAAACCCCCAGTATTTGCAACGATATCCGGTGTGGATATATCAAATTGTCCAATCGTCTTAATTGAAGGCCGACTCTATTAACTCGTTGAACTGCAAATCCTGAAACTATACTGTATAACATGAATTTACATTCCGAACATGTGTTAGCTTCCAAGAAAATGTTGACACTTTAAAGTGAACTTGTAAGTATCTTACTCGGGGCACAGCGTTTGTTTTCTCATCAACAACGTCTGGCTCGAATGCCTATATGTCGCCATATTTATATGGCGTTGCTGGGCTGCCTAAACTTGAATGTAAAGTAAACAATCTGACCATCGACAGCACACGTTACTTCTCATAAGAAACCTAGCAAGTTGAATGGCTCTATAACCTCACATACAGTACAGAGACAATTACCCGGCCCCGACACAAGCACGAATACAATACAAGTTCCTGTATTGATAATATCAACGTTCGAGCTAATCGTCAATATCGGTCCCTTAGCTCTGTTTTTGTACCACACATCGAGCGCCCTCGTGATACTCTCCGCTCATGAAAATATACCACAAGAACAAAAATATACACTTGTAACAAGATAGCTGTTGAATTATGTTCAAGAAGGTCGAGGATCATGCCACACTCTCCGAACCTTACGTTTCTCTGATACAAACAACGTATTCCTCTGCAAAAACACAAACAAAACCAACAGTGTACCGTAAAATGACTGACGGTCACATATGTACTAATAACTTAGACAGCTTCGAGTAACAGAGTGGTGTAAAAACAAGTACATCACAAATTGTACTATGCGTATGTATTAATTATACTTAACTTAGACTGCAGCTTGATCGGATGCTCGTTAAAGGCAGTGAATACACAACAAAGTCGAGTCAAAACCAAAGCCTTATCGTTGACGTCGATCCGTGTCCTAGCTGCGACAGCATCCTGGTTTCTCTTTAATAATATTACCACTACAATATACATAAATATGTGTAATAAGCAATGACTGCACTAACTTCTCAAACAAACCCTCATAGTAAAGGAGGCCTAGGACCACGAGCTCCTAGAGTCTAATTGAATACAGGCCACTGTTAATTTAATGCTATTATGTGTTATTTGAATACTAGGATAGACCCCCATGCATGTACATAGGTCAGTAAATTTCTTACTCGTATCCTAGATCGAGAAAATGAGAAAATGTACATTCCACTCGGACCAGCACGTAACGACATCCTATACTCTGCTGATAAAACGCTTGACTCATCGACAAGCCTGGCTTACTGTACCATGAGTAAGACTTGAGTCAGCTATAGTTCGGAGAAATTTACGTGATCCCGACACCCACGCCCGAACACAACACAAGGTTATTGCGCTTATCATACAAGTTTTTGCCAGCAAACTTGCAATATCGGTCTACTAGATTTGTATTGATATTTCACATAGAGCGTCTTCGTGACATTTCCCCCCCCTCATGAAAACATACCCACTACCAACATAGACCAAGTATCAACTGTTAAATAAGCCTAATAAGTAATAACAGTTCGATATGCGCGTCAATCTCTCCGGACTATACCTGATTTGTAGACGCAATAGCCTAGTCTCACAAAAGCAGTGATCAGTCATCCACAACTACATGTAAAAAGTAAGAAAAAGTAAGAAAACCGTGCAGTTGATTGACATAAAGTACCAGTTACAATCTCGTGATCAAGTTTGAATACACAACTGCCCATGGTATGTGACTTATAAAAACTTCGGCGGCTGTTTTAGCCATAAACATGAATGACACACTAGCCAATTAAATTATATTCTAAAGTACACCAGAAATGCACGTGAATACCATGGTACTGACCGAGTGCTGTATACACTTCGCACGGGTGTATCAGTATAAACCTTATAAAATGTACCCCCGACAAAAAGTTATCTTCACAAACCAAGTGTCTAATCAGCCGAACTCTACATAGTGGCAAACTATAAAAGAAATGTTCAGTCAAAACAAGTCCGTTAATTTAAACCACGTGCCTGGTAATATACGCCAGTTACCCCTGAACGGTCTGAAACAAAATATATAATTCGTCCCATAAACAAAATAAAATTTCAACACGTGGCCTTACCGTGTGTTATATAGCATAGCAAAGGACATTTGGCCTGTCGCTAATAATTACTCGTGTGTTTTCTCTACCGTACTTTAAGCACGTGGCGGTTAAATTAGTAAAGTGAGGTGACAAAATTGTAATACCCGCTTCACAATCAACCAATACATTATTATACTAATAATCAATACACATCAATATTCAATACAGACATGTTAAAATAACGGTACTACGAGTCAACACAATCCCAGTGTCGACTCGACCGTTTCCGACTAATCCGACTTATAAGTTTCTATAAATTTACCAAACCGTGTACATAAACCTGTTCCACTAGTCACAGTAAGAACTACAAAACAAAAACGCATTACTTATCTTTTTAACCCTCTTCTACCTCACATCAGAAGTGTTCAAATTCGCCGTTTCTCCAGATTTGTTGACCTTGAAACCACACCGAAAAATGAAAATATTACTAACGAACTGTCTGGATGTAACTGAACAAGTGCGCGGTGCACGAGATTTACTGAATATATACCCTCTGATGGTACCCTATTACGACGCTGTCATACAGCGATAAAACAGGACCCAGCCAAAATCGACCAGGTATGACTAATGCCTTTCGGACAAAGCTGGTGCGTAGCCAACACGTTTAGTGGGGATCTCGAAAAAATAAATATAATTATTTTAATTCTAAAATAATTTTGCATTATTTTTGGTGGGCAGTGTATATCTGTTTTTCGTGGCCGACTGCATGATTAAAGGTACTGATTTCCACTCGAGTACGAGGTCCCAGGGGAATCAATGATTTTGAAACTGTTTACTAGGGTCAGTCTAACGGGGAAACTATTGAACTTTAATATTTTAACATGCTTCAAACCAGTTGCTGTGGATTAATGATCTAATACATAATTATGTTCAGTACCAATATTTTTGTTAATTAGGAGGTCGAAGGTTCTAATTCCGATTGTGTTTTATACTTATGTGTACCAAACTTGTTGTCTGCTATTAATGTATAGGAATCAGGGAGTTAATCGAATGAACTATAAGGCCTGATTCTAACATAGCATGTGATATTTGCTTTCTTTGCGTATATTGAGCTTACCATTTTTTATTACCGCGATAATACATAGCTAGTTGATGACGTCACGTTTGACGTCATATACTATGACAAATGACGTAACAGTGACGGTAACGTTCCTAGGAAAGAAAGTAGTTTGACGTCAACCTGTCTTGTTGTGCTATAATTGGCAGAGCATTAGCGATGTTAGAATCGAAATAATAAATAGAAAGCTGTGCTTGGTTGTGTTATAAATTGAAGGCACTCGTTTGAATATGTACATTAAATCACTCGTGCTACGCACTCGTGGTTTAATTACTACGCATCCAAACACGTGCCTATATTTTATTACCCAACAAAGCACAGCTACGTATTCATTATTTCTGAATTATTCTCAGCATTACAGTAAGCAGCTTTATTTGACGAGGTAATACTAACAATATCGATAATTAATGATAATCTCTTCACATATATCTCATTTAGATGACACATATACATGTAAACAAATATAACAATGAGTAGGCTATAAAAAATAGTCCGCCCAGGATAATGTGATATTTACAAACATGAATCGGTTTGGTCAACTCTTGCAAAACCGGTTTTACAAATCACTTAAATAAACAGATAAGGTCAGTATTGTACTCAAAACATCACAGATAATTGGTCACATAATTGTTATCCACCTTTGTGGACTATTCTAAAATGTCCCGCCTTTCACATTATCCTGCGCGCACTATATAATATTATGTATCTAATTTTCAATGAGACTTTTAATAAACAAGTTTAAAAAATAATCTATAACATTTTGTACCAATAAAAACCTGGGTACATATGCGTTTTTAAACAGACATAAAATAAGTTATCAGTCTACATAGGCGCGTTACATATAGCTACCTGTACGCAGAAAACGCAGCTGCGTACGAATGTTTCTCAAAAAGTGAAAACTAAATGGTAGAAACATGCAATAAAAATTGATGCCCAAGACATAAGGGGTGGGTTAGCCTTTAGTATTTTTAGCAGTTCTTAGAAACATTTTTAAAAACTCTATACAAACACAATAACCTGGTTTTATCAGTAAAAATAATGTTAAAGATGATGTAAAATAACACGCCAGAACGAACCAGAGACGTGCCCCAGAGCCACTAGCCTTCTTGTGTACACATTCAAATACCTCTAGCAACGCCCTGATACTACTGCATTTTTTAAGCAGATTGGCTTTGAAATCTTGACCATTATCAAGTCTTATTGATCAAAGTATCATTGATCACAGCGATACACAATGGCGAGTTATTGAAGTGATCAGTGGTCAAGTATCAAGTACCATATGGCTTCATAGCAGGTGATTAATATCGAAAGTGTTTTATCAGGTACCGCCAGACGGCTGTAAACAGATAATGCATAAATGTTCACATAGTCAACCAAAGGGGAGAATCATGACTCGATCCTTGACGCACCTTATGATCCGTTTAACATAGTTACCATATAAAGTGCAAGAAATCATATTGAGTGGATTGCAAACATAATGGAGTGCACTAAAAGTCAGTAACGTATTGATTTAGTTATAATTTTATATTTCGAGAGGTGCCCCACTTATATATGAACTCCGTTGAATATCCGATATTTTCATGCTAACATGCTATAATCGAAATGTCTCTATACAGCCATGTATATTAATGTGTCGACTAACATATGCACTCACGGTTTTTTATTTTTGCAGTTTAGTTAGACCCCAAGTCAACAATTTTGTAGGGGCATTGAATTGAGACAGAAAACCCCTATTGGTGGTGTTAACATTGATCGAGTGTAGTGACCTGAACATATCAGCATCATTATGTATGTGCCGAATGTAGATATAAATAAAAATAAATATATCAGATTTATATAGCGCTTTTTCCATGCGAACACACGTTCAAAGGCACTTTACATTATAGTGTTGCAGCAACAAGGACGCAGGTTCATCCTCTACCAGTGCAGATACAGCATGATCTGACCAGAGGAACTGACTGAGAGAAAGCCCCTGAAGGGAGAGAGATACATTAAATAAAGACATGTCCGGCGCTGCAGAAGTGCGCCTAGCTCTTATTTCGAATAGACAGCCTGGTTCTTTAATGCGCCCGGTGTATAGCATTGATACACAGCTTCCTGGTACTTCCAGATACTTTGCATTACACACGGTCAGATATAGCGGGAACTATGATGAAATATACAGCATTGACGTACGAACTACCTATAATTAAAGAGTTGTAAATGCACTCCGTTAAGTCTCGAAAATATAAGTTATACAGCAAAGTTCCACTAAAGAGAACAGGGGTGGTATTCACAAAGCATCTAAGCAGAAAACTTAAAAAATTATTAAAATCTTAAAATTTTCTAAAGTGTATCTACTAAGCAAGAAAATCATGATGATTAATATTTTAAATAGTTTTGAAGCATTATGTAAACAGCTACTATAATCACTAAGAAAACATGGATTTTTCTTCAAATTGCGGGACATGTGAGCTATACAAATTTTAACTTAAGTCAAAATATTTAAGTTTTCACTTAAGATGCTTTGTGAATACCAGCCCTGAGCAGGTAATTTTCATTCTTTTCAAAACGACTTCTATTCTCCATCCTGATTGCAAGTATTCGTATATATTTTCGAATAGTTATTAAAGTGGTCTTATCAGCGAAACTTTACTGTATACCTTTATCAAAGCAACGACAATTTAAAGGCTTAAAGTTTGCAATTTCCGTAAATGCTTTGCCGGATATAAACAGTGCCCAGATGTTGACATCAAAAATTATACGAAATATATTGAAACCACGGCAAGGTGTTTCAAGAATGTTTAGAATAATGAAAATAAATGTAGGTTACAATTTTGTCAAATAAACATGTCCCAAAACGCGCTTATTCATTTATTTTATGAACTTCTCCTTTTGGTTTTTGCACGATATATTGGCGGTACATTTCCGCCATTGAGTTCAGCACCTTTAACTAATGAATTAGTAAATTTCCACTATTAACATTGTATTCCGGTTGGTAACCATCGTCGGAACCAACGATATTATATTCCGTTTCTAAAACAATTTATACGTGTAGCAGACCTTAGCAAACAAAGGGTCCGACGTTGGTTGCAAGTACGACGTCCTATAAACTAGAGATTGAATTATATTGAGAAAAATAACCCGTATTTTAGCTTTTATTTAACTAATTCCTTCGCTATAATGAATGTAATCAATCAGCCACTTTAATTTGTATTTAAACAAATGTCCAGCAACAACAAAACGTCCTCTTAAATAAGTAACAAAGTATGTCTACTTACCAATAATCGACTTGGATTTTCATCATTTTCGACGACGGAACCGGGTTAGAATTCAAATATTCGCTGGTCCTCTGCATGGTTATCGACAGTAATACATCAACACCACTATATTATATAAAAATAACTTGAGTTAATATTTCGTAGTTTTTATAATCCTGACACAAGTATTGACCAATATTCTGTTGCCAGGTAACGTTTAACAACAGATAAGGTTTTATCGCCAGACATGTCCAACTCGGTCACACCTAGTCATGTGGCTTTATACGATTAATCCGAGATTATTTACACCGTGTGGTATGAACGAGTCGCCAGTCTTCATCTGCCATACTAAATATATCTAAAACTCACGCAACTTTGGAAATAAGACACTAATGCGAACCAGTATGTTTTTAAGTGAAGCTTCGAGGTTCCATGTCGCTGTCCTCCAGTTTCCCGCCAATACTAACGACTGGTTGACAAAACGTGTTGTTTCCTGGATTCCATTAACAATTAGCTAGACTAAGTGCTTTATTGTTCTCAGACAAGCCACATGTAGAGGGACTGACCTTTATGGATGTCACTGAAGAACATCCATTAGTGAATTTTAAATATTATTATATTGTCAAACTATAGGATAACATGTATTTAAGCACATAATAGAATACAAAAGTTGTCATACGGTCTGGCAACAAAAGCTCTTACCATTTGGTTAATTTGAGCCAGGTTGTTGTCTTCGTTTTATTTAATGCTTTTATGGTGTCAAAACTGGTACTATTTATGCCAAATTACCACTTTGGTTAGGCTACGTATGAATTTGTTATTCCATTCATACTTTTCACGTCAAAATCCGCCATCTTGGATTATGGTGAATAGTCGAAAACGACTTTTTTGAGAATTTGAAATCATACACCAACTTGTAGGAAATGGTCTAACTAAGAATAAAAACCCCCACATGACATGTTTCCGTTCAGTAATAAAAAAGTTACAGACATTTTAGTGTTGAGATTTGGGTAAATTAAAGTAGTCCCTGTGAAGGGCGGAGATTATATCAGTCACATTGTAGGCGATAACCAGTGACTGATATAGGTTTGATTTCACTGATAGAACTCCATATCTCACCAGTTAGCATTAAATAAATGTAGCATAATTAACTGTGATAATAACTATGATTATCTCTGTGATAGTCATGTCTTTCTATTTATAAACAGTGTATATTTATATATAGTTTATTGTTGCCTCTCTATGTCATGCCATCAACTCAAGGACCACAATGGAAATAAGAGTATACTCGTTTTTATGTAATCCTTGGTGTTGGTGTGCATGGCATGGTTGTTGAAACTCATGATATAATTATTTTATTTATGATCATGTTGTTTTAATAATCATGTATATGTACAACCTTTACCGAAATAAATATATCTATCTATCCATTTATAGCATAGCCTACGACATTTGAAAATTATAAATTTCAAATTTGATTGATGATTGAATACTAATATAAAGCACGAGTATACAAAGTGTCCTGGGTCGGTCACCTGTTATTGTAGACCAAACAATTTGTTGAGTATTAATTGTTTTATGAGAGTGATTACCCAGATTACCTCTCTAATAAAACAATACTCAACCAATTGTGAAAGAACGGACGAAGGACTCACAAACTCTTACCCGTCACTATGACACGTAAGATTCTAGAAGGAAGAAAAAATAATAAACAATACACTTAATAGTTTCACGGTTACTAGAAATGTGGTAAGTCATACAATTATATACAATTATTCCTCCAGCAAGAAACGTCAGTTATGTGTTTGTAGGTAGCCTTGTGGTGACTTTGTGACTTCGTCCTTGTGATTGCTTATGGCTTGTGTTTGTGGTCTGTGATTTGAGTTTGTGTTCTTGTTGTGCCTTTTGTGTTACACGTATGCTGTTTCCATTCCGTGCTGACTTCTTTGTCCGATTTGGTGATATATGCATGCCCTTAAAGGTCGTGACACGCAGATTTGGCTAAAAATGTTTGTTTGACGTAATTTTCCTATCTAACCAAATTTGTTTTTGAACTAGAATCCCTCTGACGGTTGCTTTATAAAAGATTTGTTGCAAATGAACGATTTAAACAACTATAGATGTCGCACACCCGGTATTGTTTTCCTTTTTGAAATAGCGCAGGGTTTCCTTCCAACATGCTTTGTGAATTAAGACATTCAACGTGATCGAACTGTAACACTGTTACAGCGTAAACATCAGTGAGGTATTTGGTTCGTTTTGCAATTCGTTTTCATCGAATGTGAACACATTTTAGACAATTTAAGTGATAGTAGTATATGATATTAATACCCTATAGAATTTTGGATGTAAAATACTAAATAACTAGAAAGTGTCAATATTTTAAATGTAAATATGGTTGGGGTTTTCTTTTATATACAGGCAACTAGACCAAAATTACGCGTATACGAGGGTTGTTCAAATTGGAATGCAACTAAGCCCATAAAAATATCATTGATAGATTCAAATGAAACAAGCCTTTGATCCAATTGCAGTATTCATCTCCGATATATATGCGAAGTTTCATTCAGTTATTCTTTTTTTAAAATGCGATTTTGTTATCATTCCTAGGTACACTATACATATATACTGGACATGAGCCAAACTGAGATCGAAACGTACCTGATATTTTTTCCGACAATGCGATATAAGAGTCGTTTGAAACAAAAGAAGATCACAAGGGACAATGCTTGACAAATAAGGATGGTCGGCAAGCTCAAAAACATTTACATTTCTCAAAACGTCGCGTGAATGGCTGCTGCAGGTGGAGGCCCATTGCTCTGCGCTAGCATGTCATCCTTCAAATATTTGGCTTGATAGCGATTGTCGGAGTATTTCTTCAATTTCTGAAAGAATTTACCTTTGTTAAGCTTGGCATTTACCCATTTTCCGTTTTATACATCAAATGTAATGGTAGAAACTTGGTTTAAATGGAAAAAAGTGTACATTTCTACGGGCGCCTATGGTGCGTTTTGCAATGCATACTTTTGTTCTGTCTTTGCTGGCCCATATTTGTTTTTGCATATGTCGCATTGGTGACAAAATGAACCCATGTCTCGTTTGTAGTCATTACACTTGCAAACGGTTGACTTCTGGTATCTAGAAACTGGTTTTTGCTATTTTTGGACAGTTAACAAGGGCATATGTGCTGGCTTCTCAACGCAGATAGGGGTACCCAAACTAGTTATTTTAAATATTGTATGTGCTCCCGCATTAAGAAAACAACGATTATTAAATGGGACCGAATTTGGTCAGAAAAAAATTGACATTTTCCCAATCATTTAAGCATTAGTATACAAGAGTAGACAGTGTTAAATGACGTATTGTTACAGCTACACTGAACGGATTTTAAAATATGAGGTATCAATTTAATGCTAATACGTGCAA
Source organism: Spisula solida (assembly GCA_947247005.1). Classification (NCBI taxonomy): domain Eukaryota; kingdom Metazoa; phylum Mollusca; class Bivalvia; order Venerida; family Mactridae; genus Spisula; species Spisula solida. The sequence continues at coordinate 20,015,097 of OX365946.1, forward strand.
TGATCTTTGATATACAGCTCACTATTTTTAAAAATTCATTGATACAAGAAATATATAGCATCACTTGCATTCCAATTTGAACAATCCTCGTATTTGACAATTTTATTTTTGCAATACATCAATACATGATACAGCACATTTAAGGAGGGATGGAACTACGTTCAACAGTCTCACATGCATACAATACTGTAGTCAAAGTGTAGGCTCTTACTAGTTGATTTGACAATGTGGATCGGTACAATTCGGGACTTGGTTATAAATGTGATCGTTCACACCATTATATGTGGTCTTAATTTCGAGGTGGTCTTATTATTGTGGTGGTTTGTAGATGAGGTTTTACATGTAGTCATTTGGCAACTGGATAGATTTAACAAATCTATTATAACAAATATGCTTTATATATCTTTATTAAATCAGCAACACACACTCAGCATATTAATGGTAAAAAACACATCCTTTCAAATACAACACAATACACAGTGGTATTGTCTGACCAGATTAAACTGAGACTCCTTGCATAATTCTGTAAAGTCAGGAAAATTCCGAAGTTATAAAAACATATAATTAAATTTATCGCTATATGTGGCTTTATTGAGTTGCTACTAGATAACAAGCTGTGATGGCTCAGTGGTTAAGTGTGTGGTGTGAAGACCACAAGGTATCGGGTTCGAGGCTAACTCAATATATTTTTATTTAACATTTTTATCTCTTTATGCAAGTATGCTAGTTGTGAATTATAAATTTAATTTTACGCGTTTCGAAGTATAGCGTAAAATGGTTGTCTTTGCGTAACGGATTCAATACAGTGACAAATTGGTCGGTGTAGTCACGGGTTTTTCGTGCGTGTCGAGAGGTATTGAAGTTTTTAAGAATGTGTGTATTGGTCATTCTACCAGACATCTCAGAGCTGATAACAACTCGATTTTCAATTTATTTCAACGTTACTGAGAGTTTAGACCACGAGGTCATGGCTGAAGAAAACGTTATTATTTCGCGCCTTGAGGCATTAATCAATGCTAAGTTCGAAACTTTTGAACAACGTATTAAGAGTACGCAAAAAAAATTTCGCAAACTCAACTTGTGGCTATCCAAGATAATTTGGTGTCTTCGGACAACCACGTGTTCAAGAAGAAGGGACATGAACAACAGTATAAAGTGAATGGCAAACTACTGGATAAATTACACCAAGCCGACGGTTATATTCAAGAAGCCATCAAAGATTCGTCTGTGGACTCCAACGAGAAAGCGCGTCAGAAAGTGGTAGAAGGTATAGACATTTTGAATCATAGACAAAAGTGCATTAAGTTAGCTGACTCTTCTGAGCACGGATGGAGAGTTGTTCAAGAATACGAGGCCCACCCGTTGGCTGACAATGAAGAAGACGAGAAGAAGATTCAACGTGCGCAGAACCAAGCCGACAGAAAAGTCAGACAGGAGCGTCGCAGCAGGTCCAGACGTTTTAAACCCTACCAGGAGGTGCCACGAACAGCAGTTACAGGGCAGTCGTCACAAGATACAGTATCGAGGGTGTATACCAAGAAGCCTGGTTCCTGTTTCCGCTGTGGAAAACCCGGTCACTGGCGTGCCGATTGCAATGTTGCTATGGAGACCTCAGAATTTGATAAGAAAAATAAGATAAGTACTGTTTTATTTAGCATTGATGCTGACTTTGTTAAAAGTAGAACGCTTTCAGGTTGTAATGAAACCGTGAGCAATGAGTCTGCGTTTGGTCGCACAGATGTTGGTCAAGTCGTAAGCCCAGTAGGTAGGCTAAAGGAAAACCTGGCGTATTGGAAAGACACATGTAAACATGAGTATATTCTTCAAATTATTGAGACTGGGTATAAATTGCCTTTCAAAAATATTCCTGAGTCGGTATTTATCAGAAATAATAAATCTGCTTTTGACAACCCAGAGTTTGTGTCTGCTGAGTTACAGCAATTGTTGGCTAAAGAATGCATAACGGAGGTTCAATTGCCACCGGAAGTGGTGAATCCTTTGACCGTAGCTGTTAATGCTGTCGGTAAACGTAGGCTAGTTCTCGACTGTAGGCATATCAATGTTGATCTGTTCAAATACAACTGTCGGTTTGAGGATCAGTCCGTTGCTAGACAAATGTTCAACATGGGTGATTTTATATTCTCGTTTGATATAAAAAGTGCTTACCATCACATTGAGATCAATCATGAGCATCGTACCTATCTCGGTTTTTCTTGGACTGTAAAAGGTCAGACAAAGTATTTTGTGTTCAATGTATTACCTTTTGGCATCTCTACAGCAGGTTATATTTTCACTAAGATTTTAAGGGTACTTGTACAGAAATGGCGTAGTCTAGGCTTAAAGGTCATTCTATTTTTAGATGACGGCTTGGGTGGTGAAAATTCGTTTGAACGTGCTTATAGGGCTAGCAATTTTGTGAAACAAGATTTGATAAATTTTGGGTTTTTGATAGCTGAAGAAAAAAGCAACTGGTTACCTTGTTTGAGTCTAGTATGGTTAGGTTATTGCTGGGACATGGAGCAAGGCACATTGAGCGTTACAAATGAGAGAATTCAGAGAGCTGAAAAGCTGATAGATGAACTGGTTACAAAAGTTTGTAGTGGTCACACCTTAATTCCTGTGCGGAAAATAGCCTGTGTAGTAGGTCATTTATTGTCTATGTGGTGTGTTATTGGTACTGTTGTCAGGTTGAAGTCAAGGTCGCTGTATCAGGTTGTTCAAACCAGAGCAAGTTGGAATGCTTGTGTTAGTGTGAGTTCGGGTGCACTAGATGAACTGTTTTTTTGGAAAGAAAATCTGAAAAGCTTGAATGTATGTCAATTTGAACCAACTGATGGTAAAAATAACACCCACGTCTCTGTTGACGGAAACAATGAGTTAAACGTCTTTGTTGACGCCAGTGGATCTGGATTTGGTAGTTTCATAGAGGGTATAGACGACAGTGAGGTCGTAGGTTCTTGGTCAGAATCGGAGCAGACATTAAGCTCCACCTGGCGTGAGCTTGAGGCGGTACGCAGGTCTATATTTTCAAGTGTTGACACATTGGAAAATTGTACAGTTAATGTTAATTCTGATAACAAAAATGTTTGTTCAATTTTGAAGACTGGTAGCAAAAAGCCATGTCTGCATGATATATCTGTGCAAATTTTCGATGTTTGCAGAAAACATGACATTTCTGTAGTTCCTACTTGGATACCAAGGGCAAGTAAATGTGTTGCTGACTATTTGAGTAGGTGCTGTGATAGTGACGATTGGTCGATTGTGGATTGGGTATATGATATACTTGAAGCTAAATGGGGCTTGCATACTTTTGATCGTTTTGCGTATGATTACAACAGCAAATGCAAAAAGTTCAACTCAAGATTCTGGTGGCCTGGTCAATCAGGCATAAATGCTTTTTTACAGTCATGGAGTGGTGAAAACAATTGGTTAGTTCCGCCTCCAAGGTTGATACTCAAGACTTTGATAAAAATTATAAAAGAGAAATGTAGGTGCACGTTTGTTATTCCAGTTTGGCGTTCAGCACCGTTTTGGCCAGTTTTGTTTCCAGATGGCAGTAGGCATGCTGACTTTATATTTGATTCCGTCATATTCCAGCCTGGTGTTTTGACAAGACGAGGTAGAGGGAGAAACGGTGTTTTCGATGGCAGACCTCTAAAATTTAGTATGATTGCCTTCAGATTTGAGAAATAATTGTACATTTGAGTATATGAATGTTATCTTTTATTCAGGCTTGAACTTGAAGCAGACGATACGTGATGAGCTTTCGAGTGCAGGAGTTAGCAACCCTGTGTTAGAGACACTTGCGTCAGATATGGCGGACAAACTAGTTGGATCCAAGAGTAACAATACTGTTAATAAGTATTTTTCGTATTTTAAAAAGTGGGAAACTTTCATATCTTCAAAAGAGGGTTGTGCTTTACCCGCGTCACCCATTTGTGTAGCTTTGTATTTAACAGACTTGATGAACAAAGGATCGTCGCATCATGTTGTATCTGCAACAGTGTATGGAATTAAATGGGCTCATTCTTTAAATAACTTACCAGATCCCACAGACAATGTGTTTGTGAGAAATTTAGTTGACAGCGCAAAACGTACTTTATCACAACCAGTGAATAAGAAACAGCCAGTTACCAAAGACATGTTGTTAGAGTTGTGTTCTAAATATGAAACTAGCACTGATGTTTTGATTATTAGAGACTTGTGCATGCTTTTGTTAGGGTTTTCAGCCTTTCTTAGGTATGATGAGTTAAGAAATGTACACTGCAATGACATAAAGTTTAACGATAATCATTTTTCTATTCACATTCGAAAATGTAAGACTGACCAGTACAGACACGGAAGTGACGTAGTCGTTGCCAAAGGTGATACGGTCGCGTGTCCATACGCGATGCTTAAGCGTTATATCGACTTATCCGGAATATCTCTTACTACATCGCATTTCTTATTTAAGCCATGTTTCAGATCGAGTGGTATTTCAAAACTTATTTATAAAGACAAACCGCTTAGTTACACGAGAGCTAGAGAAACCTTAGTATCGAGATTGCGTGAAATTACAGAAAATGTTGATTTCGGTTTACATTCGCTTAGATCGGGTGGTGCTACGGTTGCCGCTAACGCGGGTATCGGAGACAGATGTTGGAAGCGTCACGGCAGATGGAAGAGTGAGAGTAGTAAAGATGGCTATGTTGCCGATTCTTTAGATAGTAGATTAGCTGTTACTAAGCAGTTGGGTTTGTAAACGTATACTGACTGTTTCGCGGCTCCAGCCCGTTCTTTTGTTGTTGGGTCTACGTATCCCGTCTGGTCATGCATTATATACTGTTGTTTGTTGTTATTGTAGTTTAGGAAAGACATTTAATTTTACGCGTTTCGAAGTATAGCGTAAAATGGTTGTCTTTGCGTAACGGATTCAATACAGTGACAAATTGGTCGGTGTAGTCACGGGTTTTTCGTGCGTGTCGAGAGGTATTGAAGTTTTTAAGAATGTGTGTATTGGTCATTCTACCAGACATCTCAGAGCTGATAACAACTCGATTTTCAATTTAATTTAGGATTATGTTAATCACGCTAATATTGATAAATATGACGTTTTTTGCAATTGTCATAAATGTTACATAATAGTGTTATATTGTGTGTCTGATAAGTCGGTCTCCCAGGTGACCCAAGTATTTAGATGAAAGGTTATTATTTAAGATTGTGTTAATCATGCGAATATTGATTAATATGCTTTTGCATCATGTGTATACTTATTTTATTGATATATGTCAAATGTTACATAATAGGGAAATATATTATGTGTCTGATAAGTCGGTGTCTAAGATGACAAGAAATATTTTCCCTGTTTGGCTATATATATTTGCGGTCGTCTTGCGCAGTTAGTCTTTAATATGGTGTTTTATTGTATATGTCTACTTTAAATAGAGAGATCATGACACGGTTTTAGATCCGATTATAACTATATCATGTTCGTGAAGTTGGCAGGCTAGCGGCCTAGCGGCCTATCTCCAAGTCCGAGAATGAGGTCCGACATTCAGCGATTCGACATTGACAAACGGACACAGGTTTCCAGAGTTTTTATCTAAAAAAAAAAAAAAAAAAAAAAAGTTTTATCTCTGGTCGTTCCTGGGCGAGTCGATTCGCAGATTCAGTATAATTTACTCAACATGGTTTATGCGTCTTTATGTACGCTATGTCCTAACACTTGCTCTGAATAAACGTATCCCGTCTGGTCATGCATTATATACTGTTGTTTGTTGTTATTGTAGTTTAGGAAAGACTCCTCCTTATGTTCACATATCCATTACACAATTCAGTCATACATTAAATTTATAATGGCCAAGTCGTTGAAGCCTTTTCCATGTACTTGGAATAAAACAATATGCAATTAAAAATATTACAAAAAAACGAAAATAAAGACAAAATAGTAGAACGTACGGGGAATAGTTTTAAATATAAACCCCTTGATTCAAGGATAGATAGTTGAAATAAAAAATATTAATGACAAAAGCTTGCAGTAAGATTAGAACCTGCAACGACTTGCGTTAAAGGCGCAAACGTTTCCACTGCGCTACAATTCATGCTTGATTTTTCTTTCGATTTTGTTACAAATACTGAGATTACTGCACATGTAGTAAATAAACATACGAATCGAAAACAGCCGAGTACAGCCGGGGGTATATGGACTTTGATCAGAGTCTCAGTTTAATCTGGTCAGACAATACTGTTTAAATTGATCAAAACACGGAAATCCATAAATTACGCTCAAATTTAAATTCGTTATATTTCATTACCAGCTGCAAAGTTTTGACTGACACGATTTGTATGAGCTTATTAAATAGGTCACCATTTGCATTGCATATCCATTTACTATACTTTGTAGTTGTTAAATATTCATGAATAATTCAAATTTATACGTAAGTTTATGGTTTTCGTAAGTGCTTTGATAAAACAGTACCAGTATGTCTAAACATATTTATCACTACACGTTTACATTTGTAAATTCTTACAACAGTTGACTTATCTGACCTTGATTTGCCAATATCCTGTTATCCTGTGCAAACTATTATATTTTAACATGATTCGTTAATATGTTTTGGATCAAGCACATCCACAGGTAACTGTCTCATTAATTAAGAGTATAAATTAAATAATTTTTGTTTAATTTATGAATCCAATGGAAAGGTGTATTTCAGAAGAAATCGATCGTACAGTCACTGAGGTGCATTTTTTTCATAATTTACAGCATTTACGGCATAAATCATCTATTTAAAGCTGTGGGTAAACAAAAAAATCTTTGAGCATCGAAAGCATTCGAAAACATGCTAAAATTTACTTTCGTACGATATAATTCATCGTTTTAAATTTTTTTTTTGAGGGCGTAAAACGTTGTAGGGACGGCTGTAATGGTGTTTAGTGTGTTCGACGACGCAAGAGGTAATCCGAACGTATTTTATCACGGTCATTTTCATTGGTTTAGCGCCTCTTCAATGTGAGTTTTCAATCCCAGTTTCCGATTCTCCGCCAAGCTAACTTGTATCTTTCCAGTTGGTTTCCACTTACGTAAACATCGTTTGAAACCTCATTGAAATCAACCAATGAAAATCGTTGGAACAAAATGGAAATCACGCACATCATTCGGAAATATTCTGACAAACATGGAGTCATTTTGACAATAAAATATGACAACGATTCGTTTTTCGGCTTACACGTATACATTTACTGAAGTGAACATGTGCATCCAGGTAAATTTGTTCCAACGTTTGCGTTCTTCAATTTTACCACAATATTACCACATTATTATGTTTATACACGATGGTACTTACAGAATATCCTCAATATTTCCATTTTTTTGTTTTATTGAGTGCACCTCAGTGATCGAGTGGACACCGTGATACGTATTTATGGCATAACTTTTTAACTAGTTGACCAATTTCGATGGGATTTCGCATGGACGTAGTTATAGTCATGTTTTTATGAATATAATTACTTTATGATGATATCGGGAGCCAATTCTCGTTTTTGAAACCTGGTCAATTCTTTTGAAATACACCTTCTATTGGATTGTTTTTACTCTTAATCAATGATACTCAAAACTGGAATATTGAAAATGTAATGAGCTATCATTTGTCCTAGATTACAAATTTAGATGAGTAAAATGTATAAGATAGTTAATGCGTGTTGAAAATTACATTTGATACAACGTTGAAAATAATATATTTCGTCGAATACCTAAACTGGCATTTTTCATTTAAAGGGAGGTAGTAGATATTTAGCTGTAGCCTGAAGAAGCATGGCGATGTATACTTTTCTTTTTGTTTGTGCATTTATTGTAATATTGTCTGAGCATCACACCACATATAGTGGTTATATTTTGATGTTAATGTCTTTACGCATTGTCTTAATTATGAATGGAAATCTTACATACATGTTATGGATTTAAACTACCGGTATATGATTGAGATATAGAAGATCTACTGTGATAATCTGTAAGATATGTGATATATGATACTGTCTAATGTATATATAACTATACTGATTTATATGATGTTTTATAATAATTGTAAATGTACATTCATAAAGAATAAAAATATATATACATATAAAAGAAGAGGTTAACAAAACATAATATAGTTAAACCATCGTATAATCGGTATTAGACAAGAAATACATTTTTTGAAATAGTGGGTGCTAAACACTTTTGTTTCCAATTTTGCAAAACAATTCATATAGACTTACTAGAAATATACTTTTTGAGGGGAAACGGATTGTACCTTACGTCTGCCTCTTGATTGTGTGGTGTTCGTTGTGTGTTTGTCTCTTGCTTCAATGGGTGGATAGGCGATGCCGCCGTTGCTGTATGACTTTGAATTGTCTGTGCATGTACAGTATAATTATATACTTAACGGATGTAAAACGCGACACTAGGGTATGTTGTTTTATAGCAGAAAATTCAAGTTTATGCCGGTATTGGAATAGTTCAGATTAAAGGTAAATGTATTGGCGTCATGTTGGTACAAAGAAAATAAAAATGAAATAAGTATATGGCAATACTTATTGCATAATTATAAAACATTAGCAATAATTTCTATAGACGTTTAAATTAATGGTTTCTGCAATAATCTCTTGTATCGTCTGGAATCGAAGTTTCTTACCATTTTTTATATTTATTTCATCTACTAAAATATTATTTAGATTGTTGTAAATATAATTATAAGAAAGTGACTATGAAAATCTCTCATTACAATTACCATCAACTCAGATAATTATGTTTTCACAGTCACATGTGTTTACGCAGCTCTAATAAATATATCATATAACGTTAAGTAACGAAATATGTTGGTGTTTCGCAACATGTATAACATAGATAAAATATATACAGTCAGCCTTTTCTTTGGAAAGAAGCAATAAAAATTGACAGTTAATGTGCTAGCGGCAGATGGTATGTAACAATAACGATACATTATGAAGGTGGTTTTTGCAATAATTGCTTAACTCCACACATAATCCAACTTTTCTTTAATAAGTTCATTCTAATATATTGTTATAAATATAATTATATTGCAGTCGACATCCCTCGTTATATGGTACCTTTCTTTCAGATAAAATAAGTAAAAGGCGTTTAATGAGTATTAAATTTAAGTAATGGAAATAAAGAAACGATCAATCAAATAGAATACAATATTTGACAAAGACGACAATTCTATTACTCTAACACGATAAATTGCAGTACAAAATCAAACACAGTATTGCCTATATTTCTTATGGATTGAAAATTTAGGAGCGCAACATCTGCCTATAAAAGCATTCAAACATTTGGCACAACATATAAAGTTTGCATGCTTCTAAATATTCAGAAACGATTAATATAGCGGATTCTGTGTTTGTGTTTTCTTATGCAATTTATAGCGCTGGTCCGATTTCACAAAGGATTAACTGATCTACATCAAATTTGATCTTACAAATAATATCCTATTTTTTGGAAGTTTTTGAGAACTTGTGGTAATAATACTTATAACCATGTACCGAATACCTCAACCACTTCAAGTTAAAATGATCATTGTATGCAGAACATAATTATTTTGTTGAAAAGGGAAATATAGCGCTTTATACTGAAACTGATCCTGAAAAAACCTGGATCAGTTTCAAAACCAGGATTAAATCTAATAACTTTAAAATATTTATAACGAGTATAAAAACTTTTTTAATGGTTTTGAATTTGAAGGATACATTAACATAATCCCTGAATTTTAAGGGACATCTAGTTCAGCTTGATCCTGATCCTAAAAACCATTCCTACTATTATAATGGTCCAGTATGGTTAAGCATATAATTTTCCTAAACAAATTGGAAAATTATATGCTTAACCATGCTGGTGCGGGTATTTCTCTTAATGGTTAACACTCTGACTTATTCCTTGAAATGATCGTATTATTGTATGCAGATGACACAGTGTTTTTTGCAAATTTTGAATATTAAATGTCCGATCTACTACATGTGCATGTAAACACGTTTTCAAATTACTGTAAAACAAGGAATGTAAACATACATTTTGATCACAGGAATTTGAAATTCCATCTATAAAATATCATAGCAGTCGATCTAATCAAACAGCTATGATATTTTATTGATAGAATTTCAAAAGCCTGTGATTTGATAAATCAAGAGTTCTTGTCTCTGAAGATAAAATAGGAAGCCGAGTAAATATATGTAAAAACAATTTTGCGCCAGAAAAAAACATGTAGATGATCAAGCCAAGAAAACTCTTATTGCAATGTACACACTGATAAGAAATTTAAACTTCTCAATAGATTGCAAATCAAAACTGTTTTATAAAACACATTGTACCTATCCTAACATACGGTTGCAAAGTCTGGGGCAACAATGATGTCTCAGCAAAACATCGACCGTAATGTAGAAGATGTCACGTATGTACGTATAACTTGGGGATGAATTTCATTATTTATTCAATAGTTCTCATCTTTCTGCTGCTAGAAAACATTTATTCCGAATGATTAATGTACATAATAAGAATATCCATACTTATCACATTAATAATATGAATGCTACAGAACCAGTATGATTTAATAATCGAACCAAAGTTATAAAATGTGTTAACAATTATTTAAATCCACCTGGCTAAACCATCTGAATATTGCTGTATTCACTTAACCATCTGTTTATTATATACGAGGGGTGTTCGATATGTATTGTCACTGTCGGTTGCATTTTTCTATGACACTATTTAGAAGGATTATATGATTACTGTCTAAATGTTGTATGTTTCTATTCTATATCTGGGACATTACATAGCCTTTCGTCAACAATTAAATAATTTATTGAACTTGGAAGAGGGTATGCTTGAGTACACTGGCCTAATGTTCATTTTAAGCTAAATTTGTGTCATGTTTGCAGTAGTTGTTTAGAAAAGTAAATGTCAGTATTCGTTAAACTGCAACATACGATACGATAACTGGATCCTTATATTTCCATTAGAACTTTAAATCAAACTGAAATTATTTGTTGTCTACGAGTAAGACGGTCAAAACATTTGACCTCCAACTGTGACCTTGGACTTTGAGATAGAAACCTGAGGGTTGGACATGACACACTGCTTCATAAAAATTAACATTTCAGCCAAATATTAGAAAGATTGGTCAATGTATGATAAGTTATGCCAAACATAAGAATGTTATGATCCGGTCAAAATCGGACGGACGCAATTACGCACTTTCGCACATACACCAAAAGTGACGACTAAGCGGGCTCGACAAAAATGTTTTATTTTTCCAATAGTATTGTCATTGTTGTCAAGTAAAACTTTCTACAAATTCTTATGTTTTGGAAAAAATAATTGCGATTATTGTACCTCGTTGCTCTATACGCTATATGCAGCCAACCCCTGATTTATATTCGGATATCTCGCACATTGACGCTCAATTCATTCCGTAATATTCATTATGCACATACGCCAAATGTGGCGACTAAGTCTCGCTCATCGCAATAGGACTCGACAAAAAGGATATCTCGTTATTTTCTGGAAATCCTGCAAACACACTCACCCTTGGCAAAAGTGTGGGACTTTCAATACTGGCTTTGCGTGACATTACTCTTAATGAGCTCCTATTGGCATGCTAATTGACCTTTCTGCAGACGCTTCGTAGCCACGCCCCCTATAGTTACGGGTATTCGTTGTTGCTACGCAAGACAAGCTTTCATTAAAATGGCGTCTAATACGGAGATGTCGTGTGATGCGCTTGATACAATTCCGTTAAATATTTCGCTTTAAGTCAATGTTTTGAAAAATTTGTTAAACATAATCATGTGCCTACTTAAAAATTGCAAATCGATGGTTTTTAATCGAAGAATTTTACGTAAACAGTTACCAAATCAGAGCCAAGCAGTGTCCGAATAAGCAGACACTCACAAGCGTAATTTTGCCGCTCAATTAGAATGTTTCTTTTTATCTAAATCGCTATTTATGTATAGTTTTTGCGCCAATCGGGAATGACCTTGCTTGAAAGATACACCCTTTATTGTAACAAAGAAATCATTAAGGGTTAATACATATATTTACATATACACGGTTACGGATATAATGGAATCTTCCCTACACTATAGCATTTCATCTTCCGTATACGTTCGTATGATGGTGTGTTTGATAAATAATCGAATTCAAATGTGCGTAAACAATTATTTAAGTAAAGTTACAAGACCTCCTGATTTTCTGCGTCGGGTTTTTATTGATGTCTTCCGTGTGATCTACCGCTTATAGCGGGGACATACATTTTGTTGATTACTTACTACTGAGGCTGTATTTGATTGCAACTTCCGCAAAAAATAGTGCTATGTTAACATAGATGAATGTGAATCTTTCAAATCCCACATCGCTACGTAATACATGGTTTTGTTAGCAGTCAGCATATCAACTAAATTTCTAATGTACAATCACGCGTTATCAAGTAAATAAATATCGTTCAAACTGTCGGGTCAAGTGCAATAATGTGAGCTACACATATTTTATAGGCACCATTATACAAGAAATAAATAAGCCCTAGATTTTAAGTTAGTTAAAATTCCAATGTGTTATATACTTTGATGATCTCGTTTAGATTCGTATCAGTCGGGGACCAGTAATATACCGCGGTGTCTTGTTAGTTGTCAATAATCAATGTGACACATAGCGGTTTCCGCCAGGACAGGGGAACAGTATGGGGTCAGTTAGTTTTATACATAATTGCTATAAATGTTTTGTAGTAATGTGTATATATCCGACAGGTCTCTGACCTATAGATACTTTGAAATAAATTTGTACATGTATCTATCTATCATGATTTACAATAGCTGTCCGGACCGTACAGTACATAGATTTAAAAAAAAAATTATAAGCTTTGAAGTTTGAATGAATTTAGCACCACAAGGATGTCAACTGAAAAGCGCTATAACTATTACATAGACCAAAACAACATAATGTTCAATATTATTAAAACACTTCACAGTCATCTTCGATGGGAAATACACACATTCTCGTTATTTGGGGGTTCTGTGTCCTTATTCTATATCAAATAATAAAATAATTTCACGAGTCTATGGTTTGAAGTATATATTTTTTAAAACATTCATATCAAATTAAAGACGAAGCTTTCTAGTTTCACAACATGTAATTATTTCGAATTATAATGATGTAAATATCAATGATATAACTTTTAAATCAGACTATATTTGAGTCAAAATATACATATATAGCTACTACTTCCGAGGCCTTATGGATTTAATAAATTAATTCACTTTCATGACATTGCTACCAAATTAAAGTTTAAGTTCTCAAGTTTTTAAACATACCAGAATTTTAAAAATGTGGTCAATATTAATGAAATAAGACTTAATTGAATATTGCACAATTTACATTGATTTAGCTTGTCTAATGTCCAGGGTGTCTAACAAGATGGCGGCGATAAATCGTTGCCCAGATACTGCAATCTGATTGGCTAACGCCACCTGTCAATCAAAATCGGCAGAAAGGTCAATTCGTCGAATACATTAAATTTTGTTTATCGTTTATAAAGCATCTGCAAGTTTTCATAATGATGGTTTATTTACGGACTTACCAACTTACCTTATTCCAACATGTTCAATTGGATAATATTTTAAATTTGGCAATTTTAGTAATAAAACTTAAAACTCGGTAATTTTGAATGTCTGTCTAAATGCGTTGACGTTCTTTAATTTTTTTCAGTGTTAAAAAGCAATGGAATGTTTGCAAATAAATTTTCGTTTTGTCTAATGTCTACGTTTATTTAAAGGGACTGCCTCCCATATTGGTGTATTGCAAAAATAAAATAAAATTGTGAAATATCCGCGTAATTTTGGTATAGTTGTCTGTATATCCCATAAACAACCACACTGACATCAAAAATAACTTGAGAAACTTCGGCATTTAGTAATTATTTAGTATTTTTACATCACAAATTCTATAGGGTATTAATACCCTATAGAATTAACACTACTATTACTTAAATTGCCTGAAATTTGTTCGCATTTGATGAAAACGAATCGAAAATCAAACCAAATACATCACTGATGTTTATGTTGTAGTTAGTTGATGTTATAGTGCGCCCAGGATAACGTGATGTTTACAAACATGAATCGGGTTTGTCAACTATTGGAAAGTTGGTTTTCCACATTACTAAAGAAAACAGATAAGGTCAGTTTTGTTTTAAAAACATAAGGGATAAATCATTCACACCTGATTAATCCACCTAAATGGATTATACCAAAATTTCCCGCCTTTCATGTTATCCTGGGCGCACTATACAGTTCGATCACGTGTGAATTACATAATTCAAAAAGCTTGTTGGAAGAAAACTTAGCGTTTTTCTTCAAGAAAAAAAACTCAGTGGGCGATATCGAGAGTGGTTAAAATTGCTTATCTGCACCAAATCTTTCATAAAGCAACTGTCAGTGGCTTTCTATTACATCAATTCTTGGTTAGGTTGGAAAATCACAATATACATTTTAGTCCAATCTGTGAGGCAGCACCTTAAAGGTGAGTCCCGTCTACTAGTTGGTTTTGTTTTTAGACATAATGTGTGCTAAATATTAAAATCTGAGTTAAGTTTGGAAACAGTATCGCTAAAATAATATAACGGACCGTATAACCTAGACAACTACACATACATACATGTATATTCAAAGATCTAAAAATGTGTTTAGATCTAAGTTATTAGTTGGGAGTCCATCAGGACAAAAGTCGCTTAATTTTCATGGTCCATGACATTTTTTAGTAGACGTGTTTCAATACCATATTGGAATTGCCCAATACCAGTTGTCTATGGTTTTGGTGGATGCCACGCGCAAAAACCTCTGTGAAGGTCATAAAAGAGATCAAAGGTCAATTAAGTGCATACATCAACTTGAAATTGCACCATATCTTAATCAATTCTACAGGTAGAATGATCAAAATGGTATCAAAATGAAGCTAATGAATTGGTCTTCCATTAGCAATGATTTTATGCAGATTATCGTATTAATGAGGATGTCAAAAATTGGTAAATTGTCGTTAAAAATCTTGTATAGTTGACAAATGTATACCATATCTTCCTTATTTCTATTATTTAATTATCCAAATTGTACCAAAATCATAAGAAGACATAAAGCTTTCGTGAAATGTATTTTTTTATAGATAAATATAATTTAATTCCACCGAGATAGATAGGTGGTGGGGTAAATTGAAACCAGAACGTAAAAATCTCAATACAGTCAAAATCAACATTTAACACTCATTAAACATATTCCTTATATTCAAATATGATATATGTGTTGAATTTGATTTTGATTTACTTATGTCAACATTCGCAATACTGCTTCATACGTTTCTCCAAATTTTAAACTGATTTAATATAATCATCAACATTTGTTTATTCTAAGATCAACAATTATTCTGAAACTGTTAGTTAAATCGATATTTTTTGCAGAAAATCACTACGCCGGGACGATACCGAACTTGTTTCGTAATATGAAAATGACGTGTTCATCAAATGTCCCGGCTGTATCGCTATTTTTAGAAACTTCAGAACAGGGTCACGTGATGGTTTCATCAATGAATCGTATACCGTCTGCAAAGTACTGTTATGCAATCATATAATGTCGCTATACAAGCCGCTTTCTAGAGATGTCTCATGCTGTGAGGGAAGTGATTACAAGACGGTACTGTAGAATCTGAAAAATAGGCGTATCGTATTATTTTAAAGCAACTTTTGATATACTGTGACCTTTGCCATTTCCGACTATTGGGCTGCCGTGGGGGGCATAGTACGTGTTTTACAAACACCTCTTGTTTGTTTGTACAATTATCCGACTCAAAATAAAGATTGTAGTGTTTTGTAGTGTATTGTAGTGTAGTGACGTAACGCACAAAACAGGAACCACTAAACGTTGCGTCGATGACGTTGTTTGTTGACTTTACGCAGAGTGCGTTTTTGGCCCTGTTAACCAAGCATTTTTAGATATAAAATTGATATTTATGTATATAATCTATTTTTACTGTTAAGGTAAACTAACACGTTGCTACTATAAAGATTTGGTTTGGACAATCAATAGTGTTTGAGCATTTCCCCGATTTCGAAATCAAAACTGTTTATGTAAATAAAAGAAAAAAGGTATATTGACAATTTTAAGTGGTTATTTTAGAGATAAATGGTTAAAAATTGTGGTAGAAATTTCATGTTTTATTTTTAACGTTATTTTTACGCGCGTGGGACAAATCACGGGACACAGGCAAACTAACGGCAATTATCGAGTATGTCCCCGATTTCAAAATAGAAATTATTTATGTAAATAAAATAAAAAGGTACATTCTCATTTTCTTTCTTTAGCTGTTCTTTTAGCGATAAATGTTTTAAAATTGTCGTCGAAATTTCATGATTCATTTTTAGCGTTACTTTATTTTACGCCCATAGGACAAAATCGGGGGACACAGAAAAACTTACGGCATTTTTAGCTCACCTGTCACAAAGTGACAGAGTGAGCTTTTGTGATCACTCTTCGTCCGTCGTCCGTCCGTCCGTCAACAATTTGCTTGTGTAGACACTAGAGGTCACACTTTTGGCCTAATCTTTATGAAACTTGGTCACAAGGTCAAATCATAGAAAAATTATGTGTAGTCACTAGAGGTCACAATTTTGACCTAATCTTTATGAAACTTGGTCACAATGATCCTCTCAACACAATCTAGGTCAAGTTCGATATTGGGTCATCCGGGGTCGAAAACTAGGTCACAAGGTCAAATCATAGAAAAACCTTGTGTAGTCACTAGAGGTCATAATTTTGATTTAATCTGTAAGAAACTTGGTCACAATGATCATTTCAACAAAATCTAGGTCAAGTTCGATATTGGATTATCCGGGGTCAAAAAAAAAGGTCACAAGGTCAAATCATAGAAAAACCTTGTGTAGTCAATGGATGTCACAATTTTGACCTAACCTTTATAAAATTTGGTCACAATGATCAACTCAGCAAGATCTAGGTCAAGATTTATATTGGGTCATCCAGGGTAAAAAAGTAGGTCACAAGGTCAAATCATAGGAAAACCTTGTAGAGTCACTAGAGGTCACAATTTTGGCCTAATCTATTGAAACTTTGTCACAATGATTATTTAAATGCAATCTATGTCACGCCTGATATGGGTCATCCTTGGTCAAAATCTAGGTCACTAGATCAAATCATAGGAAATCCTTCAGTAGTCACTAGAGGTCACCATTTTAGCCTAATCTTTATGAAAATTGGTCACAATGGTCATCTCAACAACCTTTAGGTCAAGTGTTAGGTCACTAGGTCAAATCACAGGGCTTTCATGCATTACTACGACAGGTGAGCGACCTAGGGCCCTTTGGGCCCTCTTGTTTAGTATGTATTCAATTTAAAAATCAAAACGATTCATGTAAACAACAATGAAACATATTCTAACATATTTTTCTTTTGTGAATTCCTTTGCAATACATGATATAAAATAATCGCCGTAGTTGGACAGTTTTAATTTTTCAACGTTATGAATAATTTCGTGACACGTTTCGGGCAATCTCTGGAAAAATGAAAAGTAACGGCATTCGCTGAGTATGTCTCCAATTTCAAAAACAAAAATACGTTTGTAAACATCAATACAAACGTATTCTGATATTCTTTTCTTCAGTTGTTCTCTTTACGATAAAGAGTATAAAATTATCGTCAAGATACCATGTATTTATTTCTCATGCAAAAACGCAACGTTGTGACACGTTATCTTTGTAGCCTATTTTTCATTTTAAAATTATTTGTCGTCTCCATGAAACTTATATCATTCGATTCGTCATTGTATATGCTTTCTAACAATATGTATATTATGCACACAGAAACGTTTGACATTTAGTATAGACTTAATCTACAAAGACACTCAATCTTGACGGGGTGGTTCCATTTTTGTGCGTTATTTCAGTGTATTGAAGTGTATTTATTATAGAGTAGTGTAGTGTAGCGGGTCGTACTGATTGCATTACCTGTATGATGTCCAGAAAGCTTTTTTCTGTGTCGTTTGTGGTTCAGCTCAGTAAGAGTGCACGTGATTCAGGGTGGCTGGTTCATCACAACATTCTAAAACCGAATCGTTTATCAAGGTTTCTATGCCGATCAAGAAAGGGAGGAACGTAAACTACATTTTAAAGGTAAGGAAAGAGTCCAAGAGTCCTGGATTGACTGGAAATGGTGGTATGTATTGACAATGCTGCTTAGAAACCATGAACTTGGGTTTAATGTCATTGTGAACATGTATATGATGTAGTGCAACTGTTTAACCTTCAATTGTTTGATATTTGGACCTACATATGAAAGTGAAAGTAGAGTAGGGGTTAACCGGTCTGAGATCAATCCGCGCGATAGCTAAAATATGTTCTCTATCTGTGATGAGCAAAATCTTTCTTAGAAGATACATGACCCCCTTTGTTATTTTCAAGCTTAAATATACTCCTTTAAGATGATATATGTGTTCGAGGTGGCTATAGACTAAAACTTGTTGAACTTTGAGGCCGGTCATTGTCACTTTACATTGAACTAAAGAACAAATATATTTGGTGGTTCCTAACTTTAAATAGCACAGCTGGTTTGGTGTAAATGTATTCTAAGAGAAAGTATGTGTACTTTCAGAGACAAGGCGCCGATATACTGTACCCAGGGGCTAGAGTTGTTCTAC
The DNA here is from genome assembly GCA_947247005.1 of Spisula solida. NCBI lineage: Eukaryota > Metazoa > Mollusca > Bivalvia > Venerida > Mactridae > Spisula > Spisula solida. Next base: position 20,033,815 of record OX365946.1, read on the forward strand.
ATAGTCTGCGTAATTTAAGCGGATTTAGCTCAGTGGTAACGCACTGGGCTGTCAATCTAGAGGTCGTGGGTTCAATCCCTGGCATCGGAACTTGACATTTCTGAAATATTTGTAATATTTCCCGCTTTATCTGGCCGTGTGGTCTGCACAGTATCTGGAAGTGCCAGGAAGCTGTGTATCGGTGCTATACACCGGGCACATTAAAGAACCAGGCTGTATATTCGAAATAAGAGCTAGGCGCACCTCTGCAGCACCGGACATGCCTGTATCTAATATCTCTCTCTCCCTTCAGGGGCTTTCTCTCAGTCTGTCCCTCTGGTGAGATCATGCTGTATCTGCACAGGTAGAGGATGCCCCTGCGCCCTTGTGGCTGCAACATGGGTAAAGTGCCTTTGAACGTGCATTCGCATGAAAAGGGCGCTATATAAATCTGGTATATTTATTTATTTATTTTATTTATTTAGTTAGGACATGTGCTCAGGTATATGTGATGCCTCACTTCTAGTCGATGCTAGTCTTGTCCTAGCTTACAAACGACACAAGTGCGATAATGTGCGATGTAGCGGTCAGTTCTGGCGGTGGTGACCAGGGAGGGAACAATACAGTCACAGTCCGTTGGTACATGTACCAGTTATATCTTCCAGCAGCAGCCTAACTTACTATGGCCGTCATTCTCGCCTGAAGTGATTTCTATTGCCTGATTTCTGTCAACATCAGACTAGAGTTGGATGAAGGAAGGATTGAAAAAGTAAATTATTTTTAATTGGATTAGCCTGTGTCGCAAGTACTGAATTACTTTGAGATCCCGCAAAAAGAGAAACTTATAGTTCCGTTTCATTAGCGGTTTTCACCTGTGGCATTTGGCGTCATCCTCACACAGGGTGTATTTAAAAAATTTATCCACCACCTGGATTTTAGGACAAATATTGCTAAAATTGGTAAATTTTAATCAAAGTACTGAAGGTCTGCTTCTGTTGTTAGTATAAGTGCATACATACTTGTGTATCATTAGTTTATCTTTGTCTGAGTTGTATTCCATTGTCCTGTGTATTGCTAGAATAGAATTGTATTTAATCAAGAATGTATTTAATTGGTTTGCGAGCTTAATTTCTGTCATTTTTTGGTGATGTTTACTTGAGTCTTTAGATTTATATTTACCCATTGATTGTGAAAAACCTAAGTCATCTATAAGTGAATATCTCTGCGTCTTTACGTTAGAACTTAGCGATAATAATTAAACTACATATTCTTTGAAATTCCATATAAATCCTACTTTATCACACTGTGGGGACAAATCCCTTCTCTGTACGCATATATAAAATAAATCGGCATGCTTGAAGTATTTGTCGAGATAATACACCGATGTAAGAGCAGCGTATACGAGCGTTGTCTAAGTTAATCGGATATTTCAGTTATATTTTTTGTGGCCTGGGACGGTGCCCCAAGGCCATAACCATAAAACCAATTTCTCAACCTGTCTGTATTGGCAGACAGCCTAATCCAGTAATGTCGATATGATGAATGCATAACTGGCAGTAAAAGAGGACGTGTATTTTCTACACAACATTTTTATCCGTTTACTTTAGTTTAGTCAGTAAACTGCTTCCCAAGCGAATAAAGTTTAGCATCAGGATTTCAGCGCTTGCAGCGCTATGATTTTCTGATATTTGCGTGTCTTCAAATTTCACATCATTAGATTTTTAAAGGATAGTTATTTTGTAGTCAGGGAAATTTTAAATATAAACGAACTTCATCAACGTTTGTCAAAGCGCCATACAGCGATATGAAACACTCAAAACTATTATGGCAGCCATTGTTTTTGTTTTAACAAATCAACACTTCTGTTGACCGACAAAAAGCACTAGTTTAAAATACAGACAAGTCACATTTCACACACAAAGAAATGCGTGTGACTACAGGTGTTATCGTTCCAACCACCATAACTCCAATCGAGACAATCTTCTGTTGCGCCTGCAATGTTGGTTATCCGCCAGTTCGAGTAGACAAATGGTTCCCCAGTAACCCATTGCCAGTGGCCTTCATGGACGTTGTCAAAACCACCAAGCCATACATAGTCAACTCCTTCGTACGAATGAGTCATGTTCTGAGCTCTGCAATGATAATTGAACTGTATCCTTCAACACATTCTGGTTCCGTCACGTTTTATAATTTGCTTAAAGATAAATCAATGTACATGTAGTTATATATTCATGACACTTACACTCATATATATATATGAGCCAGTCTCCAGGAAAACCTGCTATTTTGACAAAAATATTTATTTTTAAATTTTCCATAGCTTGAAAGAATAATCTTTATGAAGCAAAATACAAAAGAAATTTTGTTAATATCTTGCTTTTTAAGGAAGTTACAGCTGTTTTTGTATTGTCCCCTTTCAGAGCTTTTTTGCGTGACGTCGCAAACGTCATTTAAACGTTAATTGACGTAACTATAACATGTATTTCATAATTACACCATTTGATCAATTATTGACATGAATTGTTCAAAATGGTATCACATTTTAGCAGTATCTTTTAATTTTTTAAAATATTTACCAAAATCAAAATTGTTCGCATTCAGAGAAAGGCTACTATTGTGTTAAACAACTAACTCCTCGTTTTCTCACTATGAGTACTTTTAGGAAATTGGTCACCATAGCAACGAAGTATGTTATTTCGATATAATCCATGGGAAAATTTAAAGCTAATGTATAGTACTATATGAGTAAACTACATAAAATAGAATCTATGGATATGTATTGTTTTTCTTATATTAGAGCTTTTACAAACCTTGTTACATAATGGTAATTACATAATGTCATTATAGCAGGTTTTCCTGGAGACTGGCTCATATATATACATACATACAACCGCAGTATTGATTTGCATACACGATATTCTCGCAAATATAACACAATTGTTTGCTTCCAAAAATGTATTTCGGAAAATAAACATGGATTATAACTATTCAAATAATAGTACCAGTTCGACAACTTATGAAAGGATCCATTTATACCTTAAATATATATATGCACCATGCACTACCGCCTCCTCGATAGACTAGTGGTAGAGTGTCCACTTCGAGTGTGGGAGGTCCCGGGTTCGACCCCATGTTGTAGAGTGTCCACTTCGAGTGTGGGAGGTCCCGGGTTCGACCCCAAGTTGTAGAGTGTCCACTTCGAGTGCGGGACGTCTCGGGTTCGTCCCCAGGTTGCGTCATACCAAAGTCGAAACAATAATGGTACCAGAAAGTCCATTGCTGGACGCTTAGCATAAAAGAGAAACTGGCTTTTATTCTCTCATACCCTCGTGGCGATGGATAACACCAGGCATGAGATGTCAAGAGTGATTGATGTGAGTTAGAAAATACTTGTTTCACAATCGACCTTAAATAAAGTATTACATAACATATATAAACTATCAGTTAAATCCCTTTTAGTGATCACGTTGGCTAGAACGTTCGTAATTAGAATTGCTGTAAAAATGCATCTGAAAATAGGCCTATAGTTTCATGTCGTTTTAAATCTCATGACATAATACTATTTATTATTTGGTTTCAATGGATTATTGAGATTTCCAGTGAAAATAACAGTGAAATTACTACTTTCAAATTGGTATTTTCAGTTTTAGAAGCTGGTTCCAGTATCGTCAAGAAAAAGGAAACGTGAAGTCAGCGGCGCCGGGCTTTAAAATATGCGTTACGTCATCATGACGTCATAATTCTCACGTCGTGGCGTTCTAATTTCGACGTTCTTTTCCAATTAAGCCAACTACGGCACATATTTAAGAGGAATTGAAGCATATATAATAAATTAAATTTTCACTCGTCGCTACGCCACTCGTGAAAGTATTTATTTCTGTGATCCCTCGGTGAAATACAATTCGATCTTACACCAAAATCAACAACTATCCTCTATATGATGTTGCTAGTTCTGTGACGTAAGGGTCCTATCACCAGGCGTTTGTTGAATTATTGAACAGAGGCACAGTCCAGCCGCGGCAGTATAATAATGTACAATACATTCAAAAATGAGTGACTCAGTGTGTTCCATGGATGATTATCTTTAAGATGCCACGAATATGCTATTATAAACATATTTGACTTATGTTTAAAAGTACACATTCAAGCAGATTTCTATTAGGTGTAGTTCTGAAACAACCCACATGTAAAAAGGTCAAGTATGATTTTGTTACCTTTGTATTATACCGGCAACTACGCCTCTTCTTTAGCTGACGTAATACATGCAAGATGACCACCTAAGTTCTGACATTCTGCTCGAGCATTTGCCCAGGTTGCCTTTTGGTTTGGCATGTAGTAGCAGGAGCCGTTACCATGGATCCAGCCATCACGACAATGGCACGAAGATGCTAATTGCTACAAAAAAATATGATCATCATAATTTAGAAAATTCCATTTAAATATCATTCATGTACATGGCAATTTCTAGATAGTAAGTTCGTCTTCTTTTAGTTAGACTAATTCGGTATTTCGTGAAGAGGGATTGAAGTTACATGACTGTACGCATTGTATTAAGTTCCATGTACGATTGTACGTCAGACTGTATATCACAATACCGAGGGTCATATAGACTGATTATGTCTTTCATTAAAAGGTGTCTAACCGACAGCGCCATACGATCGACATCTACGTTATATGTTACCGTCGTGCACCTGTTATTTTGCAGTCCGTGTTATAGCAGTAAACACGGACCTCGGGTAGGAAGAAATACGTACTGCTTGTCTATGCTTGTCTCAAGAGGTGGTGAGCTAGTATGCTTGGCTAATGTATCATGTGAAATATTCTGGAAAATAACCAATCTGTTGAATTTGGAATTACATTTCACCCTGATATAAGAGTTGAACGTGATAGATGAATACGTATTCCATAAAGCGTATACCTTTAAGACACTGTTTTCCTCTTTTAGAATTTTTATCTTATCCATACTATTAACGAGTTGTTGTTCAAGCGTACCACAGCTCTCACATCCAGAAGTACCATCCACCAAATATAAATAACAAGGGCTAATAAACCCAATTAACAGCAATACTAAGAAAACGCGATCCATTTTAGAGACTAACGTGCTAATATTCCAGATGATGTACTTAGCCGTGATAAATGTCGGACCTCTTTGTAACGTACTCGCGAGCTTTCAATCGACTAAGACCATGGCTTGTATCAGTATGTAATTTGATACCTTATATACTAAGTGCAACCGGAATGTTAAATTGCATAACGAGCTTATCAAGTACCGCAATTAATGGTCAACATTAAAAGTAAACTTCAAACGACATTCATTTAAACGAAACGTTAGACCATGTGTCGATCGTATCCCATGTAATTGGTCACTGATAATATATCGCTGCAGTGATGGTCAGTTATGACGTATAGTTGACTACTTGTTGACTCGTGAATATATAAACAAGTCAAATAGTTCCTGCGAGCAAATGATGTACCGACTTCATTTGACAGAGAATTGACAGGATTCTAGACCTTCTATCTGCATAATTCAACAGCTGATGTGTATAAAAATAAACATGAAAATCTCAAAATTGTGAGAAAAAATAAGCGCGATAGGCTGGTAGCTTTCAAATTGGGAAAACTATATGCACGATAATTTGACATACGAAATTTATCAACAAATTGTTAAATAATTTCATGTATAACAAACCAATTTACAAGACACTTAATTGCATATTATGACTCCCTTGTTCCATAAAATATGTATATGCTTATAAATAAAACCTCGTATCAGTTCATTAAAAGGTATTATCATCAGTCATGTTTTCAGTGTTCAACAATATCAAAGATCATAAACCAATTCCGATAATTCCATGACAATTGACTGGGAAGCGCTGTGCTTATGTAGCAGCAGTCACCTGCTGTTTAGATCCATGGTCTCAATATTGCCTAGCGCTCACTGAAATTTCGGACATTTCTGATTTCTTCGGTAAATAAACTATTGCAATGCGACAAAGACCGATGTTATCCGCATGGACTAATGAAATTAGTCTGGTTCACGACATTCTTACAAAATGCATCTTTTTTTTAATTTTTCTTTTGAAATCGTAAACCATCGAGAACAGGTCACGTGCTCCACCAGGTCACAAACCACTAAATAAAATTGTTCTTTAGCTCAATGTAAAGTGACAATTGTCAGTCCCAGATTATATCATGTTAAAGTATATGGCCAGTTGACAGACCTATATCATTGAAAAGCAGTATGTTTCAGCTACAAAATAAGACCAACAAACAGGGGGGTCATGTTTAATATAAGAAAGAGTTTGTTCGTCAAAGGCAGTCGACAAATTTTTACTGACGCACGGACTGATCCAATGTGGGTTTTACCCTAGTCTACTTTCGCTTTGTCAAATATGCCAAAATCTCAAAATATTAAAGATGAAACACATTCTCATTCAACTACATGTATACAATACCTTTAAACTCAATAAGATGATTATAGTTCCATTTTGTCAAGGCATATCACTATTTCCAGGCAAACAGAAGTTTCTGTAAGGACTCATTGAGTGTATCCGATTTTGGTCCGCGTATGCATTTAGTGGTTTATGACCTCCATGGACTTTTTACTTTATGCTATCCAATATACCTGCTCGCCCAAGGCTCGCAGGTAATAATGGAGTGAATAAACGTCTTGCATGTATTAGTAACGGACAATTAGTGTCTGTATATACATCATCAATGGGTTATGTTTCATATCGATGAAGACACGAGTAAAGGCAAAATTGACACCAAGGTGATCAAATTTGGCGGTTGGTTAGTCAGTTTGTGCTGTTTGAAGTACTAAAACATACTTTAACTAAATAATTTATTTACCTATATGCATATATATATTAATTACACAGATTAACAGAGTTCAGCTCATTATAACAACCACAATATTGTAGAAAAACATGTTCATACAGTCATATACGCTGCTGCTTTAAACGAGCATGACCTGGGCAATGGTTATCACATTTCACATAGAAAGTAATACTCTCTGCTACAGTAATTGTCATTCCAACCTCCGCGGCTCCAGTCAAGGCAATCTTCTTGTTCATTTTTATGGCTTATCCGCCAGTTTTGTAGTCAAAAGGTTCCCCTGTCACCCAATACCAGTGAACTTCTTGTGTGATGTCAAAACCCCCCTAACCAGATATAGGTAACGCCTTCATATGCACTAGTCGTGATGTATGCTCTAGATTTGCAATTTTTTTGATAGTGCATGTAAACATTATACGTAGAATTCAAAACGTATTTTCAAGAAAATACAATTCATGATAATCGTACAAAAAATTTCACCAGCTCCTTCGGATGTTCCATGCGTCGGATTCGACGCTGATGTCGGCCTTGTAGCTGTTCTCCTGGACACTGGGGTAGCTTGGGCCCGTCTGCCCCTTCCACGCGACTTCGGCATCGCCAGGTAGCTTATGATGACGCGGATTTTATTGTAAACACGGTTGTTCCGTAAGCACAGTTGTTTGCTACGGGTACTTTTCGAAAGAGGAAAGGGAAGTGCATACCTGGGTTTGTTTAAAGGGGGTTATGGAATACAAGAACTCATAATCCTTATTATGTCCACAGGCACATTCGATGTTTGATACTTCATTTAAAGATCATATCTTATGAAGTAATGTAAGTGAAAAACGGAAAATATGGGGAATCGAACACACAATGTGGCGTATTACTTAGGGCTGCAGTAGGTAGCGCTGTTATTGTAATGGGTCCGTTGTGGTGTGATTTAAATCAATCAGCTACTATCGCGTCTCTGAGACTTTTTAAAAATATATAACATTGTATACTTAACGGATGTAAAAACGCGACACTGGGGTATGTTGTTTTATAGCAGAAAAGTTTATGCCGGTATTGGAATAGTGCGGATTAAAGGTAAATGTATTGGCGTCATTTTGGTACTAAGATGATAAAAATGAGACTAGTATTAACAAATATATAGAACAATCAATACGTCGATCCAGAAAACAAAAGTCGCATTCTGACCAAAATTTCTTACATGGTTACCTCCCTTGACCATAAAAAACATTATGCAGGTCTATGAGACAACGGTGTATGTTTCCTGCAACAATGTTTCCGTGTAACATAGACACATTTTAAATAAAAGTTGGATATAGTCAATTTAATTTAGATTTTGTATATAGAAGTTAGACTAGAATTTACGTAAATATTCGATCTGTTATACAGGCTGGTCATCTTCAACGATAAAACCAATGCGCCGATGAACATGTTACTTTTGTTTTCTGGACCAATGTCTTATTCGTGCGATAATTAAATTAATACCCGTTGGATTTTATTAAGTTGGATATCCCCCCCCCCCCCAGTAACAGTACTACAGTACTTTGATTTTCTGACATTGATGGCGAAGTTTAAAATAACTTTAAAATGGAAATTCATTTGTACTCATTCATATCACAACATATTGTATAAATATGTACAATATGTTTCTTGTCAATGGTTTACGGTTCATCAAATATTTTAATATTTGAACATCAAATTTAGTCCGACTCCGTAAACTTTGTGACGACTATCTGATACCTATGTATTACATCGACAACTACTGTTTCTTCTTCCGCTGATGTGATACTTGCAAGATGGCCGCCGAGTTCCTGACAAAAATGGCGTGCATCAGCTCACGATGCGTTTTGGTTTGGCATGTAGTAACAGGAATCCAACCATCCCGACAATGACTTGAGGACGTGATGGATAATTGCTGTAACACAAACAATTTCACTGATTGCTGCAACTCTTTGTATTTATACGTTACTTATACGCTTCGTTTAAGATTTGGTGTAATAACTCTATACCAACTATTCGTAACAATATCAAAAGCTTTCAATAAGATACAACAATATACATAAAATACATGTTCACTAGCTTTCGCCTTATTTCTCGCAGGTTGTTTAAGAAATAGTCGGACGTAGGCCTGAGTGGTTAATAACAAGCGACAGAACGACAAACCATTGTATAACAGCTGGTATACAACTGTTTTTCATAGTTTATTTCGATTCTAACATGATTAAACCCGGAATTATATATAAAGCCAGTGTTATTTTGCGAGATCTATGTTGCTTACGTTACTTGTTTACCTGCATGATGTCACTTTCATTGTATAACGGCCGATATACAACGTTATGATTTGTTCTTTGTCTATATAGGCAAAATCGCCGGTCATGTTAAAATTAAGTTTAACAATGGTTAGTCATTTAAAACGAACATTTGACTTAACCAGGAACGCTTTATGTTTATGGTCTAGTACGTATAACCACAGTCTGCAAATAAAATTGTAAACCCCATGTGTTTTGGAGGTGTTTAGTGGTTATACTGAAATATATTATCAAAACTGTTTAAGTTGTGTGACAGATATTAGAGAGGTTGCGAAAGTCAACGTGTAACGTGTACGTGTACGTCAATACTACTTTTGAGTATTTCGTCATCCGGGTATGTGTAGTTTCTACAAGTTGCCGACGTGTGACAGACGACAATATATTGTGTACTATGTCACACAGGTATGCGTATGCACGGGAAACCCAATAATTCATCGCCCGTGGTTTTATTGAGTTTATACAAACACTCATTATCGATTCACGAATAAGCATGCTACACCTGTCATGTAATGTTACACGCACACGTTGTGTTTCGCAATCCAATTTTAACTTCAACGTGTACGTATACATGTACGGGTAGCTACACGTACACGTAGTCGTACACGTTCGAATCGCAACCTCTCTATTATAAATTACCACTGTACGTGTTTAACAAATGAATAATACTTATATTCCTCGATGTGCATGTATAATTTTCTGAAATTTGTTAGGCCAATTAAATTTCGCGAGTACGTAAGTTTGCAGTGTAAAATCAAGCATGAAGAAATGTTGTCTTTTAAAACGTATGGTGATTTTGATGAAAGCCTATGTAAATAACGCTACAACTCTAACATACGATAGATGCAAACATATTCTGGGCAAAAATGTGCTGTATTGCATGACATATACATGTATGCGTTTTAAGTTTGTTTGTCTGTTTTTGCTTGCATGTATGCTTTAATTCTTAAATGAATGCTTATTACTTGACTGCATTTCTATAGCTTGGTACATGTCTGTCGTATGCGTGCTTCCTCTGAATTTTAATTGATATGTTTATCTAAAATGTATATTGTATTTTTAATCTAAATGCACGGTTCCTTCTTATTCTCTGCTCAATGTGTATCTATTTAAAAAAAATTTTTTTTAAATATTTTTAGTGTATAAACAGTTATAATATATATCTTGCTACCTTAAATGTCTTAACCTCTGCTTATATGTATTTATAATAATTATGTTTGTTAATTTGTTAATGTCGGACAATAGCTATACATAGCTAATGTTTCCTTGTTGTACATGTATCCAACTTAAAATAAATATTGTATTGTACTGTTATACCTTAAGTAGTTTGATTTCTTCTTCGAGAATTCTAACTTTATCCCTACAATCAACTACAGTAAAACCTCGTTATCTCGAGGACCCATCGGGACAAGCCAAATGCTCGAGTTAAGCCAGGTGCTCGAAATATCCGAAGTCAATGATGAATTGTTGTTATGACTAATTGTAGCTGTGTTTATATGAAAATGAGTTTGAAATTTGCTCGAATTAGGCCGGTTGCTCGAATAATCGCTGCTCGTATTACCGAGGTTTTACTGTAGTTGTTGTTCTAGTTCCCCACAGCTCTCACACGCCGATTGTCCAACCAACAACAAATTAATATAAATAACACGGGCAAATCAAACCTAACACTATGAAGAAAACAACAATGTTATCCAATTTTATAAGAAGCAGAAACCACCGAAAACGATAGGCAAAAAGGATCACAAACCACACATTTATAATCCCCTTAATTGCCGTCACTACAGCAGCATGTTAATGTAATACAGTACATGGACAACTGATATACCTACCAGGACGTTAACATACTTGGTGACAAAACACATTTAACGGGTGAAAGTAGGACAAATTTTCATCCAGATGACCATAATACCTGAACTATGTGGTAACACTGAAATGAAGATTTTTATTATTTAGCTCATTAGTATAGCATTTGACTCATATGTAGAGATAACCTATTAATGTAACTCTTTATGTATATCTTTATAATCTTCCTTATTTGGTCCTATGTTTGTGTGTGATATTTTGTGCGTGATGTTAAGATTCACTGTGTTAGGATACGTTAATACTGGTTAGGATATAGTGAAGGAAAACTTATATTATAAGGGAAAATGTTTGGAAACGGCGTTTAACCAAAAACAAAAACCGGATCGTAACAACGCCTAGAACATGCGACCGAAATGTTGATAACTTCTTATTGAATTTAGTTACATTAATAAGGACAAAACCAATTCTGAAATATCGTTTATTCGTAATTACTAATTAAGTACATCATTCCTATATGCATAATCATAGTCTGGCAAACTAATTACCATCAATGTGGTTATACCACAAAATAAACATACTAAATAGATATGACACAATACACAATACGAAGCTGTTTAATAATATATACTAATTAATTGAACAAGACAGAAATTTAGTGTAAAACTGACGCATAATATCTCCATACACGATGCTGCTGTTGTTGCTGATGCTGTTGTTGCATTTCTTGAGCTGCTTGCTAACACGACACTCTATAGATTTCTTCATCTGTTCGCAGTAGCTCTTTTTGGCAATATAGTTGTTGATTGCTTCAAACGTATACGTAGCGATACCATACATTCCACCATATGGACAACTATATAGCTCCACCTCACGCGTTGTACACTCGAATTGAGACATAATGAGATCTTTGTTCTTGCAAAAGCTTTTAAAAGCAATATCAAAGTTCTTAAAGTCTACATAGTTTTTCAACAATTTGTCGATAGCATTTGGATAATGGAAAACCGAATGTTTGACGCACCTAGTATATTCGTCTACCTTTGGACACAAGAGGTTGATACTTCGTTCCTGCACATGTTTAGCACGTGTGACATTAGCCTTTATCAATGGCAGTGAAGCGTCAGCTGGTGGAAAGAACATGGATATCAAATCATCTCGAAACAGGTACTTACTACACACGTAAATTGCTGAATCGTAGATAGAATATCCAGTTGGCACTGGCTGCGCCGTTGTTGACGCCGTTGTTGTTCCTGTAGTTGCTGTAGCGCTCAGAGAGCTTGAAACTAAGCACAGGAATGTAATGCTGAACATGTAATATAAACCCATCTCTGCAACAGAAACAGAAAATCAAATTATTGAGTTTTCAAACAAAACCTATATAACGTAGATCTAGTAATAAAATGTGACGCGTTCTTCATATTATGTTTTGTACTTTGTTATGAATATAGTTAAAAATCAGAAGCATCAACCTCGATCTCTCGTTGGAAAATACTCGCATACTCCACAGATATATTATGTTTAATAATACTGATTGTAGACGGGATATTTTACATATTCGTGGATTTATAGGGACCAGGTTAGGGGGCGTTCATTACATTATCTGAAACAATACCACGCAATTGAAGGCATCAAATTACATTAAAGACGTTCAAGGAAAATGAGAAGTTTTATGTGTTTTACACTGATGTTTGAACGTGACTTGCAACACGTATGGAAATGCCAGATGTAGGTGCTTGTATTTTCCGAAAAGATATTAAACGATCGGACATGAGAGGCTGCTCTTAACAGATTCAGCTGAGCATAAAAGACACAAAAAGTAACAGATGAAAGAATTAAAACGCAGACTACAACAATACGCCCTAGACGTAACGGCAATGGCAAATCGAACTACGATATCATGTACTTAACAAGGATGTTACAAGAATATCAACATGATGAATCGTCGTAGCTCATATAGCCGGTTTGCGATCAGGTTGGACCTCCATAAACAATAAATATCTTAAAAAGTACATCATCGATTAGAATAAAAATTGGTATATCTACATAAATCAACCTTATAAACTCTTAAAAAATTTAGCTGACTTTTGCTGTTCTGTGGTAATATTCAATATTGATCTTATTTAGTTGGAGAATAAGGATAGCCAATCACATCGCCTGCTACGGACCAATAATTTATTATGGTGTGATCTGATTGGTTGTCCTTATCTTTAAGTCAAGTAAGATAAATATTGAATACCGTCCCTTCCATTCATTGATTAAAATACCAAAAGTAATACACTAGACCTAATAGGAAAATAATTATTAAGTCGGTAAAAACCTGTAACAGAAACAGAGAGTTGGTAAAGGTAATTCAGTTAACTATGCCAAATTGCAATAAAATAATTGCTTTTAAAGATATTCAATGTGTGTGGGGGTTTAACCTGATCGCAAACTGCCTATACCATGTTTCGTCAAACATTATTTAGCCATTTGTATGTAAATTTAAGGCATTTAAAGGCGTTCATAAATAGCAGCCGTATGCTAGATCTATTCGAATAAGCATATTAATTAGTTTCAAATTCAGAATTTAAATTGTACAAATAAAACAAAAAACGTAGATTTCACTTACTTGTGTTTCTGGTGGGATGTTTCGTTATAACGGTGTGTAATCTGTCATTCGGTATTTAAATACTTTAATACAATAGGATTACATCATAATTATATTCAATTTAACCGCAATGAATTCACGTGTTTTTCCTAAAGTAGTTGTTCTCTTCTTTTCTCAGAATTTTGTGATTTCAAAATGGCGTAATTAATTCGGATTAAAAGGCCATTGCTATTAAGATTTCTGCGAATAGCGCCACAAAAACGTTTTAACAATCGAGTACATAATTTGATCAGGAATGTAATATACAAAAATGTACCACGTGCACGGCCTGCCTCATCTTCATAGAGAACACATTTATGATCACGCTCATTCACATGCAACAGACAACATCTTCGTACAAGTCTATCAACTTATAAATGATATTACCATAGCAAAATGTTTTGGCCGAACACAACCAATTGGGCAATCCAGTTGTCAAACTCAAACGGACCGCGTGACAGTCTTGCGTTCTACTGACTGGTTGCTGAGCGGCGTATAAACTATAATTCTATTTAAATAAGTAATCACCTTGTATGGTGTTATCATTACATGGCACCGCAACTATCCTGACGGGTTGGTCGGAAGATATTTGTCTACATACTCGTGCACATGATTGTTTTAGTAACAAAACAAATTAATACATATTCAATCGTATTTCTGTGTGCAGTAGAATTAACAGTTTATCCCTTTAATGAATGCACCACTGTGATTTTACATCATTCTGAGCAGAATTTTACGTTCTTTAATTACCTTCAACATTTCATATTGTATCAAATTAACGTTGGGGAAATCACAGTGGCTCAAATACACTCACGGACTTTAAAATAACGTGACAACATTGTATTACAAACTAAACTGATATACACATAGGAAAGATCAATTAAAACACATGTAAATGTATATTGCAAAAACATTAATACTTTAAGCGATATTGGACTTTGAATTAGGTGAGGCGTTTTTAAAGTCATTGAGTGTATATAACACCATATATGATACATGTATACTTTGCATACTGCAATACACATACAAGTTTGATATGTTGCTGTTGATGAGTTTACTGAGATGATTGCTCATATAAATAATTTGAATCAAAACATAGTAGCAAATCGGACAGTAAAGGCAATATTCAACAGGAACAGCAGAAAACGAATGGAACAAAAAGAACACATAAAAAATGAAATGATTCACGCTTCAAAGTGTTGTGTCTATTTATAGTTTGTTCAATGAATAACTGGAAGTTCTGGTTTGGTCTAAAGCAGAAAAATTGCTCGTGCATGTGGTCATTGGTATATAAGGCGAATGATGGGCGTTTGTCGCCACTCAAGGTCTTGTTAACAGTTATTGTGTTTGTTGTTTTGTTGTTTGTAATGTGTTTAGACAACAGCTTTGATGAGTTAATAATAAAGTTACTCACGAATGTATAGTGAGTAAATACAAGTTACCAGGACAAACATAAAATTACCATACAAACGTGGCATTTTAAAAAATCAATTCACAACGAATACTTATGATTTATAAATAACAATTCTAACCTATACCTGGTTGTTTTGCAACTCAATGGTAACCTTATTATTGAGGGTTTACTGTAATAACATTGCTGACAACATGCGTGTCGCCGTGAATGTTAATTAATACTACATTGAACATTCATTAAAAGAAGTCGTAACGAAGCGTAAAATGCATGTAGCTGTATTATAACTCACACGTTTAAATGTCCGACATCCGTACACAATTAATACGAGGGGTGATTAAAACGTTGAACATCCCGAAAAAGTGATGTTATTTGTTGTCATTTGTATAATTGTAAAATTAATCATTATGACAGGTTCAATTAAACCACATACATGTATACACGTACAGAGAAATTTGAAGATCAGCTGGAACAAAAATCCAAACGTAAAAACTGTTTCCATGAAAACTAGCACATGCAAGAATGAACAAGCACCAGATAGAAATAACAATACGAAGAATGATGTTTCCTTGAAATAGTGTGGTCATAAATAAAAAAACATATGTTTACTTGAAATGTTTAGTGGTTTATACTAGGTGGTTAATGAATATTGATATTTATGTCATGGTGCACGATTCGAATTCATACTTTGAGTATAATCAAATTAATTTAAAATTAAAATAAAACACGACAACCAATAACAAGTCGAACACATTATTTTCAACAACAACATATGGCGTATATACGCCTATCCGTGTTCAAGTTAACTCATCCTGAGTAAAAAATACAATGGAAAGAGTAAGACTAAGAAGTGATTGTCAACGTATAGATAGGTATGTTTTATTCCTCCGATAAGGAGAGCAAAACATGTTTACAAGTTAAAACATATTTACAAAACGTGTCATATAACGTAGCAGAGGCTCTAGTACATATATAATATATTTAACATATAATACTATGGGAAATCTTAAAGTCAATAATTTTTTCAATATAGCAGGTTTTCCTGGAGACTGGCTCATATATACATAAAGAGCAAATAATAGTTATTACAATTTCATTACACATATCACATAATTAACAATGACGATACAGCATTCATTGTCCTGAATAGTACCAATATTTATACAATATAATTATGTCTAATATGTTGAGTTATTGTACACAATTCTTGGTGTCATACTTAAAAGCTAAATACTAAGTTGCCTTAAACGAAAGTCGAAAATTAAGACTGTTAAATACAAGCTACTGTCGCCCAGATTACATATACACCATGGTTAACATAAAAGCGTGTACACTAATTTAGCAAGGTTTATATGTTTGATATTTCTACCATAGTTCTGAATAGCAAATTATCCTCCGTTAAAACCGGACAGGACATTTCGGAGAAATTCAAATAACAAACAATTGTTAAAAATTAGTCTCGCCGTACTTCTCGTCGTAATAATCGAGAAATTAAAGAAATAATAACTTTATACACAGTTGTAAGACACACTTTCCTTAGCAACCTGATTTATGTTTTTGTATTAAATTAATTTTGATTCAAGGAGCTCATATACAGATATATGAAAGCATTTACTAACAACATGTACATCAGAAATGCGACTGGACATGTTTTGGTGGCCTTATATGTCATATTTAACTAATTTATAAACTTACATTCAAAATTCACAGGATAAATTGCGTTTAATAATTCAGAAGCAGCTAGTGATTAATAATGGCATATAAACAACAATCACCGGTATATCACGCAAAACTGCTATCTATTTGCATTCTAACATGTGTAATGTGTGCAATTCTATACGGAATAATTCATTTGCGGAGTTGATGAGTTATTGTTCATGTTGCTATAGACAACTGCCGCTGTAAATAGTATACAACGTCCGCCCCTGGAATATTAAGCTTCACTAGAGCAAACAGGGATATTATCGACACCTTATAAGTCATGATATTCTCATATATTGGGAAGATGACACAATTTGTTAATTTCTATCGGCATAGAAGTTATATCGCTCTTCTATTTCGATAGGCAAATCTAATTTACTCCCCGAAATAATATGCTTAGGAAATCAAAAGACTGCACAGAACGTCGGGGCATTATCGATACTCCCCTGGCTTTTATCGACACCCTTCAATATATTTCTTTAATCATGAATTTATAGACCTGAATATATATAGATCTGTGAAAAATGTACGAGCCGTAACATACAGCCTAAAAAAATATACGTAACTGAGAGTACTTGCTATCTATGACCATAATTACACATATCCCAAAACAATCGGCATGGTTACCATCAACTTAAAAAGAGTTCACCGGGGCATATTCATGAAAGGAACTGCCCATGATTGCATCATTCTGCTTCAGTAGAAAGATGTGCACCCATCAATCATTTGTTACGTTCAACAAGCAGCTATGTTTTCAATGGTCAATTAGATCTAAGTTAGGAGAATTGTCAGGACTGGTGTGGGCGTGTTCAGAAATGTTTGACAGCTGGTAGGCCTAAGTATACTCTTAATAGTATGTACGCGAAGTTCGCAGAATCAATCAGGTAACTAATTGATTACTTGCAGTAACATAATCATATGAATTGTTGACATGTCAAAAATGTCCCAGCAGATCTAGTTGTGTACTGGTCAGTCATTGTTTCTGGAATACACTGAAACGATTGGAAATCAACATTGCACATAAGAAATGTCTTATATAGGTATAAAGCGGACACCGGTGTAAGAAGAATCAATGTGAAAGTATTTCTCGAGACGATTATGTCATTACGTCTCAGTATTTTGACACAAAATATTCAACACAATACATGTTGATGCAGCTTTTGACTGTCAATCAAGAAGATAGAATTTGTGATAATTGGCAATAATTATATAAAAAAGGGTGTCGATAATACACAGATACTTACTTTGTAGTTGTATTATCGACACCCCTTGTATCTTTAAATACTAACACAATGTGGATATATTTTCTATTCAGTGATGATATATATAAGCAACAAACAAACCAGGTTAATTCTTTTAAACATAAAACCATGACCTCCAGAATGCATGTATGCATCCCAGCAAACACCCGACGTTATATAACGTTGGATTATGGTTGGATTATAGTTGGTCAGCAACCAAAATCCAACGTTAATACAACATTAAAACACAAACGTTAATCCAACGTCGTTTCATAACGTTGTACTAACGTTGATTTTTGGTCAGGGTGGTAATATTAGTTAATAATTGTTTGATTGTTTAATTTGATTTTTTATCAAACAGAGGTTTTAAAACATGCACCGCAACAATTGATAATACACGGTAGTAACATTCACTGATTAGTTCCCTTGAGTATCGTGTTGTAGAATATGGCCGCTTGGTGATGCTAGATTTTTTTCATATTTAGATTCGAAACTTTAGTGTTAGAAAGATCTGCGAAATTGATGGCTTAATTATATCAACCACATCTGGGATTTATTTATATTAATTTTTAGCAAGTTTTAATATGACTATATGACGTAAAATTTCAATTGGATAGTTTCGCATGTGCTTCCGAAAATTGGCGGAAAGTCCAGTTGGAACAAACAGACAAAGCGTACAGACAAAATACCAGTAAACAGCAATTTTAATTAAGGTTAGTAAATCATATCTGTGTAAAGTGCATGTATGTGCTTTGTGTAATGGTCCTAGATTTTGGGATTCTCACTTGCATATTTCGTACAGTATGATGTAGGTTTATATAGTCATTTTATATTCCGTAGGGTACGGGTTTTATGCCGGAAGTAAACAGTACGTCAGACTTCAGTTTCGCGGGTTTAACTATTTTTGTTTCACTCTGCCACTGAACGTTGAGCTAGCAACATCGTTGAAGCTCTTTGTAATGATTGTGAAGTATTTAGAAGTTCGTTAATAGTTGATGTAAATCGTAAGTAGCTTTATTTGTTGATTGTCTTTTTACTTTTCTTTACTTTTCCGGATTATCCACTTCGCCATTCATAGGTGTGGATCTCATAATCTTCTTAAAACTACTCAAGGTCGGCGCTGAGACAACTTTTTGTGGTAAACTGGTCCATGGGTCCACAATATGGTTAGAAAAAAAATGTTTCCTTACATCACTAGGTGAACCGTATTCTTATAACGGTCGTATCATGGTAGTATAAAGAGTTCTTATTTTCTCTGGAGTATGACAAGTAAAACATCTTTTAATTAGTCCAATTCTTCTATTAGCCTTTTTTACACTTTCATGTATATGAGATTCTGGTTTTAAAGTATTTGAGATGATAACACCCAAATCTTTCTGATGTGCCTCTACACATAACACTGTTCCATTTAAAGAATATTGAAAATGAATCGCTTCTCTGATTCTCAATACTACACATTTCGATTCATTAAACCTAAGAAGCCAGTGACTAGCCCATGCACCGAGTGAATTTAAATCGGATTGCAGATCTTCATAATCTTGTGCTGTAACTGTTTCTCTGTATACCTTAGTGTCATCTGCAAACATCTTCACTGTAGAGTTTACTTGTTCGGGAATATCATTCACATATACCAGAAATAAGATTGGGCCTAAGATAGACCCCTGTGGTACTCCACTACAAACAGGTTTCCACGACGACGAACCACCAGGTAACACTACACGTTGACGACGATTTGTTAGGAAGGACTCAATCCATCTAAGTATGTTTCCACTAATTCCAACAGATCTAAGTTTCAATATAAGTCTTTGGTGAGGTACCGAATCGAAAGCTTTGGCAAAATCTAAGTATATCACATCAGTAGCTTGTTTTCTGTCAAGCGAATCTGTCCAATCATTTAAACACTCCAGTAGCTGTGTGATACACGGACTTTTCTTCTGAAAGCCATGCTGATGACATGAAATAACATCATTATTTTCAAGATGTTTCACAACCTTGTCCTGTATTAATTTTTCAAGAAGTTTTTCTACTTGACTAGTCAATGACACTGGTCTATAGTTAGATACTGAAGATCGTGAACCTTTCTTGAAAAGAGGAGTAATATTTGCATCTCTCCAGTCTTGAGGAATGTGTCCCGAGCGAACAGACAAGTTAAAAATGTATGCAAGCGGAATTTCAAAATCTAGAACATGTTTTAATACATTGACGTGAATGAAATCTGGCTCGCAAGCTTTATTTAACTTTAATTTCAATAGCTTCTTCCTCACATCCTCAGTAGTGATCACAGTATCTAGCAGAACAGATAATTATGTTATCTTGAGTTTTTACGTTAATGCAATTTAAATCTGGGTCTTCCTGAGTTAACACAGAAACAAAGTAATCATTCAACAATTCTGCTTTAACATCATCGTTTGTATGCTTTACACCGTCTTTTTCAATCACATTTACAGTACTGGATGATCTAGTAAAATGCCGAGTATAATTCCCGAATCTCTTGGGATTAACCTTAAGATTTTCAACTAGTTTGTTTCAAAATGAATTTTAGCAGCTGTCACAGTACTTTCAAATTCAGTAGCGGTCTCTTCAAAAAGTAATTTATCCGAAAACAATTCAGATTTCTTAGAGTCAATCCATTTTTCCTCTTCTTCTTCTTAGCACGATTTATTGATTTGTATCTAGTCCAAGGCTGACCATGTGGCCTCCCGGGTTTAACAAGTTTATGAGGCACATACTCATTTAATAGATTTTGGTAAGTTTCTACAAGAATCTCCCAACAGTCATTCACTGATTTCTTTTTAAAGGAATCTTCCCAGTTAGTTTGTTTCAGATGATCACCAAAACTTACATAGTCTCCCTTACTATACATATATACTTTATAAGGCGCTAAATTTATCCTTGGAACTGGATAACGCATAGTAAGCCATGTGGTATTATGATCACTTCTACTGAATGGATCTTTCACTTCACATAAATCTACCATATCAGGATCCCCAACTTAAGCTAAATCTATCAAGTTCAACATTGTGCTAGTAGGTTCTGTAACAACTTGCGTTAGGCAGTTATCATTTACGCAATCAAGAAATTTCTGTGACAAATTTGTAGATGTCTCATTTGTATCCCAATCTATTTGACGAAAGTTAAAATCGCCAACTGATATACAGTTAGTGGTATCAATCTGATCAATCGATTCACATAGTTTATCAAAAATCTTAGATTCGTCTTTTTCGGGTCTATAACATACGCCAACTATTACAGATACATTTGGAACAGGTGTAATATTAATCCAACAAAGTTCTGCTTGAACATCTTCATTCACAACAACTGGATTTAAACAGTTTTTAACTAAAATCAAAACTCCGCCTCTATCTGAGGAAGTATAAGTACCCTCTGTATAAAAGTTTATATCTCTGTCCTTACGAAAGACGGTATAATTTTCAGGTCTAAATTCTGAGTCAATAACATCTTTATCGAACCAGGTTTCAGAAACACAAATAATATCAACATCAGAAGAACTAGTGAACTCTTTGAACTGTGTTAACTTATTTACAAGCCCTGTGCATTGAAGTAACAGATGCATAGGGGCAAAAGTTCTTTCTTGTTACTGTTATAACTGTTCCCCTGGATCTAGAGGAGGTTTCTTTTTCACCAATCTCCCGTTCTGAATTTTCCAGTTTTGGTCTGTTGAACGCTTTTTTATAAGCTCTTTCCTCAGTTTTATGTCTGCATCACGTTCCAATTTAGTTTGGTCTGGAGAAATGAAAATTTTAGCTTTGTCAAAAGGAAGGCCAGTAGCACTTCTGATTTTCATTGATTTCTTAACTATTTCATTTTTTACTCTTTCATCATCACAGACAATTCGGATTGGACGGTATCTGATCTCTTCCTCCTCATCATCATGGGACAACTGCGAAGCATTGTCGTCATCATGCCTTGATTTAAGATCTAACTGGTCCAAGTGTTTACAAAGTCTATATACCGCTTTTGGAGCAGAAGTTACCCCCAATGCATTCAACACAAGCCCAATCTTATCTTCATCTGACCCTTCATCTTCAGGAATACCTCTAACGACAACGTTTTTTTTCCTTTTCTCTCTTTTTCAGCCTGTTCTGAAGCAAGCAAGTCACATTTTTTATTAAGAGTAGATATGTCATTGGCTACACCCTTTATTTTCAAATCTATTGACTTAACATCAGTGTCAATCTTATTTACTTGTTCTAGAGATGCTTTAGTTTTCACTTCAGCTTCGACCGAGTCCATACGCTTTGAGTATACAACCAAATATTCATTGCATTGATCTTCAATTAACTTATCATTACGTACAGCCTCAATAGCAGGCACCTGACAATCAGCACAATACCAATGAAAGTCATCACGATTTATCACCGGGTATTCAACATCACTAACATTTGCACATAACAAGCATATCCAATTCATGCATCGACCACATCTAACAGACTTTGTGCCTTCAGACAAGAGGGTATCACACACTCCACAATTTTCAGCATCTGAACCATCTGGATCCACTAACTGTGAGAATCTATTGTTTCTAGTTGATCTTGGCAGACTCTGACTTTGCCGTCTGTTTCCGCGACCCCGCGTTGATTTTGCTCCACCTAACATCACCAATTGCAGAAATATGCTTAATCAAAACACATGAAAGTTAAGGCCATTTGATTAACAGTTTATAAAAGTATCTTTTGGGACTAGAAACATGAATCTAGGTCATTATAAACTCGAGAAGTTTGATAAAAAATCTGGGGAAAACAAAACCACATGTCTCACGCCATGACGCCACAACCGCCTATCGGTCTTGCGTTGTATTTAGTAAATCTGTACTGTATTTCGGATGAAACATTTCGGACGGCCAGCTGTCAATTCTAGCGTCCTCTGTTCACGTCGTACTTGAAACGCAACTTTAACATTTCACTTTCTTTCAGCAGTTTAACACCACTGAAGTAATTTGGTGTGAGAAAAGTTGTGAGTCTATTAGAGCATATCCATTGTAAGTAGATTTATTGTATTTATGTCGAGTTGATGAATAATGTGTAACATATTCAGAGTAATGTTTGTAATGAGTTATGTTTAGTAATGCTATTTTAATTAATATGTAATCATGTGATATATAGATATTTAACGTGTAAGAGAATGCTGTCGGTGTTATTTGGAGTGCGAACGAGAGAGAATGATTACGAGAGGAGTGTGTTACTAAGTTGTTTTGTGTAATATAGCCTCTTTTATTGTTTATTCACAGGTCGTTATTGGTTGTATATTGTATCGATCTTGATGTGACAGTGGTCATCAACATTTAGAAGATGTATTATTATATATAGAAGATAGAGGAATAATATTTATAAATAGAACTGAAATATATCTACTGAAACTACAACTTGCCTTGGGTCATATCTCACCCCCCCTGCACGGCAACATTTGTAGTACCTTCTTGCTTGTACACCCCGGTTAACTACTTGTGCTACGGTATCGTTGAAAACTTTGAAAATATCTAGGTCAGCATCACCACCATGCTACGATGGGCAAAATGCAAACATGTACTATTTTTATCTTTGGGAATCGGATTATCCAAAATACGTATGTTTGTGGGGTTATTTGAGAAATTATCTTTCATCATATGTTAAAAGAAACGTATTTGCAGCTTCATGTTCCCCATAATCCAGAAAAAAGGTAGCAAGACGCTTCGACCACTACCAATTTTAGATGATACTTCGACCCCTTACCACTTCGATCCCAATTTTTTCAGTGTTTTATTTAAATATTATAGTGATTTGATTAGCAAGAATAATCAAATATCTTACATATGTGTCACAGCCACATGTCTCTTTTTATTTCAAATAAAGAATTTAGATAACAGCAATCATGTTGAAAATATAAACATAAAACGGGGGTCGAAGTGTTTTAAAAAACAGGGGTCGAAATGTCGATATTCAAGGGATCGAAGTGTCATCTTCAAAGGTTAGAATTAGGTTGATATTTGGTTGGAAATCGACGATGTGTGGACGTTAGAAAATGACTACATATAACGACAGAAAAGTTTGCAGAATCCAACGTTTTCCCAACGTTGGAGTCTAACGTTCATACAATGTTAATACAACGTCAATTGTTTGCTGGGATCCAACACTATTGCTAGAATATAAAATTTAATCCAATCGAACGATACGAAAATTACGCAAAACGTCGCGCAGACAAAGACGTAAACTCCATGGATAAAAATCGCTAAATATACGCGAGAAATAAATTAAACAGCCGAAATTCGACCGTGATATATACTGTTTATTTAATCACGCTACAGTTCTATACGTTAAAATGGAAATAAATACAGACAGTGTTAGAATTAAACAGAAATTATTAAATTCTGTTCATGCACAGATAATTCAATGCCATACAATTAGATTACGACGGAAGTGTCTAGCCACCCACACACAAGAGATATATACAGAACGTACCATCCTTACCCACAATCAAGGATATTTCAAATAAGCTTATAATTATACTGCATGGTTTCTTAAATTAGCATATTACATTTGTAAGGGAGGTAATTGCAAAATTAATGATAACTACACTGAAATGAAGTACGGCGAGACAAGTAGACACCAAGGAACACTGATTGTTTTCTGTTTTGACAATATAACGCATGCTATTTGATTTTAATTACATTTTGAATGGAACTTTCATAAAACCAACGTTAACTCAATTTGGAAATATTATAATTCTTATACAATGATAACACAACGAATGTTCATGATTTACACATGACGCGCGAACAAAACCACTGGGCGTGACAATTTAAACGACAAATTGTAGGGCAACGAAACCCCGACCCAAAAACATCAATTAAGTTTTAGGAGTGCGTTGTGCACGAGGCTATGCATGATGGATACAAAATATCCTGGTGCTATTGACATGCTTTGACGTTTTGTCAAGGCAAAGTAATTTAACTGACGTCTGTCGACGATATTTAGAATTGGACAGTGTTTTCAAGAAGCAATTTACTCGAACGATTGTCAGCGTCTTGTCAGCTGACAATATACGCACGTAAACATGATTGCAACATACGAATGTTTTTAAGACGCCACTTCCGGTCTACAAATATCACTGCTATATCTACAGTTTAAAGGCAATGATGTGTACGAATTAGTAATTTCATTAAAATATACAATTCGATAACATTTTGAATAATGTTTATTTTGACCCATGTTGAAAATCGGTTCATTTTTTCTGTCTTCTTATTTACCCTGACATATTCCATTATCGACTTCCGGTTACGGGTTTTTTTGATGCCATAGACCTAGAGAAACTTTAATTATTATGAAATTTGCACTTGTTTTACTTCATGTATTGAATTAATTAAATGCAATATTTCAATAAAATTCAAGCATCTTAACTTGCTTAAATGTATCAAAATCCAACTATTGGTAGTGTTAAATTCATAATTATCCCTTTTCACGAGCGCGCAGATTTTGACATAAAGGGTGTCCAAAACGAAAGTATACAGTTTAAGAGTGTATTTATCAAATCTCTTCATTCTGCTATCGTAAAGAAAATTTGCACATGTGTAGGCAAAATATGTAAGTTTTTTCTGGGACCATTTTTTAGATTATAGCTTGGATGAGTTTTAGAAAAATTACCTTATATTGCCCGTGACGTCTATTCAGTAATATATGACGTTCTCAAGATGTCCAGCCTTCTTGGGTTTCCCTTCTTGCACTTCTTGTAAACTGTTGATATCATTTGCACATTTGTCTGAACTGATCTTCATACCTTCTCTTTTGATGTTTCTCGTGAGCATAGACGTGTCAGTGGTATTTCCGGGAAATTTCTTTTGATCCAACTGTTTCAAAAAATTCATCCAACCCCTTATGTACAATGTGTGGCCCTGGCACATCTTGCATGAACTATGAATCATTCAAAACAATAAATCACCTGTAGTGTATAGGAATGTGCTTGCATAACATAAGCAAGTAACGGGTTGGGTTTATGTCTTTTTATTGTGCTATCTGAATCGCTAGTGTACAATCTAAAGCCAACGGACACATCTATGTTGCTGAGGAACATCAAAAGAGAAGGTTAGAAGATCGGGTAAGACACATGCGCATTGTAATTGATAGTTTCAAACAACGAGTGCACGAAGGGAAATGTCAGAAGGCGACATGTCGCATCGTGAAAACGTCGTTAATTACAACAAAATTACTTCACGGACAAAATAAGATAATTTTAGGAAATTGACATCACCACCATGCTACGATGGGCAAAATGCAAACATGTACTATTTTTATCTTTGGGAATCGGATTATCCTAAATACGTATGTTTGTGGGGTTATTTGAGAAATTATCTTTCATCATATGTTAAAAGGAACGTATTTGCAGCTTCATGTTCCCCATAATCCAGAAAAAAGGTAGCAAGACGCTTCGACCATTACCAATTTTAGATGATACTTCGACCCCTTACCACTTCGATCCCAATTTTTTCAGTGTTTTATTTAAATAGTATAGTGATTTGATTAGCAAGAATAATCAAATATCTTACATATGTGTCACAGCCACATGTCTCTTTTTATTTCAAATAAAGAATTTAGATAACAGCAATCATGTTGAAAATATAAACATAAAACGGGGGTCGAAGTGTTTTAAAAAACAGGGGTCGAAATGTCGATATTCAAGGGATCGAAGTGTCATCTTCAAAGGTTAGAATTAGGTTGATATTTGGTTGGAAATCGACGATGTGTGGACGTTAGAAAATGACTACATATAACGACAGAAAAGTTTGCAGAATCCAACGTTTTCCCAACGTTGGAGTCTAACGTTCATACAATGTTAATACAACGTCAATTGTTTGCTGGGATCCAACACTATTGCTAGAATATAAAATTTAATCCAATCGAACGCTACGAAAATTACGCAAAACGTCGCGCAGACAAAGACGTAAACTCCATGGATAAAAATCGCTAAATATACGCGAGAGATAAATTAAACAGCCGAAATTCGACCGTGATATATACTGTTTATTTAATCACGCTACAGCTCTATACGTTAAAATGGAAATAAATACAGACAGTGTTAGAATTAAACAGAAATTATTAAATTCTGTTCATGCACAGATAATTCAATGCCATACAATTAGATTACGACGGAAGTGTCTAGCCACCCACACACAAGAGATATATACAGAACGTACCATCCTTACCCACAATCAAGGATATTTCAAATAAGCTTATAATTATACTGCATGGTTTCTTAAATTAGCATATTACATTTGTAAGGGAGGTAATTGCAAAATTAATGATAACTACACTGAAATGAAGTACGGCGAGACAAGTAGACACCAAGGAACACTGATTGTTTTCTGTTTTGACAATATAACGCATGCTATTTGATTTTAATTACATTTTGAATGGAACTTTCATAAAACCAACGTTAACTCAATTTGGAAATATTATAATTCTTATACAATGATAACACAACGAATGTTCATGATTTACACATGACGCGCGAACAAAACCACTGGGTGTGACAATTTAAACGACAAATTGTAGGGCAACGAAACCCCGACCCAAAAACATCAATTAAGTTTTAGGAGTGCGTTGTGCACGAGGCTATGCATGATGGATACAAAATATCCTGGTGCTATTGACATGCTTTGACGTTTTGTCAAGGCAAAGTAATTTAACTGACGTCTGTCGACGATATTTAGAATTGGACAGTGTTTTCAAGAAGCAATTTACTCGAACGATTGTCAGCGTCTTGTCAGCTGACAATATACGCACGTAAACATGATTGCAACATACGAATGTTTTTAAGACGCCACTTCCGGTCTACAAATATCACTGCTATATCTACAGTTTAAAGGCAATGATGTGTACGAATTAGTAATTTCATTAAAATATACAATTCGATAACATTTTGAATAATGTTTATTTTGACCCATGTTGAAAATCGGTTCATTTTTTCTGTCTTCTTATTTACCCTGACATATTCCATTATCGACTTCCGGTTACGGGTTTTTTTGATGCCATAGACCTAGAGAAACTTTAATTATTATGAAATTTGCACTTGTTTTACTTCATGTATTGAATTAATTAAGTGCAATATTTCAATAAAATTCAAGCATCTTAACTTGCTTAAATGTATCAAAATCCAACTATTGGTAGTGTTAAATTCATAATTATCCCTTTTCACGAGCGCGCAGATTTTGACATAAAGGGTGTCCAAAACGAAAGTATACAGTTTAAGAGTGTATTTATCAAATCTCTTCATTCTGCTATCGTAAAGAAAATTTGCACATGTGTAGGCAAAATATGTAAGTTTTTTCTGGGACCATTTTTTAGATTATAGCTTGGATGAGTTTTAGAAAAATTACCTTATATTGCCCGTGACGTCTATTCAGTAATATATGACGTTCTCAAGATGTCCAGCCTTCTTGGGTTTCCCTTCTTGCACTTCTTGTAAACTGTTGATATCATTTGCACATTTGTCTGAACTGATCTTCATACCTTCTCTTTTGATGTTTCTCGTGAGCATAGACGTGTCAGTGGTATTTCCGGGAAATTTCTTTTGATCCAACTGTTTCAAAAAATTCATCCAACCCCTTATGTACAATGTGTGGCCCTGGCACATCTTGCATGAACTATGCATCATTCAAAACAATAAATCACCTGTAGTGTATAGGAATGTGCTTGCATAACATAAGCAAGTAACGGGTTGGGTTTATGTCTTTTTATTGTGCTATCTGAATCGCTAGTGTACAATCTAAAGCCAACGGACACATCTATGTTGCTGAGGAACATCAAAAGAGAAGGTTAGAAGATCGGGTAAGACACATGCGCATTGTAATTGATAGTTTCAAACAACGAGTGCACGAAGGGAAATGTCAGAAGGCGACATGTCGCATCGTGAAAACGTCGTTAATTACAACAAAATTACTTCACGGACAAAATAAGATAATTTTAGGAAATTGACATTTTTCTAAAAATTGTCCGGGTTATAATCTTAAAATTGGTCACAGAAAAAACTTACATCTTTCGTCTATACATGTGTGAATTTTCTTTGCAATAGCAGATTGTAGGGATTTGATAAATAGACTATGACACTGTATACTTTCTTTTTGGACACCTTGTATTTTGAATTTATATTTCGTCGTTGTCGTTAGGTGAACTAGTAACCTTTCATTATTTCAGAAGATACGCACTCGTGATTTAATTTTTCCGCATCCGAACTCCTGCCCATGTTTTATTCACCGACAAAATACGCGAACAGATTTTATCAATTATCTCACTCGTTAATGAAAACGACCTTCGTAATTTTCTGAAGGAAATAACATATTTTAAACAATTTTAATATTACGAGTATATTGTTTTTATGAAATGAAAAATATAATTGAATTGATTATCAGACGTTTTTATGAATCTTAATTTCGAGAGTATATTGGAGTTTCTAGAATTAGATGCGTCATAGCTGTAACACTGGATACTTGTGCAACTCGTGACCTGTTGAATTTTTTACTATAAAATGTACGTTCATTCATTCATAAATATGTCACGTGGTACGGGGCGTAAATAGCAACAGCAAATTTGATACCATGTTTTATTGCGGTAATCATATATGCCCTGGTTTTCTCTATAAGTATATGAATAAATCCGCGGATCGTGTTAGAATAAATAATATTCGCTAGTAATAAATGTATAATTAAGTCATAAGAAACATTTAGATTGTAAAACAACAGCTACGTCATCTTTAATTTATACTTTCTCTGCATTCAATCATTCGAACAATTTTAACCACTCTCGATATCGCCCAGTGAGTATTTATTTTCTTGAAAAAAGCGCAAAGTTTCCTTCCAACATGCTTTGTGAATTATGTAATTCACACGTGATCGAACTGTAATATCATAACATAACATAACATCGCTTTATTCGGCATAATACATAGCATATACATATATAGCCAGAAATATCAACTAACTACAGCGTTAACATTAGTGAGGTATTTGGTTCGTTTTTCGATTTGTTTTCATCAAATGCGAACAAATTTCAGGCAATTTAAGTAATAGCAGTGTTAATTCTATAGGTTATTAATACCCTAAGTAGAGTTTTTTTATTTAAAAATACTAAATAACTACACTATGCCGAAGTTTCTCAAGTCATTTTAGATGTCAGTGTGCTTGTTTATGGGATACACAGGCGACTATACCAAAATTACGCGAATATTTGACAATATTTTTTTTTGAAATACACAAATATATGCAAATATTGAAAAATCTATATAAATAAACTCTTGTGGTAGTTAGCAGCATGTACACAAAATTTTAGACAGAAATATCAATAAATTAAGGATTTGTCATTGTTTTGACGATTTAACATTTGGGTTAATTTAATTTTTCAAGTACATATTCTGTTGACTATATTTGTTCGGTGTTGCATTTATGGATATGTTATTGTAAGGTCTTAAAATATCAGATTATAAACATACACATCGGTAAATATAAACTTTTTGTTTGTTTGTTTTAATCCCAGATGATATATTATCATGTGATGTACAATGTTATACTATACTTTCTTTTGCAACTAAATGCAAATGAATGAAAGGTACGTATATGCTCTTGTTAACATTTTCAACATGCCACATTATTTACTGTATTGGCAATACACTTCCCGAATTGCGAATTGGCCACCCTATAAAACGGGCCCTACTTATTATGTATAGTCCAGTCAGGATAAAAATCCAGTGACGCAGCGGTCGAGTCCACTATATAACGGTGTAAAACCAATTATAAAGGCTTATACTGTACAAACAACTATAATTTAAATGCTAAACTATCACACTAAACTTCGCTCTACCTGTTTAGACAATGGTTGTGATTTTTTGCGAACACATAAATTGCAACGTCACTGTCACAATATCCTAACTGGACTATAAAACATAATTCAACATTCTTATGGTATTTTTAAGGATTATAAAGATAGAATTATGCTTATCTGAACTTTTATCTTATATCCTATTCTAACACGATCTGCGGATTAATCCATTAAATATAGAGCGGACCTAACAATGTATTATTACCCCCATAAAACATACCTATCAAATTGGCTGTTTCTATTTACACCCAGTATCACGTGACATATTTATGAATGAATGAACGTAAACTTTATAGTAAAATTTTCTACGATTCACGATGACAAGGCGAGTTGCACGAGAATCCAGTGTTACAGCTATGACGCATCTATTTTTAGAAACTCCAATATACTCTAGAAACCAAATTATTAAAGCTTCTGATAATCAATTCATTTATATTTTTCATTTTATGAAATAGATACCATATACTCGTGTTATTAAAATTGTTTCAATGTTTAAAATGTGGTATTTCCTTCAGAAAATTACGAAGGTCGTTTTCATTAACGAGGGAGGTAATTGTACCAGCTAATAAGCCACTCAATTTCAGCGTGGAATTATGTTCAATGTCAAATGGGTGAAAATGGAATGCGCGCAGTTAAATAGTGCGGGATATTATCGTATTTAGAATCGAAATAAAAACTCTGTTCTTGTATATTGTCGGTGAATAAAACACGGGCACTCGTTCGGATGCGGAAAATTTAATTTTCCGCATCCGAACTCCTGCCCGTGTTTTATTCACCGACAATAAACGCGAACAGATTTTTATTTCTTAAATTAATGATTGCATTGGCTATAACTGCCATTATTAAACCTTTGTAATGACAATGGAACAGTCAATGAAAATACACCTTTATGTCGCATTAATACAATCTGACTACACGTTTCTAAATATACACATACATAGCTACGATAACATTTTTTTTGTAATTGACCTTTGGGTGTGAAATTTGAACTTCGTATTACCCAATCATTGATTGAAGTATTGATTACAATTTCTACAACTACAAAACTAAATTTCATGGCTAGCAAATATTGCGTTTAACTGAAACCTTGATTCGCAAAGTCACGGAGCAGTCAGTAAAGCATATATCTGCCTTCTGGGCGTAAAACCTTCAGCCCCATTGATCACTTGCACCAAATTTACTGTCTAACGACTGCCTTGTGGTATAGCTGTGTATTTCTCTTCCTGTGCGTTCTCAAGTTCTTAAATTATATCATGAGTACCTTAGGATTCTTATCTTCTTGCCAAGTACAGTACAGTTTAAATCTGAGACCAAGAATACCATGTCAAAGTTCGATGCTATTCCTCTCAAGACAACACATATTACAGCTATAATCCTTGTGGTGATGGTGACTGGTGAAGCTAGTATGTTGGATACAAAACGACACAGATTGAAGTTGAAAACGGGCTTTATTTATTAAAGCCAAGAACTTTATATACAGTATTAGTTCTTAAAGTCATATACTCATTCAAAAGAGGCAAAACATAATAAAGCCTAATACAGTACATGACGTGATCGTTTAAAATACAACATATATGGGCAGAAAAAAGCGCTCCACATTAAAACCATACATTGACTAACCGACAATAAAGCGGAAGGAAATAGGGAGGTGGAAGTTATTAATAAAAATATAACGATGCCAGATAGAAATGTGGTTTACGTTTAAGAAGCAAGCGCCTGTATGAAGAGTGCGGCGCATGCGCAGTCACGTAACACGGTCTGCTATCGTGATACATTTTCATGGCGAAGTAACATAAATGAGCACATTTGCGTCTGTTTATGGTCATCGTGGGCTTGATTATCACCAATCCGCCGGGCTGCAATATCATAATCATAATCGAACCGGTTGAACGGGCGCACGTGACATTATCTTATTTAGAATATAACCTACACTAGGAGCCAATGAAAACGCCGAATTTTGGCGGTTAATTGAAAATCCGAATGCAGAATGTTATATTTTAAGCCAGTTAGAACATATTAAGTAAATTTTAATGACTAAAAAGGACTCGATTCGCTTCGCTGGCTACGCCCTTTTTAATCATTAAAATTTACTTAATATGTTCTAACTATAACGTAAGATATATTTACAATTGTATTGTCTGTTAGTGCATTTAATTGGTCGCTCCCTTGTGTATGTCTACACCAGTATTTACTCTATTGTTCTCCGTAGACATTATGACAACGAACGACTGTATTAAATACTTTCATACACTTTAGAGTCTGTCCGTAAAGTGATAATCCGCCAGGAATGAATAATCATGATCGGACTGAAGCCCTCGAAGTGATTATTATTTTACGGGCGTGTAATGACCTGCCTGTCCGGCTGTGTCGCGTATAAACCACTGAATATACCTTTTAAAAAATAGAATAACAAGATTGTTTGATACTTCTGTCCAGAATACATACTATAATTGAATCAATAATAAAGTATGGTTATTTATCATACAGAGAAATCACCGTAACTAATACGTTAAGGTTGTACTGTTTACTGCTTCACATATGGAGACACTGGAGCATTGTAACCAGAATATACATCATATATGTATAACTGAACATTTGATCTGTCCTGGTTTTGGTGCCAGTGTTACCCTCAACATAGTCGTCAATACATACGGTAACACTAGGTTCACTGTCTCCCTCGAGTCCAGTGAGAGCATTTACCAAGGAAGCGTTGTTTAAATCATATTCGTTGTTTCCAAGTGTTTTATTAGTTGACAGAATCCGGACTTCTTCTATGTTTATTTCCACTTCGTCCAATGGTAGCCGGACCTGAAATACAAAATTGCGTGTTTTCTATTTGACCTGCATAGGCGGATCCAAGGGGGGGACCCGGCGTACGCCCCCCCCCCCTAAAATCGCCAAAGTAAAGTCAATTTGTCAATTTGTTGTATCACACTAAATCACAT
The DNA here is from genome assembly GCA_947247005.1 of Spisula solida. NCBI lineage: Eukaryota > Metazoa > Mollusca > Bivalvia > Venerida > Mactridae > Spisula > Spisula solida. The sequence continues at coordinate 20,067,509 of OX365946.1, forward strand.
AATTTAAAGTCATTTTTGTTCTGCTTTCTGTGCTTGGCACCCTTTAACATTTTCCACTAACCACAGACACTTGATGCAAGCACATAAGGCGCGACATGCTCGAGGAGTGCTTGTCTAAGCATTAAAAATCACTAAAATCGAGGAGCTACCGGGGTGATTCGCCCCCTGCACCCACCAGGGCCCCCCTGGACCCCCAGCTCATTTTTCATTTCACGCCCCCCTAACACTAAATCCTGGATCCGCCCCTGACCTGTGTTATCAAAATACAAGCGGTAAGTGACTAAGCATATTGTAAGGATGTTGGAGCGGTTTGTAACCCTCATTTAGATTTTGTTCAAATTTTGCCAGGAAGTAAAATAATCTATTCTGTCACGAACTATGATGAAAACACAGTCGGTATATCGGAGTTTTCAGCCCTGTTTGAAGATTATATGAGGGTTTTTTTGTAATCGCATTGAAATTAGTAAATTGATGGTGATGTTCAAATATGACATTTTTATACGATGTATGTAATCTAAATGATAAAATATATTCCAATATAGTTTGGGTACACCAAATTGTTGTACATGCAAGAAATCAAAATTGGAATATTTAATTCTGGTCTAACATTGCTCTTTTACCCCACCAACTTTCTATTTAATGTAGCAAAATAGCTTCATGGTAAAATACTTAAAACCTTTTTCCTACATTAGACTTTTTTAAATATTTTGTCAAGTAAGCCTGGAGATATAGATCTTCAAAATTATGCAATAAAAATATATGTCACCGAGGTATCTCTTTCGAACACAAAAACATTGTTGCTAAATTTGGCATAAATGCTGAGAAAATAATAAAAAAAGTTTTAAATAAAATTCATTGAACATGTGGTAGAAACGGTATCCGACCAACTCACCCCCCTACCAACTCACCCCCTACCAACTCATCCTGGATTTGGACAACTCGCCCGATGTCAATTGCGAAATGTCCAACTCACCCCCCCCCCCCATCAATTTTATATGTAGAATATTATATTTATTTTTAAACTTAGTGTTAATTCGTGATAATAAAGTGTATTTATACACAAATAAATTAACAGATTTCTGCTTTCTCGAATACTTGCGAGTTTGTTAGTTACATTGTATTTACCTTCGTCATTTAAAACTATGATTTTCTATGCAAGTTATCTAATTTTCCAATGTTTTTAAACAAGGTATTTGACTATTGACAATTGATATATTAGATCTAATTATAGTCCTAATTTTTTCAATCATAATGTTTTTTGACGAATTGTTTTATTTTTTTCCTTTGTTTTTCGCTTTTTTCACTGTCATTACAGCGTTTTCAAAATGGCCACCGTTTGAAAATACTGTTAATTTTACAAAAAAACGCCTCCAATATCACATAATTGAACATTATATTAATAGTTTCATAATAAACTATTACCAATTCAAAGTGATTTTTTCCAACAAATCTATTAAATTTAATAAAAATATCTTTAGGGGGGTGAGTTGGTATGTTATTTTTTTAAGGGGGGATGAGTTGGTCATTGCGTAGGGCGAGTTATCCAAATCCAGGGTGAGTTGGTCAGGGGGTGAGTTGGTAGGGGGGTGAGTTGACTGTAAATCGAACATGTTAATATCACGAAAATGTCACGCATTCCAGCGTGACTGGGTCTCACAACAACGCACATGTTCGTGTAGTGGTATTAATGTGTATTCATAGTATTAACACAGTTTCATAGTTCACCTAATAATTTGGTTCTTTATCCAGGTTCTTAGCACAAGTCAACTGTCCCTATTTAATACTTAAACATAATGTCTAGGCTTATGGCCCAAACTAACTCGCTTGTTTAACGGCCGCCCGGACTTGACTAACTCGTATGCCGACTTAACTCCCTTAACAGTGGCTTGGTAAATGTTGCAATTAACTATCACAGACATATATCAATAATACACTTCCTAAATACATGTGTATGCCAAAGACTGTCTGGAATAGCGTATTGATATTGATATATACTGACATATAACTGTATCAGTTATAAGGACAATCTATATCAACATGTACTATATTATCAAATGACTTAAAATTGAATTAAAGAACATGGCGGTTTTTCTGATTTCAGTGCCGTTTCTAAACCTCATTATTACGTAATTACTATAATGACGTCACTAAGCCCGGTTTCCCTGGAGAACGGCTTACTTACCTGACGACAGAAAAATGTCTTTTTAATGACGACAACTAAGCCACGTCGATTCACACTCTGTATATGTGGGATTTTCAACTCGTCATACAATTTCGGTCGTATGTAGTCTACATAAATATACTTTGCCCGCCATAATCTTTTAGTGCGACCATCTGGTACGTAGTCATAATTTTGACTCATTTCTGGCACGAATTTATACGAAATGTTGTCCAAATGTATGAACCATGGTTGTTTAGTACACCGCTCAAATTGAGGAAGTATCCTTGAAGGCGAACTTCCTACGCCATCAACCTTACGTAGACGTACATGCATCGATTTCACGTATGTTAGACTTGAATTTTCATAATAGATGTCATAAAGAAGAGGTTTCAGTTGATTACAGGGCAATTCCATCCACTTATCAACATTAGTAAGGTCTTCTTTAGAAAGCGAAGTCAGTGTCAACACGGGTAGTAAGGTCGCAGAGGTAGGTATAAGTTTTACTTGCATGACCAGCAATGATGGAAACCAGTAAAGATACAAATGCTGACATCCTCGGTCTGTTATCAACATACACTCTGGACAATAAATCTGTAAACATCGGTCTTTCTGAAATACACAGAAAACTTTATACACTGAGCGGCTTTGAAAACGCAACACTAATGAAAATCATGATAACTTTTATATTTATTTATATTTCTCAACGAAATTTTGTGTGCGTGTTTTTGGCTACCAATGGATTGTAACTCGATGTTCTGTCCATCTAAATTCGCTACAATGGTGCATTGAACTATGAAATGGATAAAACGAAACACGTAAGAGGAATTGATAGTACAAAAAAAGGTCAATTTGAATAGTCAATAAATCGTCAAATTCGAAAAACACAAAATCAGACGATTTACCACTCCGCAACATAGTCGTCGTGAGTTTCAAAAACGCTTGATAGAAATGTTTCAGATTAACCGAAAAATACCACCAATTTTACAGTCAAGGGGAAGTAATTTTGGATTGAGATAGAGTGAATAAAATTCATTTTTTAATCTCAATTTAACTATATTTATCTGTGTTTTATTTTATTTCTGTCTCCACGATATGCACAGACAATTATTCCCGAACTTTATACGAAGAATAGGTACACATCGGCATTAACAATCTGAAAAACGCAGAAGGACATAGGGCATAAAATTCACTTTTGTTTATGACATCATTGTTTTATTGTGGCTGTTAAGGGTCTTATCAGATTGTCATGGAATGAAATGGATTGTAATGCCATATATCTTAGCTACAAATGCTGACAATTTCAGCTAAATTTAATGCATATTGGCTGAGTTATCGGTAAATACATACATGCATACATATAAGTTATGTAAGTGTAAGTGTTGCTTTTTCAAAGCCGCTCAGTGTATATACGTACAAACAGAGATCTGGGTATTGTATTGGTAGCATTAACGTATGGTTATCGTAGGAACCATGGCAGCCCACACAATGCAAGGACAGAAGAAAGGAGGCTATACTAGTATACTGTTTACCTCCAAGATTCAGTCCACATACATTCAATACTTTCTACATTTGTGTCTGGAAGGCTGTGGTTTAATATGGTGTACGTATCTCTGTGTCATTGGGTATTAAAATAATAAACCAATTCTACAAATTTATTGAATGACCCTGGTAAGTGAAGTTAAGTTACCAATTTTGGAGGGCGGTTTTCAGCAGTTCTGCTTTTCAGCCACCCTTTGACTTTTTGACGTCCCCTGGTCAGTGAGCTACCAAAGTTCGAGTCTCCCTGATGATACTATTTCTCTTCTTGGGGGCGTGCAGCCTACACCGAACTGTAATATCGAACGTGTACTGACACTGCCCTCGCATGCACCAATTCACACCCTGGTTGAAAGGAGCGTGTGGGTTATTCTTGCTCAGAGAAGTTAAGCAGTAGCACAGACGGGGATCGAACCCAAGACAACTCGACCCCGAAGCGCGCACCCTACGTCTAGGTCACCGCTCCCCACAGAGCGATAGGTCAATCGACATGAAACACTAAAGCACTAACGAAAACAGCTTTTTTGGACAAGAATGAATTGCAAATAAAGTCGATATGTAGCTCTGCAATAGAAAATGGACTTCATGTGAAGATAGAGCATGAAAAAACCTTTGTAACTGTATTTAAAATATAAGCTTCATTTTGAGCCAATAAAACGCCGTTATTTGGCGGTTAAATGAACATTTAATCATTACATTTTGCTCTGAACGAATTTCTATCTGCCAATCAAAATGCAGGATGTTACGACTAGTTAAGAAGTTACGAAATGTATGCCATTGTCGGTGTCCAATTAATCACTAAGGTCCATTCGATAAAAACGACAATGTGAAATAATATTTTTCAATATGTTCAAATTCCTCGGCCCTACCTGTTTACTTCTCATTTTCATTCAATTCTGTATTTCTTTACACAATTACAAAGATGAAGCTCTCTAGTTTCTGAATATATAAGTATATTAAAATAACACTAGTATTAATGAAATGTGTTATATGAATCTTTCTAAGATAACATAAATTTCATAAAGAATAATTATTGTTTTACTCCATGTCAATGATACAGTTACTAATGGTTTTAAGCACAGGTTACTGTATCATTGATTAAAAGATTTCCAATGTAGTAAAACAAGAATATCGTCATAAAGTAATTATATTCATACAAAACAGTGTTATAAATACTTCCATGCAAAATCCCATCGAAATTTATCAACTAGTTAAAAAGTTGTGACATGAATGTATTTCACGGTGTCCACCCCATCACTGAGGTACATTCAATAAGAAACAAAAATAGAAATATTGAGGATATGTCGTATTTACCGTTGTGTATAAACATAGCAATGTGGTAAAATTAAAGAACGCAACAGTTGGAACAGATTTACCTGGATGACATATGTTAACTTCATAAAATGTATACGTTTAAGCCGAAAAACGAATCGGCTGCATATTTTATTGTCAAAATGACTCAATGCTTGTCAGAATGTTCCGAATGACCTTTTTCGTGAAAGCGATTTTCATTGGTTTATTTTTAAACGCTAACCAATGAAAATGACCGTTAGAAAACGGTCGATTTCGCTAAAACCCACCATGACCGTCCCTACAGCGTTTTACGCTGTCGAAAATTGTAAGCGAAGTATATCGTATGAAGGTAAAGTTAAGCATGTTTTCAAATGCTTACAATGCACATACGTGTTTTGTTCACCTACAGCCTTATAAAGATAATAAATGCTGTAAATGTTGTAAATTATGAAAAACAAAATGCACCCCACTGACTGTTGGGCTCATTGCCTATGTAATCAACCTTGTTATGAATAATATGAACTAATGCACAGCATATTTTTAGCGGACTATGTCAGTTGTCCTACATTATTTGTAACATGCTTATCTAGTACTGGATTTTGTGGTGATGCATAACTTCACAAAAAAATGTTCGGTTACGAAGTTACGAATCTGGAGCAAGCCGTTTCCAAAAGGCGCTTTCCTACGTCTATGCAACCTATCGAAGCGGTTCGTTGCACAAGAAAACGCTCGATAGCGGTTTGATACGAAATATTGGGTACAAAGTAACGAAAGACGATACAAACCTGCTATCGTTAGTCAGTCCGAATCAACAATTGTCAGCCCGATCAAAATGAAAATATATCTGTCTGTGGATAATACACGTTTTTCAATTTGTTTAATTCTAGGTCTACTTAATTCAGGGGTAACTAATTTAAAAATGAATAATTAGATATAAACACAGATAACAACTGATTTCAAATAGGCCTTATTTGATATTTTACCTTTTTTAAATAGGTTGCATTAGCATACCAGATAGTACTTTGTTCAAAAGAAAAGGCTATTTTCATTTCAATTAATCATATTACGATTAAGTATCAAACATCTTTAATCTTAATCACCTTTTTTGTTAAATAAACCCTGCAAATCGTCACAACATAAAAGAGATTTAGACGGAAAATTACGGGTTTTATTGTATCCAATAACGACAACAACAACATGTAATTAGTTTTCGCGACCTTTATCCCGCGAATATTTTTGGAGGGATTTTTTATTACATCTCGGCGAGGAATTACGAAAATGCATTTGTTTTACTTTCTTTACAATAACCTACAACTACGATGTGGATTATTACCGTCCGGTCCAGATACGTAAATACCCGAAACGGACTTTAATTAATTGTATTGCAACTTTGCGATGGGAAATAACCGAAACATGTGTCTTTTTTATAAGATTTTCTTAAGATTGGTTGATATTTCGCGCATATGAACGATTCCCGCTCGACTTACTTCGTTATTTCAGAGTAATCATGTGTCTCATAACAGTTTGTAGCATCGTTTATGCACTGAAAATGTTAAAACTTCCTTCCAAAGCGGGCAAAAAAATTGCTGCCTTTTTTGTGTCCAAACATTTAGGAAATAGCCCTCCCCATATAAAATATTGGTTGCACAGCAAGCATGGAAGACTGATAATTATTATCTTTTCTTTTCTAGACAGGAGCCTACGCTAGTTTTTGGAATATTTTTAAACATCATTAAAAAATAAAAGAAAATTTATGAGCTGCCGAATATCGCATTTTAAATTTTTTTGTTATTCTATTGGCAGCCATTTTCTAGTATATTTGCTTCAGTGCGGGATTTTAACACACATTTTTAGATCCATTAGTGAATTCGCCCAACGTATAGTCCGCTATAAAAAATTTACACACAAACAAATATTTTTTAAATCTTAATCAATGATACAGTTACCTGTGGTTTTAAGTGCCATTTTTGAAATGTTTGAGTGTTGTGTACTAGTTAAAACATATTAAGTAAAATTTTAATGATTACTTTGCATGGGGGTAGTTTTAGCAGTGTTGTGAATGAATGCTATTACTTTATGAAGATATCAAAAGCCAAATAGGCCAGTCATTCTAGCCAAAAAATGGCCTTATCCTAGACAAAATTGCAAAAGTTTTGTTTCGTGCATTTTTAAGTTTTTTAATGTGTAAACTATTACCAAAAAATATCCCCTGTCCAGAAAGTTGCGGAAGTACCTTAAAAAGCGATTTTAAGACGGTCACTACACTTTTCAAAAGTTTATTCCATGAAAATTTAGGTGTAAAGTTTTATCAGTATTGTAATGTTATTCACGCACACTGGTTAACATATCAAACCATGTTGTTACAGTAATAAAAGGAATTTACAAGCAAAATGTTTTCAATAAACCATTTTCTACTTTGGGGATTTCCCCCATGTACACTTTAGAAATCACTACGATTTTACCCATGTAATTTCTCCACAACCAATTCATCCGAGCAAAAAACGAGTTTTAGCCAATCTAACCAAAATCATAATTTTCAAGCATTTTTAATAACATTTGTCCCTAACAATTGAATTATTTTTTATTTCTTTGTATTGCGAGAAATTTTGGAATGTTTCTTCTGTGAGTTAATGTTTTTGTGCGAATAAATTCCTACGCGCTGTAAAATGACTAATGGTTTTTGAGGGTTGATAAAAATGTCGCTGTTACAGTTCCAGGTTGAGCAGACGAAATTTACACTGTTTGGTTAACGTTCGTATCACAGTTAAGCAACAAACTCCTGATATATTGTATTTATTTAACTATTTACAATATTTTGCATTGATAAATAGTATTGATCGACGTTTCATCTATAAAATTTACCTCAGGTCTTCGGCTAAATATTTTGCGTCTATCGTTAGAACGACCCTTTTCCAAGCGGTGATGTTAACATATTTCGCGCCGAGATTCGAGACCATACTGTTTCGTCCCCTTTATGAATCGTTCGCGCTATTCGTACCCGAGTTATGGAATTTTGACTTAGTGTAGTTTTAAGTTGTTTTTTTTGCGACAATTTATCCCTTATCCAATTACTTATATTTTTTTTGTTAACTGTCGTCAAACATTATTTATGCAGATGCATGATATAACCATTTACTGTTATTATTAGTCTTTTTAATACTTTTCTCAGCTAAAACTAGGTATTTCAGCCCACCTTTATAGTTGAAACTAGTTCATTGAGTTTTTTATCGACGGATTGCCTAAATAGGTTTGTTAGATGAAATTAAATGAGTCGGCTATCCGCGATATTTCTGAAAATGTCCAAAGACCACGAAGCTAATTAATTTCTATCGGGAGTACATCGTCGACGCAAAGAGCTCAGTGGGACATAGGCTTTAACTGTCACGCCTTTGAAATATTTCAGTTAAAAAAGTGTGGGTTCACAAATTTTAAAACGTTAGCACCAGCATTATTTAGCGTTTCAAAAGTATAAACAAGAGCTGTCCACGAACAGCGCGCTCCTATATTCTCAGCTGCATGCTAGGGTAGTATAATCATTATATTTTCAAAACAAAATTCTTCATAGATGCAACATTACCCTCTTCTGTGTAGAGAATGCGCCTTGTATGTGTTTTATGTTTTCTGTGCTCGGTTGGTTCAGTTGGGCATCGTGCCTTGTGTGTTTGTAATGTTTTCTGTGCTCGGCTGGTTAAGTTGAGTGCTGCCTTCCCTGTCTGACTTAATACTATCTTTTTTCTATGTCTAAAATGGAAGATAACTTGATCAAAATGCTTGACATAGTTACCTACTCATGTGTATGTCATGGTGTCATGATGGTGACCAAGTATGCAAAGTATCAAAGCAGTATGTCAATGCACTTTGAATATATTACAGGTTACAAACCTTTTCTCTAGACTTCAAGATTTGCATTTCTAAGCCCAAAATGGGGTATACTTTCAACAAAATGCTTGATAAAGCTACCTAACTCTGTGTATGGGTTAGGGTACATGATGGGGAACAAGTATACAAAGTACCAAAGCAATATATCACTCCGCTTTGAAAATATTTGATGCTAATACTTGTACCTTAACTTTAACATTTGCATTTCTTTGTCCAAAGGGGGGCATAATTTCAACAAAAAGCTTGATAGAGTTACCTACCCGTGTGTATGGGTTGGTGTAATAATGGTGAGCAAGTATGCAAAGTATCAAAGAAATAGTCTATGCACCTTGAAGATATTCGAGGTTTAAGAAATTGTACCTTACTTTAACATTTGCACTATGTTGAACAAAGGGACATAATTTCAACAAAATGCTTGATAGAGTCACCTACTCCTGTGTAGGGGTGGAATCATAATGGTGAACAAGTAACTATGCAAAGTATCAAAACAATATGACAAAGGACTTTGACAATATAAGAGAACACCTGTTCCAGTATGTCAAAAATAGCGCAAATAGTAGATCCAAGTATAAAATGCAATTTTTTCGACACACGGCTTCCCATAGTCGGAAAACATTATCTCACGTGACCTTGTTTGAATATGTCTTTAAAATGTTTTTATATGAACTATTTCGATATTTTACTATATTTCTGCATTATGTGAAATGAATATGGGCACGTATTTCTCCAAAATGTGTTTTTATAATAGAATTTGTTATTATGTAACATTTTCTGTCGTCATAATCACAAGTATGGGTCGCCGTTGTACATGACGTACTATGTGCATCTTCCTAAAAACTGTCTTCATCAAAAGCGAGAAAACGGCGAGGTTTATCAATTGGGATTTTTTCTGTGACTATATGGGACAACACTCTACACAAATATGTACAAAGAAATTATTTTGCAATTTTGTCTAGGTTAAAACCTAGAATGACTGGACTAAAATTATTTTTTATACCATGACAATCTGTCCACTTTTTATGCACTGTTCTAAGATAACCTGAATTTTATATGAAAAAATACTTTCTTTTGTTACAAATCAATGATACAGTACACTACAGCACCGAAACGACGAGGGTAATAAACTACTCCGCCTAAACAAAATTTAAGTAAGAAGGTAGTAAGTAACTTTTAATGATTAAAAAACAAAAATAGTGCTGGCTATTCCAAATAGCCATGATACTAGTATTGAGCGCGAGCACGGATTCTTCAGCGTTTCGAGTCGGTACTAATGGTTTTAGAAAAAGTTATTTCCGGTTTAAAAAATTGCAAAAGAAGTGAATGGAATAAAATAAGATTGTTTTAATCACGAAACCGTTGAGCCCCAAAATGTTCTTTTGTATACTTATTATCTAAAAATATTCAACAAAACAAACGAACACTCGATATTGTAAGGGGAAGTAAAAAAATCCGAGTCGCGAAGCGAAGAGTTTTTATACCGTTCCGATCTACACACTAACTTCCCTTTAGTAAATCAGTTCAAGGTCGTTCCTACATAAACATCGTGTGCTACGCCTACGAGTTAAATGCTTATGGAATTTCAGACATTAAATAACCTAAAGGAAAAAATATCACTGCTTAATTATGGATTGATCCAGGAATGATCGCCAGCCAAGTTGAGCTCTTGAATGTTCTGTAGCGTAAAATTGAAAGATACAGGACTTCACGAAATCATGTTACTGATCAATGCACTTTCCTTGTGTCGTGAGTCAATTTTGTATGCGAGCACAATTGTATAATGTTTGTTGCTGTCTTGTGAGTATAACTAGGACCAACATCGACCTATACACGGTGTCGCTTTGCAATATCTTCGATTTTACAAGTGGAGATGGATCATGGACTGGACAAAGTCAAAGAGAGACAAAGCTGGTTAAAAAGTATCACTGGTCAAAATGAAAGGCCTTTCATGAATACAATAGGTACGTCGTCAATTTTATTTAATTAAGAAAGTTATGACAATTTGGACGCATTGCACAATGAATAATAATGGTCGTGCCAATTATTTTCCTTAAGCGAATGACGGTCGTGCAAATTATTTCTTAAGCGCACAACGCTCGTGTCAATTATTTTCCTTGTACGCAGGACAGTCGTGCAATTATTTTTCTTATCCGTATTACGTTCATGCAAATTATTCACCCCCGTATTACGGTCGTGCCAATTATTTACGTTATGCGCATAACAGTCATGCCAATTATTTTTCTTATCCGTATTACGATCATGCCAATGATTCACCTCCGTATTACAGTCGTGCCAGTTAGTTACGTTATGCGCATGACAGTCATGCCAAATATTTTTCGTATCCATACGAGTCACAACATTCGTGCCAATTATTTTCCTTATGCGCACAATAGTTGTGCCAATATTTTTTTTTATCGGTATGATGGTCGTGCCAATTATTTTTCTTATGTGCTTTACGGTCGTCCCGATTACTTTGCTTATCTGAACGACGGTCGTGTCAATTAGTTTCCTTATAAATGCGCTTTACGGTCGTCCCGATTGCTTTGCTTATCTGAACGACGGTCGTGCCAATTAGTTTCCTTATAAATGCGCTTTACGGTCGTCCCGATTGCTTTGCTTATCTGAACGACGGTCGTGCCAATTAGTTTCCTTATAAATGCGCTTTACGGTCGTCCCGATTGCTTTGCTTATCTGAATGGCGGTCGTACCTATTTTTCCTATGCGCTTGATGGTCATGCCAATTATTTTCCTTATCCAATTATTTTCCTTATCTCATTCTGTATGACAGTCGTACCAATTATTTTCCTGAGGTGCAGACGATCGTGCCAATTATATATAAAATATTTAACAAGAAAAATGGTTGATGCAAGGCATCAAACGGAAGCCGTAATGTTTTGGTGTACACTCTGAAAGAAAAAGCTCAAGGAGTCGTGTTCCAAACCAAAACTGTTAATGTGTCTGAACAACACGGATAGCCCTGCTTTTGTTCTGTCAGTAAAGGCAAATCCTTGCCATATACAATAAAAAAACATATAAGTATGACCATGATGCTATGTCTTGTGCATGACAAATCCGTCTCAATTTGGTTAACATTTATGCCAAGTGATATAAAAATCGCTGGATGAATGGTAGAGTAATGGAACAGATGCAAAATACGCCCCGTTTATTGTTTGACAGCTGTGACCTTGACCTTGGAACTAGGTCTTGGACATGAAAAATGGTGTAATTATCATTTTTCCAAAGTTATTGCAAAATCCCTTGATAACTGGAAAATACTTCATGCTGATCACTCCTATGAAGTTTCATTAAAATCGGACCAAGGGTATAGGAGATGTGGAGCTGACAAGACACCTCCAGATGGCAGGCTCTGAAAAGGCTGTAATTGTGTCCGAGTGGAAAGATGAGACAAAATGTACAACTGAACTTCGAGCTGTGGAAGTTTAAATATAAGAGTCAATTGATAGGATGGTAACTTTTCATTCATTGACGCTGAGTATATAAGTAGTGTGTAATACATCTAGATCTATTAATTTATATTTATTGTTTAATAATAATTGCGTCTACACATGCATTTCTATATGGACGCACAAAACGTTCTAATATACACGTGCTGGATGATATGAAATAAACCACGTAAGTACATGTAGCGTGCAGCCGTCGCAAATAGGCATATTCAATTACAAGCACATTATAAATGAATGAAACATTATTATGTGACCATTCTAAATAGACATTTTCTGCACACCCATTCGCAGTATCTATAATTAGTTAATCCCCCGCATCAGGCATGTTTCAATTATACAACATAATTTACAATTTAATGTACTATACATCGTGATTAACTATCAATACCGGGATTTTCTATTGATACCGGATAACACCGTAGGATACCGTCGTTTAGTAGTCAATTCGCTTGGTTCCCGATTCATTCGGTAACGGTTATTAATGGACCAGCAACCAGACTAATACGTGCTATTTACAGTAACGGTGAAATAATAGACAATAATTATTCCAGGCGATACTAAACTTTGTGAATTTCGGCAATTTATTTTCGGTATCTATAATCGATAAATAAGAAAACTCATATGAAACCCTATATAATTGTTTTCACGCGAAAACATCTGAGTGCATCATTTGTAAACGAATAAAACTAGCGATCAGTTCAGTAGTTTTGAAGAAAAGAAAAATAGACACCTCAGCAAGTCTACGGTCAAAGGGATCAGCAATTATTATTAATACAGAAATAAATGTTTTATTTCAATAACGAACATTACCCATCCAAAAAAATGTAAATAGGGTGGGATCAATAAGCATTGAAATATGTTTATACATAGTCATCAATTAATAGCTGTAATATCACGCAAAGGAATTTATTCATTGTATTAACTAGCAGTAACTTGTCCTTTAACGTCCATGAGAGACATTCACATTGCATTCCAAGAAGGAAGCCGCATCGCGGCTTCCTAATTATTATATCTGCACGATGGTGACTAGACAGATAAGCTGTCTCCAAGTGGCTGCTTTTAAATTCTGATGATCCAGTCACAGAGACAGAGCCAATATGACCAAAGTGACGGTCGGAGTTTGCGCAGAGTATCTTTGTGCAACTTTCAGCACTTAAAATATATGAAAACGTCTAACCATCATGAAATATATAGCATGTCCACGAAGAATGAACCTTTTTCTCGCGATATCCACCAATAATAGTCATAAAATACCCAGTGACATGTTCATCCAACTACTTAAACACTGCTAGGTCGCACTTATGACCTTAATTTCAGCCATTGTTGTTGTTGTCGTCGTCAATATGTCATTCGCTCATTGACCAATCAGAATACTCGGGCATAGGTGCACTCAATTTCTAACAAACGGACACGGTAAAACATTAAAAGTTTAGTTTTAACGATTTGAATAATGTTAATCAGAGAATTCTGGTCAGTACGGATAGCGGTCTTTAGACTTGTACTGTTTACATGAGATTTTCAGCTACAGCGCATGCCAATCTAATGATTGATTTACTGATATTTTGATGGTTTTCGTATTTTTAAATTGTATTCAACATATATAATGCCGATAAAATGCCAGAATTTGGCGTAAAAAACAAATTTAACGAAAGTAAATTTCCACCGAGTTGCAACAGTTTAGGGGACTTTTGTGTTCGATCATACAGTCCTGTATTGTAATGCGTTAAAATGGTTTTACTACACGATAGTCGTGCCGATTATTTTCCTTATCTGCAAGACGGCCATGCCGATTAATTTCCTTATCCACATGACGGTCGTGCTAATTATTTTCCTTATCTGCACAACAGTTGTGCCAATTATTTTCCTTATGCCAATGACGAAGTCGACAGTCGTGCACACTTTTTCCCTCATCCGCACAACAGTCGTGCCAATCATTGTCCTTATCTGCACGACAAGGTTTATATATATATTCGTTATTCAATTCATATATCTTTTGTGATCACTCTTCGTCCATCCGTCATCCGTCCGTCAACAATTTGCTTGTGTAAACACTAAAGGTCACACTTTGACCTAATCTTTATGAAACTTGGTCACAAATTCACAATGATCATCTCAACAGAATCTAGGTGAAACTCGATATTGGATTGTTTGGGGTCAAAAACTAGGTCACAAGGTCAAATCATAGAAAAATATTGTGTTGTCACTAGAGGTCACAATTATGACCTATTCTTTGTGAAAGTTGATCACAATGATAGACTCAATAAAGTACGATAGTGTGTCATCTCGGGTCAAAAACTAGGTCAAAAGGTCAAATCATAGAAAACCCTTGTGTATTCGCTAGATGTCACAATTTTGACCTAATCTTTGTGGAACTTATCCACAATGATCATCTCAACAAAATCTAGGTCAAGGTCGATATTGAGTCATTTGCGGTAAAAAACTAGGTCACAAGGTCAAATCATAAAAAACCTTGTGTAGTCAAGAGAGGTCACAATTTTGACCAAATCTTTGTGAAACTATGTCACAATGATCATCTCAACAAAATCTAGGCCAAGGTCGATATTTGTTTATCTTGTGTCAAAAACTAGGTCACAAGGTCAAATCACATAAAAACCTTGTATGGTCACTTGAGATCAATTGGTCAAATGAAATTTACCGGAGTTTCCAATGCAAGTAAGCCTTAGTTCTAATCCTTCAAGCAAACAAACTTTACAATACAAATTTATTTTGGGTCCCAGGGAAAAATCAGAAGGCGAAATTATGTATGCTCCTTTATGCTTTTATCTATTTCAAAATCTTATCTCCATAAAAATTCACTTTCAAAATATAATTCACTAAGTGTATCTGCAAATAGTTCTGAGCATTAAATTTATTCAATATCTAACATTACATCCCCTAGTAGGCTTTGCCTCAGTTCATATTATGTTCCAACTAACTAAAAATGTAACATTCTCCATTTTGATTGGCCGATAGAATTTCGCACCAACACATGAGGTCATGTCAGTTAAAAGCAACATTTTTTTTAAATGATCCAATGTACCGTTTAACCGGCACTGATAGGCGTTTTTATTTGCTCAAAGTGTAGGTCAATAAACAGTTAATTGTTAGAGACACAAGTACATTTGTATCTTATGTAAATATGAAAAAATAACTCGTATTCGACAAAATGGCTGATTAGACCTAATGTCCTTTTCTGCAAATTGTCGTATTGGACGAAGTGTCTTTCGATTAATGGTCGATGAAGCGAATTGGACACCATGTGGTGCAAGATTAAGGTTTTACGGCATAGACCTCGTTTGTGTGGTAAGCATGACGTGTCAAATAATGACACAAGTGCCTATTCTTATCAATTTATTTCACGCCTCCTTACAACAAACGTTTTAATTAAAAACACATTACAAATGAAGTAATTGTGTACCTGAAGTTGTGATTGAACTCTCCATTCCGGACATATTCCCTGATTCGAATATTGACTGATGGATCTTCGAGTGGAAATGGTTTCTGACACTGTTGAGTCCACCAGAACAGAGAATGACATCGTGTAGTCTCTTTCATGATTAAATAAAAGAGGACACAATTCTGTATATAATTTATTGGAATTAGCAAGTCCACAAAAGAAACATCCTACATTCCTGTACACGTCAACAAATGCACCATCCACTAGATATGGAGCATTAAGAGTTTGGCATGTATCATAATTTGGCGAAGTGTCTGTACACGGTAAGGAAGTGAACGAATTTTGAGTTTGACATGATTTCGTATGCTTCCGTATATTTTGAGGAGGAATAAAAAGTTTGCTTCCATGTCTCCTGTCCATGCTATTTTCGAGTTCCCACACAATTGAGGCGTCATTTCTTCCGTACTTGCGATAGCTGTTTTGAAAATAATTCCATTGGACAAAACTGTTAATATTGTTACATTTAGCACAAGCTTCATTTACATAAGTTGTATTGGTGCTAACATCTGTAACCGGCGCAAGAATGCTGCTGTTGTGGTCGTCAGTCCAGCGACACTCATCCGAATCAGCTACATACATACATGACGTCACCATATAGAAATGTTCTAACTTGACGAAATTGCTGTGTCTTAACGTATCATAAGCTAAAGGATTAATACATGAAATTAGTCCCTTTTCAACCAAATTGTATTTGTCAAGGTGATCAAAACAACAGTCCAGTGTAAGTCCACAGTTATCTTTACAGCTGCATGACTTGCAACATGGTTGCTTGCCAGATGGCGGCTGTTTGGTTGCCGTTCTGTTACATATGTCAGTGTATTTGCATTTCTCATACACGAATTCTGGTATCTCATAAGACGGTGTTCCTGTGCAGCCGATTAATATCAATGCCAATGTGAATAACTTCATTGTTATCACTCTTAATGGTTCAAATTAAGACGATTCATTTAATGAATGATCAAACGTTGGTTATTTATATGGATATCTTGGGAAGGCGTAGCTTGCGTCAAGTAGTACGATTGGTTACTTATTTTACAGGTGTGCAAAAAGTAATTTTTGATATCAAAAGGATGCAATTGCTAAAAACTACATTGACACCATATGCTATCTAGCCAGTGTTTTTCAATAAATATAAATTACTAGTATATATATATATATGTATATATATATATATATATATATCAGATTCATGAAGCTCCCTTTGTGATCCTATATTAAAAGATAACTCTAAAAAGTTACATACTGTAAGTATGCTTTTCCGGTAATTAATATACCATCTATATAATATTGTTCTTTGTCATGCTAATTAGAATGAGTTGATGAAATAGATAATTTACATTGTACTCTTGTTACATTTACCACACGGTATAACCCAACGATTACGCCACCTAGTGACGAATACACACCAGAGGTAAACACTGATGACGGGTAAGTAGTGATGTTATATTTCTGACCAGCAAATCTCGATTTCGAGATTTCTTTTGGATCTAAGGATTTGTGAATGACCACGAAGGTTAAAATGTACTATTTAAAGAGTCTCGCATGTTATCTTTGCGGAATAAAGCCGCTAGAGCATGTGTATACACGCCATTCAGAAAATAATGTTCAAATCTCACATTCATTGCCCGAATTTACTAGGTTGCTATAGTATTGAACTATTTAACCTCACAGATCTAACGAAATATCATCTATGAACAATTTTGCCAAATTGCAACTCCGTTCATGCTCTCAAACCGATGTTTGGCTCTTCCAAGGAGACCCTGGTATGTGTAAAATGCTGTTGTTTACGGCAGAGGAGATTTTGTGATGATGACGTTCACGGCAGGGTATGAAAAATATGGTTGACGTTTACGGCTGAGGAAACATTTAATAAAATTGCCATTTTGCGCAGTTTCAATCGTTTTTTACCCGATAAAGCATGGAATATTTGGAAGAGTGCGTGCCAATAAGCAGGATAGTACGTTTAATAAATAAGTTTTAATTTACATTCGTAACACAATGCAGCCCATGTTGCAGGTATGCGGCAATTATGACTTAAATCTTTATGTGGAGGTCATTGATCACCCGGTGTTTAGGTACAGGGTTTCTATAATCTTATATTTTAGTAGGTAACTATATCAGGCATTTTGTTGAAATTATGCCCCCTTTTTCTACTTTGTGCAAATAGAGAAAATGTTACAGTTTAGATACAGATTTTTTAACCTCTAATATCTTCAAAGTGCATTGACATATTGCTATGATACTTTGCATACTTGTTCACCATCATGACCTCAACCCGTACACAGGGGTAGATAACTCTATCAAGCATTTTGGTGCAATTATGCCGCCTTTTTCAATTTAGTAACCCCCTTTTGGACTTAGAAATGCTTATTTGTTCACCTTCATGACCCAGAGGACCTACACATGAGGAGGTAACTGTCCTGCATTTTGTCCAAATTATCTTAGCATTGGGTAATGCTGCTGATATGAAGCATCTTGTTTTGAATATATAATGATTATACTATCATAGCATCGCATGCGAATAGTGGAGCGCGCTGTTCGTGGACAGCTCTTGTGTTTCAAGTGACCAACGCTGTGGTATTTATAAAAGTGACAGATCTAGAAAAATCCAAACTTAATACACCATCAAAATTAGCACACATGTCACAGCCTCGCGATGTTATTTAATATCAGAAATGGAAATTGGTTCGACTATAGAGGACCCTATATCACATGACTCGGATGATTTCAATGAATTAATGGATTGTCTATCTGCCCAAATTGAAAATCTTAGAGAAAATGGTCACCTCAAATCATTCAAACGCTGGTGTGGCCGAGAAGACATTTCCAATGCAAACTATTTGCTTTAAATTGTTTCTTGATGTTGTTGACTTGTTTTCAAATAAAAATACATCAAGTATTCGGTCCTGTAGGCCTGAAGCTAGCATATACTAGGAGGTCGGTTAAAGGCTGTTCAACTACTATCCAAATTGTATTTACTTGCCCGATATCTGGATATTTAACTTGCCCGAACGGGAAAGTGAACGTAACACACTTATAATTTCCGAATCTCTGATTCGAAGGAAATTTGAACGATAGGATTTTAGATATCATATGCTTTGTCATATGAAACATATGTTTAGATTATCGCTTCGTCAAATATCCTTATGCACAGATTACTTTTTCAAAAGTTGACGTTTTTATTGCCCGATCGGGCAAATTTCGCAGCAAAATTGCCAGAATGCGCAAGTAAATGGGGGTATATCTAACATGCCCGATTGGGCAAGTTCCTCCACTGTTAAATGACAGTTAATCTAGATTAGCTTCCCTTACCATTATGACATTGGATAGTATTCTGAGTAGGCTCTATGTGTGTAATGTCGGAACAGAACTAGTCAATATGACTATATGATTAGGTTTAAAGGATGTTGATATCTACTTTGATAAATAATTGTCTGGTAAATGCCATGTATCCACCTAAACCTCGGTTTCAGGGGGGTGTATATTTAAACTTATCGACCTCTCGTGCAGGCCGTCTAAGCCAATCAGAATCCTTGTTACATTATAGGTATACAATATTACATGATATCAGGTATGTTCATTGATTATAAACAGTTAGCTAGTCTGTATTGGAAACAGATACAATTTACATCATAGAAAGAAAAATATATGATTTACTGTAATAGCTATTTTTTTAAATGAACAATTTATGTTCAAATTTACTTATTTCCAAAAAAGAAAAAGCTTTATAGCTGCCATTTGGCGATAGTTATTCTTAATAATGAGAAGTTAAAATACTTGCGAACAATGATTCAGCTGTTGCATGTGTTATGGTGAAAGAAAGCAAATAAATGTAGTGAAAAGGGCAGATGGTACGTATCGCAATATTTTCTAACTTAATTCAATTGTTTTTTTATTTATGACATGTTGACAATAATTATCTGTATCGAGAAGTCTTGATCGTTTCGCCCCATACTTCATTCATTACTCCTTTCATTCTTTGTCATATTCATTGCTCCTTTCATGTTTACTCTTTTTATGTATTGCATCATTCTAAGAAGGAGCGCAGGTTCCTTATAGGAGCACAGCTTGCTATATATACTCATGTTTTGTCATCATTTGAGAGATAAGTACGTTCGGTGGAAATAAATAGTCACGTTTTGAGTTATTGTGTGTTGTTTCTCGTTCAGTAAAATCCTTATTGCGTTTCATGCTATATAATACGTTGTACATATTACTTAAATTGTTCAGCACGTAACCCTTACAGTGAGTCACGTGCATGTTGAAGATGGTGAAGCAAGATAAAAGACTGACCTTTAAATACTTTTATTACTAGTTCTCACATACGGGCATAATACGAGAGTAGTTCAACATGTATATATGAACAAAATTGAACATCCAGTATTACGGTATGAATTCCACAACGAAATCAAATTGTGTCTATTCGATAGTGTTTATTAATAAATCAATGATATAAACGACCACGATGGTAGAATGTTTTTTACTATCCTTGGAAAAAATCAACTTTTGTATACATGGTGTTGATTTGGCATTTTTTGAAGGCCGAAAACCTCCAAGTGATGATGCTTACAATTCCCTTCTCTAATCGACTTTACTATATTATCCAGATATAAATTATATGGATACTTCATCAGGATACTTCGGTATCCACTATTTAGTTATGATATACTTCCCAGTCTAGTTCGTAAGGTACTTTATGACATGTTTGTGGGGCGACAGGAGGTTCAGTATTGGTGGACCACAATGTCTTTGGCATGTCACCAGTAAAACGACGTGTCACCTTTTTTCGAAAAAAGAACGTTTATACCTTACGCATATATACAATATGCGTTCACTTTTGTCACCTTTTCAAACACCTTGTGTCTCGCCTTTCCATAATATCAAACTCAAGACTATATCGCGAACACACCAAGCTTAACTAACTCCAACTTATGCGTATCATCATCACATTATGTTGACTCACTGTACCCCCACACCGGAAGTCGCTGATAACTAGTCGTTCAGAAAATAAAACATCGTGTTCACCGTCTCGTATAGTTTGGATTTTATTAGTTTATTCCTTAGTATCGTATAAAGTAAGTACACTGTTTTAGTTACAACGAAGTCCATGCATAAAATACTGTTTACGTAGAGACAAAACATTCCTGATAAAAGCCCTTATCAACTTTATTTTCAAGTTAAATAACGATTAGATATTTGTTTAAGCTTGTAAAGAAGCGTAGCGTTCACAAAGTCTTGAAACCTTAATTTTCTGCATTGTAAATGAATGTATAACACATCGATACACACAAACATTGCTCTATCATAACGGGTGCTTTTTAAAGAAAATGTGTTTTTCTTGGACATGTATGCCGATTACACTGTATGACTAGTCGAAACATGACTGGCCCACTAGTCGCATTTTGTGAAATCTGGACTGTACGCTTAGTCGCAAAAAAACTGTACGCCTGTGCAAACGTTTTTTCAACCTTGCATTTAATGCTCTGACCTTATTATGTGTTAACCAACGGTAGGAAATAGTCATGGAACAGTATCAATGCTACTGTGGCAATTTTTATTCAAAGAAAATGTTTTCTGGAGTGAAAGACCCTAAGAATCGGGGACATATGCATTGAGTAATTACCTTGAATAACTTTTGGTTTAAAAAGTATAGACACGGTCCCTGTTAAAAGTGTGTTTGTTTACTGCATGTTATTATGTGACGTTCCAGTAAAATCGTCGGCTTATTCTAATAGTGATCAAAGTGCCAAAATCATGTTTTGGAGAAAATTAGGTTTGAACATTTGACTGTGTCAAATATCTTTATGTCAACCGATTTTAAGATTTTAAAAACGTAGATATAGTACTATGGCTTCATTCTACCCATTGCATTCATTATGCTGCCTTAAAATTGACGTAGAAACGTCCGTTTTTAAAAATTGTGTTATCCCGAATTTGGACATTGAGCAACTTTTGATTTATTAGTTGCATACCTGGAGTTTGGACAAAATATTACCGAAATAACGCGGTTTCATTGGTTGATCTGGACATTGGATCATATAAGAACGACTGGTAGAGGACAATGAGCAACTTAACATTAAACTGTTCAGTTAATCACGTGACAAAATAAAGGACGGCAATTGGTCAACTTTAATTTTTTAGTTCAAGTTGCTCTTAGAGTAACCAATCTCCGGGACATTCAGCAACATGCACGCTTCGTAGTGCTTCAAATACTGGACTAATGACAAAAAACACATTGCACTTGAAAGTATGACGTAATTTTTTCACAGGACATTGAGCAATGTCAAATTAGACAGAAAGTGCAAAAATCTCATTTTAAAAATGGACATTGGAGACTATAAGAGCCAGCCGACGAAATATTGTAATACACGTAAGCTCCTATGACATCCCGAAAGTCAGGAATGTTTAAGGTTGAATGACGACTTGTTAAGTTATTGAACGGAAACCATTAGACCTATTTATTCATGTTAAAGGTCACAGTGATACAGTCCCTTGACCTACCGACCGCACAATCAATAGCGGTCATGTATTGTTGATGCCCAACCACCATCTAAAGTTTCAGGATCCTTGTGCCAAGCATTCTGGAGTGTTTGAACGGAAACACTTTGGTATTTGGAACAAATGTGGATAGGTGCATATGCAAGGGTTATTGGTGATGAAAATGACAAAAAAAACTTACTGTTTGTTTGACAAAAATAAAGATACAGTAAACTCCCTCAAAACCGGACCCTGTCCGGACCGGTTCGAAAGTCCGGTTTTGTGGGAGGTCCGGTTTTAAGGGAGTTCTGTATCATGTACACTTTGGTATGTTATCATAAGGAATATAGTGTGTGTTTCATGATACATGTTTACAGTGCAACCTTTGAAGAGCATCACCATTAAGGGAGCTGCAAATATTTCAATTCTAACATCGATGAGTACTCAAAGTGCTAATTTTTTCATTGGCCATCAAAACTTTCCAATGACATAGACAGTGCAATCTTACAAATCCCGAAATGCAAGTGTGAGCTAATTGGAGACATATTAATTCAATACGATTGAGTGCAGTGTTTGTCGTAATTACAACATTTTGATGGGCTAAACGATCCTTTGTTCCAGTAAATGTTTGTTGCAATACCTACCTCAAGAACAAAACATCAAATGGAAGGACCGTTTTCTTATTACGTTCGTAATTAGGCAATTATTTAATTTCATCGCGGCGAATTTCACAAAGTATTTTTCACGCCTGTGCAAATTACACCCGAGACCGTTTAAGAGTAAACATTAAAAACACGACTTGTTAATCGCACCTTTTGTTATGACACGTTCTTTAACTAACAATTAACAAAGTGACATTTTAGACAAGAAAAATGTACGCGTTAAGTTATCCGTCAGGTGAGACAAATATACGCGTCCGGTATTCCGCAGGTAACTATCGTTGAAAATCTTGTCAGCGGGCCGAAAATGCCGTCCGGAATCCGGAATTATGGGAGTCCGGTATTGCGGGAGCTTTTTAAGTTAACTTTATAAGAAGAAAATACGGGACCTAGGAAATCGTCCGATTTTATGGGGATTCCGGTTTTGAGGGAGTTTACTGTACAATGCATAACCGATATTTATCTTTAAAAGGCTAATACGCACAAGCATTTCGTAATTATATTTCGGATATTTGAATAATTTATTGAATAGGCTTACAGTGGTACTGCGACTAGTGGGACAGGTGGATTTTCGCGTTTTCTGAATAGGCGTGCAGTGCATGATTCGAATGCATACTGGATTAAACACTATTGCAGCGATTCAGGGGAGAAATGCATCATTGAACGTATAAACTCATAAGTATAGATTGATAATAAAGCACATAGAAGTGATTATTACTCAAGCATTGCGTAATTGGATATTTGAATATTTACTGAATAGGCGTACAGTGGTACTGCGATTAGTGGGACAGGTGGATTTTCGCGTTTTATGAATAGGCGTTCAGTGCATGATTCGAATGCATACTGGAGTAAACACTATTGCAGCGATTCAGGGGAGAAATGCATCATTGAACGTATAAACTCATACGTATAGATTGATAATGAAACACCTATCAGAGAATTTCCTTAGCATTTCCAAAATAACGGACATTTTATCGTGATTGAATCATCTTTCGCTTTAACCAGCTGTTTATTTTGAGAAAATACGTTTTCATTTTAATTGCTAATATATATCTGAAGAGACGTTTATTTCACGCTGAAAACATACATACAACAAGTATATTCAATTCAAAAGTCTGATAAAAACATTCAATACTTACTGTTGACAGCTCTCCAAAATGAAACTGGACCCCTAGTTATCAGCGACTTCCGGTTTTGGGGTTCAGTGAGTCAACATACTGTGATCATGCCTCTTTCTAAAATAGCAGACTCTGTTAGTGTAATAATTCCTCTAAGATAAAGCATTAACTCCTCATGAGCGATACATTTTTTCCATTCACAGTTCCGTAGTCGAATATACAGCCTCCAAGACCTTTGTCTGCGCTTTTGTTTTGCTTGGCATTGAGCTAATGAACACCACATTTTCTGAAATTTTGCATCGAACATTTTCGAAATAATTCTATTGAAAGTTGCTACTGATGCCTACAACTACGCTGCCATCCAACGTTTGGTCATTGGATTTGTCCTAGATATCACAGAACCAATGGGCATGGCGATTGCAGGTTTCCACAATATTTGGTGATTTATTAATATTTGGTGCTATTTCGCCAAAACAAGCAGGTACACGCATATCACCCTTCATATGTCAAACATTACTGAAGTCTTTACGGATATGGGTAATTCATAATCTACCAACACTTTAATGATGCCTCTATTGGGGCAATATGTCTTAAAAACCAAAACACAACGCCCTCTACAAGATCTTTAAATTTTGTTAGAAAATGATGCAAAAACGACAAAAATGAGTGTATTGATTATACTACTTATCACATTTTCTAACATGGTTCAGTAGAAATAAATCGATTTAACCGTCACGGTGTTAGTATGACAAAATCCGATGTTCAGTTTTATTCAAATATCGGTGGAACACCTCTCGAATATATGACCTGTTGACCAACTATCGTTTCTCACTTTTAACGACATGTTATAGAAGCTTCTACAAAAGCTAAAGCCAATATAATGGTGCTCGTATACTGCACTATATATACTCAAAACATTAAATTTAGTCAGGTGTTTGCAATGAATATCTTTATAAAGTATAGTAAGAACTCGTTTTATTCATGTCTATTATTAATTTCTCCAAGTACCCTTTAAAAAAGAATCAATTTTTCACAAACATCCAAAAGTACATAGATCTCTACATAAGGGGTCAAAACCAAATTTTAAAGCTTCACAATATCGATTGAGTACCCCAACACTTCACATAATTTTCTGACGAATGTCAATGGTATCCGTTGCCATTTCTTGGGCAACACAGGTTCCATGACCTTCATTGTTATTTCGTCCTGACGATGACCTGTACATTTATTTACGTAAGAATGTTGAGCTACGTTGTTTACAGTAACTCCAACATAAAGCAAACAAATGACAACGTTCAGGTCATTTAACGTCATGCCGGGGCCACGTTTCGTGTTGAATTAGGTAGTTTTTCCTGGTGACTTATAACGTGTGCACCAAGTACAGTTGAATGCATGCATAATAACACAACCAGCGTCGTTGATGTCACTACCATAGCATGAACGTCAAATTTGAGGTGTTTCTATGGCGAAAAACATAACTCACAAATATATCACCAACACGCGATATACTCCATTTTTTTTCAATCATGTGCATTTTAAACCGCAAATGAAACTTACTGACTAAACTGTTTTGTGTTCAGTATACCAGTACAAAATGTCATACAATGTATGACAGTACATGTCAGAAAACAAGTACATTTGTACATTGAATTAAATGCCGATACTAATTTAAGTAGATCACTATTATCATTCAAAAATTGTCAAAAATTGAATGTCGTCCAGCTCGACATTGGACGACATTGGACGACATTCAAAAAATCATCAAAAATCGCATGTCGTCCAGCTCGACATTGGACGACATTGGACGACATTCAAAAAATCGTCTAACAATCGGAAACATAACAAAATATAGTTTTATTTACTTAATCAATTTGGTTAGGGGAGTTTATAGATTCGCTAAGACTTGTGTACTTTCAGTAAATCGTGAATAGTTTGGAAGATTTGCAAGTTGCTTTGCGATATTACCGGATATTTTGGTTTTACTTTATACTTTTCTTGTGTCAACTGGAATTTGAATATTGCTATAATTGGTAAAATAACTAAATTGCGGCATACATCGTGACAAATGTGTGACATAAATATATTTCCGACAAATCACCTAACCATAGTTGATTAAGACATGAACGGCTATACATATTTCCTGACAAGTAAAAAGAATTGCGTTAATTGCGCGGCGAAAATGATATGAACATAACGATAGCACATAAAGTAGCCACGTGTTTATAACTTTATAAACAAGAAAAATGGCTTTATGTTATAGTTAGAACATATTAAGTAAATTTTAATGATTAAAAAGGGCGGAGCGAGCGAAGCGAGTCCTTTTTAGTCATTAAAATTTACTTAATATGTTCTAACTAACTTAGAATATAACATTCTGCATTCTGATTGGCCGATAGAAATTAGCGCCAATGCATGACGTCAAGTCTGTTAAGAGAAAATTTTAATGATTAACCGCGAAAATGTGGCGTTCTCATTGGCTCATAGTGTAGGTTATATTCTAAGTTATGATTACTGTTTCACACAAGGATACACTCGAGCAGTGAAACCAGAAGATATATCATCGTGTAGTCTCTTTCATGATTAAATAAAAGAGGACACAATTCTGTATATAATTTATTGGAATTAGCAAGTCCACAAAAGAAACATCCTACATTCCTGTACACGTCAACAAATGCACCATCCACTAGATATGGAGCATTAAGAGTTTGGCATGTATCATAATTTGGCGAAGTGTCTGTACACGGTAAGGAAGTGAACGAATTTTGAGTTTGACATGATTTCGTATGCTTCCGTATATTTTGAGGAGGAATAAAAAGTTTGCTTCCATGTCTCCTGTCCATGCTATTTTCGAGTTCCCACACAATTGAGGCGTCATTTCTTCCGTACTTGCGATAGCTGTTTTGAAAATAATTCCATTGGACAAAACTGTTAATATTGTTACATTTAGCACAAGCTTCATTTACATAAGTTGTATTGGTGCTAACATCTGTAACCGGCGCAAGAATGCTGCTGTTGTGGTCGTCAGTCCAGCGACACTCATCCGAATCAGCTACATACATACATGACGTCACCATATAGAAATGTTCTAACTTGACGAAATTGCTGTGTCTTAACGTATCATAAGCTAAAGGATTAATACATGAAATTAGTCCCTTTTCAACCAAATTGTATTTGTCAAGGTGATCAAAACAACAGTCCAGTGTAAGTCCACAGTTATCTTTACAGCTGCATGACTTGCAACATGGTTGCTTGCCAGATGGCGGCTGTTTGGTTGCCGTTCTGTTACATATGTCAGTGTATTTGCATTTCTCATACACGAATTCTGGTATCTCATAAGACGGTGTTCCTGTGCAGCCGATTAATATCAATGCCAATGTGAATAACTTCATTGTTATCACTCTTAATGGTTCAAATTAAGACGATTCATTTAATGAATGATCAAACGTTGGTTATTTATATGGATATCTTGGGAAGGCGTAGCTTGCGTCAAGTAGTACGATTGGTTACTTATTTTACAGGTGTGCAAAAAGTAATTTTTGATATCAAAAGGATGCAATTGCTAAAAACTACATTGACACCATATGCTATCTAGCCAGTGTTTTTCAATAAATATAAATTACTAGTATATATATATATATGTATATATATATATATATATATATCAGATTCATGAAGCTCCCTTTGTGATCCTATATTAAAAGATAACTCTAAAAAGTTACATACTGTAAGTATGCTTTTCCGGTAATTAATATACCATCTATATAATATTGTTCTTTGTCATGCTAATTAGAATGAGTTGATGAAATAGATAATTTACATTGTACTCTTGTTACATTTACCACACGGTATAACCCAACGATTACGCCACCTAGTGACGAATACACACCAGAGGTAAACACTGATGACGGGTAAGTAGTGATGTTATATTTCTGACCAGCAAATCTCGATTTCGAGATTTCTTTTGGATCTAAGGATTTGTGAATGACCACGAAGGTTAAAATGTACTATTTAAAGAGTCTCGCATGTTATCTTTGCGGAATAAAGCCGCTAGAGCATGTGTATACACGCCATTCAGAAAATAATGTTCAAATCTCACATTCATTGCCCGAATTTACTAGGTTGCTATAGTATTGAACTATTTAACCTCACAGATCTAACGAAATATCATCTATGAACAATTTTGCCAAATTGCAACTCCGTTCATGCTCTCAAACCGATGTTTGGCTCTTCCAAGGAGACCCTGGTATGTGTAAAATGCTGTTGTTTACGGCAGAGGAGATTTTGTGATGATGACGTTCACGGCAGGGTATGAAAAATATGGTTGACGTTTACGGCTGAGGAAACATTTAATAAAATTGCCATTTTGCGCAGTTTCAATCGTTTTTTACCCGATAAAGCATGGAATATTTGGAAGAGTGCGTGCCAATAAGCAGGATAGTACGTTTAATAAATAAGTTTTAATTTACATTCGTAACACAATGCAGCCCATGTTGCAGGTATGCGGCAATTATGACTTAAATCTTTATGTGGAGGTCATTGATCACCCGGTGTTTAGGTACAGGGTTTCTATAATCTTATATTTTAGTAGGTAACTATATCAGGCATTTTGTTGAAATTATGCCCCCTTTTTCTACTTTGTGCAAATAGAGAAAATGTTACAGTTTAGATACAGATTTTTTAACCTCTAATATCTTCAAAGTGCATTGACATATTGCTATGATACTTTGCATACTTGTTCACCATCATGACCTCAACCCGTACACAGGGGTAGATAACTCTATCAAGCATTTTGGTGCAATTATGCCGCCTTTTTCAATTTAGTAACCCCCTTTTGGACTTAGAAATGCTTATTTGTTCACCTTCATGACCCAGAGGACCTACACATGAGGAGGTAACTGTCCTGCATTTTGTCCAAATTATCTTAGCATTGGGTAATGCTGCTGATATGAAGCATCTTGTTTTGAATATATAATGATTATACTATCATAGCATCGCATGCGAATAGTGGAGCGCGCTGTTCGTGGACAGCTCTTGTGTTTCAAGTGACCAACGCTGTGGTATTTATAAAAGTGACAGATCTAGAAAAATCCAAACTTAATACACCATCAAAATTAGCACACATGTCACAGCCTCGCGATGTTATTTAATATCAGAAATGGAAATTGGTTCGACTATAGAGGACCCTATATCACATGACTCGGATGATTTCAATGAATTAATGGATTGTCTATCTGCCCAAATTGAAAATCTTAGAGAAAATGGTCACCTCAAATCATTCAAACGCTGGTGTGGCCGAGAAGACATTTCCAATGCAAACTATTTGCTTTAAATTGTTTCTTGATGTTGTTGACTTGTTTTCAAATAAAAATACATCAAGTATTCGGTCCTGTAGGCCTGAAGCTAGCATATACTAGGAGGTCGGTTAAAGGCTGTTCAACTACTATCCAAATTGTATTTACTTGCCCGATATCTGGATATTTAACTTGCCCGAACGGGAAAGTGAACGTAACACACTTATAATTTCCGAATCTCTGATTCGAAGGAAATTTGAACGATAGGATTTTAGATATCATATGCTTTGTCATATGAAACATATGTTTAGATTATCGCTTCGTCAAATATCCTTATGCACAGATTACTTTTTCAAAAGTTGACGTTTTTATTGCCCGATCGGGCAAATTTCGCAGCAAAATTGC
Organism: Spisula solida; assembly: GCA_947247005.1. Lineage (NCBI taxonomy): Eukaryota > Metazoa > Mollusca > Bivalvia > Venerida > Mactridae > Spisula > Spisula solida. The sequence goes on from OX365946.1 coordinate 20,097,246, forward strand.
CAGAATGCGCAAGTAAATGGGGGTATATCTAACATGCCCGATTGGGCAAGTTCCTCCACTGTTAAATGACAGTTAATCTAGATTAGCTTCCCTTACCATTATGACATTGGATAGTATTCTGAGTAGGCTCTATGTGTGTAATGTCGGAACAGAACTAGTCAATATGACTATATGATTAGGTTTAAAGGATGTTGATATCTACTTTGATAAATAATTGTCTGGTAAATGCCATGTATCCACCTAAACCTCGGTTTCAGGGGGGTGTATATTTAAACTTATCGACCTCTCGTGCAGGCCGTCTAAGCCAATCAGAATCCTTGTTACATTATAGGTATACAATATTACATGATATCAGGTATGTTCATTGATTATAAACAGTTAGCTAGTCTGTATTGGAAACAGATACAATTTACATCATAGAAAGAAAAATATATGATTTACTGTAATAGCTATTTTTTTAAATGAACAATTTATGTTCAAATTTACTTATTTCCAAAAAAGAAAAAGCTTTATAGCTGCCATTTGGCGATAGTTATTCTTAATAATGAGAAGTTAAAATACTTGCGAACAATGATTCAGCTGTTGCATGTGTTATGGTGAAAGAAAGCAAATAAATGTAGTGAAAAGGGCAGATGGTACGTATCGCAATATTTTCTAACTTAATTCAATTGTTTTTTTATTTATGACATGTTGACAATAATTATCTGTATCGAGAAGTCTTGATCGTTTCGCCCCATACTTCATTCATTACTCCTTTCATTCTTTGTCATATTCATTGCTCCTTTCATGTTTACTCTTTTTATGTATTGCATCATTCTAAGAAGGAGCGCAGGTTCCTTATAGGAGCACAGCTTGCTATATATACTCATGTTTTGTCATCATTTGAGAGATAAGTACGTTCGGTGGAAATAAATAGTCACGTTTTGAGTTATTGTGTGTTGTTTCTCGTTCAGTAAAATCCTTATTGCGTTTCATGCTATATAATACGTTGTACATATTACTTAAATTGTTCAGCACGTAACCCTTACAGTGAGTCACGTGCATGTTGAAGATGGTGAAGCAAGATAAAAGACTGACCTTTAAATACTTTTATTACTAGTTCTCACATACGGGCATAATACGAGAGTAGTTCAACATGTATATATGAACAAAATTGAACATCCAGTATTACGGTATGAATTCCACAACGAAATCAAATTGTGTCTATTCGATAGTGTTTATTAATAAATCAATGATATAAACGACCACGATGGTAGAATGTTTTTTACTATCCTTGGAAAAAATCAACTTTTGTATACATGGTGTTGATTTGGCATTTTTTGAAGGCCGAAAACCTCCAAGTGATGATGCTTACAATTCCCTTCTCTAATCGACTTTACTATATTATCCAGATATAAATTATATGGATACTTCATCAGGATACTTCGGTATCCACTATTTAGTTATGATATACTTCCCAGTCTAGTTCGTAAGGTACTTTATGACATGTTTGTGGGGCGACAGGAGGTTCAGTATTGGTGGACCACAATGTCTTTGGCATGTCACCAGTAAAACGACGTGTCACCTTTTTTCGAAAAAAGAACGTTTATACCTTACGCATATATACAATATGCGTTCACTTTTGTCACCTTTTCAAACACCTTGTGTCTCGCCTTTCCATAATATCAAACTCAAGACTATATCGCGAACACACCAAGCTTAACTAACTCCAACTTATGCGTATCATCATCACATTATGTTGACTCACTGTACCCCCACACCGGAAGTCGCTGATAACTAGTCGTTCAGAAAATAAAACATCGTGTTCACCGTCTCGTATAGTTTGGATTTTATTAGTTTATTCCTTAGTATCGTATAAAGTAAGTACACTGTTTTAGTTACAACGAAGTCCATGCATAAAATACTGTTTACGTAGAGACAAAACATTCCTGATAAAAGCCCTTATCAACTTTATTTTCAAGTTAAATAACGATTAGATATTTGTTTAAGCTTGTAAAGAAGCGTAGCGTTCACAAAGTCTTGAAACCTTAATTTTCTGCATTGTAAATGAATGTATAACACATCGATACACACAAACATTGCTCTATCATAACGGGTGCTTTTTAAAGAAAATGTGTTTTTCTTGGACATGTATGCCGATTACACTGTATGACTAGTCGAAACATGACTGGCCCACTAGTCGCATTTTGTGAAATCTGGACTGTACGCTTAGTCGCAAAAAAACTGTACGCCTGTGCAAACGTTTTTTCAACCTTGCATTTAATGCTCTGACCTTATTATGTGTTAACCAACGGTAGGAAATAGTCATGGAACAGTATCAATGCTACTGTGGCAATTTTTATTCAAAGAAAATGTTTTCTGGAGTGAAAGACCCTAAGAATCGGGGACATATGCATTGAGTAATTACCTTGAATAACTTTTGGTTTAAAAAGTATAGACACGGTCCCTGTTAAAAGTGTGTTTGTTTACTGCATGTTATTATGTGACGTTCCAGTAAAATCGTCGGCTTATTCTAATAGTGATCAAAGTGCCAAAATCATGTTTTGGAGAAAATTAGGTTTGAACATTTGACTGTGTCAAATATCTTTATGTCAACCGATTTTAAGATTTTAAAAACGTAGATATAGTACTATGGCTTCATTCTACCCATTGCATTCATTATGCTGCCTTAAAATTGACGTAGAAACGTCCGTTTTTAAAAATTGTGTTATCCCGAATTTGGACATTGAGCAACTTTTGATTTATTAGTTGCATACCTGGAGTTTGGACAAAATATTACCGAAATAACGCGGTTTCATTGGTTGATCTGGACATTGGATCATATAAGAACGACTGGTAGAGGACAATGAGCAACTTAACATTAAACTGTTCAGTTAATCACGTGACAAAATAAAGGACGGCAATTGGTCAACTTTAATTTTTTAGTTCAAGTTGCTCTTAGAGTAACCAATCTCCGGGACATTCAGCAACATGCACGCTTCGTAGTGCTTCAAATACTGGACTAATGACAAAAAACACATTGCACTTGAAAGTATGACGTAATTTTTTCACAGGACATTGAGCAATGTCAAATTAGACAGAAAGTGCAAAAATCTCATTTTAAAAATGGACATTGGAGACTATAAGAGCCAGCCGACGAAATATTGTAATACACGTAAGCTCCTATGACATCCCGAAAGTCAGGAATGTTTAAGGTTGAATGACGACTTGTTAAGTTATTGAACGGAAACCATTAGACCTATTTATTCATGTTAAAGGTCACAGTGATACAGTCCCTTGACCTACCGACCGCACAATCAATAGCGGTCATGTATTGTTGATGCCCAACCACCATCTAAAGTTTCAGGATCCTTGTGCCAAGCATTCTGGAGTGTTTGAACGGAAACACTTTGGTATTTGGAACAAATGTGGATAGGTGCATATGCAAGGGTTATTGGTGATGAAAATGACAAAAAAAACTTACTGTTTGTTTGACAAAAATAAAGATACAGTAAACTCCCTCAAAACCGGACCCTGTCCGGACCGGTTCGAAAGTCCGGTTTTGTGGGAGGTCCGGTTTTAAGGGAGTTCTGTATCATGTACACTTTGGTATGTTATCATAAGGAATATAGTGTGTGTTTCATGATACATGTTTACAGTGCAACCTTTGAAGAGCATCACCATTAAGGGAGCTGCAAATATTTCAATTCTAACATCGATGAGTACTCAAAGTGCTAATTTTTTCATTGGCCATCAAAACTTTCCAATGACATAGACAGTGCAATCTTACAAATCCCGAAATGCAAGTGTGAGCTAATTGGAGACATATTAATTCAATACGATTGAGTGCAGTGTTTGTCGTAATTACAACATTTTGATGGGCTAAACGATCCTTTGTTCCAGTAAATGTTTGTTGCAATACCTACCTCAAGAACAAAACATCAAATGGAAGGACCGTTTTCTTATTACGTTCGTAATTAGGCAATTATTTAATTTCATCGCGGCGAATTTCACAAAGTATTTTTCACGCCTGTGCAAATTACACCCGAGACCGTTTAAGAGTAAACATTAAAAACACGACTTGTTAATCGCACCTTTTGTTATGACACGTTCTTTAACTAACAATTAACAAAGTGACATTTTAGACAAGAAAAATGTACGCGTTAAGTTATCCGTCAGGTGAGACAAATATACGCGTCCGGTATTCCGCAGGTAACTATCGTTGAAAATCTTGTCAGCGGGCCGAAAATGCCGTCCGGAATCCGGAATTATGGGAGTCCGGTATTGCGGGAGCTTTTTAAGTTAACTTTATAAGAAGAAAATACGGGACCTAGGAAATCGTCCGATTTTATGGGGATTCCGGTTTTGAGGGAGTTTACTGTACAATGCATAACCGATATTTATCTTTAAAAGGCTAATACGCACAAGCATTTCGTAATTATATTTCGGATATTTGAATAATTTATTGAATAGGCTTACAGTGGTACTGCGACTAGTGGGACAGGTGGATTTTCGCGTTTTCTGAATAGGCGTGCAGTGCATGATTCGAATGCATACTGGATTAAACACTATTGCAGCGATTCAGGGGAGAAATGCATCATTGAACGTATAAACTCATAAGTATAGATTGATAATAAAGCACATAGAAGTGATTATTACTCAAGCATTGCGTAATTGGATATTTGAATATTTACTGAATAGGCGTACAGTGGTACTGCGATTAGTGGGACAGGTGGATTTTCGCGTTTTATGAATAGGCGTTCAGTGCATGATTCGAATGCATACTGGAGTAAACACTATTGCAGCGATTCAGGGGAGAAATGCATCATTGAACGTATAAACTCATACGTATAGATTGATAATGAAACACCTATCAGAGAATTTCCTTAGCATTTCCAAAATAACGGACATTTTATCGTGATTGAATCATCTTTCGCTTTAACCAGCTGTTTATTTTGAGAAAATACGTTTTCATTTTAATTGCTAATATATATCTGAAGAGACGTTTATTTCACGCTGAAAACATACATACAACAAGTATATTCAATTCAAAAGTCTGATAAAAACATTCAATACTTACTGTTGACAGCTCTCCAAAATGAAACTGGACCCCTAGTTATCAGCGACTTCCGGTTTTGGGGTTCAGTGAGTCAACATACTGTGATCATGCCTCTTTCTAAAATAGCAGACTCTGTTAGTGTAATAATTCCTCTAAGATAAAGCATTAACTCCTCATGAGCGATACATTTTTTCCATTCACAGTTCCGTAGTCGAATATACAGCCTCCAAGACCTTTGTCTGCGCTTTTGTTTTGCTTGGCATTGAGCTAATGAACACCACATTTTCTGAAATTTTGCATCGAACATTTTCGAAATAATTCTATTGAAAGTTGCTACTGATGCCTACAACTACGCTGCCATCCAACGTTTGGTCATTGGATTTGTCCTAGATATCACAGAACCAATGGGCATGGCGATTGCAGGTTTCCACAATATTTGGTGATTTATTAATATTTGGTGCTATTTCGCCAAAACAAGCAGGTACACGCATATCACCCTTCATATGTCAAACATTACTGAAGTCTTTACGGATATGGGTAATTCATAATCTACCAACACTTTAATGATGCCTCTATTGGGGCAATATGTCTTAAAAACCAAAACACAACGCCCTCTACAAGATCTTTAAATTTTGTTAGAAAATGATGCAAAAACGACAAAAATGAGTGTATTGATTATACTACTTATCACATTTTCTAACATGGTTCAGTAGAAATAAATCGATTTAACCGTCACGGTGTTAGTATGACAAAATCCGATGTTCAGTTTTATTCAAATATCGGTGGAACACCTCTCGAATATATGACCTGTTGACCAACTATCGTTTCTCACTTTTAACGACATGTTATAGAAGCTTCTACAAAAGCTAAAGCCAATATAATGGTGCTCGTATACTGCACTATATATACTCAAAACATTAAATTTAGTCAGGTGTTTGCAATGAATATCTTTATAAAGTATAGTAAGAACTCGTTTTATTCATGTCTATTATTAATTTCTCCAAGTACCCTTTAAAAAAGAATCAATTTTTCACAAACATCCAAAAGTACATAGATCTCTACATAAGGGGTCAAAACCAAATTTTAAAGCTTCACAATATCGATTGAGTACCCCAACACTTCACATAATTTTCTGACGAATGTCAATGGTATCCGTTGCCATTTCTTGGGCAACACAGGTTCCATGACCTTCATTGTTATTTCGTCCTGACGATGACCTGTACATTTATTTACGTAAGAATGTTGAGCTACGTTGTTTACAGTAACTCCAACATAAAGCAAACAAATGACAACGTTCAGGTCATTTAACGTCATGCCGGGGCCACGTTTCGTGTTGAATTAGGTAGTTTTTCCTGGTGACTTATAACGTGTGCACCAAGTACAGTTGAATGCATGCATAATAACACAACCAGCGTCGTTGATGTCACTACCATAGCATGAACGTCAAATTTGAGGTGTTTCTATGGCGAAAAACATAACTCACAAATATATCACCAACACGCGATATACTCCATTTTTTTCAATCATGTGCATTTTAAACCGCAAATGAAACTTACTGACTAAACTGTTTTGTGTTCAGTATACCAGTACAAAATGTCATACAATGTATGACAGTACATGTCAGAAAACAAGTACATTTGTACATTGAATTAAATGCCGATACTAATTTAAGTAGATCACTATTATCATTCAAAAATTGTCAAAAATTGAATGTCGTCCAGCTCGACATTGGACGACATTGGACGACATTCAAAAAATCATCAAAAATCGCATGTCGTCCAGCTCGACATTGGACGACATTGGACGACATTCAAAAAATCGTCTAACAATCGGAAACATAACAAAATATAGTTTTATTTACTTAATCAATTTGGTTAGGGGAGTTTATAGATTCGCTAAGACTTGTGTACTTTCAGTAAATCGTGAATAGTTTGGAAGATTTGCAAGTTGCTTTGCGATATTACCGGATATTTTGGTTTTACTTTATACTTTTCTTGTGTCAACTGGAATTTGAATATTGCTATAATTGGTAAAATAACTAAATTGCGGCATACATCGTGACAAATGTGTGACATAAATATATTTCCGACAAATCACCTAACCATAGTTGATTAAGACATGAACGGCTATACATATTTCCTGACAAGTAAAAAGAATTGCGTTAATTGCGCGGCGAAAATGATATGAACATAACGATAGCACATAAAGTAGCCACGTGTTTATAACTTTATAAACAAGAAAAATGGCTTTATGTTATAGTTAGAACATATTAAGTAAATTTTAATGATTAAAAAGGGCGGAGCGAGCGAAGCGAGTCCTTTTTAGTCATTAAAATTTACTTAATATGTTCTAACTAACTTAGAATATAACATTCTGCATTCTGATTGGCCGATAGAAATTAGCGCCAATGCATGACGTCAAGTCTGTTAAGAGAAAATTTTAATGATTAACCGCGAAAATGTGGCGTTCTCATTGGCTCATAGTGTAGGTTATATTCTAAGTTATGATTACTGTTTCACACAAGGATACACTCGAGCAGTGAAACCAGAAGATATATCAAAAACGTATTTCAGAATATTTGATCTGTCAACTTTTCAGACCCATCACTACTATGGATATAGTCTTCGATACATACACTGACGCTGGTCTCAACATCTCCATCAATCCGGGTGATTGCAGCTAATCTCGAAGCGTTGTTTAGACCGAATCCATTAGTAACAAGTGTTTTATTTGCAGACAATATCCGCACATCTTCAAACTATATTTCCACTTCGTTCAATGGCAGCCGAACCAGCAGTACAAAATTGCGTGTTTTCTTTGGGTATTTGTTAAACTAAGCATAGTATAGTGTATAACTTGAAATACGGATAAAGTTGCTGTATGGGATCATAGTATACTCGCCGTATTCTACAACTATTTCTCGATGTCAACTGATTTTGAATGAAAACATTTGGTTATCTGGGCAAATTTGTTGAAATTTAATAAATATCTTTTCTGTGATCACATTGGTATACAAACCGACCGACGGTCGAAATGTGCAAAGCTTTACACTTCTTAACGCGAATAAGTCTGTAAAATCACAATTTATATTCTAATTAATGTTTGCGTTGATCTATTCTAAAGGCTGGCTGATTTGCATGAAATCATTTAGACTAATTACATCATCTGAAGACAAAATTATTCATACATGACATTTGGGCGCTTTTCTCGAAGGTGAAAATTTATCTTCAAATTATTTTATTTACGATTGAGACACTCGGCACAAACAAAAAAGCGAGTAATGGGGAAAAGGTATTACAAACGGATGAACGATGCCCAAAAAAACATACTCATAATGGTCGACGTCAAATCGGTTATCCAAAATGACGTTTATAGCTGAATTGTCAGCTGTTGATATGAAACTATTACTTAAAAAAATAACATTAGGTCATACTCTGAATCTGCTTACATGTTTTCTTTGCAGTGATAACGTTTCAAATATCCTGGCTGGACGTTTAATTCACATTCATATGTACGTCACAACCATGTGAAATAGTCCACACAACATCGCCTAGAATTGAAAATGATACATAAAAATGTATTGGTATTGAATAAATCGGTTTCTTACATCGAGCTGGTCAACCTTCGTCTTAGATATTCCAATTATTGTATTAAGACGGAAGACAATAAAGAATACAAAATAATCGTAACCGTTGGTTATATAATATGATATCTAGGACAAATCAAACAGCCAAAAGTGATGCTTCAACAACAGTAGGAGTTCTAGTCGGAACTGCAAATCATTCATTTCGAAAATGATGCTCGTCAAATTCGTTCAAGCGATAATTGTTGCAGTAATACAAACATTTCGAGTGTTAAAGTCTTCCACTCGAAAACAAGCTATAGCAAAACTGATTAATTGATAAGTGTAAACACCATATATTTATTCTTTATTTATGAAGTTGACTGTGGAACATCTCCATCCAAGTTTGGTTAATTTACAGTATCGAAGTTAAAATCATATCTTTTGTCATAAATTTTACTTGCAATATGACCTTCTTTAATTGCAAGATCGAGGTCTAGAAATGACGCGCGTGTATCGGATGAATTAGCTTTATTTAGTGTTAGTTCGTCAGGATAAATTTCTTAGAAAAGTAAGGATTATCAATATTTAATTTGTCATCAAGGCATCGGTAAGCATTATTAAACGCTGTATTTTCAAAAGATTGATATTCGGGAGACAGATTTAACATGCAATCGCGTTCGTAGCAGTATAAAAACAGATCTGCGGCAAGAGGTGCACAATTAGTTCCCATTAGAATACCGATGATTTGTCTATAAATGGTAGTGCCCAGCTTAACAAAAATGTTGTCAAGAAGACATACAAGGGCTTCACAGACTTCGCTGCATGTCCACATAGTATATTTATCCGATATGGTGTTAGTCAAAAATGCATTAGAATAACTACACGCAAGAAATGTATTTTTTTTCTCTACCAAATGTTTTTGACCAGCGCGATTATTTTATACGAGCGTGCGGCAGCGTAGTACGAGGTGTGTCCAAAATTTTAATAGACAACCCAATTTAAAAGATATTCAGCGTCATGACAAATTATTTTTCACCAGACCTCTATACTTTATTATAAAATGCATATGTTGTAGGTATTAAACAGAATATACTGTAAAAATAAAAACAAAATATGACAATTTACATATCCTGGTTTTGCTAAGCGGCGCAGGTCAAGTTCGTTAGTTAGCATGTTTGATATTATGGTATGTCAATTGCAAAATTCTGGCACGAATATATTGACGTTTGTCAACATACCACGAGGTTGTGTTGACGTCACGTCCGCCAAATACCATTACAATAGAACACCTGTACGTTGAAAAAAGAAACTCCATCACAAGGACCTAAGGAACTATTAGAAACGCAAAAAGCGTATTTTGACGCGAAGAACAACGGACTATCATTAAATTGTGTGAATCATTCAACATAACACCGGTCCAAACCATTAAAACACTTCGGTCTGCTACAGGCAAGGATTCAGTGTGAAGAGCACTTGTTTACAAGTTGCACAAGCGATAGTTTGATGGAAGAGCGACTAATAAAGCAAACGTTGGAAGCGGACGACCGAGAATTATACACGACGTTACTGTGACGGAGAAGAGATTGTCAATAAGGATAGACGTGTGAGCATTCGTGAGCTAGAGGACCGATAAATAACATACTTAAGCAGCAATTAGGTATGAACAAGGTATGCGGGCGATGGTTGCCAAGGTTGTTGACAGATTTCGACAGATGCAGGCGAAAACATTGATAACGGTGACCGCTACATTGAACAATTGTGACATTTTTTCGTTGTTAATTTACGTTGCGGACGTTACTGACGTCACCACCTTCGCCGTTCGGGTACGAGTGAGTATACTTAAATTATTGTAGAAAAGGTATTACTCCACGGATTGCACTAAACTTGTCTGTGTTATATGTAATTGAAATGTTTTTTGTAATAAGAAGTTTGATGTGGATATGCTGTTTTGTTTTCATTTTATCACTAGTGTCTACGAACTTTTTGGGCAAACCTCGTATAATATAATGTTGAAAAAACGTAAGTACTTAGAGAATTTTGTCAAGAATAACTCCAGAATTTTCAACAGACCAAAATAAATTAATACCAGAATTGTCGTAAGTCTAATCACAATATCGTTGGACATGAACTGTTATAAAGTTAGTAATTAAGACACATTTAATTTACTAGTTGTGCAAGCACTAGAATTAACAATAAAACGAGCTTTGTACGGGGTCTTATGCAGTTTGGGGATCCAATACATAGTTGGTAGTTTGTGTTGGTTTTCGCATTTACTAGTTTTAAGTGTTTCGCAGCTTGTTTTATGAAGATCCACAATGTCGCTCTCAGAAAACAGTGTTGGCCCGAAAGCATTGGTAGAGGTAAGTTCATTAGATTATACGTTAACATAATGTATTCGTCATATGGTTTTTATACTGTTAGAGGCTTTATCAGCAGGAACCAAAACGAAATTATTTTGGAAATTGTGTATGTCTGATTTCAACTGGCGAAAAGACGATCAAGACTTAGCGGGTAAAAGTGTAGGATTAAACTGGTAGAACTGAATACGTTTTCCCATTATATTTAAAAGGCTCGTTTCTAACATGATAATAAGATAGGCTCCGCTTTCTCTCTGCGGCTCCACTTTAAATAAAACTCTTCGATAGAATTGGCTATTTCTGTCCTGCATAGGTTAATCGGTCAATTTTTGAGGGAAATCTATATTTAGGCCCCTTTGAAAATAACTTACGAATGTTTTTATTCAAGTCCCCAGTCATGTTGTGACCGGCTGCAGCATAACTAAATTTTGAAGATACACAATTAAAACTAGTAGGAGTGTTGGTCACTATATCAAGGTCTGATACAATTTTATTATACAATGTAGTTGAAAAAACACTTCTGGTAGGTTTTTTGTATTTGTATCAAATAGTAGAAAAAAAATAATAGGGCATTCAGAGCTTTTGAAATATTTAGAAATATAATCTATAACACTATGATCTCTAAATATGCTTTGTTACATATTGCTTGCAAGTTGCATCATTTAGGACCTTGCACATGATCGCATGCAGTCCAATATGTGTTAGTTGTACAGGCCTACTTTTGGGCCCCTTTAGGGCATTGATCCTGACCCCTTTGTCTAGCCTTATATTCCTACTATAGAAAAATAAAAACTTTTTGGCGCTTAATGTTAATGCAATTCCACAGGGAATCGTACCGCAATGGCGGGTAGGACCAGTAATTTCAGTTTTGGCAAATCTACGTTCAAGGCCCTCTTTAAAGGGGTCCAGTGGGTCCAAAAACCTGTGCACGACACTGGGCCCGTAATATCCTTTAGTCTGGGATGCCTGTGTACCCATGACAGCAAAATTCCCGAATTTGGGCATTTAGGTCGAAAACTACGGAAGGCCGAAATGGCCATCCCGGCGAGTCTGCATTAGTACGCTATGGTAGCGGAAAGGATATATGGCGTACGGTAAGGGTCAAAACTCGTATTTAGTAGGTACCTACTATTTATTTAGTAGGAACCTCTCCGAGTTTCTATTTTTTTAAATTGACATCGTTTTGTCCATGACGTCATTTTGTAGTAATTAACGACGATTTCACGATGCTTGTTGCCTTTTGTCATTTCCCTTCTTACACTCGTTCTTTGAAACTATCAATTTGTACATGTGTCTTACCTGATCTTCTTACCTTCTCTTTTGATGTTCCTCAGCATCATAGGTGTGTCCGTTGGCTAAATAGATCGTACACTTGCGATTCAGATAACACAATAGAAAGAAATAAACTCAACCCGTTACTTGTCTTTGTTAAACCAGCTCATTCCTAAACACCAAATGTAATTTATTGTTTTGAATGATGCAAGATAAGCCAGGGCCACACGTTGTACATACGTGTATGGGGTTGGATGAATTCCTTAAAGCTAACGAGAAACATCCAAAAAGAAGGTAAGGTAAGAAGATCAGTTTAGACATATGTAAAAATGTTATAAATAGCTGACAGGAAGTACAAGAAGGGAGCCATAAGAAAGGTTGACATCTTGAAAACGTAATAAATTAATGAATAGACGTCAGTGGCAAAATAAGGTTATTTCATTAACTTTACATTTTTCAAGTTATAATCTTAAAACTGGTCCCAGAAAAAACTTATACATGTATACAAGTCATACATATTTTGTCTACACATGCGCAAATTTTCTTTATGATAGCAGAATGAAGATATTTGATAAGTATACGCTGAAACTGTATACTTTCTTTTTTGGACCCCCTGTATTACATGAAGATGCTAATTACATTAGATCCATCTTACCATTCAACTATGTTATTATTGAAATTAACGAGGTAATATAAAGCATGTGTTTCAGAAATATATTTCCGACAAATTGATTATGACACGAACGGCTATAAATGATATGAACATACCGATAGCACATAAAGTAGTCACGTGTATGTAAACAAGTTAACTGGCTTGATATAGTGTTTACTGTTTCACTCAAGGAGACACATAAGCAGTGAAACCAGAAGATATATCGAAAACGTATTTCCGAAAATTTGACCTGTCCACGTTTCCGACCCAGCACTACTCGGGATATAGTCCTCGATACATACACTGACGCTGCTCTCAACATCGCCATCAATCCGGGTGATTTCAGCTACTCTCGAGGCGTTGTTTAGATCGAATCTATTATTTCCAAGCGTTTTATTTGTAGACAATATCCGCACATCTTCAAACTCTATTTCCACTTCGTCCAATGGCAGCCGAACCTGCAGTACAAATGGCGGTTTTAGTTCTAAGACCTGGCTGGTTCGAAGCCAATAACATCGTTAAGACTAATTAAATCATTAGAAGTCAAAATCATTCATACAGACATGTTTAACTGTATTGAAAATTCAATTGTCTTGGGTGCTTATTGGATGGCGACATGCAAATTAGAAGGATAATTGGAGCGCGTTTGCTCAACTATAGTTAAGCACATGAGAACTACGTTCAGTGCAGATTTCAAAGTAACCACTAAATTGTATTTAGATATTGGAGCAATTTGTTATTAATGACAAGACAACTGAATTCATTTGATAAAAAACCTTTTGTCCAAATCAAAGGGATTCGACCCTATAAAAATATCTTTCACATCATTCTATACTATGAATATCTTAGACAGGGATCTGAGTTTATGACTGGTCCTCATATACCCAACTCAACATTATGTCCAATATTTTAAACAAGCCGAATGCAATCATTTAATTTGTACTGCACACTTCAAGACAATATAATAATATACATAAAAATACAGCTTTTATCAATGCGTACACAATGTCGCCTGTGTCGAGCATAGAATGTCCTCAAAATGCGTAAAACCCGGTTTGACGACACAATCCTGCACAGACAGAAATTAGAAAACGGCCTTCGATAAAGAAGAGAAATCATTATTTACGCAGTCATAATCTCAGATCCCTGTCTTAGATATTCATAGTGTAGATGTGAAAGATATTTTATCGGGTCAAATCCCTTTGGTCCAAATATGTATGGCATTGTTAACCAAATTGAAATCCTCATGTCCACGCAAGATAAACATAATCACTTTATTGCTCACACTTGAATTTCAATTCTTGAATGGAGTATTTAAATATTAAAAATAAAATAAAACGCGCCTCTCTTTTAATCATAATCTTACCTGACGACAGAAAAAGGTCTTCTTAATAACGAGTCTAGGGCCATGGGCATGCATTGTTAAGAATGGAGTTCTCAACTCGTCATACAATTTCGGTCGAATATAATCTATAAATAGTAAGGGTTCCCTCCATAATCTTTTAGTGCGACCATCTGGTACGTAGTCATGATATCGGCTCATTTCTGGCACGAATTTATATGAAGTGTTGTCTAAATGTATGAACCATGGTTGTTTAGTACACCGCTCAAATTGAGGAAGTATCCTTGCAGGGGTACTTCCTACGCCATCAACCTTACGTAGACGTACATGCATCGATTTCACGTATGTTAGACTTGAATTTTCATAAAAGATGTCATAAAGAAGAGGTTTCAGTTGATTACAGGGCAGTTCCATCCACTTATCAACATTATTTAGGTCTTCTTTAGAAAGCGAAGTCAGTGTCAACACGGGAAGTAAGGTCGCAAAGGTAGGTATAAGCTTTACTTGCATGACCAATACTGCTGGATACCAGTAAAGGAACAGTTGCTTACAACCTTTGTCTGTTCTAACCATGCTCTCTGGACAATAAATCTGTAGACATCGATCATTCTGAAATACACAGATAACGTAGAATATACAAACAGTGAGCTTGGTCCTAAACATACATGTATTTTTCTCATGGTGGTTTACGTGCTACCTCTAGTTGCAGGTGTAACTCGGTATCTCGCAATGCAGCGTTTTGTTTTGGACAGGTGGACTTTGACCAGATTATTTACTCTCCCCGAAGGGAAAGCATATAGTTGCCGCTTTGTCCGTCCTTCCGTCGGTCTGTCAGTCCGTCACACTTTTGTTCGGCTCTTAACTTGAACAGTATTATATATATATGAATTAGAAACTACATAGGTGAATATATCGCATCGAGGGGTGTGCAGTTCCCTAAAACATTTACTCTGTATTGAATATTTTTGGAGTTATTTCCCATTATATGTATTCATACTTAATTATTGTGCAAGCCATAACTTATACAGTATTGGAATTGACAATTCATCGATAAATATATCTCATCGAGGGGAAGTGCAGTGCGCAAGAACCATTACCCTTTATTGCTAATTGTCGGAGTTACGGCTCTTTGTACTTTTTCGTACTTAATTTATGTCCAGACCATAACTCATGCAGTATGGGAGGTATCGATTTGAAATTTCATAAGTGAATATATTTCATTCAGACAAAGTGCAGCGCCCCAGAACCCCTTATTCTTTATTGCATATTTTTGGTAAGTTATTCCCCTTTATAATTGTTGATACCTAATTCTTGTCCATGCTTTAACTCATACAGTATTGGAGAGATTATTTTGAAAATACATAGTTGAATAAATTTCATTCAGTTACAGTGCTATGCCAAAGAACTATAACTCAGTTTTGCATTTTGGAGTATTTGTTCTGTGACAAACAACCCCATTGGGTGCATAACCCGTCTCTGACGTCTATTTTTGTTATATAATTGTTTCCAAATAACTATAATTCAGTTTTGCATATTTTGGAGTAATTGTTCCGTGACAAACAAACCATCGGGTGCATTACCCGTCTCTGACGTATGCTGGTGGTATTATTTTCTTTTAAATACATAACTACCAAACTTAACGGATTTCACATCGGAGACTTCTGCAACATACGTAAAAAGTCACTGAAGAATTGGAAGCAATACAGAAGTCCCCTACAATTTGAAGCCATGTCCTTTTTTGTCAAATTGAAACATTAAATAATTTATGTCATCCCAACATTGATCACTATCCACAAACCATAAATAATTAACCCGGTTTCTACAAAGATCCGCATAATGGGAAGTAGTTTCAAGTTGACCGGTGCTACGTCCGTATCCATCGCCACCAAAGTGTTCGTCAGAATAAAAATATATTTAGATGTGCATAATCTACTTTTGACACCTATACATATACTAAGTATCTTATATCTACCGTTGAAACTGTTCGATAAATGGCAGGATTCCTGATTTGATGTATGTTCACAATATCCGTATCCATAGCAACCAAATTGTTTTTCAGGATCAAGATATATTAAGATGTGCATAGTAATTTATAAACATCATTTATAAAAAAATACCGTTGTACCTTTAGTTGTGATTGAACGCTCCATTCCGGACATATTCCCTGATTCGAAATGCGTTCGATGGATCTTCGAGTAGAAATGGTTTCTGACACTGTTGAGTCGATCAGAACAGTGAACTGCACCGTGTCCTGCCTTTGATGTAAATCATGTTGACATAATTCTTTGAATACGTCTATGGTACTTCCACAAAATAAGCAGCCTATATTTTTGTACACGTCAACACCAACCTCCACATAAGGAGCATTGATAAGTTGGCATGTATCATAATTTGGCGAAGTGTCTTCACACGTTAAGGATTTAAACGAATCGTGACATACTTTCGTTGACTTTCGAATGTTTTTTGGAGGTACAAATACTTTGCTGTCCATGTTCCTGTCAATGCTATCTTCAATTTCCCACACAGAAGACACTTCATTTGCTTTGTATATGCGATAGTTGTTAGAAAGATAATTCCATTTGACAAAACTGTTAATATTGTTACATTTAGCACAAGCTTCATTTACATAAGTTGTGTTGGTGTTCACATCTGTAACCGGCGCAAGAAGGCTGTTGTTGTGTTCGTCAGTCCAGCGACAATCATCCAAATCGGTTAAATCTGTACACGCCGTCACCATATAGAAATTCTCTGTTTTCGCAGACGTGTGTCCAAAATGTTTATTAAAAACTACAGGTCTTAAACATGTAACTAGTCCTTTTTGAACCAAATTGTACTTGTCAAGGTGATCGAAACAACAGTCCAGTGTAAGTCCACAGTTATCTTTACAGCTGCACGACTTGCAACAGGACACATGACCAGGTGGTGGCTGCTTTGATGCTGTTCTGTTACATATGTCAGTGTATTTGCATTTTTCATACACGAATTCTGGTATCTCATAAGACGGTGCTCCAGTGAAGTCGATTAAAATCAATGTAAATATAAATAACCTCGCCGTCATTGTTGTCACTCTTAATGGTTAAAATCAAGAAGATGTATGCAACGATGTTCGAACGTTTGATATTTATATAGATATCTTTAGAAGGCGTAGCTTCTATCAACTGGGTTTTACAATTGACTTGTTATTTTACAGGCGTGCCGAAATCAATCAATGGAATTCAAATGCTAAAAACGTAACAGTTTAAACATCAGGTGCTATCTAACCATGTTGTTCAATAAATTAAAATAAAACCAAATATACCAGATTTAAACAGCGCCCTTTCCATGCGATATACATATAGTGTTGCAGCCACTGACACGCAAGCCTGATATGACACATGCTTTAAGTACTAGTATGTCCTGCCAGTTGATGTGCAATACATTTGCGAACATGTCGAGAAACAAAGCGTTGATATCCATTCACGATACAAAACATAAGCATTATTAATTATTAATCTACAATGAGACAGTGCATGTTTTGTCGGTGCACGAACTTTTACGCAAGCTGATGCAGTATACGGATGTCTGTCCATTAACAATTGCTTCGATCACCAAATGGGTCGATTGTAGGAAATTAAAAACACATATTGTCGTTGAAATACAATCCAAAGTTGGACCTTACCACCGGAAATACAAATTGTGTTACAATGCTTTATACCAACATAGGATCCAAGTGCACATTGGTGTTGATGAAGGTAAACAAGAGCAACACAAATTGAGCGCCACGCTCGACTACTATATATTCAAAACAAAATGCTTACCCTATGCTGAGTATGGGGTTAGGTTTTCTAAGTCGAAAAAGGCAGATAATTAGGACAAAAATACATGACAAAGTTAGCTACTCACATGTAGGTGTTGGGATCATGATGGTTAACTAGTATCACCCTGTCTAAGCGTAGAATCGAGCGTGCGGATCGATTACGATGGAGCAGTGCGGAAAACGCGGATTGTTTTTATGGTCAAGGTAATGTTTTGCTTCATCATTCTTTTAATTTTAGAACTACGAGGTTGGGAATTGGTCGAGGATGACCTACAATAAATGCCCCTCGATCGTGATGCATTAAAATATTTATAGCACTTGTAGTTTTTTCTAACATTCGGGAAAAACGCACCGAAACTTAAGGACGTTTCATATGGTAAAATAGTTTTATGATAATACCAATATACATGTAGTTTAATTAATACTGAAGCAATATGTGAAATAAAAAAAGATATGTCGCGGTACTTTTTAAAGGGTCATGGGCCCTTTTGCAAAATTACGTTTCAAGAAAATGACCAAAAAAATTCAGATATTTCGCAATGTATTCATTTTCACATTTAATTGTTCTGGTTAAAATCAATGGGTTTGTATAAACAAACACATATTATTCAAACATGCTTACACTGTTGATATTGATAAGAAAATTCATATATTTTTGGCAAAACAAGAATTGTCAAAATTTCCGACACTCTGGTTAATTGAATTAACTTGTAGATTTGTCTTACTCGTGTCAATTAAAGCAACAATATGTATGTCTGGCTGCATTATATATAGTTTAAACGAAACCCTGTGTCAAAGAGTCGAACTTATCAAATAGTCGAAAGGTTATTAAACTTATTATCAAGGCAATGCGTACATGTACATTACGAGTTAACTGGTGGGATATTAAAAATAAACATTCGAATAACTTTTCAAAATACGTGTATTTTTACACATTAACGCACAATGTGCGAAAATCAACATGCATAGGAATCAGTGTTAGTGTTTTCATCAATGACAATATTTAACTCCATTCTCTCTATGATGTCACGTGATGGAGTGAGCGAGCCAGAGATCCAGCTGACATCTGCTCTTCTTCCAACCTCTGTGTATGTATCTGACATTGATTCACTGTCCAATGCGTCCTTACGAGCTGATTTAATTGGAGGTAATGGTGTGCTTCTTGTAGAGCCAAATGACACTGGGGAGAGAGGCACCTCGGTTGAGTGTGGTGAGCTTACTGCACAGTTACCATGACGGCCTCGACATTTAAGCTTTGGCAGAGGTGCGCGCATGTTGTTGTTACCATTTCTGTTTTGTTGGTCCTTAGTTACTGCCTTCTTGTTAGCAATGTTTTTTATTTGTGGCAGAGGCTGTTTGTTTACAAAGGAACTCTTCCCTTCACTGCGTGTTTTAATGTCACTGGGGTTTGTTATTTCACGTCGCACTGAATTATTTCTTCCTGTGTCAAGTTTGGATTTAATTTTCTTCTTTCCGCCGTTAACTTTTTTGTCTGTGACATCTACCTTAAGACTGGCATGTGGAACCCTTTTCCACCATTTCTTTATGGCAGTGTTAACTCGAATGTAACCTGCTTTCTGCAGACAAACGCGTGTATCTATTCGGGTGATTTGTTCTGTGCGTTCAACATTCTGCCTAACAGTGCGTCGATCTAATTGTGCGTTTGCTTCTGTGCGTGTTACATTCTGCCTAACAGTGCGTCGATCTAATTGTGTCTTTTCGTTTGTAAGTTCAACATTCTGCCTAACAGTGGGTCGATCTAAGTGTGCGTTTTCTTTCGTATGTTCCACATTCTGCCTAACAGTGCGTCGATCTAAGTGTGCGTTTTCTTTTGTATGAGCAACATTCGGCCTTCCAGTATTCAGCTTGGATTTGATATTTTTTAATCGACTGTTGGTGTTTTGCGTTGGAATACTTCTGTTTTTGCCCTTGATATTCGGTTCGGTACGTTTAATATCACCATGTACACTCTTTTGATCCCTCGGTTTGGTTGCGACGAAATCGCCACAATTTGCTTTCGTGTTTTCAACTATATGCATTGGAATCTTAGTGGCTGGTTTGCTATCAACTATAGGCATTGGAATCTTAGTGGCTGGTTTGCTATCAACTATAGGCATTGGAATCTTAGTGGCTGGTTGGCTAACCTGTTCTAACTTCATAAGAAGTTTCTTAAGGCACTGTGTCCCCTCGTCCTCACGTTCTTCAAGTCCACGTTTACACATAAAGTGTTTGGCTTTCAACTGTTTCATCTTATCTGCTAATGCCTTCACGTGATCCTCAACTTCTCTTCTCATTGCATTTATCGTTTCTAGGCATTCCTCTAAGTCAAGTTTCTCTACCGTTGTCTCATCCAGCAAGAATGCTATGTCGTCCAATTTGTCATGATCGATCTTCTCAACGTGTGTCTTTATCACTCTGTAAATAAAATAATCAAAAACCAAATTTAAAACGCATGTTTAACATGCTCGATTCATCAATCTTGATACTAGCCATCTCTTCGACGCTACAAGAAAATATGAGCTAGTCTTCGTGACATAAAGCTCCAAGAAAAAAACACATAGCAAATTACATACCATGATTTCGTTTGGTTTGGTTACAGTCGAGGAATGGAACATCAGACCTCACACGGGCGCTGACCTGGTTATCTGGTTAGTGAGTCAATTCACAACATACATAAAACTATACAATTGTTAAAAGAACCATAACCCGATGTAAACAAACTACGGCTACACACGATATGCACCATTCAATCAGTGTTATAGTTTATCACAAACTCAGCGACAAAGCGCAGATATTCAATTAACATTGCACCAGGAACACACGCAATATTAGTTCTAAAAACTTCGTACCAGAGAGGCGGTCCCTGACTGTACGATATGTTTTGGGAATTCCTGCTAAAACGAGACCTTCTATATGACGTATGGGGAAGGTCCTGCGTTCGAGAGGTTTTAATGCGTCAAGCGTTGGGAAATGCATGATTTAGTGAGGTTGTACTAAACATGTGGGAGAATCCGAGCTCTGGAGAAGTTGTACAATTGAATGTGTGGGGAAATCCCTGCTATTGAGAGGTTGTACTAAATTTGTTGGGAAATTCCTTTTCTGAAGAGGTTGTGCGATATGATGCTTGGAGAAATCTCTGCTATTGAGAGGTTGTACTAAATTTGTTGGGAAATTCCTTTTCTGAAGAGGTTGTACGATATGATGTTTGAGAAATCCCTGCTATTGAGAGGTTATACGATATGATGTTTGAGAAATCCCTGCTACTGGAAGGTTATACGATATGAAGTGTGGAGAAAGCCCAGCTATTGAGAGGTTGTATTAAATTTTTTGGGAATCCCTTTTCTGGAGAGGTTGTACGATTTGATGTGTTGGGAAATCTCTGCTATTGAGAGGTTGTACGATTTGATGTGTTGGGAAATCTCTGCTATTGAGGTTGTACGATTTGATGTGTTGGGAAATCCCTGCTATTGGAAGGTTATACGATATGAAGTGTGGAGAAATCCCTGCCAATGAGAAGTTGTACTAAATTTGTTGAGAATCCCTTTTCTGAAGAGGTTGTACGATTTGATGTGGGGGATATCTCCATTATTGAACGGTTGTATTGAATGTGTTGGGAAATCCCTGCTCTGGAGAGGTAGCGGTTGTACGGTATTATATGTGGAGCAATCCCTGCTATTGAGAGGTTGTCCACTAAGATGTTTAGAGGGGGTCTAGAGATAGTGTTCGATATGATGTGGGGGTATTTCCTACTCTATAGAGGTTGTACTGTATGATGCATGTCGAAACCCTTGTCCTGGAGAGATAAATTAGGAAACCCTGTTCCGGGGAAGTTGTACGCTATAGTGTCTTGGCGAATCCCCGCTCTTAAGAGTGTGTACGATATGATGTTAGGGCGTATCCCTGTTCTAAGGAGGTTGTACTGTACGGTATGTAGGGAAATATTTGGATTGGAAAAATGGCAACTCTATAAAGGTTATACTGTACGATGTGTGGGAATATCCCTGATCTTGATAGATTGTACGGTATCCCCGGTCTAGGAAGGTTGTGCTGTGTGTCTTGTGTGGGGAAATCCCTGATCTTGATAGCTTGCACGGTATCCCCGCTCTAGGAAGGTTGCGTTGTGTGTCTTGTGGGGGGAAATCCCTGATCTTGATAGCGTGTACGGTATCCGCGCTCTAGGAAGGTTGTGTTGTGTGTCTTGTGTGGGGAACTCCCTGTCCTAGAGAACCTAGTATGTTTAAGTGCTTACCTTTCTGTTCTATCGATCACACATAATCTAGATTCTACAAGTCTGCATTGTAATTGTTTTATATCGTCAACATCAGTCATGATATCAAACTTTTTCAATACATCGAGTTCTGTAATTAAAAACAACGGGGTAAATTTTATTTGTAGTGTTGTACATGTACTATTATATTTTCATTGACTAATAGTAACGTCCTGGCTCCTGTGGTATGTACGTCCAGGTACCAGGTACATAGGGGATGAAATTGACCTTTGTACATGTCCTTCAATATCAGACAAGACGGCGCACACTACCCAGGCGCAATTAGCTTGCTCATGAATCATTCTACTTCAGTTAACTTCCGACCAACGAGTCGTAGGTCTCGGTAACACTCGGCGCCGATGGCAGCCACGGAACACTGACTTTTGACCCACTCAGGTGAACACACATTCATTCACCTGGGTGAAGTAGACCAACATGGGTTATTATTTAGTTCATAGAAATTGACCAGTGGCGCAGACGGGAATCAAATAACGGGCCCTTCGATCCCGGACCGCGTGCCCTACCTCTAGGCCACCGCCCCCTATTTAATCTATGACGGATCCTTAAGTAAAGCTAGGGTTTTTATTGAGTTGGCTTTCAAATTTAGATTGGTTTAATGATGAACATAACAGCAAATAACACGTTACATGTATTCGTGTGCGTTCTAAAGTTAAGTTGCTAGTATATAATTCGCTTAGAATTAGAAGGTCGTAAGTACAAAATCAATATTTGGAGAAAACAAGAAAAACTGTCTGAAAACAACATTTTACTTAAGGAAAACAAGCTTCTTATTAAACTTCAGTTTCTGATTTTCATGAAAATAGGCTCATAAGACCTTGAGATGCAGATTTCAAGCCAGCGAATTATTAATGAGGTTGTGTTATATGTTTTTGATTGTCATATGTAACAACTTTATCCCCTGAAAAGAAAGCAATGGAACGGGGAACTTACCATAGGCGTCGGTTTGATGGGCAGTGAGTGCGGGTAAAGTTACCACGTGTACATCTTCCAGTGATGACCTCAGTTTGACATCAAATGACCTTGGTGTCGTACAAGGTGAACCGGAAGTCGTTTTTAGTAGTTGGCGTTCATGCATCACACTGTGAATGAAAGAGAAAAGAACTTTATTCATTTCCACGTTAGAATCGTAGATCAATTATGCAATTTCTTCGAACGTTCCACAATTACTAAGTCTACACTTAGTCGCAAAAGAAAGTAGACATTGTTCATACTTTGAAATTGTATCCTTTGGCGTTGACAGAACTAAACGAAATTTTGTTTTAACAGAACTGTATGTTTATCTGACATTTTAAGATCAAACAATAACATGTCAACAAATAAAATATTCCACAAATGAAGTCAACAGCGTCGGTACCTGGAAAATCGAATTCACAAAAATGTTCATTATTTTATATGTCCACCTCCGACGTAAAATGTACGAGACATTTACGCAGTGGTGCAAATTATGTTTATGTATGTTAGGTTTGACTAGGTATATCGTCAAATTATACTTTCTTTTGCGACTGAGTGTATGTTACATAGAACGGTACTAAGTTACATAGTACGTTCTATGAACCAAGCTTAACATACATGTAGTAAACCATCTTTTTCGTTCTACGGGATTAAGAACTCGAAAAGTTTAAAATACAGAAATTTCATTGGCTGACAAATAAACCTGCACACTAAAGAGTAATTAAACTTATTAATATAGCGTATGTATATCTGTATTTCTAAATCCGATTTCTGATCACCTTTGTGAGGAGGGGTTTATAATAGCAAGGCAATTATAGTCATAGTAGATTTTTATCTGAGTCACATGCTAGACCAATTCAGAAGTTTAGAGCATATATATATTATGTTTTCCATTACCTACGTAATACTATATTTTTAGTGATTAAGGTTATTTTGCGAACGTGGCGAGCGCGAAAATTGCATACTTTATGTTTGTTTCACATAGAACAAAAGACACATTTTCCATGCTCTGACGATTTTAGGGGGAGGGGGCGTACGCCCTCTTCCATTCCCCGCCTTAAATTCGCCCTTGATTGTAATATCATTATTATTGAAGTATACCGATAACCTAGTGACAGAGATGTTGATAAATGGGGTTTGATCCATTGCCATGCCATAAAAATGACAAAATGATACCAGTGTTCAATCTAGGCCCTACTGACACCAGTCATACAAAATCAAAACTTGATTTATCCATCGATGACCATCGGCTCGCCAGTCTTGAGCCTTCACTCCTTCACCCTTGAATAAAAATAGTTCTCCTCCCGTAGGACGAAATGGCAATGAAGATACCGGTTCTGATTCCGAGTATCTTAAATTTTCTAATATCGCTTCGGCTGAATATTGCATTACATTGTAGATCTATAATTACTATAAATGTATTAGGTAAAAGTAAGTCCGACGTCGATTTCTATGTTGCTATGGCGCTAACGTCGCCGTGACGTTTCCGGTGTTTGTTGTTTAAAACCCAAGACGTTCGTTAATAATTTCCATAAAACCCGTGACAGAACCAGGACAATATGGTTACAATAATAAAAGACCAGTGATAACATTTCATAATATCATTCATAATAGTGAATAAAATCCGTGACGATACGGTACAAAACCCCTGACGATAACGACAAAACCCGTGACAGCAAGTGAACAAAACCCGTGAAAACCCGTGATAATACCGTCACTGGTATTAAGGTCGTCACGGGTTTTAGTAGATCTGTTTATCTATCGACCTTAAATAAATGGACAAATTAACGCGAATAGTTTGCACCTCTCGCTGGGCTCTAATTTCCCCCTTTAATCCGGCGCCTTAGCGAGATGGCTGTCGATCGCTAATCCCCACACCGCTACAACATTATCGTAATAAAACGCGGCGATATTAAACTCCATCTGAACCATATTAAATACGGACTCACCCTTTTGTTGATATTCATACAAACAAATTTTACTCTTAATACAATATTTCGTTAAATAAAAGCTTAAACTGTTTCTCTGTGTGTTGTTAACAACGTCCAAAGTAATCTGACGTCGTTGCTATTGACGTCACACATCACGTTCATTACGTCATACACAACGTCCATATTAACGTCTGTAATCGTCCGTTCGTCGTGCAGCCTGCGAGGAGAAATACAGTTGATGTGAGATGGGATTCCGGTATGTGTACGTTACGCGTGGGTAAGGATTTAATTTGCCCGGACTACCCCTAGTTTTCCCGTGTTTTGTGAGGTGAATCCGCGAAGGTCGTTCTCTTCTCTGGCTGACGCTTTGCGAGGTCGTATGTGAAAGTGTTGGGATAAATGGGCTTCGGTTGGGGAATGAACAATCATAAGTAACATACTAACAATAATGAAAGGTTTGAGAGATTTAACGCAGTCACAAAAGAAGTAAACCAAGACAGTCGGGTAAACATTGTAAACATTTGGCATGTTTTAAAAGGCTAGAACTAGTTTTATCACATATAATAGTCAATATCTCTGGGATGGATTGAGAAGTCTATTGGGTTTGGCAACCTGTCTTTCACCAATGCAATGTCATTACAGTCAGTTACAATGGTTAGCCACGATTGAAGAAGAACAAGAAGATGCAGGAGAAGAAGAAGTCGATGAACGACAGGATGCGAAGGTGAACGGACGAAAGAAGTATAATTATGTGGACGGACGGAAGAAGAAGAGGTAAACGACGGAAGAAGTATATGTGGAAGGATGGAAGAAGAAGGGCTAAACGACTGAAGATCTATATGTGGAAGGACGGAAGAACAAGGGGTTAACGACGGAAACGTGTATGGAAGGGTGGACGAAGAAGGGCTGAACGACGAAAAAAGTTTATATGGAAGCATGGAAGAAGAAGAGAAGACGACGGAAGAAGTATATGTGGATGGATGGAAGAAGAAGAGATGAACGACGGAATAGGGTGTGGTCGAAGGACGGAAGAAGAAAAGTATAACGACTGAGGAAGAGGAAGAGATGAAGGACGGAAGAAGAAGTGATGGTAAAACGGAGAAGTATATGTGAAATGATGGGAAAAGAAGAGGTGAACGACTGAAGACAAAGAAGAGGTTATAACCACGGAAGACAAAGAAGTGGTTGACGACGGAAGACAAAGAAGTGGTTGACGACGGAAGACAAAGAAGTGGTTGACGACGGAAGACAAAGAAGTGGTTGACGACGGAAGACAAAGAAGTGATTGACGACGGAAGACAAAGAAGTGGTTGACGACGGAAGACAAAGAAGAGGTTGACGAATTTAACACCAAAACATACAATAGAACGTTTCTTAATATAATGCACCAGTCAATATTATGCCGGCCCGGTGGCGGCGGGGATACAGTTGGAATTAGACAGACAAATATTCCCGAAATGCGGGAATTAGACAACCTTATCGACTCTGAGTCCCGGGAAATAGACTTTAGTCCGGAAATTTTGACACCGCGAAAAACGGCAGTGATCCTTTAATTCTTGTTTTTATTAAAGTACCCGGATGAAAAAATATGCCCCACGGTGGGGAGTTTAGACAGTAAGTATTGTCTCCGGCGTGGGGATTTAGACATAAAAAATGAAAATGTCTTATTCCCCCAGGGTCAACCCCCCCCCCCCCCCCCCCCCCAATTTTGACTGGTGCATTACGCTAAATGGTAATCAGCTAAGACAATAATAGAACACGATTTATCAAAACTAATGAATAAAATCGTTATCAATTCTTAAGAACAGTAACTGCATGTACGATTTAAGTGATACATATTGCGACGAAAAAGAAATGTGCAATATTAACAGAAATCTAGCTTATCAGTGTGGTGATTATGGGCTCTTTCCGCTCATAGCGCTCTTTCCGCTGCTGAACCAGTCATGGACTGGTAGGTAATCTTGGTCCCCGTCAGTCGGACATTGGGTTATTTGACGTGAGGCAACCGCATGGCACAACATTGGTCTTCTCAGTAACATCCCGTGTAGCCCGACAATACGTGCTAGTCTGAATACTGCTGTGTTAGCCTACGGCAAAAATTTCAACATTCAAGACGTTAGGTATTATGTGCCTGTTTCATTTATTTCGTGTCTACACCAGCAAAACGAAGAACAAATACGTGTGCGGTTGTTCTTCGTCGATACGGTGATGTGTTTCTTTTCGATCACAAACGTCCCATTATATTTTAAACTTGATAAATGTGTCAAAAAGTCAGTAGTTTGGTTAAAAAATAATTAAAATACTTATAGACCACGGAGAAAGCTCAAATTTCGTGAGTGAAATAATAGTAGCACATTTATTCGCATCGATGTTTGCACTGCATGGTATCATTATATTTCTTGAAAATTACAGGTTTTCCGCGCTTGGTGGCATAAAATGGATAACGCACGAGTTATACGGTGAAATTGTCTAGATACTGCCCGAGTTGTTGACGGATACTGTCCTTGTTGCTCATAGTTTTAATGTTTTAGGACTGAAAACAACATTTTCACGACACAATTTTCATACAACAATTCTTGTCTGTCTATATTAAACATGTATTCAGCTTTAATTACACTGATCTGCTGAATTTGATATAAATCCACATATAATATACTGTCTAAATCCCGTGTACCATTTTCTCAGTTACACCACACATATACCGAGGTATCTTCGCATGGACGTACATCCAATGCTTTCGTTCTTTGCTTTTTATTTCAAAGAAGCGCTATTCGTGCGTTTTTCGTTTATGTAATGAGTGTTTTTTTATCCATTGACCATTTATTTAAAGCAAATCGGCATATAAACATACCTTTAACCATTCACATAATCAAAAAAGAATAGGGCTTAGGTAATAATGAGCCTAATAATTTGTTTTCGTGACGAGTTGAAGAAATGTTGATCCCAAAGACAACGAATGGTTGATTCTTTTTATCACATTACCATAGTTACCGGTTCAAAACACCGTCAAAAATAACGAATTTAAGCCGACGACGTTACGTTTTCGCACCGAAAAGCTGGTGACGTCACGCCTTTGTTATCACAGGTGTTGGAGAACATTTCCCGTCATTTGTTCTCACATGGAAGATCACGGTATTTATGTGATAATCATACGTATAGCAAAATTGTGAAAAAGAATATTACGATCTTGTCTATATCAACCGATTACCGGTGTGGTGTAATGCAGTCACATTGATCCTGGCTACGCAACCATTTTGGGGGTTGTTGCAATAGCTGAGTGGTCTAACAAGTTAGTACGTCGCATGATCACAAGTAGTTTGAAGTTTGAACCTTATATTTTAAAATCACATAAACGCCACGTTTGACGACAAAGTATCCAACAAGTACCAAGAGTTTTCAGTACTATGAATTAACTTATACATGTACATTTGTATTTTCGTTAGATGATTATTTAAGTTCAGATGAGAAGGCATTGGTCGGTATTTGCAAATCATTATCTTATGTCACTTTATTAAGAAAAACATTATGAGCTTAATTCACATAATTAACTACTATAAAACATGCTGGAGTGACCCAGTGATCCGGATTTGTAAGCCGTCGATCAAGGTTTGATTCCCGGTCGCGGCAGGTCATAAATACTTCCATGAACAATTGACAACCATGTGAATTTCCTCATAGTTTTGGGTAGTTGCTTGTCTTTGTGAAAGGATAACTTAGTATACATTCCAGGTAAACTGGTTAGGTAAAACGGCCGCCATATACCCGGGTATAACAGAAATGTTAAGAAACGGTGTTAAGCCCGAATAAACACTGAACAAAACTTAAAAACCAGATAGTATTAAAAGACTTTCAACAGCATCTGTATTATTGACAAAACGCATACAAGGTCAATACATTACTGAACTGTATAGAAACCATGAATAAGACAGGTATTGTTATTTTCTAGTGTAGGTGTTATTGTATTGATACTGTGTGTAGGTGTTTTTGCCCCGGAGACACGCGTATTCAACACGAAATGTTCAATTCTGACGACAGATTAAATGTATTCACTTATATCTCTTTCAATATTCGGTTATTTTACACGAATCATTCAAAAACACTTTTTATAATACACACTTTAGCTTTCCTTTAAATCTCATCGCATTTAAAGTTTTGTGAGATTTATTGAACAAAAAAACATCCATATGCATAGATATGTATATGAACATAAAGTCGTATTCTAGTTATTTAGGCAGGGTATATATATATATATGTGCGTTTATGATTATTTAAAGTGTTAACAAAGGGAAGTCACTCTTCCACTTGGGGTGAATAACCCCAATTTTTTACTCCCTTGTTTTTAGGAGAATTTACTCATACCGACATAAATTAGTCAAACAGAGTTCCCTCCCCTGGAATATCAAGGGAAGTAACTCTTGATAACAGAGTTCCCTCCACTGATTTTCAGGGGAAGTCACTCTGACCGACTTAAAATTAGTCAAACGGAGTTCCCTCCCTTGACAAATAAAGGGAAGTAACTCTTGACTACAGAGTTCCCTGCCCTGATTTTCAGGGGAAGTCACTCTTACTGACTTAAAATTAGTCATACAGAATTTCCTCCCTTGACAAATCAAGGGAAGTAACTCTTGATTACAGTGTTCCCTCCCCTGATTTTCAGGGGAAGTCACTCTTACCGACTAAAAATTAGTCAAACGTAGTCGCCTCCCTTCAAAAATCAAGGGAAGTAACTCTTGATTACAGAGTTCCCACCCCTGATTTTCAGGGGAAGTCACTCTTACAGACTTAAAATCAGTCATACAGAGTTCCCTCCCTTGACAAATAAAGGGAAGTAGCTCTTGATTACAGAGTTCCCTCCCCCGATTTTCAGGGGAAGTCACTCTTACTGACTTAAAATTAGTCAAACGGAGTTGCCTCCCTTGAAAAATCAAGGCAAGTAACTCTTGATTACAGAGTTCCCTCCCCTGATTTTCAGGGGAAGTCAATCTTACAGACTTAAAATTAGTCAAACGGAGTTGCCTCCCTTCAAAAATCAAGGGAAGTAACTCTTGATTACAGAGTTCCCTCCCCTGATTTTCAGAGGAAGTCACTCTTACCGACTTAAAATTAGTCATACAGAATTTTCTCCCTTGACAAATCAAGGGAAGTAACTCTTGATTACAGTGTTCCCTCCCCTGATTTTCAGGGGAAGTCACTCTTACCGACTTAAAATTAGTCAAATGTAGTTGCCTCCCTTGAAAATCAAGGGAAGTAACTCTTGACTACTGAGTTCCCTCCCCTGATTTCAAGGGGAAGTCACTCTTACCGACTTAAAAATAGTGAAACGTAGTTGCCTCCCTTGAAAAATCAAGGGAAGTAACTCTTGATTACAGAGTTCCCTCCCCTGAATTTCAGAGAGGGTCACTCTTACCGACTTAAAATTAGTCAAATGTAGTTGCCTCCCTTGAAAAATCAAGGGAAGTAACTCTTGACTACTGAGTTCCCTCCCCTGATTTTCAAGGGGAAGTCACTCTTACCGACTTAAAATTAGTCAAACGTAGTTGCCTACCTTGAAAAATCAAGGGAAGTAACTCTTGATTACAGTGTTCCCTCCCCTGATTTTCAGGGGAAGTCACTCTTACCGACTTAAAATTAGTCAAACGTAGTTGCCCCCCTTCAAAAATCAAGGGAAGTAACTCTTGATTACAGAGTTCCCTCCCCTGATTTTCAGGGGAAGTCACTCTTACAGAATTAAAATTAGTCAAACGGAGTTGCCTCCCTTGAAAAATCAAGGGAAGTAACTCTTGACTACTGAGTTCCCTCCCCTGATTTCAAGGGGAAGTCACTCTTACCGACTTAAAAATAGTGAAACGTAGTTGCCTCCCTTGAAAAATCAAGGGAAGTAACTCTTGATTACATAGTTCCCTCCCCTGATTTTCAGGGGAAGTCACTCTTACCGACTTAAAATTAGTCAAATGTAGTTGCCTCCCTTGAAAAATCAAGGGAAGTAACTCTTGATTACTGAGTTCCCTCCCCTGATTTTCAAGGGGAAGTCACTCTTACCGACTTAAAAATAGTGAAACTTAGTTCCCTCCCCTGATTTTCAGGGGAAGTCACTCTTACCGACTTGAATTAGTCAAATGGAGTTGTCTCCCTTGAACAATCAAGGGAAGTAACTCTTGACTACTGAGTTCCCTCCCCTGATTTTTAGGGGAAGTCACTCTTACCGACTTAAAATTATTCAAACGTATTTGCCTCAGCTTTTTATCAGCTTTTATCTGTTTTTATTATCGTTATGGTGTGTGATTTGCAACGACCTTGTACATGCTTTTTTTAGTCATTTCATTTGCGACAATGCCCCAGAGTGGGTCCTGCAAATTATTCGGAAAAAGAAGAAGAAAGTCGTAAACGCTTAATATTTCGCAGTGAAGTCACTGACACTCAATTTAACAACTCGCTGGTGACGTTTTTTCATTCCCAAAATTATTTAATGTTTGTCTTCCACTATTCATCAAACTGGATTCCAGAAAACAAATGCCGTGAGGCTACTTACAGTGTACTGCGGATAGTCAACAGATTTTCCATAAGATAATGACAAATCGGACAGGGAATGCAAGACTAAACAGAAACAGCTGGGCACGAAACTCACTGCGGGTGCCTACAGGTACGACACGCGCATTGGGATAGATAGGTCCGGGTTCGATTTCCGTCTGCGCCACAGCTCATTTTCTCGGAGCAAAAGTAACCAATAATGTTCAACTCCACCAAGCTGTGAATTGGTACCTGTTAATGTTCGATAGTCTTGATCGTCGCATCTCGATGTTTTCTGCACACAAACCAGGAGAGAAGTAGTCCCGATATTAGGACTCGAGCGCAGGTTTCCTTAGGTAGACTAGGGGAAGTTGAATGCCGAATGGTAGCTTGATGGCTGAAGGCGGCCCTCGAAAACTGGTAACTAAACGTAACGTTACAGACAACAACAAAACACAACACGCAACAAACGGGATTTATCCTTTCTATTATCCTCTTGTTGAACGCCTCGTGGTATCTAGGTTTGTATACAAATCTGCCATTAACAAAAATGTCTGATTATGAGACAAATGTATTGTAGGTGCTATTATATAATTATATACGGTATACCGCGGTATACCGTAAACCGGATATTGCTAGTGAAGGTGAGTAATGTCATAAATGTTCGCGACATTATAGTGTGCACAAGGATTAGTTCAGAGACAATCATTTCCAACTTACTGACTACTTACATCATCTCAACTAGGTTTTAACGTATTCGGACTTTTTCATAACTTTATAGTACGCCATATTATAACAGGTATGTTTCGTAGAAGTGTTAAAATTACTCAGTACTTGTCCGCTGTTCAGTCGCAAATTTTGTCCACAACACTTTAAATGCGATTGGAATGAGCGTATTACCCAGATATATTTTTGAACTAGGTATACTGTTTGTACTGAACCTAAATGTCTTAAGTCCAAATTTCAGAAACAATTGATCGAAGAACAACAAAGATACACACCAAAATACAAATGTAGATAAGTGCGTGTACAGCGATATTGATGTTTACTGTACAGAGTATTGCACATAATTAGCTCACGCTTATTAAACTAGGAAATCAGCCAAAAATAATACTGAGTACCAATTTAACATTATAACTATTTTTCATGAACTTCAAATGAGTAAATTTGAATATTTGAGTGCTGAGTGTAAGTACTGGTTGTAATTTTGAACAATACCAGAGGTAGTCTCGCGTGTATCGGTGCTGTACACATGTGGGAGGGTGGGTGGGTGTGAGGGTGGACCCCCCCCCCCTCAGCTACGCACCTCGGTATATTTGTATCAACATTGTATACCCAGACCTATACATTAATCACACAAACATTATTAAACGTATCCGGACAAATAAAAAAAATATTCGTAAATGCCTCCCTAGCT
Source organism: Spisula solida (assembly GCA_947247005.1). Classification (NCBI taxonomy): domain Eukaryota; kingdom Metazoa; phylum Mollusca; class Bivalvia; order Venerida; family Mactridae; genus Spisula; species Spisula solida. Next base: position 20,130,362 of record OX365946.1, read on the forward strand.
TTAATAATTAAGCAGTAGAGGAATTACGTAGATTTTGGTATGAATATCAAATACATCCAACAAATGTTTTTGTGATTACTGAATGGGTCTGGTTATGCTAGTATAAGAAATATAAAAAAAATATTTCCAGGCGCGTAGCGGGAGGGGGCGTGGTCCAGACCCCAAGTGTCTGTGTCCATATCTGCAAAACGATTGAGTCACAAGTTCTTAACGTATATAAACCCGCAGACGATGGTTTCAATTCGAATCATAGACCGGGTGAGAGTTTATATAGTACGATTATTTAAATATTCAATGGATAGCTACAGTCCCAAGAATTCATACAAGCCAAGTGGCACGTCAGTCTGCGAGGCAAATAAGTAATTAAACTTATCAGCTATAATAGTATAACATAGTTCCGCCCCATCCACTTTTTATGATGTATTTATGAAACTTACCTTTTTGTGATCTGATCTATCACGCTTCCTATGCGCTTTTTGCTTTCCTTGATGAATTGCATTCGCTTTATACGTTTTTGTAACTGTCGGTGTTGGACATCTTAACAAAACTGACTGCGTTTCCCTTAGTAATGACGTACTGACGTCATTAACCACTATGACGTCGTAGTTCTAGTAACATGAATTTCATCGCGTCCAAGACGTTTTCTTACGACTTTATTTTTTGGATGTCTTTTGAACATTTTTATATCGGAAATAATTATTGATATCAGAAACAATTCTCGATATCAAAAGTAATTATTGACGCCCTTGACAAAACACGGATTTTCCGCGATTTAGCATGATTTTCCGAGAAAGTTCCGTGTTTTAGAATGATTATCCGTGAAAGTTCCGTGAATTAGCAGTAGTTTCCTGTAACATTTGCACTAAGTTGAAAAAGGGGGCATAATTTCACCAAAATGCTTGATAGAGTTACCTACCCCTGTGTATTGGTTGGGGTCATGATGGTGAACAAGTATGCAAAGTATCAAAACAGTATATCAATGCACTTTGAAGATATTAGAGGATAAAAAACCTGTACCTAAACTTTAACATTTGCATGTCCAATTCAAAAGGGGGCATATTTTCAACAAAAAGCTTGATAGAGTTACCTAACCATGTGTAGGGGTTGGGGTCATGATGGTGAACAAGTAAGCAAAGCAATATGTGAATGCACTTTGAAAATATTAGAGGTGAAAAAACCTGTACCTAAACTTCAACATTTGCAATAGGTAGAAAAAGGGGGCATAATTTCAACAAAATGCCTGATAGAGTTACCTACTCCTGCATATGGGTTGGGGTCATGATGGCGAACAAGTATGCAAAGTATGAAAGCAATATCTCAAAGGACTTTGAAAATATAAGAGGTTAAATAACCTGTACCTAAACTTTAACAAAAGTGTTACGCCGACGCAGATGCTCGGGTGACTGCAATAGCCCCCCTTATTCTGCGAATAGTGGAGCTAAAAAATAAAACAAAGCTATTATTAGTATAACAAATATATATCTTTATTTAATCAACAACACCTAATCAACATATAAATGGTAAACAACACATTATTCTAAATACAACACAATACATATTATGTCTACAATACATCTATCACATGTGTGTTAAAACATTTGTAAATTCTTACAACAGTTGACTTGGGTTTGTCAATATCTTGTTTTATCACATGACTTTCGTTATATCCGGGTTAGTATATCTCTCACTATGTTATAGTTAGAACATATTAAGTAAATTTTAATGATTAAAAAGGACGGCTTAGTATATAACATTACGCATTCTGATTGGCCGATAGAAATTAGAGATATAATAGAAGAATATAATATATTTAGAATATAACCTACATTATGAGCCAATGAAAACGCCGAATTTTGGCGGTTAAATGAAAATGTAATTATTAAAATTTTCTCTTCACATTCTTGACGTCATGCGTTGGCGCTAATTTCTATCGGCCAATAAGAATGTTCATATATTCTAAGCCAGATAGAACATATTTAGTAAATATTAATGACTAAAAAGAACTCGCTTCGCTAGCTCCGCCCTTTTTATGCCCCCCTATCGATAGATGGGGAGGCATATAGTGATTCACCTGTCCGTCCGTCCGTTTGTCCGTCCTGGTTAACCCAAATTGACAGTTTCTTCTAGCATTATTATGGCTTGCTACAAAGCTTCCATACTTGCATGTATGTTGTATAGGAACAATCTCCACACACCTGTATCACCTGACCCCATATCGACCTTCGTCTAGACCTAATTTTGGACTCAGGCTTATTTAGCGTCTAATTCTTGGTTTACCCAAATTGACTGGTTCGTTTTACTTCATGTCCATCATGACGTTGCCTTAAAACTTGGCGTACTTGTTTACCATCATAAGCCCCTTACATTATCAAAGCCATGTAACACTATCCAACATTATAACAGAATTATGGCCCCTGATTGACTTAACTTTTTTTATGGGCAAGGCTTCGATGGGGGGCATACGCGTTTATTGAACGCAGTCTTGTTAATCATTAACATTTACTTAATATGTTCTAACTATAACGTAAATGACGTCAATTTGTCCGGTAAATGATGCTGTATTTTAGGTGGTTTATATAACAGTGTCTGTTTTTCAACAGTCTTATGTGTACGTTCGTGTTATTAGTATCATGATATGATAAAAATAATGTCTAACACTCTTTATGAATCGATACCAACCAGGGACGTATTTGGTGGGGGGGCTTTGGGGCTGAAGACCCCCCCCCCCCAGCTGGCTGGCTATATACCATTGTGATTGAATGAACTGGGGGCTAACTAAATCACTTGGCATCTACCATACTGGTAGTGACCTGTATATTGGATAGTCTATATGACATCCTGTGTATAGATTGTTTAGCCCCCAGGCATGACTAATCAAGGACTTAACAGGACCTACTGCTGTGGAGGTGTGATTTGTGCAACTGATAAAAAATTAAGTGTGTTTAGGTTGATTAAAGATGGTCAGGCAGAGCATACACAATATGATATCAATAGTTATCACCATTTAATCCCATGAAATTAGAGCATGGTGATTAAACATAAAGTTTGACTTGAAGAACTTGCATATAATCATTACAGTCACTGTGAGAAAAATTAATGTATATTTGTTATTGCTTGTTGCATGATTAATTAGGATTTCTATAGAATTAAATGTGTGAATTAAGAAATAATGAATACGTAGCTATGTTTTGTTGCGTAATAAAATATAGGCTGCACGTGTTTGGATGCGTAGTAATTAAATCACGAGTGCGTAGCACGAGTAATTTAATGTACACATTCAAACGAGTGCCTATATTTTATAACACAACAAAGCACAGCTCCTATTTATTATTTCGATTCTAACATCGCCAATGCTCTGCCATTTATAGCACAACAAGACAGGTCGTCAAACTACTTTCTTTCCTAGGAACGTTACCGTCACCGTTACGTCATTTGTCATAGTATATGACGTCAAACGTGACGTCATCAATCAGCTATATTTTATCGCGGTAATAAAATATGGTAAGCTCAATATACGCAAAGAAGGCAAATCTCACGTGCTATGTTAGAATGGAAAGTAATGATCACATTATTGAAATAATTTTAAATATTCATTAATTTCATTTAAACTTGTTTGATAAATTAAATGGAATACTTTTATATCCAAAAATTAAAGTTGAAAATGTATATAGTGCAGGAAATCGCATTACACTATTATCATTTTTTTTATTCATGTATGTTTAAATTTGGATTTCTTATTAATTAATGGTGAAACTTTAACATGAAGCATATTAACATTTTTAAATGTTTATCTAGAACTAATAAATACAAATGTAGTACTACTTTATTATCTTTAGGCCCAATTTTAAAGTTAAAAGCGCTGGAAATTGCACAATTTTTATTCAAACATAGAAAAGTCTTCGCAGGGAGGGGTGTTAAAAAATTCAAGTTTGTATAAATTTGGATTTCTTAATAATTAAATTAATGTTAGAACGCTAAAACATGAATGATCAGATTATTAAATTTATTCAATTTTTTAATGTTCATTTAATATAATTAGTAGCACTACTAAAAGTGCAGGAAATTGCACCATTTTTATTCAAAAATTGATAAAAATCTTCGCCAGTTGGGGCCACCAATCCCGTTCTCACCCCATCTCAGCCCTCCAGTTGGACCTCCTCTGGATACGCCCCTGCCAACTTATATTAAACTCGAGTTCAGGAAATATTAAACTCCACAGAGGCTCAATTAATATAAATTTAGATCACGGATATACACAATGTATTTCCGTGTTTAGATCAATTAACAACTCATGATAGAATGATGCTCTATATCCTGGGCAACTATTATATTGTAAAATGATTAGTTTACAAGTTTGGGATCAGGGGTAGAAATATATGAAAACAAGGATAAATATCAAGAATGCCACACCAGGATATATATCAAGAATGCCACACCAGGGAATATATCAAGAATGCCACACAAGGATATATATCAAGAATGACACACCAGGGTATATATCAAGAATGCCACACCAGGATATATATCAAGAATGCCACACAAGGATATATATCAAGAATGCCACACCAGGGTATATATCAATAATGCCACACCAGGATATATATCAAGAATGCCACACCAGGGTATATATCAAGAATGCCACACCAGGATATATATCAAGAATGCCACACCAGAATAAATATCAAGAATGCCACACCAGGGTACATATCAAGAATGCCACAAAAGGATATATATCAAGAATGCCACACCAGGGTATTTATCAAGAATGCCACACCAGGATATATATCAAGAATACAACACCAGGGTATATATCAAGAAAGCCACACCAGGGTACATATCAAGAATGCCACACCAGGATAAATATCAAGAATGCCACACAAGGATATATATCAAGAATGCCGCACCAGGATATATATCAAGATGGCCACACCAAGATATATATCAAGTATGCCACACCAGGATATATATCAAGAATGCCACACCAGGATATATATCAAGAATGCCACACAAGGGTATATATCAAGAATGTCACACCAGGATATACATCAAGAATGTCACACAAGGATATATATCAAGAATGCCACACCAGGATATATATCAAGATGGCCACACCAGGATATATATCAAGTATGCCACAAAAGGATATATATCAAGAATGCCACACCAGGGTATATATCAAGTATGCCACAAAAGGATATATATCAAGATGGCCACACCAGGATAAATATCAAGAATGCCACAAAAGGATATATATCAAGAATGCCACACAAGGGTATATATCAAGAATGCCACACCAGGATATATATCAAGAATGCCACACCAGGATATATATCAAGAATGCCACACAAGGGTATATATCAAGAATGTCACACCAGGATATACATCAAGAATGTCACACAAGGATATATATCAAGAATGTCACACAAGGATATATATCAAGTATGCACCACAAGGATATATATCAAGGATACAACAGAAGGATAAATTATATATCAAGAATCAAGAACTATGTTATTATACATGTACATAATACAATAGTACATCATCAAAATAGACAACTAACATAATTTCATAGCATACAATCTGAGTCCTGCATGCATATCTGATTATTCCATGATTCATCTCTCATTTTACTTTGTAACTTCACTGTAAACTATTTAAATATCGGATATTCATTGAACTGTATGTATTAAAATGTATTTATCTGTTAATACTTATGTTTGTCTAGGGGCCATATTTGCCCATTTTAAACTATGTAATGTGTTGAACCAATACTGAATAATAAAAGTCTTCTTCTTCTTATCCAGTGTGGTTTTTCGGGGTCAGGGTCCAACCAGCTTTTTTCAGGATCCGATCAGCTTTTTTTAGGGGTTCAAATCATTACTTTTTCTTGGAGGGTTGTCCTGATCAGATCAGCGGACAAACTGGCAAAAATTTACAAGACAATCCACACTCTGTATTCACACATGCCTTTACATAGTCAGGAATATCAATAAGGCAGTAAGATATAAGGCCTCAAATAGTTGTTTTTGTCTGATTTCCAGATCTACCCAGAAGGATTAAGTGGCATCTTTACACACATATATTTCTCTTAAAACTCTGCATATTTTGATGGTTATCTAAAGTACAACACTTTTAATACCATTTAAGATTTATTTTTTTAGAGGCAATTATCAGTTGTTTATTGGTGTTATCTGGACTGTACTGTACTGTAAAAATTGCCACTTTATTTTTTTTTCAGCAAAAAATGGAAATGGCGTTTACCCGCGGAAACCCTGAAGAATAATATCATCTTGGAATATGACAAACTCGTAAAGGTGCTGACATCTTAAATGTTGGACATGGTACTTCTGTTTCCTCACCTGCAAAAAAATATCTCACAATATTAGGGCATGTACCTAGAAAACATTGCATCATAAAGTTTAGTTATAACATCCCTTATAAATATCTGCAGATATAAAAGAACACACAATATTAGCGAATGTACCTTTAAAATAAAAACACTGGATCATTGAGTTGTAACATCCCTTTGTACGTGTATTGTTACTTGCATAGATATCATTCAATCATCTAAGTTCTATTTCTCAGGAGAAATGCAAGCATCATATAAATGCTTAATATAACAATTATTACTTATTTAGTAAAAAGCGTTGAATTGCAACTGCATATAGACAGGGCTGATGCATTAAAAGCAGTCTCCACAGAGTACTGGGTTTATAGTTCACCTGTTCGCAAGTTGATAAATGTAAAGGAACCCTTCATCTCCCCTGTTGGCGTGTCAAACGTTGTGCAGCTTATCCAGGCAAACTTGGCACCTGGTTTCATCACCGGGAATTCTCCTAAAATCCATCAATAGATAATGTTTTTATCCTGTATAATAATACAATGTCCATAATATAAAGGGCACAGCATCCTCATACATCAGTGGTTAGTCATTTCCTAGATTATGAAATCACAGATGAATACTCTGGTGAACGAGAATGAGGTCACAGGTGAAAGGTCAAATATTAGACACTGGTAGAGCCACCAAAATGCTGCAATCATGCTGTGTAGCTCTTACACACACAAACTCTACATAGGATTTGAACCTGTAGTAACATGTGATTTAAAGGCCACACAGGCCACATATCAAATTTAGGCTGTATGCTAAAGGTTAAAATATTGGGGCCACCACTGTGACCAAGAATAAGGTCAAATGCTGAAGATAATATATTGAGGTCACTGAGTTAAAGGTCAAATACTAGTACTAAAGGATTATATTAAGTCAGACAGGGAAGGCAGCACTCAACTTAACCAGGTGAGCACAGAAAACATTAAAACACACAAAGCACAATGCCCAACTGAACTAACCGACCATAAAGTCAAATGTGAAGGGTAATATTCTCAGAACATAAAATTATTGCATTATTAATGTGTTTCACCATCTTACCAACAACCCCTCTACCTCTAACTTCCTCTGTATTACCATCACCATCAGTGATATGCCAATAGCGTGACTCAAGCCGACATGATAAATCAGGTGGAGCATTTTTGTCCATCTCTAATCTAGTAAAATACAACACAAAGAAATAGTAAATGCATGAAATTTAAAACAGGGGTGGTATTCAATATTAATCTTAATTAACTTACGGATAAGGACATCCAATCATATCACACCATATTAAACTCTTGGTCAGTAAGAGGTGATATGATTGGCTATCCTTATTCTTCAATTAAATAAGATCAATATTAACTACCACCCCAGGTTGCATTTTTTTAATACCGACTACTATAATCATCAAATGAACATAACATGAATATCATCTTGCAGATGTTTTTTTTATAGATCTGCAGTAAGTAACACCTTGTTAACATTTCAAATATAAAGTAATCTTCAATTTATCAAGAAATATAACTATGCTTTCTTTCAGGCTATCCATCTAATAAAACGTTTCAGTGTGAGACATTTTAAGTTTGAGCGCAGGGAATTGAGTTGAGCATGAAAAATGATTTAAAATCATGGGGCCTGGGGTGGTATTCAATATTGATCTTACTTGACTTAAGAATTCGGACAACCAATCAGATCACACCATATTAAACTCTTGGTCAGGAACAGGCGATATGATTGGCTATCCTTATTCTCCAATTAAATAAGATCAATATTGAATACCACCCCATATCTAGAATCAAACTGTCAATCTCTTGTTCCCGAATCAAAATCATTATCCACTTGCCAAGGTCACCATAGTACCCAGGTCAATGAATTTACTTTTTGCATTTGAAGTCAAATATATTAATTTTCCAGGCAGGGAAAGTAACTTACAGTTAGAAATCAGACATTAAGTTATTTAATAACATGTCTATTGATTACCGATATTTCTATTCAACATACAAGATAGTTGCCATTCAAAATGGCCGACACTTAAGAAAAAGGGAGGTAATTCCCACACAATACTCACATGATTCTGTAAGCAAAGAAGTACATGGATGGAAATGATATACTGAGTTCAGGTATAAAACAAGTGGTAGGTTTTACTGCAATACCAATATTACCGTCCACACAACTTGGTTCATGATAAAATCTGGAACACAAGAAACAGCCATCCATGTTTTTAATACAGAAAGGTATAAACAGAAATTTCGTAAAAAACTAATATACATAGTTTTCAGATCTGCTTTATTACCATAACATGAATACATAGTAAAGTAGACACAGAAATTACTTAGAAAAATTAATAATATCATTAAATGAGTATATAAAGGCTAGCATAGACAAGAGGTATTAAATGAGTATATAACGTGCTGTTTTGATGGTGTTGTTATTTACAATTAGTTTTTTAACGAAAACCAAAGTTCTTTTAAATTAATAATAAACTTTATTTATAAAAAGGAAACTATCGTAACTATCGATAGTTGAGCTAACTATCGGCGATAGTTATTGGATCGAGACTTTTACTATCGATCCATACTATTGGTACACTCGGGATTCCAATTCATCGATATTTCGATTCATCGGCCCACCCCTATATGCTAATCATATGCCAATGTCAATGATGTCATGACGTACACGTTTACCATTTTATGAATGGATATTGCATTATGTGCCGAAAATATGCTGACGTTCATGACGTCGACTTTCATGATGTCAATGTGCAACAATCTGCTATCCGCAAACGCTCGCTGGTAGCATATAACTTTTTCGATACATAACACATTTTGAAACAAGGCGTTTCCAAGTATAGCGCTATCGAGTGCTCGATAGAGGTTTGGTTAGGCAACAGGCTCCAGGATTAGAATGTAAATTAAATCAGGCACTTTAAACTTACTTGAATATATATTCATACTCAATATAATATGCATCATTGTCTAGTTTGTCTGCATAATCACATAACCATTCTCTAAATGAAGAAGCTGAAACACACATAATGTCATATCCTGTTAATACAACCCTGCTCGATAGAGGCTCACAGGGCAGACAGGGCACACCAAACCCTGCTTGGTGTTCGGATAGAGGCTCACGGGGCAGACTGGGCACACCTGATAGAGGCTCACAGGGCAGACTGGGCACACCTGATAGAGGCTCACAGGGCAGACTGGGCACACCTGATAGAGGCTCACAGGGCAGACTGGGCACACCTGATAGAGGCTCACAGGGCAGACTGGGCACACCTGATAGAGGCTCACAGGGCAGACTGGGCACACCTGATAAGAGGCTCATAGGGCAGACAGTGAGACTGGGCACACCTGATAGAGGCTCACAGGGCACACTGGGCACACCCACTTGATTTACCTCTAAAAATAAAGTAAATGAATTTATATTACAGTTATAATTACATGCCTATCAATGGATTATAGAGATTTATAAGGGAAAATAAGGCCATACCACCCTAAGTGCGAAAACCTATCTAGCTATCCTGAGAGAAAACAAAGTCCTCGAAAAAACAAGTCATACCAACTTCTATCCTCATCATTATAATTATGGCTAACAAACATAACCTTCATACATCGTCAATCATAATAGCTTAGTGAATTAACTGAAATAAAAACTAATACTGAGCTTAAATTTAGAGTCAATATTTAATATTGCACACAATCTTTACAAATCTCATGGAATAAGAGCCAAGGCTATGCTAAAATATTAAACAATTATGACTAAAAAAATGTTGTTATTTCCCTCTCAAGACGCCCAAACCTATCAGTTTGCGGACGCTAAACAAAGAAACGATTTGGAATGGCCTAACAGTGAAAATTGAGATGCATGGTTCCAGTATCATACAGAAACACGAATGTAACTTAAATGACACCAGGCTTTAAAACATACGTAACAACATCACAGTGTTTACTCTGACATGGTACTGTGCCCTTATACAAATTTTTAACAACTACTTTACTTGGAAAATGTTCGCTCTATCCATACCTGCCAAGTTTCCAAAATCCAAAAGTGGAGTGGTAACGGAAATTGGATACTTATTTAGACCACAATAAACAATGTGACACTTCAAAAGGTGCCAATCAGTTTCATTTGGTAATATATTTGCTAATAACAACCAAGGGCCACAAAATAATATCTGAAATCCAGAGTAAAGGTGAGTTAAATCGGAAAATCAGATATTTTATTTCAAATAAAAGTGGAGCAACTTTAAGTGGAGTACTTGGTAGGTATGTCTCTATCTCATACAAGGCACTGCAGTATCTGTCCTTAATGTAACATATCTCACTCTGTCCTTAGTGTAACATATCTCACTGTCCTTAGTGTAACATATCTCACTGTCCTTAGTGTAACATATCTCACTGTCCTTAGTGTAACATATCTCACTCTGTCCTTAGTGTAACATATCTCACTGTCCTTAGTGTAACATATCTCACTGTCCTTACTGTCCTTAGTGTAACATATCTCACTCACTGTCCTTAGTGTAACATATCTCACTGTCCTTAGTGTAACATATCTCACTGTTCTTAGAGTAACATATCTCACTGTCCTTAGTGTAACATATCTCACTGTCCTTACTGTCCTTAGTGTAACATATCTCACTCACTGTCCTTAGTGTAACATATCTCACTGTCCTTAGTGTAACATATCTCACTGTTCTTAGAGTAACATATCTCACTGCCCTTAGTGTAACATATCTCACTGTCCTTAGTGTAACATATCTCACTGTCCTTAGTGTAACATATCTCACTGTCCTTAGTGTAACATATCTCACTGTCCTTAGTGTAACATATCTCACTGTCCTTAGTGTAACATTAAATAAATATCAGATGCCTGCCTGCGTGACATTGATATTGTCAACCCGAGGGTAGAATGTCACCCCGAGGCGAACAAAATATAAGTAAATAAAATCATACTGGCAAATCTTGACAGGTTTGTTTTTTACACTCGTCTGAATCGCACATGAGCGCGCGGACCAGTGATGTCACTACTAATTGTGTACAAGGGAGACAACTACAACAAAATTTTTGCTTTATGCTTGACACAGTTACTTGCCCTTACATGACATTGAAAATTCAGTTTTCGGTCGATCATGTGTCATATGGATTGGAACTGTCAGTGACAGCCATAATGTCTCTCTCTGGGGCAATGGGACTTTTGCATAGCAGAAAAAAGTGAGGTATAATAAATTTCACTGTCCTTAGTGTAACATATCTCACTGTCCTTAGTGTAACATGTCTCACTGTCGTAAGTGTACAATACATCTCACTGTCCTTAGCGTAACATATCTCACTGTTCTTAGTGTACGATATATCTCACTGTCCTTAGTGTAACATATCTCACTGTCCTTAGTGTAAGATATTATATAAATATCAGATGCCTGTCTGCGTGACATTGATATTGTCAACCCGAGGGCAAAATGTCACCCGAGGCAAAGCATCACGCAGGCAGGCATCTGATATTTATTTTATTATACCGAACAAAAAATCAGTAAATAAAATCGTACTGGGGAGTGGCAAATCACGACAGGTTTGTTTTTTACACATCTCGCACATGAGCGCGCGGACCAGTGACGTCACTACTAATTGTGTACAAGGGAGACAACTGCAATACATTTTTAGCTTTATGCTTGACACAGTTACTTGCCCTTGCATGACGTTGAAAATGTCAGGTTGATCAGATGACCTGACAGTCAGTTTTCGGTCGATCACGTGTCAAATGGGTTTGAACTGTCAATGACAGTCATAATGTCTCTCTCTAGGGCAATGGGACTTTTGCATTGCAGAAAAAAGTGAGGTATAATAAATATCACTGTCCTTAGTGTAACATATCTCACTGTCCTTAGTGTACGATATATCTCACCTAAAACAAAATAGAGTATCCCTCCAGCACCATCCTTCATATAACAAATATTTCCTGTCTTCAGATCTTTAGTGTCATTTATCACAATAAAGTTTCTATCTTCTGTTGCTTCATCAACTGATATTATAGAACAGCCTTCAAATGAACCATGATCCTACAACAAGCAATGTAGAAAAGCAGTGTTTATCAGATTTTTAAAACAAGATCCATAACCTACATGTACATGTTGCTGTAACTGCGCTAAATGCGGACAATCTACTTACTTCACGTACACGGTATGAATCCCGATACACCGCTCTGACGGAACTGAAAACCCATTAACACTCAGGATACATGAAATCTGAGTTCGTTCCGAGCATTACATTGGTTTTCAGTTCCGTCACAGCCATATGAAAATAGAACAATTCTCTCACGGAACTGAAAAGCGGTGCATCGGGATATCTACCATATGTACCATGTTAATATAAATTTGAAGACAAAGCATCTAGATATAAAATTCACACCACAACAAAACCTTACTAATCAAATAATCAGAACGACTCCTGTCACTCTCAATTTTCAAGAGTCGTCGAATATTACAAGAAGATTTGTAATATAAGTTTAGTAAATTTGACTTTTCAGCTGGCGCTCTTGAGTCAACATTCAGATTCAGGAATCAAATGAATGTGCTGCTAAACTATTATTCCTCCATTATTTCTTCAACTAAATCACTTTCTGGTTATTATTGGCAGGTGACTAACAAGGGCATACTTAAAATTGATGAAGAGACAGAGGTGTGACACAAGGAATTTGAAAGAGTTGTATAATAAATGAAAGAGAAAAGGTTACATGTAATACCTTATAGCTATCTTCTATTTCACTCAATGGTACCAGAGAATCAGATCGTATAATTGTTGACACCATACCACCTCCCATTAACCTGAAATGTATATTATATATACGTAAATAGGCCAATTATTTGTTTCCCGTAACATGTCAGACAAAAATAATGAAGGTAGATCAGAAACTTTCTAATCAAGACGAAATACATAGCATGATATGTCACTACATAGTAATGTGCTGTTCTATGAATATCCTGAGGATTACAACATCGGCAATGTTCTCCCGATTTCATCCGATACCACCGATTAATCACAATTCCTTCGATATCACTAACTGTCTTGTCTTGTGACTTCCCCGAATATTCCCCAAGACCACGAGTAACCTGTTCCCGATGTCCAGATAGATCATTAATTTCAATCGAGAATACACCGCCGAGACAAAATATGCTCATTGGGACCTGGGCTTAAATTGTTTTATCAGCAATAAGATTGATAAGATGATCAATATAATAGTAAGTTACCCAGGCTGACTGGAAGTGATACTTTGCCCATTATGAATACGATATGATGTCCTGAGATCTTCTGGTAGATGATGACCGATAAACATCTCCGTTTCATCAAGATCCGATTCTGATACACCATCTATAATGAGGAAACTGAAAATATTTATTATTTGCTACCAATGGATTATAGAGACTTATCAGTCTGGTGGCATGGTGGTCGAGTGGTTAAAGCACTTGACTACTGATCGAGATGTCCCTGGTTCGAATCTCGGCCGGGACACTCGGTCATTTCTGAAACGCTTTTCAGTGTTTCCCACCCAACTAGAGATGAACTGGTTGGAAATCCAGAGGTAGTCTCGCGTGTATCGGTGCTATACACCGGGCACGTTAAAGAACCAGGGAGTCTATTCGGAACAAGCTAGGGTAACACACCCGGATTCCTTGTATCACAAATCTTTCTTCTACTCGCTGTCCCTTCAGCAAAAAACAGGTCCCATTGGAAATAAGTGCCTGCACTTTCATGGGTTATCCTTGACCGAAAGGCCTAAATAATTACATACAGTTAAAATAACAGTGAAATTATCATTTTGTTATCTTCACTGTTTTGGAAGCCAAATTCCATTACAATACAGAAAAAGAAACATAACATGAACGGCACCGGGCTTTAGATTACGAGTAATGTCATTATTGCTATATTATTTTCATGTTGTGACGTTCTAATATCAACTTAATTTTTCCAATTAAGCCAATTACTATACCATTATATGCGAATTTGAAGCATACAATAAACAGAAAATTTGTTGATTTTTGGCAAAAGATCAAATCTTGTTTCACTTGTTATCACAGAAAATTAAATTTTCACTCGTGGCTACGGTACACGTAAAATATTGATTCCTGTGATCATGCAGTGAAAAAAAATTCAATCTTACACTAAAATCAACAAATACTGTCTATATCTCAATGGTAAAAATATAAATCACTAGTCAGTAATGGTTGTTCCAGGAAAAAGACCTTATCCTTAAATTATAAATTAAACTTTTTCATGCACAACTCATTTCATGATCTATCTTCAAATCTTTCAAACAGTAAAATATACTTGAGTTTGCTAAAACATTTATGCTAGATGGGTAGTCTTAAAGAAAGCAGAGTAATAAAAGCTGCTAAATCAAATATGATTTAATTAAACTTTATAATCATTGGGATGTGTTGGAAAGGATTTTCAGTACAAGAAATACCCCCATCCATAAACAAAAGAGTGTCAATAAGGCCCTATGTATTGTTTACCTGAGTATAAAGGTCCGGAAGTATTAGTGAAAGGGTCACACAAAAACAATTTTTATAAAATTATTTTGAAATTTGATCAGCAATTTTCGAGAAGACAGAATGACGCCGTTAAAAACAAACAGTGCTCAGGTAACCTAAAAATATTAAAACCTTCTGTCCCAACCTCACTGAATACCTTGCTGGCATAAGATAAGCCATGCATAACAGTTTTACCCATTACGGTATACCCTGTATAATACAGTGCTTAGTCAAAATGAAAAGTATAAGCAAATATATAACCTTGTAATGAAGCCAATATGCCTGGACACGACTTGGCAAGGAATTTTTCTATTTTATTCCAAGCTTGTCGTATTTCTCTGTAGTATATATAGTGACCATACTCTTTGAACAGAGACACAAAATGTTCTTTCCAACTTCTGTCTTTCTTGCATCTGAAGTATTACAGAAAAAATGACATAAAATAGAAAACAAGCATTGAGTTGGCTATTACGTGCTCACCTGAGATACATCTCAATTTTGTACAAATTGAAGGTTTTTATGGATCAAATTAGGTTTTAAACCAAGATGATCCAGTTGTGCTCTTGGTCTTGAATTTGCAGAGACAAACATTGTGACCATGTGTCAAAACTCTGACCTCTCACAGTATTAATAGTCTGATTAATAATTAATATCAGAATACTTTAACATATATAATGTACATACCTATATTCTAACAAGTGTAGTAATTTGAATTACATTGTAATTTGTATTGGTATTCCTAGTAAACATAGAAAATAGCAGTATTATTTCAGGCATTCCATTTGACTTAAGTAGTAGGGGTTGACCCTTAAAATTTCCAAAAAGCCATATTTTGGCCATCATGCGTATATAAAATGGTAAAATTTAATCAAAAGCATAAAAATTACCCTTCAGATTCAGATGCTAGTGGAATCCATATTATTCCCTATAGATTAGAGCAAGACTGCTTTTAGGAAAGTTTTAGGATTGGAAGAAAATATATTCATACACAATAGTCTTTTATCAATGTATTGTCTTCATGAAAGATGTAATGAAAATGAAAAACATATCATACTTGTCATCCAGAAATATGTGCACACACTGCCAATTCCACAATACATCATCATAACATAAATAATGAAGTCTTTTACACACAGATGATAACCTGCAAGAATGAAGGAAGCAGTTCAGTAGTGTCTTCAATATTCATAAAAACTTACACGGGTATGATTCATAGTTTTTTCCCAATCGAACATTCAAGAACTTTTCTTATACTAACTGTCGTATACCACAGTATTAGCCAAGTTAGACTGTATACATGGTAGATTACCCAATACACCCCTTCTGAGTTCCGTCAGAGAATTGTACTGTATTCATACATTTTGTATGACTTTGATGGAACTGAAAAAATGAAAACTTATGTAATACCCTGAGGGACCTCAAGATACATGACATTGGTTTCAGTTCCGTCAGAGCCATATGAAAACAGAACAATTTTTTGAAGGAGCTGAGAAGTGTTGTATTGGGATACTTACTGTTATACAGTCTAACTTGGCTTAAGCAGCCTCAGCACACAGGGCTGTTCAATAATATTAAGACTTATACGGGTAATTAATTTAAAAACAATTACCAATGCAGACATTCAGAAAGTTGGACATTCGGTCCGACAAAGTCTTACAAACTGCCGGACCAAAAGCAAAACTGCCAGACCAAAAAAACCTCAAAATAAATGTGTTTTTAATTTAACATGCAATTTTTGTCCAATGAGCTATGATATATCATCCATTTTTCATGGAAAGTCTCTGTTTTCCTGTTTCTTTATACTCTGTGCTGACGGTCGCAGTTAAATTAATCTTTTAATAACATGCTCGCGCATCATCTTCGTAGTTTAACGATGCCATTTTTTAGACAGTTGTGGATAAAGGGCAGTCAGTCGGATCAATGCCAGATTGAAAAACCGCAGACCATATCAAAATCTGCCGGACATGTCCGTCGGACCGGCGAATTTCAGAACGACTGCCAATGAGGAACATTATCAATGATTAACAGGTTATCTCCCATTGTTAATGTTCTAAAGAATAATATTAATGGTTTCTTAAGACATTACACCGGTGGCTATTTAATGATGACTTGTCCCCTGTTTGTAGTCACCATCATATGGACCATGTTTGAAGTCAACTGCTCAGCCTGGATGCATGATTTTAAAATAGTTTTACACAATAAAACATAGTTCTGTATAAAGTACTACGTCCAAAATTAATCAATGCCTTTTATAATTCTGTAAATTCATTCAAGAACTTGTAATTTAATTGTCACATGACATAATTTTATAAAATTAACAACCGCCTTCATTATTTAATTTAAGCAGTCAGACACTTAATTCTATACAAGATGAGATACATAGCATGATATGTCACTACATAGTAATGTGCTGTTCTATGAATATTTAAAACATCAACAACACATGCAACTATTATTGTCTATACATAACTATCATACACAGACAGCGTAACATCAATGCTGTATGATCTCAACTGGCCGCCACTCCAACATCGCAGGAAAAACAAAAGAATAATATCATTTTATAAGGCCTTCAACAACGAATCCCCTATCACCGTCCCTGATTATGTAAAGAAACCTACTCGTCAAACTTCAAGATCACACAACCAATCATTCATTATAACTCCGAGCCAATTACGAACCATACAAAAATAGCTTCCTGCCACGAACGATCTGGGATTGGAATGCCCTGCCACCAGACCTGGTGCAGACTACTTTGGTAGAGGAGTTTAACCACGCTCTGCAAAAGAACACGGCCTAGACAGTGCGCTGGGTTTTTATGTTTTTAAACTGTAAATATATATCATGCTCACATTTGAGCTTTTTTAAACATTGTGATGTCACTTGCCCGTGATGCGTTATAAGCCCTGGGCAGTAACCAAAGAGACCTAGAGTGTATTTAAATACCACAGGAATCTGATATCCAATAGGAATAATAAAGCCCATTTAAAAATTTGCTAATTTAAATTCAACCCTTAAATTTAACAGGGACAGCTTTGTCACTGACTAAATCTTATTTCTTTATCATATTCAAATTGGATAGTGAATCGAAATGGGCTTTCAAATGAGTTTTTTACTTGGAGAATAGAATAGAATAAATTTTAATTCCAATCATGCTTCAATGGAGTGTCAGATTCCTATGGTTCTTTAAAGTTTAAGAGAATTTTCCTACCTGACAATATCGGGATAATGCAGATATCTCAGGATTGTCAACAATGATTCATCTGGCAATGACAATAACTGAGCCGGCATGATGACATCTAAATACACAAATTGTACGAAACCTGTAGCATTTGCGTGATTGTTTCAATTTTAACTTCTGTCTTATTTACTATCCTTGGGCGCCGCCATTTTGGATGTTGACAAGAGCATATAAAGTCCGCAGTGTGCCGTTTATATCCCGGATTTGAATCTGAATCCTTAGGCCTATAACATAAATGAAAATATTAACTTTTAATTATTTATATAGAATCAGGAGCAATTTGTATCTAAACTCCCTGATAGAATCTACATAAAAAATAAAATTCCCTTGGGTACACCTCAACCAAATTTGGGTACACCCCAACCAAAATATGGGTACACCTTGACTAAAATAATTACTACACCTAGGTTTGTGTATACCTTGACTGGTATCCCTGATCTTCTTCGCTTCTTCACAGATTAATCATCACCAAGAATATGACTACAAACCAGTAGTTGCAACATAAAACAACATTCGCATAAATATATGGCCCAAAATACTATCCATGACCCTGTTACTGTCTGAGTGCCCACACGCATGTTAATTAAATAACATGCGTGGTGCCCAGCACTTTAAGAGAAATAAGTGTCTTAAAGTGTTGGTTAGTAACGGGGTCTTGGATAGTGTTTTGTGCCATATATGAAAATATTAGGCGCCTGTGATAAAACTTTCGAACATCTACAAAATCACCTTATTTCATAAAGTTCCCGTCAGAATGAAAGTAAGTGCTTTGTCATTACAGATTTTTGACTTTGCAAATAAAATACCAGAAAACGCTTTATTCACGCACTGGATATCTAAAGCCCGATTGCGATAATCAACAATATAACAAGCATACAGCTGCTTAATATATCGTAGATTAAAATCGGCGATCCTGAAAACGACCCATGAAATCATTAATTACACTGAGCAACATGTGCAAAATGAAAAAACAAAGACCCCAACTAAGAGAAATTAACCAGTACGCGGTCTAGACCACAGGTAACTGTATCATTGATAAAGAGTAAAACAATGGTAAAAAATTATTTTTTTTATAAAATTTATGTTATCTTAGATATTATAAATTAAAATAAAATTTTTGTTTACTCTTTATTAATGATACAGTTACCTGTGGTCTAGACGGGGATTGAACCGATACCTCTTGACCCCGAAGCGCGCTCACTACCTCTAGGCCACCGCTCCACACAGTATTGGAAATCCAAAAATAATACATACAGAGGAATATCAGTTGGTCGTGTTTGTAGTATAATAGAAACAAACACAAATACTGAACTAGAATTTTATGAATATTATGGTTGTTAAGGTGTTTATGGCGTAGATGGCAGCTTTGCCGCGGTGCACAATCACGTGGTCTATGACGTCACATTTGGGTATAGCGTCTAGAAAAAAATCATCAACAAACAATCGATTCAACGAAGAAAAATCGTCGTAAGTATTTTGTATATATACAATTTGCTTAAACGTCTTGTTATGTACGTATATAGTTGTAATGCACACATATAGACAAACGAAGAATTTAACGAAGACCATTGTCATACTATCGTAAAGTTACGCTTATGTTAACCCCGTGGGAGAGTTTGCAAACATACTGGAATCAATTATAAATGTTTCACAAAACACCAACACGGAAGTTACGGTGAATTGAATCTTGATGGCAAATATTCTTCACATCATAACTAACGAGAAACGCCCGATGTCGGTTACTACTTTATAATTTATGTATTCGTGAAAATATTCAGTTTAAGGTAAGCAATTTGTTAAAAAAATATAATATCTTAAAGTTATTTTATTTCGACTGTAAATATAATTAAAAATGTATATGTTTTGTGGATTTAAATAAAATGGGATTTTAGGGTTGTTAATTTGATAAATTTAATAATAAAACCTTTTTTCACAATCTGACGTTTTTATAATTAGAAAAATGTAAGACTTAGCGTGGATGGTTCTAATATTCCAAGACATAAATCTATATGCAATATTGAAGGACTGTGGTTTACTCTTGGTGTGATGAAAGCACCAGAAATTAGGTATCAAGAGTGATTCATTTAAGTTGTGTTCAAGTTATACCATCTACCTAACGTAGATGTAGAAACATTTTAATTCCAAACTTTCGTTTAAAAATCATCAACATAA
This sequence comes from Spisula solida, assembly GCA_947247005.1. Taxonomy (NCBI): domain Eukaryota; kingdom Metazoa; phylum Mollusca; class Bivalvia; order Venerida; family Mactridae; genus Spisula; species Spisula solida. The sequence continues at coordinate 20,150,672 of OX365946.1, forward strand.
AATCAACGATACACTAAGTCTTATGAATGTCATAAAGTCCGATATTTTAGATGATTGCAAAAATTTACTAACGACGAGAAAAAGTATGTGTGCACTTTATTTCTATAATTTCAGAAATCCATATTCACATACAAATCGAAAAGACGAAAATGAGGTGGTTACGTGACCTCGTATTTACTGTTATCATGTATTATATTATTACATGTACCTTCAAAATCGGAGAAGGTTCCTCCGTTGCTGGTCAAACTGAGACAACCGTAGAAAGTGTTCATAGCAAACTAACACAACATGATGGTCAGAGAAAGACAGCACAAAAAGATGGTCAAACAATGCCAACACCTGAAGATGGCCACGGAGAGACAACGTCATACAGTCAGAACTCGATACAACGACGCTGTTCGTTTCCAAGAAAAATGTCGTTGTAACGAATATGTCAGTATAATGAATTGATACAAAGAGCGTTTTAATACTTTTGTCCCCAAATATGATGTCAATATAATGAATATGTCAGTATATCGGATGTCGTTATATCGAGTTCTGACTGTATACCGTTCAAAGAAAAGCAAATCCAAAAGAAACAGAATCAGACTTAACGGCTGACGAGGTTGATCTTTGTAAGATTGAACTAAAGTGAGGGGACCACTATTTTCATAATAATCTTTTCAAGGATGAACCCCATTTTGTACAGTTTAAAATAAGGCAAGTGGAAAATGAAGATTACACAACTACCAACAACGTGTTTGAACCGTTTCGCTGGTCATGGACATACAAAATCAAATCAGGATCATTGCCGTTTATATCATGGAGGTTAGACTATGGTATTTTTTCTTTTCACCTGCTGGAGACAAAGACAATTTACTTGGATCGTGAAATAGAACTTACTGTGTCGAAGGGATGCAATGTAACGTATGGTTCGGATGAGACTGTAGAGAACATTGTAAGGGCGCTTGTACCGTTAGTTAACGTATCTTCTGTTGAGTATATACCTAAATACACGGAAAGCTATTTTTGCTACTATCAACTCATTCCAACGAATATAATCAACTACTATTTTATTTACAATGAGAGAATCATCGAATATAAATGCGCTGTGGTGTATTTTAATTATACGTCAAAACAGTTTTACGTGAATACAACGTGCCATGAGTGCATACATAACAATCACGAATGGGAACAGTTGGCAGAATTTCCGAAAGTGTTTGCTGTGCTCTGTCTCTTGTATTGTGCACCTTTTATTGTATTCGGTGTGGCGCAATGGATGACACAACATGAGAAGATTATTGCAAATGAAGTGGACGACGAGCACCAACTTATTGGAGACTCGGACAAAGACGACGACTGGTTGTATGCGGACGGAATTAACAACCCACTTGCTATTTCGGATGTATGTAGTTTTGACAAGCTTGGTCTTGCAGCCAAATACCCTGCATGTATTGGTAGACTGAGACGATTATTGTTTGTCATGTTTGTTCCATTGTTTATTTACTCAGAACTAATTGCATATGACCAAGGTATGGGTATGTGGAAAGACAAGATTACTATTGGTAGTCTTGCAAAGCGAAGGGTCCCACTGGGATTTCTCTCCTTACTGGGTGATCCTGAAAACAGGAGATATTGTTTTGCGTATTGGTTCGGGTGTCCAGTCGGAGTTACATGTTTGTACTTCGCATTGGGTTTTCTCTTTATCGTACTACCTAGAAGTTTGAAACAGTGTGTGGAGGATGGGCTTCCTTCACTGACGTTTACTGGTACTTTCAAATCGCCATTATCTTTGTCATTCTACCAAACCATGTGCTTCTCTGGTGTAATTAATAAGTACGATATAATACTTAGTGGATATCAGAAAGCTATTGTCGTTATGAAATGTAGATTCTTTATGTTGTTTTCCAACACTTTCTGGCAGTTCGTCTGGACAACACAAACAGCACGCTGGTCTGGGGTTTTGTCTGGTTCCTCGACATGCGTGTGTATTTTGAAGCACGTTTCTTTACCATTCTATCTAGTAATGTGTGTAGTGGAGATCTGCATCTGCTTGATTTTCTATGCTATTCCGATCTGTAGCTTTGTTACAATTTATGTCAAGGGAACAACAAAATCACTAGGCTATTTAAAACGACAGAGTCGAGCTCTAGGAATCTTGTTCGGCTTTCGAATCTCTTTCATGATCGTCTTTATCGTCTTCGCTTTATATCAATACATTATCTCGCTTGTCTTTACGAAGAGCTTGTTGTTTATCTGTCAAATCGTCACATACTGTTTTCTTGCTGTGATTATATATCCTTCAGTCGCCTTTGGATACTTGTTTTTCTTTACCGTAATGTTGTACAACCTGATCGGACTCGTCCGGAGCTTTAGTGACGGGTATATGGAGCTTCTGATTAGCGCTGTTGAGTTGTCACACCAGATTAACCCTAACACAGAGTATGTGTATAATATGGATGGTCATCTAAATGTTTTGAATCTGAGAATGAATAAAATTACGGATATTATTATCAACGGAAAACGGATAGATGTGGCACAAGATATATTAACAGCATTGGAGACAGATGATACCATTAAAGTACGAGAAAAGAATGGCGTGTTCGGTATTCCAAAAGTGTTATTCCACAAGCTTGTCAAAGAATTTAGACCTGTTCATTGTGAAGTGTTGTCCCTATGTTTCAAAGTTGTAGTTATGATTGTGTTTGTGGCAGCACTGATTCGTATTTCATCAAGTATCAAATCGGGACCAAACAAGGAAATTTCCGAAATGATGCATGTGATATTTATTGTTGTAGTAGGCGCTTTGCCGCAACTTCTTTCCTCAATTTTGTCTAAATCGCATGATGGTTTGTTAAAAGAGATTGGGGAAAGACGCATGAAAGATGTGATTATAGCATATTGGCAGAATGTGAACCTTGAATTAGCTTGACATTTCAATGTTTCAATATTTGTAAACCATAGACAAAAATATTAATGAGTCATTTGTGCAATTATATCGTATACAATGCACAATCTCTCGAATATTAAGAGAGATAGTGCTCAGCATATATGGTTAACGGATTTAAAAACGCGACACTTGGGTACGTTGGTATATTTTAGGAAAACAAATTCTCATATAAAATGTATTTGTATATTCGTAAAGGCTAATTAAATGTCGTCAATTTGGTACCACACTTGATAAAATCCAACGAGTATTAACTAAATTATCGCATGAAAAAGACATTGGTCTAGAAAACAAAAGTAACATGATTGTTTTAATATTGGCGCATTGGTTTTATCGTTAAAACTCGTCTCATTTTTTTCATCTTAGTACCAAAATGACGCCAATACATATACCTTTAATCTGCACTATTCCACTACCGGCATAAACTTTAATTGTCTGCTATAAAACAACATACCCCGGTGTCGCGTTTTTAAATCCGTTTAGTATAATATCATTACACGTGCTACTGCATCTGTATTTTTTTCTAATAACAACGTCGGCTCCCGAACCCTGGCCAAAAGTTGTCTCTCGTGTTACACAAACTATTTGTTCTGTCGTGTTCTATATTTTATTGCGTACTTTTTGCCATATCTTACCATGCTATTTATGGAATTGTATCATTGCTGCTTTGTAAAAAGTTCTTATTACTAAATTAACACTACTAGTATTCTATTCTTCCAATGCATATTCAATTTAGTGCCTACATTTTTATCGCGCTTCTAATGATGATAAGCGCATTGTTTTTGTATGATGTGTACATTTTTCAAAATTTCCACAGTAATTGTAAAATCCATACGGTTATAGTTAAGGTTAAACTTCTTCTTTTGCATTAAGGTTATACTTCTTCTTTTGCGTTAAGGTTAAACTTCTTCTTTTTCTGCGTTAAGGTTATACTTACCCTTCTTCTTCTTCTGCGCTAAGATTATACTTCTTCTTCTCCTTCTGCGTTAAGGTTATACCTCTGACTTCTTCTTCTGCGTTAAGGTTATACTTCTTCTTCTTCTGCGTTAAGGTTATACGTTTTCTTCTTCTGCGCTAAGGTTATACTTATTCTTTTTCTGCGTTAAGGTTATAAGCCTTCTTCTTCTGAGTTAAGGTTATACCTTTTCTTCTGGGTTCCATCTTCTCCGGCCGCTTATATCTTCAGTCTATGTGTGGTGGTAAACTGCATAGTCTTTTGTAGGTTGCTGGCATCTCACCACAGCTTGGTCTCGAAGGATTTGTCTGTGTGCCAAATTTTCTGTGGTGCCTCCTCCAGTTTGGGACACATCAATACAATATAACTTCCTCCCCACAAATACAATAATGTATCTCCATATACCCCTTTCCAGTCCAAATAGAAACTGTTTTCATGCTTTCTCACAGCTTTCAATTTTCAACAGTCATTGAGTGTCCGATAATTTCACCGTGAAAGTACTGAAACGGACTTATTCAAAATCTCCGTCGAGTGCCCTCAATCAAGTCTCTCCCTTTGAAATTTAACATTAATTGATAGCTATCTTTGTTTAAACCTAGTGACGTGTACTTTAAGCTCTAGATCACTCACAGAATCTCCAAATTCTGAAACCAGTGTAGCAAAACCACGTGACTTAAGGCTACAAATCCAAGACGAAAATTGCTTCGCTTCAAAAATAGCCGTAAGCATTTTATTTCTCATCGATTTCTATGAAACATTCGCCAGTCTAAGGGAAAACTATGCTTTCCTCGAAATATAGGATCTTTTTCAGCAGCTGTGCCGTTTTTTCCAACACCCTGTGAAACCTTCAGAGTTTCAAGGACTTCGTCTTCTTTTCCAAGGTTTCACAGGGTGTCTGAGAAAACAGCCCAGCTGTTGATTAAGCTGCTGCATTTCGTGGAAATCTTACATCTTAGACTGGCGTATGTTTCATAGAAATCGGTGTGGAAATAAAATACTAGTACGTAACTGTATATTAACACTCTATAATTAAAATCATCATACATTATAATGTGTATATCTACGTCGGATGTTGACCGTTTGACCATTGAAAACCTACTTAATCGATATTTAGCGCGAAACCGGGCCCTTAAATTTAATTTCGAATACATGCAAATTACTTAGAAATACCAAAATTAATCATGAATTAGTAAAAACGGTTGTATCAAGTTGTTTCACCTGGAATACTCGTGAGCTGACTTATCTCGGTGTAGTTATCATTTATAATTACCTCCCTTTATAGTTAATTATGCATGGAATTCAAAGTCCACAGTATGTCATTCATCGCGGGTGAGTATATAGGCTTGCTTGAAATATCAATTTTATGGGAAGTGGACAAGTGGTCTAGTGGTAAGGGCAACTGACTGCTGATCTGAAGGTTGTGGGTTTGATCCCGCTTCCAGCCAGATTTAAACAGAAATAACAGTCGCACGAGACTTTAACCACAGTCCCGTGATGATTTACATCAGGGATGCTTCTGGACCTGTGGCATCTTAATGCAATTCCTTCCTCCCCCAATAACTAAAGTGACTAACCTCTTGTGGGGGCAAACACACATGGAGCTCCAGTGGCGAGGATAAATAAAAGCATATACATCAAATCATATCAATAGTGTGCGGATATTGACGGTTCGTTCTATGTTTCAATCTTGAATGAATGGCTAGGCGCGCTGTCGCCGTTTCTGTGTGGCTTTGGATTGTCTGTGCGCTACAGTATTTATATTTTCATGTGTGGTGCCACTAGTAAAAACCTTGCGTCAAGCTGCTGCACAGTTTGATCTTACACCGAAAATATGAATCACTCCTCTATTTAACTTATGCAATTTGTTTATATACTAAAGACTTTAACTGTACGTAGGATATGTATACAATAATTATACTTTAAAAGTCTTAAACAACCTCTTTTCTTTATCTACTCAAAATTCCGTGTGCATTTTGGTAAACCAAAATAAAAATCTAAATACATGTACATTATTTTTTATTTACTCATATTATATTTATTCTGCATTGTAACGTTACACTAAACAAATTGGTACATTTGTTCCTTATATTATCTATGTAAATATACTATCAAATAAACTGGGAAAAATATCCTGAATTGATTTATAAATTTTGTAACTGAAAAGCCGCCGGCTTGGTAAAGCCTCTAGACCCCACTGATCATGATTTTTGCTAGGTGGAATTTAATGACCTTCGGGAGGCGTCGGTATATTTTCTGCAAACATGTCGGGAGCCACTGTGAGTCATCGGGAGAAACTGTGTGTTATTCCACATCGCCGATGATTTTTCTTTTGTGGTACCTAGGCATACGGCTTGTCTGTGTATAAGATAACGTACATGCATCATATAAAGCACTGATATAAAGGACACTTAATTATGTTCCATCTCATTGTTTCCAAATGATGAACATTTATGAAAATTTATATAATATATTCTTGAATACAGCTAGAAGCATGTATATAGCTTTCATATACATGTATATACATAATGTATATCCTTACATAAACGTCTGCTATAAACAAATTTTAATTGTAATTGAATAAATTTAATTTCCTGCTGCATTGTTTTGTGAGAATGGAGCTGAATACACTCATTAATGCAATTGTTTGGGTGTGAGAAAAGGTTAATGACACAAGAAAATTCCCAACATTGTTTTGAAATTGCTTATTGACTAAAATGAGTTTTGTGAGCCAGGGCTGAGAAAATAATATATACATTTAATTCCGATTAGAACAATGGTAGTATATGAGACACGATTTTTGTATTTAAATATTTATAAAGCATATTTTGCAGATTTATATAATGTACAAGCCGTACTACTACATGTAAGCCATGACTTCTTCATGTCTCGATCTCCCGATGCGTCTCAATCGGTGCTAATTTCCATCTCAAATATTGTCACATGTCTTAATGTTAATTTCCATGGGAGACTGGACTCAAAATTGGCATGATAAAACAGTAACATAATTCTGAGTTTTTACGGTAACATTTCATAAGCTGGTTAATCTCAAATCCAGACTCTGATTGAATCAAAACTTCAACTCGTCCTGAGATTTCTACTTGAGATGTTTAGTGAGATCGAGGCCAGATCTTCAGGCGGATGCCACCATTGCCTTTAAATACGCCTCGATCTAAACATATTTGGTTATGCGTAATAGGCATAGGTACACTCATTTACCTACTCTCAAATTGCATCGCCCGAAACTACATCGTTTGAATAGAACGATATAGTGAAATCAAAGCGCTGTAAGGAGCGTATCATTTACCAAACAGGAGTTTCCACTAAGTTGTTTCCATTGTGCTACATTTCAAATTATTAATCACTCGTGCTGTATAGTATGAGGTACATGTGACGATATAATCACTCGTGCTGTATAGTATGCGGGACCTGTGACGATATAATCATTCGTGCTGTATAGTATGCAGGCCTGTGACGATATAATCATTCGTGCTGAATAGTATGCGGTACATGTGACGATATAATCACTCGTGCTGTATAGTATGCGGGACGTGTGACGTTATAATCACTCGTGCTGTATGGTATGCGGTACCTGTGACGTTATAATCACTCGTGCTGTATAGTATGCGGTACATGTGACGATATAATCACTCGTGCTGTATAGTATGCGGGACCTGTGACGATATAATCATTCGTGTTGTATAGTATGCGGGGACTGTTACGATATAATCACTCGTGCTGTATAGTATGCGGGACGTGTGACGTTATAATCACTCGTGCTGTATGGTATGCGGTACCTGTGACGATATAATCATTCGTGCTGTATAGTATGCGGTACATGTGACGATATAATCACTCGTGCTGTATAGTATGCGGGACCTGTGACGTTATAATCATTCGGCTGTATAGTATGCGGGACCTGTGACGATATAATCATTCGTGCTGTATAGTATGCGGGACCTGTGACGATATAATCATTCGTGCTGTATAGTATGCGGTACCTGTGACGATATAAACATTCGTGCTGTATAGTATGCGGGACATGTGATGTTATAATCATTCGTGCTGTATGGAATGCGGTACATGTGACGATATAATCACTCGTGCTGTATAGTATGCGGGACCTGTGACGATATAATCATTCGTGCTGTATGGAATGCGGTACATGTGACGATATAATCATTCGTGCTGTATGGAATGCGGTACATGTGACGATATAATCACTCGTGCTGTATAGTATGCGGGACCTGTGACGATATAATCATTCGTGCTGTATGGAATGCGGTACATGTGACGGTATAATCATTCGTGTTGTATGGAATGCGGTACCTGTGACGCTCTAATCATTCGTGCTGTATGGAATGCGGTACCTGTGACGATATAATCATTCGTGCTGTATGGAATGCGGTACCTGTGACGCTCTAATCATTCGTGCTGTATGGAATGCGGTACCTGTGACGCTCTAATCATTCGTGCTGTATGGAATACGGTACCTGTGACGTTCTAATTACTCGTACTGTATTAAATACGGTACCTGTGACGCTCTAATCATTCGTGCTGTATGGAATGCGGTACCTGTGACGTTCTAATCACTCGTACTGTATTAAATACGGTACCTGTGACGCTCTAATCATTCGTGCTGTATGGAATGCGGTACCTGTGACGTTCTAATTACTCGTACTGTACTGAATGCGGTACCTGTGACGTTCAAATCACTTTTGCTGTATGAAATGCGGGACCTGTGACGCTCTTATCATTCGTGCTGTATGGAATGCGGGACCTGTGACGTTCAAATCATTCTTGTAGTATGGAATGCGGGACCTGTGACGTTCAAATCATTCTTGTAGTATGGAATGCGGGACCTGTGACGTTCAAATCATTCTTGTAGTATGGAATGCGGGACCTGTGACGCTCTAATCATACGTGTTGTATGGAATGCGGGACCTGTGACGTTCTAATTACTCGTACTGTATTGAATGCGTACCTGTGACGCTCTAATCACTTGTGCTGTATGGAATGCGGGACCTGTGACGTTCAAATCATTCTTGTAGTATGGAATGCGGGACCTGTGACGTTCAAATCATTCTTGTAGTATGGAATGCGGGACCTGTGACGCTCTAATCATACGTGTTGTATGGAATGCGGTACCTGTGACGATATAATCATTCGTGCTGTATGGAATGCGGTACCTGTGACGCTCTAATCATTCGTGCTGTATGGAATGCGGTACCTGTGACGTTCTAATCATACGTGTTGTATGGAATGCGGTACCTGTGACGCTCTAATCATTCGTGCTGTATGGAATGCGGTACATGTGACGTTCTAATCATACGTGTTGTATTGAATGCGGTACCTGTGACGCTCTAATCATTCGTGCTGTATGGATTGCGGTACCTGTGACGTTCTAATTACTCGTACTGTTTTGAATGCGGTACCTGTGACGCTCTAATCATTCGTGCTGTATGGAATGCGGTACCTGTGACGATATAATCATTCGTGCTGTATGGAATGCGGTACCTGTGACGCTCTAATCATTCGTGCTGTATGGAATGCGGTACCTGTGACGATATAATCATTCGTGCTGTATGGAATGCGGTACCTGTGACGCTCTAATCATTCGTGCTGTATGGAATACGGTACCTGTGACGTTCTAATTACTCGTACTGTATTAAATACGGTACCTGTGACGCTCTAATCATTCGTGCTGTATGGAATGCGGTACCTGTGACGTTCTAATCACTCGTACTGTATTAAATACGGTACCTGTGACGCTCTAATCATTCGTGCTGTATGGAATGCGGTACCTGTGACGTTCTAATTACTCGTGCTGTACTGAATGCGGTACCTGTGACGTTCAAATCACTTGTGCTGTATGAAATGCGGGACCTGTGACGCTCTTATCATTCGTGCTCTATGGAATGCGGGACCTGTGACGTTCAAATCATTCTTGTAGTATGGAATGCGGGACCTGTGACGTTCAAATCATTCTTGTAGTATGGAATACGGGACCTGTGACGTTCAAATCATTATTGTAGTATGGAATGCGGGACCTGTGACGCTCTAATCATACGTGTTGTATGGAATGCGGGACCTGTGACGTTCTAATTACTCGTACTGTATTGAATGCGTACCTGTGACGCTCTAATCACTTGTGCTGTATGGAATGCGGGACCTGTGACGTTCAAATCATTCTTGTAGTATGGAATGCGGGACCTGTGACGTTCAAATCATTCTTGTAGTATGGAATGCGGGACCTGTGACGCTCTAATCATTCGTGCTGTATGGAATGCGGTACCTGTGACGATATAATCATTCGTGCTGTATGGAATGCGGTACCTGTGACGCTCTAATCATTCGTGCTGTATGGAATACGGTACCTGTGACGTTCTAATTACTCGTACTGTATTAAATACGGTACCTGTGACGCTCTAATCATTCGTGCTGTATGGAATGCGGTACCTGTGACGTTCTAATCACTCGTACTGTATTAAATACGGTACCTGTGACGCTCTAATCATTCGTGCTGTATGGAATGCGGTACCTGTGACGTTCTAATTACTCGTACTGTACTGAATGCGGTACCTGTGACGTTCAAATCACTTGTGCTGTATGAAATGCGGGACCTGTGACGCTCTTATCATTCGTGCTGTATGGAATGCGGGACCTGTGACGTTCAAATCATTCTTGTAGTATGGAATGCGTGACCTGTGACGTTCAAATCATTCTTGTAGTATGGAATGCGGGACCTGTGACGTTCAAATCATTCTTGTAGTATGGAATGCGGGACCTGTGACGCTCTAATCATACGTGTTGTATGGAATGCGGGACCTGTGACGTTCTAATTACTCGTACTGTATTGAATGCGGTACCTGTGACGCTCTAATCACTTGTGCTGTATGGAATGCGGGACCTGTGACGTTCAAATCATTCTTGTAGTATGGAATGCGGGACCTGTGACGTTCAAATCATTCTTGTAGTATGGAATGCGGGACCTGTGACGCTCTAATCATACGTGTTGTATGGAATGCGGGGCCTGTGACGTTCTAATTACTCGTACTGTATTGAATGCGGTACCTGTGACGCTCTAATCACTTGTGCTGTATGGAATGCGGGACCTGTGACGTTCAAATCATTCTTGTAGTATGGAATGCGGGACCTGTGACGTTCTAATCATACGTGTTGTATGGAATGCGGGACCTGTGACGTTCTAATCATACGTGTTGTATGGAATGTGGTACCTGTGACGTTCTAATCATACGTGTTGTATGGAATGCGGTACATGTGACGCTCTAATTATACGTGTTGTATGGAATGCGGTACATGTGACGTTCTAATCATACGTGTTGTATGGAATGCGGGACCTGTGACGTTCTAATCATACGTGTTGTAAGGAATGTGGTACCTGTGACGTTCTAATCATACGTGTTGTATGGAATGTGGTTCCTGTGACGTTCTAATCATACGTGTTGTATGGAATGCGGTACCTGTGACGGTCTAATCATACGTGTTGTATGGAATGCGGGACCTGTGACGTTCAAATCATTCTTGTAGTATGGAATGCGGGACCTGTGACGTTCTAATCATTCTTGTAGTATGGAATGTGGGACCTGTGACGTTCAAATAATTCTTGTAGTATGGAATGCGGGACCTGTGACGTTCTAATCATACGTGTTGTATGGAATGCGGTACATGTGACGTTCTAATCATACGTGTTGTATGGAATGCGGTTCATGTGACGTTCTAATCATACGTGTTGTATGGAATACGGTACCTGTGACGCTCTAATCATACGTGTTGTATGGAATGCGGGACCTGTGACGTTCAAATCATTCTTGTAGTATGGAATGCGGGACCTGTGACGTTCTAATCATACGTGTTGTATGGAATGCGGTACATGTGACGCTCTAATCATACGTGTTGTATGGAATGCGGTACATGTGACGCTCTAATCATACGTGTTGTATTGAATGCGGTACCTGTGAGGTTCTAATCATACGTGTTGTATTGAATGCGGTACCTGTGACGCTCTAATCATACGTGTTGTATTGAATGCGGTACCTGTGACGCTCTGATCATACGTGTTGTATGGAATGCGGTACATGTGACGCTCTAATCATACGTGTTGTATGGAATGCGGTACATGTGACGCTCTAATCATACGTGTTGTATGGAATGCGGTACATGTGACGTTCTAATCATACGTGTTGTATGGAATGCGGTACATGTGACGCTCTAATCATACGTGTTGTATGGAATGCGGTACATGTGACGCTCTAATCATACGTGTTGTATGGAATGCGGTACATGTGACGTTCTAATCATACGTGTTGTATTGAATACGGTACCTGTGACGCTCTAATCATACGTGTTGTATTGAATGCGGGACCTGTGACGTTCTAATCATACGTGTTGTATGGAATGCGGGACCTGTGACGCTCTAATCATACGTGTTGTATGGAATGCGGGACCTGTGACGCTCTAATCATACGTGTTGTATGGAATGCGGTGTATGTGGCGTTCTAATGGTTCGTGCTGTATGGTATGCTTATTATCTACCCGTTAATGCAATGTTTTGCTTCCTTGTTCAGAGACGGTATTTGAAGTGTCTCATGATTAAATATAACAACAGTCTCACCCGACGATGTCAGAAATGATAACAACTCGTGAATACATGTTTTAATATAGTTTAATATGCATAATAACATACGTACATTGAAATTCTGCATTGGATGATCCATTTTAAAGAGTTCTTACGGCTGCTGAAGTATTATTGTGTTTTGTTTTCAAAACACTAATATACATGCATGTATATTGTCTTGGTTTAAATCAAGTACTTTGTAATACTTTTCGACATAAAATTAGGTCATCAAAGTCTCGCTAACCTGAGGACATCTATCAATTATAAGGACATCTCGCAAACCTGTGGTCATATAACAAACATACGCGCATTGCGCATGGCAAACCTGAGGACATCGTACAAACATGTGAACATTCGTTTGGTCCCGATCATACATGTCACAATGTGTACTCCCATGTATTTCTTTTTAGAGCATTGTCAGCAGGAATGGTGTAATCAAAGACCTGAAACAACTCCTCATACGATGTACACACACGCGGTAATATCAGCGTCGATTCCTTAGCATTGAACTCAATGTTTGAATCTTCCTCCGAAAAACTGACCGTTAATTTTGGAACACAAAGGCAATCAAAATAACACCACTGTTGCAAAAGTTTCAAAACTCCCTGTTTTGAAATTTTGTGTAAATACTGCTCAAAGAATGTTTTCACCCGTTGCTCACTTTTTGACATGCCTTCCTTTCCGGAAGTGACGTAATGTATTCGCTGCAGAAGTGTTGGAACGGATGGGGTGAGAATTTGATACATTTGCACAACATCGCTTTCTGTGATATTTTCAATGTCAAACAAGGTTAGTTCTATACCATTGCGCATTTGACTTATAGACCAAAAGGGCTGATGCAACAAAAATGACCTGGAAATATTCGTAATTACGTCATCAAATTCGTACGGTTCTGGCAAGTTCCGGCATCCGTAACTTCCCAATATTATTTTAACACTTTTACTAATTTTAGCGGAAAAGTTTTCAGCGCCAGCGGCCACTTCTTTCTTGGCAATCTCTAGGATTTCTTTTTCTGTTTCCGATATTGTAAGAGAAAAGGAAGCGGTAAGTAGCTCCTCAGAGCAATTGTCACTGACGAGCATCGTGAAAAATGCAGGTGACAATCTGACTGGAAAGTAGTTCTCAAGCACTAAACCATGAACTAATATTCTTCCGCACAAGACAAACAAGTCCGTCGGCGCGTTTGGATCCAGCACTGGTACAACCTGATGATTCCCTGTGAAATATTTTCTGAAAACCTCTTCCCAGAACATAACAAACAAAGCACCAGAAGTAATTGTGTCCTCATTTTGATAACCCGAGTCATCCTCGCAGCTTCCACTGCGCAAGCAGACTGATAGTACTTTCTGGTGAAGACCAGAATCTTCTCTATAGACATTCAGTACGTCCACCAAAACAGACTCTGGTCGGATGTAAATTTGCTTCGTTTCTTTTAGCAGCGTTCTCATGTGTGTTGCTCTCTGTAACAGTTTGACATGCTCTGGAAAAGAAAAGGTGTACTCGTTCGCTTTCGTATTTGTCAATTATGTATACAAAACTCATGCTTTACTATGTTTCATATTCGACACCAGAAACAACGTCCGTTCGCATTTAAACCCTTCCAACATAATGTAAGCACTATATTCTTATTCGGTATTTTGTTGTTGGGTTAAGTCCGGCCAATAGTAATCCAATCATACGGTGACTACTAAACCAGATTATCCAGTCAAAATTGGAACTACCCCCTCCCCCCTCATATGCCGATCGCAAAACAAGAAAGATATAATTATAAAGTAATAGCATTTTCACGATGTTAGAGATATGTCGCGGCCTTGGGTGGAACCTGCACCCACTTTCTCGAGACGGACACGAACTGCTCGGTCACTGATGATTATCATCCATAGTTGCCCTTCTTGCTAGTGGATGACTTTGTCGTGCTTTTGCATTGTTACATTTTCGCCACGAAAACGCAAATAAACGACAGAAGTAATGCAAAAAACACGACCCATTTTTCGTGTCGTATGTATTGTCGCCATTCTTCGGCCGTCACGTATTTTCGCCTATTCATATTTTCGCTTGTTCGTGTAAAAAACATGTTCAAAAAAAGGAGAAGTAAAAAAATGAATTTAAAGAGAAGGCTCCTTTAATATTAACTTAGCAGGAAAATACTAGTACATTCTATCGTTGATTCGAAACATTTTCGAGCCACCAGAATTAAAACCGGTCAAAATATGCATGATGTTACTAAACATGGATACAAGCAGTATGTTGTCCTTGCTTTATCCATGATAATTTAATTTTGTCTTTATCATACTGGGTTTAGAAATACTTGTAGCATGTTTGGTGATGACGAGGTGGATTACTTAAACGGCTATAGTTGACCATGCTCACCAGGGCTGGTATTCTCAAAGCATCTTGAGGGAAAACTTAGATGTTTTGACTTAAGTTAAAATAGTGAGCTGCTCAAATTCCCAAGAAACTTAGAATAACCCATGTTTTCATTGTGATTATCGTAGTAGCGTTTCTATACAATGTACAAAATCGATTATCTTGATTTTCCTGTTTAGCTGATATACTTAATGAAATTTTAAGAATGAATTAAAATGCTTTGTGAATACCATCCCTGATGATCATTTGTCGTTAAGAAAGACGCATATTTAGAGAAAGAAGCAAAACATTAATTCCGTACCAAAATGTCCGTGTACGTTATCGACACCTGTATCCATTGGTTCAACAGGCGATGACATGCCGTTCACTTGTGTCTTTGACTGAAACAGATGTATGATCAAAATGAATGTAGATTTTAGATGCACGAGTATATTCACATTTTTTTATTATTTTTAAGAATTACAATAAATACAAATGTAGCAGAAATGAATATTTCATATTTTTGCAAGGTTTTTAATATTTCCCCGAATATATCCGTTTTAAAAAAAGTGTTTTTAATTATAGGGGCACAGTTGTCTTATCCGTCCAACATCATAACCTATTGTACAATGAGTAACGGCTAGTGTACTGTAAATAATGTACAAGTATTAGTATTTTTATTGTACCACAGGAACCTGATATTTTACTGAATATATATGGCCAAAACACTAGCCAAGACCCTGTTACTGACACGCACCCCTTTGAGAAAATGTTCTCTAAGGGATGGTAGTCAGTAACGGGGTATTGGATAGCTAACCCTATTAATCAGGTGATTGTACTTAATACATACGTACACTGTTAAGGTGTTTGAAATAAGCATTGTGTATATATTATCGCCTACCAATTTTAGTCACCGACACCATTCAGTCGAGTTTTGCCCGGGTTAATAAAGATGAAACAAAACAAAAACTTTTTTATAAAATTTATAATATCTTAGATAACATAAATTGTTATAAAGAAATATTTTACGTATTTATCAATGATACAGTTATCTGTGGGTTGTCTCTGTAAAATTAGATGTTTGAGACCTAATAAGAGAGATAATTAACTTATAAATAACATGATATACCTACCGTTTTGTCAGTAACCAATGGCAGTGGTTGTCCTGGGAACACCGGAAGTTCTCTTTTCTCCCGGGATGCATTGCTAGTGTTTGATGCGTCTGAAATAACTTCCGGTAAAGTTGGCAGAGGTATGTTGAAGTTCTGTATCAATGATAAAGGGTTTCCAAGTGAACCGTTGTTATTGTTGTTATTATTTGTGTACACGTCATCAAAATTGCGATGAATTACTGCTGGTGGCTGATCATCATGTTTGTCCTAAAATAGTTCAAGGTTCAAGTTCAAAATTTATTGGCATAATCAGCAAAGAACATTGCATTTGGCCATTTACATATAAATATGGCAAGACATAATTTATGTAAAAAGAAATATATCAAAATATATACATACAAGAACAAATACATTGACAAAAATAGAGGATCTTGCATGAGTGCTCATTTTACATGCGAGTTTTATTAAACGAGTGGACAAAATGATATGACACGAGGCTTTACTTTTCGTATGTAATGAGCGCGAATGCATGATTCTATTTATCACATAACTCACTATTGGTCAAATGGATGATGTACGCTGCATATGTTTCAGCCGAAATTCAGCGGTACAATGAGCGCAACGCCATGGCGACGTTGATATTATCCTGACGTCATTGACGGATCAATGCATGGATTGGCTAACGTCACGTCAAGCTAATTTAAATATTTATTGCACGGTCTGGGAGTGCCGAACGATATTTACGGCACGGCTTTACGGCATTCCTGGACCACAGGTTATGTGATAATAACAAGTAACATGATACATTATACAGTGCCCAACAAAAATAAGTATACAGTAAATAATTTTTGCAAAATTAAACTTGGTTAAATTATTCAATATCTGTTTATCAGACGGTCACAATTATGCTAGTTTCTGAAACTACAGTTACTAAATGAGTCAAAATAGAGATAGAAATAAAGATGAAGATGTTTGGAACTAAAATAACCATGTGATCAAAAAGGGTGAATTGTCCATGTTTTTGTGACAAAGTAACCATTCAAGAGGGACAAAGAAACTTTGGATTTTGCACCTAGGGTACCAATTAATGTATGGCCTTTCCATGTAATAAACAAAAACATTCATTTTCTTCATATATATTGTTGCTTCACTGTTCTGCAAATAGTGTTATTACAGGCAAGTAATTGGGCAAATTACATCTGTATACTTATTTTTGGTGGGCAGTGTAATTAAATGACAGTTATGATGTTAAGGGTGTCAGTACGCATATAGACATTAGCAATATTTAGCTTTATTTATTTTAGTCGACATAAGTTTAATAAATGTGTTAGTAGTGGGCCATGATATAGGAGAGATCACCGTATTCATATGCAAAATGCCCACCAGCAATCTATTGGATGAATGAACAATAACAACCTGACATTCACCAAAAGCTAGCTGGTGGTATGAATATCTTTGTATACAAACATGATCTCTCCTATACCAAATACAAAGGGTACACTCAGATAATTAATATACATAGGATACATTCAGATATTCTGAAACCATGTGCCTATGACTAAGTAATCCGAAAATGTGGCCGCAAGTACAAATAAAGTGTTACGTATTTTTTAGCCTATTACAGATACTAACTAGTCTTTTCTTCCATAAAGTGACGAAATTAAGCATTCAATAGTGTTTCACAGGCAAAGTGCTTCAATCAGATATAACGCCAGATACAGAGCTGGATTGTGGATGCACAGTGATTAAGTTTCGGGCCAAATTGTACAAAGGGAAATGACTCCATACACGCTATAGATGAGCTACTCGGACAATTTATCTCCCCTGTCTTTTAGATCATAGTTCTGTCGGACTTGTTTTGGACATCCGTCGATTGACAGAACTATTATTCATGTTTAACTAACCAGTATATTCAATAGGCAATTGACATGCCCGAGAACAGAGGTGGCAGACACATAATGTAGGATGCACCGTTAGGTACACCGGCATACATCTGTATTATTTTCAGTCAAATTGTCACAAAAGGAAAGCCTAGGTCCCACTGAGCATTTTTTGTCTCGGCGATGTACTCCCGATTGACATTAATGAGTTATCAGGACATCGGGAACATGTCCGTCGTGTTCTAGGGGAAGCTTCGGGGAAGTAATGAGGCAATTGTGATATAGGAAGGACTCGTGACGAGTTGGGTGGTATCTGATGGTATCGGGAGAACATCACCGATGACGAATTCCTCAGTGGGACCCTGGCTGAACAGTCGTCTCTCCCGGTTTTCGAGCTTATTTGTAAGCTCTGTATTTAGCACTCAAGTGGTACACCACCTGGCTAGCAGCATCAACTGCTTACTTGTATATAATGTGATGTATAACATAAATTCAGGATTCTATGTGATGTCTTTGTAGTTTCCTTTAAAATGCATATATATACAATGTAATTAGTATAAACTACGACACACAATTTTACTTCACTTCGATTCTATACCCAGTCTCAGCAGGTCATACCCTTCAATAAATTTAACTATTAGTTATAAGTTAGTGTTGGTTATGATACAGCCCAGGAAAACTGTTAACTAGTGACATATATAACTGGGAAAAAATATCGAGAAATGGCGCTAAGCCCGAACGCATATAGCTGCACTTACTAGCTCTAAATGCTAAATGCCGAGAATAGCCTTTATTTGCCAGTCAGCTTTCCGCTGAAATATGTGTGCCTCCACCCGGTTTTGAATCCAGGACGCTAGATTAGACGGCAATAGCGCTAACAATTGAGCTACGGAGGCCACACGTTTATAGATTTTTTCAGACCTGTTCATAGAGCGAATGTTTAAAGAATAATGAAATGTTACTACTTACATACGGTATAACAATAAGGCTACCCTGGTACTTCATGTCCTTAAGTTGACGTGGTGATCTGGCGTCCACACGGATCAGTCTCCGGGTTTTATCAATGCGGTACATATCATAGAAACGTCCTTCCAGGTTTGGGTACAATGAAATCATATGTACGCGGAATGTTTTCTCATCAAACGACAGACAAAGTTGAGTTTTCCTAGGAATACCGTTGATGTAATCCATAGCTGGATATCCTGAAATAACAGACAACTTATAAGTTATTACACAGCTGGATATCTTGGAAATAATAGACAGTTTATACGCTATAACACAGCTGAATATCTTGGAGATGACAGGCAACTTAAAATTAATTATACAGCTGGGTGTCCTAGAAACAAAGGCAGCTTATACGTTATTACACAGCTAGATATCCTGAAAATAACATACATGTAAACTTATAAGCTATTAGACAGCTGGATATCCTGAACATTAAAGGTAACTTAAAAGTTACACAGCTGGATATCCTAGAAATAACAGACAACTTATAAGTTATTACTAGATGCCAAAGGTAGAAGCAATACATGTATCGCCAAACAAATCAATCAGAAGCGAAAAGCGGGAAAGCTCTTCAACACTTCACCTGAAACTCGACAGAGATGTTGATAATCTGAGGCCGACTGCAACTTTCCGTGACAGTAAATGCCGTAGGTCAGATCACAGGAACTTGAATATATTTTTTTAAAAAATGAAAAAAAAATCCCCAGAGCCTGTAATACAGTACTTAGTGATTTTCATTTTTTTTTTAAATTATGCAAGTTCCTGTGGTCAGATGGTGCATAACTTTCGAGAAGCACAAATTCAGTCACACCAGGCGTGTTACTAGTACGTTGGTTATGACGCAGGACAATGGCTTATCTTGGATGCTTATCGTTTACTATGTATTTGGTGGATAAAAATGGAACAATCAAATTCTTCTCGTATGATCAATATCTGTGGGCCAAAACATTTAGGTATTAATTAAAGGGTGCTTGCTCAGTTAGGTAAAAACCGGTGAGGTATAAATTTAAATGTGCCGAAACAGTTATGTATAAACTTAGATGTGCCGAAACAGTTAGGTATAAATTTAGATGTGCCGAAACAGTTAGGTATAAATTTAGACGTGACAAAACAGTTAGGTATAAACTTAGATGTGCCGAAACAGTTAGGTATAAATTTAGACGTGACAAAACAGTTAGGTATAAATTTAGACGTGACAAAACAGTTAGGTATAAATTTAGATGTGCCGAAACAGTTAGGTATAAATTTAGACGTGACAAAACAGTTAGGTATAAACTTAGACGTGACGAAACAGTTAGGTATATTAAAATTTAAAGAGTGACCAGCAAAGTACTAGATGAACTAACAATGTTATGATAATAAATACTAATTGAACATGCTTGAAATCTTAATTTTTCAAGGCAAAGGTTAATACAATGTATGTCAAATTATGTTTAGTTAGGTAATTATTGTACTGGGCTGGAATTCACAAAGCATCTTAGTGGAAAACTTAAATATTTTGACTTAAGTTAAATATTTGTGTAGCTCATATTTCCCGAAAATTGAAGAATTATCCATGTTTTCTTAGTGATTATTGTAGCTCTTTACACAATGCTTTAAACCTATGCAAAAAATCCTTAATCTTGATTGTCATGCTTAGCTGACACACTTAAGGAATTTTTATGTTTTAAAAAAAATCTAAGTTTTCTACTAAGATGCTTTGTGAATACCAGCCCAGCTGGACAGATTTAAGGTTTGCCTAGTAAGATCTTTTCTACTGACATTTTACTGCAAATATAACTTTAAATAATTTAGTATTTATATTGTATTGTCTCTTATTTGCAGATATGTTTACATACATACGTACATACATAATATGAGCCAGTCTCCAGGAAAACCTGTTATTTTGACATTACGTACGTATTTACTGTACTATGTAATAAGGTTTTGAAAAGCACTAAAATAAGAAAAATGACTATCCAATATCCATGACTATTAAGTTTAAAAATAATATACCCTTATAGTACTATATTTTAGTATATTTAATTTCTTTCATGAATTACATGTTTGTATGTTGAAATAACTGACTTGGTTACTATGGTGACCAATTTCGGAAAAGTACTCCGATAGAGTAAAACGAGATATTTTTGTTTAAAACAGTAGCAGCGTTTCTCTGAATGCGAAAACTTACAATTTTGTTGTGTCTTTTAAAAATTAAAACATTTTTATAAAACGGAAAAGTAATTTAAACAGTTTATGTCGAGAATTTATTAAACACTGTATTAATGAAATACTTGTTAGAATTATGTCGAATAACGTTTGAATGACGTTCACGACGTCACGCAAAAAAATCCAAACAAGGGCTCTACAAAAACAGCTGCAACTTCCTTTAAATTCAAGATATTAACAAAAAAATTCTTTCACTTTGCTTCATAATGATTTTTCTTTCAAATTAAGGAAAATCTCAAAATATTTTTTTCAAAATAGCAGGTTTTCCTGGAGACTGGCTCGTATGAGTAATTGTTAATATCTAGGCTTGAAAACGATGATTATACGCCGTATCCGAGCGTCGATCAAAACTCGTAATATTTAATAATAATACAATGTTTATAAAATGTAATTTAGTCATTACAAGATCAATTATTCAATTTCCCCTGTATTCTCTGTATTAACTGAAGCGTTTTACGTAATTTAAGTAATGTTATTTGCGGAATACAATTTGATTAATACTAAATTTGTCATTCTATTTATTTCCATAACGAAATGAATAATTTATAACCTACAATGAAATATTGATAAAATGAACATCATTGACAAAAATAGAATAATCGAACCATTAAAATATGAAGTTACCACAATCTAGAATAATATTCGATAGTTTCTGATACGTAACATTCTCTAGCGATGTACATTTGTAGCTTAAATGACGTCACGTACCACGTGGTATGACCACTTTTAGAACGAGTTTCTTAAAGTTTTATTTGTGTGGATAGTTGATACAGGCTTCGTGTGTGAGTCAATTTCAAAATTCGCAGGTTTTTTGCCTCCCCAATTTCTTAAATATTTGTGTCAACTATAATGGTTTTAATTGTACAATGTTATTGTCCAAACTCTTCTTGGACATTTATGTATAGTTTCGACCCTTAATTAAGACAAAATATATTATGTTTTTCAACTTCAAACTTAAAGTCACTTAAGTAAATTGTCTTTGGTGTAACGATCGGGAAATTTAACAATAAATTCTTTTAAACAAACTGAATTCAGCTGATTTTCAAGTACATAGTAACGAAAATACTCATATCTGAATAAATTTTACTGAGTTTGTAAATTGAATGAGTCACATGAAATTGTATAGCAATACAATTCACCAATATCAAATCTGAAAATTTTCTACTGCTTTGTATTGTATATATTACAAACATAACCGTTTTGTTTATTTTTTTCTTTCATATATGTAGCATTTCCTGCAAGCTATCTTTAAGATACATCTATTGTAAAGACTGTTTTCATTTCAATTACATCATAAAACCTGATTTACATTGTTACACCACGGACATTGTTACACCATGGACAGATATGTTACACCACAGACAGATATGTTACACCATGGACAAACACTTTAATATACCTAATTGATCAAATTTAGGAATAAACTTAAGATAAAAGGTATTGCAGATTTGTGTGGTGTATTCAGTGCTACCCAATACCTCTATGCAAAAGTAGAAAGGATGTCATGTGTTAACAGTCAGGTCGATTTCCTTAAAGAAATTGTCAAGGTGTAACAGCTATATTACATTTATTAGTTTTATTATGAAATATAAGGACATTATTATGCTTTTTGCAACACATATCTGCTTTAAAAATATGTGTCAATTGTCCGTGATGTAACAAATTTAAATTGATACACCATGGACAGTTACACCACGGACATTTTTGAGATGTTATCA
Organism: Spisula solida; assembly: GCA_947247005.1. NCBI lineage: Eukaryota > Metazoa > Mollusca > Bivalvia > Venerida > Mactridae > Spisula > Spisula solida. The sequence continues at coordinate 20,173,457 of OX365946.1, forward strand.
TCATAACATACACATCGTTTATAGCACTTCGATACTGACATTACGAAACTACTGTATTCATATATCTTAAACCAAAAGTGGAACTATTCTGAAAAATATGCTTTCGGATGTATAAAAAACAGCGTTACACCAGAGACAAAGAAAAAAATCACGACAAGGGATACAAACATTGAATTGTCTATAGATTTCCAATTATAAATTAAATTAAAAACCATTCATCGCTGTTGTGTGAAGGATGAGGAACTCTTTCGAAATAAAGAAGTTATTTTGATAAATTAGGTACCTAATCGAATTCGTTACACCAAGGACACAAAACTATGGGACATGCATAGAACATTTTTTTACAATATTCATTGTATGTTTTTGATTACAATATATTTTTGTGTATTATTAAATATTCACCATCAAAATGCACTTACAAGTTTTGTCTCATAACATATGACAACATGAACTACTGTTAATAAAAGCATGGCACTGCGGTACTGGGACATTCATTTGTTCCCTGTTTTGGGCAGTAAAACACAAATACAAAAATTTACTGATGACAAATCATTTAGTTTTGCAGTGCTACTATAAAAACAGTGCATATAGCTTTATATAATTAATGTTTTACTATCATATGTCATATTTATGTGTAAGTTATTCAATCAGGACAAGAAAACCTGCGAATTTTGAAATTCACTCATACATGTTTTCAGAGCGCTAGACTCGGTGGGCGGTTTAAGCCAACCACTAGCTACTTATTGGAAATTTGCGAAATTAGAAAATCTTAGAATTAATATCGATATCATACATGGTTGAATTCTGAATGAGAAGTGACTGAACCAGCCGGATCATGCATGTCACTTCCACATTCGTTTGATATTATAAGATAATAAACCACAGGGACTTGATATTTAATAAATTAATGTATATGGCACAAAACACTACCCAAGCCCCTTTATTTGATCAACATCCCTTAGAGAAAATGTGTGTTGGGCCTTATCATGATACTTACCCGTATTTATTCTGAACGGCCTAAAGGTTGGCCCTGCAAACATGCGTGTTTTTCGTGATTCGATATAATGTGGTGTGAATAGTATGTATGAATGAATTGTAAACATTTCTTGGAAGTACAGTGTCTAAGCTACTTACTGGGACCTCAAACTTTCCATTTGACTGAATGATAAAAAATATTGCCCAATGGCTCATAAGGTCGGGTAGAAATGCATTCATTGGTGTTTAAAAACTATAGGTAATCAAACAGGCGGGACAAAATTAGAAAAAAAATAATGCCGAGCATTGCCTTTATTTGCCAGTCAGCTTTCTGCTGAAATATGACAGGCATCATCCTCACACATCAGTGGTTAGTCAAGTTCCCAGACTATGTTTCGGACGAAGAATACTCTAGTGAATGAGAATGGACAGGCATATGAGTGCCTTCATCCGTATTTGAACCCGGGTCGCCAGATTAGACGGCAAATGCGCTAACCATTGAGCTACAGAGACACACTAGATTTGGTTGGGTGAGCGTTTTATGTCCAAATAGACTAGGTGTCTGACCTTATGTCACCATCAATGTCTCTTTTATCCAGTGACGGTGAAGTTTTATCATTATGTACACATTGTTATTCAATTTTAACACACTTTGAAAAATTATCATAAATATGTTTTATATCTTTTTATACCGATGGTAAAATTGAGGTTCATATCAAAGATTTGAAGTTATAGCCGCTTATGCGGAATATTTGCTAATCGGAGATCATGCTTAAAACACAAGTCAACATTAAGCATTGTTGAGCATGGAAAATGTTATATAAAATATAAACGCGACACTTGGGTATGTTGGCATATTTTAGGAAAACAAATTCCCGTATAAAATGTATTTATATATTCGTAAAGGCTAATTCAGTGCGGTCATTTTGATCCAAAACTTAATAAAATCTAATTAGTATTAACTAAATCATCGCACGAATAAGACATTGGTCCAGAAAAAAAAGTAAAATGTTTATCGGCGCATTGGTTTTGTCGTTACAGATGACCAGCCTGTATAACAGATCGAATGTTTTCGTAAGACTAGTCTAACTTCTATATACATCTTAATTAAATTGAATATAATTAATGGCATATCCAACTTTTATTTAAAATGTGTTTATATGACACGAAAACATTGTTGCAGGAAACATTCACCGTTTTCTCATAGACCTGTATAATGTTTTTATGGTCAATGGGAGGTAACCCTGTAAGAAATTTTGGTCAGAATGCGACTTTTGTTTTCTGGATCGACGTTATGAGTGTTCTATATATTTGTTAACACTCATCTCATTTTTATCATCTTAGTACCAACATGACGTCAAAACATTGCACACCTTTATTCTGAACTATTCCAATATCGGCATAAACTTGAATAGTCTGCTATAAAAAACATACTCCAGTGTCGCGTTTTTAAATCTGTTAAGTATAGTTATATCCGTTTATGCGGAATATTTACTAACCGGAGATCATGCTTAAAACACAAGTCAACATTTAGCATTGTTGAGCACGGAAAATGTTATATAATATATAATCATGGGGCCTGGGTAGTATTGGCGAGTGGGCTACAATGGATATCATTATACATACACTGGGTACCTGTGGTTGTCTTAATCATTCTAACTCTTAAAAACGAACAAAAAACTTAAGAACGCATTGAACCCTCACCCGGTGGCATTCGAACTAACGACCCATCGACCGACGTGAAAATTAATAATTAAAGTTCACGATAACCGAGGAATATATAACATATATTTGTACATCAGGTTAGACTATCTAAATTATTCCGCTCTGATTTTGAGTGATAATTCTTGACAGTTATATTTCATTCGTCATATAGGAAGTGTATTACTGGTTGTCTCATTACGTCTCAGCAAAAATGTAACTCTGTTAATGTCACAGCTGCAGAATGGCATCTCCTTTGTTGCAAGAAAAAATGCAAATTTCCCCGAGTAATTCTTATGTTTCCAGCCTTTGTTTCAGTAATACCGTTCCGCACGATCCGGCTGATGGGTTGTTATTGCCGCTATATGCGTCAGCCTTAATCATATCAAATAATTTCTGAATAAATTCTCCGGCGATGGAATAATTCAATGGAATATGAAGAGTGGCGAAATCCACGCGATATCGCTCAGTATTGATCAATTTCTGTACCGCACCGAATATTCATAGAATATCGGGAAAACTAAATTACCCGCTGTAATAAATGAATTTTCAAATCATAACTTGAAATAAATGCCAACTCAAAATGCTATTACAAGTAATCAAAATAGGAATTATAGGTTGGCAGGACGAAGAAATCGATGAGATATCCATTTATCAAAGCATAGGGCGCTCTGTAAAATCAATTGATTTTATGACCGTATCGATCGGAAATAAACGGAATGTTCAAATCGTGGAATAATGAAGCGGAATGTGGTATTTTTATGTTATATTAAATTTGTCAATTTACGTCACTGTTCAATATTGGAAAAATCTAAGAATATGACGCATTGGCATCGCTTTAAGAAAGTGGATATTGGTTGAGTAAGACTCTGAAAGGCTGATAATGGTCTTAAATTAATGTTCACACTTTTTAAGTATCAGCTCTCGGCAGCATAAATAATGGCGAATTTGAGAAAATAATATTGACAAAAAAGAAAACGGAGCGAAGAAAGTAAGGGAAATGTTGAGCATTAACAAAGAGTTGAGGACCGTGACGTCAGAGAAATAAGAAGTTGATATACGAGGAGATAACAATGCAACATTAGGATAATTTGATGTAGTTCAGGAAAAGTGAATGCCTATGTTTAACCTCAACCAAGAAGGTTATACGATGCCACGCCCTAAATGACATTAAGCAAGGAGTCGGGTCGTTTACCCCAGTTGCCTTGGATTGAGTCTGACTTTGATCTTAGTTACACAACAGTGGTATCAAGTTTTAACCCCAATGAGCTAACTATTATTTAATGTTCCAAATTTAACTAATGTCGAATTGCTATTCAGGTTTACCGAAATCGAAGTATTAATTTGGGATTGGAACGGGATAGATTTATAACTGACGTATATTGTTTCTAAAAAGCTGCAAACCAATTCTTATTAGCAATTTTATTTGAAACTGACGTGACTGATTACGACACATTATGTGTGATATTTAATATTGATAGACTTTTCGGGGTCGTAAATCGGTAATTAATATGGTAGTTGTAATTCCGCATAATCAAAATATTAATGTTACTTGATCACGAAACGTTTGAAGACAAAACGACTGGTGATAATTGATACGAACATTTATACGAGAAGAAAATGAAGCGAATAAAAAGAGGCGGAGAGAAATTGTACGTGAAATGAGACACCTAACTAAATCTGAGCTAAATCTGAATTCAAATGTTGTTGCTTTTTGTTGAGATTATATAAACGTGAGTCGTGGTCAACAAACGGACACATTATACAGAGTCTAACTTTCAAGGGCCCCGTCTGAAGATTTGTCTGATTCCGGGCTTTGAGATCATTCCGGAGATAATTTGATTGTCCCATCTCTCAGATTCGGATCAATGCATATCGTATCGGGACTCGGCGCCGTTTCTCAACACCTTTTTCAGTCAGTTACGATGGGTGATTCACCTTACCAGATTTACTGGACTGTATACTGACCAGTACTAACCTATATATACCCTCCATAAGCAAGCAGCAGTTTCTCCATATGATGAGAACAATTGTTGTCAAATTTTCAACGAAGGGTATGACCTATCGCGACCGAAAATCGAACCCAGATCACAGGGCAACAAATCTAGCGGACCAACCACTGGTCTGTGGCCGCGCTCATGTCTCGGTCAATCGCAAACGCAAACAAACAACTGGTACCGATCATTGGAACAAGGTTGAGTCACATAATCTTATTAGCCAAATTAAGATCTTGGAATATCGATACATCCTAATCAAGATGCAATGTGACAAAATAGCAGCTACCCTACCACAATCAACACTTCTAAAGTAGCTTTATTCAAGTGTCTGACAAATACATTTAAAACAGAAGAACTCCAATGCTAAGCTCGCACATGACCTGTGCTCTAACATTTCCCAGGTTCACGCATAATATATGCTCACTCAATACGCTTGACCTGTGCACATACATAATCTGTGCTCATATACAACACATGCTCACACATAATCTGTGCTCACCTAAAAGTGTGTTCTCTCTTGACCTGTGCTCACACATAACCGGTGCTCACATACAAACCATGCTTACAATTAATCCATACCCACATGCGTTCAAATTTGTTCACAATTAGCCCGTGCTTACACATGACATGTGCTCAGACATAACCGCTAGTCACATATAATCTGTGCTCATACAACCCTAATTCACAAATGACCTCTGCTTAATTAAAACCCGTGCCATTGCATGACCTTCGTTCAAAAATAATAATTTGTAAACAAACAATGGGGATAGGTTTAATGACAAACATCAAATGCATAATGATAAAACATACACTAGTGTAATTTTTTCGAGCGTAAAATGTTTTATATACAATGTAGAGCAGTACTGTATAACAGTAATAAAGTAATATTATTAAAGGTGTACTTACATACCAGACCCTTTGTTCATTTAATAGATACCATATTTTTGTTAAACCATTGCTTTATCAAAGCACTTACGCAATTCTTAAACTTACGTACATTTTTAATTCTTCATAATTCTTTAAACTCTTAAACTAATGGTGAAGGGACTGTGCTATTAGCAATGACTTAGTTCATTAAACTCCTACAATTCATATTTGTTTAAAGTTTAGCGGAATGGTTATACCCGTAAGTGCTTTGATAAAACAGTACCCATGCATGTACACGTATAAATATGGATATCTAATTACATGTATTACATAACTCGATTATTTTGTATATTTACTGATACATTGTTTGTGTACATTTAACAAATACATAACTTATACATTTACAGATATTTTCACTCATATCATAAAAAAACCAGAGCAATTTCCAGGAATTTTTGAATCGCCCCTCGTAAAATAATAAAACATAAAACCAATTAATTAAAACGAAACAAGACACGAATTGTATTGATAATAATGTTATCAGATGTCTGTGTAACGTTAGAAAATGTACACGTACACTAACAGAAACATTTAATTAATTATCTGTCACGTGACCTGTTTTTCTGACGTTTTATTTTTCAGTGATAAGTTTTTTCCAATGTAATTAAATGTATTTATAATGTATAACATTAATACTAGTTAGTTTTCATTGATTTAACATGATTAACGAGTTATAATTTGTAGAAATCAATACTAATGCGTTCGGTTATTTTTCATACCAATTTTATTCTAGCTGTAATTATTTATACTCAATAACCAAATCATTAAGAACATAATGGCTTGTTCAATAGACCAGTTTCTGATACAGAGAATGTATCGAACAACTAGAAATAAAATACGGAGAATTATGACACCCCGCCTCAAGATTTGCTGTCTAATGTTAAAATAATCGAATTAAACAAGCATTTGGTTAATCGAATTGATTTTTAATCTTTTTCACATAATACAATAGGCGACAGCATTCGAAACATTTCATGTTTCATGAAATATGTTTTGTTTTGACGTCATCGATGACCATCAATGCCAAAAATGTACAGACCAACGTCACTATGAAAACCTCGTATGAGTGTTTGTTGCAGGTGGTTTCCCTTAAAAGATCATTAACAGATAAAATCGGTAAATAACAAAGTTCCGAGAACATTAAAAACGCCAATGAGTAGTTCATTTGTGAAAATATCATGTGACATGTCAAAATAATGACGTAACAAGTGCATGACATCATCATTATTATAATTATTTGCATCATTAATACCTTCAACATCATTCCAATACTGGGCGCAAGTCTGTACTCTTATAGATTATGAAAATCTCTAACGAATAAAATGTATGACCCCTAATGAATAAATTTTATGCCGTTAGGGATCATGTTTGCGCTGTATACATAATAATTCACAGATAGTTTGGTTTTCTGTAAATAACATTTTGTTAAATAATTCAAATGCCAACAATAAAGACATGTTTGAATGACACGTAATTCTGATAGGGCTTCAAGTTGAAGTATTAAAGGATTTAAGCATTATGAAGCCTGACATTCCTATATACCATGCTTGCGTATAAGAACCACGGCTTTGTGGGAATATTTTTTCTGGTTAAATAATCAAAACTACAAGTATTTATGGATTAATGTGCCATCATGTGTAACTGTATGAGATAACGCCGTTCTTAATGCTTCCCAAACTTTGTTTTGAGACTACGTTGGAAAGTATGGAAAGTCGTTATGGCCACATTCGTGTTTACGTACGATTACTGATGATGATGACACGAATTTTTAATACGGAGCATCTCGACCGATTAACATTTTATTTCGTACACCAGGGTATTTTAGAACAAATGTATGTTTGGATTAAATTATTTTAAAGATTTTACATTTGTAATATGCTTATATGTCAGCTATATTGATCAAGTAAAAATAAGATATTCCGCGTATGTATTGAACAACCCTCCTATTTACAACGTACGAGATTCAAAAACACGTGGCATGTATCGCACCAAAACATTGTAAAAATAACAGACATAGTCAGTTAACTCTGACATGTCCCCTATTGACTTCCATGCACCTGCACTCCGTATCAACGTCCTTTTTATTCAAAGCACGGTTTTATTTTTGTTGTTTGCATATTCCCTAAAGAGAACGTGGCAAGATTCAAGTTATTTTTATTAAACCTGTGTTTCCGGTATATACCCGACATATAGATAATGAAGTGCTGCTTCAAGCAATTATTAAGTCAGAATGGGTTTTAATAAGTCAATGGTCTTGTAAAGTGTTACATAGATCTACGTATGTTCATGTGTTCCGAGCTAGCTATGTCTGGTTCAGTTAAACTTGTTAAAAGCTTGATTTGTTAAAGCATGTTTCCGTTGAGCGTCTTCATTGTGAAGCAACTATGTAGAGGACCAAGGAAAGGGAAGTTTAACCTGGAGTCAGTTCAAATTTGAATTATTTTGTTCAAAAAGATGAATTTTAAACTAATTTATTCAATATCACGTAAGAACACTGATATACCAGGGTTTTATCAAAGCACTTACGGTAACCTAAAACTTACGATCAAATCTAAACCCTATGTAAATCATTAACAGTTGCAAAGGGGGTCTGGTAAGGGGGTCTGTAATATTAATGATGTTTTAGTAAATGCATTCCCTCAAATCACTATGTTGCTAATGAGTATTTTTCAAGAATTATGAAGAATTTTAATTTGTGCGTACTTTACGATTTCCGTAAGTGCTTTGATAAAACAGTACCCAGTACACGTGTTAGAATGATATCTTACGGAGCTAAATTATATATTGTTTACTAGTAGTCGGTAACCTGGAATGGTCGGTTGTTACCGTTTGTGGAATTCGGTCAGCGAAGACCGACAGCGGCTAATTGTACACGAAGTTGTGTGGATAAGTAACTAGAAGATCATACTGAAACTATTGTGGTGCAAATGTTCATTACATTGTGTGACCGTACGTAATATTGATGGCACTCATAATTACATTTGAATGAACAAAGTACCGGTCATGTATGAAACACTGCACCACATCAATTACAACCAAATGAAACATGTACCGAATAGACCGCCCTTTTAAGAAACTTTCACTAAACGGTGGACGATACTATGGTTGCATAGAAGGGACACAGGGATTATGCATCGATACTACGGTTTGATAGAAGGGACACATGGGAATATTCAATTAGCATGTGCGTACGTGATACTAATGCGTGAGCAAATGACGATACTAACATGGGTACGTCACCGTGTGACAAATAAAACGTTCCCGTGTCCCATCTATGCCACCGTACAATAGACCTGCAGAAATTTCGACACGTACTTTACAAGCAAGAAAGACAAATCTTACCATAGCCTTCCTGTTGGTGCTGGTCGACCAGTGCTCGCTCGATGGGATCTAACGAAGAAAACTTCGGTAGTTTGGAATTTTTGTCCGGTAAACAATACATAAACACCGAAAATGTTTCTTTTTCTTTCGGGCCTCTTTTCTTCTTGTCTTTCTGGCGTAGTAATTCCATGGCGTGCATGATGAGTCCTGGATTAGCAACGGCTTCAAATCGACCGAAGTTGTCGATGCCGGGTCTCAGTACTCTTCCGTATCGGTTTCTGATTGGTCCAACTGAGCTCGAACGCCGAGTAGTGCCACCCGGAAGTTGAAAACTACCATTAGTTGTGGAATTAATGGCTGACATAACTGCCAGTGTATTTATGTCAGGTTTTACATCGCCGTTAGTCTGTGTTCCGTTTTCATCTGGCAAACTGTTATAGACAAATATTCTTCCTTCGCTAGAATTGGCTGTGGTAGCTTGTCCATTTTGTTGTGATTGTATTATTTGCGCGATGGTTGCTGGCTTGTCAGCTGAGTTACGCTTGTGTACGTCAGGGACAGGCTGACTGTTGGCGTTCATCACAATTTGCCGCGCAAATTCAGCCATCAATTTAGGATCCATGCCGAAAGTAGTTCCTCCATTACTCGCCAAATTGACGACAGGAACCTCGGCCTTACCTTCGGTGGAGGGTTTGGCGTCATTGACGTCAGAAGTGACGTCGATTGGTTCAGACTTTATACTAGCGGCCTCCAATTGCGACTGCGCTTCTTTCATTGCGTTCTGGTTTTGCATCATCATTGATGCGAGTTGTATCATCATTCGTGTATTCTCGTCTGCATCCATCATCATAGTAACATCTGAAAATGTAATAACCATTGTTAATAACAGAACATTTTACAGACCAGGGTGGTATTCACAAAGCATCTTAAGGGAAAATTTAGAATTTGCTTAAAGTCTTTAAATTTCCTAACGAGATCAGCTAAACAGGAAAATCAAGATTATCAATTTTTTCATAGTTTAGAAGCATTACGTAAAGGGCTACAATAATCACAAAGAAAATATGAGTTATTCTTCGTTTATTGCGAAATATGTGCCTACAGCTCATTGTTTTAACATAAGTCAAAATATTTAACTTTTCCTTTAAGATGCTTTGTGAATACCAACACAGGGGCCCGTTTCAAAGACATATCTTAGCAAGATTCGACTTTTTCTTACGCTTGTTTGAGCAAATGAGCTATTAGGCCTACATTCAAGCTACATAATGTAAACAATAATGATTATGAAACACTAGTTTAACTTTACGATAATGTATGGTTCACTTAATCAATATGCTCGTTATAATTCTTCGGAAATGTCCGATCTTAGCTTAGATATGTCTATGAACGGGTCCCAAATGTGTACAGTATGTTTTATTTTATAATTTACAAATGTAATTGCAAAATTATAGAATTGTACATGTAGTAGCCTAACTGTAATCGATGTTCTGTATATCGCCGTGTGGACTAAGTTACTAGTAATTAGATTGTCCATAATATATTTATGGCTCAAAATCGTTTGAAAAACTGAGTAAAACCCAATAAAAATAAACCATTTCTTATCCCATGTTAACTTAAAAACATATGACAAGTGAATAGACACCCAGACGGGAGAGCTTTAAGCAACATCGTGTCAATATTAGATTATATGATATAAACATGCGTTAATGTTAAAAGAATGCCAAAAATAGTGCAGTGAATATGTCATTGATATGAGAGCCCAAAATGAGATAAATCCATTAGTCCTACACGATACTAAATTTTGAATATTGATATATCCTGTATTATATTGGATCATTTATCGTTCCAGCTCGCTACGAGATAACGATAAAACTTGTCACAACTGCTTCATATAATCATAAATAAAGTTTTATACGAATTCCTTGATCACGTGACGCATAGAGTAATACTTGTAATACTTAAGACAATAATGTTATTTGTTTTCACCGCCTGTTTCTACACAGCCCTGTGCGTGTTGATCTGAGCCCGACATTACAAATGAATACTAACTACTTCACTCAAATCTCAAGACTTAGTATGAAAATTCTCTTTTTATACGTTCAGAGTGACAAAAATGTTAGGAACAATAATGAGTGATAATGTTAAATTGGTACTAAAAAGTATGAGTGATAAATTTTCTTGAGTATTTGACTGTAACGTAGTGATAAAGTTATAATTTTTCAGTCTGGTGTAGATTGTGGCACTCGTTTTCAGTAGTTGCATGCATGCCTCATCATAATTATATAGTTAATACGAGGGTTGTCCAGAAAGTTTTGTGACTGCCAAAGAAATTTTACCAATTTTATTTTAAACACTCATCAAATCTTTAAATACATGTCCCGCCTCTAGATTAGCGGTCAGAGACAAATACTATCATATTTTGTATGTTTGAGATTTGATTGTAAGTCCATGTATTGGATGTAATACCGGATACAGTTCCGTGGCCTGCATAAGTCCAACGTGCAATATGAAAACCACCAGAACAAGGTTTACCTTGTGTTCAGTTAAACATAGGACAAACCGCGAGTGGATGTTTCTTAAATCTTATAGAATGTGCAGATATAAAAGAACAGGGTGGGTTTTACAAAGCAACCCGAGAGAAACTTAAAATTTTCTTAAAATCATTAAATTCAAAAGTATAAATTTTACATAGTTTAGAAGCATTGTGTAAAGAGCTACAATAATCACAAAGAAAGAATGGGTTATTCTTCTTATTTTGGGGGAATATGTCTAGTTCCATTTTTAACTTAAGACAAAATATTTAAGTTTTCCCTTTAAGATGCTTTGTGAATATCAGCCCAGTATAATCGTATCGCGTTTGTGAATAATTTTCCGATACTATTTCATTTTAAGTACGGCACCTCGATTACTGTCCGTCCACGGATTAACGTAACGCGTCATTTTTTTTATTGTTATGGAGAAATGTCACTCAGAGGAAAGTGTGCTCTTTCATTAAATTACAAATGCGTACACCATATAAGGTAGTGCATTACTTCAAAAGTAAGACCACCTTCGGAATACACATATATTAGTAAACTGGTTTTCTTCAACAATCGGAGTAGAATGAACGAAGCGGAACTGTGAAAGTAGTAGTAGAAATCTTGATTTTGAGGTTGGTTTTGAATGAGATTTTGTTGATGATTATATTGAATTATTTGAAACACGTCTATAGGTTCCCTCTTTCGTCCAGTGTATGAGGTATATGTCGGGTTATTTTCTAATCACACGAACAATATACGGACACAAATAACCACACGCTTAGAACAACCATACATACATCATCAAACAGCATTGGCTCCGGAATCTTCTAAAAAGTCTAAAATCTAATTCATTTCGGTATAAACACAAAACACAATTTAATAATGTTTCCTATAATCTTTTAACAAATCGTTCAATCATCCAGATCCTTAAAATAGAATGAAAATCCGAAAATAATAATTCAGAAACACAGCGTTGTTGTAAATAATCCGATACAAATTGCACCAGCACGCACCTGATTATTTTAAATAATGCTGAAAACTTGTCTTAAATTTATTAGCCAAGTTCAGACTAATGTAATAAATGTCGAATATAAATAGAATCGATCCGTTTGTATGAAACTTTATCAGTTCGCGTATAATTTACTTTACAGCATAAATGGCGTTTTATGTTTATTATAGGGGTCACGTGACGCGGTGTATAATGACTTGAGATAATGCTATTTTCAGTCCGATATATTTGTAGCAATAACGTTTCTGATACATTTAAGGTCTATTACGGTGTAGAAAAAAAACGAGATAGACTGTATATGAAGTTAATTACCTAACACTGGAAAATATTGCAGAAATAATGGGGTTTTATTTTAATGGACATGTCAAATAAACGACCATTACGTACGCTAACTGCGGAAAAAATAAATTTGTGAACTATTTCCATTAATATTAAGTCATTTAAGTTGATTATCATATTACGTACTTCGTCATAATCGTTTTTATTTTTTCGATTATAAGAACGTGTATTGTACAAGAGGCCTTTGACCGCTGATTGATTATACAAAAAAAATGTAATTTCATAGAACTATAAGGAATTATAGTCCACGCATAATTATACATAGGCCTATGCACTTGAGTATGCTTGGTTTATTTCACGTGGAAGTCATTATAATTATATTTCATAACCACTAGGCTACGCTTAATTATTGGATATAAGATCTTAATACATTCGGAAATCCTCAGCTTAAGTTGCCACAAGAGATTGAAGTTTTCTGAATGCTTAATTAAGAGGACAGGAAAATCTTAACTCGATGTACTTTTAAGAGAGAATAATTTAGTAATAAATAATGATAAACGAGACATTAGAACGGATACATGTATACTAGTATTGCACTTTATTCAATAATTGATTGAAAATGTTACTAGAACGTTATAAATACGATAACCTAGTGGTTGAGCGCCGTCTACGAGTGCGGGGGTCTCTGGTTCGATCCCAGGCCGCGTCATACCATTCTCGTTCACCAGAGTATTCTTGACTAAGCACTGATGTATGAGGATGCGTCATACATAAGACGAAATAAATATGGTACCAGTAAATCCCTTGCTAGACGCTCCGGCATAAAAGGGAAACTGGCTTTTCTTCTCTCATACCCTCGTGCGGACGGATAACATCAAAAAAGAGATGTCGAGAGTGATTAATATAAATTGAAAAAATTTGTTTCACAATTGCGCTTAAATAAATTAGTATAAACCACAGGCCCTCGATGCGATTTTATGGTCCGGAAAAAATATTACTTTTAGTTAACCTCAAGGTGAATTAGACCAGCCGGAATTGTCCGAGGGTAGGGAATACAATCGTGCCCATAAATCCATCATTTATTCACCGATCTTATCAATCTTGGTGTCAATCGTTAGAGGAATGATTTCTCTTTAAGAAAAAATCGCTGTCATAACATATGTGTACACATAAGAAGGTCATATCTGACCGCAAACTGTCACAAATTGTGAAAAAACGCCTCTAAGAAATCTTCTGATTGCATAATTCTAAATACGAGTAAGTTAACTACGTTGTTATTTCCAAACCTTTATAATGCATTCAAATCAGCGTTAGTGATTACCCTAATTGAGGAACAAACTGTCTTAAACAGCTACTAAGTTAGTAAAACGGTAAATATATATAAACGTTTGACAAAAATCTATATTAAACGACCACCTGCTTAAAGCAAGCACACTTGATGCATCTCTTAACTGACTGGGTAAGACATACTTACTGTATATTTATACACCGCACCTACATACCACCTCAATGACCACCTTAAGATTCAGGCCAACATTTTCAGACACATTTTCACCGCCCTTCAGCCTCATATACCAGTGGTTAGTCAAGTTCCCAGACTACATATATTTAGAAATCACAGGTGAGGAACACTCTGGTGAACGAGATTGCCGCTTTTTCGCTCTTTAAAAACCTCAATATTAAGACCAAGTCAACAATGAGACCACAATTCAAGGGTCCATATGATGGTCTTATTATTGAGGTTTGATTGTATACCGAGACAGACACGTGTCATGTGAATAAAACTCCACATACGCGATTCATTCACTGCCGATGTTTGATACATAAACTATTCAACATTAAACAACTTTATCAAAGATCTAAGGCCTGTATATTTGTTTTATATACAGTATTTCGGCATCATTAGTTTCCCATATGGGTGGTAGAGGATAAAACTGGTGGCATGCTACAAAAGATGCCGTATTTCGAGTACCATACGTGTGTGTATTTAAATTGTCGCATACTGGACTTTTGGACTCAAAACTCAAGTTGGAAGAAATACTGTTAACTTTCGTAATGATTAATGGTTCGAGGAGTCTAACTCGTGACCTCAAGCATGGGCGTCCGGTGAATTAATTAACCACTGCATCACAGAACCGTTCATTGAACGACTATCGTGGAGCGTATTTATGATTCTTCATACGGACACTCTTTGGTTTTATCCTGATCGACAATTTGAAGCACACACAATGAATCTAATTCAAGACAACGTTGAATTTACTCAAGTTGAGCATTATTCGTTTAAAAGTAAATATTTGAAGATTAGTACGAATCATAAACAGACTTCAACAAACAGCCAATTTTAAATAACAAAGATAAGTTAATTTATGTTAAGGTACGGAAAAGCATGCGTCTGCTATCTGAATCACGTGATTACTAAAAATCTAATTTAGCGAATTAACAATTTAGATTTATAAGAAACGCCAGTCTGGGTGCGCTGTACACGGCTTCTCCCTATTAGCCTAGACTGACTTCAATGTTTAGAACGAGAGTGCGTTCATGAAATGCACTCATAAACGCTATACATTGTTTTATTCTCCAACTATTTACTAGTATCTCATAATACTATTAGATGTGTGCTTAAAACAATGCGAAATACAGTAGAACATCATCTTACATAATATATTTGCAATGCCTCCGTCTTATTTCAGTACCCATGTGGCCAAGTCCCGATTCAAACCGACACCACGTCCGCCTGTTTACGCCGTGCGCGATAGGCAACGATGCTCACCGATTAGCAAATTTCTACGCGCCCAAAGTCACGAAATAATCACCACAGCGCCCGCCTGTATACAGATAGCCAAACATCCGCCCTTCGACCAAGATTACAATATATTAGTAATAACCGATACATGTTTACAATGCGCCAAGTCATAAAATTTTACTACATAATCCGAAATGTAAACTAGTCTAAAAATTCCTCATTTTAAACAATATGTATAACTCCATTTGAAATGACATTATCAAACGCTTATTTTACAAACACAAAAAAATCCGCCTGATAAAACTGAAAACAAATGACGTGTTTAAAACCTCAACTAACATTAAACAACACGATCGATCTCATAATACCAAGTTATAATTCACAAATACCATTCACAAAAATAATTAAAATATCCTAATTACAACAATATCTTGATTTATTTTTACTCACCATTTATTCCATTCCCTCTTCAGACTAAAAGCGTCTGTATAAATGACAAAAACACCAAGTCGTCTGCTTTATTTCTCCGCTCGAGTTTTTCTTGTCCCATTTGAAAAATATTATTGCCCCGGCTAAAAAATCGCTTTGTTAGGTCCCAGTAATTTCTTCTAAACTAAATAACACAGATGTAGTGATGATTAAATTGGATTTCGTGCCCGTTGCTATGGCAACAACTCTGAACATAATAATTTTATTAGATGCAGTATCTTTACAGTAAATTCCATTTCCAAACGGACTGAATAATTAGATAGGCCCAGGCTATAATTCTATATTGATTTGATACTGCTCTGGCGAATAGCGGTTAAGCAATATTATTATAGCGATAGAAACCACCGCTCCCTGCTCTTGAAAACACCATTTTGCAGGAAATAACGGCCTATTATTATTCCAATTACTGTATGAGCGGATATCATACACATATGTAAACTGTATTATATGGCTGTAACACGACTCCGCATCAAAAAATCTTGTTGTACTAAATTGATACTCAAAAAACTAGGTCAGGTTTAAGTATAAACGGTATAAATAAATTATATTGTAGTTCGTTTTCTTATCGGTTGGGGAGAGAGTGAACCTTGATAGCGTCTATTATTTTACACTTAATTTCGTTTTGAAACGAGATATAGGATTATAAATAAATTATTTACGATAAAATATAATTATTGCCCGCCGCTTACGTGTGGTAGTGTAATGATATTACTTTTAGTATATTGAATTGGAATGTTATACTAGACTCGTAAAGCACGCCTTACAGGCAAACACATGTTCGGTTGAAGGAGCTGAATAAATTATAGTTTACTGCAACATTTTTAAAACAAAGCCGAATGGTAACATTATAGTTTAACTTCAAACATCTGGTGTAACTGGTAAAAGAATAAGTATTTTATGTTATGGTTTATTTAGTTTACAGTTTACTCAAGCTGGAAATGTTTTAAATGGGGGAAGAAAAATATGTAGTCAATAAAATCCATGTACATGTAGTAGCAAATCTTACGCAACTTGAGAAGACGAGGAAAGGCTATCATATCGAAAGATACAATTTAATTGTTTGATGATAGAAAAGTCTAATAGTATACAAGCACTTGTGATCGTACACATCTCATGATAATGGTACGTAATTATTATGCCATCACGAATAAGGTTGACCTCAAATGCGTCCGTCCGTCCGTTTTGCTAGCCAAGAACGAAACCAAGAATTCAATATTTAATTTACAAAAGTCATTACTAGTATACTGTGTACTAAGTTAGTTAGGCCTATGCTACCTAAGCAACTTTTCTTCTCTTCACCAAAATGCACGTTACTGCTACGTATGTTCGGTTAAATTATAATCTCTGTTGCATCTATCACTGTTCTGTTCTGTTCTGGTCTGGTCTGGTCTCTCCTGTGTGTTTCGTTCCGGTTATTTAAGCCTGTGTCACATCAGCACGATTGTTTGGACACATAAATTATAACCCCAATACAAAAATACAAATAGAATCAGGACTTCATACCACAGACAACATTTCAGACACCCGGAGATGTTGTAGACATTATAATTCTACTCTGTATGATACCCGTACGGCTGTCTCACGTACCGCATGGACATACTGATGGAGAAAATAAGCAAAAATATCATACAGTGTGATTCATAATATCGGTCACACTTTTCAAATGACACAGTTTTGATATGTTTGAATATAACCACAAGTAGTTTGCACATCCAAAACACAGATGCCTTCAAGTTTTATTTAATATACAAAATTACATACTTTCATGCATATTTTAGTCTAAAAATGGAATTGAATTTTATGCCATATATTCAATGTGACGTCTATTTGACCGATGATGACATCAAGGCTTATTTTAATGTGACGTAAAATATAGCTATTTTCTATAGATTCAATTTACTGAAACCAACAAGCCATTGTGCCTTTCAACTAGACACTTTATCATAAGTCGGCAGTCTCTACCTTACCGTATTCCGAGACTTATTGTAACATATTTATAGGTGCTAGATACACGGAAAATTGTTTAAAAGGCGCCTAAAGGATTCAGGTATATTTTGGGACACAGAAAGTATCCACAAAAGAATGTAGAAACCCACTGGAACCCCATTTATAGCGAAAAGTGACGAGTCAAGGTTCCTTTACGTTAGTCTTGCCTCGCTATGATGGTTACAATAATTTGAATAAAGACTTGTATACATGTATATACTAATGACTTTCAAAACAGAGCAGATCAAAATTATGCTGCATTTAATTATGCTTTGAAAGCGACGTCTAGGAAATTGTACATCTGTTTATGACATCGTTTATGACGCCATGACGTCAACATTATTACTGTCGTTTACATTAGATAAAACATTATCATATCAGCTTTCAAATGATCGATAATACATACATATCTTGTACAGGAACGAAACGTTATAATACAAAAAATGTAGTTTGAAACTGGGACAGATATTATAAATCACCCTGTATTAAGTCGGACAGGATAGGTAGCACTCAACTTAACCAGCCGATCACAGAAAATATATAACATACAAGGCACAATGTCCAACACACAACCGAACGAGAAAATGAACCGCACAAGTCCCAGCTGTCAAAAAGCTGAATGAACTAGTTTCAGCAATCAAATATCGCATGCAAAACGCCGAAAAGGTCTACTAGAATGTTAGACTTTGGGTTGGGACAATGCGTTCATCTTGCGGCGTTTAGATTACGTAGGACGGTCAGACAGTCACAAGACATACTAGCGATTTCCCCAAAGGTGCCAAAAAGGTGATCGTTGACAAATGTACGACAGTCGCGAGACTGAAGTGGCATATTCTTAATGTAACGTATTGTTCTGTTCTGTTCGGTACTAGTACTGTATTGATACTTTCCGTTCCGTTCAGTTATGATCTATTTTATTTCCTTCTGTTCTGGTATGTTGATCAATGTCTTAAAGTTCAATGTCAAACTGGCTATCGAACGATTTAAATATTTTCCTACTTTTGCAATTCGTAAACTTCACCACTAAGAGGCTCAAGTGCTGTGTGTTGTGTTCGACTCTCCAGGACTTCAAAGATGTATTATTAGGTCACACGCACGATTTTCCGAGTCGAACAAAAATGATGCCGCGTGAGCACCGCATAAGGTGCGTCAATAGTGAACATTAAGTTGAAAATGCGTTAAATTATGAATTCTTGAATAAGCGGATCATTAATTAAATCGAGATCGTAAATTCGTATAATCGTGACATATCAATTCGTGATTGCTATTTTAACGCCTGATTTGTACAAGCGTCACGTGAACATAAGAACAAGATTTGTGAACATGTGTTGTGACGTAGCGTATAAGTATCATATTAACAATACATTTTGATCGACTTTAGTTAAAACACTCATACTGTCTTGCTCAGCATCTTAATGTTCCTAACGCTGCAATGTAGAGCTTTGTTCTACAATCTACGCTAAGCATTAATGCGATTACTTTCATGATATTCCGTCGTTGTCTAGCAAGCAGTGATTATGACACAGTCTTGTTATTTCGCACGTAGTCAGTTGCAGTTTGTACATGGTACTACGTACCTATAGCAAGTCAACCTTTGAAAGTCTTGTCAATTTGTCTCTAGATGCTTGTTACTCGAGGATCTCTGTTGTTCAATAGACTCTGTTACTGCAGAAATGTTATTGTTCAAGATATACAGCTTACGTTATTGTTCAAGATATACAGCTTACGTTATTGTTCAAGATATACAGCTTACGTTATTGTTCAAGATATACAGCTTACGTTGTTGTTCAAGAGACCTTTCATACGCAGGATAAGTTGTTGATCACGCTGCAATTGCTCAAAAGACGGTGATTTCAATAACACATTCTTGCTCAAGACATGTTGTTGTCCAAGATACGTTGTTTCTCAAGACATGTTGTTGTCCAAGAGACTTTATTTCTCAAGACATGTTGTTGTCCAAGATACGTTGTTTCTCAAGACATGTTGTTGTCCAAGAGACTTTGTTGTCCAAGAGACTTTATTTCTCAAGACATGTTGTTGTCCAAGAGACTTTATTTCTCAAGACATGTTGTTGTCCAAGAGACTTTATTTCTCAAGACATGTTGTTGTCCAAGAGACTTTATTTCTCAAGACATGTTGTTGTCCAAGATACGTTGTTTCTCAAGACATGTTGTTGTCAAAGAGACTTTATTTCTCAAGACATGTTGTTGTCCAAGAGACTTTATTTCTCAAGACATGTTGTTGTCCAAGAGACTTTATTTCTCAAGACATGTTGTTGTCCAAGATACGTTGTTTCTCAAGACATGTTGTTGTCAAAGAGACTTTATTTCTCAAGACATGTTGTTGTCCAAGAGACTTTATTTCTCAAGACATGTTGTTGTCCAAGAGACATTCTTGTTGTATAAGAGACTTTGTTGTCAAAGATACGTTGTTTCTCAAGACAGTCATGTAGTTGAAGAGACTTTGTTTCTCAAAACACGCTGTTCAAGGGACGTAGTTTCTCAGGGGAAGCTGTTTCTCAATACACGTTGTTACTCAATACATGTTGTTACTCAATACACGTTGTGTCTCAAATGACGTCTAATGGACGTTATCACCCAGGAAACGTTGAAACCCTAAATGTACTCTGTTACTCAAAAGAGTGTACATTGTTACCCAACAGACGTTGATACTCAAAGGACGTTGTTTATCAATGTACTATGAATAATGTTACCCAAAAGACGTTGTTCTTACGGACGTTGTTACTCAAGAGATGTTGTTACTCGAGAAAAGGAAAGTTGCCAAACAAACGTGTATGGGAAAATACACGTGTTGCTACTTATACACGTATACGAATAAGTACAAGAACACGAAAAATCACATGACAGTTGAAACAAATTGTGACTCGTCATAAAAATTGCCACCTTTATCTCAATTTCAATCAATGCTGGTGTTCATTCTCACCTTTATTAAGCCAAAAGTGAATGTCTAGAATAACAAAAAGAATGTTGTAATATTGTTTTACCCCTGACGTAGATGTTAAACAAGTGTGATACATGTCTGGTCCACTGCTGCACTACATACTTTTTAATTTTTTAACAATGCACATGGTAGTGCTGTGTATTTTGGGTATAGTATATATGTGTTACGTTGCATTATATACATATATATATCGGATTCATAGGAATATTGAGCAGTATTGCAGTCCTCACTGTTTGATAGTCAAAGTCACCTTAGTGACCTCTGCAAGAACTTTTGTCTCTGGGAACAAATGTGATAGCATATTAGGTGGTAAATCAACTTGTAGGCTACAGTGTATCTGAGTAATGGTACCAATAATATTTATGGTGCTATACTTCTTATATGGGTGCTACACTCTGATATTGATAATGCTACACCCTTTATATGGAAGGTGGTGGAAGAATAATGGTACCATACCCCATGTTTGGAAGGGAGGCTTTATAAGTTAGGGCGAACCTTTGTTCGTGGTCAGTCGGGCCAGATTATACTAGAATGTGGGGGTCAGTAGGGCCGAGATTACATTGAAGTTTAGAGGGAGTGTGTTGGAACATAGAAATTAGTTATAATTAACTTTGGAACTTAAATGGAACGTATTAAACAACGAAAACTGCAGTCATTATATGAGAGAACGTTATCAACATAATTGTATTCGGATTTTAGTAAGAATTGTGTAGTGTAGAAATTAAACATGTAAAATCAGTTTGAGCTTGTGGTTATCTGGACAGAAAGTTTCAATTGTGATCACTCCTTCCTCCGACAATTCGAAGCTCAAACACCAAACCCCAGTCCTGAATTTTTAACACTGGTGGCAGAGGTGGGATCTGTCAATTAAGATGCTTGGATCCAATAACTCCACTAGTCACGGAAATCTAACAGTATTTTCCGGGATAACATAGTGTCTCATTCTCTGTTTAAAACATACAGTTGTCTGTCATATCAATCATTCCAGTACGCTCCACGCAGCGCTTTGATTTCACTATATCGTTCTATTTACAAGAAACATGTAGAGAACAGAATTTTCGGTCGAGACAATTGGACAGTATCATTCCAAATATCAACGGGCAGAATCAATGGCAAAATGCAAAGATTTGAGTTCCATTTAGCTCTGATGTTGATATAAATGTAATATGAATATTTGTTGTGCCTATCAATGTATTAAATTGCGCTTGTTCAACCCGTCGATGTTTGTGTACTTTTAAGTGATTCTCTTGATGATTATTTTCCCAAAATTGATGCGGTTGTTGGTATTAAGAAGATGCCTCCAGTTACTGCTGAAGGTAATGTCCCCTTCTTAGCCAACTTCATAATAATTCCTTTTCTCCAATAACCTTGTACTCTTTCTTCATACCAGAAAATTATGCCTATCATTTGTTTAATTTCACCTGTTGCAAAGTCTTTATGCCTGAGTTAGGTTAGGGGATTTCTATGGACTTGTTGTCAATACCAATGGCTTTCCAATTTTTCATATTTTTAGTACATTTCTAACTTTTAGATTTCATGGTGCTGATACCACAGGAACTTGCATTAATAATTTGAAAAAAAAATGAAAATATATATTTTTTTCAAATTGTAAATGCACGTTCCTGTGCTGATACTTATATGTTTAGTTATATTTCTAAGATGTCTATTTCGTATGTGTATCACCTCAACGCGTACTTGTTCTCTGGTTCATATTTTCTGTCGTCAGTAGCTTTCATACCTTGGCTCTTACCTTATCCGTTTGTTAAGGTCACTCTTTGTCGGGGAGTTTTTTTAATTCATTAACTCTTTTCATGTTACCGTTGATCACTTGCGTCTCTGTGTATTTGCTAGCCTGTCTAAGCACTGCTCTCTATAATTCCTCGTACTTGTCTTCACATTTTTGTCAGTGAGCCTATATTCTTCTCTCAGCATTTCGTATACTTTATCTAATTTTGTTCCATCTATCGTTTTCATCGACTTGTGTTTACTTTTACGTGATCCTAGAATGGTTAAAGCGGTCTTATTACAATAAGACAAGTTCAAATATATATAGTTACAACTATATATATTTGAACTTGTTCACGTTTCATTAGAACTATAGAACTACCTCTGTGTTGCCATTGTCTGCAATTGAACACTAATCTGGTATTTCTGCCAGAACACTAATCTGGTCTTAAATCCAAGCCTAAATGGTTGTTTTATTTCGCTGTTTGTGAAACGGTGTTCATTTTGTATTTGCCACTATACCATTCCGTTGTCTAAACGAAAATTGCTTCGTTTATTTTAACATTGCATCTACATTGTATGAGTGTTGTTTGCGGGATTGTCCTTGTAGTGTGTGGTCGGACTTTTGGTCTGTTCTTGTTATCTGACTTGAGCTCCTAATATGTTTGACTGATTGAGGCGACAGACTGTCGGAGTGGGGTGTCGTGTTTTTGTAGCTGTTCAGTTTTCCGTGCTCTGCTGTTCCTGGGTGGCTGCTTTGTCCGATTAGTATTATCTTTTTCAGTTTCTTATTTCATTCTAAGACCATATAAAACATTATCAAGTATTCTTTGTATTCAAATGTACAATTTGAGATATACATGTACCTATATACTATAATAATTTAGGTTGTGCTCTCTTCCAAAAGCTGCACTGTTCTTTGCTCTAATAACATCAATAATGTATCTCTTGTATTGACCATATATTGATCCATAGCCAATCTAGTTACAATGAGATCTACTCACGTTTATGTGCCGGGCTGTATGTACTTATTTTTTTCAAACAAAGCTGATAATGTTGCTACGTTGCTGTTAACACAAAATGAGAAGCCTTTACCGTTTCCATTTATTTAATACTTCAGGCCATATTTTCCAGGCATTCCAAGCTTTTGAAGATCCAACTTTAGCATTTAAATGTCCAGTAACAACATGTACAATCATTATATCATTTAGTGTCATACACTTTGTCTCATTGTTTATACTGCTCAAGAGAGTGTAACCAAAACAGCATGAACCAATTCCATATGTTAAGTTTTACATAGATAACTTATTCCCTCGAAGCCGAAGATCATTTACCAGTCAGTCAGAGATAAAACCGAATGGCCACACACTAAGTCTGTCGAGCATTGATTGCAGATTTTGGATGTGAGCACAACCATGGTCAATCTGGTTGCAATGGGACACGCTCAAGTTCATGAGTTGATGCGTATGTTCTTGTGTAGAAACATGGTTGATACTATTGCTAAGCCTTCTCGTTTTCATTTCTTTCACACTTTAGACCAAAGTATTCAGGCTCTACTTCAAGCTTCATTCCATCTTTAGAATTTATTCAAGTGCCTACTACATAAATCCATCAGTATAACTTCTAAGCCAGCAGTACCATCAGTAATACTATTGAGTTCAGCATTGTTATATAAATGCTATCTAGGGGTTGTACAGTGGCATAATTCCCTAGATTTGAGAACAGGTCACCAGTCTGTTTCGAGTGTCATTAGCACACACACCAAACCATAGCTTGGTTCAAACTTTGTTCCAGTGTTTGTTTTAGCTGACGTAATTTCAAATGACCATAACTTTGTCAATTCTGAATTTTTTTACCAAATAATCTTCATTTTCTGCAGAACATTTCATTCCTTCTATTGCAGCAAATTTCCGGATTATTCTGGAATTGTAGAACCCCTGTTAAATAAGACTATCACTTTTTTGAAAGCACTATTTGTAAGGAGCCTCCACTGGAAAAGGGAGCTGATAAATATAGGTTGTAGAACTTATTTAACAATTAATCAGTATAAAACTTAAACATATCAGTCAATCATATAACAAACAGAAAATCAATTAGCAAGGAATTCCTTTAATACTATAACAATACATTTACAAAGAAATACATGTTAAATATGTACAGCAAATAATTGAATAAAAATGTAAACAGAATAATTAACACAATCATTTAAATCAATGATATGGTTTGTACGAAAAATGGAGACTAGGAAAATGTTTAGAAGGACAATTTCAGAAGGATAACAGAAAATTTCAGGACAATTTCGGCAGGATAACAGAACATTTCCTAAGGACACTTTCAACAATCAAATTTGTAAAGCCAAATCAGTAAATATTACACTTATGCCTTAAGATTGTTAACATGAAATAAAGGAGCACTGGACCTTGATTCTAGTACATGTACATGTCACAAAATTGTGTCAAAAGTTACAAATTTCACAAAAATGCCTCTTTACATCTAAATTTCTAAGGTCATGTTTTGAAACCAATGTAAAATATCATTTATTCTGGCTTAAATGTTTTTTAGTCAAGCAAGATTGAGACAATTTTTTGTTTGTTTTCGTTTTGTCTTTAAATTTTCTTCAAATCGTGGACTTAATTACTTAAATGGCCAGGTTTTCTGAAATCAAAGTTAGTTTTCTAAAAACAATGTTTATAATAGACTGTACAGGGAGTCTATCATGGAAAAAGCGTCCTTAGAGTTGCCTCCAATGCCCCAAAATAGTTCAAATATTCCTGTCAATATACATCGATCTCAAAAATATTTCCAGGATCTCTAGAATTATGCATATTAGTGGAACATTTTCATTCCCTGTTCGCTAGGTTTTGAGTTTCCAAACAATGGAAAAGCAGACCAACTGATGAATAAAGCCCTGTTACAAATAACAAATACCACACAACGTTAACTTGCCAATACTGGCGAATACGACTTCCACAAAATTCATTCTCATCAGTATGTGTATGCCTTCTGTCTTTGGCGTTTGCATATGGATGTGTCTGCGAGTGTTTGTGTCCACTGTGATTAGGTTTGTTTAGTCAGAATATGTTAGACATCACAAAATTACTCTATTTGTCAGGCTGCGTTAAATAGATTTGTTACGTGTGACGGGGCCTTAAACAAGAACAATCCTTGAAATTTGTACATTGTACCTAAGACCAGATCAGATACAGAAATATATATCCAGGTATAAGGAATTTCAACAATCCAAGACCAGGAATCAGAACCAGTCCTAAATATAAGGAGGCCAGTAAAATGGTTTCCAATACATAGATACATAAACAATTTGAACTAATAAACAACAGATAGTCGGCATTACAAGTAATTGAACATTCAGTTACAGAGTAATATTTCTACATATATAAATGGAACAAATTAGTTTGCTTTGCAATTAAATAAATCAGAAAAAAGTCTAGACAAATCATGCTGTGATATTGATCAAAATGCTAAAAATGCCATTTTTTACATCAATTCGAGAATTATATAAGAAACACTGATAATAGGCATAATAAATTAAAGCTTATTATATTGCAGACAAATCTTGAAATCTTCCTATCATAATGAGTATTTAATAAATAATTGCATTTGTAAATAAGTCCATATTAAACATTACAAGTAACTGTAAAACCCATTAAATTTGCAACATTTTTATTTTAGCAATTTTTCGCGAAGTGTTAATCGTGTGAATTTACAAGCTGAGGTTAATTTTCAATGTCAAATTCACAGGAGATTCCAACTGATGATGTTGAGCAATTATTAACTTGCGAATAAATCTTAAGCCGATAAATCATGAAATAAAGCACTCGAATAAATAATGGTGCTACAGTATCATTTGTAAAGGAAATAAAGAATTAAATTAAGATCATTACGACAGGAATTGTCTTCAGGGGCCCTAATGTGGCATAATGCACTATCTTGAAATCAAGGCAGGTACTTCCTTACTCCCTAGTAGAATTTTAGGAGTGGAGGTATAAGGTATAAGCCAAAAACAAGATACACATCTGTTGCCGAAAACAAGACACATGTCTGTTGCCGAAAACAAGATACACATCTGTTGCAGAAAACAAGATACACATCTGTTGCCGAAAACAAGACACACGTCTGTTGCCAAAAACAAGATACACATCTGTTGCAGAAAACAAGATACACATCCGTTGCAGAAAACAAGACACACGTCTGTTGCCGAAAACAAGATACATGTCTGTTGCCAAAAACAAGATACACATCTGTTGCAGAAAACAAGATACACATCCGTTGCAGAAAACAAGATACACGTCTGTTTCGGGTGCCATCTTTACAACACCAAAACTGTGTTAAAAATGTTGTTCTATTGTATAAATTCAATGAATTGAATTTCAAATGACCATAACTTAGTCAATTCCTCTGAATCATTCCTTCAAATAAATGTTTTTCGGCAGAAAAGTTTATTCTTTCCCTTGCAGTGAATCAGGACATGTAAGACCCCTATATCTTCCTGTCAATAAAAACACAACATTGCTTCACTTCTG
The DNA here is from genome assembly GCA_947247005.1 of Spisula solida. Classification (NCBI taxonomy): domain Eukaryota; kingdom Metazoa; phylum Mollusca; class Bivalvia; order Venerida; family Mactridae; genus Spisula; species Spisula solida. The sequence goes on from OX365946.1 coordinate 20,200,627, forward strand.
CCACCCAATATCACACAGTTTATACACAAACATCACAGATGTTTAACACTATAAATCTTTTAATGCCGCTAATTGTCTCTCTATATCGGTGTCTGCTGATGTGCCCGCTTTAGATGATTCTCCTAGTCTTCCTGAGTGAGCGGACGGTGCATCAATTAACTGAAATAATGGACAACAATAAGTTATACAAAATTAATTTTATTTTTAGCTCATTTATCGCCATTTTTAAATCAATCACGTAAGCAGTCAGTTGTCAGACAAAAGCTTTTCCAGAATCAATTCGCAACCAGTACTAACTGGGTCTTCCACAAATGGTGGACAACTTATCCACATGTGGAGGATATGACAGAAGCCAATACAAAATCTTTAGAACTTTCTTCACAGATATTGACTTTAATTGACATCTAAGATCAAGTATTCCCAAACTTTTCCTTATTTTTGCTCAATTTACAGATTTCCCTGACTAATTCCAAAATTCCCTAACTTTTCGGTCACCATGGTAACCCTGAACATAACCTACCAAAACCAGCCAGCAAAAATCACCATATTTTTTCCCCTATCAGACCATTTTCTATAGGTAAGGAACCACTAAATACATAAGCGGCCCAAATGGTGAAAGAAACATTGGATTGACTGGAAAGGGTGGTATGGATTGACAATTCTGCTTTGAAATCATGAAATTGAGTTTAAAGTCATTGTGAACATGTATTTAATGTAGTGAAACTGTTTAATTTTGAACTTTTTGATATTTAGACCTAAATATGAAAGTGAAAGTAGAGTTAACCAGTCTGGGATCAATCCACACGATAGCAAAAATATGTTCTCTATCTTTGATGAGCAAAATTTTGCTTAGAAGATACATGACCCCCATTTATTGTATTATTTTGAAGCTTAAACCTTCTTCTTTAAGAGGGTATATGTGTGCCAGGTGGCCATAGACTAAAACTTGTAGAAATTTGAGGCCAGCCAGTGACACTTTATATTGAACTAAAGAACAATTCTATTGTGTGGTTTCTAACCTATATTTAACCTGTTTATGAGAGACCACCAGACCTGTAAAGAAAGACCTATTTCTATGGTTCTTACAAGTGTTTTTTCAGACTTTACTGAATGACTATAACACCAAAAGATACATACTTTTCCAGTTATATCAATTCCTATTTCATCAAGAACTTGGGTAACAATGGCGTCTTGTTCCTCCTCATCTCCTGACTCCGTTAAAATGTCATCTAATGTATCATTAACTGAAACACAACAACATAGTTATACTTTACTATGATAAAACATTTATTCAGGGGTGTCAACAAGGCCAAATTAAAAATCAGGAAAATGGTATGCGGCTGACCATTTTTACCAAACAAGAGGCCTTCAATGACATTGTTTCCATACTTGACCTAGTTTACTTACATGTACCTACAGAGCAGATTAAATATACCATAACTTTGTCATTTCTTGAGATATTTTCATCATATAACTTTTATTTTGGTCAGAAGCCTTTGCCCTTTCAGAAACGATAAACCGGACTTCCGGATAAATCAGGAAAACTATCACCCCTATATATGTGCCTCACAATATTAGGAAACAACTAAAACTCCATAAAAAATTTTGTCATTTATTCCAATTCTACAACTTATATTAATCACTTTTGACACATCATTTCCGATGGAATCCATCGTCACCTGGGACAGTGGATATGAGAGTAGATAGAGATGCCACAGCTTTCCCTTTTATACCGAGTGTCTAGCAAGAGAATAACTAAGACGGTATGTTTCCACAATGTTTATTTTTAGAATCTAATTTTAGAACATGTAAACAATTAATGTCACGTGATAAAAATGATCTCCTTTTTCGCACTTCGAGAACACAAAAGTGCACCACTTTGTTATTTTCATACCCTGATGAAGGCTATGTGTCCATAGCCGAAACATTGGTTTATTAAAGAAGATTAACATACCGTATATCGGGTAATTTTCGCGTACTGCAAATTTCGCTATTTTCGGAAAAAAAATCAAATTTTAGCGAAGCTAATTTTAGCTATTTCTAACCTCTGTTTGTTTTTTTCGCGTTTTCCATCTTGTAAGGGGAGATTAATCCAACATGATTGTTTTAGCGCAGCTAAAAGCCAGTATGGACTGGTTGGTACCGGCGTGCATATTTTGTTGTCAACAGCGGGATCGCATATAATTAAAAACCAGTATGTACCGCGTTGTCATATGTATTAAAGATATTTTCACAGGTGAAATAGATCTACAGAAATATGTATTTTACACCTCGCCATTTATTTTCAATTGTTTCATACAATAGACGGGAAAATTCTTTTGTTAAATTGGCCCTTGTTTGTTTACATTCAAGACTGATGAATAAGTGATAATACGCTTGTTGGTGTAATAGCATCTTAAACAACATAATTGTTTAAACTTTGAACTTTATAGGTGGTTTAGTTAAATTAGTTTTACTAAAAGCTTATGTATGATTTATACGGATTATGTTATCGTATAGTACTAGACATTAGTATAAAATATCGATTTTCATCACGCGTTAATATTACGATGCCGGTAGACAAAAACGAAAGTAGAAACATTCATCTTCGGACAATCGCGAAATTCTGGTATGCATTTTTCGCTGTTTTCAATTTTAGCGAATTGGTTTGGACGCGAATAAAGCGAAAATTAGGTACGCGCGAAAATTACCCGATATACGGTATCTGCTTGTTGGTTGTTTGTTCCACATAATCCTTTATTGTTTACAAAAGAATAACTGGTAGAATTTCATTTTGTTTTAGTATAATGCAGCCTAGGATCAAAACCTGGTATATTTAAGAAATAACTTATGAAAAACCGCAGTATACCGGCTGTTATACTATATGGTTTGGAGTTCTGACGCGTAGGAATTAACAACGAAGGGCTTAGAACGACAAACTGTAGTACAACAAAAGGTAAATTACGGCTTTTGAATATTTTATTTCGATTCTAACATGATTTAAATGTGCTATCATATCTTAAGCCTGTGTTACTTTGGGATAGTATGTTGTTTACTTGTTTACCTGCATGACGTCATAAATGCATTTCCATCGGAACATGCATATCGAACATTATACACGGTAAGATTTGTTCTTTGTCTATTCAGACAAAATCTTCAGTCATGTTAGAACATATTTCAGGACCAAAGAAGATGCCTGACATCTTAGATTATACTTGTACTTACTCATTTCTTCCGACATTTCCATTTTTGTAGATTCTTTTTCAAACTCCTGCATCATTTTAGCTGTTTTCTGTGGATCCATAACTTTATTCATTTGTTGCATTGTCTACAAAAATAAACAAATACACCAATTGAAGTACAAGCATAATACTGTAAAATCATTATTTTTCGAGGGAGTAGAATTTTCGTTTATTTCATTGTTAAACTCGACCATAAAATATAATCCCCACAATTAATCAACCTCTAAAATACCGAACTTATGTTTATCGTTTCATGTTTTGTAATCCACGGATTTACGACTCCACGAAAATACAGTTTTATCAAAATCCATGAAATTTAATACAATGTACCCACAAAAATATGTGATTTTACAGTAATTATAGCAATCTTTGTTGTTGTTTTTTACATTCTTATTTGTTACTTTGAAACCAATTTATAACAGCAGGACCATCGATATAAAGACATATTTCAAACTGTAAAGACAGTACTACCACACAAACTGTTTTAATCCATAGCAATATTGGATTGTCTCCCTTATATATTCATTACTGATAATAATGGATGAAGGAATGGATGAAGTGCTCCAGCTAGGATTTGAAAAGGGTAGGGTGCAACTTTGTGAAAAGGGCACTTTGGGGGAGGGTTCTGGAGGGGGTGTCCCCCGCCCGGCTGAGGGGGGATTGGGGGTCCTCCCCCAAGAAAATTTTGAAGTTTTAGTGTCTGCTTATGGCATCTCCTGTGTTTCCTGACAGAAATTGGGGTGTTTCTCAAGTAAGCAAATATACCTTTTCATTAAAAGGAAAAAAATATTTTGTAAAAAAAATGAAGCATAAATTTCTAAATGATCACAAAACATTTAAACAGACAAATGCCCTATGCCAAAGTATTGCTCTACTTGTATGTATAATTAACACTTATATAATCAACTCAGATTGTTCTTTCAATGTTCTTTCAATTCACAAACATCATACATGTAGTAGTTAATATTTATTCTTTTGACAGCATTCATTAACTGTTTAATTGTACGATGTAAAACATAAAAAATACGATTTTCTCATCAAATTTCTCTTTCACAACGGTACGGACGGTGCGCGAGTTTTATCACTAACCGAAAACGAAAGTAATTTCCGAGCGATATTAGTATCATATCACGGAATCACCGATATAAAGAAGGGAAAAGAATAAGTATTCCAAAAAAGTTTTCAGATCCTACTCAATGAGATCGAAATTCGGCCAACTTGCGCGTAAGGCAATTAATCGACGTGGGTAATACGAACTTTTAAATCCCGGCCCGTGAATCTTCATAGATTTCTATCTATTTTCTACATCGATCTGTATTTGATATCAAGGTAGTATAGACTTGCGGAAATAAGACTTTTCGCGTAAAAAATTGTAATCTAACATAAAGAACGAGATTGGAAATTGTCCAACTTTAGAACTTACGCGAGAATTGTCAACGCTGGTGGATCTTCATTATATGAGTGAATCTCGTGAAAATCCACGTCAATAACTTTCCAATATGCCAGGTCAAAGACTAAGGCGCGATTTAATTCATTAAGATTAATTTTAACATTATCAAAACATATAACGTGTACACTGTGATGCTTTACAGTAGGCCTACGCCCAAGTCTCTACACGCGTGAGTTTTACACACCGTATGACGTCACTATGTAACTCACTGAGTTTACACGTTTCTCTGGTGAATTAACGCCTTATATGGCGATGCGTCGAGGACTTTAATAGTGCTCTGTGCTTTAAAATTCTTTTTGGATTCACGACATATTTTTTATTGAGGATTAAACATGCTAGTCAACGGGTTAAATTGGTAAATAAAGGTTAGTTAGAATGATTTAATAGCGCGCGTTTATTTCCCCACAAGATCCTGAGAAAAAAATGTGCGTTATAAAACTTCGAAATTTAAGAATGAATTCATCATTACTGTGACTTATGTTAAACATTTCTGTCGAAATTGACAAGTGCCCTCTAAGAATTTTACTTGACTTGGTCAAATTCACGGACAATCTGTGATCTAATTCACTCGGATAAATGCCAATTAGCTATTCACACGTTGATTATGCGTGAACGTGAGACACGATCTCATTGGTTGATAGCCGTTGCAGATGACAAGCCCCGCCTCCGACGTTATCAATTTAAGAGTGTTTTATGGATGATTGACGTATCTGATTAATATACAACTTGTCACGTTGTTTATTACTCGATTGACCCATTTTTTACACACATAAGAAATTAAAAAGGGCAGGGCGTATTTGACAACAAAAGGGCACAGCAGGGCGCAGGAAAAGGGCAGCAGGGCGTTGCGCCCTGCTATTAACGTCTAGCTGGGGCACTGCTGAGTGAGTCCTGGTTAGGGGTGTGAATTGGTTTATCTATGGAGTAAAAGGTTAATAATGAATATACCATATTTATATAACCCTTTATTCATGTATATACACATTCAAAAATCCCGTACAATCATGATTAAGACATGGTTAAAAATATACACAAATTATACAACTATGACCACATTTATAAATCAACACATCCACCATACATTTATGCAAATAAGCCCCGATTTCCCAAAACATCTCACGAAGAAATCTCAACTCAAATTGAGATTTTGCCAAAATAAGAGTACACATTTGAGATAATTCTTAAGTACAAGCTCTTGACATTTTATCCTAATAAACTTGGAATAATGTATCTGTTATGTGGTGCCAATTTTGTGGAGTCCAGCCTCCTATGGAAACTAACATTAAAACACATGCCAATATTTGAGATGAGATTTAGCTCAGATTGAGATGCTTTGGGAGATCAGGGCCAGGTAACCTACACAAAATAAAAAGTTCAGTCCATCTAAGACAATGCTAATATTACAAGTGGGCGCCTACAGAAGCCGAGTAATAATGCCCTACCCACGACAGTAGTCAACACAATCGTAATCTAATTAATAATTGCGTTTATACAACATTATCTCACATACTGTGGTTACTGACCTTAGTAGTAGTGCCCATTGCTCCAGCCATTTTCATATTTGAGTGCATGATCTGAAAATATATGGAGAAGATTTACATCAAAATCGGAACAAACTTTATTATACATAGTTACACACAAACATGTTTGTTTATTGATTTTTAGGTTTAACCATTTTTCAATTATAACTTATACAAAATGTATACTGTGGCTGACTGACCAAACCAGTTTTGCTGGCCTGTATCATTATAACCATAAATAATCATTCAAATATCTTGATCATTATGTAGTGCAAATTCAAGATGTGCAATGTTAAAAAATGTACAATTTTAAAAACATTGTACTGTGTTTTGTGTTGTTTTAAGTCTTCACAGGTCAACAGTATTTTAGTCAAATGGAAACTACACTCAATCACTTTTCTATTTGGTCACTTTTCAAACCCTAAATATGTTTAACTGTGATCATAATTGTTGACGATATGTTGCACACAAACTTGTTATGCAATAGTCCTAACACTCAAATCATTAAAAATCAAAATCATGTGCCCAAGTATGCGTGGTCATTCATGCGATAAATTTTGCATTTTCGCCATCAAATAATATGATCACAGTTAAAGGTATTTTGGGTTTGAAAAGTGACCAATTAGAAAAGTGGTTGAGTGTACCAGTCACACTATCCTGATATCGGGCAAACCAGCAGTAATCAGGAACTAACTATGCTAAGTGTCAAGCAATAGAGATAAAACCAATACAATTTTTGATGACTTTGCTATATTGTGGCCTAAGATCAAACCCAGAACCTCACACTCAAAGTAGATGCTATACTGATATTTACTGGTCTATTGAAGCAGATTTAAAATGCAGGGGTGTCAAATTAAAAATCAGAATAATTGTATGCCGCAGAACATTTTTGCCGAACAAGAGGCCGTCAATGACAATGTTTCCATAATTAACTCAGTTTGTATTAAGTAAAATCCTTCAGAGCAGATTAAAATGACCATAACTTTGTCATTTTTTTTAGATATTTTCATCCAATATCTTTTATTTTGGTCAGAAGCCATTTCTCTTTCAGGGATGATAAATCCGGAAATCAGGAAAATTGACACCCCTGAAAATGAAAACCTTCAATATTGGAGGTACCCAAGACTTTTCACACTCGAACGGATGCTCTAGCAGTAGACCATCGAGGCGGATTGAAAAACATTAAATTATCAACATTGATAGTAGGCATAACGTAATAAAGACACAGTACCTTTTGTTGGTTTCCTACTGCTGATATTTTAGACCCTGTGTTATAACTTCGCGTCTTCTGTTTTCTTAAAGCTACCAATTGTTTAGCCAACACAGTACATGCCTGCAATAAATAACTGTTTGTCATTCCATTCACAATAACATAGGCAACAATTTAAGATATATGCTGCTTACCAAAAATACTGTAAAATCTATATTTTTCAAGGGAGTTTAATTTTCGTTGATTACATCAACAAAATCAAATCCTAACAATTACTCAACCACCAGAATACAGAACATAGAATTACCCTTCAATGTTTTTAAATCCACAAGTTTACAACCCCGTGAAAATGTATTTTATCAAATCCACAAAATTTAATACCCACAAAAATATGTTATTTTACAGGTACAAAGAAGTTGTTTCTCCTTTTACTGACATGTCACTAAGCAATATTTCTAGAGTCTTGATGTAACATTTTTGAGTGACAAAAAGTTATATTTTTATTTTTTATAATGTGTACGACCAAACATCGAATTTTATTTGTCATAGTTGTGTTTTAACGATAATTTATGCACAACTCAGTGTCATAGTTGTGTTTTAATGGTAATTTATGCACAACTCAGTTTCCTATAAATGTGTGTACAGGGGCAAAGCCAGCGATGCGGAATTACGCACATGTATAACATTAAAATGAAAAGGTAAAACTATTAATATGGCAGATCTGGCATTAAAGTCCCAAATTTCCACGATCATGAGGACCCCCAACCTTTACCCCCAACTTTAAAGCTTGTGTGCGTAACATTAATTCAAGCCTGGCTACGTCCTTGGTGTAGGTGAAACAGCTGGTTGTATTAGAATACAAGATAATGTACATGACAATATATATAGTAAAACAGGAGACAAACACACAATAAGTAGCTTAAATACATGTACATGTTTCGTAGATGTACTCTACTTCAACGGGTAAACAATGAATATAAACATCAATTTAGAATAAAACCTACATTATGAGCCAATGAAAACGCTAAATTTTGGCGGTTAAATGAAAATTTAATCATGAAAATTTTCTCTTCACAGACTTGACTTCATGCATTGGCGCTAATTTCTATCGGCCAATAAGCATGCAGAATGTTATATTCTAAGTCAGAAAGAACATATTAAGGAAATGTTTCACTTCGCTCGCTCCGCCCTTTTTAATCATTAAAATTTACTTAATATGTTCTAACTATAACATACTATACATAGTAACAAAGAATACTATTACATTGTACTCTTTGATATTATTAACTAAACATTATCAAAGATCATATAAAAAGTATTCTTTGATATTATATACTACAGTAGTTGACATGATGACCAACAATTGACACAAATATACATCAAGACTACCAAATTTATAATTTTATGAAAACAATCAACCAAATGTTACCTGTTTATTTCCTTGTTTCGCTGCCTTTTTGATCTCCATTTCCTGCAAATATTATTAAGTCAAGTTAAGAATTGAAATATTAACATAATTTTATACAAGAAATGTGATTACCGGTAGACATTTCAAGGAAAAAATCAGTAGGGGGACGGGGAACTCGCTTTTATTTTTGATTGATGTGTGGCAGCTACATTTAGGTCAAAGTGTTTAAAATGTTGAAGGTTAGGTGAACAAAATGTAATAAAAAATATGGTGGTGGTCCCTCTAAGAAGTTCCCACTTTCCGTTTGGCCTGGAAAAGCAACAAAAAAGTACATGTTATCTTATACAAAACAATAGTAACCAAGCAGTAAACCATATATAAAATTATGAAGTTTTACAACTTTGCCTTAATCTGTATCATTCTTTAGGCCTTTTGGTCAAGGATAACCCATAAAAGTGCAAGCTCTGATTTCCAATGAGGTCCTGTGTTTTTGCTGAAGGGAAAGCAACAGAAGAGACAGTGATGTGATACAAGGAATCCGGGTTGGATACCCTAGCTCTTTCCAAAACAGACTTCTTGGTTCTTTAACGTGCCCAGTGTATAGCCCCGATACACGCGAAACTACCTCTGGGTCACCAAACAATTTATCTCTAGTTGGGTGGGGGAAACACTGAAAAGAGTTTCTCAAATTCCAGTGCCCTGTACAAGATTCAAACCAGGGACCTCTAGATCAGTAGTCGAGAGCGTTAACAACTCAGCCACCATGCCACCGTCTATCCATATTCACTTTGCTAATGTATTCATTTCATAAAAAGGTAGGATAAAAACAAGGCAATTAAAAGAATCCATATTTATATACATATAGAAATTAGTCCACAAATATAAAATTACCTGTTTATTAATGGAATTATCATCATTCAATGATACAAAATATCCTGAAATCATCGAATGCTTTATCATGTATACAGTATAATACTGGGTACAATGATTTTACAAATTTCAATGTTTTCAGTAAGCCTTTAATCTATATTGTAATTCAAGAGATGCCAATAAACCAATTAAATAGTTAATATTGATTTAAAATAGAATTACATAGGATTAATTAAACAAGGTTATGGTGATCTCCAAAAGTTCACTGTGTACTATATAAGTCTTTAACATAATGTATTTTCAAGGACATGGTGGTCAATACTGAACTTTCATTTACTGTAGCTTTCGTGTGCAACAATTCTAATGAACACATGTGACCTTAATAAAGGTAAGGACCATGTTTGACTCGAAGGACATAACTAGAATCTGTCAATCATATTTTAACCAATACATCAAAACTTTCAGCCTAGTTAGGCAACAAAGTTTCAACATTTGAACAACTTTGAATTTGAGAGAGACCAGCCAGCCAGCCACTGTGAAGTTTGTTCAGAATTCCAAAAGAAGTTTTAAAGATGTTGTTTAAAGGACTGAAAAGGTCTTGTTGTCTCTAAAAAAAAACTTCACAACAAAATATACTCATTCAATGTAATATTATAATTATACTAATTTGCCAATGCATAACTTTTATTTTGAATATTAAATGTCGAAGGACAAAATCATAAATTGTTTACAAAATTAGGAAAAACTATAATAAGACAATAGCCAACGGAAGCCATGTAAGGCCTAAAATAAAATATTGTTTGTTTCCCCATCCCCTACCTACCCGATAAAAAGGGGCCCTACCCAAAATATTTTATTGCCTAAATTGAAATGATATTTTTTTATGAAAAATAGGGGATGAAAATGTTATTTTTGTATACAGGCTTGTTTCTTACCATTAAATTTGGTACCTATGTTAAATTTAAGACTGTTGGTTTTCACCTTTAAGTTAGAGCTATAACTAAATTTAATATTAGTATATTTTAACCAGTACATGTAACTGTCATTCTGAAAAATTAAAAAAAAAAAATTTAACCTACCTACCTACCCATTCTTAATTTGCTAGGGTCGGGAAGGGGAAACCAAGAATATTTTAAGTTTGGCCTAAGTGGCAATTTTTTGTGTTGAGTTTGTGAGTCATTTCTAATAAAGTTGGTGGTGTTAATAGGATTAGTGACTTAAGTCAGTCCTAGGCTAGTTCATATAATTTAATTTACAGACTTGGAAGCAGGAGTTTTGAACCTTGAAATTTCCAAAAAGCAACATTTTGACCCTCAAGATTTTTGTTTGAAGGGTCATTTTCACTTAAAATCATGATTTGCCTATAAAATGGTAAAATTTAGTCAGAAGTTTTAAATGACCCTTCAGATTCAGAAGCTACTGGGTCCGACCCCATGTCATTGACAATTAAGTAAAAACTATAATATAATACATTACCAATTTTTTCTCCTCTTTTTCCATCTTCCCTCTATCTCGTTCAAGGTCCCTTTGTGTTTTACGTAAAACTCGGTCATTGGCTTTCAGTTGATCTGAAGATTTCAAAGAGAAAAAAATAAAATAGTCATTCATGACTGGTCCGATTTACTTCAAGCTGAAACATTTCTAAGAGTAACAAGGGTAGATAACAAGGTTCCCACAAATTTTCTTAGATAAAATTCCGAGACTTTTCCCCCATTTTTCCCTAACCACAGAGCAGTTTTCCCTGACTTTGGAGCGATAGAGCTACACAGCATCCTTTTGTTAGAGCAAAATATGGCAACAAAATAGAGAAAAGGAGGCTACATTTTCTTTACATGGAACAAAAATTTAAGGTAGCAGTTTTAAGGCTGTTGATAACATAAAGTTATTACAATTTAGAATTATTCCGAGCAAGCATACATGTAGCCAGCAAGGATTTTTTTCAGTGTTAGGTATTTTCTGCATTGAAAATGACACTAAGTGTCTTATTGACAGCTTCAATAAAAAATTCCCTGACTTTTCCCTGATTTTTGCGCAGTTTCCAGATTTCCCAGACTAATTCCAAAATTCCCTGACTTTTCACTGACCTTGAAAATATTATGTTTTTCCCTGACCATGGGAACCCTGGAAAACTCATAAATAAAGGTCAGTGAGGGTTACCTGAGCCCTGTCTGTATAAACTCCCCTTGTTATAGTAAATAACTATGTTGAGTTTCAAGTGGATACCTTTGATAGTATGAGTACCGGTAATTGACATTTTTGGGTAAAGATTCAGTCAGAAAAGGGGAATAACTCTTATATAAAATACTTGATAAATTTTTCCCTCTTGTCACTAGATGTAGGTTATCTCATTCCACGATTTATTTCTATGTACTAAGTCCAAACAAGAGCAGATAACTCCATAAATATAGATCAGTTATCAGCCCTGTCAGTATGTTAATAACTCCACTTGTGATGGTGAATAACTATGTTGAGTTTCAAGTTGGTAGTCTTTGAGAAATTGACATTAAACTTAACATACACACACGCCCTGGCAGACGCCCACAATCCCGTCACAACAATAGTGACTTTTTTCTTTAAAAAATCAAGTAAATAAATTAATCCTTTAAGTTTTTGTGATCATATTGGGCGATTGGCTCGACCATCTTTAACATTTTAAACAATGGTGATAAAACAACAGTTGAAAATATCTCTCGATGTCACATTATTACCTTGACAAAACAGACAAGGCCCTTCCCCAGTGCTTTTAATCTTAGTATGATGTCTTTAAATCATTGTTTGTTTATATTTTTGCCAGTTTATAATTGCATTATGTGAGGGATTAAGGCTTTTATAAATGTAAAAGGTGCTTAAATCTAATAAATCAGCTTTTAAATTGAGCATATTGACTCAGTTTTCTCCTGTAAAACATTCTTGTCGACCTTCTTGTGTACAAATCCTAGCAATGCCACAGCGCCTTAACAAATTATGGGGAATGGCCAACAGACCCTTGGTCAGTTAATTGCCACAGCCCAAAGATTATTGTAAACAATGAGCGTTTTCTTACTATGTACAAACTGGGTTTAAGACAACTAGACAGCTGCACAGCTCTGAGTGAGTATTAAAGTAAAGTGGTCAGTGCCTTATTATGTATTAAACTTCCTATAACAATTGCAGTGGTGGGAGTTCCCTGGTTTGATTCTCAACTTGACACTTGGTCATTTATGAAACACTTTTCAGAGTTTCCCATTCAACTAGAGATGAACTGGTTGGTAACCCAGAAGTTGTCTTGCATGTATCAGCAGCGTTAATTTCCACAAATATTTATTTTTGCATGGCCAAATTTTTGGGACTACACAATTACGTAATAACCTAGATTAAAAGCTTCAATGAGCTTTGACTTGAATTCCAAGGACTGTGGCGATAGTCCATTTTACGAAACGCCCGTCGGGCTGCGGGGCAGAACAGACCTCCTTTTTATTGTAAAATCTTAATAAAGAGAGTTCTGATAGCCGTAATGTGGTAGCTCATTTTTGGATATTCACCTAGGTACTTATCCGTCATTGTCTGTCATCCTTGGTTTGTTTTATTTCAACCAGGGACAGTCTCTGTTTTTGTTTTGTTACTGTTCAAAGCCATAGTCAGTCCCATATTATGCAGACAGGTCTAGAATGGTTATTGTTGCTTAACAAGCCTAATTCAAAGTTTATAATTCAGAAAATAAGTAACCCGTTTTATATAATAATAATTTTTTAATAATAGTACTGTGGAAACTAGAAACTCCTACTATCAACCAACAACCAACAGCTTATTAATGCTTTATTTATAGCAGTAGTAGAACAACAAATGTAGAATTACCGACTTTCCTCAGGTTTCGTCCAAGGAATTTTAGTACTCGCGATCTCAGACCGAGGACAATTTTTTTACGTGGAATTGTATTTAATTGTGTGATTTACATGTACGTAAGATTTTAGGCGAGTGGGAACACTGTATCAGTATGTGCTCTATACCAGACTCATTAAAGAACCAATGAGTCTTTCCAGAAAGAGCTAGAGTAGGATACTATTAGTCTGTCTATAGCCAATCGGGTAGGGAAATAGTCAAACCAATTTGACGCATACAGTACAGTATCATACAAAAAAAAGAAGCCACTTTGAGTTGGAGACAGCTTCTCTTAATTTCTAGTAGGATAAAAATATTACAAATAACCACGGAGTTATGACTATTTCAGTCGAATGCAAACAAATGACAAACTTCAGTAAGTTATCAAGGGCTTAAAGGAACGACTACACACTAGATAAATCCAGTAAAAGTATAACTTCTAATAAAGACTGGCACCTCCATAAAAAGACCAGTTTTCAATGGTCCAAAGTTTGGTCATCACGTTGTCAAGGTTTTACTGTTAAAAATAAAATATCTTAGTTCTATGTAAATCTTAAGCAACAAGTAAACTCAAATTTCTAAACACTAAAATTAGTAAAAACACAAAAAGTAAAACAAAAAGTTGAACCAAAACAAGAGCCTTACCTTCAACGGTCGGCTTTTTGGAAAAGAACCCCGACATCTTTTATGCTGTAGAAAATGTACGAAGATGCAGGTGTGATGTGCTGTAATTGCTGACAAGAAATACCTGTTTAAATTGAGATTTCAATAGAATTTAACGAAGTCTCATATGATATTTACAAATCCCGGAAGTGATTAGTCAACAAAGCGCTTGCATATTTCACAAGCGTTCAGTGATAATGATTAACTCAGTTCAAGGGAGGTCACTCCAACTAAAAATGTAAAAAAAAGCAAACACAAACTTAAGGAGGTACGCGCTGCCTTGTGCGCATGCGCGAAATTTCAAAATCGTATTAGATAAGAACAAACATGAATTTTAGTTTCAATGATTGCATATGAATGTTGATTAATGAAAATAAACAAAATATTATCGCACAAATAAGATATTTTTAACTTTTTATTTTTTGCCTGTATGAAAAAGTGGGTGGGGAACGGCAAAATTGTGAATAATATGGGTTCACAAAAAGTCCCTACAATTGTTCAAATGCATATGCTTATATATAATATGTAGTGCATGGTTTAGTTATAAGAGGTAGCCACACTTTGAAATATTTTTAAGAAAAATTTATTTCATTACAATATGCAAATTATGTTAATTTTATGCAAATTTATTCATAATTAGTGCTTTTTTATGCACAGCTCCCAAAAAAGGCTGGTGACCCCTATTTTTTATTTGACTAAACTGGTGTTCTATTTGATACTAAACTTAGGGCCAATTTTAAATCATTTTCGATCGTTGGGTATTTTTTGACGTTCATTTGAAATCATTTGAAAATCACACTTTTTAGCAAGTGGGTGGGGTAACTATTTATCATGTTCAAATACTGAATTTGTTCACCGGGCAGCTGGAATAGTGACTAATGTCAATAGGAATGACCATTGAACACACAAAATATCATGCATTGCTTAAAAGTGGTTTCATACAGTAATAATCTTAAAAAGAACATAATGGTGCCATAAATGCAGGAAATAGATAAAATGACCAAAATACAATGGTAGGTCATTAGAAAGCCATGTATGTCGAAAACGAGCCTGGTGACATATCATTTTCATGATTTCAATGTTGTTCTAGGAGACTGTTCTGTCTTTTTAAGATGTTTCAAGGAAAATTCGATCGTTAGATAAAAGGTGCGCGTACCTCCTTAATGTAAATAACAATTATTTGAAGATTTCGACCGGTAAGTATGCCGATATTTTCTTTTAAGCAGGTGTAATGGTAAACACTGGACAGGTGAATAAAATTATAAAGTTGGGCAGTCCTCTCGGTCCTATAAATTTTTTCGTTTTTTTGGAAGTCCAATTTGCGTTTTTTTTGGAAGTCCATCCCTTGTTCAGGAATCAGTTGGGGTTTTGTTGTTTTGTAATAATTTTCAGTGCCAACTCTTGCCATTGTAACAAATGTCTTGACAGGTGCATGCACGACCATTGACAAAGAAAGAGACAGGTGTGGATTCCATGGATGCAGAGACTGAAGACAGACTCACGGCGGCTGCATAGCTACATTTGTAGCTCAGCTGTCAGAGCTTCAGGGACACCAATGGCAATGCACTGGTCAATTGCAACCATGCCCTTCAAACCCCATGGAAGGGCACGAATAGCAGGGGACTGTCCCATGTTTTTACCTTTCCAATGTCGTGTGTCAGAGTGCAGGGCTTTTTGTTTCGTGCCAAAATAGAGTTTTGCCAGAGGATATTCGTTGATTTTGGTGTAAGAGTGATCACAGAAAATACCACAAGTGAAAATTTAATTTTCTGTGATCATGAGTGAAATAAAATTTGATCTGTAACACCAAAAATCAACAAATTTTCTGTTTATTATATCATAATTCCTAGGTGGATTTCTGTCTAAATGTATGCCATGTTTTGCAGACGCCTTGGCGTGAGATTGGTATGGAAATGCAGGTGATTTCATTAAAATAAGGGAGATCTTCCTTGCTGAAACTTTCAACTTAAATTAATGTATGCCTGCATGCAGTTTTCACATCTATCTTAATTATATGACAATACCATGCACGCTTCATGAACCAATTGAAACTAATACTTGTGATCATTTTCATAAATGTAAGCAAATAATGTCAGGTTCCAGTATGTAAGATTTGGTTACTTGAAATTTAGTTATTAATTACAGGTTGTTATTATTATTACTGTATTCAATTAACCCAAGCCTGTGTTGAATACTCATGACAGGCACCAGGCTAGTCTGTGTTGGGTACTCATGACAGGCACCAGGCTAGTCTGTGTTGGGTACTCATGCCAGGCACCAGGCTAGTCTGTGTTGGGTACTCATGACAGGCACCAGGCTAGTCTGTGTTGGGTACTCATGACAGTCTAGTCTATTGTACTGTTGTTTGTCTGACCGACTTGAAGTAAACATTGTCTTATCTTTGCTCAGTTGGTACAGCTACAGACTAGTTTTACCAGGGATCATCTCTTGGAATATTATTCATGTACTTTAACTTTTCAGTGATACTGTGACGATGGACGGGGAACTACTGACGGAGGTACCTCAGAATATGAAGAGGTTGATCCGCTTAGTAGCTCGTGGATTTTACGCCACAGAATATGCTCTTGTTGTCGACATGCTCGTGAGAAACCCGTGCATGAAAGAAGATGATATGTTGGAGCTTCTCAAATTCGACAGGAAGCAACTTCGAGCTGTCATAAACACATTAAAAAGTGAAAAATTTATTAAAGTTAGAATGAGAGTGGAAACTGATTCTGAAGGAAAAACAACTAGACATAATTATTATTTTATAAGTTATATAATGTTTGTGAATGTTGTAAAATATAAATTGGACCATGTTCGTAGAAAAATCGAAATGGAAGAACGTGACAATACTAGTCGAGCATCGTTCCGATGTGATGACTGTCAGAAGACGTACACAGATCTAGAAGCGGACCAGCTATACGATTTCACTACTCAAACATTCAAGTAAGGCATAAACAAAAGTGTTTGGTTCTACCTTACAGGAATCTCGAATGGTTAACTGTTTTTCCCGCCATGGCAAAAGTATTTTTGCTATTTCATAAAATTATACTTTTCTTCGAGTACATGTATGTCAAAACAAACTCCAATCTGTAACTTTATGAAGGGTGGTTGCTCTTCCTCAATGTAAAACAATCCAAAAATATAATAAATTTCTGACCCACCTACCTTATATTTTTTGGTCGTATTGCCTGAAATTTTTGGGGCATATTGCTGGAAATAATTGTTCTTCATGTCTAAGCCTATTGAGGCCTATCATTTCAAAAAAACTTGATTTCATAATTTAGCATTTGATATTAGTGCTGTTTTGTTTTCTCAATACTGCCAGGTAATCAAATTCTGTTTGTATTGTATTATCAGCGATTTTTTTGGCTTGTTTGGGAAAGGTACCAATACCGGACAAATTAGGAAAATTTGCGGCATTTTTACCCAAGTTGGGAATGTCTTAATAAGTTGAGAATTCTTAAAAACAGTGACATCTATCTTATTTATGATAGAAATTAACATGAACCAGCTTGTGAACGATATGTCGTGCATTTCTTCATATAAAATGCGCAAACTTAACTTATGGCATGAATTGTACAGCCTAGATGCTCCTGACTGGGAATTATTTTTCTCTGAAATTGGGAAAATGGAACATTTTTTAGATTGGGAAGCTACCTTTAAGGGGTACCTAACAAAGAAGGGGAAAAATCGCTGATTATTTTGTTTATACCCTGTTACATGTACATGTGTCGCATATTTTCAGATGTACAATTTGCGAGAATGAAGTGATAGAGGACGAAAGTGCAATAAATCAGAAAGATGCTCGTACCTTACTTGCCAAGTTTAATGAACAAATACAACCTCTGTATGAGTTATTAAGAGAGTGTGAAGATGTTCGTTTAGCTCCGGAATTGATGGAACCAGAACCTACTGATATACGATCATTAAATAGGTCAGTCAGTAGTACACTTAAATTTCTTTCTCTTTTGTCTGATTAAATGGCTCTGAGATTTGATGACTATTTATTCAGTCTCAGATGCACAGTAAAACCTATGCACCTTTGCAAACTGGTATTATTAATGAGGTGGCTCCGAACACCAGATAATGATAACAATTATTTGAATTTTTTCAAGTCAGTAGAATGAATAATAGGCCTGGTATACTAAGTGATTCCCAGTTAAATTGCTTGTAGATCTTGTGATATTCCAGTGGAGTTCTTAGAGAAACAAGTTACCTGTATACATGCATGGTTATATTAGATTTATGGGTTATATATAAACCTAAATAAGGGTGACATGCTTGTTTGACTGCAGTTAGATTATGGAGTAGCTGTGGTCAAGTTATTAGTGCACTGGATTTGTAACCCACCTATCTGGGTTTTATTTCCAGTCATGGTAAATCATTTACCCTGCATGTAAATTTGACAACAATTTTGATTGTACTCCAGGCAAAGAGATTGCTGCTTCCTTGTGTAAGGGTAAGTTACATGTAGTACTGGTTAGCATTCAGGCCAGTTAGGTGAATCAGTTAGTGAATCAGCTGGCGTATATAACTGAAAAGTGACGAAAATGGCGTTAAAACCCGAATAAACAAACATACAAACAAACAGATTATGGAGTCTTATGATAATTACTGTCGTTTGCTTTTTAGGACGAAAAACACTAAATCTAATCAAGACAAAGAGAAATGGAGTGGCGATGCTACGAAATATAATTCATCATTCAATAAGGTTGACATTGAAATAGACGTGTCTGTTAATGATGGGAAGAAGGCTGCAGATAAGGAGAAACCTAAGGAACAACCTATTTGGATGTCTGAGAGCACTGTCGAAGGTGTACCTATGGAAATTCAACAGGTCAGAATTTTGTACTTCGAATATTATTGGTTGTAATCCCCCCCCCCCTCATCAAAAGTGGATAGAGTTTTCAATCCATTACTACTAGTATGTGGAGGATTAATCTTTACGATAAATTATGTCAATTCATGTAAACAATTCATATATTATATTAAGCTAGATTCTGACACAGGTCCATGAAAAGGGACCTAACCCACCTATATATACATATTTAAATATGTATAAATAGACGGTATTGGACACTTTTCATGGACCTGTGGATTCTGACACCCTGGTTTCAGATTGAAGGGTCAGTTTGTCTTTAAATTCAATATATTTTGGCTATTTATTAATTTTAAAATCCAAAATTATCTAGTGACCCTTGATATTCAGCCCATAGGAACACTTCTAAGGATTATGCTACACTTTTCAAAACAGGACTTTAAAGTCTCCTACATTATTTGAATGTTCATCACCTGTTTTGTTTACTCCTGGTTTAGTTATTATGTCCCCATCTTTGATGAGGGGGTATACATTGCTTTACTCATATGTTGTCAGTCTGTCAGTAAACCAAATGGTTTCTGTTTAATTACTCAAGTATGCTTTGCCCTAGGATCTTCAAACTTTACATAGAGGTTGGCCATCAACAGTAGATGACCCCTATTGATTTTGAGGTCAGTAGGTCAAAGATCAAGGTCACTGTGATCTTTACTGTTTCTGAACCATATAATAATATATAACTTATACTTTTCTACTGCCAATTTTGATTTGTATATATGTTTACTTGGTGATTGACTTTGTTGTTTATGCCAATAAATAATTTGGCTTGACTTTGACTTGACTAATTGGCTGCCATAGGGGCATACAATCATCTATTGTTTTATGTAATTTAAAAGACATTAAAAAGCCATTAATTGAGGTAATTTTGTTTAATTATATATATAGATCTCAACAAAGAATACATCGTTAGCGGAGAAGGATACGGGTAGTAAACCAATTATCAGTAACGAGATTGAGACATTGTTGATGATCCATGAGAAAAAGAGTAATCCATCCATACCGCCGATACCCGGGGTCGCTATTCCTGGTGCTCCACCAACGGAAGACAGTGACAGTAGTGATAGTGATGATGAACCGTCACAGTCATTCATTCAACCGTCTGAAAGTTAGTATTAAATCAATGTGTGTTTGTAATGTTGTTATATCTAGAAGGATCAATTTACCTTAGTTTATGAAAACAAATTATATGTTAAAATATATGTAAGTTTCCCAGTAATCAAATCCTATACACACATAATACACACTACTTCTTTGTTTAATGCATAACATACAATACCCACCAAAAATAAGTATACATATGTTAGTTCCCCATTCACTTGTCTGTAATTACACTATTTGCAAAACAGTGAAACAACATTAGTTTTGAAGAAAAGGAATATGTTTTTTTTTATTAGATGTAAAGACCTTACATTGATTGGCACCCTAGGTGCAAAGTATGAAGTATGTTTTTACCGCGTCAATGGTAACTTTGCCACAAAAAGATGGAACATTCAACCTATTGGATAACATGGTTATTTCAATTCAGAGCACCTTCATCGTTATTTCTACCTCTTTTTTGACCTACATAATAGCTGTAGTTTCGAAAACTAGAATAATTGTGACGGTCTGATAAACAGATATTGAAATATTTAACCAAGTCTAATTTTGCAACAATTATTTACTGTATACTTATTTTTGGTGGAAACTGTATGTTGAAATTATGCGCAACATTAACTTTTACCCATTGTATACAAAACTTGTAATTGCGCAATGCAACAATCATATACTTATGGTAGCAGGGATCGATGTATGATTGTGCTTGTAGCTTGTGTAAAACTTACCACAACCCTATTTGAAGTACTCCTGGTCCAGCGCTTTTGCAAAATGCTCACACACTTGGCATGTTGTTGTTGTATGCTGTAGTGTGACTACACCATTACAGAAAGTTCCCACATGTCACAGATTGGTTCCCACATATCACAGATTGGTTCCCACATTGGTTCCCACTTATTACAGATTGGTTCCCACATATCACAGATTGGTTCCCACATATCACAGATTGGTTCCCACATTTCACAGATTGGTTCCTGTTTTTCAGTGTTTCTAACGGATTGGATCCCACATACATGTATAACAGATGGGTTCCCACATATCACAGATTGGTTCCCACATATCACAGATTGGTTCCCACATATCACAGATTGGTTCCCACATATCACAGATTAGATCCCACATTGGTTCCCACATAATATTATTACAGATTCGTTCCCACATATCACAGATTTGTTCCCACATATCACAGATTGGTTCCTGTTTGTCAGTGTTTCTAACAGATTGGTTCCCGTATGTTGTAGATGTGGTCGAGATGGAGAGTGAGGGAGAGGAGGAAGAAAGTGTCATGGTTACCGTATCAGGAAGTAAAGTACCGTTATCTGATGTCACAGATGAAATGGTGGCGCGTATGTCATTGGAAGAAAAATCAGAATATATACAACTTTGTCAGGAAATACATCAGCATATGTATGATTGAGGTAATTCTTTAGTTTCTGTTTCTTCAGGGGTTTTATCCTTATTTCCAAATAGTTCTCCCCCCACCAAACAATTTTTGGGGGGGGGGCTATATAGATTTGCCCTAGTCCATCTGTAGGGGTGACTATTGAGTCAAATTTTGACTATCGCAATACTATTGCTATTGCTGAAAGTACTATTGCGATACTATTGTATTGCTGGAAACTATTGCGATACTATTGCAATAGTTATTGCCAAGATTTGAAAACCAGAGATTAACTTGTAAATGCAAGTTTGCACTGTGTAAGATATCATTTGTTGTACAACATACAAACCTACTATTTGTGGAAATGATTTAAAATGAATTTGACAGAAATAGATTAATAAGATTAAGGCGATATTAGTCCATTGAGGCTGTTTTGGTGCGAAAACGGAAGTTATTTTAAATTAATAATAAACTTTATTTATAAAAAGGAAACTATCGTAACTATCGATAGTTGAGCTAACTTTCGGCGATAGTTATTGGATCGAGAATTTTACTATCGATCCATACTATCGGGACACTCGGAATCGCAATGCATCAATATTTCGATGCATCGGACCACCCCTATCCATCTGTCTGTCCTAACCGGTAATCTTGTCTGTATCGTGTAAGGTAATTGTACTACATTCATCGAACTTTCTAAGAATATTAATCAGTATGTTTGGTAGTATTGCTACTATATATTTTTATTCTGATTCAACCAGTTCTAGCATTATGTCAAGGAGTATAAGTCAGTATGTGTTGTTATGCACCCATATATTTTTATGCAGATTCAACCAGTATTAGCAGAGTTGTGGCCCTTGAAATGATGAAATTTGGTGAAATTTTGCTCGTGGCATCCTTAACGTGAAGTAATTGTGCAACATCATCAAACTTCATAGGAATATTAGTCAGCATGTATTGTTGTGTATTTTATTCACATTCATATTAATGGCATTTGAAATTGTAAAATTTGCTTGCGTCGCTCATAGCTGTGAAAGTATTTGAGCTACTATCGTCAACCTTCATAGGAAAATTGGACAGCATGTGTAGTTGCCCACTTACATATTTTGATTCAGATGTGACCTGTAATGTATTATACGAGGGATGATTCATATATAACGAGAAAATGCTTATAACTTTGTTATTACGTGTTATTTTCTAAATATGTTTTAAGTGGTTGTTAATACATACATTAGAAGAAAGAGTACGAAATAGTTTTCAAATAAATGGAAAAATAAATTGTTTGGAACATTTTTGCTGACCTATGTAACCGATAGGCGGGGCAACTTCATTTTTTGCACCTTTTAACGTAATTCAGAATTTAACTATGATCAATTTGACGATCACATTCCTTAGGCCTTACTGTATTGATTTTTATAAACTTATCAGATTATCCTCCTTTAATTATACGTCTTCGCCAATATCATACCAAGTTGAAAAATGACCCACAATAGCCATTCTTAAGAATTTCGTTCAAAACATCCAACTTCTTCGTGTGTAGTTCTGACGTCGACGTCACGTTACGTCCACTTTGCGTTAGATCACTACCATTTTTCAAGTCCATTTATAATATGTTGTTATGTTCACAAATCGAAGCTTTTCACATGGCATGATCACGAAATGATTACTGAATATCGTGCACAATTTTATTATTATTTGTTTTCTTCATAACTAAATATTTTATTGATAATATTTTGTCTTCTATCATTTTTGCTATCGCGGAACGATAACACGTGCGTGACGTAACGATTGACAACACAACCCGTGTACGACGTTGTCATTAGTAAGGCGAGTCTTAGGTGACCCCAAGTACCAATTTTTATTACATTGCTATTGCTTACATGAAAACTGCGAGGGTTTAAATTTGCGTGAAAAATCCGAATAATGCCCCGCCTAAGCGTGCTGAGGGTTACCTTAGCAACCATATATTTTAGCATGATGTCTCTGTAATCATGAATATTGAAGGAAACATTGCTAATGTATGTTATTACTTCCAGCATAAGTTTTAGTTAAATCGAACAGACTATAACAAAATTATAAGCATTTTCTCGTTATATATGGACCATCCCTCGTATGTGTATCACAAATCACCTGGATGATGTCTGTGTATCCGATATGTACCCAATATCTAGGCCTCTTGCGGACACAGGCCAATGAGTAGAAATAAATATTTACAAAATTACTTAAAGATTACTCTACACCTGACTCTACAATGCCCCAAGTATGTCCATCTGTAGTATGGGCTAATCACGTTGGATTTGTTTACCAGGTATTAGCAGAGTTGTGGCCATAAAATGTTAAAATTTTGCTTTTGTGCTTATGGGTCTCTAAGTATTGGAGCTACAACTTTATAGGAATAAACGTCAGTATATGTTATGGTAAATATATTAGGATATATCAAGGGCTCAGTGCAAAGCTATGGTACATGCCTATATAAATTGATGTAGTTGCCATAGTTTTGCACCGAGCCTTCGATATGGAGTAAAGGGTTAAATAAATAATTTAATTATGAACGCCTCACCTTACTTCTTTTCAGATTTTTGGATTCACCAGCAGAGTATACCGAAAATCAACTGATGCTTGTATTCAGTCATGCTGTGGACTTTAACACCAGTCGGTCTATAACACATATAAATCTTAATGTGACGATCACAATGAGGGAAGACAATATACTTGTATATACATATATACACGAGGCAGATTGAGCAGAGATTTTGTGATTATATGTTCTGTATGTTTGGGATGGATGTATTTCAAGGGAAATGTGACTCACAACCTATAATTGGGCTGCTTTCATCAATAGTTACAATTTAGAAATAAAAGCAATGACTCCTTATATAAGCAGCAGTACAAGTTTGTGACTTGACTGAACATTTTATTAAGGTCAAGGTCCTCAAGGACATTGATAATTATTCAGGGCTTGATACTGAAGCGGTCATTTTCATTCCGTTCAAGCTAAATGTTGCACCAATCTTGTTAACGTATCTAGAATGCAAGCATCAATCTCATTATATAGGATGTTATCTATTGTTTGACAACAATACTTGGCTGTAACACTTGGCTGTAATCCTATCTCACAACGGAAATTACAATAAACATTCGAGACGTTTTTGCTACAATGTACGATACAGTACATTTTGTTACTATATATAATATACAGTGTATAGCATGTGATTGATTGTGTTGATTGGGTTTTACACCATGTGCAATATGTTCTCAGTTGTACACAGCCTCTCCTTCATTATCGACTAACTCTGATTTGCTTACTGATGTCAGCTGTGACAACTATACTACTTGTGAAAAAATTAATCATAAGTCCTGAATCACCTACTTATTCTACTTATAAGACCCATGCATATTTGAAATCTGCATCACAAGGTGTTTCTTTATCTCATGAATCTATTTTTATAACAAGAGTGCCAAAATGTCACAAAATACGCCCGTCTTGGGGCATGGTGAGTCTCAGGGCATGGTGAATGAAAAAAACAATGCAACATTTTTTTTAATTAAAGGACCATAACCCAAGAAGGCCTAGGCTGATTTGGCCTACAATTGAACTTGTCTTAGATATTATATCCATGAACATTGTCACCAAGTTTGAAGATACTCAGATGAAAACTCTTTGCACTAGAGAACAGACCAGGTCAATTCCACATTTATTTTGGTAATTATAGGATCATAACCAAATAAGGCCTAGGCCTATTTGGCCTATAATCAAACTTGGCCTAGATATTATGCCCATAAGCATTGTCACAAAGTTTGAAGACGATTGGATGAAAACTGTTTGCATTAGAGCACAGACAACCAATTTCATACTTATTTGGTAATTAATTTCTTATGTGGTAATTAAAGGACCATAACCCAATAAGGCCTAGGCCGATTTGGCCTATAATCGAACTTAGCCTAGATTTTATGCCCATAAGCATTTTCAGCAAGTTTGAAGATGATCGGATGAAAACTGTTAGCGTAAGAGTACAGACAAGGCCAATTTCATACTTATTTGGTAATTAAAGGACCATAACCAAATA
Organism: Spisula solida; assembly: GCA_947247005.1. Taxonomy (NCBI): domain Eukaryota; kingdom Metazoa; phylum Mollusca; class Bivalvia; order Venerida; family Mactridae; genus Spisula; species Spisula solida. Next base: position 20,226,249 of record OX365946.1, read on the forward strand.
AGGCCTAGGCCGATTTGGCCTATAATCGAACTTGGCCTAGATATTATGCCCATAAGCATTGTCAGCAAGTTTGAAGACCCATGCGTATTTGAAATCTGCATCACAAGGTGTTTCTTTATCTCATGAATCTATTTTTATAAAAATCAGAACCGGTCATGTTGACCAAACTGAAGTTGAAAAAGCTTGCTTTTTATTACAGTAAAGTGTAGTTTTCAAAGTTTTTTCTTCTTTTCTCAAAATAGCGTTTTTGTACTTACGATCTTCTCATTCTTGGCCAGCAATGTGTAGTTTAAGGTTTCTAGACTGTTTGCATCCTCATTCATGAGTGGATTGTTCAGTTCCTAGACAACACAGTATGATTTGGGTGAAGATAAGAATATGTGGGGGAGAATTAGGCATTCAAGACAAAACTGTTCTATTGTGAGTGTAAATGGTTGTTATGAACCACATGACGGAACGCCAGTAAGTAAGTTAGTTATGAACTGCATCAATGTGACATGTGTGTAAATAGAATGCTTGTCATCTGTCTGTCACTGAAAATTAAAACAATAATCATAATTACTTGTTGATGGAATTGGACCAAACTTTGAAGATCTTCTCTGGAACCATGTGAGTTATGGATTTGTTAACTTTGCATGGAGTGTTATGGTCAGGATCTCTACCAAGATTGTTCAAATTATGCTCTTGTGGTCGCACTAGGTCTGCCCCCTGGGCACTTGTTATTGCATGGGTAAATGTTCAAAATTTTCAAAATATAGTCAGAACTCGATACAACGACACTGTTTGTTCCCGATCAAAATGTCGTTATAACGAATTTGTCATTATACTGAATTTCACTAGTGACGAGAATTTTGATTGGGAGATAGTTTCATAGAAATCAATTAATGATTAGCATATAATTAATTATAATGTCATAAATTGACATAATCAGGAAAATCAGCAGTATGAAACTACATAAAAATAATATTTAAAATAAAATACAATGTTTTGAGAGAGCTCCAAAAAAAGTGTGTCCGAATTTAAAGAATGTCCGGATTCTACTACAGTAAACTATAAATATACGCTCTAGAGAATAAATTGGTAATTCATTTTGTTACAAATTTTACACTATCGTCTTTAAGAATTGATGAATTAATAAATCAAGTTGAGAAATTTCGATTAACATCATTTATTTCGTGAATCATACGATTTCTGAAATACGAATATATGCCATGACTTCGCTTATCTCCCTTGATAACGAATGCGCGAGCTGTATTCCACAAACTGTGATTTGACTGTGAAAGGTTCCACTATTATAATGAGAGCAATTAAGATGATTTAGTAGTGACGGTAGACAAGTGTAATTACATAATTAGGCTCCATGCTTAGACGGTGACTTTGTGTAAAGCCGATAAATAATTCAGGTGTGAAAAATAGTCCCGTGATAGTGTCAGTATATCGAGTAATAATTACTGCGTAAACTATTGATTCGTTCCCAATTTTTGCTGTCTGTAAGTGAATATGTCGTTATAAAGGATACAATTAACGTTGTATAGAATTCGTCCCCACCAACTAATGTCGTTATAATGAAATTGTCGGTATATCGGGTGTCGTTGTAACAAGATGTGACTGTATTGTAATAGATGCTTTTGCAAATAAATTATCACACGTGCAATGATTTGCTAAAATTACGGAAATCAGTATATTAAGCACTTTTACCCATGAAATTACAGACTTATATCAATCACTCTCTATGCCTCATTTCTAATAATATCCATCACCATGAGGGTATGAAAGAAGACAAGCCAGTTTTCTCACTATAAGTGCAAGAGTCCAGCAAGGAAAATAGTGAAGCTGCTACTATTTGCATTATGTCTAAACAGTCTTTGTTATGACATGACCATGGAACAAAGTCCGAGAGATCCCGGCAGTCACTCTACCACTACGCTAGTGAGTCACACTGTTATACTTGAACCAACTAGCTTTAAATCATGCAAATAAAAGACTTTATTGCAGAAATAGATACATTGCATAATTTTATTTTTCCTCTTACAATAAACATTCAAGTATCAAATAATGATGTAAACAATATACACTTATAACAAACATAACATAGCAAAAGTTGAAAATATTCTATAAATATCATTATAGTTTATACATTGTACTAATTAACTCTAATGAACACTGACAATACAACATACACTAAATTTGGAAGAAATACATATATATTTAATTTTTTTTTTTGGACAGTAATTTTTTGTACAGTGATACACTTTGATGAATCTATTACATTACAGTTCAGTACAGATCAATGCCATAATGATTTCTAACACAAGAAGTTAACAATCCGGTCGCTAATATCACAGGTCCGTGAAAAGTATCCAATACTGCCTATCTATACATATTTAGATATGTATACATAGGTGAGTTAGGCCACTTTTCACGGACCTGTAGGTAATATTGCTAACATAAAAGCTGGTATCATTTGTAATATGCATATACATGATGTATGTTTTAAGCCTAGGATAGTTATACAACACCGGTGTACAAATTTACAACCACAATGACAAGGCAAGACACAACTCAAGCACCATATAAACAGTACCAATCAATGTATACAATACAGTTTTGTCTTAAAAGTAGCTCAACTGCAGGGTACTGTTTTATCAAAGCACTTACAGAAATATTAAATTTACGACCATATTTGAATCAATGTATACATACTGTTTGTCTTACACAAGTAGCTCAACTGCAGGGTACTGTTTTATCAAAGCACTTACAGAAATCTTAAATTTACGTCCAAATTTGAATTCTTTATAATCTATAACTGCTTCCAATGTGGTAAAGGGATATGGAATATTAACAATGTGAATATTCACTTAATGATTCCTACAAACAAATTTGTCCCATATTTGTAGTTGTAAAAGCATTATAAGGAATTTAAATTTGACCGTAAGTTTAAGATTTTCGTAAGTGCTTTGATATAATAGTACCCAGATCACCATAAACGGATGAAATATTTTACAACCACTGCATTGGTTTGAAGAATTTTTAACTAATGAATTCTGATTGAAAAACACTTTATATGCCTCCGCATCAGTAGATGCTGGCACATTAAAAGATACAAAATCAATGTTACAAATTCCCATCACATAATCTTATTTATGTTTATAATAATTTATTTTAGGCCAATTGAAGAACAAGTTCCACAACTTATATTAATAACTCTTGACATCTCATTTCTGACAGTATTTATGAGAGAAGAATTAAACCTAATCCAAATGTGAAGCAATGGCAAACAAATGGTACTGTTGTTATTTCTTCATCATGTTGTCCCAGAGTTAACACTGACACTTCTGTTACTTAGAAGATTTTACTCAAGATTCCCAAGCCACTAAGTTACCGGTACATTCATGAACCTTAGTCCACACAACAGTTACATTCATGTACCATAGTCCACTGATAGGCACACTTCAAAATATTTAAAAGTCAGACCCAATTGACCAGACACTAGAAGTATCGAGAACTGAGTCGACCAATGAAACAATTGAATTTGGTTATTAAAATTGGGAGTATTGCAAATATTTTGTTCAATCCAATTTTTTTTCGCGATAACCTCCAACAGACCTTGACAAATAAAGCGATTTCTACACAGGGTTTCCTCTGGGGAATATTTAGCTTTCATCACTACAACCGCCAATTTGAAAAAAGTTGTTGCCACTTGGGCCAAATCTTTTCTCAAGATTTCTCTTGTATATTTGACTTTATGTATTACAATATGTCTTAGACTATCAATTGCACCGGTTAAATTTATCATTAGGTTGACTAATCATCATATCAACATTGACTAGTTGATCCATCACTACAGTTGTCACATGATGAAACAGTCATCTCACCAACTCTTCAACGCTTCCTGCAGTTTCTCTACCAAAAACAAAATCATACACACAAATAATTTTAAGTTTTTTACAGACTGTTTCTAACCAACAGTAACACATTTCGAAGAAAGAAGCCTAGCACATTTACATGTAACAACATATAACAATTATTGACACATAACAATCTTACAGGAAGAAAAGTATCAGCACTTTAATTGGTTTGGTACAATAGACAACGATAATTATCAATTCTAACATAGCATGTGAGATTCGCCTTCTTTGTCTATATTGAACTTACTGTTGTAGATTAAATGTTAAAACATAGTTGATTGATGACGTCAAGTTTGAAGTCAAACATGTATACTATGACAAATGACGTAACGTTCCTAGGGAAAGAAAGTAGTTTGACGTCAACCTGACGTGTGTTGTTGTACTATAAATGGCAGCGCAATGGCGATGTTAGAATCGAAATAATGAATAGGAGCTGTGCTTTGTTGTGTAATAAAATACAGGCACTCGTTTGAATGCGTACATTAAATCGCTCGTGCTTTGCACTTGTGATTTTATGACTACACATCCAAACTTGTGCCTATATTTTATTACGCAACCAAACACAGCTACGTATTCATTATTTCATAATTATTAAACAGCTATAAATTCACATTTTTAAAAATATCTTTGAACTAATTGAATGCAAGTCTCATTGGGACGAACTGTAGCCTAAATTTATACATGTATAATTACATCCATTCGTAATACACCAACTGAGTTCTAGATGATTCAGTCAGTAAATACTGTAATTCTAAATTAATTTACCAGTATAATATGAGTATAATTCAGACTAGTTTCATAATACATACAGTAACAGAAGTTTCACCAACCTACTTAAAACACTGGGGGTATCAGGGGTCCCACAGAGGCATAATGCCCAATCCTGAGAATGAGGTACAAGTCTGTTGTGGGTGTCAATAGCACACTTCCTTACGCCACAGGTGTTTCAAATAATGTCCTTTTGTTAAAATTCAGCTATGAAACTTCAAATGACCATAACTTTGTTAATTCTTTGAATTTTTTCATCAAATAATTTTCATTATCTGCAGAAGTTATTTCTTTCCAGTGCCGCAAATCTAGATTTCTGGATTTTTCAGGAACTATAGGACCTCCAAGGTATAAACAGATCGGGGTATGTGGGGTAAACGATTAAGCAGACCAAGGTTGTTTCTGAAACATTCCAAACTGGTGAAACATCTGTACATTAAAACAAAGAACAACTAGGGTAACAACTCGAAGCTACAGATCACAAAGCATACAAGATGCATAACATGTATACTACATAATATTATATACCGGTAGGCATAGTAAGTATACATTCAGTCAAATGTAAATGCAAACAAATTTGTTGTAATGCTCTTTTGCTTACAAGGTTGGGGTTCAAGATGAAATCATTCCAAAATGTTGCATGAAATGGTTCAGTGCAGATAAGCATCAAGTCAATCATCACACCAAAATGTAACATGAAATGGTGTCAGTACAGAAAGCCAAATGACCAGTATGATCCAACTAAAATTTACTTTAATAAAACTTAATGTGAACAATAACATTAAAAGTCTTAAGCATTTTATGTAACTCAAACAATGTGTAATGTTTTGCAATTAGTTAACTGTCAAATTTTGTGGAAAAAAATTGAAGTTTGTCTTTTATAACATTGTAATATTTACAATACATCAAAAACCAAGCAAATAAAAAGATGAAGATGTACACATTGATTCAAGGATCAAAGATGTTGTGAGATATCAGATGATGAATTTATTGGTGGACAAAAACAGGTAAAGAATGAAAATAGCAGAAAACGTTTTCAAAATATATTATAAACTTATGAAAATATTAATTTTCTGATGCAAAATACTTTATGTATTTAATGTTAAGATGAAGTAAAATTGGATACAAATCATTTTTATAAATTAAGCATAAACATGAACACAAAATACAGTATAACATAAGTTTCAGAGTATAATGTTACGTAAAAATCAGCTGTTTTAAAGTGAGATCTGAATATAAAATATTTTATAAGCATGTAAAAAGTTTTTTTTTCAAGCCAAATACGTGTATACATAAATCTACTGCAATATTTATTCAGTCTATTCTGTATTTGCTGCAATACAAGAAATCAATTTCCTAAAACTAATCAACTGCATATTGCAACTTTTCAGTGGTTCTGCAGCACTAAGAATCTCAATTGTGAAATATATGAGGTTTAAAGACTGCAGACATCAAGCAGAGCCTTCAAGTAAAGATGCTTGTAAATGGAATATTTGTGAAATATATGAAGTTTCGAGGCTGCAGACAGCCAGCAGAGCCTTTAAGTAAAGATGCTTATAAATGGAATATTTGTGAAATATATGAAGTTTCGAGGCTGCAGACAGCCAGCAGAGCCTTTATGTAAAGATGCTTGTAAATGGAATATTTGTGAAATATATGAAGTTTCGAGGCTGCAGACAGCCAGCAGAGCCTTCATGTAAAGATGCTTGTAAATGGAATATTTGTGAAATATATGAAGTTTCGAGGCTGCAGACAGCCAGCAGAGCCTTCAGGTAAAGATGCTTGTAAATGAAATATTTGTGAAATATATGAAGATTCGAGGCTGCAGACAGCCAGCAGAGCCTTCATGTAAAGATGCTTGTAAATGGAATATTTGTGAAATATATGAAGATTCGAGGCTGCAGACAGCTAGCAGAGCTTTCAGGTAAAGATGCTTGTAAATAGAATAGATCAGTAAGGGAAGCAAGGGCGTCAATATTCCGGATTTATTCAGAATTCTGGATTTATCTATCCTGAAAGAGCTATTATTTCTGAAAATATATCAAGTAATGGCAAAGTTATGTTCAATTTAATCTGCTCTGAAGGATTTAATTCAATACAAACTGAATTAAGTATGGAAACAATGTGGTTGGAGGCATCTTGTTTGGTAAAATTGGTCGGCTGCATATGATTTTCAGGATTCTTAATTTGTCTCTGTTGACACACCTTGGGAAGTAACATTTGACGTATCAAGACAAGAATAAATTCTATACAATCAGTTCATAATCTGGATTTTTTCTTTATGAGTATGATAATTATGATAAACTGTTCAGCAACCTAAAATCTGGATCAATCCGGAATGGTAGAACTCCTGAAGTTTAATAAGAACAGTTTAGCATGGAAGGTTGAATGTTGCAGACTACAGATCAGTCAAAACAACATGCATAATGTGGAAGAACGCTAACAATTGTACATTATTTGGAGGGAAGTATATAACCATGATTACCCAAATATAAGAGGCCACCAAATAATCTACGTATAGAGTGTATTCTGTGTATAGTATATTAATTTAAGTATAAAATATTTTTAGACCAAAATTACCAATCCTCAATAACTCGCGATGGAAGCAAACAGGCAAACATAGACCAAACATTAGATTTTTCACAATAGGTACATTTGTATGCAGCCATGAATTATTTTTTTAACCAGGCAGCTAAAATGGAAGTATATACTAGGATGAACAAACAAAAACAAATAGAGAAATCTAAAATGAAAGTACAAACAAGTTTTGAAAGTACAGAAAAGTACATGAAACTACAAACAGGCGGTGTATATTATGGCACAATGCATCAAGATTGGTTTTTTATTTCAATTTTTACATTTTCCTTTTGGTCTTACAACATTTTTTTCCAACTTCACGCATAATACGGCTGACAAATCACCCTAACCAGTTTTCCTATGATTTGTTGTAAACCAAGATCCAAATTCGCAACAAAAATCTCAATCTGAGCTAAACCTAGACTATGTGGTTGAGTTCAACAATGAAGTCAACAAACATTTAACCCCACTGATAAGAACTATTTAACAGTATCATAAAAGAGACCAAAATTTTGACAATGCAAGCAATAATACGCTGACACCACTGAACAATATCAAAGCAAGGAATTTTCAAACAGTGAATTAACTTCTTAGAAGTTCAATTTAAAGAACAGTTGTTAAAACACAACTTTTATATAAGAAACACACCAAAAATACAAATATATAACCAATGTTAGGTCAAGAATACCTCACCATCTTATATTGATTTAAATCTTTTCAAATGATGTTGACAAAATACAGTGAAAATCAAACATTATCATTAAAATCACCCACTTCTTTATTAATCATGTAGTACAAACAATATTATTATGTTCCAATGTAATCACGCTCGAATCACAATGAAAACAAAAACAGGATTTGGAAAAGGTCCGACTGGCCTGAAATTATATTTTGATTGTACATCAGATAAAAATATATTTTAGAGATTTTTCTACTACATTTCTTCGTAGTAAAAATTATAATAATTATTTTCTGTGGATAACTCACTTTGCAAACAAATTTAAATCATGATCCAACTCAATTATTAAAATACTTTGAAAACAAATACCAGATCTAATATGAACATGTTTCATATTACATATATGATAAATACAAATTACCCTCTTATATGATCAATATAACAAGTCATTAAGAATTGAAAGCAATTCAGAAGTCCCCTACCGATTTCAAGTCATTTTCAATGTTTCTGTTGCCATAGCAACCACAATTTTTGTCGGAATCAAAATATTTGTAGACGTGCATAATCCCCTTATTGCTCCCTATTCACATACCAAGTTTCATAAACCTAGCTTGGAAACTGTTAAAAATATGTCAGGATCCAGATTTTTTAACGGACAGACGGCGAACCGATAGTCCCCTCCGGTCAAAAACTGGTAGGAGACTAATAATGCAAAGTTTACAACACTGAACAATACAATGGTTATAATAATAATACCCTCAATGGTAGTGGTTTAAGTCACTGGGTTTGAACTAAGGCCTGGTTCTGTATGGTACATACTACAAAACATGACAACTATCACAGAAATAATTTTCCTCGATTACATCATGTAGAATACCTCCCGAATATAGTTGGTATTTAAATTGAACACATTTTTCCACCTCTTAGACTTCTAATTTCAGATTTTGGTCAATTGTTAAACAAGTCTTAAAACAATCTCATATTAATCTCTCTCACGATACATTCCTAATTTTACCCATTGCCACGTAGGTACAGGCTTCTCAAAATGGTTTGAGCTTGTCAGTCAAAATTGGTAAAATGAGAGAATGTTTTTCTTCTTCTAATAGAAAAACTCAGGATTTTCTTTCAAACCGAATGAAAATTTGTCAGTCAGGACTGGAATACTGATAGTTTTCGCATAGACTAAACGTATGGTAGAGAAGTGAGGCCAATCTTCCCTGGCTGAATGTCAAGCAACGGAAACAATGGGACCATTTTTATTTCATCTTTGGTATGTGCTTTCTTATTCAATTTCAATGAAACAATAATCTAGTACCGGTAAGCATGATTTCGTAACAGTTTAAATAACTACAAATTTTTGTTATGTCGTATTGATCATTCATTTGACAAACACAAATACTAGCTAATTCTGATTTATTCAGATTTAATATTAACAGTAAATTCAGTCCATCAAAACCAGTAATGTTACTGAAAACTATGGCACTGACAATAATTACTGTCACAAGTGGTTAATAAAAAATATCACATAAGAAGATGCCACTAATACTTATATTATCTTTCATACATAGAAGACTTGTTTATCCCACAGTAGGTGCAAACTATTGTTTATCCCACAGTAGGTGCAAACTATTGTTTATCCCACAGTAGGTGCAAACTATTTGTTTATCCCATAGTAGGTGCAAACTATTGTTTATCCCACAGTAGGTGCAAACTATTGTTTATCCCACAGTAGGTGCAAACTATTGTTTATCCCACAGTAGGTGCAAACTATTGTTTATCCCACAGTAGGTGCAAACTATTGTAAATTCCGCAGACATTGCATTTATAACCTAATGCCATTGTTATGTAACTACATAAATGTACACAATTCATTATGAGTATTGTAGCAACATTAAACAAGGTTTGCATTGAAAAGTTGCACGAATATTTAAATTTTAACACTATCATCATTATGGTACACAACTGAACTTCTCCAGAATACCAAATTTGCGAAATTTGGACCTTCGTGAAAATTCCTGATTCTACTGTAACTAGTTTATCTTAGGTTGATTGTGAAACAAGTATTTTCCAACCTATAATATACATCAATCACTCTCGACACCTCATTCCTTATGTTATCCATCGCCACGAGGGTACTGTAATTGATCTGTATCACTTGAATTTTTATAATTCTAAATATGGCCTGGTTCTATATTGTAACAAATATATCAATGCTAACTCTGATTTCATTACTCAATAAAGAGTAGGATCCCGATCATGATTATTGTTAAAATAAAACAGTAATAAATTCATGATTTCGATAGAAAAATTATTCAACGGATACAGTTTTTATTACAAAGACATCAGTAAGACCAAAATCAATAAATAATGTGGTTCTTGAAGCCGAGCAACCCTTGTTTTATTTCTATTTTACTGGAAATCACTGCGGATCGATGATTTAACAATGTGTAAAACAAATAAATAATTTTAAAAAATAAAATGTTTTTGCTACCCACCTACCCTATTATGATTTTAGAATGTTGCCAGAACCAAACTATTAATTTTGTTTGGCCTTACTATGGTACTGCACAGCCTCTTTCTATAAAGGAGTATTATCATTATTGTTGTTGCAAAAAAACATGTAAAAAGCTCACAATGCATGGTTTTGATAGAACAATACAGCAGATAAGCAGTACATGATGAAATTCAGTCTTTGCAGAAACTAGTATGATGACTGGGGAATTACAGGCTATTCAAATAGTTTGTTCAAAAATTTAAATTAAATTAATAAAATTTGTAGGTACACAGTCTAGTTTCTCAAATAGTTCACTTCATTTAATGACAGAAAGGTTAGAGCAATAGTTGACTGCCTGAATATTAGCTGGGATATATCCTTTTATATCAAAATATGAAAACACTGAAACTTAAATATTGTGAACAAACTTTTTGAACAGCCAGTATAAATGCACGACACTATGATGAAAGTAGTATGAATAAGCACATACTCTCACAACCCGAGGGTTAGATCAGGTTAAACAGCAGGGGTTTCATTTCATCCTTAAATTAAACCCAAAAATGCCAAAAAATGTCACATTTCGACCCTCAGGATATAGACTGAAAGTTCTCCACGTGGGTAATGAGAATGTCAGGAATTCTGAAAATCCAAAAAAATGTAATGTTAAGAAAACAGCCTGTTTTTGGACACTAAAAATTCTGAAGTTCAGGGAAAATCCTGAGAACTTTTACCCAGTGTACTTCGTTTAAGATAGGTATTTGGTAAAATATAGTACAAAAATATTGACCTGACCCTTGAGATTGAGCCCCTAATGAAGCCCCTGTAACCATGGTAACCGCTGTGAACATGCATAAAACTATAGAACATCCAGGAAAAAAACATTCACACCATTCCAGCAACTAGAACAATATGCCTCTATATGTAGTAGAATATTAATATAATGCCACAGGTTTAAATATTGAACAAGTCTTCAGTAGATTTAGTACGTGAGAATGCTTCCAAGCAGCCTTTACCATCTAAATAATCCTGTACACTGTCGTCTAAATCTTCTTGCCTCAAGTCGGTTGAAAAGGACGGAAAAGACTGATTCTTCCGACTTCTATTTTCTGCTAACCTGTGAAACGAGAAATATATGGATACTCATAAAATCATGAACATTTTCAGGACAAAACAGCAAGTATTTGTGTCGGGTGCTCACTTTTTTTGCATCCTGCCACCCAAAACTTTACAATGTTGTTACCAAGGTGGAGAAAGTGCCGATAATTCAATCATAAGTTGAATGTATATTTATCAAATTTCATGGACAAACTAAAAATACACCTTTCGTTTTCTTTTATAGCATGTGTTTCTAAACTTTTTTATCATCCAATATATAATGCATCTATACTATTCTAATATACAGTGCCCATCAAAAATAAGTATACAGTAAATAATTGTTGCAAAATTGAACTTGGTTAAATTATTCAATATTTGTTTATCAGACGGTCACAATTATACTAGTTTCTTAAACTACAGCTACTAAATGAGCCAAATTAGAGATAGAAATAAAGATGAAGATGTTCGGAACTAAAATAACCATGTGATCAAAAAGGCTGAATTTTACATCTTTTGTGACAAAGTTACCTACCATTCAAGAGGGACAAAGAAACTTTAGATTTTGCACCTAGGGTACCAATTAATGTATGGCCTTTGCATTATACGAATATTTCTTCAAATATATTAATGCTTCACTGTTCTGCAAATAGTAATATAACTGGCAAGTAAATGGACAAATAACATCTGTATACTCATTTTTGGTGCGCAGTGTACATGAAAATATAGCAAAGCAGGTATTAACAACTCCAAATCTAAATCTCTATCCTGCTCTTGCACAAAAGTGAAAATAAACTCACTGAGAAAAACAATCATCTAAACTGTCAGTATCAGTAGAATCCATATTGAATGTTCCGGTCTCCGCAGAACCAAGGTCGAACGTAACATCACTGTCTTCTTCTGACTCATCAAATGTTTGCTAAATACATAAACAATAGAATAACATGAGGAACAGTTAACATCCCATGGTAACCTATATAATTATGGTCTTACATATCTCATGTTTCAACAGCGTTTTGCACCTCCTTTTTGAAGGGAACTGTTACTAAAATCGGGAAAGAATTAAGTTGGTAGAAGACAATAAAGTATGAATAACATATTGTCAGAGCAGAGATTTCTTAAGTAATAATTACCCCATTTAAAATAAGGCTGATCTGCTTAAAGTTCAAAATCCCATAAAATATTAAAAACAGGGGTTCTACTGAGGCATAATGTCCAATCCTGAAAACACGTCACAGGTCTGTTTCAGGTGCCATTAGCACAAATACCTACAAGGTGTCAAACTTCGTTTTATTATTAAAATTCCGATAAGTCAACTTCAAATGACTACCGGTATAACTTTGTCAATTCTTTGAATATTTTCATCAAATAATAATTTTCTGCAGAAAAGATAATTCTTCCTAATGCAGCAAATCCGGATTATTCCGGAATTGTAGGACCCTGTGAAAAGAAATGGGTAGAAAAAAATTTAATGATATATGCTATGTACCCAGCCTTGTCTTGGACTAGATGATCTTGTTTCCGTACATAAAGATCTTGTACTGTCAGGTTTTGGTAAACGTGGGTGAGAATCTGGAAAACAAAAAGCAAGTGAGTAAATACTTAAGCAAACCAATTAGGTTTAGTATGACAACATTGTTTACATACACGGTTTAGTTCCAAAACATTAGGCTGCCAATGAGTTTACATACAATTCGCACTCTATCAATCTAGTCTTCTCTCTTCAGTGCTGTCAATGAGAACCTTCAATAAAGGCTTCAGACAGGCAATACATTTAACAAAAAGTCACATTTCAAGGTTCTGGCTGAAGGGTCAATTTTCTTGAAGTTATATGAATTTTGGCCATTACATGAAATACCATGAAAAAAAGAACAAAATTAGCCTTGAAATTCAGCTCCAACTTCCAAGAACAGCCCCAGTGAGACATCCCACAAAATCGAGTGCTGATAAGTTTTATACAATTTTCATATACCAGGGGTGTCAACAGAGCCAAATAAAAAATCCTGAAAATCATATGCAGCTGACCATTTTTGCCAAACAAGAATCCTTCAACCTCATTGTTTTCGATATATAACTCAATTTCTAAACCTTTTTAGTAAAGACAATCCTTCAGAGCAGATATAATAGACCATAACTTTGCCATTTCTTGAGATATTTTCATCAAATAACTTTTATGTTTGGTCAGAAACCAGTGCTCTTTCAGGAATGATAAATCCAGAATTCCAGATTATTCAGAAAAATTGACACCCCTGATATACATACCTGACATAAGGTCTATCTGAGGCGCTGATTGAATTTTTCGGGGAGGTACTACTGGTGCACCATGGTTAGAATCTTCCAGTCTACTATTGTCATTCTGATTCATCTGAAATACAGCAAACATTTATTCAAAACTTGACTTGTTAAATACACTGTGTTTCTAACCCAAATTTACGACAAAAATTCAGCCCTATTCCCCCCTCAAACAAGTAACATTTCCTATTTTAGAATTTAGAAAACAAATCCTTTTCAAATAATCAAATAAAATTCATTTTAGTTGTAATGTTGTATTGATTATAAATGAAGAGGTATTTGACAATGATTCAAATGATCCCCTGTTTTATGACACAATTTCCTCCACTAGGAAGCTACAGCACTATTCCATTGAACAACTGACAACTTCTACAGTCATGTGGAAGACATACACATGGCTAATGTCACAAAAACACAACCTGTTCCAATACCAGAGTTGAACCAATTTGGCTCAGGTGATAAACCTGAACTCTATCCTCTGCCCCAAGCGTGGGTATGATAGGCAGTAAATTTTATGTTAACTTAAATAATACTTACTGTATTGCGCTGGGAATTCTTCAAGTTTTTCGCTCGTTCCCATTGATCTTTGGCCAGTGTAAATGCTTGTGACACAGAAATGGTTACTGCCTGGGCCTGGAATCAATGATAGTTTTATTGTTACAATGCTTTACAAGTATAGTGATTTAAACATCAGAACTATCAAGCTCTTGTATTGCTTGCATCTGGAGTCGATGTTTCTGACTTCGGTGTGCTGTTGCCATAAAACGCTATTATGAAACAATTAGCTGCAACATTATTGTGACAATGGTGATGTGCTCGGCCAGACAGCAATTTACAGCAGGATAGGCCTAGGACATTAATGCATGACTTAAACAGTTCAATACTGTTATTGACTGATTAGGCGTAAATTAAGGAAAATGTCAACAAAAATATCCAAATATTGGGTAAAAGAAATGTTTCAATACAGTTAATAGTTCAAGGTACAATGTAACTAAAAGCTTACAATTTTCTGCTTGGCGCAATAGAAAGCATGACACTCCATGGTTTCATTGATACTGTTTCTTGCTATAAAAGCAAACAATTTATCATGGTTTTTGTCTGCAGTACAGAATGATATCCTGAAAGTAAACAGCAAATATCCAACTGTTATATAATCCACCAAGGTTAACATGAAAGTATCAAATTTAGCACATATATTTACAACAGTCCTCGATTCTGATTCAAGTTTATAGAAATGAAATATGAAATCTGCTGTATAATGGCTCTTTTATATAATATCAACTAGCTTTAAGTTAAATTTACCACAAAAGCCATTAGTATTGGACATAATTTTTCACTCAATATTGCATCAGCTGCTCACTTGGCAGGATACGACAAATATTTTCAAAAGCACTTGTCCTGCAATATAAACAAAGAAGAAAACCCCAAAATTGTACTCAAGCTGACAAGTAGATTTATTGAGGCCTGCTTTGTGATATCTTTATATAGACTTACACAAACCATATCTGACTT
Organism: Spisula solida; assembly: GCA_947247005.1. NCBI lineage: Eukaryota > Metazoa > Mollusca > Bivalvia > Venerida > Mactridae > Spisula > Spisula solida. Next base: position 20,241,571 of record OX365946.1, read on the forward strand.
AGCCAGCTTAAACCATTCAATTACGTGTTATCAATTAGATACCTGTAAATTGTCACATCAATCAGAAGCTCCTTATTTTCCATATTTATTACACGAATGCCCTGTGGTGTCACCTTCAGAGAGACTTTAATCAGCTTCCTCCCTTGTGTTCTTGCCTAAAATATCAATTAAATGACCATAATTATGTAAAGAGTATGATTATACGGTCAAGGGGTTAAGATATCCATAATAAGAGCGGGAGGTCTAAGGTTCGAATCCTGACTGGCTCTGCCAGGTCGCAGTCTAGAAACTTTACCAACAGCACTAACCAGAGTGACAGGCTTCCCTAATACATTACATAGAATTCAAGCAAAACATGTTACATGACAACAAAGACATTTACAAGGCATTTATTAAAGTGTGTACAGGCACATAAGTAGGTTTGGCAATATCACGCAACTACATCAGGCCACAACAAATATTTTTAAAAGCACTCATCCTGCAATATATACAAAGAAGAAAACCTTAAAATCTTACTTGTCCTGATTATATAAATAAAGAAGGAAACAATTGTGCAGGACAAGCGGACTAGTGAATTCATTGAGGCCTGTACATCCACTTGCAATTTTACATTATTACATCCTGTTTCAATTTGAATATATAACCTTCCCGTTATAATGTGCAAAGTGAGGTCACTTATTATAATGTCAGGAAATTATGTCACTTCCTTAAATACAGTTTTACAGCTTATTTTCCAGATTTTAGGCCATTGGCCCATGAATCACACAAATATATGTAGTAAGAATATGGAGAGCTATCTGGCACATAGTACATTGTAGTTCTAACTCTTTTGATTGTGAATTTATATACATGTATATACGATGTTGATTTAAAACCAGGCCTCAACAAATATTTTTAAAACCACTCGTCCTGCAATATAGACAAAGAAGAAAACCCCAAAATCTTACTTGTCCTGTTATATAAATAAAAGAAGGAAAAATTTGTGCAGGACGAGCGACCAGTGGATTTATTGAGGCCTGAAAACTTTTAACTTTTTTCTTGGATTTTTTAGGTCAAATCTCTTATACTACTGTTACTACAGTATTTGATAAATCAATTTAATTGCCTGAACCCTGTGGAATGATGAGCCAACAATATTTCTCACGTATTAACTTAATTAAGCCACTATTAAACAATATAAGAAAATATCAGTTTTTCTTTATTAAAACTGCTTAAATCTAGTTCAAAATTATCAGTAATATTACCTTTGATATTCAGCACCTAATGAAACTGTTGCTTTCGTACAAACACTTAAAAATATAGTAAAATGACAGATCTAGAAGAGTAATCATACCATATCAACAATTCTCTGCACAGCTCTTGAACTGACTCCTTCTCCATAACTCTCACCCTGAGGAAGTTCATCTAGGAGAGTGGAGCCCAAATATTTGAGATAGAAAGACACACCTTCAGTCACAGCTTCTCTATTCTGATCCCATCCTTCACCAAGTTCTGAAAGTTATAGCACAATAAAACATAACATTGACTTTCCATAAGACACTGTGTCTCCAAAGAAACCCTTAATGCAGAATAAGCACAAACATTGGGACATTTTCATGCATCTCCCTGATGATCTCTAAGAATCATTCTGTGTCATTTTTATCACTTCTAAAAACCATCTTGACACTTCAGGATCGAATTTTTTATTTTATTTTTTGGTATGTTCGAAAAAAACCGCAACAATTCAAGATGTTCAGGAATCTGTCCCCTTTCATTTGGCATCTTCAGAAAGCTTTTTGTGAAGTTAAATCGTTAAGTTATACCAAGCCATCCCTGAAGGAAGCTAAATTAATGTTACAGCCAATTGCCTATAATAATAAATGTTCTGTTTTGAGTTCAAAGCTTAGGGTGGTGCAGTTTGGGTCCTCAAGGATAATTGAAGCTTCACAATAGGTGCATAATTAATAATAAAGTTTTGACTCTGTAAGCGTTTCCATGGACATTGCTGCTAGAGTTCCATTATGTGAACAATTCATACAGGTAATAAAGAGTTCTAAGTTTTTCTGATCGTTAGATCAAACTGTTTTGGAATATGAGTTCGGATATTTTCTCGATCTCTGTCATCCTTTTGTTGTTCATTTTGTATGTGCCATTCTGCAATTTCGTAGTCCAGAACAAAGCTGCTTTGTATCTTTCAAATTTGCATGTACAATATGAATTGTAGATTGTCCTTGTGGTGTGTAATGTCTGGTTGTTATTTTCTCGTCACCTGGCTCTCGTTCCGTTGTAGTTTGACTGACTGGGGCGGCAGACTTTCGGGACGGGATGCCGTGTTTTTGTAGTTGCTAGATTTTTACGTTTGACATTGTCTGTGCCGCTTATATTTTCTGTGCTAGGCTGGTTAAGCTGAGTGCTGCATTCCCTGTCTGACTTAATATTATCTTTTTGATCCCATTCTCTATTGATTTATTATCATTTTATGTACAGGAAATTTAGGAATGTAGTCAAAGCTGATTTATAGACCACCTGTTAACAAAATTAAAGACCACTACAGTACAGGCTGGCGTCCTACAATCGGACACTTTTGGCACATTTTTCACGATAACTCGAAAAATGTATAAATCAAGTCAATGAAATTTCACCTGAATGAAGCAAGGTTTGTCTATGAACTGAAGAGCTAATTTGTTTACTTCTAAAAATAGCTCAAGTGCATTTTTGAGGGCCTTAAATTCAGACACAGTGTTGCAGGGCTCACACTGGCCATTTTAAAATAATAGCCATTTATTTTTGCCAAACAAAAATTATAGCCAAAATTGACGCGAACTTATAATCTATGCATGGTGACTCGAACTTAACGCATGGTACATAGCTTGATCAAAATGAATAAGTGTGGCAGCTTATGCTAGGAAGTTTGGCACATACTCCACTGGCAAAATTTTTAATTTGATAGGGCTTCAGGTGCCTTCTGGGTAGTTTTCAATCTAGAAATCCTGACTAATTATGACTCAGTCTAGTGACAGGTCAAAGACAAATTGATCATCATTTAACTTAATTAAGAATTGTCTTCATACAAATAGGCACCATTGTACTAGGGTGGGTCCAGAGGTATGCTCCCCCAAGTTCAATGCTTTTGAATTCTACACTGTCGCATGTGACTGTGAGTTAAGGGCAGCATTGAGACAATCATTTTGTTTTGCATTTTTTCATACCTGGGGTAAATCAATAATTGTCTAGGCATATGTCTATAGAAAGCTATGCACCTGCTCTTAAAAATACACCATGTGCAATTTATAATAATATTACCTTGCACTTTATTAGTTTACTTTGCTTTATTACTCTGATAAGTACACTGTCCATTTACATGACACTGACAGCTGAGGAAATTGATGCCATTACAAAAGGGACAGTCAAACAGCTTGGTCAATCAAATTTTCATTTCTTGATATTATAACCATTATCTTCTAAAAGCTAGAAGATGGCCAATATAGCAGCAAGATATCCATATAAAGCAGTTGCAGTGATTTTATAAATATAAGAAAAAGATATGAATTGATTGTTAAAATATGTTATATGATAAAACCTTTCTTTTGACCAAGACTTATAGCTCAAGAAACAAGCTGAAGCCTCATGAATGCTTGAATGCAGGATTTCAACATTTTTAAATGGATAATTTTATTTTAATTTTTTAAAAAAATAAGCACTTATATTTTACAAATTACAAATATCCGAATTTTGCATGTCCGAATACTAGTCAACTTACGTTTTTCAAACAGCTGGTAAAAATAAGTTTTATAGAATAGTATGTTCATTTTTTGGTCAAAGTAGTCATTAGTCGATAGATTATAAATCAAATCACCTATTATTAACTATAATTAACCCTAAATTGCAATTAATCTTGTCTGCATCCCATGTCCCGGATTCGTCAGTATTTTAGACATGTTCGTCAGTATTTTAGACCTGTTCCACGAACGTTGTTGACAGTTGATTACACCAATTAAATGGGGATTAAAAGATGTTATCACAACAATTTATCAGTAATTAGACCTCCTGGGGCTAATGGTAATTAACAATGAAGATTATATGGGTCCAGTTTAAAGTGTGAACTTGAAAATGTGTGACACTCGATACGTAGCAGATAGATAAAATAAGAAGTTATGGAGATATTTTTTTTGCAGTTTGATAAAATTATCGCCATTTTTCATCGCCAAATTGAAATAATAATCGCCACTTTGATAAAATTATCGCAAATGGCGATAATGTCGATTGACAGCGTGAGCCCTGGTGTTGTCACTTGTTTATTACGAAAATAGCGTTAAATATAGAATTAAACTGTAATCAGCAAACGGAAAGCACCCATTAACTGTCTGCACAAAATTTGTAGAATTTATCTCCCGTGAATATTGGAAAAAAAATGATCGAAACTTTGTGCTAAATTTTTAAACATTCACTTTTCAAAGCGGGCATTTTGATACAAAATTACGTTGTACGATGTTTTGAAACTCTGCACATATTTATTAAAGCTATAATTCCTGGTTAAACTTAATTTTTACAAAAAACATCTCAGCTTACCTCATATTTAGCATAAGGACCCTAGTTTACATTTCGGGGCTGTGCATAAGTTATCGCGCATGCACAGTCAATGAGTTATGCAATTTATGAGTTTTCCGAGAGCAGACGAAAATAAATGTATACTTAATTTCGTCTTAAACTTAAATCGTTGCTACTTCGTAGTGTTGTCAAAAATCAAGCATCTAATTGATTGACAACAGATCATTGATGATCAAATATAATGGCCACAATAAAACGTTTTTGAGACAGTCTGGATCGATGGTCGTCCGGATTTGGTGGACGCCAGCCAGCCAGTATTATTAAAACTCTTGCCTGCAAAGACCACAACTTTATTTTAGTAAGTAAGTAAGTAAAGACTTTATTTAACGAGGCTACACATTTGGTTTCCCAATCTTCCATGTGGGCCTCAACTTTATACCCCATTGATCAACCTCAGACAATTAAACTAAAGCCCTACACTCACACTGCAGTCAGGCCTAGACACTAACTTTTTTGTAAATAGGACAGTTACTGGCCCTCCAGAATTTTCACTGGTCTCGGACCAGTGTTAGTGTCGTGCCCTGGCCGTGTGGAAACATCCAAAAGGTAAAAACGCGGGACTGTTCCCCTGCCCTTCACAGGGGATGGGGGCGTGGTTTCAATATGACTGGTGCATAAACTGTCTAGAGAGACCACCTGTCAATAAGGTTTGCTGTTCCCATGGGATGATGGGTAGTCTTCTAGACAGAGGTTTGACTGTAAATGTATTATTTTGTACAAGTGTTGCCATAGTAACATGAAGAAAACAACTTTACATAATTTTGTTGAAAAGAAATTTTATGATAAAGGTAAATTTATCCTGAAAGTCGGTCACAAAAAAAGTTTGACAGTTCTACTTACTGCTGTGTTTTCCAGCCTGTGGACTCTTCCTCACTTTCCTGAACAAGGAATCCATTTACTAGCGGACTAATTTTATTTAATAATAACTGCAGTCAACAATTACATGTACAGTGATTAAAACAAAGCTTTATTTTGCAATTTTAATGACACATTTTATTCAGAATTCCGAGTCGTACGATACAAATAGAATGGTACCATAGCACTCAATAAAATGAGTAATAATGAACGTAAAATACTTGTAACCAGTCTGATCACAAACGGTGCATTCAACAAAAAGCTATTCTGTGTAATTTACTCTAAGGGCGTCAGAGCACTAATTTTTTCTTGACTGAAGTGGGGGCGTGGTACTACTAGCCACCTAAAATGTTTATTGAATCAATGAGGGGATTTTAACCTTTTACTCAACATAACGCCATACAAGCAAATATTCCATGTCAGCACGCATGTTAATTAACATGCGTGATGTCAGTAATTATCCAATTATTAGTTATAAGGGGAGACAGTCCAATTATTTATATGGACTTAACAAAGACCTAAATATACAAAGATTGGAAAGATCTACCAAATCTCGCAATATCTCGCGGCAGTCTTCTGAAATCTTGTTTGTTTTTAATTCCTTATATCTCCTGTTTTCGTGTACATAGGAAAAAACTAATAGGTTTATGCAATAGATTTATTATTCTGCTTTAAAATGAAACCTAATTTATTGATATCAGTCAAGAAATAAAACATTATACCTCAAAGAGCCAGACCTACTCTCATTTTAATGGAAATTCCAATTTAATCAGAAAATACCAAATTTGCCTCATTCAAACAATAATTTTCTGAATTCTGTAAGAGATAGAACAAAATAAGTTACATCACACAGCTAGAAGAAACCACGCATGTTAATTAAACATGCGTGAAGAAACCTAGCTCTTCGAAATGAGATATATTGGTCATTAAAAAAGGATGACAAACAAAAGCGTTCTTGCAAAATATCAGCATCTGCTGCATGCCATTTTGCATTTTCTCCCCATTGTCAACTAAGTGTCCAATCTGTGTATATTTAGGTCTTTGGACTTAACAAGACAACTTATCAAGGGAGATCAGTCTTGATATTTGTCTCAAAAAGGTGCAGAAGTATGAGATGCAAACATATTTTACAGGGGCGTAGCCATGCAGAGAAAATTTCAGAAATTACCAAAATAAGCATATTTTCAGAGGACAAAATATGACAAAGAAAATATTTGCCTGTGTGTCTTTTTTTGTTTAGATCTGGATACAGCTATATGTTCTAGCCCATTGTCTTAAAAGGTTTAAATGTATAATGGACGTTTGTGTTTCTGTGTACTTCTTCATGTTTTGTACAGTCAAGCCCAATACTGGTAGCATTGAAAAGGCATCAATTGGTGACTTTGGTCCATCTACTTGTAGCCATAGATGTAGACTTTATTTACCGAGACTATGAAATGTCTTGCCATATTTTTGCCAAGGACTGCACTGTATATTATATAACTAATCTACTACTTAAAAATGTGCAGCACTCACTGTGGCTTCATATAACGTGAAGATTTAATGCCCAGAGAATTAATCCTGAGGCCACAACATTCAAATGTACATTCATTTTGTATTTCAAAATTGAAGTGTATCTTATAGGGTTAGCTCCCTTGCTTGACACTCATACTCGCAAATTCCAAGACTGATACATATTTCAATTTTATGTTTCAAATTCTGGGTTAACACTTACTGATGGCATTGCCATTATACTGCTCACAAAACAAATTTCCATGACCTTAAATTCCACGAAAAGTTTTAGTTGTCTATTTGTTATAATTCACTACCTAGTGAATTCAGACTTTTTTGATGTTTTCAAGGCAGAAACAATTGTAATTCTTCACAATTATTTTTAATTCTTGGAGGTTCCCATGATAAAATCAACAAGAATTTTTTTCAATGACTACAAACAGAGCACCATTATTCATGACTTTTGTACGAACCAGGTTTGAGTTACATGTGATTGTACTTCATTTGATAAGGGTCCATACAGTTCATGTGATTGTCATCCATGATTGTAATCACATTGCTCAACTGTATTTGCTTTTAAATGATCAATGCCTGTTATTGAATTGTCTGTTTAAAAGGCGGGGTAAAACTATAAAAGCCAGCAAGCCAGAAAAATGGCCACTTGGTTTGAACTCTGAGCTGTCTACCAGCAGAAACAGGTAAATGAAAATTATGAAAATCTGAATTTTCTATAGACACAGAGCATACTTTTTTTTTAAATTTGGTATACTTCTTATTTAGAACACAAGCTAAGATATCTGAAAATTTCATTTCATTGTGACATTTATTAATGTGTTAATCTAAAAATCTTTTTGAAAACAGTTTAAAAAAATTCAAATCTGACAGTTGCTTGAGTGACAGATGAATAGAGGTTATGACCTGTCTAGCAGCCAACTAGATTTCTATAGAATTGTAAACTTTCTCACAGCAGAGGTCAGCTAAGGTTTTGATATTTGAATGCACTTGTACCAACATTATATTAAACACCAGTTCGCCAAACCTTTCATCTATGCAGCAGACCAGATGCTTTTACTAGAGAGTGAATGTTTATAAACTTAGCCGACCCCAGTTCAGTGCTGTAACAGAGTTGTAAAACTCCACCCCTCAATCCATAAAGGCTTAATGGCCATCCACTCGGATATTAGGGTTCATGGACCCCGGTCTTTAATATCAACAGTATCAGTACAGCAGGTGTTAGTGCTGTGTAATGGCTGTAAAATGTCTACCGGTACTTCACTTGCAATTATCTCCCTTTATGGTAATATATGCTAATTTCAAAAGCCATGCAGTGTGCAATACATTATGGGGATCAGTACAAAGGCTTGCTTGAAGAGATATTTTTAATAAAAAATTATGTATAGTATGTTTTGTGTTAGTCTCAAGGGTGTGTGGCTAGGCACTAGTGACTACTTCTATATACTATGGCTTTGAATTGTTAGTGCACTAGAGAATTGAATAATCTATAATGGACAATCCAGTCAAAAATGAACTCAACATTCGTTGGTTTAAATACTGGATCTTGTAATTAATATTTAGGTTTTAAAAATTGTTTAGTTGGGCATTGTGCCTTGTATGTGCCTTGTATGTGCCTTGTGTGTGTTTTATGTTTCCTGTGCTTGGTAAACAAAGGTTCAGGTGGGCATTGTGCTTAAAATGTGTGTTTTTAATGTTTTTCTGTGCTCGACTGATTAAGTAAAGTGCTGGCTTCCCTGTCTGACTTAATATAATATTTTTGGTCTCTGTAATAGTAACAACTGCCCCGGAAAAATTGGGAAGGTTGGTATTTTTTTTACCATGAAGCTGAGCATAACTATCTTTCAAAAGCACAGCAAAAGGATCAATATTTTTTGTTGAATGCCATAACAACATTTAGAGTTGCTGCAAATTTTTAGGGTACATCAGCATACAAGAAACAAACAATTTCTTAAACATACAATAAATATATATGTTTGAATAAAAACAACCAAGACAAAATGTCAAAGTTTTATTAACAGCAATTATCAATTAATGGTACATACAATTATAAAGTGAAATGCATTCTTTTAATTCCAATATGAGAATGTGTATTCCTAAACTGGAAAGTCATAGATGTGTATTAATACAGGTTTTTGTTGAATACATAATTTATGTAAAATTTAATTATGTATTCATGTACTAGTACCAGTATATATGAATATACATAGAGTATTTTTCTTGAAAAAACATGATAGACTTGGAATTATGAAGTATTGTTAATAAATTTATTAACATATGTAGGTAAGTAAACAACACACAAGCGATTGTGAGTTATAATGCATCAACATACTTAGTACATGTAATTAATGCTTTTCCAGTCATATTAAGCAACATACAAAAAGTTTACATATTTATTCTCTCAACAAAGAGTTCCAACAAAACTCTTATTTATATCTTTTAAATAATCTAATATTAAATTTTCTTTTATGGCAAATTCAGAATTGAAGAAGGAATTTACTAAAATTAAGATATAAAATGCTGAACAAATCGGAACTCATGACAAACTTATGGGATACACAACTGTATGTCATCATTATAATAAAATGTGAGCTAAAGGGTGTGTGTTATGAGGTGACAATCCATTGTTACTGTTTTGGATGAGTCAGGGTGACATTCTTAGTTAGAACTGCCTTCTGAGCACCTCCTCTGTATGAGTACCACATACATGTACACAGGGTCTGTTCTACAGAAAAGGACGGCTCCACATAGAAGGGGGCGGTTCAAACTGAAAATATGACCGTGACTCACACCCTAACAGGCACCTTTCATCACAGTACATGTAAGCATATTATACTCATTTAAACAAACACATAATGTTTCTAACAGCCAGATGCAGATTGCAGAAAGGAAAAAGTGTATCACAGACAAATGTCTCCAAATGACTCATGTTGTCACACCCTGGCGAGGAGTATCAACAAGATCTTTCAACATAGGTTGAGTCACTGGCCATTCGTCAGGATTACAATCCTTAACTTTCATTTCCTCTTCATCCAGTGACCTTGGGATATGTATGGGCATGTGTTGTCCAGTTACATTCAGTAATTTTAACTCCAAAGGACCAAGCTGTAGATAGTCCTGGAAAATAGAAAATATGATCATAAAATATCAGCAATAGTACAAGTGACATTTAACTTAAAATGTCAAAGGGTGGCTGAACTTACGGCAGACCTCGAAAATTGGTAACTTTTTTTTTTAATTTTTGAACATGAATATATAAGTATATACACACAATACAACTGTGCTCTGTTTACTGAAAGATTGTATAATGTTACACAGCATTTAAAGCTATACTGTCTCAGGCATACATATGATATTATAATAATAATAATAACAATAACGACTTTTTTTATTGTGGATTACATATTTGACAGCAATATCAATTTTCAATATGGTCCACATTGAAGTAACTTGCCATAATTACTTAGATAACAACAGGGCTAAAGTTAATTTGAGGGAGCTCTTTGGTTTTTTTCCAGTCACAATTCATTGTTTCTATTGACCACCGTATGTGAGCTCACGATGATGATAATATATCATACACTTGTTTATATCCGTCAGTAATACATACTGAAGAGTATGACACTTACGATAAGTGATTTGTTACGTAAACTGTACCAATACGTTCAAGTGGTTCAAACTAGCTAACAAAAGTTTCCAAGTGTTATGAAGATTAGAATCCTACACATGCTTCATTAAAGGTTTTGTTTGTTGATAAGTGATGCATTAATCTGCTCTATCGAGAAAACAAGTCTTTCTTATTGCGACATACAACATAATAGTACTAAATAAAGCATTTATAATGATGTAAGTCTTTCTCATTGCGACATACAACATAATAGTACTAAATAAAGCATTTATAATGACGTAAGTCTTTCTTATTGCGACATACAACATAGTCATAATAGTACTAAATAAAGCATTTATAATGACATAAGTCTTTCTTATTACCACATACAACGTTATAGTACTAAATAAAGCATTTATAATGACGTAAGTCTTTCTTATTGCGACATACAACATTATAGTACAAAGTAAAGCATTTATAATGACGTAAGATGTTTGATGATACAATGCACTATTGTACAGTTCCAGTTACAGACAATTATTGATATCACACACACTGCCAGAATTGTCAACATAAAGCAGATAATTGTATTGCCATGAATCCATGAATTGGTATAATGTAGTCCATGCAGATTGCATTGGGGGAAATTACAAGTCTGGGATAGTTTGTTCAAACCGTGACATTTCATGAAAATAATGCCAGATGGTTGCCTATAGTAACAAGAATGCAAATACACCCTTGAAACTGCTATAAAAGAAACAATATAATAGTTTCCTTTGCCTGCAATTTGTCTGCCACTGAGTCTGTAACATAAACATTGTAAGTTATGAATGACTTAAATAAGTAATGAAAACAACATACTCCCCAGTTTTCCTCTTCAAAGTAAATATTGTCCAGTAAATCTGTATCATCACTATCAGCATCTGTAAGATATATGTTTAAAGTTTGAACACATATACAACACATACATAACTCTTTAAATTTTGTTATTCCATAAAGTCCCCACCCTAATAGGTGGGGCCGATATTTGTTCAGGTTAAAACAAACAAATAGGTAAGTTAATATGTCACTTTTAAAACATGAAGTAAAAGATAGATTGTCATGTCTGTAATGCTATTCTAAAGATACAAAATATATGACTAATGTGTTTCCCAAATTGTTCAAGTTGGGAGTGGTAGTATTACCATGACCTTTGACCTCGATATGGTTCATCTAGGTATACTTGATATGATACTGTGTTCGTCTACTAAGTTTGAACAAATTCTATAATAGGGAAATGATTGCCCCATACCACATACTGCAGCATCTACCTGATTTTCAGCATCATACCTGTCAATTAATTGTTACAATGTTTCCCAATGGCAATGTAATTTCGTCAAACGTAAATTCATCCTCTAAAATAATATTTTAAAATCTAGTCCCCAATTCTATCACAGTGCCCCTCTATCTGTTAAATTGTTACACATTCATTTTTACAAAATATACAAGTTTGCTATATACTCGAGTAACTCTACACATCTCCCTCTGTTTTATAAACATTATTTAACAACTATACTACTCAAACTTTGCTAAGGGCCAAGTAATCGACTTTGATGTCCGTCTCACGTTAAATGTACAAAACCGATGAAAAAATGTTGTGCAATTAAAAAAATATCATCTTATCTGCTGCTAAATTTCGAAAACTTGATGTCTTGCATTTTATACGCATTGTCATAATGACGTCGTTTTCCAGGTAACTGATAAGCCTTATTGGCGGGGACCAAAGTGGCTAGATTAACATGGAATTTTTTATCCCGTTTTTATAACCATATCGTGCATGACCAAAAATGCCAAGAAAATTACCGCATTCTGTTACTACAGAGACTTAAATGCAGCACAAACATCTTAATGGGGTTGGGCTTATCAGCACTTAGACATTAAATTTTGAAGTAATCATTATTGGTTTACAATATTGTAGATGAAGCATTATGTTTATGAAAATTCTACCAGTCAATCCTATTCAATTTGCAAAATATTCAAATGGAAAATTTATTGGCCCTTATCAAATTTTGAGTAGTATATGATAGAGTCTTTCACTGTAAAATCATTAAATATTTTGATTGAGTATTATATTTCATATTATATAAAAAGGTAATTTTTCTGGTTTGCAAATTCATGGATTAGATACATTTGAAGAAAACCAATGTTGTCCAACCCTCCCGTTTTAATCGGGTCTGCCACGATTTTGAATCCAAAACCAGTTTACCTTGATCGGTATTTTAAAAACCCAATTAAAAATTTCATTGTATTGCATTAAACAATCAACTGCCATAACATTACAAACCTTTTATGACATCCCAGGAGAGAAAAACCTCCCACTTGAGACTCCTAATCTCCCACTTACAAATCATGAAAACCGCTCTTGAGAGTCGAAAAAGGTTGGGAAGCATGAAAACCTATACTAGTAATTTGTATTATCACTCATGTTAAAGCTCTGTAGCAACAGGTGTTTTCATCTAGATGACAGCCATTGTAAGCTAGTACAGTTGTGAATAGTGACACAATTGCTTTAGTAACACCCCGTAGTTTGTTGTAGTTTAGATCCAACAGCCTGTTATAACAAAATTTTAAAAAGGCGATTTATTTACTGGGTATCATGGGCCTTTGATCTGGTGACCCTGTTTGTCCAAAAAGTTAATGAAATATTTTTCCTCAACAAAGATTAATGATTTTACAGTATATCCAACATCAATAAAACTACTTTCATTTATGATCTAATCTTTTCACAATTCCTATGAAGCAAAACATCTACAAACCACCTTTCAGAGTGTTTCATGCAAGAAAACAAATACTAATGTTTAAGAAATACTGAATACGTAGCTATGTTTTGTTGCGTAATAAAATATAGGCACGTATTTGGATGCATAGTAATTAAATCACGAGTGCGTAGCACTAGTGATGTAATGTACGCATTCAAACAAGTGCCTTTATTTTATAACAACAAAGCACAGCTTCCTAATCATTATTTCGATTCGAACATCGCCTATACTCTGTCATTTATAGCACAACAAGACAGGTTGACTTCAAACTACTTTCTTTCCTAAGAACGTTATCGTCACCATTACGTCATTTGTCATAGTATATGATGTCAAACGTGACATCATCAATCAGCTATATTTTATCGCGGTAATAAAATATGGTAAGCTCAATATACGCAGAGAAGGCAACTCTCACGTGCTATGTTAGAATAAATAATAATATGCTCAAACTATGATGAAGTGACATCAGCAATTCATTTTTTAACAACTATAAATGTACTATTAAGAACACAATTTTCAGGTTACTACATGTACATCAGATACAAATTATTCACGAAGGTTTAATTTTCATGTATATATACTTTCATTATGTATAGGCTATGCTGGAAGCTTTGACTGGAATGTCATGGAATAAGTTAGTTACCAAAATTTGAGAAATAAATAAATAAAGATCATGAATTTTATAATGAGATTAACGATAATATCATATAATTCTTAATACCTCAAACAATACAATCAGTAAAACCAGCAGAAGCTCCCTGAAGTATGTGAAATGTTGCCAACCGGACACTTTTAAGTGACTGCACTTCAGCCAGCTATTTAATGAGCGACCTAATCATAAGTGTTTACATCCATAAAATATTAATTCTAATAGCCTGCAAAGGGAAATCACTACACAGGAGATCACTCAAAAGTACCTAATTATTCATTAATAAAAGTCCAATACATTTTTTTCCAAATAATATATATTATACTATTCTACTCAAAATTTGATAAAGGCCAACTAATTCTGCTTGTGGTTACTTTGCAAATTGAATAAGATGGACTGGTAGAATTTTCATAAAACATAATGTTACACCTGCACTGGACAGACATACATATTGTTTTTTTACCCTTAAAGGCCTGGTATTTTTCAGGCTTGTGCCTGATTTCAGGTCTTTGGATCCTGAATTTTGTTCTTTCTTTACATTTGAAGGTTGAGCTTCAGGCTTTGAAACTGGGATTTTCAGGTTTGAGAATGATGGCTAATTACCAGGCCTGCCCTTATCAAACTTTGAGTAGTTTAGTAATAAGCATGCAAAGGTCCAGAGTAAGAAATGTTCTCATCTCTATATAATATATCACCTCTATGAAACCTCAAATGCTAGATATGAAAACTGTATTACCATAACCAACTATACCTTGCATGCTTGATTGTGTCGAGGTGGTATCTGAATGCATGTACTAGTATATATAAGCAAATCTCATACACACTATGGAAGTGGCATAATAAAACTCAGTTTTGGGAACAACTCTCAGGTTAATTTGAATTCATTGCTCAAAACCAACCAATCATAGCTCTGTTATTGGTCAAGCATGTGACCATGATCAACCAACTACAGCCTTGTGATTGGCCTATTTCAATCATGTCATTATAACCAACCAATCATCTGTCTAGTTCTGAAATAGTCTCCAAACTTTGATTTTTAATCTCACACACATTAAAGCTGCGTATCTTACATACATACTGTAGTGTGCAAGTCATTTATATAGAAAACAGCAAATCGAAATATTGATAAGTTTGTCTGGTAAAGCATGAATTATATATACATGTGATAATAATAAAGAAATGATAAAATAATAATTAAGAGGGGCATAATCCTAAAGTGCTCGCCTGGTTAGTGCAATTTTGTCACAATTAGTAATTTGAAATACAATACCAATGAAAAAGACAGTTTAGAACACTGTAAGGTAATTATGTGCATAGGTTTTAACTCATTCTGGAACACTACAATGAGTTTTGTATGTAACTATAAGTCACTAAATAACTTTCTCATTTCAAGCATATTTGTCCAGTTGAAAAAGTCAATGAGTATTAAAATATAAGGTAAATGTATATACATATGCATACATGCTTAACAAGTACATTGCATGGCATTGAAGGTAAATTTGAATCCCTGACACTTAAGTCCGAATTGGAATATAAGAAAACAGATATCTGCTTACTACAGTGTCATAAGACTATAGTACTATACAGTTGATTGGACTTGAATCACAAAATAAAAAGTATAACAAGAGGGCCCAAAGGGCCCTAGGTTGCTCACCTGTTATAGCAGTACATGCAAGACCTGTGATTTGACCTAGTGACCTAGTTTTTGACCCCGGATGACCCAATATCGAACTTGACCTAGATTTTGTTGTGATGATCATTGTGACCAAATTTTATAAAGATTATGTCAAAATTGTGACCTTTAGTGACTACATAAGGTTTTTCTATGATTTGACCTTGTGACCTAGTTTTTGACCCCGGATGACCCAATATCGAACTTGACCTAGATTTTGTTGAGATGATCATTGTGACCAAGTTTCATAAAGATTATGTCAAAATTGTGACCTTTAGTGTCTACACAAGGTTTTTCTATGATTTGACCTTGTGACCTAGTTTTTAACCCCAGATGACCCAATATCAAACTTGACCTAGATTTTGTTGTGATGATCATTGTGACCAAGTTTCATAAAGATTAGGTCAAAATTGTGACCTCTAGTGACTACACAAGGTTTTTCTATGATTTGACCTTGTAACCAAGTTTTTGACCCTGGATGACCCAATATCGAACTTGACCTAGATTTTGTTGAGATGATCATTGTGACCAAGTTTCATAAAGATTATGTCAAAATTGTGACCTTTAGTGTCTACACAAGGTTTTTCTATGATTTGACCTTGTGACCTAGTTTTTGACCCCAGATGACCCAATATCAAACTTGACCTAGTGTCTACACAAGCAAATTGTTGAGTGATCACAAAAGCTCACTCTGTCACCTTGTGACAGGTGAGCTAAAAACAGATCAATAAAATTATATACTTTTTGTTTAGAAAATCATTTCTTTGAGAAAAAAAGCTTATAACAAGCTGAATGTTTATATGCAATACACACCCAATGTTATATATGACAGCAAGAAATATGTGCAGTGCTCAAATGGGTAAATATTAAATAAAACATAATGTGTATATGTATCTTACCACCATCTGATGACGAGTCTAAACATAACAATTACACTCAGAATTTGACAAACATTTACACCTATTACATCCTATCTTACTTATTTATATTTTTCCACAAAATCTTATGTTTTAACACTGACAACAGGTTGCAAGGTGGTCGATTTGATCACAGGAACTTGCATAAAAAGAATGAGAAAAACTTTTTTGGGGAAATTTATTTCAGTACTGTAGAGCCTGTATAAAAGTATAGACAGGATTGCAATGCGATTGTATCCACAGAAATTTTCTCATACAAATATTTTCTCTATACCAACTTGATAGTTAAAACATATGGTCTAGGCAGTTAAAGGGGTTAATAACAATACAGAATACATCCGCACCTCAACCGATCGGTAACGGTAATCGCCTGATATCGGCTTTTAAAGCCAATATTTTTGGAGTTTTGAAATGGCGTCGACTCCATTGAGCATTCGCTCCGAGGTGAATGATTTTTCTTTCAATTATGCAAGTTCCTGTGATTTGATAACACTCAAGACTACCAATCCAGAGGTTCAATGAGTTTGAATCGCAGCCAGGGCACTGCACATTCAAGAAACTCTACTATATACACTCTACTCAACTAGAGATGAACTGGTTAGAAATTCAGAGGTAGTCTCATGTGTATTTGGGCTAGTTAAAGAATCGATGTAGGAGTCAATTCAGAAAGAGTTAGGTTTTTGCACCCGAATTCTTTGTATCACAAAATTGTCTCTTCCCTCAAAGTCAAAAATCATTGGTCATTCTAGCAGGGAAAACGGTGAATGACCACACATTTAGGAGTGTCTCAGTTGAACATAAACAAACAACAAGAGGGCCCAAAGGGCCCTAGGTCGCTCACCTGTTGTAGCAGTACATGCAAGACCTATGATTTGACCTAGTGACCTAGTTTTTGACCCCGGATGACCCAATATCTAACTAGACCTAGATTGTGTTGAAATGATTATTTTGACCATGTTTCATAAAGATTAGGCTAAAATTGTGACCTCTAGTGACTACACAAGGTTTTTCTATGATTTGACCTTGTGACCTAGTTTTTGACCTGAGATGACCAAATATCGAACGTGACCTAGATTTTGTTGTGATGATCATTGTGACCAAGTTTCATAAAGATTAGGTCAAAATTGTGACCTCTAGTGACTACACAAGGTTTTTCTATTATTTGACCTTGTGACCTAGTTTTTGACCCCGGATGACCCAATATCGAACTTGACCTAGATTTTGTTGTGATGATCATTGTGACCAAGTTTTATAAAGATTGGGTCAAAATTCTGACCTCTAGTGACTACACAAAATATTTCTATGATTTGACCTTGTGTCCTAGTTTTTGACCCCAAATGACCCAATATCGAACTTGACCTAGATTTTGTTGATATGATCATTGTGACCAAGTTTCATAATGATTAGGCCAAAATTGTGACCTCTAGTGTCTACACAAGCAAATTGTTGACGGACAGACGACGGACGGACGTACTCATGAGACGGTACTTTTGTTCTTTCTTTTGTTTGGTTGCAACCCACAAGTAGCATTTTGCACCCCACAAGTGACGGAATGAATGGAATCTAAAAATAGCCTATTGTTCCACACCCCACAACTACCGGTGCATTCGTACGGACGAACGAACGGAGAGTGATCACAAAAGCTCACTCTGTCACTTTGTGACAGGTGAGCAAAAAATTACTACCTCTGGTAAATTAATAAAGACACATAATATTTTAGTTAAGTTCATGAATACTTTACACTGAACCAATCATTTTGATTTCAAAATACAGTTGGACCTGTCTAATGCTGTTGGCCATTGGATGTATCAAATGTGGTCTTATTAAAGGTGATTAATAAACATAGATATAATATGACAACTTGTGATGGGTCCTCTATATATGGGTAAACACTTTTAACATAATCAATCTCATTAAAGTCAGACCTCTATTACGCTTCACTACTTTACGCTGATATAGGATCTGATGACACTCTGTGTGGGGTCAAGTCAATGTCGAGTTTACGTCATCCAATTAAATCGCTGCTTTCACAAATCTGAAAGTGTGGTGAAACACTGCTAAGGCTACGTGACGTCATTGTGCGCTAGAGAGGTTATTTGAACATGACCTCTTACGGAGTGTAGTCAGATCTCTAGCAGCGTAAAGAAATGGAGCAAATGTGTTAGGGTCTGATTTTAATAATATTGCAACATAACCAATGTGAACCTACCACTGTCTTCATCTTCACTCTCTATTGAAGCTTGAATCAATGAGAACACTTTATCCTGCACAGCACGATGTGTACTACTGGTAGGTCGACGACCTGAAAACATTATTCACTTAATATTACATAGTTTCCAAAATTACAACATTTAACTCCCTTGTTTTGAATTGTCGGCCATTTTGAAATCAAATTATGAATCATTTATATGTACTCAATGATATATACTTCCTGTAATTACCATATTAACCTCCCTTGTTTTTTATTGATATCTATCATGGTTGATTCATGACCAAACCGGTTTTCCTGGACTGTTTTCTTATTAGTACTAACTTACCCATTACCAAGTTTTCCTAGACAGTATTTTTATCAGTACTAACTTACCATTCACAAGGACCCAGGAACTTCTCCTGATGTGGAAGAAAATCAACATTGAAGTCAAATTTTCATGAAAGGGTATGACTTACCGTGACCGGGAATCAAACCCAGATAGCTGGTTTACAATCAAGTGCACTAGTCACTGCTAATGTGCTGGCAAAGGGGGCTAAAAAGTGGCCTCAATAGCTCAGTGGTTAGGGTGCTAATCATCTAATCTGGTGACCCTGGTTCAAATCCAGGTGGAGGCACACATATGCCTGCCATATTTCAGCAGAAAGCTGAGTTGCAAATAAAGGCTATGCTGGGCATTAAAAAACAAGACTGCGTTCAATAAACGCTTATGCCCCCTGTGGAAGCCTTGTCCATAAATAAGTCTAAGTCCAAATTAGGTCAAGGTGAAGGTCAAAATGGGGTCAGGTGATACAGGCATGTGAAGAGTGTTCATATACAACATCCATGCAAGTATGGAAGCTTTGTAGCAAGCCATAATGATGCTAGAAGAAACAGTCAATTTGGGTTAACAGGACGGACGGACGAACGATTGACAGGTGAATCACTATATGCCTCCCGATCTATCGATACGGGGGCATAAAAAGGTTGCAATCAATCAGCTAAGTTACCAACCTTTCTGACTGGCAGTATCACCACTTGACTGTTCAATAGATAATTGTTTTAAGTCCATCTCTAGTATACCATCTTCATCCAAATTTTCACCATCACCAAACTGGGTCAAGAAGAAATTCCTGAAAATATCAAATTAATTGCGCAGGTCTTTTTTCCACAGCGAAAATGTCTGTCATAATAGAATTTAAAACATTTGCAACTACATCATAAATGTTTTAGTTAGAGTGCATTGAATGAACATTTCTAATTAAAACATAAAAGACAAAATTGTAAAAAATATGAAATTTACGACCTTGAAAATAGGCTATTTAGCAAAGATATTAGTAAAAGAGTGGTTCATTATGTTTTATTATTTATACTGCCGATGATGACACATGATAGTCATGGTCAGTTACCTGGATATCTTGAGGTCCTCTATCTTACATTCAAACAACTCGGCCATCATTTCAAGATTTCCACGTTCTATATCTTCTACTTCACACTTCAAATCTTCTGTCTCACGTCTGTGAATCTCAACCTGGTAATAAAATATCAAATTTAAATATAAACAAAGAATTATTACTAAAGAATTCACAGGTAGGACATTACTTTGGTTACATCAGCTCAGTTAGGACAAGGCTTTGGTAACATCAGCTCAGTTAGGACAAGGCTTTGGTTACATCAGCTCAGTTAGGACATGGCTTTGGTAACATCAGCTCAGTTAGGACATGGCTTTGGTAACATCAGCTCAGTTAGGACAAGGCTTTGGTAACATCAGCTCAGTTAGGACAAGGTTTTGGATAGGACGAGGTTTTGGAAAGGAGAATGCTTTAGGTAAATAAGCTCAACTAGGACAAGGCTTTGGTAACATCAGCTCAGTTAGCACATGGCTTTGGTAACATCAGCTCAGTTAGGACAAGGCTTTGGTAACATCAGCTCATTTAGGACAAGGCTTTGGTAACATCTGATCAGTTAGGACAAGGCTTTGGTAACATCAGCTCATTTAGGACAAGGCTTTGGTAACATCAGCTCATTTAGGACAAGGCTTTGATAACACCAGCTCAGTAAGGACAAGGCTTTGGTAACATCAGCTCAGTTAGGACAAGGCTTTGGTAACACCAGCGCATTTAGGATGAGGCTTTGGTAACACCAGCTTAGTAAGGACAAGGCTTTGGTAACATCAGCTCATTTAGGACAAGGCTTTGGTAACATCAGATCAGTTAGGACAAGGCTTTGGTAACATCAGCTCATTTAGGACAAGGCTTTGGTAACATCAGCTCATTTAGGACAAGGCTTTGGTAACATCAGCTCAGTTAGGACAAGGCTTTGGTAACACCAGCGCATTTAGGACGAGGCTTTGGTAACACCAGCTCAGTAAGGACGAGGCTTTGGTAACATCAGCTCAGTTAGGACAAGGCTTTGGTAACATCAGATCAGTTAGGACAAGGCTTTGGTAACATCAGATCAGTTAGGACAAGGCTTTGGTAACATCAGCTCAGTTAGGACAAGGCTTTGGTAACATCAGCTCAGTTAGGACAAGGCTTTGGTAACACCAGCTCAGTAAGGACAAGTCTTTGGAAACATCAGCTCATTTAGGACAAGGCTTTGGTAACATCAGCTCAGTTAGGACAAGGCTTTGGTAACACCAGCTCAGTAAGGACGAGGCTTTGGTAACATAAGGACAAGGTTCAATCAACCAGCACAGTAAAGCACATTTACCTCTCTTTTTAACCAATCATTATCCAGAACTTCTTGTCGACTGTATTTGTCCATTTGATTGATAGCTTTCTGTAAAAGAAAGATAAAAGAAAATGAAAGTTAATAATTTACTAGAAAGGCTTTAGAACACAAAAACCTATGTCTCCCACAAAGGGCCTTAACTCTGACAAAAATCATCCACCTAAAATTCCTGACAATATGCACAACTACATGTAAGGTAGGCTTGCAACAAAGTATTCATGTAAAGTTTCATTGAAATCCGACCAATGGTGAAAGAGAACTAGAGTGGACATACTGTCACGTCATTGTATACAGCACAAAATTATAATGTCTACCCCATAATATGTACAACACACCGAAAACTTGTAAAAACATAAAAAAATATTTCAGTGCAGCCTCCCAAAACAGGTTTATATTAATACATGTACAGGGTGTTAAATAGTTAGTTCTCAAAATAAAATTAATTTTAAATTTGTCTGAGCTATGTACATTTTAAGTGTACACTTTTAATTTCATACTCTTATAGCTTCGTTTAATGCCAGAAGGATTAGAAAATTGGTAGAATCCTCTGGATATTAACCTGAAAATATTTCATTCTGATATCAGAATATTTTTTTAATAAACTTTTCAGTTTATACTTTTTTATTTAAGGTCGATTGTGAAACAAGTTTTTCCAACTTATATTAATCCCTCTGGACACCTTATTCCAGATGTTATCCATTGCCACGAGGGTATGAGAGAAGAGAAGCCAGTTTCTCTTTTATGCTGAGCATCTAGCAAGGGAATTTCTGGTACCATTTTTATTTCGTCTTTGGTATGACGCGGCCAGGGATCGAACCCGAGACCTTCCACACTCGAAGCCAACGCTCAACCACTAGGCTATCGAGGAGGCAGTTAAATAAACTATTTGAAACTTAAAACATTGAGAACAAACTTTCTAACACCCTGTACATGAATACACAAGTTTCTTACCTCAGATGCTTTATGTTTCTGTTGATCAACTTTTTCTTCTGTATATTTTTCTATTTCATCTTTTGTCTTTTCAAGACTAGAGTCAAGATGGCCTGCAAATTTTAACAAGAAACATCACTGAATGTGATGAATACCCCCAGATACTGCTTCATACAGTGACTTAGCATCAGACATCCATATTATGATGATATATATATAAATCAAGTCTAGCTCTAGTACTGATAAGCCTTGAAAAATATGGTTGGCAGGCAACCATAAACAATAGTGCAGACAAAATCATAGTGAAAATATCCAAGGACAATAACTCCCTAAAAACTGATTGGGCCATGAGTATCAAAACTCGCTTTGGTACTGATGTAAAAGTTTCGTTGAAATCAGGCCAATAATTACAGACAAAATTTATATGTGTAAAAAAGCAAAGGGCAATAACACCCCTAAAATTAATTCGACCAATATGCGCTGACGATATGCACAACTAGACCTGGAACTGATCAGTCATGCAAAGTTTCAATGAAATCTGACTAATAGAAAAAAGACAAATAGACCGGACAAAATTTATAAGTTTAAACAAACAAAGGGCCATAACTCCCTTAAAATTTATCCGACCAACATGCGTTGACGATAAGCACAACTAGACCTAGTACTGATCAGTCATACAACTTTTGATGATATCATAACCAATGGTTACAGAGAAAAAGCCCGGACAAAATTTATAAGTTTAAATTAACAAAGGGCCATAACTCCCTTAAAATTTATCCGACCAACATGCGTTGACGATAAGCACAACTAGACCTAGTACTGCGATCAGTCATACAAACTTTTGAAGATATCATAACAAATGGTTACAGAGAAATAGTCTGGACAAAATTCATAAGTGTAAAAAACAAAGGGCCATAACTTCCTTAATTTTTATCTGACCAATATGCACCCACTATATGCACAACTAGACCTGGTACTGATCAGTCATGCAAAGTTTCAATGAAATCTGACCAACGGTTACAGAGAAATAGCCAGAACAAAATTTGCACAGACCAACCAACGGACCAACAGACCTCAAGTATGACTCCAATGTAGCCCCCATATACTATGTATCTGGGGGTATAATCACAATTTTATGTAATGAGCTGTAGATACGTCATTATTGAGTCTGGAATGACCAGTGTAATATCTATTGAACTTCAATATGAATTACATGTATGTAATGCTAGTACCGAGTGTATTAGCTTCATTATTCATAAAATAAAATTGAAGAACCAGTGATTTTACTAACCATTGATTACTTGCTCAAATGGTTTAATCAGTTTAATTATTCACATCCCTTAGCCTTAAGCTGTATTTTATAAGTAAGAAAACACAAAAACACACTGGACAGAACGAACACAACAAAAAACAGACACACGCACAGACACACAAAAAAACAAATAACAAACTTAGAAAACACAACCATTTTCAATGCATAATTAAAATCAATCAGACTTCTGGAAAGTTTAAATAATGCTTCCAATATTTGGACCAGACAAAAGACTTAAACCTGTCAGACCAACTGTCTATCGGTTCTGTCAGAGACATAGACAAAATACAACAAGGTATCAGACATAAGAACTCAGACTCCAGACTGAATCAGATTTTGTCAGATGTGTCTGTTAGAATGACACATTTCCTCAAGTCTGTCTATTACTTGTTACTAAAAGCAAGTTAAAATAAATGCACTGTAATTTCTGTAAATGAAATGGCAACTCTCAGTAAAGCTGGATAAATGTAAACAGACTTGCAATATAACACTGCTGTGGAAACAAAACTGAGTTAAAGGGGAACAACTCCAGGTGATCATAAAAAATGGAATATTTTAAAACCACCGCAAATGGTTTAAAGAGTGATTTGATGGATGTAAATTGTTTGTGTTTAAATGAGGCAGCCATAAGTGTGTAGTCATTCATTTTTCCCCAGCCCAATTAGACAATGGTATCCTTGGTATCAGATGGCCAGAAAAGATTTCCAATCAAGACCTGTGTACCAGGAGTAAACAAAAGCAAGTCACTCACTCCATCCTACAAAAGAAGTGGAGATGGATTGGCCACACCCTCAGAAGACCACAGCCTAACATTGCACGACAACTTGATTGGAACCCTCAAGGCACTAGGAGAAGAGGAAGACCCAAGATATCTTGGCAAAGAACCCTGGACATTGACTTGAGGAAAATAAGGATGTCATGGGGAGAAGCCAAAGCAAAGGCCACAGACTGTACTTGGTGGAAAGCTGTAGTGAAGGTTCTATGCTCCAATAGGAGTGTAGAGGACTAAGTAAGCCTCTTGTTCCATAGTCAAAAGTGTTATCCACTTGACCACTGTGCCACCCAAATTTTGATTAAAAACATGCTTGAAAAATTGTTTTTCAATGCAAATTATGTTAAAATATTTTATGAAACTAGACACTATGTTACTTGGTAGACTCAACCCAGTAAGCATATTTCACAGAATTTATGGACTTTTCATCGGAATCTTGCAAAATCAGCTAGAAAAATAATTCTGACTCCTTTAGTATAAACTAAAAGGGTTTTTGACACAAAAATGTAATCATCCAACATAAAATTCTGACATATTCACAACTAGGCTTGGTAACAATCATACATGATAAGTTTTTATTGAAATCATGCATGTGATTAAGGAGAACAAGCCCAGACAAACTTTGTGACAAATATCTGGACATCCAGACAGGCGTCCAGCACAAAATCGATATGTCTTGCCCACTACAGGTGGGAGACATAATTTTATTGGCTCTTAGAAACATTTGCGAAAGTTTTTAAAAAATTTGAGATTTTTATCACCATCTGAAGTTCATCCCCTCTTAATACAATACAAGGGGTAACACTCTTTCCCCCTCCATGCAATTAGTAACATGACGTCAAAGAAATCTCAGAGTAGAAATCTTACTATGATATATAGCTACAGCTCGTGGTTCTGTAAAGCATTGATCATAAAATAATGATAGTCAAAGCAGGGCTTTTTTTCGTTGAATTGTGAAGAGGCCTAAGCCCTTCAGTTTTGTGGAAATTAAGTGCAAAAATTCTCAAAATTGTGAAAAAGTTGGCCCAGAAACATTTTGAAATTGTGAAAAACTAAGCCCGATAAATCACCAAATTGTGAAAAATAAATTTTCAGATGTAAATCATTTTTTGTCAAATTGTCCAACACATGCATGTATCTATGATACAATACTTCATATCAAGTCCAGTAAAGGAATATTTCATTGTTACCTATGATTGGTTTGTTTGGTGCTTTGTGGTGAAGTTGTTTTTACCAAAACCAAGACGCAAATTCTAATTGTGAAGGGGCCTATAGGAAATTGTGAAGGGGCCTTATATAGGCCCCTCATATATAGTGAAAAAAAGCCCTGCAAAGAACATAATTACAACAGGCTACATACTCTTTTCATCAAACAAAATCCAGGAATTGTTCATGACAAAGTTCAGTTTTCCATGACATATTTTTATGTTTAGACAATGGATGACCACATTTGGTTTTGTAATCAATGTGTGCCAGACTGAAATTTGCGATTACTGTTTGGCATTTTGCCATGACATCCGGCCTTTTTCAGCTCTTTCATGGCAGAAACTTGAAAATCCAGATGATTGTTTAAAATACTATCAGCTTTTCATGATTAATTGACAAATATCGTTTTTTAATGACTTATCCAGACAAAACCCAGTTTCCTTGACTTTTCACTAAGTTTTACAGGACAAAATACAAAGTTATATAAAATACTACAACACATTCATCTAACAACCAATTGGGTACAGACACACCAAGTTAAAGTACATTTAATGGCTGTCCTAAATTTCATTATATCAATAAAGCGAATAATATCTGTAACAAACTAAAAAACCAGGCCCCCAAATTTCTTATTGGTCACTTTTCAAACCCTAAATATGTTTAACTGTGATCATAATTTTTGACGATATTTTGCACACAAACGTGTTATGCAATAGTCCTAACACTCAAATCATTAAAAAATCAAAATCACGTGCCAAAGTATGCGTGGTCATTCATACGATAAATTTTGCATTTTCGCCATCAAATAATATGATCACAGTTAAAGGTATTTCGGGTTTGAAAAGTGACCAATTAGAAAAGTGGTTGAGTGTACATGTACAACAAAACTAATTAACTAGAATAAGACAAATGAGAGACAGACATGGATTTGAGAGAAACTTTGTATTTTCTACCTTTCATTTCATTAAAGCTTGTAGTCATATCATCCACTTCTTGCTCTAATGTACGGATAATAACAGCATGATCATGTTGACCAAGATCTTTATATTTATTCCAACAATCCACTTGCTTCTTAACATTTTCAATCTGTGCCTCGGTCTCAGCTATTTGACGTTTAATATCTGAAAATAAAGTATTGTGTAACGGGGCTACTCCAGAAAAAATACCTGGTGGGGAACAATCGCCAACAAGTTAAATTCTATGTCACCAACTTTCATGAAATTTCATAAATTGGAATGGAATAAATTGCCTTTTCATCAGAAGACAATTGATAATATGAATGGGGTTTAATGTATACAGTGTATTTCTTTAGTTTTGGATCAATTAATTTCCCTTGCACCGGTAGTAAGAACAAGAAAAGAACTGGTAGAGGTGACTTCAAAATTTGAAAGTACAAGAGTTAGGTTTCTATCTACCATAAGAAATTATTCTCCTAAGTATTGGACACAGATAAAAAATGATTCAAAGAAAAAAGTCAGATTAAAAGAATTGTGAAAATATGACAAATGAATATGCTTATTCCCAATTTGCCCATCAGAAAATTTCTAAAGCTGTGTAAAGGAAGCATCCAAGTTTTGGTTAAAATTCTGTGTTGATAAAAGCGCAGCCAATACATGATACATTATACAGAATTTGATAACTTCAGTCAAACCTTTAATCTGTTGTTCCCTCTGTCGTTGTTTGTCCCATTTATTATGCATAGCATCAATCACATCATCTTTATGTTTCACATCTTCACCAGCAAACAACTTATCTGTGTCCTTGGCTTGTTTCAGTAGATGTTTTATTAACAATTCTTGTTCTTCTTTCAATTTGTCATTCTAAAATTAAGGTTGACAAATAATGAAGCTATGCAACCAGAAGACTGTTAACATAGAATAGCGTTACATAGTGCTTTCAACAGGAGGTAATCCATGCCTTCTACATTTAATTAATTGAACAGTAGGTAACTGAATAAAGGCAATCCAAAGCGCTTTGCTAAGGCAATGGACCACAGACATTAACCCTTTACTCTGTAGATGGCAATTCAATTATTGAAATGGGCTTAAGACATCTTATCAAGGGAGACAATTCAATCATTGAAATGGGCTTAAGACATCTTGTCAACGGAGACAATTCAATCTTATCAAGGGAGACAATTAAATCATTGAAATGGGTTTAAGACATCTTATCAAGGGAGACAATTCAATTATTGAAATGGGCTGAGACGTCTTATCAAGCGATGACAATTTGCAGATGAGTAAGGTGATATTCAACCAACTGAGCACAGCATGCATGTAATTAAGTCAATGTTCAGTAAGACACAAAACCTTTCAGAATATGATTAAAATCTCACCCTTTCTTGATGACGTTTATTTTTCTCCTCCCAACCTCGAGTCTCGTACATCACATCCTCTAACTTCTTCTCAATAACATTTATCCTGTGAAGACGGAAGGAAATGTGAACATCTTACAAGTATGATGTACTGTCCAGTTAGGATAAATTGAGAGTTACGGTTTTTTTACATGCACACAAAAGATAATGACCATTGTCTGAACAGGTAAGGTATTGTAGTTTAGCATTGAAATTATAGATATCTGGATACTTAGCCTTTATAATTGGTTTTACACCATAAAAGTGGATTTGACCACTGCGTCACTCTATATTCTTATCATCACTGGGCAGTTAGCATGGTTTGACTTTGATCATCTGACCAGTCGAAAAAAATTAAAACCTTCAACAAACAGACGGATGAGGCATACTCTATATTGGCATGTGATCAATTGGGTCCTGACTAAAGATTATTTCTTCATGTACAACTGTTAGCTTTTTAGATTATTTTTATGTCACAGTCAGTTTAACATTACTTTGGGTGACTATCCACCAAATGTCACTCCCTTACTATAAATTCCCATAATTTCTAAAGCTTTGATTCTGAAACAATGGTGTTTTTCTGTGCTATTGAAGTTAAAATTCAAATACACACTGGTAAGCTATGATAGCCTCATTTGCTGTCATTTGAGGCTCCTTGGATTTCTTCCCTCCCTTCTTCCCCTTCTTTCCTCCTTTCTTCCCCTTCTTTCCTCCACCCTTCTTCTTCCCCATGCTTGTTTATTTATCTGAAATGGAAAATTCCTATTATTATGTAAACTTCTCCAAAGCACCTCGGCATTGGCACCTGCGAGCTCAATAGACTTGTCTGGCGAATCTGGTTCAATAAATTTTCAACCTGAATCTGTCAGAATATTTGGCACCTTTTGAATTTGTTAAAATTAATGTTATCTTGTTTTGGTCCAACAGATTTATTGGTCTTACAGGATTTGAGAAACTTTCAGGAACATTGGCAGTTAGGACTCACATATTGTAGGACACACTACAGGTATGTATCTCAAGTAAACCACATGTGAGGCTCAAACCAATAACCCCCTAAACACCAAATACTGCATTCTACTGACTAAGCTAACCAGTCCGCCAGTTGAACATCATTACAGTCATCCACCATCAAACTGATGGAAAAGTGGACCTGATATGGGCCTAAAATTCATGATTCCTAAACACTATAGTTCATCACTCTACTGATAAGGGTCGTAAGTCTGGCTAGCTCATTGTCTTCTCCTTCCTGTTTATTTGCAGGGCCCACTCTGGGGCATAATCACAAATTTCAATTTTTTATTTATTTATTTTGTCTGATAAGGGCAGACTTTTAATCAACAAAGAGACAGGTGTGATACTATGAATCTGGGTGCGTTACCCTAGCTCTTTTTGAATAGATTCCTTGGTACAGCACCAATACACGCGAGACTACCTCTGGGTTTCCTACCAGTTTCGTCTCTAGTTGGGTGGGAAACACTGAAATGGACCTCTCGATAGGTAGTCATGAGCGTTAACCGCTCGACCACCGTGCCACCATGGGCAGAGCAATTGACTAGTGTACCGGGGATTGTTGGCTTGGAACAAAGACTAAGACATATAGCCTACATGTAGTAGCATACAGTCCATGACAGTTGAGCAGTTGAGGGAACCAACTTTTTCAAGTTTTAGAGAATTATTCACTTTGAATGTTACTGCTTTCACCATGTTAAAGAAACGATTTATTTTTCATATAAAATACTAATGCCATGCTTAAATAATGTCCATAAAGGTAAATAGATATAGAAAGTCAAATAATTACATGAATCTATCCGAAATAGCACCTGTGAGTAGCCATTATTGTTTATTCTAGCAACAAAATAGTAATGACTAGTTCAATATAGATAGGTTATTTTGGGTTTAGCGTTTATCGCAAATAAATCCTTTAAATATCTATATAATCGATCTTATAATAGTAAATTTACGCTTTAAAGTAAAACAGATTACTTTTCATGCAGAAATGAAGTTTAATACGGATATATTTAAACTTTAACCAAAATATTTCTATTCACTACCACCAGCATGAGTTATCTCCCATTTTCGTTCTTCAGTTGCTACTAACAACAGGAAACAATATGGCTGCGCCCATGATATTTGTTTATTAAAATTAGAATTGGTAAATAATTGTCTTTCTAGAGATTGTTCTTGTTATTCACCTCAAAATTTGAATTATGAACATAAACATAAATCTGAAGCATCGCTTGTCCAAACGAAATTATAATTCAGCAACTGATTAATTGTAAATTTGCACAGTATTTTATTCTTTCAGATTCCAATCTGGGTTAGCTTTCTAACTATTAGGCTATATTAAGGCTATTTAATATTAGTGTCTTCTTGAAGTAATCTAATGTGATAAAGAGCTACTGATGTGGTGCCTGACCCTGAATGACCCCATCTACAATCGTATAAAGCCGATTGAGCTAGCCCATGGGATACACAACATTGAACATTCTCAAACCCTAGTCTAACCATTCTGACGCTTACAGTACCTGCACTAGGGTTACTGTGGCTGGACCGTCAGTATTAATAAGCAGCCACTTGGAAACAGCTTAGCAGTCTATCTCTAACCCAACATATCAATTGCTGCTCAAATATAAAAAAGGTGCCACATAGTGGGCAATCAAAGACCGCTGCCACCATTCGTAATTGACTGGGGGCATTTTCTTCATTCACATACAGCTCTGCTCTTCTGTGGCACCTCCAATCATGTTTGTTGCTCCAGATCATTCCCTTACAGCACTTTTTGTAGTACCTGCACAACGTGTGGATAATGGCCATTATTAATTTCCCCGGGGTTCCCAAAGTAAATGTCCACTCAACACACACTTCTGGTATAAACATTAACACCAGTCCTGTTAAGTCACTAGTGTTTTCAATATGGACTGAGTCTATTCTTGTTTCACTCAAAATATTAAACAACATTATGCATATGGCAGGCCTAGACACTAACTATTTTGGCCACTGGTCCGACAAGGCAAAAGTGTCCAATTAGTAAATAGGACAGTTACTGGTCCTCCAGAATTTTTACTGGTCCTTCTGGATTTTCACTGGTCTCGGACCAGCGGACCAGTGTTAGTGTCGAGCCCTGAATTATGTGATCATTTCAAGAACTTCTAGCTAGTCATTGTGCAGAAAAATATGAAGTTCATTTTTGTTTATCATTTTTCATGCAAGATGTGTGGTGTTGCTTGAAAATCTTTAATACATGTCAATTGATAATATTCTCATAAATCATGTACATAATTGTGCTGTGTAGAGTTTTGCCAAAATTGATGCAATTGTTTCAAAATGGCATCCACAGCTGCAGAAACATTTAACATTATATACTCTGACTGATATTGTTGGTCTAGCCATCTAGCTAGGCTGTATCGTATGGATTTTGTTATATTAAATATCATATGAAATTGTTATTTGTTCTAATCTTAATATTCTTGTCATTTTCTTTCAGGTGAAAACTTAGAACAAAAACATGTAATCAAGAAAACAACAGTACTTTGAATATTCAACCTGGGTCAAGATGACGGCATATAAGTTCACAGCAACCCGTCAGCTTCGTGATGCTCTTAATAATGTAGAGAAAGTTCAGAAGCAAAATATTGATGAATATTCATGGGGTCACTTGAATGAGAAGAATTTATATAGGCCACCTTACCACTTAACCCAGACAGGTGGAAGATTATGGAAGTCTTCGAAGGAAAGGAAAACAAAATTAAAAAATGAAGACTTGATCCCTGGTCTACAAACTTATAAAACAAAGAAGCAGGACACTGGGACTAGAATGAAAGATGTGCTGTATGAATTCAGTGTTGGAACTATGGGTAGTGTGCCTTTACCATCCCACGGTAAAACGGCACCAAGCCCTAGAAGAGATCGAATCAATGATTTCCGTAAAGAAACAATGAGTACAGGTAAAGTGATGGAAGAATCCCAGAGACCGCTGACTGATGACTCTGCTAAATCATTGTATTCACGACTAGACGATGGTGTACTTGTTGAAGAGTTGGGAAACAATGAGATGATGGTCAAATCTCCTCAAATGCCTTCTTCTAGTTATTATGCACCTAAAAAATTAAGACCTGCTGACACAGAGTATGACATTTTAGCAGAACTAACTCAAACACTGGACACTGAAGGTTATCTGACCATGAAACATTCATTTTTACCAACTTTTACAGCTGGTGTAACAAAATCTGATCAGTTTAATAAACTAAAACATTTTGAAGAATCTGTGTTAAGAAAACAGGATTGCCGTGAACAGAAGGTTTTGTCCGGTGTTAAAGCTGTGGCACATTTAGAGAAAAGACTTGAAGAGGTTTGTATAACAATTGTACAACATTTTAAGTGAATTTAACGCTACCATTCGGTCTTGAATACATGTATTATACCAGCTTTCATTAATTATATACAAATGTAACTATTTAATTATTAATTGCATGTACATGACAATTAAGCACATTGTTTTACATGTATTTTAATGATGTGACGTTGTAAGTAATACTAAATTTGTTTGACAAAGCATTTCTCATGATTCATGTGTTAATCTGTTCTATTCTGTTAATCGTTATAATTGAAACACAAATTGAAGTTTATACTGATTTAATTTGTGGTGATTATGAAACTAGTTCCGTGATTTGTAAAATAACTGCTTGCCCTTAATGACTATTTTCCATGAAGGTAATTTAACTATGTTTCTCTGTCACTCAAATTAACAGTGTTTACTGCCCACTTGATATTCAGCTGTTGTCGTATTGTAATTCTCTCTTGCATTCTCTGTTTTAGGATTTGGAATTGATGAATCTAAGTGGAATAGGTCCAAATTTTCACAAGCTCCAAGTCTATAGTAACAACTTTGAAGATTTGATTGATGAAACCCCAACATTTGGATACATGTTAAAATGTATTAAAGTAAGCAGAATATTTTATTCGATATCATATTCAATTTGGTATTTATTTAGTTACTACCTATGTGCTGTGACTCAACCAAATTCAATGATTTAAAATCAAATGCTACATTATTGTCACAGGAACCCTAGCTTCAATGTCTATTTCCAGTATAGCGCAACACTAATAAAAAAATATACTAGTAATAAAAACTTGGACAGGGAAGGCAGCACTCAGCTTAACCAGCCCAGCACAGAAAACATAAAAAACACCACATACCACAATTACATAGCACAATGCCCAACACACGACAGAAAGAGAAAATGAAATTAACTGCTGACAGTTAAGTTTCAGCTGTCAAAACATGTTGATGTTTCTGAAAGTTATTTTCCTCATTCCACAACATGAATGTTTCTATTTTAGTCAGAATATGACAACTATATAACAAAACTGTTGGACAGTCAGACCCCACAACATAGTCGTCTTCTCCGTGACCAAGTACAACAGATGTCCGCACGAGGAACATCAAGACCTCAAGAACTCGGTGAAGCTAAAAGAAGAGTAGAAGATTTAGAAGAAGAGGCTAAAATACTTCTGGAAGAAAATCAAAAGTACTTTTTTTCTCATTTTTGTTTAGATTCATTATATATTAAATAAACTCCCACATTGGTGCTGTTATTTACATGCAGCCTTCATCATCACACCTGTCTTAATAATATCACAGTATTACTATTGTAAAATTCGAATGAGTCTTAAGCAGCCACAGTGTATGAAATCAAATTTTTGGCATTAATCGCCATAAGGCGATCAACTTTCTGGCCATCATAATCCCACTTCATTCATCATGGCTGAGTAGGCAATATCTCTGTAATTTTCCAAACACATTTAAGTTATCATGTCCTGATCAATGTGATTTACAATGGAATTGGACATCGAGCCTCTGTTAATGTCGTACACTGATGAGCTAGTCATGTGCAAAAGCTATAATAACCCAACATGTCTGAAAAGATTCTCCATTATACCGAACATTTTCATTGCCTTTTAACCTGTTCAGAGAAACTACCTTTCATCAATGACCAGTTTTTGCTGTTCTCATGTATGTTCTACTAGACCTACCAGACAAGTATTTACTATAATTGTGTTATATTTGTGTTCTAGAATCAGACAACAAGTGAAAGAGGAGGAGGAATGGTTGGTTAATGCTCCAGAACCAGGTATGTGCACATTAAACCATATTGATAAATGCAATGTTGATCAGACCAACCAACTTTCGATGTCTGTTATCTCTCCTACAACTTTCCATGCCAATAACCATGGAACCATTTACTCACTCCATGGTAGTGTATTTTTATGTCTCATCAGTACTCAGCTTTTTGACATCAACCCATTACTCAATGGTTACACAAGGAGAGAAAATCCTATTACTACACCGGTGTAGCGGTCCTTTTTTTCCCCCGGCCAGTTTTTCTCGTATTAAAAAGTGAACTTAAGAAGTTGACTTATCAAGGGAGATCATTCTTGATATTCGTTGCAAAAAGCTGCACATGAGCTATATGGAGTAAAGCATGATGTTTTGTATGTTTCAGAACCACCAGCTATACCTGTGATGAGTATGTATGTGGATGATACACCTGTAGAATTAGCAGATGAACTTGAACACGGGAAAGCTTTAATTCTGGAGAAGCTCGATGCTCTCATTGATCTGCGTAGAAAACTGCGACAAGAATACGTTCCTCTCACCGTCTGTACACATCTAGAACAATGTATAAAGGAAACTGAGGTATGTAGAGACAGACAGTCACATTGCAATTTTCGAACTTTTTAGATTTCAACTAACAAAATGTAACATGAATGTTAAATCGTGAAAATATTGAAGTGAAATTATAAAATCAATAATTCATGAAATTTTGAAATGTAACTGCTGGTTTGTTGTAGGTCTGTATGTTTAACCAGGTCTTCCTTACTGAAAAATCATGTGCAGGCACTGCGATATCAATACTATATGTGTCCCAATTGTTTCCTGTATTACAGTTATGGTCCTGAAACATTTGTAGCAATGTTTATCCGACAGCATTTGAAATTGTGCTTCTGGAATTGGTTTTGTTTAAGTGCTTAGTGTTACGTGTCTTATATGATAACCTGGTTCTGTTGAATTTCCATGCTTAAATCACATTTTAAATCTATGAACTATTTCACTTATCATGTGATGACAGTCTGTCATTATAGTTTGTGAATTTATTAATGACAAAGTCTACCCTGCCCTGTTCAAAATAATGGTTTTACTGTTAACCATTCATGTGATTGTCTAGATTTCCACAAATAGTATAAATCCAGTCTTCCAGTGAGTAGGGAAGTAAACATGTATACATTGCTACTGTGGCTCTGTATAAAGTAGCCCCTGGTCAAAATGACGAATAATAAGATTTGATGACTCTGGATTTATTATTTAAGTTTGAGAATTACAAGTCTGATTTTGTCTTTCACAGATTGAGGTACAGAAGTTGTTGAAACAGAATGAATATTATGAACGTAGTAATAATGAAATGGAAACAGAATTAAAGGATTCCATTCAGGATGCGGATACAAGCGAACGTGATGCCAGGTAAATAAACAGTTTTAGGGGTTCCACTGGGGGCTGGATCTTAAGGGTCATTTTGATAATTTTCTACGGGATTTGACCCTTTAAAGCCAAATGCCTGATGTTATTTATAGAAAAAAATACCCTTCAGTCAGAATTCTGAAGATCAAAATATTGCTTTTTGAAAATTTAGGGACCAAAAGGTCAGTTCAATGGTCAAATGAGACCCCTGATTTAATTAATAGACCAATGGTCTGTGATGTTCACTGGTGATTATCACATACTGTATCAGACGGTATTAATAATGTCATGAGTTATGTAATTAATTAATATGTTTGACAAATTATAACCGATAAAGAAACTTGCACTTCATACAACACTAGCTAATACATGCTTGTAGATTGATATCATAATTTTATGTTTTGTTCTTTCTCAAGTTTTTATATAATGCTATTAATTACAGTGTGTTGGTAGAATATTGCACTAGATTGAGTACACACTCATGCTTAGTGAGATTATGGTGACTGATTTCTATACAGTTCATTATGTTCAATTTGTTACCTAGTTGACTTAAAGATTATCCCCTGAATGCAGATAGTTAACCCTTTACTCTATAGACATGTCATTTGCATCCCTATGTCATGTTCATCACCATTTATTTTACAATAACAGTATGGATAGGAGACAATCCTTTTATCGAAATTGACTAAGTGAGACTTATTATCAAGGGAGATCACTCTTGATATTTGTCACAAAAAGCTGCACTGGAGATGTGTACAAAATTCAGCTAATCTTTTATTAGACTATAGCGTAGTGTGTATGGAGTAAAGTGTTAATGTTGGCATGTACATGGTGTTTATTTTGTTGATGTTTCTTCTCATGGTTGATAGTATGTTGCATAATTAGTATGATTTAAACTGGTTTTGTTCTCTCCTGTTTCATTTGTATGATAAAGAATTACTGGAACATATTGCGCAAGTATTCTTATTCTAGGGAAAAATGCTGTGACTTAACAATTTCAGTATAAAATTATCATGAAGTTGAAATCTTGAGATATTCTTGATATCGCTTAAACAATTTAAGATTTCAAAAACTGTTAGTTTCACTGAAATATTTCACTTTTCAACTTCAAAATCTTGCAATTTGAAAATTTAAATTAAAATGTCACTTGAAATTTCTTTCATAGTAAATGTATTCATATTTGATCAGGATTGCTTAAAATTAGACCTTGGATTTAGAATTAGTTGATTTTTTGACAGCCTGAAATTAAAAGCATTGGACTTTGTGTACTATGTATTCCATGTACTATGATGCCAAGCCTATAGCCTAAAACAGTGTTTTTGCCTAATTCCCATGTGACCCCTGTAGTCACAGGACTTAAGGGAAACTATTGACATCTATAATGATAGTTTCACTTTTTCTGTCGAGGGTTTGAATTCAGGCACAGTGAGTATAAGAAACACAGTATATAAACAAGTCACTTTCCGGTTATTGCAATAAGGTATACATGTTGAATTGTAGTCTTCCAATAAGGCATACGGTGATAGGAAATCACAGATGCTTTTCCTCACAATAAGAAATGTGAGAAATAATACTTTGGTTTGTTTCAGTTTACATTGCTCTTTATATTATTTCAGACGTATCTGGAAGAAAGTAAATTCACCGAAAGGTTTACCACGTGTGAATCTGAATCACGAGGAAGGCTCACCTGTAGACAGCGACGATGAAGAAGATGATGAAACCAAATGGAATTGGTATATTTCATAGATAGTGGGAGGAGCTAACAGTCGGAGGAGCCAACAGGGTCATGTGACCTATGAGGACATTGTATTGTGAAGATTTCATAACTGGAATTTGAATTCAAAATGTTTGTTTTTGAATTAATTGCAACTTGAAGTGGGAGGAGCCAACAGGGTCATGTGACCTATGATTACATGTGCTATGCAGATTTTATAACTGGAGTTAGAATGCACAATTATTATTTTTCTTAATATATTTGGACTGTCAAGCTTGTTTTGTTATTGTTACATATTTATTATTTTAGTTAAAATCTATTTTGATAATGTTTGCAATTTTGCTAGATAGTGAATGTATCTGATAAAACATGAGTATGCTAGTGCAATTTTATGATCATTTTATGATGGTATATGTTACAAATCCGACAGTTTACCTGTTTATCTCGGAAATGCGACTTTGGTAATTCCGTTAAATGTGTCCGCATTGTTCAGATCTTAAAATATTCTGTGATGAACAGCATTCATTTGTTAATAGCAAAAATTTCCATACATAATTTTTATACAAGTGAACTTATTATACACATCAAGTGAACTTAAATATCAAAGGCTTTTCCTTAAAATGTTGGGTCTGGCAAAGGGACGCATCGCCAACTGCACCTAGTGCAAAGAAAATTTACCCATCAAGACCTGGAAATTTCCCATTTTGTGCTAGAATTTAAGAAACATTTTGACCCTTTACTTTATTCACCTTGCACTATTCCAGTATAAGATATGAGCTATAATGTGTACATTTCACATGTGCAGCTGTTCTACACATAAAATCATGAATGATTTGCCTTAATACTGTGTCATAGTCAATTTCTGTAATTGGACCATCTCCTTCTATTACTCATCAGAAATTACTGTAATTCATATACAGTCAACTCTCATTATGTCGAATTTCACGGGACCGTGGAAATTACTTCGACATAACGAAAATTCGAGATAGAATTTTCGGCATCGAAGTTGCAAGTTTTCCAGTTTCTGTCATTTTACGCCGCCATATTGTTACGGTCGTAAGAACGACATATTCGTGAGAATTGCTTGTTGTGATATTTATGTACATGTATTCCTCCTCGAGAAAATGCATTTTATATTAATTATTATTTTTACAAACAATTGTTCGAGATGACATGTTTATTGATGATAGTACGTAACACGAAGTTTTATGACATGCTTGCGCAAATTGTTGCAAACAAATATTTGTTCAACAATGGAAGGCGCGAAAATTACAGGTAAATCAGACTGGCGAAGTGTGAAAAACATTCTACGCTAGTCGAATACGATCAGACTTCGACCCGACTTCGAGATGAACAATAGATTTAAAGTGCAAATTGGTTAATTGGGACCAAAAAATAATTCGACATAACGAAAAATTCGAGCCGAAACTTCGAGATGGGTCTCGAGATTTCATATAGAC
Organism: Spisula solida; assembly: GCA_947247005.1. Lineage (NCBI taxonomy): Eukaryota > Metazoa > Mollusca > Bivalvia > Venerida > Mactridae > Spisula > Spisula solida. Next base: position 20,280,343 of record OX365946.1, read on the forward strand.
AAAGAAGGAGAAAAATCGGGACTTGTAAAAACTTTGACATAACGGAAAATTCGATATAAGCGAGTTTGAGATAACGAGAGTTGACAGTAGGAGTGAATTGATGTGCCTATGGAGTAAAGAGTTAATGGCTAAATGTATGTCTCACCCGGGGTACAATAATTCCTGTATCTATAATGTACCTAAACCACATTGTGCTTGTTTTTATATTTGTGGTTCATGAAAAATGTTTATTATATTTACATGTTTTTACTGTAATATTGGATTCATTAAATAATTGAAAACTGACAGCCTGTACAAGTTAATTACATGTACTGTTAAGTTTGTATAACAATATAAATATACATTTTTGACACCTCATTCCTGATGGTATCCAATGACTTAAGGGATTGAGTGAAGCTTAGTTTTCTTTTCTGGTGTTGAGCATCAAAAAAGGGAATTACATGGGTGAAAGTTAGAAATTCTGAAAACCCGAAATCCTTAAAAATTGACAATGTATATAGGGAAGTTAAAGAAAAACAGTTGTTTTGGTACACTCAAAAACCTGAAGTTCAGGCACATGCCTGAAAACTTTCACCCATGGAATTATCACGTTGGTATCCTCAATATCCTGCAAATCCTCTACCTCTGTGCTACATAGTGTTTGAAGATGAAGAACAGAACTACCATGCATTGCCTTAAAACATTTGTTCAATGTCTACCAGACGTCAACAAACCAGGTTTCCTAAACTGCATTCTAACCAGTACTAACTTACCTATCCACCAGGAACCAACAACTTTTCCACATGTGGAAGAAAATCAACATTGGTGTCAACCAGAGTGCCACAAGTACTACTTATATAGTGTGCTTCAGAGCTGGTTTTCATAAAACCCTTGAAGAAGATGTATCGTGAATACCAGCTCTGTAACTAGTGTAACTGGAAACAATGATTGGCAGTGCGCCACAATCAAACAATTAAAATAGATCAAGAAACAAACCGGTTATGATTTTATATCCATTTATTAATGTAATATTTGTGTAAATCTGTGCATATACACCAACAAATAAAATCAACTTCATTTCTGAGCACATTCCATCAAGCTCTACTCAGTATATATCTCCCCTCTCTCTCCCTCTCTAGTAGATGTACAGTAAAGCCTCAGTAATAAGACCATCTTTGGCACCATTGGTCTTATGAAGTTTGTTTTAATATAAAGGTTAAATAAGTGAAAATATACCTGAAAATCATTGTCTTTATTTTGAGGTGGCTTACTATCAAGGTGGTCTATAGGTAAGGTTCTGCATGAATAAATCTTATCTTAATAACGGTCTAATCCAAATATATAAATTTAATGTTCCAAAATATGATTCCTTTATATTCATTTTTGTTAGAATATAAACTAAAATAGGGATGTAAAACAATAAGTTATTAAGGCTCCTGAATTCAAATAAAACTTCACAGCAAACATGAACAGTCAACTCTTGCTATAACAACAAACTCAATAGTATAAATCCATTGAACAAACATGGTTGTTATAACGAAGGTTGACAGTAAATAATGATATAATTTATATACATTAATGTTATGAATAATGAGGGTGCACATGTATGTTTTCTGCCTATAGTCAATCTATTCTATCTAATATACCATATACTATACTCCACAAGACCATATTTGGCCACCCAGAAAAATAACTTGGACTCGCCCGGGTGCATGTCTTATATGTTTTTTGTCCCCATTAGACACACAAATAACATTATTCCCAAAGTATCAACAAGTAAAACATCTATTGTCTAGTAAGAATAATAAGGTAAGAATAGAGTGATGCAGTGGTCATGTCCACAATTACGGTGTAAAACCAATTATAAAGGCTTATCTAGACATCTACCATGCTAAACTAACATACTACATTCGCTCCACCTGTTCAGACAATGGTTGTAATATTTTGTGAACACATAAACAACTACGTCACTCTCACGATATCCTAACTGGACTGTAGATGTTCGTGTTACGCAGCATGTGTCCCAATACCACGGGTCTTAAATACATCTTGTCTGCATTGTCCTAAATATTTCTATATCAAAGTACAACGTCACACAATAAGTATCAAATTGTATAGTCCAAGTTAGTGACCCTTACTAGGCTTTGTAATACTAAACATACAATAAAATTATAATGCATTAAATTAATGCGTAGTTGGCACCTAAATAAATATATTTTAATATAATAACTTGCAGTATAACACAGTATTACACTTTCAGAGGTTGAGATGTTGCGGACTGAAGAGATATCTCATTTACTTGCACATTGCATCACTTTAGGCATAGATGAACTAAATATATAACAACAACAACAACCAAAGTCAACATATAGTAATTTCTGGATTATCATCTTTCCTAGCTCCACATTTTTTCATATGTTAATATACCTAAACAAGACTGCGTTCAATAAACGCTTATGCCCCCTGTGGAAGCCTTGTCCATAAATAAGTCGAAGTCCAAAATTAGGTCAAGGTGAAGGTCAAAATGGGGTCAGGTGATACAGGCGTGTGGAGAGTGTTCATATACAACATCCATGCAAGTATGAAAGCTTTGTAGCAAGCCATATTAATGCTAGAAGAAACGGTCAATTTGGGTTAACCAGGACGGACGAACGGACGGACGGACAGGTGAATCACTATATGCCTCCCGATCTATCGATACGGGGGCATAAAAATTGAGTTTCTTTTCACTTGCAAACATCTTCATCAATTTGGAGCAAATCTTGCAAATGAAATGATATACATGTAATACTAAATTGTATGAAATTTTGCACAATTAATAGAGGGCAGGAAAATAGTCAACAAAGTAACCATTATGATTATCAATTAGTGTCTGTACGTAGTATTATCTTTGGTCAAACTATCTATATTACCTGGATGAACATCAAGTAATTATTTTATGATGGCCTCAGATGCACAATAACAACACGAAGTAACATGTAAATGCAAACCTTGCATAAACGGGGACCATTTACACGCGAGTATTCTGAAGAATAATTCACACCATGATAACAACACAAAATGTATGCGGATTAAAACCCTAGGGACTTCATATTGATTCCGAACTTAATGATTTTTAACAGGAATTCAGTTAAAATCATACTTCAGTGTATTTAGCAGACACACACATACGTTTTAAAATGATATGCTAACAAAAAATTAACAAACCCTTCAAACGACGGCCCTAAAAAAGGGTCAAACAAAAAGACTTCAATTCAGATTTTTTTTCAATAACACCTTACATTGTCAATGTCAGGGAAAAGCCCTAAAATTGACAGTGAGCAAACAAAAATTTTGACTACACTAAATACAGAATAACTACTACTAGCAGATGCACAAATAAAGTAACAATTTTTCAAATTCACAATGAACAAATGCATGTTTATAGATCGCACATCAAACAATTACCACAAACATTTAGGACACTCGATATTTTTTCTTTTAAGATTTCATGTATGTTGGCTTAAAATTGGTCAATTTCAGTATAATACATGTATTATCCAAATGACCGTTGAGATTCTAACACTAGAGAAATCCTTAATTTAAGTACCTCTGACACAGGTACCATTACCTCATTGACCAATAAGGAATTAATAATAAAACTGCACTGTCAAACCTGCATGTATGTTACATTATTGAATAATACAGCGTTTAATGTAATCAGTAAAACGTTATCAACAGTACACTTGTAGTTTCAGGAAGTGTTATGTAAATTACAAGCATACTTGAAAATCAACAAATTGAAGACATGTCCCTACACCACAAACAGAAGAAAAAATAAGTATTTTATACATGTATAGTAAAACCTGACCTAAAGACCACTCTTAGACCCTTAAAAACTGGTCTCTTTATTGAGTTTGTCTTAAGTTAACACTTAGGTTATATAAAGAGCAAAAACGTTGAAAATTAACCTGAAAAAGTGTGGTCTGGATTTACATGTGGTCCTAATACTAAGGTCACCGTGGTTTTTAAGTGAGGTTATACTGTACATGCATTCTATGGCAGTGTAATTCATGTGTAGATCTACTATTTAAGCACATTATATTCTTTTTGATACACAGCTGTTTTATAAATAACTTCATACAACATACTGTAACCACACATACATTATCTACACAATTTTTTTCTGCATAATTTTTAATAATTCAAATACACCAACTTATTTCATTCAAGTGTAACCTTTTATATAGTAAACAATACATAGTGACCAATCAGCATTTAAGTATACATTTTAGTATACAGTATAACCTCCGTAGAGCGACATCCGGCGGAGACAGAAAAAACTGCCGCTCTGCGGAGGTGTCGCTCTGTAGAGGTTGATTGTTTCAGAATGTCGTTCATAGACTACTGAGTGTACATAATCACGGTAATTTTAAATTGACGTCGATTGTTTGTGATTTAATGCATAAAATTAGATCTACTCGTAGCCGCGCGTTTTGCGATATAAATTTGGAGGATTATTTGATTAAGATCATTGAAAAGATACAAAAATGCGTACAATTCACGGGTCTAGTATTTATTGCTAATAAACGCAACTCTCAACATTATAAACCGAATCCATATTATTTTACGCACATGTCGTATTCAATTGAATTGTTTACCTTCAAAGTGTTTAAATCTATATTACGTCATATCGCTCAGTACACAATTTGCACACGTGATCGGTAATTTGTTTACCTCGCGCGTGTAACTTGGCATAATTATGCTGAAATTAACAGTTTTAGACGACGTGATTAACAATTAACACGACGTGTACGTGAATTTCCTTTCTTATACTGATTGATAAAGCGCGTATTGATAATTCATATAAAATTATTAATAACAACTTTAATTATTAATAACAAGTGTTATGCATCTCAGCAAGTGCATGGTATGTACGGTGTTACTGTGTCATATTGTCGAACTGATCCCAAACACAGTCGCTAATTTACTAGCGCCCGTGGCTATCGTTACCGGATGAGCGATAATTATTATAATCCACGAAGGTGCGAACAATAGAAAACAACATCGTATGGAGTTATGTAAACACATGTGAATATGCCGATGTAAAAACACACCTGTCGCTTCTCAGAGGTAAACCATACAAAAGGTTAACAATTTTAACGGCCGTTTGCCGCTCTGTGGAGGTGTCGTTCTACGGAGGTTAAATTAAGAGTGAAAACGAACGGGGGGAAATAAAAGTGCCGCTTCTCGGAGGTTGTCGCTTCTCAGAGGTGCCGTTTCGGGAGGTTATACTGTACATGTATATGCTACAAAAATTAAAATAAATGTAAAATAATTTCGTGGGTTTTTATTGGGTAATATCCCAAATTCCAATATTCATTTTGGAGGTAGATAAAACGTTGGGATTTGAAGTCTTAGTTATAATATACAAAATAACAAATGAATAGGCTTTTAGTTATATTATCTTTTCATAAAATTAATGTATCCTTCTGTAACAGGGAAGAGATGAGTGGTTCAGACAGAATTTGAACACTTGTTTCTAAGTTCTTTTACTGAAATTCAGCTGAGGGAGGATCAATTACACCCCTAGATAAGCATGTGTATGATCAATTACTAGTGAATTTACAACTGTAATGAATTTGAGCCAAGTACACGAAGTAGTACATACATGTTTTACTCAATCTAAATGTCAACACATTTATAATGCTTATTTCAAACATTTGTCTGCTTTACATCTTACAGTCCCTACAATGCCACCAGTCTGTGAAATTAGCACTTGTCTGATTGTCCGAGACAAGTCATTGTTGATTCGGACAAGTGACTTCAGCAGTAATTATGCATAGAGGATATAGGAAAACTTTTCACCTTTGCCAATTTGAGAAAGTAGTTTAAAATCCAAACTTCACAGACTGTGCCACTGAATGCACCAAAACTAACACATCCTTGAGTGTTAAATAGATGGAAGAAATTTAACCCTGAAGTACAAGGCACTTCTGAACAAACTAAGGTGATGATCAAACAAGACTGCGTTCAATAAACGCTTATGCCCCCTGTGGAAGCCTTGTCCATAAATAAGTCTAAGTCCAAATTAGGTCAAGGTGAAGGTCAAAATGGGGTCAGGTGATACAGGTGTGTGGAGAGTGTTCATATACAACATCCATGCAAGTTTGGAAGCTTTGTAGCAAGCCATAATGATGCTAGAAGAAACGGTCAATTTGGGTTAACCAGGACGGACGGACGAACGGACGGACAGGTGAATCACTATATGCCTCCCGATCTATCGATACGGGGGCATAAAAACTGCTAGACTAGCATTATTACAGCCTTGAAGTTGGTTTTCATCATAATGCTTTTTTTATAGGTCAAGTCATATAATGACAGCCAGTGACCTAACCAGCTCTCCTAGAAGTAACTTTCAACCAGTACTAACTTGTTTTACCGCAGGCACCATCTCCACCAGAGAAAGGCATGACAGAAGTCTGTCACAGAATGCGTTACATTTCCATCATACCAATCAAAACCAGTCAATCTAGGGCTCTGTTATAGAGCTTTCAGGGCAGGTTTCTCGCTTTGAAAATTTTGAGAGGAAAATTCCAACATCAGACAAGGAAAGAATGATTATCCAGCAGTTAGTTATGCAGGCATATTTTTCACCAAAATATGCAGTGCTATAAACCCAAATGCCTTAACATCAAATCATATTCAACAATGAATAACTTATAAAAAAATCTGGAATATGCTATGTTGGGCAATGATGAGAGGTATTCTAGAGGATTTAATACATTAATGCAGTACATGCAATAGGTCTATTGTTGAAACAAGATCTACAACTTATATACTTCATAACACTTCATTTCTGATGTTACCTATCAGCATGAGGGTACGGGAGAAGAGATGCCAGTTACTCTTTTTAGTGCCGACTGTCGAGCAATAGAAACAATGATCCCATTTTGTTTCATCTTCGGTTTGACACTGCAAGGTAGTGAACCCTGGACCCCCCAACACTATAAATGATTGCTCTGTCACAAGGCTATATTGAGATAGTATGACACATGTCTCGTTTATTAATGTAATATGCTTGAAGTAGGTTTTTCACTAAGCAAACTCTTAAGAAAGCTTCCAAAACCATCAAGATTAATTAAATATTGGGCAAGGTAATTGTAATGTTACATCAAACAGTTTTAAGTAATTCACCCCATGTCTTTTGTTAACTTTTAAATTAGATTTTAGGCTTTTCTTCCAACACATATCTGTTGCAGTCAAAGTAAATTTATTGGAAATTGTATATGTATGTTCTTAACAGTATTATTTCACAGTAGATTACCCTACTTAAACCAGTCATTCATATATATCTATACTGTTAATCTACCCTGAAAATAACCATTAAAGTAAAATTCGGCAAACAAACTCAAAACAGACTCACATTATAAACTTAACAACTATAGCATTAGTTATAAATACATGAACATACGTACTCGGAAACAACAATGATTATATCTAACACTAACCAATGCATCATTTGACAAAATATATAACAGATTATGTACGGTTATAATAGCTGTCAGACGACCATAAAATTCCAGGAGGGTCTACAGTATTAAAATAAAAAAAATTCAAATACAAAAATATATAATCAAGTACTTGTTAGATCGGAATACAGAGTGCAAAGAGATTTCATATAAGACCAGATAATAAATTCCTAGATTATCAATTATTTTATCTTAATTTGAAGATTTGAAAATGATTTTTTTTTTTTAAAAAAAAAAAGGATGATAAACAAGCAATTTAGTAATAATGGCCTAAAATTATTAATTTATGTAATTATAAAATGTTTAGTACAAACAAAATCTAGCGACTTACATGCTAGGCAGGTGGGTACTATAGTCCCTTACAAATATATTAAAACCTAATGTAAACATCAAACACTAAGGGTTTTTCTCCGCAATTACGTGTATATCTTTTTCAACTTCTTCTAATTTATGTTCAACGCTGGCGAGGATTTTGTGGTCAGCCAGAACAATTTCCATATGTTCGTGTTCTGCAGCTCGTTTCTCTATGAATTCCTCGTGATATTTCTTCCTTCCTTCATCGTCCAGCAAGAAACTAGAGACAATAGAAAAACAAAATGATACAAGACTGCGTTCAATAAACACTTATGCCCCGTTGGAAGCCTTGTCCATAAAAGTTAGCTAAAGTCAATCAGGGGCCATAACTCTGTTTAAATGTTGGACAGTGTTACACGGCCATGACAATGTAATGTGTTTATGACAGTTAACAAGTATGCCAAGATTAAAAGCAATGTCTTGATGGACTTCAAACAAAACATTTGAGTTTCAACAACTTGAAAGTTTTGGTTAACATTTTTGGACGAATGAACGGACGGACAATCACTATACATGTATGCCTCCGCATCAGTAGATCCCAGGGCATAAAAAGTTTCTTCTTGAACATGCCGTTTTTCTGTTTTACTTTATTTAGTAATAGTAACTTACTTTGGTTAATTGGCTAGAGTTATTTAAGTAGTTGACAACACAATTCTCTGCCATGCATTTTTGATATCTAATTTTAATTATTTCAGGGTTTTCCCCAGGTATTTCCAAGTGCACAATTTTGGGGTGGGGGCTGGAGGGTTGTGCATAATTGTTTTTGAAATTACAGAAATGGCCTGGGGATAACACTGCCCTGTGAAATATTTTCATCCAATGTCCAGAAATGTCAAGAAAGAACAATCCATTCATTTCTGTACATACATGCCATGCAATCATTTAAACACATTACTCTATGCACACACCACAGCCTTATTCCATGTCCATCATGTATGGAAGGGAGACAATCCAATTATTGCAATGTACTTAACAAGACATCATATCAAGGGAGACAATCCAATTATTGCAATGGACTTAACAAGACATCATATCAAGGGAGACAATCCAATTATTGCAATGGACTTAACAAGACATCATATCAAGGGAGACAATCCAATTATTGTAATGGACTTAACAAGATATCATATCAAGGGAGACAATCCAATGGACTTAACAGCAATCGGGACACCTCAGACAATCTCTACGAATCATCTCTCGGGTGTAAATAGAACGTCGCCATTTTTAACGTCTTTCGTCATGAGGTCATCATGACAGATTTAAACAGTGCTTAAATGGATTACACGCTCATCAAGCAAGCGCTGCATAGCTGCGTGTTATGCTCAATGAGTGTAGCGAAATTGTATTGTTTAATCAATAAAACATCTTTTGATAATTCCGCTGCTGATAAGTAATGGTCTATTTTCTTCGGCCCAATTTTTACTGAGTAGGATGTAAGAAAGAAAGCTGCTGGATTCATACGCTTGATACATCCGAGGTATTTTATCCCGTAAAAATGCTGTGCGGACCGTTCAGATAGACTTAACAGGAGATCATATCAAGAGAGACAATCCAATTATTGCAATGGACTTAACAAGACATCATATAAAGGGAGACAATCCAATTATTGCAATGGACTTAACAAGATGTCATATCAAGGAAGACAATCCAATTATTGCAATGGACTTAACAAGATGTCATATCAAGGAAGACAATCCAATTATTGCAATGGACTTAACAAGATGTCATATCAAGGAAGACAATCCAATTATTGCAATGGACTTAACAAGACATCATATCAAGGGAGACAATCCAATTATTGCAATGTACTTAACAAGACATCATATCAAGAGAGACAATCCAATTATTGCAATGGACTTAACAAGACATCATATCAAGGGAGACAATCCAATTATTGCAATGGACTTAACAAGACATCACATCAAGGGAGACAATCAAATTATTGCAATGGACTTAACAAGACATCATATCAAGGAAGACAATCCAATTATTGCAATGGACTTAACAAGACATCATATCAAGGAAGACAATCCAATTATTGCAATGGACTTAACAAGACACCATATCAAGGAAGACAATCCAATTATTGCAATGGACTTAACAAGACATCATATCAAGGGAGACAATCCAATTATTGCAATGGACTTAACAAGACATCACATCAAGGGAGGTCATTCTTGATATTTGACACAAAAAGCCGACATGAGATGTGTACCCAGTCTAACACATTTCTTACCAGAATAGTATTGAGTGTATGAAATAAAGGGTTAAGAAACAGGAAAGATGAAAGCATCCATGAAGTGACTTACTAATAATGAGTAAATCTGGATCCTTGGTAAGTCTGTGCAGAAGCATTTGTAAAATGGCAGGAAAACAGCAGTAAATTCCTCGGCTGTACTTTGATGGCAAACCTCATGAACATACAGGAATAGAAGAACAAAGCTGAAAATAAACACAAAAGTATTACCAATAAAAGTCATTACAAACTACTGATAAATATAACACTCAACCACTTTTCTAATTAGTCACTTTTCCAACCCTAAATACATTAAACTGTTGATAATTTTTGACAATATATTGCACACAAACGTGTAATGCAAGTCCTAACACTCAAATCATTAAGAATCAAAATCACCTGCCGAAGTATGAGTGGTCATTCAGGCGATAAATTTTGCATTTTCGCTATCAAATAATATGATGAAAGTTAAAGGTATTTATATATATATGTGGATATGTCACTTGTCCCCTTTGGAGATCAACATTCCTTACACAAGTCTAGAAAACAAAAATTATTACGTGAGCCTTAATAATTGGTTTTTTAGACAAGTCTAAACTTTAGGAAATGTTGATCCAAACGAGAACGAGTGACAGATTACGTATCACATTACGGTAGTTACAGGGTCAAAACCATGCTAGAAATAACAAATGTAAGCTAAAGACGTTACATTTTTGCGCCAAAATTCGCTGGTGATGTCACTATTTGTAATCACACACTATGTTCTTCAATTTGCTATTACATGGAAGATTTATGAGGATAATTATGTGATAATACCTTATCTGTCAACAAGCAATAATCACCAGCATGAAGGGTGTTTGACACACAAATGTATGTCTCCCACAAGGGGCCGTCTCTTGACAATATTCATTCGACTTAGTTTTTGACAATTGAATATGCACAACTAGGTTTGGTACCAATTATTCATGTGAAGATTAGAAGAATTTAACTGTTGTCCTGACAATGTATTTGTTGGATATTTTAAAATAAGGGTGGCTCATGGGTCATATTAATGATTTTTTGTGAAAATCAAATTATACTGAAAACAATTGATAAATCATCTGGTAAAATCATAATATTTCATACAATTTACAGCACAAGTTAAGTCTTCAGAACACTCAACAGCAGAATAAAACTGATAGCAAACAACATTGCGCAATTCCTTCAGTAAAGAGAAGTGAGTTGCTTCTAGTTATTCATGTGATTTCACATAGTTTCACATGCAAGTATTTTAAAGAAACCTCTATGAACACCAGCATGAAGTAAATGTCATTAATTTGGCACAATTTGCACATGTTTAATTGAATTTCGCTTAATACAGACAGCCTGTTTACACAAAGTAGGTTAGAAACTTCAAGGATTTTGAACTGCAATTTAAAGATACAAAACTATTTTGTACAAACCAGTTGTCATTTTTCCACTAATTTTCTCTGGGTCTTTCTTCATGTCAGCAATAGCAGCAAGTGGCAATCCCCAATTGGCAATAGGACCCCAGAAATGCTGAATTAAAAACAAACTATGTAGTTATAACTTATAAGCATATCAAAGAAAACAAGTAATTAAGAATTGCAAGCAATACAGAAGTTCCCTACCGGTTTGAAGCCATTTTCAATGTTTCTGTCGCCATAGCAACCACAATTTTTGTTAGAATCAAAATATTTTTAAACATGAATTCCCGTATTGCCCCTTATCCACATACCAAGTTTCAGAAACCTAGCTTTGAAACTGTTTGAGTTATGGCAGGGTCCAGATTTGGGCATGTTTTCACTCTTTCTGTCGCCATAGCAACCACAATTTTTGATAGAATCAAAATATTTTAGACGCGCATAATCCCAGTATTGCCCCCTATCAACATACCAAGTTTCAGAAACCTAGCTTGGAAACTGTTTGAGTTATTTCAGGATCCAGATTTTTTTGACGGACGGCAGACCACTTAACCGATACAAGGGGCTACTGATTAGGGGTCATATATAAAGGGCCAAAAGAGTCCTTAATAAAGAGCCACTATGGCTCCCACCTATTGGACAGGCTACCCAAATGGCCCCTAGACCCTCACCCCCTTGCACTGGACACAATATGGACAAATGTTAAAAGGGCCATTTCTGTATAGACTACTTTTATGACTTTTCTGCAATAAAACAGAGGGTCATGGCCCTTTGTTACACAATGGCCCCAAGTTACCCTTTCAATGACTTATTACCAGTAGGCCCTCAATCATCGCTCAGCTGCAGGGACGGACTGACAGACGGATGGCAAACCCATAGTCCCCTCCGGTCAAAAACCGTCAGGGAGTTATGTTAGGATCCAGATTTTTTGACGGACGGACAGACTGACGGAGGGCAAACCAATAGTCCCCTCCAGTCAAAAACGGGTAGGGGACTAACTAGAGGATCAAAGGTCCAATATATGTATGTCTCACAGGAAGTAATATCAGTTGAAAAAGCAGAAAATTTAAGCAAATTTAAAAGTATAAACCGAGTGCCATAAAATAATTTACATCGAAGTATTCGAGTAAGTAGGTCAATAAAACTAAGGTTCTGATTTGGTATTCTATAGTTTATATTATTGAAGTGGCTTTGAGTAATGTATCTGAGTCAAGCATGATTTGGATGCATCCTAGTGATTTACAATTCTGTGCAATGAGTTAAACGAATTATATTACAAATACTTACAGTGCTATCAGTAGATCAACATCAAGGTGACAGCAATATGAAACAAAGAAGATTGTGTGACAGCATTAAAATAATGATAAAATGCATTCAATAGACTACACAGTATAGGACAAAGTGGAAAATTATAGAATAGATCCGATAGCACTAACTTGACTAAGCGCTCTCTGTTAGTACATTTTATAGTTCAGAATACAGTCAGTAACTAAATGGTATTCTATTTATACTGGCATCAACCTTCTAAATATGCATTAATGATAAATGTCTAATTGTAAAAATACTAAAATGATCATCGTCAAAAATCTTGGACCAACTTTTGCACAGCCAAGCACTAATACTCAAGACTAAGTTAACTCATTGTCTCAGCCTATCGAACGCAACTGTAGGCATCTGCTGTACATCTTCGACAAAGCAGTACAAAACAAAATGATATCACTTAGTACTAAGTGCGTTGATTCAAAGACTTAGGAAAGCGCCGTCAGGACAACAGGCCCACAGTGAGTGACAGAAGGGTTCAAGAAAAAATTATACATGCTGCAAAATATACTTAAATGAAGGACAGGCCTATATTAACGATAAAGATGTCAGCAATCTGGCAATATCCGGTCATCTTCCCCTATCCTGACCGCCATTATATTCATTCCGTGAACGTTGCTTTTATTTATGTCATTTTTTCGAGGCATTTACATTAACATGCTTATAAACCATATATTTAGCCGATATTTAGTGTTTGTTAAGTAAATTATGGCAAAACCAAGAGTTTAGTTCACGGAATGAACACAATGGCGGCCATGACATTGCCAGCAATCTTATATTTAAGACTGTTTTTCTTTATTGGGGGACATATATCAGAACCATATATCAGCGATCACAGCTATATAAATGAAGGCAGTGGCTAGTCGTCCGGCATCGGACGACTAGACAGCGAAATTAGTCGTCCGTCATTGGCTAGAGAACCGTAATTTTATTTCTACGCATTATGCATCTACCTTATAATAAAGGTTATAATAAACTACGAATATAGGCAAGACATGTCAATGCCTTATCTGCAACCATTTTGTGACCTCCCGTGTATCTCCGTATATTGTCCGCCATATTGGAATGGCATAAACTGACACGAATGAATGCGGAAATCGCTGTCGGGTTATAAAGCGCGACAAATAGCAATGGTGCAGCTGTGTATTAGAAATGGCATTAGAAATAGAGCTAGAAGTAGTAAGGGACCAAAGAATGTTTCAATTACAGTATTATGAGGATTGTGAAAGTATTTTACTTCATGTTGAAAAAATGAAATTGCTGTGTAATTGGCAGTTTGGCATGTCACTGGTTATATAAAAGTGTGAAAACAATGTTGTATTAATGTTGCCGTTTATAAATGTTATCATGGTAGGTCCTATTGTATAGTGTTGTTGTTGTTGTTCTATTTAAAATGAAAACAAATAAAAATTACAATTGTAAATTGTATTGTTTTGTATATATGTGTCATTAAAACTGCGAATGAAAAATAATTAATTGCCACATATTGGCTTTGTTTGTGACACCATTTCTTCTACATCTCTATTACCTACTACTTATCATAATGTAACGTGTAGGGTTTTAGACCTACCCGTTATTAAGATATCGGGAGTTGTTCCCCTTTGGTTATTTTACACCATTTGCATCAAAGTCAACAAACCTCGGTATGTTTCGGTTCTTTGTAGTATATTTTTATTAATTAAACATATTTGGTAGGACATGTGGGCTTGGTGTCCACGGTAATTGTTAGTACACTGCATGGTTATTATATTTATTGGTATAGTTGCGAGATATTGCCTGAAACATTGGTTAAAGTATCCCGGTACGTATCGGTTATTTCCGTTAGTTTACGTTCAGCTTCGGAACCCGCTAGATGGCGGGTGTTTCATTGAATTGACAGAAAGGGGCGTGTCTTACCGAACGAGGGTATATATACCGTAGCACGCACTGTGCTCGTCGGTCGGCTTGCGAGAGCTGACTCGTTCACTTTGGTTAAACGAAGTGAATTATTGACCAGCGTTACACTCTGTGTATTTACGCAAGTGTCTCTTGCTAGTGATTTCTTGAGAAGCCTAGCTTCCTTGAAGAGCTATAAGGGGACATAGTTGCGGAGTACCAGTAACGTGGTAAATAGTTGATAGGTTCCAGCTAGGTGTTGTTTGGTTGGTTTTGTTGGGAGAAGAGAGAAGTTGGCAGAACGTCTTGTGTGAGGCTGGTGCAGCGTAATAGGATAGAGCTACAGTTGAGGGTTGTGTGTGACTGCTGTGTGGTACAGTCTACAGCCGTGGGTAGCTGGGTACGCTGCATTGTCGCAAGTGTCTCTTGCCAGTGACTTCTTGACAAGCATCGCTTCCTTGAAGGGCTATTGAGAAGAGACACGTTGGTAGAACATATTGTGTGAGGCTTGTGCAGCGTGTAGTAGGTTAGAGCTACAGTCGAGGGTTGTGTGTGTCTACTGTGTGGAGACAGGTTTACAGCCGTGGGTAGCTGGGAACGCTGCAGAGTCTCTTGAAGGTGTCTTGTGAGAGGCAGGTCTGTGTGAACGTTGTTGACTTTTGTTAGTTGGGAAACATTAGGTTATAACTGTTGAATGGTTATTGTTGGGCAATAGCATTAGGTTGTACGCTACCACATTTTGAGTTGAAGAGACTGGGGACGGCCGAAAACGTTACAATAATGAGCATAGCATAATGCTACTGTATGTCACTTTAACACAGCATTACCATTTCAATCAACTTGGATATTTTTTGCACTATATATAGATCTCATGCCGACAGCGATTTCCGCATTCATTCGTGCCAGTTTATACTATGGCGAACAATATACGGAGATACACGGGAGGTCGCAAAATGGTTGCAGATAAGGCATTGACATGTCTTGTCTATATTCGTAGTTTATTATAACCTTTATTATAAGATAGATGCATAATGCGTAGAAATAGAATGACAGTTCTCTAGCCCATGCACGTAGCGTTTGCTAGTAGTCCACTGACGGACGACTAATTTCGCTGTCTAGTCTTCCGGCGCCGGACGACTAAGTTCGCTGTCTAGTCGTCCGGACGACTAGCCACTGCCATAAATGAATGTCAATAATCGCGAAAACACATGACATTCATAATTACACCGGTAATCCACAGATCCTACGTCATGTATTGATATGAAAATAGTGTGTGTATTTACCTGCACAAGTAGCTACCGAATTCCTTGCTGAAAACATACTGAAACAATTTCTTTGCTTGGTTTGACATGTTCCACCTTGAAAATTGTTTCTTCTGGCCTACTTTCGTTCTTGATAGAGCGTTCCAAATTTAGCGTTAAAATCGGACTTAAAAGGGTAGAAAAATTAATGCAAATTTTGAGGAAACTTATTTAATGAACTTGATAGAGAACGAATGATTGATAATAATAACGCGCAATTAAAATGAATAATAATGACAACTGGGTCGAAAAATATTGGGTACAAATCACCAGTATCGTAAGGTCAGACACTACTAAATGATTGACACATTCAGCACATCATGCACATATAAGCCTTATAAATTGTTGAGCAAACATACACATACATTTGCATAAATATGTTTTTTACATGGATGACATGAATGTCCGCTGAAATGTTAGGATGTGATTTAATATTGAGGTGGCAGTTATCAACGCCTATATTTGATTTTATGGCGTCATATATACGCAAAATTTATATTATTTTGGTACATTTTTTAATAATATTTTGTTTATGTAATAAATTCTGATATGACACTGTAGTAGTCTGTATAGGATCTATTTAATTACTAATAGGCGAGAAACTTGTGTAGGCAGTAGGCTAGCTCAGTCGGTAGAGCATTCGCCCTGTAAGCGAAGGATCCCGGGTTCGAGCACCGGTCTGGTTGCACATTTTTCTCACCTGGTAACAACACTACCACAAATAAATAAATATACATCAAACACCCTGCTGAGATCAATAGAACTTCCTACTGAGATCCATCAAACTCATTGCCGAGAGCCATCAAACTATCTGCTGAGATCCATCAAACTCAATGCTGAGATCCATCGCACTTCCCTCTGAGATCCATCAAACTCCTAGCTTAGGTCCACCATACTTCCTACTTAGATCTGCCAAACTTCCCTCTCAGATCCATCACACTTCCCTCTCAGATCCATCACACTTCCCTCTCAGATCCGCCAAACTTCCCTCTCAGATCCGCCAAACTTCCCTCAGATCCATCACACTTCCCTCTCAGATCCATCACACTTCCCTCTCAGATCCATCACACTTCCCTCTCAGATCCGCCAAACTTCCCTCTCAGATCCATCACACTTCCCTCTCAGATCCATCACACTTCCCTTTCAGATCCATCACACTTCCCTCTCAGATCCATCATATCCATCACACTTCCCTCTCAGATCCGCCTAACTTCCCTCTCAGATCCATCACACTTCCCTCTCAGATCTGCCAAACTTCCCTCTCAGATCCAACAAACTTTCCTCTCAGATCCATCACACTTCCCTCTCAGATACATCACACTTCCCTCCCAGATACATCACACTTCCCCTCTCAGATCCGCCAAACTTCCCTCTCAGATACATCACACTTCCCTCTCAAATTCATCACACTTCCCTCTCAGATCCAACAAACTCCCTGCTTAGATCCACTTACCCAGATCAACCAAACTCCCTGTCCTTCAAGCTCCCTGCTGAAATCCTCACTTCTGAGATACTGTAAATCACTTAATTTTCGCGTAACCTTTATTTCACAATTTTTACAAAAAAATCAAAATTTTATTTTTCGCGAGAATGTTGAATTCGCGTCATTGGAAATGTCCAATTCGCGAATTTGTAGAGCCAAAAATATTGAAAATTTTCAGACGCTATATGCTTCAAGCGTATTTATCAACATTTGCTTACGTTTGTTTACTGGAAATCATAATTAAATGGTGTCATTTGAACATCAAACAATGCGACAAACTACCCAGCCGCCGTGTAGTGCGCCAATTAGCAGTTTTATTGAGTAACACATATTATATACGTACCGCGCTTGTACAAACAACTATTATTAATCGATATAGAGTGTCAAAATTAAGCTCCATCGATAAAACTTGCTATTTAATTATTAAAATAATATCTTACATTGCGAGCCTGCGTTGATGTCCAAATCAGTCACAAACATTTATAGACGATCCGTAAAAAGGCATTTTAAACGGCAATCCAGAGGCCTGAATATAATGTTAAATTGCATCAATGCATATCTTTTGCGGTAAAAATAAATTAAAAACACAATGCATATTCGACTTGCTAGAATATATGCCGATAAGTATTACCCGTCACGTGAAGACGCGTGTTCTGTAAATATGTTGTCGAGTTTTTACGAATGCAACATGTTTTCCGAGGATAGCTCTGGTATACTTCAGGCTTTTAAGACGTTCCAAGACCTATCTTTATTTAACAAAAGCACTATGCACTAACATGAATGCGGATACAAATGATATCGACTTTTAAATAATGTAAGTAGGCCCCTACAATCATTTTACGTACGATAAAGTGAACGTATTTTCGGAAGTACTCGATATCGGATACGCGAAAATAAAATAAATTTGTTACTAATTTTTCGCGAGAATCATGATTTCGCGAGTCAACAACCCTCGCGAATATTAGCGAAAATAAAACTCTCGCGAAAAAATAGTGATTAACAGTACATCAAACTCTCTTCCTTTCAAACTCCCTTCATATATCCATCAAACTTTCTGTTGAGATCCATCAAATAGCCTTCCCTTCAAACCCTGCCATGATCCACCAAACTTCCCTCTGATATAAATCAAACTCCCTGCAGAGATCAATAATACTCCCTGCTGATATCAATAAAACTCCCTGCTGAGATCTATCACACTTCCCTCTGAGATCCATCACTTTTCCTGCTTAGATCCAACACAATTCCTGCCATCACACTTCCCTCAGAGATCCATCAAACTTTCTGTGGAGATCCATCAAATAGCCTTCCCTTCAATCCCCCTGCCATGATCCACAAAACTTCCCTCTGATATCCATCAAACTACCTGCAGAGATCCATCAAACTCCCTGCTGATATCCATCAAACTCCCTGCTGAGATCTATCACACTTCCCTCTGAGATCCATCACTTTTCCTGCTTAGATCCACCACACTTCCTGCCATCATACTTCCCTCAGAGATCCATCAAACATCCTGCTGAGATTCATCAAACTTCCTACTTATATCCATCAAACTCCTTGTTTTTGAGATCCATCAAACTTCCCTCTGAGATCCACCACACTTCCTGCTCAGATCTGTTAAACTTTTGAGATGAATCAAACTTCCAGCTGAGATCCTCAAACTCCCTGCATATATCCATCAAATTTCCTGCAGAGATCCATCAAACTCCCTGCTGATATCCATCAAACTCCCTGCTGATATCCATCTAACTCCCTCTGAGATCCATCACTTTTCCTGCTAAGATCCACCACAATTCCTGCCCTCACACTTCCCTCAGAGATCCATCAAATAGCCTTCCCTTCAACCCCCCTGCCATGATCCACAAAACTTCCCTCTGATATCCATCAAGCTACCTGCAGAGATCCATCAAACTCCCTGCTGATATCCATCAAACTCCCTGCTGAGATCTATCACACTTCCCTCTGAGATCCATCAATTTTCCTACTTAGATCCACCACACTTCCTGCCATCACACTTCCCTCAGAGATCCATCAAACATCCTGCTGAGATTCATCAAACTTCCTACTTATATCCATCAAACTCCTTGTTTTTTTTATCCATCAAACTTCCCTCTGAGATCTACCACACTTCCTGCTCAGATCTGTTAAACTTTTGAGATCCATCAAACTTCCAGCTGAGATCCTCAAACTCCCTGCGAAGATCCATCAAACTTCCCTCTGAGGTTCACAAAACTTCCTTCTCAGGTCAATCAAACTCCTGCTGAGATACATCAAACAACCTGCTGAGATCAACCAAACTCCCTGTTGTAATCCACCAAACACCCTGCCGAGATCCTCCAAACTCCCTGTTGTAATCAACCAAACATCCTGCCGAGATCTACCAAACTCCCTGTTGTAATCCACCAAACATCCTGCCGAGATCTACCAAACTCCCTGTTGTAATCCACCAAACATCCTGCCGAGATCTACCAAACTCCCTGTTGTAATCCACCAAACATCCTGCCGAGATCTACCAAACTCCCTGTTGTAATCCACCAAACATCCTGCCGAGATCTACCAAACTCCCTGTTGTAATCCACCAAACATCCTGCCGAGATCTACCAAACTCCCTGTTGTAATCCACCAAACATCCTGCCGAGATCTACCAAACTCCCTGTTGTAATCCACCAAACATCCTGCCGAGATCTACCAAACTCCCTGTTGTAATCCACCAAACATCCTGCCGAGATCTACCAAACTCCCTGTTGTAATCCACCAAACATCCTGCCGAGATCTACCAAACTCCCTGTTGTAATCCACCAAACATCCTGCCGAGATCTACCAAACTCCCTGTTGTAATCCACCAAACATCCTGCCGAGATCTACCAAACTCCCTGTTGTAATCCACCAAACATCCTGCCGAGATCTACCAAACTCCCTGTTGTAATCCACCAAACATCCTGCCGAGATCTACCAAACTCCCTGTTGTAATCCACCAAACATCCTGCCGAGATCTACCAAACTCCCTGTTGTAATCCACCAAACATCCTGTCGAGATCCACCAAACTTCCTGTTAAGATCCATCATATTCCATGCTGAGATCCTTTAAACTCCCTGCTGACCGAGATTCATGAAGATGTGACAATATGCAATACAAGGCTAATATTAAAGTTTGAAAATTGTGTTTATTGAAAATGAAACAAAAAACAAGGTAATATTTCTTTCTGTTATTTATTTATTTATCCACCCAATAACAACGTTTACAAATCAACAACATATATCAGAATAAATATAACAATGAAATATACCTGAATAAAACATTTTCACAAGGAGGCCAGCACCATCAATGTTTGCCAATTTCAACATCAGAATAAAGCATACAATCATAATTCCATGACAAAACAGGTTATGAAACAAGGGCAATAACTCTGTTGTAACTAGATTCCAGCTAAAATAAAAATCCCGGAATAGAGGGTCACATGTGCATGAACATTCCAGTAAAAATTCATGTCTGTATTTAATTAATAGTCGCGACTGTCTGAGCGACACCATGATTTAAAGATAAATCCCTCTCTCATACAACCCTGTTTCAACCTGCCCAACGTCATTTACTATGTCATTAAATTGGTTAAGTTTTAAAGTGGTTCCCTGTTTTACATGACAAGCAACTATACTTATGCTATCTCGTGGAACCAATTTGTCTGTTTTAAACTTTTAATAGAAAGTATGTTCCTCAATAAAAATTGTAGATAAGAACCATGAAATAACAAGCATGCAATATCAAAACACCTCTGAATATTTCCCTCATATAGAGACAGGCAGATATTGATTACCATATTTGTCCATAGGACAAGGCTAATCCAAATAGATGCAAAGTTATTGATCTATAAATTATACACATTTGAACAATTTATCTTCTGGATCTGTATTCAAAGACTCCCAGTCATAGGTGACCTTTATCTCAAGTTCACACTGAAGGTCCCCAATGACAGTCTTGACTGTAAATGCAACATACAACTGTACTTTCTTATCCAAAACACCAACCTCATTTAACAAATACATGTAATAATTTTGAAAGAAAACCAGGATAACAAAATGCATATTGAACCATGTACATAAATCAGCACAAACAATTCATAAAATATTAGGCACAAATCTACATACAGCTATTCATAACATAAAAAGTTTATATCACAGTTAGTAATAAACAAGCCTGCTGTCTAATCCCTTCTCTTTAAAAACTAGAAATGTCTCCATATAAATATATCATAAGTATTGAAAAGCATGGCGTTGGTGTAGTAAATAACTTAACAAGATATTCACCAATAATCAAACACAATGACATCATATAAAATGAGAGCACCACCTACGAGTGCCGGACACTTGACTTTCTCGTACTTGATAGTATCCTTGCTCATTTCTGAGTGAAATATCTAAGGGTAAAAAGGGCAGATAACTCATAAATATAGGTCACAGGATTACCAGTCTTGACAGCCGGACTCCCCTTGTGATAGCTAAGTTGAGTTTTAAGTGGATACTTTTGATAGTCTTTGAGAAAATGACTCTGACAAAAAAACTTAACCAACACTGACAATCCAGTCACGACAATACATGTAGCTTGACTTTTTTCTTTGAAAAGTCGAGCGAACTATTTTCATATCTAAGGAAAAATAAGTTTTAAAGCCCTTTTTGTCAGATTTGGTGGAATTTGATTGACTATATAACAGGTTCATTTCATGGGTGAGAAAGTTTAACTGAAAAGGCAAGCCAAATTCACAAATGGGCCTACATAGCTAGCTAACAGGTTTTCTGCATTTGTCAGTTCAAATGTCAAACAAAGCTTTAATGCAGCAAATAGGACTAGTAGATATTGTTATCTTATCACATAGTGGCTACTATCACAATGCAGGAAATGCATCTTCAACTCCAAAGATTTTCTCAAAGCAGGAAACACTTCCTCTACTCTCGAGATTATCTCAATGCAGGAAACGCTTCCTCTACTCTCGAGATTATCGCTGCATCTACTCTTGAGATTATCTCAATGCTGGAAACACTTCCTCTACTGTCGAGATTATCTCAATGCTGGAAACACTTCCTCTACTGTCGAGATTATCTCAATGCAGGAAACACTTCCTCTACTGTCGAGATTATCTCAATGCTGGAAACACTTCCTCTACTGTCGAGATTATCTCAATGCAGAAAACGCTTCCTCTACTCTCGAGTTTATCGCTGCATCTACTCTCAAGATTATCTCAATGCAGGAAACACTTCCTCTACTCTCGAGAACACAGAGAATGAATGTAAGTCCAACCATATAACACCAAACATGTTCTCATTGAACACAATAAAATGTGTCGCGATCTGTGTAGGATTTTTGTACCCCATTTGTGATACTGTACCTAACCCATGGAACCTGAAAAAAATAAAAGTACATGTTCAGATACTTACATAAAGTTAACTGTTCACAATAGTGCTATTACAATAATTCCGTTTGGCTAAATGCATTATTTAGAGGATAATACACAGCTGTGAAAGGCGGGACCTAGATAATCGCCCAGTAGGAATCTTAATCCATATTGTACTTCCCATTCAAGGCATTGAGTTCCCAAACCACACATAATATGTTTTGTTTCTATTTCTGTGTCTGTTTTGATTTAGAAACGTGTTAATCATTTTCGTACTTGACATCAAAGTATGACGACGGCAGTTGCGCGCCATTTACATCACATTATTCTGTTTTGTGGGCCATTATCAGTAAAGTGAGGGCCAGTTATGTTATAATGGCCCGGCAAAATATATACTCGGAGGAAAACAGCTCAAGTATGTTACTTTATCTAGTCACTTCCGGCAAAGTCAGCCAGTTAACGGGTTGCCACTTAAACTTAGCTTTAATCGGTCACCTTGTCATGTGACCAGTGATAATCTGTCACCTTACCATGTGATCTAACGGACTTCTTCTTATATAAGAGTCGCCGTTTGCAATTCCGTACCCGAGGGTGAGGTTTTCCTATCCTAAATGAGTCTACGGCTCACCAGATAAATTCCTCCGCCTTGCCAGATAAACATTTCATCTAACCTATTACTATTTTAATTCATAGTAACATATGTATTATCACAAGGTAATTACCGGATAATGAACAGTGAAATCTTCATCAACATCATGATCTAATAAAAAATATTACGATTTACTCCATTTATTCTGCATACAGGCTACACACTTCCAATTTTACTACCAGTTCATTAAGGGGTCAAATGAATCCCCTGGCAATACCAAACAAGACTTACCTAGCTATACATCTATCTGGTGTAATACTATCATCATCGTCACTTTCCATTTTTGCTCCTCTAGAACACACAAATGGCTGAGATGTCGGCTTCTTTGGATCATACAGACTGTATGTGTCATCTGTCGGATCATCTGATATAGCCTCCAGCTCCTGTATACTGATCTGATGATCTCGTGTAAGTGTCATATGTTTCTTCATATGAAAACATACACTGACCTCACCAGATGGCACGTTAGGATCTCCCTGTCAAAGTTAAGAAATTGACTTTCAATATAAAGAGGATGTAGTGGTATCTGCAACATCTTTACAAACTTACCAAAAATGTTAAAGTTGTGATTCAACAGTATTATTATTCATTACAATATATATTCCACATCAGTGAAATGATGGTGAACTTGCGTCTACATGTCTGGTGTCTTGTATTAAAGGTGCTGGCTCACAGATCAGATTAAAATTTTTGTATATCGTAATTTACCAACCAAACCAAGTATTGATGTAATAGAAATCCAATGACATTGCTTTACGAAAGATTTATGTCAAATAGGCAAGTTAAACCACTCTTGATATAGCGCCCTCTGTATTTTTTAAAATACTGCAGAGTTTCCACATGCTTTGTGAATTATTTAATTCACAAATTCACACGTGATCAAACTGTAACATCAACAAACAACAGCGCAAACATCAGTGAGGTATTTTATCATTTTGCAATTCGTTTTCAACGAATGCAAACAAATTTCCGACCATGTAAGTGTTAGTAGCCTTAATTATACTATAGGGTATTAATACCCAATGGAATTTTAGACGTAAAAATACTAAATAATAACTACAAAATGCTAATGTTTTGCAAGTCATTTTAAATGTCAGTGTGGTTGTTTATGACATATGCAGGCAACTATACGAAATTTACGCGACTATTTGACAATTTTATTTTATTTTACACCAATACGCGAGGAAGCACCTTTAAAGGCTATGAGTCTGGATGTATAGGTCTCTGATAAGCACAATTTGCATGCACAAATTCCAGGTTCAAGGGAGAATTTGCCTTTTTCTAATATCTACTAACTTAAAGGCAAAATTGTACCATTTTAGTCTTTGTGTTGGATAAGCATGAAACATTGTCATCATAACTACTGCTTAGCACTACATGTCTCACTCTTGCAGCCATACATTTAAATACTTTGAGTTGCACAAATGACAGTTCCTTTTTTATTCTTTTAAAACCACAAATGACAGTTCCTTTTTCATTCTTTTAAAACCCAAATTTTGGCATTTTTGCAAGGCAGCTCTTAATTCAAGTACTTTCCAAGGTTTAAGCCAAATATAATGACTTACAAAAATGTCTGCTTGGTAGTCAAGTAACTCCAAACAAAGTTTTATGGTCAGCCCTATACTAAAATTTACAGAACTTCACTTACTGAGATTTTCCTCACAAGTCCCAGAGAATTCTCTATATCATAGAATAAATGTACAACCTCTGTACCGCGTATACCATACATGCCTTTAAAGAACCCTGGCTGTATGGGAACATCATCAACATGTGAACACTTAGATTTTTCTATACGTTCAAACTTACGAGTGCCACTGTAAAATAAAGCAAAACAAGAAACGTGAAATTCCATAAAAACCAGGTTCCCATGTCTGCTGAACCAATGGGCACAAATGTATACCCGATCTGGTACATGCTGTTTTGTGTTTTTCTATTCTTAGTAGCAGTGACCATGACAGCACCGGTCCCAAGAGGTGTCATCATACAAGCTACCTATACAGTAAGTATCATCACATCGTCAAATGAATTTAGTTTCTCATTCTTTACTAAACGTAGTTATTGAGCTCAATCTGATTTTCAATCTTTAGCAACAGCGACCTTGACTCAAATGGCTTCACTTTCCAATCCAAGTAGCGACTTTATACATGCAGGCTACCTCAATAGCAAGTTTCATCATAATATCTCATTTCTAACATTTTGATATTTAGAGCAGTTTCCAGTGGTTTGACCCCCCAATCACTATAGCTCATTCACTTTATGACAGATGAGCTTAAGACAATATATTCTTCAACGTTGCTAATTAAAGATAGGCCCATTGCTTATGGAAGATAACTCTATCTTACATGAGCGTACATGCGACCTAGAGCAGACTATTTTAGTTTCCGGATTTACATGTTAAGGACGATATTAAGCTTACAAGACAACATCAATATGCTCTACACCATTTAAAAATCACTTTCTTGAGCATAACATAACAGCTAACGATTTATTTACGTTATTATTAATGATTATTATGAATAAGAACGTACAGCAAATGTCACGTTATGATGACGTCATGTTGACTCCATGAAAGCTAAATAATGTAATAAACTCCAATTTTCTAAAATTACGTCAGAGAAAAATAATCCATCATGAGACAGTCTATGCAGGATAAGGATATCTCACCCTGGAGGTCAGAATTTTAACAATGAACTCAGCAAGCCTTGTCCCTGATTAAAATCACACCCCTCGGGTGAGATATCCTTATGCTACTTTAAACAGGGTTCCCACAAATTTTATAAGAAGAAATTCACTGATTTTTCCCTGACCAAAGAGCAGTTTTCCCTGACTTTTTAGACAAATCGGGAGAAACAGCATCTTTTTTGTTAGAGCAAATTATGGCAATAAAATAGAGAAAAGGAGGCTATATTTGCTTTATATGGGACAAAAAAGTTTAAGGTAGCAGTTTTTAAGACTGTTGATTGATATAAAGTTATTTTACATTAGAATTATTCCAAGCGAGCATAGCAAGCGGCACTTATCAAGAGCTACGATGAAAAAGTCCCTGACTTTTCCCTGACTTTTGCTTAATTTCTAGATTTCCCTGACTTATTCCAAAATTCCCTGACTTTTCCCTGACCTTGAAAAAAATATGTTTTTCCCTGACTTTTCCCTGACCGTGGGAACCCTGTTAAAGCTCATGATGAATGTGTATACAGTCAGATCTTGATATAACGACATCCGATATACTGACAAATTCATTATACTGACATCAAATTTGGGGACAAAAGTATTAAAATGTTCGTTGTATCAATTCAGTAAACCGACATATTCGTTATAAGTACAATTTTCTTGGAAACAAACAGCGTCGTTGTATCGAGATCTGACTGTATACTTATATCCAATGCTGAGACAATATGATTAACCACAGGAACTTGCATTTATGATTTGAAAAAAAAATTGAAAAAAATATTTTTTTTTCACTAGGCCTACTGTACTACTAAAATATATTTCATTTTTTTCTCAAATTATAAATGCAAGTTCCTGTGGATTAACACACTACATACTAGTGTTTGACATGGATAGCCCAGTTATAACTCCACAGTTCTGGATCTGTTCCCTGAAGTCGACACTCCTTAAAAAACTGGGTCTTCGCCTGAAATTAAAATTACTTTATTTTAGGTCATTATAAATCACCCAATTATCAAACTACAGGAGGGTCTTAAATAATACCCTCATGGTGATGGATAACATCAGGAATGAGTCGTTGAGAGTGATTAATATAAGTTGGAAAAATTTGTTTCACAATCGACCTTAAATAAATTAGTATACACTAAATCATTCATCGAGTACCTGATATTTTGCTGGGATTAAACATTTGTCAAGTCTTTAATGCATACTAGTATTAGGCCAAGGAGTCGGCAGTTAAGGGCAAAATTTAACCACTGTTAATTGTGACCCCTTTGAGTTTGAGTTCACTCAATCACTGTAGTACAATTAAATAGTTTGATCATATCTATGCAGTTATTAAACTGATTGTAAGTAATTGCATCTTTGTCCATAATGTTAGCACAGTGTAAGCAAGTTCAGCTACACTTTTATTTTGTACTGAGAAAAGCCCCCACTGTGTTCTAAGAGTTGACTTGCTGACCAAAATTTTAAGATTGCAGCCAAAGCTTAGTTTTAAAACAAGGCCTTAACACTAATTAAACTTGAGTCCAGCTAACAACAGGCAAGATTACCTCAAATTCTAAGCCAGTAGAAAGCATTATTTTTTGTAAATTGACAGACAGACCCAGCAGATTGGTTTAAAGCAATGTATACACTGCTTCTTCTAAAATAGCGTTCAGTGGGGGTCTGGGGGATAACTGTAAACATTAACCAACCTCTTCTCCATTATCCTTGTTTTTCTTCTTTTCTCCTTTAATTCGCTTTAACACTACAGTAAAAGCGTTCAACAATGATTCAGTCTGGAAATAAATAGACAAATCTAAGCATTAATTTAACCCTATCAGCAATTATAATGATCAAGGCTAAATAGTCAACCAAAAGTCATCAAAACTCAGTATTCATCAATTTGACCAGGGGTGGTATTCAATATTGATCTTATTTAATTTGAGAATAAGGATAGCCAATCATATTGCCTGTTACTGACAAAGAGTCTAATATGGTGTGATCTGATTGGTTGTCCTTATCCTTAAGTCAAGTAAGATCAATATTGAATACCACCCCTGGCCATTTTCTTGCACAAATCTCAAGCAATTTGTATACTACCAGCATTCCTTTTTGTGCCTTTCATGTTCAGCTGTTTCTGTCGAGTGCTGTCCAATTAAAAAATTAAAATTTTATTAATTCACTAAAAATGGGACCTTGGCTTAAATATTGGATCATGAACAAGGAACATCAGCTTTAGTAAATCATTCTTACTTTGCGTTTTTGACCTTTTGCTTGCAATATATCTATTGAATGCAGACCTTTAAAATTCAGCAGCCATCTTACGTCAATTTGTCCATTTTCACAAGTTTTTACATGAAATAAAGTTTTTGTAAACATCTTTTCTCTCACTCTACCAGGTGGTATATGTTCCTCTGCTATTATGGTTCCATCATTAGTAAACTGTAAATATATACACAACATCATGCATTATGGTATAGTCCAGTCAGGGTAAAAATCCAACGACTAAGCGGTCGAATCCAATATAACCGTGTAAAACCAATTATAAAGGCTTATACTGTACAAACAACTATACTTTCAATGCAAAACTAACATACTTTATTCACTCTACCTGTTCAAACAATGGTTGTTATGTTTTGTGTACACATAAAATGTAACATCACTATATCCTAACTGGACTGTAAACGTTTGTTTATTCTGGTCCTAACTCCTAACTAGTACTATCTTATAGGGCTGCGTATCAGTTAAAATGATCGATACGATATTTGTA
Source organism: Spisula solida (assembly GCA_947247005.1). Lineage (NCBI taxonomy): Eukaryota > Metazoa > Mollusca > Bivalvia > Venerida > Mactridae > Spisula > Spisula solida. Next base: position 20,309,278 of record OX365946.1, read on the forward strand.
TTGATACAAAATGATCGATATTCGATATATCATTTGATATTTTGTTTTGACAATAAACAATCCAAAACTGTATAAAGGCATATGCAGACTTACAACATGCATTTAACTTGCAGAACACAATCACGTCAGGCTTGAGATATGTGATAAACAATCTATTTACACATGTTTAAATTGCATGAGTAGTTTGCAAAGCAGATTCTTGTTTGAAAATTAGATTCACTCGGACATAAGCTGCGTTGATGACCTAACCATTTTGAGACGAAACAAATAGACTACCGAAAACTTAACTGAAAATGGGGATTTTGTTGTGTGTTTTGTTGATCAATGTTTTGACCAATACGGACAAGTTCGCTACGATGTATCGATCAAACGCAGAATACCGGTATTCGATTAATATTGGAAACCAGTATGCATCCCTACTATTTTACACTTCCACAAGGATCCAGCATTACTGTCAGTTTTTATGAAAGGGTATAACCTGACAGGAACAGTTATCAAACCTGGATAGCCATTAGAAATCCAGATCATAACTCACTGGACCCAGCCCATGCATTACGAATCAAGTATGTGGGTACCATGGAACAACTCGAGACTGATGCAGGTATTCCTTACACTGATTGGTCTGTTTTACTTTAGTCTAAATCCTGAGGGTCAAACTTTGGCATTTTTTCAAAGCTTGCAAGGGTCAGTTTAAGGGTCAAATGAAACCCCTGTTAATATCTCATCTATAATTATCTTAAAAATCTTTTCCAATTTGAGCGCACTCAATCACTCAGTACCATGAAAATATTGTAATGGAATAGAGACTGTTATATTATCCCAGTATTGGTGAACTAACTTGGACTTTATACATACCCATATTTGTATTAATCCACCGTAACATGTTGTAGAATTTCTCCATAAACCAATCATACCACCATACTTCACTAACACTGTATAATCAAATATGAAAATACATAAACCATATAACAACAACAACAATAAATTCACAAATAAAATCAACATCAGCTTAAAATACAAGGTAAAATGGTATTAAATATAAATGTACAAATAATATTTTAATGCAACAACATAATTTATGGAGGATTTTTCTTCCAATATTAGAGTTTTCGGAAACAGCTGATACATACAATGTAGTTCAACACCATAGTTGTTTGTTTTATACACTAACATAAAGAGGTATAACTTCAACACGATAATCTGCAATGTCAATATAAATAGAAATCACTGACCATTACATGGATTTAGGTAGAGCAGAGGTTTGTATTTTCTATTCAAACATTTTTACCAAGTGAATAGGTATCAAACGTCATAGTGTAAAGGGATAGGTGATCGCCTACCAATCTTGCGATCCGCGTTCGATTCTTCATGTCCTTCGTTTATTTTCCTTTTATATAATTAGTTATAAATGTGCACAGTCATGCATTACTTTTATTGTCGTATTCACAATTTTCTCGTGATCTTCTACATGACTGAAGTTTCAGTAGATTAAACATTATTGCCTAGGCTGTGTGTCGCAGTTACAACGTTTGATTTTGTTAATGTAATAAAATGTGTAGGCAGATTTATAAGAAGTAAAACAATACCATAATATTTCGTACATTTGATTAATGTGAAAGTAATAATTAAAAACTAGTACAATGATAAATAAATATTATACAAATGTATTTTTGCTTCACATTTATTCTTTGGTCTGAAAATAATTTAAAAAAACATCTACGTAAGTAAGACTCGAACTTGTGTCTGTATAGGCTCAAATATTACTATTTCCCCATAGCTAAACCACTGAGCTATCATTTCAGATGAAATGGGTGGTCAATTTTATTCACCAAGTCATTTTAGAGTTAGGTGCTCATTGTAAAGATAATCCTTTTTCCAATATCACTACTGTATACATTTATACCTGGTCTACCTGTTTACATTCAGTGGCACAGGTCCCAATACCGCGTTGGAGTTTTTAATATCATTTGCGATAAGCAGGACAAAATATCATTTGCGATACACAGGACAAAATATCAACAAAAATATTTACCTTTACAATAAAAATATCTGAAAGAACTTTTCAGCTGGGTAGCAGGATTCAATCCAAACTCTGAAATTAAAGTTAAATATATAAAGTCAAGTTCATAAAGTAATATCATGAGGTAGACTATTATTCCACATCCAAGCCAAAATACACTTAGTTGCAAAAGAAAGTATACATTGTTCATACTTTGAAATTGTATCCTTTGGCGTTGACAGAACTAAACGAAATTTTGTATTGACAGAACTGTATGTTTATCTGACATTTTAAGATCAAACAATAAATGTCAATAAATACAATATCCCACAAATGAAGTCAACAGTGTCGGTACCTGGAAAATCGAATTCACAAAAATGTTCATTATTTTATATGTCCACCTCTGACGTAAAATGTACGGGACATTTAAGCAGTGGTGCAAATTATGTTTATGTATGTTAGATTTGACTAGGTATATAGTCAAATTAAACAAAAACACTCTAACAATGCGAATTTGCACTGAACAGCATGATGGTTGTGATTTGTGTAAAAAAAAACTAGTCATTTTGCTTGGTCAAGGGGAGGTAACCATGTAACCAAAAGTTGTTTTTATGAGGTGATAAGTTCTAAACCTGAATTGGGCTTTGTTGTAAACCTTGTTTTCCTTATTTATGTTTCTGTGATAAGTACATACACTTGAAAACAAACCTTATCAGCAAATCGGGCATCTAGCTGCATTGAAAAATTGACAAACACCCGATGAACACACCGTGGCAAATGTGTGACATTAGCTCACGTTGATGTCATCATTTTTATTCTGTTTGTTCCAATTGCAATCAGATGTAACAAATTCGATTGAATTGTAATGTCACATATCCAAGCTACATATGTTGAAAATTTCAGCAAGATCACGTTCCTATTGACCGAGCTATGGGTAAACATATCCATGTACACATTTGTGTTAAATGTATGACTATTTGTGTGAATTTGATTTTTCAAGTTCCGAAGCAATGACTCAGTTTGTGCAGTATTGTATTTGTTGACATGTTGTTGCTTGATCTTAAAATGTCAGATAAACATACTATTTACTATTTAGTAAATATTAACACTATGACTGTTTCTGTAAACCCCCCCCCGCGATATAATTTCATTTATGCACAATGTATACTTTCTTTTGTGACTGAGTGTATTTACCTTAGTTTCAGTTACAGTGGTAATGTACTCATTTAGGTAAATTGCTAAAATAGCCTTAATTTAATTATTGTTTGGCTAGCTATCAACATGGTTGAGTGTCCAAGGTTTTCTTGAGCATTTATTTTGTCTCTTTCAATCAGAAAGTCATCAAACATGAAACAGCTACATTCACCCATCTTTACATTTAAGCATTTCAAGTTCATACTTATATTTGATACATGTACCTCAGGCCTCAACAAATATTTTTAAAAGCACTCGTCCTGCAATATAGCAAAGAAGAAAACACTAAAATCTAACTTGTCCTGTTATATAAATAAAGAAGGCAAAAGTTTGCAGGACGAGCGGACGAGTAGTTTATTGAGGGCTGTACCTCCAAATACTGTCAGCACCATAGTCCATTTAATAGGGTATCAGAGGATAATTTAAAGTGAGATTGAGCATGTTTTTTAAAAAAGCATTTTATTCTTAAAATTGAAATGTGTTGGGTACAGTAAGCATAGTATTATGATGCACTACATGTACTCATGAGGTTCAGCCCAAAATATATCAAATATCAATTTGAAGAATAAAAGGCATTTAAAAAAAGCATGCACCAACCCACTATAGATCAATATAGATCCATCTTTTACACAGTTGTTTATTTTTTACAGGGTCTGCAAATATACTCATTCCCTGTCCATGCATAACATTGTAACGATTGGCTTTGTGCTGAGGTAATAAGGTATTTTTATAGCCAAATTATGTCAAATGATAACACTATTATGTAAAACTATTATATCCCACTAGCATATACTACTTTCTTCTCAGAGCCTAACTGACGGTGTGACGTAGTACTGCAAAGATACCTGGGTAAAATATGGCGGCTCTCCATGTCAGAGAGAGTTTAATTACCCTAGCTAATTAGGGTGTGAATAGGGGGCTATAAACACTGAATTTGAAGATAGTTTGGGGTTCTTTACAACATATCAAAAAATGCTGAACTTTCATTTTAAGTAAAGCAAGTGGCAAGAGTGTTGGGTGCAGGATTGCTAATACACACCCCATTTATACTAGGGCAATGCTCTATTGATTGAGGTAGCAGGTATTTTATACGTTATTTAACAAAATATTAACGTCGGGCAAATTTCCAGACGCATGGAGTCAGAGCGTTATAGTTCCTTTGTATAAATCAGGTGACAGAAACGACCCTTCAAATTACCGCGGAATATCACTGATCGATGTTATATACAAAATTTTCTCAAATACAGTAACAGAAAGATTAAACAAATGGTCAAAGGAATCCGATGTCATTGATGAAGCTCAAGCCGGATTTAGATCTGGTTATTCTTGTGTGGACAACATGTTTTCTCTACAATGTATGATACAAAAATATATTTCTAGACCACAAGGTAGATTTTATGTATTATATGTAGATTTCCAGAAAGCGTTTGACTCGTTAGTTCATTACAAAATATTTTTAAACATGGTAAATAAAGGTGCAAACGGGAATTTGATCATTTGATGTCGATTAAAGCGACAGATCAACCTTTAGATGAAAACGGGCGGGAAAAGTTACCACCTCGTGAAAAATTCTACGGTCCGTTTAAATGTAACATAGGTACAAGGCAAGGCGATTTAAGCTCGCCGATAATATTTAGCCTTTATATAAACGATTTAGTCTCGCACTTACGACAAACCTGTAACGGTGTTTTTATAACAAATGATATACCTGATATCCTAAGTTTGCTTTTCGCAGATGACGTTGCCTGTGGGGCGGATACCGTAAACAACCTCCAGTTACAATTAAATGCTATCTCAGATTTTTGTACACAATCACAAATAAATGTAAACTTACAGAAAACTGAAATAACCGTTTTCAGAAATGGTGGTCCGCTCAGGAATAGCGAAAAATGGACATTTAACGGTACAAAAATAAATGTCAACTCCGTCTATAAGTATATGGGCCTTCTATTTACACCCAAACTATCGTGGACCCAAGCTAAAGTAAAATTAGCAGCTCAGGCTAGAAAAGCCATAAATGCTATAAAACGGTATCAACTCCCGTTTGGTCAATTTTCTCATCGAGACATGTTTAAATTATTTGATTCAATGGTTGTTCCAATCCTTACTTACGGTGCAGAATTGTGGGGTCATAGTTATTCTTCTGATATAGAAAAGGTCCAAATTGAATTCTGTAGATATTTTATTGGTGTAAATTCATCTGTCAATAATTGTATGGTATTGGGAGAATGTGGAAGTCTTCCGCTATGCACAATTTATTACACCAAAAGTATCAAATATTGGTGTAAATTGTTACATATGTCAAATTCGCGTTATCCAAAAAATTGTTATAAAATGTTAATGTCGCATGATGCTTTAAGTCGAACAAATTGGGCTACAAATATAAAAGAACTACTATATAAATACGACTTTGGTTATGTTTGGATAAATCAAGATATTGGTGATTTAAACATGTTTATCTCTTCGTTTAAACAACGTATAAATGACTGTATGAAGCAAAACTGGTCAGGTGAAATATCAGCATCTTCTAGATGTGATACATATGTAACGTTTAAATCCTTATTGAATATTGAAAAATAGCTATGCATCGATATACCTTTCTCGTTTAGGAAATCCCTCGCACGTTTCAGATGCTCAAACCATAAACTTAACATTGAACTAGGAAGACATTATGGAATAGAAAGATCCGATAGAATATGTCTATATTGTTTCATTCACTTCAATCATTTAATATTAGAAAATGAATATCACACATTCTTTATATGTCCAAAATATTCTGAAATAAGAGAACGATACTTGTTTAGTTGGTATACTGGAAGATGTGATACTTCTGATTTTGAAAATTTAATGAGAAATGAGTGTCATATTATTTTAAAACGAGTATCACTATATGTATCAAACTTAATGCAGTGCATTGACAATTTACGATAGAACATTTTATATGAGCACATTAATCTCCTTTACTTTGTTAGAATCATACTTTATTTTACTTTTGTGAGCAAATTTTGACCAATTTCCTATTTCATGATATCATTATCGAGGGGTTAGAGCAAGAACCAGTTACCACCGATTTTTGAAAATGTTCAGGAGAAACGTTAAATGTCATTAAATGTGTTCTACATGGACTTTTTAAATATAATTACAAATTTATACTTCTTTTATATAGGAGTAACTAATGTAAAGGTTTCAAGCTAAAATCTTTCTTCCTCTATGAGAAAAAACACAACTTCTGTTATTGCATGCAAACATTATTGATTATCTACAATTTCTTTACAGCAAAAACAGGTTATCTGGTGATGGCTGATTTTTTCACAAACGTTTTTGATATTTCATTTGAATAATGTTTCTGCAAATAAAGGTTATCTTGAAGTAGTTGGTTTTTCCATAAACCAAGTCAGTTTAATAGTATGATATTGCTCCTGCCAAAACAAGTTACATGGTAATAGTGGTTTTTTTCACAAACAGTTTTAACAAATCTTTACAATATTATTTCTGCAAACGAAGGTTATCTGCTTATAATTGGTCTATTCACATACATTGTCAACTTCAAACTTTGATAATGTTCCTGCAAAAACACTTTAGCCAAACATACACTGTTTTTGTTTGCAACAGCAAGAAGCAAGGCACCATCTTTTTACTGGTAAAACAATTTATGAACACATAAAAACTGATTTCAGGCAACATAACTAACCACAAATATGACTATTTGACTTTTTGAGCCAAATAATGTCATATTAAGATAATATGTCTTTGCAGATAATAAAATATACTAAAATAACACAAAATACATCACATCTGTCATTAACAGTGTTTTTTTATGAAATCAGTTTTCAATTCATGTCTTTTGCAAGGTTTGAGGTATAATAATAATTAAATTTAGTAGGAGTAGCAACAGCAAATAAAAGCTACACAATATGGTAATGTAAAGTTTATGGTTTGTTTTCATTTAAGAAAATTATTGCAATAAGAAACTTGAAACCATACTACAATATTCTAATGTGCCTTTATGTTATAAATGATACTTTAGATTATAACAACTGTTGGACAAATTAGGATAAATAAATTTTTAAACTAAGGAGTAAGATTTTAAGAATATATTTACAACCTGTACATTAACATATCTTCCCTTTGACATTAACATTTCATTAAAATACATGCTCTGCTGGCATGTCATCATATTGAACCACTATTCACATTTTTATGTATCTTAAAATAAAACAACTAGGTACATTAAATTAAAGAACATAATGCCAAATAGTGATTGTCATACAGTATTACAATACAGAAATTCCAACAATTTCAACATGTACTTGTGTTGCTGCTTACTTTTTTGGGAACGTCATCAATTCAAATAGCTTGTACAAACTAGTGAGTGAATCTGAAAATATATCATTTTGACCGTCAGAAGCGCAGTTAATTCCTCTGCACCTGGCTGTGCCAATCTGTCCACAACGGAACAACAAGGAAGCCAGAGTTTGTAGTATTCACAAGTCTCTTTCGCAATTATTCCACTCTTGCATAGCGAGAGGAGATCTTTTCTCTTTGCTACTGAAATTGGAAGCTTCTGTTTATACCTTGGTTTATTACTTTAATAGCGATTCATCCATTGTGTTTTCATCTGGTACACTTGTCAATTCATTCACAGCATTGTAATTTTCAATTTTGATCAAGTATACTTGTCAATTCATTCAATGTATTGTCATTCAAATTTCTATCTATAGTCCAGTCAGGATAAAAATCCAGTGACGCAGCGGTCGAGTCCACTTTAACAGTGTAAAACCAATAATAAAGGCTTATACCGTTCAAATACTATAATTTCAATGTTAAACTAACATACTACATGTATATTCGCTCTACCTGTTGAGACAATGGTTGTGTTTTTTTGCGTACACATAAACTGCAACGTCACTGTCACAATATCCTAACTGGACTATAGTACACTTTATGAGCTATTTACAACATGGCCATTTCGATTTCTTTCTTGTACACTTGACGACCCTGTCATGACATTGTCCTTTTCATGTTGGTCTTGTACACTTGACGACTCTGTCATGACAGTGTCCGTTTCATGTTGGTCTTGTACACTTGACGACTCTGCCATGACATTGTCCGTTTCATGTTGGTCTTGTACACTTGACGTTTCATTCATGACATTGTCAGTTTCATGTTGGTCTTGTACACTCGACGACTCATTCATGACATTGTCAGTTTCATTTCTGTCCTGTACACTTGACGATTCATTCACGACATTGTCAGTTTCATTTCTGTCCTGTACACGTGACGACTCATTTATGACATTGACAGTTTCATATCTGTCCTGTACACTTGACGACTCATTCACACCATTAACAGTTTCATTTCTGTCTTGTACACTTGATGACCCATTCACAACATTGTCAGTTTCATTTCTGTCCTGTACACTTAACGACTCATTCACGACATTGTCAGTTTCATTTCTGTCCTGTACACTTAATGACTCATTCACGACATTGTCAGTTTCATTTCTGTCCTGTACACGTGACGACTCATTTATGACATTGACAGTTTCATTTCTGTCCTGTACACTTGACGACTCATTCACACCATTAACAGTTTCATTTCTGTCATGTACACTTAACGACTCATTCATGACATTGTCAGTTGCATTTCTGTCCTGTACACTTGACGACTCATTCACGCCATTGTCAGTTTCATTTCTGTCCTGTACACTTGACGACTCATTCACGACATTGTCAGTTTCATTTCTGTCCTGTACACGTGACGACTCATTTATGACATTGACAGTTTCATATCTGTCCTGTACACTTGACGACTCATTCACACCATTAACAGTTTCATTTCTGTCTTGTACACTTGACGACCCATTCACAACATTGTCAGTTTCATTTCTGTCCTGTACACTTAACGACTCATTCACGACATTGTCAGTTTCATTTCTGTCCTGTACACTTAATGACTCATTCACGACATTGTCAGTTTCATTTCTGTCCTGTACACGTGACGACTCATTTATGACATTGACAGTTTCATTTCTGTCCTGTACACTTGACGACTCATTCACAACATTGTCAGTTTCATTTCTGTCATGTACACTTAACGACTCATTCATGACATTGTCAGTTGCATTTCTGTCCTGTACACTTGACGACTCATTCACGACATTGTCAGTTTCATTTCTGTCCTGTACACGTGACGACTCATTTATGACATTGTCAGTTTCATTTCTGTCCTGTACACTTGACGAATTGCTCACGACATTGTCAGTTCTGTCCTGTACACTTGACGACTCATTCACAACATTATAAGTTTCATTTCTGTCCTGTACACTTGACAACTCATTCACGACATGGTCAGTATCATTTCTGTCCTGTACACTTGACGACTCATTTACGACATTAACAGTTTCATTTCTGTCCTGTACACTTGACGACTCATTCACATCATTAACATTAACAGTTTCATGTTGGTCTCGTACCCTCATTCACAAGATTGTCAGTTTTATTTAGGCCTTGTACATTTGACGACTCCGATTCACGACATTGTCGGTATCATTGATGTCTTATACACTTGACGACTCATTCACGAGATTGACAGTTTTATTTCTGTCTTGTACACTTGACTTTGGCACGGTGTTGTCATTTTCATTTCCATTTAGTGTGCTTGACGATACCTTCAGAAGGTTGTTCAAATTTATGGATAGAAAAAGCTCATCTTCTGTATCTGACAATATCTGTAAAATAAGATGGGTAACCATTCGATAGACAATGTTCATGTTACCCGAAAGCAATGTAATAATTATACTATTTCAAAGAATACAATCTTCAAAATGTTTTACTTTAGTACTAGTCATTTGTTTTTTCCTTTACAGCTAAAATGAAGAAAATAGTAATTAGTACATAAATTTGTGCTTTATTTAGAATGAAGAAGCTGCTGATGATTGCAAAACTATAATTCTTTTGGCTTTACTATACAGATTCTGCTATTGTTGCATTTTACGTGACGTTAGCATACATTTATGTTTGTGTAATGTAAGTATTTGTTCTGGCTATACTGAATTGCTAACCCTTTTCGTTAACTATTCAAGATATTTATATAGAAAATACTTTTTAAATATAATATTAAGAAACAGTTTTGATAAATAAATCAAATAAAACATACTTACGGTTCGCTATTTAGCATCGGAATCCAGTTTTGAACATGAACATTCTTTCTCTAATAATTGTTTTATGACAATGAAGTTTCAACAAAGGTGTTAGAATTCTTCAATGCATGGTTTTTATCACTCAACAGGTCACATTGTTATCATTACACTCTCTGGTAAAAGCAATTATAACTCGGTGCATTGTTTTTGTATCTGAAATGCTTAAGTTACAGACTGGACGTTGTCTGGTAAAACCCAGCATCAACTGATAGCCTGTTTTACCTCTAACATTAGATGACAATATTAGGCGTCTGCTTTCTGTATCTCTCTATAGCATGTTTTTGTTGGTAGAAAAATTAGAATTTATTAGATTTTTGTACCTGCAAAATCCATGTATAAATTGATACATGGTTTTTGCAGAAACGGTAATACGAAGAACAACAACTAACATTTCTGCAAAAATAAAGTAGTGGCACCTAACTTGTTTTAGCTCCACACAGTACCAGTGTTATAATTAAAACTTGCAAGTTATACTGCGATACCTGGTTTTAGCTTGAACCAAAATTAGTGATAATCGATAACTGGTTTGGTCACAATTCAATAACTTTAAAAGTACTTGCGTTATGGTAATGATTTTTTTACACATTATGTATTTTCAGTAACGGCATCAAATTCAATGAAAAAGTCATTTTCGTAAAATTGGCTCGATAACTGGTTCTTGCTCTAACCCCTCGTTATATGTATACACTATTGTTACTGTTGTTTAGTATCATTGACTTATTCCTAAAAAAATGCAATGGACACAACTTATTATTTTTGAAATTATTATGTGAACATGCATGTATTTGTATTTTGGGCCGGTGGCCTTTATTTACGTAATAATAAACTTGTAAACTTGTAAAACTTGTAAAACTTGTCAACCGTTTACCCCATACGTCTCTTTCAATGATTTGGTAAAAAAATAACAACAAATTGCTATGCTCAAAGCCAGTGGATGTCTACAAAGCACAAGCACCGACTCTCTAGAAATACTCACCAACACAGAACCATTCCACTTGCACATGAGATTAAGACAAGCACAGGACACAGTCAGAATACTGCAAAAATCAAACAAGGACCCTTTAAAAATGGAATTGAACAACTGGACAAAAGGAGACATAAAGCATACTGGAAAACCAACAACCTTCTCACTACTAATCAGCAGGTTCAATGAATTCAAAGACAATTTGCAAATTGAAAACATAGCTACAGAGTTTGAATACAGTAAAAAAAACAATGGGACTTTCAAGGAAAAAAGAATACATAAGCTTTAAAGCGTTTAATGAAGAAAAAAACATCCAAGTGACAAACATCAAAGAAATACTGTCAACATGTACAAGCAATGAGGTGTTACTTTTCACAGATGGATCTACCCTACAGAATCCTGGCCCAACCGGAGCAGGAGCAGCTGTGTACCTGGAAGGCTATAACTCTACACCAGTTCTTTTGAAACAGGGGGTGTCCAAATGTAGTAACAACTTCGCTGGAGAAGTGGTTGGAATAGAGTTAGCTCTAGACTTCATCAACAAGTTAGACACGATAACAAACAGAAAAGTTCATATCTTCTCAGACTGTCAATCAGCAATAACCACAGTATTCAACAATGAAATTCCAAAAGCCAGAATAGAAAATGTCATCAATATCAAAGAAATAGCGGCATCACTTGAAGCAAAAAATAATACAATCACCATACATTGGGTACCAGGCCACAAGGACATTCAAGGAAATGAACTGGCAGACAGACAGGCGAAGGCTGCAGCCCATGAAATGAGCTCCACGGAGGAAACGGAAACAACAGAAAAAAAAGACGCATCAGAAATAACTAAAAGCATGAAAACTCAAATTATAAAAAAATGGAGCACAAGTTATTCAAACTCAGAAAAAACAGGCATGCTTCAAGAGATATATACAAAGAACCTGGCTCAAGGAATTGCTGTGGCGAAAATAATAGGCCTACATTCAGCATTATCAATCAATTGATCAGTGGGAAAACAAAGTTAAAGGACCACTGGAGCAAAATCATGAACAATAATGATAACCTATGTGACACTTGCAAGGTACCAGAAACAGTAAACCACTACATATACGAATGTGCAAGATTTGCGGTAGAAAGAGATCTCCTAGAGCGTACAGTAGAGGGGTTACTGTACGGACAGCAGTTAACGTGCGGGGTTTTATCCCTATCCGTATTGGTTGGAGAGATCGACGACATTACGGACGAGGCAAGGAACGAACTCATCGGTGCTACGAGTCAATACTTAACAAGCACCAACCGACTGTAAAGAGAAACCGAAGTACCAAGAGCTGAAGCACAAAGAGAGAGCACAAAGAGAATATTACCGAAGTACAGTGAGAACATTTCGCTACGGCAATAGCGTAATAGAACTACAACAACAACAACAAATTGATATTCAACTAAAAATTTAGAACCATAAACACTGACAAAGAAAGAGATCTATGTGAAAAACTCGGACACTATGTTCATGTTTACAGTTAATTAATTTGGTGTAGACGAGTCGCAACCCGATACGTCACAATTAAAATATAGTATCCGAAATTAATTATCCGAAATTAGGCAACTTTTACGCAATAAATATTGAATTTACCTCTTTGACACGAATTTTTCCACAGAGATTCGGTTTGGATGACAGAATAAAATGTTTTGCATGTTTGTGCTAACTTGATCAGGTCCGTTCCACGTACATAGTCGAAGCAAACCAACAACACATCGAATGGAAGTTCCGTGATATTCATTTTAAGTTAGTTATCTCCCTTTTCAACATTGTCTTATAAGGGGAGTAACTCCTATGGTCATAATTTGAAGTTATCTCCCTTAGACCACCTGATGATATAAAAATATGAGACAAAATATTTATTTTTTACAATTTATGAAATTCAGACTTCTGTTCTACAAAACTTTCGACTAGAAAATATTAAATTATGATATAAATAATCTTCTCTTCAATTACTAGTCGCGTAGTTTCAACAAGTCGCGCGTGATTGTGTTTTAAACATATAGCAAATTGCACATATCTATAACATGTTTGCAACGGTTATATGTAGGGGCTCGTATTCAGGGGCGTATTACTTGGATGAGATAAACGTAAAGGCCACGTTAATTCTTGGGAATCCGGGGCATGCTCACCCTGAAAGTTGTAGGCTCTATTTGCTTTTTGTTACAGGTGCATTGTTAGCAGTTTTCAGACTAAAAGACCAAGAACGATGTAGTCCTACTATACCAAAATATTACATGCCATTGCACATGTACAGCACTTGATGACGGTGAACAAGTAGACGCCGTCTTGCTGGATTTCAGCAAGGCGTTCGACTAGGTGCCACATGACAGACTGCTGTGGGGGAATGTAAACAAAGTTTGACAGCTCATTGTTTTGATCAAGATATCTGTCATAGTCAATATAATCTTGTGCGTTAGAGCATCTGCTATTAAAATCGCCTGTAACAAAACATTTACGTGAAATATTAAAAACTAAAATCAGGCCAAATCGCTGGTCCTGAATATTTCTGAAAAGAATATTTAAAAAATGGTAAAATGTAGTATGATTGCCTTACTTGTTCAACTTATTGCGCTTCAGCGTTCTTAACCAGGGCTCGACACTAACACTGGTCCGCTGGTCTGAGACCAGTGAAAATCCAGAAGGACCAGTGAAAATTCTGGAGGACCAGTAACTGTCCTATTTACAAATTTAGCTCTTTTGCCCTGTCGGACCAGCGGCCAAAATAGTTAGTGTCTAGGCCTGTTAACTCTTTTATTTTAATTGGCATCCACGGCTAAAACATCTAGAGTGGGAAGATGCTCTAACTGTGTCACAGTTACATCCTCAAATTACAAAAACGTATTTTCATCAAGTAAGTCAAATTCTACATCTTCCATTCTAATCTGTTCAATACACAAGCATTATGCACTTGGTGTTGAAAGGCAATTGTTAAACACGAATGTTTAAGAATAAAAGTTTACCAATGGAATGTCACCAATAAAAACACTCATGCACCAAACTACCCTGATTTAATTACATGAATGGTCAATTTCACTGGTTCTTGTTTATTAATAATTGTGTGTACTTTGTATTAATCACAGTATTCAGTAGGTGATAAATGCGCAAAATGTATCTGGTAAACAAACATTTAGCTTTGGTCTAAGTCAGATAGACCTTTTGTAGGGGTGGTATATGAAATTTAACATCTCGCTACGCTCGATGTTATTTTTCATATACAACCCCTACTCATGTTCTAACCTATACATACACCATTACTATAGTGCGGCCAAGATATGATGGCACAATAACATTTACACATGCAAATTAGCCGACGGGTTTATTTTCAACAGAAAGGGGTGTTTATTTCCAGTCAGGGTCAATAAACGCTTGTTTCGTACATTTGTATTACGTTTTCGCAATATGAGGAAATATACGAGAAATTTTTACATGTGCCTCGCTAGCTCAGTTGGTAAAGCTTTGGAATTACAATAAAATTATGGATGGAGGTTACTAGTTCGAGTCTCACTTTTGTGCATATATTTTTTTATTGATTTGTTTACTACAGTTCTAGTAAACGGTTTTCTTAGTATAATTATACCGGTTATCTTGTTACATATGCTTTCCCTATTCTGTATATTTATTATATTATGTTTTATTACATTTATATATTTTATATACAAAATATATGAATTAACATTGCTCATCAGCAGTGTCTGTGACAGAATAATTTAAGAAATCTGCAAAATCATCATCACTATCACCATCCGCCTCGTCATTATCACTGTAATTATCATTATCATCATCACCAACGTCCGAGTCTGTATCAGCTGTGTCATCATTTCCTATCTTAACGATATGTTTAGTCATACAAATGAGGTTCGATTAAATAATGTGCAGTTTATACAGTTTATCTGATTGTAAGTAATACACCCACAAATACACGAGTTTCGTGAAAAGCGTGCGGAAAAATAATTTCGAAATAAATAAAAATAAAAATGAATCTGACTGGAATTCGAACCTGGACCGTCTGCGTTGGGATTAGAGATGATACCACTAGGCTATATAATAAACACAACGATCTTCATCCTTAATTATGTAGTTTAAGATAACTGAACATGCGCTTAGATGATCATGATTTATTTACTTACCCGCGTTTTGATATGGTCTGATCCAACCAGTGACGTTTACACAATGTTATTGTGCCATCATATCTTGGCCGCACTATAGGGCTGAATATATGTCCATGTTTTATAAAAGGGTAAAAAACAGAAACATGTATCACATAGCCTCGGTCTCCCCTACATATAGACCTACTTTACCAAAATATTACATGCCAATGCACGTGTACAGCACTTGATGACGGTGAACAAGTTGACGCCATCTTGCTGGATTTCAGCAAGGCGTTCGACCAGGTGCCTCATGAAAGACTGCTGTAAAAGATAGGGGCCTAAACGACTACGGCATCCGAGGTGATACTCTACAGTTGAACAAACATACAAATACATTTGCATAAATATGTTTTTACATGGATGACATGAATGTCCGCTGACATGTTAGGATGTGATTTAATATTGAGGTGGCAAAACTGTTATTATTAGTAGATCAAACATTGCCTATATTTGATTTTATGGCGTCAAATATGCGCAAAATATTATTTTGGTACATTTTTGAATAATATTTTGTTTATGTAATAAATTCTGATATGACACTGTAGTAGTCTGTATAGGAAACCCAGAGGTAGTCTCGCGTGTATCGGTGCTATACACTGAGCACGTTAAAGAACCAAGGAGTCTATTCGAAATGAGCTAGGGTAACGCACCCGGATTCTTTGTATCACACCTCTTTCTCTTGATTTTAAGTCTGCCAAGACTGCCAAATGTCTACGTCCCTGCAAGGGGTTAGACATTAATGGAATATAGATAGGAATAATTACTACAGTCAGAACTCGATACAACGACGCTGTTTGTTTCCAAGAAAAATGTCGTTGTAACAAATATGTCAGTTTAACTGAATTGATACAAGGAGCGTTTTAATACTTTTGTCACCAAATATGGTGTCAGTATAATGAATTTGTCAGTATATCGGGTGTCGTTATATCGAGTCCTGACTGTAATAGGCGAGAAACTTGTGTAGGCAGCTGGCTAGCTTAGTCGGTAGAGCATTCGCCCTTTAAGCAAGAGTCCCGGTTCGAGCACCGGTCTGGTTGCAGATTTTTCTCACCTGGTTACAACACTACCACGAGTAAATGATTACCGAAAGGTATGCGCCGAGCTAGGAACTTATAAACTCATATCAAATCAAATAAAAAAGAATATACATCAAACACCCTGCTGAGATCAATAAAACTTCCTACTGAGATCCATCAAACTCATTGCCGAGAGCCATCAAACTATCTACTGAGATCCATCATACTCATTGCTGAGATCCATCATACTCCCCTCTGAGATCCATCAAACTCTGCTTAGATCAACCATACTTCCTGCTTAGATCCGCCAAACTTCCCTCTCAGATCCATCACACTTCCCTCTCAGATCCCACAAACTCCCTGCTTAGATCCACTTCCTCGGATCAACCAAACTCCCTGTCCTTCAAGCTCACTGCTGACTTGCTGAGATACATCAAACTCTCTTCCTTTTCAAACTCCCTGCATATATCCATCAACCCCCTGCCATGATCCACCAAACTTCCCTCTGATATACATCAAACTCCCTGCAGAGAACCATAAAACTCCCTACTTAGATCCACCACACTTCCTGCCATCACACTTCCCTCAGAGATCCACCAAACTTCCTGCTGAGATTCATCAAACTTCCTACTTATATCCATCAAACTCCTTGTTTTTTTTATCCATCAAACTTCCCTCTGAGATCTACCACACTTCCTGCTCAGATCTGTTAAACTTTTGAGATCCATCAAACTTCCAGCTGAGATCCTCAAACTCCCTGCGAAGATCCATCAAACTTCCCTCTGAGGTTCACAAAACTTCCTTCTCAGGTCAACCAAACTCCCTGCTGAGATACATCAAATTACCTGCCGAGATCGACCAAACTCCCTGTTTTAATCCACCAAACATCCTGTCGAGATCGACCAAACTTCCTGTTTTACTCCACCAAACATCTTGCAGAGATCCACCAAACTCCCCGTTGTAATCCACCAAACATCCTGCCGAGATCCACCAAACTCCATCAAATTCCATGCTGATATCCTTTAAACTCCCTGCTGACTGAGATTCATGAAGATGTGACAATATGCAATACACGGCTAATATTAAAGTTTGAAATTGTGTTTATTTAAAATGAAACCAAAAACAAGGTAATATTTCTTTCTGTTATTTATTAATCCACCCAATAACAACACATAATATAATAAATATTACAATGAAATATACCTGAATATAACATTTGCACAAGGAGGCCAGCACCATCAATGTATGTCAATTTCAACATCAGAATAAAGCATACAATCATAATACCATGACAAAAAAGGTTATGAAACAAGGGCTATAACTCTACTATAGCTAGATTCCAGCTATGAACAGATGGTCACATGTGCATGAACATTCCAGTAAACATTCATGACTGTATTTAATAGTCACAACGGTCTGAGCAACGCCAAGATTTAAAGATGAATCCCTCTCTTAAACAACCCTGTTTCAGCCAGCCTAACGTAATTTACTTTGTCTATATATTGGTTGAATTTTAAAGTGGTTCCCTGTTTAACGTGGCTAGCAATTATACATTTGCTATCTCAAGGAGCCAATTTGTCTGTTTTAATAAAAAGAAACAGCATTTTTGTCGGTCCCTCATTAAAAATGACAGATTACAACCTTGAAATTACAACCACACCATATCAAAACATCTCTGATATTGCCCTAATAGAAACAGAAGGCTATTCAACACCAGATTTGTCCATACTATGACAGCCTTGAATGTATATGCAACATACTGTCTAATCCAATACACCAACCTCATTAACAAATAATATTTCCTTACGAAACATGGGTAACAAAATACATATTGAACCATGTACATAAATCAGCAAAACCAATTTATAAGATATTAGGCACAAATCTACATGTTATAACATAAAAAGTTTATAAGTTTATATCACAGTTAGAAATCAACAAGCTTGCTGTCCTAACATTCTCTTTAAAAACTTAAAATGCCTCCATATAAATATATCATAAGTACATGTATTGAAAATCATGGTTTTGGTATAGTAAATAATTTAACAACATTTTCGCCAACGATAAAACACAATGACATCATATAAAATACGAGCACCGCCTAAGATTGCTGGACATTTGACTTTCTCGAACTTGACAGTATCCTTGCTCATCTGTGAGTGAAAATTCTATGAGTACCAAGGGCAGATAACTCATAAATATAGGTCACAGGGTTACCAGTTATAACAGGTTCATATTAATGGTGAGAAAGTTGATCTGGCAAGGCAGAGAAATTAACAGATAGGCCGAACAAGTTTTCTGCATTGGTCATGTCCAACAATTCTTTAATTCAGCGCATAAGACTAGTAGATATCCTTTATCTTATCACATGTTGGGAACTATCACAATACATGTACTTGGAAACGCTTCATCTACTCTCGAGATTATCTCAATGCAGAAAACGCTTCCTCTACTCTCGAGTTTATCGCTGAATCTACTCTCGAGATTATCTTAATGCAGGAAAAACTTCCTCTACTCTCGAGAACACAGAGAATGAATATAAGTCCAACCATATAACACCAAACATGTTCTCATTGAACACAATAAAATGTGCCGCGATCTTTGTAGGATTTGTGTACCCCATTGGTGATACTGTACCTAACCCATGGAACCTGAAAAAAATAAAAGTAGATGCCAGTGATTTTTCTTGAACAAAACTAAACAGCCTGTGCCTTTAAAATTGGGAAATTTAGCGCAATTTGGGAATTTAAAAAAGATTTTTTTGGTAAAAATAGTTCATAAATTGCCATTTTCTACTGATAGTGACAACGACTTTTGCAAGTTTGAAAATCCATTGTTTTTCCTTAAAAACAGCCATATCGAGTTGCTTTGAAAGCATCGGGCACAAAAGGGGGGAAAATATGCATACTTTTTGGGAAAATATTATGATTTTTTGGAAAAAATTGAGGTTATTTTGCTAGGGAAGGGGCCTGTATTCGGCCCCAAAAATAGCCAAAAAAATCACTGATCATGCTCAGATATTCATAATAAAGTTAACTTCACAATAGTGCTATTACAATAATTCCGTTTATTCAGCTAAATGCATTATTTAGAGGATAATACACAGCTGTGAAAGGCGGGACCTAGATAATCGCCCAGTAGGAATCTTAATCCATGTTGTACTTCCCATTCAAGGCATTAAGTTCCCAAACCACACATAATATGTTTTGTTTCTATTTCTGTGTCTGTGTTTAGCTTTAGAAACTTGTTAATCATTCTTATACTTGACATCAAATTATGACGACATCAGTTGCGTGCCATTTACGTCACATTATTCTGTTTTGTGGGCCGTATTCAGTAACGTGAGGGCCAGTTATGTTATAATGGCCCGGCAAAATATATACTCAGAGGAAAACAGCTCAAATCTGTTGCTATTAATTTATAGTAACATATGTATTATGATTATCACTAGGTATTACCGGATAAGTCTATGAACAGTGAAATCTTCATCAACATCAAAAAGATAACAATTCACTCATTTATTCTGCATGCAGGCTACTCACTACCAATTTTACTAACAGTTCATTGAGGGATCAAATGAATCCCCTGGCAACACCAAACAAGACAAACCTAGCTATACACCTGTCAGTAAGACTTACCTAGCTATACACCTATCAGTAAGACTTACACAGCTATACACCTATCTGTAAGACTTACCTAGCTATACACCTGTCAGTAAGACTTACCTAGCTATACACCTGTCAGTAAGACTTACCTAGCTATACACCTGTCAGTAAGACTAACCTAGCTATACACCTGTCAGTAAGACTTACCTAGCTATACACCTGTCAGTAAGACTTACCTAGCTATACACCTGTCAGTAAGACTTACCTAGCTATACACCTGTCAGTTAGACTTACACAGCTATACACCAGTCAGTAAGACTTACCTAGCTATACACCTGTCAGTAAGACTTACCTAGCTATACACCTGTCAGTAAGACTATCCTAGCTATACACCTGTCAGTAAGACTTACCAAGCTATACACCTGTCAGTAAGACTTACCTAGCTATACACCTGTCAGTAAGACTAACCTAGCTATACACCTGTCAGTAAGACTAACCTAGCTATACACCTGTCAGTAAGACTTACCTAGCTATACACCTGTCAGTAAGACTTACCTAGCTATACACCTTCAGTAAGACTTACCTAGCTATACACCTATCAGTAAGACTTGCCAGGCTATACACCTGTCAGTAAGACTTACGTAGCTATACACCTGTCAGTAAGACTTACCTAGCTATACACCTTCAGTAAGACTTACCTAGCTATACACCTTCAGTAAGACTTACCTAGCTATACACCTGTCAGTAAGACTTAACCTAGCTATACATCTATCAGTAAGACTTACCTAGCTATATACCTGTCAGTAAGACCTACCTAGCTATATACCTGTCAGTAAGACCTACCTAGCCAACACATGTCAGTAAGACTTACCTAGCCATACACCTATTTGTAAGATTTGCTTAGCATTACACCTGTCAGTTAGACTTACCTAGCAATACACCTATCTGTAAGACTTACCTAGCTATACACCTATCAGTAAGACTTACCTAGCTATACACCTGTCAGAAAGACTTACCTAGCTATACACCTGTCAGTAAGACTTACCTAGCTATACACCTATCAGTAAGACTTACCTAGCTATACACCTGTCAGTAAGACTTACCTAGCTATACACCTGTCAGTAAGACTTACCTAGCTATACACCTATCAGTAAGACTTACCTAGCTATACACCTGTCAGTAAGACTTACCTAGCTATACATCTATCTGGTGTAATACTATCATCATCGTCACTATGCATATTTGCTCCTCTAGAACACACAAATGGTTGAGTTGTCGGCTTCTTTGGGTCATACAAACTGTATGTGTCATCTGTCGGATCATCTGATATAGCCTCCAGCTCCTGTATACTGATCTGATGATCTCGTGTTAGCGTCATATGTTTCTTCATATGAAAACATACACTGATCTCACCAGATGGCACGTTAGGATCTCCCTGTCAAAGTTAAGAAATTGACTTTCAATATTTAAAGAGGATGTAGTGGTATCTGCAACATCTTTACAAACTTACTAAAAATGTTAAAATTGTGATTCAACAGTATTCTTGTTCATTACAATATATATTCCACATCAGTGAAATGATGGTGAACGACCTTGCGTCTACATGTCTGGTGTCTTGCATTAAACGTTACAAGTTGTGATGTATAGGTCTCTGATAAACACACGGGATGTATAGGTCTCTGATAAACACACGGGATGTATAGGTCTCAGGTCTCTGATAAACACACGAGATGTATAGGTCTCAGGTCTCTGATAAACACACAAGATGTATAGGTCTTAGGTCTCTGATAAACACACGGGATGTATAGGTCTCAGGTCTCTGATAAACACACGGGATGTATAGGTCTCAGGTCTCTGATAAACACACGGGATGTATAGGTCTCAGGTCTCTGATAAACACACGGGATGTATAGGTCTTAGGTCTCTGATAAACACACGGGATGTATAGGTCTTAGGTCTCTGATAAACACACGGGATGTATAGGTCTCAGGTCTCTGATAAACACACGAGATGTATAGGTCTCAGGTCTCTGATAAACACACGAGATGTATAGATCTCAGGTCTCTGATAAACACACGGGATGTATAGGTCTCAGGTCTCTGATAAACACACAAGATGTATAGGTCTCTGATAAACACACGAGATGTATAGGTCTCAGGTCTCTGATAAACACACGGGATGTATAGGTCTCTGATAAACACACGGGATGTATAGGTCTCTGATAAACACACGGGATGTATAGGTCTCAGGTCTCTGATAAACACCTGGGATGTATAGGTCTTAGGTCTCTGATAAACACATGGGATGTATAGGTCTTAGGTCTCTGATAAACACACGGGATGTATAGGTCTCTGATAGAGTCGGGATGTATAGGTCTCTGATAAACGTCGGGATGTATGGGTCTCTGATAAAAACACGAGATGTATAGGTCTCAGGTCTCTGATAAACACACGGGATGTATAGGTCTCAGATAAACACACGAGATGTATAGATCTCAGGTCTCTGATAAACACACGGGATGTATAGGTCTCAGGTCTCTGATAAACACACAAGATGTATAGGTCTTAGGTCTCTGATAAACACACGGGATGTATAGGTCTCAGGTCTCTGATAAACACACGGGATGTATAGGTCTCAGATAAACACACGAGATGTATAGATCTCAGGTCTCTGATAAACACACGGGATGTATAGGTCTCAGGTCTCTGATAAACACACAAGATGTATAGGTCTTAGGTCTCTGATAAACACACGGGATGTATAGGTCTCAGGTCTCTGATAAACACACGAGATGTATAGGTCTCTGGTCTCTGATAAACACACGAGATGTATAGGTCTCAGGTCTCTGATAAACACAAGGGATGTATAGGTCTTAGGTCTCTGATAAACACACGGGATGTATAGGTCTCTGATAGAGTCGGGATGTATGGGTCTCTGATAAACACAATTCGCACACACAAATTCAAGGTTCAAGGGATACTTCGCATTCTAAGGCAAAATTGTACCTTTTGAGTCTTTGTGCTGGATAAGCATGAAAAATATAGTCATCGTAACTACTGCTTAGCACTACATGTCTCACTCTTAAAGCCATACATTTAAATACTTTGAGTTGCACAAATGACAGTTCCTTTAAAACCCAAATTTTGGCATTTTTGCAAGGCAGCTCTTAATTCAATACTTTCATCATAACTATGCCTAGCACTAAATGTCTCACTCTTGCAGCACTACATTTAAATACTTTGATTTGCGCGAATGACTGTTCCTTTTTCTTTCTTTTAATACCCAGATAATGTGTTAATTTGACAACATATCCATACATATATATCCAAGGCTGTATGCCTAAATTCAAGAATTTTGAGTTAAAGTCAACTACCATTTTGGCATTTTTGCAAGGCAGCACTTAATTCAAGTAGTTTTCAAGGTTTAAGCCAAATCTAAGGACTTACAAGGCTTGAAGGGGCTGTGAATAGACTAGAATATAATTTATTACCAAATTGAATGATGGGTCCTTTCAGGCACATAATCACAATTTAATAAGATAGTACATGCACATAAAGTATTATAAAATAACAAAAGTTTGATTCTGATTGGCAACACAATTAACAAAGGCTATGTACGGTAACAGTAAGCAACTTCGGCATTTTAAACAAGTCATTAAGAATTGCAAGAAATACAGAAGTCCCCTATCGGTTTGAAGCCATTTTCAATGTTTCTGTTGCCATAGCAACCCCAATTTTTGTCAGAATTAGACGTGCATAAACCCCTTATTGTCCCCTATCCACATATTAAGTTTCATAAACCTAGCTTGGAAACTGGTTGAGTTATGGCAGGATCCAGATTTTTTGATGTACAGACTGATGGACGGACGGAGGGCAAACCTATAGTCCCCTTCGGTCAAAAACCAGTAGGGGACTAATGACTGTAGAAAATAATTAAAATATCTATAACAAGAATATCAATATGAACCTTGATAAACCACATAGGATTACTTTCAAATAGGGATGACATAGTAGTAAAAAATAAACACAATATACTTTTTATAGTATATTTAGGCTGTCCTCAATAATGATTTTGTTTAGAGTTACCCTACCTATCTGGTGTTCATGAAAATAATCCAAACAAATCCACTTTTTTGGCCATGTAGGGGATATTTATTATTTTACACTAAGAATCCCCCCCCCCCTTAAAATGTCTGCTTGGTAGTCAAGTAACTCCAAACAAATTTTTATTGTCAGCCTTATACTTAAATTGACAGAACTTCACTTACTGAGATTTTCCTCACAAGTCCCAGAGAATTCTCTATATCATAGAATAAATGTACAACCTCTGTACCGTGTCCACCATACATGCCTTTAAAGAACCCTGGCTGTATGGGAACATCATCAACATGTGAACACTTGGATTTTTCTATACGTTCAAACTTACGAGTGCCACTGTAAAATAAAGCAAAACAAGAAACGTGAAAATTCCATGAAAACCAGGTTTCCATGTCTGTTGAACAGTTACAAATGTAGGCCTATACCGGTTTATGCTATGTTGTGTTTTTCTATTTTTAATTACAATGATCATGACAGCACCGGTCCCAAGAGACGTCATCAAACAAGCTACTTATACAGTAAGTTTGAGCACAAGGTCAATTTAATTTCTCATTTGTAACTTACAAAATATATTTATTGAGCAAAAACTGATCTTCTATCTTTAGCTACAGCCACCTTGATTCAAATGACCTCACTTTCAATTCCAAGTAGCGTCTTTATACATGCAGGTTACCTCAATAGCAAGATTCAATATAATATATGATTCCTAACGTGAGTTTTTGAGCAGTTACCAGCAGTTTGACACCCACTATCACTATAGCTCATTCACTATGACAGATGAGCTAAAGACAACATATACTTGTATCCAATGCTGAGAAAATATGATTAACACACTACATACTAGTGTCTGACATTGATATCCCATTTATAACTGCAGAGTGCTGGATCTGTTCCCTGAAGTCGACACTCCTTAAAAAACTGGGTCTTCTCCTGAAATAAATCACTTTGTTCAAGTCATTTTATATCATCTAATTATCAAACTACATTTTCCTTCGAACAAGAGGCCCTAAATCATTCACCAGAGTACCTGATATTTTGGTGTGATTAAACATCAAATTTTGTTTTTACCAGTCTTTTATGCATACTAGTATTGGGCCTACTAGTATTGGGCAAAACTTAACACTGTTAATTTTAACCCCTAGAGTTTGAGTTCACTTAATCAATGTAGTACAATTAATGAGTTTGAGCATATCCATGCAGTTCATAAACAGATTGTACATAATTGCTTTTTTATCTATAATGTTTGCACTGTGTAAGCCAGTTTAGCTACACTTTTTATTTTGTACTGAGTATTGAGTCCAGATAATAACAGGTGAGGTTACCTCAAATTCTAAGCCTACAGTGTTTTTATATATTGAGTAAAAAACATAATTTTGGTAAATTGGCAAACCCAGCAAATGGGTTTAAAGCAATGTATACACTGCTTCTTCTCAAATAGGGTTCAGTGGGTGTCTCGGGGTGTAAACATTAACCAACCTCTTCTCCATTATCCGTGTTTTTCTTCTTTTCTCCTTTAGTTGGCTTTAACACTACAGTAAAAGTGTTAAACAATGATTCAGTCTGGAAATAAATAGACAAAATTGACAAATCTGAGCATAAATTTAACCCTATCAGCAATTATAATGATCAAGCCTAAATAGTCAACCAAAAGTCATCAAAACTCTGTATTCATCATTTTCTTGCACAAATCTCAAGCAATTTGTATACTACCGGCATTCCTTTCTGTGCCCTTCATGCTCAGATGTTTCTGTCGAGTGCTGTCCAATTTGTTAATTCACAAAAAGTGGGACCTTGGCTTAAAAATTGCATCATGAACAAGGAACATGAACATGGAACATCTAGTAAATCACCAACTTACCTCGCTTTCTTCAACTTTTGCTTGCAATATATCCATTGAATGTGGACCTTTAAAATCCAGCAACCATCTTACGTCAATTTGTCCATTTTCAAATGTTTTTACATGAAATAAAGGTTTTGTAAACATCTTTGCCCTCACTCTGCCAGGTGGTATATGTTCCTCTGCTATAATGGTTCCATCATTAGTAAACTGTAAATATATACGTAACATCATGCATTATGGTATAGTCCAGTCAGGGTCAAAATCCAGCGACACAGCGTTCGTGTCCAATATAACGGTGTAAAACCAATTATAAAGGCTTATACTGTACAAACAACTATACTTTCAATGCTAAACTAACATACTTTATTCACTCTACCTGTTCAGACAATGGTTGTTATCTTTTGTGTACACATAAAATGCAACGTCACTATATCCTAACTGGACAGTAAACGTTTGTTTATTCTGGTCCTAACTCCTATCTAGTACTATCTTACACTTCAACAAGGATCCAGCATGACTGTCAATTTTTCATGAAAGGGTATGACCTGACAGAAGTAGGTATCAAACCTTGATCGCCATCAGAAATCCAGCTCATAAATCACTGGACCCAGCCCATGCATTACGAAATGAGTATGTGGGTACCCTGATACAACTAGGGAATGACACAGGTATTCCTTACACTGATTGGTCTGTTATACTTTAGTCAAAATCCTGAGGGTCCAAACATGGCATTTTATCAAAGCTGAAAAGGGTCAGTTTAAGGGTCAAATGAAACCCCTGTTAATATATCATCTATAATTATCTTTAAAATCATTTCCAATTTGAGCGCACTCAATCACTCAGTACACTGAAAATATCGTAACGGAATAGAGACTTATATTATCCCAGTATTGGTGAACTAACTTTGACTTGTTACATACCCATATTTGTATTAATCCACCGTAACATGTCGTAGAATTTCTCCATAAACCAATCATACCCCCATACTTCACTAACACTGTATAATCAAATATGAAAATTACATACATGTAAATCATATAACAACAACAACAATAAATTCAAAAATAAAATCAACATTAGCTTAAAATACAAGATAAAAATGGTATTAAATATACATGTACAAATAATATTTTAATGCAACAACATAATTTATGGAGGATTTTTCTTCTAATATTAGAGTTTTAGGAAACAGCTGATACATTCAATGTAGTTCAACACAATAGTTGTTTGTTTATACACTAACGTAATCAGGTACAACTTTAATATCATTTGCGATACACAGGACAAAATATCAACAATTATTAGAAAAAATATTTACCTTTACAATAAAAATATCTGAAAGAATTTTTCAGCTGGGTAGCAGGATGCAATCCAAACTCTGAAATTAAAGTTAAAAAAATATATAAAGTCAAGTGCATACAGAAACATCATGAGGTAGACTATTATTTCACATCCAAGCCAAAATAGTTAACTTAGTTTCTGTTATAGTGGTAATTTACTCTTTTAGGTAAACTTCTAAAACAGCCTTAATTTAATTACTTTTTGGCTAGCTCATCAACATGGTTGAGTGTCTGCTTACAAGTGGGAAGTCCAAGGTTTTCTTGAGCATTAATTTTGTCTCTTTCATTCAGAAAGTCATCCAACATGAAACAGCTACATTCACCCATCTTTGCATTTAACATTTAAAGTTCATACTTATATTTGATACATCATATTACATGTACCTCCAAACACTGTCAGCACCATAATCCATTTAACAGTGTTTAAGTAAAGCAAGTGGCCAGAGTATTGAATGCATGGTAATGCGGGATTGTGAATACACAACACATTTATACTAGGGCAATGCTCTATTGATTGAGGTAACAGGTCAACCGTTTACCCCATACCACACACACAGGGAATACGTCTCTCAATGGTTTGGTAAAAAAATTGATATTCATTTGAAAATTTAAAACCATAAACATGACAAAGAAGGAGATCTGAGTTAAAACTCGGACACTAAGTTCATGATTACAGTTTATAGATTTTGGAGTAGACGAGTGGCAACCCTGTCATACACTCGCAACACAGTTACGTCACAATTAATATATAGTATCCGAAATAAATTATCCGAAATTAGACAACTTTTAGTCAATAAATATTGAATTTACCTCTTTGACACCAATTTTTCCACAGTGATTCGGTTTGGATGACAGAATAAAATGTTTTGCATGTTTGTGCTAACTTGATCATGTCGGTTCCGCGAACATAGTCGAAGCAAACCAACAACACATCGAATGGAAGTTCCGTGATATTCATTTTATGATAGTTATCTCCCTTCACAACATTGCCTTATACGGGGAGTAACTCCTACGGTCATATTTTGAAGTTATCTCCCTTAGACCACCTGATGATATAAAAATATGAGACAAACTATTGGTTTTTTACAATTTATGTAATTCAGACTTCTGTTATACAAAACTTTTGACTAGAAAATATTAAATTATGATATAAATAATCTTCTCTTGAATTATTAATCGCGTAGTTTCAACAAGTCGCGTGTGATGGTGTTTTAAACGTATAGCAAATTGCACATATATCTGGGTTTGACTAAAATACGAAAGGAGGATTTTTGGCGAAAGGAGGCGAAAGGAGGATTGAACATTATTAATGGCTATTAATTAGTTGTTGTAAATGATTTGTACATATGTTTTAATATATTTGCAAATAAATGCATACATTAAACATGGGGAAAAAACTAAACTGACAAAATAGGGAAAAGCGATTACAGTTAGTTGTCTCGTTTCGCCGATATTATAGCCTCGTTTAGCCGACCATGGACTATGAAATATCGGCTAAAGGAGCTTTATCATACCATATTAGTTGTATAAATACCTCGTTTAGCCGACCATGGACTTTGAAATATCGGCGAAAGGAGCTTTATAATACCATCTTAGTTGTTTAAATACCTCGTTTAGCCGACCATTGACTATGAAATAACGGCCAAAGGAGCTTTATAATACCATCTTAGTTGTTTAAATACCTCGTTTAGCCGACCATGGACTATGAAATATCGGCGAAAGGAGCTTTATAATACCATCTTAGTTGTTTAAATGCCTCGTTTCGCCGACCATTGACTATGAAATAACGGCAAAAGGAGCTTTATAATACCATCTTAGTTGTATAAATGCCTCGTTTCGCCGACCATTGACTATGAAATAACGGCGAAAGGAGCTTTATAATACCATCTTAGTTGTATAAATGCCTCGTTTCGCCGACCATTGACTGTGAACTAACGGCGAAAGGAGCTTTATAATACCATCTTAGTTGTATAAATGCCTCGTTTCGCCGACCATTGACTGTGAAATAACGGCGAAAGGAGCTTTATAATACCATCTTAGTTGTATAAATGCCTCGTTTCGCCGACCATGGACTATGAAATACCGACGAAAGGAGCTCTATCATACCATCTAAGTTGTATAAATGCCTCGTTTCGCCGACCATGGACTATGAAATAACGGCGAAAGGAGCTCTATCATACCATCTAAGTTGTATAAATGCCTCGTTTCGCCGACCATTGACTGTGAAATAACGGCGAAAGGAGCTTTATAATACCATCTTAGTTGTATAAATGCCTCGTTTCGCCGACCATTGACAATGAAAAATCGACGAAAGGACTAATCATAATGATATTTTAGTACATGATGTATTGCGTCAGCCTTACTATTAATGTTACTGAAATTAGTTTAAAGGTAAGATTTTTCTGAAAACGATTGAACATCCAAATGCACAGGTAACAGTATCATTGATTTAGAGTAAAATGTTTTGTAAAATTTATATAGCATTATATTAAAATATAAAGTTTCCTTATTTTATTTTTACTTGTTATCAATGGTACACTACAGTTAACTGCGACCAAATGCAGAAAGAAAATGCAACATTCGTTTCTGTCCCTCTGTCTGCGTCCTCTACTACTTATCTACACCTAGCTGTGGTCATTTAAATATGTTATATTCTTTAAAATACTAATGTATTAAGATTTAAGCGACTCTCCGGAAAAATAAAAACAATAATCAAACAACATAAGGAAAATGTGTATTTTAAAACATTGTTTTCTTGTAGTGGACTAATTAGAATGTGTGACATTTACTGAAGTTTGATTGTTATATATTTACATCAACGTTATTTCTCATATTTACATATTTTGTACTATGTATATTCAAAGATCATACACAAAAATCTCATGTATTCTTTGGTTTATTGCATGTATTGAGTGTAATAAAGATATGTTATGTTACATTGTGAAAATTGCGTGTTATAATTTTAATTGGATTATCGACGATAATTGGATTATCACACCTAGCCACGTGTCACCCCCTGGCTGTTTGTTTAATTGTATTGTAAGTGATCATCTTCGCGGGATTTGCAATTGTAGTTGTGACATTTATTTAAATAATCAGGCAAATCATAATGATTAAATAAAAGTTGTTTTTGTTGTAAATACGGGCTAAATATAATGAAATAAAAAAATGCTTTAATTAAAATATTAACAACATACTATCAAACGATAAAAAATAATTGAGTATCTTACAGTGGACTTAATTGTGCTATATAGTGTAATCTTGTTCTAAATAAATGTCGTATACAAGTTAACTTTGTTTGTTTGACTATATGCACATTTGTTGCGCGTTGTATGTTTTAGCTTAATTATCATTATGGCAAAATTTGACCACAAAAATACATTTTATGTATCAAATAAATACTTCCAACTTGATGTACAACGGTGCGACTAGTGACATTTTCAGTCAACACTACGTATAAGTGACATTATACGTAACTTGCAAAAGCTATCTCGCTGAAGTTTCATTAAACAGTCGGTGACTTGACACGCGACTACAGGTGATAATCTAATTACAGTCGATAATCCAATCAAAATACTATAGTAACCTAAAATTTGCATCAGGAATGTTGACACTTGTCTTTCTATAATTGATTGCTAGAACTAAGATGGTATTATAAAGCTTCTTTCGCCGTTATTTCATAGTCAATGGTCGGCGAAACGAGGCTATAATACAACTAAGATGGTATTATAAAGCTCCTTTCGCCGTTATTTCACAGTCAATGGTCGGCGAAACGAGGCTATAATACAACTAAGATGGTATTATAAAGCTCCTTTCGCCGTTATTTCACAGTCAATGGTTGGCGAAACGAGGCTAAAATACAACTAAGTTGGTATTATAAAGCTCCTTTTGCCGTTATTTCATAGTCAATTGTCGGCGAAACGAGGCTATGATACAACTAAGATGGTATTATAAAGCTCCTTTCGTCGTTATTTCACAGTCAATGGTTGGCGAAACGAGGCTAAAATACAACTAAGTTGGTATTATAAAGCTCCTTTTGCCGTTATTTCATAGTCAATTGTCGGCGAAACGAGGCTATAATACAACTAAGATGGTATTATAAAGCTCCTTTCGCCGTAATTTCACAGTCAATGGTTGGCGAAACGAGGCTATCATACAACTAATATGGTATTATAA
The DNA here is from genome assembly GCA_947247005.1 of Spisula solida. Classification (NCBI taxonomy): domain Eukaryota; kingdom Metazoa; phylum Mollusca; class Bivalvia; order Venerida; family Mactridae; genus Spisula; species Spisula solida. The sequence goes on from OX365946.1 coordinate 20,340,889, forward strand.
AGCTCCTTTCGCCGTTATTTCATAGTCAATGGTCGGCGAAACGAGGCTATCATACAACTAATATGGTATTATAAAGCTCCTTTCGCCGTTATTTCACAGTCAATGGTTGGATAAACGAGGCTAAAATACAACTAATATGGTATTATAAAGCTCCTTTCGCCGTTATTTCATAGTCAATGGTCGGCGAAACGAGGCTATAATACAACTAAGATGGTATTATAAAGCTCCTTTCGCCGTTATTTCACAGTCAATGGTTGGCGAAACGAGGCTAAAATACAACTAAGTTGGTATTATAAAGCTCCTTTTGCCGTTATTTCATAGTCAATTGTCGGCGAAACGAAGCTAGAATACGACAAAGTTTGTTTGTTTATTAAATGCGTTTTCCCATAAATGCCATCAATATACGGTTCATTCAGACTTATTTCGTTGTTTTAGTGGCAAATATACTTAAATATCGGTAAATTGCATTTTAAAACACTTATTATTACCAAATATTAAATTTTAATCCTCCTTTCGCCTCGTTTCGCCTCCTTGCGCCAAAAATCCTCCTTTCGTATTTTAGTCATACCGCATATATCTAACATGTTTGCAACGGTTATAGGTAGGGGCTCGTATTCAGGAGCGTAACTTGGATGAAATAAACGTTAAGGCCACGTTAATTCTTGGGAATCCGGGGCATGCTCATCCTGAAAATTGTAGGCGCTGTTTGCTTTTGTTGCAGGTGCAATGTTAGCAGTTTTCAGACTAAAAGTCCAAGAACGATGTACATAGTCCTACTATACCAAAATATTACATGCCGTTGCACGTACAATGGCAGTGACTTATTTTACGGGCTGCCGCTGGTCACAGCTCGGGTCACGTACAATTTGAGATTATATTATTATTATAGGCGTACCAATAAGTTACATACATACCAGTGATCAAGCCAGCCTCACAACCTAAGTTAGATAACTCATACATGTTCTTATTAATAATATAAATTAAAGTCCTTAGACTTGCAAATATTCACATTGTTTTGTGCGAAAGTATAAATAAGGCAACATTTCAGAGGAATTGAATGAAAGTTCACATTAGGCTATAATTAAGACCTGTCTCTTATATAAGTTATATAACTAATACAGGAATTTATTCAATCTGTAAAATACAGAAAGAGGGTAGGGTTGAAAAAAAATGCCCCGATCCAATAGTTCATGATATAATCGCCCCATGTGGTAGAGTCAGGGTGTGTTAGTGTGTGCGTCCTGCATTTTTGTTTCCGCTCAATTACATAATTCAGGAATGAGCTGTTGTCATCAAACTTTGTGTATAAGAAGCGTTTATCAAAATCTAGTTCGGGAAGGATTTTGGTGTCATGGTCATTGTTGCTAACAATCAAACTGAGTGTATATAGGAAGCTTATACATATGTGGCGTGGAATGTTAATTTGGGGCTTATGGATGTGACGTCGTTATCGAGAAAATGCGCCGTTTATCACATCGTATTTTAGCTGGTAAATTCACATGTTTGCTTAGCACAAATGAGTCTATAAAGGTTAAAAAAATAATTAATGAATACCATGAACGATTGTTACATGTTCGACAATCTTCTACAAACCACATGTTGTGGTATGTGACCCGTGACAATGCAGTTTTCACGAGTTATTGATTATTACGAGAGCGTATGATAATGTAGTTTGGGATTAATTTTGGGGTCAATGCCACTATCACAAAACATCATATACCCAGTTGTGTCTGGAACTATTGGCGACTGGCCAGTGTTCATGTGTGACATAGGTTCGTGCTACCTTCTGACACCATGTATACATGTACATTACTTATTACTTCTCTCATTTTATTTCTGATTACCATTTTTTTTGGAACTGACCAATGCCAGCCCGTCTATGTTTTAATTAGACCAATAACAAAGTTTATTGGCAAATCGGCTTTTTACACAATACGTTTGGTCATTAACAAAACACATATACAGTACAGATGACCACATATATGTGCACAAAACTAAACACATTGCATGCATGCATGCAGGTAAAATATTAAGCTTTTCTTGCCTTAAAAGTAAAGAATCATGTATAAATTTCGCACTATTTCTTATGGTGCTATTTTTATTACTGGATAATAATCTACCAAATTTTTGTAATGATGGAAATGATACATTTATACAATATTTGTTTCTTAAGTCAAGATAAAATGGACAACATGATATAACAACATGTACGTATATATCACAGAAATGTTGTTTTGTGTTTTCACTTTTGTTTTTACAGAAATGTCAGATTGAAGAATAGTTTTTGGGAGGCTTTGTCTCTCAATGCTAGCATTACCTGTCAACTGAACGCCTTTAGGCTAAACAATGTGAATCCGCATTCAAGTAGTTCCAGAAACGGTCAGCATTTTCATTACTCCTACATATGTTTCTCCAAATATTAAAAATGATTCATTGGTTTATTTTAAGATCAACAATTATTGCCAAACTGCTCAGTTAACATTTTAAACGACGTAATTACGATCTACCAACACCCATTACGAGGGTCAGTCAAGAAAAACTGAGAGTTGGTAATTTAAGCCTTCAAAATATGTTTGCAGTTGTACTTTCTATTATGCATCGTCAAATATTATCCTCTGTGGATCTTCTGAAGAATGCTGTCATCAGATATAGGCTTATAAATATAGTTACCAAGCAACCAAAGAACGTCACTATGAGGTATGCGTTCGCGCCACCGAGATGAAGATTGGATTTGTTGTAAATTCAATGGTTTCCTTCAACCTTATCCACCATTATTTATCACAATTAACAAGTGTATATTGTAGAATAGCATATCTCAAATAATAATTAGCAATTATTTCAGAATGGTCACTTGTGCTGTGTTATTTTGTTGCCTAGCAACAATTATACCCACATTTCATCAATTTTCTAGGCCCGCGATCTTTTCGTTGCCTTGGTGTTGCCAAACTCATCACTGATGTTACCTTTTCTTTTCCATAAGATTATGAATATATCTCAAGGAGTCCAATAACCGTAATATATATAAAATGTAGGAATTCGCTTTGGGAAAAAATGATTCGTTCTTTTGGGTGGGGTAAAATTGTGGTTTTAATACCATGAAATAAAATGACAATTTACATTTTCGTCAAGTATATTTACTATACTGGTGGAATAAATCTATTAGAATTAAGTTTATATGGAAAATTAATGTATTTCGAACTAAATAATACGTTTGGAAATGTCAGATATATATTTATGTTTCCATAGCAACGCAAACGTTTGTTCTACTAACAGCGTGAACGCATGCCCTCGAGTTGTCCTCTTTGGTTGCCTGGCAACAAGAATGAAATTGTCATAACGCAGATTGGTATTCGCCATAACAGCAGTCAGTTACCATATTTCACGATAGTACAAAGAAAATATACGGCCACTTATTTGTCTAAGCATTATTAAGCAACTCTCAGTTTTTCTTGACTGACCCTCGTATTTTCAAATTTTACTTCCTTGTTCGCCTAGACTGTTCATAGTTGTAATTCGTCATGTATGGAACGGATTTTTGTGTGTTAATTTTACTTTGTTGTAGCATTTTTCAAGGTAAATGCAGCTTTTTTGTTGTTATTAAATTATATTTGTATCTAAATATTTTTTAACCAATTTTGTATCTTCTACCACGGTACCGTGTATCTTTTATAATAAAATATTAATCATTTTACATAAACCATTTAATACTGATTAGGCCAAAACCGGGTGATCCTCTCTACTGTAACACAGTTGACATAATCATTTGATCTGTACTAATATTTTATTTCACACTCGGTATAAGTTCATAATGTGAACATTAGTCTTATATTTTCAACTGGTCTAGTTATGCCCTATGTTGTATATCTACAGGGTGTCTCAAAATACATGTCCGCTTGTTGAAGGGCTATAACTTTGCCAAATTATTTCGTAGGTTGATAATCATAGTCTCATTTAAAAGATAAATTAAATAGTTATTTGATGGAGTCTATCATTTATCAATGCAGGAACAGATGGTGACGACATATACGTCATAATAATGTCATTGGCAATGAACATTCTAAATTGCCCGAAGAGGCAGAAAACGTGATTGAACGGGGGCATGAGTAAATTTTATATCTTTAGTAGGAATAGTAATAGTAAATTGTACCATATAATGCTCACAGTGCTCGAGAAACCGATGAGTGTTTGTGAGCAAGTATGGAAAATGAAACTGAACACATGTTGGGGAAGAAACAAATCAACTAATTGGGACTTTAAATGATGATAATCACACATTTCTAAGCATACCATATTAATAAAGGAAAAACAAAAACACTGGGTTTAATTTCAAGTTAATATCTTGCTAACATCCAACAGTCCATAGGATCTTACACCATAACTTGAACGTTTAAACTAGTTATAACTAAATTATACAGTCGCCGTGGTTGGAGATAAATATGTGATACTTATTTCATTAAAATCAGGAAAGAAATAACAACATATTCCTTTCCAAGTTTTTATTCTGATACTATTTGAAAGTGTAAATATACAGTTCCACCCAAACTCAAAATATCAGTTTGTGGAGAAATTGGAAATATCACAACCAACTCAAAATGCTTATTTTACGTTTCGTATGCATCGTTTTGAATAATTGTTTCGTTATTTCAACATTGATTTAAATGTCCTCTGCTCCGAACATTATTCCAGATACGTAAAGCAAGACATTATGGAATAATATATCTTCAACAAGCGGACATGTATTTTGAGACACTCTGTAAGTTTAAAACGAGTACAAAGGTAACTGTATGTATTTGACAGAATACATCTACCCTTGCTATACAAGTACAGTACAGTTCCGCTAATAAGACCACTTTGGTTATCTCGAAATCATGCAGCTTTTTGCCAGTTTAAGGTCCCAAAGTATTAAATTTAGAACAAAAAAGGTTCGCTAATAAGACCGATTCGCTATTAAGATCACCTTTTTGACTGGTCTTGTTAGCGGAACTGTATATCTGTATACATTGTACATGTAGTTTACTACTATAAGCGGACCATCATAAAATGTAGTTGGAAATAACACGTAAATAACTACTCCAGACGGTCAAAAAGTGAAATGCTTTTCAGTGTTTCCCACCTAACATAACTAAACTTACTGACAGTCTTTCGGACGAGACGTTAAGCGAGGTCCCGTGTATGTTGCTTTACATCGGCACGTAAAAGAACCAGGGATGCTTCTGGAACTGGAGCATCTTCTGTATCATGCACTATCCCCCAAACACTAAAGTGACTAGCCTCTTCTGGGGGCATCGCCCATATGGATTAGCCGGTGGCGAGGATAAATAAAAGCAAAAAAAAAAACAACAAAAAAAACCACGTAAATGTGTACTCAGTATGTTTATAATCTACGTAACTACGTAACCATATGTAACTTTTATATGTATTGGTCTTTGTAGCTCGTATAATGTGCAGTTTGTTCGTGGATATAGCAACATAGTTTGATATGGGTTTTAATACCATTTCTTAAAATCCCCTCCCAAAGATCGCGTCTACTGAAATTAGCAAAGAAAAAACCTTTCTTCTCTAATGCAAGGTTAGGTCAACTTTAGGGGATTTCGGGCCGGAATAATCTCTTTGATTGATTAGCTTACAATCGCTTGTATATTCAAACACATTAATTTTCTGCAATCATAAATATTATTTTATGTTAGGTAGACGCGCTATGCAAGTATAATTCAACAAATCCGTCGTAAATCATTGTCACCTCTCGAGGCATACTCAAACATGTTCATGATTACATAATTTTCGAACGTTTGCGTAATGCATCCACTGCAAGTACGCACTATAAATTTTCCTCTTCTCTGCTAGGTTTAATAATCGCTTGAAGCAACTTAAAATCTTATGATTACGTGTTTAAAGGAATAGACTACTTAACTTTTTGTTGACGGATTTTTACTTGCGTTCTAAGCCAAAAATTACGACACATGTAGTCCAGTTAGGATAAAAATCCAGTGGCGCAGCGGTCGAGTCCATTGTAACGGTGAAAAACCAATTATAAAGGCTTCTATTTTACAAACAACTATAATTTCAATGCTAAACTAGCATACTTAACTTCTCTCTACCTGTTTAGACAAAGATTGTGATATTTTGCGTACACATAAACTGCAACGTCACTGTCACAATATCCTAAATGGACTATACCTAGTCCACACTGATTTAGATATTGACCTGAATATGGTGATAAAAGCAAAGTGTGTCCCAAATTACGAGAAAAATCATTCGTTCTATTGGATGGGGTAAACTTTTGGTTTTAATATCATCAACTAAAATGACAATTTATATTGTCTCCAAGTATATAATTTTATTCTATATTGGTGGAACAAATCAACTACACTTAACCGATTTAGAAACGCAAGTATTTTGAGGGTAGGTATTTTTTGTATAAACTATGATTCCAATGTTTTCGTATGTATAAATCAATATATAGGGCGATATTCGTATGCCTGGTGTAAATTTCCACGACAAAATATTTCAATTTAATCCATTACTCCATATTGACGTCATTTTCATGATTTTACACGTGACGCGCGAACAATTCCACTCGGTGTGACGATTTGACCGACAACTTCACGTGCCACTCTCAGTTATGTTTGACTGACCCTCGTATGTCTCAAACACCCTCCTTCAATTAACATATTAAATTGAAATATATGAGCCAGTCTCAATGAAAACCTTCTATTTGACAAAGGTATTGATTTGAGTTTTTCCATCGTCATAAAGAATAAAGTCAATGAAGAAAAGTGCGAAGAAAATTTGGCTAATATCTTGAATTTAAGGATATGACACCTGTTTTTGTAGAGACCATATTATTATTAGAGCTTTTTTGTGTGACGCCGCAAACGTCGTTCAAACGTTATTCGACGTAACTGTAACAAGTAACTGTATTTCATAATTACACCATTTGATCAATTCTCGACATAAACTGTTAAAAAAATTGTCACGTTTTAGAAATATGTTTTAGTTTTTAAAATATCAAAATCGAAATCGTTTCTATTTTAAACAACTAATTGACCGTTTGTCTCAATCGGAGTACTTTTCCGAATAACAAAGTATGTGATTTCGACTTAATTTATGGAAAATTTAAAGCTTAGATAATAGTTTGTCTTCATTCTCTATCTTAATGCATTTAAGAACATCACTATATTGTAAATAAACGATACCACATGAAGGTGTACATGTATTGCATTGTATGTATTCGAAAAAAAGTTGGACAACGGAGTTGTCCTCTAGCTTTAAGTTTATATACTATGTATGTTGTAATTTCATAATTATATATCACATAAGTGCACGACATTGTTCTAAGGGGTCAAACATGCCTGATCTCGATCTAATTCAAGCTTCATGATTGTACTTTTGTAGGATGTTACTCTCAAGATTGCAAAGCTTATGAAAACAGTGACATTAGTAAGCATTATAGTTAAACTTTTTACAAGACTACAACTACGTATAAATGAGGTAGACCTAGACAAATGAAGATACTTGTGTATTTATTTATAATGGAACTGCATTTGGAACGGCGAACTTCAATTGTATGTATCTTAATATGTAGTGCAAGACCTATCTTCGCATATTACTTCCATTTTAACAGAAGGGTGTGCACTATTTAGATACTTGATAAAATCAAGAATCTCATTTTCAGAATACTGCCATATAAGGAATATGTCATCTAAAAATCTCAGCCAAATAAGAGGTTGTTGATGATACTTATTCAGATTTCAATTCAATTTTACAATACAATACACTATGACGACGTCATAAACATCATTACATTGATGAAGGCCATGTTGGTCGAAACATGTATGTGAGTGTTAATTAAAGAAAATAATTTCAGTGTAAGTTGTTGCTGGTGTATTTTATTTTATTTTCCATTTTAACAGAATTTGCATTTCGTTCTCTGTACAAGCCGCAATTTGTTCTCTAGGAGAACCGACGTGATCTGCACAGAATGAAGTGAATGTTATCAATAAGAGGCAGTTGAGGAGTACCATATTACTTTCATCTGTTCTAATGAGGAGTATGCATAAAACATGTTACAATGTTTACAATTGTAACAAATCATGCTTGTCTTTTTATCACAGATTGTGATGACCTGATCGTCGACAATGGTGATGTTTGCTATACTTACATATACTCGAGTTGGAAAGCACATGTCACATGTAATGAAATGTTTTATCTGCATGGTTCATCTACACGCTGGTGTACACGTATATGGTTTTTGCCCTTCGACTGGTACTGGAACGGATTTTCACAGTGTGAACCAGGTAGTATTGTTATTGGAAAACTGGAACTTTGGTTTGTAAATATGTATTTAACCATTAAATTTTGTTTATTAAAACATGTTATTAAATATGTTTTAAGACATGTTATTAAATATGTTTAAGACATGTTATTAAATATGTTTTAAGACATGTTATTAAATATGTTTAAGACATGTTATTAAATATGTTTAAGACATGTTATTAAATATGTTTAAGACATGTTATTAAATATGTTTAAGACATGTTATTAAATATGTTTAAGACATGTTATTAAATATGTTTAAGACATGTTATTAAATATGTTTTAAGACATGTTATTAAATATGTTTAAGACATGTTATTAAATATGTTTAAGACATGTTATTAAATATGTTTTAAGACATTTAATCCAGCTGTTATCCTTGTTTTACTGATTCAAGTAGTATAACTATACATGTATCATGAAGGATGGAATCTATTTTCCGTTACAGATACTACACTTACAACAATAAACAAACCATCAGTTTCAACAACTTCACCATTTGAAACCTCAACTACAAATAAAACACCGAGGACAACAACAACATCTTCAACAACAACAACAACAACAACGACGACGACGGCGAAAACTCCAACAACGACAACGCGAACATCAATCACGTCAATATCGTCGTCAGCAGCACCGACAGCACAGGAAATAATTGATGCAGAAACAACAACATCTTCAGGTACTAAAACCTTCAATCGTCCTACTATAAAATGATGTTGTACGAGTATATTCCTCCACAGAGTTTACAAGTTGACCATTAAGTGATAGTTCAGGAACAGATCGGATGACGGCCTACACATGAAACATTTGAACTGTATGGATTTGACCTGAAAACAATTATTGACAAAAAATCAGAATCTACACTTAAAGAAATCTTGATATTCACATTTTGCTTTATACTGGTGCCTCGTATTTCCATGGCACTTATCTATAAACTTAGATAAAATGTTTAAAATGTCCATACTGGTTACAGCCCGTCACTGAATAATAAAAGGCATCTTTGGTTTATGAGTTTACTCTAATTCAATGTTTATATCGGGCTAAAAAATAAACAAAATTAAGTTAAAATTAAAAAACCATACTCCTAATACTTAATATAGAGCGGATACCCATATTTCCATGGTATCAGATGTAAACAGTTCTTTGCACCACCTACAAGACATTCACCTGTTAGAAATCCTGTCAAAAATGTTTAGACAGGTGTCGCCAACGTTAGAAGACTATGTAACATAAGCTGTAATGTATCAAGTTGTTACTGGAGGTTAAGCAAGTAACCTGCTTTGACAAAGTAGGAAAATGTGCTTTTTAGGTGGAAACTGTTTTTGTTTATTCACTTTTTTGGAACTTTTTGCTGAAATTATAAAAGATAAGTGATAGTGCACTTATCAACAGGTGTATTTTGTGCGGATGGTCAATACAGCTGTTTATAGACCATACTACGGAAATATGGGTACCACGGAAATATGACGCACAGCTATACTATTTTCTTTTTCGTAATAGTTCGATCCAATAAAAAGAAAACTAAAGTTTGCATCCCATTTGTATGTATTTTATGTTGATGATGAAACAGATGTAGTAAATATATTTTTTATTTATTCCTTATGTCCGTCTTTGACACAAATTGTTTGATATTTCAGAACATGGACGCGATAGTCACCTTGCTGTGTACATTGCAGTTCCTCTAATAGTGTTAGTTCTAGTCGTTGTCGGTCTGTTACTGTGGTCGTTGTACAGGTAGGTTGGATTGTGTATCACATACTATATTCTTACTAATCGTATTGGTTGGTACAAACTTATGCGAATACTTTTAAAATGTCATACATGTGCATAGTGACCAATACATTTAAACATGTGATCGTTTATACGTTACTTGTAATAACATTTGTACATGTGCTACTATCATTATAAATGTTAACAATTAAAAAACAAACCATTTACAGGGTGATCATTAATATATGGTAACATAAATAACTTTAATAACTTTGTTATATTTTATGATAGAGAAGTGGTTTGATCCTTGTTATAAAGCTAATGAGCCCAAGACTAATAAATACATGTGATATAAAGGTGACATCCATACCGTCCTTGATGCTGCCATACATTTTCAGTGATTTCAAGAAATTTGGCCATTGTATCATTTCGCCGAAGACCATACATTTACTTGGCCTCTACACTCACTAGACTTAAACCCTTCGGGTTTCTTTTAATGTGGATGCCTAGAGGAATGAAAACTCCAAAACCAGAAACAATATTTGTTTGAAATCTTCGATACAGTGTGAAATTTGTAGCATCGGTGGTGTAACATGCAAGGTTTCAATTGGTTATTTCCGACGTATTTTGGGACTGGTTTTGCAGTTTTGCAGAATAAAGGAAAACGTTTCGAACTTATGCTGTGAAAAAAGTATGTGACATTTGAAAATGATGTATGTGTAGAATAAAACTTACATATGTATGTTAATCAAAGGTATAATATAACAATATATATTATCTTAACAACTGACAAAGTTATTAAAGTTATTTATGTTACCATATATTAATGATCACCCTGTATCATTTAAACGTATAAGTGACTTTGTGCATTATTCCCCTTTTATTTCATAAGAAAACGACGGGAAACTTCATCGAATGGTTCTAAAGGGAATTTAACAGAGGCAAACAAAACTTATGGAGCTACTGTAGATAGTGGAGTAGGCATGCCATCAGCATCTGTTGAAAACAGTAATTCCGAATATGCCGAAATTCCTGAATGTGTCAATCAAACTACCAATGGTAATGATAATAACTACAATACAATACAAATGAACAAACACGCTGACAATCCGAATTACAACCATGTACATGGACAGTCTGACACGTATGATCATACAACTATTGGTCTAAATGCCGAAGGCGAATCACAAACGTATTCCCACTTGAATGCTAGCACACATCAAAAACCTTACCCCATTCAGAACAAAATGGACATCGGTGTCGACAGTCAGAATTACAACCATATTCCAGTTCTGTCTGACACGTATGATCATACAGCTAACGTTGGTAGAAATGCCATTGGAGAATCGGAAACGTATTCACACTTGAATGGTAACCAACACAACGACCACATTCCCGACAATTACAAGACTGGGAACATTTACAGTGGACCACACGTTGGTGACGACAGGTTCAAATCCTCAAGTTTAGATCCGTACTATGACCACACAGATATACGTTCCGATGTACACGCTGGTATAGAACTAGACAATTACGCTCATGTGAATGATGGACTAGACGAAGATAATGTTGAATACACAAATGATTAGGAGCCCCTCCTTTATTTCGTGCTGGATAAAGTTAACTAGTAAACTAGACTGTGACATATAATTTTATGTTGTTTTGTATCTTGTTCACTAACTTTATTTGTATGAAAGCCGGCTAACTAGTTAATGTGGACATTTATTGCATATAATATTATTATGTTGTAAACTTGCTATTCTGATGTAGTTTTGTTATCTTGTTTTATGAATTATATATTTGCATCCGAAAATCGCTTTCATTGTCGTCTTACTTAATATTATCTTTTTAAGTCTGACAACACGTTGTCATACAATAGCATGAGACCCTACAAATTGTGGCTGGTCATCGTTTGTTGGAGTATTTTTCATTTTGTCAACGAGTTTGCCTTTGTAGTACATTAAATTTACGTATTTTCAATTTTAATCATCAATTTGAAAGATATGACAAAAGCAGCGTATTGGTCTTATATTACTTCTGGCAATCACGGTGCGTTTTTTCAAATGCAAAATATTGTCCTGTCCTTGTTGCCCCATATTTGTTTATAGATCTTTCACATGGGTTGCAAAATGAACAAATGTCTATTCGATGGTCATTACTTTTGCAAATTTATCTCGATTTTTGTATTTAGAAAATGGTTTCAACAATATTTGGACGGTTAACAAGGCATACATGTCTTGTCTTCTGTAAATAGATAGGGGTATACCAACTGCACTTGTCTTCTTCAATTTTGTATTTCGCTTGAGAATCGTATCAATAGCTCCTAGTGATACTTGTGATATGACAACACTTCGAGCTACTATTGTAAATCTTGCAGTAGTACATGTAACCACAATTTGTTTAACTGTCGCAAACATTATGAGGATGTGGCGGTATGTTAATGGCCTACATATATCTGGTAATTGATGAAAAACTACACAATTAAACACAACTTTTAAATTTGGAGAGTTAGGGTCCTCTTATCAAATACCTTTGCTGACAATGCTTGAGACGAGCGTGAAAAAGCTTGGTACCGTGCCTGATGCTCGACATCAGCATGTAAAAGAATCAGGGATATTTTGGAAACTGGGACATTTTCTGTTTAATGCGCTATCCTCATGAAATGTTATGACTAACAATACTAATACGCATTGTCAATTGCCAAAGGCTCGCTTAATAAAGTTTATATCAATTAACAGCTCGTGATAGATCCTGTATGTGCATTGTTATATTATTTTCCTCATCCGATCATTGTTTTATAAGTACAATGGATGAGGAAATATTAAGTGGAATGTATTGTTGATAAAGGATAGTAACAAGGATGCAGACTAAGTTAAAGTTGTTTTGGTTTAGTTTGATGTCAAGGCTCTTCAAAACCATGGCCATATTGATAAGTACGATGCTTCAAGTAGAGCTGAGTTATGAACCAGGATAAAAGCTGTTACATGTTACTTCCTGAGTATAAAATATGGTTTATTAATGTTTTACTGTACCAGCGGGTTCAAAAACCTTTACTCGACCTTGGGTACGTGATATCCTTTAGGCTTGGATACATGTGTATCCATGACAGTGAAATATCCGAATTTGGGCATTTATGCCGTAAACTATGGAAGCCCGAAATGGCCACCCGGTCACTCTGCATTAGTACGTTATGGTTATGGAAAGATGATACATAAAGTACCGAGAATGCATGATGTCCATTTAGATAATGAAATGAGTCGTGACTTGGCCAAAAATCAGCGAGGTGCATTAGCAATCATCACGAAAACGGAGCGACCTGCACACACACATTCTGGCCACGAACCATTACTGTCTACGTGGGAGAGTGATATGATCCAGACCACAGGAACTTGCATTAATAATTTGAAAAAAAAAATGAAAAAAAAAATTGAAAAAAATTTTTTTTCACTAGGCCTACTGTATATTTTAATAGTACAGTAGGCCTAGTGAAAAAAATAAATTTTTTTTTCATTTTTTTTTCAAATTATGAATGCAAGTTACTGTGTCCAGACACAGTCTTGTCGCAAATACATGAACTGTTGAATTTCTCATAGTGTGGCACATGCAATAATGCAGATTTATACAAGAGGTTATTCGCAAAAATCTACCAGGGTTTCTGTAGATTTTCTGAGGGGTCCACATGTATTTCACAGTCAATAATATGCGACCATGAGCTTATATTCTCTTTTGTATCTATTTACTTATTCTACGTATGGTAAACATCAGTAAGAAGTATGTGACAGGATGTGGGTCTGAAGCGGACATGTCTGTATCAGTATTTATAGCAAAAGCACCACGTCGCTGAATTCTTTCTGGTGGAAGCACTTGAAGCCATAGTATTACGTCTTCCATCTTGACAATGAACGTACTGTGTAAATGTGACGTCAAATTTCCACATGGCGTCAAATGATGTGGACGAAATAAAACAACGTATTTTGGCACCAAATATGTCTTAATAACGCGCTACAAGTAACGATTCCCAGTAAGCAGATACTGACTTTGAAGTTTTCATATCATCCTATCTTTAATCTATTTGATATACATGTACATACCAATTTGAAAGTTTGTCATGTAACGATGGGCTTACACTTTCATTATGAATGGCAGTGACGCGCGCCTGTAGTTGCGTTAATGTGTAGCGTTTGTTTTATATACGTTTATAATGATACTATTTGCATTTTCGTAGTAATGCTGTGAACTATTGTAGGCAACATTATGAGAGCAGTAGTGCGAGACGCTTAAGCAAAAAAATCTAAGCTGACGTCAAAATTGTTACTTTGACGCTTACGGACGAACCCACCATCGACTAGATACCTGTTAAGTCTTTATTTTGCAACAAATAATAAAACAATACATGATACACGCGAAAACAACGTTTATTTAGCCATTAAAAGATCTACTGATAAGAATAACACGTCTCTTCTAAATGTCAAGCCAACTCAAAGATTATAGATCTAGTATCAGATTAGAGATAAACTTGGTTGTATGCATATCCAAAGATATATTCAATAGTTATACGAATGTTTTGCATAATCACTGGATATGAGTTGCGTAGCAGCATGCAAAAACATAATGCTACCAATAAGTGTTGAAAATTGAGCCGTAGCGCGACTTTGATTTTCGTGCGTAACGCCTAAAAATAAACGTCTGTTTACGCGGGAAACGTCACGTTGAATTTGCTAAAACGGAGATGACGTCACTAAATAAACTATATTTGAACATATTTATCATCGAAACTGTCCCTAATTGTGTAAAATGACTTTTGTAATATTTATGACATGTCTATAAATGATCTATAGCTGGGCCAAATATTTAGCCCTTTGGCAATTTAGAGTACCCTGTCAGGGCAAAATAATTGGCCCCTTGGCAGTATAAGGGTTAAAACATACACCAAACTCCTATACAGTTATCTCCCTTGCTACGAACAGATCACTGAGACTACGAGATAAATAGACTTGGATATATCAAGCGGACGTAGGAGAAGCATCCTTTACCAGATTGCGTGATAAGTCTAAGAAGATATCGCCACGCCGAAGAAAATTTATCGCAGCTATACTAATATGGCATCGTTTGTCAAGTTTCCAAAGCTTTCTTATTGTTTAGACTGAAAATTTTCGATACACTCCTTGAGCAAAACACGCAGCATTTTAAAGCTTGCTTGGATGTCATGTACTGAATTGAAGCACTTGCTTTGTTTACATCTAATGGCACGATGACGTCACGGCGAAATTAGTTCCAAAATGGCGCCGTTTTATTTACACCCGAGATATTATTCGTAATAATTGTCCGAGATATCCCAATAGCTACAATATGTTAGCTGAATTTCAGCTACATGAATTTTCTTTAACTATTTTACTATTTCCTTACCCTTTTCGCAATGTTTCCGGAGTTTATGACACAATAAAAATATATAACGATTAGTGTCGAAGAAACAAATATCGGTACTCTTGTACCTGGTTAGTTATTCTAATAGTTAGGTAATCGGCAGTTAAGACAGAACGTTCACAGTCAATTTCTGGTTTTGCATCATCGATACAAACCTCAAACAAAGTTTAAGGTAATTCTAGTTAACAAAAAATGACCGCAATGAAAAAAAACACTTCAGCAGTTTTTTTGGTCTGCATGCTTCTTGGGATGCAAGTAGAGATGAACACGGATATAGTATGGCATTAATAGTTAAGAAAAGAAAACTTTACTTCATTCCTGTAATCCATGAAACAGGACTTTCATTCTAAAGTGTCCAATTTTTGTGCACAATTCCGGACAATATTAGCGAAGCAAATCCTAATATAACACACTATTACACTAGACCAAACTATCCTTGAGGTGCTCCGGACATAATAACTTTTACTACTTCAGTCATGTCATTACAATATACAATTGAAACAATTAATAATTAATATACATTGAAAGAATACCACACTTTTACCAAAATAATGAAAAGCAATGAAGTACACTTATGTATAATCAGTACACCTTTCTGAGCCTAGTTTTGATAGTGAAGCCAGGTGAAATTATATAGTGTACATTCCATGTATATTGTGCTTAAATTACTAGTGATGAAACTTATTTTACCCGGAGCACCTCAATGCTAGTTTGGACTAGTGACATATTATGTTATACTAGTATTTAGATTTGGTTTGCAAATATTGACTGTTTTTAATGTAAATGCTGTGTTGAGTTTTATATTTTAAGTTATAATATTGCTTCGTATCTAAACTTTTTAATGTCACCATAATTATACATGTATATGTGTGTTAACATGTTTTGTATCTACATGCATTTTATGAAGCAAGCGGTCCATTTTTGTCAATTAGAATTACCTTAACACATTCGATTTTTACTGATCGATATTTCATACTGCCGGGCTTTTTTGGTTGCCTTAGTTTATATTACGTCGATTTCATCAATAAAACAAGGCGTAGGAACTTCTTCTAACGGTCGCTTCTCCATTTTGAAATATCATGTGACGAGTTTATCATCTCGTGGTATTACGTGATGGCAACTTGTCTGGTGTACCTGCAAAAGATCCACCATAAGTATCAGTATAATGATTTTGTTGTACAATTATCATGAATAGCATAAGAACATTGCGAATGGTATGTCCATAACTTAACAGAAATATAATTACAAGAAATAATCAATTCGAGGTTCACACAATGTCATGTACGGTGTCACTATTAAGATTCCATTGTTTCTACTTGTGATTACCTAAGTGTTAACTTTTGTCACATCATGTAGTATTAATTTATTATCGTATTATTCTTATAACAGTCCGCAGAGATGTTCCACGGGGTTTGACTCTTTAAATTTCCAAACAGCCACATTTTGACCTTCAAGATTTCGGTTTGAAGGGTCATTTTCTCTTAAAATCCAGGGTATTTTGCCTACAAAATCGTAATTTTTTTGAAAAAAAAGTAATAAAATGACCTTATAGATTCAGAAGTTAGAAGACACTCTGAAGTTTTGTAAATAAGAAACAAAATCTTAAGTGAATGTTGTAATTTGCCACCTTTGCGAGCAACAACATCAATATCGTTGTCAGTAGCAGCATCCATTGTTAAATTACCTTCAATGTTACAACAAGTAAATATAATTACCTAATATGTGTAACGAAAAAAACAAGTACAAAGTATGAAGGTCAATCAGTTACATGCAGTACAGACGTACATTGTACAAGTTTCAAGAGCAGAGACATAATATTGTTTAACTTTTTTATCATATGTAATGGGATTGTGACTACAAACGTACGGTTCATCATTGGGCACCACCTTAAGGACAAAGTGTCACTTACAAATGCGACAATGCCTATTCAATAGAACATACGATATGTATACAATTTTAAAATATCACTCTATTTGGTTAAATTTTCTTGCGTTAGAGACGTAAGTACATTTGTATAACAAATTCTGAATATATTTGATACCATATTAATTTTAATTTGCTTAAGAACATTCAAAGGTATGTAATTATATTTGTGTCTGTTGTAATTATATAGAGGATATTTGTTGATTTTGGTGTAAGATCGAATTTTATTTCACCGAGTGATCACAGAAAATCAATATTTTTACGAGTGGCGTAGCCACGAGTGAAAATGTAATTTTCTGTGATCACGAGTGAAATAAAATTGATCTTACACCACAAATCAACAAATTTTCTGTTTATTATATGCCTCAATTCCTCTTAAATAGGTGCCGTAATTGGCTTAATTGGAAAAATCACGTCGAAATTAGAACGTCACGACGTGATAATTATGACGTCATGATGACGTAACGCATATTTTAAAGCCCGACGCCGTTGACGTTAGGTTTCTTTTTCTGCATGATACTGGAACCAACTTTTAAAACAGTGAAAATAACAAAGTGGTAATTTCACTGTAATTTTCACTGTTTATTTCACTGAAAAATCTCCATAATCCATTGAAAGCAAATAATAAAAGTTACTCTGCTGCTTCTTCAACGTTTTTGACCGATACAGTTACAGCGCAATAAAGTTCACATTTACCAGTTTTATGCTTCACGAACGCTCTTCGTTGCGCTGTACCATTGACCATTCCAATGTAGTTATTTTGTCTTCAAGTATTTATCATTTAAAATACCCTGCTATAAAGCCCTTGAAAAAGTTCAACTTGCCTGATCATACTTTTATTGTTGTGCATAAAACAATTTCTACTGTTTGTAGATTGTGTTAAACTTGCAATAGAAGATGATACATTCTCCGCCGTTGCTAATGGAAGATAGGCCCTTTGCTAATGGAAGATAACTCTATCTTACATTAGCAGCATCTTTCTAACATGAGCGACCAGCGCTTGATTTATTTGATTTAGTTTTGGGATGTACGTGTTCATTGCGGTATAAAGCTAATGAAGACGAACACCAATAGGCTCTATACCATTTAAAAAGCATATTCTTGAGCGTACCACAACAGCGTACGCTTTATTAACGTTATTATTAACCACTTCTGTGCCACGGGGCCTATTTGGCCTATTATTGTTTACTACGTTGAGTGCCAACGGGCCTATTTGGCCTATTTTTATATTGACTCAAGGAACCTGAAAATATTACATCTAAACATCGTACGAAAGGGTTAAGATGTAAACAAGTAAGGGTCAAAACCTTATGACGTCATTTCCGTTGGAATTCGGACATGACGTCATGCGTCTGACGACGTTAATATTGGCGCCATTTCGGGGATCGCGCATCAAAAGTGACCACCGAAAAAGTGATTAATTATGCAGTTAATAGACGGTTGCACACAAATAAACTATTTACAATAGTTGAAAAATGAAAAATGATAACTCTTCAGTCTGATTACAAAAATAATTAAATATTCGTGTTTGATACTCAGTAATTATGTTACGAAATTTGCGTGATTTTCACATCATTTTGACACGGGCTATCGTTAATTACGCTTAGAATATAACCTACATTATGAGCCAATGAAAACGCCGCATTTTCGCGGTTAAATGAAAATTTAATCATTAAAATTTTCTCTTAACATACTTGACGTCTTGCGTTGGCGTTAATTTCCATCGGCCAATCAGAATGCAGAATGTTATATTCTAAGTTAGTTAGAACATATTAAGTAAATTTTAATGACTAAAAAGGCCTCGCTTCGCTTCGCTCGCTCCGCCCTTTTTAATCATTAAAATTTACTTAATATGTTCTAACTATAACATAAACTATGGATATAATCATGATCTATATAGCTTAGTTTTCTACTACTGAAAATTTAGTACCATTCCATTGAATAATTAGCAAATGAATGTATATTTTGTAACACTTGTATACATACAAGACGTGTTAATTTTCTACGCAACGTTGTATGACGTCAAACCAATTAATGAAGCAAACTCGACATCTTTAATGATATATAGGACTCGATATTGTTGAAATGTAGGTTGCAAATTTCCTGCTATCGTACATGTTCTATAAACACTGCACACCTTCATCACGAACTTGACCCGCGGGCAAAATAACACACAGGAAGGCCCAACCATGGCATTTCCAGGGATCAATAATACAGGTGAGCACATTTATGAATAAAATTATATCTGTCCTCACATACTGCGTCCCTGGTTAAAATCCGACCCCTCGGGTGAGATATCCTTATCCTACATAGAAGCTCATGATGGATTCTTATAGTCTGTTATACTGTTACTGTGGATACAAACTACAACACGTATAGGGGGATTTCAGATGTTTCATCATCAACGAACATGTAACGGAGCAGGGCGGTGGGTTTGGACTGGATTGACGTTGCATTTCGAATGTGTTCGAGGTATTATGGCTTACATGTAAATTCGTTTTAAATGTTTCAATCTACTCGACTTAGATAATGAATAACACAAAATAATCTGTACGAAAGTGAATAACTATCATATGCTGTTCTGTAAGCCTTAAATAACTTTGTACATATAATAGCCGTGCATTATAAGTGTAATGTGGCGGCTGAAAACGTCTCCAGTGTAGGTATCATTTGCAATATTACATCCCTTATATGGTAATGTGTTTATCTAAGAAATCATGCAGTGTGACATTCATCGTGAGAGGCAGTATAGTTATATGCGTGCTGGAAATATCCGTTTGTGGGGATATTGATGGTACAATATGTGTCTGTGTCTTGCGTGTATGGCTATAGGCGCTGTCACCGTCTATGTATCATTTAGAATTGTTGGTGCATGTACAGATTTATTATTGTTTAGTTAATAAGCCATCAACGAGAAAAAGACACTCAACCATATTCACAGTCACTGAACCGTCCACAACAACAGCAGCAGTAATAACGACAACAACAGTAACGACAACATCTATAGAAACAACCATATCATGGCCACTAACTACATCAGCGAGTATAGGCCCTTCCCGAAACTAGGTAACCTCCCTTTGAAATTGTCTTCCCTTGACGCATATGCGCATGCGCCAGATTAATATCTCAACTTCCGGGGTGTCCGTTATCGATTCAATCGTTATTCAGCCATTACTCCTAGCATTAGCGATCCGTTATACTTGAGATAAAAGTACTTTGTTGACGATGGTTTTGCTTTTCTTTTGTCGTCAGTTGAACGAACATGTAGCGAAGTGATTACACGACCTAAAATTCTTATCGGGATAATGAAATTTCATTAAAATTTAAATATATTTCTAGGTAAAATATCTTATTCTCGTGCCCTTTCAATATTTATAAGTTGAGAAGACTATTCAATAATAATTTTGATTATAGAGCAACATTATTAAATATTCGTTCAAATATTATTTTCGGTAACCTTATAAAATACGAATTAATCTACAATATTTTATGAAGATACTCACCAAATAAATTATTTTGACAATCATCCATAACACACGTAGACATAAACTTGCACTTATAATTGCTAAATGAATCCATCACCACGCAGACATATCATGGCATGCTTATTCACAATAGTGTACGTGGTATTAAATACAAAAATTAATATTACACTAATTATGTTAGATTTTAATTAAAAGGCTATAATGAGGGAAAATTGTAGCGAAAATGAACGCACTGGTGTTTGCGTTCTGAAAATATCAAATGCCTAATTCATGTATATAGAGAAAATTAAATGACAGTCCGGTATTCGTAAGTACCCCTATAAATACCCATAATTGATATTAAAACATATTATCAAAACCAATTAAGTGTCATAAAACCCATAATCTGAATTAGTAATCAGTGGAAAAGACCCCCTGCTATGTAATTGGTCAACTACGTGGCTGACACATTGTATAATGCAACATATGTCACCGCGGTGGCTATTTAATTGGACATATACAGATGCATCCCTTCTGATGTAAGATCTGTATAATATCAGCGGGAGATTAATATTAGGGTAATAAAACAGCTCTTATCCCGATGACTGTAATTTAAAATGAGATGGCAAAGATCTTATAAAATCCAAGTATTCTTTGGATGAATATATACGTCCGTACATACACTTGTATACATGTACATGTATTGTTTCTGGTCCTTTGCGTTCATTTAAATTCATGCTTTGTACTTCCCGTTTGTTTTGAAGTATTGACGGTTGACTTTTTCGTTGAGTGAAATTAAATTAACTTTTAACATGCGCAGTCGCAGCGCATTTTCTCAGGGGAAGGGAGGGGGGGCATCCTAATAATTTATTCTCAAGAAAGGGAGTCGGGCCACCACTTGGAGTCGGGCCACCATTTGCTCAGACGGATCAAACCAGTTTTGTGATCTCAGTGGGATATCCCGATCAAATTCCAAGCCTTACTCAACTCATGTATTTATATTTACCGGACAACCAAATTCAAGTGGGTCTGAACAACCTTCTTGAGCCGCGCATAAATTAATACATGCATTGTGAGACACATTCGCGAGATTGGGGTTACTATGTCAACACCCTATCACACTATTGTTTTTACAAATTCGCGGGTATCTTATACGAATATGCCAACATCTCACAACCACATTGACAATGTATATTGTACAATTTCACAAATATCATAATATAAAACTTAACATATATCAAAGTAGAAGTACGCTGGAGAGATTGACGTTGAATAATTTAATTACTTTACTCTTAATAATTAAAAAAACTATGGAGCACACGAAACATAAAACAGTTTGCTTAATTTTACCAGATACTTTCAAAGATTATTATCGTGAGAAGCGAACAAGCAATATCCTTCGTATGTGTTCTTTAATTTCAAATATATTTTTTGTATACCTCCGTAGATTCTATACTTTGTTCCGTATAGATTTAATTAATTTCGCAGTATTCTAATGTAATACAGCAGTATGGGATACAAAATTAATTTTTCTAACAGATAATACCAAAAACCATAACAAAAAAGAACACGTTTGTAAGCTAAATACTTAAAATAAATGCAATTTGTTCTATGTTACTATATACCGATCTTATCAGGACACCCCGGAAGTGGAATTATTGAAAACAGGGGACGTTATCGAGGATTTACCAAGGGAGGTAACCTAGTTTCGGGAAAGGGCTATAGTTGCAGTACCGTCTACAAGATCAGCAGAAACACAATTTGAAACAATGGGCTTGATAAAAGATGGCGATTTAGGTATGTCAGCAGTCGATATGCGACTCAATGATGGGGGGAAGGGGGGAAATACAGTCGGGTGAACAAACCCATATCTGAACATAGACTTTAACTCGGTACTTTATACTTGGAATTTGTTGGCTTCAGAGAACGTTAATAAATGTTCCGTACCTTAGTCAGTTTAGTCGGTATGTAATAAAATGTTTATGGTGTGTGTAAATATAACAACTATCTTGTTAGTATTATAATAGAGTGACGCAGTTGTCGAGTCCACTATTACGATGTTACGTCAATTATATTCAGGCTTATTCATACATCATTCTATAATTTCTAGGGGTGACTATTGAGTCCATTTATTTACTGTTGCGATGCTATTGCTATTGTTGAAAGTGCTATTGTGATAATAGTATATTGCTGGAAACTATTGCGAAACTATTGCAATAGTTATTGCCATCAAGACTTAGTGAAAACCAGAGATTAACTTGTAAATGAAAATTTGCTCTGTGTGAGATATAACTTTGTTGTACAAAATACTAATCTACTATTTGTGGAAATGATTTTAAATGAATTCGACAGAAATCGATTAATAAATGTTTATCGTGTTCAATGGAAGATTCTAACACGATCTGCGGATTAATCCATACACGCATAGAGCAAACCAGGGCGTGTATTATTACCGCAATAAAACATGATTGCCTAATTGGCTGTCACTATTTACGCCTCGTATCACGTGACATATTTATGAATGAATGAATGTGAACTTTATAGTAAAAACTTCCACGAGTCGCCAACAAGGCAAGATGCACGAGTATCCAGCGTTACAGTTATGACGCATCTATTTTTAGAAACTCCAATATACTTTCGAAACTAAGTTTCATGAAAACTTCTGATAATCAATTCATTTATATTTTTCATTTCATGAAATAGATACACTTTACTCGTGTTATTAAATTGTTTCAATGTTAAAATGTGTTATTTCCTTCAGAAAATTACGAAGGGCGTTTTCATTAACGAGGGAGGTAATTGTACTAGCTAATAAGCTTTCAGTGTGGAATTATGTTCAATATCAAATAGGTGAAAATGGAATGCGCGCAGTTAAATACATGGGACGTTCAAAAATAAACAGGTCTAAGACTGTGGCCCTCACGGCTACAGTTTTCAATATTATCCAGATACATGTATTATTATATAATATGGAATCGGCATTCAATTGCGAAAATTCGATATATGATTTATCGAGTTACACTATAACGTCCTTTTATAATAGTCCATTATGAAACCATGGTAACACGCACCCGGCGCAGCCCAACAATTTCCATTAATGGCGACTACCTAATGAGGTGTATCTTTAATACCATCATATCGTTTGTTTTCAAATTTCGCCGTAACATTACATGATACATGCTTGACGATGTCTGCAAAAATGAGAACATTTGGACGTCAGGTACTGAAATAAACAGAAGTTGAACATCAAGTTTGACAAATTCGTGACGCAAAAGTGACGTCACCAGAACATAAGGAAAAACGGACAAACACAAAGTTCTGTCAATAGCATGAATATAGTGTCCTCTCGTATAAAATTATCATAACTACATTTTGGAATAAGTTCTGCAAGTCGTGTATCAGTATTAGAATGAAACAAATGCATTAGTGTTAATTGTTTAGCTTTGAAAGACAGGGAAGTAATAGGAAATCATAAAAACGTTTGTGACGTCAGTTACCGAGACTTTTTCAAAATACCTACGTTTATTATTTGCTTTCAATGGATTACGGAGATTTTCAGTGAAAATAACAGTGAAAACAACAGTAAAATTACCACTTTGTTATTTTCACTGTTTTAGAAGCTGGTTCCACTATCGTGCAGAAAAAGAAACGTAACGTCAACGGCGCCGGGCTTTAAAATATGCGTTACGTCATCATGACGTCATGATTTTCACGTCGTGACGTTCCAATTTCGACGTGATTTTTTCCAATTAAGCCAATTACGGTACCCTTTTAAGAGAAATTGAAGCATATAATAAACAGAAAATTTGTTGATTTTTGGTGAAAGATCAATTTTATTTCACTCGTGATCACATAAAATTAAATTTGCGAAACACTAACGCCGTGTAAAATAGCGCGACGTCATTTTGTGCGCCGGATCAACGTCAGTGATTAAGTCACCTGTAACTCTCAAATTGAATAAACAAGTGTGCTAAGATGGCCCTGTATCTCTCACCTGTGCACATTGAACTAGAAGAACCATATTCAAACAGGACCTTGATTGTGTTGCCATGGTTCTGCATGAATTTCAATTATTTAGCTATTCATAGAATGATAGAATGGAGCACTCAAGAAATATTGTTACCAAGTTGTGATGAAATCCAGTCTGCAGATAAAAGTCTTCACTATTTATATATAGGGGTAAACGAGCCTCACTCACTGGCGGCCATGTTTTTAGACGAATCATGACAAAAATGTAAATTTTGTAAGAGGGTCAACTAAAAAGTATTTCTGTAAAATTATTTTGAAATCTGGCCAGTGGTTGATTTTATATGGGTTTTTAAAAGTTTTTCCAATCGGTTGCCATGGCAACCAGAGTTATTTATAGATTTCAATTATTTTAGCTATTTTTATAGAGGATTAGCAAATGAACATTGTTAATAATTCATAATGAAATTCAACCAGTACTTTTAGAAAAAGATTTTTAAAGACTTTACTATTTATATTATAGGGGAAAATGAGCCCCACCCACTGGCGGCCATGTTTTTTGACAAATCATGATAAAAATGTTAATTTTGTAAGAAGGTCACCCAACAACTATTTCTGTAAAATTATTTTGAAATCTGGCCAGTGGTTGATTTTTTATGAATTTTTAAAGTTTTTCCAATCGGTTGCCATGGCAACCAGAGTTATTTATTGATCAGAAAAAAAACTTAACAGGCATCATCCAAGTATGCTAGTTCACATTTAGTTTAAGTTTCATGAAGTTCTACCAACTAGTTACAGAGAAATGGCTGCGGAAGGACGGACGGACGGACAACGCCATTTCAATACCCCCCTACCGATTTCATCGGCGGGGATAAAAAGTAACTATTGTAACTATCGATATAGTTGGGCCAACTATCGACAATACATGGAGTTGTTGTATCGAGACTATCGATCCATACTATCGAGACACTCGGGATCGCAATTCATCGATATTTCGATGCATCGGCACACCTCTGATAATTTCAATGCTAAACTAAAATACAATATTCACTTTACCTGTACAGACAATGATTGTAATATTTTGTGCGCACATTAAATAAAACGTTACTCTCTACGTTATAACGCTTGTTTATGAATTGGGCGCTTGTGTAATTTTCAGCCAAAGAAGACGAAAGTCATCTGATGGTATACATCACCGTTCCCACAGTAGCAATGTTCTCTGTCGTCCTGGTTCTCATTATAATTTCAGTTATCATAATTCGGTAGGTAAATGTTAATAATTTGTTGAAATTTTTAAAAGGAAGATAAATACTATTTTATTCGTGATAATTATTTAAGCTTTCATGAGGCAAGTGGAATATGTTTGCATTCTCTGTTTATGGTAACTATTGTTTAATGTGCGTGTGAACCTCATTTGACTTTTAGCATTGTGTTGAAAGGCCTTTGCTGATAACTCTAACCCGATATATAAATACATTTATTCACAGGAAACGAAAATTCTCAGACAACGGTAGCGAATCCCAATCTTCGGCAGTGCCACTAGGAACTTTTGTTGCACAATTAGACGTAAGTGAAAGGCTATCGAAATTACCAGGTTTTGTTCAGGGCCATGGTTCCGAATATGAAGACGTTTTGAAGAGCTCCGATGAATACTGTGGATGAGGAATACGATGCACTGCATATAAACACACGCAAATCAAGATCCACAGAACCATTTTGTGTTGCTGGTGGGACTGGAAACAGACTAACATTTAATAACACGTGTACCAGCTTAAACATGAATGACTCTGTACATGACGATCCTCACTATGACCGGACTGAGAAACGTTCCGGAATGCTTTCTAGTATTGAATTTAATACGTACGCCCACGTGAGCTAGACTGGTACCACGTGTCCTACTCTAAAATACTGTAGACGAAGTATGACGTAGTCGGAAAATGAGACACGTGGTACCAGTCTTACGTGAGCAATCCCTTTCGTGCGTATTTACATTAGGCTGCCTCCATAGCATGTTTTTGTTTTATTGTGTTTCTGATCTGAATGTATGGTGGTTTGTTGTACCAGCAAATGAGTACAAGGGCTATAACATATTTTTGTGAGCAGTCTTCTATAAACAGTATAGTGATATTACTTGCATGCGTGGTATCTTAGTTTCTTTCAATAATAGTTTCATGCATGCATGCATGTATTTGAATTCACGTGTGACCTACATGTATATACGTATAATTCCCGTACAGAGATAAATAAAACGAACGACATATGTAAATGTGTGATTCTTTGAGTGCTTAATAAAAAATCACACTATTGTTTTATTTCATCAGTCTCTTCAATGGTAATGAGGTACTTACACATATAATCATGCTTTTTCAATTGTCGAGAAATTTTGTAGTATACATGTACATGTATTTAATTTCCTTCTATCCTATATATTTGATAGTCGAGCGTAATCTTTATAATGTCGATAACATATTTGATTCTATATATTTTGCTTTGTCTGTGCATATTGAAAAGTAAGTAAATATTTCTTTATCTGGATAAAATTAAGTCATTTTACTACTGTGATCCAAAATGTTTTGACCATCGTAACAAGCGGTTTTTGAAATATATAATAGCCATTGTGTGCTTATGTAAATTTAAAAACTGAATATATCTTGACATTTTAGTTTATATACGCAGCTGTGCATTAAGAAATGTGTGTTTATCGAAATATGTCATTACAAATTGATCAATAACAAGTTTCATTTTTTTGTATTTTACCAGAAGATCAAATTTGATTTTGAGTTAAGATTTGTGTTTCACCACAGCAGCTCGTTTCTATTAGTATCCATTATTACGGAAGGCTTGAAGTCTACCGACTGCTTTGAGTCATAGTCAGTCTATCCGGCCAGATTATCTGTGTATTCCATCCCTGGAATTAAGCTTTAACACGGAATGTCAATCGTACTATTTATGGATTCTTTGTATATAGTGGCAGGGGATCGAACCTGCGAATCCCCAGAGGCGGATGCTAAATACCCGGCCCGGTTAAGGATGATATTTATAAAAAAACGATGTTATTAGATAAGATATGTTTTGAGTGTGCAATTGATATTTGTAATTTAACACTTACAGTTTTTGTGGCAGCGACATGCGACTCGTTTGAAGAATGTGACGTAAGAAAGTGTACGTATGTTAATAGAAGACATGTACATGTATATGTGTGTTCTGAAAATATTATATAAATAAAGCACTCTTTTATTCTTTACACTGATTAATATGTTGCCTTATCTACATCACGGTATAAGTTAATTGAAGTCCACCCAGTTCGTTTTACACTATTACATTAATATGAAATAATTACATTTATATTCTCTGCTTGTGTACGAACTAAGATTTTTTTATAGTCGTACCTATACTAAAACGTATATATATATACATGTGGATAGTACAAAACGCTCTTAGCAGATATACGCACGGGAAATGGCATGTTCTATTTTTTGAACAGCTTATAATATCAATAATGTTTATTACTATTTCAACAATTTCTCTAAACGATCTATCGAAATGCTAATTACTCTTCATCTAATGTATGCAGATTGTTCTAAATTGAGTGTCGCAAATGGGACTGTCTGTTATACTAGTTTGCAAAAACGATCGTGGAAAGCAGTTGTCAAGTGTCAAGAGAACTTTCAGTTGCGTGACCAATTATCACATCGATCATGCTACGAAGCTGAATCGCATAATTGGATTTGGAGTGGGAAGAAATGGGATTCCATATGTGTTCCAGGTAGTATCAATTTATTTTTGCAACCAAATTTACTACTCTAAAACTATTAATTGTACATTGTGTAATGTGAAAATATCTAATAGATATTGTACTAGTTATTCGTCAAAAGTGTCCTCTTACAAGGGTTATCAGTGTACAGTTTGGGGAGGACAATGAACATTATTGACCAATTGATCTCTTGTGACCATACAAGGTTTTTCTATGATTTGACATTGTGACCTAGTTTTTGACACAAGTCTTGAAGATGACCCAATATCGAACTTGGCCTAGATATGGTTGAGATGATCATTGTGACAAAGTTTCACAAAGTTTATGTCAAACATTTGACCTCTAGTGACTACACAAGGGGTTTCTTTGATTTGACCTTGTGACCTAGTTTTTGACCTAAGATGACACAATATCGAACTTGGCCTAGATTTTGTTGAGTCGATCATTGTAATCAACTTTCATAAAAATTAGGTCAAAATTGCGACCTCTAGTGACTACACAAGATTTTTCTATGATTTGACCTTGTGAACTAGTTTTGTACCACAAACAATCCAATATCGAGCTTGACCTAGATTTTGTTGAGATGATCATTGTGACCAAGTTTCATAAGTTTAGGCCACAATTGTGACCTGTAGTGTCTACACAAGCACATTGTTGACGGACGGACGACGGATGGACGAAGGGTGATCACAAAAGATATATGAATTGAGTAACGAATATTTATATTAACCTTGCCGAGCAGATAAGGAAAATAATTGGCATGACTGTCGTGCGGATGAGGGAAAATGTGCACGGCTGTCGACTCCATCATTGGCATAAGGAAAATAATTAGCACGACCGTCATGTGGATAAGGAAAATAATCGGCATGGCCGTCTTGCAGCTAGGAAAATAATCGGCACGACGATCGTGTAGTAAAACCATTTCAACTACAGGACTGTAGGGTCTAAGACAAAGTCCCCTAAACTGTTGCACCACGGTGGAAATTAATTTTCGTTTAATTTGTTTTTTTACGCCAAATTCTGGCATTTTTCGGCTCTGTTTATGTTAAATACAATTTAAAAATACGAAAACCATCAAAATATCAGTAAACCAATCATTAAATTAGCATGCGCTGCAGCTAAAAATCTCATGTAAACAGTACAAGTCTAAAGACCGCTATCCGTACTGACCAGAATTCTCTGATTAACATTATTCGAATCGTTAAAACTAGCCTTTAATTTTTTACTGCATCCGTTTGTTAGAAAATGAGCACACCTATGCCCGAGTATTCTGATTGGTCGATGAGCGAATGACATATTGACAACAGAAACAATGGCTGAAATTAAGGTCATAAGTGCGACGTAGCGGTGTTTAAGTAGTTGGATGAACATGTCACTGGGTATTTTAGGACTATTATTGGTGGATATCGCGAGAAAAAGGTTCATTCTTCGTGGACATGCTATATATTTCATGGTGGTTAGACTTTTTCATATATTTTAAGTACTGAAAGTTGCACAAAGATACTCTGTGCAAACACTGACCGTCACTTTGGTCACTTTTGGCTCTGTCTCTGTGACTGGATCATCAGACTTTAAAAGCAGCTTATATGTCTAGTCACCATCTTGCAGATATAATAATTAGATATTTTATATATAATTGGCACGATCGTATGCCGATCTTTGCGCTGGCTATTACATCCCCTATGACATGCTCATGTTGTCTTTTCGGAGTATCATTGTATATATACTGCATTACAAGTTTAATACGTCATCAAATTAATTATTCACTGTTTTATATGAAAACATTATATTTTTTGGATAAAACAACCCAAAAACAAATAAATAGGATTTGGAATTGACAAATCACAAAACCATTTGTCATTGTATTTTCCCGATTGTCGTGTTAAAATGCCATACTGTTTTAGGT
The DNA here is from genome assembly GCA_947247005.1 of Spisula solida. Lineage (NCBI taxonomy): Eukaryota > Metazoa > Mollusca > Bivalvia > Venerida > Mactridae > Spisula > Spisula solida. Next base: position 20,371,358 of record OX365946.1, read on the forward strand.
AAAATAGTTTGAAATTGGTCAACTACACTGTATTAATTTCAATAGTTACTCATTGTGACTGACGCATATTAGCATGTATCTTTAAATGAAAATGGTGCAATTTCGTGTTGAGAATCTGACGTTAATTAAGAAATCGAATTTAAAGCACTATCACCCTTAGCTTTTGACATATTTGGCCATATGTATATATCAGCTTTTTTCAAATTAAGGTTACGTATGTGCGTACGTCCGAGTGTATAGCTACGCCCCTGTCTTATGATATAAAAACTCCTGTTGTTTCAAAATAGGAAAACAATAGGAAATGTTTGCATTTTCCTAACAGATAAGAGTCTGCCTAGCTAGATAACATACGGATCGCGGCTTGGGATAATAAACCTATGTTGTATGGCGTAACTTAATGTTGCTCTGAACAACCAAACCAGGACCATATGGACAGTGTTGCCGTCCGATACCATATCTAGTGCTGACACTGTATACAGTACAGCCATTCAAGGCCCGGTGTATTACTCATGCCTAACTTTAAAGCCATTTCATGTTCCATGGGTAGTACATGTACTTAATCCTATCAAGTATATCCATTCCAGTATTATTCTATGTGATACCTAACACTACCTGGTTTAAGCTTTTCCGTCATTAATTGCACCAAAAATCAAACTATTTTGCGCAATTCTAAAATATGTTTGACTTAACGTTTATAAAGGCAGAGTATTGTTAAATTGAGTCACTGATTAGAACGAATCGTTGCTATGAAAACAGCAATAAGAAATATCCAATTTAAAAATCCGACTATGCATAGCATGTATTTGTTATTCTTTCAATGCGGCTACATGTACATAAAACTATAACAGTAAATACACATTGTTGTCACGGCATATTTGGGTACTAGTAATTCAAAAGAATTGGTTGCCATGGTATTGAAACGAAAGAAGCAAAACCATTTCAAAACAAATAAAATAATCTAGTCATAGACTTTATTAATTTAAAGTAAATAAATGGCATTGGTAACATTTTTATGAAAATTAGTAGTAAACAAGATAATTTGGTATATTTTAGTCGTTGAAGAAATGGTTGCTATGGCAACAAAAATAAAATAAAAGCGTAAAATATTTACACAGAAATGGTACGCCTCACAAATAAGTACTAGTATTCAAATGATAAATTGATTCATAGCAGGTGAACGTTTGTAGGATAATGCCACCAACACACAAACAGTACAAACATATGTTAATGTTGAGATGTGCGTTTTTGCACAAAAACATACATGTCATTGGTTCCATTGGAAGGTCATAACTTTGTGAATATTGTGAATTTTGACAAAAATCTTTTTTATTATGTACAGGAAAGATAGATTCGAGAGAAAATGCCAAAAACCAAAATTCCAAAAAAATGTCATAAGGGCCCTTTTCTCAGATCTTGGCTCATATGTATTTGCATGTGATAAGTGAAGAGTTATATCTTGTTCGTAGAGGTTAATCTCATTGTTATTGTTTTCTTATAGTTACCGAACCTACACCGACTAGACTCTCAGACACTGAACCTTCTACAACAACAGTTACAGAAGCAACAGTAGAAACAACAACATCACAGTCTGCAACAATAGCAACATTGTCACAATCGTCACAACCAAAACCAACAGTCACGACAAGTGATGGATATTTAGGTATCTCGACACTAATATATACAGACATAAAAGTTTCATTTTGATAAGTCGCTGTATGAATGGCTAAATTATACATGTGTATTTCCGATTCTGACGTTGATAAACGATTCGTACATTTGTCTTTAAGTCGTAATTTTTTATGAAAAGGATTATGCTTTGTATTTTTAATCTAAAAACGAGTATATTTACATAAATTTTAACATTTAACCATGTATTAATTTTTATTGTGACAGAATCCTCTGTGTTTCTTTCAGACAAAGACTACGAAAGTCATCTAATAGTATACATAACTGTTCCCTCAGTAGTAATGCTCTCTGTCGGAGTGTTTCTCTTTATTATTTCACTTATCATAATTCGGTAAGTTAACGTTCATATCTCTAGTTAATTTCAACTTCTCGATACATGTACATTAAACACCACTCAATCCATCGTTTACTGTTTAAGGCTACGTAAAGAGTTGCTTCCTAGTCACATATTGAAGAATATATATGCCCCAAAAACGGCGTACGCTATGGGAAATTTAAAAAGTTGAACGCAAACTTTGTTTGTATCTAACACCGATATTTTTGCTGAAGACCCTTTGGCGATTTATTAAAGACTCGTTTGAAATATTTATTTACAGGAGACGAAAATTGTCTAATAATGGTGACCCATCTCGCCCAGCGGCAGTAACTCATCGCAATATTGAGGGAAATGGCTGCGACTATGACGAAGTAGTGAATCCTGGCGTAAGACCCAACACTATCGAAGATGGTAGGGACTATGATGAGATAGACATTGATATAGACACGCACCTATCAAGTAACGTCGAAACATTGTGTATATCTAATGATACCACGCGTGTGTATAGCAGACTACACATTGGTGACAGGTGTAACAATCTTGGCCTAAATGACTCTGCAAGTGTGGATGATGCACTCTATGACCATGCAGATCAACGTTCTGGAATGCTTCATAGTATTGAACTTAATACATATGCTCATGTCAGCATAGACCTGGGTGCAGACAATAGCGACAATACATTGTGTCAATAACATTACGATTGAACTGTTAAAAATTGAGAAAATAAATTCGTGAGCATTCAGGACGTATATTAGTTCGGTGAATGTAACAATTTGGGAAACATGTGTGTCAATACTTTTTTCAAAGTTTCAAAATTCTGTGGACTATTTTGAAAATGTTACTTTATCTAAAAATGTACACGAGATATACATATATATCCATGATTCATGACTATGCATTCATTGTTCACATTGAACCATTACATTGCTGTTTATAATGGTGTTTGTTCATGGGTCATTTTTGACCTAAACAATCTTATATTGATTTATATGGGATTTATTATAAATAAACTTTGAAAACTTTGTGTCAATACAATGTATTTATGTCTGAAATGAACAAAGTGTGTTTATGGTAATATATTCTGTTTTGACTATTGATTGTCATTAAACACTATCTATTGATTAGCTGATTTGTTACAATACCATATGAATATTATAATTATAGACAACAATCTTGAAACGTGTGTATTACATCATACCATGCAAACAGACGCGAGCTAAAGCTGAGCAAATACTCAGTAGATACCTATTCATCCTTTTGATTGGTATGTTAATGATATTATGACAACATCTTGAATATAACTGGTCGGTAGTGCACAAGAGTGGAATATTCATAACCAAATCAATTACCCTTACAAGGAATGTCAACCTCTTAAAAGAAATTTTACTTACGTGACATTGTCCCTTTTCATCCTATGGAGAATATGGCAATAATATCAATACACGAGCTCCCTCAGTTTCTTTCTTTGCTGTGCTCCGCGTGCTGCTGCTGTCCACGTATCTAGTCCTGGTTCTTCCCTGTCCTTTTCTACTGTCTGTCTCCTGGACCTGGAATTACAACCAATACTTACACTCAGCACTCAAATACTGAAAATCACTCTTTTCAGGTTCATAAGGACATTTGTTTAGATTAAAAAGTTGTAATAATGTACAACTGATACTATTATTTTTGGCTAACTGCATACTGTAATTAGTATATATATTTGTAAGCTATTATCATAATTTTTCAGTCTGAGTGTGGCACTCAGATTCAATAATTACGTCTAAACCTCATGAATTGTACATAATAGCGAAGAAATGTATTAACTGTTATTTTCAATACATTTGTACTTCTATAACAATTTTATACATTTTCCTCATCTAGATTTGCAATCTAGGACAAATAATAGCCCATTTTATCCCATTTTCAATATTTGAGTGCGGAATGCTGAGCGTAAGTATTGGTTGTAATTCCGGGCCCTGGGTACTGTTTTATCAAAGCATTTACGCTAACGTAACTCTAAGTTTTCCGTAAATATTGCGTACGTCGATAATATTTGCGCAAATGCGTTTTACTAAGATATTTTTTCTCATGTTTTGTCGTAAGTATTGGCGTAATTCTACGCAAGGTCGGAGCAAGCGTAAATAGCAAATATGAACGTAGTGAGGAGTTTTTGCCACGCACTGTTGATTTTCGACCGTCACTTGTTGTTATAGACCGTGATTAGTAATACAGTCCGTGCAGGATAATGTGGCAGTCACGTGACACAATGTGGACACTGTCAATTGATTGAATTAGGTAAACCATGGTTAAGGTTTGTGATTATAAATCATTCTAACCATCCATCCTTTCAAACATACTTCATAGCCGAGTGGTTTAGTGCGTAGATACTTCCTAACGATATCGATATTTTTGTCCGCGAGTTCGAAACCTTGCCCAGTTGTATGTATTTTTTTATTTCTTTTTCTCATCTTTATAGATTTAAAAGCTTAGAGTTTTACAGAAAAATGGCTTAAATAATCAGTTCTATCCAATAGTGATACAAACGAGTAATTAAAGTTATTAAGTCTATTATTAAAGCGTGCATAGCCTAAATATACATGTACACAATCAACGTATTGTACATGTATTATAATTAAAGCACAATAACTTTCATTGCTAGTACTTAGGTATTGTAACTACCAACTAGAAGCCACAGATACATTATCTGAGTGTGACTGTAACTCAGACCATGATACAGCAGATGAAGTGATGTAAAAATATTTTGTATTGTAATGATTGTGTGTTCTTGTCATAAAAGTTTAATTGAATTAAAAATAATTTTATCATGACCATAATAAAACAAGAGAAATACATAATTAACAAATTATGAATTCTCTCGAAAAGAATATGAAAATAACATTAAAAATAGTGTGATGAATTCAAAAAAAATACTAAAGACTTCTTTGATGGGTTGAACTTGAATCGCTCGGTTACAATTCCTGTGCGTTACCACCTGAGCTATTACAGCATACATAACTACTAGCAATTATTTAGTGCTTATATTACATTGTAATTAGTCAAGCATGAAGATACGGCCAAGCAATTTAACTGCCTGGATAAATGTCTATGTTAAATTTCGTCGTTGAATGGATGGTAAAGGATTATCTGCACAAGGCAGTCATACTGGTCTGAAAGGTAAACAAACACTAGTCCATATTAAGTCTGTATTTCAACAGTTACCACTTAATACATAGTATTTTATGAAACGGACAAACAACAAACAATTACATTCTTTTAAAGTTATCTGTAATCCATATCATGTATTACCTGTCGTGAAATAGACTCGACTGCCACATTATCTAGCACGAACTATATAAGCCTGTTTAATCATCAAAACTTATCGAACTTTAATGTATATTTATTCACTCTGGTTCCTGTTATATTGGTAATATTGTGGCCCGGTCTACGTTCAATATTCAATATTTTACGTAAATGTATGCAACAACTTGCGATCGTTTAGTAAAACACACTTAAGGGTTTGCGTAAGTGACAAATATTTGCGTAAACTTACGCGACATTTACGCAATGTAAGTAAAACAGTACCCAGGTCTGTAAGTTTTTCCTTCAATCTAGTCTGGTTCCCGTTCACAATCTTGCATTTCATTAGATTTGCGTAGATTGTAAAGATGGGAACCAGACTACCTTCAATCTGCCTCTTTTCTTATCTCCCTTCTCCCCAGTTGTTCCATCTACTAATGCCAAAGAAACTCAATATGATAAAGTGAACATAAAATAGAAGGAGGTAAGTAAGCTTATAATTAGCCTTATATGGAGAAACAACGTTTACAAGTCACTTCCCATCTATAGTGCGCCGGAGATAACACTAGCCTTTGTTTACAAATAAAAATGAAAATGTTCGATATTCATTTTTGTTCAATCTTGCATATACACTTTTAATGATACATGTATACTCTTTAAATTTACAATGATAACTGGCGGCCATTCGACCGTTTATAATGTTTATAATTTGCTTTGTTTGTTTATTGATCAGGCTAAAGTTATCCCCGGCGAACTATATGTCATATCCATCTTTTAATAACAGTTTTCCTGCATTTTGAACCTGTCAAGGAATTGAAAGAGCGAACTCGATATAGACAAAGTAAAGGTGTAGATGACAGTTTCCTTGTATTTTTGTTATCATCAATCGTTCGACAAATCGCTGGCTTAGAATGAGAAGGTAGTAAGTACAAAGTCGGTATTAACTGTATCAAAAACTGCTGAACACTGCTTACGGAAAAACATGGGTTCTCAACTACAATTTGGTCAACATGGCCACTTCATTCTAAGCGTAATGATGATATAATAAAATCAGTATGACGGGCCATACAGGATGAACGAAAGAATAAATATTAGATTTATATACAGGTAAGGAACCATTAAATACAATACTCAAAGAGTCCTGAAAGTTACATTGGATTGACTGGAAATGGTGCTATGGATTGGCAAGTGTGCTTTGAAATCATGAAATTGAGTTTAAAGTGATTGTGCACATGTATGTGATGTAGTGAAATTGTTTAATTTGGAATTTTGTGACATTTTTACCTAAACATGAAAGTGAAAGTAGAGTAGGGGTTAATCGGTCTGGGATCAATCCGCGCGATAGCGAAAATGTGTTCTCTATCTTTGATGAGCAAAATCTTTCTTAGAAGATACATGCCCCCCCCCTTTTTATGGTATTATTTCGAAGCTTAAACATACTTCTTTAAGATGGTATATGTGTGCCAAGTGGTCATAGGCTAAAACTTGTTGAAATTTGAGGCCGACCATTGTCACTTTACATTGAACTAAAGAACAAATCTATTTGGTGGTTCCTAACCTAAATAAAGCGCCCTTTTCATTCGACACACGTTCAATGGTGCTTTACATAGCGTGGCAGCCACAAAGGGCACACGTGTACCTTTTGCCAGTGTACTGCCCACACAGTAGCGGGAAATACAACGAATAGAATGTCAGAAATGTCCATCTCCCATGCCGGAGATTGAACCCAAGACCTCTGGATTGACAGCCAAGGTCATTACCACTGAGCTACCGCTGCTACATGGGTGGTATTTTTGCATCAATTTTAATACTTGTAGTTTTAATAATCAGTTTTATAGAACAAATCAGTAAAGATCAAACGCACATAGACTCACTATGATTCCCATTGAACAGGTCACTGGGAGACGTTCTGTTTGAGTGCACCATTGTTCTGTAAGTACGAGGATAATAATTTCAGACAACAATGCTATATTGTTCTATTCATGACAATAAGCTTCTCAAGTATTATGAAACCAAACAAACTACATGTATGCAGTTAAAAACTTCCTTATGACATCAATATCAAAACGCGGCTTGGAATTTTAAAATCTCGTTAAGTTGCATCCGAGGCATACATTAAATGGCAGCCTGGAAAAGCTGGACTGGACTCGTGGACTGGACTCGTGGACTGGACCCTTGGACTGGACTCATGGACCCAGATATTTGGACTCCAAATAAGAGGTCATTATCATTCTTTAAGGTCAAATACTTCTGGATACAGTTCTAAGTGTTCAACAAACAGGCTGTAGACATGTCATCACTCTTTACCCATGGGAGTTCAAATGGTCTGTTTCAGTCGCTGGATAACATTAAATAATTAGATGCTTTGATAATACTTGAGAAGTTGATTTCTTTAGAATGTGGAAGCATTAAAACAACAATGTGTCCTTAAATATATTAATTATTAACAATTTCAAAACGCAAGTACAGTTGTAGTAAGGAAAAAATAATTTATACATGTATTTATTTTGACTTTTTTACAAACAAAGTCAATGTGATTCAAAATGCTACAATCCATTGTTTGGGTCACAAGTATAATTGTATAATCATTATAACAGTACACTTGTTTACCATCAATGTTCAATGTTTAAGGACAGAAGTAGTTATTTAGACTATAACTTCATCACCTATATTATGCTACTGGTCAAGAGCAAATACCATATTAAGATTTAAAAGGAGTTTTGACTTTTCTTGGTTAAATTTGTCTGCTTAGGAACCGGGAACGATCCATGCATTTTGGGAATCGTTGAACCAGCTGTCTAATGCAGGAAAAAAGTAAATTCAAAGCATAATATTTTTGTCAGTTTTCTTTTTTAAGTCGATTGTCTATATGTATCTATATTTTCTTAGGAAATAATTAATATAAAAAGTATGTGTATAAAAAGAAAGGGACGTAGTATGAAATACATGCTTAACTAGAAATTTGCAAAATTTAATTTAAGGCAGATATATATTTAATATTTGTCAGTGAACCCATGACTTAAATCTCTCTTGGATTTGTAATTACTGGCTCACAGACAGACATGTCCCTGGTAGCATTTGCTGACCTTTAAATTGTTCAGCTGAACCCTTTATAGGAGTTTGTCTAAGGATAGGTCTGTGGTCTAATGTTAATAACTCCCTTGGGGTTACCTGCTGACAGGTATACAGACATTAGTGACCAGACTCTTAAAATAATATTCCAGAAGGACATAACCTTAAAGTTCTGAGAGGACAAAGACCTGGTTATCTGAGGTCAAATATCTGGGTCCATGAGTCCAGTCCAAGAGTCCAGCCCGCGAGTCCAGTATACGAGTCCAGTCCATGAGTCCAGTCCACGAGTCCAGTCCAGCTTTTCTAGACTGCCACATTAAATATATGTAATACTATGTAAATATGTATTATTGTATATAGATTGTGTCAACTTAAACTGACGTATGATTAGGTACTTTCGAAAAATTCTTATAACTGTACTTGTATATATTTGTTTCTTTCTAAGCTTTATTCACAACAGGTTACATATATACATAGTGTACATATACATTGTAAATGATGTATCAAAAAAGTTGCAAAGTTGATAAATATTGTCAAATTCTTTTCATAAAGACACATGTTTAAATCAAGAAATAAACATACATAAATACGAAGTAAGAAAGAACTAATGAAATAAGGGAATGTTCAGAGGCTGACATAGTTGAATTGAATTATTTTTAATTTGTCATATCTAGATAATGTGCCTACACCAACATGTAATATTTCGAGAACGATAGTTTTGTTCTACCTACGTTCACTTATAAAATAACCTTTGTAAATAGAGTATCCTATTTGACTTAATATTATATTTATTATTTCATATCGTTTATACATTATTTCATAACATATAATTATGTATTCTAAAGAGTTTATTTTATTGCTTAAGCCATTTTCTGAAAATAAGTATTTTTCCCAGAATGAGTCTAAGTAAGGACATGTTATAAAAAAGTTATTTAAGTTTTCGGAAGCTCCACAGTGTAAGCAGTTTTTGGAAGAGAAAAATTTCCATTTGTACAGATTGTCATTAGTAGCGATTATAGAATGCAACGGCTTATATTTAAATTGTTTGACGCGATTGTCGACTAGTGCTTTCTTTTTGAAATAGTAGTAGCTTAGCCAATTGATATTTTTTTATTAAAGATTGATTCCCAATGTTTATGTAAATAAGGGGATTCAAATTTTCTTTTTATGAATTCTAAGTAGTAATCCTTGCTACTAATTAATTTCGTATTTGTATCTTGTAATTGAGTTTTAATGAATATTTTCAATGACTCTGTTGTTTTGAATTTTGTCTATCATTCTGAGGGTATAGATTTTTTCCTTTAAATTTGATATACCTATTTCCCCATACACTTAATGGCACTTCTAACGCTACCTTTAATATATGTCAGTTTTCTTAAAACTGCTGTATGGGCTGTCATGAAATTTTGCACCGTTGAACAACGATATTTGACCCTAGTTCTGACAAAGATTGATCTAAATCGACCCTTAGACTATTGTGAGGCATGTCTTCAACTGAATAAACCCTAATGTTGAAAGTCACAAATTTTGCCCGCGATTGCGGTCACCTGGTTGTTATCTTGCTTTGAAGATGTCATTGCTTCCTAAATTGTTGATATTATCAAGCTTTGGACCAATCATGTCTTAGATAATTATTTACACTGTACACCAACCGACTAGTAAATAAAATGACGTTTGTTTTTTGTTGCGAAATCCAATGATAAATGTTATCACAACGAGTATGTTTGAAATTGGACCTAATGGTGACCACAAACGATATCACTGATTTAATACAATTCTATTGCATACTTTTACATATTGGATGTTTAGAAATGATGTGTATTTTATATCTCAAGTACAAAAAATGAAGCCCTCCATCAGGTTTAATCTAATGTTTATATCGAACGTATTGTTTTTTTTATTTAGAAAATGCGTTTATTTTGAGGCGGCCTAAGCTTACCAACTGCTACCTATGACTGGTTACGTAGATGACGTTCATGGATATTGTTATTGTAGACACGCGTTATATAACATTTAAAACAGTAATGAAATAAAAAAAATGAAAATACTCAAATTACCCTTATTAAATACGCTGTTTAATTTTGTGACCTTTGAAATTCGGGTGATGTAAATTACGATTTAACCGCAATTTGTCATATGCATCAATTTCTAAATTGTCTAACATGCACATGCATCTAACTCAGCTGGGTGAAAATTTGATGAGGCTACCTCGAACGGTTTAGGAGATATCAAGGAACATCAAAGGTTACCGTTAGAAGTGCCGTTAGGTGTATGATTTGGTTTCTGATAGTACTGAATGATTTTGGAGCAGTTTTTAGTGGAAAGGTTGTTGTATTTAATCCATGTATCTATGCTATGTATATAGAATGGTGGCAATATTATTTTAGTGTTAGGGGGCGATTTTATGTTATCCGTGTTCATTTCAAATATTAACAGTACTTTACCAAATTGGTTCAATAGTAAACAAGGAATAATCTTCCTGTGTGCATTATAAGATAAACTCTACTTGTATATACGTATTCACCTATAGCCCGGTAAATCTTTTCCATGTGTTTGATCATGCTGAAATTTGCTACACATGTAGCTGAGGTATGTTGAATTACAATGCAATGATTTTATGAAAATGTAATCACATACTTCACAAAAAGAATAAGTAAAAGATGGCTTCGTGAAAAGTTAATTTTTGCAAATGTTGTTCAGTGTTTGTCAGGTTGTTGATGTAGCTGTGCCACTGAGTTGCTAAAATAGTCGTGCATGAGTGTGTGTGCTTTTCCTAGAGACAACAGAAACTATCAACAGAAAATATTAATATTTCAGATCTCTACGATCATTTTAAAATATTATATATTTCACAAACTAAAAAAGACAACCAAAACAATCAATGTTTTCAAGAACGAATTATTAATGATGAAGATCTATACTCGGAAATATCCTTATGTGAGGTAAAATGCCGTTTTTTTACAAAATAATAACAAAAGTTGCGGTCTAGATAATATATGCGCAGAAATATACTCCTCAAAAAATTTTAAGGACCACAAAATGCAAGGGTTAATATTCAATCACTGAAATTAGTAACAACTAAACAATAATTGATATCAAATGTTCAATATGTCTAATAGACAAATGTAAACATGGGAAATGGCAAATGGCAGTATTAAACACGTGCTAGGTCAAGAGGTGATCTCGTTACCAAAATGTCAACGTTCGCATAGTGGTGGGTGGGGTATGCTGTTTTTCTAGCATTGTCGAAACACATAAAATACAATGCTATAACTAACGCTAATATGAACTAATGCACAGCATATGTAGCGGACTATGTCAGTTGTCCTACATTATTTGTAACATGCTCATCTAGTACAGGATTTTTTGGTGATGCATAACTTCACAAAAAAGTGTTTGGTTACGACGTTACGAATCTGGAGCAAGCCGTTTCCAAAAGGCGCTACCGAGCGCTTTCCTACGCCTATGCAACCTATCGAAGCGGTTCGTTGCACAAGAAAGCGCGCGATAGCGGTTTGATACGAAATATTGGGTACAAAGTAACGAAAGACGATACAAACCTGCTATCGTTTGTCAGTCCGAATGAACACGAATAATACACGTTTTTCAATTTGTTTATTTCTAGGTCTACTTAATTCAGGGGTAACTAATTTAAAAATGAATAATTAGATATAAACACAGATAACAACTGATTTCTAGGCCTTATTTGATAGTTTATCTTTTTTAATGGGTTGCATGAGCATACCAGATAGTACTTTTGTTCAAAAGAAAAGGCTATTTTAATTTCAATTAATCATATTACGATTAAATGTCAAACATCTTTAATCTTAATCACCTTTTTTTGTTAAATAAACCCTGCAAATCGTCACAAAATAAAAGAGATTTAGACGGAAAAATACGGGTTTTATTGTATCCAATAACGACAACAACAACATGTTATTAGTTTTCGCGACCTTCATCCCGCGAATATTTTTTGACGATTTTGGAGGGATTTTTTAATTACATCTCGGCGGGGAATTACGAAAATGCATTTGTTTTACTTTCTTTATAATAACCTACAACTACGATGTGGATTATCACCGTCCGGTCTAGATACGTAAATACCCTAAACGGACTTTAATTAATTGTATTGCAAACTTTGCGATGGGAAATAACCGAAACTTGTGTCTTTTTCATTAGATTTTCTTAAGATTGGTTGATATATGCGCATATGAACGATTCCCGCTCGACTTACTTCGTTATCTCAGAGTAATCATGTGTCTCATAACAGTTTGTAGCATCGTTTATGCACTGAAAATGTTAAAATTTCCTTCCGAAGTGGGCAAAAAAATGGCTGCCTTTTTTGTGTCCAAACATTTAGGAAATAGCCCTCCCCATAAATACCCGAAACGGACTTTAATTAATTGTATTGCAAACTTTGCGATGGGAAATAACCGAAACTTGTGTCTTTTTCATTAGATTTTCTTAAGATTGGTTGATATTTCGCGCATATGAACGATTCCCGCTCGACTTACTTCGTTATCTCAGAGTAATCATGTGTCTCATAACAGTTTGTAGCATCGTTTATGCACTGAAAATGTTAAAATTTCCTTCCGAAGTGGGCAAAAAAATGGCTGCCTTTTTTGTGTCCAAACATTTAGGAAATAGCCCTCCCCATATAAAAAGATTGGTTGCATAGCAACCATGGAAGACTTATAATTATTATCTTTTCTTTTCTAGACAGGGGCCTACGCTAGTTTTTGGAATATTTTTAAACATCATTAAAAAATAAAAGAAAATTTATGAGCTGCCGAATATCGCATTTTAATTTTTTTTTGTTATTCTATTAGCAGCCATTTTCTAGTATCTTTGCTTCAGTGCGGGATTTTAACACAAATTTTTAGACCCATTAGTGAATTCAAACTCTGACCAAACCACGTGCACACGTGTTATCGTAAACCGGATCTAATCCGTTGGGCCTCGCCCAACGTATAGTCCGCTAATACCACATATTACCAGTTCGAGCTTCCATAACAACCCTACACATGACGGGAGATTTTGTCCACTCCTCCATGAGTGCCCGTGTCAGTTCCCACTGGGCTTGTGGTTTGACAAGTCATGCACTTACAATCACCGGAGGTATGTCGGATGCATGCTCTATCAGATTTATGTCAAGAGACCGAACAGGCCAGTACATACGCACTATACGCTCGCGTTCGAAGTACTCCGTGATTCCACGGGCCCTATCTGACCGGGTGTTAAATAATACTTAACATACTCACAAAATGGTCAATTAAACATAATAAAATAATAGAAAATCAATTCAGATTTCAAAAAGGTAAATCTACAATACGTTTACATTCAATTATCGCTAAAACTATACTGCGCCTTTGTAGATTTCGAAAAGTGCTTCGATAAAATTGATCATGGATATCTTTTCCATAAACTGCTAAATACTGATGTAAGTTCCAAGTTCATGAAAGCAGTAAAAAGTATGTATAGTGTTGTAAAAGCGTTTGTTCGACACAATGTCTCCTTTTTTCGATTCCAATATCAGTGTCAAACAAGGAGACTATTGTTCTAGTTTATTGTTCCTATTTTTGTAAATATTGACCAAAATATAGATGGACTTTTCACTATAAATGAACTTAAAATAGTTATTCTATTATTTGCTGATGACGCTGTTCTGTTTATCCATACCCCCGAAGCACTACAGTCACTGTTAAATGACATTGAACACTATTGTAATACTTGGAATTTAAAGGTTAATAAAGATAAAACAAAAGTTATGATTTTTGAAATAAATCGACATACTAAACATGAATTTATATATAACAATATAACTCTAGACATTGTAGAAAATTTCAAATATGTTGGGTTTACTCTCTTTAAAAATGGAAGGTGGTTTAGAACGCAAAAAGTATTAGAAGATCGACCACTGTTTGCTTTATACAATCTCTTCATTGTATTTAACCAACTAGATCGAACAACCAAAGACAAAAGCAATTTACTCGACAGTCTTGTTTTATCAGTTTTTAACTATGGCTCAGAGATATTCGGTTATTATGATTGTAAAAACATTGAAAACATACATTGCAAAGTTTTATGTATAAAGAAAAGTACAAATCTTGATGGACTTTACGGTGAATTAGGAAGATCCCCAATGGCGGTTAAAAAAAGATCACTTTAATGAAATATTGTATCAAAATTCTAAAATCAAATGACAATTCTCTCATTAAAATAATCTACAACCTCTTACGCGAAGATGCGAACAACAACTAACAATATAATGGCACAAACTGGGCGTCACATGTCAAACAAAATAGGAATGGCCAATATTTTGATACATCAATATACTTTACCTTTAAATTATATAAACGTAATAATACAGCGACTGATTGATACATACTAACAAACATGGTACAGTAATATAATTAATTCAAGAAGATTAAGCAAAATAAATATGACTTTAAAATGGAAGAATATCTGAATTGTATAAATATAAACTAATATAGAATAAGTCTCACAAAATTTCGACTATCGTCTCATACCCTCGCGATAGAAACTGGTAGACATAGTAATATACCCAGAAATGAAAGAATCTGTCAATAATGTACAATGAATGTTATAGACAGTGAATACCATTTTCTCCTTGTCTGTCCGAAATACCTTGTACTAAGAACTTCACTTTTACCAATATACTACTGTCAATGGCCAACTTTAAGGAAGTTCGAATCATTAATGTCAACATCATCAAAGTGATTAATAACCATTTTATCCAAGTTTGTTTATAACGCATTTAACCTAAGAAATCAGACTTAAGATTTTTCTATCAATACAAAATATTAATTTTATGTAACAATAATGTCCAAATACAATATTCACGAAATACATAATAAGTATTATACCCATACCATGACAACAAAATCCATATGTTAATTGTATTCTTCTTTTTCTCTCGTTATATTATATGTATGATGCTACATTTAATTTTATTTTATTGTTAAAACCATACAGTCTCCTATAATAGCGTATCTACACTCCCATAACAACGACCTACTTCTCAGTTAAATGATTCCAATTTTTCCTCGTGTTATGTTTAATTTGTATTTAATTTGTGTTTGACTATGAACATGTAGTTCTATGTTAATAAACTTTATGTAATGTTATGTTATGCTAAATAGAATATCATCTTTTGAGGTGGACATAAAGATATTGTATTGTAAATAAATCTCAATTTAGGCTTTGAAACGCCGACGGCTAATCCCCAACAAATTACCCCCTACAATATAAACTAGTAGTAATGGGAGGTAACCTTCAACAAGTGTTACTAAGCATTTTAGGGTAGGCTACGGCCATCAATTGCTGGGAAGGAAACCGTCCTATTTTGTGTGTGTTTTGAATTTGTCAAATTTTATGCAAACTAGTTTTTGAGAGGCGATAGCCTCTCTATACTACCATTGCCCTTTTCTTAATGCAACCTGAACCGCCTTTAGGCTGCTATGTGAATCCGCATTCAAGTAGTTCCAGAAAATGTCAACACTCCCAACACTGCTTCATGTGTTTCTCCAAATGTTTAAACTGATTTAATTCAATCAGCAACATTTGCTTATTCTAAGATCAACAATTATTGTGAAACTGTTCGTTAAATCGATATTTTTGCAGATAATCACTACGCCGGAGCGATACCAAACTTGTTTTGTAATATGAAAATGACGTGTTCATCAAATGTCCCGACTGTATAGCTATTTTAGAAACTTCAGACCACGGTCACGTGATGGTTTTATCAATGAATCGTAAAGCGTCTGCAAAGTACTGTTATGCAATCATATGGTGTCGCTAAAGATGACTCACGCTGTGAGGGAAGTTATTACAAGACGGTACTGTAGAATCTGATAAATAGGCGCGTAGTATTATTTAAAAGCCACTTTTGATATACGCATTTAATACACGTATAACATACAAATTAATATGCACCTTTTTACAATTATTTACCCAACATGCCTATATAGTCACAAACGCCCATGTTGAGATTCAAGACAAGATCGGCAGTAAGAAAACTAACATTAAACGTGTAAAGTCGGTTTAAGCTTTAGTAGCAGCAACAGATCGCCTCTCATCAGCACTCTCAGTGCTTTGAATATTTCATGCGAATCACATTGGTCTTTGTCGCATTGCAATATTTTATTGACCGAAGAAAGCAAAAACATCCGAAATTTGACGTTGACTGCAATATAATTGAGACCATACCATACTGCTGAATGAACAGCATGTGACTCCCTCCCGGTCAATAAAAAGACCGATTTCTATTTACTATTTATAGACCATGCATGTCATTAATTCAGCTTGGGGCACAACTAACTAGTATATACAGATAGGAGTTTACATCCAGACATTCAAGCATGTATTATTAAAGAGTATACGCTAGTTATAAATGTACAACAAATAAATCATAAGAAAAATACAGCTACATCACCTTTAGTCTATACTTCCCCTGCATTCATTCTAACAACTTTAGTGCTATTAATGAATAAAACAGTTTAATGGTACCAAATCGTGCACACTTACAACATTTGTTATAGTCGAGAGTCCATACGGAGAAAATATGACGAGCCATGGCATCGGAGAGTAGAATGTGGCATCCATGCTATATGTTATTTTTGATATTAGGTGTGTAATCTAAAACGGCCGGATGCCATCCGTGATTGCCTCGTTTTCTCAGAATTAGGTCAAAGGTCAAAGGTCAAAGGTCAAATGAGTGCATTTTTTATATATCTCACTCGAAATATCATTATATCTCTGTCAGTTTTCGGTCAATATTTTTACAAATGGTATCAAAATGAAGCTAATGCACTGGGCTATTAATAAACATAACTTTTTATAATTCATGAATTTGTGTACTCATGAATATTGACGAGAACACCTAAAATTAGCAATATTTTTCATAAAAATTTGACGTGTATGAACCATAAATTTATTATAATGTGGTCATTTATGCAATTTGAAAGCCTGAATGATTCTTATTTAATGGTGAGATACTAAGCTATTGATATGTTAACTTGTAACTTACCTTATCATTAATTTAAGGGCACACGTTTGCTTAAAGTAGGTGGGGGTAAAATGACACATGAACCCAAACTTACACAATAGCGTCAAAAGTATTATAAATAAGTACTATTATATTGCATTGATTTAAATGGGCTGACAAGTAACAACTATTATATTGGTTTTGAAATGAACCAATTCATTTAAAATATGTCAACATTCGTTTAAGGAGGAATGAGCTACCTACACTTAGGCATACAAATGAGCTGCAAGTAGTAATTTCAAGTTTAGTATGATAAATAAGAAAAAACATAAAATTAGGTTCAAATTATGCTATAGGAATAAAAAAGATGATGATAATCAAAATGATTTTGCAAATTGTTCATACACTTTTACCTGTTCCTTTGTAAAAGCTCAAAATAGGTGGGGAATGGTTCATTTTAAAGCATGAATACTGTTACATAATAATATATTTCCATACAGCACCAGATTGATATTTTAATTCATGTCTTGTTTAAATTAGAATGAATATAGAGTTAAAGCATGCTTTTCATGTTATAACATCTACAGTGTACTGAGAAACAGCAGGTACCAATGCCCGTCCGTGGGAGCTTTGATCATTAAACACAAGGTGCATATACCCCCTTAAGTGCTTAAGACAATAACGTTCTTGTCGATTTTAAACTATGAATCTATACAGAAAACGCCACAAATAATTCATGAAATTATAGTGTATATATGTACAAATAAGAAAAGCTACAATGTCGCTGCTTAGTTTGAGATTGATTGTGAACACTTGCTGTGGATATGTTTGCACGTGAATTTACAAACACCTTCTCAGTTCGATGTAAGCAGTATGAAGAATTAGTAGATCACGTCTTGATTTCTGTATTCATTATGGATGCATCGGCTTGTATCCGTATACAAGTGCCTGGTTGGTAGTTTGCTCTTGTGGTGTGCAGTTCGAGCGCATTACTTCACATAACTGGGGGAGTAGTGACCTAGAGGTAGGGAGGCGCGCTTCGGTCGAAAGGTCCCGGGTTCAATCCCCGTCTCGACCACTGCTCAAATGTCTCTGAGCAAGAATAACCTACTTGCTCCACTCAACCAAGGTGTGAGTTGGTGCCTGTTAGGGCGATGTCTGTTCACGTTCGATAATTCGTGGCGCCGCCGATAAATATTGGCTGCACACTCACTAGGAACCTCGAACGCAGGGTTCCTTAGGTAGCCCAATGACCAGGGAAGTTAAAATGTCAAACAGCTGAACTGCTGAAAGCAGCCCTCGAATATTAGTTCTTTTTTAACTTCTTGGCGGAAGTATCTCAAGCCTTGTTTTATAGAGCTTTAACAAACAGGAGTCATTAACAAGTTTGTACAACTCTCTGTCTCATCTGAATGTATGTCTCTTCTAATATCCAACAGAAGGTCATATCTTTTCAAGCAGAAGAATAGTTTCACATTCCGTCAAAGAGAGAAACCCAACAATGATACGGTAGTCGTTTGGGGACATGTTCTGATAACTATATGTACAGTACACAGTTTGCTGTTCTTTGAAGGCACAACTTTTATATAGACTTGAATATTTGAATGTCCCAGATGGTGATTCTATATACATCTATATCATGCCATCCGATAATTATTTTGATACCCTTCATACTCTTCTTTAGCAAGTATGCAAACTAGGCTGACTACAAATCAACACCAGAGAGACACAAATCATACTTCAGACCTTTGCTGAAGTCTTAGATATTGACCAGGTTGACAACATTATTACATTTAATAGACAAACATAGCGAACCTTTTTTGATCAGCATTATATAGATTACGTCAAATTTGGAAAATCTAAATAGTACAACCAAACAACTACTAGTAAGTTGCGAATCTGCGAATCTATCAAGCAAATTTAAGCTAACATGAAGATACTCATAAGCTGTCAAGTTTCCACAACGGCTACCTACGACAAATCTGAAAAATATTTTGGCCCAAATATTTTTAACATATTATATCTTGACAAATTCTACCTGTCTCATTCAACTATTATCAGACGTAGGCTTCCGGTAACTGGGAGAATTCCCCAGAACATATGTCGGGACTATGCCAAGGTACACGATGCGAACTTATCAGCGATAAAGAATTACACATTTGTTTATGTCTCTCGATACTTACGATCTTCTTGCAGAACTTGATCCCAACACCTCCCGAAGTCCCTAATTTCCATCGGGAGTAAATCATTGAGTGGGACAGACGTATAACTTCAGGACCATATCGGGAGTCATCCGATGTCTACCGATACCCCACCCCGATTACTCAAGATGACCCAAAATGTCTCATGCCTTACCCGAAGTTTCCCTTTAGAATTGCAATCCCGAGACCGCGAATGTGTCCCCAAAGTATCACTGGGATGCCTAGCGCATAAGTTTACATGGTTACTGGTATTCCCGAGTCTCTGTAGCGCTTCTGGGATGCTTTCCCGGGTAATTCCCGACATGACAGCGCGAATACATCGGGTAAAAATATGCATGCATTGAATTTCCCTGACGTATGTACATGTACTCGCGTTTTCACAAAATGTCTCAATATTCCCCAAAACGTTCGCGAAGCTTACCCGAGACACCGGATAAGCCTTCTCTGAGATAAATGGGATCATAGACGCCTGCTAAGCTCTTAAATCCACCGGAAGTACATCCGCGAGAAAGAGGAATTGACGCATAATGTCTGGAGCACATCGAGAGTTTTTGCAATGCATCCCGATACTCCTTGATCATCATGATTCCTTCTGATGTCACAACTTGTCTGATGACTTCCCCAATACTTCCCCTAGACCACGAGCAACCTGTTGACGATGCCTCTCGAATCTCTATTGGGAGTTCATCCCCTAGACAAAGACATACGCAATGGGAAATGTATATGCTTCAAGCGTCTCAATTGATACCTCGCGGCATTAAGAGACCATAACACGACTGAAAACCTCAAGGCGAAGAACAGTAAAGGCCAAACCTGAGGAAAAACAGAATCAATGAAGAGAACTGAATGATAAATAAGTAAGGCATCCTTCGCTTGAAGCACCCAAAGCATAAAAATGACCCTCGCATCTTTTAATGACATTTGGCATTCTTTGCGTCTTTTCGTTGTCTTCTGTACATTGTGGTAGCTTTCTCTTACAACAAGCTCGTTCTTTCTTAGTAACGTCTCTGACCGTGTTTGCAAACTAAAGACAAGTAACTTAGAGAGTATCGACTTTGGTTTTACTCAATAGCAAGATATAATCGTCTGATTGTGGCATGGGCATACTAGTATCAGGACCAGATATAATTCGACGCAGTGGACGACTTTTTTTACCTCGTTTGAATCCAACTTGTGTAGTGTTTATTGATCAGCTTATGATTTGTAAAGTCACAATAGAAACGTTCAAAAAGGAAATTACTCATATGTGCATTCAATAACGTCCTAATCACCATTACTTACTTCACATTGCTACTGATTACAATTGCAACAAACTGTATTAACTAAGGCTTTATAAACATTATGAAAGTACGGACAAGTCAGGGTACGAAAGAAATGAACTGCAATTGGCTAAGAATAACGTTTTCGTGTTCTTCCATACGACTCTATACATACAACTAAAAGAACATACGTATACCCGGTAGTTTGCTAACAAATACCAACTTATTAATTAAGAGGTTAATATACCAGGCGACATTTTACGTTGACGGCACTACATGTTTTCTTTGATTGGAATTGGTATAATTTGTATAATAACGGTAGAAACTACTGTGGTTTGCTGATGATTATAAGAATAAATAATACAGTTCTAAACGTCATATACAAACATATATTGTGTAATGAGACATATTTATTGCATTTTTTATAATTATTAAAAGGCACTGCTTGTTTATCACTCAGATATAGATCCTTATTTGGATGCTATTTGTCATACATGTTCAATACATTATCAATATTTATAAATATGCAAATTAGTTAATTAGCATAGTATTTAAGTAAGTCAAAATCAATTTCTACGAATAAATCATATTTGGATATAAGGAATATGTTTAATGAGTGTTTAATGTTGATTCTGACTGTATTGAGATTTTTACGTTCTGGTTTAAATTCACCCCACCCACCTTTGGCGGTCATTCTCGGTGGAAATAAATTATTTTATCTATAAAAATATACATTTAACGAAAGCCCTATGTCTTCACATGATTTTGGTACAATTTGGATCTTTAAATAATAGAAATAAGGAAAATATGGCATACATTTGTCAACTATACAAGTAGATTTTTAACGAAAATTTACCAATTTTTGACTTCCTCATTAATATTCATGAGTATGCAAATGTGATAATTTACATAAAATCATTGCAAATGTAGAACCAATTCATTAGCTTCATATTGATACCATTTTGATCATTCTACCTGTAGAATTAGCCAAGATATGGTGCAATTTCAAGTTGGTGTATGCTATATGCACTTAATTGACCTTTGACCTCGTTTATGACCTTCACAGAGGGTTTTGCGCGTGACATCCACCCAAACCATATACAGCTGGTATTGGGCAATTCAAATATGGTATTGAAACATTTCTACTAAAAAATGCCATGGGTCATGAAAAATAAGCGACTTTTGTGCCGATGGACTCCCAACTATTAAGTGTATGATCTTGCTGTGTAGTGATTATAAACTGTACATGTTATTTACTTACAATTTTATGAACATCCTCGGCCGAGGGGAAAGGACACTTCATATCATATCCGAACTATCAGATAGTTAATAAGTTAATTTTCATCAAATTTTGATATAAACGTTTGAGGTTTGTCTGGACTACAAAATGTCATTACAGGATATTATTTCAACAATTTTACTTTGTTTATACTCATTCCAAGGTAGGACATTTTAATAGCAAATATTTGTTTTTATATTTTATTAATTAATATAGTTCTGGTGTACTGGTATAGTAGACCCCAATAAACTTTAAATATCTTTCAAAGCAATTGGGCAATTGTATTGAAATTTGGCATAGGTCACTGAATCATGTTTACCAACACCGTGTCTAAATTCTAGATTTTTTTACTAATTCATTAATTATTTTTATCATTGGGTCCAATGTTATAATTTTAGTATTTTAATCAACACACGAACAGAGAGTAAACTAATCCATTACGGTCAGGTTGTTAGACTAATATTGTATTGTAACAACTGTACAACGGGATCATTATGGATAACTTCATCTTACATTTGATTGATGATTGATCATCAAGGCTTATATAGTTGAGGCCAATCATCTGATTACAATGGTCATTTTTACAAACATACTTGTTCATAGATGTTTTTACAAGGGTTTCAACACATTATCTACTATACTTAACGGATTTAAAAACGCGACACTATGGTATGTTGTTTTGTAGCAGACAATTCACGTTAATGCCGGTATTGGAATAGTTAAGAACAAAGGTAAATTTTATCGCGTCATTTTGGTACTAAGATGATAAAAATAAGATTGAGTATTAACATATATATAGTAAAATCAATACAGCGATCCAGAAAAAGTCGCATTCTCACCAAACTTTCTTACAGGGTTACCCCTTGACCAAAAAAGCATTTTTCAGGTATATGAGACAACGGTGTATGAGTCCTGCAACAATGTTTCCGTGTCTTATAGACACATTTTAAATAAAAGTTGGATATGTCATTTATTATATTCAATTTAATTTATAATGTGTATATAGAAGTAAGACTAGCCTTACGTAAATATTCGATCTGTTATGCAAGCGGGTCATCTTCAACGATAAAACCAATGAGCCGATAAACATGCTACTTTTGTTTTCTGGACCAATGTCTTATTCGTGCGATAATTTAGTTAATGCTCGTTAGATTTTATTACGTTTGGTATCAAAATGACGACGTTGAATTAGTCGTTACGAATATGCAAATACATTTTATATGCGAATTTGTTTTTCTAAAATATACCAACATACCAAAGTGTCGCGTTTTTAAATCCGTTTACCAAATTATTTAAACAACCAAAGGAGAGCTTTTATATAGAACACATAAACGTTGATGTCTGGGCCTCATTACAAGTGTGACTGATGTGTTTCTTAATGTACAGTTACATTGCACCAATTTGCTGTTCTGGTTACTGTTTTAAGCATTTACGAAAATCTTAAAGTTACACTTAAAGAAGCAGGGACGATAAGGGGCGTTTAAGGCCCAGAAATCATAATTTTTAAGTTCATGTCATTTAATTATTGCTGTTTCTTTAAAATTGGAAGAAAAACACAGATTGTTGCATATTTTAGTGTTTAGAAAAAACCGGTTGCTATGGCAACAAACGGTGACAAAAAATAGTCAATATGATCAAAATCGTTTAAAGGAGTTTTTATATCTTTCATCTAAAATAATTCATTAAAGTCGGTATGGGGCCAAAAACACCACTTATCGTACTTGCTCCTTTAAACTCTTTATACTTATTTAACAACTGCAAATTAGTGACGCATATGGGTTGTAGGAGTTCATTAACTGGATCATTATTTAGTATTGCAGCTCCGTTTGTAGTTTGTCGAATATTATGCAAACATATACAATACATGTACGTTTGTTGAAGGAAGAAATGAATTCTTTCGTTTTCAAGAATAACATATGAATTAAGAAATGTTTTATTTCATGTAAAAAATAACATATAATAAAAAACCAGTTATGTATATTTTGTTTATTCCAAGACTGCGAGCCTTGCCAGTTATATGAAGATAGCGGAGTACAATCAAGTAAGTTATTAAAGAAGGTATACAGTTAAACCACATTTCACTTACAAAACATCTACCTTATTAAACCACTTCATACCTACAATACAAGCTCACTAGATCAACACCCACTAAGAAACTAGACTGGTTACTGTACAGAGATTGAGTTATGTTTTGGGCATTGTGATATGTAATTGTGGTATGTGATACTTTTATATTGTCATCGCTCGGCTGGTTAAGATGCGTGCTGTCTCCCTGTTCGATTTTCGTTGGTATGGAGAGGTTAAATTAATGAGTAAAATGTTACTTCTGGAACAATACGACATTGTTGATCAGGAGATGATCCTCAAGGGAGGGATCCTCTAAAGAGGTTACCCTATACACAGTTTTAAAACCATTTTTGATTCGATGTTCACATTTGTGCTATAGTTTAGTATTATATCACAATATTACATGGTTGACCAACTCAATAATAGGCTATAAGAACAGTGTTTAGAGCCTGACGATATAATAGTTCTGTTAATATGGTTTTACATAACATGAGTTTGATTGTGAATTACAGTGTCCGTATGTCCATAGATAATGTTATAATCTTTTCAATGAAAATATGGTAAGTGTCGTGTATGCATTTGCATATTTTAAAGTGCTCTAATTTCAATACACAGGGAATTGTTAATAAAAAGCACTCATGGTTACACTCTTTATTTATCAACGTTTCGGCCTGAGCCTTTTTCAAAACACACAAACAAAAGTTCGACTCTACATAATATAGGCACTGAGGTCAGCCATTTTTAAAATTATTATCATTTTCAAAATGTCTGACCTCAAGGGTAAAAATGGACACTTGGTATTCTCGTTCAGCTAAAAGTCGTTTGAAATTTGCAAAATATTTACATGGAGCCTGGTAAATATACATTTTTTCTTAGTATTCAAGGCATTTTTGCATTTTAGTTTTTTTTTTAGTGCATACTAATTGGCCTCTAAATGCATGGATATTGTAGTGAAAATGAACTATTTTGGTAACTCTGGCAAACAATTTCCTCCAATGGCATGGGTATAGAAAGCCCATTTAACATATGTTTTTGTTGCCTAGCAACATAAATGTATACCATATTGTCCCATTTTAACATCTTATTCTGCTTCATAACACAGCAAGCATTTATATTGATACTCGTATTTGATAAGTACATAAATCATACACAAATGTATTTTAAGATTTCAATAATAGACAATTCAGGTTTTACTCTTTAACAATGACGTCAAATCTTTACGTGTAAACCGTCACTTTCATAAAAACGCACTTCAAACGTTTCGAGTAGTGAGGTTTATAAAAAAATGTTAAATTATGGCATATGATATAGCATAAAAAAATTAAACCCTCTACTTTAAAAGGGTATTTCCGGATTTTATGTAATGCATATGTTAAATAAGTTATTAAGCTACGAAACTGTAACATATACAAGTATTTTGGAATACCCTGTATAAGTGTATAAGAAATGTTATAAAACCATGTTTGTACTCAAATGGTGTTTAGTATGGTCCCAAACATCAGTGAAAACATTTAAGAATTGTAACACGTAAATGGTGGTAAACAAACTTGATAATGTTAAGCCAATGAAGAAGCGTTTTACATACGGTTGACCTCTTACTATCGAGCACACAACTTAATGTTTAGTCCTAACTAGGTATCCATTTTTAATCCTTTTTTATACAGATTGTGATAAACTAGTCATTGAACATGCGGGAGTTTGTTACAACGTGAAGTATGACTCATGGACATTTCGCTACTATTGGGAAGCAAACGTCACTTGCCAAGAAGGATTTCATCCGGTTATTCCGATGGAGTATTTGACGTGCTACTTCGGTAGCACCGTGTACATTTGGAGTCCGCAGGCAAAACAGTTTACCTGTGAACCAGGTTACGTGTTTGTTTTATTTTAGTTTATTGTTGAATCGGATGTCCAACATGTGGGACACATCGGAAAAATGCGAGTTATATTTACCTTACATATCAAACCCTGTAACGCAAATACAACCCAAAATCTCACAGAACCGACGACAACGCCTAGCCAACTACACACACAAGCTACCATAGATAGGATCTAATAGCAATATACTATTTGTCCACCCCCTTGACATGGGATTTTTATGAACATATATCAACATCAAGATAAACATGTTTCCCACAATAATTAACCTTAATCGTCAGAGCTCATACTTTCTATCAAACTTCCGGTCTGCAACACAAAGGGAATATGGTCGATATACTGAGTCATTTGGTCAAAGTTATGACTATTGAATATTAAAATAATTGTTTTGGGGGCTGAATACCTAAATCATGTAAATAACAAGTATTTTTATGACGATAGTTTGACGGTGACGATATTGCTGCAACTGGTTGTGCTGTATTTTTGATACGACTTTTATATTTACTTTCCAGATAAAAGTCTACAGGTGGAAAATATAGCCGTTCCTATAATAGTGACTATGTTGGTGGTGGTTGTCGGCGCCGTCATTATTCTTGTTATCAGGTAATATACTTGGGGACACTTATAACTGTGCAGTTTTCAATCGCCAATAGTGTTGCCCTTCATTTGTGACGGCGATGCGACAACGTTGCCTAGCATAAACATGTAGGGAGGACACGTCATTAGTAACTACATTCGTTTTCAATTTAAACAAAATATACCCAACAAATACTGAGATGGTGACATTTGAGTAAATGCACAGTTATAAGCACAGGTACCTGTATAACTGATGAAGAGTATTTTGTTTATAAAATTTATGTTATCTTCGAAAGGTGCATTTATACTAAGTGTCAGATTGTCATGGTATCAAAAACACGAATGGGCTTTCGATATCTTCATAAAGTAATTACATCCATACACATCATTGTTCGAACTACCTTCATGCACAATCCCATCGAAGTTGGTCAACTAATTACAAATGTATGCCATGAAATGTATATCACGTTGTCCAGTCAATCACCGAGGTGCCTTCAATAAAAAAACTATTTAAACAAGAGAAAAGAAGTGACTTTACGGCTCTAGGGGTTTATATTCTTATTTATGGATGTATTGTTATAATGTTGGTATCCAATCAAGTTAAAGACAAAGCACTCTAGATAACACATTTGAACTGTATTTAAACTGACATCAATATTAATGAAAGGTTTAGTAAATCAAAATGCACCTCAGTGACTATCAGTTTCCAGTCAAATGAACCTTTCCAAGATAACATATTTTTTTATTCTTTATCAATGACACTGCTACCTGTGGTTATAAGTGCCATAAAGTGTATACTGTTTGATTCAGAATCTCTATTATGGCCATCGAAATGCCAGAGTACGAAAGCACGATTGAGAAAACACAAAATACGATGATGAAATCGCAAAAGTACAATTTCGACGACGCGAAAACACGAACGTAAGATATCAGTTCGCTTTTTCGTCATCGTATTTTCGTGTTTTCGAATTCGTGCTTTCGTATTACGGACATATGAAAACAAAATATCAATCATTTATCAAGGCTTTAAGTTTTCATTGATGTCATGTTTTATATTTGTATTTTCCTGAAGGTTTCGTGTTTTGATAAGATGAGTGATATTGTATGCAGTGGAATACATGTATAGCCAACACATTCCGTTCCAGTAATTAACAGCTTACTATGCCGTATGCGAAGGCAACAGTACATAATACAATGGCATATCGATTTGTTATCAGCGTCATACATTTTCGGTATGTTTTACATTGAAGTATTCTGTTCATTCACATCAACTGTTTATTTATAGAAAAAGAAGAGAGTCTAGAAGCCTTATCCTACATTGTCACAATAACAGAGTATCACACGTGACTAACCGATCATATGATGCTGCTCCTGACGTCATTGGTGGCAATGATGACCTGTATGTAGATATAGATGAGTCAGATATTAAACCAAGCAATCCTGAGGATAGCGAATATAATACATTGCATATGGATACACATAGAAACATCACCAGTAGTCAAACGTACCACCATATTACAGTACAGCCAAGTACAAGCAGTTGTAATAACGTCGAGCCAGAAACAGATACATACTCCAACTTGAAAGATACAAACACTGACAAAGACAGATCTTGTGTGAATAACTCTACTATCACTGATAATATTTATAACAGACTACAAATTGACGCTGGGTGTGGAGTTGGAGAGTTGAATTCTGCAACTGTTGACCCTTATTATGACGAAACAGGAACACGTTCGGGTGTGTCTCCTAGTATAGAACTTGATACATACGCACATGTGAATGCAAGTATGAAGGTAGATGATAACACTTTTACAAATGGATAAGAGCATTACGATAACTTTGCGAAATTGAGCAAACATATGTAAGATATTCCACTTCACGCTTACTGTTATTGAATCAATACTATCGAACTTCGAAGCGATAAATGCTATTACTATTGAGGTGCCGAGAATGACAATTATAAGTTGCACATAGAAGTTGTTTTAATTGTTTTCAAAGATGCAGTTGCGGTAGAAGCATAGACACTTAAGTATTTCAATAAAATTGTAATCAATGGAAAATGAGTGTTTGTTTATTATTGAATGTATGGAACGAGTAAATATGTCAACGTTTTTCTTGTGAAAGTATAAATAAACTATTGTCTCTCAAAACATAACCATGCAAAATTTCTAAAAGTCGCTGAGGTTCACGCGGACGATTGGGTAACGAAAGTAGCTCAACTTGTTTCGAAGACGTGGTGAACATTTCAAAACCGCGTTCCAATAACAAATACTTAAACTTTGTAAATTCACAATGCGGTATGAATCTTTTGGAGTCATCGCTGTCGTCAGTCGGATCACTTTCGCTAGTACAGAATGTAAACAAATGAATTTAAAATTATATATAGTAGATTACTAGGAAATGCGTCAGGAAAGTTTTTGGATTTTAGAGTAGATGATAATTAATCATCCAAATGAATTCATGGAAATTAACACTTAATAGTCAATATTGTTGTATTAACGTGGAAATGACAATATGGTTTAACATGAAAAGATGTGTAATACATGATTACGAAAGATTTTGTCAGACGCGCGGAAACTTTAGACGTTACTTAATTAAACATTTTCATACAGAATCAAAAACAGAAATAGTAATGAAGGAACCATACATTAATCTATTTAGCTATCAATGGTCGAGGGATTTATTAACTGATTTATTGTATACATGTATTGGTCGTGAACTCAACATTTACTTATACACCTCAAATAAATTATTTAGTTATCTGATCCAATGTTATAAATATAACTTCAAATACTAAAGGCACTTCAAACCATATCCGTACAATCACATGGTCAATTGTTTAACTGCCTACGATATTACCATAACGTTTCCCTGTACATAGATGCTGGTCTGAACCTTACTATGTTTATATTTTAACAATTTTAATTTGTTTATACCCATTCCAAGGTATGTCATTAGTAATAAGAAAGCTCTCATTTATAGCATAAACTAATGTTACCAACAGTTAGACGTTAAATATTGTATCAATAAACCAAATCATGATTGTAACGTAAGTTGTATACTAGTATTCAAGTTTCATGTATTTTTGTAGCAAACTTTGAAGTCTTACCCGCTCTGTGTACACTAGTTGATTTAATATTTGAATAGGATCAGAATGATCTGTTTTTCGTCAGTACTACAGCATTCGGTCATGATTTCATCTTTACATTTCGCATAATACTATGCTTGGAGCGGCGTGTCGGAAAATATTAAATGTTCATCTTTTGAGTGACATTTTATTCTTTATTTCTTTAACATGTCAAATTGTCTAGTCGGGTGAAAGATCGAAGCATGTGATATACGTCTGTTGAAGGAAGAAATGTATTAGTTCGGGTTAAAGAAAAACATATAATTAAAATAACTGTTATGTATATTTTGTTTATCTCAAGTCTGTGAAACTTGCCAGTTATATGAAGAAAGCGGAGTACAATCATGTAAGTATTCACTAACATAACATCGAAGTTATAAAACGACTTCATAACTATAGGGACCCTATGGAGCGCTTACAGTATACCCGGTTTTAAACCATTTTCAAATAATAGAACATTAAAATAATGCTGCTCAGAAGAGGTTGCAAAAAGAGAGGGATCCTCCGGACAGGTTGCACTATACCCAGTTTTGAAACCATTTTTGAATCAATGTTCATTTTCGTGCTGCAGTTCGGTATTCTGTCACAATAGTTATTATGACCAACTCACTAAGAACAGTTTTAAGAGCACATGCGATATGATAATTCTGTTAATGTGGGTTTACATGAGTTTGATTGTGAATTGCAGTGTATTCAATTATGTACATACGTAATGTTAAAAACATGTTCAAAATAAAAATATGCTTCAGATTAGTGTCGTTTAAGCATTTGCATATTTTACAGTGAGCAAGATACTTAATAGATATATTCCCTTAAAATGACGATTAATGAATAATATGCATTAGTGTATAAGAACCGTTAGAAAACCATGTTTAGTACACACCTGTTTTAATGTATGGTCCAAGCATCAGTGAACACATCTAAGAATTGTAACACGTAAATGGTAGTAATTAAACTTGATTATATTAAGCTAATGTATACGCCTTTTACATAAGTTTGGCCAATAACTGTCGAGCACACAATTAAACGTTTTGTCCTAACTAGGTATCTGTTTTTATACAGTTTGTGATAAACTAGTTATTGAACATGCGAGCGTTTGTTACAACGAAAGGAATAGCAAATGGAAGTATTGGGAAGCGAACATCACTTGCCAAGAAGGATTTCATCCGGTTATTCCGATGGTATATTTGACTTGCTACCACGGTGGCACTGGGTACATTTGGAGTGAGAAGGCAAAACAGTTTACTTGTGAATCAGGTAACGTGTTTGTTTTATTTTAGTTTAGTATTGCAGCTGATGACAAACATGAAGACACACCGGAAAAACTGCAAGTTGCATAGACTTACATATTAAATACTGCAGCGCACATACAATCCATAGCCACACAGAACCGACGACAGCGGCTAGCCATTCACGCACAAAGCCACATTAGATAGAAATTAATAGCAAAATTGTTTTCCGCTAGTTAACCTTATTCGTCAGAGCCTACACTTTCTGTCAAACTTCTGGTCTAAAAGTAGAAACATGCAACATAAAGGGAATATGGTAGAGGCACTGAGTTATGACTATTGAATATTCTGAATGCTGAATACATTTTTATTAGAATATCTGATTTCTTATTCATGACCTTACCAAAAAGGTATTTTTGAATGGCAATGTTTTAATGGTGGCGATGTTTTTGCTCGTGCGTGCTACAACTTGGTTCTGTATTTTTAGATACGACTTTTATATTTTCTTTCTAGATAAAAGTCTACATGCGGTAAATATAAATATTCTTATAATAGTAGCTGTGCTGGTGGTGGTGGTGGTCGGTGCCGTCATTATTTGTGTTATCAGGTACAAATGTAATATATTTGGAATTACTTATAACTGTGCTGTTTTCAATCCCCAATAGTTTTGCCCTTCAATTGTGACGTCGATGCGACAACGTTGCCTAGCATAAACACTTAGACAGGACACGTCATTAGTTGGTTGAAAAACTGCTGTTGGAGCCTGAGCAGATTTCATGAATTCGCATTTCTACACAATGCTGAAATAACTGCTCGTGTTTCCAAAATCAATTGTGTTTTGTAACCAAACGCCAGAGTACGAAAGCACGATTGCGAAAACACAAACATACGATGATGAAATCCCAATAGTACAATTTTGAAAACGCGAAAACACGAAATAACGATATTCTTTCGAGTTTCGTCATCGTATTTCGTGGTTTTGCAATAGTGCTTTTCTATTACAGACAAATAAAAACAAAATATCCATCATTTTGAAGGATTTTCACTGCCGCAATGTTTTATATTCTCATTAAGTCAACAGTAGGAATACATATCGTTTATTTTATAAGCGTTATACATTTTTCGGTATGTTTCACGTCGACTTATTCTGTTCGAAAGCTTTCATTCATGCACACACCAAATGTTTATTTACAGAAAACGAAGAGTGTCTAGAAGCCTTAGCACACGTTGTCACAAAAGCAGAGTATCACACGTGACTAACCGATCATATGATGTTGCTCCTGACGTCATATTTGGCAATGATGACCTGTATGTGGATATAGATGAGTCAGATATTAAACCAAGCGATCCTGACGATAGTGAATATAACACATTACACATGAATGCACAAGAAAACAACAACTGTAGTCAAACGTACCACCATATTGCAGTGCAAAATGTACAGCCAAGTACAAGCAACTATAGCAACGTCCAACCGTTAACAGAAACATATTTTCACTTGAAAGATACAAACACTGACAAAGAAAGCCCACGTGTGAATATCGTCACGGATAATATTTATAACAAACTACAATTGACAAAATGAGTTCGATTCTACAACTGTGGATCCTTATTATGACCATACAGGGACATGTTCTGATGTAACTCCTCGTATAGAACATGATACATAGGCACGTGTGAATGATGTTATGACGGTAGATATTAACAAAGATACGGACCACTATAGGAACATCACAATAACAGATAATTGAAGCATAAGTGGTAATTCAAAAATTTAAATACTGCTATTGAACATATAACATGCCATTATTGCGACTCAACCACCATGAATCATTATAACGTACAAAGAGATGGCTATACTTTCATTTCCTGCAATTTAGGAGAGCTTCGTTCTCGCTACTTCTCGTCTTCCGCTTGCTTTTAACGTGAAGAACTTTGGATACCACGCGTTTTTATAGCTAGACATTGGTGACAGGTGTAACAACCTTAACATAAACTCTGCAAGTGAGGATGATCCGCTCTATGACCATGCAGATCAACGTCCTGGAATGTTTTCCAGTATTGAACTTAATACGTATGCTCATGTCAGTATAGATCTGGGCGCAGACAATAGCGACTATAAAATATGTCAATACCATTACGATTGAACTGTTTTAAGAAAATGAATTCGTATTACAGTTCGGTGAATGTAACAAATTGTGAAACATATGTGTCCATACAATGTATTTATATCTTAATTGAACAAAGTGTGATTATAGTAATATCTATATTCTGTTATGAGCACTTTCTGATATGACATGCTATGTTTATACTTGTATATATGTTTGTAGAATGATAGGCTAAAAGTCTTTTTCTGAATAAAAGTTATATATGACTGTTGGTTGTCATTAAACACTATTAAGTGGTTGTTTTGTTACAATACCATATTGATATTATAATTATAGACAACAATCTTGAAACGTGTGTATTACATCATACCATGCAAACAGACGCGAGCTAAAGCTTAGCAAATACTCAGTAGATACCTATTCATCCTTTTGATTGGTATGTTAATGATATTATAACAACATATTAAATATAACTGGTCGGTAGTGCACAAGAGTGAAATATTCATAACCAAGTCAATTACCCTTACAAGAAATGTCAATATCTTCAAAGAAATTTGACTTACGTGACATTATCCCTTTTCATCCTATGGAGAATATGGCAATAAATGAGCTCCCTCAGTTTGTTTCTTAGCTGTGCTCTCCGTGTTTCTGCTGTCCACGTATCTAGTCCTGGTTCTTCCCTGTCTATTTCTACTGTCTGTCTCTAGGTGTCCTTCAATATGCCTCTTTTCTTGTCTCCCTTCCCACAGTTGTTCCATCTACTAACGCTACAAAAACTCAATATGATAAAGTGAATATAGAATAGAAAGAGGTAAGTAAGCTTATAATTAGCCTTATATGGAGAAACACCGTGCGTCACTTCTCATCTATGTCATATCCATATTTTAATAACAGTTTTCCTGCATTTTGAACCTGTCAAAGAACGAACTCGATATAGACAAAGTAAAGGTGACGATGACATTTTTCTTGCCAAAATATCTTTGTTATCATCAATCGTTCGACAAATCGCTGGCTTAGAATGAGAAGGTAGTAAGTACAAAATCAGTATTTTAAGAAAACAAGTCTTAACACTACTTACAGAAAAACATGGGTTTTCAATTACAGTTTGGTCAACATGACCACTTCATTCTAAGCGTAATGCTGATATAATAAAATCAGTATGACGGGCCATACTGGATGAACAAAAGAAAAATATCAGATTTATATACAGGTAAGGAACCATTTAATACATAAGCGGCCCAAATGGTGATACACTCAAAGACACATTGGAGTGCCTGGAAATGGTGGTATGGATTGACAAATACTGTAGCGCACAGACAAATCCAAAGCCACACTGAAACGACGGCAGCGCCTAGCCATCCAGGCAAGAGTCAGACATAGGACGAACCATCCACATCTCCAAAATGGATATTTCAAGCAAGCTTATATACTCAGTCTGCTTTGAAATCATGAAATTGAATGTAAAGTGATTGTGCACATCTATGTGATATGGGTGAAACTGTTTATTTTGAATTTTGTGACATTTGACCTAAATATGAAAGTGAAAGTAGAGTAGGGGTTAACCGGTCTGTGATCAAATCTATCTTTGATGAGCAAAATCTTTCTTAGAAGATACATGACCCCCCTTTTTATGGTACTATTTTGAAGCTTAAACATACTTCTTTAAGATGGTATATGTGTGTAGGGTGGCCATAGACTAAAACTTGTTGAAATTTGAGGCCGTCCATTGTCACTTCACATTGAACTAAAGAACAAATATATTTGGTGGTTCCTAACCTAAATAAAGTGCCCTTTCCATTCAACACACGTTCAATGGTGCTTTACACAGTGTTGCAGCCACAAAGGGCGCAAGGGTACCTTTTGCCAGATAGTGTACTGTCCACACAGTAGGCGGGGAATACAACAAATATAATTTCAGAAATGTCCATCTCCCAACCCAAGACCTCTGGATTGACAGCAAAGTGCATTACCAATGAGCTACCGCCGCTACATGGTGGTGTTTTTGCAGCAATTTTAATACATGTAGTTTTAATAATGAGTTCCTTAGAACAAATCAGTAAAGATCAAACGCACATTGACTCACTATGATTCCCATTCAACAGGTCACTGGGTCAAGTATTGTAGAAGACGTTCTCGTTGAATGCACCATTGTTCTGCAAGTACGAGGATAATTATTCCAGACAACAATGCTATAGCAATATATATTGTTCTATTCATGACAGTAAGCTACTCAAGTATTATGAAACCAAACAAACTACATGTATGCAGTTAAAAACTTCCTTGTGACATCAATATCAAAACGCGGCTTGATATTTTAAAATCTCGTTCAGTTGTATCCAAGACATACATTAAATATACGTAATACTAATTAGATATGTACATGTATTAGTCCCCTATCGGTTTTCAACCGGAAGGAACTATAGGTTTGCCACCCGTCCGTCCGTCCGTCTGTCCGTACGAATGCACCGGTAGTTGTGGGGTGTGGAACAATAGGCTATTTTAGATTCCATTCATTCCGTCACTTGTGGGGTGCAAAATGCTACTTGTGGGTTGCAACCAAACAAAAGAAAGAACAAAAGAAAACCCCACAAGTACCGTCTGATGAGTACGTCCGTCCGTCCGTCCGTCAACTTAAACTGACGTATGATTATGTGCTTTCGAAAAAGTCTTATAACTGTTCTTGTATATAGAGAATAATATTAGTTCCGTGGAGGAAAAAGTTTATCTGACAAGGCGGAGGAATTTATCGGGTGAGCCGTAGGCGTATCCGATAATTTCCGCAGCCGAGCCGGGTAAACTTTTACTTCATTCACGGCACTAACCTATTATTCTATTTATCCAGTAGCTTAATCTGCTCAGTAAGGGGATAAAATTCGGGACTATATTGTTACTCTTTCATTAACTAGCGCGCAACGTCACGTTAGTTCCGTGACGTCACGATAAACAACGACGTCGGACATCTTGATAGACCACTAGTTCATTTAGGATAGGAAAACCTCAACCTCGGGCAGGGAATTGCAACCGGCGACTCTCATATAAAAAGAAGACCGTCAGATCACGTGGTAAGGTGACGGATTATCACTAGTCACATGACCAGTTGACCGATAATAGCTAAGTTTAATCGGCACCCCGTTAACAGGCAGATTTTGCCGGAAGTGACTGGATACATAGAGAATAATAGGTTAGTGCCGTGGATGAAAAAGTTTATCTGGCAAGGCGGAGGAATTTATCGGGTGAGCCGTTGCCGAGCCGGATAAACTTTTACTTCATTCACGGCACTGACCTATTATTCTATTTATCCAGTCGCTTAATCTGCTCAGTGAAGGGATCAAACTCGGGACTATATTGTTACGGTCCTGGTACCGAGATACTGTAATCCCTTTTTGACGGATGTGTGTGAATGCTGTTTAATGCACCGGAGTTGTATTGTCGCCTTTTGCTGACCTACGCAGATCTCTATATGTTGTAGTGGTAGCGTTGGAAAACAACTCGGTTATGTATGTGTAGTGTACTGAGACGGATACTCAATAATACTTCGGAGTTGTGTTGTCGCCTTCTGTTGACCGACGCAGATCTCTATATGTTGTAGTGGTAGCGTTGAAAAACAACTTCTGTAGATCTGGTCGGTTATGTATATGAGCTAATATCAAATTTGGGCAGTTTTTAATGGGTCAATTTGTAAAAAATACAATGTCATAATTTTTATCACAAACACCAATAATATTATTTGCTGATATATCTGAATGAGCATAAGATCGTTTCTAACCCTTAAAAACAGTTTGCTTGTATATAAATTGCTTACAGAAGACATGGTGGTGTCCTTGCTGTAACGAAAATAAAACTGTGTAAAATTAGATCTATCTTTTAAAAAATATTATACAAAACTTCATACTGTATCTTAGTAGTTCTTAACTTCCAATATAGGTTTTTAATTGTTTGTGATTTTCAAATATGTGTTATATCACTTTAAGATATATGGTCAGTCATTTATGTACATGTAACAAGTTATGTACTTGCAATAACAAAAATGAACAAACACTGTTAAACATGTCGTCAGATTTGTACATAAAATCAACAATTTAATATTGAAGTATATGCAAAGGTTTTATGACGGGATAATCAAACAAGTAATATTTAACAGGTAATCGTTTAGAAAACTCATACAGTACCAATAGGCTTTTGCAGAAACACTTTTACTTCATGCTGATTACATTACTGAGCGTTATTTTTAAGGACTGTTACTGCAAGGACGTATTTGGTTTCTCTTCTATAAATATCATAAAATCCTACAACCTTTCATCTGTTTTCAATCAAAATTATAAATATACCAATATTTGACATCGTTAGGTAATATCTATTTAATAATTACGGTATTGGGTAATTGCGTAATGTGTGTAACATTAAGGACACAAATTGAAAATACTATTTTACTTGCATTGATGAAACTTCACATTTTGTTCATAAAAATTACAACTGCTCTTTAACGATTTTATCCTTCATTTAAATGTAAATACTTAATCATTGTCGACTATTTTCCCGCATTTTATCATAAGTGTTTAAGGTTGTACATGTTGAATTATTACACTGTAACAACAAGGACATCTATGTGAGAGACGAAGTTCAAAGCCTCAACAAACACATGTTAATGTTATAAACAGACTATTGTATTCAAATTTGGAAACATTGGATGCTGATATTAAGCTTACATGCTTAAAAAGAATAATACTTATGTTGTAAAGTATTCAAAAAGGGCTTTTCATGATGTTTTAGGGACAAAAGACACGTAACAGCAAGGACAAATTGGGTACATCAGATGCTGTAAAGAGCTAAATATGCAATATATGTCTGTTTTTTTGCGTGGAATTACTAGATTTTAATGTCATTATCAATTATTAGTGCTAAACTTCTGTATTAAAGAGCTGAAATCAAATCAATATTTAAAAAGACAGAAAATCTGCTCAAATTTGATATTGGCTCATATGTAGTACCAGTGGTGTATGTTCACCACTATAATTATGTAGTCTATTTGTATATACACTAGACAGACCCAAAGTCACAATGTTGTAGACCTTTGATTAAGTGAACAAACAAATAAATGAGTACTGATTCAATTTAATGCTTACACGTTAATTATGTACTCTCACAAATGATAAACAACGGCGTTCCATAGAACAATAATATGCGGTTCAGTAGACCGTGACCGATTCACTCGTATACAACAACGGGTAGCTACTTTGGTTTAACAATACTGTAAGGTTTAAACATTTAGGAATAATGTCCCGAATTTAATAATAATAATACTTTTAGTTGCTTCTGAGTTAATTTTGGTTGGAAATTAACTGTCTTATTTATTTGTTGGAGTAATAAAATGATCTAGAGCGGCCAAGTAAAATGCTTACAAAATGGAGTTTATTGCAAAAAATCGCTCTGACCGACGTGACCTGTCGTCGAAAATTTGATATAAGACTGATCAAGTTCTCCGAAATTCCGGCCTATTTATAGGAAAATTGCCGAAACGAACACAAAATTGGTTGATGCAACCAAAAAATAGGACGTCAAAACGCCGTACAACGTAAATGATAAAAACGGACAAAAATGTTCGATAACGATCATTATAGCATAAAAACGGTGATATGCTCATTTCAGGGCCCCACCGACGAAAATAAAGGATTTGACAGCATCTTATGAACTGCAATTACCATTTTATTTGTAACTGCTAATTTACTTTAAAATTTAAATAATAAATTTAAACAAACCCGCATTATCCATGTTTTCTTGGTATTTTCCGATCCCGGAAGTCGACGCTCATAACAAAAACTGTTATGACGTAACGTTTGTTTTCGCGACGTAACGTTTGTTTACGCGACGTCGCCTCAAAATCTCCCGCCAAAATGTAATTATTTCGAAATACACCGGGCTTGGGCACCAACCGTCCCTCGGGACTCTGCAGATGTTATACCACAAAAAAGCATGCGTTAACCCTACAAAATAACAGTGCGTCATTGAACGTCAAATGATCAAAAACGAACGTCAATGTTCGGACTCAAAATAACAGTTTATCAAGCCTGAAAAACATGGCTACTACTTAAAACCCTCAATATTATAAGTAAATACATACTCTAATAGACTTATACTTGTAACAATTCTGTTTAGACATATTTGACAGTTTTGACAGGAGCCAATCTCTATAGTTACAGTGCATAACAATCCCACAATTCAATGGACAAAATGGCTGCTGATGTAAATAAGTTGCATGAGGCTCTAAATAAACTCATAAATTCTAAGGATTAACACAATAATCACATGAATTTAGTCTGGTGAGTTAAAGTTAATGTTCTAGCAACTATTTATGATAAAAAGATAACTTGTCATTTTGAGGACACTGGTATAATTGTGGTTAGTTGAAGGAATCATCTTGACCGGTAGTCGGACTTTAAAGTAGTCTGGAAGTTTAAATCTTTATGTAGATAATCATCATCAATGGCTATGTCCAACATGAATAAGGTTATGTGACAAGCAATAATTAATACACAATAGAACATGAAAACACTGGGCCTTATCAATAGTGTTACTTTTTCATTAACTAGCGCGCAACGTCACGTTCGTTCCGTGACGTCAAGATAAACAACGGCGTCGGACATCTTGATAGACGTCATGTAGACGCAGGTAAGTCAAAGAAAATAACCGATCAACCACCAGCTCATTTTGGAACGGAAACCCTCACCCTCGGGCACGGAATTGCAACCGGTGACTCTCATATAAGAAGAGGTCCGTCAGATCACGTGGTAAGGTGACGGATTATCACTAGTCACATGACCAGGTGACCGATTATCGCCAAGTTTATCAGGCACCCCGTTAACAGGAAAATTTTGCCGGAAGTGACTGGATAAATACGTATTCACCTATAGCCCGGTAAATCTTTTGCATATGTTCTTATGACAATCGGATCACAAATTTCACAAATACTAACTTGAAACGCCGACCTTTACCCACTCGACGGCTTATCCCAACAGATGACATCCCCTACATTATAAACTAGTAATAATGGGAGGTAACCGTCATCAAGTGTTACTAAGCATTTTTAGTGAACGACCATTAAGTTGGTGAGACGGAAACCGGTTTCAAAACAATCGGAACGGTCCGTACGGCATTTTTACGGGATAAAATACCTCGGATGTATCAAGCGTATGAATCCAGAAGAGTTCTTTCTTAAATCCTACGCAGATGAAAATGGGCCGAAGAAAATAGACCGTAACTTATCAGCAGCGGAAATATCAAAATATGTTTTATTGATTAAACAATACAATTTCGCTACACACATTGAGCATAACACGCAGCAACGCAGCGCTTGCTTGATGGGCGTGTATTAGATTGAAGCACTGTTTATATCTGTCATGATGACGTCATGGCGAAAGACGTTAAAATGGCGACGTTCTATTTACACACGAGAGATGATTCGTAGAGTTTGTCGGAGGTGTCCCGATTGGTTTCAAAAGTGATTGATTTGAATTAGTCGATCTATCAAATTGCATAAACATAAAAATAATGTCCACCAACTCATCAACTCCTAGTACATTTTACTGATTTTGTCGTTATAAATAGTTCAATGCACCGTTGTTTTAATTACATGTACATGGATAAAGTTTGAGTTGGTATCTCTTGATGGTCAATAAAACACAAAATGTCCTTTAGAAATATCAAAAAATAAAACAGTTCAGTTGTAGGTCATCGCTAAGCGGCGTCTATATAACCGAGACATCCATATAATGTAGGTTTTCCTGTGAACTTCGTAATCCCACCGTTTAGACTTATAGGCGTGACCTGTGCTACTGGATTGCCCGTAGAAGGATTTCAAATAGCTGTACCGTATTTGGACGACATCCATATAATGTAGGTGTATTATTATACTTCGTATAGACTTTGTTGTTTTAGACATATAAGGACGCCATTCACAGAATGTAACATATGCTGAATGCAGTGTTGCTTAAGTTATGATAGGGTGGCATCTCTATACTGTTTCTGTTATAAATAATGCATATAGTGTTGTTATAGACATGTAAGCGCGGCATCTATGGAACGTAGGTGTATTGTATGTTGTATAATATTATAGTGTCGTTATGGGTATGTAAGTGCGGCATCTATAGAATATAGGTCTATTCTATGTTGTATATTATGGTGTTGTTATAGACATGATAGGGGGCATCCATAGAATGTAGGTTTATTATATATTGTATATAGTGTTGATACAGGCATGTTAGGGCGGCATCCAGAGAATGTCGGTTTATTCTATGTTGTATATAATGTTGTTATAGACATGTAAGCGCGGCATCCATAGAATGTAGGGTTCTTCTTTGATGCATATAGTGTTGTTTTAGACGTGTTAGCGCGGCATCTATAGAATGTAAGTTTATTATATGTTGTACGTAGTGTTGTTATAGACATGTTAGAACGACATCCATATAATGTAGGTTAATTCTATGTTGTATATAGTGTTGTTATTGGTATCTTAAGGCGGTATCCATAGAACGTAGGTTTTATTCTATGTTCAATAAAGTGTTGCTGGAGGTACTTTAAGGCGGTATCCATAGACCGTAGGTTTATTCTATGTTCAATATAGTGTTGTTATAAGTATGTTAGAGTGGTATCTGTCTAATTTAGGTATATTCTATGTTGTATATAATGTTGTTATACACCTGTAAGCGCGGCATCCATAGAATGTAGGGTTCTTCTTTGATGCATATAGTGTTGTTTCAGACATGTTAGCGCGGCATCTATAGAATGTAAGCTTATTATATGTTGTACGTAGTGTTGTTATAGACATGTTAGCACGACATCCATATAATGTAGGTTTATTCTATGTTGTATATAGTGTTGTTATTGGTATCTTCAGGCGGTATCAATAGAACGTAGATTTTATTCTATGTCCAATATAGTGTTCTTATGGACATGTAAGCGCGGCATCTATAGAATGTAGGTTTATTCTATGTTCAATATAGGGCGGTATCTATAGAACGTAGGTTTTATTCTATGTTCAATATAGGGCGGTATCTATAGAACGTAGGTTTTATTCTATGTTCAATATAGGGCGGTATCCATAGAACGTATAGGTATGTCAGGGCGGTATCCATCTAATGTAGGTATATTCAATGTTGTAAATAATGTTGCTATATACATATAAGCGCGGCATCCATAGAATGTAGGTTTATTCTTTGTTGCAAATAGTGTTCTTTATGGACATGTTAGCGCGCATCTATAGAATGTAGCTTCATTCTATGTTGTAATAAGTGTTGTTATAAACATGTTAGCGCGGCATCCATAGAAAGCAGGGTTCTTCTTCGTCGCATTTGGAATTGTTATAGACATGTCATCGCGGCATCTATAGAATGTAGGTTTATTATATGTTGTATATACTGTTGTTATTGATATCTTAAGGCGGTATCCATAGAACATACGTTTTATTCTATGTTCAATATAGGGCGGTATCCATAGAACGTAGGTATATTCTATGTTCAATAAAGTGTTGCTAGAGGAACTTTAAGGCGGTATCCATAGAACGTAGGTTTTTTCTATGTTCAATATAGTGTTGTTATAAGTATGTTAGGGCGGTATCCATCTAATGTAGGTATATTCAATGTTGTAAATAATGTTGCTATAGACACATAAGCGCGGTATCCATAGAATGTAGGTTGTTTATTCTTTGTTATTGGTATCTTCAGGCGGTATCCATAGAGCGTAGGTTTTATTCTATGTTCAATTTAGTGTTCTTATGGACATGTTAGCGCGGCATTTATAGAATGTAGATTTATTCTATGTTCAATTAAGTGTTGTTATAGACATGTTAGCACGGCATCCATAGAATGTAGGGTTCTTCTTTGATGCAAATAGTGTTGTTATAGACATGTTAGCACGACATCCATATAATGTAGGGTTCTTCTTTGATGCAAATAGTGTTGCTATAGACATGTTAGCACGACATCCATATAATGTAGGTTTATTCTATGTTGTATACAGTGTTGTTATTGGTATCTTCAGGCGGTATCCATCGAACGTAGTTTTATTCTATGTTCAATATAGTGTTCTTATGGACATGTTAGCGCGGCATTTATAGAATGTAGATTTATTCTATGTTCAATTAAGTGTTGTTATAGACATGTTAGCACGGCATCCATAGAATGTAGGGTTCTTCTTTGATGCAAATAGTGTTGTTATAGACATGTTAGCACGACATCCATATAATGTAGGTTTATTCTATGTTGTATACAGTGTTGTTATTGGTATCTTCAGGCGGTATCCATCGAACGTAGTTTTATTCTATGTTCAATATAGTGTTCTTATGGACCTGTTAGCGCGGCTTCTATAGAATGTAGGTTTATTCTATGATGTATTAAGTGTTGTTATAGACATGTTAGTATGGCATCCATAGAATGTAGCGTTCTTCTTTGATGCATATAGTGTTGTTATAGACATGTTAGAGCGGCATCTATAGAATGTAGGTTTATTCTATGTTGTATATAGTGTTGTTATTGGTATCTTCAGGCGGTATCCATAGAACGTAGATTTTATGCTATGTCCAATATAGGGCGGTATCCATAGAACGTAGGATTATTCTATGTTCAATATAGTGCTGTTATAAGTATGTTAGGGCGGTATCCATCTAATGTAGTTATATTCAATGTGGTAAATAATGTTGCTATAGACATATAAGCGCGACATCCATAGAATGTAGGTTTATTCTTTGTTGCATATAATTCTTATGGACATGTTATCGCGGCATCTATATAATGTATGTTTATTCTATGTTGTATTAAGTGTTGTTATAGACATAGTAGCACGGCATCCATAGAATGTAGGGTTCTTCTTTAATGCATATATTGTTGTTATTGGTATCTTCAGGCGGTATCCATAGAACGTAGGTTTTAATCTATGTTCAATATATGGCGGTATCCATAGAACGTAGGTATATTCTATGTTCAATAAAGTGTTGTAATAGTTATATTAGGGCGGTCGGCATCCATAGAATGTAGTATTCTTCTTTGTTGCGTTTAGAATTGTTATAGACATATTTGCGCGGCATCTATAGAATGTAGGTTTATTATATGTTGTACGAAGTGTTGTTATAGACATGGTAGCACGACATCCATTTAATTAGGGTTTATTCTTGGTCATCGCTAAGCGGCGTCCATATAACAGAGACATCCATATAATGTAGGTTTTCCGGTGAACTTCGTAATCCCATCTTTTAGACTTATATGCGTGGCTTGTGATACTTGATTGCCCGTAAAAGGATTTCAAATAGTTGTACCGTATTGGGACGACATCCATACAATGTATGTGTATTATACGTCGTATGTAGCGATAATATAGACATGTTAGGGGGCATTCATGGAATGTAGGTGTAATAAATGTATTTAAAGACTTCATCCAAAGAATTTGGTTGTATTCTATGCTGTATATATTGTTGTTTTAGGCATATAAGGACGCCATCCACAGAATGTAGGTGAAGTTTAGGCTAAATGCAGTGTTGCTTAAGTTATGACAGGGTGGCTTTCGTTTACTGTTTCTGATATAATAATACATATAGTGTTGTTATAGACAGGTTATCGCGGCACCCATAGAACGTAGGTGTATGTATGTTGTAAATAGTGTTGTTATTGGTATGTAAGGGCGGAATCCATAGAATGTAGGTT
The DNA here is from genome assembly GCA_947247005.1 of Spisula solida. Classification (NCBI taxonomy): domain Eukaryota; kingdom Metazoa; phylum Mollusca; class Bivalvia; order Venerida; family Mactridae; genus Spisula; species Spisula solida. Next base: position 20,416,132 of record OX365946.1, read on the forward strand.
TATTCTATGTTGTATATAGTGTTTTCATAGAAATGTAAGCGCGGAGGTATATTCTATGTTGTATATAATGTTGTTATAAACATGTAAGAGCGGCATCCATAGAATGTAGGTTTATGTATGTTTTATATAGTGTTGTTAGTGGTATGTAAGAGCGCTATCCATAGAACTTAGGTTCTATTCTATGCTGTATATAGGTATTTTAAGGCGGCATTAATACATAAAACAACATTGAACAACAAAGAATAAACCTACAGTCTATGGATTACGCCCTAACATGCCTATTACAACGTATTATAATACATGGAATAAACCTACATTCTATGGATGTCCCCCCCTAAATGCCTATATCAACACCAGATACCACATAAAATAAACCTACATTATATGGATGCCATCATTACATGCCAATAACAACACTACATACTATAACAACCCCATATACCACATAGAGTAAACCTACATTATACAGATGCCGACCTAACATGTCTATAACCACACTATATACAACATAGACTTAACATTCATTCCATAGATGCAGCCCTAACATGCCTATAACAACACTACATACAACATAGAATAAACCTACATTCTATAGTTGCCGCTTTAACATGCATAAAACTACACTACATAAAACAAAGAATAACACTACATTCTATGGATACCGTCTAAACAAGCCCATAGCAACACTATAAACAACATAGAATAACCCTACATTCTTTGGATGCCGCCCAATCATTTATAACAGCACATAATACAACATAGAATAAACTTTCATTTTATACATGTCGCCCTAGCATGCCTATAACAACACTACAAACAACATGGAATAAACCTACTTTCTATAGATGCCGCACTAACATGTCCATAACAACACTACATACAACATAGAATAAACCATCATTCTATAGATGCCGCCTTAACATGTCTATAAGAACACGTACTGTACAACATAGAATAAACCTTCATTCTATGGATGTCGCCCTAACATGCCTATAACAACATTATACATTTTTTTGTATATCACATATAATAAACCTACATTCTATGGATGCCGCCCTAACATGTCTCTAACAACTCCAAATACCACTTTAAATAAACCTACATTATGATGCCGCACTAACATGCCTATAACAACACTACATACTATAACAACCCCATATACCACATAAAATGAACCTACATTCTATGGATGCCGCCTAAACATTATATAACAACACGACATACAACATAGAGTAAACCTACATTCAATGGGTGCCGCCCTAATATGTCTATAACAACACTGTACAACATAGAATAAACTTACATTCTATGATGCCACCCTTACATGCCTAAAACAACACCATATACAACATAAAATAAACCTACTTTATATGGATCCCATCATTACATGCCTATAACAACACTACATACTATAACAACACCATATACCACATAGAGGAAACCTACATTCAATAGATGCCGACCTAACATGCCTATAACAACACTATAAACAACATAGAATAAACCTTCATTCTATAGATGCCGCCCTAACATGTCTATAACAAAACTACATACAACATAGAATAAACCTACATTCTATAGATGCCGCCCTAGCATGCCTATAACAACACTACATACAATGTAGAATAAACCTACATTCAATAGATGCCGACCTAACATGTCTATAACAACACTATATGCAACATAGAATAAACCTCCATTCTATAGATGCCGCCCTAACATGTCTATAACAAAACTACAAACAACATGGAATAAACCTACGTTCTATAGATGCCGTCCTAGCATGCCTATAACAACACTACATACAATGTAAAATAAACCTACATTCAATAGATGCCGACCTAACATGTCTATAACAACACTACACACAACATGGAATAAACCTACATTCAATAGACGCGTCCCTAACATGCCTATAACAACACTGCATACAACATAGAATAAACCTACATTCTGTAGATGCCGCTTTAACATGCCTAAAACAACACTACATACAACAAAGAATAACACTACATTCTATGGATACCGTCTTAACAAGCCCATAACAACACTATAAACAACATAGAATAACCCTCTATTCTTTGGATGTGGCCCCATCTTTAATAACAACACTTAATACAACAAAGAAAAAAAACCTATATTTTATACATGCCGCCCTAGCATGCCTATAACAACACTATATACACCATAGAATATTAACCTACATTCTGTAGATGCCGCCCAACATGTCCATAACAACACTACATACAACATAGAATAAACCTACATTTAATATATGCCGCTTTAACATACCTATAACATTCATACAACATAGAATAAACCTACATTCTATAGATGCCGCTCTAACATGTCATAACAACACTATATACAACATAGAATAAACCTACATTCTGTAGATGCCACCCTAACAATATAAACCACAAAGAATAAACCTACATTCTATGGATGCCTTCCTTACACGTGGTTGGAACAGCTAGAGTCTAATAATTGTAGTCCAAACGCATGTCTTTTATCCGTGTCCCTCTGACAGTTATAGGCGGAGTTACGAAAATTACCGTAACCTACGTTATATGGATGACTCTGTTATATGGATGCCGCTTAGCGATTACCTTCAGTGGTCCAAAGCGTTCACGGTAATAACATTAGTTAATAGTATGATCTTGCGAAGATTCACTATGTATTGATTATAAACTTAACATGTTATTTACTTAAATTTTATGAACATAAATACAAGTTGTACCAGTCATACCATGCTAAGCCTAGGGGAAAGGGCACTTCATATCATATCCGAACAATTAGATTGTTAATTGGTTAATTTACTTAAAAATTGATAGAACGTTTTGGAGTTTGTCAGGACTACATTATGTCTCTACAGGATATTATTACAACACTTTTACTTTGTTTATACTCATTCCAAGGTAGGACATTTTATTATCTGATACCTGTTGTTCTATTGTATTTAAACATGTACATGTATATAGTTCTGGTGTTATGATATCAATAAAACCAACCCCGATCATGTGACTTATTATACAGTCGTAATTCGCGTATTCGTGGTACTAATTAATTACTTTGAACTGTTCACTCAGAATGTATAATTATGATTTATATTAAATCTGCCTCGCACTGGGTATAGTGTTTGAATGTAACGAAGTCGATCTTACTTCTTCCGTAACAGTCACATGCCATAGTTTCTTTATTCTTTATTTCTTTCGGTTGTATATAACTATTGTTTTCAGTGAATAACGAAAAGCTGTTCGACCTGTTAACATTTTGTTTTTCTTAAATTTAGTTACAGTTTGTGCGATAGAACCATGCAAGTTATATGAAAACAGCGAAGTACGAAAACGTGAGTTACAACGGAAGTTATGTAGTAAAATTTCAATTAAAACATATCTATAAAAATGTAATGAAATTTCTGATATGGCAGGCAACACTTAACAGAAACACATGAGCATGAAATAAACAAAAAGAAAGACACACAAAAACATAGAGGACAAGCATTCGTCACAAAACTACATTCTATTACCACGTGATACCCTACTTGTATTTTAAATCAGTTTTCATAGTATTGCTCTAGATTCAACCGTCATGGCCAAAGAAACTTATTATATACAGTCTGTGCTTTCAAGAGCCTAACGCAATTCAAAACAAGACCTTTGTTCCACTCAATACATTTACATGTAAATATGCAGTGAATAACATGAAATGCATACAGGGGGAATGTAGTCATATTAATGAGGTTTTACTTTGAAGTGGTATTGAATGAATTTAACTGTGTAATTTTGATTATATGTTTCATCTACTCGATAAAGTGTAATGCTTGTACACGATTTTCTTTTACTGAAGATGACAATTCATTACTACAATATTCTACAGAAGGAGAAACAGAACGGAAAGAAATGCCGAAGTTCTTAATTCCTAATTACCTTCCTTTGATCCGGTTCGAATCGTAAGGTCGACACAAGATTTCTCCATTTAGCCCTGTTTTTCGCTTTTGTATCCGCTTTTCCCTAGGATAATCAGAATTCTCTAAGCTCGCTCTATATCGTCCTTCTCCATGTAGGCAAGTACATGGCCTCTTACTGAGCAGATTGGAGTGATGTGTGTTGTAGGGACTTCATCAGTTGGTATACAATCCGGTACATCATGGTGACCTTTGCTTGTGCCCTGCGCTCTTGGAGTGACTGCCACTGGAGCTGTTGTAACATAGATGCCACACTGCTTGTCATTCTGGGAAGACCATCCGGGCTGATCTGCGCTGCACCATCTCAAAATATTTTACATTGGCATCAGTGAAGGGATCCTAGATAATTGAGGAATATACGACTAGTGGCCTCACCAAGGTCTGATAGCAAAGTTCGTTGGTCTTCCTGGGGCATTGACTGATAATTCTCTGGAGGTATGATCTAGCGTTGTTGGCTTTCTTGGTAATGGTGTTAATATGATGGTTTCAGTTGAGTGGTTTTTGGAAGTGAGGCCTAAATATTTTGCTGCATCGGCTTCTTCTAAGATGTGTCCATGAACGTTGCATGGTACTTTGATACATTTCGTTTGTTGGTTATATGCATGATCTGGTATTTCTGGGGGTGGAATTCCATCAGCCAGTCTTTCCCCATCTTTGGAGACCATCCGTGTCTCGCTGTAAGGCTAATGCATCTTCTTCTGTCGGAATGTTTCGATATAGCGCTCAATCATCTGCAAACATTCGTGAGTTGGACACAGGTGAGATAAATTCAGATAAGTTTTATAGAAGTGTAGGAACAATAAAGGTACTGTGACACTACCTTGTAGGATACCTGAGTCTACTGATGCCTGTTCTGAATACTAGGAAACCCGTCTGGCTACGCCCTCCCAGGAAGCAGCTTATCCACTTGTGCAGGTCGTTTCTGGTGCCTTAATAATGGATCTTCGATAGGAGACGCAGATGTGGCACCTTGTCGAAAGCTTTAGAATAATCCAGTAGTATGACATCAGTCTGGCCTCCAGCATCCATGTTGCTGGCTAGGTCCTGTATGGTCTGGATCAGCTAGGTCTCACATGACCTCCGCTTCATAAATCCGTGCAGGGTATCTGTAAGGATTTGGTGCTTGTCTAGATGTTTCATGATCGAGCTGGTGACAATGTGCTCCAGTACCTTACAACTGATTGACGTCAAAGAGACTGGTCTGTAATTCTCAGACTAGCTGTGCTCACCCTTCTTGTATATGTGGACCATGTTTGCTGATTTTCATTCATCTGACATGAATACCTTGTTCCAGCGAGGCCTGGTAGAAAAGCGTGTAAATTGGTATCAATTCAACAGCAAGTTCCTTCAAAAGTCTCGTCGGAAGTTGGTCGGTCTCAGTCGCCTTGTGAGGATCCAATCCTACGAGGATCTTTTGGACTCCCATTTCTGTGACAGTGATTTCGTCCACCTGTTGATGAGGGATTGGTCCCATGTCTGGGATGGTAGTTCTGTCTTTATCTTTGTTGAAGACGGACGAGTACTGCTGGTTAAGGATGTTTGCCTTGGTATCGCTGTCTGAGTGTGTGATTCCGCTCTTTGCCTTTAGAGTTGCGACTCCATGGTTTTCTGTTTTCTTACTATAGATGAAGCTGTATAATTTCCTAGGATTTGACTGTTGATCTTGAATGATAATATTGGTGACATAATCATTATAGGCGGCCTTACCGGCTTTGCGTAATTTCTTCTTCATGTTTTCGTATCTTTTTACATTTCCGGGTGTTTTAGTTGTTTTGGTGGTGTTGTAGGCTCTCATGTTCCTTCTTCTCATTTGCTTTACTTTTACTATTTTAATTCATGCTTGAATAAACCTTGAGCTTGTCGTCTTGGATGGGACACAACAATCAAGGATCCCAAGCAGGTGACCCCTAATTTCCGTTCGGATGAAATCAACACAGCTTTGTGTAGTGTGCTTGAAGAGCTGTTTGAAGTCCCAACATTTTGATTTCGGGGAATCCAGGTCTTCTTCTTTCCAAAGGCATATGTTGCGCTTCACAGACTTGACTCTTTGTACACATTATCATGATCACCGAGTCCAGGTAGAGTGGTACAGCGTAAAATCAGGATTTCTGGTTGGTTGGGTGACCATCTGATGGAGGTTACAGGATTCAGCTAGTTCTATAACCATGTTGTTAATCCTTCTTGTATTCTGGTTACTTTCTACAGTGTTGGATTCCCAGTTGATATCTTGAAGGTTTGGATCCCACAAATCCATATCAAAGCATTCTTGTACTGCTTCATAATAATATTTATGGTAAAGCACTGGTCTTCAGTGTTATAATGTACAGAATCCTTAAAAGTATGTTCAATTCGATGTGAAATGAGTGTTCTTTAATAAATACTGGAGATTACGGCGAGTTGAATCTCTGATTGTTTTGTCCTAATAACTTTGTCAGATTATGTCAGCGATTTTGGTAACATATACTTATCTTATCTGTATTTCATTTGAAGCCCCTTTCTTATCTTACTAAAACAGTGTAGTATCAATATATGTCTGTACGCAGACATTTTACACAGACAGTCTAAAAATATATATCAATGTTCAAAGTAATTCATTGTAACTATGCATGAAGGTTCCAAATTCCATCCCAATATGTATCTTTATCTGTAGAATGAGCTAAATGTTTTGTACTCATGGAGCTTATAATATATGTTACATCATCGATGGAAGTAGTAAAGAGTTCATTGTGTTTATTTGTGAAATGGTTAAATGAAAATACGAAAATGTATGTTTTACAAAATATTGTCCAATGGCGATTGATAACATAATTATAACGATTATTCTCAAGTAATTTTGAATCGAGAGAAGATTATTAACTGTATGTGTCCATTTTATACAGGTTGCGATAAACTGGATATAGAGCATGCAAGAGTATGTTACACGCGAAGAGTAAGCAGGCTCAGTTATTGGGAAGCAACAGTCACCTGTCAAAAAGGATTTCATGAGGCTACGTGTTTGAGTGCCACGTGCTACCAGGGTTATACATATAATAACGTATTTGTTTGGGCTGAGGCTTCGAAAAAGTGTCATTGTGAACCGGGTAACAAAACCATTTCATAAACTTTATTGTAATTGTGCTACGTACATCAGTTATTTTATAGCATTGTTAATTTTCCAAAATACCACTGCTCATTAATACTTGTAATAACATGTATGCATTTAAACTTAACATAATTGTAACCCACTTTTCAGCAGCTTCCTTGAAATTGTAATTCATCACGTTTGTATTTACCCTGAACGTATATACAACTTAGACTTACAAAATGACATTCATTATTACTAAACAATAATTAGTATCACACCCAACTACATCAGCCGCGAATTGAAATATTATTTAAGGAGCAGGTCATGCAATTAACTGTTTTAATGTAATGAATTAAAATACAGATAGTTGTTTTATTTCGTTATTGACACTAAATGTGTTGCATCTTTCCTATTTCTCAAGCCGTACCAATCACTTGAACGTTGAAATAATGTGATTTACACAGTATTACTGATAATAGTACACATGTGCTTGTATTAATAGTATAATTGAATACACTTACCGGCTTTGAAAACGCAACACTAATGAAATCAATAAAACTTTTTTTATTTATTCATATTTCTGAGCGATGTATACATTGGTCAACAGAATATTTAAATTAGTACGGATTTGAAGGAAAACATTGCTACGATAGAAGGAACAATGGCAAGGTTTGCTCCGCCAGTTCGGTCAGTGGTATTAATCAAGCGGTAAATGTTTATAGTTAACTAATATGATCGTATGTTGCCATACGTTGTGTAGTGTTTCCTCATTTCCGTATGCTCAGATATGACCTTTACAATTAATTTTCAGACAAACAACCCGAAGATGAAGGCTCACCTGAAGATGAAAGCTCTCCAAGTATAGTGGTATATATAACAGTTCCCATAGTTACTGTGTTACTGGGTGTTATCAGTGCCATCTTCATTCGAGTTTTCAGGTACGTCAATAGACTATTGCACAACTTATATAAATTATACTGAACCATGTGCTAGAAAGCTCCTCAAAAAACCAACCACACATTAAATACAGCAAATAGGATTAATCCCAATTTGTCATTTGTATGTTAAATGCACCCACATAACAATCCGTCTGCTTTAATCAGCCATGTTTGTTTTATTCCTTGGACGGACGCCTTATACGGGTCAATAGAGAGGTTGCGAAAGTTAACGTGTAACGTCATCCAGGTATGTGTAGTTTCTACAAGCAACCGACGTGTGACAGACGAAAATATGATGTGTACTATGTCACACAGGTATGCGTATGCACGGAAAACCCAACAATTCATCGCCCTTGATTTCATGGAGTTTATTACTCTTCAATTGCCTCGCCCGAAACTACATCGTTTCTAGGCTCTGCATTATTGCTAGTGTATTAGCGCTATTGCTATTTTTAGACAGGATAATCCAAAACCAGCGTACAGCGAGGCAAATGTGATAATGTTAACGGGGTTTTAAATGCATTGTATATAAAACGCTCGTGTGTTAAAAGAATGACTTGTATTATAAATTAAAACTCTCGCACTATCAATTTATCATATTGATTGAAACAAATAAATAATGACCAGTCAATAGAACCATGGAATATTTAAACCTCATACAGTGTGTACTCGTTTAAACCTTTCAACACGTAGCCTTCATATTCACTATAAACTCTCTGCTATAACTCTCTACTGTCTATACAAACAAGTAAACTTTTCATCAACCAATGAAAATGTGTATCAGGGTTCACAGCAGTTTTGTAAAGGTCAAATATCAAAATATTCTAGTATTTTAAGCAGCGTGTGAATTGTAAAGTGGAAATCAAAGCGCTGTAGGGAGCGTAGGAGTTTATATAAACACTCATTATCGATTCACGAAGAAATCATGTTACAACTGACATGTAATGTTACACGTACACGTTGTCTTTCGCAAGCCAAATTTAATTGCAACGCGTACGTATACATGTACGGGTATCTACACGTACACGTAGTCGTACACGTTCAAATCGCAACCTCTCTAATATGTCATAACTTCTGTGTATACATGTTTGTTCTATGTTTTTCGGGAATATTTAGTTTATACTTATTTATTTTATGTTGATTGTGAAAACGTTTTTCCAACTTATATTAATCTCCTCAACACCTCATTCCCGATGATATTTCCCGCCCCAAGGTAAAAGAATTTATATATGAGAACAATCATTTAACCGAATCCTTATCCAAACCACTTAATGCATACAGCTACTATTCTTACGGATGCCTATCGCCTATTTGCAGGAAATGGAAACTGTCTAGAAGTCTTATCCCATATCGTCTAAACAACAGAGTATCAATCGTGACTAACCGATCATATGATGCTGTTCCTGGCGTCATTGTTGGCAATGATGACCTGTATGTGGATATAGATGAATCAGATATTAAACCAAGCGGTCCTGAGAATAGTGAATATAATACATTACATATGGATACACATAGAAACAACAACAGTAGTCAAATATACAACCATATTCCAGCACAGCCAAGTACAAGCAGTTGTAAGGACGTCGAGCCAGAAACAGATACTTACTCCCACTTGAAAGATACAAACACTGACAAAGATAGATCGGGTGTGAATAACTCTGATACTATCACTGATAATATTTATAACAGACTACACATTGACGCTGGGTGTTGAGTGGGAGAGATGAATTCCAAAACTGTGGATCCTTGTTATGACCATACAGGAGCACGTTCTGATGTGTCTCCTCGTATAGAACTTGATACATACGGACATGTGAATGCAAGTATGAATGTAGATGATAACGCTTTTACAAATCCTAAGGAACATTACGATAACTTTGCGAAATTGAGCAAACATATGTAAGAGATTCCACTTCACGCTTACTGTTATTGAATCCATACTTTCGAAGCGATGAATTCTATTACTATTGAGGTGCTGAGAATGATAATTATAAGTGTCACATAGAACTTGTTTTAATTGTTTTCAAAGATACATTTGCTGTAGAAGCATAGACACTGAAGTATTTCAATAAAATAGTAATCAATGGAAAATAAGTGTTTGTTTATTATTAAATGTATGGAACGAGTAAATATTTCAACGTTTTTCTTTTGAAAGTATAAATAGAATATTGTCTCTCAAAACATAACCATGCAAAGTTTCAAACAGACGCTGACGTCCACGCGGACGACTGGGTAACGAAAGTAGCTCAACTTGTTTCGAAGACGTGGTGAACTCTTCAAAACCGCATTCCAATAACAAGTACTTAATAATAGATTTATAAATACGAAAACTTTGTAAATTCACAATGCGGTATGAATCTTTTGGAGTCACCGCTGTCGTCAGTTGATCACTTTTACTAGTACGGAATGTAAACAATTTAAAATTATATGTATAGTAGATTATTAGGAAATGCGTCAGGAAAGTTTTTAGAGTTTAGAGTAGATGATAATTAATTATCAAAATGAATTCATGGAAATTGACACTCAATAGTGTTGCATTAAAGTGGAAATGACAATATGGTTTAACATGAAAAGATGTGTAATACATGAATACGAAAGCAGTTTTGTCTGATCCAATGTTATAAATATGAATTTAAAAACTAAAGGCACTTCAAACCATATCCGTACAATCACATGGTCGTCAATTGTTTAACTGCCTTAATTATTACAATAAAATTTCCCGGTACATAGAAGCTGGTCTGAACTTCACTATGTTTATAAAGGATATTATTTTAACAATTTGTATTTGTTTATACCCATTCCAAGGTATGTCGTTAGTTATAAGATAGCTCTCATTTAAAGCATAAACTAATGTTACCAATAGTTAGACGTTAAATATTGTATCAATAAACCAAATCATGATTGTAACGTAAGTTGTATACTAGTATTCAAGTTCCATGTATTTTTGTAGCAAACTCTGAAGTCTAACCCGCTCTATGTACACTAAGTGATTTAATATTTGAATAGGATCAGAATGGTCTGTTTTTTCGTCAGTACTACAGCATTCGGTCATGCTTTCATCTTTACCTTTCGCATAATACTATGCTTGGAGCGGCGTGTCGGAAAATATTAAATGTTCATCTTTTGAGTGACAATTTATTCTAGTAATGAAGGTAACCATACATATGTAAACTCATGGGCATAATGCCTTATGGTTTTGGAAATAAACTATACAAACTATAAACAAAACTATTTCATTATTTTAACCATCAGTGGCCTAGCGATTAATTAACAGCTACCTAATTGATTTACTGTATACATGTTAAGGTCGTGAACTCACCATTTACGTATAAACCTCAAGTTAATGAGTTATCTGATCCAATGTTATAAATATAACTTCAAAAACTAAAGGCACTTCAAACCATATCCGTACCATCACATTGTCAATTGCTTAGCTGCCTTCATTATTATCATAACATTTCCCTGTACATAGAGGCTGGTCTGAACTTCACTATGTTTATAAAGGATAATATTCTAACAATTTTAATTTGTTTATACCAATTCCAAGGTAAGTCATTAGTTATAAAATAGGTCTCATTTAAATATCAAATTATTGCAACCAATAGTTAGACGTTAACTATTGAATCAATATTGTAACGTAAGTTACATATTTAAGTTTCATGTATTTTTGTAGCAAACTCTTAAGTCTAACCCACTCTATGTATACCAATTGATTTAATATTTGAGTAGGATCGGAATGATCTATTTCTTCGTCAGTAATACGGCATTCTGTCATGATTCCATCATTACCTTTCGCATAATACAATGCTCGGAGCTGCGTGTCGGAAAATATTAAATGTTTATCTTTTGAGTGACATTTTATTCTATATTTCTTTAACATGTTAAATTGTCGGGTGAAAGATCGACACATGCAATATACGCCTGTTGAAGGAAGAAATGTATTATTTCGTTTCAAAGAATAACACACTATGAAAGAAGAAATGTATTAGTTCGTGTTAAAGAACAACATATAATTAAAATAACTGTTATGTATATATTTTTTATCTCAAGTCTGTGAAACTTGCCAGTTATATGAAGAAAGCGGAGTACAAACAAGTAAGTAATTAAAGAAGATAAACAGTAAAACCACACTTCACTTACAAAACATCGAAGTTACAAAACCGCTTCATAACTACAGTACAGCCTCACTAGATCAACACCCACTAGGAAACTAGATTGGTTGCTGTACAGAGATTCCGTTATGTGTTGGGCATTGTGCCGTGTAATTGTGGTATGTGCTGCTTGTTATGTATTCTGAGCTCGGCTGGTTAAGTTGAGTGCTAACATCCCTGTTCGATTTTCTATTATCTTTTTGAGGCTATGGAGAGGTCTAATGAATGAGTAAAATGTTACTTCTGGAACAATACGACATTGTTGATCCGGGGAGGTTGCTCAAGGGATGAACCCTCTGGAGAGGTTGAACTATACCCGATTTTAAACCATTTTATAATGATAGAACATTAAAAGAATGTTGCTCAGGGGAGGTTACTCAAAGTAGGGACCCTCTGGAGAGGTTGCACCATACCCTGTTTTAAACCATTTTATAATCATAGAACATTAAAAGAATATTGCTCAGGGGAGGTTGCTCAAGGTAAGGACCCTCTGGAGAGGTTGCACTATACTCAGTCTTAAAACCACTTTTGAATCAATGTTCATTTGTGTGCTATAGTTCGGTATTCTGCCACAATATTAAGACTAACACAATAAGAACTTATTAGAGCACATACGATATAATGGGTCTGTTAATGTGGTTTTACATAACATGAGTTTGATTGTGAATTGCAGTGTATACCATGATGTCCATACATAATGTAATAATCTGTTCCAAATGAAAATATTGTTTAGATTATTGTCGTGTATGCATTTGCATATTTAAAGTGAACAGGATACATTTTCCCTTAAAAGACGATACATTAATAATATACATTTATAAGTGTATAAGAACTGTTAGACAACCATGTTTGACCACAGGTAACTGTATCATCGATAAAGAGTAAACAAACAAACAAACACACAAAAATTGTTTATAAAATTTATATTATCTTAGAAAGGTTCATAACATGGGAAATTGACCAAACAGTCACTGAGGTGCAGTTTGTTTTTAATTACCATTTCATTAATACTGGTGTTATTTTAACTATATTTACATAGTCAGAAACTCGAGAGCTTCGTCTTTAATTTGATATCAATATTTTAAAAATCCGCCCATAAAAAAGAAAAAAAATCCATAGGGCGTGAAATCAATTTCTTTTTTCTTGTTTAGAATAGCATTGTCGTTTCTATTGAATGCACCTCAGTGACTGACTGGACACAGTGGTATACATTTTATGGTATGACTTTTTAACTAGTTGATCAATTCGATAGAATTTTGCATGGAGGTAGTTCTAACAATGGTGTGTATGAATGTAATTACTTTATGAAAATATCGAAAGCCCATTCTTGTTTTTGATACTATGAAAATCTGACCACTTTGGTACAAATGCACTTTTTTAAGATAACATAAACTTTACATGTTTTTAACTTTTATCAATGATACAGTTACCTGTGGTTTTGAACTCATATGGTGTTATCATTGAAAACATTAAAGAATTGTAACACGTAAATGGTGGAAAACAAACTTGATGATGTTAAACCTCTAAAGACGCGTTTTACATACGGTTGGCCAATAACTATCGAGCACACAATGTAACATTTAGTCCTAACAAGGTATCCATTTTTATGCAGATTGTGATAAACTAGTCATTGAACATGCGAGCGTCTGTTACAACGAAAGGTATAGCACATTGGCTAATTGGAACTATTGGGAAGCAAACGTCACTTGCCAAGAAGGATTTCATCCGGTTATTCCGATGGAGTATTTGACGTGCTACATCGTTAGCACGGGGTACATTTGGAGTCCACAGGCAAAACAGTTTACCTGTGAACCAGGTTACGTGTTTGTTTTATTTTAGTTTATTATTACAGCTGATGCCAAACATGTAGGGAACATCGGAAAACTTCAAGTTACATTTGCCTTACATATCAAATACTGTAGCGCACAGACAACCCAAAGCCACACAGAATCGACGGCAGCGCCTAGCCACCCACGTAAAGCCACATTAGATGAGATTTAATGGCACAATGATATCAGTCCGCACACTTGACGTGGGATTTTTATGAACATGTATCAACATCATATAGTTTTTCACAATAATTAACCTTATTCGTTAGAGCGAAAACTGCCGGTCAAACTTCTGGTCTAAAAGTAGAAGCATGCAACATAAATGTTAATGAGTCATTCCGTCAAAGTTATGACTATTGAATATTCAAATATTTGTTCTGGAGGCTGAATTCATTTTTTTAGAATATCTGATTGGTTGTTCGTCGCCTTACCTATTAACTAACAAGTATTTTTTTAAATGACACTATTTTGAGGGGGTGATGTTGGTTGTTCTGTGTGTTTAGATACGACTTTTATATTTACTTTCCAGATGAAAGTCAACATGTGGTATATATAGCTATTCCTATAATAGTGACTGTGCTGCTGGTGGTTGTCGGTGCAGTCATTATTCGTGGCATCAGGTAATATACTTGGAGGCACAAATATATGTGCAGTTTTCAATCCCTAATATTTTGCTCTTCATTTGTGACGTCGACGCGACAATGTTACCTAGCATAAACACGTAGGGAGGACACGTTAGTTATACGTAGTTGATCGTAAAATTGCAGTTTGAGCCAGAGTAGATTTCATGAATTCGCATTTTTACCCCGCGAATGCTGAACTAAGTATAGTATTTCCATTCCGAAATATGTGGCGTTATGTTTTGAAATGTGATATCAGTATGATATGAAAGTATCATGTACACCTCTTAACGACATTCGTTGTCAATTTTAATAAAATATATCCGATAAATACTTACATTTGAGTAAATGTACAGTTATATGCCGAGAAATGCCGAGCATAGCCTTTATTTGCCAGTCAGCTTTATGCTGAAATATGGCAGGCATATATGTGTGCCCCATCCGAATTTGAACCCGGGTCGCCAGATTAGACGACAAGCGCGCTAACCATTGAGCTACGGAGTGTATACTTCCAGTATTTGATACAGAATTTACTTAGGGCCATCCAAAACGCGAAAGAACGATGGTTAACTCGCATAAATACAATTAAGAAAACGCGAAAGTACAATGTTCTATCGCGTTTTCGTCATTGTACTTTCGTATTTTCGTGTCTTCGCAATCGTTCTTTCATCTCTACTCTGACGTGTTGTCATCGTACCTTCGTGTTTCGTGGTTCGTGTTTCAGACAGGAATGTCGTAGTTTGATATCTTATTTACATGCATACTGAACAAAATATATCCATCATTTAACTAGAAGTTTCATTGAGTTTTATCATTGTTGCTTTGTCTTTGTATTCTTCTTAAGGCCTCGTGCGTGTTGATAAGAATGGAGATGTGGTTTGCAGTTGATTATAGCCAACACATTCCGCTCCAGTAATTAACAGTTTAATATGCCGTATGAAATGGCAACAGTACATAACACAATGACATATCGAATAATTATCAGCGTTATACATTTTCGATATTTTTCCGTCGACTTATTCTGTTCCAAAGCTTTCATTCATGCACATACCAACTGTTTATTTACAGAAAACGAAGAGAGTCTAGATGCCTTAGCCCACATCGTCTCAACAGCAGAGTATCTCACGTGACTAACCGATCATATGATGCTGCTCCTGACGTCATTTTCGGCAATGCTGCCCCATATGTGGATATAGATGAGTCAGATATTAAACCAAGCGGTCCTGAGGATAGTGAATATAATACATTACACATGGATACACATAGAAACAACAACAGTAGTCAAATATACAACCACATTCCAGTACAGCCAAGTACAAGCAGTTGTAAGGACGTCGAGCCAGAAACAGATACTTACTCTCACTTGAAAAATACAAACACTGACAAAGACAGATCTGGTGTGAATAACTCTGATACTATCACTGATAATATTTATAATAAACTACAAATTGACGCTGGGTGTAGAGTGGGAGAGAGTGTTATTGAATCCATACTATCGAAGCGATAAATGCTATTACTATTGAGGTGCCGAGAATGACAATTATAAGTGTCACATAGAACTTGTTTTAATTGTTTTCAAAGATACATTTGCTGTAGAAGCATAGACACTGAAGTATTTCAATAAAATAGTAATCAATGGAAAATAAGTGTTTGTTTATTATTGAATGTATGGAACGAGTAAATATTTCAACGTTTTTCTTTTGAAAGTATAAATAAACTATTGTCTCTCAAAACATAACCATGCAAAGTTTCTAACAGACGCTGACGTCCACGCGGGCGACTGGGTAACAAAAGTAGCTCAACTTGTTTCGAAGACGTGATGAACTCTTCAAAACCGCATTCCAATAACAAGTACTTAATAATAGATTTATAAATACTGAAACTTTGTAAATTCACAATGCGGTATGAATCTTTTGGAGTCATCGCTGTCGTCAGTTGATCACTTTTACTAGTACGGAATGTAAACAATTTAAAATTATATATAGTAGATTACTAGGAAATTAGTCAGGAAAGTTTTTAGATTTTAGAGTAGATGATAATTAATTATCCAAATGAATTCATGGAAATTGACACTCAATAGTGTTGCATTAAAGTGGAAATGACAATATGGTTTAACATGAAAAGATGTGTAATACATGAATACGAAAGAAGTTTTGTCAGACGCGCGGAAACTTTGGACGTTACTTAATTAAACATTTTCATACAAAATCAAAATCAGAAATAGTAATGAAGGTAACCATACATTAATCTATTTAGCTATCAATGGTCGAGGGATTTATTAACTGATTTATTGTATACAAGTATTGGTCGTAAACTCAACATTTACTTATAAACCACAAATAAATTATTTAGTTATCTGATCCAATGTTATAAATATGAATTCAAAAACTTAAGGAACTTCAAACCATATCCGTACAATCATATGGTCGTCATTATTACAATAAAATTTCCCGGTACATAGAAGCTGGTCTGAACTTGTTTATAAAGGATATTATTTTAACAATTTGTATTTGTTTATACCCATTCCAAGGTATATCGTTAGTTATAAGATAGCTCTCATTTAAAGCATAAACTAATGTTACCAATAGTTAAATATTGTATCAATAAACCAAATCATGATTGTAACGTAAGTTATAACTAGTATTCAAGTTCCATGTATTTTTGTAGCAAACTCTGAAGTCTAACCCGCTCTATGTATAACAGTTGATTTAATATTTGAGTAGGATCAGAATGGTCTTTTTTTTCGTCAGTAATACGGCATTCGGTCATGATTCCATATTTACCTTTTGCATAATACTATGCTTGGAGCGGCGTGTCGGAAAATATTAAATGTTCATCTTTTGAGTGACATTTTATTCTTTATTTCTTTAACATGTCAAATTGTCTAGTCGGATGAAAGATCGAAGCATGTAATATACGTCTGTTGAAGGAAGAAATGTATTAGTTCGGGTTAAAGAACAACATGTAATTAAAATGACTGTTATGTATATTTTGTTTATCTCAAGTCTGTGAAACTTGCCAGTTATATGAAGAAAGCGGAGTACATACAAGTGAGTAATTCAATGAGGTACACGGTAAAATCACACTTCACTTACAAAACATCGAAGTTACGTGGGACGTTCAAAAATAAACAGGACTATTGCCACAAAACCCGCATGATTAAACGAAATAAATCAAATTATATACCATCGGAAATCGGAATCCTTTTTCTACATACTGTAAAGATATGAACTAAAACAATTACGCGGTCCGAGAGTTACAGGTGACTAAACAAGGTCACTAACGTTGACTCGGCGCACAAAACGACGTCGCGCTAGTTCACACGACGTTAGTGCTGCGCATATGCCTATGAAATACCAAGTTTGTAGTGATAAGGTTGATGAATACATTCCAGCACCACACTGAGCCACAAAAGTAATGCGTTGGTGAGAATCGCATGTATTTTTCCGGATCTTACATCGCATATATAGGCACAAATCCGTACCATGAAACGTTGGTATTTTGATAAAGTCTCGGTAACTGACGTCACAGACGTTCTTAAGATTTCCTATTACTTCCCTGTCTTACAAAGCTGAACAGTTAGCATTAAATCATTTGTGCCATTCTAAAACTGATATACTACTTACAGAACTGTTTCCAAAATGTAGTTACGATAATTCCATACGATTCAGAGGACAAAATCATCTTGCTGTTGACAGAACTTGGTGTTTGTTCGTTTTTCTTAACGTGCTGGTGACGTCACTTTTGCGTCACAAATTTGTCACACTTGGAGTTTAAATTCTGTTTATTTCAGTACCTAACGTCCAAATGTCCTCATTTTTGCAGACCTCGTCCAGCATGTAACATGTAATGATACGGCGAGGTTTTAAAACAAACGATATTATAGTATTAAATATACACCACATTACGTAATCGCCATTAATGGTAATTGTTGGGCTGCGCCGGATGTGTGTTACCATGGTTTCAAAATGGAATATTATGAGAGGACGTGCTAGTGTAACTCGATAAATCAGATATCGAATGTTTGCAATTGAATTGAGATTCCATAGTATGTAATAATATTTGTATAATATTGAAAACTGTAGCCGTGAGGGCCCAGTCCTGTTTATTTTTGAACGTCCCACGTATATAACCACTTTTTAACTCCAGTACAACCTCACTAGAGCAACACCCTCTAGGAAACTAGTTTGGTTGATGTACATATGTTTATTAATGTGTTGGACATTGTGCCGTGTAATTGTGGTATGTGATGTTTGTTATGTTTTATGAGCTCGGTTGGTTAAGTTGAGTGCTGCCTACCCTGTTCGGTTTTCTATTATCTTTTAGTTGCTATGGAGAGGTTAAGAGAATGAGTAAAATGTTACTTCTGGAACACTACGACATTGTTGCCCAGGAGAGATTGCTCAAGGGAGGGACCCTCTAAAGAGTTACACTAACCCAGTTTTAAAACCATTTTCAAATAACAGAACATTAAAATAATGTTGCTCAGAAGAGGTTGCTAAAGGAGAGGGACCCTCTGGAAAGGTTGCACTATACCCAGTTTTAAAACCATTTTTGAATCAATTTTCATTTTCGTGCTGTAGTTCGGTATTCTATCACAATATTATGACCAACTCACTAAGAACAGTTTTAAGAGCACATGCGATATAATACTTTTGTTGATGTGGTTTTACAAGAGTTTGATTGTGAAATGCAGTGTATTCAATAATGTCCATACGTAATGTAAAAAAACATGTTTAATATAAAAAATGCTTCAGATTAGTGTCGTTTAAGCGTTTGCATATTTTACAGTGAGCAAGATAATTATATACAGGGTGATCATTAATATATGGTAACATAAATATCTTTAATAACTTTGTCAGTTGTTAAGATAGTCTATATTGTTATATACCTTTGATTAACATACATATGTAAGTTTTATATTATACAGAAATCGTTTTCAAATGTCTCATACTTTTTTCACAGCATAAGTTTGAAACGTTTCTCTTTATTCAGCAAAACTGCAAAACCAGCCCCAAAAACGTCGAAAATAACCAATTAAAACCTTGCAAGAAACACCACCGATGCTACAAACTTCACACTGTATTGAAGTTTTCAAACAAATCTTATTTCTGGTTTTGGAATATTCATTTCTTCCTCTAGGCATCCACATTGACAGAAATCAGGCGGGTTTAAGTGTGGTGAGTGTACAAGCCAAGTAAATGTATGGTCTTCAGCGAAATGATACAGTGGCCAAATTTCTTGAAATCACTGAAAATGTATGGCAGCATCAAGGACAATATGGACGTGAACTTTATATCACATGCATTTATTAGTCATATCCAAAACAAAACTTGGGCTCATTAGCTTTATAACAAGGATCAAACCACTTCTCTATCATAAAATCTGACAAAATTATTAAAGTTATTTATATTACCATGTATTAATGATCACCCTGTATATTCCCTTAAAATGACGATGAATATATAATATGCATTAGTGTATAAGAACCGTTAGAAAACCATGTTTAGTACACACATGTTTTAATGTATGGTCCAATCATCAGTGAACACATTTAAGAATTGTAACACGTAAATGGTGGTAATTAAACTTGTTTATATTAAGCCAATGTATACGCGTTTTACAAGTTTGGCCAATAACTATCGAGCACACAATTAAACGTTTTGTCCTAACTAGGTATCTGTTTTTATACAGTTTGTGATAAACTAGTCATTGAACATGCGAGCGTTTGTTACAACGAAAGGAATAGCACATTGACTATTTGGAACTATTGGGAAGCGAACATCACTTGCCAAGAAGGCTTTCATCCGGTTATTCCGATGGTATATTTGACTTGCTACCACGGTGGCACGAGGTACATTTGGAGTGAGCAGGCAAAACAGTTTACTTGTAAATCAGGTAACGTGTTTGTTTTATTTTAGTTTAGTATTGCAGCTGATGACAAACATTAAGACACACCGAAAAAACTGCAAGTTGCATAAGACTTACATATTAAATACTGCAGCGCACATACAATCCATAGCCACACAGAACCGACGACAGCGGCTAGCCATTCACGCACAAAGCCACATTAGATAGACATTAATAGCAAAATGATATTTGTCCGCATACTTGACATGGGATTTTAATGAACATAATCAACATCAACATTGTTTTCCACTAGTTAACCTTAGTCGTCAGAGCCTACACTTTCTGTCAAACTTCTGGTCTAAAAGTAGAAACATACAACATAAAGGGAATATGGTAGAGGCACTGAGTTATGACTATTGAATATTCAAATATTTGCTCTGGATGCTGAATACATTTTTATTAGAATATCTGATTTCTTATTCATGACCTTACCAAACTGGTATTTTTAAATGACAATGTTTTAATGGTGGCGATGTTTTTGCTCGTGCGTGCTACAACTTGGTTCTATATTTTTAGATACGACTTTTATATTTTCTTTCTAGATAAAAGTCTACATGCGGTAAATATAACTATTCTTATAATAGTAGCTGTGCTGCTGGTGGTGGTTGTCGGTGCCGTCATTATTTGTGTTATCAGGTACAAATGTAATATATTTGAAGTTAATTATAACTGTGCAGTTTTCAATCCCCAATAGTTTTGCCCTTCAATTGTGACGTCGATGCGACAACGTTGCCTAGCATAAACACTTAGGCAGGACACGTCATTAGTTGGTTGATAAACTGCTGTTGGAGCCTGAGCAGATTTCATGAATTCGCATTTCTACACAATGCTGAAATAAGTGCTCGTGTTTCCAAAATCAATTGTGTTTTGTAACCAAACGCCAGAGTACGAAAGCACGATTGAGAAAACACAAACATACGATGATGAAATCCCAAAAGTACAATTTTGAAAACGCGAAAACACGAAAGAACGATATTCTTTCGAGTTTTCGTCATCGTATTTTCGTGGTTTTGCAATAGTGCTTTTCTATTACAGACAAATAAAAACAAAATATCCATCATTTTGAAGGATTTTCACTGCCGCAATGTTTTATATTCTCCTTAGGTCAACAGTAGGAATACATATCGTTTATTTTATAAGCGTTATACATTTTTCGGTATGTTTTACGTTATAGTTAGAACATATTAAGTGAATTTTAATGATTAAAAAGGGCGGAGCGAGCGAAGCGAAGCGAGTCCTTTTTAGTCATTAAAATTTACTTAATATGTTCTAACTAACTTAGAATATAACATTCTGCATTCTGATTGGCCGATAGAAAGTAGCGCCAACGCATGACGTCAAGTCTATGAAGAGAATATTTTAATGATTAAATTTTCATTTAACCGCCAAACTTCGGCGTTTTCATTGACTCATAATGTAGGTTATATTCTAAGTCGACTTATTCTGTTCGAAAGCTTTCATTCATGCAAACACCAAATGTTTATTTACAGAAAACGAAGAGTGTCTAGAAGCCTTAGCACACGTTGTCACAAAAGCAGAGTATCACACGTGACTAACCGATCATATGATGCTGCTCCTGACGTCATATTTGGCAATGATGACCTGTATGTGGATATAGATGAGTCAGATATTAAACCAAGCGATCCTGAGGATAGTGAATATAATACATTACATATGAACGCACACAGAAACAACAACAGTAGTCAAACGTACCACCATATTGCAGTGCAAAATGTACAGCCATGTGCAAGCAACTATAGCAACGTCCAACCGTTAACCGAAACATATTCTCACTTGAAAGATACAAACACTGACAAAGAAAGCCCACGTGTGAATATCGTCACGGATAATATTTATACAAACTACAATTGACAAAATGAGTTCGATTCTACAACTGTGGATCCTTATTATGATCATACAGGGACATGTTCTGATGTGACTCGTCGTATAGAACATGATACATAGGCACATGTGAATGATGTTATGACGGTAGATGTTAACAAAGATACGAACCACTATAGGAACATCCCAATAACAATGAGAGCATAAGTGATAATTTAACAATTGAAATACTGCTATTGAACATATAACATGCCCTTATGGCGACTCAACCACCATGCATCATTATAACGTACAAACAGATGGCTACTTTCATTTCCTGCAATTTAGGAGAGCTTCCTTCTCGCTACTTCTCATCTTCCGCTTGCTTTTAACGTGAAGAACTTTGGATTTATCTGTGCTTCATTTATATGTGTGCATTGTAATATATTTGATAAATCAAGTATGAATTATAGTCGTATTTCAAGGAAAATTTGAATGCTATTCATACCGCATCCGTACGATCATATTGTTCATGCATGTAACTTCCTTAATTTCCCAGTTGAGAATAGTCTTGACTTCATTATGTCTATGAAGGATATTATTTTATTTGTTTTGATTTGTTTGTCCTCGTTTCAAGGTAGGTCATTATTATTAAATATTTCTTATTTAAGATTATACATTACTTTGTTTCCAATAGTTTGGTGTTAATATTTTATAAATAAACCAACTGTGTCTGTTTGGAATAAATGACTTGTCTGTAATGTCTTATGCGATATCACGGTTGGTAAGTGTTTGGATGAGATCCAGGTGACCTGGCTCTTCTTCCATAACTCTAACTACGACCATGTCCACATCTCTACAGTATATGTTGAATATATGTCAATTGATTGTGGTACGGCGAGAAAGTGCCTGTTACATCAATGAACAAATGGTCAACTGTCATCAATAGGACAACATTTGAAATGGGCACATTTGCAACACGTTATATGCAGACCATCCAGCTCCGACAGGTAGTTTGTATTTGGATATTGTTTTAAATGCACATTATTAAGCATAATGTCGTTCCCGTTTGATGATCATGCGCTCTTATGAGGTTTCCAGAATAATGTTCAGTGCGTATATACTACCGAGTGTCTGGGAAATGTGAATGCTTGAATTGACAAGTTGTATTTCTTCGTTGTATGTAACTGTCGGGTGTGGTGAATGATGGACACATGTGCGATATGACTTGCATTATTTAGCAATCTTAAATGTGCTGTTTATAGTTTGTTTCTGTTACAGTATGTGCGACAGGGCGTTGTCAGTCATATAAACAGTGTCGTATAAGTCAATGTAAGTTATTACAAGGAATTTTGTAGTGAACTTGAACTTAAAAGTCATGTCCATATTAAAGCCATCACTCCATTAACGCTATTGTCACTATTTCGCTCTTTGTTCAAACTTTGTCCAGTCCATACCAATAAGTAGACTAGGTTTCAGGAGCCCTAAAGGTCGTCGTATTATTGAGGTCAGTTTACTTAAATCTGACTCACAGGTCCGCGAAAAGTGACCCAGTGCACCTATTTAAATATGTATATATAGACGGTATTGAACACTTTTCATGGACCTGTGATAATATGACTCTATGTGAACTGGACTAAGCAATACTGAAATTTAAGACTGTATACCAACTAGAGATGAACTGGTTGGAAAACCAGAGGTAGTCTCGGTGTATCATTTCTATACACCAGGCACGTTAAAGAAGAAAGGAGTCTGTTCGCGCCCGGATTCCTTGCATCACACAAACTTCCTGTCTCTCCCCTCGAAGCCGGAGGTCATTTAGCCAGGGATCAACCGAATGGCCACGCGCTACGACTACGGCAGAAAAAAACTATATGCTTAATGTGAACACAAGTTTTGATCACTTACAATAACCATTCATTAATACACAGTAGTATTATTGTGTTTTTATCTCAATAAATTGCTAGACGGAAATGATGTGTACACGTACAAAATTAATGCTTAACGATATACGTTTTAATTTTACAGGAAATCAGTATATAAGTCAGTATGTTTGTATTTAAGAGTGATCACAAATCTGATAATGATCAGCTATTTGAAGAAAACATGTTTTACACACTATTGATAAACTATATTTTGAAAACATAGAATGAGAATAATCGATGAGTGTATCCATTGTAAACAGATTGTGATAAAGTAAAAATCGAGCATGCAAGTGTTCGATACAGTCAACAATCTACCAGTACAACGCCGTGGTGGAAAGCAACTGTCACATGTAAAGAAGGATTTCACCTGTCTACGCATGCACCTATCATCTGTTACAACAATGGGTCGTTCATGTGGACTGTGGATATAGACACTATCCATTGTGAACCAGGTAATACGAATCTCCTTATTGACTTAAATACATAAGCGTAATATGTAACGACAAACGCCGAAGTTAATTATCTTTATAATTTTTATTAGAATCGGCAAATGGTTTTGAACAGAAATGATTTTCAAAATAAGTTTCTGTAAGCTTTCTGG
Source organism: Spisula solida (assembly GCA_947247005.1). Lineage (NCBI taxonomy): Eukaryota > Metazoa > Mollusca > Bivalvia > Venerida > Mactridae > Spisula > Spisula solida. Next base: position 20,440,958 of record OX365946.1, read on the forward strand.
ATTATGATAAAACATTTCAGCAACAATACGAATGTTATGTGATCGTATTATTATTGCAGTTACTATTACAGAAGTTATCACTGATATAGATCCATAAGAGATAATTATAATTAAAACACAGTAAAGATCACTCTTTTAATTACGTTTCGGCATACATATATAGGGTATATATCCTTTTTCAAAAAAATCAAAATTAGTTTCATTTTATTTGAAAAAGGCTATATGCCGAAACGTAATTAAAGAAGTTGTTACTATTAAAGTAGTAATACTGTTAGTAGTACATCGTATATTTATTATAAGCAAATAACAATGCTGTAGGACATTGTATGGAGCCATATAACTGCCACCACTTAACTTTAAGATTTCATGAAAACTTTCGTAAAAATTATGGGATATTTCATGATAAAATATGATTATCATGAAGACAGATAAATTATCTGAACACGAAATTCTGCTTGTTAGTGCTCTGAACTGACACCAAATAAAGATGATGCTTAATTTCACGAAACTAAATAAGTTTTTCATAAAAGCATAAAAAAGGTGTTTTGGTGAAAATAATCGACTTTCGTGAAAAGTTTCGCGAAACGTAAAAATGTATTCGTAAAAAATAATACACTTTCGTAAAAAGTAAGTTGGTTTCTTAAAAAAACCAGGAATGTTGTGGCAGATCAAAGCAGTAACTGGCAATTTTTCACGCTAAGATATTTATCTTGCATTGATAATATATTTCTGTTTTCATGAAATCCCTTGTTAATTTCACGAAATATTTCATGAAAATTAATATTTATGTGGTGGCAGTTATATGGCTCCATACATTTGTTAATAGTTTGTACCACTATTCCGATTAGTAATTCAGTTAGTTCGTAGAATAACGCGTGCAAGAGTCTAATTGTTTTATTGGTTTGTCCAGAGAGTACATGCATATGGAAGTCACATATTCAATGCTATTGTTCACGTGTTAATGAAATGTTATTCCTGGTTATAATATTGTTAACACTATATGTAGTTAACCCCTTTCCATCTTACTATTAGCATTTCACATTTAAACATTCTCTTACTATTAAAAGTTTGACAGTAGTAGACATACATGATACTGTCATGCTTATTTTCCAGCCGTATAGGCAGTAATCGTATATGTTACCGTCTTCTTCTTCGTCTTTGCGTTCACGTCTATACCGTCATCCCCGGTCACAGCGATAAAGGAAGCTGTCTTCTTAAGATCCTCTATTTTGCCGAAGAGCGTCTTCTCTAATGTTGTTGGTCCATATGTCTTGTCTTGTATGTTCATGAAGGTAGCAGTGCTATGTCTATGCAATCATGTGTTACTGTTACCACGGCTGTTGTTGCTACTACTATTGATACCAACATGCTCGTATGGTGTCCCTACTTATTGACAGCTGAAACTTGGACTTTTAGCTCATCGATTTTATTTTCTCTTTCAGTTGTGTTGGGCATTGTGTCGTGTGGTTGTTGTTTTGTGTTATTTATGTTTTCTGTGCTTAGCTGTTTCAGTTGAAAGCTGCCTTCGATTCCCTGTCTGATGTTTCATTATCTTTTTGCAAACTGTATGTAGTTTTTTCTTCATTTCTGCATTTAAGACACAACGTTGATATTTAATTTCCAGACAAAGAACCTGTTCCAGCTGAAGATAAAAACTCACTTGTGCCGGTGTATATTACAGTTCCTATTGTTATTTTGTTACTGATTGCTGTCGTAAGTTTCGTCATTGTTCGAGTTCTCAGGTACGTTAATAATGATACAGACAATTTGACATCTTATTTAGAGTTTATCACATGTTTGACGTCTCAGGGGTGTAATACAGTAATCATTTAAAAACTAAAAGAGCATTACATTTGTGACTTTTCACATTGTATTTATACTAAACTCGTTCAAATGAAATTAATAACATTTTATTATTTTATTCAATTCGTTTAATAAATTTCATATGAAAAGACACTCGTGCAATATCCTCAATGTAATCAACCATGTGTTAAAGGTCACCTGACTTAATTTACCACCTGTTCAAACCAGCAAACATAATCAATCCCAATTGGTCATTTCAGCCTGTGGCCTCATGCAAGTATAAACTTGGCTGTGCAACTGCATATCGTAAATAGTACATTTGTATTTGATAATGTTGATTTGAAACACACATGAACGATTATACGTGCGTACACATTCTTACGGAAAATCGAAGACTGAACTCCTTGCATGTCACTGGTAGTATGGCTTGTGTTGTATGTATTGCTTACATGAAGACAGTGTATTTATTTTTAGCTCTACTTTTGTGATTGTTTTTTGTCCGTCGTCCGTCGACCATCCGTCCGTTAGACATTTCACCGTTAATTTTTTGCTTTGATCTTCATCAAACTTGGTCAGCAGTTGTATCTCAATGAAATATAGGTCAAGTTCGAAGTTGTGTCGTGTGGGTCAATAACTAGGTCAAAAGGTCAAATAATAGCCAAACTTGGTCAGTAGTTGTATCTCAATAAAATCTAGGCCAAGTGTGTAGTTGGGTCATTTGGGGTAAAAAACTAGGTCAAAAGGTCCAATAATAGGAAAACCTTGTTAACAGTCTGGCGGCCACATTTTTATTTCCTTCTTCATGAAATTTGGTTAGAATGTTTAGCTTGGTGACCCTAAGGTCAACATTGAATTTGTTCATGTGGGGTCAAAAACTAGGTCAATAGGTCAAATAATAGAAAAACGTTGCTAACACTCTGGAGGCCACATTTTTGCTTCAATCTTCATGAAGTTTAGTCAAAATGTTTATCTTGATCACCTTAAGGTCATTTTCAAAGTTTGACCATGTTTAGCGGGTGAGCGACACAGGATCTATGATCCTCCTGTTTATAAGAAGCAATGGTTGTACTTGTCACCATGTACATGTCGTTAATGTATAACATCAACGTATTCATTCCATAACTTCATGTAGCTGTCATTCACAAGAACACCAACTATTCTTTTTACAGGAAACGAAAAATTTCAAGAAATCGTTGTCGTCAAAACAAAATACAAACCGTAACTAACCGAACATATGATGCCGCTCCTGACTTCGTTGATTGCAATGATGACCTGTATGTGGATATAGATGAGCCATATATTAAACCAAGCGGTCCTGAGGATAGTGAATATAATACATTACACATGAATACACACATAAACAACAACAGTAGTCAAATATACCACCATATAACAGTACAGCCAAGTACAAGCAGTTGTAAGAACGTCGAGCCAGAAACAGACACATACTCCCACTTGAAAGATATAAACACTGACAAAGGCAGATCGGGTGTGCATAACTCTGATAATATCACTGATAACATTTATAACAAACTACAAATTGACACTCGGCGTGGAATAAAAGAGTTAGATTCGGCATCAGTAGATCCTTACTATGACCACACAGGAGCACGGTGTGGTGTGTCTCCTGTTATTGAACTTGATATTTACGCACATGTGAATGATGTTATGACGGTAGACGTTAACAATGATACGAAACCATAGAAAAATCGCAATAACCTTGCTACATTGAGACACTACAATGTTCGTTTTGATGACAACCATTTGAAGCATGTCCGAAACTACAGGGTTATAGAATGTAGTGTTATGATACTTAAGCCTAGGTCCCACTGAGGAATTCCACATCGGCGATGTTCTCCCGATTTCTTCCGATAACGACCGATTCATCAGAATTTCTTCCGATATCACAAGCTGTCTCATGACTTCCCCGAGGCTTCCCATAGACCACGAGGAACCTGTTCCCGATGTCCTGATAGCTCATTGATTTCAATCGGGAGTACATCGCCGAGGCAAAAAATGCTCGGTGGGACCTAGGCTTTACATATGCCTGTGTCCAGTGATTTGTCCCACGCGCGTAAAAATAACGTTAAAAGTAAAACATGAAATTTCGACCACAATTTTTAAACATATATCACTAAAATTACCGCATAAGAAAAAATTATCCATATACCTTTTTATTTTTATTTACATAAACAATTTTGATTTCGAAATCGGGGATATACTCGAAAAATGCCGTTAGTTTGTCTGTGTCCAGTGATTTGTCCCATGCGCGTAAAATAACGTTAAAAATTAACATGAAATTTCGGCGATCGTTTTATACCACTTATCGCAAAGGCAACCGCGAAAGAAAAAACATGCCATATTACCTTTCCATTTATGTTTATAAATGAAAATTTAACTTCTAGATAGGAGACTTACTCGACTTATATCGTTATGTTTGCTTTCTCCACTGATTTGTCCGACTTGCGAGAAATAACCTCGCACAATGTACTCAGTTATGGTTCAGAATAAACTTACACTATCGATTGCCCAAACCAAATCTTTACAGTAGCAACGTGTTAATTTAACTTTACAGTAAAAATAGATTATATACATAAATGTCAATTTTATGTCTAAAAATAATTGGTTAACCCAAAAAAACGCACTCGGCGTAAAGTCAACACACAACGTCACTTGACGCAACGTTTAGTGGTTCCAGTTTTGTGCGTTACGTAACATGCTTTTGTTGGGCGAAATTGACACATGGGTGCAGTATTTTGTAGATGTTAAGTTGCTTTTTATTCTTGTTCATTTTTGTGTTTGTCAATGTAGCTTGTACTTGTCGTATGTGATTATTCTGTAAGTGTGTTAAGTGATTTATGTCTTTCGTGTTCTGATTGTTTCTGTTGAGTGCTGCCCTACCTGTCTGATTGTTTCTGTTGAGTTCTGCCCTCCCTGTCTGATTGTTTCTGTTGAGTGCTGCCCTCCCTGTCTGATTGTTTCTGTTGAGTGCTGCCCTCCCTGTCTGATTGTTTCTGTTGAGTGCTGCCCTCCCTGTCTGATTGTTTCTGTTTAGTGCTGCCCTCCCTGTCTGATTGTTTCTGTTGAGTGCTGCCTTCCCTGTCTGATTGTTTCTGTTTAGTGCTGCCCTCCCTGTCTGATTGTTTCTGTTTAGTGCTGCCCTCCCTGTCTGATTGTTTCTGTTGAGTGCTGCCCTCCCTGTCTGATTGTTTCTGTTTAGTGCTGCCCTCCCTGTCTGATTGTTTCTGTTGAGTGCTGCCTTCCCTGTCTGATTGTTTCTGTTTAGTGCTGCCCTCCCTGTCTGATTGTTTCTGTTGAGTGCTGCCCTCCCTGTCTGATTGTTTCTGTTGAGTGCTGCCTTCCCTGTCTGATTGTTTCTGTTGAGTGCTGCCCTCCCTGTCCGATTGTTTCTGTTGAGTGCTGCCCTCCCTGTCCGATTGTTTCTGTTGAGTGCTGCCCTCCCTGTCCGATTGTTTCTGTTGAGTGCTGCCCTCCCTGTCTGATTGTTTCTGTTGAGTGCTGCCCTCCCAGTCTGATTGTTTCTGTTGAGTGCTGCCCTCCCTGTCTGATTGTTTCTGTTGAGTGCTGCCTTCCCTGTCTGATTGTTTCTGTTGAGTGCTGCCCTCCCTGTCCGATTGCCGTTGGTGGTCTTAGTAGAAGGATTTGACTGTATTTTTGTCTACCAACCCTAGAAATCAAGTGTTGCATCTTGTAACACGGAACAGTGTAGATACTCGAGTGGTGTTGAATGATATTTAAGTGTGGTTATCCTTTATCGTCTATTTAAACATTTCAATTGTTCTCAGAAGATTTGAGATCATAAATACGATAACACGTAGTCACGCAATTAGTCATTTATTATCTCAAAATTACACGCAATATCACGATGAAAGATACTAAAAGTAGTTTGTATTATAGAGAATTGAAATCGTCCATTTGATATTTTGCACCAAATTGGTTGTTAGACCTACGTTAAAGGACTGGAATAGCATGGACTATAACCCGATCATAACAAACCAGATGGTCACAAAAATGTTGAAAAAGATAATAGAAAATCGGACAGGGAAGGCAGTGAAGGCAGGGAAGGCAGCACTCAACTTAACCAGCCGAGCACAGAAAACATAAAAATATGACATACAGTGCAGCTTGTTTAACCTGCTATACATTTATAGCTAGATTGCACTCGGGCTATACAGAGGTAGTTGTTTTCATGTCATAACTCGCTTGTTTTACCTTACATTTCGTTTCGGTAAGTTAAACTTTCAGTGAACATGATATTGACACGAGGAGACATGGATGTATATTATTATTGTTGTGTCTATAGTCTATACTAATGAATACTTACGCAATCATTGTAGTGATATATTTGTTGATATCATTATGCACAATGCAAACCGTTCCAAATGAACATAAATGTATATATTAGTATGTAATAGTATTTGTATGTAAATATATTAACCGCTCCAATTGATGTTCATAAATGTATATATTTGTATGTAATTATATTACGTATATATTCAATTGTCATGTAACAACAATACAGATGAGTTTTAGTAACATTTTTATTCACAACATTTGTACAACATTTTTCTATGTGAATTCATGACCACCTTGTTCGGTGTCTAACTAAGAACTGTCCTTATCTGACCAGTTACAAGACTCGATAGCATATAATTAATAACAACAATAGCCGTATAAATCTCTTCAGCGAGGAATGACCAGTGTGGGATATACTTTAAATAACAACTGATCCTTATAGGATAATAACTGATCCTTGAAAGATACACTTTGATTAATAATTGATCCTCGTATGATACAGAGAATAATAAGGCGATTTCAGTCTAATACAAGGGCTTCTGGATGTATCAAAAGCTTGTTCGTGATTGATTATTTTTGGACACTGGGAAAACCAATACTAAATGAGGAGTATAGACAGTGTAGCAATACCACGTGACTTTTGACTACAGTTACAAGAAGAAATGTGCAAACATTGGAAAATAAAATAGCCATAAGTATTTTATTTCTTCATCGATTTCTATGAAATATACGCCACGCTAAGGGGGGAAGTATTTGCTTCCCATGAAATATAAGATTTTTTTCAGCAGCTTTACCGATTTTTCCATTACCCTGTGAAACCTACACGTTCCACGGTTTCTCAGGGTAATGGACAAAACGGCACATCCGCTGAAAAAGATTTTATATTTCACGGAAAGCTAATAATGTTCCCCTTAGCGTGGCGTAGATTTCATAGAAATCGATGAAGAAATAAAATACTTATGGCTACATTTGTGTTCCAATGTTTACAAATTTCTACTTGGAACTGTAGTAAAAACCACGTGGTATTGCTACACTGATAGAGTCACTACATAACACAATACTGGGGGAATAAAAGTAAAAGTGAACAACTGCACGGCAAATATAATGCCCAACACATAAATGACGGAGAAAATGAACTTAACCGCTGAAATATATTAAATATACATGTATAGCTTCTAGGATCAGGTTAATGTGTTTTCACTAAATTACAGTTCCAAGTATTGATAAATTAAAGGCAAGAATACCACCAGTGTTTCTGTGATCTTTATAACTAGCAAATCTACTGTAAAATAGTCAATCTTCCATGGCATTACATATAGCCATCCTCATACATCAGTGGTTAGTCAAGTTCCCAGACTACCTGTGATATCACTGGTGAAGAACACTCTGGTGAACGAGAATGCATATAGCATGAACGTTGGTCATTAATTTAAAGGCATTTTGTGGGATCGTCAATTATTGGGGTATTCGGGAATCCCCTTAATGCAGGATTTTATTTCATGATCAAATTCATTCACTAAACTAACGAATAATTTGTCCCCGGCCTCAAATAGTTTGTCTAGTACATTCACGGACTTAAAAAACGCACCACTTTTTCTAGGTGCGTACTGTTTTGTTTGAACCATTTAGCTAATTTGGTAACAATATAATGATGATCCCGGGTAATAAAACTGTCAGTAATAAACATCTTAGGGGTGGAGTGAGAACAAAAGTGGGAGGGTGTGGTAAACAATAATTCCATTTTTTTTTTGAGAAAATAGTAAGCCTCAAAGCAGACAGACTTGTATTGTATGTATACTATCACTGTAACATAACACCAACAAAAAGATACCGGTAATATTAAGTCAGACAGGGAAGGCAGCACTCAGCTTAACCAGCCGAGCACAAAAAAACATAAAAAACACACAAGGTACAATGCCCACCTGAACCAACCGAGCAAAGAAAACCTAAAAACATAAAAGGCACAATGCCCAACTTAACAAGTTATAATCCTCCCATGTCCAAGCTGTCAAATTTCTAATGAACCAGTTTCAGCAATCAAAAAGCTGAATGCCCAAGCTGAATGACCTAGTTCCACCTGTAAAATGGCTGAAATACCTTGTTTAAGCTGTCAGAAGTCCTAAACGGTAGACAAAAGAAGAAAAAGCTCGGTGTCAAGGTTTCAGCTAAACGACTTAGTTTCAGAAATACATATGAGCCGAACCCCCCCCCCCCCCCCCAGCTGAGTGACCTACTTTGAACAAATAGTAATGCCAGGTTAAATAACCACGTTTCAACAACAAAAAAGAATTATGCCCCTAGCCGAGTGACAACTCGTCACGAAAAGGCCACCCTTTTAAAATAGTTTGTTTCAAAGAATGTGAGTGCCTTTCAGTACTCGTTCCTAAACACACAATTGGCAAATATCACGAGCTAAAACGCATACCATGCTTACATTATAACTCCAGCAGTGTAGCAGTACCACGTGGTTTTGTACTACAGTTCCAAGTAGAAATGTGTAAACATTTGAACACAAATGTAGCCATAAGTATTTTATTTCTTCATCGATTTCTATAAAATCTACGCCACGCTAAGGGGAACATTATTTGCTTTCCATGAAATATAAAATCTTTTTCAGCGGATGTGCCGTTTTGTCCATTACCCTGTGAAACCGTGGAACGTGTAGGTTTCACAGGGTAATGGAAAAATCGGTAAAGCTGCTGAAAAAGATCTTATATTTCATGGGAAGCAAATAATTCCCCCCTTATATATAGCGTGGTGTATATTTAATAGAAATCGATTAAGAAATAAAATACATATGGCTATTTTATTTTCCAGTGTTAACAAATTTCTTCTTGTAACTGTAGCCAAAAGTCACGTGGTATTGCTACACTGTCCAGGGAACAAACTCCTATTTAGTTTTGACTGAAAAATGTATACTTTAAAAGATATTCAAGAAACATTGCCATTTTTCTACGTTCGGTTTGCAAGGTCATTAAAGTTTTGCTTTATACAAGTTTATAAATATGTTTTATAATTATCAATAAATTCACGTTACTGATATTTATTTTTGTTTAACTTCAAGGGTAAATATAGTGCATCATAATACTATGCTTACTGTACCCAACACATTTCAATTTTGAGAATATATATTTTGATACCTTAACCTTGTTTTACCACGCAAATTACCAGCAGAAACCGAGTAGTCAAATATCATTTTTCGCTCGTGGATCTCGTGCGAATAAAAATATCCGAATTGTGTAAATGGTGATGTGTACACGATACATTGGCATGTCAAAACATCACATTTTCAGTTTTCCAAAAGCATTAGTTAGCAAGGCACGTTTACCCGAAACGGGTGTGTCTATATGTATAGACATGTTAAATACACGTGCACCGGAAGTAGCAACCACTCAGTTGTCGCACGATTTATTGTCATGATACGACAAATATTCGTATACAAGAACGTTACTTGTATTTGTAAACTGATCACCAAAGGCGGGATATATGGCCTAAAACGACCCATAATTCGGATAATGCGCATTATCTGCCGAAAAACTGCTTCCGGTCAGCAACCGTGACTTTCAGAGGAATATTTGGTCTCCATTATGTACTAATGATCAGACGAAAGTATTAAACACGTTTTGATTTCTATAATAAAACCTTTTCATTTACTGCAGCTCGTCAGTTTGTGTTAATGTTATATCGAGTATATTCTTCAGCCTGTAGTCATTTCCTTCTTATGTCGCAACTTCCGGTGACAACGACGTTGACCTTGACCTTAGACAGCATGATTAATAACCATGCGCATAAATTACATGATCACATTTTCGAAGAAACAACTTATCAGCGTGATGGAATACCCCAGATTGTGCTATGACATGCTAATTCAAAGATGATTCCGCGGGTGAGTTCCATTACACCGATCTGCGCGCGAGCTTCTCCAGAGCCATGTCGATGACTGGTGACACATTATCCAGCAGCACATTGAAAATGTTATGAGTAGCCGTTGTTGTGAACGCACCTAAAACAAAAGGTTATACACACGCTACTAAACTTGGCATTCAAGAATTAAACACCTTGGTGTCACGTGACTTTACAATATTAGAGAGGTTGCGATTCGAACGTGTACGACTACGTGTACGTGTAGCTACCCGTACATGTATACGTACGTGTTGCAATTGAAATTGGCTTGCGAAACACAACGTGTGTGTGTACCATCACAAGGAAGTTGTAACATGATTTCTTCGTGAATCGATGAATGTTTATATAAACTCACTGAGACTACCGGCGAAAATCTTGGGTTTCTCGTGCATACGCATACCTGTGTGACGTAGTACACATTATATTTTCGTCTGTCACACGTCCGTTACTTGTAGAAACTACACATACCTGGATGACGAATGACCCAAAAATAGTATTCACGTACACGTACACGTTACACGTTGACTTTCGCAACCTCTCTATTGTTATATTTGTTATGAACGTTTGCTTGAATACATGTATATAGTCCAGTTAGGATATTGTGACAGTGACGTTGCAGTTTATGTGTACGCAAAAAATCGCAACCACAGTCTAAACAGGTAGAGTTTAGTATGAGTTGAGTATGTTAGTTTAGCATTGAAATTATAGTTGTTTGTACAGTATTAGCCTTTATAATTGGTTTTTACACCGTTATAGTGGACTCGACCGCTGCGTCACTGGATTTTTATCCTGACTGGACTATATGTTTAAATACAAAATGAGCTTTTTATAGACGAAATTTTGTTGAAAATAAATATAGTTAACTATGTTTTTGTTTCGTGTTTATAAGTAGTACGTTTTCAAAGTCCGTAAGGGTATTTTCATTGTACATGTTTTGTTTACCTGAGAGAATTAAGTTCCGGTCTTTTCTCATAAAACTATAAATGCCTTACGCAACAAAGACATGGTAAAGAATACATGCACGAAGTTATATTTGTTACACATTCTTTATATATTTTTGCCAAACTGACAAGTGTTCATGATACGGATGGATAGAAAATGATCGATTGGTGTAGAACCCTGGTTTTTACCTTTTTCTCTATTCACGGTAAGTTAATTTATATCGAATCACATATAATATCTTAAACCTGAATCGAATCACATATAATATCGAATCACATATAATGTCTTAAAGCTGAATCGAATCACATACAATGTTTTTAAACTGAATAGGTAGATGTTCAATATAAACATTTGTATTTTGTTTTTACTGTAATGGTATGTTTTGCCAGTATCAAAGAATACTCTGAATAGACAGACAGTTTTTGTGATACAAGGAATCTGGGCCACTGTCCTAGTTTTTTTCGAATAGCTTCCTTGCTTCTTTACCGTTCCCGGTACATGCGTGGTCCCTACCTTTGGGTTTCCAACCAGTTCATCTCTAGTTGGGTGGGAAACACTGAAAACGTTTCTGAAATGTCCAGTATCCTCTGCCGAGATTCGAGCCATCGACCTCCGGATTGCTAGTCGAGAGTCGAGAGCGCTTTAACACTCGACAGTAAAGAAACCATTATACATGTATAACTATTATAGAAGACGGGTTATCTCATTTAAATGTTTAACACAATGTATCATTTTATCAGGATGTTGGACACATGACGGCTGCCTTTACGGTGATAACGATGTACGACTTGGTAGGTTTTTTATACTGTCACCTCTATTGAACGAAACGAGTCAATTTTGGCTTAGATAGTGGATAGCAATTCATTTCTGTGGGATAGCTCCAAACCACAGAAACGCAGAAATAAAAGCCCGCAGAATTAACCCACTATTAATTATAAGACATCACAAAACCTGTCGATTCCTATCCTTCAATGTTAGGCACCGGATAGGTAGATCTTCGGTACGGTAACCATTAGTTCACTGAATGCCGGTCCACAAACCGGACACTTTATAACAAACCCGGTCAAGATTTGAACATTCGACCTCACGCTCCAAACGGGTGTCTTAGCCACTCCAACTAACTCTCCCATTATCTGCGCCTAGTAGTTTCCTTCTTTATCCAATTTGCGTTTTAAAGTTTTGTTTAATTTCAGTAATGCATTATGTGTGGGTATATATGTCTCATACCCTCGTGGCGATAGATAACATCAGGAATGAGATGTCGAGAGTGATAAATATATGTTGGAAAAACTTGTTTCACAATCGACCTAAAGTATAAAGGAAACAATGCACCATTCTTTAATTGTGTTATGAATTAACAACTGGTAAACATTTTGTATGTACACAAGGCCATTAAGGAAAACTTTTAGTTGCTGATAACTTCCTTCTTCCTATTAAGACGGTGGTCGCTATTACAAATATGTAGATAAAATACAGTGGTTATGTATGCTCCGTCAACGTAGTCTTAAACTCATACACAATTATCTCCCTTGCTACTGTACATGCTGTTAAGTACAGTGCCTACCAAAAATAAGTATACAGTAAAATATTTGCCAAAATTAAACTTGGTGAAATTATTCAATATCTGTTTATCATACGATAACAATTATACTAGTTTCTGAAACTACAGTTACTAAATGAGTCAGAAAAGAGATAGAACTAAACATGAAGATGTTTTGAACTAAAATAACCATGTGATCAAAAAGGCTGAATTTTCCATCTTTTTGTGACAAAGTTGCCAATCAAGAGGAACAAAGAAACTTTAGATTTTGCACCTAGGGTACCAATTAATGTATGGCCTTTCCATTTAATAAACAAAAATATATCTTTTCTGTTCTGCAAATAGTACTATTACAGGTAAGTAAGTGGGCAAACAACATCTGTATACTTATTTTTGGTGGGCAGTGTATGTGTAGCGCCCTACTAAAATGAAGTATTCACATGGTTACAATACTATTTTGATGCCTTGACGCGCCTTTCTATTGAAACTCGATTCGGACTATGGTCCATTATAACGATCAGCGATGAATCATTTTGAAATAAATGTACATTTTTGTACCTACATATTCAGAATGATTTATAGATTCACAATGACGGATAAATAAATTCTAGCACTTCTCCACATTCATATACAGCAGGCCTCAGAAATTATATCACAAAATACAGAGTTTTGAAATTCCCCATCATCCGGTCATTGCAGTATGTAAAGAGAACAGGTTGGAAACGCTTTTTTCTGGTCCCTACACGAATCCGCTATTTAACGCATCAACGGGCGAGGAAATGGTTGAAATCTTAGGCCTATGCACCTACGTACCAACCTGGAATATGGTTTTACGATGTTTAATATATCTCATCATTACTTAACTTCTACCGTATGATTCAGTACTAGTAGACTGATCAATTGATACGTTCTTTCAGAATGTCCTAAACTGGAAATCAACAATGGTGGCGTTTGCTACAAAAGACAAGTGAAACTCGATGGACTCGGTCATTTGGTCTACTGGATTGCCATGTTTACATGTAACGAAGGATACTATTTGCATGGTCCTACTGAAATTCGGTGTATTTTAGGGCAACGTTACGGATACTGGACCCGTACAAAACCCACGTGCATCCCAGGTACGAGATTCAGCTTGAATCCACTGTTTAGTGATGAATTCCCCCAAATTATTTTGTCTACCTTATTCAGTCTATAAAATTCTAAATATATTAGTGTGTTTGCCTGTACTCTGCGATTCATATACATATGTATGTTTGGTGATATTAACCAAAAAACAAGACCAACATAACAAGTTGTGTACATTTATGTATTTGAAAATGAAATCAGTAATAATTATTGCTGCTTGCTTTTTACAGCTGAGTCAACGATACGAAGTCGAATTGTAAGAACAGCCTTATACAATACAACACCATCGTTAACAAGGTCTAAGACAACAGCAAATGCTGAGGCATTGTTAACCACACTATCTTCTAGATCTACGAACACCAGTACAATCACGTTGCCAACATTACGTGTACATGTACAACTGATTACAAATACGTCTGATGTGAACTCTACAGCGTATGTAGCAAATACAACACGTAATGGAACCAAAGACAATGATGACAATACCATAGCCCTAGCGTTGTCAGCGATACTGAGCTCAGTTGGTAGGTAAATTCTGTGTATGTGTATTATCTAAAATGTTTCACTGAAGGTCCATCAACATGTCTTATAACGAATGTAAAGAGTCTAATACGGGTGTGACACATATGTAAAGCCTATGGCATAGAAAACTTCCGTTCAATTTGAGCGCAGTAATTTTGACTAATGTAAAATACCCTGCTCACAAAAACTAAAGGAACACCAAAATTTTTGGCGATATATTGGCCAGGAATGAATAAATGCCAGCAACACAAATGCATAAAATTAGAACGCGAATTTTATCGGACGAACAAACATAAAAATGTTGTAACAAATGTATACTTATTGGAAAAAGTAGCGCATATTGATAAAACCAATATTTGTGTGAATCACACTATTTTTCATTTTCGTTGATTATATTCCATTAACACTAAAAAGCACCAAACTGGTAATGTGTATACCCCTCTATATTGTTAATGCAATGTCTACAACGAGTTTTTACCTTCTCAATCAATTTCAGTATGTGCTTTATAGGGAATAACTCTTTACTCCTACACGATTAAACAGGTCAGGTCATCAAATGTTTCCTCGAATTTCTCGCGCATGTAATGTACCTGTAGACAAAGTTCCAAACATGCTCTATGGAATTCCGACCCTAACACCATGCGCGCCCATCCATAACGGCGATTCTGTCAATTTCAAAAACAAGCAAAATGCCACTTTAGAAGGGTATGTGCTTGTTTTAATCTGCATACACGAGATGCTACGAGAGTCGGTATCGACAAAAAGGGTCACTAAAAGTCGTAGGGTGTTTAACCTTTACGGCAAGACACTTAAGCACCTACCTCTTAATCGATAGAGTTTCGTACGCCCACCAAAGCACACATATCGCCAAAACATAGCAAAGCCAATTTCAAACCCATCCCATGTAACTTTAGTAAAGTCATTATGACGTTACCATGGGGTTTCCAAACGCATACAAGTCTTCCACATACAGAATAATGATTATGGAGCCAATTTTTATCGCGGAATAAAAAGTTTCGACTGACAGCCATTTCCGGATTTGCATTGTCATGGGTAATTTCAATACGGGCTTTGCGTTGTTTTGTGACCAACATGGGACGTGCAGCGATCACCCGATCCTATATACCGCCTTCCTACAGCCTTTTTCAAACTGAATTACAAACAACTCATAGATTTGTTGCTCTTTTCATGAAGTAAATGAGGATTCTTATCGTTGATGTAGGCAGCCGCGACGTCAGGGGTCTCAAATTATGACAATGAACGAGAGTTGTCAGGCATTTTCTACTGTGACGGAGCTTCCTTATGGATATCCCAATACCTTTACAGTGATTTGACAGTTCTTGACATAACAAGTTTGAAACATCTCGACTACGAACGATATTTCGTAGCACTAACCCATCTTTTACCATTTGCTCCGCCCCTGATTAAGATTATTGCACTAAAATGCTACCTCACATGTGTAATAAGTATAACAGAACTAAACAAAAGGCATAAAATTAAAATTAACTTTCAATGTTAAGTTTTAGCGCTATTGAATTGTAACACAGTAAAAAAAGAAAATAGCCATACCATTGTGTGATATAACAAATTTAAGTAATTGAGCCTAACGAATCCCCCCACCA
The DNA here is from genome assembly GCA_947247005.1 of Spisula solida. Taxonomy (NCBI): domain Eukaryota; kingdom Metazoa; phylum Mollusca; class Bivalvia; order Venerida; family Mactridae; genus Spisula; species Spisula solida. The sequence continues at coordinate 20,456,732 of OX365946.1, forward strand.
GGAACCATCAGTGGTCTTAAAATCATTAAAAAGTATGATAAACATTGACTGGTGGGACTTGATTATTTCACTGACTTTAAATATTAACAGAAGTAGACACATTGCAAGTGTTCCTTTAATTATTTTGAGCAGTGTAATTACAATTCCTGCACACGTATGCATTTTTGAAAGACATGTACATGTTTTCTATGCATACAGCTTATACACCAGGGTACTGTTTTATCAAAGCACTAACGAAAATCATCATGTTACGCTCAAATTTAAATTCTTTAGAATTCGTTAACAACTGCAAATTGGGCGACGGGTATGGTTTGTAGAAGTTCAGTAACTGAACCATTATTAGAATTACAGCTCCATTTGCCACACTTCATAATTGTAAACAAATTATTAAGAATTTAAATTTGATCGTAACTGGATTATTTCCGTAAGTGCTTTGATAAAACAGTACCCTGTTTATTTAGCATTGTACAAGATATACTGTGTATCTCCATTACTTGAATGCCAAAGTGTTCCAAAGTATTTTTATTTAAACTGTTGAATGTAAACCTTCATTTAAATGATCAATTTTGATAGATTTTGTAAATACATGCTATATAAACAAAGAAGACACCAGGTGAAAACGCGTTTTAAGCCATTTTTACATTGGTTTTACGTGTAAATGACCTTGATATTGACCTTTGAAGATTCTAAAAATGTTTTAGTTTAAAAGAGTTTTGCTGTGTCTATAACAACTAAGCAAAGTTATTTCAAAAAGTTGCATCATATTCCTGATATTTTCATAACATTAATATTAAGCTAATACTGTCAAAAAGGCGGCTATCTTGGACGCCATCTTGGATTTCTCGGAACGCCACCACTTTTGGCAATTTATGCCGGCAGTCTCAGATACTACAGACTTTCCCGAACATTTTGGTATATGACATGTCTTGTTAACAGAGAGGTCCTACCCCAACTTTTTTTTCTTGAGATTGTCACCCTACCACATCTAATCGTGCTGCTTTGTAATCCGTGGAAATCATTTGCTGTTTTCCTAACTCTTTTTGTCACCATTGCAGTTGCCGTACTCATTTGTGCTGGAATATTACTCGTTTTTTGTCGGTAAGTTTTAAACGCTTTGTGACTGCAACGGTCAATAATGTTTTAGATATTTTCATTTTCAAATATTATATTCTATCAACGTGTAAAAAACTAATTGTTACTGAAATTTGGGATATTAATTAGAACAATAGTCATTATTTCAATGTGTACTTGATTGGTAATTACAATTTATTACAGTTTACTTCGTTCTTCAGGACTTATATCTAAACGAAAGTAGGCACATAAAGTGCAAAATAAATAAATTTGCTCATCGTTCACTCACAGTAAAGTTCAGCGTCTAGTACACGATTGGTATTCAGTAGTTTTTGAATGTGCATATTAAAACAATATAATGTAATGTTATAATTATTAAAATTGCTATATACGTTGTACTATTAAACAGGAAAATGAAACGTGCTGGAAGCATAATTACTACCAGTGATCACCAAACTGCATGGACAACCAATCAGACAAATACAGCAAGATATTCAGCTAAAGATCAAATAGTTGTGCTTCCTCTATGTGATATTAAGACAGCAACTGTATTGCACGATACACGTATTTACCCAACAGAAAACAAATGGCTTATTCCGGGAGACTACGAGACGCCTGCTCCGTATAATTCCTTGGCGACTACCTTTGAGGACGAGCATGAGGAGGAGGAGGAGGAAGGAACGCTTACAAACGCTGGATATGAAGACGATGACTACATCCATAGCATCTTTCAGCGTTTGCATGACGGTGCAATGGAAGAAAGTTCTGCGTATGGTCAAGCTAAACTATCAGATCCAGCTGTTAAATCTGAAAAGACAACAGAATTCGAGAACAAAAACATGAATTCCGAAGCCATATATCAACATAGATTCGATCACAGTCACGTTGATATGGAGCAGAATCCACTTGACGAAGACAAATATTCTCATTTGCATGGAAGGAGTCGGCGTTGTTCTGGTGAAGCCACATACTCACACCTGTATGACAGTTGGTTAGACCGACATCAGCGCAAAGGTGATCATGCTAATCTGCATAACGTTCTACATACCGATACAACCATCTCCGGTAACAAGGAAATAGATGAAGAATCCGGTCTATACTAGAATCATGCAATACTAGTAGTCAGTATCTCAGACTGATAGTAACATTTAACTATATAGGTACATATTTGTCAGCCTTTTTACTGTTTGAACTGGGTCATTCAGCAATGGCATTCAGCTTTTGCTTGCTAAAACTGAGGCATTCTGCTTTTCGTTTGCTGAAACTAGGTCATTCAGCTTTTTAATTGCTGGAACTAAGGCATTTAGCTTTTCGTTTGCTGAAAACTAGATAATTTTGTTTTTTAATTGCTGAAACTAAGGCATTCAGCTTTTCGCTTGCTGAAACTAGGTAATTCAGTTTTTTAATTGCTGAAACTAAGGCATTTAGCTTTTCGTTTGCTGAAACTATGTCATTCAGCTTTTTGACAGCTGGGACTTGAGCAGTTCATTTTATCGTTCGGTTGTGTTGGGTATTGTCCCGTGTAATTGTGGTTTGTGATGTTTTTATGTTTTCTGTGCTCGGCTGCTTAAGTCATTCTCGTTCACGAGAGTATTCATCACCTGTGATATCATAGTCTGGGAACTTGACTAACCACTGAGGTATGAGGATGGCTTAAGTTGGGTGCTACCTTCCCTGTCCGACGTTTTATTATCTTCTTGGATATAGGGACGAAAGGCGAAATCGAACCATTTTAGTAGCTCGTCCCCTCTGAAGTTTTCCTCATAATAGCTGACTCTGATTCGCTGCAGTATTATCATGTATTTATTGATAATGTACATTATTGCATACATGTATGATGTTTGTATTATTCTTTGAGTCTTGACAAAAACATGTTTAAATACTAGTACAGGTATGTTGTTTTCATGAATTGTAATTTATGCTGGGATTTCTACTTAACTAGATCTATGTGACTGTTCATTAACTTGCAGGAAATCAATTTCTACATACATATCGTAAGTTTGTCTCAACCATGTTGTATATGGGTGTGTTTTCCTCTAGGGAGGGGGGGGGTTAAATATACATAGAATGTAAAATAAAATAAGTTTGTCACGCTAATTTTCGTATAGTTTTCTAAAACATGAGACATCTTTGGTTGGAATAAATAGAGGATATTTCTTTGTTTTGATTGAATATGGTTTATATCTCATCGTGTAGTGGTAAAATTCAATATTTTCAAGAGCGCGTAGCGCGAGTGAAAATATTAAAATCACTACAAGATGAGATATTAACCATATTCAATCAAAACAAACAAATATTATATTTATTTAATGCTTTTATGGTGTCAAAACTGGTACTACTTATGCGAAATTACCACTGTGGTTATGCTACGTATGAATATGTTATTCCATTCATATTTTTCACTTCAAAATCCGCCATCTTGGATTATGGTGAATAGGTGAAAACGATTTTTTTGAGAATTTTGCATTAAATCAGGAAATGGTCTAACTAAGAATAAAAACCCCCACATGACATGTTTCTGTTCAGTAATAAAAAAGTTACAGACGTTTTAGTGTTGAGATTTTGGTAAATTAAAGTAGTCCCTGTGAGGGGGCGGAGCTTATAAAATATCAGTCACATTGTAGGTGATAACCAGTGACTGATATGGGTTTTATTTCACTGATAGAACTCCATATCTCATCAGTTAGCATTAAATAATTTACTTTCTTGTTAATATACAAACTGCATCTGTCACCGTTCTATGAGTTGGACTCGATCAGCCCCTAACACACCTGCTACTCTGATCAATTAAACCAATGTCAGAGACGACATACAGCGTGGAATGTATATTTTGGCTAAGACGACAAGATGAAATATGTCCACTCAAAGTTAAAAACAACTAAACTGTAAATATTTTATTATATGAACGATTTTAACAAGACGTCCTCGACGCTCATGCCGAGAATGAGTACTTATACACATGTGTTTGTAAGCATTAACACACAAGACAAAGAGTTAAAGTTTATAAAAAGTGTTGAAACACAGGTAAATGTATCATTGACGAAATTATTTTTTACAGAAATTACTGTAATACTATAGGAGATTAGGTGTATAAATTTTACAACAACAAAATGTTTACATTTTTTATACTCTTTCAATGATACATTTATTCTCTTTCAATGATACATTTATTCTCTTTCAATGATACATTTACATATTCTCTTTCAATGATACATTTACATATTCATTTACATATTCTCTTTCAATGATACATTTACATATTCTCTTTCAATGATACATTTATACTCTTTCAATGATACATTTATTCTCTTTCAATGATACATTTACATATTCTCTTTCAATGATACATTTACATATTCTCTTTCAATGATACACCGGATTTTACTCAAAATTTTATCATGCCATAGTTCAGTGACAAAACGCTTTTACGATTCACGTCTTATGTCTTATTTTGCCTTCAGTGCTGATACTATGAAGGCAGGCTTAGACCAGGGGGGATGTGTCGTAAAATTAATTGGAAAGAGACAATTGTCTGTACGCTTATATATGCACATCAAAGATAATATGCATTCTCGGCAATATAATCAGTTTGCTAAGATAAAAAAGGGACTGGTACTTACATTTTCATAACAAACCATTATACATGTATATACGTATAGATTATTACACAGGGAAATCGGGCATTAAGTCGATATTCGGCATACTAGGCTTCCGCCCGAGTGCCAATACCGGTCTAGTGTGTCAATATCAACTTATTGCACAACGGCCGTGTTTTGTAACATTTTCATCGCATGTGTTCAACTCCTCTGATTTTTCCAAATGTGAGATAACAAAACATACACAGATCTAACTTTTCCAGAGCTTTATCTTCTTCTTCTTCTTCTTCTTCTTCTTCTTCTTCTTCTTCTTCTTCTTCTTCTTCTTCTTCTTCTTCTTCTTCTTCTTCTTCTTCTCCTTCTTCTTCTTCTTCTTCTTCTTCTACTTCTTCCGTATACAGGACAGGAATCCATCAGCTGGATTGTACTACGTCCCGGGTAAGGAGTTGAGCTTGAGAGTTGTTCTATATACATTTAAAACGTTCCGGTAATTACAAAATGAAACTATATACACCCTGACCTGTGGCTGTCTACTCCTGGTCCTGCTGTCACTGGATCTCATGATGCTGGACGCCGTTGGGATATCCACCAGGGAGTGCCTGATCTTGGTCAGTCGTAGGACTCGGCGTCGGTCGACCAGTGTCACCCAGCCGAGTGAACTGACCATGCCTGTGACACACCCTGGGGTTCTGTCAGTGTAGTTGTTGCCCACATAACGGGCAGCCTGGCGCTGTACTTTGTCCAGGCGGTTGATGCCATCCGCTCTGTGGTGATCCCAAGATGTTGCTACGTACTCCATAGTTGGCCGGACCAGTGTCTTGTATGTTGTACCTCTCACTGCCCTGCTGCAGTCCCCGATGTTGCGTCTGAGGAAACCAAGTTAGCAGCTGTGACTTGTGTTTGTTTCTCCCAATGGAGGTCATTGCTGAGGGTCACACCAAGGTACTTTGCACGGTCAACTACTTGTAATTGTTGTCCATGGGGGTAGCATTTGGTCTCCTGGACTGGTGCCTTGCTTGTAGTCATTCTGAACAATGTACACGTGTCCGGGTGAAAGCACATCTGCAATCTAAATACCCATTATTCTAAGGCTGAGAGATCGTGGCGGAGTCTTGTTTATTTTTGATCAATTTATCCAGCATGGTGTCATCTGCAAAGCGGTTTGCAGTAGAAGATTTGCAGATCGTTTATGTAAACGAGGAAGAGGAGTGTGCCCTGAAGTACAGTGCCCTGGGGTACACCAGATAGTACCTCTAGTTTATCTGACGTGCTCCCCTCTACAAGGACTTGTTATGTTCTATTGTTTAGAAATGATCGAATCCATTGCAGTGTGTTGTCTCGGATACCATAGTGGTGTAGCTTGAGGAGGAGGCGTTCAAATGGTACTTTATCAAAAGATTTTGCAAAGTCTAGTAATTAATACAATGTCCACTTGATCTTTTTTAGTTTTGAGGTATTTTGCTATGTTCTGGATGGTAGAAATCAGCTGTGTTTCACAGGAGCGTTTGGAGCGAAATCCGTGTTGGTTTTGAGTTAGGATGGTGTTGGTATCGAGGTGTTTCATGGTTGAGCTACAAATGGTATGCTCCAGTATTTCATATACAACAGATGTTAGCTTCTCTCCAGTCGTTGGTTACGGATAATAATAATTGAAAATATTTATATAGCGCCTTATAAAACAAGTCTCTAAAGCGCTGTACAAGCGAAAGTTAATTCCTTGAAAGTTGGTTAGTGTCGTGAAAATCTAATTAACATCCACTGATCACTGATATGCCATTTTAAACATGTGCGTTTTTAGTGTCTTTTTGAAAACCAGCAGAGAGTCAATGTTTTTTTATTTCTACACTAAGAGGCACTTATAACTGTGCACTTACACAAATCTCACTATCTCAGTATTAAGTGTGTATATTTTGTTGAAATTTGCAGCAAGTGTGGTTAAAAGATGTGTGATAATGTCTAAGAATATTTCATTTCATAACAAACAATATTTAGGAAACGCCAGCACATAATTTAGCGTTGCGAAAATTGCGAAGTCACAAAATCCGCTCCGGCTTAAAACGCACAGTTTGCCAACAAATAAGAACGCGTATTCCTGAGAGTTTAGGCTATGCAATGTTGTCGCATTGACGTCATCCTTGATTGGCAATCTCAGTGACAGTTGATCGAAGCATAATATGCCTTTCTTATCAACATACGTTGAAATCCGACCAGTCATTGCAGAAAAATGACGTTGATTTTTTTTAACAATGAACGAACAGATTGACAGGTAGAACATGGCTCAAACACCTGTAGGGGGGGGGGGGGGGGGGGGGGGGGGGGTTAGTGATTGTAAACCCGTACTTTTTCTTATTGGAACGCCAATAATAATTTAATTCAAACAGTTACTTCGTGCAACAATGAAAAGCCCGTGTTGATTAACCCGACGTCACGGCGTCAATTTAGACAAACATTGACGTTTGTGTTTTTTTAGGATAACAGGTCATGCATTTAATGGAAATTACCAAGTTTTATTTTATTTCCCGCTGTTTCACCATTTTCTCGTGCAATTCCTTAAATTGCTATTTTCACAGTCCAATGGACAATATTCATTGAACCGTAAGATAAAAATATCGGATTACGTTGCGCGTCGACTGACAACCAAATACACTAACTTTCGTTCAAAAATATAAACAAACAAAAAAGTTATTAGGAATTGAAAACTGCACAGTTATAAGTGCCTCTTAGTGTATTGCCAGACTGTTCCACAGGGTGGCTGCACATTTGTCAAAACGCCTTTCACCGTAGGTCTTAGTTTTTGTTCTCAGAATGTTTTTTATTAATTTGGCTGAGTCTGATCTCAGAGATCTTGTTGGGTGGTACTCAGTTACCAACTCATTCGTGTAAACAGGAGCAAGTTCATGTTTGATCTTAAATGTGTATATAATGACCTTGTACTGTACTCTGTATGACACCGGAAGCCAGTGCAGTGAATGCAGGATCGGTGTAATGTGCTCACGCTTTTTTGTAAGTATGATCAAACGAGCAGCAGTGTTCTGGATGCGCTGCAGTTTGCCTACTACCTTGCTGTTGGCACCACATAGCAAAACATTCGCATAGTCCAGTCTTGAGGTTACAAGGGAACTGTGTGTTCAGTGCTGTCTGGAAGATGCGCGTGAGGATCGGTGCTAATTCATCGGGCGCCAAACTGAGGATTCTGTTTGGAATACCCTCTGGCCCTGATGCCATGTGAACGTTGAGTTTCTTCATGAGTTTCTTAACACCAGGTATAGAATTGGATGGGAGCCATGGATGGGATGTTGCTTAGTCCAAGATCTGGGATGTTGGTAGCGTCCTCTTTGGTACATGTATAAACTGAGTGGAATTGTTATTTAAAATCTCAGCGTTACTGTTGCTTCGACAGTGTAGGAAGCCGTCCTGATTCAGTAGTGGAGAGATGCCGGGTTGTTTCTGCTTTTTACTCTTAATGTAGGAGTAGAACCGTTTGGGTAGTTGGTTAGGTCTTGGTTAATCGTTTTCTTGATGAAATCATTATGACCTCACCTGACGTCGAGTTTTTGAAGTGATCCAGGGATGGGTATGCCTCGATGAGCTCATCTAGAAGATAAAAGAGGGCACCAGCGTCGAAATTTCTTGGATCATTGAATCATGACGGAAGTAGCCGAGTATTTGAAATTGGAAATAGGTGTGCCTGTCAAATGAAGGGAAGCAACTGCTGCCATTTTTTTAATCCGTACGTTTCTTATAACGGGTTTTAGTCGCACCCCCCAGAATGCACCATTAAATATGGAGACCTAGGTGCGTAAATTCAGAGTTTTATTTTTTTATTTTCTATTGTTACCTCGTGTTTGTACGATTATGACATGTTGAGTTATGATTACATGGAAAATTGATTAATGTTGAACATGCAACTTTAAAGCGATTATCTTTCTGGTGAAGAAATTGACCGATTTTGTCTGTTCCTGTGTAACGTCATGATTCATGAAATCATGTTTACATTTTTTAACCATTATTATGAACCAACTTTTACCAAGACATTTCGACCCTGGTGTCAGCGTTTTTTCATAACCCAAATGCATTCATCAAGATCCATCCACTTTGAAGATTGCATATACTGTGCGAAGAATCATTGCATGACCTATAATTTTTGACGGTGTTCTAAGACTAAGCTAAGACTTAAGGCCTTTAGAACTTAGTTGACGCCATGTTTATTTTGGTCTCGCCTTCAGGAGCCTGTTGCCTAACCAGACCATTACCAAATCTGTGCTATCAACTGCTTGCCTATGTCTGCAATAACCTTACTAGCGAACAATGCTCGCCAATAGCATACAGTACAGCTCGCGCGACTTTTGCCATAATCACTCAGTCACTGTGACCAAATCCGACTTGGAGTGGAAAATCGCCGCTATTTTCCGAGTGATTAAATATTGGTGCAGTAGTTTTCTCGTAAATAACACTTAAAATAACCATGTCAACATTTACTCAATTACTGGTACAATTGACACGTACGCATGTCCGATTATAGGCGTATAAATTTGGGTAAATTTCCATTGCACCTGTTAACCCATTTCGATCTTTGGGCGTGGCGAGTCTCTTTGAGGTCGGCGTGTGGTCTTTTATTGGCAAACATAAAACGTCATCGGCGGCGGTAGTAACCCAAGGGCTGGCGTAAGCGAACTTTCTCCAACGCAAATGAACGTTTGTCCAACGCAGGCCAACGGGTATCAGATGCAATGAACGCGATAGCAACGCAAGTGGTTAACGTAGACGAACTTTCCATAACGTTTCAGTAACTTAGGTAAACTTTGTTCAACGGATCCTGGTGTTTGGCACCTCGTTCGTCTAAGTCGGACTAAGTAGTAAGTTAGGGACCGCTACACATACGCTATGCTGCGCTGGCAAACGTTTGCATGCGTTAATAGAAAATAGCTACAAAGCTGGCAAACATTGTTAAGCGTTAGTAACCACTGACAAACGCAGTCAAGCGCAGGGCAACGTTTGCGTGCGCCAGATACACAACGAAAAATATTCCTCTTTGCGAACGTAATTTCACCGACGTTTAGGCTCATTTTTCCGACTTATGAAACGCTGATCAACGCTGGTACAAACGTTCTAAGTGTGAACCCTGCTTTACAGAAGATAGACGCCATGACACAGAGAAAAAACATTGCGTAATTACCGTTGAGAAAAAATGTTTACTAACTATTTCTAAATATTTTTTACTGTACGTGTACATCAATTCAAACATTTCAGTAGAACTTACCTGTATCGAGTGGATTCACCGCGAATCGTCGACATTCAACATATTTTATCGGCATCGCGGCGGTCGCGGTGACGCGTGATTGTCTGACGAGTGGAATCACTCAGAAAATCGCGGTGATTTTCCACTCCAAGTCAGATTTGGTCACAGTGACTGAGTGATAGAGACAAAAGTCCTGCAAGCTGTACTGTATTTGAAGAAAATATCTCAAGAAATGGCAAAGTTAACTTATGGTCAATTCAATTTGCTCTGAAGAAATTTATTTATTACAAACTGAGTTAATTATGGAAACAGTGTCATTGAAGGCCTCTTGTTTGGCAAAAATGATTGGCCGCATACAATTTTCCTGATTTTTAATTTGGTCCTGTTGACACCCCTGTAAGAGAAAAAAAAATATCAGTTGTTGATTCTGTCAAAGTACAAAAATGTAGCGTGTTAAAAAGATTCAACATACTATTCTGTAAATGCCATTTCATACTATCCAACATTTGAACAGAATTATGGGATTATTTTCTTTATCCGCACATTGATCATGCCAATAATTTTCTTTATCTGCACGACGGTTGGTGATTTATTTTCTTTATATGCTCAATGATTTTGCTGATTATTTTCTTTAGCCATAAGTACAATGACGCTCATAATCATATATGTGTTACTCAAATGATACTTGGGCCGGACCAGTGAGTGAGTAAACTGTTTAAAATAAAAAATATAATAACTGCTTCGACAAGTGTCTGATAGAAACTGGTGACTTAGTAACTTAGTTAGTTTGATTTTGCTGTGAAATTATTTTATTGAATCAATATTTCTGTGTCTATTTCTTTTGTTCAGTATTCCCACTCGCATGCCTACAAGTAACCAGCGACTGTGACTACGGGTGTGTGTCCATTCCTCTGGTGTACTATGGCATCCCGACATCGAAGACAACATAAACGTGCAGAAGAGTATGATACATACAGCAGTGATACAGATTATTACTCTGAAACTGATGAAAGAAGGAAGGCCTGCATAAAACGAACAAGGTACTAAGCTCAGCCTATAAATTTGCTTAATAATCACTCAAATTAATGATTTTTTCTAGAGCACCAAATGGGCAGGGCTGGTATCACAAAGCTTCTTGGATAGAAACTTAAAAACATCTCTTAAGTTTAAATTTTGTGCTGCACATATTTGCTACACATTGAAAATTAACCCATCTTTTCTTAGTGATTATTGTATCTCTTTACATTTATCTTTAAACCTACAGTGATTTTTCTTGAACAAAATTCTACAGCCTGTGCCTTTAAAATTGGGAAGTTTAGCGCAATTTGGGAATTATTAAAAAATATGGTTTTGGTTAAAATTGTTCATAAATTGCTATTTTCTACTGATAATACTCTAGTCATATGTGACAACGACTATGGAAAATCCATTGTTTTGAATATAAAACAGCTAGTCTGTAGTTGCTTTGAAACCAGTGAGCACAAAAGGGGAAAAATATGCATCTTTTTGGGAAAAAATTAAGATTTTTTGGGAAAAATGGAGGTTATTTTGCTAGGGGAAGGGGCCTGTATTTGGCCCCAAAAATATCACTGACCTACCATATGAAAAAAATCAATAGGATTGATTGTCATGTTTAGCTGACATACTTATGACATACTTAATGTTTATAAGAAATTTAAAATGTTCTACTTCTACTAAGACGCTTCGTAAATACCAGCCCGGGTTGCTGTAAAGAAGTGGTGAAATGCACTGATAAAGAAATCTTGGTGGCTCTGGGAATAAAATAATGCGTTTCTTAATTCTATTGGCTCAGGGGTGCACAGTGCACAAGTGGATAATCCCCTTGCTTACAGTTCGAGAGGCACCTGGTTTGATTCTTGGTCGGGGAACCAGGTCATTTCTGAAATGCTTTTCCATGCCCATCCAACCAGAGATAAACAGGTTAATAACCCAGGGGTAGTCTTACATGTATCAGTGCTGTACACCGGGCTATTTTATCTGACTCTGAAGTTGGTGGCCAATCTGGTGTGAAGATAGTCTGACTTTGAGGGTGATGGTCAATCTGGTGTAGAGATATTAAAATGAATGACCATGCATTTATGACTATCTCAATCGAAAGCAGTCAGACAAACATAATGTCTATAACAGGGTGGCAAACAGATAATATTTTGTGATCTGTTGATAGATATTGAATATTTTTACATTTTGATTTTCAGTTCTCTTGGTGGAGTACCTAGATCGAAACCCTGTCTTGTGAATCGAGCGAGGTCAGCAAGTTTTGAAAACTCGAGTAACGACGATGGTGACGTGAGTGTGTCATCTGTAAACTCGACACCTGGACGTTCTACTAGATCTCAGAGAGTGCCTGCAAACTTACTTATTAATTTTCCAGTAAGAAACATTTGTGTTATTTATAAACATGTTTACACAGTCATGAACCATCCCTAGTGACTTATTATAAGAGCATATCCATTGTTTGCAAGTTCAATGTCAGGCGGCAACATTTGGTATATATAGGAGAAAACTTAGACATTTCTTCTAACATACAACATAAAACTTACCAGAATTTTTTCTCTCGAAAATATGTAGATGACCAATTAAAAATTAGTAACATAAAGGTTCCTACAAATCCTACAAAATTGCTGCACCTAAAAACAAACTCCTGAAACAGTGTTTTGTTGTAGGGATGTGTGGTAATGGCACCTGAAACAGACTTGTACCTGATTTTCAGGATTGAGCATGTTGCCTCATTTAGTTCCCTGATGTAGATAAACAATGTGATGATTTGAAGAAAAAATCTGATAATTTTTAACGACTATTTGCCTCGCAGACAGACACGCCACTTGGCTTAAATGAATGCCTGGGACAGTAGCTATCCATTAAATATTTAAAAATCATTTATATGAGTAAGTCAGTGTGGGTTAATATACAATTTTTATGAAGAAAAAAAGTTTGTGGGTGGAAGTTTCTTCTGTAATGACTTTCAGTTGTATATTAACATACCTACCCCTGATGATGGTATAAATGTGTTTCTACGAGGTCTATTTTTTACACTCAATATTTGCTTGTTTACAGTTGGGTGGAGCCCCTGGCTACTTTGAAATGGATGAGGCTAAAAGTGTTGTTGTATTAAACAACCAGAAGACGTTGGCGGGTCAACCGCGAGACACATCTAGTCCTCGCCTCGGTGAGAGGATAACTCTTGTTGTAGATAACAAGAGATTCGTTGTTGACCCAGAATTGTTTCGACAACATCCCAATACAATGCTTGGCAGGTAAGGATTCTACGTCATCATGATAATCTTCTGTCATTTAGTGTTTCATTAAGGTGCGGTTCCCAAATCCCTGACTCAAAAATTGGCTTGGGACTCATTAAAGTTTGGAAATACTTTATTTTTACATAGTAGGTGCCCGGACACATTGATTTTTACAAGTGCATTAGGAAATGACTTATCGTTTTCAAAACCAAAATGAAACACTGGTCATTAGAATTCATAAGTCATACATTATACTTGACTGCTTTAATCAGGTCTTTGTTGTAAAAATACAAAGTGCTTAAGTTAGTAAAATAGTACTGGAATAATTAAAAAGTCAACTAGGATATAATCAACATTGGCTGCTTAAGTGGTTCCATAATTCAGGCCCTGGTCTCCCAAAACATCTCAATCTGAGCTAAATTGCATCTCAAATATTGACATGTGTCTTTAAAATGATTTCCATATGAGATTGATGCAAAATTCGAATAAAAAAACAGATAACCTTTTTCTTAGTTTATAACAGTAAATTGCACTTTAAATTTAACTCAAATTCTGACTCTGATTTGAGCAAAATCTCAATTTGAGATGATATTCCTACTTGAGATGCTTCGGGAAATAGAGGCCAAGTGACCATATTACTCCATCAGAATTTGCTGCGACAAAAAGAATTTACGTTTATGCAGAAAATAATTTATTTGATGAAAAAATAACAAGTATTGACAGAGTTATGGCGATTTGAAATTTCATATGCTGAATTTTGACAATAGAGCAATGTCCGAAACCAAATTTTTAGCTCACCTGTCACAAAGTGACAAGGTGAGCTTTTGTGATCGCTCTTCGTCCGTCGTCCGTCCGCTCACAATTGCTTGTGAACACACTATAGGTCACAAATTTAGCCTGATTAATATGAAACTTGATCACAATGATCATCTTCATACAATCTAGGTCAAGTTCGATATTGGGTCATCTGGGGTCAAAAACTAGGTCACTAGGCCAAATCAAAGGAAAACCTTGTGAACACATTAGAGGTCACAATTTGAGCCTAATCTTTATGAAACTTGATCACAATGATCATCTCTATAAAATCTAGGTCAAGTTCGATATTGGGTCATCTGGGATCAAAAACAAGGTCACAATGTCAACTATAAAAATCACAATTTCAACCGACATTTTCCTGAGGGCCGTGGGTTCAACCCCTACTGGAACCATAATTTTTTTTTTTTTTTTTTTTTTAACTGTTTAGGTATTGTTTTGTCTTTATAGCATGTATTTGTACAGTAATATGGAAAAAATATTTTTTCCAAAATATTTTGTTTAAATTATAGGTCAAATCATAGAAAAACCTTGTGTAGTCACCAGAGGTTACAATTTCATTTTAATCTTAACAAAACTTGGTCACAATGATCATGTCAACAAAATCTAGGCCAAGTTCGATTTTGGGTCATCTGGGGTCAAAAACAAGGTCACAATGTCAATTGACATTTTCCTGAGGGTCGTGGGTTCAAACCCCACTGGAACCATAATTTTTATTTTTATTTTTTTAAGTATTTAGGTATTGTTTTGTCTTTATACCATTTATTTGTACAGTTATATGGAGGAAAATAATTTTTTTCCAATATATTTTGTTTAAATTATAGGTCAGATCATAGAAAAACTGTGTAGTTACCAGAGGTCTCAATTTCGACTTAATCTTTATGAAATTTGGTCCTAATGATCATCTCAACACAATCTAGTATAAGTTTGATATTAATTAAGTCATCTGGGGTCAAAAGCTAGGTAACATGGTCAAATCATAAACTTGCAATAGAGGCTGAATTTCCTTAAATCTTATTCAGAAAATGTGTAGGGTCACCATAGGTGTGTGCATGCACTAGTACGACAGGTGAGCGACCTAGGGCCCTTTGGGCCCTCTTGTTGAGTAGGGATGGCACCAAAACAGACTAGCGTCTAATTTTCAGGATTGTGCATTATGCCTCAGTAGAAGCTCTGAGCACATAAAGTCATCTGAATGATGTTGTAATCAGGGGTGTCAATTTTCCTGATTAATCCGGATTTCCAGATTTATCATCCCTGAAAGAGCAATGGTTTCTGACCAAAATAAAAGTTATTTGATAAAAATATCTCAAGAAAAGGCATAGTTAGCGTTATTTTAATCTGCTCTGAAGGGTTTTACTTAATACAAACTGAGTTAATTATGGAAACAATCTCATTGAATGCCTCTTATTTTGCAAAAATATTTTCGGCTGCAAACCATTTTCCTGATTTTTAAATTGGCTCTGTTGACACCCCTGTGTAACGAGAAGTTACAGCATATGTTTAGTGTTAAGACATGTTAGAAAACAGAACAGAAATGTTGAGAAAACAAAGTCAACAAAACAATGATGCATTTTAATTGACTCATTTGGGTGTTTTGTTATCTGCATTGGTGGATTTACATAATATAATTGTTATCAAGGTAATTAGATATAAGATTACTGTACTAAGGCATGTGATGGCAACCTGTCTGGTAACAACATATTCATAGTGAAATACGCAAGAAATATAGCTTATTTAATTTAAAGGCTGGCTTGCCTTAATTTGGTAAACTTATATGTGTCATAAACTTTATATTTTTCAGAATGTTCACATCTTCCCTAGAGCACAACTTTACTCATGCAAACAAAGATGGAGAATATGAGGTGGCAGATGGGTTCTCATCTTCTGTGTTTCGAGCTATATTAGTAAGTTCTTCTGCCCCAGTTTCTGGAAATGTGTCAGGGGTTCCATTTGACTCAGGAGTAGGGCTTTTGACCTTTGAAATTTAAAAAAGCCACTTTTTGACAGTCAATATTTTGGTTTGAAAGGTAATTTTCTCCTTAAATCATAGGTATTTTTAGCTCACCTGTCACAAAGTGACAGAGTGAGCTTTTGTGATCACACTTCGTCCGTCGTCCTTCCGTCCGTCTGTCTGTCCGTCCGTCAACAATTGGGTTGTGTCCTCTCTAGAGGTCACAATTTTGGCCTAATCTTTATGAAACTTGGTCACAATGATCATCTCAACAAAATCTAGGTCAAGTTCAAAATTGGGTCATCTGAGGTCAAAAACTAGCTCACTAGGTCAAATTATAGAAAAACCTTGTTTTAAACCTTTCAACATGTAGTCTTCATGGTCACATAACTCTCTGCTGTAACTCTCTACTGTCTATACATACAAGTAAACTTTCATCAACCAATGAAAATGTGTATCAGGGTTCACAGCAGTTTTGTAAAGGTCAAATATCAAAATATTCTAGTATATTAAGCAGGGTGTGAATTGTAATGGTTAAGAGATCAAAGCGCTGTAGGGAGCGTAGACATTTTCCTGAGGGTCGTGGGTTCAAACCCCACTGGAACCATAATTTTTATTTTTTTATTTTTATTTTTTTAAGTGTTTAGGTATTGTTTTGTCTTTATAGCATGTATTTGTACATTTTCCTGATGGTCGTGGGTTCAACACCCACATGAACCATAATTTTTTTATTTTTTTTTTAAATGTTTAGGTATTGTTTTGTCTTTATAACATGTATTTGTACATTTTCCTGATGGTCGTGGGTTCAACCCCCACTGGAACCATAATTTTTATTTTTTTATTTTTATTTTTTTTGAGTGTTTAGGTATTGTTTTGTCTTTATAGCATGTATTTGTACATTTTCCTGATGGTCGTGGGTTCAACCCCCACTGGAACCATAATTTTTATTTTTATTTTTTTTGAGTGTTTAGGTATTGTTTTGTCTGTAAAGCATTTATTTGTACATTTTCCTGATGGTCGTGGGTTCAACACCCACTGGAACCATAATTTTTTTTTTTTTTTTTTTTTTTAAATGTTTATGTATTGTTTTGTCTTTATAACATGTATTTGTACATTTTCCTGATGGTCGTGGGTTCAACCCCCACTGGAACCATAATTTTTTTTTTTTTTTTTTTTTTTTTTTAAAGGTTTAGGTATTGTTTTGTCTTTATAACATGTATTAGTACATTTTCTTGATGGTCGTGGGTTCAACCCCCACTGGAACCATAATTTTTATTTTTTGATTTTTATTTTTTTAAGTGTTTAGGTATTGTTTTGTCTTTATAGCATGTATTTGTACAGTTATATGGAGGGAAAAAATTCCAAAATATTTTGTTTAAAATATAGGTCCAATCATAGAAAAACCTTGTGTAGTCAGTCACCAGAGGTTACAATTTCAACTTAATCTATATGAAACTTTGTCACAATGATCCTGTCAACAAAATCTAGGCCAATTTCGATTTTGGGTCGTCTGGCGTCAAAAACAAGGTCACAATGTCAATTGACATTTTCCTGAGGGTCGTGGATTCAAACCCCACTGGAACCATAATTATTTTTTTAAGTGTTTAGGTATTGTTCTGTCTTTATAGCATGTATTTGTACAGTTACAGTCAGATCTCGATATAACGACATCCGATATACTGACAAATTCATTATACCGACATCAAATTTTGGGACAAAAGTATTAAAATGCTCTTTATATCCATTCAGTATACTGACATATTCGTTACAACAACATTTTTCTTGGAAACAAACAGTGTCGTTGTATCGAGATCTGACTGTATATGGAGGAAATATTTTGTTTAAATTATAGGTCAGATCATAGAAAAACCCTGTGTAGCCACCAGAGGTTACAATTTCGACTTAATCTTTATGAAATTTGGTCCTAATAATCATCTCAACACAATCTAGGTTAAGTTTGATATTAATTAAGTCATCTGGGGTCAAACGCTAGGTCACATGGTCAAATCATACAAAAGCTTGCAATAGAGGCTGAATTTCCTTATATTTTATTCAGAAAATGTGTAGGATTACCATAGGGGTGTGCATGCACTAGTACGACAGGTGAGCGACCTAGGGCCCTTTGGGCCCTCTTGTTATATAAATGGTAAAAATTAGTCAAAAGTTTCAAAATGACCCTTCAGATTCAGAAGCTAGTGGAACCCCTGGTCTATTATAAGTTTGGTTTAAACCAGGTGGTATCAAAGGCTAACCTTGTGGACATTGTTATTGCTAAATGTAAGACTGCTACATTAAGATATGTCATGATCATACCTCAAATGTGTGTACAAATTAAAAATGTCTTGCAACTAGCCTCAAAAGTCAATTCTAGTTCAGCAATTAACCTCATAAAGCACCATTATAATTGGTCAATTTGGACAGTAGACTCTGCAAGCAGGTTTGTCATTGATTAGTTACAAGACTGTACCCAGATGTTACCAGTTATATATGCATGAGTCTTAAAACTGGACTTTGAAATGAGCCAAAATAATATTTAGTACCTATTTTACATTATTACAACTTCTTGTTCTAAAATAAATGTTGCTAAGCACACCAAAATAATTAATTTCAATGTTTGAGTGCTGAGTGTAAGTATTTGATGTAATTTTGGGCCCTGGTTCTTGAATAAGGATATATATGATTTCTATAACTTATGTTGTTCGAGGAATACCAATCATGTACACTCTTAATTATTTTATTTTCCTATGTTTCCTCTACATTTGTTAAGTAACTGTACCCTCGTTCTTTGTTCTTTATATAACATTAATTTTTATCCTCATATTTTCATGTTATGCATGAATTGAGTGTAATAAATGGTTGTTGTCTACAAGCTATTTTCTTGAAAACAAATATTATATAGGAATATTTCTTTGCCTTTAAAAGTTACTAGACATATAAGACTTAAGTATGTGTGATACAAACTTTTTCAAATTCTCTTTATGCATACAAAGTGTATTAATGTTGGTTACCAATTTGTATCTGACAGGATTTTTACCGTGAAGGTGTAATACGATGTCCACCCAATGTTTCCGTGCAAGAACTGAGGGAGGCCTGTGATTATTTGCTGATTCCTTTTGACTCAATGACTATCAAATGTCAGAATCTTAGTAAGTATATTGTAATGATTTGTAGAAACAAAATATGTTTTTTATGTTTAGGTCATACCAAATTGTTTGTTCGTTTAGCGTCCACCCTAAGTTCGAAAACATATCTAGCTATCATGAAAGAAAAAAGAAGCCCTCGGAAAAATGAAGTCATACTGACTTATTTACTCGCCATTATATGGCTTACAAATATAGCTTTCATGCATTGACAATCATAAGAACTTACTGAAATAACTTAAAACGTGTTAGTGTGAAAAAAATGCTGATGACTACCTTAAAAAAGTTTATAGTCAATATTTAATTTACACACAATCCTTAAAAATCTCATTTAATTAGAGCGAAGGATATGCTAAAATAATAAACATTTATACCTAAAAAATGGTTGTTTTTTTCCTTCTTAAGACGTCCAAACCTGTCAGTCTGCGGACGCTAAACAAAGAAACAATTTGGTATGGTCTTTTCCTGTGATGTATTGTGTAAGACTTTTTTTAATGTATTGTATAAGACTTTTATCAAGTGGTTAAGTTACAAAGTTCGCTAACATTTTCTCTAGCCAAAGTTATTTGATGAAAAATTTCGAATAATTGACAAAGTTATGGTCATTTGAAGTTCATAACCTGGACTTTAACAAGAAAACAATGTTTTAAACCACGTTAAGGTCTAGGAATATGTGCTAATGGCACCCAAACCTAGGGGTGACTATTGAGTCCAATTTTGACTATTGCAATACTATTACTATTGCTGAAAGTACTATTGCGATACTATTGTATTGCTGGAGACTATTGCGATACTATTGCAATAGTTATTGCCAAGATTTGAAAACCAGAGATTAACATGTAAATGCAAATTTGCACTGTGTAAGATATCCCTTTGTTGTACAGCATACAAATCTACTATTTGTGGAAATGATTTAAAATGAATTTGACAGAAATAGATTTATAAAATTATTGCGATATTGGTCCATTGTGGCTGTGTTGATGCATGTAGTTATTTACTATAAGTTTTTTAACGAAAACGGAAGTTGTTTTAAATTTTAATAAACTTTATTTATAAAAAGGAAACTATCGTAACTATCGATATTTGAGCTAACTATCGGCGATAGTTATTGGATCGAGACTTTTACTATCGATCCGTACTATCGGGACACTCGGAATCGCAATGCATCGATATTTCGATGCATCGGCCCACCCCTACCCAAACCATACATGCAACCAACTCGTTTTCAGGATTGAACATTATGCCTTAGTAGAACTCCTGTGTAAATGAAACATGTGTACATTTCAGGATCTCTTTTACATGAATTGTCTAACGAGGGAGCGAGACAGCAGTTCCAAGTATTCCTTGAGGACATGATTCTACCACAGATGTGCGAGTGTGCACAGGTAAGCTGGAAACACTTTAATATGCAATCAGGCTGCCCGTAAATAAGGGAAAATTTTGGGAAAACATACTTTTTTCTTCAAGGTTAAGGAAAAGTCAGGGAACTTTAAAAACAGTCAGGAACTTGAGCAAAATTTGGTGAAAAGTAAAGGAGTAGCTTTGATTATAGCTTTTGATAAGTGTCAATTCCTGTGAATGAAATATGAAAGACAGAAAAAAATCCTTACTCACTCGAGACTATTCTAAATTATTTTAACAATTTTCAGTCCTAAAACTGTTGACTTACAAATTTTATGCTCCATATAATCAAACATAGCTTCCTTTTCCCTATTTTTATTCCCATATTTTGCGAGAACGAAAATATGATTTGGTGACCTAGTCCCTCTTAAGTCAAGGATTACTGCTCTTTGATCAGGGAAAATTAGATAAATTTGTTTGAGAATATTTGTGGTAACCCTGGCAGTGTGTTCGAAATCTTACAGTTTTCTATCACTTGCAGGGTAATGTGAATGTAATGTTCAGCTTAAAAGGTTGGCATAGGCATTCATTGATAACTATAAAATAGTGATGATTATATTTGACAGCGTGGAGATAGAGAATGTCATATTGTGGTTCTGTGTGATATATTGATGTCTATATTTGACAGCGTGGAGATAGAGAATGTCATATTGTGGTACTGTGTGATATATTGATGTCTATATTTGACAGCGTGGAGATAGAGAATGTCATATTGTGGTACTGTGTAATATATTGATGTCTATATTTGACAGCGTGGAGATAGGGAATGTCATATTGTGGTACTGCGTAATATATTGATGTCTATATTTGACAGCGTGGAGACAGAGAATGTCATATTGTGGTTCTGTGTGATAAATTGATGTCTATATTTGACAGCGTGGAGACAGAGAATGTCATATTGTGGTTCTGTGTAATATATTGATGTCTATATTTGACAGCGTGGAGATAGAGAATGTCATATTGTGGTACTGTGTGATGATGATATCGTGGACTGGGATGAAGAGTACCCTCCACAGATGGGAGAGGATAATCCACAAAGTATGTATTCTCTACCAATGTCACCCATCTTATACTTTCTCTCTATTTTACTGCTCAATGACATATTAACCAGATGCCAGTGCAGAGATTGCCCCGCCCATGTGTTTGACCCCACCTATAATAGTAGGGTCAATTATAAGGTGCCTCTGTAGGAAAATATCTTTAAAATCATGAAGATTTTCACTACAAGGCCTGTATTCCATGTTATCAAAATACCTTTTTTTTTTGTGTCCCAAAATAGCAAGACCCTTCTCATTCCGCAAAGTTAGGAAAACGCCTTGATTTTGGACTAATCATCTTGGCTTTTGTTTTCACTTGTATCATTTGGGGTATTCAACTGGACATATTCTATTGTACAAGTACTGTGTGATGGTACCATTCCTTGCATTATACTTAACAATCTCCCAGTGGAATAACATACATTGATTAACATAATAAGATCGTACATAGAATCTGATTCATTAAGTTCTATGAGCAATGAAAAGCAAACATAATCCATTAACTTAAATTTGATTTGTTGAATTTTACTTGGTGGGAGAGTACCTTATCGAAAGAATAGCCAGCATTTCCCATTCAAATATGCCTATTCAATGATTTATATTTATTTGTAGTAATACATAGTGGAAATATGCACCGGTTCTTCAAGTATATTGAAAACCGAGATGTTGCGAAACAAGTACTGAAGGAAAGAGGATTGAAGAAAATAAAGATTGGAATAGAAGGTTTGTAGTTTGGATATAAATGTGTGAAATACTGTAAAATAATCTATTTTTGCAATCTTAAAATATTTGGAATTTGCTATTCTGAAGTAGTTCACTAGGTTAAACGTTCTGATTTTCACACTTAAAAAATAAATTATTTCTGTGTTTTACTGCCATAAATTTTGCAAACTTGTTGAATTCGCAAACATAGCAAAAATGAATCCCTCTTGAAACTATTTGATTTTATAGTATATATATGGCTGTTTACATAATGGTCTACTGAATATTTGAAAACTGTTTATGATAATTTTGTCTTACTGTTAAAGTGGTTATTAATAAGTTACTGACCTGTAAGTATTGGCAAATTTCACAAGGTTAGTAAATTCCTATTTCATCTAGCATTAATGTTTTTCAACATAGGACTATAGGAATTCACAAAGAAATTTTACAAATTGCTAATATTTCACCTTGGCAGTTGTCTAAAAAATAAAAATTTGCTGGTCTTTTTACCAGCTGGAATGTTCCCTTATTCTGTAATTATTTCAAACATTGCACTAATAAATGTCTACAGAGTAACATAGTAAATACAAAAGCGTGCATTGTTTTGTCCAAAACACTTTTGTGGGATAGGGATTGACAGTGAGGTTTCATTTTCCAACTATTATTAGTTCCTAAACGCTGGATTTTCTGTTTATTGTTAGGTTTAATGAGGAGAAAATAAATAATTTCCTGTTTTGTTGATAGGTTATCCAACATATAAAGAGAAGATAAAGAGACGAAGGGGTGGAAGACCAGAAGGTTTGTAGTTGTGTCAACTTAGTACTCTATATTCTAATTCTTCGGTTTTTAAATCATTGAAGTTATAGGATGCTTATTCTTCTTTGATGAGGGGGTAAATTGCTTTGCTTGTGTGGTCAGTCTGTAGATTAAACGGTTTTCGTTCAAAAACTCAAGAACACTTGCCCTTAGATCTTTAACCTTTACATGGAGGCTGGTCACCAACAGGAGATGACCCCTATTGATTTTGAGGTCGATAGGTCAAAGGTCAAGGTAACTATGACCTTTACCATTTCTGACTATTGGGATACCATGGGGGCATTTTGTTTTACAAACATCTCTTGTTTATGATGTATTTAATTAAATAGTTTGCACAGAGTTGGATTCGAACTCATACTGTTTAGCACCATCGCCTAGCAATACAAAGTACAAAAGCATTAGACCACTCAGCCAGCACAACCTCCCTGAAAAAGGTTGCGCTGTTAACCAGTTTCAAAAGAAAGTTTTCAACGATTTTCATAATCATTTTCATAACATTAAAGAAATTGTGATTATGATTTCTATATTATAGTAATCTACAACTATGTACAGCGACCATTTTTGCGGATGTCGTGGGAGAAGGAAGAAGCCAAGAGTCGACACGTTGATTTCCAGTGTGTTAAATCTAAGTCTATCACCAACCTGGCCGAGGCATCGGGTGCTGAGGCGTTAGATCAAGCCCCAGCTCAACCTGTCATACAGCAACAACAAGGGGAAGACGGATCAATACAAGTGATTCCACCTCAACCTTCTCCGTCTGAACCGTATGTTGACATTGACCTTCCTGAAGGTGACGTGGAGTGAAGGATAAGTTTTGACCCAAGGACATGTAGAGTGAAGGATAAGTTTTGATCTTCCTGAAGGACATGTAGCATGAAGAATAAGCTGGCAAAGCTGACCGATTAAGCTGTGACTATTTACACTCACACATTACTTGTTCACTGTTTAACAAGTTTTACTGCTTAAGTGGTAATATGTACGGCCTTCTTTGTTTATGGTATGCAAGTTTTGTATCCAGCTTGACTGTGTTCTACGCACTGCGGCATTATCAGACTATTTGTTTGTCTTACCTTCCACAATTCTAACACTTCGTGCGGATGTACAAGTGAAGATGTCCACCAGTTGTGCTGAAAAAACAACATGGCATTAGAGTCTGAATATTGGTGTACTAGAATTTGTTACAAGATTAACATACTGCATCTAGTCCTCAGATGTGAGTTGAATTTGCTTATATTTGAATGGATGTGTCAAGATTTAGGGTTTAAATTGTTGAACCTTTAACTTGTTGGCTAGACAATCATAAATAATTCAAGCTTAAATGCTGAGAGGACCAGAGATTCGCAATATTCATTGAAGATAATATCTGGCCCTACAAGTCTGAATGTTAACATGCTTGTTACTATTACTAGTTGCTGCATTTTGCATAAACATGAATGCTGTATTGTCAATGGGCTTGGTATAAGTATTGGTATATTTTGATCCAATAATCATGTCCCTTAGTGCTTTGCTAGTTGTGTGTTTTGTTATAAGAAAACTACCATGTGTGTTTCACTAAGTATTTTCTGTTCCAAGATTCAACTGGCTGTTAGGGGCTGTTCCAAAAAGGGCCAGAACAACAAGAACCACAAGTTAAAAAAATGGCACCCAAGGAATAAGAATTTTTCTTACATCTTCACACACAGTATTAAATTCTTTGTCACCCCCACTAAAATATTTTCATTTCAGTTTTTCTCTTGTCCCCTGTATGCTTATCATCTAGAACAGCCCTTGGATTTCGTGCAATGGTCATTCTGTTAATGTCTGTTGTGACTATCAACACTGCTACTGTAAATCACTTAATTTTCGCATAAGTTATTTCGTGATTTTTTTCGAAAATTTCTATATTTTTTTGTTCGCGAGAATTTCGAGTTGGCGTCATTGACAATGTCCTATTCCGACTTTGTATTGCAAAATATTTGCGAGAATAATGATGTTAACATCCTCGCGAATATTAGCGAAAATAAAACTCTAGCAAGAAATAATTTTATAAATTTGAATTCTAGGAAAGTATTTCTATAGAATGATTTAATTGTACATTTCAATGGTACCTTGATGGTTTTGAG
This sequence comes from Spisula solida, assembly GCA_947247005.1. Taxonomy (NCBI): domain Eukaryota; kingdom Metazoa; phylum Mollusca; class Bivalvia; order Venerida; family Mactridae; genus Spisula; species Spisula solida. The sequence goes on from OX365946.1 coordinate 20,481,860, forward strand.
GAATCTTTGTTGAATGTAATATTATCACAATATTATGGTCCTTATATTAGATGGTGTAGTTCGCCGGAGATAACACTAGCCTTTGTTTACAAATAAAAATGAAAACTAAATACATTTTCGATATTTATTTTTGTTCAATCTTGTGCATAAACACTTTTAATGATATACTCTTTAAATCTACACTGATAACTGGCAGCCAGTCGATCGTGCAGTCTTTATAATTTGCTTTGTTTGTTTATTGATAAGGCTAGAGTTATTCCCGGCGAACTATAAGATGACAATTTGTCTGTAATATTCACATGCTTATATATCATATTGAACATGTAGGTTGTATTTATGTGTGTACATACTATATTTTTGACACAAATATATAAGGAAATGGTTATTGTAAAAAAAGAGTGAGCTGGATTTTTTTCTGATAATTTGTTAAGTTTAGCCAACAATTACTTTGGAATCTAACCCTGAAATACTTGATTAAATTTGTAAAATAGCTTTCTAAATGTAATTTGGGAAATTTTTGTATGAAGAAAATATTGACCGCCAAATTTGTGATATGTCTGAAAATACTGTTGGGATAAATTTTGTTGTTCTTTTTAATAATCATCTATGAAAAAGGCAAAGGTATTTACACTATGCATAAAGTATGAATTAACTTTAAGAAACTGCAAATGAACACTAGCACAATGTAATAAAAATACATAGTTTAAGATGATCATTGTTATGGAAGGGTCGGTTCAGTCTTTGGCCTACCGTAAATAATCGGCCATAAATCGCATGCAGCCATAAGTCGCAGGGTGACTTTTGACTAAAAAATCGAGGTTTTTGTCAGAACCCTTTCATAAGTCGCCAGTAGTCTTTTCAATTTTTTGTAACTTTGTATAGGTTTGATGTTCAAAAATGACAGAAACTCGTACACATGTGTTATAAATATTCACAAATTTCTTGAATTCTTAAAATGAATTTGTGAATACACCGGTACATGTAATCTGGTCTATGAAAACTTTGTGAAAATTTCTTTTTCTTTGTTATTGCTTCATAAAATTGCTATCTTGTTCAAAATGCCTGATTCTAAAATTTCATTGTTTGGTCATCTAAACTGGACTATTTATCTGTGATATATGTTGACGAATGATTCAGTTTGTGTTTTATATAAACATGTTTGTATATTATGTGTTTATTATGTCTGTATAATTATGTATATATATGATATAGAATGAAATCCTGGGCCGGTATGTATAAACATCTTAGTTGAAGACTTAAGATTTTCCTAAAATCTTGACTTAAGATTTTCCTAAAATCTTAAAAGTACCTCAAGTGTCTTATAGTTAAACAAGACAATCATGATTATTAATAGTTTCCATAGTTTTCAAGCACTATGTAGAGAGTTATTATTATCACTATGAAAACAAAGGCTACATTTTAAATTTGCGGGAATATGTGCATCACAAAATTTTAAGTCAAGTCAAAATGCCCAAGTTTTCCAATAAGACGCTTTGTAAATACCGGCCCTGTTTTTAAGGTGCTGATGGCCAGCAAAAATTAAAATTGGTGAAGTACTTCAAAACCACTGCATTCTGAAATACTGTGTTTTGATAACTCTAACATGACAATCCTAATATAAAAATAGTTCGAAGAATGTTTAAGTACTACAGTGTACTTGAAACATGCTTGAAATCTTACTTTTATCGCAAATGTTACAGTGTACTTGAAACATGCTTGAAATCTTACTTTTATCGCAAGTGTTTGTCGCAATAAGTTTAGTATCTGTTAGTTCCATATTTTGTCTCGTGGACTTCCACAATAAGCTTTCAAGCTCTTTTTCACAGATTTATGGACTTCCACAGAATTTTCACAAGATTTATTGGAAAGTATGGTCATAAAACCTGTCAGGAATGTTCATCAGAGTTTGCAGTTGCGTACCTGTGGTTTGAAGCTAAGTTTGGAAATCTGTCCATGTTTCTGATTTATATTACACTAAAAATCATTAATTTTTGTGGGGATAACATTTTCGTTGATTTCATGGTTGAACGCAACCACAAATTCTAATCTAATCTATGAATAGTTGATGCACCAAATACAGAACTAAGGCTTCCCTTTCCACTTTTTGTGATCCATAAATTCATGACTCCATGAAATTGCATTTTGACAAAATCTGTGAATTTAAATGCCCACAAAAATAAGTGATTTTACAGTAATATATAAACTAACAAAGTGTGTCTGTATTCTCAAATATGCCATTGAAAAGAACAGGGATACAAGTGTATTTAATTAAATGCATTTCTGTTGACTATATATCATGAATATGAAGGAAATCAATTAAACACAATTGATATGTGCTAACACTTTGCTTGTTTCCTATTTTCTATGACAGCTTTTCGTTACAGTTATTTGTTTTTGTAAAACTGTTGTTTATAGTCTATGTTTATTGTACATAATTTTTATACTGGTAGTAAATATATTTGTACATGTAACCAGAATTTTCTGGGTTTCAGAATATTTTGTATATTTAAGTGTTGTACATATTTTATGCCATTGGCCAGTCCTAACTGCTTTATTTACTCTTACTGTTTGGTTGTATTTACTTGGTATTCATTAATCATTTTTGTACAGTAAGAATGTTAAACTTGTTAAAGTAACACAACTGATTGGACAACAGAAAGACAGAGAATATTCATGAGGTCAAGGTAAATAATTCCAAGCTTTTGTTACACTTAACATTGCAATACCAGGCCCGATCTCCCAGGGCATCTCAATCTGAGTCGAGATTATTCTCAAATACTGTCATGTGTCTTTGAGATAATTTCCATGGGAGGCCTGACTCTGAAAGTTTGCACCACAAAACAGATGCATAGTTCTGAGTTTATTACAGTCAAATATTTTTAGCACAAACTAAAGAATGATCACAAATTTATACTCCTGACTTGAGCAAAATCTCAATTTGAGCTGAGATTTCTACTTGTCAATGAGATGCTTAGGGAGATCATGGCCTGATTGAGATGAAATAGAAGTTGAACACTTTACTGCACAAATATATCAATATGACAGTTCAAGCACCTATCCCATGTCCATTATCAATTATATTTTATAAATTATAAGTATATGGACTTAACGTGACACCTTGTCTAGGGAGGTCACTCTTTATATTTGTCCCTAAAAGAAGCTGAACACGAAATTTGTGCACATTTTAGCTCATCACTTATCTGAACAGTGTACATGTAGTGTGTATGGTGTAAAGAATTAATACAGAAAACATTGAGCAAGCCTAACAATCAGAAATTATGTCCCAGTAATTAATTGCTAAATATAGGCTTGTATCAATCGTTTTATAATTGTATGTGTCAAAATATTGAAAATTAGATTCTATTTTTGTAATACGTTAGATATTGCATCGTTAGTATTTGGGGAAATTATATTGATTTGTGAATTATAGATTGAGAAATATTTATAGAAATAATTCAAGTATCATGTGTGCCGTTGGAATAATATAATGCAAAACTGCAATTTTTCTGTTAGTCATGCAAGAATGGTTAAACTATATGAGGGGTGATCAATGTTAGTATAGCAATACCACGTGACTTATGGCTACAGGTCCAAGACAAAATTTGCTTCACTTCACAAACCAGAATTTCTTTTTCTATTTTTTTTAAATATACGCCACGCTAAGGGGAAAATTGCTTTCTATGAAAATAAGATATTTTTAGCCGTTTCAAGCCGATTCTTCTACCAAGGTTTCACAGGCTTCACCCTTTCCTTGAAGAAAAATGTGTTATAAGTGCATTCGGTCAGAGATATCTTACTCTGTATGATTCTAATTTGCTTTTGTGCCTTGCTGACAAAAATGAATTGCTAGATGGAAAGTTCTCGAATAAATTGGTCACCCCTCCTAAGTTGTCATAAAAACATAAAACCTCAGATGATCACTTAAGGATGGAATGTTCTTTAGCTGCAATTGTATATAGGACCTTCGCACCAAAACACATAATATGAGATGTCAGAGCACCAGTCCTGTTTATTTTTGAACATCCCTCATACAAATAAAACATGTACTATGTATTTCTGTTTATATTATTGGTACAAAATGTTGTTTATAGCTGAAAAATTTTCTTTACAGAAAAATGGGTATTTGATATAATATATGAAAAGCTGATATTAAAATGAATATTGATTAACACACTTTACCTTGTTTCTCCTTATTAGACACAATTTTCCATCACAAGATGAGACATCGGAACCAATGCCATCTAGTTACCTGGTCAGAGCTGTTGGTTATAGTGGTATGTCATCTAGTTACCTGGTCAGAGCTGCTGGTGATAGTGGTATGGCATCTAGTAACCTGGTCAGAGCTGCTGGTTATAGTGGTATGGCATCTAGTAACCTGGTCAGAGCTGCTGGTGATAGTGGTATGACATCTAGTAACCTGGTCAGAGCTGCTGGTTATAGTGGTATGGCATCTAGTAACCTGGTCAGAGCTGCTGGTGATAGTGGTATGACACCTAGTTACCTGGTCAGAGCTGCTGGTGATAGTGGTATGCCATCTAGTTACCTGGTCAGAGCTGCTGGTGATAGTGGTATGCCATCTAGTTACCTGGTCAGGGCTGCTGGTGATAGTGGTATGCCATCTAGTAACCTGGTCAGAGCTGCTGGTGATAGTGGTATGTCATCTAGTTACCTGGTCAGGGCTGCTGGTGATAGTGGTATGTCATCTAGTAACCGGGTCAGAGCTGCTGGTAATAGTGGTATGCCATCTAGTTACCTGGTCAGGGCTGCTGGTGATAGTGGTATGCCATCTAGTTACCTGGTCAGGGCTGCTGGTGATAGTGGTATGCCATCTAGTTACCTGGTCAGGGCTGCTGGTGATAGTGGTATGCCATCTAGTTACCTGGTCAGAGCTGCTGGTGATAGTGGTATGCCATCTAGTTACCTGGTCAGGGCTGCTGGTGATACTAGTAGTTGTATGCCATCTACACTTAGTCGCAAAAGAAAGTATACATTGTTCATACTTTGAAATTGTATCCTTTGGCGTTGACAGAACTAAACGAAATTTTGTTTTAACAGAACTGTATGTTTATCTGACATTTTAAGATCAAACAATAACATGTCAATAAATACAATATCCCACAAATGAAGTCAACAGCGTCGGTACCTGGAAAATCGAATTAACAAAAATGTTAAATATTTTATATGCTCGCCTCCGACGTAAAATGTACGAGACATTTACGCAGTGATGCAAATTATGTTTATGTATGTTAAATTTGACTAGGTATATCGTCAAATTAAACAAAACACTCAAAATAATGCGAATTTTCACTGAACAGCATGGTTGTTGTGATTTTTGTAAAATAAACTAGTCATTTTGCTTGGTCAAGGGGAGGTAACCATGTGAACAAAAGTTGTTTTTATGAGATGATAAGTTCTAAACCTGAATTGGGCTTTGTTGTAAACCTTGTTTTCCCTATTTATGTCTCCGTGATAAGTACATACACTTGAAAACGAACCTTATCAGCAAATCGGGCATCTAGCTGCATTAAAAAATTTACAAACGCCCGATGAACACACCGTGGCAAATGTGTGACATTAGCTCACGTTGATGTCATCTTTTTTATTCTGTTTGGTCCAATTGCAACCAGATGTAACAAATTCGATTGAATTGTAATGCCACATATTCAAGCTACATATGTTGAAAATTTCAGCAAGATCACGTTCCTATTGACCGAGCTATGGGTAAATGTATCCATGTACACATTTGTGTTAAGTGTATGGCCATTTGTGTGAATTTGATTTTTCAAGTTCCGAAGCTATGACTCTGTTTGTGCAGTATTGTATTTGTTGACATGTTGTCGTTTGGTCTTAAAATGTCAGATAAACATACTATTTAGTAAATATTAACACTATGACTGTTTCTGTAAACCCCCGGCGATATAATTTCATTTATGCACAATGTATACTTTTTTTGCGACTGAGTGTAGTTACCTGGTCAGAGCTGCTGGTGATAGTGGTATGTCATCTAGTAACCTGGTCAGAGCTGCTGGTGATAGTGGTATGTCATCTAGTTACCTGGTCAGAGCTGCTGGTGATAGTGGTATGACATCTAGTAACCTGGTCAGAGCTGCTGGTGATAGTGGTATGTCATCTAGTAACTTGGTCAGAGCTGTTGGTTATAGTGGTATGTCATCTAGTAACCTGGTCAGAGCTGCTGGTGATAGTGGTATGTCAACTAGTTACCTGGTCAGAGCTGCTGGTGATAGTGGTATGTCATCTAGTTACCTGGTCAGGGCTGCTGGTGATAGTGGTATGTCATCTAGTAACCGGGTCAGAGCTGCTGGTAATAGTGGTATGCCATCTAGTTACCTGGTCAGGGCTGCTGGTGATAGTGGTATGCCATCTAGTTACCTGGTCAGGGCTGCTGGTGATAGTGGTATGCCATCTAGTTACCTGGTCAGGGCTGCTGGTGATAGTGGTATGCCATCTAGTTACCTGGTCAGAGCTGCTGGTGATAGTGGTATGCCATCTAGTTACCTGGTCAGGGCTGCTGGTGATACTAGTAGTTGTATGCCATCTACACTTAGTCGCAAAAGAAAGTATACATTGTTCATACTTTGAAATTGTATCCTTTGGCGTTGACAGAACTAAAGGAAATTTTGTTTTAACAGAACTGTATGTTTATCTGACATTTTAAGATCAAACAATAACATGTCAATAAATACAATATCCCACAAATGAAGTCAACAGCGTCGGTACCTGGAAAATCGAATTAACAAAAATGTTAAATATTTTATATGCTCGCCTCCGACGTAAAATGTACGAGACATTTACGCATTGATGCAAATTATGTTTATGTATGTTAAATTTGACTAGGTATATCGTCAAATTAAACAAAACACTCAAAATAATGCGAATTTTCACTGAACAGCATGGTTGTTGTGATTTTTGTAAAATAAACTAGTCATTTTGCTTGGTCAAGGGGAGGTAACCATGTGAACAAAAGTTGTTTTTATGAGATGATAAGTTCTAAACCTGAATTGGGCTTTGTTGTAAACCTTGTTTTCCCTATTTATGTCTCCGTGATAAGTACATACACTTGAAAACGAACCTTATCAGCAAATCGGGCATCTAGCTGCATTAAAAAATTTACAAACACACCGTGGCAAATGTGTGACATTAGCTCACGTTGATGTCATCTTTTTTATTCTGTTTGGTCCAATTGCAACCAGATGTAACAAATTCGATTGAATTGTAATGCCACATATTCAAGCTACATATGTTGAAAATTTCAGCAAGATCACGTTCCTATTGACCGAGCTATGGGTAAATGTATCCATGTACACATTTGTGTATGACCATTTGTGTGAATTTGATTTTTCAAGTTCCGAAGCTATGACTCTGTTTGTGCAGTATTGTATTTGTTGACATGTTGTCGTTTGGTCTTAAAATGTCAGATAAACATACTATTTAGTAAATATTAACACTATGACTGTTTCTGTAAACCCCCGGCGATATAATTTCATTTATGCACAATGTATACTTTTATTGCGACTGAGTGTAGTTACCTGGTCAGAGCTGCTGGTGATAGTGGTATGACATCTAGTAACCTGGTCATAGCTGCTGGTGATTGTGGCATGGCATCTAGTAACCTGGTCAGAGCTGCTGGTGATAGTGGTATGTCATCTAGTAACCTGGTCAGAGCTGCTGGTGATAGTGGTATGACATCTAGTAACCTGGTCAGAGCTGCTGGTGATAGTGGTATGTCATCTAGTAACCTAGTTGAACTAATGAAAAAGTTACGCTACGTCGGCCGGGGTGGTAGCTAGGGCGTTACTATGGTAATATAATGGCTGATGACATGCTACTGGTTTGCATTATTGAAGATAAATTGACTGTAGGTAATAAGTTAATGTTTGTATTTATATAAGAAATTAGTATTTAAAAGCAATTATAATTAAATGAGAGCGATAGTCTATGAATATATTGAATGACCCTCGTACATGTGTGTATGTTACGATACGTTCATCATGAAGCAGATGCTGTACATGTCTGCTTTCAGCTAAGGATTTATTTGTGAGTCGTGCCAGAAATTGTGATGTTCGTACTTGGATCACTACAGACAACTGTGTTGCAGATTTGCGTTTATTTGCCCAGTTATCTAAAGGAATGTATACATGTAATTAACTGTGCCTGCAGTCTTTTCACAATAGCATCAATATCTATAGTAAACAAGAAACTCCCCCACTCTGGTTTTTTATACACTCGTTTGAAAAACGGGACGTATCATGAGAACACCCTTGATGGGCAGTCGGCCAGGAGTCCAGCAGGTGATCTGTACTCTAACACAAACAGTTTTCACCCGATTGTCTTCATAATATCTTGGCCAAGTTCGATTATAGGCCAAATCGGCCTAGGCCTTACTGGGTATGGTCCTTTAATTACCAAAAGGTTTGAAATTGGCATTGTCTGTACTCTATCAAACATTTTTATCAGATCTTCTTCAAACTTGGTGACAATGCTTATGGGCATAATATTTAGGCCAAGATTGATAACCAGTAAAGGCCAAATCGGCTCTCTAACTCAATCAGTTTTCATCCGATCGTCTTCAAACTTGGTGGTAATGCTTATGGGCATAATATCTAGGCCAAGTTCGATTATAGGCCAAATCGGCATAGGCCTTATTGGGTTATGGTCCTTTAATTACCAAAAAGTGTGAAATTGGCCTAGTCTGTACCCCTAATTCAGGTTTTATCTGATTGTCTTCAAACTTGGTGACAATGTTTATGAGCATAATACCTAGGCCAAGTTCAATTACAGTTTAAATCGATATAGACCTTCATAGGTTATGGTCCTATAATTACCAATAATTACCATTATTTTAAGTCAGTAAGAGTGGCTTCCTTTAAACATCAGGGGAGGGAATTATGGTGTACAAGAGTTACTTCCCTTGATATCAGGGGAGGAAACTCTGTTTGACTTTTTTAAGTTAGTTAGAATGACCTCCCCTTAAAATGTATTACAGTCATGCTCCTTGGTGTCAGGGGAGTGAGCTCTGTTTGCCTTATTTGAAGTCGGTAAGAGTGACATCCCCTGAAAATGAGGGGAGGGAACTTTACAGAGTTACTTCTCTTGTAGTAAAAGAGTTACTTCCCTTGATATCAGGGAAGGGAACTCTGTTTGACTTATTTTAAGTTGGTAAGAGTGACTTCCCCTAAAATCAGGGGAGGAAACTCTGAAGGACTTATCAAGTCGGTAAGAGTGACTTCCCTAAAAATCATGGGATGAAACTGTATTGCAGAGTTACTTCCCTTGGTTCAGGGAGGGGAACTCTTTTTGACTTATTTTCGAGTTACGGCCCTTGAAATCAGAGGAGGCAACTGATAGTCGGTAAGAGTAACTTCTGATAAACAGGAAATAAAATTGGAATGAATTATCCCAAGTGGAAGATCGAGTGACTTCCCATCTACAACACTATAAGTGATAATATGCACAATATCTCATAATTATACCACTACTACAATAACAGAAAACGACTTTCTATCATATACAGAGCTGTACACATGGATGTGTTTGCTTGTTCAATAAATCGTACAAAGCATTAAATGAGATAATATTTTATAGAAAGGTAGTGTATGTATTATAAATACACTCAGTCGCAAAAGAAAGTATATTTTGTGCATAAATGAAATTATATCGCCGGGGGTTTACAGAAACAGTCATAGTGTTAATATTTACTAAATAGTATGTTTATCTGGTTTATCTGACATTTTAAGACCAAGCGACAACATGTCAACAAATACAATACTGCACAAACAGAGTCATAGCTTCGGAACTTGAAAAATCAAATTCACACAAATGGTCATACACTTAACAATGTGTAAACGGTACATGGATACATTTACCCATAGCTCGGTCAATAGGAACGTGATCTTGCTGAAATTTTCAACATATGTAGCTTGAATATGTGGCATTACAATTCAATCGAATTTGTTACATCTGGTTGCAATTGTAACAAACAGAATAAAAAAAGATGACATCAACGTGAGCTAATGTCACACATTTGCCACGGTGTGTTCATCGGACGTTTGTAATTTTTTTAATGCAGCTAGATGCCCGATTTGCTGATAAGGTTCGTTTTCAAGTGTATGTACTTATCACGGAGACATAAATAGGGAAAACAAGGTTTACAACAAAGCCCAATTCAGGTTTAGAACTTATCATCTCATAAAAACAACTTTTGTTCACATGGTTACCTCCCCTTGACCAAGCAAAATGACTAGTTTATTTTACAAAAATCACAACCGGCATGCTGTTCAGTGAAAATTCGCATTTTTTTTAGTGTTTTGTTTAATTTGACGATATACCTAGTCAAATTTAACATAATTTGCATCACTGCGTAAATGTCTCGTACATTGTACGTCGGAGGCGAGCATATAAAATATTGAACGTTTTTGTTAATTCGATTTTCCAGGTACCGACGCTGTTGACTTCATTTGTGGGATTTTGTATTTATTGACATGTTATTGTTTGATCTTAAAATGTCAGATAAACATACAGTTCTGTTAAAACAAAATTTCGTTTAGTTCTGTCAACGCCAAAGGATACAATTTCAAAGTATGAACAATGTATACTTTCTTTTGCGACTAAGTGTATATTTTTTAATGATTTGTGTAAAATAACTGAATATTGAAAAAAGATATTGTTGAATAAATTATTCCTGTCGTCAGAATTGTATGGTTCGTATTCAACACACGTGCCCCCGGGGCTAAAACATTAGACAAATTATTTATATACCTACTTCTATATACACCTATACTATAGAAAATTACAAAACATGTCTTATTCACTGTTTGTAATAAGTTAGTTTGAAATTTAACCCAAGAAAAGCGAGAATCTTTTAGATTGATCTCAGATCGAGAATGTGAGAGATCGGTCTTAGAATGTCGTCACATGACTGATATATAGTCTACGTATCGTTTATACACGTACATGTCAATATGAGCATAAAACGTCCTGGTGTTGAACAGTTACATAACACTTTGATACGAAATAAATACACACACGTGTGTATTTTTGCGACACTGCAATAACATGTACATTGGTATTTAGAAACCATGCCGATATGCATGGCATCATATGGAAAAGTTTAAGTGTTAAAAGATCCGAATTCTTGGACAAAAATGACCCGCTATTCATCATTAAAACCATCTGATTTGGCTATCCTAATTAGCTTTAAATTTAACTTCACTCGAAACACGTATTAATCAACGATCGTTATAACGAACTTCAATATTGACATGTATTGCCAGTCTAAATGCATCTGTTCGCACGTGTACTAACACGGTACAGACTGGGTATCTTTATGAACCTCTCGAATCACGTCCATAGTTGTTAAAACACTTGTAATTGACTTTAATTAGCTAGGAGTTATCATGCTAAATTGACTTTGACACTTTCCACGGAGACAAATCTGTCCATAAGATGCTTGCCATATAAACATATTTTCACTCAGATGTTTAATTAGCGGTCAACCTATTGTCCAGAAGTGCTGTCGTGCGCGCTAATTGCTGATTTCTGTCCCCATACGACGACTGTATTCACCGAACAGCAAGCAACCCCGCCCCGGGAAAGGATTACGCGTTCAGAAGTCCAGACTCCCCGCCAAGTCCGCTGCTAGTACAATGTGCTCACAAGATGATCGCTCCATTTCAATTATAAAATTTGTCCGATGATTTCTTGTGACGAAAAATTGTTATTTCGTTTAAATTGTTTGAGAATTAGAAGTAATTTTCTAACGAGGAGTTAATTGACTACACGAATGGAAGGTGATCACGTAACATCGTTACCAACTGATGACGAAGAAATAACTGTTTGTGATGACAGTGAAAACAGCGAGTTTAGTGACGGAGATGATGAAACGACACACAATTCCGTTCAAACTCCTGACTTCGGTCAAGAACATGCGGAGTATAACACTGGAACCAGTCATTATACGGAGGCCCGAAGTGCTTATGATGGAGAGTCGTGTGTTCAAAGACAAAGGGATAATAATGACATAGGGAATGCGTCACATTCAGTGTTGGGACATAAAAGTTCCAGGGAGCAAAGAGCTAAGATTAATTTAAGGGAAAGAAGGAGAATGCATGACTTAAATGCGGCAATGGAAAGCCTAAGAGAAGTTATGCCATATGGTTGTGGACCTACTGTGAGAAAACTGTCGAAAATCGCCACCTTGTCGCTAGCAAGAAACTATATCATAATGTTGAATCGAACGGTCGCAGAGATGAAGCAGAAACTGGAGCATGTACAACGATCCCAGTACGTCCCAGCGACGTCACACCGTCGGGAATCGACAGGGGTACATTCCTTTGGCTCTCGGTTCGGATTAGGACAAACCAATTCGAATGCAAGTTTTAACAGTTACGGAATAGCCGACATACACAAGCCGTGTCAACTAGGCTCGGTGACCGTACCTACACACTGTGGAAATCGAATGTCAGAACCCGGAAGTAGTGTTTTTAGATGTCAGAGCTGTGTTTCTTCAAGTAGTGCCTCGGGGTTAGGATGGCTTCATATGAACGGCAACAGTCTATCAAATCTTAATGTTTCTAGATTTACCGGTTCTAATTTGAGATAACAATATACCGGATTACCGAAATACGTTATAAATGTCAAGAAGAAAATCAAGTGAAATTTGTCCACTGTTTATATGAGTTATGCGCTTGTTTGTGAACAATGATTGAATCAATGTTACTTGAATACAGAATAATCCGCTGGATTCAGCCGATTGTCCAGTCGCCATCAGGTTAAGTACTGTTTTATTAAAGCAAGAACGCACACTGACGTTCAAATTTAAAATCTGTAAAGTTCTTTCAATTATTATTTAGTCAAGAAACTCCTAGTAACACTATCAATCCATGCTGTGTACGTAAGTTTCAAAGGAATACATGTAATTAATAATTTAAATTATTACGTAAGGTTACTATTCCGTAAGTGATATGATAAAACCGCACCGGGTGTTTAGCTCCTTTTTTATGAGAAATTTCAAATCTATGTATTTTGTGATATAATTTCTTAGGCCTGTGGTTCGGTCTATGCTGGCGTCCATGATGTTTCATTACTTCCATTGTCAACTGGTCGCTCGCTCGGCAGCCTTGTCGATTGCTTTAATTGCTGGGTTCTTGTTTAGCCTAGTTGTTAGTTTATCTCAATTATTCGTTATAACATTTACATGACTCTAATCGGGAATTCTTCTCGTATTATTTAAAACGTTGATTGTGAAATTGAAAATGAATTCCAATTAAGACATGCAAATATATTAAATGAACATGTATAACCTGGTCACTTAACATATTACTGAATTTCCAGTTCTAAAAAATACTTAAGAGAGATTAAATAATTGAGTTAAGGACTTATCTATTTCAATTAGTGTCCTATTGCCATGTAAATATGTATACGTGACCAATTAAACACTGCTACTGAAGTATGCTATCAAGGGAGACAACAATGATATGCGAGTGTGTATATGATAAGGTAGACAACTTTAGTCGATGTTAATAATTTTTCTGAAAAGAACGTTTCAAATTCAAAATAAATCTGTATAATTTATTATGTTTTATTTATTTTTTTTGAATTTATAATATTTAAAACTCTTCAGTTGTTATATCACAAAAACTGCTACAGTGGTCGGGATTTCAACCAATACTTACACTCAGTACTTAAATATTGAAATTCACTCGTTTGAGGTTCATTGTGGCATTTTTTAGAGCTAGGCGTTGTAATAATGTTTAATTGGTACTAACACGCATGCTAATAAATTTAATTAACATGCGTGGTACTAAATATTGTTTTTGGCTTACTTCCTAGTTTAATTTGTAAGCTATAATAGCAATTCATCAGTCTGAGTGCCGAGTGTGGCACTCAGATTTAATAATTACATTTACTCCTAATAAATAATACAAAATGGCAGACAATTTATCAAATGTTATTTTCAACACACATTAACTATCTTATACATTGTTCTCATCTTAATTTGCAATCTAGGACAATTAACTCATTATATTACATTTTCAATATTCGAGTGCTGAGAGTAAGTATTCGTTGTACATAATCCTGGCCCCTGACTTACATCAAGCTCATAGAGGCAGTGATCTCCCTTGCCGCTACACGGAATGGTCGATCACAAACTCCTCATAGCAATTACATCACCACGGTGACGCGAAAAGCTACTCATTGATAGCATAGCGGTAAGGGACATCACTGTGTATATGTTTGGAAATATTTTAAATAAGCAATATGTCCATAAATGCTGGGAGGAGTTCGGACTTATCCAGTTCCTAAAATTACAACAATTACCTCCCATGTTTTGAATTGTCAACCATTTCGAGAGCAAATCTCGAACAACGTTGACTATTAGGAGAGTAGAATGGAAACCCCCAATGTCTGAATACATCAGTTGTGACAATCAATAGAGGTAGGTAATGGCATAAAGAAGACACCTTATCAAGGGAGATTACTCTTGATAATTGTCAAAACAAACCCTACATCTTGAGTTACGTTCTTCTAGGGCTCCCTTATCAGAGCTGTAAAGAATGAGTATTATATGATACATTTAATGTTGGACATCGACTACATGTATCATGTATAACTCTAGCACGAAAAATTGTAATACAAAAACAAACACAAAATCCGCTATATTTATTGTTTCTGAATATTAAGGAACATGCAAACTTTATACTTGCATGTTGTGCCAAATGTTTGAATGCTTTCATAGGCAAATGTCACAGTTCTTGATTTTTATGCATAACAAAAATATAGGCAACATAGTGTTTGTTTTTGTACTGCAATGTATCGCTTTAAGAGTTATAGATAGAAAACATAACAAACAATAGTAGTATATTTTATAACAACATTGAATTTAATGAAGGTTAGAACACTGTTAATATATATACACAATGTTTACAGTTCAAAACAAGTATTGTTCATACGATTACATAAAAGGGACATGTGGCATATTTTTTTTATTTCAATGTCAAGGCTTACTCTCTTCCACAACATTTCTCAAATTACCGTGACAATAACTGTATGACATTTTAATTGATCAATCATGGTATTGGGCCATTTAAATGGGCTAACCTTGACCCTAGTATTGGGCTATTTGGATTGGCTTACATGGAACTGAACCATTTTGGATTGACTAACCATTGTATTGTACAATTTGGGTAAGGAAACAATGATATAGGACAATATGGATTGGCTAACCATGTTATTTGGCCATGTGGAATGGCTAATTATGGCATTTTTATTAGCTTACAATGTTGTTGGACCATGTTTCCTGGCTAAGCTCTCGGTAGCAACAAGATGACAGGCATGTTTGTCCTTGGTAGAATGCCGAGTATCATTCAGACTAGAAAGCAAGCTGTGGCCATGAGATAAAACATAATACACACATGTAACTTCTACATAACCAAAGACTGTAAAAGGAATATGATGTACATACAATCGGAGCATTAGAATAATGCTAAACATTTTAAAAAATCATAAAGATACAGTACATTAGGTAGATTGACCTGTATACTTTAATGGAATAAATACTTCCTACCAAGACTTCTAATGATGCACCAAAAATGACTAAAGAGAAATAATTATCCCTGCATATTTGCAAAATAATCAACAATGAATACATCTATGTTTCTACAGCACATACATGCAGGGTTTAAGCCTTTTTCTTAAGGGGTTCAAATAACCATGTTTACCCAAATAACAGGGGGGGGGTCAATACCACCTCACCCCCCTTCTGGAACTCTGCTTCAACTAATTTCAACAGGGTAAAAATACCACTAAACAAATGGTTACATTATTAACATACATGTACATGATTTAAATGGTCACCAATTGATTCTTAACATAATAAAATTATGAAATACTTCACAATATCAATCAGAAAGATTAGTTGGAAGAAGAAGCTTTGTAAGGTTCTAATTTATTGTTCAAAGATTGCGAACAGAATGAAGCACAGAATTATTTGAAGTACAGTAAGCATGTAAATATATCGACTATCAAAAGAGCTGAGGAGAAAATAGACCCTGTGCAACATAATTAAATAAATTCTGAAGTAAAGATAGCTATTAAAAAATAAAGGCCTCATGAAAACTCCTTGTAGCATGTGGAACTCCCGTGGAAAATTGATTGATTCATACAGTACCACTCAGCTAATTTTACAGGGCCATTTACTAGACTGAGGCGTGAAATTTAAACCTATCAAGCCAAATGCTATGTGTGTCCCTCCCTATGTGTTAAAATATTAGGAAGTTCTGGGTTACATGCAATTTGATCACCAACATACTCCCACAATATTGCCGTACATATGACCTGTTTACTACCCAGGATATTCATGCTACCTAGATATTACCTGGCCCTATGATTATAAAACTCAATTTGATCATGAAAGTTGATTAGCTTCTTTATAGTGCAACAACTAAATAGTCTTAACCTTATCAAGAAATATAATTCTTCCTTCTTTAAGCCAAATAATCTAATGAAACAGCTTCAGAAAACCACGAAACGTTTTAATGAGTGAGACATTTGAAATTTGAGCACGAAATTAAGTTGAGCATGGAAAATGTTATATAATTATGGGGCCAGGTTATATTTAGGTACATGTAGCATGAATATCCTGGGTGGTATACAGGTATATTTGTATATATCACTTGCCAAGAAAAAGAGGGTCTTAATACAAAACGCTATTTTGAGAAAACAAGAAAAAACTGTCAGAAAACTACTTTTTACTTATGGAAAAACAAGCTTTTTCAACTTCAGTTTGGTCAACTTAACCTGTTCCAACTTTCATGAAAATAGGCTCTTTATTAGAAGTGCCTTGTAATGCAGATCTCAAATACGTATGAGTCTTATAAGAACGTAAATAGCACTTACGGCCTTCTAATTCTAAGCCAGCGATACGTTTGGATAAAACAATGAGAACAGACAAATTTTACACAAACTAAAATAATACATATCCAACACACTAACAAGGATGAAAGTCAAAACAATTCAAATTTAAATCATTCAACCAGAGTTTGGCAATCGTAACAAGCTACAATACAACCCTGTGAGTTCGACAACAACAACCAATCAGCATTAAGATATATTCTTGTTGGTAAATTTGACAATCAAAAAATATTTTTTTCAACATGTTAAGATTTTTTCAATGACGATAAAGCCTCAGTAAAAAATCAATACAGATGCAAACAGCGGGTCTTTTCAAAGAGCTAGAATGTAATTTCGACGAAAAATAAATCTGATGTTGCAAATACCTAACAACAGAATTTGATGTAAATCAGTAATTCGGTTGACCATAAAAGGATCTAATTTGGGTCGTAAAAACATTGAAATATTGCACCGTCATGTTTGCATATACATGTATAATCCAATGGGAGATATTAGTTAGTTATCTCCCCTTACTACTCTCTAAAATTTCATAGGTCCTATCATGCGGATTACTCTGCTTTTATCCCTGTTTTATTTGTTGTGCATGGTAGTAATTAAGCTGAAATATTTGCAACATTAATAATCAGATTAAATAACAAGTTCGGCTACATGTTGTTTACACACCATGGTGTATAAATTTTGACGGCCTTAACATAAAAGGTAATACAGAAGTGAGAAATTCCATATCTAAAATCAGGGATATTTCTGTGAGAAACAAGGATAAAGTATGAGGATTTAAACTAGTTAGGACCGCTGTGCTAATTGGTCTACCTCGGGCTTTATCTTACAAGGGAGATAATTTATATGCCACTAATGTCTCTCATTACTGTAAACGTCTGACAAACTATAAGGTACGGTTATCTCGGCTTGTCGTCACAGGTCATTTCATTTACTTTTATCTGTGAAATTTAATGAATCACTGGGACTGAAAAATATATGTCTATAAACACAGCCACCATTTTTTGGGACTCTTCAGACATAACTGACATACTTGTCTCGGGTGTTGATAGAACATCCCCATTATTTGAACGGTTTCAATGGTAATTTGAACTATTTTAACAGTTTGTAAACACGATAAATAATGGAAAGCACTACACCATTAAGACATCTTGTATATAAATATATGCTAAGCTCATCATGTACAACATTTATGTTCTCTTATATGACATAATATTCTTGGGAACCCTTGCATCTATTTTCTTAGGCGTGGTGATATCTTGTCATCACAAAAATATGCTTCTCACTCATCCGCTTAATACATCCTAGGGAGCTGCCGGATTCATGACGGAAAGACCCAAGTAGCACAGCCATACCACAATACTATTTTCACCAATGTAATGTGAACCAAATACATACATGTGCACAGAATTAAAATACTTCTCTACAAGAACACACTGTTACACCCTTTAGAAAACAACATGCACAATTATGAAAGACAATAACGTAGTTTTTGTTTGTACATTGTCCTAGAAAAACTCAAAAAAAAACTTTTTAACATTCTCTAATTTCCTAATGAAAAACCAGAGTTTCAATCCTTTCACCTCTACTCTGTTTAGACAGGATCCTATTCGTCTTTTATTTTGACCCCAGAAACTTCCAAAAAAGCCACATTTTGACCTTCATGATTCTGAGTGAAGGATCATTTGTTTCTTTATTATTGATTCGCCACTTCCATTGTATTGAATGACAAATATGGCAGCGGCAACCCAAAAATGTAAAACACAAATATTTTCAGAATTTTACATTCAAGGATAAGATAAATAGAATGTACACTGGTTTCAGATCTATGTTGTTTTATATCTAGACAAAGTAGAGTTTATGTAAGTCAATATCATTCAATCTGTATGTATGAAGAATGTACTACTGCCATAGATCTTCTGTTCTACCAAACTTGAATATGATGGAACTGAAATATACAAATAATCTGCCATTAGTTACAGTAATTTAAAAGCTGTTGGGATAAAGCCGATAGGCCCGATACACAATAATTTGTTAATAATTATAATTGTTATTTTAGTAAGCTGGCTAGAGTTAGTTCAACCTCGAGATCCTAGTGGTAGAATATCTTATATGGTAGGGCTTGTTAACAAGGTTTTCTGGAAATTAAACATCCAGTTCTAATTTCTATCCACATAAAACGGTGCAGAACATTGCTGCTGTTTTGTTATTGAAGCCCAGTCTCACATAGATGGTTAACCCAAAGATAAGTGACAATGTTTTAGCTGAGATAAAGCTCAGATTGAAATACAAAAAATGTATTTCGAAAGATGTGTGCCAATTCTGGTTGGCAATCAAAGTTTTAGATAAAAGATTGTAATTTTAA
Organism: Spisula solida; assembly: GCA_947247005.1. Taxonomy (NCBI): domain Eukaryota; kingdom Metazoa; phylum Mollusca; class Bivalvia; order Venerida; family Mactridae; genus Spisula; species Spisula solida. The sequence continues at coordinate 20,501,151 of OX365946.1, forward strand.
ATTATTAACACAAATGCATGATCTTAATATAAAGTCTGGAGATGGGAAAGTTAGTATTACTATTTGGAATACATGTACATACAGGATAGCTTGGGCCTTGTGGATAGAACAGTGCATTATATACAATTATGGTAAATTGTGAACATAAAACAGAATGTAACAAAACTTACAGTCTAAAGATAATGATAACAAATAAGTACAGCATACAGAGAAATTAAATCAGGCTTTCAAATGAAGCAAATAACTGACAGACACTTGGTCAAGAAAATAACTGACAGACACTTGGTCAAGAAAATAACTGACAGACACTTGGTCAAGAAAATAACTGACAGACACTTGGTCAAGAAAATAACTGACAGACACTTGGTCAAGAAAATAACTGACAGACACTTGGTCAAGAAAATAACTGACAGACACTGGGTCAAGCAAATAACTGACAGACACTTGGTCAATCAAATGACTAACAGACACTTGGTCAAGCAAATAACTTACGGACACTTGGTCAATCAAATAACTGACGAACACTTGGTCAATCAAATAACTGACGGACACTTGGTCAATCAAATAACTGACGGACACTTGGTCAATCAAATAACTGACGGACACTTGGTCAATCAAATAACTGACAGACACTTGGTCAATTAAATAACTGACAGACACTTGGACAAGCAAATAACTGACGGACACTTGGTCAATCAAATAACTGACGGACACTTGGTCAAGCAAATAACTGACGGACACTTGGTCAAGAAAATAACTGACAGGCACTTGGCCAAGCAAATAACTGACAGACACTTGGTCAAGAAAATAACTGACAGGCACTTGGTCAAGAAAATAACTGACATACACTTGGTCAAGAAAATAACTGACAGACACTTGGTCAAGCAAATAACTGACAGACACTTGGTCAATCAAATAACTAACAGACACTTGGTCAAGCAAATAACTTACGGACACTTGGTCAATCAAATAACTGACGGACACTTGGTCAATCAAATAACTGACGGACACTTGGTCAATCAAATAACTGACGGACACTTGGTCAATCAAATAACTGACAGACACTTGGTCAATCAAATAACTGACAGACACTTGGTCAATCAAATAACTGACAGACACTTGGACAAGCAAATAACTGACGGACACTTGGTCAATCAAATAACTAACAGACACTTGGTCAAGCAAATAACTGACGGACACTTGGTCAAGCAAATAACTGACAGGCACTTGGCCAAGCAAATAACTGACAGGCACTTGGTCAATCAGATAACTGACAGACACTTGGTCAATCAAATAACTAACAGACACTTAGTCAAGCAAATAACTGACAGACACTTGGTCAATCAAATAACTGACGGACAAAACAAAATTCTAACAAACAAAATTTCAGATTCTGATTAATTGTCCTGACATGACCATTACTGTAACCATAAAATGATGTTTGATGGGTATTTTTGGCAATATTTTTATTTTTCGCCATTTTTTAGCAAATTGAGATCTTGGTGAATTAATAAATTGTGCTAACATACATTTGTAACAATGAATGATCTATCATGGAACATTTCACTATCAAAGTTCACGAAATAAATTACCAAACATCATTACACCAAAACTGTCATCAATACTGTTTATTTTAAATCAGCCTATGGAATGTCAAATGACCAGAACTAGGTCAAAACTATCATTTCTTGAATCAATTAACTTATTTTCTGCAAAGAAAATTGTTCTTTCTACACTAAGCCGAAGTTCTAATTGGCCACCCTATAAAATTTGATCCTATGTGATATATTCAATCAATAAATATGAAGTTGCGTTATGTTTTCATTCCACACATTATTCTATCGATTTACAGAAATAAAACACGTGGTCAGGTACAAAATCATCCATGCGGAACTGTTAGTTCGAAATTGGTTTTATGCACGTGGTGCGTGAGCAAGGTATGAAATATGTCCGTATTTTGTTGGAACACATCCTCTGTGGATCCCCTTTTATGAAAAATTTAAAACCGTGCGAGAATGAGCAACGGAAACGCGCTAAAGCCGTCAGATGTATGCATGCACTTCAATAAATTTCTGTTTTACCACGTGTTTTTTAATGTATTTTAGAAAATAATCCAAAACCCGATGATGTCTACTTACATTGATAGGAAAACATGTTTCCCACAGTAGTTTGCGCTAAATTAAACGTAATTAAAGAGTTTGCAATTTTTTAAAAAGGTGTGTGGCGCACTTCGCTGTTTTGAGTGGCGGTACTCATCATTCGGAGGGCTTTGGCGAGTTCCATATTATTCAATCTCTCAAAGTTTGATGATTTTCATAAAAGGCTATCCACCGAGGATTCATTCCAACCAAATACAAACAGTTTTCATCCCGTGCACGAGTACCACTTGCACAAAAGCCATTTCGCACTAACCCTTCCGCATGGATGATTTTGCACAAAAACACGTGTTTTATTTCTGTAAATCGATAGATTAACGTGTGGAATAAAAACATAACTCAACTTCATATGTATTGGTTGAATATATCACATAGTATCAGATTTTATAGGGTGGCCAATTAGAACTTCGGCGTAGTGTAGTGCAGCAATTTAAGAATTATTCCGGAATAGTAGGACTGTCTGATAAATGGAAAATGGATAAAGTGAATGGTTGTGAGTGAGGGTCTGTATTTTACAAATCATGTGCAAATAAACATAACATGCTGGGACAGTTCAACAATAACAATGTTACAAAGATATTACACTAGCTGTGTTAGTATATTTAGTTATTCCCAAAGATCCTCCGCACGTCCAAATTTAAACACCATTGCACTGTAAAACAGGATTTAATCTAACAATTATATAGTATAGAGATATTAACCTGATCATCTTACTTTCTAGTTAAACAGAACTTAAACGGCTGATTTCTTTTTAATATTCAACTATGCAGTGATTTTTTTCCTTCTTTGTTTGCTTCCAGTAAACGGAACCTTCCCAATTTGAATAATGCTATAATTTTCCCAAATTTGAACAGAGAAATTTCCAATGAACATCTAAAAAATGTTTTCAAAATCGGACATAATGACAAAGTTATGCACATTTTTGACGAGAGGTCAAGCATAAAAGTTTACAGAAACCAGTAAACAGTCACATGCAACATCTTTTTCTGTTTTATTTAGCCTTTCTGCTTCATGAAAATTCCCAATTTCAAGTTGTCATGACGTGAAAATTCCCAATCTGAACGGACCTGGTCCCTTTCCCAAAGAAGTCAAACAAATCACTGCTATGGTTGCATTTTTGATAAGCTGGAAGTATAACCAAGATACCAATATACTCACGATGCAAGAAAACACAAATCTAAATGACCGATAATATATAAACTGCTTGCTTATTGAAATATTCGAAACTAGAATTTTGTAATATATTTTTACATAAAGGTCAGGATTGGGTTAATATTGCTGCACTATGCTAAGAATGAAATCTATAATAAATAGTAAAGATAGTTATCTAACATAAGAAATTAGAATACATTTATGTTAGAAATTTATACAAAGTTTAACAAGAGATGCTTGTAAAACGCCTATCCCCCAAAAGTAGCCCAATAGTCAGAAATGTTATAAGTCATGGCGCCTTTTAGTAGGGGTCATCTGCTGATGATGACCAACCTCCATGAAAAGTTTGAAAATCCTGGGTCAAATCCAGACTGGAAACCATTTGGTCTACTTATATAATTATGCTAAAGGTCACAGTGACCTTGACCTTTGACCTACCGACCTGAAAATCAATAGGGATCATCTACTGCATAATACAAGCCTTAATCTCACAAATACCACAATGGTGGGCCAAAAATATAAACACACATTGTGATTTAAAGACACCTGGGACAGGGTCTGGCTTTAAGATTTTTTAGCAGTGTGTTACAAACGTTGTTAGAATAAACATTGTTAGAATAGACATTGTTAGAATAAACATTGTTAGAATAGACATTGAAGAATTGACCAATATACACACAACAATAAATGTGAATAACTAATAACATTAATTGATAACCTACCTAAAGAAAATCAAAGCATTTTGAAGAAATGTTGCAATGCCAGGCCATTCTGGTTTATCTCCTGAAAATCAAAGTGACATTTTTATGTAGGTTTATTCAGGTTTAATGCCGCCTCTTAACAATTTTTCAGTTAATATATATAAGTTAATCATAAGTAGGACCGGGCCGATTTCAATATTTTGAAACCGGTTAACCGTTGGTATGAAATCGAATCGAACCGGTTAATCGACAGCCATATTAAATATGGTGTTCCCTTTCATGATGACCATATCATGGTACTTTCAGCAGCTGAACTAATTTGTGTTTAGTTTTTCTTCGAGGTATACAATATTAATATAGTTTTATATGTTAAATATGATCATATTATATGGATTAATGTATCAAACATGATGTTACCCAAACACACCCAACTAGTTTGCTTGTTTATGTGTCAATCAACACATTCAGACATATTGTTGTCAAAGATATAATGTATACACGCAGTAATATACAATTTATTGGCATTGTAGGATATGTACTGTTTTAGAACGATTAGCGGTTTTGCAAAATTGAAACCAGTTTTACATTGTAATTGAATCGTAAACGTGCCGGTTCTAATCATAAGGCAGCTGAATCACTTAAGGACGAATACCACAGTTTTTTTTCCAAAGCAGTGACTTTTTTCATTTTAACCGTGTTATACATGTAGTCCAGAGAATTTGACACGACTCTCGACCTTCTATAAGCATAATTTCACAGTGGATTTATTGCCTATATTTATAACCCCGACTGTCACGAAGTTGCTCGAGGTGAAATATCACCACAAATCTAAAGATCCGATATTGCACAATTTGCTCGCGGAAATTTATATATTCAATTCAAGAACCTGGTAATATATGCATGCATAAAGGTCAGGTTCATGTCAAATTCTCTGTGCTAGAATACTTTTAATGTAAGACAGGGCTCTACAAATCCTATAGTCCGACGTCCGGGACAACTCTAAATCGACTTCTGACAACTGATAGTGAGCAAAAATTTAGTCCCGGACAAGTCTAATTTAAATTGACAGCAATATCGGACAACTGACCAAAAGTTCGTATAATCAATACCTACGTCCGAGATTTGACTCTGTATACCGAAATTCATGACCCCAAGCGTATATTAGCCTTCCGGACATCGAAATAAACAATATACGCGAGTCAGTTAATCCGTGTCAATTAGCAGTAATCAAGCGTCACGGGAGGTCCACGCTCTGGTAAACAAACTACATCTACATTCTATCGACTAAGCTCCGCCCCTCTCTAATTTGATTGGATCAAATATGCAACCGCACACGTGAACAATATTGACGAGTAATTAATTAAAATATGTCACAAATCATGTGAACAGGCACGGGATGAGTGAGGACAGAACGAGGATCGAAACGCATCAAATACCTGTAATACACGTAGATCTATAATCCGTATATAATAACTCCACTATGAAAACATCACAGCAATCAAACAAACTTTATAGTTTACCCTACTTCTTTGTCCAATCAAAAGCCAGGGATTTTCAAATTTTTGGACCACTTATTCATTTATTAGTGCAATGGGCACAATATCTAGTAAGTGATTCATGAAGTAAATCCATTTATTAGGACAATTTGGCTATTTCCATATATGGAAAACTAGACCCGCCTTCCCTCTAAATTGTACAGTTATTCCTATATCAGCATATTACCAGCTTATATACAAGGGGTGATCAACAAATACAAGAAAAAAAGCCCCAATTTCTTTATTTGTCATTGTTATTGAATGAAATTTTCAATACATGAAGATAAATGAATTTCAAGTTGATTCACCGCTGATCATCAATATTAACCAAAGTCAGAACGGATGCAATTTCCTATGGCAACAGCACTCGACGTTATGCAGTCCATATTTTGCAACGTTGAACGTAGCAAACGATGACGTATCATTGGTGCATTCATGTTTTATGTAATTTTCTAAAGGATGGGTTATGAATAATGTATTATGTAATTATATAATATTACATTAATGATTTCAAAAACAAGTTTTAATGTCAAATTCCGTTTAAGAACTATTTGCATCAAAGTCGTTGTCAAAAAATGAGTGCGATACTGAAATCGGCGATGAAGTGTTGTTGCGATTGAAACCTCATAACATACAAATGGCAATATTGCACTATGTAACGACTACATGTATGTAATGGCATACAAAACAGGTGTATGTTTGGTATAATTATGCTTTCATATGTAGCCGAGTGAAATCTGAATGCCGACATGCAAATTGGCTATACGACGTCAATAACAAATTACGTCATCAATACTAATGATCTCCAATAGCTAATTCTTATAATTTACATGCAAGTTGGAAAAGAAAAAATGATTTTCGGTTTACATGTCTATGAAGAGTATCTAGTTATAAAGCTATTTTTGAGAATGTTTTACTGCATTATACATTATGAATTGTGCCACAAATGAGTATGTATACTGTTATATGTACCAACTCCGCGATGACGTTGGGCTAGTGTACCAATAGTTACGCTCACTTGTACTTAATTCGTTTATTATTCTAATATATGATCGATAACCTATACTTATTTAATTTGCAAGTTTGTATAGCAGACAATCCATATTTAGCACGCGAAAAGCTCACTCAAAGTTGCTGATGTAACCGACGCACAGTTCTAAGATCTCCCGACTTCAAAGGCGGGACGCGGTGACTTGTGACTAGCGCGGCGTCTTTGATGAGCCGGATACAAATTTTATTTGGCGTAAAGGATTCGATATATGCGGGTATTAAATTTGACCGATCGATACAATATGGTTTATGCACCGTTGCAGAGAATAACTTGCTTATCTTTCATAATTGTCAAACTCGCGGACATTGAATCGCCGAACATTCGAAATTTTCAGTGTCATTGCACTGTATCGATGTTGACAAGACCGGCGTGGCAAATTCCTTTGAAATTCATCACATTTTATGGTATTCAAACTATCTGTAAGAGTTTCGACGCACAAATCATAAATGGACAAAAGAGACGTACAAGTTGCACATTTTCGGATACATGCACATTTTCGGATAAGTTCGTTTTGGGTTAATTATTATTCATATATTATTGACTACTTGCAAGAAATTAAGAATGTTAGCATGTCACATAATCTTAAATTGCACTTTTCATCTTGCTGTTTACCATGTCATCTGCTATATAATAATATAATGCAACATGTTGAAGAATCATTTCTAAAGTATTTGATTGCATCAAACTACAACATTGTTTTCCTTTCATTGTCATCTGAAAGTTCTTTTCTTGACTTATTATACTGCTTGAGTGTTGTACTATATTGCAAATAATAATGTTGATGGACAGATGGGTATTTATTCAAACAGTATATCTAAGTCAAACAGAATGTGTGAAGTACAATATGAGCACTGTTCAGTGGACACTTGCAGCATCAGAATAAAATTTTCTACCGTCAACATATTATAATAGAAAATACTACATTGACATGAGCGTGGGGCTTCCTGAAATGAAGAGGTTATCCTCGTCTTGACTTATAGGACTACCCAAGATAAAACCCTAGAGTAATGGAAGTACGTTGAAAGTAATTCATGGGAGTACTATTAACTTGACAGACATTTGTTTGTTTTAATTGGGACAACTGAACTTATAATTCGGACAACTCTATTTTGCCATGGTCAGTAGTCCTGGACAACTCTATTTTGAAAAAATTTGTAGAGCCCTGTGTAAGATAACTCAAAAACATCTGTTAAAACATAGGCATCCATTCAAAATTCTGAGTTATTGTTCACCAAGGGGGACAACTTTCGTCTAACATTAAAGACATTGCGCTCAATGTTCAAGGTCATCAACCGTTATCAGAAAAAACTATTTGTAGAACAATTGTTGATTATTTTGAAACATGGAAGTGTTTTAAACACATTGAGAGGTACATTTGTAGGAATCTAGCAATAATGAAAACGCAGTACCCTCAAAAACAATGTATTTACCCAGTAAGAAGTACTTTTCATTTGAATTTTCTTGAATAAAAATATATCAAAGACATTTTATTTCTTTTTTTTTCACCCAGCTAGTGTATACATGGTCATATCAACTGGACAAAAGAAAGAAACGTATACCTCACCTTGCTTGTTAGGTGTTACAGCCGAAAATCTATTAGATGTACATCCCTTAATTAGCAAAAATGCCATTTTCTATATTTGACAAAATGTACTATTTTCATAACTTTCACAACTAAACACATGAACAAAGAAACAGAAATGACAAATCATACCTGGAACAACATATACACCAAATAATATCCACGAGGCAGCAATCAGAGCACCAAACCCAAGTAGAAATCCAATAAATAACCATACTCTGGCACCTGTTGATAAAAAACACATCAATATCCCTTTACTACATAGATATATGATCTGACACATTTATCCCAACTACATACAAAATGCATTTCAACTATGCATTTCAAGGCCAACTTATATTTTCAATTCTAACACTGAAAGTGAGATTTGCCTTCTTTGCGTATATTGAGCTTACCATTTTTTATTACCGCGATAAAACATAGCTGATTGATGACGTCATGTTTGACGTCATTAACTATGACAAATGATGTAACGGTGACGTTCCTAGGAAAGAAAGTAGTTTGACGTCAACTTGTCTTGTTGTGCTATAAATGGCAGAGCATTGGCGATGTTAGAATCGAAATAATAAATAGGAAGCTGTGCTTTGTTGTATTATAAAATATAGGCACTCTTTTGAATGCGTAGGCCTACATTTAATCACTTGTGCAACACACTCATGATTGAATTACTACGCATCCAAACACGTGCCTACATTTTATTACGCAACAAAGCACAGCTATGTATCCATTATTTCTTCAATAACCATCATGGAGATAGTGACAAAACAAGAGGGCCCAAAGGGCCATAGGTCGCTCACCTGTCCTAGTAGTTCATACAAACCCCTCTATTGTATGTACTAGGTTTTCATATTGTCTTATAAAGCGACCTTGTTATTTACATCACATAGACCCAATGGCATATTGAAGTTTAAGCCAAGTTTTGTCTATGATTTGACCAAACGACCTAGTTTTTGACCCTAGATGAACCAATATTGAACTTCACCTAGGTCTTATTGACATGATCATTGTGACCAACTTCCATAAAAATATGGCCAACATTCAGACCTCCAGAGACTACACAAGGTTTTTCTAAGATTAGAAATTGTGACCTACTTTTTTACCCCGGATGACCAAATATCGAACTTTACCTAGATTTTGTTGACATAATCATTGTGACCAAATTTCATAAAGATTAGGTCAAAATTGTGACCTCTAGTGACTACACAAGGTTTTTCTATGATTTGACCTAGTTTTTGACCCTGGATGACCCAATATCGAACTTGGCCTAGATTTTGTTGACATGATCGTTGTGACCAAGTTTCATAAAGATAAGGTCAAAATTGTGACCTCTAGTGACTACGCAAAATGTTTCTATGATTTGACCTTGTGACGGTAGTTTTTGACCCCGGATGACCCAATATCGAACTTGGTCTAGATTTTGTTGACATGAACATTAAGACCAAACTTCATAAAGATTAGGTCAAAATTGTGACCTCTAGTGACTATGCAAGGTTTTTCTATAATTTGACCATGTGACCTAGTTTTTGACCCTGGATGACCAAATATCGAATTTGACCTAGATTTTGTTGACATGATCATTGTGACCAAGTTTCATAAAGATTAGGCCAAAATTGTGACCTCTAGTGACTACAAAAAGTTTTTCCATGATTTGACCTTGTGACCTAGTTTTTGACCCCGGATGACCCAATATCGCACTTGACCTAGATTTCGTTGAGATGATCATTGTGACCAAGTTTCATAAAGATTAGGCCAAAATTGTGACCTCTAGTGACTACACAAGGTTTTTCCATGATTTGACTTTGTGACCTAGTTTTTGACCCCGGATGACCCAATATTGCACTTGACCTAGATTTTGTTGAGATAATCATTTTGACCTAGTTTCATAAAGATTAGGCTAAAGTTGTGACCTCTAGTGTCTACACAAGTAAATTGTGGACGGACGACAGACTGACGACAGACGAAGAGTGATCACAAAAGCTCAAACTGTCACTTTGTGACAGGTGAGCTAATAAAACTAGAGCTGTCACCATTCGGCAGACTAATATACCCCCACCGGCAAAGGGCCATAATTCTGCCAAAATTCATCGCAGCGCAAATTCCTTTCTTCATGCACATCTATATGTTGAGGTTGTTCATCTGTGAAAGTTTGAGCGAAATCCTGCCAAAACTGTAGGAGGAGTTGCTACCACAAGAATGCCTCTACGGACAGACTGACTGACGGACAGACAAGCTGAATCCAGTATACCCCCCCCCCTTACAACTCGTTGTGCGGGCCCTTACAACTCGTTGTGCGGGGGTAAAACTATTCTTTCATCAGAACACTGTAAATAATAAGATGGGGGTAGCTTATTGAGTAAAGGATAACCACACAGGAGACATGTGTCCCCGAAGTGCCATGTTCATAGTATACATAAGTACATGTACTTTAAGTACCAAAATTTATAACCCTTTATTCCATATACAGTCAACTCTCGTTATCTCGAACTCGCTTATATCAAATTTTCCATTATGTGGAAGTTTTTTTCAAGTCCTGATTTTTCTCCCTCTTTGTCTATATGAAATCTCGAGACCTATTTCGAAGTTTTGGCTTGAATTCGGCTAGAACTTTTCGTTATGTCGAATTATTTTTTGGTCCCGATTAACCAATTGGCACTTTACATCTATTGTTCATCTCGAAGTTCAGTCGAAGTCTGATCATATTCGACTAGCGTCAAATGTTTTTCACACCTCGCCAGTCTGAAATCTTTGATTTACCTGTAATTTTCGCGCCTAGACAACTAGCAATTCTCACGATGATGTCGTTCTTACGACCGTAACAATATGGCGGCGTACAATGACAGAAACTAGAAAACTTGCAACGTCGATGCCGAAAATTATATCTCGAATTTTCGTTATGGCGAAGTAATGTCCACGGTCCAGTGAAATTCGAGATAACGAGAGTTGACTGTATTGAACAAAGTCTTACCTGTTTGCCCCATACATCCAGTACTATAAGAATCACCTCTTATCTGTCCACTAGACACTGAATTTATTCTACAATAAATACAATGTATGTAAACATTTGTGAATAGCGGATAAACTTGAAGGGTTTTTGACACAAAAACGTTACGTCGTATGTCTCTGAACAAGGGCCATGTCATCTGACTAAACATTCCTGACAATAATTATGGCAATTTGCACAACTAGGCTTCAAACCAAAATGAATTATTCATGTGAAATTCCAGTCTAATCCGAACAATGATTAAGCAGGGTAAGTCAATGTGCAGTTTCATGAGTCAAATGAAGCCCTGTTTTGAAGCCATTTATTATATTTTACAATTAAAAAAATAATTGTATATTATTTTTACTGTGTAGATCTACAATAAAGGGGTAGAAATTGGACAACTTTGAACCGGGTGCATTTGTATAAGGTAATAAATTCTCTCTAGGTAGGGTAAACTAATAAGTAAGGGTTCTAGGTAAACTTACAGAAAGAACGCTACCGTCCCTATTGCTCCACACGTATGACAGGCATGATTAAAATCATCTTGATCTGGGTACATAACTGCTGCGTCTATTACAATCCACCATCCACTAAAAAACTGCAAAACAAATAAATGAAATATCAGTAAATACTAAATACTGAATACAATTGTTTTACAGAAAAACCTCTTTGGAAAATGGATATTTTTTTCAAACTGGACAGGTACCTTTAAGGAGTATGGTAAAAGAATCGGTGTAAAATATTGACAGCTTACAACAGCTCAGAGGTTATGTTACAGGACTATGGAGGTCACAGTAGGTCCATTGGGATATATAAATACATGTATACTGTACATGTAGCACACAGACAATCCAAAGCCTCCAAGAACAAGTCATTAAGAATTGCAAGCAATACAGAAGTCCCCTACCGGTTTGAAGCCATTTTGAATGTTTGAGTTACGTCAGGATCCAGATTGTTTGACGGATGGACTGACGGAGGGCAAACCTATAGTCCCCTCCGGTCAAAACCGTAGGGGACTAATAAGCATGATGGTGTAGATTTTACCAAGATTGAATACTTTGGACTACCCAGGGGGAATTACATCATACATGTGGACATTTTTTTTTTTGATACCTAAATCCCCACCCCGGAGACAATGCTTACGGTCTAAATCCCCACCGTGGAGCATAGATTTTGTATCAAATGCCCAGGAATTCCCGGGACCTCGGAACTGGACCAAAGTCTATTCCCCGAGACATGGAGTCGATCAGGTTATCAACTACCCGTCAGTCCGTTAGGAAGATTCGTTTGTCCAATTCCCCCTGTATACCCCCCATTTTACAATCACTACTGTAGTGTATGAAGGTATCTGGTTACACGCTGACATGCATGAGTGAGCCGCACTGTGAGTCTTGGAGTAAGGGTTAGTTAGTTAGTTGATGATTTTACATGCTAAGGAATAAACACGTATTAAACCTCAGACGATCTCTGTTATATATTGTGCATGTTCACCACATAGCTTGGCGACGAGAAAGGGATATTTTGATGAACTGATTTAATTCGGTTGCAGAGTGTAAGGATTAAATTCCGAGGATTTATTTACGAGATCAAAGGATTAAATTCCGTGGTGAACACTAGTTGTGGATTAAATTCCGCGAACTGCAACAATAGGTGTGGATTAAATTCCGCGAACTGCATCAATAGTTGTGGAAAGATATGTCTCTGCCACTAGACTGATAATATGTGTCAATTAGTCAGAACATTAGTTTAGAATTGTTTGTATTCATTACAGTAACCACAGGAGATTTTGACACTTGAGTATCATACAATTTTCTCAGGAAGAAAGAGGAATAGACTGTCAAACAAATGTTAATAAAATGTTATCATTATGCTACTATCTACTAATTAATAGTTTGTTCGTGTTTATAATGAATGATATGTTTGTTATATCAAATGCTTAAATATGTCATGTAAGTTTTATTCTAAAACCAAGGGAAAGGTGTAGTGTATGAAGGTATCTGGTTACACGCTGACATGCATGAGTTAGCCGCACTGTGAGTCTTGGAGTAAGGGTTAGTTAGTTAGTGGATGATTGTACACGCTAAGAAATAAACACGTATTAAACCTCAGACGATCTCTGTTATATATTGTGCATGTTCACCACAACTACCATTATAACTTTTTAAGAGAAATTGAAGCAAATAATAATTATATAATAACAGAACTTTTTTGTGCAATATCAAATTTTATTTCACAGAAATTAAGTATTCACTTGTGGCTATGCCACTTGTGAAAGTATAGATTTTCTTTGATTACTGGGTGAAATAAAATTCAATCTTTCACCCAAATCAACAAATATCCTGTATTTAATTCGTGAATGAATGCAATACATTACTAAAACGGATGTATCTAATATACAATACTGTAAATCACCTTTTTTCATGAGATTTTCCTTTTGCTAAAATTTGCGAGGATCTTGGACTGCTAAATAATTATTCTTGCTAAATTTCGCAATACAAAGTTGGGAATTGGGCATTGTCAATGACGCGATTTTTAAAAATTCTTGAGAACAAAAAATTTAAGTGATTTACAGTATTTGATACAGATCAGAAGGAGCATGATAGGTCATCGAAATTATCAACTTACCAGAATACCAGAGATTACTGATGCCACAAAATTTCTCCTTTCACCAAGCTCAATGCACTCACAACTCGGCAGATTGCAGTTATCCAAAAACCCAGACATTTTGGCTGAAACTGTGAGTGTAAAATAAACATTAAAAATTCTAAAATTTTCAATCTATCTCATAATCTGTAAATACATCTGGATCTATTATGTTAACTATAGGAAAAGATTCAAATGAATACATGTATAGTCCAGTGAGGATATTGTGACAGTGACGTTGCAATTTATGTGTACGCAAAAAATCACAACCATTGTCTTAACAGGTAGAGCGAAGTTTAATATGTTAGTTTAGTATTGATATTATAGTTGTTTGTGCAGTATAAGCCTTTATAATTGGTTCTACCCCGTTATAGTGGACTAGACCGCTGCGTCACTGGATTTTTATCCTGACTGGACTATACTGAACATAAAATAAATGGATTGGCAATGATTTTCTGTTGTGAAAACATAGGAAATATTGCACATGTTTGCATAATCTAATAGATTCTATCCCCAAATAACCTTAGACAATAAACTGTCCGAAGTGCACTCCGAACACTGTAGAGAGTGGCAGCTCAGAAATTAAAAACTCTGCCAGAACTAGACAGCAAACCTGTCTACCCAGGGTAAGTCATAAATGTATGCGATTTTTGTACCTTGTTGCTCTATATATATAGATACGCTACATGCAATCCCCCCTCCCTGACATATATTTGGAATATCTCGCACATTGTCACTCAATTACTTCCGTAATCCAGGAAAATAGGTTTCACCTGTAAATTTTATGTTGATATGGTGAATGACACTGGATGTGCATCCATAGTCAAGGGCGTCATCCATCCAGCATTATTATACTGCTTTCTCATGGAGTCGATCCCCTAAGAGATTAAAACCTAGCATGCACACTTCAAATTGTTTGGTCTGCAACTAAATTTCATCTTCTGACAGAGAAATAACTGAACTACAGTAAAATGAACCATTTTTGCAATAAAAAAGCTTTTATCTTTAAATATTTACTGTGAAGCAAGTACCAGTCAAGAGGCTCTGTCATTCAGAAACTTTCTCAGCGACCCGATCCCTCTGATTGGTCAATCTATGATTAACCCAAAGACTACATTATTTTATGGAACACAGTGGTAACATAAAGTTCGTTCATCATAGATACTATTCACGGAATTTTATTAATGTGGACAAGTATGTTGACAAAAATATGGACAAAAACCCATGGTTACAAGCTTAGGTATTACTTCTCACCAAAAAGGATTTTTCAGGGTTGGTTTAAATCAGTCCACAAAAATGTTTACATGCGCTTTTATGCACATTTTTTTTGCTGTGGTGACAGGAAAAGGTCCACTTTAAACTTTAAAAAGTGTATGTTTTGGAAAGGAACCATCGCTGCGCGTATTTATATTCTGCCAAAATAATTAGGGCTCGGTTCGATGAGAAGGATCGGGTCGATGAGAATCAAGTATATAGTAATTTATAGTGACTAGACAGTGAATAAGACTCCAGCTGGTCTGTGCTTTTTTTTGTTGGGTTCATTACCAGCTTTAAAAATTGCAGATGCTGTACTCTGGCTTACAATACAATACATCGCGAAGTTTGTTAATTTTTGGTAATTATTATTATTATAAAACTGATAAACTGATAAAATTTAGACTGACTGAACTGGCGAATTATATGCTCATATTGTAGCTAAATTGAAGTGATTTCCGACCAGATTTAACTTGAAAAATATACCTTGTTATTTTGTCGAACAAATAAGTGCCTTTACACTATACGCGATGTACACAAATTAAAATAAATTCATGATCTTGACTCACGAACAACTGTCAAAAGCCACTTCCTGTTTACTAAATTTATAAATATTTGCGAATACTTAAATAACATCGTTGTCGTCCACAATGAAATGAGAAACATGACTATTATATTCTAATATCAACAAGAAAACTCTTCCATGTATTTATTGTAATATATTTAATATATGTGATAAACTAAGCTACATTTCTTTATTGCATGGCATTCATACATGTAATGATACATGCAGTGATATGTCGAATTATGTTGTTATTGACTATCACACAAGCGTAGCCAGCCATATTGAATGGGGTGCTCGAACCTTGGTGATAACATTCGATAAAATCTATTTCCGGTTGATAACTTGACTACGTGGAGCGTGTCTGTGAAACAGTATATATGTAAGAGTTTGTGGGCATTCTGCAGACCTCCCATTTTACATGATTTTAGACACTATCGACATGTCCATGTTCAGACAAACTGGCTATTCCTTCTTTTTTTCTTCGTCTTCGAACTAGATCTCTTGTTAATATTCTTCTTATTACCATCTCTTTCTTTGTCACACTTTCTATGAAACTTCTTCTTCTTCTTAAGGACGTTTCATACAGTTGTTTATGCGCATCATTTCTGCGCATATACCTTAAACGGGAATAGAGGCCGCGTTTGGCACTGGATCCTCATGAAAATTGGGCAAAATGATTGTCGTGATACTATCTAGGGTTAGTATAAATATGGATAATTTGGGTTAAAAAAATAATTTCACTGAGCAAATAATATGAAAACACTCTGCGTGAAATAGCGGTTACATTTTCATTCATTTTTTGTGAAATTAGAAATTATTACTTGGGTTACCTGTACCAATTTATAATGAGTGTTTGTATTGCCTGGGACTACACAGATCCCCTTTTACTGATATATGGGCAGGGGCGTAGCCAGGCTTGAATGGATGTTACGCACAAAAGCCTTGAAGTGGGTGATAGAGATGGTGAGTGCCTCATGTTCGTTGAGATTAGGGATTACATGGAACATTGAATTATTTGTAGGGTATAATAACCAGGTGGCTGCAAATATTGTATCGTAGTGGGTGGAATTGGGAGGGGTGTCCCCTCCCGTAGAAGATTTTAATAAACATGGTGAAATTTCGTGTTACAAAATCGAACTTTGCGATATAAAGTACAACATGCCGAGATTTTGCCTTTAATGTCATTTTTGGCTGTATTGATGCTTTTACTATTCAAATTGATGTTACGCACGTGCGTACGTGCGTATGGCTGGCTACGCCCCTGATAGGGAATGAATTAATGATCTCTTGACTAAAATTGTGAAGATTATTCAAGTGAGCGATTCAGGGCCCATCTGTGCCCCCTTGCTATATGGAATGCGACGTCGCTGACAAATTGGGAAAAAGGGGAGATAATTCAGTCATAATAGCGCAAAGTGTAGCGTGAAAACCTATGTTATATTTTAATTTTTAGATAAACTACACTTTAATCAACATCCTTAGCCAAGAATAAATTATGACAAGACTAGAAATTATGAGAAAAACATATATGCAAAATGTACTAATTTGGCCTTTTTTGCGCCATTTTCCGCCATTATACCGCAATTTTCATTGCAAAGAGACACAATTACGACGTAACTGCAGCTAAAATAATTCTTTTTACACGCCGATTTCTTCTAAGTTTATATTTACTATACTTTCATGTACATAATATGCAAATGTGAGTACTCTTTTGGTATTAGAATATTTTTTACACGCAGATATTGCGTCGTTTTTACTAAGTTTTTTTATGATATAGGGGGACAATAATGACGTCATAGCGCAAAAAGTATTCCCGTGACCTATCTTTTTTATTTAATATTTGGATTGAGTACACTTTTATCAACAAAATAAGCAATAAAAATTATATTGGTCATCGAGGTCGTTTTTGAGCTACGGCCGATTTTGTGTATTTATTTAAAAAAATAATTCACTCATTTTTCGGATATTTTGACTATTATTTTTTTGTCAAAAAGTGTGAATTTTCTAATCAATACCAAAAGTGTATAGGAATGTTTGAATAATATGTGTTTGTTCATACAAACCCATGGAAATGATTTTAACAAGGAAAAATATCGATTTTAATGCAAAAATGAATACATTGCGAAATATCAGAAATTTTGGTCATTTTCTTGAATAGTGATGTTGCAAAAGGGCCAATGACCCCTTAAATAGTACCGCGACATACCTTTTATATTTCACATATTGCTTCAGTATATATTAAACTATAATTGTGCCTATTTTTTGGTATCATTTAAAAAAAATAATAACCCTATCAAACGTCCTTAACAACTTCTTTTTAGACGTCTTCTTCTTTATTTTAAGAATCTTCTGCTTCAACTTCTGCGTCTTCTTTTCGTTAATATTCTTCTTCTTAATACTCTATTCCTTCATATTCGTCTTCTTCTCCTTAATATACCTCTTCTTTTCTTCTTTTTAATAGATCTATTCTTCTTTTTATTCAAATATTATTCGCCCCCCCCCCTTAATATTCTCTTCCCGATGCTAAATAGTCTTATTAGTGTAGGTCTACCTTTTCTTCATACAATGCAGAAAAAACGTACATTTTCCTTTAATTACAGCTACTAATGAGGGTTTAAACATAGGTGAAGAACATGACATGTAAAAGTTTAAATCTAAACAGTGTCCTAGGAATCACATACTTTAGTTGTAATAAAAGGAAACTATAGGGGCTTACGCTTTTCTGTATGTCCTTCAACAGTGATACTTTTCGGTGCTGCTTGTCAAGAAATATGGAAAGGTCAGAGGAAATGACCACATTGGGACTTTAAAATAAACATTCCGCTGCTTAAATTTGTTCACTTCAAGTGGATCACATAAATACAAAAAGAAACGTAAGTGGTTTTAGGGTAGTACAATGTATTTTTTATGTTGTGGGAAAAGTTCAGTACTTATCGCCATAATATTTTGCATAATCAATCAAAAGTTGTGTCTACACATCGTGAATACAAAAACACGTTGTTTTTGCATTTGATGGCCCGGTATTGCCCTTACGTGTAAAAACACGAGATTCATGTGCTACCAGTCTGCATGAATAATTTCTTTGCAGAAATCAGTATATCCCTGTAGATAGTGGACGGCCACATATCCAGTTAATAAAGGTTCATCTTTCAAATTAAGTCACTTGAAACTATGGGACGGCTGTCTGATGATGTCTGTAACCGGGTTATTTGTCTCCTCAGTGCTGGCGTCAATAAAACTGACGTCACATGACGGTTTTACCGTATTTTGGACACACTATCCAGCCTACTGCAACGTTAAAATGCAACGGGTAGTGTAAAAGAGAGACAATACCCGACAGTCTGGGTGTTACTCACTGAAAAACCAGAAAAACGCACAATTAAGTGCTCTAATTTGTCCACGATTTTTTTTGCTAAAATCTTTATTTTCTTTTGCGTTTTCTGCAAGTTTGAATCTTTTGGACAATTAATTCAACAAGCAAAAAAAAATCCAGAATCTCGAAACATGTTTGTTTCCTATGAAATAAATACTCACTCATTTCCACCTGTGAACTACGTGATGTTCAAATTGACTATTCGATTTTTAAGTATAAATAAAAACAAAATTCCAATTAACTATTGATAGTTTGTCCAACTCTATTGAACTGAATAATAAAACTTTTTCAAATGTTAAAATTTGTCATCAGGATACACTATTTGGTACAATAGATCTTTAAATACTCGACACTTAAACAATTTTTACTATTGTTTTGTGTTTATAAAAAGATATATTTTCATTTTTAATAGGTAAACTGAATAGAGAATCCTACATCGATTTAATTGACTTTAAACTACTGACATATTAAGTGCTTACGTCAGTGCAGTCTTGTGGATAGCCGTGTTAAATGGAGAATCCACACTCCTATGAAGTCTAAAGTCACTGGTTGGTAACGTAGCTCACCTCATATATTCAGTCTGACCAACAACATGTTTGATAAGGAAAATGTGTTGCGATTGAATTTTTAATCATCAAAACAGTATTTTAACCAATTGTTAGTTAATTAAATAGCCCAGATAACATTGATTCAACACATTTTTGAAATGTCTACTATTTATACGTATGCATCAGCAATGGCAATAAAAACCATTTATTATAAGATTTAAATCTCTACGATAAACAAATATACTTGTATATATAATACAAACTTGTTTGAACATTAACAAACAACAATGCAGAATCATATTACCAAACAAAACTTTATTTACTAGTTAAATGATTCTGTTTTACTAAATTGTAAGTGCAAGTCATCGTTAGTTTTGCCACGAACTGCTAGTTACATAACTTTTATATTCGCTTAAACCCCGACTCCTTTTCAGTCTTCGATTATGCCTTTCTATATGAGAGCTATATTTCTGTTCGAATGCTTGAACTGTATGGGTTTATTTGTGTCATACTGTTATATCCTTTTATTATATTGGTACATATGACAGTATATTACGACTGTCACTTGCAATTGAAATAAACATCTCATTCTACGATGATTTTCACAGAAATCAATATCGTTTTATTGATCACTGATTGAAATGCGGAAATCAACTTAAGTAAATCATGTAAACATGAAAGCATGTTGAACATTATTATTAAAACGATAACAAAATTAACAATGATAATGGTTTCAAAGGAGTATCACGTATATATCTAATATACAGTCACGTATCACATGTACATTCAACTCTTGTTGACATCAATAGTTCACTCAGTATGTTACTGCATATTGGTAACGTAGTTCACGTGAGGCGTACAACGTTTTGTCACTTACGCATTCCTTTACTCCCTGTACATCCTTCTTAAAGTATTCATATCATTTATCAGCCCCATCCCTATCTATGTACGCTTCTGCTAGCAATTTATATTTGGTAAACTTAAAAAATAAAGGCATTTATTATAATTTGAACTACGTTACCATTTTGTGAACTACGTTACCATATCTATATTACTTTTGTGCTGAATGATACATTCGTGAAAATATTGATTTTCTGTGATTACTCGGTGAAATAAAATTCGATCTTACACCAAAATCAACATATATCCTCTATTTCATATATTGGATTGTAAAGAACAACAATAATAATATATACTATACAGTACATGTATAACCTCTATAAAGCAACACAAAATAGGAACTACAAAGGGTGGTCGTAATTAAGAGGTAGTGGCTCTCCAAAGGTAAGATTTGAAGGAAAAAAGGCTAGTGAAAAAATGAATGTTCATAATTATATTAAGAGGTAGTTGCTAAACAGGGGTCGCTGTAGAGAGGTTATACAGCACTGCAATTAAAAAACCGGATCATACATGATACTCAATAATTCCTATTGGTTTTATTTTTTTTTTTTTTTTTTTTACACGTACAACCAAAGAGTTCGACGTAAGTCGTGTAGGACTACTCAGTGTACATGTAGTAAGTTACACGAAAGTATCAAAGGCTTTTCAGTGTTCCCTGCCAACTGGATATGATCTTTTTGGTATCCATCTATCTAGATGTAGCATTGCGTGTGTCGGCGCTAATCCCGGGGATCTCTTATGA
Organism: Spisula solida; assembly: GCA_947247005.1. Classification (NCBI taxonomy): domain Eukaryota; kingdom Metazoa; phylum Mollusca; class Bivalvia; order Venerida; family Mactridae; genus Spisula; species Spisula solida. Next base: position 20,522,336 of record OX365946.1, read on the forward strand.
GCCAATGGGTATATTCGAAAATTATACACTCTTCAATATTTTGCCAGGGGCGGTGATGACACGGAGCTTTGGGCAGAAGACGTCGGAATCCCGACAGGCAGGAGTTTGCCGCACCGAATGGTTCTGGGTCCCGGGAAATAGACTGTCGCAGATGTACTTATATGTCAGAAAAAGGCAGACAACTAATCTATTTGATAATTGATACTCCAAGCTACTCGCATTGTGGGGGTTTAGACAAAATGTTTGGCTCTAGGATGGAGAATTAGAACCCCAACAAAAAAAAAGAGTCTTATATCCCTGGGTCAAAGTCACTTGCCATTATAGTATTGCAGCCGCAATGGCACAGGTGCATCCTGATACAGCATGATCTGACCAGAGGAACTGACTACGAGAAAGCCCCTGAAGGGAGAGAGATACCTTAGATACAGGCATGTTCGGTACGGTTACTTTGCGTTACACTCGGTCAGATATTGTGGAAAATATTATAAAATATTTCAGATATAGTCCATGCCACGACCTCTGGGTTGACAGTCCCAGTGTGTAACCACTGAGCTACCGCCGCCTATATTTTTAGATTTAAGTCAGCGTTGGCTACCCTAATGTTCATACCATAGGTATGAAAATGCTTCCCCCCTGTTTTTACCCTGTTTACTAACATCCTCTGCATATATACTATACTTAGCGTCAAAAGTTTTGCAACAAAATTGAAAATCCTAAATATTTGAATTGCTGGGTTGAAAGAACTGTTCTCTTCCTCGTATCCGTGAGAGTATCGTTAGTGGTTATTTTTAAAATATTGTCAGCCATTTTGGTCACGCTTGAATGATCGAACGGTCGAAAAGCGTTAATGGTCGATTGGTCGATAGCATAACGCACCATTTCGTGCAAAAATATTAATAAATAGAAAGGGTATATGTACCAAAACGGGCACCAACAATTGCTGTAGTGTAATCACGGTGTATTTTTGAAATGTTGTGTTATGTCATATTCGGTGTTCATATGGATAAATACATTTCTTAAATTTGATAACTGTTATGAATGTATAGCGGTTATATATATCAATGTACACATGTGTAGTTGTATCAGCATAAAATAGCATGCGGTTCCAATAAAAAAGACAAAACAATTATAGACTTGCGAACTTTTGACGCTCAGTATATATAAATTAAAGGAATGTGACATTTCAGTTATGTATTGTTCATTAAAATTATGATTAACTCTGCTAGAAACTGTTCTTAGAGATGGACACGTAAAGGTTGCAGAACGCCTATCGGAGTATTTCCGGCGCTTACCACAGCTATAGGTTGGACGGTGATGTTTTGAGGATTCAAAATCAGACTGGTCGTTGTCAATTAAAATGGGATAATACGGGTTAGATAATAGAAGTTCATCAGTTGGACCAATATATGCATTACGAATAGATGGCTTTGGACGAGTTTCACTCACAACTATGACAACAGGCAGTTTCTGCGCCGTTAAATATACACCCGTGTATCCACACCCAGCAAGGCGGACACTACCATTGAGTATACCCACGGTGGGGAATCACGTGGTTTGAATGATAGGGCGCACTCAAAAAATGGCTGCCAATCGGCGTCGGATGAACCTATATTTTGAGGTAAATATATATCATCGAGTCCCGTTTAGTTCTGGAAACCCCGACCAGCATGCAATGGTTTCGCCGCTGAATCGTTTGGTACCTTGCTTTCCATGATTGTTTGCGTCGTTTCCTCAAACACTTCAAAATTGTTCCGTAAAAACATAATTTTAGCGGGGTAGGCACCACGATAACGACCATTTTATGACTATTTTCACTCTTATATCATGCGTATTTCGACGATTCAAGTGTGTGAACATTTCGCCCACGGATTCGAATACAACGAACACCAGAATCTAATATTTGGTGCGTTTCTGAACAAAATAACAATGTGCATGAAAGATGGGGTGCACGATTATATGTTTCATTGAAACGGGATAGGGCGCACGATACATTTCGGTCGGCATTGTGTTCACCACTGTTGTCACTCTGGATATCTGTACCGATATCCGGTATTTACTGTTTTACACACAGTCAGTATGTTTTATCAATTTTATCATATCGTGCATCACAATAATTTAAATTATAGCAACATATTACATGTAGTATGTCCATATCCTAGTACATGTAATAGAAGCCATTAAATATAAATTAGTGAGAAAATAGTAAAATTAGTAAAAATGTATCACCCATTGCGTATGTAATTACGAAAGGAAGCAGTTATTCGAAGTACTAAGGACCATTCAGTTAAATAGCATCTCAGTTAAATAAATAAATATACGATATATATATATATATATATATATAGCTTTTATTCAGAAAAAGGCTATTAGCCTGTCATTCCACAAACATATATACAGGTATAAACATAGCATGTCAATGATGGTACAAGAAAATAATTATAAACAGTGTACATACATATACGTATATGTATAAGCATTTGCAAATTTGTTAATGAGTTATACATGTAGTTCAATAAATTTGCACATATTAAAGTTAAACTAGAAATACATATGAACATGTGTGTATAACAGAAAAACAGAAAAAGATAATAGTTGGTAAGGGGAGAATTGGGACTATAAGAAGTATAGTAGTGATCTTAATTCAAAACTTTTGTGCACAAACAATGATAGGTTTTTTATCGTACAATGATTTTCGCTGTTCAAAAGTTGTGCAAATTTCAAAACGTTTGGATGTTTCCAATAATATTTTTTGATGTATACTTTTCTTAAATCCTGATATAACGGACATTCTAAAACGAAATGAAATTCATCTTCTGATGTACTACAACATTTACATTTGCGTTCATGAAATGGTACTTTAGCTGGCTTTTGCCATCGTCCAGATTCAACTTCTAATTTATGGGCCGAGACCCTTAATCGTGTAAGACATGTTCTAAATTTATAAGTAGTAATAATATCTAAGTATGGTTGAAAACGAAAGTCGGCTAGTAGGTTATATGTTTTTGCTCTTGATGAATTTTGAAGTTCACTGTTCCAATTTTGAATAAACAAATCTCTAATTCGGGTTTTAAATATTCCTAAAAATAAATTCACGTTCCCTACACCTTGGAATTGCCATACGTAGTTAAAACCTAAAGATTCTAAAATGAATTTTACAGAATTTGCCCAAGATTTCTTTTGAGGCCATATTTCTAAATCATGTATCATCATTTTATATACATACTTTACATATTTACAATCATCACATTGAAATATATAAAGCGCCATTTTCATGCGAACACACGTTCAAAGGCACTTTACATTATAGTGTTGCAGCCACACAGTTACAAGTTGCAAAAGGTAGTTTATGCAGTCGGTATAAACAATGATGTATGTATCATAAACAAGAAAAATCAGACAAACAAAAAGAGTCAACATAGTAAAAGAGGACAGGAAAGTTTCTGGCGGAGAAGGTGCATAACTTATGGTAAACGGATTTAAAAACGCGACACTTGGGGTATGTTGGTATATTTTAGGAAAACAAATTCCCATATAAAATGTATTTGTATATTCGTAAAGGCTAATTCAATATCGTCATTTTGATACCAAACGTAATAAAACCTAACGAGTATTAACTAAATTATCGCACGAATAAGACATTGGTCCAGAAAAAAAGTAACATGTTTACCGGTTCATTGGTTTTATCGGTAAAGATGGCCAGCCTGTATAACAGATCGAATATTTACGTAAGGCTAGTCTTACTTCTATATACAAATTCTAAATTAAATTGAATTTAATAAATGACATATCCGACTTTTATTTTAAATGCGTCTATATGACACATAAACATTGTTGCAGGAAACATACACCGTTGTCTCATAGACCTGCATAATGTTTTTATAGTCACATCATTTTAACTTTTTTAGACTCTCCAGGTATCAATTCAATAGGAGATATCATGTTTGTTTACAAAGGAATTCAGACCACCAGCTAGCTATTGGTGATTGGCAGGTTTTTATTGTCCATTCATCCAATATATTGCTGATGGACATTTTTCATATGAATACGGTGATCTCTCATATACAATATTCTTTATTTGGTCAGATTGCGTTCGTAACAACATACAATATCAACTGTGCTTGTAACGTGGTGTCATTGCGTTTTTATTTCAAATTTTAACAATAAAATATAAGCTGTATTTCATACAACCAAGTGTGACATTTCACACCTTTTTCATACTTCGATGACGTTTCTAGCAAGATATTTTACCTTATAACGTCTGGTAAATTGAAACATTGTGTTATTTCACACCTTTATCAAATATACAATATTTCTGATGACATAAACAATTCAATGACATGGATGTAAAATACTAAAATGTCAAAACGAAGTAACTTAAGTATTTCATCTATCTGAAGTCAATCCGATCATCTTTTCTAATACATCGTATACAACATTACAATCTCCCATCCGCGAATGTAATCCGATATCTGACGGAACGAATCGATATTTCCGTAAATTTCCGTAAAAATGCCGAACGCGGAAAAATGATAGTGACTTAATGTAACTCCTAATTCCCCCGCTTTAATATAATTTTTTTTTATTGAAAGTACCATTTAAACCATACTATATTTTTCCTTTAAATTATTCCTAAAGAAATATGTTGGTTTCAAGCATATTCTTTAAAATACAAGTTAAACTGGACAGTTTTGATTGTTTTACCCATTTGCACTATATTTAATGTAAAAACGGGTGGTAATTTGTTAACGTTAATTCCCCCGCCTAAACATCAAAATAATCTAAACATTTTTGCATTAATAAAAGGATAATAAATTGCAGTTTTTAAATCACCCTAAAGAAATTATATCGTTTATTTTGAAGCGATTTTGCGCTAATCGGATAAGCGATATTGCTGTACATGATAATTAGTATTACAGCCCTTCGCATTTGCATAAAAAACTTTAGCCCATTGTATGATCGAATCACTAAAGTTTTGTTCTTTTAAACATTTATAAATACATTAATTCGTGATTTAAACTATCAATTGTTATTGGGAATCAGAAAAGAAAGGTGTATTGTTTTGTGAAATGAACAGCATTGCTTGCATAGAATGTAAATGATCTTGAACATGCAATTATATTATACATAGTACCTTTGGATTTTTAACGTCTACATTCCAATACATTTTGACTCATATAGAACTTAATTCTCCTGAACATACATAATATATACGAGGAAATATATACGGAAAGAGTCGGGACATGTAGCTACAATTGTAGACAATTTCATAGAAATGGTATCAGGAAATAGAAATTACTGCACTTGTCCCGAAATTTTCGGAACACCCCTCGTTATATACCTCGATTGTAGCCCGCTTTAAGAAATTATAACTTATAGCACCGCTATCAGACTATACATACAACGTAAAGATATAGAGGATATTTGTTGATTTTGGTGTAAGATCGAATTGTATTTCACCAAGTGATCACAGAGAAAATTTGACCATTAGATAAAAGGCGCGCGTACCACCATAAATTACTGTATATTAACATCTCGTTTATGATCCTCGACGGCCAGATTTCTTACTTCTTTTATATAAGCCAGTTTCTTATATCCTAACATTTGAAACAAATCATAACATGCGTTTTCAACGATGTCTAAGTGTGTCTGATCAATATGACCCCGCCACGCACTTGCTCTTACAGTGGAATTTTTCTTAACGTCCATACTTTCTCTGCGTACAAGCTTTTCGGCTGAATTTGTAAATGGAACATGGGCGAAGTCATGAACAGTCTTGGCTATGCCCATAGGATCTTTAACCATGTCTTCGTATCGCAGTGTAAATATCCTTCCAGGGTATAAGCTTTTCAACTGTTCTGATATTCTCAAATCTGTTGCCATGGAATCACATATTAATTTCGTCCTTTTTATGTATTCACTCAACACGTGTACTCCCAACTCCCCACGACGATGGTTGGAATCGAGCATTGCACGCGGGTCTCTTAATAAATGGATAATTTGCATATTCGGAAATCTCTGCAAAGCTAGCTCTGTCATGTCCATACTCATTCGGATCATTTTTAATACCCGCACATTCGATTTTTGGCACTTGGTGACTACAATCCTCAAACACGTATTGATAGCTCGATGGGTTTCCTGCACATCTGTGAAATATTTGCCCCCACAAAGCCCCCTGTTTCTATATATCTTAGAATCACCACCTTCGTGAACTAGTATACACCGTCTCTCTAAACACCGAACGTAATCTACCAAATCGCGACTACGTAGCCCTACACGGTCAGGGGCATATCTGTCAGTCAGGGTGGCAATATCCAGGTTGCTATAGTTACACGAGAACATGTCGACAACCGACCGTGAACCGACGTGCTTGAAAGTGTCTTCTGTCATATGCCTGAAATAGATTGATGTAATTTTAGCTGTGAAGGGCAGTGTTTTAACTCAAGTCGCGCAGCATGTTTGAACTTGATTATCGAGCATGCGACGTATGTCTTGGCTAACACCACAACAGGAAATACAGATATGTCAACTCAAAGTTAAAAACAACCGTTAGTTTTTTTAATCTTTGCCACTGAGCATTTTTTCGCCTCGGTGATGCACTCCCGATTGAAATTAATGAGCCAATCTGGACATCGGGAACAGGTTCCTCGGGGTTTAAGGGCAGCTTCGGGGAAGTCATGAAACAGTTTGTGATATCGGGAGGAATGTTGATGAATCCGGTGGTATCGGGAGAACATCTCCGATGTGGAATTCCTCAGTGGGACCAAGGTTTTAAAGGTGCTGCCTCACAGCACAGGAACTTGCATAATTTAAAAACAAATTGGAAGTTCCTGTGCTCACAGATTGGGCTTAATATTTTGTATATCGTGATTTTCCAACCTAACCAAGTATTGATGTAATATAAAGCCACTGGCGGTTGTTTTATGATAGATTTGGTGCAAATAAGCAACTTTAACCACTCTCGATATCGCCCAATGAAATATTTTTCTTAAAAAAAAGCACTAAGTTTCCTTCCAACATGCTTTATTAATAATGTAATTCACACGTGATTGAATTGTAACATCAACAAACTACAGTAAGGTATTTCAGTAAAGTATTTGGTTCGTTTTTCGATTCGTTTTTCTCAAATGCGAACACATTTCAGGCAATTTAAGTAATAGTAGTGTTATATATATAGGGTATTAATACCCTAGAGAATTGTTGATGTAATAATATTTAATAACTACAAAATGCCGGAAGTTTCTCAAGTTATTTTAGATGTCAGCGTGGTTGTTTATGGGATATACAGGCAACTATACCAAAAGTATGCGAATATTTGGTATTGTGCATTAAAATTTAGTGAAATTGACTGTCGGCTGTTTTTACCGAAATTATAGTATAACCAACTTTAAATGTTAATCGGGGTTGATTTGAAATTTCAATTAATAGATTACTATGTATGTATGTACTACAGATTTAGGGTATTTTTCTAATCACATTATAGATAGATAGATAGTTTATTTCAATTCCATTAGGCTGATAGCCTATGAGGACAATACAATGCATTTATGACAGAACAGTGGTACAGTAAGCAAAATAAATACTAACTAATAATCAAGCATGCTCACAACTATGTGGAGAAGATTTAAATGATACAGCATAATTCGACTATTAATATCTACGTATCTAATGAATCAATATAATTATTCACATCAAATCAATATATATATATATATGAGTACATGCATGCACAACAATACATGATAAATAAAGCACACAATAATTCTTATTGATACTGTAGTTGACATAAGTATATTACGTCATCAGTTTAAATATAACAATTCATTCCTGAGATTAAATGCATGGTATGTAAACAGGCTTAACTTTTTCAAAACAGTTTCATTTTCATTTTTCATTAATTGAATAAATTTCAACATACTTGGGTGGCGTCGGTATTCTAATGGTATATATGTTTTTCTTAAAGCATGGTATAACTGACATTCTAACACAAAGTTATACTCATCTTCCAAAATATTGCATGTTTGACATTTTCTCTCATTCAATGGGATGGCTATTGGTTTCTCCCACCTGCCTGATTCAATACACAATCTATGAGAAGAAGTTCTAAGTCTTGAGAGAGATTGGCGGATTTTGTCTGATAAATTAATTTCTAAATAGGGTTGCAATTTGAAATGCAAAATATTGTTATAAAATAAGGCTCTGCTTGATTCTTCTAATCGATGGTGCCAATTTTGAACAAAATTGTCTGTAAGTCTTTGTTTAACTGAAGATAGGAACAATTTAAAATCTCCAACACCTTGATTTAACCAAGTATAATAAAATCCAAGTTCAGCCAATAAATTCTTTACACAATAACACCAATTCATGCAGTTTTGATTTAACTCAAGGTCAGACTTCAGAAGACTGTATATAATAAAAACATATTTATTGTGTGGCATTTGTATAATTTTGGTCATTATATAAGTGAATTGTGGTAAAAGATATTCGTCCCAATTCTCCGTAAATAAAGTCGTTCTGTGTGTTCTTTTTAACCCCCAGTAATGATTTGCAAAACTGTAAATGTACCCTCTCTATAGATATGTCGGTTGATGTACCCAAAACTTCGCTACCGTAACTAAGAATAGGAGAAACAAGTTTATCAAATAATTCTAACTTATGCTTAGGGGCAATATATGTAAACTTATACAAATACTTGTTAAGTTTGAAAATTGCCTTATTGGCTTGTGTGGATAACGTGTTTTGAGCCGTACTAAATGCTCCACCTGATGTGAATACGATACCAAGGTATTTAAATGTTTTTACAATTTCAATTTCTTGATCAGCGTAATAAAATTTTAAATTATTTGATAAAGATCCGCTTTTCCTAAAAACCATTACTTTTGTTTTACCAATATTGACTTTTAATTTCCAAACATTGCAATATTCGTACAAAATATCCAGACTAAGTTGTAATTGTTCTGCAGAATCCGCAAATAAAACAATGTCATCAGCATAGAGCAATAAGTATATCTTAAACGTATTCGCGTCGATGCCTTTCAGACCATGTTTTAAATATTCATTTTCTAAATCATTAATGAACATAGAGAATAAGAAGGGTGAACAACATTCGCCTTGACGGACTCCGAGTGTGCATGAATATTCCTCACTTAATTGGTTAAGATACTTAATTCGTGACTTTACTGAATCATACATAGATTTCTTAATATTTAATATATTTCCTCTTAATCCCATTTGTATTAATTTATACCATAAATTATCTCTAACTATGTAATCAAACGCCTTAGTGAAATCAACGAAGGCTGTAAAAAGTTTTTTTCCTTGACCAATGAGATGCTTAATTAATCCGTGTAGTACAAAAATATTATCTATGGTACTCATTTTGGCTCTACACCCTGCCTGAGTCTCAACATAAACATTATAAGTTTCAGCCCATTCTGTTAATCTGTTGTTGATGACTCGAGTGAACAATTTGCCTATGCAACTCAGTAGGGTTATGCTTCAATGTTTTCAACGTTGTTTACACTACCCTTTTTATGTAATGGAATGACGTAACCTTCAGACCATTTTTCCGGAAAATATCCGTTTTTAAATATTTTGTTAAACAATTTATGTAAAACAGGCGCGAGGATTTGTTTCCCAACAATAAAAAATTCATTAATCAGTAAATCCGGGCCTCCACTTCTGTTTCCGTTTAATTGTGAAATTGCTTTATTTATTTCTGAAACTGACAAATCTGAGTTTAATTCTGCAAACATTATACTAAACTATATAAGTTGGTATCCTAGCAACATGGCTGACACTTCGACTGTCTACAGATGTGTTTGATTAAAAAGTTATGTCACAATAAAAGGTGCGATAAGCCGTTCGTAAGAAATATGCAAAGTAGCCGGTTTGTCACCAATTAAGCCGGATCCTTGTGATAGGCAATCAGGAAGCCATTTACACGTCTGTGTCCCTAAAGGGTCATGTCAAATTGAGTAAATTATCGAAACAACTTTCAAAGTCTTTTTTCATTGGCTGAGACAAAATGTCTTAAATTCTATTCGACTTTTTCATTGGTTCGTATGGCTTACCAGAAGTTTCCTTGATGTAGGTTTCACTCCTAAGAGTCACAATTCATCTTACTCTTGAACTTAAAACTTGTTAAAAATAAAAGGAGGACAACTACTTACGTCTTATTGTACTTTTAGGTAAGTCAGTTATTATGTTATATAGCTATTTTTGTATCTGCTTAATATTTTTCAAGTACATTGTTCATTATAATTATTACAGAATTGTTCAGAATTCAATGTGTAGGTTAATTATATTGTTCATTTTTAATATGTATGTTTTAACTATATTTGAAGTGTATAGTTCGTTTCGTTGGACTTGAAAAATGGGCATCGTTGAATTTAGATTTTTAGACAATGAGTTGATGGGAAGTTAATATTGCGCTTTCCGCTCTTTGATGCGGCCGGTTAGAATTTATATTCGGGGAAACTTTGATCATAAATTGTAAGTTAATTTTTGGGAATTAATGTATTCTATATAAATTTAATATACTAGTAACAGGGTTATTTTTCTGAATGATTTAAATTGGTTATTAGATAAGTTAACGGGGATTATGTTCTCAGTAGAAAACATTCAGCTGTATGATATTCGGATAAAACCTATAATTCGTATAACATTATAGTTTTAAGAATCAAAGGTCTCATAGTATTTGATGGTTATCATTGGTATTGATATTTGATATTAATTGTGTTATCGATATTGATATTTGATATTAATTGTTATTATTGATATTAATTGTTACTATTGATATTGATATTACATATATATTTGATTTGGTTATCATTTATAAAATTACACAATTCATCTGACTCTTGAACTTAAAACTTGTTAAAAATAAAAGGAGGAACACTACATACATCTTATTGTACTTTTAGATACAGAAAACAATTCCCCAGGGTACGGAACGTGAGAATTCACGGTACACAAAGCACTCAAAGTTCATGCCAGAGAACGTGAAGTCACGGCAGAACATTTGACCATTTTATTTTATTTTTGCAATACACCAAAATGTGAAGTCCCTTTGCGTACTTTCCATAACATTTGACATTTGTCTACAAAAGTGTTTGCCCGAAACCGACAGAACGGTGTCCTTTTGTAGATAAATATTAAGTGGCTTTCCGTTGGCTCTCCGGTTATACTAACTGGTAAGGTGTGCCTATACTATTCCAGGCATTACTATTTCAGGCATTTTTAATACACTGTTCATAAAAATATCATACACTGCTCAAACAATTAAAGGAATACTTGCAATTTGGCTATTTTTGGTAATATTGAAAGTCGGGGAATGAACGTTAACTCCTTTATCATGTGAGTGTATGACTTTAAACACGATGGTAAGAGTCTTAAAGGGACACATAAAATGATTCAGTTCTACTTAGTAGACTAAACATTCAACATCAAAGGTTTAATTGAATTTTATAATCTAATGAAAATCTAAAAATCGACACACAAGTTTATCAATGTATTTTCTGTCATTCCGGAAAAGAAATTAATACTCAATCTGGAAATATCATTTTCAGAAAAAAAGTTTACAATGTCTGCTAAAAAATTTGAATTTACCTACCAGATGATTGGTAGGTGCACTATGAGCTAAGCACGAATGACTGCCTAGCTAAACATTTTGTATGTGACGGGGAACTATAACTTCTGGTAAAAATACGATCATCTATGGATATTGCATTACACGGTCGCCGAGCTTAGTTCACATTTAATGCACTAATTTAAAAACTAATAGCTTTCGCCTAGGATACTTATCATTGATTCAGAATAAGAAAAACAGAAGTTATATAATACATATATATATAAATACTTCTTTAGTTTTGTAAATGTCATTGAAACAATAAGATAATATAACGTCGGACAAGGGAGCAGCACTTAACTTAACCAGTCGAGCGCAGAAAACATGAACAACACCGCATACCACATATCAGTTTAACTACGGTCTGACCGAGTTAATTGTCCATTATTACTTATTTCAATTTTTATAGTTTTCTTTTTTTAACAAAACATTTTGCTTCAAAGATTAACAACTGCTCCTTGATTTTACATAATTATGTAAATAACTTTATGGTAATTATACTTTTATAGTATCCGTTTAAGTAAATGTGTGTAGAGTAACAATTTTATATTAGTGTTACTGTGGTTTTTGTCTCTTATAATTATTATTAGAATGGCTTTGTGCAATCTTTTACTGTGATTTGATATGTATATTGTATGTATGCTGTACAAAGATGAGACCTAAATAAATATATATACCACAGTTACAAGGCACAATGCCCAACAGATAACCAAGCGAGAAAATGAACTGCCCAAGCCCCTTAAACAACATTTTGTAGAATACTCACACTTCAGTCCCATTGAGGTATTTGATAGTTCGGTTTCTAAAGGTCTTCTGTAGTAAGGAAATCAAAGGCTCATAAAGGTAGAATGTTTCCGGAGCCTCTTGAAATATGTTAGTGAGGTAGGAGGACCCAGTGTGCATGTACGCTACGATAAGAACAAACCGTGGCGACCCCTTCACGAAAGAAGTGTTGTGATACGGCTCTTGTGGCTCTTGTAGGTTGGATTGGGGTTGTGGAACTGTAGGATAATTGTTATTCTTGGTGCGAGTGTGATGTTCTAACACTGTAAGAAAGTCAATAATATAAAAACGTAGGGCAATGTTAGTCAGATTAGCAATACCACGTGGCATTTTACTACAGTTACAAGTAGAAATTTGTAAACATGGGAACACAAATATAGCCATGAGTATTTTATTTCTTCATCGATTTCTATGAAATATACGCCACGCTAAGGGGAAAATTGTTTGCTTTCCGTGTAATATAAGATCTTTATTAGCAGTTTTACCGATTTTTTCATTACCCTGTGAAACCTACACGTTCCTAGGTTTCACAAGGTAATGGACAAAACAGCACAGCCGCTGAAAAAGATTATATATTTTATGGAAAGCAAATAATTGTCCCCTTAGCGTGGCGTATATTTCAATAGAAATCGATGAAGAAATAAAATACTTATGGCTTTTTTATTTTCCAATGTTTACAAATTTCTTCTTGTAACTGTAGTCAAAAGTCACGTGGTATTGTTACACTGTTAGTTTAGCACAGCGAATTTGACACGATCCTGACCTTTATGCATGCATATATTACAAGGTTCTTGCGTTGAATATATAAATTTCCGCGAGCAAACCGTGCAATATCCACTGTGTGGAACGCACGTGACCAGATGCTAATGTTCGGAGCCAATTTTGTCAACAAACCGCCTCGATTCAGGTAACATTTTTGCTTGTAACTTTCTTAATAATTGATCGATCTGGATGAAATATAGACGAGCGCCGTCTCATTTCAAAAGCAAATCATCGACACTCTTACCTAAGTGACAATATTGTGTATTTTTTGTTATTTGGACAACGGCGCATTTCGTAAACCGCAAAATGCTATGCTACGGTTCGGAGCAATTCAGTAAAACATGTCCTTAATCAATTACAGCTTCATTAAAAGTTACAATTTAATAGCGATAATATGGGTCTCAAAATTTAAGACCGACAAGCAAAATATTTCTGATAAATATGAGCAACAGGCAAAATAAGACAACATAAACAAAAATGCTACAGTTCGGAGCTGAAATGAAAATGCTACAGTCCGGAGCTATTTTGAGAAAATGCTACGGTTCGGAGCTAAGTTGCAAAGTATACCATATGTAGGAAAAGAAGCAGGGATCTATGCAGTCTGACAAGTGTCACATGCTATATAGCATATAATATGCTGTTATATCAAGGTATGGGAATGAATGAGAAGGGATATAACATGACAGCCGAACACATTTTAACAGAACCATGTATACACAACGACCCATCTCCAAGCTTCGTAAATACGACCCGATGTTCATCCGAGCAAGAAGCACGGCCTACATTCAATCTTAATTCAACGTGTGTCAGCCAATGAAACAAAATTAACAGATAAACAAAACCCTGCATCAACTCGTGATCAATACAGCTATGTTAAACTATCGTTTTGCACAAAAGTGCCCGGTGCCAGCACAGAGGGGTCCGATATGCATATACACAATGATGTACATGTTAAAGGTTATAAATATTTTCAGAAACGTTGAATTGATTATAATTTTATATTTGAAATACTAAAAGAAATGTTTTACCAAGACAACTAGTACTGTTCGTTTTAAACAGGCTGTGTGTGACCAATAGTCTCACACGTTAAAGTTTGTGAATCGTGTGATGTGAAACATGTACATACGTGTATGCTCCACCAAAAAATATACCGAGTGCATCTAGAAACGCAACACTGAGTCTACTAACAACTTTAACTTCAAGCAAAAATCTAAGTGAATATGCAAAGTATCGATTAATGATGGAATGATTACTTTCCCATGACGACCAACATGTTGTTTCGCAATGTCTTAAGCAGTTGTGAACCTGTTCCGGAGGATGTTCACGCGGGGTTACTGTCGGGCAGTTTTTAAACGTGGATGACCTGAACAGGGACGTTCGCGAAAGGCCCTGTCAGTGTGCTAGTAAAGCGTGACTCAAGACGCAACGTTGCCAAACCATGACAATTAAGGACATTTTCTATAGTTTTTTTTCTTCCAAGATTTTTTTTAACTCACTTTCTTTTATGGGAAATTTTATTCTGAAAACAATAAGCTAAAGAAAAACAGGGGTCAACGAACTCGTTTTCACAGAAAATGAGATTTTGCAACATCACATTTCTATTAAATGACAAAAATCATGAATTTTCAAATATTTAAGTTTTTTAATAAAAATCACTATTTTTCATCAGATTTTTTTTTTAGTTCAGATGTACAAAACATACTATTCAAACAAACCTATGCACGATTTGAATCTTTGATAACATTCATACATTTTTGACAACGTACAAATGAATTGTCAAAATTTGTACAAGATTAAGGCTCGAACATTGAAAAAAAGATACATTATTGACCAATAAAAACAATCTGGTCCAAGAATTCTTTTTATTTTTGCAAATAATGTTGATGAAAGTGTGCTCCATCAGGATATTAAGAAAAAAACATAGGTCACCGCGTTTATTTTTGTGCTATTTAATCAGAATGGTATCCGTTTTAGAGAAAATGGCATGAAAATGACCCAGAATAGTACTCTAAAGGCCAATAAAAAAATCTGGTCCAAGATTTTTTTTGATTTTTCCAAATGATTTTGATGAAAGTGTACTATATGAGAATATTTAGAAAAAAAACATAGGTCATCGTGCTTCTTTGTACAAGCATCCCAATGGTTTGAATATGCTCATGTTTGGACAATCGTGGCATTTTTATTCCGAAACACGTGACTCGTCTGTTGTGATTTTCTTTCCATTATATGTGACGAAATTTCTATAAAACAAACATCCATGGACAAACAATTGAAACAAGAATCCAAAAAATGGAAGGAATGGAACGTGACTTAAAAACTATTCAATCAGAAAAGTCCGATATGGCGGAACAAATCATCGACCTGCAATCCAGGTCAATGCGGGATAATCTCCTATTCCATGGGATAACAGAATTGAACCTTCCTGAAGAACGCAAGTCCGAGAATTGTACGATACGTATATTAGACTTTTGTGAGAATGATCTCAAGTTAGAAAATGCCAAATCTTTAATCAAAATTGATAGGGCCCACAGAATTGGCAAATTCCAACCTGAAAAAACCCGTCCAATAGTTGTGAAGTTTAATTTTCATCAGGATAAGCTAGCCGTGAAACATCGGGCATACGAAACATTTAATAGAGAATCTCAATACGGCGTATCGGACCAATTCCCCAAGGCTATCCAAGACCGTAGAAAAAAACTAATTCCAGCCTATGTGGAGGCTAAAAGGCAGAACAAACCTGCAACACTTGCCTACGATAAACTTTATGTCAATAATCAGGCATTCACGGTAGAAAATGTGCACCTCCTGCCCCAGGGCGACCCGAAATAGCATTCGAACACAGAACAGTTATCGTTTTTGCTTTGGAATGTCCAAGGACTTAAATCGAAGCTCAATGAACTTGAACTTTGTAAGTGATTTTGATGTGTTACTATTCACCGAGACCTGGAGCTCTGACATTTCGAATCTGTCGATTGATGGTTTTGATTATTTATCTTGTCCCCGTCCGAAGACAAACCGTTCCGCGAAACGGTTTAGTGGCGGTTTAGCAGTATATTTCAAAAGTAAATACCGTAATTATATTACTCTTTCAAGCCACAATAGTAACGGTATGTTGTGGTTTAAAATCAGTAAAGAACTCACCTTGCATGACTCTGATGTATTTATATGTTTATGTTACATACCTCCAGAAAACTCGCCTGTTTATACCAATCCCAGGTCAAATTTGCATAATTTTGACTTCTTTGATACATTGAATAACGATATACGTCGTTATAGTGAGTTAGGCACAATTTACCTAACTGGAGATCTCAATTCTCGCACTGGTATTTTACCCGATCACGTGATTGATCTTAATCTTGGTAGATTTGTTGACTTACCTTGTGATGACAAGCTACCAGCTAATTTACCTGATCGTAAAAACTGCGATAGTGTCGTAAATTCTTTCGGATTAAAACTACTAAATTTGTGTAAAAGCAATGATATTTTCATTACAAATGGAAGATTAGAGGAGGGATCATTTACTTATAATTCTGTGTGCAGAAATAAAACTATTTCTAGTACTGTTGATTATTTAATCTCACAATACGATAATTTTCAATATATATCCAGCATGTGTGTTATGGATATGACCGAGTTTTCAGACCACTGTCCGTTGATATTTTCTTTAGCATGTAATCATAATGTTTTACCAAATAATGTTAATAATACTACTGACAGAATTGTGTGGGATAGTTCCCGTAGAGAAGAATTTCTTACCAACCTTGAATCCCAGCGTCATATATTTGATGATATTTTTAATAACCTTTCATCGAATGAAATTGATATTAATCAATGTATTGATCAATTTACAAATACCATCTCCAACATATCATTCACCCACTTCGGCAAAACTTGTTCTAACACACGTAAGCCTCTCAAAAATAAGGCGGACTGGTTTAATGATGAATGTCGAATTTCTAAATCTAGTTTTCTAAACGCAAAAAGAAAATTTAAATCTAACCCCACAGATCTTAATAAAATTTCATTTTTAAACTGCCGAGCAAATTATGCGAAAGTGAAACGTAAATGTAAGAACAGACATTTCTGTAAAGAATCGAATAAATTGGAGAACATGAGTAAAACCTCACCAAGGAAATTCTGGAAATATATCAATAAATTTAAAAATAAGAAAAAACAAGATGTTACAAACGTAGGAATGGAAGAATTCTTACAACATTTTGAAAATATCTCAAATACACCCCATTGCGATTTTAATAAAAATGAATATACAAATGAGCGTGACTCTACGCTTTATATCGATCAACTTGATTCTCCGTTGTCTATCGAAGAAGTAAGAAAAACAATCCATCAGCTGAAGCGCAATAAAAGTTGCGATATCAATAATAATGTTGCTGATTTTTTCATAGACTCCTGTGACTTTATTTCTCCTTATCTATGTAATGTTTTTAATCATATATTTGACTCCGGTGTTTACCCAGAAAACTGGTCAAAGGGGGCAATAGTACCAATTTTTAAGAAAGGTGATGTAAGGTGTCCTGCGAACTATCGTGGTATTACACTCATTAATGTAATTGCCAAAATTTTCTCATTATTATTAAGAAACAGGATTAACACGTGGTGTGAAAATGAGCATTTATTTAATGACTCTCAGTTTGGTTTTCGGGATAAAAAATCTACTACAGACGCAGTTTTTATTTTACACAGTATTATTCAAAAAATATTATCGAAAAATAAAAAACTATGGTGTGTTTTCATTGACTATGAAGGTGCTTTCGATACGGTAATTCGTGATGGATTGTGGGTTAAATTGTTGGAATCTGGAATCAGCTGTAAAATTTTAAATATTCTTAAAGCTATGTACACATCGGTTAAATCATGCGTAAAGTTGTCTTCTCACATGAACATATCTGATTTTTTCGATGTCACCGTAGGCCTGAGACAAGGTGAGCCCTTATCTCCGTTATTATTCATCCTTTTTATAAATGACATTACAAATTGTATAAACATTGACTCATTAACAGAGAACGACACAAGTCTACTCTCAAGGTATTTAATCCTTTTCGCGGATGACATTGTTTTGTTTACGACCGACCCTCAAAGCTTACAAGCTCAAATTAATCATATTAATACCTATTCGATTAAATGGGGATTGAAAATAAATGTAAATAAAACTAAAATTTGTGTTTTTGAAAAAAGAAAACAATTACATAACGAACAATTTTTCATCAATAATGATGCGCTTGAGATTGTTGATCACTTTACTTACCTTGGTATCCATTTCACTAGCAATGGGAATTTAAAGCATGCAGTAAAAACGTTGTGCGATCAAGCATTAAAAGCGTACCATAATTTGCTATCACTATTTGACAGAATAAATTTAAATATAAAAACTAAATTGCATCTATTTGACACAATGGTTGTACCAATATTACTGTACGGCTCAGAAGTTTGGGGGGTATATCAGTATAAAGAAATTGATAAATTACATATCAAATTTTGCAAAAAGATATTAGGTGTGCGTGCGAATACACCAAATTGTGCTGTTCTTGGGGAGCTGGGAAGATATCCCTTGTACGTTTTAGCTAAAGAGAGGTCATTAAAATTCTTGTTTAAAATTATGTCAGATAATGAATCTTTTATTCGACAGGTTTTTGATGAACAACGCCAAACAAATAATACGAACTGTTGGGCTAATAAAATGAAAATAATCTTTGATGATTTAGGATGTACAAATATCTTTGGAAACTTTGATACGAATTATCTCCCTTTGCTTAAAAGACGACTTCGTGATCAATTTATTCAGGAATGGCAATCAACTTTACACGATATGTCCAGACTAGAATATTTCAAAAAAGTTAAGTGCGTCTTTGAGTGTTCTGATTACATTCGATTAATTGATAATGATAATTTGCGAAAACATATGACATCTATTAGACTTTCTTCACATTCCCTTAATATAGAAACGGGTAGAGCAAACAATATTCCAAGAGAAAATCGTATATGTAAATTGTGTCCGCTTAATCAGGTTGAATCTGAATTCCACTTTGTAATGTGTTGTCCTCTATACAGTAATATTCGAAATAAATATCTAGGAAATTCATCATGGCCCACTTTGAACAAGTTTATTAATATAATGTCCTCAAAGAATAAAAAACATTTATATAAAATTGCTACTTTTTTAAGAGAAGCCTTTTCTATCAGAAATGACCAGTTGAAAAATCTAAATTAGATAACTAAAATTTCTTCTTTTAAAGTCTTAATAACCAACCACGGTATTTAATTGTATTTATCGACCACCATTTAATCATGTTTGTTTCCATGTATTTTTGTTTGTATGTATTTATATGAATGTTCTTGCATGTATGAGAGTATGTATGTATTGAATGTATTTGTGCTGTTTTGTGTTATATTACCAAAGGCACGTATGTGCCGAGTTTGTAAATAAAGATATATATATATTATAGTGCGCCTAGGATAATGTGATATTTACAAATATAAATCGGTTTGGTCAACTGTTGCACAATTAGTTTTACAAGTTATTAAAGTAAACAGATAAGGTCAGTATTGTACTAAAACATCACTGATAAATCGTACATATCTGTTTAAACAACCTTTGTGGAATGTACTAAATTTTCCCGCCTTTCATTATCCTATGCGCACTATTACAACTTTACAAATGATTGGAGGCCTCTGGAACACGGACTTTGCAATATAAGAAAAAAATCGAGAGTAAAAACGTTGCGTTTCTAGATGTACTGATTATAGTTCAAACTCCAAGAAACGGCATCGACATGTGTGTGTTATTATTGTTGTGTTCCGCGAAACTGTTAAAAATTTGAATGTTCATACTTGGTCGATTATCTTGATAGTATTGATATTCAAAAACGCATATATAACACCTAGTCTTAGGTCTTAGACGTAGCATTTTCTGAAAATAGATCCGAACCGTAGCATTTTCTCAAAATTGCTCCGGACTACATAGAATTTTCATTTCAGCTCCGATCTGTAGCATTTTTGTTTATGTCGTCTCATTTTGCTCATATTTATCAGAAATATTTTGCTAGTCGGTCTTAAATTTTGCGACCCACATTATCGCTATTAAATTGTAACTTTTAATGAAGCTGTAATTGATTAAGGACATGTTTTAGTGAATTGCTCCGAACCGTAGCATAGCATTTTGCGGTTTACGAAATGCGCCGTTGTCCAAATAACAAAAAGTACACAATATTGTAACTTTTAATGAAGCTGTAATTGACCTTTCTGCAGACGCTTCGTAGCCACGCCCCCTATAGTTACGGGTATTCGTTGTTGCTACGCAAGACAAACTTTCATTAAAATGGCGTCTAATACGGAGATGTCGTGTGATGCTCTTGATACAATTCCGTTAAACATTTCGCTTTTAGCCAATGTTTTGAAATTTTTGTGAAACATAATAATGTGCCTACTTAAAACTCGATCAAATCGATGGTTTTTAATCGAAGAATTTTACGTAAACAGTTACTTAATCGAAGCCAAGCAGACACTTCCAAGCGTAATTTTGCCGCTCAATCAAAATGTTTCTTTTTAACTAAATAGCTATTTATGTATAGTTTTTGCGCAAATCAGGAATGACCTGGCTCGAAAGATACACCCTTTATTGTAACAAAGAAATAATTCAGGGTTAATGCATATATTTACATATACACAGTAGATCTATAATGGAATCTTCCATACACTATAGCATTTCATCTTCCATAAACGTTCGTATGATCGTGTGTTTAATAAATAATCGAATTCAAATGTGCGTAAAATATTATTTAAGTAAAGTTACAAGACCTCCTGATTTTCTGCGTCGTGTTTTTATTGATGTCTTCCGTGTGATCTACCGCTTATAGCGGGGACATACATTTTGTTGATTACTTACGACTGAGTCTGTATTTGATTGCAACTTCCGCAAAAAATTAGTGCTACGTTAAAATAGATGAATGTGAATCTTTCAAATCCCAAATCGCTACGTTATACATGGTTTGTCATTGACAGTCAGCATATCAACACATTTCTAATGTACAATCACGCAAAGACCTAAACATATAGTTCGTGCTAGATAATGTGACAGTCGAGTCTATTTCACGACAGGTAATACATGATATGGATTACAGATAACTTTAAAAGAATGTAATTGTTTGTTGTTTGTCCGTTTCATTAAATACTATGAAAGTGGTAACTGTTTAAATACAGACTTAATATGGACTAGTGTTTGTTTACCTTTCAGACCAGTATGACTGCCTTGTGCAGCTAATCCTTTACCATCGATTCAACGACGAAATTTAACATTTAACATAGACAGTTATCCAGGCAGTTAAATTGCTTGGCCTTATCGTCATGCTTGACTAATTACAATGTAATATAAGCACTAAATAATTGCAAATAGTTATGTATGCTGTAATAGCTCAGGTGGTAACGCACAGGAATTGTAACTGAGCGATTCAAGTTCAACCCATCAAAGAAGTCTTTAGTATTTTTTGAATTCATCACAATATTTTTAATGTTATTTTCATATTCTTTTCGAGAGAGTTTATAATTTGTTAATTATATATTTTTCTTGTTTTGTTATGGTTATGATAAAATTATTTTTAATTCAATTAAACTTTTATGACAAGAACACACAATCATTACAATACAAAAGAATATCATGGTCTGAGTTACAGTCACACTCAGATAATGTATCTGTAGTTACAATACCTAAGTACTAGCAATCAAAATTCTTGTGCTTTAATTATAATACGTGTACACAGCACGTTAATTGAGTACATGTATATTGAGGCTATACACTCTTTAATAATGGACTTAATAACTTTAATTACAGGTTTGTATCACTATTGGATAGAACTGATTATTTCAGCCATTTTTCTGTAAAACTCTTAGCTTTTAAATTTATAAAGATGAGAAAAAGAAATTTAAAAAATACATATAACTTGACAAGGTTTCGAACTCGCGGCCAAAAATATCGAACTCGTCAGGAAGTATCTACGCACTAAACCACTCGGCTATGAAGTATGTTTGAATTGGTGGATGGTTAGAATGATTTATAATCACAAACCTTAACCATGGTTTACCTAATTCAATCAATTGACATTGTCCACATTGTGTCACGTGACTGCCACATTATCATGCACGGACTATAACTTCACGCGTTATCAAGTAAATAAATATCGTTTTCTAACATAACGTTAAAACTGTCGGGTCAAGTGCAATAATGTGGGCTACACATATTTTATATGCACCATTATACAAGAAATAAATAAGCCCTAGATTATAAGTTAGTTAAAATTCCAATGTGTTATAATTATACTTTGATGATCTGATTTACAGTCAACTCACCCCCCTACCAACTCACCCCCTGACCAACTCACCCTGGATTTGGATAACTCGCCCTACGCAATGACCAACTCATCCCCCCCTTAAAAAAATTACATACCAACTCACCCCCCTAAAGATATTTTTATTAAATTTAATAGATTTGTTGGAAAAAAATACTTTGAATTGGTAATAGTTTATTATGAAATTATTAATATGTTCAATTATGTGATATTGGAGGCGTTTTTTTGTAATTAACAGTATTTTCAAACAGTGGCCATTTTGAAAATGCTGTAATGACCGTGAAAAAAGCGATAAACAAAGGAAAAAATAAAACAATTTGTCAAAAAACATTATGATTGAAAAAATTAGGACTATAATTAGATCTATTATATCAATTGTCAATAGTCAAATACCTTGTTTAAAAACATTGGAAAATTAGATAACTTGCATAGAAAATCATAGTTTCCGAACGATCAAGTTTTGAAAATAACGAAGGTAAATAACTAACAAACTCGCAAGTATTCGAGAAAGCAGTGATCTGTTCATTTATTTGTGTATAAATACACTTTATTATCATGAATTAACACTAAGTTTAAAAATAAATATAATATCCTACATATAAAATTGATGGGGGGGGGTGAGTTGGACATTTCGAAATTGACATCGGGCGAGTTGTCCAAATCCAGGATGAGTTGGTAGGGGGGGTGAGTTGGTAGGGGGGTGAGTTGGTCGGATACCGATGATCTCGTTTAGATTCGTATCTCGGACATCAGTCGGGGACCAGTGATATACCGCGGTGTCTTGTTAATTGTCAATAATCAATGTGACACATAGCGGTTTCCGTCAGGACAGGGGAACAGTATGGGGTCAGTTAGTTTTATACATAATTGCTATAAATGTTTTGTAGTAATGTGTATATATCCGACAGGTCTCTGACCTATAGATACTTTGAAATAAATTGGTACATGTATCGATCTATCATGATTTACAATAGCTGTCCGGACCCTACAGTTCATATATTTAAAAAAAATTTTATAAGCTTTGGAGATTGAATGCAATTAGCACCACAAGGATATCAACTGAAAAGCGCTATATAACTATTACATAGACCAAAACAACATAATGTTCAATATTATTAAAACACTTCACAATCAATCGTTATTTGGGGGTTATGTGTCCTTATTCTATATCAAATAATAAAATAATTTCACGAATCTATGGTTTAAAGTATATATTTTTAAAAACATTCATATCAAATTAAATAAGAAGCTTTCTAGTTTCACAACATGATGTAATTATTTCGAATTATATTGATATAAATATCAATGATATATTAAACTTTTAAATCTATTTTAGAAAAATATACATATATAGCTACTACTTCTGAGGCCTTATGGATTTAATAAATTAATTCACTTTCATGACATTGCTACCAAATTAAAGTTTAAGTTCTCTAGTTTTTAAACATACCAGAACTTTAAAAATGAGGTAAATATTAATTAAATAAGGCTTAATTGAATACTGCACAATTTACATTGATTTTAGCTTGTCTAATGTCCAGGTTGTCTAACAAGATGGAAGCGATAAATCGTTGCCCAAATGCTGCAATCTGATTGGCTAACGCCAACTGTCAATCACAATTGGCAGAAAGGTCAATTGATTAAGGACATGTTTTAGTGAATTGCTCCGAACCATAGCATAGCATTTTGCGGTTTACGAAATGCGCCGTTGCCCAAATAACAAAAAGTACACAATATTGTCACTTAGGTAAGAGTGTCGAAGATTTGCTTTTGAAATGAGACGGCGCTCGTCTATATTTCATCCAGATCGATCAATTATTAAGAAAGTTACAAGCAAAAATGTTACCTGAATCGAGGCGGTTTGTTGACAAAATTGGCTCCGAACATTAGCATCTGGTCACGTGGGTTCCCCACAGTGATATCGGTCTTTTAGATTTGTGTTGGTATTACACATCGAGCGTCTTCGTGATACTTTTCGCTTATGAAAGCATACATCCGGGATTATAAATATAGACAGGAAATCAGCTGTTAAATTATGCTAATTAAAGTTCGAGAGTCGTGTCAAATTCTCTGGACTATACATGTATTTGAACATAGGCATGTTTTTGTCTATAGTACATCTACCCAATATTGTCAACAAGATATACATAATAGACTAGTGGCCAAACCTCAAAAAGGGGCTTAAAAATGGGTGCGACCCCTCCCAACGGTAGAACATTTCACAACCTAATTTTTATTGAAGAGTAAGGTGTTGGGAATTGGAAAACGATGGCTGTGAGTATGAGATCAATGTAGGTCATTGTGAAAACGACTTTTTATGTGTGTTTTGTAGTGTTTTGGGAGGTAATTTTACGACGTATTTTTCGATTGATCTCAGACTCACAACCATCGTTTTCCAACTCCCGAGACCTACCCACAGGTAACTGTATCATTGATAATGAGTAAAAAAATTGTTTTTATAAAATTTATACTATCATAGATATTATAAATGTTATAAAAAATGTTTTTGTTTTGTTTACTCTTTATTTATGATACAGTTGTCTGTGGACCTACCTCTTCAATAAAAAAATAGGTTGTGAAATGTTCTACCTTGGGGAGGGGTATCCGACCAAAAAGCAGCCCTTGGCCACTAGTCTATAACGCACACAACTTACACAGGCGTGTGACCGCGTGTGTCTTAAGTGTGTCTCTTGGGTCAGTTTCAAGAAAAGTGACCGTACATTGCCTGATGAACGATTAATGCTATAACGGAGCATTCACGTAGCATTACGCGTATATACATGTATACGTACTTATAGTCCTGATATGGATTTTAGTAATTTATAAGACTGTAAGTCCACAGACTCCTTTGTTCTTATGTTCTTATAATCCACAGTAGCTACACGCTTACTTACTTACTTACTGACGTTCGCTCTACACGACCACGCCAGTATCTGCGATAAGGGATGTCGTCTATCTCAATGATTCTACACGCCCAAATAGATTATTATTTGTATTGTGCAATTAAAGTAAAAGTACCTATTGTGAGAAAAGTCAATAGTGCAACCACTATAATAGCAATCTTCGGGACCTCACGTAAGTGTTGTCGTGGACTTGGGAACATCATGTCTATAAACTGGAAAAGTAAATAAGCAAATGTTATTATTATTAACAGTCTAGTCCAAAGGTCTAACAGAAGAGTCACCAGGCCAATAAAAAGGCCATTATGAAAACACTTTTTAAAATATTAACATTACACTCTAACATATACGTAACTGCCACCACTTAAATTTTAATTTTCATGAAGTTTTTCGTGAAATTAATGAGGGATATCATGAAAACAGAAAAATATCATGAATATAAGATAAATATCTTAACGTGAAAAATAGCCAGTTACTGCTTCGATCTGCCACAATATTCCTGTTATAATTTTTAAGAAACCAACTACACGGGCGGTAATCACATGACTTCGCCTAGTATTTTAAACGAATAATGGCGGATATTCAGCCTCGGTAAGTACCTATTTTTCTTGTTGTTATATGTCGTATATCATCTATTTGAAAACTTCACATAGCCTACCATATGCGCATTGCCTTTTTTCGAACGTTAGAACTTAGTTTTTCCTCGTAATCTGAACAGATTTCGAGAACACTCATTGAATTTGATCAAAAGTTTCAGCGCAAGGCCGGTATGTTGCACGCATTTAGTAACATTTTGTCAACTTCTAAACAAATACAGTTTTCTGGGACAAAAGAGTTATAACATTATAGCAAATGTTTGATTATATCGTGAATGAACACTGTACGGATCCTCTTAGTGTTATATTCGGAAGTATATTCGTATATGAGATATAAGGCGGTCGCACAGGCATAAAATTATATGCGTCAATACCCTGTGGATGACCAGCCCAGGTCTGATTGTAGATCAACTCCCAAGTACTTGGTGGTGGTGTCTTCTTGGAGAGTGATGCCTTTCAGGATGTAGTTATGCTGGAAGGGTTTCCGATTTCTGGTGACTCTCATTTCTGAGGGTGAAAATCCATGCCCCACTTTCTCTCCCACTCTGCCAAGGCATTAAGATCCCGTTGTAGAATGACTTGGTCCTCTGGTGACCTGATATATATGTAAAGGATGTAGTCATCTGCAAAGAGGCGAGTTGATGATACTACACTGTCTGGGAGATCATTGATGAAGAGAAGGAAGAAAAGTGGGCCAAGGACAGAGCCCTGAGGGACGCCGCTGATCACAGGTACACTGTCAGAAGATTGGCCTTCGACTATGACTTGTTGGGACCTGTTGCCAAGGATCGAAGAAAGCTATCGAATGGTGGATGTTTGACCTGATTCCATAATGGTGGAGTTTCTTCAGTAGCCTCTGACGCGGAACCCGGTCAAACGCTTTGGAAAAGTCCAGGATGATGAGGTCAGCTTGTACTTTCTTGTCCATGGACGAGGCAAGTTCGTGGACCAGGGTCAGTAGTTGGGTCTCACAACTTCTTCGTGCTCTGAAACCGTGTTGGCAATCATGTAGGATGTTATGCTTTTCCAGATGCTTAAGGGTGTTACTGACGATGATGTGTTCAAGAAGTTTGCAACATAGACTGGTAAGGGAGACAGGGCGGTAGTTTGCAGGGTCGTGTCGCGCTCCTTTCTGGAAGATGGCAGTCACATTAGCTTCTTTCCAGTCTTCAGGAACCACGCCCTCTTGTAGAGATCTGTTGAAGATCAGAGTGAGTGAAGGTGCGATGGTGTCTGCATAGTCTTTCAGGAGTCGAGCTGAGATCCCATCAGGACCGGACGCCTTTTTGGTGTTCATGTTCCGGAGGAGCTTTCTGGTGCCTACTTCGGTAACAGCAAAGTCAGGCATTTCTGGATATGGCTCGCCCTCTGGTGATGGTATGTCCTCTGTGTCTTCCTTGGTGAAAACGGATGAATACTGATTGTTTAGGATGTTTGCTTTGTCTTGAGCTTGGTTGAAAAATCGCCCCTTGTCCTTGAGTGGTGAAATGCCATTATTGTCTTTTCTCAGTGATGATATGTAGTTCCAAAACTTCTTTTGTTTCATAGGTCTTTCTTCATTTTCAATTGGTTCTATGATGTTATTAATGTAGTTTTGATGAGCTTTTCTTTCTGGTCTTTGTAGATGGCTTTTGAGTTGCTTGTATTTACGGATATCACTTGGAGATTTAGTTTTCTTCATACGAGTGTAGAGTTTCTGTTTTTTCCTAATGGCTGCCCTGATGATTCTGTCAATCCATGTTTCTGTGATGTTCTGGCTTTTGTCATTCGGGATGGTATATGTTGATTCATGATCTTTGTAACGGAGTTTTTGAAGATTGTCCACAGGTCGTTTACTGATGTAGCCTGGTTTGCTGTCAGGTTGGAGTAGGTGTCCCGGAGTTCATTCTCGATTGATGGGCGGTCAGCTTTGTCATAGCTGAACACTTTCCTGGGTGGTGTCTTCACTGTAAGTGGTCTTAGACTGGCTTCAACATATACGGCTTCATGGTCAGATATACCAGGGAGTACTTATTAGAGCTGTATTAGTAAGATATGCATTGTTCGTGAAGAAGAGATCAAGGATATTGGAGCTGTCTTCTGTAGTTCGAGTCGGATCTGTTACTAGCTGTTCTAAAAAGGAATTACTTGAGATGTCTAGGAGTTGTTTGGACAGGGTTGCTTTCTGGGTTGAATCGATAGAGTTGCCTGACCAGTTGATACCGGGTAGGTTGAAATCCCCTCCAAGCCATATATGTGCCGTCTTTGGAATCCCACTCAGGTATTGGCGAAGGAGATCGAGATACGCTGGGTCATCTACATTCAGTGGTCGGTAGAAGCATCCAATGTATAAGTTGCTGGCGCTCTTCAGACTGATCTGGACCCATAGCATTTCACACTCGTCGGGGTTCACTATGTCGTCTGGTACCATTACTTGGAACTGGCTGTTAACCATGATAAACACTCCTCCTCCTCTCTCATTCTTCCTGTCTTTCCGGAAAATCTTATAGTCTTCTGGGAAGATTTCAGCATCTAAGTGGTCGCTTGTCAACCAGGATTCTGTGCCAAGGACTATGTCTGGTTTCACTGTCTCACACAGGGTGCTAGGGAGTCCTTTTTCTTCACAATCGATTGGCAGTTGATGACTAGTACCTTGAGGGGTACGTCCGTTCGTACTCTCCAATTGCCTCGCCCGAAACTACATCGTTTCTAGGCTCTGCATTATTGCTAGTGTATTAGCGCTATTGCTATTTTTAGACAGGAGAATCCAAAACCAGCGTACAGCGAGGCAAATGTGATAATGTAAACGGGTTTTTAAATGCATTGTATATAAAACGCTCGTGTGTTAAAAGAATGACTTATATTATAAATTAAAACTCTCGCACTATCAATTTATCATATTGATTGAAACAAATAAATAATGACCAGTCAATAGAACCATGAAATATTTAAACCTCATACAGTGTGTACTCGTTTAAACCTTTCAACACGTAGCCTTCATATTCACTATAAACTCTCTGCTATAACTCTCTACTGTCTATACAAAAATGTAAACTTTCATCAGCCAATGAAAATGTGTATCAGGGTTCACAGCAGTGTTGTAAAGGTCAAATATCAAAATGTTCTAGTATTTTAAGCAGCGTGTGAATTGTAACGGTTAAGTGGAAATCAAAGCGCTGTAGGGAGCATAGTCCGTTCGTTGAGCAGGGCTTACACTTATTATCTGAGGGTCTGTGTTGGAAGGTGAGAAGCTAGAATTGATAAGGTGGCCATCGGCTTCGGAAGGATGTTCGCTGGTTCTTGTGAGGTGCAGGCTTGTAGCCGCGACCGGTGCCATTGTTGATTTAGGGGAAGATGTTGCCCTAGGATGGCTGAAGCTAAAGTCAAAGACTTGCGATGAATTTGTTGGACTTGGGTTTGACTGTAGTGATTCGTAGTAGGTAGTTTGTTGTTTTACAGAGAGTCATATCAAAGAGACCAGATGAGAAATTTGGGAGGCCACATTGTACGCATTCCCATGAGATATTGTGCATGGCGAAGTAGACTTCGTTCTTCATACCCATACAGTTCTGGTGGTACCATACCTTGCAGCTGTCACATTGGATTCCTGGGGTGGTCCACTTGACTGCCTTACTGCATACGCCACATGGATATTTGGGACCTCTTGGGCCATGCATATGATTTTGTGAGTAAGATGGCACACAAATACAGTAGAACTAGTTTTTACGGGCAACAGGTGGTTTTAGTTGCGTTGTGACGCACCGTAGTGACATCAACATGTTCTCTATCGGTTGAATTGCATTGTCAGGTTGAATAAGGCATGTTTTGGCGCCAAACATGGTTTTTTTGTTTGACTTACATGTATTTGCAGGATTTATCAGCTTGTCGACCAGTAAGTATATCAAAAGCATGTAGAAAAACAGACCTTTCATGAATTTTCGTCTTTTCCTCACAACCGGAAGTAGCCGGAAGTGTAAACAAAAATATGACGGACTGAGATGGCCGTTCAAAAAGTACGTAGAATGTTACAAGTTCTTTATTAGTAGTTCCATTTTCGAATCTGGACGATGCAGAATACTACCTGGGTGCTTTTAATTTAACGCTTTCCGTGTAGAGGGGGACAGAAACGATGAGAAAAATAACATAGTTGAGAGCTTTTAGAAAAGAGGAGATGCGCGCACATCGCAAATCCAAATATATTCCACAAAGATGGATTAAAATTATGTGCACGGTTTATCATTGACATATTGAGTACAATACTGACATTATCTGTTTATTTAGTATAGGTTATCGATCATATTCGCTCACTTGTACTTAATTCGTTTATTATTCTAATATGTGATCTATAACCGGCTTATAGTTTACCCGCCCACTTTTTGGTGTCATTTCCAATGCTTTTGTTTTCAAACAATAGCATGCCCATTGATGGAGTAATGAGGGTAAAATAAGGCAAGATTGTATGTACGAGGGATGATCAACAAATATGGGGGAAAATGCTTTGAAATCTTTATAACATTGACCAATACTTAAAATAATTGGTCATATAAAAGATTGACGTATTACGAATACACAATGTACATAACTATAAAACATTAAACTCAAGGTAATATTTTTGGAAAAAAAAACATTAAAACTGTAACGTAACTATGGGTGCACTGGCCCAACGCCATCGCGGAGTTGGTACATATAACAGTATACATACTCATTTGTGGCACAATTCATAATGTACGTGTAATGCAGTAAAACATTCTCAAAAATAGCTGTACAACAAGATACACTTCATAGACCTGTAAACCGAAAATCAGTCTTTCTTTTCCAACTTGCATGTAAATTATAAGAATTAGCTATTGGAGATCATTAGTATTGATGGCGTAATTTGTTATTGACGTCGTATAGCTCATTTTCATGTCGGCATTGATTTCACACGGCTACATATGATAGCATAATTATACCAAACATACACCTGTTTTGTATGCCATTAAATACATGTAGTCGTTGCATAGTGCAATATTGCCATTAGTATGTTATGAGCTCTAGGTTTCAATCGCAACAACACTTCATCGCCGATTTCTGTATCGCACTCATTTTCTGACAACGACTTTGATGCAAATAGTTCCTAAACGGAATTTGACATTAAAACTTGTTTTTGAAATCATGAATGTAATATTATATCATTACATAATACATATTCATAACCCATCCTTTAGAAAATTACAAAAAAATTGAATGCACCAATGATACGTCATCGTTTGCTACGTTCAACGTTGCAAAATATCAACATTTGGGCTGCATAACGTCGGGTGCTGTTGCCATAGGAAATCGCATCCGTTCTGACTTTGATTAATATTGATGATCAGCGGTGAATCAACTTGAAAAACATTTATCTTCATGTATTGAAAATTTCATCCAATTACAATGACAAATAAAGAAATTAGGGTTTTTTCCTTGTATTTGTTGATCACCCCTCGTATATAAGCTGGTAATTGCTGATATAGGAATTACAGTACAATTTAGAGAGAAGGCGGGTCTAGTTTTCCATATATGGAAACAGCCAAATTGTCCTAATAATTGGATTTACTTCATGAACCACTTACTAGATATTGTGCCCATTGCACTAATAATCCCTGGCTTTTGACTGGACTTAATTTGTTTATAATTCTAATATATGATCTGTAACCTATACATAACCTGGGCGGACTAAAGAAGTAAATTTCTAGGTTGCGCATATTGTTGTACTTTAAACTGTGGACTAATCCGATAAGATGTATACTAAACAAGAGCCATGATCACATGGCCATCCCCCGCCGTATATGATTGCCACTTATGGGTCTACATATATATATCTTTATTTACAAACTCAGAACATACGTGCCTTTGGTAATATAACACAAAACAGCACAAATACATTCAATACATACATACTCTCATACATGCAAGAACATTCATATAAATACATACAAACAAAAAGTACATGTAAACAAACATGATTAAAGGTGGTCGGTAAATACAATTAAATACCGTGGCTAGCTAATATTATAAGGAGAAGATTATTTTGCTTCTCATTAAACCCACGTTAAATTTAATTAACGTGCGTGTTAAACCAAAGGCTCACGGGAACATAAAATGCGAGCACTTATATAGGCCTGCGTATATACTGTATACTATTATATTGTCATGTTGATTTTATGTTATGGATATTTGATACAATGTTTTAAGGCTTTAATAAAAGCCCATTAACAACATTGATGTGTTTGTTTTAGTCAGTTACTCAAACTCTCGATTTGTCAAACCGCAACCACTTAGCCATAAATGTCGATTATGTTCGACCTCGCTGCTGATCGATGTCTTGTACAGGAAGTGCAATCGTGACACCTCGGACAATTATCCCGTAAAAATGCCGTACGGACTGTTCCGATGGCAGGAAGTGGAGCAATAAATCGTCTGTTCCGGCGGATTATCCCATCATCTGTCTTAACGTTATTCGATCTCGGTAATGTCGCTTTAGAAATAACTATGAGAGTACATACTGGTGAAAAACCTTTTCAGTGTGATGTTTGTGGATCTGCATTAGCATAAAGAAGTTATATAAAAATTCACATGAGAATACAAGTACATACTGGTGAAAAACCATATAATTATGTGTTTTGTTTGTGGATTTGTATTCACAAAAAAAAATGCAATCTGACAACTCACATGAAAATACATACTAGTGAAAAACCATTCAAGTGTGGTATTTGTGGATCTGCATTTGCACATAGCAATTATATAAAAACTCACATGAGAATACATACTGGTGAAAAACCATATAAGTGTGAGGTTTGTGGATCTGAGTTCACATATAGAGGTAGTCTAATATCGCACATGAGAATACATACTGGTGAAAAACCATTTAAGTGTGATGTTTGTGGATCAGCATTAAAATTTCTTTCTATATTTGTGTCAAAAAAGTTTAAATAATTTCCAAGTTTTCAAAAAATATAAATTATTATAACATATTGCTTATCTAAGGTTTTTAAACTTTAGACCAAATGGGAATTTCTACTTTTAGACGAATTTAGACGAAATAAGACCCAACGGGAATTTTTACTGTTAGACGAAATGGGAATTCAGTCCATACAAACTTTAGACGAAATGGGAATTTTGAAAATTAGACGAAATGGGATTAGACGAAATGGGAAGTCCCCCTCTACTTACCCAGTAGGCTGGGGCTCACCTTAACCAAATAGGCGGGCCTACTAAACACAGTAGGTGGGGCTCTACTAAACCCAGTAGGCGGAGTGCTCTACTTACCCAGTAGGCGGGGGACTCTACTTAACCAAATAGGCGGGCCTACTAAACACAGTAGGTGGGGCTCTACTAAACCCAGTAGGCGGGAGCTCTACTTCATCCAATATGTTGGGACTCTACTCACCCAGTAGGCAGTGGGCTCTACTTTATCCAGTATTGTAATTTGTACATGTATCCGACTTAAAATAAATATTGTATTTGTATTTATGTTGGGACTTTACTAACCCAGTAGGCAGGGGTGTCTACATAACCCAGTAGACGGGGCTCTACTAAACCCAGTAGGTGGGGGCTCTACTTAACCCAGTAGGTGGGGGCTTACTAAACCCAGTAGGCGGGGGCTCTACTTAAACCAGTAGGTGGGGGCCTACTAAACCCAGAAGGGGGCTCTACTTAACCCAGTAGGTGGGGGCTTACTAAACCCAGTAGGCGGGGGCTCTACTTAAACCAGTAGGTGGGGGCCTACTAAACCCAGAAGGGGGCTCTACTCAACCCCGTAGGTGGGGCCTACTTAATCCAGTAGGTGGGGGCCTACTCAACCCAGTAGGTTGGGGCCTACTCAACACAAAAGGTGGGGGCCTACTCAACCCAGTAGACGAGGGGCTGATTATTCGCTAGATATCAGGGTGTCACAAAGTTTTTCCACGCTTTTCTCCTTATATCCATTGGTTTGATTTAAATGTAAATGACCTAGTCATGGAGTACAATTCAGTGATCTGTGGGGGATAGTTCTGATAGTTGTTGAACTTGTTTGATAATATAACTCAAATAACTCAAGTGTTATCGCTTAGTATGAAATTGTACTAATTTTATTAAATTTTCATTTATTATCTGAATTAAATGTTTATTTTATAAATTAAATATATATTTTCCTTATTTATCCACAGATTTATGTTATCTCTTATAAATAACTGGGTCACAAATCACCCTGACGCTGGGCGACTTCCCTGTCTTTTGCGGCTTTACGTCTATACATATCATGCGGACGGGCCAATTAGTAGCAATGAATATTATCAAAAGACTCTTAAAATTACTCTCGTCTCTGCCCGATGCTCTACAATACCCCCGATGACTGACAGATTCCTTCAGGCAGATAAGCATTCGATCTTTGGATTGCAATCGGATGGGATTTGTGACCCAGGTATAGTTACAGAATTTAGTCTGACAGGTCCATGTTGTTGTTTATGATTGACTGAGACAGTCGTAAGTGCATTGTCATTGATATTCCCCTGCTAGATCAGACACCGACCTCCGAGTTCGAGGGAAGAGTCAGTTTGTTACACTAGGAAACCGGGTGCGCTACCCTAGCTCTTTCCAAATAGACTCCCATCTTTCTTTTACATACCCCAAGTAATTAAAGCACCAATACACACAAGACTACTACTAAATTACCTACATTTATATCTGTAATTTGGTGAGAAACTCAGAAAATCAGTTCTGTCATTTCCAGTGTCTAGCGGAGATCGGGGTAGCCGAGAGTCCTATCAACATAATCATGATAGATGGAATCTCAGCACAGGTATTAATTCTTAGCACCGTGTGGGTTGGCAACATCAACAAAATCAAATGCTCAAAGTATAATGAAAACAACATGTACAAAGTTATGCAGAGGCTCCATCTAAAGCTGATTTCAAAACCCAAGGGTAAATGGACTTTTTCAGGGGTCAGAGGGTCATTTCATATATTCAATTCTCCCTTCAACATTGAAAGAAACAAAATCCAAATACCTCAACGAACAATTTTAGATCTTTGCAAAAGCTGACTATGGACGCATGTTTTTTTTTTAACAAAGACTATATTATAGATAACGTTTATAGATCTCTATCGAACGTACGTTTATAGTGTAAAATACGTAACTAATACATAAATTTTGTGAACGTATTTTCTAATGTATAAATCAATATATAGACATATATAGGCCTATATAATATATATAATGAAAATAAACAATTAAACTTGACCGCATGTTAGTACCAACGTACGGCGCATCCCACGTACGGAAGCGATCTATATAAAACATATTATGCGTCGATAAATCTACATTCTTACATAGCACGTGAGATTTGCCTTCTTTGCGTATGTTGAGCTTACCATATTTTATTACCGCGATAAAATATGGCTGTTCCCATTTACCCATCGTTCACAAGTACTATTGACAGAACGGGAATTTTACATAAATTTCGTGGCTATAGTTGGGTTATAAATACTACAATTCAATGGAAACAAATACTAGAAACAAAATGATGCAAATAGATCCAACAAAAATTACATGTTTAAATAATAATCGATATTTTTTAAACAGTGGAGTTTTTACGGGAAAGCTTTTTACATGAGCGCCGCTTTTCAACGTCACTTGTAGAATGGAAAATAGCGCATTTTGTTTGAATGCAAATATTTCGCACATCACGCCTTGGTTTCTCATAATATATGTTTAGAAGTATTCCTTGTGCCTGTTTTATTTATCAGACACATGCGTGGATGTCAGATCAACACCAATCCGTTATTTATAGCTTAAAAATCGATATACATGTCCTTTTAGTTCGAACAGGAAGTAGAGCAGTTAGAGTCATTGACAACCAAAGAACAAAACACACAATTGCCTGAATTTACTGTAAATGATACTTAAACAAGTATTTCTTCTCTCATCTCACTTGATGTGTATTTGTTTAGATGTCGATTATGTAACGGCATGGAAAATATTGAACAACAACGTATTAAAATCGATAAATCGAGAGTCAAAATATGGGGCGTTAATTTGAACAGCGCGTAAGATTTAACGGTGCAGGGGTAAAAAAATTTTGTTGCTGTAAAATACGAAATTTATGCGATGTTAGAATCGAAATAACGAATATGTGGCCATATTTTATTGCGTAATAAAATATAGGCACTCGTTTTGATGCGATCATTAAATCACTCGTGCTACGCACTCGTGATTTAATTACTACGCATCAACACTCGTGCCTATATTTTATTACGCAATAAAATATGGTCACATATTCGTTATTTCTTAAATAATGCATAGTAGAGGACGTTTAAAACTGCGATTCATCAAGTATATTTGGAAAGTGTTCGTTTCTTTTATAAAAAAAACAACAAAAACATCACCGCGAGCTCCGAATTTAAACTCGCCAGGACTTTTTTATACGCCTCTGCAGACAATTATCACGGCTAGTGATTAGCACTTGTGTACCGCATAAAATTTGTCAGCTATACTTCCGGCCGAACTGATCTCATAGTCGGATGACTCTCACGCGACACCGGCGCTAAGCGTAAAACGCACTAGTCAAATTCTACCATGCTTTTTCTAAGACCTCATAATGTTCGTATCTATTATCCGATTTTAAATATATAAAGTTTAAAATGATGCAGAGATACATGTCTGTCTTTTAATACAACAGTCAAAACGATACCCTAATTATTAAATCCATGGCGACGAGTATGAATCCATTCCGCGTAAAAGTAAGTTTAAAATATCCCGTTTTTTAACAAATAAAAATTCAATCAATGTGGTCGAAAATCATCAATTATTAATTTTCGATCGATTTTGTTCATTAAAGCTTGTCTCAAAAGGTAATACTTTAAAATGTAAAACTTTTTTAAAGCATTTGTGAGTTGTCGACCGCCAACGAAATAAAACGGTATGGACGTATTCATAATAATGTGGTTTTATAGTTTATTTTCGTCTCATCAATACAAATACAGATAAAATACAATTACATATATCAAACTAAAACATAGAATTGTATTGCCACTCTAATCAGAGTTATAAGAGACTAGTACCTATTAAATACTAAATAAAAACTAATGACTTAAACATAAAAGGCAAAACTAAGAATAAAATTTTATCACATGTGAAAAAGCACAATGCTTAGTAGTTAAAAAAATTAGTATAATAATATAACACCTATACTTACAGTTAAAAACATATATAGCTAAGCATGCCTAATTTATATTCACATTACACTATTTTTACATTAGAAATAAATAAAAGAGTGCATTTACAGTATGTACGATCACTAACTATACAAAGTATTTGAACGAACTTTCCGTATATTGAAACAGGTTTTGGCGGTTAATTTAACAATTTCAACATTAGAAAGGACAAACATACATTTGTTAATATCATCCATATCATTAAAATTTACATTGATACCCCTAGCTTTATCAAATAAGACATTTCTAAAAGTTTGGTAAGCAGAGCATTCAAGTAGTGCATGTAACTCAGTTTCAACAGTCAGTTTACATATAGGACAGATTCTGTCATTGACTGCAATATTCTCATATCTACCCGTCTCAATACGGAGGGGTGCTACCCCACATCTAAACTTAGCAAGAGCTGTTCTGTGCTTAGCAGGCATATACATAGTGTAATGTAAACTACGCCGACCATTGATCATCTTTTGAGGCGATGTCTTCAAAAGCTAGCATCATGGTTCGTAATTTAATGCAACCAATACCTTACAAAATGTATTAAATAGCAGGTTATATTGTAAATAATCGCCATTTTATAATTAACATTCGGCAATAATTCCGAAAAAAGCTAGCGAAAAAATAGTCCCGCATCGTGCCAAAAATCACTATTTTTGACTCCACTTTGTAAAGACAAAACCAATCATGAGAAATCAGAAAAAAACCAATACCTCAAAATATCTCACAATTTAAACAAGTTTCAATCAAAAATATGTTTTCAATTAAGAGCATGGAAGGTGTGCAGGTGTCCGTTTCACACGCTTTTCGACGTGATTCCGCCATTTTGAAAATTTATTTCTGTTACACAAAAGCAACTTCAATTGATAATCATTTTTTGAAAATCTCAGATATGGATAAATTAATCTTTCTTTTCAAAAATTCAGAGATGATACGTATAAGTGCCAAAACCTGCTACAATATTTTACAGCGTCGTTCTTTTTATCTTTGTAAATAATGTATGTATTTGATTAAATTATAATATTTTAGTTCGTCTGAAGAACAGTTGTTAATCAAATTAGAACCGATCTGATTGGACCTAAGTAGATTTCTTAAGTCATTTCTTAAATATGCGCTATAGTGCACGGTAACTAATATTATCTTAATAATTTCTATTTTTTAATTTATATTTTAATTAAGAAATAAAAATCTGTTCGCGTATTTTGTCGGTGAATAAAACATGGGCAGGAGTTCGGATGCGTAAAAAATAAATCACGAGTGCGTAGCACGAGTGATTTAATTTTCCGCATCCGAACGAGTGCCCGTGTTTTATTCACCGACAAAATACAAGAACAGAGTTTTTATTTCGATTCTAAATACGATAATATCCCGCACTATTTAACAGCGCGCATTCGATTTTCACCCATTTGACATTGAACATGATTCCACGCTGAAATTGAGTGGCTTATTAGCTGGTACAATTACCGCCCTCGTTAATGAAAACGACCTTCGTAATTTTCTGAAGGAAAAAACACATTTTAAACATTGAAACAATTTTAATAACACGAGTATAGTGTATCTATGTCATGAAATGAAAAATATAAATAATTTGATTATCAGAAATGTTTATGAATCTTAATTTGGAGAGTATATTGGAGGTTTTAAAAATAGATGCGTCATAGCTGTAACACTGGATTCTCGTGAAACCCGCGGTCCGTTAATTTTTTATTACTATAATGTTTACGTTCATTCATTCATAAATTGGTCATGTGATACGGGGCGTAAATTGTAACAGCCAATTTGTTACCATGTTTTATGGGGGTAATAATACATAGTTAGGTCCGCTCTTTGTTTAATGGATTAATCCGCGGATCGTGTTAGAATGAGGATTAATAACTGTTTTTCAGTTTTAAACATATACTATTTAAAAATTTGTAATATCAGATTTTTATATACGGTACATGTACCTTGTGATAGTTGGTGTTTTATTATAATTTGTTTCTTATAACTCTTAATAAGAGTGGCTATATATGATTTGTGTTTATGTCTTGTGCAATATATGTTGTAAATATAGATGATACTCAAATAAATAAATATATATGTCGCCGACTACCCGACAGTCTGTGAAAGGTGCGAAAACTTGTATCGTTCGACCTATCTGCAGACAAAGCAAGGGATCAGTCCAATCAGTTCATTTACACCATTTAACTATTTAGGTGTTACAATAACCTCAAATGGAAGTTTTTATCAATCACAGAAAGTATTATCTGCTAAAGCTGCAAGAGCATTATTTTAGTTAAATTCTTTGTTTGATGTTGTTTCCCTACAATATTGAAACTATTCGATTCTATGGTGTCACCAATTTTGTATTATGGATCCGAAGTATGGGGATTCCATAAAGCCCCGGAAATTGAACGTGTTCATTTAAATTTTTTGAAACAAATTCTTGGTATACACCAAACAACAAGTAACGTAGCCGTATATGGAGAATTAGGGAGGGTACCTTTACAAGTTGTCAGACATAAGCGTATTTTAAAATACTGGATGAAGTTAATAAATAAGTAACGAATTTGCGTTTATGCTCCTTGTGTACACGGTCCATTCGTTACTCATTTCGCCTCATACTTCATTCATAATTCCTTTCATTATTTGTCATATTCATTGCTCCTTCATACACGCTCCTTATATGTATTGCATCTTGTTAGGAAGGAGCGCTCCTTTCAATACTCCTTTCATGCTTGCTCCTTTTATGTATTGCATCATCCTAGGAAGGAGTCGAAGGAGCTGTAGGAGCTACAGCGGCTATCTTGTAGGAGCTGTAGGAGCTACGGTGGCCATCTTGTAGGAGCTGTAGGAGCACAGCGTGCTATATATACTCATGCTTTGTCATCATTTGTCAGTTGCGTACGTTCGGTGGAAATAAATAGTCACGTTTGGAGTTATTGTGTGTTGTTCTTTGTTCTGTAGAATCCTCATTGCGTTTCATAATAAAAATTATTTGATGTATAAACTATATAATATGAAGGACAACCAAGGTCGACATGTTAATAAGTGGACCTTAGACGTTAAGACATTATTAGACAACTTAGGATTTTCATACTTATGGAACGCCGATACTATAACATATTTTCAATATAATATGATTGTTAGAAGGTTGAATGAACAATACTTACAGAAATGGTATAATGAATTGAACTTGTCAAATAAATTAGACACT
Organism: Spisula solida; assembly: GCA_947247005.1. Classification (NCBI taxonomy): domain Eukaryota; kingdom Metazoa; phylum Mollusca; class Bivalvia; order Venerida; family Mactridae; genus Spisula; species Spisula solida. The sequence goes on from OX365946.1 coordinate 20,562,748, forward strand.
ATCGTACATTTAAAATTAACTTTGAGTTTGAAGATTATCTTAAGTGTATTTCCTGTGACAATCACAGGAAAGCATTAAGTAGATTTAGATGTTCGTCTCACAAACTTTTAATCGAAGAGGGCAGACACAGAACTATAGCTAGAGAAGATAGAATATGCCCTAAATGTGATTTGAATTGTATCAAAAACGAATACCACTTCTTACTTACTTGTCCATATTATCGAGATATAAGATTACAATGTTTACCTCGATATTTTTGTTCCTGGCCCAATATAGGAAAAATTATTTCTCTTATGCAATCTACCAATACACATATCATGAAAAAACTAGCAAAATATCTATGTATCTAATACAAGAAGAGAAACTTTATAAAAAATTAATTGGTTAAATTAATTGATACGCATTAAATATCTACACTTTTCTCAAAATACACTGCTTACCATATATGATTGTTTGCATATTTGTAAATATTCATCTTGTCTTTTGTCTTTTTGTACATGTACATAATTTATGTTTTTTGTTAAAAGTTTCAACTTGCCACATTATTATTATTGCATTGGCAATAAACATTTTATATGTTTACGTCAAATAAAATATTAAAGTTCGTGTGTTCGACCTAGATAGTGTTCGAGTCATCTATTGTTTTACTATATTTCATTTGTTCTTTATTTCAGTCTCATTCACATATGAGCCGTGTCCGACCTAGTGGGCAAAATGACGTCACGTCAAAAGCAGACGACAAAGTTGCGCGTCGAAAACGTCGTAATTGGCAGCCCGCGATTGTCGCGGTTTGTTTATTTAACCCGTACATCCTCCTCAACTACGACCGTTACCAATGACGTTGTGTAAACACAGACGGACTCAGTAAAATCTACTGCGATGTGTCGTACGCTAGTGCATTGTTTATTAAACATGTTTTAATTGTTTTAATATAAAATGTCTACAGTAACGTTAAGATTTAGATTTTCAATTCACGGAAGCAGTGTAGAAGCGAATAAAATACGAACGATGTGTTCTAAATAAAATCTAGATTTAGTTGATTTGTGTTTTACTCCCCCCAACCATCGTCTATAGACGACCGATATATTCCTTCCACATGATTATTAGATCTACGAAATAGTTACAGTATTTAGATCTCAACATGTATAATCTATATCTAATATTGTGTACTTACATCAATGTAAATCACTTCTGGTACATTCGTGCCTGGTCCGTTACGTTTTGATTACAACTGTTGGTTGATGTACGTGGTGTTTCAGTATGTGTCGCTAAAAAGCTAATTGGACTTTGTAATCGACATTTCTCATCTTTAAAAATATATTTATTGAAAACACTCGCGGGCACAGAGAATACATACTTATAGGCCTATATAGCCAAATTTGATTTTGTGTCTTGCACATGTGCTCGCGGGCCAAGAAGAAAAACCGCCCCTGGGGATCTGTTTTAATTACTGTGCATTTTCGATCGCTGTTTAAATACACTGTAGTTAACAAATTACCAAACAATTAATTTGTTGAATAACCCCAGGGAATGTGTACAAGTGAGCGATGCGAACGCCGTACTTATTCGTTTATTATTCTAATAGGTGATCTATAACCGGCTTATAGTTTACCCGCCCACTTTTTGGTGTCATTTCCAATGCTTTTGTTTGCAAACAATAGCATGCCCATTAATGGAGTAATGATGGTAAAATTAGGCAAGATTGTATGTACGGGGGATGATCAACAAATACATGGGAATATGCTTTGAAATCTTTATAACGGGACCAACACTTAAAATAATTTGTCATAAAAAAGATTGAGGTATTACAAATACACAATGTACATAGCTATAAAACATTAAACTCGAGGTAAAATTTGGTCGAAACAACATAGAAACTGTAACTTTAAAAAAATAGCTGTACAACCAGATACACTTCATAGACCTGTAAACAGAAACTCATTTTTTCCTTTACAACTTACATGTAAATTATAAGAATTAGCTATTGGATATCATTAGTATGGATGACGTAATTTGTTATTGACGTCGTATAGCCTATTTGCATGTCGGCATTGATTTCACAGGGCTACATATGATAGCATAAATATACCAAACATACACCTGTTTTGTTTGCTATTATATACCCCGGTTGTTTTTGCATTATGCAATATTGCCATTAGTATGTTATGACGTTTCAATCGCAACCACACTTCATGGCCGATTTCTGTATCGCACTCATTTTCTGACGACTTTGAAGCAAATAGTTCTAAAACGGAATTGTGACATTAAAACTTGTTTTTGAAATCATGAATGTAGTATTCATAACAAAGTAACGAAGGACGATACGAACCTGCCATCGTTCCGAATGAACATTTGTCAGCCCGATCAAAATCGGGGCAAGTTCGGCCACCTTGACCTGATTACTTTGAGCAAAGATTACTTCAATACATACAAAGAAACACTGCGCACGAAGTAATGGAGCTAGTTCCGCCTCGTTGTGCCTTATCTAAATATAATTTTTCAGAGACCAAACTAGATAAACTGTTTGAAAAAAGTGATTTTTCTTAAAAAGGACCGAACCAGCCCCGGTCTCCCCTATCTAAGATATCATAAATTTTATAAACATTTTTTTATTTACTCTTTGTTAATGATACAGTTACCTGTGGTTGTTTATATATAAACTATCTTTATCTACAATTTTCTTATACGATTCACACCAGTTTACCATATGAAAAAATGTTGCTTACCGCATGTTAGTAAAAATGTCCAAATATGATCCAAATTGAATCGTTACCATCAAAATATAAATTAATTATACATGTATATATTAATTATATAACAAGACCTTGTACAGCACTAGGCTTTGTTAAACACCGGTAAACCACATGTAACTCAAAGATAAGTTTGTTCCACATGTTTGAAAAATCACTTGAGAATACATACTGGTGGAAAACCATTCAAATGTGATGTTTGTGGATCTGCATTCACACTAAAATATAATCTGAAAACGCACATGAAAATACATTCTGATTAAAACCGTTTAAATGTGATATGTGTGGGTCTGCGTTTGTAAAAATTGTTCATCTGGAAACTCACACGAGAATACATAGAGGTGAAAAACATTTTGGTTATCAATTGGTCATGAGTAAGCAGATGTATTTGCTAAATAATGATATAGGCTGTAGTCGTAATGAATAAAATGTGTATTCAAATTTTGTAGGAGTATTAATTAGCCAGTATATATATCTATATTTCCCCCGTTTTCCGGAGATATACATTTGAACAATAATTACAAACAGAGACATATTATGTTGAAACATGTATACAATTTGCAAGCAAAAATACACATTCAAGAACATGCATAGACAAAATATTCTTGCATACATACCGACTCACAATACAGAATGTATCTAGACCCACACATACACGACCGCACGCACGCACACACACACACACACACGCACACACGCATACAAACGCACGCACACACACCTACACGCACACACATGGACACCAACACTCAGACACTCTTACACTTACTGTCATCAATCATACAGGAGGTATATTGGTTACTCGAACAAAAACATGACTATATATAATATAGTTCACGCAACACAGACAGAACATACATTCACTTTCCCATAAACACGTGAGAGCCAATACATACATATAGACAACCACACTAATATGCATAAACATAAAGTTACGTACGTGTTGTAACAAGAGTTTATCTTTTATGGGACAAGCATCACTGTACATAATGTAATCACATTTCGGTTAAGACAATTGAAATAAGGTATTTAGTTGCACATGCAGTGATGAAACTCTATTCACCAAATGGAATCCACAAAAAAATGAACATTAAAAATTTAAATTAAGAATAAAAAATGATAGCCACGTCATGACAGAACTTACATCAGACATAGATTCTAATGATATTCTGTCGAATTTCATTTCATTAATGCAAAAATCGGCCACGGATGTATTTGACAATACTCATAGATAACAATCTAAGCGTAATTCTAACACGATCAGCGGAGTAATCCATTAAATATTGAGCGGACCTAACAATGTATTATTACCCCCATAAAACATACCTATCAAATTGGCTGTTTCTATTTACGCCCAGTATCACGTGACATATTTATGAATGAATGAACGTAAACTTTATAGTAAAATTTTCTACGAGTCACGATGACAAGGCGAGTTGCACGAGAATCCAGTGTTACAGCTATGACGCATCTATTTTTAGAAACTCCAATATACTCTAGAAACCAAGTTTTATTGAAGCTTCTGATAATCAATTCATTTATATTTTTCATTTTATGAAATAGATACCATATACTCGTGTTATTAAAATTGTTTCAATGTTTAAAATGTGGTATTTCCTTCAAAAAATTACGAAGGTCGTTTTCATTAACGAGGGAGGTAATTGTACCAGCTAATAAGCCACTCAATTTCAGCGTGGAATTATGTTCAATGTCAAATGGGTGAAAATGGAATGCGCGCAGTTAAATACTCGTAGTGCGGGATATTATCGTATTTAGAATCGAAATAAAAACTCTGTTCTTAAACTCGTTCGGATGCGGAAAATTAAATCACTCGTGGTACGCACTCGTGATTTAATTTTTCCGCATCCGAACTCCTGCCCGTGTTTTATTCACCGACAATATACAAGAACAGAGTTTTATTTCTTAAACTATCACAGGCGTGATTTAATACTGTCACTGTTTTAATGCTAGACGAGATTTTAAAAAAATGTCGAAACTCATACTTAAGAAATAAATCGAAGGAACACAAAACTATTTTCCTTAACGCAAAGAAAAAATATAATGCAATAAAAAGAAAAGAAAAATACAAATACCAAAAACATCAAAAACCGATACTATCACAAATACCAATAAATAATCCAAGAAAATTCTGGATTTAAATTAAACAACAATACAAGAAACCACAAAGTGAAGCTAACACTTTAACCGTTGAAGACTTAGGCTACATGATCATTTCAATCACTTATTCGGATCTAATAACAATGATGAACAGCCCGAACTAAATATCAATAATGATATTATAGGTGATGACTACTTAGATAAAGAAATAACTCTAGAGGAACTAAAACAGTCGATATTTTCTCAAAACAATAACAACAGTTGTGGGCCTGACGAATTAATCGCAGAAATATACAAACAGTCCTTCGCGGAAACATCACACTTCCTCTTAAAATTATTTAATCGAATATTCTCAAGTGGAGATTATCCCGTTCAATGGGGAGAAGGTATAATTGCGCCAATATTCAAGGGAGGTAACAAGGAAGATCCAAAAAGTTATAGAGGAATAACTCTAATAAATGTTCTCACGAAAAGACTTACTAAATGGACAAATGATAACGGAAGTATATTACATACATGTAATTAATTTGGATTCCAGAAAGGCAAATCAACAGCTGACTGTATTTTCATGCTACATGCAATCATTGGCAAAACGCAAAATTCAAAACAAAAGTTATAACGTTACTGTGTTTTCATAGATTTTGAAAAATGCTTTGATCGCATAAATATAACTTTCTTATGGGAAAAACTGTTAAACAATGCTGTAAGCACAAAATTTATTTTAGCTATTAAGGCCATGTATAATGTTGTAAAACAATGTGTACGGTATAAGGGAGATAAGTCGAACTTCTTTTCGTCATATACTGAACTAAAACAAAGGGGGTCCACTCTCTAGTTTAATGTTCATCTTATTCATAAATGATATTTCAATCAATATTAATACAAACCTGGATGGAATATTTACAGTCAACGAGCTTAAAATATGTATCCTACTTTTTGCGGATGACGCGATACTATTTGCGCACTCACCCGAAATTCTTCAACTAATGATAAACGACCTTCAAATTATTGCAATACATGGGGGCTTAAAATAAACGCAAAGAAAACAAAAGCGATGGTACTTGAACGTGGACGAGGTACCCAATGTAATATAGTATGGAATACATGTAACACACGTGTTGAAGTCGTGACTTCATTTAAATAGCTTGGTACTCATCTATTTAAAAATGGTTCATGGTACCGAACGCAATTACGAATTGCTCTACAATCAGCGAATGCCCTACACAATTTGTTCATTGTATTTAACCAAGTTCTTTTAAATAAACATGAACAATGTCGACTATTCGGTAGTCTAGTTGGTTCTATATTAAACTATAATGCTTCAATTTGGGGTTTTCATGACGCTAAAAACATAGAACTACATGTAATTCATTGCAAATTTTTGAGAAAAATATTAAAGGTAAAAAAATCTACTAACTTCGACGGACTCTATAGAGAATTAGGACGATATCCGATGAAAACAATGAGGCAAATCATAATAATTTAATACTGGCTAAATGTTATGAAATCAAAAAATCCCTTAATCAGAAATATCTACAACATGTTATCAAACGATGCAAATAATGGACTGTCTTACAGTGGACTTAATTGAGCTTATCATATTGAACAATTATTACATACTCATGACCTTGGACACTGCTGGATAACACAAGATCCAAATAATATCAGATACTTATCTATTAAACAAAGAATATTAGACGTTTGGAAACAAACATGGTATACTAATATCAACAATTCCAACAGATTGTTTGAATATTGTTTATTTAAACACGACGTTTCTGGTGAAAAGTATTTGCATATCAACATTGACCCGAAATATCAAACACTTTTAACAAAATTTCGATTATATTCTAATAATCTCAATATAGAAACTGGTAGATACAATAACGAAGACAGACAAAATAGACTTTGCCAACAATGTAATATGAAAAAAGCAGAAAACCAGTACAATTTTCATTAGTCTGCTCTAAATATAGGGATCTGAGATCTCAATATTTAAAACCATATTTTTGCAATTGGCCCACTATTACTAAATTTGAAATTCTTATGTCCTCAAACTCTCAAAAAGTATTAAACAATGTCGCAAATTTTTTATTTTATGCTTTCAAAGAAAGAAATCAGAAACAATTACTTTAATCTGCTATGTCTTACAATCTTGTTTAAACAACTGTCGTATACAATTATGTTTTCACCACTCACCACTTATTATGTTAATTTTGTTTGGCTATATGTAACGTTACTGTATTGTATTTAATACCAATAAACTGTATGTTATGTATGTTATGTTATTTCACTTTCCTTATAAATAAATGTACTAGTAATTGTCACTTTTTTCTGACCAAGTTCGGTCCCACTTTTAAGAATCGTTTTTTTTCTTAATCGCGACGGGAGCAAAATTTAATACAATATTTAAAATTACTTATATGATGAAGTGGTGTCATGTAATGTCTTATTCATCAACTACTTGATAGTTTAAGCAATTTAAAGTGATGTACTTTTATTTGGAAATGAACCTCATGCACGCAATCCAAACACCGCAACATGCTTGAAAAGGGTTGCGAAAATCAAATATACAAATGTATTTTGGAAACTGGTAGAGTATTTACAATAAGGCGTGTAGCTCAATGTGTTGGCATATCATTAGGAGCTATTCATACCATTATCAAGCATATTACAAAAATTAGGACGATAAGTATAGTTTGGATACCCCTATCTGCTTTGAGACGCCAGCACAGATGCACCGGCAAACTGTCTAAAAAATAGTTGAAACCAGTTTCTAGATAAAAATGTCGACCGTTCGCAAATGGTTCTACCATTTAAACGAGACACGGGTTCATTTTGTCATCCATTCGACTGAACCATAAACAAATATGGTCCAGCAAAGACAGAACAAAAGTATGTATTGCAAAACGCACAATGGGCGCCAGAAGAAAATACACGTTTTTCGATATAAACCAAGTTTCTACCATTAAATTTGATGTATAAAATGGACAATGGGTAAATGCCAAGTTTAACAAAGGTAAATTCCTTCAGAAATTGAAGAAATACTCCGACAATCGCTGCCAAGTCACATGTTTGAATGATGGCATGCTAATGCAGAGCAATTGGCCTCCACCTGCAGCAGCCATTAACGCGACTTTCTGAGAAGCGTGAAGGTTCGTGAGCTTTCCGACCATTCTTATTTGTCAAGCATTGGCCCCTATGATCTTCATATGTTTCAAACAGCTCTAAAACTGCATTGTTGGAAAAATTATCAGGTACGTTGAGATCGCGCTTTGGCTCTTGTCCAGTATATGCATATTGTACCTAGGAATGATAACAACATTGCATTTTAAAAATGGAATAACTGCATGAATCTTCGCATATATATCGGAGATGAATACTGCTGATAATCCGCGCGTCGATAAAATTTACATTAAAAGTAGAAGGGGAAATTTAGTTTAACGCTTATAATTCCTTAAAGAATTAAAATATCAAATTTGTATTTAGCACAAAAGTTTATTTCATCTTTACACATTACTATCGTTATTTTTAATTATTCTTAAATTTAAAACATTATGGGCGAATTTAATTTTGAAAATTATCATTCTTGAATTACTCTTTATTCTTTGTAAAATTAGCGACTTTGGCAGAAATTGTCCGTTAAACTTGGTGTTTAATACTCTATATCAAGTTTATCACATACAATATCTAAAATGTATTTACCACATTAGATAGTAAATTTATTTTACTTTCGAAACATGTAAAAATAAATAAAAGATTTTGAAAAATTTATGGGCGTTTGTAACATTGAAATTAATCATTACTTAAATTTATTTAGCGCTTATTAATTCGGTAAAGTTCGTTAGCTGCCGGAAATTACCGAGCTAATTATCTGCGCACAGCATGGCGTCCAATTTAACTGATCGGATTATATAGCCTGCAATAAAACATAACTTATCTTATCTTTATTTGTACCCTTAGGCAATGATGCTTTTCTGTTGTTACATACAGGGATTTGTTTTTATAACAATTTAAATTTGAAGTGTGAAGTTAATTTACACAACATAAACATACATTTATGAAGAAAATCCTTCATAACTAACTGAAATAATTGTTATAATTTTAACCCGGGATGTTAAATCCACGAAATTTGATTAAACAATCTTTTTTTAACATGCATCTATATCAGGGTAGCAATACCACGTGGCTTTTGACTACAGTTACAAGTAGAAATTTGTAAACATTGGATCACAAATATAGCCATAAGTATTTTATTTCTTCATCGATTTCTATAAAATATACGCCACGCTAAGGGGAAACGCATTTGCTTTCCGTGAAATAAAATATCTTTTTCACGAGTACTACCGATTTTTCCATTACCCTGTGAAACATACACTTTCCATGGTTTCACAAGGTAATGGACAAAACGGCACAGCCGCTGAAAAGGATTTTATATTTCATGGAAAGCAAATAATTGTCTCCTTAGCGTGGTGTATATTTCATAGAAATCGATGTAGAAATAAAATATTTATGACTATTTTATTTTCCAATGTTTACAAACTTCTTCTTGTAACTGTAGTCAAAAGTCACGTGGTATTGCCACGGATATACACAGAATAATGTTTTTCCGTGGTATTGCTACACTGTATATAGCGTTCCTGATTTAAAGCGGCTGTTTCATTATTTTATATGCCTCATCTATATAACATCATCATAAAATTAAAACAGATACACCTGAGGTCATTCTCACTAGAAATTGAAAATTATAAGAAACTAGAAACTTTTAATACAGCCTTTAGAACAACTAGATATAATTAAATTGACTATAATTTGAGCTTAATATATTTAGATCTTTGTTAAATACTAGTATAATAGAGATCAGGGTTATTCATACACAAATGTGCCCACCAGCGACCAATTGTTGAATGAAAGGTATTTATTGTTCATTCATCCAATAGACTGCCGGTGGGCACATTATGAGAGATCATGCTTGTATACAGTGTTAGTCATACACACGTATGCCCACCAGCGAGCAATTGGTGGATGAAAAGTTTTTATTGTTAATTCATCCAATAGACTATCGGCACTATGTATATCACATAACACTGATTGCGAATCCATGCTGGTTGCGGTATGTTTTAATAAGGGAATGTTGAACAGTATAATTATGTTGGATATACCGGGCTTGATTTCTATCTGCAATTGATGAATTTCACTTGATAGAAATAAGTCTACGTTATGTTTAAACTCTATTCCTGAGTTTACTGTTTCTATTATAAAAATGCTATTTAATTATATATCATTATGTAAAAAAAGTTGACAATTTGCACACATTTATTCTGTCCCACCATCTGTATTATAATGATTATGAGTAAAGACAATACAATAATATTCGTAATTTTAGTGAGTCGTACATCTTAAACCGGTTTGAATACTTTCCCGATGCTGATAGCAAAAACAGAAAACGTATATAAAAAGGAGACTTTTACAACCACGCACGTTAATTAAACAACTGAGACAAATTCTAAACTCAGAATCACGTTGCAGTTTTTTTTTATTGATTTGGACTGAACAACCACCTGTTTTGAACAGCCATTATCATACAATGAAAGATTTTCCTCATATTATAATCGCTGGAAAGTCAGTTAAATGTCAAAATGCCTATTTGTGTGACATTTCGGCTTACACCTATTATACCACGGATATACACTATACACTCCCGTATTCTTTGATTATACATAACATAACATTTATACAGTTAATTTCATAACCCACGGAACATAGACGATACACATGTCATCATACAAATGCATAATTAAGTTTATTTCCCCCATGTACATAGTAACAACACACACAATCAACGAAGTCTTAATCATGCATGTTCTAAAAACTAAATTATTTCATATAGACAGAGACAAGTACCCTTCGCATGTACAAAATGTCAAAAATATAAAATGTATAATAATTATTGCTGTGAGGACAAAAACCCCTTAGGCAAATGATAGGCATTACTTATATTCCGACTTCCCGTGGAGTTTGCACAGCGTGATTACGCAATCAAGATAAGAACGATCAGATTAAAACTGGTATAGCCCCAAATAAGGAAGATAACTGTTGTTAAAGAAAATGGGAATATTGCCGTGAAACAAATTGTTGGACATGCCAAGCAAGTGAGCGTGAAGTCGGCAGTCAAAATAAGAAATTTCGTTCTGCATCTCGTTTTGAGTTCCAAAGATTTGCGAAGCTCATTGACTGCGTCATTTATTTATGTTTTTCTGTCTGACGTAAAACTTGTAAAATAAAGAAACCAGATCGAGTACGGTATAGCCAAAGACCTAAATATACATGTATATTAAGGTCTTTGGTATAGCCTTACCAAAGACCTAAATATACAAAGATTGGAAAAATCTGCCAAATCTCGCAATATCTCGCGGCAGTCTTCTGAAATCTCGCGAAATCTCGTTTACTTTTAATTCCTTATATCTCCTGTTTTCGTGTACATAGGAAAAAGCTATTAAGTTTATGTACTTATAAAGTAGATTTATTATTCTGCTTTAACATGAAACCCAATTTAATGAAATCATTCAAGAAATAAAACATTAGACCTCAAAGAACCATACCTACTCTCATTTTAATGGAAACTCCAATTTTCTCAGAAAAGACCCAGTTTGCCTCATTCAAATAATAATTTTCTGAATTCTATAAGAGATAGAAAAAATTAAGTAACACCTTGCAGTAGAAGAAACCTGGGAAGAATAATCTCTATTATACTGTCCCTGAAGAAACCTAGCTCTTCAAAATGAGATATTGGTCATTAAAAAAGGATGACAAACAAAAGCGTTCATGCAAAATATTAGCATCTGCTGCATGCCATTTTACATTTTCTCCCCGTTTTCAATTAAGTGTCCAGTCTGCGTATATAGGTCTTTGGCCTTACATTTGAGTTTGACATTAAATTTTTGTAATTTATTAAATCTACGTCTATTAAAAATGGTTATTTCTAATGAATTGAATCAATGAACTTGCATACATTAAACATATCTTTATTTTTTCTGAAACGTTATTCTAAATCCGCCTTATCTAATTAATGAAGAAATCGATTATAAAACGAGCTTAAATTATGAACGCTAGGGCGTAGCCGTTGTGGGGGTGACCATTCAAAAGTGGCCAAAACGACTATTTTCGTCAAAATGTTATTTATGTACAGCATGTATTTCTGTGTGTGGGGATTGCAAATTCAGTTTAATAATGTCGGAACAAAAATGTTTAAATGGCATTTTATGTAGAATTTTAAGCAAAAATCAAATCAAGGGAGACAAATCTTGTGTGACTGTTAAAGCACGCAAGATAATCTGAAAACGAGGCTAGACGGAAAAGCTCGAGTAAGTGGGTCAGCACACGAACCGGGCATTTTCCAGACATAAACGGATACTTTTCTTCGTTTGCATTGGCAAGTTACGTTCAATGTCTTCTATACTTGACGTGTGATCTTATACATGTAGATAAAGACGCGCCTATTTGGTTGACAAAGCGAAAGTAGATCTGTGCTTCAACTGCACGCGGGGGAAGACGCTTTCAGGTAAATAAACAGCGTTTTCTGTGTTATTTTGATCTTCCACCTTAACACATTATACTTCGTGAATGCCTACTAGTATATACATGCAGCACACAGTTACTAAACGATGTAGAACCATCGTTAGGCGCGAAATTAATTAAATATTACTAAATTGCTAAACGGTGTTGCAGTTGGAACCATCTCTTGTGATTTGTCCCCATTGTTTTTGTTTTGCATTATTACTTACGCTGTGACAGTCTGTTTCAGATAATTGATTAATAAGTCCCAAAACAGGATATTTAATATATCTTATTTTAGTACAAAATCTTTCAATAGATCTGTCATCATTGTTGTCGGTGACTGAAACAACTTTAATTAATTGGCTTATTTAGTAGGCAGTGGCTATTCGTCCGGCACCGGACGACTAGATGGCGAAATTAACGACTAGCAAACGCTACGTGCATTGGCTAGGGAATCGTCTTTCTCTTTCTATGCATTAGGCATCCCGAATTTCAGTTATTTTCTTGTGATAAGTATCACGTATGATACCTTATAGGCAGTGGCTAGCCGTCCGGCGCCGGACGACTAGACAGCGAAATTAGTCATCCGGCATTAGAAATAGAAGTAGTAATGGAACATAGAAAGTTTCAATTACAGTATTATGAGGATGGGGATAGTATATGACTTCACTTCATGAAAAAATGAAATTGCTGTGTTAGGTAATTGACAGTTTGGAATGTCACTGCTTATAATAGCGTGAAAACAATGTTACCGTTTATGAATCGTATCATGGTAGGTCCTATTCTAAACTCCCGGATTGTATATTGTATTTAAAATAAAATACAATTGTAATTGTATTGTTTTGTATATATGTGCTATTAAAACTGCGAATGAAAAGTAATTAATTGCCATATATCTTTGTTTGTGTTACTTCGGCAAATTAACGTGCATACTTTGTTTGTTTTCCAATATGGCGGACATTATACGGCACAAAATGGATGCAGATAAATGCACTAACTTGTCTTGCTTAATTCGTAGTTTATTACAAGGTAGAAACATATGTGATACTTATCACAAGAAAATAACTGAAATTATGGATGCCTAATGCATAGAAATAGAATGACAGTTACCTAGCCAATGCATGTATCGTTTGCTAGTCGTCCGATGACTAATTTCTCTGTCTAGTCGTCCGGTGCCGGACGGCTAGCCACTGCCTACCTTATAATAAACTACCAATTCGGCAAGATATGTCGGTGCATTTATCTGCATCCATTTTGTGATCGGCCGTGTATCTCCGTATATTGGTCTGTAATGTAATTGACAGTTTGGAATGTCACTGGCATGAAAACAATGTTGCGGTTTATAAATCGTTATCATGGTAGGCCCTATTGTATATCCTATTTAAAATAAAAAAATATACAATTGTAAATTCTATTGTTTTGTATGTAATAATGTGTCATTAAAACTGCGAATGAAAAATAATTAATTGCCATATTAGCTTTGTTTGTGACACCTCGGCAAATAAGCCACTGCCTATGTAGTAATTAATTTAAGTTATTAGAAGTCTATGATGTAGGTCTGCAGCCATTTAAATTATAATTACAGAAATATGTGTAGATGTTATTTCTTGTTTATGTCTTGACGATGGCCAATCTGGAAGTCTCTGGTTCTCGGTCGGAACTCTGGAGTCGGGACATTTCAGAACCTCATTTCAGTGTTTCAGACATGGTGACCCAACTAGAGATGAACTAGTTAGAAACCCAGAGCTATCAGGCCCTTCCCCAGGGGCAGAAGGCACTGTGGTACAATCCAGAATCAGCATCCCCCCAGCGCCGTAAATCCTAGAATGGTGTCTTTCAATCAGTATGAGTAATGGTTTTTTGGTCTGTTTTGTGTTATTTGAGTGATTATGGCTTGGTTTGTGTAAAAAAACTTAACTTAGCCTTAAAATGAAGGATAACCATGCAGTTATCACTTTTAATTTTTTTTAGCCATTCTTGTGGATCTGTGTAAGCTCAAATCCTAGCAATGCCCAAGCGCCTTAAAAAATTTCTGGGGAAGGGCCTGGCTTTTCTCGTGTGTATCGATGCTTTACACCGGACATGCTTATGAACCATTGAAGGAGTCTATTCGGAAATAGCGAGGGCATTGTGCCAGTGATTCCTTGTAATTTCAGGACTCTCATTTGACCGTTTTTGGGGCCGAATATCGGCCCCATTCCCCCCTAAATGAATATAGATTTTTCCCCTATTTTCTGAAAATAATCCCCATAAATTTTTTTATTTTTTTTTTGAAAATCAATGAAGAGCTTTTGTAAATGCTGTTCAGCCATTGCTGTATCTGTTGTTATAGCTTGAAATTGGCTTGTTGTCTATTTAATATGTATTACTTTTATAATAGTATTGATATTTATAAAAGACAAAATTCCCTTTTTTCTTCAAAACGACGCGAAATTCCCCTACTTGAGGGCCCCTGGTCCCAGTCCCAAAAGTGTAGTGAGAGCCCTGAATTTGTATCACATGCACAAACTTTCTGTCTCTTCCCTCAAAGTCAGAGTTCATTGGCTAATTAACTTATTAAGCAGGGATAACACTGAATGGCCACACACTATTACTGTCTCCATCAACCTAAAAAAAAGAACTAATATTACTAGAGCTGTTATTGATTCAACCCATTCGAGGCATAATGACGATTCCGATATATCGGAAGACAAGTATCATCGGTACTATATCAATTTACACAAATAGACAAACAAGAAACAGGCCCATCAGTCATGATTCACTTATTTAGCCATTCTACTCTTTATTTGTTGGATATAGATTCAGCTTTTGAAAATAGCACCTAAAAAGGCTTTGGTTTTAGTTTAGACTTGAAAAACCTCATGTGGTAGCTAGAGGTCTCAATGTTTGCCTCATCTTTATGAAAGTTGGTGGCAATGATCATCTCAACAAAATCTAGATGAAGTTCAATATTAGGTCATCCGGGGTAAAAAACTAGATCCAAATGTCAAATCATAGTAAGACTTGGCTTAAAGGTGCTGCCTCATGTATAGGTAAAATAAAATAAATAGAATTAACACTATAGCTATCACTTAAATTGCCGATGAAAACAAATTGCAAAATGAACCAAATACCTCTAGAAGTGGTACAGTGCAGTTACCTGGTAACTAGAATAGGAAGGGTCTTTAACATATAAGGCAGTTACCATTGACATGCCAAAGTCACCTCTGGTTACCTCCAAGTTACCAAAGAAATAGTGCAGTTACCTGGTAACTAGAATAGGAAGGGTCTTTTACCATTGATGGCAGTTACCATTGAAACGCCAGAGTTACCTCCAAGTTACCAAAGAAACAGGGCAGTTACCTGGTAACTAGAAATGGAAGGGTCCAGGTCTTGTCATATTTAGCATAATTTTGCCACAATATGATATAGTCAGTTAGCATAGATATAGAGCAAGTTACCTCAGTTACCAAAACAAAGAGTGGGTGGGTAACTGGCACGCTACCTTGCGCAATTGTACTTATTGTCCTATATATGAATACCTCACTGGTGTGTACGCTGTAGTTGGTTGACGTTACAGTTCGATCACATGACATTGTGAATTACGTAATTCGCAAAGCATGTGGTGAAGGAAACTGTGTGATATTTAAAAGGAAAAATACCGAGTGGGCTTTATTGAGAGTGGTTTGAATTGCTTATTTGTAACAAATCTTTCATAAAGCAACCATCAGTGGTTTTCTTTTACATAAATACTTGGTTAGGTTGGAAAATTACGTCATACACAAATTTTAGACCCTATCTGTGAGTCGGCACCTTTAAACTTTTATTACAAGGTCACTTGTTTAGGCTATAAGAAAACCTTGTACATGCAATAGAGGCTGCATTTACTTGATATCCATTTAGGGGCCTGCATGAACTCCTATGACAGGTGAGCGACACAGGGCCAACCCTCTTGTTTTATGAGGACTTGGAAAGTCTTCTCAGAAACTGGTATCCTTATTTCAAAATAAATAATTTGGCAGCAATGTTCCTTGGTTGATATCAGCAATGCCAAAATCTTCTTATTTTCTTAATGTGGTTTTATTTATGTTTCTCATGTGGAGAAATCATTATGCAATTTCTTACGAAAGAGCAAGACTGTCTGCTGTACTAGTTAAAAAATATTCCAGAAAAACTGGCAATGCCAAAAGTTCTAATGGCACAGGAGTGGATAATATTCAATCTGGAGGTGCCTGGTTCATATCTCTGTCAGGGCACTGGAAATTTCAGAAACACTTCATTGTTCATCTCCCCACCAAAACTAGAGATGGAAATGGTTATTAGTCCCCTACCGGTTTTTGACAGAAGGGGACTATAGGTTTGCTGTCAGTCAGTCAGTCAGTCAGTCAGTCAGTCAGTCAGTCAGTCAGTCAGTCAGTCAGTCAGTCAGTCAGTCAGTCAGTCAGTCAGTCAGTCAGTCAGTCAGTCAGTCAGTCAGTCAGTCAGTCAGTCAGTCAGTCAGTCAGTCAGTCAGTCAAAAAATCTGGATCCTGACATAACTAAACAGTTTCCAAGCTAGGTTTATGAAACTTGGTATGTGGATAGGGGGCAATAAGGGGATTAAGCACGTCTACAAAAATTGTGGTTGCTATGGCAACAGAAACATTGAAAATGGCTTAAAATTAGTAGGGGACTTCTGTATTGCTTGCAATTCTTAATTACTTGTTTACCAGGAAGTAGTCTCATGTTTATAATATAGGTGCTATATACTGGACATGTTAATGAACCAAAGGAGTCCAATCGGGAACAGTAAGGGTAGGGCACCATGATTCCATATAACGCACAAAGTTTGTGTTTCTTCTCTCAAAGCCCAAAGGTTATAGGTCAATCAGACAGGGAAAAGAAAAACGGAATTTCAGATGGTCTCAGTGAAGTATAAACAACACAACAGAAAAGTGGCAGAAAAACTAAGTAAAACCCAAACAAAATAGCATATTTGGTTGAAAAGCTATGTAAATCCAAATGAAAACATCAGTTAGATTAGCATGATTTTCAATTTTCAGATGGATCAAGACGTTTCTCAGAAAGAACCTGAAGATTCTGATACCATCCACCAGTCTGATGGTAAGACGGAAGGTTTAGCTGATGAAGATCGTTCAACACTGAACACTGACATACAAACCTCTGCTGACATTGGCCCCGCTGGTGATGAAGCAGACATCAGTCCCGCTGGTGATGAAGCTGACATAGGTCCCACTGGTAATGAAGCAGACATTGGTCCTGCTGGTGATGTACCAGACATCGGTCCTGATGGTGATGGAGCAAACATCAGTCCCGCTGGTGATGTAGCAGACATTGGCCCCACTGGTGAAGAGACTGAAATTGGCCCAACTGGTGATGAAGCAGACATTAGCCCCACTAGTGAAGAGAATGAAATTGGCCCAACTGGTGATGAAGCAGACATTGGCCCCACTGGTGATGCAGCAGACATTAGCCCCACTGTTGAAGACACTGAAATTGGCCCAACTGGTGATGAAGCAGACATTAGCCCCACTGGTGGTGTTGCAGAAAATGCGCCTGAAGATGTAAAGGAACAGGTTGACACTGTTAAGGAACTGGCAGATGAAGCTGAAGTGATGGAGGTTGATGAATCTGTTCAATCATTGGGTGAGTTGTTTGCAATTTGTGAGTAATATAAGTAGCTATTTAATTTTGCATGTTCGTACTATGCTTAAAAACTATGCCCTTACAATTTATGATTTTATTGTCAAACTTCAGCATTCTAATTGGCTGTGGCGAGGTATTTAAGCATGATGCTGATTGCGTGAGACTCTAATGATGGTCTTTTAATGCTTTTATATCAGAAACATATGTGTTGTATATTCCTAAGTTTATTGCCTACTTGTTACATTTGAAACTTCATTCATAACAAAATCAAACAAACAAAACGTTTAGGCTGGAATATTATTTGGTATGCTGTATCCATTTTGGTATTTCTTCCATCATAGAATTGGACAACACATATAATGAAAATAAATGTCTTGATACCATACGTTGTAGATGCTGTTCCTGATTTTGTGGGTAATGAAGAAAACAGTGCTAATGTAGGTGATACAGAACCGGCCAACGTAGATCTTGAAGATGTGCCACCATCTAATGCGGCTGATGAACAAAATGAGGAGAATATGGAAGTAGAACAAGAAGCAAGTGATGTACATGACATTATTGATACGACTGATTGTGATGATTTGGTTGAAGAAGATGGTGCTATTGAATTAAATGACAATGAAGGTCCAGAGGATGATGGAAAATCCGAGCAAGACAATCTTGAAGAGTCTGATCCTGGTACTAAAAGTGAAACTATAGACAATGTAGAAAATGCTGCTGATGAAGAAGAACCAGACTTAGATGATGTTACCTCAAACAAAGTGACTGACGAACCATTTAATACAAATGAGTCTGTAGAACAAGAAAGTAATGATGCAGAAACAGAAAGTCAAGTTGAGGAGAGTGCAGAACCTGAAGCTGAGAACGATAGTGTGCAAACTCCATGTAATGAGGATATTGCAGTCAATGTTGATACTGCAGATGTAAATGAAGTAAAAGAGATCATAAGTGAATCTGTTAGTGAAACTGAAAATTCTCAAGATAGTGTTATAGATACAGTGGACGAGAATGCTGATGGTGCTAATGATGAGGATATGAAAGAAGGTGATACAAATACATTTGATGATAATGCTGAGCGTGTTGGACATGATGATAACAAGGATAATGATGATGGAATTGGAGAACAATCTGTGGATAAGGAAGCTGAATCAGGTAAAACTTTTTATCTGGAGCACTTTCACATTTTTATGCCCCCATCTTTGATGTCGAGGGAGTGTATTGCTTTGCACATGTCTGTCGGTCGTATAAAATGGTTTCCGTTCAATAACTTAAGAACGCTTTGACCTAGGATCTTCTTTAAATGGATGTTGGTCAGCAACAGTAAATGACCCCTATTGATTTTGAGGTCAGTAGGTCAAAGATCTCTGTCACTGCGACCTTCACCATTTCTGACTATTTAGCTGCCATGAGGGCATACATGTTTTACAAACATCTCTTGTTGCTAGATTGATTTAACTCCATTGGTTGATTAATGCAATAATGAGTTCAGTTTATTGACACAAAATCAGCTTTTTTTATGTCAAACTGAAAGTTCTGAATTTCCACATCAGTGCATGTAAGAAAACTTTAAACTTAATAACTTATTCTTTGCATCCAAAATAGTTATAAAAGTGCATTCTGGTTTTTTCCTTCTATTAAGTTGAATCAGGTTTAATTTTAGCCACTCTCAATGTCTAACTATATTGCAGATACGCATGAAGAGACTATAGAATCTGCAGAGGACGTTGGTGTTCTCTCTAATGATGAAATAAATACACAAACTGAGGTAAGTCCTTTCAGCCTTGATAGTTTTCTCATTAACAATTAATCAAATTTCAACAAATTTACCATCCTTGTTTTGCAATGCAAAAACATGTATTGATTATCACAGAGGCTATAGGTCTATAGTCTCTGATTAGTATTATTAGGGCCTCGCAAACAATTTTTTGCGTTGCTGTATAGTAATCACCTTGTGCATACATTTTTTGTAGATCTGTCTGTCCATCCGTCCGTTCACACTCTCGAGGTCACATTTTTTACCTCATCTTTATAAAACCTGGCCATAAAGTGTGTATTTGTAAAATCTACATCAAATATTAAGGTCATATCATTATAAATACTGATTCTGCCTTAACTGCTAGTCATCAGGTGAGCGCTTTAGAGCCGTTGACTCTCTTGTTATGCAGATAGTGTCAAATGCTTTTGATTAAATTCTATTGAGACAGAAAAGATTTGGTTTTTTGTTAAATTAAAATTTTGTTTAACATTGTATTTTGTTAGGTGCCTGACAAACATCAGGAGGAAGAAAAAGAAGCAATGGAAACAGATGCTGATGATCAACTTGCGGAAACCGACAACAAGGAGGAAACTGAGAATGTCAGTGATAGTAACGTAGACTTGGAAGACAATCTAAGAGAGAAGAGTGTTGATTCTGTTACATGTGATGATATAGTGGAATTATCTGGAGATAAGGTAGACAGTATAGAAGATGCGGAATTGGATATTACTGAAAATATTGACTCAGATGAAAATGTAGAGAACGTTGAAGCTGTTGGAGCTGATACTGTTCTAGAAGTGGCTAATGAACCTAAAAATACTGAGTCCGGTGTTAAAGAAACAACTCCCGAAGACTTGGAGCCCGTTTCTGAAATTTCTGTTAAACAAAACATTGATGAAGACATAAAACCAAAAGTTAGTGAACCTGATTTTACTGAGTCGGGTAAAGCTGAAGAAGAAATGGCAAAGACTTCAACTGATCCTGGACCTGTCTATACGGAGATGGTAATTTCTTTTTAAACTGTTTAATCATATCTTGTTTACAATTATTGCATGAATACATAAGTTTTGTAATTACAGGGATTTTTTTTAACCTTAGGGATGGGGCCTTACCTTTAATTAGGGGGAAAAATACTGGTTTTTTGGTAACATGCAGAATTATTTTATGAAGGTAAACTTTATTTTTGGGAAATACTGCCTGAATTAAAAAAAATTTCTAGGGGAAGGCCCCCCTATTTTTTCCAGGGGAAGGGGTCTGAAAGTCCTGAATTGTGTTATACAGTGTTCCAACATTTAGATTTGGGTAAATGAATTTACATGCAAAACAAGATTTGCATATTATATTAATAGTGAAACAGAACACAAATGTCCTTTCGGGGTTCAGGGTTTTGCAGAACCGAAGCTTTATCTGTGTTATGACCCATTGTTTGTTAACATGGATTTCCTGTAATTTTCGTGTTGAGTTTTTATATATGATCACCTGTGTACTGTATTTGCAGGAAGCAGATGATACTAGCAGTTCTCTGGCACAAGCTAAAATTGAAGTCAGTGAAACAGCTGATGATTCCAAAAATGTGATATCTGGTAAGGATGCTTCACCTGAGGTTGATGGGGAGGCTAAAAGTGTATCAAATGATGGGAACCAGTCTGACAGTAAGACATCATCAGAAAACCAGTCGGTGGATGGTAAGAGTGTATCACCCTCCTATTGTATGACAGGTGTTGAAATAAAACAGGAACGTCTCAGCAGTACGGATGAAGGTTAGTCATAGCAAAACATGCATTCTATTGTATATTCAGATTTTTCTGATTGTGTCGCATTTAATCTTCATGACCGTTAGTAATGTATATATGTGTCGGTATATACACAAACTGTTCATTAAAAAAAAAATTGTACAAAACGTGAAATATACCGTTTATAATATTCATTTAACAACTCTACCTGTTCCATCGCATCGACCGGATATATGAATATTCAATATCAAAGTACCTGTGCGACAGGTTGAAAAAAATACTACCTTAAATATTTTATTTGACCCTTAAGCCCCTTAATATTCTAAAAGCCACCTTAATGATTTTGCCTAAAGCTTAAAGGGTCAAATAATCATGAAATAGTTGGTACAAAATAGTAAAATCCAGTACAAAAAAAGCAAGAAGTCAACTTTGACACTATCAAAGTATTGATGCTTTTACATGTAGTCAAAACACAAATTTTAAAAATGATTGAAAGCATTTAAAGAAATAATAGCAGAGCTACAGATAAGCTGCGTATTGGGGTAATTACCCAATTAATTTTCTTAAAACCCCATAGATTTTGAGAGGAGGGAGTAAGAAAAAGCAAATACAATTTGAAATACCCAAATAGAAAAGGATGTTATAGTGATAAATAGTACATTAAAGCTTATTTACCCTTTGAGTTTCATCAAATACGCAATTAAAATTTGTCAAAACCCAGTCAAAATTGAAACTCAGGGGTAAAATACCTAATTGACTAAAACCTTATCTGTAGCTCTGTAATAGCTTTTCTTAAAAATGAATGTATGGAATTCATTAGTGTGATTCCTTGTATCACACTACCTTCTCTTCTACTTGCTGTCTCTTTGACAAAACACACAGAATATCCCTATAGAAATAAGTGCAAGGTAAAAAAAGAAGCTTTGTTAGCTGAAACTCAATGGGAATGGAGCCCATTGCCTAACCAAACTGCTACCGAGTGCTACTGCTAGGAAACGGCTTACTTTAAAAAAAGCACTACTTAGCAGACAAATGCAAAACATTTAGTAGACTGTTGTGCAGCAAAGTGCTACCAAAGCGGCCCAATGCACAAAAAAGCGCTCGGTAACACTCGTCTATCGAAGTGCTGAGAAAAGCAGTGCTGGCCGATAGCATGTCGTTGCATAGAAGTTGTAAAGGGCTACCAATAAGGCGCTCAATCGCGCCTTAGTTAGGCAACTGGCTCCTGGTACAATTTGATTGAGTTACTCTTATTATTCCCCTACCGGTTTTTGACCGGAGGGGACTATAGGTTTGCCCTCTGTCTGTCCGTCAGTCCGTCCGTCAGTCAAACAATCTGGATCCTGACATTACTCAAACAGTTTCCAAGCTAGGTTTATATTATGACACTTGATATGTGGATAGGGGGCAATAAGGGGATAATGCACATCCAAAAATATTTTGATTCCGACCAAAATTGTGGTTGCTATGGCAACCTAAACATTGAAATGGCTTCAAATCGGTAGGGGACTTCTGTATTGCTTGCAATTCTTGTTTTACTGTTTAATTATTCAGAGGATACTAAAAATATTAATGAAGATGTTTGAAATAACTTGTAGATAAAACGAATGAGGTTGGAAATGGTGACTCTAGCCACCTGAAGATTGTTGGTGTTACGTCTGCTGCTGAGATGACGTCTGTAGGCGTGGAAACTACAGAAAGTTCCACTTCAATGGAAGATAGTTCAGCGAAGGTACATTTATAAGTTTTTGTAAAATATTCTAAATTTTGTTTGTGCTGATTATGTATCCAACAGACTGTGGAGGAGACATTTATAACCAAAATAAAAGTTATTTGATGAAAATACCTCAAGAAATGGCAAAGTTATGGTCAATTACATCTGCTCTGAAGGATTTTCTTTAATACAAACTGAGTTAATTTTTGAAACAATGTCATTGAAGGCCTCCCATTTGGTAAAAATGGTCGGCAGCATACGATTTTCCTGATTTTTAATTTGGCCCTGTTGACACCCCTGAATAGTTTTGAGATGTCCGTTTGGATGAATGTCACAAAGTTTATCTGCTAGTTCTTCGTAAACAATTCTCAGATTTCAATGATACATCACATTATAAAAAGGCTAGTTGTGTATATTTGTGTCAGGAATATTAGGCCGCATGATTTTTTTGTCGGAGTTGTGGTCCCTTGTGTTAAACTTGGCCTTGAATCAATGGTAACAGGTGAGCGATTAAGGGCCATCATGGTCCCCATGTTTTGTGAATACATTACACTTTTGTGTCTTAATTAAATATGAATAAGTTCAGATATGCATTAAGAACTGGCCAGAGATATTCCAGTGTTTAGGAGGATATTATTAGCTCGACTTTTGGAAGAAAAAAAGTGATGGGATCGTCTGCGTGTGCGTTGGTTAAGTTTATTGTCAGAGTCATTTTCTCAAAGACTATCTGAGGTATCTACTTGAAACTCAACCTAGTTATTAACCGTCACAAGGGGAGTCCATACATACAAGGCTGATAACTCTGTATATTTATGGAGTTATCTGCCCCTGTTTCAACTTTTTACATAGAAATAGTGGCAAATGTTACACATGAAACTGAACTTTCTCAAACACTATCAAAGCTTTCAACTTGAAAGTCAATACACTTGTGGAATGTGATGACCTTCATCTACTGACAAGAGGGAATAAATCTATCCAGCATTTTATAAGAGTTATTCCAATTTTCTGCTTTGAATTTTTACACAAAAAATTCCTTTTTCTCAAGGACTAACAAAGGTATCCACTTGAAACTCAACATAGTTATTCATCATCACATGGGGAGTCCATACTGACCCTGTGACCTATATTTATGAGTTATCCTACTTGTTACTCTTAGAATTTTCACTCACAGATGAGCAAAAGCATACTATCAAGTACGAGAAACTGGAGCGTCCAGTACTCATAGGCGGTGCTCTTGTTATAAATACAGTTTGCACCATTTATCCTGCCCATATTATGATATGCTCTGTTTGTTGCAGCCTGATGCTAAGACAGAAACAGTTATGGAAAATAAAGTGAACAATAAAGTGCCTGTCAATGGTGGCGATTCTAAACCTAAAGGTATTGTTCTTAATTTGATAATGTTTGAATGACTTGTAAACTTTAATATTTCCTGGTTTTGAACAGTAGTTGAACCGTGCGGAAGATTAAATAGTTACCCGGTTAGCAAATTGACAGGATAGTGACATCCCTTATTATTATGCCCCCCATCTTTGATGAGGGGTGTACTGCTTATCCATCTGTCGGAGGACCAAATGGTTTCCGTTCCATAACTCAAAAACGCTTTGCCCTAGGATCTTCAAACTTTACATGGAGGTTGGTCATCAACAGTAGATGACCCCATTGATTTTGAGGTCAGATTGTCAAAGGTCAAATACACTGTTACCTTTACCGTTTCTGACTATCCATGGCATACATGCAAACATTTATTGTTAATTTTATTGTGTCATTATTGTATCGCATATGCTTGATTTTTGTTTTGCTTAGATACATTACTTAGAAATTTTATTTCAGGTAACAAATTTCAAGGGAATTTCCCTGGCCCTTTTTGTAAACATCTCAATTTGTCAACAAAATGTTTAAAAGAATGTACCAATCTCCCAACTGTGGAAAACATTACAAATGGTCTTGTTCTGGAGTTGAAAGGTTATTGTGATCACCATTATAAACATTCAAGCCATTTCTATAAGATTCTGTGTAAGCTGAATTCAAAGTTTGGTGAAGTTACAACATTGAGTATAAATAGTAAAGTCAGATTACTGATCGAAGCTAGACGCAAACTCGGGAAGAAGAAAAAAATTCAAAAATGGAAGAATATCACGGAGCTTTACCATGGATTGTTTCCCATCTATAGTACTAGAAAACCTCGCATTGAGAACGTTGTAGAGGAAACTGCCACTGCACTTGCTGAGTTACCGGTATGCAACCTTTTGAATTGTGATGATCAACAGACAGACATAAATGGTCAGAAAAATGATCTTGTATACACACAGGCAAATTATATCAAAGGTGAATACTCTCCTATTATCTCAGGACTTTGTATTTGATTGCATATGAATATCAAAAACTTCAGAATGGAACTTGAAATGTGCTTTTGAATGAGGTACTAAAATCTTTGACAATATAATTATACTGATAATTTGTTCCTCATGCCTATTGATTTGGAATAATCTGATATATAACATTGAAATTTAGACAGATGAGTGAACATTTCATGAATACTGCTTCCAGACATCTTAATTTACTGCACTTTCTAAAATAAATGAACTTAGAACTGCAGAAAATTTGATAAAACATTCAAACTATTGACTAAGCTATGGTCATTTGAAATTTCACCAGCTGACGTTTACCAATATAACAAGTGTAAAAATACCCAATAAGACCCGATGGAATGAAAAGAAAAATGTACTCACAAATGGACATTTATTCAATATTTCTTTTGTTCTCTGGTACCCAACAAGTGGTCATTCGTTTGCCTGGACGGACTTTGACTGTTACTATATCCCTTTGCCATCAACGTCTTGAACGGGGAATGTGTGTCCATCATGCTTTGCCTCAGTACCACCCCTGAACTTGGGTTTTTGGTAGGGATGGGCCGATGCATCGAAATATCGATGCATTGCGATCCAGAGTGTCCCGATAGTATGGATAGATAGTAAAAGTCTCGATCCAATAACTATCGTCGATAGTTAGCTCAACTATCGATAGTTACGGTAGTTTCCTTTTTATAAATAAAGTTCATTATCAACTACCGTTCTCGTTAAAAAAACTAATTTTAAATAATGCCACGCATCAAAACTGCAGTATTTAGTTAAATTGTATTACTCTATTTCTGTCCAATTAATTTTAAATCATTTTCACAAAAAGTGAATAACTTTGTTGTACAACAAAGTGATATCCTACACAGTGCATATTGCATTTACAAGTTAATCTCTGGTTTTCAAATCTTAACAATAACTATTGCAATAGTATCGCAATAGTTTCCAGCAATACAATAGTATCGCAATAGTACTTTCAGCAATAGCAATAGTATTGCAATAGTCGAAAATGGAATCAATAGTCACCCCTAGTTTTTGGCCACCAGAATCGTACCAGCATCCTTTCGACCTAGTTATCTCAGGTTTACAGTTACTGTAGTATATCTATATACTGCATCCTGACTTCAATAGTACCTGGTCTTAACCTTTTTTATCAAACTGAATTTGTCAGTCAATAATTGATAGGTATGTATTTGACACCTAATTAATTGACACCGGCATTATGGATCAACACTTAGAAGAGTACCTAATTAACCGACATTATGGATCAAAGATCGATTGCATTGGTAAATGGAGAAATGTTAATCACACTTCACTCAGCATCTATTGAGTTTGAGGATTAGGCACGGGGTAAATAATGATCAGTATTCATATGTCATTGTCATCTCATGAAATAACAAATAGAGTAATGAGCTCGCAAAAAAGTATTTACTTTTCATATGACTTCCGAATTTTTTTGTGTTTTTCAATCTGTACTTGTGCTTCAAGTGGACATGGAAGAACGTGGAAAAAGGCCTGTCAGTGTACTGGCACTAAGGTCGTCTTCTTCGGCGAAGGATTGTGTTTAACCTAGAGAGGAAATCAGACTTAAATCAATGCATATGAACAAGAATTATGAGCTCAATGTGAATTTTCAAATAAATTTGAAATTGGCAGGTCCAGTGTTGGAGGCATTTTAAATCATAATGAATTCTTCAAGGAGCAACACCTCCAATGTAAAACGCGAAGATTTGGTAATTCTTCTTAAAGGGACTATTGACTGACTTTGTTTCCATTATACATTTAGGTTAATAAATGTCTATTTTTAACATCATAAACGAAAATTCCGATATTTTACGAGTATTTACGATGTTTTTGTCGACTAATCATATACGCGTAGTGCACATTTTCCGATACCGCTGATATCGGAAATTTCCGGAAGCGCGTTTGTATATCTTCGTAAAATCTGACTGTGACGTCACAATCGGTACTCGCAGTTTAATCTGTCGCTCAAACCGCGTGCTCAAACAAAATGTTTCTGTTGATTTCAATCACAGTTTAGTGCAAATCGGGAAAATTTAACTACCTGTCTTGAGAGAAGCATCTTTTATTGTAAAAAATAATTGATTTTATGGGTTAATACATATCGCTGGCTTAGAATTTGAAGGTTGTAAGTACAAAATCAATATTTTGAGAAAACAAGAAAAAAAACCCGTGTCTGAGACCAGTTCCGATTTTCATGAAAATAGGCTCATAAGAAGCGCCTCGTGGTGCAGATTTTAAATATGTATGAGTCTTATAAGGTCGTAAATAGTACTTACTATCTTCTATTGCTAAGCAAGCGATATATTTACATATATACACTTTGTAAAGAAATATTCCATAAACTAGCCTTTCATCGTTTGCACCCGGTCAGTATGTTAGTGTGCTAATTAATAATCAAATTCAAATGTGCATAACTTTTTTAAAATAATAGTAGTGTAAACCAATCTCCTGATTTTCTACCTCGGGTTTTTATTGGTGTTTATCAAAGAATACGGAAGAATCTTTGGTGTTATCCATGTGCTCTATCGCTTAGCAGTGACATACATTTTGTTGATTGCTAGTAACAGAGTGACAAGGTTGTATTTAATTGCAACTTCCGTAATATGTGTAATATGCGCACACGGTTTGCCATTGGCAGTTAACAAATAAACTAATTACCAATGTACAATCACACGTTAGCAATAAAAAAACATAATCGTTTTCTAACATAACGTTATAAATGTCGGGTCAAGTACAATAATTTGAGCTACACATATTTTATATGCACCATTATTCCAGAACTAAAGATATAAGTCCTAGATTATAAGTCAGTTAAAATTCCAATGTGTTATATTCTTTGATGATATCGCTTAGGTTGGTATCCCGCGGTAATCAGTCGGGGTTCTATGATCTACGACTGGTCGCGGTGTCTTGCTGATTAGTTTACTGTCAATTAACAATGTGTCACCAGTTACTTTGATTACAGTTTTCGCAAGGTCAGATAGTGTTGCTATATACGATTTGTAGTAATGTATACATAATATTATATATGTCTGACAGTACTCTGGCCTATAGCACGGATATACACAGAATGTCTAATGTATTTCCGTGCCTATAGATACTTTCAAATAAATTTACATTGATCCGTCATGATTTTCAATTGTCTTAGACCTTACATATAATTTTAAATCTATATTTTTATAATTATGCTTTAGAGATTGAATGCAATTGAGTACAGCAATGATATCAACTAAAGAGCGCTTTAACTATTACATAGACCAAACCAACATAACTATGTTCAACATTATAAAACCAGCTTTTATGGAAAAAATCCACACGTTCTCGTTAATTGGGATTTGTGTGTTCTTATTTAATAACAAACAATAACATACTTTCACGTGTCTAGGGCTTTAAATGACATATTTTAAAAGAGTCAAATTAAAGACGAAGCTTTTTGTTTCTCAACATGTGATTGTCAATTCTTTTGGAAAATATAAATGATATTGCTTCAAACTCAGACTAAATTTAAGAAACTATACATAATTATGTATCTCTTACTTTCGAGGTCCTCAGGGTTTAATAAATTTATTTAGTGTATAAATTACTTTCATGGCATCGCTACCGACCAATTTAAGTTGAAATTCTCTAGTTTCTAAACGTGCCAATGTATTAAGAATTTCTTCATTATTAATGAAATAATGCTTAATTAAATATTGCACAATTTCCATTGATTTTAGTTTGTGTCCTACAAAAACCAATAAACCGTAGCCGAAATGCTGCAATATGATTGGCTAACGCCACCTGTCAATCAAAATCGACAGGAAGGTCAATTACCAGTCCGTGTAGCCAATGCGGTCAGCGATATTTACAGTGTGAATGTCTGGCAGATTTCTTCGTCGCCGTTATTATGATTTCCCTTATTAATAATAGGTTTGAATTGATTCGGCAAAATATTTTCATTGCCATCATAATCTGTATCCGAAGAATCTATCGTTTCATTAGCTCAGGGACCGTATATATCTTCCCAGATTAGCTGAGTCGGAGAACTTCGCTGTCCGACATCTTGTTAATAGCACGATTGTGACGTCACACGCTTCGTTTCTAACATCGGACTTTTCCGGAGATATTTTCGTAAGTTTCCGTACAGGTATAACAATGGACGTGAACTATCGGTTGTACATAGGTTAATGTAAGGGGAATTTCGGGGAAAATGTTGCGAATGCAATCACGATGACGAATAGAACTATTACACAAAAGTTTAAATCACCGGTAAATATTCCCTTTAATTTGGAGACTGAGCTAGTTTACTGAACAACTGGTTTAAAGAAGCAAAATCAACCTATAAGTGGTCCTTGTCTTCAGGAAGAGGCAGACCAATGCCCTAATGATCTCGGATATGAAACATTTAAGGCTTCAAATGGAAAGCAGGAGAATGGGAAGAAACTATCCCTTCGGATTTTCCAATGTTTGTTGCAAAAGTGGAGAAGACAGAGATATGCAGATGATACCAGAAGTGCAGGTGGAAGTGATGACAGATGTTCCTTGTGAGAATATTCTAAATTATGCCGAGCTGAGCATGGCCTTTATTTGCCAGTCAGCTTTCAGCTTAAACTGGCGGACCACCGCTTGGATTTGAACTCGGGTCGCCAGGCTAGACGGCAAGCGCACTGAGCTACGCATGAGACCGCTGTGTTAAATCTTGCTGTCAATGATACATCATTTTTAAACCACAAAATTTTTCCCCGTTGGAATTAAATGATTTTACAGTATTTATTTACCTGGGTTCCCACTGTCGGGGAAACTTTTTTTTAGGTCTGATTTTATTTGCTTGAGTTATGGCCCTTTGTGGGAGACATAACGTTTTTGTGGCAATTCTCCTTTCTAGGTGTTGTTCATGTTAGTTTATGTAATTTCAGGTGAGAAGGAAGAAAATGATGTTATTGCTGTTAAGGAGGAGAAGAAACCGGCGCCCAAAGTGAAATCTTCAAAAATACAGAATTGTATTGTTTGTAAGAGGGTAAGTAGTTTGTCAAGTTATTACATCATCTCTCAGCAGAACTGAATATCACAGGGATGTCAATTTTCCTGATTTATCCGGAATTCTGAATTTATCATTCCTGAAAGAGCAATGGCTTCTGACCAAAATGAAAGTTATTTGATGAACATGTCTCAAGAACTGGCAAAGTTATGTTAAATTTTAATCTGTTCTGAAGGACTTTCTTTAATACAAAATTATTCAATCATAGAAACAATGTCCCAGTTGACACCCCTGTGTTTAGAGACCATTAATTAATTACTTAAATATTTTTGTTGAAATTGGTATCTTAAGAAGACTTACATTATCACACACATATATGGCAGATCACACAATATATATGGCAGTGTTAGAAAACTAGTTCTCAGTAGCTGTTATTGTCCAGTGTTTAGTGCTTTGGATTTGTAACCCGGTGAACCAGGTTTGATTCCAGGTTGCTGCAGGTTTTACCCTTCCTTAAAAATTTGATTTTCTGGCACATGTAGAGAAGTTTTGTGATTCCTTTTGAAAAGTTAGTATGGACTGCTCTTAAGGAAAACATTAGGAAAACTGGTAAGGTGGATCTGCCAAAGTATATACCTGATAAGCTTGTTGAGAAATGGCGTTAAACCAGCATTAACAAACAAAACCAAAACCACTCCTCCAGGATATTTTGCTGAATGATGTTCCGAAATTTTGTTTACATTTCTTTCCAGCATGTTAAGTGTAAGTACAATATAGTACGGAATGGAGATGTCAAACATCTGTGTGATGATAACTGCTTCAAATCCTTCCGTCTCAATCCAACCACATATCTTAAACAAGCAGCACCTACTGATAAGAAAGACCAGGCCAAACCCGAATCCCTGAGTCAAGCTACGGAGAAATCAATTTTACCAAGACCAGTGAATCAACCAACTCCAGTTACACAGCAGGTAATGGATTTTTACATATTTTAGCTGGTTTGAAGTCCAAGCTATTAAAGGCTTGATGAACATTTCAGGGGTCCTACAATTCGAGAATAATCGGGAAATCTGCATTAGAAAGAATGATCTTTTCTGCACAAAATAAAGTTGTTTTGATGAAAATATTCGAAGAATTGACGAAGTTATGGTCATTTGAAGTTCAATGATCAGAATTTTAATAACAAAACAATGTTTGAAACCTAGTTGAGGTGTTGGGATATGGGATAATGTCACCCGAGACAGATTTGTAACTCATTTTCAGGATTGGCCATTATGCCTAACTAGAACCCCTGATATTTGTAGACCTGTCATGGATGGAAGCAATATCAATGTGTTGATGAGATTTTTCAGTGGATTCACATTTTGAAGTATGATTAATGGTCAGTAGATGATCCATATTGATTGTTAGGTTAGTAGGTCAAAGGCCAAGTCCAACATGTATTTGTATATGGATGACTATATAGCTGTCATGATGGGCCTAGGATGATGATTGGTTTACAGACACCAGGTTGTCCTGTTTTTAGTCCCCTACCGGTTTTTACCGGAGGGGACTATAGGTTTGCCCTCTGTCCGTCAGTCTGTCCGTCAGTCTGTCCGTCAAACATTCTGGATCCTGACATAACTCAAACAATTTCCAAGCTAGGTTTATGAAACTTAATAATTATGTTAAATAGTGGGCAATAAGGGGATTATGCACGTCTAAAAATAGTTTGATTCTGACCAAAATTGTGGTTGCTATGGCAACAGAAACATTGAAAATTGCTTCAAACCGGTAGGGGACTTCTGCATTGCTTGCAATTCTTAATTACTTGTTTAAGCAGACTTTAATCAGTCACTGATTGACTGATAGATCAACCATAAATATGTCTTTCATAAGTTTGTTTAATTCTGGTGCCCACTTACACAAGGTTGACTGTTTAATTCAGATAACCTGTCACACAGGTTTGACGGTTCAAATAATTCTGATGAACTCTAAGGCTGTAACACTGGTTTGACTTTACTTTATTTCAGCAAGCCCAAGTGTACAAGACATGTACTGTCTGTCAGCTGATGAATGTTCGTACTTCCAAGCCTTTCTTAAACTGGCAAGGTCTAGATTTCTGTGGTGAGGAATGTTTGGGAAAGTTTCAGTTCGGTCTCAACAGCAACTGCAGCTACTGCTCCGGGCCGATCTTCCCTAATAACAAGGCCAAGTTCTGCTGTCGTGTTGGCAACGATGTAAAACAGTTCTGTTCTTCTGTCTGTAATAATGACTTCATCAAGAGAATGAAAGTATGTGCGTATTGCAACAAAGATCTCACCCAATTGAAGGATTCATTCATGGCCCCTGTAGGAAATCAGGGGACGTTTAAGGATTTTTGTAGTCAACCTTGTTTACAGAAGTTTGAAGATAAGAACACAAAGGATCTGGAGATCGTAAAGGTCCAATCGGGGCTGAAAACAGCTAAGGCCCCTAAAGGGAACTTTACATGTGCAGTGTGTAGTAAAATTGGTCCAGTGAAACATGAGTTTAATTTAGATTCAAAATTAAACAGACTGTGTAGTGATCCTTGTTTCTCAGCATTTCAATATGCAAATAAATTGACTATGAATGCATGTGACAATTGCAACACAAATTTGAACGCTGAGCAACAGACCCCACAGTATGTACAGTTCGAAGGACAGCAGAAAAGATTCTGCAGTTTTATGTGTGTGAATTCATTTATGAACTCAAACAAAAAGATAGTGCCGTGTGCATGGTGTGGGAGTAAAAAAAGCAACTTTGACATGATTGAAAGAGTGGACGCAAACAACAAGTATCAACTATTCTGTTCCTTGAATTGTTTGTCCTTGTATAGGGTCAATCTACAAGCAAGTTCGAATCAGGTATGTATTACAGTATAAATGATTAGGTTAGCTACATAGAAATTTACCCAAATCTGCAAAACTGAATAGTTTTCCTTTATACTCTATGCATAATAGCTGCAGAAGTAATTTGCCCGAATAAACAATTACTTGTTGCGGACAACTGGCCAAGTGCTAATTTCGCAGGCTGGAAATATTGGCAAATTTTGAGACTTTACACCAATACCAGATAACTTTAACCACATTAATTGTGGCTGTTGAATCTAAAAGTTAATTGTTTAGTTATTCCTTTCAATTTGTAGAAACTTATTATACTTAGTTATTAATTTTATACAACAAAACAAGGTAATGGTTTCATGATTATTACATAGAGACCGATAGACATGTTAATTTTTTGCTGGATGTCTGTATGGCTGGATGGATGTCAAAAAGTTTGTTCACACCAGTGATTTCTTTGGGGCCGAATACAGGCCCCTTCCCCTAGCAAAATAACCTCAATTTTTACCAAAAAATCACCAATTTTTTCCCAAAAAGTAAGCATTATTTCCCCCCTTTTGTGCTCGCTGGATTCAAAGCAACTACGGTATAGCTGTTAAAGTCAAAACAATGTATTTTCAAACTTGCAAAAGTCCTTGTCACATATATTATCAGTAGAAAATAGCAATTTATGAACAATTTTAATCGAAACAATATTTTTTAATAATTCCCAAATTTGCGCTAAATTTCCCAATTTTAAAGGCACAGGCTGTTTAATTTTGTTCAAGAAAAATCACTGCACACTTCTTCACCTTTGCGACTAGTCCCATTTCAATGAAAATGCATATGCCTGCTCGTTGTACGAATGAAATATTTGTGCATATTGTCAGAAATTTTAGGTTGGATGATTATTGCTGTAGTTTATAATTTCTCCCACTTTAACCGGTGTAAGATAGGTTTTCAGCTCATGTAAGAAACTCCTATCTTCCGTTAGCAACATCTTTCTTACATGAGAGACCAAGCGCGTGATTCCATTCCGACCTTTGTTTCGGGATTTACGTGATAATGGCGATATAAAGCTAATGAATACGAATACCAATATGCTCTAAACCATTTAAAAGCTTATTCTTGAGAATAACATAATTGTGTACGCTTTATTTACGTTATTATTAATTATTGTTTTGAATAAGAACGTACAGCAAACGTCACGTTATGATGACGTCATGTTGACGCCATGAACGCTAAATATTGTTATAAATTCTAATTTGTTCAAATTACGTCGGAGAAAAATAATTCATCATGAGACAGTCGATGTAGGATGAGGATATCTCACCCTCGGGGCAAGCCTCGTCCCTGGTTAAAATCCGACCCCTCGGGTGAGATATCCTTATCCTACATAGAAACTCATGATGGATTCTTATAGTCCCCTTGTGGGAGACATAAGTTTTTGTGTCAAAAACGCTTCTAGTCTCTGTTAAAATCAGTGTTCTTGATATGTTAATATCAGATCTAAATATATTAAATGTAGAATAGTTTTGTTTATTATATGTAAAGACCATACATTAATTGGTACCCTAGGTGCAAAATATAAAGTTTCTTTGTCCCGATTGAATGGTAACTTAGTCACTAAAAGATGGAAAATTCAGCATTTTAGATCACATGGGTATTTAAATTCAGAACATATTCATCTTTATTTCTATCTCTGTTTTTACTCATTTAGTAACTGTAATTTCAGAAATAAGTACAATTGTGACTGTCTGATAAAAGGATATTGAATAATTTAACCAAGTTAAATTTAGCAAAAATTATTTACTCAAATTACTGACTGTATACTTATTTTTGGTGGGCACTGTATGTAATCCAATACAGTAACTGTATAATAATGTGGAATTATTTGGTGAATTTCGAGAATATACAATATTCGCTTACATTACCTCTAATGTAAATTTCTAATTTTATGAAGCAATACTAGAAAAGAAAGAAAAAAATAATTGCTAAGATTTCTTTATCAACATATCATTTATCTTTATTACTCCCAATACTTGCAATATGTACACATAGTATAAACATTTCTGCACACAGAAACAGAAACAGTATATTGTGTTCTCACATTCACATCCAATACCCGGTACCTATGCCTATTAAACATTGGTGCACTTTGATCATAGATTTGCTTTCTTTCTAATACTGAGCTATAATTAACAAGACGCAAGAATGACTATCGCTCCGCCCACCCGCATCACGTGACTCTGTTTTCGAATACCCCGACAACTATCGCCCGTTTCATACTGATTTATGCATATGGTATAGGTTTGATTAAACGTTAAAAACGTTTAAATTGACTTAACTATCCACAGAGTATTTTGTAATTTGATAATCCGTCTGATCAATAAATTTCTTAAATAATATGATTTTATCACGACATTTTGTGGGGTTTATAATTTGTGTTTTACAAGCATAACGGTAGCTGCAGTATATATCTACAGACCTGGTATAAATATCTAAATCAATTATGAACATGTATAATTTGTCAAGGGACCATATTCTCAAAGAGTACATTTATACATATCATGTGATGTCATTTCACAGCATGCTGTCTAGCTCCCTAGATCATAGAGGGACACCGCCCGGTCGCATCTACCAGTCCCCATTTCCTGTTTATTTGGCTATAAAGTATATGGCAAATATATATACAAGATCAGATCTATATTATCTTCCCTTATTATCAGCAGAATCAAAGAATGCAGGAGAATCATGACTTGTCAAATTAAATTCATGTACAATAATGATAAAAGAAATATATATGTTTGTATTGCATGTTTATTCTGTTGGATGCTGATTGCAAGTCACGTGGAAGAAAAAGAGGGAACCTGTTATGATAACAGGCGTTTAAATTAGTATTCGGGCATCAAATGTGTTAGAAAAAGAAAATACGTCATGCCCATATACCTATATTTTTGTGGATAACACATTTATTGTCTTTTTCTAATGATCAGAATAAAACAGTTTGTGTTCGAACCAAGCATTTTTCTTGTTGATCTTATTTATTTTCAAATCTATCGAGTTTAAACAGTCATAAAAATGTTTCTGTTCCACCGATTTTCAAAGCTATTGGTGTTTTCCTTTCTACAGAAATATATCTGAAAGTTAAAACCACTGTCATTAAAAAATATTTACAGGCAAAAAAGATATTTGTGTTGTCGGGTTTTATAAAAATGATCCCAATAAAATCTTAATTTTTAAACCTTGATAAAAAGAGCAATATTTCATAGATCTTCATTATGTTTGGTGGTGTCATATTCTACAAACCTATAGCTTTCATTTGCATCCACTGTCATTTGAATATATTCACAAATAAAAAAGATATAGAGGAAACATCGATTTAAAATGCAATATCCCTATATATTCTTATTGAATGGTGTCGGAGGGTTTAATCCTAATTAGCACCACGCGATATTGTTATAGCGATAGCGTGTTCTGATTGGTTAACGATTTTTATCGCTGTTTATGTGGACGGAGCTTGCGTCTTGTTAATAACACTTCAGTATCATGTTCTCAAATTCATATCCAATACCTTTGCCTATTAAACATTAGTTCAATTTGATCATAGGTTGGCTTTCGTTCTAATACTAAATTATAATAACATTTCAGTCTGTAGTGTGTGATCAATGTCGGAAGTTTGTGCCCGCCCAGTACCATCTAACCATGAGTGATGCTTCTGTGAGAAATTTCTGTTCCTATGGTTGTGTGATGCAGTTTCAGAGTCAGTTCCAGTTGCCCGCCAAACAGGTATGTTCTGTTTAATTAGGAATGTTGGTGAATGATTAATTTTTGCTATATTTGCAAATTTGATAAGTTTTGGGAAGATTTGGACCCACAGGTACTGTATCATTGATCAAGTATAATATTTCTTTTCAGAAAATTTGGTTCTAAGATAGGTGCATTTGTACGAAACTGGTCAGTTTTATCAAAACAAGAAAAACTAAGAAACATATTTTTAAATGGTACAGTAACCTGTGTTTTGAACAGCATTCAAAAACTATATAGAATAAAATTTTGTAAAATATTTGCCTATTGAGAATATACTGCATGATTTTACAATATTGAGCTTTGGTTTTGAAGATGCACAGGCATGTTCATCAGAATGTAAAGGTTTTTATGTGGGATCCACATTCCAGTAGAGTTATGGCCCGTGTTTGTAATACCTTGTTTTTATGAAATAACACATTACTTGTTTTCTGTTATAAGCCTGTGACACAGAATACTGCTCCACCCAATAAGAGGGATACTGTTTCTCAGATGATACAACAACAGAAACTGACAACAACAAGGTCTGGTCGGGTGGTTCAAAAAGGTAAGACTTTAATATACTTAAAGAACTGTTTTATCCTTAGTGTAAGGTGTGCTCATGTGAATGGTTTAAGTTCAATGCCTTGTGTGTGTATGTGTAATTATTAAGGCCTTTCGGTCAAGGATAACCCACTTATTTCCCATTGGGTTCTGTGTTTTTGCTGAAGGGACAGCGAGTAGAAGAAAGATTTGTGATACAAGGAATCCGGGTGCGTTTCCTTAGCTCGTTCCGAATAGAGTCCCTGGTTCTTTAACGTGCCCGGTGTATAACACCAATATACGCGAGACTACCTTTGGGTTTCCAACCAGTTCATTGGAGAAAAGCGTTTTAGAAATGACCAAGTGTCTCGTCCGAGATTTAAACAAGGGACCTCTCGATCAGTAGTCAAGTGCGTTATCAACTCGACCATCATGCCACCCATGCCTTGATAAGGTCTGTAACTGCAGCCATGGTACAGTGTTTGAATTGTATATAATAATGCACTGGATTTGTAACCCAGCAGTCCTGGTGCTATTCCTGGTTGTGACAAGTTATACCACCGTCATGTGGAAAGTTGTTTCTTGTTCTTGGGTACTGTTTTATCAAAGCATTTACTGATCATTACAGCTACAAACTGTTCCGTATTAATTATTTTTCCAACAATGGATCCCTAAAATCATTATTTGTCCCCAATGTTTAGAATTGAGAATTTTAATTTGACATAAGTTTACAATTGAGACAAGGGCTTTGATAAAACAGTTCCCTGGTGAAAGGGGAAGTTTGTATTGGTTAGGATAAGGTCCAGGGAAACAGGTAACTTTAAGGTGAATTGGCTGCCATATATTACTTTATATACAATGTATTTCGAGAATTATTGATACAGGTTGGAAAAAGATATTTACAATCATCCTTATATGAATTAGTGACTTAATCCCAAGTAGTATTATAGTACTTATTAGTCCCCTACTGGTTTTCAACCAGAGGGGACTGTAGGTTTGCCCTCTGTCCGTCAGTTTGTCAGTTAATCAGTGAGTATGTGCGTCAAAAATCTGAATCCTGACAGTTTCCAAGCTAGATTATGAAATTTGGTATGTGGATAGGGGGTAATAAGGAGATTATGCACTGTATTGTTTTAAGTATTGTTTTATTCTGACAAAAATTGTGGTTGCCATGGCAGCAGAAACATTGAACATGCCTTAAAACAGGTAGAGGACTTCTGTATTGCTTTCAATTCTTAGTAACTTGTTCAAGTTGTTTTTGTAGGTCCAAAAGTAGCAGAGCTACCGGCCCCCAAGAAACAAGGGAAAAAAGAGGCTGACTCATTCCCTATTATTTCCAATGTGATGTCGTTAGCACCACAAGGTAGGTTGAATAAAACATTAACCTTTTACTCAATACACTATTTTGATAAGAGACAAATTAAAATGTGTAAGCATCTCACATGCAGCTTTTTTGACTAATATCCAAAATGATCTCCCTTGATAATGCGTCTTAAAGCCACCTAGATACATACTGTGTAAATGTTTATGTAATTGATAGTTACAATAATCTCTTGTTTTCGTAATAACTTGTATTTTTCACTGTTGAATTAAGCATCTTGTGCAGCTTTTTGTGACAGATATTCTGACTGATGTCCCTTTATATGGCGTCTTATTATGTCTATTTGTTTATTATAACTTTGTAAAATGTAATTCTTTGTGTAATTATGGTTGTCATTTTAAACTTCTTGAATTATCGTGAATTCTTATTTGTTTTTCATGTTCTGTTTTATTTAGGACCACAGCCGAGAGTTAACGTCAAATCTACTGCTGTTACAGTTACCAATCCACCAGCACTAAAGGTAAACTATTATAGGCCTACCCTAAAAAATAGGCCCTGAAATGGGGAATTTCCTATTCTCAGAAATGCCTAAGAAGGACAACCATTGAATTTCATCTGCATGGCTCTACCATTATTGCCTCCCTTTGAATGAAGTTTTGCTTGAATAGTTAAGCAATTATTGGGATGATATAAACGGAATATCACTGCAGTGTGTTGATCCGCTGGGCCATATTACTTCAACTTGGCTGTGTAATACGGCTTAACGGATCAACACAACCGCAGTAATAATCCTTTTATTAAATATCTACAAAAGTGGGGAAAAAACGCTTTTACGCGCATATATGCGGTTTAAATGTGTATACATGGACGTCATGAACGTGGGCATATTTTCTGTATATAACGTGACATCCATTCATATAAAGGTTAATGTTTACGTCATGACGTCCTTGACATTAGCATATGTTTGGCATATAACACATCAGACATGCATGATACAGATTTCGAAAACCAGACACGGATGATATGGAAAGTGCAATCTTGTCATGTTGTATTCCACTGTTGTGATTTGTGACAAAACATTGCCAGGTTTAAAATAGATGTATATATGTGACAAAGAATTCACTGTAGTTGTATATATGTGACATATATTTCAGACGACCAGCAGTGCAGGGAACCAGACAGTTCAACAAAAGATCATCATACAGCCTCCCCCACCCGTACCACAGAAAAACAAATCTTTGATGTGTAAACCTATCACACAAACCAAAGCTACGTCATGTCGACCACATACACAAAATAAGGAGGTTCAGACAGGTAAGAGAGGGTTTTACTTACGCGACATCACATCCCTTTCTTTGATGAGAACTGATAAGTATCTGGCTTGAACTTCAATTTGATTGCTTACATACAAAGTATATGGAGGCTATATTGGAGTCATGCTTGAGGTCTGTTGATTGGTCCGTCCAAATTTTGTTCTCCTGTAACCGTAGGACGGATTTCAATGAAACTTTGTATGACTTATCAGTACCAAGTCTAATTCTGCTTATACTCGGCACACTTTGGTCGGATCAATTTTATAATTACTGAAGTTAGTTGGTGAAAGTAATTGTCAAATTTAAAATCAGAACTATTATTGCAACAAACCAAAGCAAGCATTGTAAGTTAAGAGTCAACATAAATTGTCAAAATTCCCTGATCCAGAATTCTATTAGTTCTTAATATCCAAAGTTTGGTCTGTCAATAGGATGTTAGGATTAGGGAGTTTCCGCTGTATAGCTGTGCATCTCCCTCGATGGCCGATCAATTAGAGCTTTCACATCCATTATTTATTTAAAAATGGACCAGTTAACCAAATTATCATTAAATGCCTTGCATCTACAACTGTTTATTATTTTATTTTTGGTTTCAAAGTAAAAATGTAATAGTTATAGATTGCACACACATTAATTTGCATACATGTATATTTCAGATGGTAAAGCTCAACCTGACAAACTACCAGTACCACTTCCTGTACCAATCTACTGTCCAACACCACTTGCTATGTACAACATCCCGACACCAATCCTGATAGCAGTACCTATACCCATTCCGGTACCCATATTTATACCCACCACAAAGAAAAGTGCTAATAGCATACTGAAACAGATCAAGGTAAAATTTAAATGTTACCCTAGATACGTAGCTAACTTAGCAGGAGTGTCAATTTTTCCTGATTTATCCAGAATTCCTGAAAGAGCAATGGCTTCGGACCAAAATAAAAGTTATTATATGAAAATATCTCAAGAAATGGCAAAGTTATGGTAAATTTAATGTCATTGAAGGCCTCTTGTTGACAACCATGTAACAAGCTTTATATTGGAGTCTTCACTATTTCTATATAATCACATGACTCCGAGTCTCACTGCTGAGTGACTATGAGAAGTGACTTGTGTATATCAGTGGCATGTTTAACTTGGATTTATAAGATGTTGTTGTCCCAATCTGGAGTGACAATAATATGTCAATAATATTTTAAAGCCACTAGTATTTATGATCGTCTCGGTTAAACTTCAAGTTTCATTCTTGTGTTATTTTTCCTGTATACCAAAATTACACAAAAAGAACAGTGGATTGTTTTATACAGTGAAATGATACCTTAATTTTGTATC
Organism: Spisula solida; assembly: GCA_947247005.1. Classification (NCBI taxonomy): domain Eukaryota; kingdom Metazoa; phylum Mollusca; class Bivalvia; order Venerida; family Mactridae; genus Spisula; species Spisula solida. The sequence continues at coordinate 20,604,459 of OX365946.1, forward strand.
TTTAAATTTTGATAACTTAGTTAAAAATGCCGAGCATGGCCAGTCCAGCTTTCTGTTGAAATAACACAGGCATATGAGTGCATCGTACTTGAACAAGGGTCACTAGATTACACGGCAGGCATGCTAGTGTTGAGGCACAATGGTGATGATAAATGTTTGTATTATATTTGATCATTAACAGGAAATCAGAGAGAAGATACCAGCTGATCCGTTAGAAGCGGAGTTGTTAATGATGGCAGAAGCTGTGGCGGGCAAGGACGAGGATTCCAGTAGTAGCAGTGACGAGGATGAAACACCTGGTATAATATACTTCACAATACTTGATAAGGGCCACCAGATATTTCATTCTTGATATTGAGCATATTGCTAAGATAATCTAGTAGCATTTTCATGCTTCAAATTTGAGAGCCTTCTATGGATAGGGTGTTGAATTTTTAACCTGACCATTCCGGTTGTTGTGGCTTGTCATCATACCCTTCCATGAAAACTTGCCAACAATGTTAATTTCCACTTCATGACTTACGGAAAAGTTGCTGGGTTCTAGTGGATTAGGATAAGTTAGTACTAGTTTTTATACAGTCCAGGAAAACTGGGTTAAATGATTTGGCTGCCCAGTACTAGTTAAAATACAGACCAGGAAAACTGGGTTAAATGATTTGGCTGCCCAGTACTAGTTAAAATACAGACCAGGAAAACTGGGTTAAATGATTTGGCTGCCCAGTACTAGTTAAAATACAGACCAGGAAAACTGGGTTAAATGATTTGGCTGCCCTATAAGAAAAAAAGTTGTTTAAAAACGTCGTTAAAAGTGAATGAACAAAACTTGAGGAAAGGCTGATAAGCCCAGTGTCGCTTTTTGTGGATTATGCATCAGATTGAACATACTGCATTTCAGAAACGCCGTAACAATGTGATCCAGCAAATCTGTCCTCTACATGTGCACTGCATATAAGTTGCTGGTGCTAACAACAAATCATTTGTTGTTAAATCAATTTAAAAATAACTGGTTAGGTCATTTGGTCGTATATAGGTCCTCTCACATGTACAGTTCAGCTTGTCAGTGCCAATAGGTACTAAATATTGATTAAATAATTCCAAGAAAACCAGTTAGGTCATCTAAAAGCAATAGATGAAAGAAATATTGATGACAAAGCAGTGTAATATTTGATATAAAAAGAATTTGTCTACCAGCTATTGGACATTACTTGAGTATGTGAAAAAAATATAAGTTGTGAATGATATCACTTTCATCTGAAAATTTTCCTGGGCCCAGAGAAAGTTTGAATTAACAAAATAATCATAAAATATTTTTCGCATTCCATGGGGTTACTTATTGCAGGTGTTAATGTTAAGACACTGTATGTAAAATTTGATCAGCATTACATTATGCACGTTCATTGGAAGATGAATAATAATGATTTCAGCACTTGTTGCAATCTTAAATAAAAAAATATACTCGTAAATAAACAATTATAATACATTCAGAACATTTAAAAACGCACACTTTGTGTCATCCACAATGTTCATAGTGTATTATATAATGTTATTCTGACATGAAATGTTAGAAAATTTTAATATATACAGCCTACATAGTGAGCAAATGTAAAATATTCGAATTAGTGTGGCCATTTAAAATATTCTTATGCGAGTCAACAGACTTAGAGAAAATTGAAGTGTGCATTTCTAAATATACTGAGTATAGATAAAAACGTATGTACAATTTTCTAGTGCCAGTGATGAAGGAAGCACCGGCAGCCCCTGCTTCAGAAAGTGCTGAACTAGGTGAAGATATGCTACAGATGGCGCTCAGAATGGCCTCAGAAATGTCGGATGAGCCGGTCATGGACTTGGAAACATCATTAGAACCTGTTGCTGTCAACACAGGTAAGTTTGGTGATAAATTATCCTTTTTAATGGAGACTGTTTAGCTGTCATGGATATTGAAAACAGGTTCCATAGTTTTGGAACCATATGGATATTGAAACAGGTTGCATTGTTTCGGACCTCTATGGATATGGAAAACAGGTTGCATTGTTTCGGACCTCTATGGATATGGAAAACATGTTGCATTGTTTCGGACCTCTTTTGATTACTTATATTTTAGAAGGATTTTATTGCTGAACAGGGAAACCTGGTCAGCTGAATTAATATAATTTATTATTATAATAATATCTCACTCATTTTATATTGAATACACCTGCAGTTAACAGCTACTTATTAAATACTGAAGACGGACTTGCAGAAGATGAAGTTGGTTGTTTTTGCAGACTGGTATTAAAACAATAAACTTGTAGTATCAAACCGAGGTTTGACTATGTGAATTTTTATTATCATATTCACAAAAAAGTGTTCTATCTAACCTTGTTGGCTTAAGCAAGAATTAGGTGTAAATAATAAAAAATTAAATAATTTTGTCATTTTCAGAACCACCACCTCAACCAAAACCAGAAGTTGCACCAGAACCTATAGAAGAAGAAGAAGAGTACATTCCATCTGCGAGGACACGAAGATCCCGGGGAGGCGGGAGTAATAAACGTCAATCTCGGAGCAGTACCAGTGCACGACGCAACCCTAAACGGCAAAAGGTCGAGGTACAACAAGTGTACCAAGAACCGACACCGTCTCCGCCGGCGCCTGCGGCACCACCTCCGGATGCTAACTTTCATCTTAAATACACATATGGTGTCAATGCATTTAAACATTGGGTACTGCAGAAGAATTCACAGTTAGAGCAAACATCAAAATCGGGACAGGGAAAATCTTTAAAAACATTTAAAACCGATATACTGCAGTGTACAGCTGATGAATTAAACTATTCTCTCTGTTTGTTTGTGAAAGAAGTACGGAAGCCTAATGGAGAGGAATATGCTGTAGATAGTATATACTACTTATGTTTAGGTAAGGAATTAATATGTAGAATTAAATTAAATTTGCAATATGGATCGCCAAAAATATCAAAGATTTTTGCTGACACAATTGCTCGCTTTATGTTGATTTTTGCTCGCTTTATGTTGATTTAATATATGAACTTTAACAATGCTGAAGATCATGGTGGTGTTCTTATTTGATGACAACAGGAATATGAAGGGAAACCAATAGCTTCGTATATATTTAGGCAGATTAAACACATTGGTGTGATTTGGTTGTCGAGTATAATCACAAAATCTAGATAAATTATCCCAAATGGATAATAACAGTTATACAATAAATTTGGGGGTTACTGACTTGGATTCGAAATTATTAAAAACAAATTCAAAAGTGTAAACCATTATAACCAGCTTGTAAACTAAACCTACTCAGTGGACAAAGTTTCAGTGCAGTCTGTGCCCCCTAAATGTGGAGAACAATGCTTCCACACATTATGCCACCACCAAAATGATGTCATAAAAGGCCACATGACAAATAGCGGACAAGTCAGAGGAAGGAGGGTTGGATGATAGTAGTGATTATTCATTCTTTCTTACCCTAGAATGTTAAATTTATTAATAAAATGGTGTGGTTATGTTTTCAGGTATTCAACAATATTTGTTTGAGAATGGTCGTATTGATAACATCTTCACAGACTTCTACTATGAAAGGTTTACTGAAGGTCTCAATGAGATACTAACCAGATACGAACCAAAACTTAACCATGCAGGTATGTACTGCAGGGCTGGTATTTTTCAGGCCTGTGCCTGATTTCAGGGTTGTGAATCCTGAATTTTCCTTCTTTGTTCATATTGAAACATGGTGTTTCAGGCTTTGAAACTGGGATTTTCAGGCTGGACAATGATTGCCAATTACCAAGCCTGGTATTGTCAAACTTGTTTTTAGGGTTCCATTCATCCTTGAAAAATGATCAAGTTTTTAAGTCAAATTTCCATTAAGCCATATTTTTATTAAAAGTACATGTTAAGTAATTTGGATGAATTTTGAAATCCAGTATGAAATTAATGACTCCTGTTTGTTTGTGTTTGAATAATAAAGTTGTAAACAGTTTAACTTGTGCATGATAATCTGGCTCTTTCCAGGCCAGATTGGCCAATGATTGCCGAGAAAGATACAAAAACTTGTGTGATGAAAGGAATCCGGGCGTAAATAAGACTTCTTTATTGTACCAGTTATACAGCACAGGAACATGCAAGGTTCCTCTAGGTCATTTCTAGTTAGGTGGAAAACTCAGAAAAACATTTCATCAGAAATTACCAAGACTTGGCTCAACCTCTGGATCCATAGTCAAGAATGTTACCTACTCGATCACTATGCCATCACACAAAAAATTATCCTTGAGGATCAGCTCCTTTAGAAATCCCCTGTCTATTTATAGGTGTTTATCATTTATAGATGTATATTATATAATACATGACATTTGACCAGGCGCTAATTAATCTTTGTGTGTTTTCATACTGTTAGACTGGTTGAAGAAACAAATCTGATTGGACAATAGATGAACTTCTGTATTCGAATTTTACAAGCTATATCATGTTTTATACATTGACAGGTCAGCTGGTGTGTAGGATAGAAGAAGAACATTTATGGGAATCCAAGCAACTAGGTGCACACTCACCGCATGTTCTTCTCAATTCTCTTGTGTATTTCAACACCAAATACTTCATGCTGAAAACATCCGAGGATCATCTTAAGTTATCCTTCACCCACATCATGAAACATTGGAAGAAGACCGCGACTGGCCGAGGATCTGGAACTGGGCCAAATGCTGGACGTAGTGTCTATTTGAGATATTACTGTCCGACGCCTCAAGGAAAAGGTATTGTTGTTATGTCAATTCTTTGTTGACGATATGTGTGTGGTATTTAGACTGTGTAGATATACCTGAAATCATAGTATGTCTCCCACATTAAACAAGAGGTAATCCAAAATTACATGGACTTTTGCTCTTATTTAAAAACCGTTGCAGTTCAAGTTACAAATAAATAGACACTATTAAATCGATACTTACTACACAAATACACTAAATAGCATAAGGATATGACTATAAATAACTTAGGTATAGCATTTATAAGAAGGTATGGTAACCAATAGCGAGGCAGCTCAGAAATGACGTACGTCACCTTCATGTCTGTATCATTCTCTGGAGCTCTCACACAGTGTTAATCAACTGTTCTTCATTCCCGTAACCTACTGTGCATTTATTGTATGCATTCACAATCGTCCTGTATATTTATACCAAACTGTATCATTACTTGAACATCACAGATGGTTGATTTTGACCAAATGTCAGTTTTTAGCTCATCTGATTTTTGAAAAAAAGATGAGTTATTGTCATCACTTGATCGTTGTCGGCGTTGCTTGCTTAAGTTTTGTGTTGAGGGTCACTTTTCTCATACATAATGTGGGCTATTGCTTTGAAACTTTTAACACTTATTCACCATCAATACCTGACCATGTCAAGCATGACCCATAACTCTGATCAGCATTTTGCAAGAGTTATTGCCCCTTTTTTCACCATCAATACCTCACTTTTTTAAGCAAGACTTATAACACTGCCCTACTTTATGCAAGGGTAATGGGCCTTTTTTACAGTGACAATGATCAGATGAGCGTCTGCACCCACAAGGCGGTGCTCTTGTTTACCTCTACCTTAATTTAGGACAACTCATGACGTATCCTGTATGTATCATTAATTCTAAATTTTCTGTCATATATTTTATACTGTAGTTGATAATACAAAGAAGAAGAAGGAAGAGATGCCTGTTTATGAACAGACAGAGAACTTAGAAAATCCTCTCCGATGTCCGGTCAAACTCTACGAGTTCTATCTTTCAAAATGGTGAGAATATTACATAATTATAGTGTGAAAATATTAACTCAATCCTTATAATTCATAGGTCTTTTCTCGACGTTGTTTTGCATGTGCCAGACAATGGAAAACACTTACGAACACACAAGAACACTGATCAGAACAAATATTCGCTCTGTGCCTGCCAATGATGTGTTGCAGCCAGAGCTGTCACGTCATAGCAACAACAACTACAGCCGCTGGAAAATTCACGAAATGTGCTTCCGACATATTTCTTCCTCCAATATTATGGTTACAACTACAAGTTTCAAAACTGCCAAATAAATTCATTCTTTAACTCAGTCTATAGTGACAAATTGCCAAATCCAAAAATGTCAACTTTTTGTCCTTTCAAAATACACTGATCAATAGAAATAGCTTACAGCTTCAAGAAAATTGATTTTTATATGATTATATATCTAAACCAGAATGTCTTTAGTACAGAATGTTAAGTACACATAAATGTGCTTGAGGTCAACTTAAGCACAAATCTAATGGACTGATAATGCACAAATTTCTATTTTGAAATGGAAAAATTTGCACAAGAACCTCTTCATGTACCTGCACTACTTGAATGTGTGTCATGAACTGGTGATATATTTCATCACCATTGTTGTTCATTTAAAAAAAAAGGATTATTAAAATTTGTGTTGTTACCATTATCTGTGTTGCATGTATCTCCTAAATCATTATAGCTGTGATCCTGTAACTTTAAGTTGTTGTGTATTTGCATGATTAGTTATATTACTCTCTCATCGAAGAAAAGATAACTCATATATTCTGTATGTAACCTGTCTGACGCGATCTGTATCTTTGCTGGTTGGTACGCCAAATTATTTCTGATAACAACTGGAGAGCCTATGTTCTTCAAACCTAATAATAAGGTTGGCCCCAATTAGTAGATATCGCTTAACCCCTATTGATTGCGAAGGAGTAGGTCAAAGGTCACCATGAATTGACTGCCATGCCGATATACATGTTTTACAAACAAACATATTCTCTTATTCGGGTGTAATGTTTTTTTGCTGGAATCAAGTTTTGAGCAAAGTTGGTGTATCATGCTTGAAAACTTGAATAACAAAACATCATGGAATTTCTTGTTTATTGTATGCCTTATTCTCTGCATTTTGCCTGTACTCCAAATTTGATGTTTTTTCAGCCCTGAAAGCATTAAGAGCCGTAACGACACATTCTACCTGCAGGCCGAGAGATCAAGCGTGCCTGACAGTCCGGTCTGGTACTCAAACATTTCTGTAGATGGGGACCGCTTAGCAAAGCTGTTGAACAGAATTAGACTGGTCAGAGAAATTCAAGAGGCTCATTTACACACACAACCTATTTACATTTGAAAACAAGGCAAAACATTTGCAGCAAGTCTTGTAGATATATACAAATGTACCTGGATAAGTGAGCATACTCTGTTTAGAAGTTCCTGGTATCATAATGATGTTGCTTTCATAAGCTTGTCATAATGATGTGATTTTTAATGTCTTTACAGCCCAGAGAACATTAAAAACCGTAATGACACATTTTACCTGGTGGCAGAGAGGTCATGCGTACCGGATAGCCCCGTGTGGTATTCGACTGCGACTCTTGGCATTGATCATATGGCCAAGATGTTAAACAGGATCAGATTGGTCAGAGAGATTCAGGAAGCTCATTTGCATACTCAGCCACTATATGTTTAAATATCCATGAATACACTGCAAAATTCATGAAAACCATTGAATATTCATGAAGACTGATACATATTTGCCAATAAATTTAGGTGCAGTTTTGTAATGAAAGAATCAGTGTGAATAGACAGGAACCTTGGTGATGTAATAACAATGGACGACAGCATGGAGCATTACAGATAATTTTATTGAATGTTATACGAGATGCACTATGTTTAATTATTCAACATATAATATATAGAGGATATCAAATCTGTGTTGATATAGTTTAGAATTATTGGAATAATTTGAATAAAATATATAAAGCAAGTTGTCATGCATTGTCAAGCTTCATAATTATTTTATTCAATAAATTCAAGAAATTTAATACTACACATCACAAATTTAATATTCTGTTCATCACATACCTAACAAAATATCAGATATCAAAGGCATAAATTTATGCATATTATATGCGCTCTGTGCGGTATGATTTTTATAACATTTGGGAAACTTGACAATGAATTTTAATGTTTAGAATAAAATATAGACGAGCTGTAGTTCTTCCATACTTGTGTATTGCATGAGAGGATTTTGTAAAAGCTGTCATTTGTTGAGACTGAATTTTCATGAGATGATATAGTACATTTTTTAAAGTCTTTTGTTGAGGCTGAATTTTCTTGGACAATGTCGAAATCTTTCTACTTGTATTTAAAGAATTCATATCTCAAAAAATCTTATATAATATTGCCTTTTTAGATGGGGGTCCGAGTCAGTGAAAATGTTACAAAAAACAAAAAACTTCCAGTTAATAATTTCGGTTATATTGATAAAAACTTACTGTCCAGGTAGTTTGGTATATATAAAATAAAAATTGGGGCTGGATTAAACAGTAGAATGAAGATGATGATGATGCAATTGATTTACCATGCATATTATTGTTGGCCAGCATTTACTTGAATTTGCATACATATTGTACATTGTATTATATTGTTATTTTTTTTATATTTTTATTAGCAATTTTTGTTTTCCATTCATGAAAGATGTATATATTGGAGAGACATGTATGTTAAACAGGTCATGCAATGTAAATGTGTTCATGCTTGTAAGTGTTTTTAAGAATGTTTCCATTTTAACATATAATTAGCTAAGCACAATTATTCCTGCTTGTCACTGTTTTAGAGTTACTTTAGATTTCACAGTATTTTGGAATTTTCGGCAATTTTAGAAACTTTAAAAAAATTTCATTACTTCCGATTTCATGGTATTTTTTTTTTTAACCAGATTTTCCATGTCTTGTTTCAATTTTAAAACGTTACTATGTCACAGAAAACAGATGCGACCTAGTCCTATTGCCAGTTGTTTTATCGTCTGTCAATGGAATAATCAAATAAACACCAAAATACTGAAATATTGGATTACTGTGCTAACAGTAACAAGTGGTATCAGGTAGGGCTGCGTATCAGTTAGAATGATCGATACGATATTCGATATAATTATCATATGATATATTCTTTTGGTAATAAAACACTTAAATACATTAAATATGCAGGCTTACAACATGTATTTTATACAATCAAGTCAGGCGTGAGATATGATAAACAAAATCTTTTTACTTGTTTTAAATTGCAGATTCTTGTTTAAAAATTAGATTCACTCAAACTTAAGCTACAACAACGACCTGTCAATTTTCAGACAAAACATACAGACGACGAAAACACTTGACTGAAATTGGGTATTTTATTAATTTACATGTGTATTTTTGTTGATCGATTTTTTTCCGATACGGACACGTTCGATATGATGTATCGATCAAACCCAAAATACCGGTATTCGATTTATATATCGGAAACCGGTACGCAGCCCTAGTATCAGGATTAATGTTTCATATTCTTCATCTTACGTTGTATAATCATTATTGAGAGTTGTTATGTTGTCATAGTTACGTCATCTTATCATTACTATTGTTCATAATAGTGTATTATTATATACCCCTCCATCTTTGATGAGGGGGTATATTGCTATGCACATGTCAGTCGGTCTGTTGGTCAGTTGGTAGAACAAATTATTTCCGTTCAATAACTCAAGAAAGCTATGCCCTTGGATCCTCAAATTTTACATGAGGTTGGTCATCAACAGTAGATTACCCATATTTATTTTGCGGTCAGTAGGTCAAAGCCTTTGTGACCATTTATTACTATTGGGCTGCCATGGGGGTATACATGTTTTACAAACATCTCTTGTTACTATTGTTTCACTATAGTTTTAGGGGTCTACAAATCCTTACTCCGAAATAAACATGAACAAAATACTAATATTTCCATTCGTCAAATATCAGAAATTCAAAATTGGCAAACTTTTTGACCCGCCGAATTATCTTATGAAGCATTTTGAGAAAAAAGTCCTCTGTCATGGTAAAATTATGACACTTAATTTTATACATCAAATAGATTTGTGAATTTTGTTTTAATAAAACAGAAAAAATCAAAAGAAATCAGCACATGTTTGATACAAGAATAATGCCACAACTTGAAACTTGTTGTTTATTATGTAGTCATGCAAGCTAGTGTTGTTTGCTATGCATAATTGATCGACATGTGTTAAATCATTGCATTAAATTATTGGATCTCCAATTCGAAGCTAAGTGTTGTCTGTAAAACTATGAATAAATCCTGGGAATGATTTGATGAGCTTGTTCACATTGAATTTTGTAGATATGTGATTTAGTTGAATATTGTTATGTTTTGTGTAGCAGTGTCAGACATTCTAATAATGTGTATATGCATCATGTTCAAAACCAATTTGTTGCATCTGTTCCAATTTATTGAACTTTATTTAACAATATGTTTATCCCACCCATATTATTCCAACAATTTTGAGACGACCCAGACACCGAGCTGTGAAGAAGTCCTGGAGCTGCCCTTTTACACTCAGTGCCAAGCAAAAACCAAATTATCCATACACCAGAGAAACAGATTGTATACCAAATATGTACATTATACATGTATATGTACCTCTAGAGAATGGGTCATTATTGTGTGTGTTACAACATAAAATGCACATGTACACATATAATTATATGCTAAGAATTCATGGATCTTCCCCATATATTGGGGAAGACATTGATTTTTGCTGGATGGATGTCACTAAGTTTGTCTGCACTTGTTCTCCTTAACTTGTGTGGATTTCAATAAAATGCACATTAATGCTTGGTACGGAGCCTAACTGTGCTTATCGTGAGGAATTTCGTCAGAGTTATGGCCCTTTGTGGGAGACATACGTTTTTGTGTCAAACCCTTCTAGTTCTATGTAATTTTTTGTATGAATTGTGTATGTATGGTCATATGGAAAATTGTATGTGTTCTTAATTGTGTACTTAGTTGTAATAGTCATACAAATACAGTACACCATATTTGTCCTATATCTCATACCTTTAAAGTGTTTTTGAAGGACAATTCTGATCTGTCCAAATCTCTTATTTCATGTATGGAAATTTGTATATATTTGATATTTGTGTTAGTTACAATTACTTTAGAAGATGCACAAACTATAAGTTTATATTTGAATGCCATCTTTCTACAATGATGGGGTACTGTGTTATTAGTGCTTAACTAACGTGACTGTCCATTCCATATCAATTGATGATTATTCATGGTCAATGGATGACGATTGTCTGTGGATGACCAAGGTGTTTTACAATCAGTAGCTTTAAGTAAATATTACACCCGAAGATAATATTTCCTCTGTAAAAGCAAAAAAGTAGTTTGCATGTATGGTAAAGGGTACCAATAGTGGGCTTAATGTTAAATGATTCCTACCTTCAATAGGGGCCTTAAATAACTCTGGTCCCATTAGATTATGTAATGGCCTCGAAATGACCCTGTTGCTTCAGTTATGATTTCATACAAGTACATTATTACTGGTTTGCAGTATTTACTACTGAATGAGGTGCATGCGAAAATAACTGACATTTTGTTATACAATACAACCTCTGTGGAGCAGCACCCTTTGGGAGCCGCAAATATCGGCCCTTGTGTAGAGGTTGTTGCTCTACAGAGGTTAAATTCATAGTCAATATCAGCTTAGGGACATTGTGTAGGTATTGTTATAGAGGTTGTTGCTCTTCAGAGGGTCACTCTGGGGAAATTGTACTGTATTAGATTGATGTATTTTAGATTACTGTTACATATTTTAGGCAATTTCACGAAACCACCCATATAATCCATATGACTATAATGCAGGGGTCCTATTATTCCGGATCAATCCAGAATTCCGGATTGGCTGCAATGGAAAGAATGAACTTTTCTGCAGAAAATAAAAGTTATTTGATAAAAAAATGCCAAGTATTGACTGAAATATGGTCATTTGAAATGTTTTAGCTAAATTTTGACAATAGAACTATGTTTGAAACTGAGTTTTGGTGTAGATATGTGTGGTAATGGCATTCGAAACAGACTTGCGTCTTATATTCAGGATTGGGCATTATGCCTCAGTAGAACCCCTGATAATGGCAAAGTTGAAACTTAATGAGATGTTATTAGTTTTTACAAGCAGGTGTTAATGCATAGTTATAATCTGTAATCATGTTTATGTCTATATTAGCTTTCAATATATATGATGTTTAGTGTTGTATCTGGGAAATTTACACATTTTTTCATGTTGATTAAGCATCAAAACCATGCATTTTCACATTATTATGAAATAAATGGTGGCATTTATTGACAAGTGTTCATTCTTTATTTATAGAAACATTGTTCGTTCTTTATTCATACATACTACATGTATTGAATATTACCTGTGGTCATACATTCACCGGATTGATCAGAATGACGTATTGCCAAATTCATTTTCATGAATGCCTATTTTTCAGGATTTCAGCTAAAACAATTTTGTCAAGTGAGTATTCAAAGCAAGATTTCAATTTTTAAGAATCTTTGTCAAGTTTCATGCTGTCAAAAGTAAAGAGATAAAATTTTGCAAATTTTAATAATTTCAGAGCATTCTCAAGAATTACAAATAAATAAATCTTAAAAATAACCTGCTTTGATTGTGTCGCTACATTTACACTCCGGTGTCTTAGTTGATATTGTATTTATTACAGTAAAATTTCAAGATCTGAAACTTTTGTTTGTCTCAAAACTCCGATTTGAGCGAAATATCAATTTGAGTCAAGATTTTTTCTTGAGATGCTTTGGAATATAGGGCTTGATGGAACTTTCATAAAATGTCAAAGTTACATATGTAATATTGTAAACAAAATATATCTTTAAAAATGGTATGTCTATGTGCTGATAAGCCCAGCCTCACTCCAATGTTAAATTTGTTGCAGCCGCATTTAATAGACTTGTCAGTATATTTAAGCAATTTGGGATTTACATTATTGAGAATGAAAACAAGAAAAAAATGTGTCACTTGAAGTTGAGCCATTGCTGGTTAGTATATCAGGAAGTTACTGCATTGTATGTCAAATGCATTGCTTTAATTTTTCAAAATTTAAGAGGAGACTAGAAGATGATATTTTAAAGGGGCATACTCTGGAACTGAAGTGTCTAGAATAGCATCAAATTGGTATCATTTAAATACCTAAGTCAAATAATGAAAACCCTGTAAAAAAGTTACGAAATATCCCGCTATTTTTAGCTCACCTGTCACAAAGTGACAAGGTGAGCTTTTGTGATCGCTCTTCGTCCGTCGTCCGTCCGTCCGTTCACAATTGCTTGTGAACACACTATAGGTCACAAATTTAGCCTGATCAATATGAAACTTGATCACAATGATCATCTTCATACAATCTAGGTCAAGTTCGATATTGGGTCATCTGGGGTCAAAAACTAGGTCACTAGGCCAAATCAAAGGAAAACCTTGTGAACACATTAGAGGTCACAATTTGAGCCTTATCTTTATGAAACTTGATCACAATGATCATCTCTATAAAATCTAGGTCAAGTTCGATATTGGGTCATCTGGGGTTAAAAACTAGGTCACGAGGCCAAATCATTGAAAAAGCTTGTGAACACACTAGAGGTCGCAATTTGAGCCTAATCTTTATGAAACTTAATCACAATGATCATCACAACAAAATTTAGGTCAAGTTCGATATTGGGTCATCCGGGGTCAAAAACTAGGTCACAAGGTCAAATCATAGAAAAACCTTGTGTAGACACTAGAGGTCACAATTTTGACTTAATCTCTATGAAACTTGGTCACAATGATCATCTCAACAAAATCTAGGTCAAGTTCAATATTGGGTCATCTGGGGTCAAAAACTAGGTCACAAGGTCAAATCATAGAAAAACCTTGTGTAGTCACTAGAGGTCACAATTTTGACCTAATCTTTATGAAACTTGGTCACAATGATCATCACAACAAAATCTAGGTCAAGTTTGATATTGGGTCATCTTGGGTCAAAAACTAGGTCACAAGGTCAAATCATAGAAAAACCTTGTGTAGACACTAGAGGTCACAATTTTGGCTTAATCTTTATGAAACTTGGTCACAATGATGTCATGTAGATCTTGGTCATGTACTGCTATAACAGGTGAGCGACCTAGGGCCCTTTGGGCCCTCTTGTTAAAAAATATATTTTCAAGAATAACTGAATATCGTTGTCGACAGATATACAAAATATTGAAGTGCGCCTTACAGGGTAAATTTTTAAGTCAGATTCTTCTTTGACTTTTCGGTTATAGTTGGTTTTACAAGTGATAAATGCAATGTTGTTGTATGCAAACCAAGACACTCCAGTTTCTGGGCATGCCCCTTTAATATTTGCACAATGTTTTCTTAATTTGGTTATGCTTAGCTAAGGTGAGGCGGACAGGAATATAAGTTTGTTGACCCTCATTAAATTTTGAGTATTATCTTATAAGTTCTAAATATTTTAGTACAGATTGGCACATAATCTCCAAATAGTGTGAGCATATAGAGGTAACACGTCACTTATACACAACAAACATGCCTCTAGTCTTTCCTTAGCTATTGTTTTCACCGATTCTGGTAATTCAGTACCATTATCACAAGTCAAACACAGCTCGATTGCTTTCAATAAATAGTAGCTGTTACAAAACACAACATTGTCCAGAGATTTCTTCCTCTGCACGTACTGTTTGAGATCTTCGGAGTATCCCTTGATCGCATCACACATCAAACCCACCACTAGCTCCTGGAGAGATCGACATGTTCCAAACATAGACAATAACTGAACACAATATTCCTGGATCTGAAAGAGAATAATTCATGGGTTATTATTTATTTTATACTTCAGAAATTTGATTCATAAACTGTCCATGCAAAAATGACTATGAATTGCTCTAGTAAATGGTACATTATAAATCTGATTCAATACTTTGGGCGACATACTGTGTTTGTCCAGTCAGTCACCAATGGTCGCCACTCACTAGCTCCTCGCCACTTCCTTGGCTTCTTAATAGAAGAGGTTCACAATGACCCTAAATCTGCTCATCTGTGCACCTTAAAGCCAAGCATGTACAAAAAGTGAACTACATGGCATGGCCACAGCTAAACTGTGGACAAAATTGTTGGGAGTCCCAAAATAATGCTCAAATCTTTCAATGCTGTTGGGCTTACATTTTTATTAGTGAGTAATGTCATGCAGACCAAAATGTCCACTTTTCGGCCCTTTAGGGGGCCATAACTCAGGAACCCATTGTGAGATATACATGTAGTGAGTTTAAGGAAGGAGCTACAAGATGATATGGTGATACAAGTTGTGTGCATTAGTTTGGCTAAAGTAAAATCGTAAATGAAAGCTCCCTTATTCAAGGACTTTAACTCTAGAACATACAATGGGATATACCTGGTTCAGGAAAGGAACCAAGATCTAATGATGTTCCCACTTGTGTGCAAGTTCGGTTAAAATTAAATAACAAATAACGCTGCTATTTCGCACTGACAAGAAGAAAATAGTTGACACTCTCCAAATTCACTGGTCTAATGTTAGAAGTTATGAAAAAAAATAAAAATAATAATGTTAGAAGTTTTATTAGTCCCCTACCGGTTTTTGACCGGAGGGGACTATAGGTTTGCCCTCCGTCCGTCCGTCAGTCAGTCCGTCAGTCAAAACATCTGGATCCTGACATGACTCAAACAGTTTCTAAGCTAGGTTTATGAAACTTGGTATGTGGATAGGGGGCAATAAGGGCATTATGCACGTCTAAAAATATTTTGATTCTGACAAAAATTGTGGTTGCTCTGGCGACAGAAAGAGTGAAAATATGCCCAAATCTGGATCCTGCCATAACTCAAACAGTTTTCAAGCTAGGTTTATGAAACTTGATATGTGGATAGGGGGCAATGAGATGATTATGCACGTCTAAAAATATTTTGATTCTGACAAAAATTGTGGTTGCTATGGCAACAGAAACATTGAAAATGGCTTAAAACCGGTAGGGGACTTCTGTATTGCTTGCAATTCCTAATTACTTGTTTCTTTAGAAATCCAAATCTCCTGAAGCATCATAATCTGAGCTAAATCTCATCTCAAAAACTCTCATATTCATGCGAGAAAATATATCTAAAATTTGTAGAATAAATTAAGAGCTCCGCAACTTAAGATTGGTCTCCCAACAGTCTCGGATGTGAATAAAACTCCCGATAGATGTGAGATTTATACTGGAAATGCTTCGGGAGATATGGCCTTGATATAAAATAAAGAATATACTGTAAAATCATTAATTTTTTGGTTAATAAAAATTTCATGGATTTTCGTGAAATAGTAATTTGATGGATTCTTAAATTTGTGGATTTAAATAACATAAGAAAACTTGTGTTATACTTTGACAACAATTATTTAAGGGGATTTCATTGTATGATTAAGTTTATCTGCAAAAAAACGAAAATTAATTCACATCAAATATTAATAATTTTGCAGTACTTTGTACCTCAAAGTTGCTATCTCTAGAAGACAGAATGGTCTGTGTGATGCTATAACACAGGTCAGCGATACTGGCACGTAAAATCTTTTCTAGATTCCCTTCTGATTTGTTTAATAGGTCAATAATACACTGTACACACTGTTTCTGAATGGTCCAAGATATAGTGTTTCTGCCAATGTGATTTTGAAGTGCTCGTAGACTGTGTAACACACTTTCTTGAGTGATTTCTTGTAAACCTGCTTCCTTTGATAAATGTTTAGAACCAGCCTGTAAGTTAATCACATGATGCAAAAATTCTGTGTTCTGTGTCATCGATGACTGGAGCTCTTCAATGTCTTTGGTTTTGTGTGAAAGGTCAATACTTCCTGAATGCGGCGGAGTTGGAAACAATTTCTGACTGGCTTCAACCAAGAAATCTGCCAATAAAATAGGATATTTTGATTAGTGTCAGTAAGAAAGTGCTCCAAATTAAGTCATGTTTTCTTGCATTTTTTGGGACCATGGAAATAACATTACCATAACTAAAATTCAAGATAGAATTTGAGAACCTGTAGAAACTAGAGCTGTTGCCATTCGGCAGACTTATATACCCCGCCAGCCAAAATTCTTCATGCACAACTAGATGTTGAGGTTGTTCATCTGTGAAAGTTTGAGCTAAATCCTGCCTAAAAACTGTAGGAGTTGCGTCCTCAAAAATGCATCTACGGACAGACAGACGGACAAGCTGAATCCAGTATACCCCTTACAACTCGTTGTGCGGGGGTATAATAAATTGACATAACAAAAACTTTCAGATGTCAGATTGCATCAGATGATAAAATTTCACATAATAAGACAAAGATTGAAAAAATTCTTTCAGAAATAACGGTAGCTGAAAATGTACACTGCACATAGTATACATAGACTGTTCAAAGTATACATAGACTGCATGTACAATGTATATTTCAAGCAGGGTTGCCAGCAACTACAGGTAGGACTTAAAACTTCCCTGACTTCACTGACTTTTCCCTGACTAAACCATACTTTTCACTGACCAGTACCGCCATATATTTTGGCTTCAATGTTGCTCTTTTACACTGAAGTTGAAAAATTAAGCTTTCCATAAGTAAAGAGTAGTTTTCAGACAGTTTTTTCTCGTTTTCTCAAAATATTGATTTTGTACTTACAACCTTCTCATTCAAAGCAGCGATTAATTTTTCATCCCTTGATACCACAATACAATATTTATTCAACTTACCAGGGTTTTCAAAGTGTTCTTGATTTACAGTTTTATTAGTGTTTTGCATGAACAATTTTTGTTTCAAATGTAGAATTTCATTCTCCGCTTTTTCATATTGTTCCTTCCAATGTAGCTGTTTCTTTGGCAATTTTTCGCTGAGTTGTCGAGCATATTCTTCACCAGTAACTCCTGGTGGTTTCATACGTATAATGGCCACAGCAGCTGCAACTTTGGCTCTTTCCATTTTGAATGTCAGATCTGCATTAAGAGAAAAGAAATTTAAGTGCTCACTAAAAACTTGGAAAGTTACAGACTAGAGGTTGGACAATTATAATCTGCAGGCTTAAGAAACAAGACTGCGTTCAATAAACGCTTATGCCCCCTGTGGAAGCCTTGTCCATAAATAAGTCTAAGTCCAAAATTAGGTCAAGGTGAAGGTCAAAATGGGATTAGGTGATACAGGCGTGTGGAGAGTGTTCATACACAACATCCATGCAAGTATGAAAGCTTTGTAGCAAGCCATATTAATGCTAGAAGAAACGGTCAATTTGGGTTAACCAGGACGGACGGACGAAGGGGGGGACAGGTGAATCACTATATGCCTCCCCATCTATCGATAGGGGGGCATAAAAAGAGGTATATAGATTTAGACAGCTATCAAATATGTTATAAACTGTAAAACATGTTATTTTAACTTAAAGAGTTATGCACCAGTCAATATTTTGTGACCCAGGGGGAATTAGACATTTCCAATTTTTATGCCCCCGTATCGATAGATCAGGAGGCATATAGTGATTCACCCGTCCGTCAGTATGCACCTACTTGTAGTTGTGGGGTGTGGAACAATAGGCTATATTTAGATTTTATTCATTCTGTTGCTTATGGGGTGCAAAATGTTGCTTATGGGGTTTTACAAGCAAAAAGATGAACAAAAGAAAACCCCACAACGTCAAGTCAGTGAGAACGTCCGTCCGTCTGTAAGCCCCACTTGACGTTGTGGGGTGTGGAACAATAGGCTATATTTAGATTCTATTCATTCCTTTGCTTACAGGGTGCAAAATGTTGCTTATGGGGTTTTACAAACAAAAGAAAGAACAAAAGAAAACCCCACAACGTCAAGTCAGTGAGACTGTCCTTCCGTCGGGTTAACCCAAATGGACCGTTTCTTCTAGCATTAATTTAATATGGCTTGCTACAAAGCTTGTATTGATGTTGTATATGAACACTCTCTACACGCCTGTATCACCTAACCCTATTTTGACCTTCACCTTGACCTAAGTTTGGACTTAGACTTACTGAAGAGCCAAATTTTTGGTTAACCCAAATGGACTGTTTCTTCTAGCATTGTTATGGCTTGCTACAAAGATTTCATACTTGCATGGATGTTCTATATGAACACTCTCCACACGCCTGTATCACCTAGCCTCATTTTGACCTTCACCTATACCTTATTTTGGACTTAGACTTACTGAAGGGCCAAATTATTGGTTAACCCAAACTGACTGTTTCTTCTAGCTTTAATATGGCTTGCTACAAAGCTTTCATACTTACATGGATGTTGTATATGAACACTCTGAATATGTCGATATCACCTAACCCCATTTCGACCTTCACCTTGACCTAATTTTGGACTTAGACTTATTGAAGGGCCAAATTCTTGGATAAACCAAATTGACCGTTTCTTCTAGCATTAATATGGCTTGCTACAAAGCTTTCATACTTGCATGGATGTTCTATATGAACACTATCCACACGTTTGTATCACCTTACCTTATTTTGACCCTCACTTTGACTTAATTTTGGACTTAGACTTAATGAAGGGCGAAATTCTTGGTTAACCCAAATTGACTGTTTCTTCTAGCATTATTATGGATTGCTACAAAGCTTTCATACTTGCATGGATGTTGTATTTGAACATTCTCCACACACCTAACGGTATATCACCTAACCTCGTTTTGACATTCACATTGACCTAATTTTGGACTTACAGTTTTACAGTTTATTTATAAATATTATTTAGACTTATTAAGCATCCAAGTCTTGTTAACCCAAATTTCGTCTTACATCAAGGCGTTGTCTTTAAACTTGACGTACTTGTTTACCATCATAAGCCCCTTACATTGTCAAAGCCATGTAACCCTATCCAACATTTTACAGAATTATGGCCCCTGATTGACTTAGCTTTTTTATGCCCCCCCCTATCGATAGATGGGGAGGCATATAGGGAATTAACCTTTCTGTCCGTCTGTCCTGGTTAACCCAAATTGACAGTTTCTTCTAGCATTGTTATGGCTTGCTGCAAAGCTTTCATACTTGCATGATAGTTTTATATGAACCCTCTCTACACGCCTGTATCACCTGACCCCATTTTGACCTAACTTTGGACTTAGACAAGTTTATTGAAGGGTCAAATTCCTGGTTAACCCAAATTGACTGTTTCTTCTAGCATTATTATGGCTTGCTACAAGCTTCTATACTTGCATTGATGTTGTATATGAACACCTCCACACACCTGTATCATTTGACGCCATTTTGACCTTCACCTTGACCTAATTTGGACTTAGACTTATTGAAGGGCCAAATTCCTGGTTAACCCAAATTGACCGTTTCTTCTAGCATTATTATGGCTTGCTACAAGCTTCTATACTTGCATGGATGTTGTATATGAACACCTCCACACACCTGTATCATTTGACGCCATTTTGACCTTCACCTTGACCTAATTTTGACTTAGACTTATTGAAGGGCCAAATTCTTGGTTAACCCAAATTGACCGTTTCTTCTAGCATTATTATGGCTTGCTACAAGCTTCTATACTTGCATGGATGTTGTATATGAACACCTCCACACAACTGTATCATTTGACCCCATTTTAACCTTCACCTTGACCTAATTTGGACTTAGACTTATTGAAGGGCCAAATTCTTGGTTAACCCAAATTGACCATAGAAAAATACCTCAGTCCGTTTTGATATCTATCTATACTGCCTAACGCCTCTTTTCGAGTATTATTGGCAGGTTGTCTGTCAAGGGCAGACTTAAAATCAATGAAGAAAAAGAGGTGTGATACAAGGAATCTGAGTGCGTTACCCTAGCTCGTTCCGAATAGACTCCTTGGTTCTTTAACCGTAATTAACGTGCCCGGTGTACAGCACCGATACACGCGAGACTACCTCTGGGTTTTCAATCAGTTCATCTCTAGTTGGGTGGGAAACACTGCAAAGCGTTTCATAAATGACCAAGTGTCCCGGCCGAGAATTGAACCAGGGACCTCTTGATCAGTAGTCAAGCGCATTACCACTCGACCACTGTCCTCATACAAAAATATTTTCTTCAGCACCTTAACAACTCATACAGAAAAGCAACATTATCTTACAAGTGAAGCACATGTAATAAACTCAGAACTCCTTGTGAATTAGGGATATATACATACCAACATGAAAATGTAATCTCACAATATAATTCAATGAGCGTCTGTTGACAATGATCCTGAAATTGTAGTTTTTGCCCGCTTATTATTCAAATGTACTAGCATATCGTCATTTCTCTTAATGGTCAGCTTTTATACACTACTTGTTAGTGTATTTGTTATAAAATCGTTGTTTATTGAAATCTTGTAGAATCAAATTGAAGAAAAAACAACCAAATAAAATTCAGAAAATATCTCGACACCAAATTTCACGCGGTTGGTGAATATAACGCACACCGGCATATTTTGGCGCTAGTCTTGGCAAGATTTTCTTGAAATTTCGGACGAACAGACTTCTGACTACGATTGCTTCTTTGTAACTTAGTGTCCAATTGTGTTAGTAATATTGTAATATTTCTATAAACACTGTTTTTATGTTATAGCTTTATAGTATACCTACTGTTTGATACATTTTTATTTGCGTGCGAGTTCGTCCCAAGAATTTTCGTACTCTTGTTTCTTTGTAGGTGAAAATTGTCTCAAATGCTTTTTTCATTGTTTTTAAATGATTCACACACATGCCCCGCCTCTCAATGTCTTGGATGTGAACCCTCTCTGTCTAGAATGCTACTGATTTTCCCAAGCAGTTTCATCTCAGGACAAATAAGTCAACTGTCACCTGCAGTATCCTGAAAATTGATACATCCGGGTATACCCTGCTGAATAGTCACTTCAACTTCAATCGGGATACTTGTCAAAATCCACTATGTAGACATCTACGACAAGGGAAACTGTACAACCGGTGTAGAGCAAAGTGTGTTGATTTTTATTTACAATTTATGTCCTTTGGTCTAACCGTCTTTTATAGGATTTTACTCTACGCCATCAA
Organism: Spisula solida; assembly: GCA_947247005.1. Lineage (NCBI taxonomy): Eukaryota > Metazoa > Mollusca > Bivalvia > Venerida > Mactridae > Spisula > Spisula solida. Next base: position 20,626,304 of record OX365946.1, read on the forward strand.
AAAGGGTCATAATGACCAACAAGTATTTACACTGTACAATCGAGTTTCAAGTTAGTATTTTGTGAATTGTACAAGCTGGGTGTTAATTTGATTTAAACTCCTCCAGACTTGCATATATTACGCAGGGTTCCCGGATCATATTCCAACACATAACAGTCCTTGGGGGGGAAAAGCCAAGGAGTACTGGTAAACGTTGATTCTGGTCTGATATGGTATGAATTTCATGCAATGACTCCCTCTGGTGGTTCTGAGTGGTGCCATTATTGTTAGGTAGTTTACAGGGACAGCAATGAGGTTATTCACAACCTTGTAGTGTACATTAGGTTAATTAACATGCACTTATTTATTACAGTTCCCCCAGTGGACACACCTCAAAATGAGCCACCATAAACCGCCACTTTCTTATGATGTCTCAGCTCCGTCCACCGCCCAACATCAACTTCTAACATGTATATACTTACTATATATACCATAATCTCCTCTGACACACTCCTCCTTAATCTTATGTCTTGACTCTGCCCTGATAGCCAAAGGGCAGATAACCTCAACATCAGCTTCTCGCATGTATATACTAACCATACATACCTATCTCTAAACGCTGCTTGAGGTGCTAGCTGTATTGCCACTTACATTTTTGTGCCCCCACGCTTATTTATAAGTGGGGGGCATGTAGCATTGGTGTGTTGAACTCACTGGGTGAAATTTCTTCAAACTTTCACAGATGAACAACCTCAATGTATAGATGACCATAAAGGATGGAATTTTTGCTGCGTAAATTTTGACCAGAGTTATTCGATATTGGGTCATCCGGTTTCAAAAACTAGGTCACAAGGTCAAATAATAGAAAAACCTTGCAAAGTCACTAGAGGTCACAATTTTGACCAAATCTTTATGAAACTCAATCATAATGATCACCTTAACAAAATGTAGGTCAAGTTTGATATTGGGTAATCCGGGGTTAAAGACTAGGTTACAAGGTTAAATCAAAGAAAAACTTTGAGGAATCACTAGATGTGACTATTTTGACCTAATCTTTATGAAACTCAGTCACAATGATAATCTTAACAAAATCTAGGGAAAGATCAATATTGGGTCATCCATGGTCGAAAAGTAACTAAAAGTCACAAGGTCAAGTCATCGAAAAACCTTGTGTTGTCACTAGAGGTCACAATTTGGACATAATCTTTATGAAACTTGGTCACAATGATCCTCTCATATGATCAAATTCTAGGTCTAACTCAATATTGGGTCATCAGGGGTACAAAACTAGGTCACAAGGTCAAATCATAGAAAAACCTTGCATAGTCACTAGAGGTCACAATTTTGACCTAATCTTTATGAAACTCAGTCATAATTATCATCTGAACAAGATCTAGGTCAAGTTTTATGTTGGGTCATCGGTGGGTCAAAAACTTAGTCACTAGGTCAAATCATTGAAAAACCTTGTGTTGTTGCTAGAGCTCTCATTGTTGCCCTTATCTTTATCTTTTTAGTCACAATGTCATCTCAATGAAATCTAGGTAAAGTTTGATATTGGGTCATCCGGGGTAAAAAGCTAGGTCATTAGGTCAAATCATAGACAAAACTTGGCGTAAACTTCAATATGGGTTTATAATTATGATGTAAATTTACAAGGTCGCTTCTTACATGCAATAGAGGCTGCATTTACTTGATTACCATTATGAGGCCTGCATGAACTACTATGACAGGTGAGCGACCTAGGGCCCTTTGGGCCCTCTTATTCAGTATTCAATTAAAATTTGTCTTATTTTTTAACGAAACAAAATCAATTCACCAAGCTAAAATACACAATAGACTAAAACTCTATTTGGTGTTCTGTTACTCCCCTTGAGTTATTGCACACACATGATGTTTTGGCACTTTGTTAATTCAACAGTCAATTAAATAAATGCTTACAAAGGAACGATGCGTTTAAATAGAACAATAACAAATGAATAAAGTTGATTAATAATTTATTTGCTTTATTTTGTTGCATCTAAAACTACAAATGAATAATTATACCAGTAATTGAAGGTTTATCATTATTTATGACTAGAATGATCAACAAAATAAAATTACAGATAACTTGCTTTAAATCAAACCACTCCCTATTTGTAGTGAACTGTTGCAAAATTGGTTTAAAAAACAACTATTTAGTAAACAGATCAGTTTTGTGCTAAAATGAATGGTGAAGTGCAGATAAATCCACCTTTGTGGAACATACAGGGTGTCCCAAAATATATCTTACAGTTTTGTAGCTTCGTAACTTTTTTTAACATATGCATCACATAAAATCCGGAAATTCCATTTTAAATTTTTTTATGATATATCATATGCCATAATTCAACCTTTTTTTATAAACTTCACTACTAGAAACGTTTGAAGTGCATTTTTATGAAAGTGACATTTTACATGTTAAAATTTGACGTCTTTGTTAAAGAGTAAAACCTGAATGGTCTATTATTAAAAGAAATCAAATACATTTGTATTATAATAATGTTTTATATACTTATTAATATAAATGCTTGATATGTTATGAAGCAGAATAAGATGTTAAAATGGGACAATATGGTATACATTTGTGTTACTAGGCAACAAAAAACATATGGTAAAAGGGCTTTCCATACCAATACCATTGGAGGAAATTGGTTGCCATAGTAACCAAAATAATTTATTTTCACTAACATGTCCATGCATTTAGAGGCCAATTAGTATGCACTAAAAGTAAAACTCGAAAGGCAAAAATACCTTGAATACTAAGAAATAATTGTATATTTACTTGGGCCCATGTAATTACTTTGCAAATTTCAAACGGCGCTTAGCTGAACGAGAATACCAAGTGTTCATTTTTTCTCTTTAAATGTCATTTTAGTGTTTCCGAATGCAATCATAGGCACATGTCAATACGTTGTTTAAGTCATGTTGCTTGAAATTGATGTTGGAATGAAAATATTTCAAACATCTCAAGATTAAAGAGAGGATGTTGTTAAAATCATAACTAACAAAAGCCAAATTTTGGATAATTAAATTGTTGCTAGGCAACGGGGCAGTTATGGTTTATTCACACAAAAATTTACACAGTATAAAATTTGTATATTCCCTTTCTTATGATGTATTTATCATGGATGTAGCTCAAGTATCCATGTTATTATAACGATTCCTTAGTGTAACATGTATTTTGGGACACCCTGTACAAAGTTTTCCCGCTATAACTGATGATTAGCACTTCATGTTTATTAAAAATAGGCCCAAAAAAAATTGTATTTTTACTTAGCTGAGTGACATGCTGAAAATAAAAGGGTAGTTAGGGAAAACATTCGGATATTTTTCACCCCTTAGGCTGTTCCTGGTGAGCAAGACAAAGTCGCTACTTTAAGTGTTTGTGTGTCCGTCCGTCCGATTTTGCCCAGACTATATAACTTTGACATGCATATATCAATCCTGCTTATATTTGGCATGACTGTAAACCTCAATGGCCCTATCTTAAAGTTCATGCTCACAGCTGGAGGTCAAAGGACAAAATCGAAGTTTTTCCAGACATGCATTGACCAATCTTGCTTATATTTTATATGAATGTTAACCTAAATGAGAAACCCCATGACCCTACCTCAATGGGCAATGTCACTATTTGAGACCATAGGTCAAATTGAAATTTGTTTGTACCATATCTTTGACATATACTGGGTTACAGTATGAGTGTTAACCTCCATGAGAAGGATTGTGACAATACTATTAAACATGATTTCATATTTTTCAGGATCTTCTATGAAAGCTGTTACTGAATTGCTGGAGATACTGTTGACGTTGCTGCCTGTTTAAATAGCATGTGATAAAGTTAACAGTTTATGTCAGAGGTGAACAACTGAATGCTTAAACAATGGAAGATAGTGAAGCCTTGAAGAAAAGCAATGTTACAGTCAGCAGTGTGAATGTTAAAATGGAAGCTAGCCAGACACCAAGACATGTTAATGTTAACGCTGGTTTGAATATTAAGGAAGAAACAGTGGAAAATAGTGAAATATTAACAGAAGGCAATGCTAACTCTTGTATGAATATTAAAATGGAAAAATTAGATGGTGTAATTGTTAAAAAAGAGTCAGTGGAAAATAGCGTTGCATCAATCAAAGGCTCTGTTAACTCTGGTGTGAAAATAAAAATTGAACCAATTGAAGGTGTAAGGGTTAAACAGGAATCGGCAGAAAATAGTGCTAGGGAGTCAACAATCGGCAATGTTGACTCTGGTGTAAATATTAAAAAGGAACCTGTTGAAGGAAATGAGGCATCTACAGAAGGCAATGTTAAGTCTGTTGTGAATATTAAAAAAGAAAAGATGGAAAATGGTGAGTTGACAACTGAAGGCCATGTTAACTCGGATGTTAATATTAAAACAGAAAAAGTGAAAATTAAAGAGGAAGTTTGTGTTACACCATCAAGAGATTATAGCATAACTGATGAGGAAGAAAATACTACTAGAAGTGAGACTAATGACCTTACAGTAATTGAAAGAGAAAATAGTACCACACCAAGTGGAAGCTGTATGTTAGCTGAGAATGGTCGGATATCTCAGAATGAGGAGGTTTCTTCTGGTAATGCACTTGAACTGTATAGTTTGGAGGAAGGAGAGTTGACTCCTTCAGTCCTGATGACAGTTGATGCAGTCATTTCTGTTGAACCTAAGAGACAAAGGAGACCTTCGAAAAGGTTGAATTATTCTAGTTTCATTGAAACTTCTAAAGAAGAGGGTGAATGTTCTACCACGTTTATGACTGATACTTCTGTTGAAGATGTTGAGGTGACTATTATTGAAAACCTGGATAAAGAAACTGGTTCTAACTGTTCTATTGCCCACCAAAATGTTGTCAGTAATGACATTGTTACAATGGAACTCTGCTCTGTTACAATAGATATTGAAGAATGCACTGAGATTTATATTGGGACTAAACCATTTGAAGATTCGAAGACTGCGTTGGGTTCTAATGCATCTATATCTGAGACAGACCAAACATTGAATTGTAAGCATGAAAATGGTGCTGCTGACTGTACACTGTGTGTTAATGGAAATAAGCCGGACAAGAAAACATCCAGGAAGAGAGAACTGTCGTCTCAGAGTTATTATGAGAATACACCAAAGAGACCTCATTTATTTGAACCAGAAGACAGTGAAAAACATGTACTTTCTCCTATACAAAAAGTCAGCCATGAGATTTCACAGGATGTGAAGTTAAGTGATATAGAAACGCCTTTAATTGCATCTAAATTCCAAGTTTCCAATAAGGATATTTGCAGTACACCAATGTCAAAGTCTGAAGCCTCAACAGAAAGTGATAGCATGTTGTGCACTAAAGGGATGCAACACAAGTATGGAAGTGCTAGTGTTTTCTCCGGAATTGATGATAAACCTAGTAGTATTCAGCCAGATGACCTTGATAAACTAATGACAGTTGATGAACTAATAGCAGATATTACAGATTTGTGTGAAAGCATTAATGCAAGTTTGGAAGGTTCTGCTTGTGAGAATGAACTGGGCATAAATGATGAAGATCTTAGAGATACTTTTACATCTGGGGATGAAAAGGAGAATGATAAGACCCTTACTGAGGAGACAGAAACAGTGAACAATGTGTCTGAAGTAGCTCCTGGAAGAGGTTGTGCTGACATTGAAGACATTGACATATCAGATATTATAAATGAGATTACAATGCACAGCAATGCCGGAGCAGAACCGGTAAATGAATCGGAAAAATCTACTGGAAGATTTAAAGATTTACATGTAGTGTCAAAAACTGATCTTACTGTTGCTGAAGAAGACAAAAAGTTGATTGATAAAGATGCTAATGATTTTGACACTGATGATGATGATTGTGTCATTGATATTTTGTGTCTTGAAAAGTATGATGAAGAAGAGGCCGATGTTGACCAAACAGTGCTTGAAAAATCTCACTTTGCAGCTGCTGTAGAAAGGTCAATTTCAGTAGAACAAGTATGTGTTGCTGGAACAGATGCATTAAAGACTCAACTCAAAACTGATGCCAAAGTAGAGGAAAAAGTGGCAGATTCAGTTGCTCTTTCAAAGGATGATAATAAAAAATCAGAAAAAGTCAAAGATGAAATTGATAATTCTGCTAAGCCAACTGATACAGCTGTAATCAAACCCATTTGTGAACCAAAGGGCACACTTCCTGATGGATTTGTTTTAAGTGAATATGATGTGAATAAATTTAGAAAGAGTGTTGAATCATTTGCTGAGGTAGAGGCCTGTAGGCGTTGGGGAACATCGAAGATTGGAACACCTAGAGCTGATGTGAATCTAACAGTAGCTACAACCTTTCATATTAATAAAGTCAGTGAGGGAAAAGTTCGGAGCAGTGGATATTTGGAATGTGACAGTATGTGCTGTGCTTACCTTTGTGATGATGAAAAGTCTTGTAAGTTGAACAAGTTGAGTTGCACGAGCAATGATAAGAAATATATGGATGTCGATACAATCCTACGTCGACTAGAAAATCAGAAACAATTACTGGTTGATATGAGACACAAATCCTTAGTTCAGTTGAAAGGTGAAATGGAAAGCAAAAAGTCATCCATGAGGAAGAGCCAAGTTAATGCATTCAACAATTTAATGCAGAGGTATGTATTACTGTTTGTATGTTACACCGTATTCTCTTGAATAAACGCTCTCCCCCCTCCACCCCCTTATAAACGCCCCCCTCCCCCTATGATTTTTGGAGAAATTTTTAAAAAAAAAAAAAAAATTAACATAACAGCCATAAATGATCTCTGTAAAGCCAATCTTAGCCCAATTTGATAAAAATTTGATCAAAGAGAAATCTTCCTGGTAAAGATGCCTTACAACGGCCGTGGCTGTTATGTTCAATTTTGACTTTTATGCCCGACAGGCATATATTGATTGTCCTGTCCGTCCGAGTCCACAAACAATTACTTAATAGATGGCTACTTTTTATGGACAAACCAGTTGAAAACGAAAGTAGAATTTTCTTTTACATGGCTAAAATATTCTGCTCCATTTGTCTGTCCATCAGTTTGGAAACTTAACCAAAACCTAAGGTTTTGAAACTCCAATGTTTTTTAAGTCCATGAAGGCATTACTTTCCAACTTGGCAGACTTGTTTCCCATACTAACGCATTGCATTGTCAAAGCAATGTAAAACTACCTAACATTCTAATAGCATTATGGCCCCTGATTGATTTAGCTTTTGTTATATACAAGGCTTCCACGGGGGCATAATTTGCCCATGTTGAATACAGTTTTGTTTGTTGTATAGTTTTATAATATTTTCAGACAAAGACGGCAGTTAGATGAGTTCATGTTTCAGACAAGAACGTCAACCGATCGTAAGATTCCCAAGGAGTTACAACTGTTACGTAGCAATCACCTCATGGAGACGACCGAATTAAAAAAACTTCATCATAATCAGTTCTCATACCTGTCTGCTGAAGGGAAGGAATCGTTAAATAAAGTTGTGACTCGGTATGACTTCCAGGCCGAGCCTATAGATGAAATAATGGAACAGTTGAACTTTAACTATCATCAATATTATCGGGAAGGTTTATCGAACAGGTATGGGCCTCCAGTTCGTGTAAACCTGAGAAAGGGACCATGTAGAGATAACAACTGGACACATTCTACTGTCCTGGTTTACATACCTGCTGGAATCGCTCAGGCTCTAACTCTAGAAGAGGATCTTTATGATCATCATTACGCATGGTGATGTATTGTCAATCATAAATATTCATGGATAGATGTGCATAAATCATTTATATTCATGGGTAGATGTGCTATGAATCATTATATTCATGGGTAGATGAGCTATGAATCATTAATATTCATGGGTAGATGTGCTATAAATCATTAATGTTCATGAGAAGGTGCGTTATAAATCATTGATGTTCATGAGAAGATGTGCTAGAAATCATTGCTGTTCATGAGAAGATGTGTCATAAATCATTGCTGTTCATGAGAAGATGTGCCATAAATCATTGATGTTCATGAGAAGATGTGCTATAAATCATTAATGTTCATGAGAAGATGTGCTATCAATCATAGTTGTTCATGAGAGGATGTGCTATAAATCATTGCTGTTCATGAGAAGATGTGCTATAAATCATTGATGTTCATGAGAAGATGTGCTATAAATCATTAATATTCATGAGAAGATGTGCTTTAAATCATTAATGTTCATGAGAAGATTTGCTATAAATCATTGATGTTCATGAGAAGATGTGCTATAAATCATTAATGTTCATGAGAAGATGTGCTTTAAATCATTAATGTTCATGAGAAGATTTGCTATAAATCATTAATGTTCATGAGAAGATGTGCTATAAATCATTGATGTTCATGAGAGGATGTGTTATAAATCATTGATGTTTATGATAAGATGTGCAGAAATCATTGATGTTCATGAGAGGATGTGTTATAAATCATTGGTGTTTATGATAAGATGTGCAGAAATCATTGATGTTCATGAGAGGATGTGTTATAAATCATTGATGTTCATGAGAAGATGTGTTATAAATCATTGATGTTCATGAGAGGATGTGTTATAAATCATTGATGTTTATGATAAGATGTGCAGAAATCATTGATGTTCATGAGAGGATGTGTTATAAATCATTGGTGTTTATGAGAAGATGTGCTATAAATCATTGATGTTCATGAGAAGATGTGTTATAAATCATTGTTTGGCGGGATTATAATGTCATGATTATAGGGTTCAGTGATTTTTTTCGCTTCTTTGGGAAAGGGTCCGGGTCCGTTCAGATTGGGAATTTTCGCGTCGTGACAACTTGAAATTGGGAATTTTCATCAAGCAGAAAGGCCAAATAAAACAGAAAAAGAGATTACATGTGACTGTTGACTGGTTTCTGTAAACTTTTATGCTTGACCTCTTGTCAAAAATGTTCATAACTTTGTCATTTTATGTCCGATTTTGAATTTTTTTTTTAAATGTCCATTGGGAATTTCTCCCTTCAAATTTGGGAAAATTATAGCCTTTTTCTAATTGGGAAGGTACCGTTTACCAGTACAAAGAAGGAAAAAAATCACTGGGGTTGTCATTAAGAGGCTGCTGTAAGCTAAAATGCATGTTTCAACTGTAACTTTGACTGCCTCAATGCTTAAATGATAAACTTCTGTAAAAAGATAAAATAGCTATTCTGACTGCCTCAAATCAAAACAAGCCTGCTCAGCAAATTTTAATGACAACATTGTTTGAATATTCATTGAGGACTATATGGTAATAAGTCAGTGTTTAATAATTCAGTGTTTAATATTCAAGGGAATATTATAAATCATCAATATTCAGGGGATTATTAATCATTAGGTTAATCAGAATTTGCATTGCATGCTTATTCAGAGACTGACCTTGGCATGAGTGAATCCAGGGGGGGGGGGGGGGGGCTGGGATTGAGACCCCCAATTATTTTGGCAAAAACGTGGTTATCTTATGTACTGATAATTACACCAGCTTGTCAGGGCTCTGAGTCTGATCAGAACAACCATAAAAGCTGCATGGTTATATAGAACTACCCTGAGCAAAATACAAATGTAGCTGGTCTGATCCCCCGATCCTCTAAGCCAAATATCTGGTCCAACTAATCTGTCCGAGAAAAATTGCTGCACTTATACATGGTTCAGTTTATAGGTCGTGTTACTGTGTCATACTATTCAGCCGGTCAAATTCAGTGATTCGAAAAATTAAACCTGGGAATTTTTATTCATTATAGCCGTTAAAAGTCCATCCTGTTATTAGAACAATTCAGCGTTTGAGTATTTCATAATTTGCTCTATAAACAGGCTAATTAAGTGCACATTTCAATTGTTTGTTAACCCTCTGGGAAGTGAAAACACCTTTACATTAGTCAAGCATGTTACCTAGGATTGAATATTGTATTAAATATTTATAATTTTCATTTACAGTTAGGAATAAATGAAACTATGAAATGTGATTAATTGTGATAAATTGTCCATAACAAGTACAGTCTGATGTTATGTTCAATCATGTGTTACTTCTGGAAGTGTCAGTTTGTTGCAAACAAATTAAACATGGTACTGCCTGGGTATTTTATGACTATGTACTTAAACTTATTAACTTGCTGTCTCAGTGTAAATGTACTTACTGTATAGCGGGTATATTTCACGGGGTGCAATGTTCGCGTTTTCTGGATCCTATTGAATTCACGGTGTCTTAAATTCGCGCAAACAGATTCGACCACGAAAATAAAACCTTGTTAGTAATCATGAAGTGGGAGGTCAATTAGAAAAATGTACACAAACAAACATTTTTTCTGCAAACATTCACACGTTCCGCAAACTAAACCGTTGAATTGAAGAAGTTTGATGAACCAGCTTATAATTAACACCTTCTAACTTTGAGAAAACACGATGCACGTATGCAATTATATCCATATGCAAAGAGTTTACACACGTTTTTACAATGATCTAAATCAAATATCGAATTCGAATTATATACATTTTATGGTATAAACTATTATGTCGTATTATTTTAATTATTGTCGTACTGTTCCGTATTTTGCTAAACCGACGTACTTCATGCAAAGTCATTGAGTAAACGTTGGTTTATTTCTTGTTGTTCCTTTAAATGTTTTTAATCATGAATTAACAATGACAAATTTGTATATTTACTGCTTGAATATTTCGCTGGGTTTACATTTCGCGCTATCTATGTAGACCGCGAATATAGCGAAAATTAAACCCCCGTGAAATATACCGCTATACAGTATTGTTGCTGTCTCAGTGTGAATGTACTTTTATGCTCCCCAATGAGAGCATATTATTCAGTAGTCGCAGCTTTGTCCATCCGTCAGTCAGTCCATTCATGAGTCACCTTTGTAATTTTTCATACTTAATTCTTGTCCAGGCTATAACTCATGCAGTATTGGAGATATTGATTTCAAACTTCATAGGTGAATAGATCTCATCAAGAGGAAGTGCAGTGCACAAGAACCATAACTCTTTTACACATATTTTTAGTTATAGTTATTCCCCTTTGTATTAAATCACACTTAATTCATGCCTGTGCCATAACTCAAACAGTATTAGAGAGAGATGAATAGATCTGCAATGCCCAAGAACCACAACTCTTTATTGGATTTTTTTGGAATTATTCCCTTTGTTCTTTTTCATACTTAATTCAAGTCCATGCCATAACTCATACAATATTGGATATATCAATTTGAAACTTCATAGCTAAATAAATCTCATTAAGTCATAGTGACATGCCAAAGAACCATAACTCTCTTTTGTATATTTTTGGAGTGTTTATTCTGTGACAAACACCCATGGGGAGCATCACCCATCTGTGACAGTTCTTGTTCTAAATTCTCTCTAAAATGCCGAGCATAGCCTTTATTTGCCAGTCAGCTTTCAGCTGAAATATGGCAGGCATATATGTGTGCCTCTACCCGAATTTGAACCCGGGTCGCCAGATAAGACGACAAGCGCTCTAACCATTGAGCTACGGAGGCCACATGTTGTTTGCTGCTTCTGTAGTGTATGTACTTACTGTTTGCTACCTCGGTTTTGAGTTTACTTATTGCTTGCTGCCTAAGTGGTTATACTGTCTTTTTGCTTCCTGTCTCAGTAATGACTGCACTTATTGCTGGCTGCCTTAGTGATTACTCAATATTGCTGTACTTACTGTTGGCTACCTCGGTAGTGAAAAAATATCACAAAGATTATATTAAGTTAGACGGAAGGCAGCACTCAACTTAACCAGCCGAGCACAGAAAACATTAAAGCACATAAAGACACAATGCCCAACTAAACAAGCGCAGATCCGCCCAAGTCCAAGCTATCGAAAAGTACAAAAACCTGTTCAATGTTTGATCATTATTTATTCAATAAAATACATAGGTCTGTATTTAACTCCATATTTCAGGATAAAATTCAATTCAGAACATTTTGAATAACAAAATTAATGTACAGTGTCCTGTTCACAATAAACTTTTTAAAAATCCATCACGCATCTAAGTGACACCAGCTAGTGTTCAATTTACCCCTGAGCGTTATTTGTCTATTTCATGCTTGTGTGGATAGTAAGTGAATTATTTACAATTTATAAAGACAATTAAATGCAATTCAATTTATAAACAATAGCCCTATAAAATATGTATATCATCTATATTTATTTCAATGGAAATGATTGCTATTATATGAAACTGACATATTGCTGATTGCAGGATATGCATATTGTAATTGGTAGCGAGAATAATTGTAATACTATGTAAATAGATAACATTTGTCTGTTTATTCTGAGTTGAAAAGGTTTATTTAATGCTTTTCTATTACTTTCTTTGTTGCGTCAGTCTGTTAAATCTGTTTTTTTTTGTTTGGGACAAAATTGCATTGATTACAACATGGATGTACGTAGGCGTATTGTTTCAGTCACCCGTGTACTTTGCTTAATACATATATTAATAACGTCAAGCAATTTTTACAATCATCAAGTACAAATCATACTAGAAGGTTATTATACCCCCGCACAACGAGTTGTAAGGGGGTTTACTGGAATCAGCTTGTCTGTCCTTCAGTCAGTCTGTCTGTCCGTAGAGGCATTCTTGTGAACGCAACTCCTCCTACAGTTTTGGCAGGATTTCGCTCAAACTTTCACAGATGAACAACATATAGATGTGCATAAAGAAAGGAATTTGCGCTGCAATGAATTTTGCCAGAATTATGGTCCTTTGCCGGCGGGGTTATATTAGTCTGGTTAATGGCGACAGCTCTAGTTAATGTTACTTACAGTTCCATTGATTAGTAAATACATGTATATGACTACAGTCAGATCTCGTTATAACGACATCCGATATACTCACAAATTCATTATACCGACATCAAATTTGGGGACAAAAGTATTAAAATACTCTTTGTATCAATTCAGTATACCGACATATTCGTTATAACGACATTTTTCTTGGAAACAAACAGCGTCGTTGTATCGAGATCTGACTGTATTGGAAATATAGTGAATAAGTTTTCCAAAACTGAAATTTCGGGTTATACCTCCTATAGCAATACTAGCCTCTGTGGAATTGATAGATCGGGAGGCATATAGTGATTCACCTGTCCGTACGTCCGTTCGTCCGTTCTGGTTAACCCAAATTGACCGTTTCTTCTAGCATCATTATGGCTTGCTACAAAGCTTCCAAACTTGCATGGATGTTGTATATGAACACTCTTCACACACCTGTATCACCTGACCCCATTTTGACCTTCACCTTGACCTAATTTTGGACTTAGACTTATTTATGGACAAGGCTTCCACAGGGGGCATAAGCGTTTATTGAACGCAGTCTTGTTTATTTTCGGAATTCCTATAGAAGTAATGCAAAGCTATACAAAGGGGTTGTGATCACAGCCTTTAATAGGTCCAAAATTACGCTGGTTTCCTAAAAAAGAAAAGGTATTCACACAGTAGTCACCGTCTTATCATCATTTCTGGTGACCTTAAATAGTTGCAATGTTGCCATTTTTGCCTACTTTCACTTTCGGTCGGATGTGTAGCATCTTGATGTATTGGGTTTGTCTCAGTGCTGCAAGTCAATGTCTCAGGAACAGAATATTGGAACCATGGATCATATCCTTATACATATTACGATATTCTAATTCTAAGCCAGCGATATATCAATATAGATTTGGAGAACAAGCTTTTCTAACACCCTGACGTATATTCAATGATAAAATTTAGGCATAATGTTACATTTATTAGACTGTATTATATTTTATTTTCGCTTCATTTCCAAGTATTGTCAATAAAAAAGACGTTGATTCTGGTTCTGATATGTGAATATTCTTGTTGCATGCATAATTAAATATCCTTTTGTTATATTTTATGCAAATAAATTTATTAGAATGGATTTGTTATTCCTGTTGGCATATAGAATTTTGCAGCAGTTGAACACATACATATTGCATGATTATTGCCAAGGATTGGCAATTAATGAACCGCTGAATAAATTAGTAGTGGTTTCTGATAAATTCCTGGAAAGTTGTATATATACATGTATAACTCGACGACGTGTATAAATAACTTGTCATAATACATATATCGCTTTTTCACGATATTGCCCATGCAAAGTGCTTGACAATCACAAATAATTACATGGTTACGAACACAACAAAATGTATTTCAGCTATTTGATATCTCAAACTGCCTTTTGACTGAGAATAAAGTTAAAGGCAACTTAGGTGTACCAGAAGATAACAATCACCATTTTGCTGGGACTAAAGGGCAGGTTTGAGGTTTATATGGTGTTCAAGACAAACTGTTTGAGGCAATTCAAATGGGAGTTCTACTACACTCGACAAAAGTTGTAAGTGCACACAAAGAATATGATCTTTGGTGCACTGTTACCTCATGTTTTGGCCAATTTCATCTAACGAAACACATTCTTTATCGATAACAAACGCATAGATATGTTGTGCAATATCAGCGGAAGAAAATCCAGCAAAAATTATTTGAAGTGTTCCATATTTTTAGCTCACCTGTCACAGAGTGAGCTTTTCAAGTTTTGTGATCACTCTTCGTCCGTCAACAATTGGCTTGTGTAGACGTAGACACTAGAGGTCACAGTTTTATGAAACTTGGTCACAAGGATCATCTGAACAAAATCTAGGCCACGTTTGATATTGGGTCATTTTGGGTCAAAAACTAGGTCAAATCATAGAAAAACCTTATGTAGTCACTAGAAGTCACACTTGACTTAATCTTTATAAAACTTGGTCACAATGATCATCTCAACAAAATCTAGGTCAAATTCGATATTGGGTCATCCGGGGTCAAAAACTAGGTCACAAGGTCAAAGCATAGAAAAACTTTGTGTAGTCACTAGCGGTCACAATTTTGGTCTAATCTTTATGAAACTCGGTCAATATGATCATCAGAACAAAATCTAGGTCAAGTTCGATATTGGGTCATACGGGGTCAAAAACTAGGTCACAAGGTCAAATAATAGAAAAACCTTGTGTAGTCACAAGAGGTCATAGTTTTGGCCTGGTCTTTACAAACTTGGTGACAATGATCATCTCAACACAATCTAGGTCAAGTTCGATATTGGGTCATCCGGGGGTCAAAAACTAGGTCACAATGTCAAATCATAGAAAAACCTTGTGTATTCACTAGAGGTCACACTATTGGCCTAATCTGTATGAAACTTGTTCACAATGATCATCTCAACAAAATCTAGGTAAAGTTTGACCGGTGATCGACCTTGGGCCCTCTTGTTTAATGTGCGGGGTGAAGTTGAGGGTTAGGGTAAAAATGTTTAGCACCATAACTGTTGTTACTTTTTAATTAAAGAAAATGGAAATAAATCGCCGTGAAACATATAGTTGGACATGGCGCAATTTGTGACGTGGGAACATGGATATTTCCTGGGAAGAATCTATTATACGTCCCTGATATTTCACATGACAGTAGTATTATTACAGTGGAAAGCGGGTATACGTCACGCAGATCATGCAACGAGCTAGTCCAGTTTTTTTGTGTGAATTTAATTATGAAATTGCAGTTCAACAAATAAATCTACAGAGCAAAGAAATTTGCAAGCAATACAATTCAATTCTTTATTCAAGTCTCATTCACATTACATATATAAAATACAATTATACAAAGAAATTATATAAATGCAATAATACAAGAATGTGACCAATCATGTTTGATTTATAAGAGACTGTTAGTAATAAAATTACAACACATCTAGAATATTAAAAACCCTCTATGATAAAATCCAATAAGTCTAGATGTATGTCTTAAATCTAAAGCACTAAAATATGACATCATATGTCTCCTAAGACTTATATATACATACAACAGCATACATCAGTTAATATGTTGGCAGAATTATATAATATTAAAAGAGATTTGCCATATGATAAAAAGTTGTTTCCATAAACAGCTATACATATTTACAGTTGCAAATGTATAATAAAATCTATCACTTATACAGGAGTTTCCTCCGTTCTTGAAGTATGTTATAGCAGGTTTTGGCTGACAAATACATCAAATTCTCATTGGTAAAAATGAAGATAAATTTCTCTGAATCCGACATATTTTGACATTCATTATATGTATTTAGAGTATCCAAAAGTTGAAATCTAATATCGACGTAAACTGGACAATGAAGGATTACATGCATCTCATTTTCTACTGTGCTACAGTGGAAACATGTTCTATTACAAACATCAATATTTTCAAATCTACCAGTTTCCAGACGTATGGGCGCAACTCCGCACCTGAACTTTGCAAAGGCACTCCTGTACTTAAAAGGAATATTGTTCTCAACATAGTATTCTGTTTTAAAATCTTGTTTTAAAAGCTTATATGTTCTTAATTTGTTTCCTCCATGACCTCTGTTTCCAGACTCTCTATTAATCGAGTTTTTCCAAATATCAATTTGATTATCAGATATTTTACATTCAATTTCTTTCACAATTACTTTTTGAATTTTTGACATCTAACTCAATTACATGTGACATACCAATGTCATGGAGACAGGTTTTTATTCGTTTAAAACCATTTTTAACGTTACTCGATTTAGTCCATTCGAGCATTTTCTTATTAACCCTATTATTATTCATATGAACATTTCTAAAATGCTGTCTAAACACAGACCCCCATTGTTTAACAATAGGTGGTTTCCAACCCATCTCCCCCGATACTGCAGCATTTGACGTGTATTTCCCAACTCCAAGATGAAAACGCATTGCCCGGTTCTGAACCGCATTAATACATGAATATGATTTATCACCCCATATAGGTGCACTGTAATTTATTATGGGCCATACACAAGTATCATACAATTTTGTGAAAGTTGAATAATGGAAACCACCAAAAGGTTTGCTTTTGGATATAATCAGTCCTAATGCTCTCGAAGCTGATCTTGCAACACTTTTTGCTATTTCAAAATAATATAAAAAATCATTTAAAACAACACCTAAATACTTGTAATGTGATACAATCTCTAAAGGATCGTTTGCATTATGAAATACAAAATCTGACTTTACAAAACTGTTAGGCCTAAAATGCATTATCTTAGATTTATCATTATTAATTTGCATTTTATTCTGTGAACACCAACCACTCAATGAATCTAATAGAGTCTGTAAGTCCTGAGCTGTATCTGCTAGGAGAACTACATCATCAGCGAACAACAAAATACACACTTTCCTATCCTCTATATCGATGCCTATATCAAGGTTACTTAGATATGACACACGATCATTTATATATAAATTAAAGAGCACGGGGGAGAGCGGACAACCTTGTTTTAAGCCACACTTAACGTCAAACCAATCGGTTTTAAAACCGTTTAATCTCACACAACACTTAACATTACTGTAGAGCGACTTCACAGCTTGAAGAAGACGGCCCTGCAATCCCTTGTGTCTTAGTTTATCAAACAAAAGAGTTCTATCGATTGTGTCGTACGCCTTGCGATAGTCAATAAATGCGGCAAATGTAGATAATTTCTTCAATTTTCTAGTTTCAATATCATTAGTCAGTGCCTGGACATGGTCGATAGTACTCTTTCCCTTAACAAACCCGTTTTGTTCATCTTTAATGTAGTTATCACATACTTTAAACAAGACACACACTATTTTATCACATAGGCAAAATTAAAAAACATCACACAATTTGAATAGTTTACGTAATTTTACATTTGTGTTCCCCTGTCAAAGCAGTTCATTTGCGTCAGTGAAATGCACCTACCTGATAGAAAAACAACAAAAAGTTAAGTACAAACACAAATATGAAATACAGAAATTTCGATTTGAAGAAAAAATAATTTGAGCAATCAGACACGTTAGCACTATAGATTACACTCCATGCCCTTAAAAATGTGGACGCGAGTATATTGACAGCATTAAAAAAAATTTATATCGTGATATTCCAACCTGACCAAGTATTGATGTAATAGAAAGCCACTGACAGTTGCTTTATGAAAGATTTGGTGCAAAAAAGCAATTTTATCCACTATCGATGTCGCCCACTGAGTATTTATTTCTTGAAATAACGTCGGTAAGTTTCCTTCCAACATGCTTTGTGAATTATGTAATTCACTCGTGATCGAACTGTAACCTCAACAAACTACATCGTAAACATCGGTGAGGTATTTGGTTCAGTTAACGATTCGTTTTCGTCAAATGCGAACAAATTTTAGGCAATTTAAGTAATAGTGGTGTTATTTGATGAAAAAATACTAGATAACTACAAAATGCCGAAATTGCTCAAGTTATTTTAGATGCAATATACCAATATGTGAGGCAGTCCCTTTAAAAACATGGAGAAAATATGGTTAACGGATCTAAATGCGCAACACTGGGGTAAGTTGATATTGACCTGAACACAAAATGATATACTTCATCATCATACATGGTCTTGAAGACCAACTTAGTTCCGTCATTTTGGTATTCGAGTACATGTATTTAAAATAGGATGAGCAATAAGGAAAATATCACATGTCAGAAAATGCAAGTTAAAGTTTTCGCGGTAAATTAAATCAACGCTTATCAGGGTCAGTCAGTGATGAGGTTCTATGTTTATGCAAGGAAAACGAAATACAACATGTCTCTTTCAGGTAAATGCCATGTCGAATCGAATCGACATGTAATTTTATCTTATTTTAGAGCATTTTCAAACCCCTTACTTATACAGTTAGTATTTTCACAACGTTTTCTTACCCGGTTTTGTACAGTTAACGTAAGACGGATATGAAAATAGATTTCTTGTCTCATATCAAATTTTGATTGGTATATATGAAGATACCATTCAGTATAAGACTTTGAACCATAGACATTTTGTTTCAACTCGACGTAAATTAATGATTTATCCTAGTCACTGATCGACCCGGGTACAGTAAAGAAAAAGAGAAAGTTGACCTAATATAAAAAAATTAACCCTTTTTCTTCTTAGAATACATAGTTTCGTGGTGAAAGAAATGTTTTTTAATTGTCCATAGGTCGGAAATAATTACTGCCCATAACGGTATGACAACCAATGTAACGCTACAGACGCCGATGACTATGCTAGTTTTGCGCATGTCCGACGCTGACGTCACTGTACGCCTGTAGTTTGTAGTATTTTTCCAAGCAATTGACACCATACTAGCGTTGTTTACTACTAAATCTGTAGACGAGGGAGTAGCAATGGTAGATTCAATTTCAGGAGACATTGTTTCAGTGACTGTTATTTGTTCACACGGTGTAGGACTCACAATGTTCTCTGTGGACGTCACATACCTTGTAATGAACTGTATTGACGTCACAATTTGTGTGGACGTTATCACTTGCGGTGGGTTTGGGGATGTTGGATTCGTCGGTGGATTTGTTGTTGTCGTCAGTGGATTTGTTGTTGTCGTCGGTGGATTTGTTGTTGTTGTCGTCGTTGGAGTTGTTGTTGTTGTCGTCGGTGGATCAGTGATCGTCGTCGGCAAAGGGGTTGTAGTAGCTGGTGCTGAAAATATGGATGTGTTTATTGTGTTACGAGCTTGATACTCTTCATTATAGGTCCGAAAGTGTTACCTGAAGTCTAATCTGATAAAGATCTATAAAGGAAAACATGTTGAAATGACGTTCGCTCGGCAATGGTGTGGTGACGTATCATAAGTGTTATTCATTTAATTATACATTATACTGTTTATGTATGCAAAAATACATTTAGTATTTAATGACATCCTCATTATGTACTTCTATTCAAGTAATAGCACACCCATGACGTCACGTCATATCAAAGCAGTTTAAAATCAACCGTGATTATATATGCATATAGGACCACTTTCTGTATAAAATGATCAAACGGACCCACTGTGCTGGCACAGGATACTGTTTGTGCAAAACGATGGGTTTTAGCCTGCTTTGTGTCAGAGAGGTAAACAAACCACATTCATTTTGTCCGTCACACAGGTTTGTTCACATAAATATGTAGACCACGAGTTGTCGTTGGAATTAAAAATGCTGGGTTCACACTACGGATTTGGTCCCACGTTTACCGACGTTTTTGTTTATCACCCCCCCCCCCCCCCCCCCCCCCTAAGTGGTAGATAGATACATAGATAGATAGTATTACCTTCTATACAATTTGGAGGACCTGGTTTCTCCAATGCATCGGTGATTAAGTGTGAAGGTAACGATTCTTCACTGTTGTTTATTTGAACTGGAAATAAATGCGAATAGTCCAGTCAGGGTAAGTTAGAGTGACGCCGTGCTAGAGACCAATTATACATGTAAACAGCTATAATTTCAATGCTGGCCCCAATTCCACGAAAAAACTTAAGTTATTGCTCAGCTGAGACTGCTATTTTGAATTTATTATATGATTACAATAATTGTATTGTGATGTAGATTGATCCCAGAAACTGTATTTATTGCTAAATAATGATTTAGTAGGTGATTTTTTTATGAAATGCTCATAGAAATCCAACAGTAATGAATAATAAAGAATGCCATACTTGAGCTTCTTATAGCAGACTTAAGTTTTTGCTTTCGATGTTTATAACTTTAAAACACAATTTTCTGTAAAAATCGAACATATTATGTATTGCTTTATTCAATTGGCATCTAACTGTTATGAAACAATATATACAAGCATACATTTGAGTCAATTAACCAACACACTATTTTTTTAAAATAGCAGTCTCAGCTGAGCAATAACTTAAGTTTTTTCGTGGAATTAGGGCCTGAACTAACCATGCTAACATACTATAATCGCTCTTCCTGTTCAGACAATGATCGTGAATTTTTATGTACACATAAACAGCAACGTCACTATCACATGGCTGGACTGGTTAGTATTTTAATGTATCGTTTCAGAAAGAGTCACCCGTATAGTACATTTTTATGGTATCTGCACATTTAGTAATCCTTACAGGGTTAAAATATATATATGACCATTCACATATATAGATGTTATTGAACATTTGTGTATATACTCATTGGTCGTACATGTCTATTGTGTTTGAAAATAAACTCTAAACTCTATACATTTTGTATATCTATAGTGTGCGGATACCGTGATGTTGTGCATTTATAAGTCAATTGTTAATATAACGTATAGAGGGTATTTGTCGATTTTGGTACAAGATCGAAATTTATTTCACCGAGTGATCACAGAAGTCAATACTAAATCGAGTTTGTATACTAGTACACTAAGTATTTACAAATTTAGATATATATATTCCCAGAAATTATTGAGAATATGTAAAGAGTTTTCAAAATGGTCCCAGGTGTTATTTTTTAAGCACAAATGCCTTTTCTTTGTAGGCCTTTATGGCTTAGAATTAGAAGGTCGTAAGTACCAAATCAATAATAAGAAACAAGAAAAACTAACTGAAAACTACTCATTACTTATGGAAAAACAAGATTTTAAACTTAGGTTTGGTCAACATGACCACTTCCGATTTTCATGAAAATAGGCTCATAAGAAGCGATTCGTGATACAGATTTCAAATACGCACGAGACTTATTACTCTAAGCCAGCGATATGTTCAATATGTAATGTCAAATAATGTGTTATCATAAATGGATGTGGATCTAGTTATTGCCGCACTGGACATTGTGTGGGCTAACATTAAGACTTTAAATGGCTTATTTAAATTCCAAATATTAATAAATTTCAAAAAACTTGTAGAGCTATATAATTGTCTTTATTATAGCATAATAGTTTTACTTTACTATAATATATCAAAATCATACCTTCATAAGTGCTAGCAGTGTTTGAACATTGCTTTGTCATCATGGTTAGTGTTGTTGAGCTATATCCCGGTATGATGGCATTGACACAATGGTTAGGTGTGGCAATCGCCGCCCAGCATGTAACGTCTTTGTAACACAGCTCCTTACAGGCGCCTTCATTCACGTTATCAAATTGGACAGCATCCGTATTTAGAATGTTCGTTAAGTCACAAAGGCCTGAAAGGAAAATATTACAATACAAAGACGTAAACGAGGATATTTGTTTGTTTTAATTGAATATGGGGTCCGTTGCCTTAGCCAAGCGCTACCGAGCGCCTTTATCAGTTACCCCCCGTTCAATTAATTAAATATAGAATGCAAGGATTACATCCCATAGAAAGCGCTACGTAGCGCTCGCCCATGTTAACGGTATCATGGTTTATATCTCAATGTGTTGCGATAAAATTCCATATTGTTAAGAGCACTGTTAATTCATTAATATTCGTGGGGGATTTCATTTCGTGGATGACCTCAGGCTCGAAATATAATCCCCTAATGAATAATCATACCAATAAAATATATATTTACAGGGGGCTGCAATACTTGTTTTTAAGCTCTGTCAGGGTATTAGAATAGGTTTTTGGGAAGTTTACTTGCACATATCAGCATGTAATAGACCACTTATTATACATGTTTGATGTTCGAATGATTTCTAATAAGTTGTGTGAATTGTGACCTTGAAATTTGTTCATGAAATCCGAAATCCTTGAAATTACGTCCCCACAATTTAGAATTTGATCCAATCTTGACATAATGTATTAAACGTTTCCAATATTCAAAATACAAATTTTAGAATTGTTTTGATGAAATAATTATAAACATAATAAATTCTCGCCTTTAGAGGCAGGCTTTTTCTGTTCTTAACAACTAACTCTAGTTTTTTCTCCGTCGGAGTACTTTGGTCACCATAGTTATCAAGCAAGTTATCTCAACATAATCCGAAAGCGTACGAGATTAGTTTATACTAATTTATTTAGGGTCGATTGTGAAACAAGTTGTTCAAACTTATATTAATCACTCTCGACACCTCATTCCTGATGTTATCCATCGACATGAGGGTATGAGAGAAGAGAAGCCAGTTTCCCTTTTATGCTGAGCGTCTAGCAAGGGAATTTCTGGTCTTTGGTATGACGCGGCCAGGGATCGAACCCGTGACCTCCCGCACTCGAAGCGAACGCTCAACCACTAGGCTATCGAGGAGGCGGTACGAGATTAGCCGACTCGACTATTAAAATGTGGTTTAAAGCATGCTCAAAATTATTATGATTGCAGTATTTTATATTTCAGCAAAATCAATGAACTACGTGTACGATATAACAGAGAAAAGCGTCCACATGGTTACACAAATATAGTACAGTCGCTTAATTAAAAACTTTTGAATACAAAAACTGACAGCTGCTTGATGGTACGCTGAATTGATGATGTCAAAAGTTCAATGAATTTAGGTATATTCGGTCTTTTCCAGAAATATTTATCGTAAAATGACAGCTCGAATTTGGGCATTTAGGTCGAAAACTACGGAAGGCCGAAATGGACATCCCGGCGAGTCTGCATTAGTACGCTATGGTAGCGGAAAGGATATGAAAGGTAGTTCTTTATTGTTACAGTTGTTACCGTTGGCATTATGAAAGTGATAGCACTTAAATCAAAGAACTTTTTTCCTGGAGAACAGCTCAATTATAATAGTACAGTCGCTTCATTAAAAACTTTTGAATACAAAAACTGACAGTTGCTTGATGGTACGCTGATTTGCTGATGTTAAAAGTTCAATGAATTTAGGTATATTCGGTCTTTTCCAGACATATGCATCAGTGCATATTTTATGTAAACTATTTTAGAGAGAACATTCTACATGTAGTATGAAATGAAACTTGTCCTCTAATGAATTACAAATTTAACATTTTCTTTCATATCTCGGTATTTCGAGATGATTTGGCTTAGTCAATCTTCCACTTTCAATTTCTAATCGGTGACTTGACATGCTTGTTCGCTTCAAGTTTCGAATAATTTTTAAAAAAGATCAATTTGTTGAAACATTTATTTTTGCTTTAAGGCCATCGGCCCATGCAACATAATAAAATTATAGCGTACGGTATGATGTGTTTTTAAGTAACTTGGACTTTTCGAACAGAAAAGAGAAATTCTTGTGTGCCGACAGCCTATCGGCTTGCATATATGTACACATGAGACCTCTGGTGTTTTAAAAGACACCATACATGAATTCAATGTTGCCATTTAGAATAAATCAAACCAAAAGTAACAGACGTAGCTCCTTTTTTACATCAACAATATTCCATAAAAACAGACTGTAAACGAGTATCAAGTACTTACTGTTAGTTTCACATATAAAAGGTAGTTCACCGTTGTTACAGTTGACATTATGAAAGTGGTAGTCATTAGTATTGGGATGCACGCTTAGACAAACCGGATCCTCGTAGTTTTCACTAAATCTTACGAACTCCGATGTACCGGGAACAGTGTCATTGGTGCAATCTGATATCCAAAGCACTTCACCAACTGTATATCTTACAGCACTTGAAAAATATTTGCTGTCGCTGAAAAGGAATTGAAGCTGAATTTAGTTGTTTTTGTTGGACCTGATAAATCTGGCAATGTTTATATTACGTATAAAAGTGCGTACGTACAGATTTAATGCAAATGTAGATACGTGGTCATTCTACGCACAACACAATGTAGCTTTCACTTTGTTGGTACCAGCAAATTCAATATCCTTTTGCAGAACTTCGCATATACATGTATGTACAGTTCCTTGCAAATTAATTTCATATACATACTTTATTTGGGACAGGATTCGTTACAAAAGTATTAAAATCAATTCACTATCACCGCTTATAAACCAAAATCACTGTACTCATTATTGTGATACTATACAATCCAACGTGTACTCATTATTTTGATTGAAACATCCGGTGATTATCCATCACTGTACTCATTATTGCAATCCTATACAATTCAACGTGTACTCATTATTTTGATTGAAACATCCGGTGATTTTCCATCACTGTACTCATTATTGCAATCCTATACAAATCATTGTGTACTCATTATTGCGATAACCGGAAGTTTACTCGTGTATACACTATGACTATGAGATTGTACTCATCTCATAGTAATTGCAGGTTCGAATCTCGGCCGAGACACTGGATAAATGAACTGGTTGGAAACCCAGAGTAATACTCTCCAATTGCCTCGCCCAAATATTCCGTTGCTCTACATGTTTCTAGGTTAAATGAAAAAGAGCGTACCAGACGGTAAGTGCCGCGTGTATAAAATAATCAGGCAGTCACACGGACGCCTTGAATCACACAAACTTTATGATTCTTCCATTGAAGCCGGAGGTAATTGACCAACTAGACAGGGTAACACCGAATGGCTCAGTACTACGACTGTCTCAGTCGAACGCAAAAAAACATATTCATCATTGTCTGTTTTGAAACCAAATTCGAAAGTCGTGAGATTCTGAATAAAAATGTGGACAACCAGTCAGTTTCTAATAATCTAGTCTCTTCAATAAATGTCAAGCATGTGGCACTTTAGTCAGATTGGTGTACACACTAATTAACAAAATAATTATTATAAGCTACGATGGTTATTTAATATTACCCCTATATGCGAACTATCAATTATATCTAATACCCGTCAAGATACGAAATTTCGCAGTATAAATATTTAAGTCATAAGTGAGGATCGAAGCAGTAAAAGTTTAGATTTTATCACATTGCATAAATAGTTGTTACGTTACTGACTGTAACGCTACATACCATATCAAATGCGGATACTGACAAATACGAATTAATATTTGAAAATTAGAAATAATCCTTGGAATTATAAACGCTTTGCTGGCTATTATTGATTTACCTTATGAATGGATTCGGTCGAAACGTTTTGCCTCAGGAGGTCAGATTATATCTATATACGATTTACCTATGTAATGGAAATTTGAATTACAATCACTCACAAGAATTTTTCGATCTCATCACTCTCAGCTTTCATTGCGTCGATATCTTCAATGCTTGGTACTTTCGCTAGGTCACCCCCAATACTTTTACATACTGCTCTTGCTTCATTCCATGTTCGTTTACTCGTGAATATAGTGAAGATAGTATGTGGCCCGAGTAAGTCATCTACAATGACAAAATGGTATTATTAAGTCAGACAGGGAAGGCAGCACTCAGCTTAATCAGCCGAGCACAGAAAACATTAAATACACACAAAGCACAATGCTCAACTGAACCAACCAAGCACAGGAAACATACAACACATACAATGCACAATTCCCAACTAAACAAGCAAAGATCCGTCCAAATCCAAGCTGTCGAAAAGTATAATAAATCATTTGTTTCAGCAACCAAAAGACTGAATGCCCAAGCTGAAGGACCCAGTTTCCACAGCATAACGACTATAATGCCTAGTTTTAGCTGTCAGAAATCCTTAAACGAAGAAGTGCCTAGCAAACTGCCAACCAAGAAAATTAATCAACCCCAGTCCCAGCTGTTAAAAAGCTGAATGGAAAAGTTTCAGCAAACAAAAGGCGGAATGTCTACGCTGAATGACCTACTTACAAACACACATTTGACACATTATATATAGCTCGTCGGAGATAACTCTAGCCTTATTAATTAATAAATATACACGGATAATATAAACAATGCACGGTCGACTGACCGCTCGTTACAAAATTATGGATTAAAAGTGATTATGCACAAGATTAAAAAAATAGACATTTAAAAAAAAGCTTTTAGTTTGCATTTGTATTTGAAGGTTAGTGTTATCATCAGTGGACGTATAAGTATAGCTAGCCAAATATAACTCTAACCTTATCAATAAACAAACATTGATAATATTATAAGCATTGCATGGTCGACTGACCGCTTGTTATCAGTGAAGATTGAAATAGTATCTGCATTTTAAAAAAAGTATTTATAGTATGTGCATTAAAAAAGTGACTTTGCACAAGTTTAAACCAAAATGAACACCGAAAATGCATTTAAAAGTTATGATAAGATATAGCTTAAGACGTTTATGAAACGGGTCCCCTAGATCGTAAATATTTGCATATATCCATCTGTCTTTTTTTGTTGGAAGAAACTTACCAGACAATAAGTAAGAAGAACTACACGTTATTGCTATCGCACCAGCAACACTTACATTGTAAAAATTTTAATGTCACATACATGCAGTTTATTGAGTCTTTACAAAAATGGTATACGTTTATTTCATAGTAGAAAAAAACACGCACGTCTATGCTGCTGCTGAGCTTATTCTTCTCAACGTTGCAGCAACCATATTCTTTTGGTAAACAAAACATTTTATTCATTTGTTACTCATTTTTTTTATAGAATTATAGAATTTGACGTATGGTTAAGTATTTATATAGATAAATATAATTATGGATATTATTATGTCACTGTATGTTTTGTGAGACGTGGTTGCTATGACACCAAAAACACTCAAAATACCAGACTTTTTACTGGATATTTACAATCAAAGCTAGGTTTATAAAATGTTATATGTGGATAAGGAACTATTAAGAGATTATTTCATCACGTTTTTGCGAGACCATTAAGTAAATGTTATAGATAAAGGTAAAGTTTTTGTTTATTATAGTGTCACCCCTATTGAAAGGGCCAGCCGATTTTACTTATGAGACACATATATTTCGTGCGCACAGTACCTCCCGAATGCCTTCTCGTTATGTGTATATACATGTAAGTGTTTTGCGTTCAAAATCGTCGTTTGAAGTTTTTTTGCTACTTTTTAAACCGTCACTGTCCCTGAAATTGTTAATTACCAAATTACTTAGCAGATGACTTACCTTTGCTCGAAGGATAAACTATTTGGTCAGTATACGATTTCACAACGGTATTGAATATAATTGTGCAGCAAAGGAAAACAAACTCCATATACACACACGCAACCATAATTATTATTAATTACAGGTATAAATACTTTTTTGAAACTGTTGATTATTTCCTATAGATAAGCCATTTATAATTTTTCTCTCTCTCAGCTATGGCTTGTGCGTGTTTACTTCTAGAAAGGTATTCTGTTTTTCTATTTTTTTTCTAATAAAAGTATATATTTGTAATGTCCTTATATTTAGAAAGCATCAAACTTTATATCTCCAGTGGTAAAACTTCAAAACTTTCCCCCATACGACGTCATCACACTCACTGATGTTGGTTCTAAATTAAAATTTGAAACGTTGAGAGTATATCAACCAATATTACACTGGTTTTGTTTGATGTAATCTGTTCTGATGTAGCGGTATTGGATAAGTAACTCGCGCGAGACTTACTCTAGCGTTGCACGTACGGTGTCAAACTGTAGGCAGCTGTTACTTCCCTTTAATAGTGGTATAACGATCACTAATGTCTCATCTTTATAGGTCTGTGGAATTGGCACGTAGGTCGTACATCGACAGTCAGATGTTTACTCATTTTAATTTGAAATGAATGCTCTTAGCTCGTTGGTCGCAGCTATTATCTCATTACTCGTAGCACGTTGATTGAAGCTCGTAGGTCGTTGATCGTAGCTCTTGGGTCTTAGATCGCAGATGTTTACTTGTTGGTAGCAGCTCGTAGGTCATTGATCGCAGCTCACGGGTCTTTGGTCAGGGCTCTTAGCTCTTAGATGTTTACTCGTTGGTCGCAGCTCATAGGTCGTTGGTCGCAGCACGTTGGTCGTTGGTCGCAGCTCATAGGTGGTTGGTAGCAGCTCTAAGGTCGTTGGTCGCAGCTCATAGGTGGTTGGTAGCAGCTCTAAGGTCGTTGTTCGTAGCTCATAGGTGGTTGGAAGCAGCTCTAAGGTCGTTGGTCGCAGCTCATAGGTGGTTGGTAGCAGCTCTAAGGTCGTTGTTCGTAGCTCATAGGTGGTTGGTAGCAGCTCTAAGGTCGTTGTTCGTAGCTCATATGTGGTTGGTAGCATCATATGTGGTTGGTAGCAGCTCTAAGGTCGTTGTTCGTAGCGCATAGGTGGTTGGTCGCAGCTCTTAGAGGTTTTCCCGTTGATCACAACTCTTACATGTATGTCGTTGGCGCAGCATGTAGATCGTTGGTAGCAGCTCGTAGTTCGTTGGTCGCAGCCCTTAGGACGTTGGCCGCAGCTCCTAGCTCGTACAAATTAACTCGTTTATCGCTGCTCGTAGGTCGTTGTTTGCAGCTCGTAGGTCGTTGGTCGCAGCCCTCATATTATTGGTCGCAGCTCTTAGCTCGGAGATGCTTACTCGTTGGTCGTAGCTCATAGGTAGCAGCTCGTAAGTCGTTGGTCGCAGCTCTTAGGTCATTAATCGCAGGTCTTAGCTTGTAAATGTTTTCTCGTTAGTCGCAGCACGTAGGTCGCAAATCGCAGCTCGTAGGTAGTTGGTCGCAACTCGTAGGTCGTTGGTCGCAGCTCTTAGGTCGTTTGTGGCAGCTCTTAGCTCGTAGGTGTTTACTTGTTGGTCGCAGCTCGTAGGTTGTTAGTCGAAGCTCTTAGGTCGTTGGTCGCAGCTCTTAGCTCGTAGCTATTTACCCATTGGTCGCAGCACATACTAGTAGGTCTTTGGTCGCATCTCGTAGTTCGTTGTTCGCAGCTCATAGGTCGTTGGTCACAGCTCGTAGGTCGTTGGTCGCAGCTGTTAGCTCGTAGATGTTTACTCGTTAGTCGCATCACGTAGGTCGTTAGTCGCAGCTCGTAGGTCGTTGGTCCCAGCTCGTAGGACCTTGGCCGCAGATTTAAGTAATGGATGTTTACTCAGTTGTCGCAGCATGTCGGTCGTTTGTCGCAGCTCGTTGGTCCTTGGTCGCAGCTCGTAGGTCCCCCTCGCAGCTCTTAGCTCGCTGGTCGCAGCTCTTATGTCGTTGTTTATGTTCATGTTTAGTCGTTAGAAATTTACTTGTAGGTCGCAGCTCGTAGGTTGTTAGTCGCAGCTCGTATGTCATTCGTCGCAGCTCTTAACTCGCAGATGTTTACTCGTTAGCTCGTAGATATTTACTCGTTAGTCGCACCACGTAGGTCGTTAGTCGTAGCTCTTAGGTCGTTAGTCGCACCACGTAGGTCGTTAGTCGCACCACGTAGGTCGTTAGTCGCACCACGTAGGTAGTTAGTCGCACAACGTAGGTCGTTAGTCGCAGCTCGTAGGTCCTTGGTCGCAGCTTTTAGCTCGTTAGTCGCAGCTATAATATCGTTGGTCGTAGCTCGTAGGTCGCTGGTGGCAGCTTTTAGCTCGTTGGTCGCATCTCTCAGGTCGTTGGTCGAAATTCTTAGCTCGTAGATGTTTACTCGTTGGTCGCAGCTCGTTGTACGTTAGTCACACCTCGTAGGTCCTTGGTTGCAGCTCGTAGGTCCATGATCGCAGTTTTTATCTCGTAGATGTTTACTTGTAGGTCGCAGTTCATAGGTCGTTGTCAAGCAGTACCTACCTACCTACCTACCTACCTACCTACCTACCTACCTACCTACCTACCTACCTACCTACCTACCTACCTACCCTACCCTACCCTACCCTAACCTAACCTAACCTAACCTAACCTAACCTAACCTAACCTAACCTAACCTAACCTAACCTAACCTAACCTAACCTACCCTACCCTACCCTACCCTACCCTACCCTACCCTACCCTACCCTACCCTACCCTACCCTACCCTACCCTACCCTACCCTACCCTACCCTACCCTACCCTACCCTACCCTACCCTACCCTACCCTACCCTACCCTACCCTACCCTACCCTACCCTACCCTACCCTACCCTACCCTACCCTACCCTACCCTACCCTACCCTACCCTACCCTACCCTACCCTACCCTACCCTACCCTACCCTACCCTACCCTACCCTACCCTACCCTACCCTACCTACCTACCCTAGCCATTTTTGGACAAAAGTGACAGCATTAAAAAAGTACATTTAAGTTCAGTAAAGTAGAAGACTGTGGTTTTTTTTAAGTTTACAGGCATAGATCAGCATATAATAAAACTATTTGATTTTTGAATGATTTCTTATAATTTGTGTAAATTTTGAACTTGCCTTTTTTACCAAAACCACGAACTTTAGTCCCATTGAAATTAGATGATTTCACAGTATGTCGAAACTTTATAAGGTTTTGCCTTTAGACGTTTCGTAGTTTCTTCTGTATTTAGATAAATAAGTAATTATTAAAAGATTAATTGTCACTTTTATACTTATAAGGACACAATACAAGTACGACTTAGAAATGAATATTTTAAGGGGATCGGACAGTGAGCGTAGCATGACCGTGCGACCATATACACGCGTCAAGGGGACTTGTTTGTCCCTAACACGAGACAAACAGAAATAAAAACGTATGGCGATGCTGCTGAGACAAAGGCGAGCTCCATGGCCACCCCTTCTTATCTAGGAGGGAAGAAGGGGTGTAGGGAAACAACCACAGAGCAAGCCAAGCAAAACAGACTACGCCAAACGCTTGAAATTTGGATGACCCATCACGAAACATACACTTTATATACCACTGTTAAATGACTAAACGTGGATTTCATTTCGTAAATGAATTGGTATGTATGTCAGACAATTCGAACCTTGCAATAATTGTGATGAAATTTAATGAAACGATTAAGCCTGAATAAATACTATATTGTCCAAATTTCGTTACACTTGGCTATAAATTGAATTAGATATATCATAAATTAGACCTGGTCAAGTTCTGTTTTCATCTTTCTTTTGTAATATTTCCTACCCCGGGGCATATAACGTAAACTAAACGTAGCCACATAATAAAAATAGATTGCACAACAATTTTCACACCATTTCACACGTGACGATACCTATCCAAATCAAATCTTGCCTCCCCATAACGAGGTCGGGTCAGTTTGTCGCCACGTTTCCCAATGTTTCACATTCAGGAGTGTTACAATATTCTACGAGCGAGAGCTTTATGTTAATGTGACACAATAGCCGCAACAACAGAAAAAATATATTTGCAGAGACAGGGGAGACCATGCAAGTCCAAAGCACCTTCATGTTGTAAAAGCCTGGTAATTTCACCTACCTACACACTCTAACGGGGGTTTACGCTCTAGACCCATGTACAAAGATCGAGATACATACAATTTAATATATAATTATACAGTACAACCTCCGTAGGTCAACACCCTTTGGGTGCTACAGTTATTGGTCATTGTTTCGAAGTTGTAACTATACAGAGGTTAAATTTATAGAAAGTATCAACTTAGGGAAATTTCGAATTGTTAAACAAAAGTGTTGTTATACTCGGGAGAGGTTGTACTAATGTAGGCTCCCCGAAGATGGCTTTGATATTTACTACCGTTCAAAACCATGTATTTTGAATATGAAGGCCCTTAAAATCAACCCTTACGTCTACTGATATACCTTATTTTCTCGCAATTCCAGTGTTTCATAGCCCTATTGGTTCAATGTCATATGGGTGAATGGATATTTTACTGATTGCAATATTGTTTTATTGTTTAGCTAGGCAAAGGTTGTATCTTTCAGAAAATGTCCACTTTTATACACATTGATTGAGTATTAAACGTATTGTTGGTCACTGATTAATACTTTTTAAGTAGCCCTCGTATAGCTCCTTATGGAGTAACCTCAGTTATTATAAAACTGTTGTCAACAATTGGAAATGGGCAGTTGGTTTAAATTATTTTTATGCCCCCGTATCGATAGATCGGGAGGCATATAGTGATTCACCTGTCCGTTCGTTCGTTCGTTCGTTCGTTCGTTCGTTCGTTCGTTCGTTCGTTCGTTCGTTCGTTCGTTCGTTCGTTCGTTCGTTCGTTCGTTCGTTCGTTCGTTCGTTCGTTCGTTCGTTCGTTCGTTCGTTCGTCCGTCCGTCCGTCCGTCCGTCCGTCCGGTTAACCCAAATTGACCGTTTCTTCTAGCATTAATATGGCTTGCTACAAAGCTTTCATACTTGCATGGATGTTGTATATGAACACCCTCCACACGCCTGTATCACCTAACCCCATTTTGACCTTCACCTTGACCTAATTTGGGACTTAGACTTATTTATGGACAAGGCTTCCACAGGGGGCATAAGCGTTTATTGAACGCAGTCTTGTTTTCTTCTAAAAAACATCAAAATTTAGTGAAACGTCCACCAGCATATTCTTCTGAGTCGAGATTATTCTCAAATACTGGCATGTGTCTTTGAGATAATTTCCATAGGAGGCCAGATTCTGAAAGTTTGCATCACAAAACAGACGCATAGTTCTGAGTTTATTACAGTAAAATATTTTGAGCACAAACTTAAGAATGATCTCAAATGTATGCTCCTGCCTCAATTTGAGTTGAGATTTTACTTGAGATGCTTCCGGATATCGGGATCTCCGTGACCAGCGTTTTTTAATAGTGTATTTAACACAACCTTGCATATAGGCGAGTTTTTAACCTTTAACTCAATTAGTTTTTATATTGTGCATCTAGTTAATCTTAACCGTGAAAAAAGTCTAAAGAAAGTTTCAATGTACTTTACTGTACGAAATACGAGGCTCATCAATACATAGTTGACAATCGTTCTCATTTGATATTATTGCGTTTTAACAATCAGTTCTTATATCGTTACAAATAGTAACTTATTACCAACAGCCAATGCAAATTTATCTTCATTAACGCAAACCAGTTGCATGCCATCAGCCATGGTATTACCATAGTAACGCGCTACCATCCCCTACCGACGTAACGTACCTTTTTCATTTGTTCAACCACAGGGACTTGCATTTATAACTTGAAAAAAAATGAAAAAAAAAATTTTCAATTTTTTTTTTCAAATTACATGTATAAATGCAAGTTCCTGTGGTTCAACTTGTTATGAATTCCGATTAAGTTAATGAAGATAGAGAGAAACCACCAAACACGAATAACATTTAATGTATATTCATTAGACTACAACGTTTCGCCCAGAAGGCTTCTTCAGGTAATGATTATTATATACAAAAACAATGATGACGTAACGTCATGCATAATAACGTGGTGGCACCAAAAGACGTTACATAGTAAATGCAGCGCAAAATACATATGAATACATATGAACAACGTTTCATATATTGAATTGTAAAGAACAACAATAATAATATATACTATACAGTACATGTATAACCTCTATAAAGCAACACAAAATAGGAGCTACAAAGGGTGGTCGTAATTAGGAGGTAGTAGCTCTCCATTGCCTATCTGCAAAACCTTTGACCTTTGATTAAGTTAATGTACATTCCAATGTTTCTGCCAGATAATATCTTTACGCAAAGAAATTCATACGACTATTGAAGTGTCATGGAGCTTGGTAAAACACAGCAGCCACACAAGAGCTGATACAGAGAGCGAAAGGAGAACATACAGCATGCAGTGGACTTGTATGGTATTTAAAACGATACAGGGATTTGCAGATAGGCAAACGTAGTGAAAAACGCATCGTCCGTCGAAATATGCGAGGTGGTTTTTTTTGTTAATACGTATATATACAACCATATGTACATGTATTACGAATCATAGCGTTGTTTATGTATTTAGTAGAACCATGTGTGCCAAATTATTTTGAAATCGGAACATTAGTTTCTTAAAAAAGGTTTTCAAATACAATATAACCTTTGACCTCTAAGTATGTCAATTGAGCTTGGGACCTGGGTCTTGCGCATGACACACCGTCTATATGTGGTGATTTGTACCAAACAATTTTAAAATCCAGACAGAAACAATAAAGTTACAGAGTGGACACGACGTGCATTAAAACCGTTGAACTCTGAATGTGATCTTGACCTTTGAGCTAGGGACATGGGTCTTGCGCATGCCACGCCGCACTGACATTGTGAACATGTGTACCAAGCTATTCTAAAATCCAGTAAGAAACGACAAAGTAACAGAGCGGACACGGTTTTGTTAACAGACCAACAAACATGGTGACTCCAGTATACATCCTTCAATATAAAATGCCACGAATGTCAAGCTGAAAGATTGGTCTTTAAAAAATTGCACACTTTTTATGTAGTCAGAGGCAATGGTTTAGATTCATCGCCCACTGATAAATACTTTGTAAGTGTCACTCGTACATAATGGCAAAGAATGTGTACACAATGTTATTTTCACCACTCGTATATACCAACTGTATACATTTCCTCATCTAGATTAGCTCATTAATTAAGTCTTCAATATTTGAGTGCTGAGCGTTAGTATTGGTTGTAATTCCAGGCACTGGTGTCACATTATTGATATAACAATCGGAAAAATACAACACCAGTTTGTCAACAGAACAGAACAGAATAGAACTTTATAAACCTTAGGCATATAATATATTATAATTTTATGCAACAAGGGTACATTTTTTAAAACATGAATGTATACTGGAGAATGTAGAAAAAGACATAGTCCGTTTATTCAGGTATGTCACTTATATACAAAAAGTGTAATATCAAATATTTCAAAACATAGCATTTTTATTGTTATATATTCATATACATAATTATGTATACACAATTGTACACAACTTGTATAATATATATATAATATATTATAATAATAATACGACCAATAGCAATGTTTATATACACAATGTTATGTTTACATTGATTGACCTGATTAAACGAGTTATAACTAATATTCGTAAAATGGCGTTTACTCTAACATATACCGTATGTACGCGCTTATATATCAACACTGGTTATAAGACGCATCGGACAGGGACCGTCGACTTGGGAGTTAGCATTAACCCGCGATAGGCATCTTGGTAGAATCATCAACATTCCACAGGCCAGCTGAAAAACGTTCATCGAGTACATCCCTAAAGATATTTGAACAACTCATAACAGTAAGAGTCAAGTTATTATATGTGCCGGTAACTATTACATCACAGCGCCTACCCGACATAATATAGTAGGTTAAAGCTCAGAGAGTTTGACATGATCCTGACCTTTATGCATGAATATATTTTAATGTTCTTGCGTTGAATATATAATTTCCGCGAGCAAATCGTGCAACATCGGTTCTTTAGATTTGTGTTGGTATTACACATCGAGCGTCTTCGTGATACTTTCCGCTTATGAAAACACACAACCGCGATTATAAATAGAGAAAATACGTCAGCTGTTAAATGAATAAAAATCTGTTCGCGTATTTTATCGGTGAATAAAACATGGGCAGGAGTTCGGATGCGGAAAAATTAAATCACGAGTGCGTAGCACGAGTTAATTAATTTTCCGCATCCGAACGAGTGCCTGTGTTTTATTCACCGATAAAATACAAAGACAGAGTTTTTATTTCGATTCTAAACACGATGATATCCCGAACTATTTAACTGCGCGCATTCCATTTTTACCCATTTGACATTAAACATAATTCCACGCTGAAATCGACTGGCTTATTAGCTGGTACAATTACCTCCCTCGTTAATGAAAACGACATTCGTAATTTTCTGAAGGAAACACCACATTTTAAACATTGAATTAATTTTAATAACACGAGTATAGGGTAAAAATATAAATGAATTGATTATCAGAAGTTTTGATGAAACTTCGTTTCGAGATTATATTGGAGTTTCTAAAAATAGATGCGTCATAGCTGTAACACTGGATTCTCGTGCAACTCAAGACGCGTGGAAGTATTTACTATAAAGTTTATGTTCATTCATTCATAAATAGGTCACGTGATACGGGGCGTAAATAGTAACAGCCAATTTGATACCATGTTTTATGGGGGTAATAATACATGGCCATGTCTGCTCTATGTTTAATGGATTAATCCGCAGATCGTGTTTAAATAATCGAAGTTCGAGAGTCGTGTCAAATTCTCTGGAATATACGTCAATTTAACGATGTGAAGGAACATGACAAAAAACAAAAAAATACGTGTATCAAATATAGTATACGGGAAACAACACGACAAAACAACAGATACAGGTTTAACTTCTTATATTATATCTACCGGTTTCGGTCAACTTAGACCTTCATCAGGATAAAGTATAAACAATACAAAATCTAGGTATTTTAAAAGTAGTCAAAAGGTGGAAAATAAAAGTCACGTGACATAGCTAAAAATAGATATTTTTTGGCATATGGCCAAAATTGTTGTCTATTGTTCTGCTTTTATGATAGGTGTACAGAGAGTTTTCTGAATTACAAATTACTTTCCCACAAACAATAACTAGTACAAAATGAATTCATGATCAATTCTGTTGACACGTCAGTTCAATGTCTTTTACAAAAGATTAGATCAATAGATAACACAACGTGTATTATTCAACGCCCCTTTACTGTATAATGATAGAGTGTACGCCTAGAATTAGGGAGTTCATGGGTTCGATCCATGGCTGTGCACTATTAATATATATCATAAAGGTACCCATTCCAATTACTTGTGGGTCAGTAATAGAAAACTTAGAAAGGGAAACCGACTCCTCTCATCCCCTTGTAGCGATGTAATGCACATTAAAAGGGCATGCCCAGCAACTGGAGTGTCTTGGTTTGCATACAACAACATTACGTTTATCACTTGTAAAACCAACTATAATAAGAAAAGACGAGAAGAATTTGACTTACAAATTTACTCTATAACGCGCGCGTCGATATTTTGTATATCTATTTGAATAAAAGGCTGTCAGCCTTTTATTGACGAAAACGATATTTAGGTATTGTTGAAATATTTAGTTTAAAAAATAGCGGGATATTTCGCAACTTTTTTACAGGGTTTTCATTATTTGACTTAGATATTACAAAGATACCAATTTGATTGCTATTCGAGACACTTCAGTTCCGGGGCATGCCCCTTTAATATTAAGGTGCCGAGAGTGATTAATATGAATTACAAAACATGGTTTATAACCCACCTAAACATTACATGAAGTATAAACT
Source organism: Spisula solida (assembly GCA_947247005.1). NCBI lineage: Eukaryota > Metazoa > Mollusca > Bivalvia > Venerida > Mactridae > Spisula > Spisula solida. The sequence goes on from OX365946.1 coordinate 20,663,919, forward strand.
AATATTTAATTGTATACACCACCTACACATGTCCAAATAAAAGATAATCTTTGATCAGACGCGGTAAAGGTAACATTTCAACTTTTTTGATTAAATGCATTTTGACTTTTGACCGGACCAGCAGTCGACGTATACCTAGACAACATAATGTTTTCATAGAACGAGGAGTAAATGCACAATCCTTCATTAATTCAAAGAATTCCGGATGTTCCTTCAATAGTTGGAACTTCTTTCCTTCTTTTCTGCACAGTTCTATTAGTTCCAGATCAATATAAGCGCCGCATGAAATCAACATTTCCGGTATACGAGTGTCAGTTGTGGATTGTAAGGCCGTTGATATAACGTTATGACCATTGAAGCCCACGTGGTTCGGATCGGCGCCATTTAATAATAGAATCCGCACTGTGTCGAAGTCAGCTGCTCTACATGCAAGGATAAGAGGCGTAGATCCCCGAAGCTGAACTTTATCAACATCAGCTCCGCGCTGAATAAGTAGTGACGTCATCTTTACATTGCCTTTCATGGCGGCAATATGAAGCGGTGTCAGTTTCATAGAGTCAGCTTTGGCAACATCGGCGTTCTTTGGTATCAACATTGCTTTCATCATATCGTAGTTATTTAAATCCGCAGCATGCCACACGGGTGTACAGCCGCGTTCATCGTATAAATTTACATCGAAGCCACCATTTACCAGCATTTTTATGACAGGTACATTTGACTGGACGATGCATCGGTACATGCATGTTAGTTTAAGTTTATCTCTCTTTTTATATTCCTCTAGCTGATAAGCGAATTCGTTTACATTTACTATAAATGTCAAGTTTACATCACACTTCTTGGAAATTAACACTTTCACGACATCTGTACTACCATAAAGCACCGCCAAGTCCAGCAGGGTCTTACCAAGTCTGTCTAAACTTTTAGTACTCCTAAATGCATGATTTGGATTTAAACCTTTTTTCAAATAATCCAAAACCGAATTAGCTTTATTCATAACAACACATTCAAACAAATCGTCCTCAAAGTACTCCATTTCAGTGCATGTAACCACTTTCTGTGGACATATATCCGAGGTATCAGTGGTTAAAGATGTATTAGATGAATAATTCATTGTATAAATGTGTTGAAAAAGTATAAATAATTCACATGGTACGAAGCAACGGTATCAGAACACACTTATATACATCAGTACATAGAGAAAGTCTTCGTTATATATATTCACAATTAAGTCCACGGACCTGGCTGACATCTTCTTCCAGGTAGATGATATTAACGAATGTAATGAAACGTATATCAACCCGTATCCGATATAAACGTCAATTTCTACCTCAATATCACATGAATATTTCAATGCAATTTTGTTCTATCCCCAATCAGATGCCGATCACAGCAATTAAAGAAAATCTTAATTGCTTTCATAATGAGATGGTCGGTTGCTTGGAAACGCACGCAACGCCATCGAAGATAAGTAAATTGGATTGTCACATTATGCAATATTGACTTCCGGGTATGTCTATATCACAGACACAACCCATGCAATATTACTGAGGAATCGATGGAATATATCTGCTTCTCATGTACATAAAACATATCTCTTCTAGACTAGTAGTGATATATCGACATACAGAGGTAGATAACTAGTATCTATATAAGATATATACCAACAACCAGGTAGAGTATTGATCGAGTACGTAGTACAGTCATTAATGTACAGTAGCTCTACTGTATATACAAAAAGTCGATATACATGTATGTATTTAAATAAGTGCATAGATCATACATGGTGGTATTTAGAACATGTCCTAGATATTGAATTTCGTTTCCACTCTAATACTCCTGACGATGTACATTCGTTCCATGTCGTAGTAGGGCTGAATTAAAATAATCATGCTTTAAACACGTACGAATGTATTGTACATAGTGTCATGGTTGTTTAATATCATTAGGATTTATTACAGATAAAGTCACATTTGTATGCCTACGGTGCAGACATACACACGCCTAGATTGGTATTTCAGTAGAATTTATGATAGTATACATGCAGATTATTCATTGGTTCACATGCTTTAAATCACATTAAAATCCAACTATTTCATTTGCAATGCGTCCAATATATTCAATAGCTTGTTCATACTTAATATGAAAGAAAATAAATATCCAAAAGATCTACACGTGTATTTAGAATATTGCGAATACTTCACACAGAACAATATAGATTAACACTTAATATAAAGCGTCTTTGGATACAAGCATTTTTCAACCAAGATTTATAATAACAAACGAGCGTTTAATGATCCTGATAAAATTTGGACGAAATTATTTTGGCAGGATGAGATGTTTATATTTTAAAGCTACATATTGATAACTCACATGTCGAGTTATAAACAAATTGAAAATATTTCTTGTCGGTAATGGCTAATAAAAAACTTGTTGATATGTTGGGTTGTTAATAATTTTGTAATGGTAGCAATATTATAAGCGCGGGGTTTTAGATGCGCTCGTTTTATTTTAATAAGTTTTCATCTTATTTTTATTCGAAAGGAAATTATCACAATAGCCTAGGCATACAGTACAGTATAGATGTACATGTACAACGCCTTTCGAAATGTGACCCACAGACGTGGCCATTTGCTAAGGTTGAAACAATACTTACCGTTATTTACTGATTATATACTTAGCGTCAAAATTTTGCAACAAAATTGAAAATCCTAAATTTTTGAATTGCTGGGTTGAAAGAACTTTTCTCTTCCACGTATCCATGAGACTATCGTTAGTGATTATTTCTAAACTATTGTCGTCCCTTTTCGTCACGCTTGAATGATCACACGGTAGAGTAAGGGTTAATGGTCTATTCATGCACGTGCAAATCGGGCATTTCATTTTTCACTTAATTTTCACTTTACACGTGCTTCAAACATGCCTTTGATAAAAAGTACACAATAAGTGTCTTAATTAAGCAAGACATGTACGCGTAAAAAGGTTACCAAAATTGGTAATGGTGAACATAATCGTGTATATAAGATGTTAAAGGCTGGTGTTTCACTCAGGCTGCTTTCTGTCGCATTAAACCGTCATGTCTTTATAATTAATAGACTATGGTATCTTTCGAACAGACAGATCGTGTATATGACATACCATGTGATGACAGGTCAAGGGTCAATACAGCTGATATAGACAGGCATTCTGCTAAAACTAGCACTATATTCAATGACATTGCTGTGGCTTAACCGTAGTCTACCATACTTTTAAATCAATATAAAACTTGCATTACAATTAAGTTTTTGTGAAAACGACACCGTTTTAAAAAAAACTTCATTTGGGTAAAATCATATTACGATCTATAATAAATAATTCTAAAAACACGCTGTCAAGCTAAGGTAACAGCAAACATGTTTCTGAGTGGAAATACCGCCTATATTAATTTTGTAGGTGCTTTTTAATGGTCGATTGGTCGATATCATAACGCAACATTTCGTGCAAAAATATCAATTAGTAGAAAGGGTATATGGTACCAAAACGGGCACAAACATTTCCCAAGTGTAATGTGTATTTTTGAAATGTTGGGTTATGTCATTTTCGGTGTTCATTACATATTTAAGAAATAAAAATCTGTTCGCGTTTATTGTCGGTGAATAAAACACGGGCAGGAGTTCGGATGCGGAAAAATTAAATCACGAGTGCGTAGCACGAGTGATTTAATTTTCCGCATCCGAACGATCGAGTGCCCGTGTTTTATTCACCGACAATGTACAAGAACAGAGTTTTTATTTCGATTCTAAATACGATAATATCCCGCACTATTTAACTGCACGCATTCCATTTTCACCCATTTGACATTGAACATAATTTCACGCTGAAATTGAGTGGCTTATTAGCTGGTACAATTACCTCCCTCGTTAATGAAAACGACCTTCGTAATTTTCTGAAGGAAATACCACATTTTAAACATTGAAACAATTTTAATAACACGAGTATATGGTATCTATTTCATAAAATGAAAAATATAAATGAATTGATTATCAGAAGCTTTAATAAAACTTGGAGTATATTGGAGTTTCTAAAAATAGATGCGTCATAGCTGTAACACTGGATTCTCGTGCAACTCGCCTTGTCATCGTGACTCGTAGAAAATGTTACTATAAAGTTTACGTTCATTCATTCATAAATATGTCACGTGATACTGGGCGTAAATAGAAACAGCCAATTTGAAAGGTATGTTTTATGGGGGTAATAATACATTGTTAGGTCCGCTCTATATTTAAACGATTAATCCGCAGATCGTGTTAGAATGATAAATACATTTCTTAAATTTGATAATTGTTATGAATTTATAGCGGTTATATATCAATGTACACTTGTGTAGTTGTATCAGCATAAACTAGTTTGCGGTTCCAATAAAAAGACAAAACAATGTAGATTTGCGGAATTTTTGACGCTCACTATAGATTTACATTACCAAACTCACAGTACTTTCTAGTTGACAGCGTGGCCAAGTGGTTAACTTGTCTGATCAATACGTAACGCAAAACTCCATGACTTCATTTGTTACAAATTATGGTCATTAGCGCTCGAGTCTGCATGTTATTTGCGTCACACTGTTCCCAACAACTATGGCTCCCGGAGATAAAGTTGATGGGCACATCTTACCAATGTAAGATGACTCATGTCTAGGTGGTGGACAGTCCGGTTACACTTCCAATAAGGTTACACTACTGAACAAGCCGAACCATTGTACTGTGCTCGGCTGGTTAGGTTGAGTGCTGCGTTCCCTGTCCGATTTTCAATTTTTTGGCTACTTATGTCGTACCTTATTTCCAATACTAGTATATCAAAACTTGCAAGTTGTTGTCAGACTAGAACATGTTTTACAGCTTGTTGTTAATAGCGCGCGGGTTGCACGTTAATTGCGTGCATTAGACACAGAAGACGCTAAACGAAGCGCTAAAAGTTAGGATAATCGACTGAAAATAAACATATGATGTACATGTACAACAAACTTTGCTGCAGTATAGTAATTATTTGTAAATGAATCTGTGGTTCTTATCCGCTGCTTTATATATAATCGGCGATATTTATTGGATCGAGACTTTTACTAACGATCCATACTATCGGGACACTCGGGATCGCAAGGCATTGACGTTTCGATGAATCGACCCACCCCTTATGTAAGTAATGCCACACTAGCTCTAGAATATCAGTCACATGGTTTTAAATACACTGTATATGCATGTTTTAGATTTGTTTACAACAGTCCATCTCTGGGCTCTGATGAGTCGACATTATGTTGCTTTATTAAATACACATATTCATGGGAGTATTGTTGTGTTCTGTAACGGCCGGCCAATATGATAGAAGCCATTAAGATTTCTCAAATAGAATTATGATTATATCGGTCTGCGTTGAAGAAATCGTTCTTGAACAACTTCGTAAAATCTTTCTGTGGTGACTGACATTGCTTACGTTGTATATCATAATTTTATCCGGTATAAACGACAGTCAATCAGGGGTTCCATTTGATTCGGGAGTAGGGGTTTTAACCCTTGAAATTTCCAAAAGCCACATTTTCACCCTCAATATTGTGGTTTTAAGGGTCCTCCCTTTTCCCATCGGCATTTTGCTTATAAAATGGTAAAATTTAGTCAAAAGTATTAAAATTACCTTTCTCATTTAGAAGCTAGTTGAACCCCTGCTGTATATCAGACGGCCCATTACAATTGACAACATTGATTGTAGCTCAAGTATGGATTGATGTTGTGATAGCTTTCTAGTTAATATGAGAATGGAAATGCCATATTGGTCACATGAGACTAATCTATTACATAATTTACAATAATTCTACATTCCTGAAAAAAACAATTGACATATATTGAAAGGTCAATTCTACATAATTGCTCCAACGATCAAGCTAATTGCAAATAGCTTAAGTCATTTCATGGCTCAGATTACAATCAATTAGCATTCGTTGCAAGACTAGAACGGGCCAACATAATTCGTACAGAATACTTCAAAACAGTGGAGTAGTCGGAACGATACTCCAGAACTAGATTCTGTTATTGAGGTTAACGTCCAACTATGTGAATAAGTCAAATACAACGTTCATTATTCACTTATTGGTGATTTTTTAAGTGAAACTTTGTGAAAAGTAGAAAATTAGCTAAAGACGAATAAAAGATTAAATTGTTCAATGTATTTCGGGGAAAATGGAGAAGTTAATGTCTCTTAACGGATTTATTTTTGTGGTTTTAATTATCCGACCATCAGTGGGAGCTAATGATGATTTGGTACGTAACAGTTCGGTCAATTCAATGGACAAAACTACTCCAACAATGCATCATGAAGATCTAACTACAGCGCCAACGATACAGATTGATGAAGATTCGCAGATTTGTTTAGAGTTAAACAACTGTAGCGCTAATTCAGACATCCTACTTACACAAAGGTGCTCGTGTGATGAACTCTGCAGCATTTTAAATGACTGTTGCCCGAATGCCGACAATATAACGGTGCCCAATTTGTTCGCAGACCAATTTGCGTGCATCCAAGTGCTGGGTGTAGGTGACATTATGTCGGTAACAAAATGTACAACAGACTGGGAGGACAGCACAATAAAATCCCTTTGTGAACTTGATCCATTACCCAATGATACTCTGTCTAAGACCATCGTTTCCGATAAGATTACCAAAGGACTCACTTATAAAAATATGTACTGCGCGCTATGTAATAACGTCATAGATTATCATTACTGGAACGCTATTCGTGAGTGTGAAATATATGGAAATTATTCATATTGTGCACAAGACGTTCTTGAAGTACCTAAAGAATACTCATATCGTGACTGTACATTGCATGGAACTGCCCTAACTTCAACCTGTCCTGCCAACTACACCATTACTTCTATCAAAGAGAGGTGTGAAAAGGACCAAACGTTGTTAGTGGCTCGAGAAGACGACCCGTATGTAAAATACAAAAACAAATACTGTGCGTTATGTCATAATGTGACTGAGAAACTGACATGCCAGATGCAGAATGAAGTGACGCGTGAATTAACAATAGCGTTTGGCAACTACCGAATGCTGGTAGATTTAAACGCAAAAAAGTCTGTTGAAAACCATCGGACTTATTCTCATGACGTAGAAAAATTACTTCAATTTAAAAAATGTAATGACGATCAAATGTACGACCCGTTGACAAAGGTCTGTAGAAACATAATATGCCCGGATTATGCTAAGCCATTAGATGGCAAATGTTCACCAAAGACAAGATTATTTGCTATGCAGCCACCGGTTAATGACTTTGTTGATATTAGTCCTGACTACGATGTAAGGAATAAATCTACAATCAATGTTGACAGAACGTTTGAGGTGACGGGAACATGTCCTCTCAGTAAACTCGATTCAAATGAGTTTGAATATATAAATGGAACAAATCAAATCATGTTTCGAAACAAACTTTATAATGACACGGAGTACTTGACCAATGGAAGTGACGTTTATTTGTGTATAAATAACAGTATGCTGTTATTAGATGGACGGCATTTACAAGCAAGTAATAACGTCGAACGATTAATGTCTTTTATTGGACTACTTATCTCGGTTGTGGCACTGGCAATCACCATAATTGTCTATTTCATGTTTACGGAGCTTTTGAATACCCCTGGCAAGAATTTAGTCTGCCTATGTATATCATTGATCGTAGCACAATTGCTGTTTTTGCTGGCACCTGTAATGTCTGAAATTTCTGTATTATGTAAATGTGTTGCCGTTGTGATGCAATATTTCTTCTTGGCTGCTTTCAGCTGGATGAATGTTATTGCAATGGATCTTTTATTGACATTTGTAAATACGATGAAGGTTAGTAATAGAAGAGGTTCATCGTCAAAAAGGTTCCATATTTACAGTATCTATAGTTGGTGCTGTCCTCTTGTCATTGTTGGTGTTGCTCTTGTTCTTGAATTCGCGGTTGTCAGTGAAACAGCCGATGGTTTTCAACCACGTTATGGCCAAGGTGTGTGTTGGATAACTTCAAGGAATGCTCTCTTGTTGTTCTTTGTTGGACCTTTGGCCTTGTTTAAGCTATTTGATTTTATAGCATACGGCTTCATTGTGTATTTCATTACGAAGGGCTTAAATCAAGGAGCTAGAGTGCAAAACAAAAAGAATTCCCGTACCTTTTTCATTCATATAAAATTGTCGATTGTAATGGGTCTAACATGGGTCCTCGCATTCATTGCCAACATTACAGGAAACGTTATTGTTTGGTACATGTTCACAATCTTCAACACGTTACAGGGGTTGTTCATTGCGATTGGTTTCCTATGTACCAGGAGAGTATTTCGCCTGATCAAGCGCAGGTATTACCCGTACAGTATTACTAGTACTCAATCAACACACACTACGTCTATATAACTCCAAGGATTTCGTCACAATTTTACTTACTGCGTCAGAATAACAAAATTCGCGAAATGTTTGCCTTGCGAAAAATTCTTGTACATTGTATTAAGGTACATAAAAATTAATATTTTAGTAATCACCTTTATGGCCATCAAGTGGTTGCGGTGTGACAAATCGAGTGTTTGAGTAGCTTGATTAACAAAATTGATTAAAACAAACAGATGAATGTTGTTAATGGGCTTTTATTACAGCCTTAAAACATTGTATCAAATATCTATAACATAAAATCAACATGACAAAATGAATGATGAACTAGATAAGTCGACGGAATGTGACTCATCCTTATTTTGGAAAATAATAAACTCGAGGAGAAAATCGGCGAAGTCAAAATCTGTAGGTGGTATAACATTCAATGGAAATACCGTTCGCGACCCTGCGCAGCTAGTAGAGCACTGGGGAACGTACTTCAAAAAACTGTATACGACTGTTGATGATGTCTGTTATGATGTTGAGTGGAGACAGACAGTGGTTGACACAGTCAATGTTGCGCTCACAAATTCCCGTGCTGATCCGAACGTGACCATACTTCCGGAAACGATTAAGTTCGAGATTGAACGCTGTTCAAAGGGCAAAGCATGTGGAGGTGATCTTGTGTACTATGAACATTAATTTTGATGATCGCAAAAACTATATTAGCACCAGTCTTGGCCAATTTATTTACATACATGCTTCGCTTATCTTATGTCCCAACTAAACTTAAAAGTGGCATAATCATAACTTTACATAAAGGTGGTAAAAATAGTAAGGCCGATCCTGATAATTATCGTGCCATCACATTAACTTCTACCGTATTAAAAATCTTTGAATCTGTGTTATTGAACCGCTGTAAGGATGACATTTTTAACGTAATTTCTGAACAGCAGGATGGATTCCAGGACGGACTTGGGTGTCTCATGACGTCGTTTATTCTGAGAGAATCCATTTGTTTTGCGAGAGAAAATGACTCTAAATTATACGTCTGCTTCTTAGATGGTCGCAAGGCATTCGATACTGTATGGCACGAAGGCTTATTGTATAAACTGTGGAATGAAACGACCGTTGATTCGACATCCCTATGTGCCATTGCCCAAATGTTCTGTGGTATGACGAGTCGTGTTCGGTATAATGGCAAGGAATCAAACAGTTTCGAAGGGCTGCAAGGTACGCGTCAAGGAGGCAAATCATCACCTATATTCTACCTGTTGTTCATCAATGGACTTATACAAGAACTTGAAAAATGTGGCCAAGGATTTACCATGTATGGACAAACTCTATGTAGCCCTACTGTGGCCGATGATATGGTATTAGCTAGTGATGTACCGATTATCGGAAAACATCGATTAGTGGTGTGCAGAAGTCAGCCGATTCCGATGATCGATGTCATTCATCCATAATCGATCATCGGATAAATATAACAAAATGTTAAACAAGACTTATTTAATCAAAAATTGCTAGGAAAATTCAAAGCATGGAAGTTTGAACCAATTGGATGCCTGTTAGAACCAATTCAAAGAATTTTTTTGAAACTCAGATAGTAAAACGTCTACCGAAAATCATTGTTTTTCCCTTTGTCACCTTTTTCGCGACTTGGGAAGTAGGAAAACACGCATTAGTACACTGCATATTCAGTCCCTGTTCTGTCGATTATTAATCGGGAAAATCGCATCGGAAGTGCCAGTCGATTCTAGGTGATGATCGATTATGATTTGCAACCGATGTCCCATCACTTGAATTAGCGTCGTTCTCAATTAATGGGATGAATAATATGTTGAATATATGTGACACTTATTCGAAGCGATGGCGATACCATACAATGCAGATAATGTGCGATCATTGTGTTTAATGAAAATGGTATGCTCTGATTTTATTCCATAGGGAATTGTTTATAAGAACCACTCTTATATTTTACTCTTCATTTATTAACGTTTCGGCCTGAGCCTTTCTCAAAATAAACAAACAAAAGTTTTTGTCTACATTATACAGGCATCAATGTCAGCCATTTTGTAATCAATGGCACAAAACAGGAAATGACGTCATGAAATTTTTTTTTAAAAATACTTGTATATTCAACTTTCAAAGTTTAAGTGTATATTATATAAAGTAGGGTTTTAAAGCAAGTATCTTTTTATTGTGATTTTAAATTTTAAATATTAACACATTACATAAATAGGGACTACTTCTTATTTAATGCTAACTGATGAGATATGGAGTTCTATCAGTGAAATAAAACCTGTATCAGTCACTGGTTATCACCTACAATGTGACTGATATAAGCTCCGCCCCCTCACAGGGACTACTTTAATTTACCAAAATCTCAACACTAAAATGTCTGTAACTTTTTTATTACTGAACGGAAACATGTCATGTGGGGGTTTTTATTCTTAGTTAGACCATTTCCTACAAGTTAGTGTATGATTTATTGCAAAGTTCTCAAAAAAGTTGTTTTCACCTCTTCACCATAATCCAAGATGGCGGATTTTGAAGTGGAATAACATATTCACACGTAGCCTAACCACAGTGGTAATTTGGCATAAATAGTACCAGTTTTGACACCATAAAAGCATTAAATAAATAGAATAATAGTTTGTTTTGATTGAATATGGTTAATATCTCATCTTGTAGTGATAAAATTTTAATATTTTCACTCGCGCTACGCGCTCTTGAAAATATTTGATTTTATCACTACACGATGAGATATAAACCATATTCAATCAAAACAAACAAATATCCTCTATACAAAATGGCTGACATTGATGCCTGTATAATGTAAACAAAAACTTTTGTTTGTTTATTTTGAGAAAGGCTCAGGCCGAAACGTTTATAAATGAAGAGTAAAATATAAGAGTGGAAAATGGTATGATTAACAATAAACGGGTATTTCGCTTGGGTGACAGCATTGTTTCGGAGTCTAAGTGCTACACTCATTTAGGTGTGAGAATTTTCTTTCAAATAAAGTGTTAGTTGAGGATGCATGTGTTAAATTAAGAGGCACCATGTTAAGCATCCATAACAGTGGCTTAGAACCAAGTTCTTTAAACCCGATTACATCTCGAAACATATACAATTCAATTGTGTTACCTAAGGCAATGTAGTCATGTGAACTTTGGAATTTGTTGTCGGAAACTGATGTTTTAAAGCTTGAGAGAGCTCACAGATTTTGCATTAAATTTATGCAATCTTTACCAAGTAACTCACCAACTGAATTCAGTCAGTGTGCGCTAAGTATGCTGTCAATAGAAACTATGATCGATATGAAAAAGCTCCAGTTTTTAGGACAGCTTTGTAGACTGCGCGATAAATATATTGCTAAGCACGTGTTCAACTTGCGGCTAGTAAAATTTCTATCCTATGACAATCAATCAAGAGGATTTATTCCAGACGTATATCGTATCCTGCAAAAATACGAATTGTTGAACGTCTTAGACACGTATGCTATTAACGGTACATTTCCCTCGAAATGCATATGGAACACGCTTCTAAAACAATATAAGCCTGAAATATAAACAGAATGCCTATGAACGCCAGTGTACACAGATCAATTCTCCATTGTGTCTAGATGAAATTCTAAAGAAAGACAACCCGTGTAATTTATGGTATATATCTAGGAAAAACCAGAAATTATCTCCCTTGTGTAAAAAGCTAATTTATATAATTAGCTTGTACTTGAAATCAAAATATGTGACCTCCTGTGCCAAATGTACCAAGCTGAATAGTAACATAGTTACGCATCTTGTTCATTTCTGTCCGGTGGTAAGCAAAGTCAGGACACAGCTCTGGGACAACCTCATGGTTTTCTATGGCCTACAAAACTTCTTAGATATAAGAGGGTTAGACCTGGATACACAGGCTGGTTTAATAATAAATCTTGCAATATCTAACGCAGATTTGAAATTTGTAAATTTTAAGCTGGCAGCCCTCTTGTGTAAATTATTCTGAATTGCTGTATACACTCAATGCTATAAGTAATATATAAGTGTCTGTATTCTCATGTTTTAAATGTGTTTAATTTTTTACATATTTCTATACTTATTATAGAGGTTTTTCTGAAACTAATGTATTCATCATTCATTATAACTACTCCTATGTCACTATCTTGCATTTCGTTTCGGTAAGTTAGTGCGTCGATGGGAGGTGTGTAAGTTTATGTTTATGTTTATGTTTGAGTGGATGTGCGTGCGTGCGTGCGTGCGTGCGTGCGTGCGTGCGTGCGTGCGTGCGTGCGTGCGTGCGTGCGTGCGTGCGTGCGTGCGTGCGTGCGTGCGTGCGTGCGTGCGTGCGTGCGTGCGTGCGTGCGTGCGTGCGTGCGTGCGTGCGTGCGTGCGTGCGTGCGTGCGTGCGTGCGTGCGTGCGTGCGTGCGTGCGTGCGTGCGGTGCATGGATTATCCAACACCCTCATTATCTTGCTTGAATTTCGCTTTCGGCCAAACTGGTAATGTAATTGAAAAATGTACATTATAAATGCATAATAATATTTGATAACATGTAAATACTATATCATTATTATTATAACATGTTACTTAATAATGTATATGTTGTTATTTCATGTAAACGTGTGTTGTTTGTATTTGTTATAATCTTCAATTCTATGGAGGAAATAAAGACACCTTATCTTATCTTACCTTGTCAAATTAAATGTTGAACACGTTGTCGCCTCAGTCTTAAAGTGTCATTTCTCCATTTTTACCACAAATCAGATATATACACCATTCGATTAGTCTAACTAAAAATGCTCCAGCTTTTAAGCCCTTGATGTCATGCATATTTATGTATGTCATATTAACCGATTTAGCGGGTCGTATGTTGTCCTATCTCAACGCTTTGTGTCTACAATTAGCATGTACTTTGTCGCATATCCATCACATATAATAAATGTTTTGCAAAATGGCTGATATACACTGCCCTCCAAAAGTTCTTTCACACTCCTAAAATTATAGATTTACTTCCATTGACAAACACCAGTGTAATGGCATGGTCTCTTTCAAACCCTTTATAAATGATTGTATATTATATTTTCTTATTTCATTGACACTATGCCAATATATATCTGCAATAAACCTTTTAAATTTTACACTGGTGTTTGTCGATTTAAGAAAATCATAAAACTTTAGGGGTGTGCAAGAACTTGTATGATTGTGTAAACTTCCGGTAACCCCCTGTCACACGAGCATCGGAATGAGTCGGAAGCCGTAGGAATAGCAATTCGAGGTTCATTCGAAGTGTATCATGTCTGCATTATGAGTGCATTCCATATATTATACTCGAATTGGTCATTTCGAATGTCTTTCAAATGCTCAAAACCTTTGTGTATAGTTTACACGACGTTGGAATAAGTTATAATGTCGTCACAATGAAAATTCGAGATGCATTCCCGTGTAATCGATCGCGAAGTACATTCTTAATATTCAGTCTGCATTTCATTTGCATTCGTAGTGCATTCCGTATATTCCGGCCCATTATATGTTTTGCTCATGGTCAAAGCTTTCGAAATGCACTCGGAGATGAGATATAAAACATCATTTGAAGTGTATTCTCACTTCATTCCGATTACATTTTAAACTTTCGTACACCATTCTGACAGCATTCGAAACATTACTTAAAATCAGTATATGTACTATTATTAGACACACTACCCGTGCCAAACTCCGTACAAAACGATCCAATTATCGTGTGAATTGTTATAATGTACGTAACCAATTACCGAGGGTTGCTTTCAGCAGTTCAGCCGTTCAGCCACCCATTGTAATTTAGCTACAAATGGTCATTGGCCTACCTCAGGTAATAACACAATATTAATATATCCGTACATTTTCAACATTCTCTTAAATTTGTTTTTTTTCTGACGTGACGTTATGTACAAAGATATGAGAATGTGCAATTGGTAGTGAGGACATCTTAAGACAAAGGCGACGATGTAGTAACTAATATTATAATACATGTAACGTTAGTATGTAAAGGTTATATGGCACCTTTGGAGATATTTAACATTATGATTAGAAAATATATTGCCAAGAGGGCGGTATAGAATCTTCAAATATTTTGCCCCGGGGAAAACGTTTACTTCTGAATAACATACAAAATGTACATGTACAAGTATGTGTTTGCATGGTGATCGCGTACCCCCGTACCCGGTTGCAGGCGCGGATTCCTCTGTACTTGTGTTTGTTATATTTTGGGCGCACTGCCTTTTCTTCGTTCCTGTTGCATTTTTCACGTGCTTCTCGTGTGTTTTCTGCTGGTTCTACTAAGTGCTGCTATCCATTTACCATTTAAAATAATCGTTTTGACCTAAAACTAACACTGATTTGTCGCCGAGTAACCTTCTCATACATTTATTATTCTCTGTAATAAAAACCCACAGGAGAACGGCTTTGTGTTATTGCTTCCCTTATGTAATTATTTATTATCGCTTTTGACCACTAAACAGTTAATTGATGCCAATTATGAAATGTCAAATTCGTGTTCGGACATTTAAATGTTAATGAAAACCAACGCTAATCATGTAGACGCATTACAATGTAATCAAATACCCATTACGCATTAGTCTGATACACAGGGTATTGAAGCATACTATTTTATGCGTGTGCGACCGCCTTATATATATCAATACCCTGTGGTCTGGTACTGTTAGTAAATGTATTTGCTCTCTCAAGTAAAGTTTCACCCAGTAGTGTTGACTCATCGGAATCAGCATTGGAATAACAATTAGGTTTGCAAAGCAGGCAGTTTGTTTTCTGAATCCTATACACATGTTCATTTACTGTAGGTTAGACTGACATAATTCCTATCGGTTAATTTTGCCAAGACCAAAATATACAAAAGACACATCATCTTTCAGTGAAATAATCCAACGAAGTAATGATCTAGCCGATGATCAACTACAGAATCGAACTCGTACTACCAAAGACAAGCCAGGCTTGCATCACCGAAGTATCCAGGGAGCTCATGGAATGTTTGGTGATGCTTCCTTGGATCATCCGCGAAACATGTTTTTTCCAGAGACAAGTTACCTACTATTTACTTCTCATGTCATAGTCATGGATATGTATATATGTATATACACCATACATGTACAGGGATGGTTAGCAAGTACTCACAAATGCACAGCAGTGACGACGTTGGGGATGCTTCGATCATCGACAACCATTCCTGATCATTCACGACCATTGATCGACATTTACCTTAGCATTGGTTGGACGTTCACCGGACCATCACCGAATCATAATTACACAACACAACATAACATTACTAAGTACTTGTAATTTTATTTGGTACAAATACATACATACGAGTGTGACTCAGGGTGTCCAAGAGTGTCATCTAAATGTTTTATAAATAGTTTTTCAGGAGACACCATCACGTCATAATCTAACTGGTATAATAACGTATCGCACGACAATGCGGTCCATCGCTAACACAATCATACACCCGCAACACAATTAGTATTTCCCATGGGTATTATGCATTTCAACACCTTATCCGATTGAAATGTTTCGTTATGACATGCCAATTTCTTCGTTGAGGCCTGTCGAGAGGGGCATGCTGCAGGGGCGGGGCTGTTTGTCACGTGAGTACACTTACTGTTCCAGAGAACTGTACTCGGACTTTGTACATACACTGTACATAAATAGTAAAAATAATGTCATATGCCCCTAGCCCCGTCCCTGTGCTATACTCTAAAACCACTTCTTCAACTGCTTCCACATGCGCTGAAAGCAGTTGCTAGATGGTCCTTTCTTACCGCTGGCTTCGTCTTCTCTCTCGTCTTCGTCTTCTCTCTCGTCTTCTTCACTCTCGCCACACATACCGCAAACAAACTTTCGGAATCTGTTTCGGAATCTTCTTTTGGTATGCTTGTTATCTCTAGCATCTTGGTGGGAAATGTCTTGTTCAATCACAGCTTGTTGGACGTCATCATATTCTGTTTGTGTGGCTTGATCCATATCCTTGTATAGTTGGCTGTAATCAAACAGTGGTGGAAGTCGAATGGCCATTAGTCCTTCAGGGGCTTTAGGTAATGGCATTTTTATTTCACAACCGAAATCTTCTTTCAATGCAACAGGCGGCAGCTGGGCATTCCATGTTGTAGTTGGAAGCTTCGCCATATTCTTCATTTCGGTAGGCTCAATCACTGGCACCTTTGCTGCTTTGTCGACATCTTTGTCGATATATCTGGTTAGATATTTGCCGACATCTTTGTATACACTTTTGCCGACATCTTTGTATACACATTTGCCGATATCTTTGTGTACACCTTTGCCGACATCTTTGTTTAGATCTTTGGTGACATTTTTGTCTGCAAGTAAGTCGTCCAACTCTAGGAGAAGACGATCGGCAGCAGCGATATCGTCTTCTCCATTAGAGTCCACATCAAAATCATCCGAATACAGAGAATCTGCATCAGTTCTTGGACTCTGCAATTGTACCAGTCATTATGAACAAAACAGTATTACATTATTTTACAATGATAGTTTTACCTTTTACACGTCATGTATTTAATTATGAATTAGAAAAAAAAGACAATTCCATTCTTGATTCAAAGCTTTTACTTTCCCG
Organism: Spisula solida; assembly: GCA_947247005.1. Lineage (NCBI taxonomy): Eukaryota > Metazoa > Mollusca > Bivalvia > Venerida > Mactridae > Spisula > Spisula solida. The sequence goes on from OX365946.1 coordinate 20,680,901, forward strand.
GCCTGTTGTTGAAGTTCAGTTAAATGGTAAGTGATGGTAAGTAAAATATATTTGCGGTCGATTGTGAAAAAAATCTTCTTGTAAACAACTTATATTTATCACTCTCGGTACCTCATTTCTGATGGTGTCCATCGCCCCCAGGGTATGAGAGACAGAAAAAAAGTATTTTATTTCATGTTGAGCGCATACCAATAACATTCCTATACTAGCACATTTTGTATGGTAAGACGCGGCCACGGATCGAACCCTCGACCTCTCTCACTCGACGCACAAGATCTACTCAAAAGTATCGAAGCGGAACTTGTGAGTGTAGCTTTCTTTAGGTGTAAAACTTTCATATATATATACACATGTATACAGCTATATATTCTAAAAAATGATATAATCTTAAATAACATTTAAACTATTAAAGGGAATCAGCACTCTGGTTTGGCAATATAAGAGAGATACATTGTACTATGTTTCAAGAAAGCGCTACTCACCATAAAGCTTCTAACGTGTTGACTGACACATTCGTCAATACTGTTGTTTTGCAACCCCTTGGATTTGACGATGATTCCGTCTTTATCCATTGTGTAAGTCCCAGCAGGACGTTTGTATAGAGTTTCTGTTTGTGGGGGATAGAAAGAAGAAGCAACAGCAAGCAGCAAAAAGAAGACAAAGAAAAAAAAGAAAAAATGCAATTAGAATGGAGAAGAAATGTGGAGTGAAAATGAAACTAGTGCAGTAACTGCTTCCTTGAAATACGAACATTTACATATCAAACACACGCGAACGTTCTGCAGGCCTGAGCAAACGTTGCGTCCGATTTATAGGTAATGTGTGTACATGTACTGCAGTGGATCCTGAGAAATCTTTATTTTATACGATTTGTTTACCACGTACGACCTATACTTTTTTTTATAAACATTGTTGGCATGATGCACGCCGGATATTATTTAAAGTAAAAGAGTCAAATATAAAAACTTTCCAGCTAGATACACAGGTAACAGTATCATTAATAAAGAGTAAACAAAAAAAATAATTTTTTTTATATAAAATTTATAATATCTTAGATAAGATAAATTTTATAAAAAAATGTGTTTACTCTTTATCAATGATACAGTTACTTGTGGTTAAAATGTTAAAAAAGTAAAAAGTAAAAGGTGAAACAACTGCTGGGAAATACTTTTATCACATGTTTGACGTCGCGGTAGCGTAATAAAGCCATTATTTATTTTTGATAATACATTCGTCTAGTGTAATAAAGCTATCACGCGACGTCATTCAAAGGATAGGCGACGTCGTCAAAGTTGCGCGTTTATTATAGTGAAAAATAAGTAGCTTTTTTATGTTTCGACCGGAAAAGGCTAACATGTGATAAAAAGAACATTACATTTATGACTTTCCACATTGAATTTATTAAACTCGATGAAAAAAAATCTATACTCGGCAGAGCTTCGCATTTTATTATTTTATTCCACTCGTTTAATAAATTCAATATGGAAAGACACTTATGTAATATCCTCTATATAATATATATCTGGAGCCTGCTTGTATGATTCAAGATTAGTCAGTGTCGCGATATGAGAGGGTAACATATTCCACAGGATTGAGGTATAGGGGGAGAAGGAAAACTCAAATAAGTCCGAGTTGGTTTTGGTGGTGTGAAAACTATTGGGGTGCATATGCCATGTTGACCAGGATGGGGGGTTTTAATAGCCCAGAAGAGAAGTACATACAAGATTATTATAGATCTTGTAGTTGTAAAGAAACTAGCTTGGAGGAAAGACGTCTGTTTAAAATGGATCCCACCACGTCCACCCAAGCCTATTCTGAAGGTCCGGAACGCTGGTATATCGGGAATAATAGTTTTTCACCCATATAATAACAGTCTTTGTTTTATTTCCAGCTTGTTAATGTTGTAGACCTTTGTATGTGGTGACTAGGCGGTTGATGTTTATTCGAGTTGTGGTCTAACTAGAGTTTTGTAAGCCAAGGATTTTATGTTTTCATGTTTTGTTTAGGTGCAGCGTTTGAGGAAGTCAAGTATTTTGTTTGCTGTTCTTGTTATCCTTGATATGTGGGTGTTCCATCTAAGAATGTCACTGATAAATGTCGACACCAGGGTATTTTGCATTTGAGACTGAGGAAAGAGTTTGACCATGGAGCATGTATGGAAATTTGATCGGATCTCTGCTCCTTGAGATATGGAGGACACGACACTTACTGTGATTACATTCCATATATCCATTGTCTCTCCCAGTTTTTCAAGTTTTAGCAGGTCATTTTTGTAACGCATGTCAATCTGAGAAGGAAGTGACAACAATGTATGCGGCTCTGTCATCGGTAAACAGCTGTAACTGGGAAGTGAGTTTGTCAGGAAGTTCATTTATATAGAGCAGAATGAGAAATGGTCACAGCCAGGACGGACCCCTGTGGGACACCTGAAGTTACAGGAACCTGACCTGAGATGTAACCATTAATCACAACTCGATCCAGGAAAGAATTTGACAGGGGGCACCGTGTTCTCGGTGTTTGGATAGTACTTTAAACTGGTGGTTGGCCTTGTCAAAACGATCTGCTGAAGTCTAATAAGATAAGGCCAGACTGTTTACCTGAGAAGAGATCTTTAGCTGGTTAGGACCGTTTTTCACGGAACCAGTGTTGTAGCTCATAGCGTATGTTGTGTTTAGTGTAGTGAGTCGATAGGCTATGTTTAAGGAGTGCAAATATATAAGTAGCAGCTATAGGGTTGCTATTACAAATTACCACCTTTCGTGAATAGAGTGACCACATTTGCTTTCTTCCATTCGGAGGGTAGGTGACCAGTACAAATGTATTCAGGGATCTTTAGAAGATATAAGTGTTATCATATCAAGGATCTCGTGGCGGAGTTCCTTCAGAACGAAAGGCTTGATCAAGTCCGGTCCGTTAGCCTTGTCCACTTTTAGGTTTTGGAGTAACATAAGGACATCATTGGGGTTAACGGTGTATTTCTTTATCATGCGTTTGATACAGTCTTAATAAAGAAATATAGCTCTGCTAATAAGACCTTTTCATTTATTTTTAATCATGGATACTTGCAAATTGTACAGAACAAAAATCTTATGCACTTACCAATGTTTTGCCCCCCCCCATCCTGGGGTAGGGGGGGGGGGGGGCACACACGCGATTTTAGACAGAACACGATTCCTGACAGACGGGGATTTAGCACGCCGCATGATTCCAAGTACCAGGAAATATACGCTGGCAGGGTGTTATATATTGGTATAAGGAAATTTAGACGCCGAAAAAGCAGACAACCGTTTTAAGATGATGGGCCATTCGATACACCAAGTATCTCCCATTTAAGAGATATAGACACAATATTTGGCTCTATACTAGGGTGGAAAATTAGATCCCCAAAAAGATAAAAACTGTCTCATTCCCCCGCCGCCTCCCCCCGGGGCAAAATATTGATAGGTGCATTACATTTAGAGAAAAATTGGTCCGTAATTAATATCGATTTAGGTCCCTTTTTAGCTGGTCTTATTAGCGGAACTTTATTGTACAGTGTACATAATTATGTCATGACATTTATTCGAAGAGTACAAGAATGCAAGCGACCCACCTTTAAACTCCATAACTCTAGCAGCAAAAGAAGCAATTTGATAGATCTATTACGATTTGTAATGAACTGAAAACATATAGCCAAAAGATGTTTAAATATTAAAGGCATAAATCAATAGATCTACATCATTATCAACGATAATTACAGGAGAATGTAATTATATATATATACATTTAATGGTGTAACTGAAGTAGATCTAGACTCTACATGCATTTATGTTTTATTTAATACAAAAGGAACTACTAGTTCCACTAGTAGAATCTAGATCTAATAATCCTACAATTATGCTTCAGTTTTGAGTAATCTAAATTGCCGGTAAGTCTGTATTTGAATCATATCGCCGGTAATGACTGCCGCAATGTATGAGAAATGGCAGGCCTGGTCGAATATAATTATTAAAGAATGTTATGTGTTTGCTTATAACAGACACGGATCCAATGGTGGCGCATGCCTCTTTAATGCAGTTTGTCGCGAAGTAAGCTTTTTATACACCCCTCTAAATGTTAAAATCCTTAAAATACTACCAATCAATGTTGCTTTGGATCGAACTATCATAATAAGGAAACATTCGTTGATCTATTGTTATACATTTAAGCGCATCATTAATTGAAGCAAATCAAATAAAATCTTAAATATTATACATAGTCCTGAACCAAGTCTACATTTCCTACACTAATATAGATTTATTCTAAAATATGCAATTGCATTTCCATTTAAGTTATTCTAAAGCACGATACTTTAATGTATGCGTACGTATATAATAAAAAAACAGCAAGAATACTGTTTGTTTTACTCAAAAATAAAATAAAATCACGATGCTAACTTACCACTATGTATCGTATTGAAAAGCCGGAAGTAAATGACGTTCCCTAGTAACGTCACGACTACGCTCCTATATCCGGCGTCATAAGAGAGCGTTCATTGGCTAATATGATTCAAACGCGGCTCTTGATTGGACGACAACGTTCTATTGATCTATTTATAGATTATCAAGGGCGGTTACTCTTATCCGCTGTTTTTAACAAGAGTTGTCCTGTATGAACCATAAATCTTTGTCTGTATTATCTGACCCTAACTACTAGCGCCCCTGCTAGCGTTACTGTAAGATTAGAGACCGGGGAACAGGCTATCATAACCGAAGCCTGGTGATGCAAGAACAACTCAAAATTGAACCTTTGATTATTCGGGATTTTTTACATTAAGAGCCAGAGTATCATTGTTAGCAGTAAATCAATTACTTAAGACTGCATAGATGTATTGATAACACATTACCTCCGATTTGCGAAGAATAATTTCGATTGTTAGTACAAATAACAAATTTGATAACATTAAGTTTTGTAATGCCATGTAGATTCTAGTATTTATTTTTTACATAACAAAATGAACATGGAAATGATGTAGATGTTGCATTTCCTTATTTAAGTTAACTGAAATATGTTTAGGAATTATCAGTACCTAGCAGAAACCTAAAAGAGCTGTGTGTAACCAACGTCTCGCTGAATAACATGTGTTTTCTAGTCTCGTTTAAGAAATGTTGACCCCCAAAGACAACGAGTACTGGATTCTTTTTATCACAATAACGTTACCATAGTTACCAAGTCAAATTAGCGTATGTTGCAATTCGATGTTAGAGAGGTTGCGATGCCAACGTGTTCGACTGCGTGTACGTGTAGCTACCCGTACACGGGTATAATTGGCTTGCGAAAACACACCGTGTGCGTGTAACATCACATGCCAGTTGTAACATGATTTCTTCGTGAATCGATATGAGTGTTTATATAAACTCAATGAAACCACGGGCGATGGAATCTTGGAAGTTGTATTCACGTAGACGCACACGTTATACGTTGACTTTCGCAACCTCTCTAATATCAACATACGTGTACTTGTAATAATTAACGTTGATGCCAAATCTGAGTCTTAATTAAAATGTTTGTAAAAAGCAGTAGGCTCAGTCTTGGTTCACTGCATTACGTGTGCTTTCATAAACTACTCCTTTCTTTCACCAGCACACGGAAATCATGAGGATGATTAACGAGACTGGGTACTGGAGTTAGATCCAATACTTCTCCCGGCGGTTTTATGAATTCGCATCTTTGCATAATGGTCGCAAATGCCATGAAAATGTTCATTTTAGCAAGCGCTTCACCCACACAGCGGCGGCGACCTAGTCCAAACGGGATCACGTGGGAACATTTCTCAGTATCTAGGGCGTTGTCGTTGCTAAGGAAACGATCTGGTCGGAAACACTCTGGATCACCCCAGTAATACTTGTCATTGTGCACAGAGTGTATATTCAACATAATAACCGTTCCTTCGTCTATGTCAAAGTCTCCTATTTTAGCATCCAGGATTGCATAATGCGGCAGTAAAAATGGTAATTGTGTGACTATTCGGCTCACTTCATAAAATATTGCATCGGTGAAAGGAAGATTTCTTTTGTCTTTTAGTGATACGTTCCGTCCTTTGACTACGTCGTCGATTTCATCCTGCACTTTTTGCTGGACTTCTGGATAAGCCGTCATGTAAAGCAACATCCATGTAAGTGTCTTAGTTGTGGTTTCAACCCTGCAAAATTTGTAAGCTCCCTATATATATTAATTTGGTTTGATCCTATATGCGTCTTATCAGCAATATACTAGTATACATTATGTAGAATTAAAACATGTAAGTACAAATGTAGATACCAAAAGTTAAAATTTGAATGAATGGACATTCATCGGCAATAAATATGTATAGGTATCAATCATAGGCGATCGCATGTTTTTTTACCCATTTTAGTAATAAGTGCAAAAATGTCACAGTTTTCGCCGGGGAAGTTGATTTGGTTTCTGGCAAAAACTGTGGCCTATTGATATACATATTAAGTTGCATGGATAATAACGTTACTCATTCTCGACTTGAGCTTCGAAGATATCTTCTTAAATCGATCAAAGAATAAAATAAAGAGGTACGTAGTTATTTACATTTTTTGACAGATTACATCACATACCACATGGTAGTAAACCATTGCACATGTACCACTTTTATGAAACATGAGTTAACTGCCATAGAAAAACGTTTTCAAACACTGTGGATGATGCATTTTAGTAGGCCTAATAATAATAAGTTAAAGTCCATATGCTACGATTTAAGTTAACTATAATACTATGGGTATAATTACTATGGTTGAACTATACAAAATATTACCCGGCCGTCAGCAGATCAAACAATGTGTTACTCAGTCTTGCTGGAGACAGCAGGAACCGATCTTTGTTGGATTTATCGGCTGCATCACTTGCTAGGATGGCGTCTGCTACATCTCTGATGACGTCACAAGAAAAGGATTCATAATGCTCCTGGACCTAAAATGATCATTAAATTTGTTCTTAACAATGTGTTTAATCACCTATTTATCCCTCATACATAAACTCGAGAAAACATACTAGTACTATAGAAAGCAATATGCCTACTTGAGTCCCCAACAGGTATGATTTCTTTTTAAAAAGGTCAGAGGAGAGGTGTCTTGACCAAGCAATGCAAAAAACAATCGTAAATCTGTATTTAATAAACTGAATATCAATATATCCTTTGTTTCTTTAAACCACATAGCAAATAGCCAGTTTACAAACAGAGATTGGCAATTTAACTAATTTCTGTTATCACTATATTTCTGCTCTCATACATAGTGTCCTTTTAAGGTGGAAGGGTACGTTTAAAAAGTAAAGGCTTTGCTTATAATAGTTGGTACTGTTCTCTTGAAAAAACAGTGATTTGTTTATTTTTAAAAAAATCAACCTAAATCGGATAAAAAATAAATTAATAAATTAACCTGCTCTTCATCAAAATCGTAGATCGTTGAAAGTAGTTTACGTAAGTCAGTTATCTTCCATGGCATAATGTATCTGAGCCAGGGCATGACGTCAAGGGCACTTCCGCTTCCTAAAAAATCACTCATCTTCTCCAGGAAGATTGAAATCGCCTTTACGTCTTGTTTGTGATCAACATCTTTCCCTTTGCTGTATAATAACTGGTACATAAAACTCACTGTCAATGTTTGAACATCATATGCGACATATCCTGGAATAGTTCCGCACTTTTCCAGCAATTTCTCAACAAATAAACTGGTTTCCAATGAATTTAGCTCTTCAACTACTTCCGGTTTACCGGATGTAAACAATCTGAGAGCTTTTGCCGCCATTTTATGCTGATGGACGTAAACAGGTGTAAAGTTACCCAATGCAAACAGCTCCCCACCACTTCGCTCCGACAATATCTCCGTGGATACGAAATATGGACGTCCGCTAAATGCATCTTTAGGATGATGCGTTGCTTCCTTGATGGCAGAAAAACCGTTGACAGCTACAGCATTCCAACTGCCGAGTTTTATAGTAAATACGTCGCCATACTGTTGCCACCATCTCAAGAATGTGTTAGGTGCATAACTTCCAAAGAAAGGCAAATGTCCCAAAATTGGTAATCCAATAGGTCCTTGAGGGTAATTTTTACTACCTCGAGAGATTTTGCTCTTTACGATGTAAACAAACAATAAGGCGCATGCTATTATCAGCACACATGTTGTTAAGTCCGACATAATACATACAATGTACATGCACATATACACTAAACGTTTTACTTCATAGTGCGTGACTACATACAGTATATAAATCTCAGTTTACCTACATTTGACTTTAAATAGCGTTGTACGCACCATTTATTCAGAAAATGTATACATAAACTTCGGTGTCAGGTGACTTTAAAACATATAACATCGAGCAAACAGTCGTCGCTCTACATACATGTACATGTAGGTAAAATGATATACATTGTACAAGAGTACATACTTTGATGTATATACTGAATCAAATTTTCAAAGCAACATATAGTACATGTATGTTATTCTAAAACTGCATGTACTAATATTGTTAACACCTGCCCTGCGTTCAAGGAAAAATAACGTGACGCACGCTTCGTACCTGGTACGTACCAGGTACGAAACGTTTCGTACCGTTTGCGTACCAGGTACGAAACGTTTTGTACCTGTTACGAAACGTGCGTCACGTGATTTTTCCTTGAACGCAGGGCTGATTTCAGTTGTTGTCAGTGTACTGTATTGTTTATTTGATGTACATGTAGCTATCTGAAATAATGATGTTAACACAATTAGCAGTATTACCTAGTATATAAACATAGAGGAAACCAATGTGTGCACGAGTTATCGTAAAAGTACAGCTAAGACATTTAACGCAATATTTAGCGTTCCAAGGAAGAAAGCGCAAGACCGTATCATGATGTGTCGTCAAATGCAAAAGTGCGAGGATGGTCTGTAAGTTCCGGGCCTGTCGCTATAATTATTTTTAAAAAAATAGACATAGGTTGACGATATTTGATGGATACAAAGTTTCATTTATTCCAGATACATGTATAATGATAACGACATATTTTAACATCCGTTTTCAAAATACGGTTACCTTGGATGATGTAGGTGGAACGCGTACATGCGGAGCACTTTCTTTATAACATGCGTTTACTTGATGCACAGGCCTAAGAAATTATATCACTAAATACCAAGTTTTGAAATTCCCCATCTTCCCGTCATTACTATTAGTCCGACAGAACTTGCAATGGACCGTGCAATGTCTTCTATACAAAATGTTTTTGCATTTTCATATTCTCCTGACAATACCATAAAATAATCTGGATGATGCCACCTTGTCATCATTGAGCAATTCTCACAATGAGGCCCCGAAGGGGTACATGAATTTTCATGAATTAAGCTGTATTAGTACATTATCGTTTAGACGAAGGTAAAGCAAGACACATTAAATGTTGTTTATATAGTGTTAAATAATAAGTTGCATCAAATTATACATCATTTATAATATTAACATGTGGAAATGAGGCCCTGCTGACGTTTTACGTCTTGTATGAGGCCCCTTTTTAGACAAACATATGAATAAATTCCGTTCATGATGCATGGTACCATGTTTTTCATTATATTGATACTTAACATTGAATTCAGTATTACTGGCAATCATAAACAGCCTACATTGCATTGCTAAATATTTTCTTTTCTTAAATTGAGGCCCTATAAATGGTAAATCCAAATATAGAAAAAATAGTGAAATTCTCCAAAATCGATGTCAAGAAATGTTTTATTATTTTATACTTTAAGGAATGCAATTTTGACTGTACTTTTATTGCTTTTACCATGTGATCGAACTATTCGTGTGGTACATTTGGAAAAAGTAAAATATGGCAATGAGGCCCTGTATGCGTGTTAAACTAGAAATAAGACAAGAATGGTAAATAGTCCCTGTTTAATTAACCATTTCAACATATCAGACATTAGATTTTACTGATTAATTAAATTATAGTATTGTTAAGTATACATAACTAAATAATACATAGAAATGAAATAATCAACTGAGGCCCGGAATGAGTTGATAGACTCCGGTATTCTGTTTTATCATTGTACTTACGGATAGCTTAAACTTACGCTCAAATTTAAATATCTTATAATAATTTTACTACTACAAATAGCGGACAGATTTGGTCTGTAGGAGCTCATTAACGAAAAAATTTACAGATAGTCATTTTACCAAACTGTGTCAGAGATGATATGCCCTACCCGGTATGTAATCCTTACCACAGCAGAGTACAACCATTTTATGCATAATGTTCATCACTGCTATTCACTGCAGACATCGCAAGCTATATCGGATTACACACGGCCACGACGTACAGCCACTGCAAGCCCTATGAGGAACTCATTATATGAGAGTGCAACCGTACAATGCCCCATTGTGTACACTATAGTCACTACCGTCGTTTACTGTAAGTGAATATTGATACCAGATTATATACTGTGGTTTTCATGCGAAACACGATCCAATGCGCTTTACATAGTATTGCAGCCACAAGGGCGCATGTGCATCCTCTACCAGTGCAGATACAGCAGACCGAGAGAAAGCCCAACGGAAGGGAAATTGAGACGTTAGATACAGGCAGGCCCAGCGCTGCATAAGTGTGTCTAGCTCTTTTTTCGAATGCACAGCCCGGTTCTTTAATTTGTCCGATGTATAGCATCGATACACAGCTTTTTGACACCCCTAACCAGATACTTTGCAGTCCATTCGGCCATATATAGCGGGAAATATTACAAATAGAATTTCAGGAATGTCCAGTTCCCATGTCGAGAATTGAACCAACGACCTCTGTATCGCCAGCCCAGTGTATTAGCAGTGAGCTATCGCCGCTATATACTCGAGGCTTCACATAATCCCCTAAGGTCCACCAACAGCGAAATATGCCATGTCACCCATATTTATGGCGAACTCACTAACTTACCAAGTAAATCTATTCCAATCCCATTCGATACATCACATAAATATTCCATCCCCGATTGAATCCAGGCACTACTGAGTGCAATATTTGTAAACTGCCACACAATTATCATTAGTTAATAGGTGATGTTTATGTTGAGCCTATAGTAACCTTCCCTGTCAGATTTGTTATTGCCTTTTGGGGTCCCAACATAACCATGAATGGTTGTGTTGGTTAGTGTTTAGTACTTAAACGTCCCATGCATATGTAGCTTGCAGTGATATGTAGAGCCAGGACTGTACACAGTCGGCAGTGGCAATTCCCTATAAATACTAGTATAAGGCTTGACTGAACTAATGGTAGATGCTTTATTCAAGACTGAATATATTGTATAGCTTGACACTGTGTTGCGTACCTTATCTATGTATGAATGGTTGCACTTGGCGGTGGTGAATTATCCATTGACATGGAATTGCAGTACATACGAAAAGTCATATTTGGTGATGGCGTAGAGAAATAGCGGTACTGTACATGGCGATCGGAATGGGTTGTCATGGGATCTTGATATAGCTTGGAATTACTTAAATACAGGGGTATTTTGTGGCTTAAAAGTGTTTCATGCTTTTTGTTTCTGACGAGTGCTGTCTTCCCTGTCCGACTAGTATTGTCCTTTTTAAATACTATAAAGGTACTCGCATAACAGTAGTCGGTGATGGTGAGGACCATGTTCAGTATAATTTATAGAGACTATACTGGTAGGAAGATACCAGCCTCAGGCTTGATATCTCAAATTACCTTAATTCATCAAGCCGTATTTGAATTATTAGTAGATTTTTTAATTGCTTGATAACAAGGAAATGTTTGTTGAACTTTGTTTAAGGCGTCTTTTGTAGTTTAAAATCATTAGTAGAGACCCATGTCCTCGTTGTACTATTGCGTAAATAATAACAGTTTCATTACTTGAAAGTTTTGATACATTGTAACATTTAAATTTACCCTTATTATGGCTGCAATTTCATGAAATAAAATATTAAGCCATGCAATTTAGCCATGCTATTCAGGTTGTTTATACTTATCTATGTCATTTACTTATAGGCATGCTACAACACATAGACACTTCATATATGATTTCAAATTACAAGTACAATGTATTATGAAGTAGTAACATTTGTTTTGGGATAAAAGCGTAATTTATAGTTCAACACCCAAGCAGGGCCTCATTTCCCTAGTTTATTCAGAACATGTTACTTCTATAACTTAATTAACTTATATAACTTTAAGTTATGGTTAACGTTCCTTTTCTAAAATACAGAAGAAATAGAACATTATTTGAAAGATTGTCTCATACATTAACCCTTACCAGGGCCTCGATTGTCATTAACAAAATATTAAGCAATGTATTGCATGTTCCTTATACTTATCAAAGGCATTGAATATATTATTAATTAGCAATATAAAGAGATATTTACTCTACATGTATTCATTTATTTATTTAACTAATACGTGTGTGTAATACCGGACCTCAGGTTATGTTTAAGCCACAAATGGGGCCTCATTTCCACATTTTATTAGTATAAAAGTTGTATATATTGATGTAACGCATTATCTAACACAATACAATCGCACTTAAGGTGTTTTGATCCACATTTGATTGAATAGTAATGTATATATACCGATTAATTCGAGAAAAAAACATATACCCCTTTGGGGCCTCATTGTGAGAATTGCTCAATGATGACAAGGTGGCATCATTCGGATTCTGTTATAGTATTGTCCAAAGAACATGAAAATGCAAAAACATTTTGTATAGAAGACATTGCACGGTTACCTTAAAAATTGCCGTTTATCTGCCAGACTATATAAATAATAGATTATATTTAGTAATGACGGGAAGATGGGGAATTTCAAAACTCGGTATTTTGTGATATAATTTCTTAGGCCTGTGCTTGATGCTTTATTAAATCCTAACCGTAATCTAATCGTTATGAAACTCGAGGACGTTGTGGCGAAATTGGATTAATATGTCGCTGTTTCACTTTTAGCGACACTTGCTGACATCAAATGTGTGTGAAACCATGCCATATTCACATAGTATATGTTCCGGTATGGCGACAAATGTGGAAGCGCCTTATTTGATGACGTTTTTCGTGTTGGCAGGCAGGCAGATAAAACACGGACCTAGAATTTAGCATTGTCGTTTAAAGATTAATGAATTCACCTCAGTGACTGACTGGACACCGTGGTATACATTTCATGGTATAAATTTTTAACTAGATCTAGTTGATCAATTTCGATAGGATTTTGCATGGAGGTAGTTCTAACTATCTGGACGATGTTGTCTATGAATGTAATTTCTTTATGAAGATATTGAAAGCCAATTCTTGTTTTCGATACCATGAAAATCTGACCACAAATGCATCCGATTTCTGAGTTTCTAAGACAACATAAATTTTGTAAAAGTTTTTTTAAAACATCTTTATCAATGATACAGTTACTTGTGTTTTTTGTGGTTTATTGGATCACTTAATTTGAACATAATTTGATGTGTATGGGCCACTGACATTGTACATGATCGACGTCATGAATTGATGACGTTGGACCTGTGTAACCATAGAGACGGTACAGTACGGTTTATATTGTTCAACCAAATGTTTGCTGGGAATGAATGTGTTTGAAATTTCTATTTGTGATACTTAAATCAATGATATAAGTTCTAGCAAAGATCATGCACAAACATTCCCCGTATTCTTTGGTTCTAGCTACATTGGCCACAGAAAAATATAGGCGCCTCCTCTGAGAACATTGTTCATTACCTTCAAGTAGCTACGAATCAAACACGCACAATCGCCGGTCCGATTTAATTTCTGCAAAACAAGCAAGATTCTGTCTCTTGTAGCTTCTCGTTTTGGATTTGCATCCAAAGCATTACAGATTTCGTCTCCACTGTCGTCTCTATATTCTAAAATGCCTCCTAAGAAAAAGGTAAGAGATGTAGCGAAGCATTGTCATATGAATTCGCGACCTCGATACAGTACCAACAAAGAGATTTTGTTTCCGAAGTAGAAATTTTGTTTTACTAATAAATTCCAACATGTCAACGAGTGGAATTGTGAATAACATATAAATGTCCGATTTAGAAGTAGTAGTGAGTGACAAATAATAATTAGGGTAAGATTTTTTGCTTTTCAATTCATGCAGTTGACATTCAAAGATATTATCAAAGCGCTGAAAGCATGCCGTCGAGTTAGATATGGCCCAAATAGTGTCCCTATCAATTGCTAAAAATCTTATGCGTAATAAAGTAACCGTACAGTCTCTTTAGTTACCTCTGGTTACCGCTCTATTGATTTGGTTACTATGTAGTTACTGTTATACTGTTACTTAATTCTAATTATATTATTATTACTTTGCTATGAACTTGTTAACATTAAATAAAAAAACAACCCCTGTATGCCAGTAACTCTGGTTACTGCACTATTCCTTTGGTTACTTGCTGGTGACTCAGTTACTTCAGAAGTCACTTTGCTTAATCAGTGAAAACAACCCCTGTATGCCAGTCACTCTGGTTACTGCACTATTCCTTTGGTTACTTGCTAGTTACCTCTAGTTACTTCAGAAGTTACTTTCCTTAAATCAGTATAAACTACCCCTGCATGTTAGTAACTCTGGTTACTGCACTATTCCTTTGGTTACTTGCTGGTTACTCAGTTACTTCAGAAGTCACTTTGCTTAATCAGTGAAAACAACCCCTGTATGCCAGTCACTCTGGTTATCCCTGATTCTCGTATCGTCGTGCTTGCTTGTATTTTCGGCAAGCATCAAAACTTCGTTTCTGAGTTATGATTTTGAATTAATTTGATAGTTTTAACATATTTTAGTTGATTTCCTCAAAAAAATCAATTAGATTTGGACAAAAAACGAAAATTTTCGAAAAAAACTAAAAAATGGCGAACATTTCAAAAAAGTGAAACAACCCATATTATTCTTGCTCAAACTTTTTTTTGAATGGTTTTCAACCACAAATGAGAATTTACACGTGTGGTTGAAGGACAATATTACAAATTGGGCCCAATATAAAGTTTGTAAGAGTACCAGTCGAGGCACAATACGAAAATGACGACTATACGAGAAAGTTCACTTGAACTCAGATTATGGAGGTCACGTGATGTGATGCTAAAAATAGACCATACAAGTTATTTTTTTCGTGTTTTTGTTGATTGCATGTTTTGCTTAAGTGGTTTAGTCATATTTTCCTCTAATTAAAAAATTCATAAAGTTTTTTAAAATGCTTTTAAAATAATTTTTGTGCTTAGATGCCCGAAAATAGGGAACAACAGGATACTGCACTATTCCTTTGGTTACTTGCTAGTTACCTCTAGTTTCTTCAGAAGTTACTTTCCTTAAATCAGTATAATCTACCCCTGTATGCCAGTAACTCTGGTTACTGCACTATTCCTTTTGTTACTTGCTGGTTACCTCTAGTTACTTAGTTACTTCCGAAGTTACTTTGCTTAAATCTTTATAAATAGCCCCTGCATGTTAGTTACTCTGGTTACTACACTATTCCTTTGGTTACTTGCTGGTTACTCAGTTACTTCAGAAGTTACTTTGCTTAAAACAGTATAAATAGCCCCTGCATGTTAGTAACTCTGGTTACTGCACTATTCCTTTGGTAACTTGCTGGTTACCTCTAGTTACTCAGGTACTTCAGAAGTTACTTTGCTTAAATCAGTATAAATAGCCCCTGCATGTAAAATAGCGTCGAGTTGTTCGAATGAATGTCATTCTGATCAGATAATTTACTAATATTGTTTAGGATGTGTTTTTCTGCAGTTTGGGTGCTGATCGAATTTACTCCGGTGTATGTTTAAAGATTTATTAGTCCAAATAATTCAGATGCCGAATGTTATAGACGCAAATGATGTGAATGGTTTTAAAATACGGACTGCCACTGGCAAGGTGATATACCTTATCAGTTATAAACTATATTAAAGAGTCAATCATGGGATGACTGTTTGAGTGCATATATCAAACTGTGACCAATACCTATATTCGGATGTAATTGTGACTAACCATACAAGTTTGTGCTACATCAAGTCTACAAGAAGGGGGGCTTAAAAAGGACACTGTTCTTACTACAGAGCCCAAGATCATCCTACAGGTAGATGTATACGTGTACTTCAACTGCAACGTTATACTTTCCAACACCACTAGGGCATTTACTGAAGAGGGTTTAAAACTATGCGGAGTGCTTCATAAAAAACCTAGCGTTCGCCAAAAATTTAACATGTATGTACACTATACAACCGGCCTGTTGCACTAGGCGCGAAAGACTGGCAGTGGCCTAACTGCCCACTTGAAAGAGTCCAGACTCGGGGCTGTCACCACTGATGTAGGTGTTATATCGGAAACCACCGTCCGATTAATTTAACCGTACCAAATGTATGTACACTGTAACAGTTTATAGAGAGTGGTACTCGGTGTTATCTATTTTCTGCTTTGCATGGAGTCAATTGCTAGATTGATTATAAATGCAATGGAACCATTGTCTCAATATAATAAGAAATACTGGATCAGTGTACCGGACAAATTGGGAAAATTAGCGGCCTTTTGACCAAAATTGGAATTTTTTTAATTAATGGGAATTCTTGAAAGGCCTTAGGGAGGTTAAATTCGAAAAGACAGGTTAATTTTACTGTCGGAATATTAACAAATTTATTTCAATTAAACCCCTTTTCACTGACTTCAGTGCTTAGACTTATTTCATAATATTCATCATCGTTTATTTTGACTTGCCCAAAGTTTTATTTCATTGAGGCCAGTTTATTAGACTTTATCCTACCATGAAGGTCATAAAACATAGTTGCAAACAAATCCCATTGAGGTGTGAAAAATTCAAGCAATGTCAATTTACGATCTGCCTCAGATCAGAAGAATTTCAAGAAACATTAAGCATTTTTTGACTTTATAAATTAACATAGTATGGCTTTTGCACCAGATTGGGAATTTGTTGCCTTTGAAATAGGGAAAATTGATCATTTTTTGGATTGGGAAGGTACCATTTATGTAGAGGAAATAAGTATGCAAAACAGATAAAATTAGTGGTAATTACTCAGAGTAAAAATAAGTCAAGTTCGATATTGGGTCATCTTGGGTGAAAAACTAGGTCACCAGGTCACATCGATAAAAAACCTTGTTAATACTGGAGATGTCACATTTTTATGCCCCCGTATCGATAGATCGGGAGGCATATAGTGATTCACCTGTCTGTCCGTCCGTTCGTTCGTCCGTCCGTTCGTTCGTCCTGGTTAACCCAAATTGACCGTTTCTTCTAGCATCATTATGGCTTGCTACAAAGCTTCCATACTTGCATGGATGTTGTATATGAACACTCTCTACACGCCTGTATCACCTGACCCCATTTTGACCTTCACCTTGACCTAATTTTGGACTTAGACTTATTTATGGACAAGGCTTCCACAGGGGGCATAAGCGTTTATTGAACGCAGTCTTGTTTTAATGTTCATTCAGTCTGACAACTTTTTTGTGACTGACAGGGTTTTAAAGTTTTCACAAAGCCTGCTATATAGGGCCAATGGCCCCTTGTTTTTTTTCTGACTGCTGGCCACTCCTAACAGTTTTAAACATATAAATGGTTACTTCAAGCAAGAATATAAGATAACTAGTCCTATATATACTTTCAGGCAGCTTCAAAATCACCAGAGAAAGCCGAGGATGGAAATACACCAGTAAGTAATGTTAGAATATTTATCCTGTTCAGTCATATACATGATATTATGGAGTGTAAGCTTGTCTGTCGAATAGGGACAAGTTATGATACATTCTGACTAAAAGTAAATTAGTTGCACCAATACTATTTCAGTCGTATTGAGACTACTGAGTACTCAGTCATATTATCCAACACTGGGCCAACTGGCAATTTCCTAGAACCACACAAGCAATACATGTAACATATCTATATGAATGTCCGTCAGTATATGTAGTATTAGTTACATGACTTTTGCTTAAATACAAAATCTTGTTTTTGACCTACATTCTGAATCAGACATAACAAAAAGACCAATATTCCTTATTGGATAACATTTGCTTGAACTAATTGCAAGTTACAGCCTTTGTTGAGCTTGGACTTAGAAAGAGGGTCTCATGTAAATACCATGAATGAGTTGTCTACTATATTGATTGAACTGAGACAGAATTCAATTGTTTATATGTCATTATCGATAAGCGTTATGTGTCTTCTACTGATGCAGGTATTACAATATAGCATGTTGCTTAGGCAGCACTCAACTTAAACAGCCGAGCACAGAAAACATGAAAACATTACATACCACAATTATACGGCACAATGCCAAACTCACAACTGAACAAGAAAATGAACTTTTTGGTATCAAAGCTTGTTAATATTTATGCCCCCCATCTTTGATGAGGGGGTATATTGCTTTGCACATGTCTGTCGGTCGGTCTGTCTGTCGGTCGTATAAAATGGTTTCTGTTCTATAACTCAAGAACGCTTTGACCTAGGATCTTCAAACTTTACATGGAGGTCGTCCAGCAACAGTAGATGACCCCTATTTATTTTGAGGTCAGTAGGTCAAAAGTCAAGGTCACTGTGACCTTAACCATTTCTGACTATTTAGATGGTTTCCGTTCAATAACACGAGAACGTTTTGACCTAGGATCTTCAAACTTAACATGGAGGTTGGTCGGCAACAGTAGATGACCCCTATTGATTTTGAGGTCAGTAGGTGCAATTTCTGACTATTGGGCTGCCATGGGGGCATACATGTTTTACAAACATCTCTTGTCTCATTTTCTTTGAACATGTTATATCTTAACTGAGTTCACATGTTATTTTGAACTTGCAGGCAGAAAGTCCAAAAAAGGGGAAAAAATCCAAATCTGCAGACAATGATGGACCGGTAAGCTTCCAACACTTTACCTTTTGTAGAATCAGAATTTTTCCAGAAGATATAAATTTGGCGATATTTGCAAGATATTTGCTTCTGCTTGTTACTTTTAAAACTACATGTATAACAAGTTTCACTTACAGGTAAGCAATAGTACTATCAAGTACCCGGTACGAGAAAGTTCAGTGTCCTACACTTGTAGCCAGTGCTTTTTTTCTATCTTTTTATGCAGTGTTCAGAAACTTGAAATTTGCTGAAATTTTTAATCTCACTATTTAAAGCTACAATGTACTTCAGAATAACAAATTTGTGAAGTTTCAACCTGACAAAAATATCTGATATTACAGTAACTGGGATACTTGACTGATATTTTCATGCATTATCTTTGCTGATAAATTGGTTATAATTATATATATTAAGTGCTCTAATTTTAATTATCTTGATTATCTTTATATCATTCATGTGATATGAAGATACAATTAATTGTATTTAGTTGCATTTGACGTGTGAATAAGGTCAATTTTCAATATTCAAACCAACATTTAAGATTATATTGCATTTGAGTGGATACGTTTTCAACACATTCTCATTGCCGTTACAATGGCTGGATATTTTCATGCATATTTTGTGTGGATTATAATTGCTGTGTTTGGTGTTACTATAGTAACTGTTAGTAGTCAAGATGATCTTCCAATGACCACATGTCCATCAACAAATTCAGCGAGTAGCGGCATCAATGTCGCCTATTTGACTGTAGACACAGCCGATATAAATAGCAGTGTAATTCTACAGCTGATTTCATCAGAGTGTTACGGTTGCAAGCTACAGAATGCCACTCACATTCCGGCTGATAACTCAAACTGCTCGGTGATCTTGGACACTCGATGGCCGATGCGTATGGCAATTACAAACAAATCTAATGTTGAAAGGTTTGACGAAAGTTGTTCAGAGAGCTTGTATAGATTTAACGAGAATGGAAATTATCTGCTGAATGTTGTGGAAAGGGACAGTCGTGTCTTATGTGAAGGTCCTTATCTAATGAATGCTCCAAAGGATAGCGATATCGCATTTTATGCCACTATAGGAATTTTATTTGGAGTTGCGCTTGTTTGGGTTATAGTTGTAAAGATTGTTGCCAGAACATATTCTGATCCTTTGACCGAGATGTATGCTGAGAATACACTCGGTTCACAAAGAAATGATTACTCCGAGTTAGACTCTCCTAAAAAGGAGAGATTAAAATCATTGGACACATTCCGTGGTATATCGCTAGTGGTTATGATGTTCGTGAATTATGGCGGGGCAAATTACTGGTACTTTAGCCATTCTAAATGGAATGGACTTACTGTGGCCGATCTTGTGTTTCCATGGTTTATCTGGATTATGGGAACAGCAATGAGCTATTCGTTTCGCTCATTGTCGAAGCAAAATGTCAGTAAAGGACGTATATTTCTGAAAATTCTTCGACGAGCCTTTATGCTGTTCTTGTTAGGATTTTTGGTCAGTTCAAGTAATAATAAGAATTTCAACAAATGGCGACTGCTTGGTGTTCTACAGCGCTTTTCACTGACCTACATACTCACAGCCTCGATTCATTTGTGTTTTATGACGAATGCACAAGTTCCTGTTAGGAATACCTCTTCAAAATGGCCAGTATTTCGAGACATCACAAACTACTGGGGTGAGTGGATCATCCAAATGTCGCTCGTCATAGTGCATACATGCCTAACATTCCTGCTACCAGTACCCGGCTGTCCTACTGGATACCTAGGTCCTGGTGGTCTGGCCGATAATGGGAGCCACAGCCAATGTACTGGAGGTGCAGCGGGATATATTGACAGAAAAATCATAGGAGATGACTTGATGTATAAACATCCAACTTGTGCTGAGATCTTCCGAACATCGCAACCGTACGAACCTGAGGGCATTCTGGGAATCTTGACGTCGACATTTCTTTGCTTTCTTGGCCTGCAAGCTGGGAAGATATTGTTGACATACACTCATCCCGTTGCTAGAATTAAGAGATTTCTAACGTGGTCAGTCATCCTTGGTAGCCTATCACTACTGCTGTGTAAGGCCAGTAAGAATGATGGATGGATACCAATCAACAAAAACTTATGGTCATTATCATACATTCTAGCCATGGCCTCCATGGCTTATATATTACTAACTGCTTGTTACCTAGCAACCGATGTATTCAAAATCTGGAATGGCGCTCCATTTTATTATCCAGGAATGAACTCGATTGTTGTGTATGTTTGTCATGAGTTTTTCAGCACACCGTTTCGCAAGTTTTGGGTGATTGTGCCTCACTCTCATGCTGTTTTTATGCTCATTGACATTTGGGACGTATCTGTGTGGATACTATTATCTATGTACTTGTATTATAAACAAATATTCATATCTGTGTAATCATAATTATTATACATGTATTACTAACAAGGTTAAAGTTAAAACAAGTGTTTGTTTACTGTCTACCCTTAAAGGGACTGCCTCACATATTGGTGTATTGCAAAACTAAAATAAAATTGTAAAATATTTGCATAATTTTGTTATAGTTGGCTGTATATCCGATAAACAACCACACTGACATCTAACATAACTTGAGAAACTTTTGGTAGTAATTTAGTATTTTTGCATCAAAAATTCTATAGGGTATTAGTACCCTATAGAATTAACACTACTATTACTTAAATTGCCTGAAATTTGTTCACATTTGATGTAAACAAGGTCAAAGTTAAAACAAGTGTTTGTTTACTGTCTATAATAGAGGCTTTATTTTCAAGGGTTTATTTTTGTTCCTGATTGGATAATATATTTTATTCCAAATATAAAGGTTTATATTGGTTTGCACATTGTAGTCAGTTGGTGAACCAAATTATTTCTGATCATCAATTCAAAATGTTAATACCTAGTATTCTCAATGTTAATATCTGCCTGGTTATAGCTCCTATAGAGTTTGTGGAGAATTTGTCAAAAGATTATGATCATCATGAACTTAGTTAAACATGGTTTCTGATAGTTTACAACTAGGAGGCATGAAACAAAGATTTATTTTAAATTGGCCAGGTTTATACAGTCATGTATTTCATGTAACATTGACAAATGCTTGATATGGTAAAATTGATTACAATGATAATTTTTGTTTGCTTGTATTTTAGTCTAAATTAGGCCAGTCTGACTGAGTCTGTAACTGCATGATACATGGAGTACTTGAAATGTACTTGTCTACTTGAATTGATACAACATTTTGAATAATTATGTCAGATCTTCTAGTAACACTCAATTTGTCATTGGAATTAGGAATTAATTGATGACAACAACAACTCTCCAACATACTGAGCAACTTCATGTTGAATACAGAATGATTTAATTGTAGAAACAAAATGTTGCATATCTTTCCAAAAGTGGGTGCTCATATTTTATTGTAGTCAAGTTTTTAAGTAAGTATGCTTCTTTTCACTTAATATTTATGAATATTCTTACCTTTTTCTTTCCTACTCCTGGATTTTAATGTCTGGCACCAGGCAGGTAGGTGCATGATAAACATTATTTAATTTGTTGGTCATATCAAGCATACATCTACCAGGAATCAAACTTTCAACCTCAGGCTCCGATAATGTCTGATGCATTAACCACTTAACCATGGAACATTGGCACACTTCAAATCTAAGAATATATGCAGTACAGCCTCTCAAGAGCTGCCCTCCATAGTGCAATAACCCCTTTTGAGCAACATAATCATTTTGTTCCATAAATTACCCTTTACTGTAAATTGTACCTTTCCAGAGCAACAACCTCTGTATGACAATCACAATTTGTGTTTCTCAAAGATGCTCTAATGAAGTTGCACTGTATTTGTATACTTCAGCCAGCCAAGAAGTCAAAGGGTGATAAGGCGGAGGCTAAAACCAAACTGAGAAAAGAGGCATCACTAACAGATGGTATGGACTTTAGCCACGACTGTCAAACTAAAGATGGCCGCAAACCAAACTGGAAAATTGCCTCATGGAATATTAATGGTATCCGGGCTTGGATGGATGTAAGTTTTCGATAAACTGTTGAAACATTCTGCACATATAATTGCAATTGCATAATAATTGTACAGAACTACATATATATGTATACATACATTTATATCTTATAACCATCAATAGGTAATGTAAAAAAATTATATCGAAAACTACGAAAAAGACACCTAAAATACCGGTGTAGCAGTCAGTTTTTTCCCCCCTCTATTTTTTCCCCGGGGAAAAAATTGACTAGTCAGTTTCTTCCCCGGGGAAAAAATTGACTAGTCAGCTTTTTCCCCGGGGAAAAAATTGACTAGTTATTTTTTTCCCCGGGGAAAAAACTGACTAGTCAATTTTTCCCCCCCTTAGTCCTTTTTTTCCCCCCTATGAAATTGTTCTTTCTAGTGAAGAATAATTGATTTATTAGAGGGGGGAAGAAATTGACTAGTCAGTTCTTTCCCCTAGACTTGTTTTTTACTGATTGGAAGGAAGAAAAATTGACTTGTCCATTCTATCCCTGTTTTGTTTATGGCTAATATGAGGTTAAATTATTGGTACTTGTCCATTCGTTCACCCCTAGTTAATGAATTATGGGAGGGGTGAAGAAATTGATTAGTCTGTTCTTTCCCCCCACCGACTTTCTTTGCCATTTTCTTCCACCTCAGATGAGTCATAAACAAGTTGAATGGGGGAAAAGAAAGGACTAGTAAGTTCCTTCCCCCCCCCCCCCTCTGTTCGGATGTTTACTAGAAGGGTAGGGAAAGAAAGGACTAGTCAGTTCCCCCCCTCTGTTCAGACAATTACAAGTATGATGGGGGAAAGAATAGACTAGTCAGTTTCTTCCCCCCTCTGTTCAGTCATTTACAAATATGATGGGGAAAGAATAGACTAGTCAGTTTCTTCCCCCTCTGTTCAGAAGTTTACAAGTATGAGGGGGGAAAGAATGGACTAGTCATTTTCTTCCCCCCTCTGTTCAGACATTTACAAGTATGATAGGGGAAAGAATGGACTAGTCAGTTTCTTCCCCCCTCTGTTCAGACATTAACAAGTATGATGGGGGAAAGAACTGATTAGTCAGTTTCTTCCCCCCTCTGTTCAGACATTTACAAGGATGATGGGGGAAAGAATGGACTAGTCAGTTTCTTCCCCCTCTGTTCAGAAGTTTACAAGTATGATGGGGGGGAAATGGACTAGTCAGTTTCTTCCCCCTCTGTTCAGACATTTACAAGTATGATAGGGGAAATAATGGACTAGTCAGTTTCTTCCCCCCTCTGCTCAGACATTTACAAGTATGGTGGGGGAAAGAACTGACTAGTCAGTTTCTTCCCCCCTTTGTTCAGACATTGACAAGTATGGTGGGGGAAAGAACTGACTAGTCAGTTTCTTCCCCCCTCTGTTCAGCCGTTTACAAGTATGATGGGGGAAAGAATGGACTAGTCAGTTTCTTCCCCCCTCAGTTCAGACATTTACAAGTATGATGGGGGTCATAAACAAGTTGGTGGGGGGAAAGAACTGACTAGTCAATTTCTTCTCCCCTCTAATTAGATGTTTACAAGTATGATGGGGGAAAGAACTGACTAGTCAGTTTCTTCCCCCCTCTGTTCAGACATTTACAAGTATGATGGGGGAAAGAACTGACTAGTCAGTTTCTTCCCCCCTTTGTTCAGACATTTACAAGTGGTGGTGGGGGAAAGAACTGACTAGTCAGTTTCTTCCCCCCTCTGTTCAGCCGTTTACAAGTATGATGGGGGAAAGAATGGACTAGTCAGTTTCTTCCCCCCTCTGTTCAGACATTTACAAGTATGATGGGGGTCATAAACAAGTTGGTGGGGGGAAAGAACTGACTAGTCAATTTCTTCTCCCCTCTGTTTAGATGTTTACAAGTATGATTGGGGAAAGAACTGACTAGTCAGTTTCTCTCCCCCTCTGTTCAGACATTTACAAGTATGATGGGGGAAAGAATGGACTAGTCAGTTTCTTCCCCCTCTGTTCAGAAGTTTACAAGTATGAGGGGGAAAAGAATGGACTTGTCAGTTTCTTCCCCCCTCTGTTCAGACATTTACAAGTATGATAGGTGAAATAATGGACTAGTCAGTTTCTTCCCCCCTCTGCTCAGACATTTACAAGTATGGTGGGGGGAAAGAACTGACTAGTCAGTTTCTTCCCCCCTCTGTTCAGACATTTACAAGTATGATGGGGGAAAGAATGGACTAGTCAGTTTCTTCCCCCCTCAGTTCAGACATTTACAAGTATGATGGGGGTCATAAACAAGTTGGTGGGGGGAAAGAACTGACTAGTCCATTTCTTCTCCCCTCTGTTTAGACGTTTACAAGTATGATGGGGGAAAGAATGGACTAGTCAGTTTCTTCCCCCCTCTGTTCAGACATTTACAAGTATGATTGGGGAAAGAATGGACTAGTCAGTTTCTTCCCCCCTCTGTTCAGACATTTACAAGTATGATGGGGGAAAGAATGGACTAGTCAGTTTCTTCCCCCTCTGTTCAGACATTTACAAGTATGATAGTGGAAATAATGGACTAGTCAGTTTCTTCCCCCTCTGTTCAGAAGTTTACAAGTATGATGGGGGAAAGAATGGACTAGTCAGTTTCTTCCCCCCTCTGTTCAGACGTTTACAAGTATGATAGGGGAAATAATGGACTAGTCAGTTTCTGCCCCCCTCTGCTCAGACATTTACAAGTATGGTTGGGGAAAGAACTGAATAGTCAGTTTCTTCCCCCTCTGCTCAGACATTTACAAGTATGGTGGGGGGAAAGAACGGACTAGTCAGTTTCTTCCCCCCTCTGTTCAGACAGTTACAAGTATGATGGGGGAAAGAACTGACTAGTCAGTTTCTTCCCCCCTCTGTTCAGACATTTACAAGTATGATGGGGGAAAGAGTGGACTAGTCAGTTTCTTCCCCCTCTGTTCAGAAGTTTACAAGTATGAGGGGGAAATGAATGGACTAGTCAGTTTCTTCCCCCCTCTGTTCAGACATTTACAAGTATGATGGGGGTCATAAACAAGTTGGTGGGGGGAAAGAACTGACTAGTCCATTTCTTCCCCCTCTGTTCAGACGTTTACAGGTATGATGGGGGAAAGAAAGGACTAGTCAGTTTCTTCCCCCTCTTTTCAGACGTTTACAATAATAATAATTAAATATTCGAGAGTAGAATCTAGGAGATATAAATCAACAAAAAAAGTTTAAAAAAAACTTCCCCATCGCAAAATATTTCATTATAGGGGGGAAAAAACTGACTAGTCAGTTTCTTCCCCAGGGGATAAAATTGACTAGTTAGTTTTTTCCCCAATCACAAAAATATAATTGTAGGGGGGAAAAACCTGACTAGGGGGGGAAAAAACTGACTAGTCAGTTTCTTCCCCCGGGGAAAAAACTGACTAGTCAATTTTTTCCCCGGGGAAAAAACTGACTGGGGGAAAAACTGGTCTGTTACACCGGTATGTCAATAATACTAAATTGGTTTAATATGCCAAAAACATTTTTTGGGTCTCGGTTTTTTATGCCCCCCTATTGATAGATGGGGAGGCATATAGTGATTCACCTGTCCGTCCGTCTGTCCGTTTGTCCGTCCGTCCGTCCTGGTTAACCCAAATTGACCGTTTCTTCTAGCATTAATATGGCTTGCTTCAAAGCTTTCATACTTGCATGGATGTTGTGTATGAACACTCTCCACACGCCAGTATCACCTAACCCCATTTTGACCTTCACCTTGACTTAATTTTGGACTTAGACTTATTTATGGACAAGGCTTCCACAGGGGGCATAAGCGTTTATTGAAAGCAGTCTTGTTTTGTGTTATAATTTAGTGAACCTTTTATGTATGTTATAATAATGAAGTTATCATGATTTCAGAAAGGAGGGTTGTCATACATCAAGGATGAGAATCCTGACATATTGTGTGTACAGGAAACAAAGTGTGCCGAGGCAGATCTCCCTGATGACGTGAAAGTTGAGGGTTACCATGACTACTGGTCGTCAGCGGAACAAGCCGGGTATGCTGGTACCGGCATATATAGCAAGACAGAACCGATCAATGTTACATACGGTTTAGGTGAGGTGTATATTATTATAAACATTTATATTTTAGGATTGGTAGTTTAACAATTTACTTATTGCCTTTTTCAGTTTTTGTCGGTCATGATTGTTTTTATGTGGTTTAAACTTTCAACTGTTAGCGATGTTGAATCTGATATTATTTGATAATTGCTGACTCTGCAATCAATCAATAATATGAAAGTGAAATTAATTATTTATGTGATATACAATGATTGATATCAGTCTTGTTTTCCTGCCAATTTTCCATAGTTTTGTATAAAATTAATAAAATAGCTCAAAATATACCGGCTTCAAGTCTTGTGCTAAATAAAAAAAGGTGACAAGTATTTTTGATATATTTTTGGGTGTATTGCTTAGTACAAGTCATGTCCAGTATAAGGAATCTTGTGCTGTTAATTCACCAAATGGTTTCCGATCAATATCTCAAGAACATTGTGTCTTTGGATCCTAAAACTTTACATGGTGGTAGGGAATGCAAGCCAAAAATTGTTTCATTGACATCTCATTGGATTCAACTTGAATTATGCTGCTGCCCATCTTGGATTTCCTGGTAGTGAGGGTAAAGTATCCAATGGCAAGAAATTACACATGATGATTGACGGTGTAGAATTAGAAGTATAGCACAGAGAATTTAACTTGACCCTGATCTTTATGCATGAATATATTACATGGTTCTTGCTTTGAAAAATGCAACTTTCGGCAAGCAAATCTAGCACTAACTGTCCTTTAGATTTATGTTGGTATTATACCTTGATCGTCTTCGTAATACTTCCCGCTTATGAAAACAGTCAACCAGAAGTATAAATATAAACAATACATCAGCTGTTAAACTATGCTAATAGAAGGCTGAGAGACGGGTCAAATTTTATAGTATTATGTATATTGCAGGTATTGAGAAACATGATTCAGAAGGCCGGGTGATTACTGCAGAATATGACAAATTTTACCTCGTAACAGCCTGTAAGTAATTTAGTATGCAACTTTATCCAATTTTGTGTTGCTTGAAAACATTGCCAGGAACTCAAATTACTTGGTATACATTTCAGTGATAAAACATGTCTGTACAACTAACTTTTTCTTCGCATTGTAGGAAAGGTCTTGGGAGTCAATTTGTTGTACAGTAATACTTTTAAAAGTTAGTTGTCAAAATTTGAAATTTTCACAATTTTCAATTACGTGGCTAAACTTGCAAATTTGTTATTTTTAAGTAGTTATTGATGTTCAATGTTAGTAAATTTTGAACTTAAACATTTGTTCTTGGACGGATGAGTGGTTGTATGTGTATGTCTGGTATGGAAGTTAATGATAATTATGCGCCCCATCTTTGATGAGGGGGTATATTGCTTTGCACATGACTGTCGGTCGGTCGGTGGTATAAAATGGTTTCCGTTCAATAACTCGAGAAGCTTTGTCCAAGGATCTTCAAACTCAACATGGAGGTTGGTCAGCAACAGTAGATGACCCCTATTGATTTTGAGGTAAGTAGGTTGAAGGTCAAAAATCTCTTGTTGCCAGTGGACATTCTCATGAATCACTGTGAATAAAAAAAAATGTTGGTGTTATTCACATTAGCTGCGGCTGATTGTTGTTTCTACATAACTGATTGTCACATTGATATTACAGATGTTCCTAACTCAGGACGTGGGTTGCCTAGGTTACCGTACAGAAGTAAGGAATGGGATGTGGACTATAGGAATTATCTCAATGAACTAAACAAGAAGAAACCGGTCATCATGTGTGGAGATCTCAATGTGGCTCATCTAGACATCGGTAAATATTTACTTTAACTTATATTAGGCTGCCTCGATAGCCTATGGCAGAACAACCGCTTCCAGTGCAGGAAGTCTTAGGCTTGATCCTAGGCCACAACATACCATATTTCTTATAAATGGTATAGTACCAGTACATTTCTCTTGCTTGATGCTCAGCATAGACCGTTTCAGGTAACGCCTGATTGGTCCAGTGTGGGGTTAACGTGGCTGGATAGTATAGATATGACTCAAATACTGTTGAACAATGACCAGTGGGACAGTTACATTATTTAGGCCAGACAAATTTTAGTTTTTATATTTATACCTTCTTCTCTTCCATCATGCTGCCCATTGGTGTACCGTGTAGTTAGGCTAACACTGGTGTATATTATACAGTAAGTTAAGTTTTTCCTAAGAAATGTTGTAAAAAATAAAAGAAAGTAAAGCAAACTTGGAAGCAGGATTGAAAATGTTGATCATCATTTCGACAGCTTGGATTGAGGCGGATCTTTGCTTGTTTAGTTGGGCATTGTGCCTTGTATGTGTTTTATGTTTCCTGTGCTTGGTTGGTTCAGTTGGGCATTGTGCTTTGTGTGTTTTTAATGTTTTCTGTGCTCGGCTGGTTAAGTTGAGTGCTGCCTTCCCCATCTGACTTAATATAATCTTTTTGTTTCACCACCTAATAATGTAATGAAACATTTGAAGGTGATTTCACATTTCAGATTCTATATACATTCGTAGTAAATATACAATCCCTGCAAGACCTTGTCAGATTATTTCTATCCATATGATTTATGATTCTTATTTATCCAATTTATTGTAACTTAGATCTGGCAAATCCAAAGAACAACAAGAAAACTGCTGGATTTACACCTCAAGAGAGACAGGGATTCACAGACTTGCTAGCTGAGGGATACATAGATTCCTACAGGGAGCTCTACCCTGAAACAGAAGGAGCCTACTCATTTTGGACCTATATGGGAAACGCAAGAGGCAAAAATGTTGGATGGTAAGCAACTCAATTTTTAGTCCCCTACTGGTTTATGACCTGAGGGACTATAGGTATGCCTTCCGTCTTTCCGTCCGTCCTGATGCACCCACTTGTAGTTGTGGGTTGTGGAACAATAGGCTATATTTAGATTCTTTTTATTCTGTTACTTACGGGGTGCAAAATGTTGCTAATGGGGTTTTACAAACAAAAAACAAACAAAAGAAAACCCCACAACGTCAAGTCAGGGAGAACGTCCGTCCGTCAAAAAATCTGGATCCTGACATAACTCAAACAGTTTCAAAGCTAGGTTTATGAAACTTGGTATGTGGATAGGGGCCAATAAGGGGATAATGCACGTCCAGATATTTTGATTCCAACAAAAAGTGTGGTTGATATGGCAACAGAAACATTGAAAATAGCTTAAAACTGGTAGGGACTTCTGTATTGCTTGCAATGCTTAATGACTCGTTTTTAATAACTTGTAAAATGAACAATACTGTTTCAAAAAATGATAATTAAAACAATATAGTGGGATTCAAACCCATATGGTACAAAGCCGAACTCATACGGTGCAGAGCCTAGCAGTGTGAAATACTAACGCATTAGACCACACAGCTATCATAATACCCACAAAGAAATTGTGCATAACCAGTTTCAATGTACCTACATAACACGACACCAGTGATGGGTTGACAGTAACACTATATGTATGGAAAGTCTTGGAGCCTGGAGATACAGCGTGGGAGCATAAGTCTTCACACTTACCTACAAGCCTGAAGCCCAGAGCTAGTGAACTTTGATTTGAACTGGTTAACAATAAATGTAAAATAGGAAATTATGTCTACCACATACAGCCATATTGATGTTGTGCTGGTTGGATGTCTGGATGAATGTTACAAAGCTTGTCTGCACTAGCTCTCCATAGCTATTGGTTTGATTTCAATGAAACTTCATGTGACTGCTTGTTACTAAGCCTAGTTATGCAAGCTATCAGGAATTTTAGGTCCAATGATATTTTTCAGAGTTATAACCTTTTGTGGGAGACATACATTTTTGTGTCAAAAAACCTTTTTGCATAGTTTGGCTGGTGGCTTATGGAAAGGCTAAGAATACTTTAGTGAAAACGTAATAGTTTCGGTTTTGGCATTGGGTATATTATACACAGTCAGATTATGTTCTGTGTATTCACCATGAAAGTGTTACTGTATCACAGCTTCAGGTCAAATTCACCGTGCTATATGACATATTTATGTATATTACAGGAGACTGGACTATTTTGTGTTGTCAGAGAAACTCAAGGAAGATTTGTGTGACAATGTGATACGTAAAGATGTCATGGGAAGTGACCATTGCCCTATAGTTCTCTACATGGCCATCAAATAGAATCAACCATCTATAGGTCAAGGGGCCATCTGAAGGTCAAGGGACCACTCGAAGGTCAACATGCCATCCTCATACCACATACTGTTAAAGTGACATTTGACCTTGTGTGGAAGTCACATGGACAATTGTTGCACCCTTTTCTTTGTTTGCCAGGTAGATAAACTCACAAAATACTGCATGATAAGCAAAATAAAAATAAGTTGTATTTTGTTTGACCAATGAGATTGCAGGAAAAGGATTGAATATTGTAAATCATATTTGTCAAAATTAGGATTTTTCATGATTTGGAAGAATTTTTTTTGAAAATTTGTCAAATATTCTGATTAAATATTTTGATTCAACGGATGGCTGGTAGTAGACTTCCATTGATTGTTTGTTGTCTCATGATTGTTTTGTTGTTTTCACTATGGTGCTGTTAGTTTTTTGTATGTAATTGTCTGTTGTGCATGTCTGGTAGATGCTATTATGGTCTGAAGATAACATGGAAAGTTATATGATTGATGATTGACATTTATAACATTTAGTTGATGTATTGCTGACCATTAGTTGTATGCATGTAGTGTTGTTATAGCAGGTTTATGTAGTTTCGTCACTTTATGTTGTAGTGTAACTGCTGTCGTAGATTTGTTTTGTAACAGCAGCCATATTGTAGATCTGTTTAGATTTTTCAAACTTGTCTGTAATGTTATGCATTCCTTCAGTTTTGTATCATCACAGTATTATGTATAATCAGCATTTCATCTTACCGGTCATATCAAACTCCCTGTAGTAATTACTTCCCTTTATTGGTTCATTAACCATAGTGACTGTAACTACTACTTTAGGACAAGATTTGTGCATACCTAGATGTTATAATTCTCATACATACTAGTAATTGTTGCAAACAATAATTATGTCTTCCACTGGTGTGATTTCTATGAAACTTCACACGAAAGTAAGGGGAAAATTTCTATGAAACTTCACACGAAAGTAAGGGGAAATAACTGCAGTAATGAGTTTGCATAGTATACACATGTTTAGCTAAGTAAGTGCATGATTAAATTATGAACATCTGTTTAATGACTTTATGTATAAAACCGCATATAGGTATGTTTAATAATAACATGGAATCTGTCATATAACTAATTGTTTTCTTTGTTGGAATCTCAGCTTCTTCAGATTTCATTGGTCAGAACTTTAGAATCTCTGTTTCTAAGGTTTCCATTTGTTAATTTCATGGTTTCTAAGATGTTCATTGGTTGAAATCTCTGATTCTCCTGGGACATGTATTATTGAACATTCTTGCCGATTGTATGCTTAGGATATGTGTCTGTATTTTGCTTTTACTCAAATTCTGGGTTTCCACGGTCAGGGAAAAGTCAGGGAAAAACATAAATTTTCCAAGTTCAGAGAAAAGTCAAGGAATTCTGAAATTAGTTTGGGAAATTGAGCTAAAATCAGGGAAAAGTAGGAGAATTCTTTATGTTAGCTGTCAATAATTACGAATTTCTATGAAGAAAAAAAACCCCAAGACTGAAAATATCCCTGCATGCTATGCTCGCTCAAGGCAATTCTGAATTATACATTTGTACTAACTTTTTGTCAACATCATCAGCCCTTGAACTTAACTTAAACATTTTAAGTTTTATATAAAGCTAATATAGCTTTCTTTTCTCAATTTTTATTGTCATATTTTACCCAAACTCGAAGATGCTTTGGTGCCTGATTGCTCTAAAACTGCTATTTGGTCAGGGAAAATTAGGTAATTTTGTGCGCATTTGTTTGTGGGAACCCTGAAATTGAAAATGCAAATGTGTTGATTCTTTTTGGAATATTATGTTTTCACCTTTGTTCTTGAATCTCAGTTTCAAATGTTCTCATTGGTAAAATAATGGCTTCTATGATTTTTGTTGGTTGAATTCTTGATTTCCTATTGGATATGTTTGATTGAACATAGTTCGATGTTGCCATATATAATGATGTATGCTAAGAATATGTGTGTGTATTTAATTTTTGTTTTGACACAAATTGAAAAAAATGATTTTTACGCAAATGTTTTGAAACTTGCTTACGATTTTGTTCTTAATGAATCATGTTGTAATTGATTGAAAAATGGTGCCATGTGTTGACATTGCTTGGATGTATTGCATTTCACATTTTTATACAGATTTAGATTTTTGTTTAGTTGTGTTTCATATTCATTGAGAAAATATTTACCATTACACATTTCATAACTTTTCTGTCATTACTTAACATTGTGTGTTTGTTGGTGAGTTTGAGAACTATTCTTGAGTTTAGTACAGAGTACAGTGAGTGAACATAGCGATATTGTTTATAGTTACATACTTAATTTGAGATTACGACAGCCATGTGTCCTATGAAATACATTGATTGATGTTTGAAAAAGATTTGATCCAGGTTGAAATATTAGGTCAGGCAAGATATGTATGTTCATCGATGATCCTGGCTATGGTCATGTTCTCCACATGTGGAGAAGTTGTCAGTTGCATACGCTACAGCAAGTTAGTACTGGAAGATAAATAATTGTAAGTAATCTGGATAAGTCGTCTACCTTCTACCTGCTGATATGACTGTAAGGTTGTTGGAAAACTTCTACGCACGATAAAAACAAACAGAAGAAACAAAATGTCCATCCATAATTGATAACGTTGCCCTACATGCCAGTAAATAAATAGGTCTAACTAATACAGTCAGGTCTTTATAAAACGACACCCATTATACTGACATGCTCATTATTATGACATCATTTTATGGGGACAAAGATTTTAAACACACTCTTTGTATGAATTCAATATACTGCCATATACATTACAACAATAATTTGCTTGGAAACAGTGTCATTGTATCGAGGCTTGATTGCAATACAATGAATATCCAAAACTGTTTTGATGTGGACATTTTGTAATTGGATACTACAAAACCTGGCAGCATTCAACCTGCTTGATAACAAAAGTTGATATTATGACTTCTGGTTGTTTTAGGGTATTGTGAACATGTTTAGCAAACTATTGGTAGAGTCTGTAGTCGTAATTATGTTTTGTAATAAAAGAAAAAATCAATAAACTTGTTATTGTAAATCTATATGCATGTACTGTCAATATTTGAGACTGTTCATCGTCTTAGTGGTTACCGCCCTTGATTTGTAACCCTGCGATTCTCTGTTATGGTAGCTCATATTGTTCAATGAAAAAACATCAATGGCTAATTTCCTCATCATGTGGAGAAGTTGATGTTGAAGTTCATTTTGGAAGGGTAATTTAGTACTGGTCCAGTCCAGGAAAACTGGTCCGGTGAATCGGCTGCTCTATATAACAGTAAAATTGTTGAGAAAACGGTTCTTAACACAAAGAACTAAATCTGTAGCCAATTTGGTTATTGTAATATCTCCCACTTATGGGAATGTTCTCAGTTGATTGCTGAAGGTTTTCAACCGGAGGGAACTATAAGTTTGCCCTCCGCCTGTCTGTCCGTCAAAAATCTGGATCCTGACATAACTCGAACAGTTTCTTAGCTAGGTTTATGAAACTTGGTATGTGGGTAGGTGCCAGTAAGAAGATTATGCACATAATTGACAAAAATTGTGGTCACCATGAAAACAGAAACATTGGAAATAATTAAAAGGTCATGGCATCAAACCATAAGGGACTTCTGTATTGCTTGCAATTCTTAGTGACTTGTTTATTAAGTTACTGATTCTAGGCAAACTGCTTAGGTCAACGTGTTTGCTGTACATGTATATGATTGAATGTCTGTTGAAAAATGTTGTAAAACTCATAAAAAAAACCTCATTTCATCACTCCAGATACACATGTATACGTACATGTTCGATGCAGTAAGTGCGTACATTGTATATGTATGAGACAGATGTGACCTTTGTGAAATATATCTCATGTGGTGCTCCCACCTGTCACTCTGCTGTAGGTTTAAGTGTAAACTACTAGTGTGTGAACATCAGACGTTAACTTCTTCCAGAGGCCTATGGGTACAAAAGGCCTCGAACTCCATGGCCTTTGTTTGTAAGACTAAACGTAACAAGCTTACGTTTACTGCTACTGGGACCAATGAATACAGGAGAGTTCCATCGCCATTGGTTACAAAAATAAACATTTTGTAACTACAAATGTAATTAGCCATGGCCAACTTTGTGTAAACTCTGACCAGCTTGCACAGCAAGTAGTATAGAACATTTTGTGATACAACAAAACTTAGCCGTAAAGTCGATGTTTGGGGACAGACAAGAGTGGTCTTTGTTTGCTGGTGGTCTTACATGATTGGCTGTATGAAAGTGTTAATTCAAAAATAAAATGAAGTGGAATTTCAAGAAAATTGAAAATCCACAAAGTTTTAACGTGTATTGATCCATGTTCACTGAAACATTCTTTAACCAAACATGCATTTAATGGATTATACTGTTTGTTGTAACTGGTTCCGGGTGTCCATTCAAGTGTAGATACAGTAGTTAGAATTTTGCAGAGCTTTGGTACATTGGCTGGATAAGGTGTTCATTTTGAATTTCTGACTCTGTAGAGCAAAGCTACGCGATAAAACGTACAGTCATGTCTTCGAAAACAACTAGATGGCGTTTTGACATAATTTTGTTGCAAGGTTACTGACGTCAACATGTAACAAAGACTAATTTATGATAAGCGCAGTAAATAATTCAAGGTTAAACTGTCATTATTTCATAACGTTCCGGTGATTTTTGTTTTTATACGGCCAACATAGCGAGCCGCCTTGAGACACGCTAGGTTGGTAATTCTGGTGAATAAAACAGAGGGTTTACTAGATCAATAATTATACAGTTTAATCAATGTCTATCATAAAGTAACAATAATTATCAATTGATTAGAACTTATTCTTCCAGCTGTTAAACCATGTTGAGTAGGTGTTATTCTTTCCTATAGCCTTTGGACCAGTCTTGCTTCTCCAGTTTCTAAACCAGTTCGAACCAGTTTTAGTCTTTTTCGGCTTGTCTGCTTTCATAGTTCCATTCTTACTGTAATTCTGAGCGATTTCATTGCTGAAACTCACAATTCTGAAAATAAAGAATTTTGAAAAATATTAGTGAGGTTGCAAAACTGGAAAGACAGCGGCAACGTGTAGATTACTTTTTGAGCATTTAGTCACCCAAATGTGTGTAGTTTCTACTTATGAAAACGTGTGGCAGTAATCGTACAAATTCGTTTCGCAACTTCTCGATTATCCCGAGAAATGGCGGGGATTTCTGCTTTTTCAAACCACTGGTAAAATCCCTGCCCTCCCCTAAGGCCATACAGATGGTAAAGCCCCCGCAAATTACCCCCGCCTTATACCTCACGGGTATAGTCACGGCTACTAGTATATTTCCCCGCTATTTTGGCGCGCGCGAAACAGAAGCTCCACACTCACACTACAGTGCGGGAACATTGGAAAGTTAAAAACACGGGGCAGTTCCCCCGCTATCCCACACCCTTCCCCGGGATTGGGGCGTGGTTTCAATTGACTGGTGCATCATACCCTATCCCACATCATGCATGCAAATCCGTCCACAATGCTTGGTAAGATGAATATTTTATTAACATACCCATCCATAAGTGTGGCGAAGAATCCACCTCTTCGTGTTGTACCATTATTGCTTGGTGTGTTTGAATCGCTCATCCAATTGGACAGGTATTGGTCGGCCATCTTAAACCAGCTTGGTGCTCCCGCCCATTTCTGGCTGGCAATACTACGCCAGTCTGCCCCTGTTTCATTGCCTGGATTGGTTGACTGGCTGCTGACTTGTAAAATAAACATATTGTGGTTAAATCACGAAAATCAGCAAGTCTGACGTCTAAATTCCCACCGGTCTACCGAACAGAAAAACCCCAATTGACGGACTAGTCCAACATTCTGTGTACCATTGGCAATGGGAAGGGAGCTTAGTCACAACATGTCGACTAAACAGACAAGAAAACTTACCCTTAGCATAGGTATCACGATATCATGCCAGTTTAAATAACTCAACATACTGGTCGGGATAAAGTTGGCATTCTCGCAAAACCTTCAATTATCATGCGGAGAATTTGCATTCGCATCAGTTTTTGTTAGCACACTCCTTACAATGATCATTTTCTACATTGAATAGTCTTGAAAGGTTTGCATCACTTTTAATAATTGCATACGACGGGCAGTTGACAAAGGCAGTTTACTTCTACTGTAGACCAACAAATTGTTTCGCGCGATTCAAGTTCGCGGATTTCGCGAGTGACATGAACCACGACACTAGCTATTTATGTGATTTAAGGAGGATGGGTCGGTTTAGTGCGCATGCGTCATTTGTCATAGTACGTGATGTGCCTTATAAATTTAAAAATGCTTCAAAATGATCTGCATTAAATCAATTTCACCAGTTTTGATAAGTATTATGCAATCAAAGTAGAAATACCGATAGCGATAACAATAACTATTACATTACAACATAGGTGGATGGGGTAAAGATAATAAAAAGACATTGCTATGTATATGCCAAATGCCATGGCGTTCGTTTAGTATATTCAGTGTGTGTTTATGTGTTTTCTTGATATTTACATGTTCAATGCATTTTATTTAGAACGTTTTCATTGATTTTCTCAGCATTTATGCCAAATTGAACCAAACTAGAAACGAAATTTGAGAGAAAGATTGCCGATTGCGTATATTATTGCATCATTTTGAAGATCTATTTCACTAGAATTACTTTACGAAATATTAAAAAAAAAGTTTAACGTTGGAAAAAAAGTTATAAGGATTTTACTTGGGTGATATTTTGCTGCATTAAATATGAAGTGGGTTGGGTAAAAGAGCAATACATATAAGACCAAAATTGATTAGAATATAACCTACATTATGAGCCAATGAAAACGCCGAATTTTGGCGGTTAAATGAAAATTTAATCATTAAATTTTGCTCTTAATAGACGTGACGTCATGCGTTGGCGTTAACCTCTAGCGACCAATCGAAATACAGGATGTTATATTCTAAGTTAGTTAGAACATATTAAGTAAATTTTAATGACTAAAAAGGACTCGCTTCCCTACGCTCGCTCCGCCCTTTTTAATCATTAAAATTTACTTAATATGTCCTAACTATAACATATACCATTTTTGGCTTCTTGGTCATGTAAACCAATTTGAACCTAATTATTTTATTATTTAGATCACATGCTTTATATAAAGTGTCTTAATTGAACATAATCACCAATTTCAATGTAATAACAAAAAATGCATACTAGTACACACTTCAAACAGGGCTGATTATTCGGAAAACAATGCCGTTAACCTAGTATTTTTCATCATATTTTGTGTCAGAATCGACTATTTACATGCTGGCAAAATTTGAACAAAATGTATACGCGGGATAAAACCCCGTTCCTGCAACATCCTTATATCTTAATTAAAACAATAAACAATATTATAGAGGAGTTGACTTACCGCAGTTTGACGCACACAGAATGATGGCTATCACGAACCAATGTGCATATTTCTCCATATTTAATTAAAGTGTGCAGTATTATCAGATATTGTTGAATAAGAGAAAACACAAGTACCAACTTGAACTACTAGTATAACTACCAAGCAGTATAACCAACAATGGACAGAGTTGTTATTTTGTTTATGTCAGAGTTGATTGTCTATATTTGGTTTATTACCCTATTCTAGGTAAAGGTCGGGTTGTGGTCATGTTGTTGTGCTGTCTATGCTTTCACCGGTCACCGGTCATTGCAGTGATGTGTCCTTTAACGAGACAGGTAGAGACAAGTAACTGTGTGTGTACACAATATACATGTACATTTGTACTAGCAAATTATGACAACTCGTACGTATTCTTTGTATGCACATAATTTATTGAGTCCATATTCGTTCACATTCATAATTGTACATGTATATTCCGGGCTGCCAACTGTTCCGTTTGGGGGAGAAATCACTGACTTATACAAATAACTCAAACTGTGTTTTCCCATTCAGGTGAATACTTTTAATTAAGCTTAGGATGCCGTGAACATTTGCTTCAAACAGCTGATAGTTTAGGCATAAATGTGGCTGTATTATTGTTAAGACTCGTAAACAAATGCACATGTAACCGATGGAGCAAAAAGTCAGCTCGTAAAATTGATATTTTTTACACTTGTTCTTTGAAAGGTATAAATACAACACTTAGGTCAAAACAAAATATATGTGGAACAAGCTCTGACCAGTTCAAGTGACGATTTTGCGCTAAAGTCAATACATCCCTTCGTTGCTTCAACTAACATTTTTTCAAAATTCCACCGTTGACTTAATGAACCTTGAAAGCTAATTCTCTACAAAGGTCTAACAAAAATGTCACATTTTCGTGAAATTTCATCACGAAAGACTACCTTGTCGCGATGCTCGATGTAATTGGCCGTCCCATTGGATTTGACAGGGTGGAGTGTTTTAGGTCCAAATAGGCCACGTACTGACCACCTTTGTTCAAGCATATGACCATCGACACGTTCGGACATCAGAATGTACTAATTTATTAACTTTTATAATATTGCCTAACATATATCCTGCATAGTTTCATGCGGAAAATTAAGTTTTTATGATTATTTTTGACATAAACTTAACCCTACCACTCTGAGCTAATTCCACATATTTCTATTGACAGCATGATATACACACGCTGAAAAATATAAATATCCTAGTCACGACTTTGACACCTAATGAGTTTTCTGATAGGATAATAACGAATTTTTTGGTAGTATAATATGAAATAATATTTTAACATACTAGTATATGCCATCTTCCATGAGCCTCATTTGTTACAATAGAAATTAGTGGGTTCTCGGACTATAACTTAATGTAATACGTGTAAAGTCTTTATAATTACGTATGTTCAGAGCGTTATCAATTTGAGGAAACGAATCATGCACAACAACTTTAGCTATATAACTTATATCTTTGTGTCACAAAATACTTGAAATTAATCGCTGTATGCAAAACATATCAAATACAGTATGACTTGTTTGTACCGATCATCCGTGAAAACAGCAAAAATCGGTATTTGTTGACAGAGGGTCTCTGTTGACAGGTTTAATAGCATTTGACATCGTCTGGCGGAATACACAATTCATGATCTTATTAAACATGTTTTTATATTGTCATTGTTCCCAGGTAGTCTAAATCTTCTTTGCAAACTCATTCTAGGAATCTGGTCTCTAAATAATTTTGGTACTCTGAAGCGCATCTACTTTAATCATTTTTCTTGCATTTCTGTTTCGTAATTATAAATATTTTATAAACATTAGTGCATGCTTTGTGCAAGTGGTCATGAATGAAACAGTCACCACCTGTGTTATACATCCGAGTGGAATGAATTATAGTGCGTCTTCTACTATAATTTAACGCGTCATATGAAAATATTTTTTTAGGTTCACCGGTGGAATTATTTAAGTCCTCCTATGTTGCGTTAGACTGAGAGCAGTGTGTGGCCACTCGGTTTCATCCCTGCCTAACTTCTCAATGACCCCGGCTTCGAATGATGAGTCACGTAGTTTGTGTGATACAAAAAATGCCTTCCTGGAACATATTCATAATAGTTGTTTAAGACAGGTCGTATTTTACTAGTTCTGAAGACCACCGGGAAAGTGAACATCTGTTAAATGCCATCCGTTCTTATTGTGTCCGTTGAAGGTAACCATTAGAACCACGTGGTTTCACATCGTGTTTTCAAATAATCGTTTTTACTTAATATTACGTTAGTTGACGCAGTAATTAGAAGATGTTACGTCGATAAAATGTAACTTCATTAGTTAAACATGAGCCACGCGTCAGCATCGTCATTTGGGGGATAGCTTAAATACGTTACCAGGGCAGCTACCTCACAGTACGATATCTCGCTCGATTCTAAAATCATTTCAGTAAGAATGGCACCAATAAATATAATCGGAGTTTTCTGTGTTTTGGCTGTTTTCAAGAATGGTAAGCGACATGTTTTATTTTATTCTTTATTGTA
The DNA here is from genome assembly GCA_947247005.1 of Spisula solida. Taxonomy (NCBI): domain Eukaryota; kingdom Metazoa; phylum Mollusca; class Bivalvia; order Venerida; family Mactridae; genus Spisula; species Spisula solida. The sequence continues at coordinate 20,721,913 of OX365946.1, forward strand.
TTGGATACATTTTGTATATGGTATACACAAAGACAACTCATTCTGTATTTTGTCATGAAGTATTGCAGCACGCTCAGTTGATTTGTGAAGTTTATCTCGTTTGATAGAATTATTTCAAAAGAAAGACATAAACGGAATGTGGTTTTATTTTGATTTCATCGTAAAATGGTATACACTAACAAACAAACAAAGTGTGCGTGTATATGATTACCATATAAGCTCGATCGGTTCGTGTTTAATGTTGCTGAATGTTTTAACATATGTAGCTAAGATATGTGGAATAAATATTTAATATATTTCATAACAATCTGATCACATACAGAACACATAAATCATGGCATTAAAAAAATTAATGTTGCGAATTTGTCGTGTGTTTTTCAGCCTTTGTTTTTCTGTTAATTCCCCTGTTTTACTGATATAGTTCGTGCACGAGTATGTGTGTTTATATTTCGGAGACATAATTGAAGAATAAAATATCTAAATAGAGCACAATAGTGGTGTGAAAACGCTACCTTGAACATAACCCCCTACGGATTACCTCCCCTCCACTATATAATAGTAGTAAAGTAGGTAATTCACAAAAAGCGCTACCAAATACTTTCAACAGTTAACGACTTTGATTCCGTTTGACCAAACATAAACATAATATGCACTAACTCACCAATTCCTCGTTCATGTAAAGTTTTTGTAGTCAAGTTCATGGCAGAACCGGCTGTTCCCAAGTTACAGTAGGGTGTCGTGCTTTTGGTTAAGTTCATTTTGTTAATATTGAATGTTATCTTTGTCCTTGTAACATGTACTTGTCTTTTTGTGCCCTTGTACAGAAAGTACTCTGTTGTTTCTGTTGAGAGCTGCATTCTCTCTGCCTGTAAGATTTGTTGTTATCTCTTTGTCGTTTGTTGCTCTCACCATAAATTTGAGTATAATGCACCGTAGTGTAAGAAAGTGTATTACACTTTTTGTGTAGTGGTGTGTTCGGAATCGGACACTTTCTTGTACGCAAAAGGGTTCCTAGATTTCTCATTAATAACTAAGACGTATACAAATACTAGCACAGTTGTTCTAAAGATCTAATTTAAGCTTATTAATATTTCAGTGCATGGCCAAAGAGATATGAACTTGATGCCTATGATGAACTCGTTCAGGAACCAAAATCTAGGTGCTACAGGTGTTGGCAACACACCTGATGGTACAGACATAACAAATATGTTTGGAGATTTGTCAAGTATCTGGGGAGGAAACGGAAATGGTGGCGCTGGAACTCGTGGACTGGGCGGCATGAGCGGAATGGACCGAACGGGTGGAATGGGCGGCATTGGCGGTTTGGCCGGCATGAGCGGAATGTTTGGAAATGATGGTCAGCGAGGCAGCCAAAATTTATGGCAGCAAATGGCGTCTGGTGATCTTCCAGATAACAGTAGAGGAATGGGTGGTATGCGAGGAGTTGGCGGTATGCGAGGAGTCGGGGGTATGCGAGGAGTCGGCGGTATGCGAGGAGTCGGCGGTATGGGAGGAGTCGGCAGTATGGGAGGAGTCGGCGGTATGCGAGGAATGGACGGAATAGGTGGTCAAGCAGGAAACCAAAATAATATGATGAATTTATTTCAGCAAATGTTGGGGGATGTTCCAGATAACACTAGAAGAATGGGTGGTGTGCAAGGAGTTGGTGGATTGGCCGGATTAGACGGATTCGCTGGAATGGGAAACAGGAGGGATAGTGATAATACAGGTGGACTGACCCGTATGGGCATATTGGGTGGTGATTCGGGTGGAATGGCCAGTATGGATAGAATGGGTGGTGATTCAGGTGGAATGTCCAGTATGGGCAGAATGGGTGGCCTTAGGGCAATGATGGGTGATGGTGCGATGGGAGGAAGTTTCGGAAATATGGCTGGCGGCTGGTAGACAGGAAGTATGGCTGGTGGCTGGTAAACGACTTCTCCTATCCACATGCTTTATAGGAATGGTAACGAAACTGAGTAAGAAGAAAGAGATAGTTAAAACTTGGTGATGATAATGTAGTAGATGCGTCACCAGCATTGTTAAAAACGGAATGGTATGTTTCACAGCGTCTAGTTGTGTGCAATTATGTTGTATACTTGAAGGCATTCCTACTTATGCCATTGACTTCCAGATACTGTATTTATTAAATTTTGTGTTTCGTTAGACAATGCTTAAAGTGCCATTTGAGTGGTTTCGAAGTAATAAAGAAACCTGCAGAGGCCAGGAAAAGTATGGCTTGCCCAATCAACCAAGACATCATGCTGTTCATCTGTATGAACTGTATTAATCCAAATTTTAACATTTGTATTATACAAATGATTGTAAACTTTACATTTACAGTTAAGGTTGTGAGTACATGCATAACATGTCAAACTATGTTTACTTATTTGTATGACATGAATAAATGTTTCATATAAACGCACTTAGCTGAATTTGTGTTTAAAAAAAAATAGAGTACTCAATAAAAATTAAAGAGTTGACAGCAAGTGTTCTGGTGTTGTTACATCTTCATTTTTACAACGTTCATTCCTTCTGAAGATTATAAATGAAACTGATTGAGGAAATAAAGATGTAACAACACCAAACATTATTTATTTGCCCGTAGTGAGATGTTTATTCAACATTAATCATAGAGTAGGCCTACTTAATATTTAGTTACACCAATATTTAGGTGTTTCGGTTTATTACAGACTTTGTATATGACAAAGATTGATTATGTATCCTTTTCACGCGATATCTGAATAGAGTTGTCGATTTGTGTAAAATTGGCATTACTTTGTCAGAATATACCAATTCACCCAGTACAACCGAGTAATACATACATTACCAAACGTGTACATGCATTTACCTTACATGTATGTGTAAAAGAGTCAGAGAGGAACTGATTCTCCGTCAGGCGATATTCTGAAAATTAGCGACATTTTGATAAACACCTTGCAGAGGGTGGTCTGAGGAGATTCTCCCTTCTGACTGTTTCTGCATAAACCGTCTCTAGAGCATTATGAGGTCACTTAAGCCACGTTTTAAAACAAATACAGGATTTGGTGTTCAGGCGTAAATATTGACATACCATGGTTAATGGTGCGAGCGAAGCGAGAACGAAAAAATGCATTGTTTAGCTGAGAAGTACTAGTATTACACAAACTCATCATATTGTTAATGATATGCACTGTGTGTTTTAGAGTATAGACTACTTGGCTCTTTAAATTACTAAGTGTACAGTATTGAAACAAAGCTACAAACCAGTTCATCTCTGAAATGTCAAGTGCTCCAGTCAGGATCCGAACAAAAACTGTTATTGGTGGACAAGAGCATTGTCAACTATGTCAACAGCAGGGGAGTGAATACTTTAGATCAATAACTACTTCCCTTTGGTTTCAAGAAAGAGAAGTCTGTTTGACTTATTTCAAGTCAGTGATACTCCTTTAAAAATATTGCGAGGGAACTATGCAGTGGAAGAGATACATCCCTTGGTTTAGGACAGGAACCTACGTTTGACTTACTATAAGTCGATAAGAGTGAATAGGAGAGGGAACTCGGATTTACTTATTTTAAGTCTGGAAGAGTAACTTCCCTTGATATTAGGGGAGTGTACTCTATTTGACTTATTCTAAGTGGGTGGGAGTGGCTTCCACTGCAAATCAGGTGAGGAAAACATATAGTTCAAGAGTTACTCCCCTTGATACCAGGAGAGGTTACTTTGTTTGACTTATTTAAGGTCGAATATAATGACTTCCCCTGAAAATCAGAACAAAGGTTCCCTTTTTAAGTCGGTAAGAGTGACTTTCCCTGAAAATTAGGGGAGGGAACTCTTTTTGACTTATTTTGAAGTCGATAAGAGTGACCCTTGAACATCAGAGAAGGTAACTATATAGTTCATGAGTTACTGTCCTTGAAATTCGGGGAGGGAACTCGAGATCTGGTTGGTTGGTATAAGTCGGTAATATTGATTACCCTAAAATCAGGGAAGGGAGCTCTGTTTGACCTATTTTAAGTCGGTAAGAGTGACTTCGGAAGGATGAGTTACATTCCATGATATCAAGGGTGGGAAGACTGGCTGACTTATGTTGTGGAAGAGTAACTTCCCTTGATATCAATGGGAGGGAACTCTGGCTGACTTATTTCAATTTTGTAAGAGTGACTTCCCTGAAAGTCATGGGAGTAAAAGAGTTATTTCCCTTGATGTCAGTGCAGGAAACTCTATTCGATTAATTTTAAATCGGTTAGAGTAACATCTGATAAACAGGGGAGTAAAAAATCAGGATTAACAAGGAACTTCCCACTATTATATGTGATACACTATTTAAATCCTGCAACTTGGGGCGTTCGGGGTATGCTCCCCCGGATTTCTTTTTTTTACAAAATGAATTCATTTGGTGCATTCTGGGCCAATATCAAGTCAATTATGGTCAACCATTTATAGACGTATGTATCGGAATTTTCAATCCGATTTTGAGCACTTACACGAGGTGTTAAACATGGTCTGTTTAACATAGAAATAGCACAGATCGGTTTAGGAGCTCGTACATGCTGATGCTCTAAGGCATAGTTCTCATTCAACAGCCACATGAATTTTTTGAACATTAACTGTCTATAATCCTTTTGTTGAATCGAGTGCCTCAAATTGTCTACATGTTTTTACTGTGCGTCTACGTGAATAATAGATCTTTTAAGTACAAAGTGTAGATTCAAGACATTATTTTCACTCATTTTAGTCCGCAAATTTTGGCCGAGGAAACTGAGTTTGTTAGGCCATATTGGGGGATATTTTGTGAAATGGTGTCACCTTCGCCTTTACCTTGTGTGGTAGTTGATGCTATATGGGGTTTATGGCTACATGAAGACATTACGAAGGAAACACGAAGCTGCACCATTGTCTTAGGAGAGCAACACGACTACTATGTAGCCACCATATTATAATTATAGTAAAGTACATCACCGTGTATAACGTTACAAACAGACTAATATTAATACCAAAGTCACAACTCATCCGGACACCGATCGATGTCCGTCTGTCCGATATGTACCCGATTGTAAGCAATTTATATATAATTTCGATTTGTGTAAAATTGGCATTACTTTGTCAGAATATACCAATTCACCCAGTACAACCTAGTAATACATACATTACCAAACGTGTACATGCATTTACCTTACATGTATGTGTAAAAGAGTCAGAGAGGAACTGATTCTCCGTCAGGCGATATTCTGAAAATTAGCGACATTTTGATAAACACCTTGCAGAGGGTGGTCTGAGGAGATTCTCCCTTCTGACTGTTTCTGCATAAACCGTCTCTAGAGCATTATGAGGTCACATAAGCCACGTTTTAAAACAAATACAGGATTTGGTGTTCAGGCGTAAATATTGACATACCATGGTTAATGGTGCGAGCGAAGCGAGAACGAAAAAATGCATTGTTTAGCTGAGAAGTACTAGTATTACACAAACTCATCATATTGTTAATGATATGCACTGTGTGTTTTAGAGTATAGACTACTTGGCTCTTTAAATTACTAAGTGTACAGTATTGAAACAAAGCTACAAACCAGTTCATCTCTGAAATGTCAAGTGCTCCAGTCGGGATCCGAACAAAAACTGTTATTGGTGGACAAGAGCATTGTCAACTATGTCAACAGCAGGGGAGTGAATACTTTAGATCAATAACTACTTCCCTTTGGTTTCAAGAAAGAGAAGTCTGTTTGACTTATTTCAAGTCAGTGATGCTCCTTTAAACATATTGCGAGGGAACTATGCAGTGGAAGAGATACATCCCTTGGTTTAGGACAGGAACCTACGTTTGACTTACTATAAGTCGATAAGAGTGAATAGGAGAGGGAACTCTGATTTACTTATTTTAAGTCTGGAAGAGTAACTTCCCTTGATATTAGGGGAGTGTACTCTATTTGACTCATTCTAAGTGGGTGGGAGTGGCTTCCACTGCAAATCAGGGGAGGAAAATATATAGTTCAAGAGTTACTTCCCTTGATACCAGGATAGGTTACTTTGTTTGACTTATTTAAGGTCGAATATAATGACTTCCCATGAAAATCAGAACAAAGGTTCCCTTTTTAAGTCGGTAAGAGTGACTTTTCCTGAAAATTAGGGGAGGGAACTCTTTTTGACTTATTTTGAAGTCGATAAGAGTGGCATCCCCTTGAAATCATGGGATGGATTATATTGTGAAAGAGTTACTTCCCTTGAAATCAGGGAGGAGTCTTATTGGCTTATTTTAAGTCGGTAAGAGTGACTACCCCTGGAAATCAGTCGAGATAACTTTATAGTTCAAGAGTTATTTCCCTTGATATCAGGGGAGGTAACTCTGTTTGACCTATTTTAAGTCGTTAAGGGTGACTACCCTTGAAGATCAGAGAAGGTAACTATATAGTTCATGAGTTACTGCCCTTGAAATTCGGGGAGGGAACTCGAGATCTGGTTGGTTGGTATAAGTCGGTAATATTGATTACCCCTAAAAATCAGGGTAGGGAGCTCTGTTTGACCTATTTTAAGTCGGTAAGAGTGACTTCGGAAGGAAGAGTTACATTCCTTCATATCAGGGGTGGGAAGACTGGCTGACTTATGTTGTGGAAGAGTAACTTTCCTTTATATCAATGGGAGGGAACTCTGGCTGACTTATTTCAATTTTGTAAGAGTGACTTCCCTGAAAGTCATGGGAGTAAAAGAGTTATTTCCCTTGATGTCAGTGCAGGAAACTCTATTCGATTAATTTTAAATCGGTTAGAGTAACATCTGATAAACAGGGGAGTAAAAAATCAGGATTTATAAGGAACTTCCCACTATAATATGTGATACACTATTTAAATCCTGCAACTTGGGGCGTTCGGGGTATGCTCCCCCGGATTTCTTTTTTTTACAAAATGAATTCATTTGGTGCATTCTGGGCCAATATCAAGTCAATTATGGTCAACCATTTATAGACGTATGTATCGGAATTTTCAATCCGATTTTGAGCACTTACACGAGGGGTTAAACATGGTCTGTTCAACATAGAAATAGCATAGATCGGTTTAGGAGTTCGTACATGCTGATGCTCTTAGGCATAATTCTCATTCAAAAGCCACATGAATTTTTTGAACATTAACTGTCTATAATCCTTTTGTTGAATCGAGTGCCTCAAATTGTCTACATGTTTTTACTGTGCGTCTACGTGAATAATAGATCTTTTAAGTACAATGTGTAGATTCTAGACATTATTTTCACTCATTTTAGTCCGCAAATTTTGGCCGAGGAAACTGAGTTCGTTAGGCCATATTGGGGGAAATTTTGTGAAATGGTGTCACCTTCGCCTTTACCTTGTGTGGTAGTTGTTGCTATATGGGGTTTATGGCTACATGAAGACATTACGAAGGATACACGAAGCTGCACCATTGTCTTAGGAGAGCAACACGACTACTATGTAGCCACCATATTATAATTATAGTAAAGTACATCACCGTGTATAACGTTACAAACAGACTAATATTAATACCAAAGTCACAACTCATCCGGACACCGACCGATGCCCGTCTGTCCGATATGTACCCGATTGTAAGCATTTTTATATCTAAAAAGAGTCTAAAATTACTCCGCCTGCCACCCGATGACCGGCCTACTATAAAGGCCAAGTTTCTTTTAGATCAAAGAACGACATCAGGTAATCGGACGGCGATTTGATTTTTAAAGTAACACAACTGCTGATCATCAATATTAACGAACGCCGTTTCCTGTAGCAACGTCACTAGACGTCATGGGGTCCTAAATTTCGTATTTTCCAACGTTGCTCGTAGCAAACGATTACGTACCGTTCGTGTGTATGTAATACTATCATTTTCTAGAGGGTGATTATGAAGATACAATAATATGACGAAAAGTCAAGTTGGGAATGGACTGTCACTCAATACCAATGACAACATACAAAACAGGTGTCTGTGGTGCATATTCTCTCTTTCATAATCTCATGAAGATCAATGCAAACATGCGAATGGGCCATACGATGTCAATAACGTCAAATTATGTCATCGATCTTAATGCTCTTTATGCAGCTTATTCTTATACGTTACATATACGTTACACAGGCAACGTTTTGATTTTCGGTTGACAGGTCAATGTTCAAAGTGTTTCTTGTATGGCTATTGTTTGAGAATCATTTTCTTTTGCGTTTTACACTATAAATTGTGAAATGAATGAGCATGTATATAGAGGATCTTGCATGGGTGCTCACTACATACGAGTTTTATTAAACGAGTGGACAAAATGATATGACACGAGGCTTTGCCGAGTGTCATATTGTTTTTGTCGACGAGTTTAATAAAACTCGTATGTAATGAGCACGAATGTAAGATTCTATTTATCACAAAACCTTAGAAAACGCTCATTATTGTAGGGTTAACGCATGCTTTTTCGGGCTATAACATCTGCAGAGTCCCGAGGGACGGTTGGTGCCCAAGCCCGCTAGGGCGAGGGCACCAACACTCCCGAGGGACTCTGCATATGTTATAAAGCGAAAAAAACATGCGTAAACGCTATTATAGCATACAAAACATCAATTAATGCGTTTGGATTTCAAAATAATTATATTTTGGCGGGAGATTTTGTGACGACGTCGCGAAAACAAACGTAACGTCATACCAGTTATTGTTATGCACGTCGACTTCCGGTATCGGCAAATACCAAGAAAACATGGATACTGCGGGTTTGTTTTAATGTATAATTTAAATATTATAGAAAACTAATAAGTACTTATTAGTACTTAGAAATAAAATGGGAATTACTGTTCATATGAAGCTGTACAACCGTTATAGTCGCCGGTGCGGCCTTGAAATGAGCATACGTAAAACTGGACGTTAACAGCGCGTGAATCTTTATGTTTACGCATGGTTTTCGTCCCGTTAACGTATGGGCAAAATCACCGTTTTTATGCTATAATGTTCAAAAGGATGATGTACGCTGCATAAGTTTCAGCCAAAATTCAGCGGTACAATTAGCGCGACGTCATGGCGACGTTGATATTATCCTGACGTCATTGACGGATCAATGCATGGATTGGCTAACGTCACGTCAAGCTCATTTACATATTTATTGCACAGTCTGGGACCGCAGGTTATGTGATAAACTGTTATATGTAATGACGTCGCGATAACATTGGGCCGGTGTAGTAATAGTGACATTATAGTTTCTATGGTTTTTTTTTCGAAAAAAAATGTTTTCTTGAGTTTAATTTTGTAAAGTAATGTATTTGTAATTAGCCAAACTAGTGTCTGACCGATTTTCAGCAATATTGGTCACCTAACAAAGTATTCAGAGCATTTCCCCGCGTATTTGATGATCACACCTCGTACATGTGCTAAGAAAGTAGATGACACAATATATAACTAATTGGCAAATCCTTAAAATGATATTAAAAATATGTATGTATATGTCGCTGGTTTAGAACAATGAAGTCGTGTTATTAGAGACACACATATTTGGAATCTGCATCGCAATATGCATCATATGAGCCTATACTGACGAAAGTCGAAAAAGGTTATGTTAACAAGAAAAAGCTGTGTTTCGAAAAGGATTTTTTCTCTGAAAAGCATTTTTGTACAAGTTTAAGACCTTATTATTCTAAGCCAGCGAATTATTGTGGTGACATTCAGTAAAATTTAATACTTTATTAAATTATTACTTTAGTTTTGAATACAACAACAACCAATACAATTATTTACACGAAACATTTATTCATGTCATGTCAATGGTCAAACGTAGTATCTTTTACACAAAACATTTACAATAATACAACCATAAATTACTTAAATAATTATATAACGTCCATACATAAGAACAACGGCCCTTCTGTCATTGTTAAAAGATGCAAGCTGACGATGATGTATAAATTTAGAAACCATACAAAGCGGGTGTGTCTGTTGAGGTGCATCAGTTTGCAACAGATGAGTATGGGCATGGAATCTGCCGGTCTTTTACAAATACCGATCCGAAAGCTAGTTTGGAATTTCCGTACGCCACTATGACTTGTCAATCTCATCTCACCTGTTCAAGGTACACGTCTGAATAACACATCATATGTATGCCTCCTACACAGATGTTAACTAAAGCTTCTCCCACTGTTGATAAGACAAGTTCATTCTTATGTCTTAAAAAGATCGGTTTTCGAAAATAGTGCAGTTATAATTACGGCGTTTCACTTTCATCAGCACAGATCTAAACTCTTTTTCAAACATTGTCGTTTTATTGTTAAAAGTCAGCTTAATTAGTGTCAAACGAAATGAAATATATATAATATTGTAGTCAATATCATGACTACTTTTCAAGAAATAACATCAAACATATCTTGCACACAACAAGAGGCGTTCACGAAACATCGATTCTACATCAAACAATGCTAGTATGTGCAATACATCTACTACAATATCATCACCAAGTTTTAAATACCTCTTCCAAGTTGTATTATACTTATTCAGTTCCGTCATCATTACTACTAAGAAGTTAAGAACGTATATAGTAGAGGACGCCGTTGTCTACCATCCGCCCATACCATCCATCCCTCCTCCCATTCCATCACTAATACCACCAAAGCCATCCATACCGCCTCCACCCATATTATCACCACCGTCACTCATGGCTCCCATACCATTAAATCCACCCATTCCACCCATTCCACCCATTCCGCCCATTCCAAAATTGTTATCTGGAAGATCCGCAAACGCCATTTGTCGCCATAAATTTGAACCTCCTCCTAGACCACCGTATCCAAACATTCCACCCATGCGACTACCGAAACCACGCATGCCTCCCATTCTGCCAAATCCATCGTTTCCCCACATGTCTCCCAAATCGCCTCTATTTTGATTCCAGAACGAGTTCATCCATTGGCAATGTGCTGAAAGAGAATGTGATAATATAAAACAAAAGTCGTAATTTGATACGTCTTTGATAATTTATGAGAAAACCTGACCCTCCATTGATGATCAAGTATCAAGCAGAAATGTGTCTAGTATTGAGTGCATCTCTTTACAAAGGGAAGTAACTGCTGTAATGAGTTTGGTAGAGCACACTGAACCATATCAATTAGTCGATATAACAATTTAAAAACGATAATTTTACGTATATCTAAATTAAAGAACTTAACATGGTGATGTATCTCTTAATAATCTCACTTTTTGGTGTTTAAAATATTCACATCATTTATCTCACTTAGTAGTAAATCACTGCCTTCATATTGAATATCACGTGCAATGTATGCATTTTTTAAATTTTAAACGTGATTCCCTGTTCGATATTATATTATCTTTTTACGGAAGGAAACAGTTTAAGCATTTGTCGCATCAGCCGCACGACGATTTGGTCGCACGATTTACGATTTGTTACGTTCGGAAATTCAAATGAAATACGACAAGGTCGCAGATAAAATCGCAGTCATCCAGATAAGTTGCAGACATACAGACAAATTGCAGGCATGCAAGACAGTTAGGAGATGCAACAGTAACACGCGTAACTTGAATAAAGTAGCAAGACACTTATCATCAAATCGTAAGCAAAACGCATAAATGTTGATATTTTGGTTTGCGACGGTACTCAAATAATTTCGAATATCATATTATTAAACAATGCAACCACGAAATGAAAGCTTGCAACCAACGTATTAACTGATCAACTGATACAAAACTTTACACTGACACTATTATTAAAGCAGATAACTTAACATTCATGTACATTTACATTGTTTACACTATATTAATAATACGGTGATGGACTTTACAAAACAAACCGTACTGTCCTATTCAATGACAATTGACAAAATGAAAATTGACAAAATGAGAATTTACAAAATGAAAATTGACAAAATGAAAATTAACAAAATGAAAATTGTGTATTTCTATGACTTATCATTCAGTATAAAGTACCACATCCTCAACACAACCAGTGGCTATCAATTAGATACACTTCTGATACAACAAAGAATTAAATAAAATAAGTCGCTTACCACTACTGAAAACAGCCAAAAGACACAAAGCTCTGATAATGGTCGTGTATGCCATGTTTACGTAGATGATTACAGATTCCAGTCTGATATGACACTGCGACGGGTGAATATCCGTGTCTGGTATTTAAGCAATCCCCAGTGACGGTGTTGGTGCGTGCGTCGGTCATGTTCATCCAATGGACTTGCTCCAGATAACCGTTTAATTAATGTGCCAAAACACATTATGGTAACACACGAGTTTTCGTTAAGGTACGAATGGAAAATTTAAATAAATCTCCGTACGACATTTGTGAAATGAATGCCCCTCGCAAATTAGCGGTTGGTCAAGTAAGACAAATGATTCAGATACAGAATACCCTGGTGACCGAGTCTGTCGTGTTGTAAACGACGTCATATTTTATAATGCCACATTGATTCATATTTCGAATGGCTTTTTAAGAAAGGTAAGACCAAACATAAAAATGAATATAAATCTAACATGTTGACCAAAACGAGATGTTGAGGTTAAATAAGACTTTTCATTAATGGTCCGTTATTAGAGCAGATATTCAGTTTCGGAATAGGTTAGGACATACTACGCCCATCTGAACAAACAAAAAGATCCAATCTTGTTTAAGATCACATTGGCTACAGCATCCATAATTAGAACCTTAGGGACCTAATTACAGCTCAAAATATCTCTATGACATTAAAGTTATAACGTGACAAAACTTGCAAAACACTGAGTTTGTTAAAAAGAAACTGGAAGGCGTTTTATTGATGTTTTGTGACGCTATATAACGCGGCATAGAGAGTTATTTTCAACTTAGATTTATGGCTGTCTTAGTCAAGGTGATAATAAACAACATTAAATCATGATGGGGCAAACTTTTCCCAACAATAACGTTACAATTTGTTCAAACTTTGTGTATGAACACATCATCATTTTTTAATTTATAAACAGGAAATATGAATCAATCCTTAGGTTACATAACAATTTTAGTTTGCTCTGTAAACTGAAATTTTCGTCAAATTTGCCTAACCAAGAGTAGATAACGGTTTTATAATTCTGTTTCTAACACACAGCAGTGTTAGTTACATGATATTAGTTTATACACATCCTAATATTATAAATATTGCCAAAACCGACAGATAACCGGATCCTCGTATTGGTACTGACAAACTGTATGTTTAGAATTTTTTGTCGACTGCCAATTAAATATCATTTGAGAATAACTGTTATTATGTACTGGTACACTGTTAGCCAAACTATTTATTTATTGGCTGATCATTGCAGTGTCTATTCACAACCGTTCACCGAGTCACCTAGGTCGACAGTACTTATCTCGCATTGTGTATTACGCTGAGCGGCTTTGAAAACGCAACACTTACACTTACATAGCTTATATGTATGCATGTATGTATTTACCCATAACTCAGCCAATATGCATTAAATTTAGCTGAACTTTTCAGCATTTGTAGCTAAGATATATGGCATTACAATCCATTTCATTCCATGGTAATCTGATAAGACCCTTTACAGCTACAATAAAACAATGATGTCATAAACAAAAGTAAATTTTATGCCCTATGTCCTTCTGCGTTTTTTATATTTGTTATGCCGATGTGTACCTATTCTTCGTATAAAGTTCGAGAATAAGTGTCCGTGCATATCATGAAGACAGAAATAAAGTAAAACACAGATAAATATAAAGTTCAATTTAGATTCAGAAAAAATGAATTTTATTCACTCTATCTCTATCCAGAATTACTTCCCCATTGACTGTAAAATTGGTGGTATTTTTCGGTAAATCAACAACATTTCTATCAAGCGTTTTTGAAACTTCACGACGACTATGTTGCGGAGTGGTAAATCGTCTGATTTTGTTTTTTTTTGAATTTGTCGATTGATTGACTGTTCAAATTGACCTTACATAAAATAATAATTGCATCGTACATTTTTGTACAATCAATTCCTCTTGCGTGTTTCGTTTTATCCATTTCATGGTTCAATGCACCAGTGTCGCGAATTTAGATGGACAGAACATCCAGTATCTATTGGTAGCCAATAACACGCACACAAAATTTCGTTGAGAAATATTAATAAATATAAAAGTTATCTTGATTTTCATTAGTGTTGCGTTTTCAAAGCCGCTCAGTGTATATAGTACAATGTAGACATACCACGTGGTATGTGACGTAATTTTTGGCTAAGAAAAATCTGTCAAGAAAAAGTACTCATTCTCTGCTAGAGCAACGAAGATGTCTAACGGCTGTTTTCACCTTTTTGTTGACATCTTTTTACTTGCGTTCTTAGCCAAACATTGCGTTTAATACCACGTGACATATCCATACTGCAATAGTTATAGTGCGTTATTGCCTTGAGAGGTGTATAAGGGTTACATGAAATAATATGGAAAAAGCAGGTTTTGACAAAAATCAAATACAAACACAGGTAATACATTTAGACACAAAATTTATTAATGTCATGTTTATAAATATACATAACTCGGTATAAGTTTCACATGTAATGTTGACAGAACAAATAAATATCTAGTACTTAGTCAATGTCAGTGATATTATTCGAGGAACTGGGTATTGCGCACAGCTACACTCTGTTCACGAAATATCAAATCAGCTTCAAGTAGTTCCTACTACAGTATAATCATCACCAAGTTCACTTCTAGTTGATGATACTAGTACTTATTTTAGTAACGTAATCATTATCACAAGGCACGTCCGTACATAGAGAATGGAAGTCGTTTACCAACCACCACCCATACCCTCTGCTCCTCCCATAGCACCGCCTCCCATCATTGCACTTAGACCGCCCATTCCACCCATACCCTCGCCCCCACCCATCATCCCACCCATACCGCCCATACCGGCCATTCCACCCGCGTCACCACCACCTCCCATTCCACCCATTGTCTGCCACATATTGCTGCCACTGTTTCCGCCCATACCGCCCATTCCACCAGATGCAGCACCATCTCCGTTTCCTCCCCACATTTTTGACCAATCGCCAAACATTGTTGCCATGTTGGAACCAGCTTGCGTGCCACCTGTACGCGCTCCTGCAGCGCCTGAATTTGGGTTCATAAAGGAGTTCATCATAGACATCCAGTTCATTGAATTTCCTCTTTGGCCGTGCACTGAAAGAAATGTTAGATCTTTAATACAACAATATTTATACGTCTTAATAAGGGTGACACGGTGGTCGAGTAGTAAGGGCCTTGACTACCAATCAGGAGGTTCCTAGTTCGAATCTCAGCCGGGGAACTAAAAACTAGAGATAAACTGGTTGGAAATCCGCGTGTATATGTGAACTACATCGGGAACGTTAAAGAAGTCTAATTGGAAAGAGCTAGGGTAGCGCATCCGGATTCCTTGTATCATATAACTGTCTCTTTCCTTGTAGCCAGAAGTAAGTGGTCGATTTGGCACGGAAAAATATATTGTTCACGCACTAACGACTGTCTCAGTCGACCACAAACTATACGTCTTGAGAAATCCGCGACTGCTTCTGAGCACAGCAGAGTTTGGCCGAGGACAAGGACCGTTTCACACCATGGTATTCAATTTAACAAGACTTAGTATTCTTATATTACCTTGTTTATTTATTTCAAATGCTAGTAAAGCAACTACAAATTATGACGCATGTGTTTTTTAAACTACCAAATTCCTCTACGTTACACACATGTACTTTCGTCATTGGTGTTGCTCCATAAGATTAAACAAGAAGATAATAATAATTCAGACAGGGATGGCAGCACTCAATGTAAACAGCCGAGCACATAAAACATAAAAACATACTTAGACACAATGCCCACACACACCCAAATGAGAAAATGATCCGCCCAAGTCCCAGCTGCCAAAAAACTGATTAAACTAGTGTCAGCAAAAAAAAAGCTGAATGCCTAAGCCGAATGACCAACTTCGCTTGTCTTCCCTTGTGTTCACTGATTTCACAAGCGTCACATCAATAAGGAATTTTGGATTTGACATGTGGTCGTTATACATGTACTTTAACAATAATGTATTGAATATGTTGCGCCAGACTATGACTCACTATTTGAAGTGGAGCATCAAAGTCACCAAGAACGGTTACTGCCAAATCGATGTTCAAAGTTTGTTAATTTCTTTATAATAACTTAAAATAATTAGAAAATGAACTGTACAAACTAGAATGTAGTACCTTTTTTCTATACTAAATTATTTATTTTAAAATTTACATCATTTTAATTCTTGAAGCAATTATACGGAACAAGCGCCTCAAATAAATCCCCTATATCCATACCTAGTAATGACAATGCAAAAATAACATTCTTATCAAATCTGGCTAGAAGGATTGACATTGGTTATGTACTTTATTATTCTATGGTCAACGTACGTTTTAGAAGATGATTTATTATGGATATTTCATAGCAATGAGACATGTTCCAAATCGCCCGCCAGGAGGCATCGAGCCACTTTATTATCATAGGAACTGTTATTAGTATAGAATTGGTCGAGTAATAGTATTTCGATAAAGCAGTCGATCTAATATGGTACAGCAATATCATTTTATTCAACCCAAATATATAATTATAAGCCCAGAGTGCTGCCCCATAATTCTTGCTTGTGATGACCGACGACTTTACACATGATTACAACGTTTTCGTTTTTTCGTTTAGTGGTATAATTGATCACCTGGATGAATATTTATAACAATATAAAACAAAATCTGCTATTTATTTCAATTTTACTATTTCTGAAATTAAACACACGGTGCGGCCGTGAAATATGACAACATGATCTTGCTCTTGTTATAAAATTTGATACAACAAATAATTGGATAAAATAATATGTCACTTACCACTGCTAAAAACAGCCAAAAGACAGAAAGCTCCGATTATGTTAGCCTGTGCCATGTTTACTCAGAAGATTGCAGAATCGAGTCGGAAATGATACTGATGGTTGAGTGTTTGGGTAACATATTTAAGCAATCCCCAGTGACGATGATGGCGTGTCCGACAAGTTCATTCAATGATTACATATCAATAACATAAACATGACTGTCTAATTAATGTGCCAAATTAGATCGTGTTAACACACGAGTACGGCCTCGTAAAGATGCGAATACATGTACTCTATATAAAGGTATTAGTACAGGAGTACTTTTGCTAACGGTGTCCTGAAATAAGCGAACAATTAGCCAGCTTTATAAGTATTAGACAGCCATATATCATATCGAACACCCCTAGTAGTAAACATGCCATACGTCCCTCGAATGGCTGTTTAAGACAGGTAATATTGCGCAACACATATAACTATAAGTTCGATAACAATGGTGAGCTAATCGAGAGATTAGGAAAACAACAAAGTAGTGGTCAGTAATTAGACCTGTGAGTTTTTTGTGTTCGACTGAGACAGTCGAAAGTGCCCACTTTTAACATTAGGTCTATCATTTCTTTAAAGCTGAAATTTGGCCATTTAGCTTTTTAAACTTGAAACCACCCATGTCTTTCAGCTTTTTGACAGTTGAATTTGGACTTTCGACTTTTTGACTGCTGGACATTGGACTTTCAGAGGTTAAGTTCATTTTCTCATTCAGTTGTGTGTTGGTCATTGTGTCTATATGTTCTTATTTATTTATTTTCTGTGTTCGGTTGTTTTAGTTAGTGCCGCCTTCCCTGTCCAATTTTATTATCTTTATTATGCGCATCTACCTTCCTGCGGAATCGTTAACCTACTGCTGAACGTGTTCCATGTTCTATATATAGCACAGCTAATATTAAGTTGAGTACGAGCGAGTACGGATGACACCAGGGAACCCGATTAGCCTACTGCCTCCTGTTTCTGCTTTTGACCTTTCTTCAACAACACATTGCTGACATTTCAATTTAGTTGTAATGCTTTTTGTCTTTCTTGACAAATCATAGAAGGTCAAAATGTTGAAACAATAAACGTAAACGTATTTGTCGTTGCTTATTTATTATATGGCTCCCGACACTTTGACTGATTACTTTTACAATAACACGTGTACTATACTAATATATATTAGAAATAATATATGGGTCGACATCTCCGGACATCTGCGTGATGACGTCATCATGTTACACTCCGCTCTAGTCTGCCCGTTCACTCCGTTGTACTTTAGTTGTTTTAATTAAGGTAAAGTTCACATAAAGCATACATGAACTCCGGTCTAATGAGAAGTCATATCCAAAATATATGACGTGTGATAACTTATAACGAGGTAATTTATATTAATCGGTGTAAAACGCCTTTCGTGCCCCGTATTTGGTATAAGTATATGGTGGGCACTAGCTTTTACCATCTCTAGCGGTAGTTTCACATTTACATATTTTTTTTATTAAATTGTATACTCGTTACTTGTGCTTACACTTTAATTCTTAATACTTAAAGCCCTATTTACTGCTATTTTAAAAAAAAACAATAACTTCGTGTAAAATGTTACAAATGTGTTGTATCTCCAAACATAAAAGTCACATTTCTAATCAAACGGCTCACGCAAACGGCTAATTACTGCGCATGATGAAGGAGGGAAACAAAACACAAAAAGTGGTGTTAAAATCTCCGAAAAATCTTATAAGGTGATAAAGTTATATCATTTCAAAACTTTAAACGCCAATATCTCAAAACTACAAAAAGGTAGATACGACAAATCGTTTTTCAGGCGACGTGTTCGCTACACTTTTATAGTTAGAAACGTTATAACGAAAGCAAATACATTTTACATTTGTACTGTAGTGAGATTGGATTTTGGTGGGTGGGGTTTTATAGGTACAACGCATAGGCTACATACATACTGCGTATGACTATCAATATGTACTTATAAACTCATGAAATCAGGCAATGTATTAATACAACCATCAAACTAATTATGACCGACTATGGTACATTAAATATTGTCAGTATCATAATAAAACTAGCATAATTATTGTATATGTCCACAAACCAATATAGTAATTGCACATAATGTCAAC
Source organism: Spisula solida (assembly GCA_947247005.1). NCBI lineage: Eukaryota > Metazoa > Mollusca > Bivalvia > Venerida > Mactridae > Spisula > Spisula solida. Next base: position 20,740,868 of record OX365946.1, read on the forward strand.
CGCAATAAACCAGTTAGCTGCTGTGGTACAGCTGTACTTGACTTATGTACCTTAACAGTATTTAGAACAGGTATTATGTGTACTTCTTTATATTTACTGTTGACTGAACAGTCGAACTTGTGTTACTGCTATTGGTTTCAATCGGACATTAAGGTTCAATCACAGGAATTTGAAGTGGTATCAATAAAATATCATAGCAGTCGATCCGCTAAATATTTCTCTATTCATATGCATATACACGCATAATTGATAAATATTGAAGCACAAAGAAGCGGTGTTCCATGACACGGATTCGTATATTGAGATTTCCTGAAGTGCAATGAATGACTGTATGGCATACAGTTACATTATTTAATACTAGTATTTGCCCCAAAATATTTGATCTCGAATAAAGGGAAACATCTGTGAAATCTACAAATTCAACTTACAGTTTCGCTAATAAGACCACTATAATTATTTTGAAATCATTCAGAGTTTTGCAATTGTAGGAAACAAAGTCTTAAAGTTAAAACAAACACTGTTAAGATTATATTTAGTCAGACAGGGAAGGCAACACTCAGCTTAACCAGCCGAGCACAGAAAACATAAAAAACACACAAGGAACAATGCCCACCTGAACCAGCCGAGCACAGACAACATAAACACATTCAAGGCACATGCCCAACTAAATAAGCTATGATCCTCGAAATTCACTTTTAAGACAACCTTTTTGTCTGGTCCTATACAATGCTACTATCAACAAGAAATGTGCACTGCCACCTCCACGTTGACATCATATGATGTTAAAGTCGGATTGTTATGATGACATCTGAACCTTACACGTACACCGTTTCCAGCCTTTAATCGTAAATACGTACTTCGAATATAGAAGCAAAAAACAACGAACATTTCGAATTTCACATGGCAACTAGTAGATTATACTCATTTATTACATCTCTAGCGTATAGATCTAATTGCTTACACATACCAAAGTGTTCAGAGTAACATTCGCAATAAATAACCGCGACGATTTAAGGCAATTAATTATTTTTTTATTGTTAAAAATGACCAGTTGTCTCGATTTACAACAAGTATGCTGTTAGTATGACAACACGTTATACTAGTAAGTAGTTATGTGTGAATAACGAGGTACAACTAATGAACCCACCATATGTATTGTGGTACTTTCCTAATAACATCATTTCTGTCGAAATTTAAAGGGGATGTCGGCATTGTTCCATTTAAACATACTAATTTATATTCTTATTAAAGGGACTGCCTCACGTATTGGCGTATTGCAAAAATAAAATTAAATTGTCAAATATTCTTGTAATTTTGGTATAGTTGCCTGTATATGCCATAAACAACCACATTGATATGAAAAATAACTGGGGAAACATCGGCATTTTGTAGTAAGTTAGCATTTGTACAACCAAAATTATATAGGGTATTAATACCCTATGGAATAAGCACTACTGTCACTTAAATTGCCTGGAATTTGTTTCCATACTATGAAAACGAATTGCGAAACAAACCGAATACCTCACAGATGTTTCGGCTTTAGTTTGTTGAAGTTACAGTTTGATCATGTGTGGATTACATAATTCACAAAGCATTTTGGAAGGAAACTCTGTGATATTTTCAAAAGGAAAAATACCGAGTGCCGAATATCAAGAGTAATTTAAATTGCTTATATGCCATAATCTTTCATAAAGCAACCACCAGCGGCTTTCTATAACATAAATACTTGGTAAGGTAAGAAAATTACGTCATACAAAAAGTTAAGCCCGATCTGTGAGGCAGCACCTTTAACACTACAGTAACACATATTGCTAAATTGTATTTATCTTTCATTTAACATGATTTAAATCAAATCAAATCAAATAAATGATGTTACGAATATCGGTACGTGTACAACAAACGCACAAACTAATTGCGTTAAATTAATATCTAAAGATGCACATACAATCATAATACAATGTCATTATTTTAAATAAAATCGTTTTTATTCGTTAGATGGCGGGTAATGTGCGTATGTTTAAATTCCTTTTTTGGAGTTAATTCAAAGCGGATAAAAGTCATCACATGTATAGACAGACTTAGGGTAACCAGTTTGCAGGGTACCAAGAGTTGAAGGACTCCAATGGTCAGACACATTAACTGCCTTTACTTATAAATACGACTTCTATAATTATACGACACGGCTTTCATACAATTCATACCGAAATTTAAAATGTGTTTCTCTGTTTAAAGGTGCTGCTTCGCAGATTGGGCTAAAATGTTTGTATATCGTATTTTCCAACCTAACTTAGTATTGGTGTACATGTAATAGAAAGCCACTGACGATTGCTTTATGAAAGATTTGGTGCATATAAGCAATTTCAACCACTCTCGATATCGCCCACTGAGTATTTTTCCCCTCCAATATGCTTTGTGAATTATATAATTCACACGTGATCGAACTGTAAGATAAACTACAGCGTAAACATTAGTGAGGTATATGGTTCGTTTTTCTATTCGTTTCGATCAAATGCGAACAAATTTCAGGCAATTTAAGTTCTAGTAGTGTTAATTCTATAGGGTTTTAATACCCTATAGAATTTTTGATGTAAAAAATTTAATACTAAATAACTTCAAAATGCCGAAGTTTCTCAAGTTATTTTAGATGTCAGTGTGGCTGTTTATGGGATATACAGGCAACTATACCAAATTACGCGAATTTTTACGCAATTTGACAATTTTATTTTATGCTTGCAATACACCAATATGTGAGGCAGTCCCTTTAAGTTGTTTGAATCTGAGCAGTGTTCGTATGTAGCAAAAACCATCATTGGGAGCCTTGAACACTGACCTTTAAAATTGGTTAGTTGTTTGTATGTTGCACAAGGAACTTCTTTAATCGGTAAATGCACTTATTATTGTGGTTATATTTAAGTAAGGCATTCTGCGTTGTATTTTTTATTATTTTTTTCTGTGCACGCTGGTTAAGTTATGTGCGGCCTTCCGTATCTGACTTAATATTATCATCTTTTCTTTAGCGATACTCTTTAAACCGACCTATTGTATAACGTACTGCAAAAGTGATGTACGAGTAAATAACGATAATATAATAAATAAATATAAATATTGTGACGTTTAATTTTCATTTAGATTTATTTAGCACGCTTAGGTAACGTGTTTTAAACGTCTTTTGTATGTAAGCTTTCAGCTTGATTTATATCAAAAATAAAATAAAACAAACACATGATAAATCCTGGGTATAAATATATCATTTAATCAGGTCAGCCACCTGTTTACATAATATTGTGTGTATACACGGTGCAAATTATCTTATTAATGTATTATTTTGAATGCCCTTTTCTCAAATTAGAATGTTTAAAACAAAAGAAAATACAATGTTATGATATTGCATTGTTTGTATACAAGTGACTGACCTGACAAAACGGACTATACAGACAAGCATGTATTTGGCAACCAATAAATGAACGCATTAAAAATAGTCTTTTAAGCCTTCGGAGGTATGGGCGACTTTTATAGCCACCAAAACAACTTTATATGACAGGATAATATTTCCGATCTGATCTTAAATCTGTTACAATGATAAAAATGATTTATTTACACTACGTAATAAAATTTCCGCACATGCCTACTAAGTAGTGCATTCCTCCTTTAACACGATCATATTTATTGCGGTAAATTTCAGTATAAAACGACTGACAGTGGTCCAATACCAGGGGTAGAAAGTGGTTCAGTGGTAAGAGCTACTGACTGCTGATCCAAAGGTTGTGAGTTCGATCCCACCTCCAGCCGGATAAAAGCAGAAATAATTTCAGTGTTTCCCACCTTACATAACTGATAACTAACAGTATTTCGGACGAGACTTTAAAATCCGACGTCCCGTGTATGATGCTTTACATCAGACACGTAAAAGAACAAGGGTGCTTCTGAAATTGGGGCATCTTCTGTACCATGCACTATCCCCCAAAAACTACTGTGACTATCCTTTTCTGGCACATATGGATTTCTAGTGGCGTTGATAAATAAAATCGTATAAACCATAATACTCAACAGATCAGGTTGTTGTTTATATTCAGATGGCAATTGGCGATAACACATCCTATGACAGTTAGCACGGGTTCAACTACGATACATGCCTTTTGAGCTTTTTTACATATTATGGAAATAAAGCATATAAAAATATAATTTATGATTAAAGATACGCGCATCTAATGACTTAAATGACTTGATACTTGCACGTATATATTGCCTTATTTTTTATAAAAGAATGAGTGCTTATCGCCTGAACATATTATTGAGTTGTGTTCGTATGTACCATTATTTATTAACCATTCAAGGGGTTAATATACAGCTGTATACATACATACTTCAAACTCCTGACTACCATTTATAGTCACACATACAGGTAAATGTAAAATCATACGTCTCTATATCTTTAATATACAGTCGAATCTGAATTTAGAAAGCAAGACTATGGAAGCATGTAGTATAGTCCTTGAAGCCTTTTATTTCTTAAACGCTTTTCAATGTTTGCCATTTAGTCATACTGAAGAGATTTTACAAACGCTTCACTTCATAAAATTGATTTTACTAAAACCAAATTGAATTAACCAATCTTTTCCTGCATTATACCTATTAACTTAAGGCTGTTATGTTTTCTATAACAATTGATGACTTGTACTAAGCAAACAACTTGCTACGCTTGAGCTATTTAGCTATATATATATCGGCGTATATTAAAAACACAAGAAGTTTCTCATATGTCGGTTAACATGCCGCGATTGTCCAAACATGAAGTCCCAAAGGCTTTTGCCATTCTCAGATCCGGATGTATGGCACCGAAGTCGTGACCAGTACATTGCAACAGAACACAAGTATTCGTCTTCGTGAACGATTCCACACCATATGTTGTGTGAACTATCGGCCTGGGCCACGACAGAAACGTATTAAAACGCCTCTGCAAGATAGCAACCTCCACCGAATGCTCCAGACATTTCCGTATCCGGTACACCACATACAGTGCAAGACGGACAATTTGTATTCGATGAAAAGTTTTAGACCACTCTTTTACTATGTTTCTATATGAACGCAATGAAATGAAAAGTTCGATCTGAGTTAGAGATATATTAATAGCGTTTGTATTTTCCGCGTCTCATTTCCATGTCCTAACTATGAGACGTATGTTGTGATTCGGGAGTGGGGTAATATTTCCCTGAAAGATAATATTAAAAAATGCAGTAATAAAAAGCAGAATGTCAAGGTTTCAGCTGAATGCCCTAGTTTCAGCAACAAAAAGCTTATCGGATGACACCGTTTCAACAAGTTTAATGCCTGAGCTAGATGGTCAGCCTGAACAAACCGAGCGCAACAGTAGAACGACCCAGATCCAATATAAGCTGAATGCCCCCGCCGAATGACCTACTTTAAACAATTAGTATTTCCGGGATGAATAACCTCGTTTCAACAGCAAAAAGGCCGAGCACCTAGTTTAAAAAAAGTTAAATGTAAACCCCTGCAACCGCGCATATTGACTTATGAACGAACCTCATAGGGTACGAATATCGCGAACGAATCAGATCAGAATCAGATAAGGGACAACTAGTGAATGGGAAGGAAACAGACAGGAGACAAAATGAAAATAACAATTACAATAAAAGACAATGTGCATAATAAACAACATATACAAATTGTAGTAAACTTCAGTTATTAATGGCATTGGTGATAAAAGTAAAATATTACAGAAATAATGCAATGGAATTTTCAATACAGGCTTATTCATATATAACAATAGTGTCTGATGTAGGCTAAGTAGCAATACTGTCAGTCCATTGTGGAATTTTGTACTCAATGTATTTGGTTTTAAACGTGTTTAATGTTTTTACATTTCTAATGTATTAAGGAAGGGAATTCCAAAGTTTCTTAAACAATGTGATAATTCTGATCCTAATTAATAGTTTGCCATGTCCTTTCTGACGTTGTTAATGATGGTTTCATTCCAAAGTCTCTCAATGTACAGTAGAGATGAACTGGTTGGAATGCCGTTTCCTATTGGGCACGTTAATACATATGAAACTTGGGACTTTCGGCGGTTAAGTTCAGTTTTTCGTTTAGTTGTGTGTTGAGCATTGTGCCGTGTAATTGTGATACATGTATGTGACGTTTTATGTTTGATGTGCTGGGCTGGTTAGGTTGAGTGCTGCCTTCCCTGTCTGATTTTCTAGTATATATTTACTAGTACATCACATAACTGTTTTATCCCTCGAGGTCAAAGGTCTGACAGTGACACATTCGGATAACAATGCACGTACGACTATAACAAACATCAGGATGGACATACCACATGGTTTGTGGCGCCTGAGAACGCAAACACAGTAAGCAACCAAAAGTATTTCATTCTTTGACCGAATTCAATAAACAACCACGACGCTCGTAGTTGAAACAGTTTCGGGAAAAACTGTGACTTCTTGCACAAAATATTAAGTTGCATGCATAGTACTCATTGAGCGTCGATGATGTCTAATTGAAATCGGTGTAAGAATAAAGTACGTTTTAAACTTTGTGTGTGCACATCTGTACTTGCGGTGTTGCAAAGTTTAGGTCGCATACCACTTGGTGCCATCCGTTTTTTAGGACTGTCACTTGAATACAAACATTTTCATATCATATCATTGTACTTTCGAGGTTTTAAACATTTTTATTGGAGAAAATACAGTAAAAACCAATACCTTATTCACAGAGCTACATACAAATACATATAACATAACATCGATTAAATCAATACATCAATAAGAGAAATAATAATGTTTATGTTCACAATGCTATGTAAAAAGGTGACACACTTGAATAATTGAGTTAGATGTCTACCCTAAACCCTGACAAAATAATACATTCGGTCAAATAACAAGACATTTTCATTTTGTTATGTTCCACTACTCGAGCTCGTATAAGGGAGATTTCTGCTAATAGTGTATTTTGTTTCTTTGTTGCCCAATTTATTACTCTACGTCTTACAATTTTAGATGCATACTCACCGTGATACTTAATGCTACACGTTTTGCTCTGGTTTATGAATATCCGTAACGTTTTTAATGAGTATTATATCGAATTTGTGGATAAAAGACACGTGGTCAGTATAATTTTAAAGTTGCGTGACAATGTACCGGTTGCCTAAACATGGCGTCACGATTTGTCCGTGGAAAGTACAAAAACGTTTTCTCTGGTTTCTTCAAGTGTTTACTATCCTTTTTTGTGATCAGTCATATCATTCGCCATAAAATCACGGACTCCGCAAAGTAGGCTAGTTACATACCTTTGCTTTCGAAGCAGTAGCATTCCACTTGAATATGTAACTTGTATTTCGTTTTGCTGTTAGTTTGATTGAAAAGAAAATGCATGCCGCTATTATATACGTAATTTTGTTCAATCTCGCCACTGGTTCGACACCCATTCAAGTAACTTAAATTTTAAAGCTTATTTATCTTTTTACAAGTACCTTATTTTTTATTTGTAACTAATATTATAACATACACGAAGTAATGTATGCAGTACGTAGATTAATGTTTGTGTTATATTTTCATTCTTTTTTTTCTATCATTCTTTATTACTTTAAATACATTCATGCATAATCATATATATAACAATTTTGACAAAAATGTACACAAAGTGATTTTAAGATTTTCTTTCTCACACACTCGTTCTCTTTCACACTCTCATTCATGCCAGACAATCATACACAGTTACGTTCTATACAAATACTTACATTTAACTATTATCATTAAAAAAACCAAAAAAAAACCCCACAAAAATACAACAATACATTTACAGACAGTACAAAACAACACATACTCATATTCATAACTAAAATATTTAAAAATAGGAAACAGAGAGTTTTTTTTTATTTATTTCTTGTTTTTGTTTATCTCTGCATTAATGTTTATTTACTGTACCATAATGACAGTTTACGATTATGTAATTGAAAATGTGTTCCATTTGTGACAGTAGGACTCATATGTGTTATTATTTAGTGCAATTTCAGCCTCAATTTTTAATTTACATGAAAGGTATTTTTAAATACTGAGAACCTTGGAATAATCTTCCTGCACCTCATTCTGTAAATAAAATTTCTCATTAATATCAGTAGATAGTTTATTTGCTTTGTGTATACTTTTAGCTCAGTATTTCCTAGTATGGCATCTAATTTGTTTACTCGAAAAGTTATTGATTTTGAATATAGATAATTATTGAATTGATTCCATAGATGTTAAACAACATGGCATTCCCAGAATAAATGTTCTATGGATTCTATATGACAATTACAGAAATCACACAAGTTAGAGTCAACAATTTTGCATGTATAAAGATGTTTATTTGTAGGAATTATTCTTGTATTTATCTTAAACTTTTTCATTCTTTATCTAGTCGCATTTCAATTATTTTATTTTTATATACAGTACATTACTCCTACAATCGCTTTTAATATATTCACCACAACATGAAACTTTGATCACTTTGAAGTATCGATTCATTAAAACAGCAGTATAATATAAGACTTTATAACATGGATAAATGCAATTAAAAAGTTGACCGAAGTGGGGATCGAACCTACTATTCAGAATAAAATAGAAACTTGAAGGAAGTGAGGGTTTATCCACTACACTACCGCGCCTTTTACTATATGGAATGAGATTTGCAGACTATTTGATATCGAGCCCATATAAAGTTTACCCGTCGGGCGAGTTTATGTTTATAACTGTTCTCATTTGACTTTGAACGCACTATACAGTCATGTCCTCGTTTTACCAAAAAGTTAAACATATCAAAATGGATCGGTTTATCGATTTTATTTTATTTATGGTTTCGATATACGTGTACCCGACCTACGTTGTAAGACCTCTATATACCCAGATTGCTTATCTGCTTATCCTCGATAGTCTAGTGGTTGAACTTTCGCTTCGAGTGCGGGAGGTCACGGGTTCGATCCCTGGCCGCGTCATACCAAAGTCGAAATAAAAATGGTACAAGAAATTCCCTTGCTAGCCGCTCAGCATCAAAGGGAAACTGGCTTCTCTTCTCTCATACCCTCGCGGCGATGGATAAAATCAGGAATGAAGTGTCGAGAGTGATTAATATATAAGTTTAAAAAACTTGTTTCACAATCGACCTTAAAAATAAAATATTATGATTCTACTACTTTTTTGTTGGTTAATGTTCCAGATGTTTGCTCAGGCAAAGTATCATTGTCGTGATCAGTATTTACAAGCACGTGCACGAACGATCACGATGGTTCTGCAGTTAGCAATACCTAGGCTTGGTCAATCGGAACGGTCCGTACGGCATTTATCGCTTCCTGACGCCGCCAGATAAAATACAGCAGAATTGTACGAGGTGCTCCGAATGAGGCTTGATCTTATACAAGGTGGTGGTTCAGTTATCAAAATATGTCGGTGTGGCTAGAATGTGCGCCTTTCTTCAATGACTTTATAATAGGTCTTTTCGACTGGGCTGTTTCGTGGAGCAGGTTACAGTCTGGTTCCCGTTCTAATTTTACAGTTGTATTACTGTAGTAGTGCTGTAATTGTGAGGACGGGATCCAGGCTAAATCTTGCTTCACGAAACAGCCCAGTCGAAAAGGCCTAATGTTAAGACCTATTGTCTCCCCCCTCTGTTGTGCGCATTGTTTAGTAAAAGGGAGATAAAAATATATAATAAATTATGTGAAAGTTACTGCCCAGAAGTGGTATTCAATATTGATCTTATTTAATTGGAGAATAAGGACAGTGAATCATATCGCCTGTTACTGACCAAGAGTTTAATACGGTGTGATCTGATTGGTTGTCCTTATCTTTAAGTCAAGTAAGATCAATATTGAATACCAACCCTAGTATTGATACAAAGTTAAAATATTGTTTTATAGATATTCTTGTTTTGCGTGTACATTTGTATATAATATCATGGCTATCCGACTAGTTTTTTATCAACCTGATTATGTGATAACGTATGTATTAGATGACACCAAATAACACCCAGTTGTTATCTGGATATGACAACACAAGTGTGTTTGTATACATTCGGGAAGTTTTAAAATCGTAAATTTACATGTTAGCAGGTTAACATATTGAAATACGTGTACTTCTTTATACGATTATGAAGAGTCGAAATGATCGCAATTAGATCAAACTGATGGGAAAATTTAGATTGGAAGCTTAATTCATGTTTGTAGATTCGATGTATGTAAGTAATTTATTTATATATACAGTACATTTTCAGGTGTATTTTGTACCGGGATCATTGAAAAAAGTAGACTTAAATTATGTGATATGTATAGGCTAATATACCATGAATGTTCCCCTAATAATGTACGGGTAATATTTCAAAAAATATTTTCGAAAAAATATTGGCAAATCCCTGCATTCTGATTGGTTAAGACCAGGGTACTGTTTTATCAAAGCACTTACGAAAATTGTAATCTTACGCTCAGATTTAAATTCTTTTTACTCCTCAATAGCTACATATTGTGGCCAAGAATCATTCAGTATTAATAACTATTCAGTCAATGAGCCTCTACAAGCAATATTTGTCCCCAATGTGTAGGTTTTTAAAGAAAAAATAAGAATTTAAAATTGAACGTAAATTTACGATTTTCGTATTTCTTACTAAGTGCTTTGATAAAACAGTACCCTGGTGTTTACACATCATTTTACCTCCATTTTCACTTGTGTAAACGCCCGTCTGGCTTTGGCTGTTTTTAGCATCCACCCTCGAATTGCACTAATATACACTTGATGTTCAATCAGGACACAATTCCAATCAATGTATTTTATATTTAGGCCTACTCATATGGATTGATACGTGTGGCTATCTTTAACTTAGCATCAGAAATGAATCAAAGGGCTGCAAGCTCTGAATGCCTGGGTCTAAACAGTATTCGCTTGGGTAGCAGTTTACTGAATAAACTGAAGTAAATGTAAACGGATCAAAAATGTTTTGTAGAAAATACACGTCCTCAGCTGCCAGTTATGTTGACTTTCGAAAGTTGTAGGGTTAAGATATTGGGCATGCTTAACTTGCCTCTGTATCTTGTTTATGTACTGCTAAGCGGCTTTGAAACGCAACTATAATGAAAATGAAGATAACTTTTTTATTTACGGATATTTCTCTCGCGTGTTATTGGCTATCCATGGATTGTTACTGGATGTTCTGTCTATCTAAACTCGCTACAATGGTACATTGAAACATGAAACGGATAAAACGAAACATGTAAGTGGAATCGATTGGATGATGCAGGTAAGGAACCATTAAATACATAAGCGGCCCAAATGGTGATACTTTTAAAAAGAGTCCTTAAAGATACATTGGATTGACTGAAAATGGTGGTATGGATTGACAAGTCTGGTTTGAAATCATGAAATTGAGTTTAAAGTGATTGATTGTGCACATGTATGTGATGTAGTGAAACTGTTTAATTTTGATTTTTGTGACATTTTGACCTAAATATGAAAGTGAAAGTAGGTCTGGGATTAATCCGCGCGATAGCGAAAATGTGTTCTCTATCTTTGATGAGCAAAATCTTTCTTAGAAGATACACGACCCCCATTTTTTATATATTATTTTGAAGCTTAAACATGCTTCTTTAAGATGGTATATGTGTGCCAGGTGGCCATAGACTAAAACTTGTTGAAAGTTGAGACCGGGCATTGTCACTTTACATTGAACTAAAGAACAAATCTATTTGGTGGTTCCTAACCATGTGAATGTCAATGTGAATAGTCAGTCAATCGACTAATTCGAAAAACACAAAATAGGACGATTTACCAATCCGCAGCATAGTGGTCGTGAAGTTGCAATAACGCTTGATAGCAATGGTTCAGGTTTAGCCAAAAATACAACCAATTTTACAGTCAAAGGGAAGTAATGATGGATAGAGATAGAGTGAATAAAATTCAATTTTTCTAAATGTAAATTGATCTTTATATTTATCTGTATTTTACTTTATTTCTGTCTCCATGATATGCACGGACACTTGATCACGAACTTAATACGAAGAATAAGTACACATCGGCTATTCTATAATGAAAAAACGCAGAAGGACACAAATGCTATTGTTTATGACATCTTTGTTTTATTTTGGTTGTAAAGATTTCAGCCGCTCGGTGTAGTAATCTCATATATCTCATAATCCCATTATTGCCCCCCCCCCCCACTACCCACATACATGCACAGTCACATATTGAACGTATATATTCTCGCCATCTGTATCGAGCTACGGAAGCGACAGTGTAGCATAAAATGCAATACTTCTAATATAAAGCATTTTTAGGATAATTCTTGCTAAAGTTTAAAGACAAATATGTTAAATGGATAATGTGCAATAATAACACCATCCTCATACATCAGTGGTTAGTCAAGTTCCTAGACGTTAATAATACTCTGGTGAACGAAAATTTTATAACCCTGACGTATATTCGGAATATCTCGCATGTTGTCGCTTAATTACGTAATCCCGGGCTTTATCCTGTAATGTCGATATGGTGGAAGTAGTTCAATATGTGACTGTGCATGTATATGGGTAGTTAGGGGAGCAATAATGGGATTCTGAGATCTCTTGTTTATTACTAGTAGTACATAAACAAGACACAGGGGAAAGCATGAAAGCACGACCAATAGATTAACCCTACAACTTTTTAAGGTCAATATTTCTGGCAGTAAAAGAGGACGTGTATTTTCTACAAAACTTTTTTGATCCGTTTACATTTACTTAGTAAAGTCTGTAAACTGCTTCCTAAGCGAACGAATTTTACCCAATGAGATTTTATTTTATGAGATGTTTCCTGTAGATTGGTGCAGATTGAATAAACTGAAGATAGACTGGATTTCTACCATGGATAATGCAACGCAACTTATCGCCATGGCATGTGTGTTGCTTATGGTAAGTTTATAGATAGCGGTATACTCATTTATAGAGTCATTACTTTTCTTGGATTGAGACAGTAAATGCCCAGAGGAAGCGGTCAGAGGTTGTAAATTTATGGATTATAAAAGTAATAAAAGAAAGGGAACTCATGTGGAGTTAATTCCCTAAATCAACGAAGAAATTTTACCAAAAGTACGATTCTAAATATTTTTAGACAAACCATTGACACGCAGAAAACAGCAAGTAACACCAGAGGTTACTATAATAAAACACATTCAAATGATCTAGGGAAAGGGGGCAAAATCGAACATTTGATATTCTTATACATGTATTTATGTGCCATGGAATCTTAAATAAACCCGACTTACTCAGCCTAAATTTATAAAATTTTATTAATGTGGTGTTTGTTATTGATTATCAAAATTATTTAAATTTAATCACAACGGTTCATTGGACGTCGAAATACTTAAAATATACGATAAATTGACTTGATGGAAATTATTCTATGTTTGGTCAATTAAAATTTTAGATAGATCATAAAATTAAAAAGGACGCCACAGAATATGGCTTTTTACACTCAGCAACATGGTGGTCGTTCACTTTTACTGAGATATGGTAATATGTCATTGAATGGGATAAGTAGGCGTTTTAAAACCTATATTGGGTTTTATTTTTATCATTGTTTTTTTTTGTTTCTGTCTCCATGGTAAACACAGACATATAAAAACGAACTTTATCAGAAAAACACTAGGTATACAGCTGTATTAACAAGCTGACAGCATCCAAAGGACACACGGCACAAAATGTGCACCATTAAGATTTAATGTTGTTGATGTTATCATCTGTTAATGCTGTTTGTGGGATTTTTGTGATCAGATTGTAATAAAACCAAATGAATTGTTAAGCCACATAGCCTAGCAGCATAAAATGAAATGTTCATCGGGATTTTCACGTAATGACCAAACTATCGGTAAATATTTACATGCACACTTTTAAGATTTGTTAAGTGTATTTATCAATTCAATGGTAGACAAAAATATTATTTCGACTAGCAACAACGTAATCACTGATTATTGTTTTAATTCAGCACGGGATGGTAAGATCAACTTCGTCAGAGGCTGCAGCACGTTTATTATCAACAACGCCAGGTACGTATTAATCAACCATTATTTGCGTTATTCAATCAATTACTAATACGAGATATGTTCAACTTATATTTGAACGTCAGGTTTTGCAATGCTAGCTTAGTGCATTCGAAATATCTCTTTTCAACTCTGTTTGGGAAATGTATATAATCACTGTGCAATGTATATGCAATATGGTAAGAACTAAACACAACTTTTTAGTAGATGATCTATTTTGAGCGTTTTAAGGCAAAAAAAAACTCTATATCCTTTCCGCTACCGTAGTGTACTAATGCAGACTGACCGGGATGGCCATTTCGACCTTCCATAGTTTAAATTACGACCTAAATGACCAAATTCGGGAATTTTGCTGTCATGGGTACAGATGAATTCCAGACTTATATCCTTTCCGCTACCATAGTGTACTAATGCAGTCTGGCAGGGATGGCCATTTCGGCCTTCCGTAGTTTACGACCTAAATGCCCAAATTCGGGAATTTTGCTGTCATGGGTACAGATGAATTCCAGACTTATATCCTTTCCGCTACCATAGTGTACTAATGCAGACTGGCCGGGATGACCATTTCGGCCTTCCGTAGTTTACGACCTAAATGCCCAAATTCGGGAATTTTGCTGTCATGGGTACACATGAATTCCAGACTAAAGGATACAACGGGCCCAAGGTCGTGCACAGGTTTTAGGGTTTGCTGGACCCCTTTAAAGAGGGTCTTGGACGTAGGTGTTCCAAAACTGAAATTTCTGGTCATACCCGCTATTGCGATACGGTTCACTGAGGAATTGCATTAACATTTAGCGCCAAAAAGTTTTTATTTTTCATTAGAAGGAATATAAGGCTAGAAAAGGGGTTGGGATCCATGCCCTAAAGATGCCCCAAATAAGGTCTACCATGCTAAAAAACAATTCGCGCAAGGGTCACTGTCACATCGTCATTTCCGGTGACCTTTAGTCGAACTGTTGACAATTTTGCCTACTTTTACTTTCGGGCAGGTATGTAGCGTCCAGATGTATCGAGATTTTATCAGTGCTGCAAGTCAATAATGTCTCGGGGTGGAGTATTGGGTCCATATGAATTTCTCCAAGCCCCTAAAAAATCGTGGTAGCGGAAAGGATATAAGCATCAAGAAAGTCTTGGTAAAATATAAATTGGCAATTTTTATGGAAAAAAATAGTAATATTTGTCGTAAAAGCGTTTTGTAAGTTCTGCTATGTGTAATGGTGAAATGGCACCCTAAATTAAACATCGCCAAACATTGTCGAAACCTACAATAGTCATGCCAATTGGTTTCGAAATATCTGTGACGAATCCATTTGCTAAAAGTAGGAAGGCAATAAGGTTGTATCCATAGGAACTATCAGTCAAATTCTTTCGAAAATTAATCATGCAGAAGTTAAGACGCTTAAAACCGAGAAAAAGAAGCAGCACAGCCAAAGGTCTTGGAGTCTGTAAATGCGACTCAGGGAAAATTAAGTGGCAAAATTGATTCGCCTCTAACGAGGCAATGTTATATCTTAGAGAAAGTATGATAGAGCGGGTTTTACTATTTTTAAAAGGTCATAAGAATATGGATAAGTTGCTGTTTGTTCAGCTCGATATTTTCGCGGCCGTTTTCATGGGTAGATAGATAGATTCTTTATTATCATATATTCAAAACATAATTCGACAAAAAAATACCACGCCCATTTCCAGGTGACTGAGCCAAAAACATGATGCTTCATCCAGACTCAGCTTAAAGTCACCACACAGGACACATAATTCATATAATAATAACGGTACTATGAATACATATGAGCCAGTCTCCAGGAAAACCTGCTATAATGACATTATGTAATTACTATATTTAACAAGATTTTGATAAAGCTCTAAAATAAGGAAAAATGCATATCTATTGATTCTATTTTAAGTAATTGATCCATATAGTACTATACCTTAGCTTTAAATTTTCCTATGAATCATGTTGAAATCACATACTTCGTTGCTATGGTGACCAATTTCAGAAAAGTACTCTGATTGAGAAAAATGAGGATTTAGTCTTTTCAAACAGTAGTAGCCTTGTCTGAATGCAAACAATTTCAATTTTGATATATATTTTAAAAATTAAAACATAATTATAGAATTTGGTACTATTTGAACAGTTTATGTCAAGAATTGATCAAATGGTGTAATAATGAAATACTTATTTCAGTTACGTCGAATAACGTTTGAATGACATTTGCGACGTCACACAAAAAGCTCCGAATAGGAACTCTACAAAAACAGCTGTAACATGCTTTAAACTCAAGATATTACCATAATATCTTTTGCAATTTGCTAAATTAACATTATTCTGTAATACTATGGAAAATCTTAAAATCAATATTTTTTGTCAAAATAGCAGGTTTTCCTGGAGACTGGCTCATATATTAAAACCAAACAATGGATGCCGAAGTCTCCCGATGCTGCAAAAATATGATTTGTAATATTCGTGATATATGCATTTTACACTTATTAGTCCCCTACCAGTTTTTGACCGGAGGGGACTAAAGGTTTGCCCTCCGTCCGTCCATTCTCACTGACTTGACGTTGTGAGGTTTTCTTTTGTTCTTTCTTTCGTTTGTAAAACCCCATAAGCAACATTTTGCTCCCCGTAAGCAACGGAATTAATAAAATCTAAATATAGCATATTGTTCCTCACCCCGCAACTACAAGTGGGTGCGTACGGACAGACTGACGGACGGACAATGGCCATTCCTAAAATCGCCTCCCACTTCATGGCGGGGGAATTATAAACAAGTGGGTTCAATCTGATTTATTTAACTGTAGCTCAATACGTATTGTTTTATATAAGCTTATCGTCTTTGACAGACATCAGGCATTTTCACTTTCTCTAAACAAAGTTCAGGAAATCAAGACCGTTTTTGTCCACCACTAAAATCGATGCATGTTTGCAATTGCGCATTATTGATGCAATGAGGGTGCTGAAAATGCCTTGAAAATACTTTTCCAGATTCATGGCCGGTAAAGCATGGAATCTTTAATCAAAATTTTACGAGCCTTAAGTTAGGATGGGTCCAATACACGATAATTTGTCATATTTTCTGATCGAAACGAAATTTAGTGACACACCAGCTTAAACAATGTTTCGGAAGGTTTTGTATAATAAGAACACCCATTGAAAGTGAAATTACCAGATACATTATGTACAATAAGCTGTTTTGTTTGCGCATCTTTACGCATTAGTACAACTTTTAACTTTTATTACACTGGGCCAACTCCTGGAAAACTGACTTACTTCGTTTTCACAACTGGTTTACAATTATCATGGACGATACCGTTCTCTATATGTTCTCTTATGTAACATTAAGGGAGGCACGGAGTGGGGCCAATATTGACCCATGGGTCATGATTTGAGCATCTCGGTAAAGGCCCACCAGACAATGCTACTTGCAAAATATCTAAGCTATATGCCTTGTGGTTCCAGAGAAGAAGATTTTTTAAAGTTTTTCTATATATTTCTTATATAAAATTATGAGAGGTCTGAGGTGGGGCGAATATTGACCCGGGGGTCACAATTTTTAAATCCCCCGTTGCCAGAAACATCCAGGCAAAATTTCACCAATAGTGGTCAAACGGTTTCAGAGGAGATTTCATTTGAAAGTGTGGACGGACGTACGACGGACGGTGAGTGATCACAATAGCTCACATTGAGCACTTTGTGCTCAGGTGAGCTAAAAATATACAGAAGACGATTTCCCTAAATGTGTTCGAATAATTATTTATAACAATATTAGTAAATCGAAATATTAAGTACTTAATGCTTTTATCAGTAATTGGTTATGCGCGTAATATCACGTTTTACATACGTGTACATGGATGAGACATATATAAACAAAATACAAATATTTAATATTATACGCTGTAACAAGTTTTCCCGAATATTTGGTGCTTATTTTGAGTAAATAGTCAGAAGATATTAAGCTAAAGGTTATTCTACGATTTTGCTTAAGGATATATAGTTGTTTTTTCTATATACAAAATGTAGTTAAATAACAATCATTACACAAGAAGAAATACATACACAAATATAATTCATGGGTCTCTTAGTTAGTTACAATCAAATGAAATATCAAAGATCATTCCCGGCATCTTTGGAGATTTAAAAAGGGCAGCATCAATCTCACCGAACTAACATGAAGATTCAGAAAACAAAAAGAATCGGCTTTATAAATGATCACTAATAAATTATCAGCAATAAAACCCCATAGCGAAGTGTACAAGTTATTCACAGCGGGGATGTCATAAAATAATTAACAGGGTCGTTATATTAGAATCTTCGGCAGTCTATGTATAATACCGAGTACTTCCGAGAAGATAAAAGTTCTGATTCAAATTGACATGTCAGTTGACTAAAATGTAAAAAGGACCACAAAGATAAATATTCAACTTAAGTATTTGTATATATCTTAAAAGAAAAATACATTACCAAGACAATGTCATAGCAATATTTGTTGTCACATTTTAACAAAATAGTTGGGGATGGAACATGCCACTTTTGTTTTATAAAATACATAATTGCAATCTGGTTTTAACACTAGTTTTGGTTGACCATGTTTTGTTTGATAAACTGGGTGGGGTAAAGTTCACAATATCGTGCACGTTCGTAGTTGGTTGACTTTATAGGAAAAAAGCAAAGTGAAGGTGAGCTCAAGTGTAAAAGAAGCAATTTAAAGATACTGAAATAATCGTTTAATTATGCAGTGTCATTGCCGCGAAGTTTGTAATGTATGTGATAGCGTTGAGTTGAGAAATTATTTTCAAGATGGCCACCGCCATGAACAGGCAATATACTGAAAATAATACGTTTACATGAATCTGGTTCATTAAACATTTGCATAACGTCAAATATTTGCATGGTTAATACCCATAGCGTGGTGTGGATCAACAAAAACAAAAATAAAAACATAGGTAAATTTATTATGATACTATTTGTAGTTTTGTATGCGCCATTTGTGCATATTCGTTTATCATAAGGGACAAATATAGGTAATTTATAATATTAGAATTTTTAAACATGTATTAATTATAATATCTATAGAGTACAAGATACCAAGATATAATATTGAGTTGATGTTTCCATTTACTAATTCGTTATACTAAATTACAATGTATGACACTGACATTCTGGTGAAAATTCGCTTGTAGTGATTTTAGCGCCACTTTTTTGCATTTGATGCGTACGCCAAATAATATGCCCTTTTTAATATCCGCTTATAGCTAAGCCATATGCGCCTATTTTGACAAGATTGACAGTAAGAAAACGAACCTAAAACATGTAAAGTCGTTTTGGGCTTAACTATCTTATACGAGAGGTGTTTCTTATAAAATGCTACTGTTGCAAGTTCTCCAAATACATGCATAATACATCCAGTTAATCAGTTTCATAAGTAATCATTTCACTTGGCTTGTCTAAAACTGAATACTGAGCCACATACGTATATTATTAGTTTCAAATAGGTCAATTCGTACCACAACATACACTTATGGCTTGGAAATGGTAAGGGACAAATTACAGCGTTATTAAATGTTAGTATGGTCATTAGTGTTTGAGAGATCTATATAGCGGTCTGCAAAAGGTACTTGTGCGTCTGTTCAGGACAAGATAATATTCTTGCGGACAAGTAAATTCTGCAGGAAAAATGTATACAAACGTATGATAAAGAATATTTTTCACTTTTGTTGATTCGGATACTAGTAAGTACACTCAGTCGCAAAATTAAGTATACATTGTGCATAAATGAAATTATATCGCCGGGGGTTTACAGAAACAGTCATAGTGTTAATATTTACTAAATAGTATGTTTATCTAACATTTTAAGATCAAATGACAACATGTCAACAAATACAATACTGCACAAACAGAGTCATAACTTCGGAACTTGAAAAATCAAATTCACACAAATGGTCATATACTTAACACAAATGTGTACATGGATACATTTACCCATAGCTCTGTCAATAGGAACGTGATCTTGCTGAAGTTTTCAATATATGTAGCTTGGATATGTGGCATTACAATTCAATCGAATTTGTTACATCTGATTGCAATTGTAACAAACAGAATAAATATGATGACATCAACGTGAGCTAATGTCACACATTTGCCACGGTGTGTTTATCGGGCGTTTGTCAATGTTTTAATGCAGCTAGATGCCCGATTTGCTGATAAGGTTCGTTTTCAAGTTTATGTACTTATCACGGAGACATAAATAAGGAAAACAAGGTTTACAACAAAGCCCAATTCAGGTTTAGAACTTATCACCTCATAAAAACAACTTTTGTTCACATGGTTACCTCCCCTTGACCGAGCAAAATGACTAGTTTCTTTACAAAAATCACAACCGTCATGCTGTTCAGTGAAAATTCGCATTATTTTGAGTGTTTTTGTTTAATTTGACGATATACCTAGTCAAATTTAACATACATAAACAAAATTTGCACCACTGCCTAAATGTCTCGTACATTTTACGTCGGAGGCGGACATATAAAAAATTGAACATTTTTGTTAATTTGATTTTCCAGGTACCGACGCTGTGGACTTCATTTGTGGGATATTGTATTTATTGACATGTTATTGTTTGATCTTAAAATGTCAGATAAACATACAGTTCTGTTAATCCAAAATTTCGTTTAGTTCTGTCAACGCCAAAGGATACAATTACAAAGTATGAACAATGTATACTTTCTTTTGCGACTAAATGTAGTTTCAACACAGGAATTCACACTGTTGGAAACTCGACCAACTTCCAATGCCTTAAGTGCTTTGATTTATATGATCTACTAAATGAAATTGTTTAGATCGATTTAATATGGATCGACTGCTCATATGTTTTATGAATAGAATTTCAAATTTCAATAAATGTACTCCGGTTTCATTTGCAGAAATTGACTACGACAAACCATGTGGTGATTCTTTCCAATGTAAAACTGTGGAAGCCAATTGCATTGAAGGAATGTGTCAGTGTGATGAGACTCATCATCATTACTCGAATGACAATAATGATTCTTGCATAATCAGTAAGTATTTAATACAGTTTCGCTTAATTTAGGTCAGTGAAAGCTTGATACACAATCATGCATAAAATGAACAACAAAATATTACAGTGCAGAAGATCGCACTCATAAATCGAGTAATTATTATTAATTAACGGGTTATTCTTTAGTAGAAAGATGTTAGAATTAAATACACGTCCGAAAATAGGGTAATACAGTTCATAATACTTGGTTACTAAATTGTGTCTATTTTCTAACATTCTAAAAACAAGTATAAATAAGCTCATATTCTAAATGTAATGTTTATTGTGTATACAATTCCGTGTGGAATAATTAACTTAACAATTAATGTATTTTAGATTATTTTAAATGCCTACGGATGCGTGGCTGAGTAATTTGTGGTTTAAAAAGCTTTTTATTCATTCAGTTTTATGAAAATATTTATACCAGCGTAAAAAAGAACTGTGAATGGAAATGATATAATCATTATGAAATAAACTAAGAGGTATAATTATCATAAATAGCCAAACAAGCAGTTCAAAAGACGGTCGACCTTCTTTCGTAACCATTAGAGTTACCTTACGGCACAACCACTTGAGTGTAATGAGTTAGGCGGAGTCTGGGTGGCGTCGGGAATAGGCATGGGACTACTAAATCTTTACTAGACACATTTAATACTATTATTTTGCAATAAAGACTACAAGTTTATAGGTCTAGCATTAGCAAGATTAAACATAAACTGTTCAGATTTATATTTATGACAATATATAATGTTAAAATGCTGCGTGATATGCATATAACCCCGTTTGTATATGAAGGTATAATTTTTGCAGAGATGTGTAAACTCCACCCAACGATAATTTAAACTGTAGTGGTTGGAATCGGGTTCGAAGTTCTTTCAATAATTTAATATTTTATTTTTCATTGAAAATCGATTGAATTGGCTACTTGTGTTGGTTTACAAACCTTGATGGCGCAATAAAGAAGCTTTTTTAGTTCAAAAACATCAATAATACGTGTCTATGTGTGTTTACAAACAATAAGACTGCGCTATTGGAAAATGTACAAAACAAAAAGAATACAGTAGCTTTGGTACTTGGATGGTAACTTTCTTATTAAAGCCAGGGTAATTGAATGGTTCCTGTCATATAAAAGACTTATTACTTGAATGGCAGTTCTCATACTGTTGCCGGGGTACTTGAATTGTTACTCTCATAATGTAGCCAGGGTACTTGAATGGTTACTCTCATAATGTAGCCAGGGTACTTGAATGGTTGTCCTCATACTGTAGCCAGGGTACTTGAATGGTTGCTCTCATACTGGAGCCAGGGTACTTGAATGGTTACTCTCATAATGTAGCCAGGGTACTTGAATGGATGTCCTCATACTGTAGCCAGGGTACTTGAATGGTTGCTCTCATACTGTTGCCGGGGTACTTGAATTGTTACTCTCATAATGTAGCCAGGGTACTTGAATGGTTACTCTCATAATGTAGCCAGGGTACTTGAATGGTTGTCCTCATACTGTAGCCAGGGTACTTGAATGGTTACTCTCATAATGTAGCCAGGGTACTTGAATGGTTGTCCTCATACTGTAGCCAGGGTACTTGAATGGTTGCGCTCATACTTGAGCCAAGGTACTTGAATGGTTACTCTCATAATGTAGCCAGGGTACTTGAATGGTTGTCCTCATACTGTAGCCAGGGTACTTGAATGGTTGCTCTCATACTTGAGCCAGGGTACTTGAATGGTTACTCTCATAATGTAGCCAGGGTACTTGAATGGATGTCCTCATACTGTAGCCAGGGTACTTGAATGGTTGCTCTCATACTGTTGCCGGGGTACTTGAATGGTTGCTCTCATACTGTAGCCAGAGTACTTGAATGGTTACTCTCAAACTGTAGCCAGGGTACTTGAATGGTTGTCCTCATACTGTAGCCAGGGTACTTGAATGGTTACTCTCATAATGTAGCCAGGGTACTTGAATGGTTGTCCTCATACTGTAGCCAGGGTACTTGAATGGTTGCGCCCATACTTGAGCCAAGGTACTTGAATGGTTACTCTCATAATGTAGCCAGGGTACTTGAATGGTTGTCCTCATACTGTAGCCAGGGTATTTGAATAGTTGCTCTCATACTGTAGCCAAGGTATTTGAATGGCTGTTCTCATACTGTAGCCAGTGTACTTGAATGGTTGCTCTCATAATGTAGCCAGGGTACTTGAATGGTTGTCCTCATACTGTAGCCAGGGTACTTGAATAGTTGCTCTCATACTGTAGCCAAGGTACTTGAATGGTTGCTTTCATACTGTAGCCAGTGTACTTGAATGATTACTGCGATATTGTAGCGAGGGTACTTGAATGGTTACTCTTATACTGTGATCAGGGTACTTGAATGGTTACTCTTATATTGTAGCCAGGGTACTTGAAAGGTTTCTCTCATACTGTAGAACGGGACCCGAACGTTCCGGTTGGCATCTCTGATTTATATATGCTCCACCAGGCCATTGATACAGAACGTGGTTCAAAAGTATTCAGTAAATGTTCTCCAAACACATCTTTGGACCAAACAAAGGTAAATGGTTATACTACTTTACACTTAAACTAAAACGTAAATCCAGAGGACTCTTCGGCTCCCTGTAAAAGAAGTTAATATCAAGCAAGCAATTATATATACCTGTAAATAGATGAAACTATGAAAGTCAGTGCAGAATTGCAGTAAATCCTGCTATTATAAAGCATTCAAACATAAAGTCTTCAACTGAATCTATAGATGAAACAGCACTGAAGATATCAGATGCATACGCCCAATGGGAACCATCCAGGACACCAATTCAAGACGAAAACATTTGACACAACAAGAACTTATTTAAAATCCAAAGAGATGAAATACTGGAACTTGAAAACGAGGGCAAGAAAGAAATAAGCAACCTTCGACGTAACAATACTGAGCTAACGATTAACACTCGGTCTTCTCATACAACAAAACAAAGCAACAATAAATCAACTGTTCCAACCAGAAATTTTACAAAAGCGAGCCTCCACAACCAACGCAGAATACATTCTCACCAGAACCACCACAGAGAGCGGAAACAATGGATGAGACAAAACAAACAACAGGGTTTGGTTTCATATGCCCAAAATATACAACACTGGGACCCAAATCAAGGATACTGGGTGCGGAATCCAAACTACCCAGCACATCAGAGGCGCTAGCCAGAAAATCAGTGGATACCAGTAATGCCACCACGATCACGGTACTAGACAACTCGACCAGTCGACAAAAACATTCGCCAAAGAATAATAAAGGAACAAAATGCATACATCTAAACATTCATTACTTATACCCGAAGTTTGACGAAGTGCGACACCTTATTGAAAAAGACCTGATGTAATAGGATTAGGTGAAACTTTTTTAAACAATACATTTATGGATAGCGAAATTAATTTACGGGGCTACACTATGTTCTTGTATCAGAAGGACTGATTTAGAACACGAACATTTTTGGTCAATCTGGGTTGACATCAAAATACCCAATCAAAGAGTTTTCACTGTAGGTTATGTTTATCGACCTCCATCAGCTGATGTGAATTGGGTTTCCAAAATTGAACAGACATTAGAAAAAGCCTTCCTGTTTTTGGTGATTTCAATATAAACTATGTTAACAACCTTTAAGTAATACATGAAATCGCATCCCTAACAGTTACAACATTGGACAGCTTGTTACAAATCACACTAGAGCCATCATCAACAACAATTAAAGATCACATATACACTAACACCCAACAGCACTTACCTAAAACCAACATTGTCGAAGAAACACTAGTATATCATTTACTCGTAGAACAGCTACTAAACATTCAAACCCAACCAACACTACTATCTCATATTGCTTAAGACATGCATACAGAGCAATTTCTTCTTGATCTCTCGCACCAGCCT
Source organism: Spisula solida (assembly GCA_947247005.1). Lineage (NCBI taxonomy): Eukaryota > Metazoa > Mollusca > Bivalvia > Venerida > Mactridae > Spisula > Spisula solida. The sequence goes on from OX365946.1 coordinate 20,765,886, forward strand.
CCCACAGCTGTTCAATCATTTGACCACCCAGATAATGCAATTGAGTACTTCACACAACTTCTTACAGAAACAAACACGCACTAGTACGACATAAGCGAATAAAAGCACACACACCAACCAGAATGGTTCAATTCTGACATAGCAAATGCCATAACATGCCACAACAAGTCCGAACAATCAGGTAACGCTAGATCATATAAATATTGGCACCAGCAAGTACAGAAACTGTCATATAAAAGCAAGAAACAGTACTATGCACATTATATCAATAATAACTCCAACCCAAATCACTATGGAATAATTTGAAACTTCTTTCTGACAGATCAAAAGTGCATAACAAAACTCATATCAATGACAACGAAAACAATCCAATCACAAATAATCAAGAAGCAGCAGTATTCTTCAACAATCTCTTTGCAAATGTTTTCAAAGCATCACAACCACAAGACTCACTAGGCGCAAGTCATGCTGTGTCAATATAAAACATAGCTATAAACTTAAATTGCTATTGTAAAAAAGAAACTTAAATGTTTCTTTTACTTTATGAATCTGTACATATATGAAGTTTTTATCAACAGACATTAAATCAATCAGTATCTTGATTATTTATGATGCTGGTAATTGCTTCACTAAGTATTTTATATTTACTAAGTAAATTATTTACTTAGTAATTAACAAGTAATTGGTTAGTTAAATAATTACTTAGTAATTAATTTACGGAGTAATTTAAATTTACTAAGTAAATTATTTACTTAGAAATTATTTGGGTAGTAATTCTTTTACTTAGTAATTAATAAGTAATTCATAAGTAATTAATTACTAAGTAATTACTTGATTTTCTGACAACTATTTTTACTTGAAATTTAACTTGAAACAAGTAAAAAAAATTCTTGATTTGAGAATTACTTAGTAATTTTTTTTGAGTGTTACTTCTTGAAGACGTTATTCTCAAACAATTAAAAAACCTTGATAGTACGAAGTCAACTGGCCTTGACGAACATGGGCCTCGTATCCTACACTTAAGTGCAGACATTATAGCCAAACCTCTTTCTCACATCTTCAATCTAAGCATAAGAAAAGGTGTTTTCCCTGAAACTGTCAAGAATGCAAAACACACGCCAATTCACAAGAAAGGTCCGACTCAGGATGTTAACAACTTCAGACCAATATCCATTTTACCAAAGATTCTTGAAAGACACATATTGCCTTTCATCTTCGTGTTTTTCTAGGACAACATAAACTTCTTCATATCAATCAGTGTGAGACTGCTTTAGCATCAATCATAGATGACTGGCTATCTGCAATAAATGAGCACAATACTGTCGGCACTGTACTATTTGATCTATCCAATGCATTTGACATGGTAAATCATACACTTCTGCTCGAAAAAATCGGCCTTTACCACTGCAGCCCTCTTGCTCTGCTCTTGCTCAAATCATATCTGTCAAACAGGCACCCACAGGTTTCAATATCTGGAAACCTTTTAATACCTCAGCTTATTACAGCTGGTGTTCCTCAGGGGTCTGTTCTTGGACCTCTTCTTTTTATACTTTATATCAACGACCTTCCACTACATATCAGGTCAGAAACTAACATGTATGCTGATGACACAACACTGTATACATGTGGGAAGAGCTCCCAGGACATACACTCTCGATTGCAAGAATCGTTGAATGCAGTTTCTGAATGGTGCAATCAAAACTCAATGATCTTGAATAGCATAAAAACAAAATATATGATCATATCTGCATCTCACAAACAAACCACTCATGCACCCCTTACTCGTCAAAATGAAGACTTGCTGTTTTCCGCAACAGAAAAACTCCTTGGAGTACATATTGATAACAATCTTAACTTTAACACACATATCGAGCAGACTCTTCAAAATCTCTTCTCTTTCTTCTCCTGAGAATAAAATGCTATCTTGACAAAAAAAAACAGGAAACTTTTTTCAATTCCTATAATCTTCCCAATCTTGACACTGTATCACAATATGGGGGAATTCAACTTTATTACCTTCTACTTGATAGACTATTCAAATGTCTGAAACGTGCTGCAAGAACTATTCTAGACAAGGACTTTGATTCACCATCTGAAGAGCTTTTTCAAAAACGTTTAACATGTTTAAGTCAGAATACATTAATTACAGATTTCCACAATGGGCCAATAGTATTGCTAATTAGTTAATCTTTATCCTATATCAGTTTCTTTTATATAAGGCTGTCTGCAAATTCCATTTACATGATTTCTGTTATATTGTACTGTTAATCATCATAATAGTAATTCACTCTATGTTGTGTATTATGCCCATTTTCATGTAGATTCCGCCGATGATAACTCTTGACTTCGTTCACAAGTAAAAAATGTAAACTAAATATACATCTTGAATGTTCCACCTTGATGAAGGCTGGTAAAAGCCGAAACGTTGGTCAATTACAGATTCTTAAACCTAACATGTTCTGATTGTGTAGCTACATTTACACTGAACAGTGTCCTAGTGAATGTTAATTTTGTTCAATCTTGTGCGTATTCACTTTAATGATATACTCCTTAAAACATCACTAATAATAAGAAGTCAGTCGACCTTGCGATGTTTATATTATGCATGTTTGTTTATTGATCGGTCAAGAGTTATCTACGACGAACTGTACATGCATGCATGTTTTCATTGTTGTTTTTATTATGTTGGTTGTACTGTATTTTGTTTTCAAGTGGACCATATTGAAAATTTATATTTATATAACTGTCAAATATGTAATCCACAATAAATAAAGTCGTTATAATTATTATTATTATTATTATTATATAAGTTGTCTTGGAACCAATATCGTGCAACATATGATCAAAACCAATGTAATTGTTCCATTGCAGAGTCATGTAATGTTTATCTTCACAGTCGTATACTAGTTACTGAGTTACTTTTTTGAGATAAAGAATCTCCAAACAACCCACGTATGCTTCCTTTCGGCTACTATCAAAACACAGATATGCTATTATTCGGCTAATAACACACCATAGATCAATAATGTGGTAACTGAACTATTACAGCAACGACTCGAGTACTCGAAATACAATATGACAGTAGCCATTCAAACCGTCATTAGATACAAAACGACAGTAGTCGTGTAAGTACCCTGACTACATTACGACAATAACCATTCAAGTACATTATCTAGAGTATGACAGTAGCCACCCAGGTACACTGACTATGTAAAGTATGACAGTAACCATACAAGTACCCTGACAATATAAAGTATGACAGCAACCATTCAAGTAGCCTGACTATTGTATGTCAGTAACCATTCAAGTAGCCTGACTACAGCATGACAGCAACCATTCAAGTAGCCTGACGACAGCATGACATCAACCATTCAAGTACCCTGACTACAGCATGACAACTACCATTCAAGTACCCTGACTACAGTGTGACAACAACCATTCCACTACCCTGGATAAAGTACGGCAGAAACCATTCCAGTACCCTGGATACAGTACGGCAGAAACCATTTCAGTACCCTTAATACAGTATGAAAACAAACATTCAAGTACCGTGGCAACAGTATGACAGTACCCATTCAAATATCCTGGCTACTGTATGACAGTAACCATTCAAGTACCCTGGCAACAGTATGACAGTTCCCATTCAAGTAGCCTGGCTACAGCATGAGAGCACACATTCAAGTACCTTGGCTACAGTATGAGACTAACCGTTCAAGTACCATGGCTACAGTATGAGAGCAACCATTCAAGTACATGTACACTGGCTACAGTATAAGATCAACCGTTTAAGTACCCTGGCTACAGTATGAGAATAACCATTCAAGTATCCTGGCTACAGTATGAGAATAACCATTCAAGTATCCTGGCTACAGTATGAGAGTAACTATTCAAGTACCCTGGCTACAGTATGAGAGCAACCATTCAAGTACCCTGGCTACAGTATGAGAATAACCATTCAAGTACCATGGCTACAGTTTGAGAGCAACCATTCAAGTACACTGGCTACAGTATAAGATCAACATTTCAAGTACATGTACCCTGGTAAAGTATGAGAGTAACTATTCAAGTAGCCTGGCTACAGCATGAGAGCACACATTCAAGTACCTTGGCTACAGTATGAGACTAACCGTTCAAGTACCATGGCTACAGTATGAGAGCAACCATTCAAGTACATGTACACTGGCTACAGTATAAGATCAACCGTTTAAGTACCCTGGCTACAGTATGAGAATAACCATTCAAGTATCCTGGCTACAGTATGAGAATAACCATTCAAGTATCCTGGCTACAGTATGAGAGTAACTATTCAAGTACCCTGGCTACAGTATGAGAGCAACCATTCAAGTACCCTGGCTACAGTATGAGAATAACCATTCAAGTACCATGGCTACAGTTTGAGAGCAACCATTCAAGTACACTGGCTACAGTATAAGATCAACATTTCAAGTACATGTACCCTGGTAAAGTATGAGAGTAACTATTCAAGTACCCTGGCTACAGTATGAGAGCAACCATTCAAGTACCGTGGTTACAGTATGAGACTAACCGTTCAGGTACCATGGCTACAGTATGAGAGCAAACATTCAAGTACACTGGCTACAGTATGAGAGCAACTATTCAAGTACCCTGGCTACAGTATGAGAATAACCATTCAAGTACCCTGGCTATAATATGAGAGTAACCGTTCAAGTACCCTGGCTACAGTATGAGAATAACCATTCAAGTATCCTGGCTACAGTATGAGAGCAACCATTCAGGTACCCTGGCTACAGTATGAGAGTAACCATTCAAGTACACTGGCTACAGTATGAGAACAGCCATTCAAATACCTTGGCTACAGTATGAGAGCAACTATTCAAATACCCTGGCTACAGTATGAGGGCAACCATTCAAGTACCCTGGCTATAGTATGAGAGCAACCATTCAAGTACCCTGGCTACAGTATGAGGGCAACCATTCAAGTACTCTGTCTACTGTATGAGAGCGACCATTCAAGTACCCTGGCTACAGTATGAGAGCAACCATTAAAGTACCTTGGCTACAGTATGAGACTAACCGTTCAAGTACCATGGCTACAGTATGAGAGCAACCATTCAAGTACATGTACACTGGCTACAGTATAAGATCAACCGTTTAAGTACCCTGGCTACAGTATGAGAATAACCATTCAAGTATCCTGGCTACAGTATGAGAATAACCATTCAAGTATCCTGGCTACAGTATGAGAATAACCATTCAAGTACCATGGCTACAGTATGAGAGCAACCATTCAAGTACACTGACTACAGTATACGATCAACCATTCAAGTACCCTGGTTACAGTATGAGAATAACCATTCAAGTACCCTGGTTACAGTATTAGACTTACCGTTCAAGTACCATGGCTACAGTATGAGAGCAAACATTCAAGTTTACTGGCTACAGTATGAGAGCAACTATTCAAGTACCCTGGCTACAGTATGAGAATAACCATTCAAGTACCCTGGCTATAATATGAGAGTAACCGTTCAAGTACCCTGGCTACAGTATTAGAATAACCATTCAAGTATCCTGGCTACAGTATGAGAGTAACTATTCAAGTACCCTGGCTACAGTATGAGAGCAACCATTCAAGTACCCTGGCTACAGTATGAGAATAACCATTCAAGTACCATGGCTACAGTTTGAGAGCAACCATTCAAGTACCCTGGTTACAGTATGAGACTAACCGTTCAGGTACCATGGCTACAGTATGAGAGCAACCATTCAAGTACACTAGCTACAGTATGAGAGCAACTATTCAAGTACCCTGGCTACAGTATGAGGGCAACCATTCAAGTACCCTGGTTACAGTATGAGAGTAACCATTCAAGTACCCTGGCTACAGCATGAGAGCAACCATTCAAGTACCCTGGCTACAGTTTGAGAGTAACCATTCAAGTACTCTGGCTACAGTATAAGAGCAACCATTCAAGTACCCTGGCTACAGTATGAGGGCAACCATTCAAGTACCCTGGCTACAGTATGAGGGCAACCATTCAAGTACCCTGGCTACAGTATGAGGGCAACCATTCAAGTACTCTGGCTACTGTATGAGAGCAACCATTCAAGTACCCTGGCTACAGTATGAGAGCAACCATTCAAGAACCTTGGCTACATTATGAGAGCAACTATTCAAGTACACTGGCAACAGTTTGAGGGCAAACATTCAAGTACCCTGGCTATAGTATGAGAGCAACCATTCAAGTACCTTGGCTACGGTATAAGTTCCTTGGCTACAGTATGAGTGTAACCATTCAAGTACCCTGGCTACAGTATGAGAGTTACCATTCAAGTACCCTGGCTACAGTATGAGAGCAACCATTCAAGTACCCTGGCTACAGTTTGAGGGTAACCATTTAAGTACCTTGGCTACAATATGAGGGCAACCATTCATGTACCCTGGCTACAGTTTGAGAGTAACGATTTAAGTACCTTGGCTACAGTATGAGAACAACCATTCAAGTACCCTGGCTACAGTATGAGAATAACCATTCAAGTACCCTGGCTACAGTATGAGAATAACCATTCAAGTACCCTGGCTACAGTATGAGAGCAACCATTCAAGTACCTTGGCTACAGTATGAGAGCAACCATTCAAGTACCCTGGATATAATATGAGAGTAACCATTCATTGACAAGTACCCTGGCTACAGTATGAGAGCAACCATTCAAGTACCCTGGCTACAGTATGAGAGTAACCATTCAAGTACCCTGGCTATAATATGAGAGCAACCATTCAAGTACTCTGGCTACAGTATGAGAGTAACTATTCAAGTACCCTTGTTGCAGTATTAGAGCAACCATTCAAGTACCCTGGCTACAGTATGAGAATAAACATTGAAGTACCCTGGCTACAATAGGACAGCTATTATTCAAGTACCTTGGCTTCAGTATGAGAGCAACCATTCAATTACACTGGGTACAGTATGAGAGCAACCATTCAAGTACCGAAATGCCGAAATGCCGAGCATATCCTTTATTTGCCAGTCAGCTTTCAGCTGAAATATGGCAGGCATATACATGTATGTGTGTACCTCTACTCGGATTTGAACCCGGGTCGCTAGATTAGACGACACGCGCTCTAACCATTGAGCTACGGAAATAGTCCAAATTAGATTGATCTATTGGCTAGTTAGATTTTAATTGTATCTCCTCAGTGGTATGATTTATATTTAGGCAGCCTCACAACTTTCCTGACATCCTTCGTATCTGCAGTCTGATAGTAGCCGAATATTAGCAAGATCTGTGATGTCATAGTTTCCGAAAGTTTGCATCTGTAATATGATTGTAGCCATCAAATTACGATATCTCTATTATAAATACATGTACAATGTACCTTCCATTTTCGAATTGTTGTCCTTAATGCACAAATATGGCCATGTAATAGTTGCTTTTAATGAATTACATTGTTCTGATGTGTTATAAACGTTAATGCATGATAAGTGCTCTCTATGTCATCTGTACGCATTGGTCGGGATTAAACCTGAATCCCCATATAGATTTCTCCAATATGTTGTTCTCACGCTTTGTACACACTTTCAAGTGCATGCATTTTATTAGAGGAATAGTATGTGCTATTTTGCATTCGTGATTTCATGTGTTTAGAGTTAAGGACTTTACAATCATTCTGACTTACAGACAAATAGACAATTTCGCCATAGACCTACGGAGTCATTTTTGGATGCATATGATCAGCGGTTATGCACTTTATCTGCATCTGTATTTACATTCCTGGAGAGAATAATAACACAACCCCTATAGTTAAACTATGTACTAAGAACGTAAGACTTGGAGACCATCCATGGGAGCGGAAAGTGAAAAGCACAAACACTGTTGACGATAACACTATTTATTGCACGATGAATCCATTTTAGTCTACAAAATGTTGAAGTTGATATGACAAAGGGATTGAGATATCCATTCTTATAGCTTTGTTACTGTCCGTTCCATCACAAAGCAACATCACAAAAACATTCATATGTACATCTCTTAGAAACCATGTTTTAGAGTTAACAATGATAAAGTAAGAATAGATCTAAAATATAATACAAATGTATGTAATGTATTTTATTTTCCAATCATATCGACCAATGCTGGCATACATTTACATTTAAATATACATGTATACAAATGTAAGTGTATACATTTAAGGTACATGTATACCAATTTAAAGGCTTGATTTTTTATGAGCAACAACCTACGTGATGATATAATTCCATAGAATAAGTTATTATGCTATAAAAGTGAGCACTAATATTGAACATTTATACTTTTTCAAGGACAAAGGGATATAATATATAACGAGACTATTTAGGCTGAAGCATTTGAATGTATTTGGTGGGGCCTTATCTATTTCCCCTGTTCTGACATTGGGGGTCTGTCTCCCAGCCCCCGACTCCTTGGTCCATGAGCAGTGGTAAGCATAATGAAATAATTCATAAAAGTACTAGATGATGTACAAAAATTGAAAAGATTCAAAGTCAAATATGCATCTTGGTGAATAACATTTGTTTCTGTGACTTCATACAGTAGGCCTACGCAACCTGGCAACTACACACAGCTGGCAATCAATCGTCGGTCGTGGTCTCAAATAGCTGCTTTTTAGTCAACTGGAAGAGAAAAATGGAGTCCGTGGGGAATTGGGTTATTAAATAAATTGATAAAGGCACGAACGTTTTAACGAGACGGTATTTAAGGCTGCAGCTTGAAAGGACGGTAGCACACACATTTTTAATATTTCTACTCAGTGACGGTAGTTATTGGTATAATTTTAGCAACATAAAAATGATCGTATCAATGCAAATGCGTGCTGTAATGAAGTTACGGCGACACACTTTTATACAAATTTATACGAATTCACTGTGTACATGTAGGCCCTATTCGTAAATAAAGGTGAAATCTACGTTCGTTTTAACGGCTTCAATTGGTTTGTTCGAATAAAGTAGCAACTAAACGTATAAAATTATTCGCACGCGCATCCAGACAATCAAATGGACATATATATTGATTGACGCCATAATATAATATTATCAAACCAGCGACGTGACAATTCATTATAGATTGTAAAAATATAAATCATACTAACCCTGAATATTTAGCGGTTCTATACCTACATCGTATGAATAATCTATAGCTAGCTCCGCCCATTTATTAATCACGCCCTGGTACTCAAATGGTTGGTAACTTAAATGGTTACGAAAGAAGGTTCAACTGATGACGCCCTGGTACTCAAATGGTTGGTAACTTAAATGGTTACGAAAGAAGGTTCAACTGATGAATAGTGAACTGTGACCTTGACCGTATGTAACCTGCTTGGTTGCAACTTGGTTCTGCAGGTCAATCACGTGTCTCAAATTGTCTATCAGTTTCGTACCATGCGGACAGGCATTAAAAATTATAGAGTGGAAAGGAATTGTACGGCTCAAACCTTTGACCTTGAATTGTGACCTTGAGTCTGCATGGTAGAAATATGGGTTATGCACATCGCCTTCTTTACACATAATTATGCTAGTTTATGCTGCTATAAATTTCAAGGAATTCGGCCCATGCGTTAAAATGGAATGAAGCGGACACAAAATGTAAGGTTCAAATATTTGACCTTCAACTGTGACATTGACCTTGAGCTTACACAGAACATGGGTTCTGCACGATGTCTGTATTAGTTACATATTTTGCTGACAGTGTCATTGAATGCGGCCCAGGCGTTAGAAAGTTATGAAGCGGACACGAATTTAGAGGTTCAAACCTTTAGTCATAAACTGTGACAATTCACAGCACAATTGGAAGGTGGTTCGGCACGTCGTCTTTACTAGTTATGCATTTGCTGAAAGTTTCATGGAATTCAGTCCAGGTGATAAACAGTTATGGAGCGGACACACATTGTGAGGTTCAAACCTTTGGTCTTGAACTGTGCCATTGACCTTGAGTCGGCACAATTAAAACTTGGGTTCTGCACGTTGTCTTTATTAGTTATAGTTACACATTTGCAGAATGTTTCATGCAATTCGGCCCAAGCGTTAAAAGGTTATGGTGCGGCCACGATTTTGTTACAGATGCACGCACGGACGTTCCCACTGACTTGACGTTGTTGGGTTTTCTATTGTTCTTTCCCATAAGCAACATTTTGCACCCCGTAAGCAACGGAATGAATATAATCTAAATATAGCATATTGTTTCACGCCCCACAACTACAAGTGGTTGCGTACGGACAGACTGACGGACGGACAATAACCATTCCTTCGTGGTGGGGAAATAATAAACAAGTGGGATTAATTTGATCTTGATTTAACAGTAGCTCAATACGTATGGTTTTGCATCAGCTTATCGTCTTGAACAGAGATCAGGCATTTTCACTTTCTCTAAACAAAGTTCAGGTAATCAAGACAGTTTATGGCCACCACTGTAATCGATGCATGCTTTGCAATGGCGCATTATTGATGCAATAAGGGTGCTGAAAATGCCTGGGAAATACTTTACTAGATTCATGACCGGTAAAGCTACGTCCATCTCTCATTTCGGAGGTCATATAAGCGACACTAAATCTTATTGCACGCGTGATCTAAAGACGACATAGTCAGTGGCATTGCAAACCAGGGCAGCACATTCTCATTGTTAAATTGCTAAAACAATCTAAAGTAACCTTTTATGCAGATAAGGTAGAGGCGTGTGGTCGCGATCAGAAAGAGTTGTTTAAGATAACTAAACATCTGATGGGCGATGCTAAGGAAGTGGTGTTACCATCTAATAAATCGGCCAAGTTGCTTGCACAGGACTTCAGTGACTTCTTCATCAACAAAATTGAAGGAATACGAACTGAAATTGCCTCCACTACTCAGTCAACCCAACATGGTGACACTGCTGAATTCGACACACCTTTTCGAGAAGAGCAACTATCTGAGTTTTCTCCGACTTCAGAAGAAGAAATCCGGAAACTGATAAATAGATCACCTAGTAAATCAGTAAGCTTGACCCAATCCCAACATGGTTGTTGAAGGATTGTTTAAATGAACTACTGCCAATATTAACACGACTATTCAATGCATCACTTGAAAATGCTTATGTACCCACGGCTTTTAAAAGCTCCAGAATAAGACCACTGATAAAGAAGCCAGGCCTTGATCAAAATGTAATGAAAAATTACAGAACGGTGTCAAACTTACCTTTCATTTCCAAAGTTCTTGAGAAGGTAGTCGATGCTCAACTAGATGAGCACTTAACACTGTACCATCTCCATGAAGAACGCCAGTCAGCATATAGAAAATTCCATTCTACTGAAACTGCTTTACTTCGTGTGCAAAATGACATCCTTTGTTCTCTAGACCAGAATAAAGCTACTGTCCTCGTCATGCTTGATTTATCAGCAGCATTTGATACCATTGATCACACCACCCTCCTACGCCGTCTTGAAAATCATTTTGGTATAGTAGGCAAACCATTGAAGTGGATGAAATCCTATCTGTGTGACCGTTACCAGACTGTTTGTATTGATGGTGAACTTTCGGAACCAGTACTGATGAATTATAGCGTACCTCAGGGCTCTGTGCTTGGTCCCAAAAACTACATCATGTATACAAAACCAGTGGGTGCAATCTGCAACATCATTTCTACGCTGATGACTCCCAGTTGTATATGGCATTCCAACCGAAGGATTGCGTTTCACGCGATGAGACACTGCAACGAATTGAAGCATGTCTGACGGATATATTGCTCTGGATGAAGAACAATTTGTTGAAACTTAATGCTGACAAAACAGAGGTAATCCTGTTCGTTCCGAAACGGAATACCAATGCTGCTGAGAATATCACAGTGAAAGTTGGTGACGCTGTAATCAGCCCATCATCAGTGGTGAGAAACCTTGGTGCCATGTTGGATTCACACCTGAATATGGATAAACATGTAAACTCTGTCTCCAGGTCTTGTTTCATGCAGATCCGACAAATAGGTCAAATCAGACAATATTTGTCAGTTGATGCAACAAAATCCCTCATAAATTCTTTAGTAACATCAAGACTGGATTATTGCAACTCATTACTGTGCGGCTCCCCAAAAACCATTTTGAACAAACTACAAAATATTCAAAATACAGCTGTCCGCCTCATCGCACGGATACCGCGATACAACCACATCACTCCTGTGCTGAAGGATCTTCACTGGTTACCTGTACAATACAGAGTGGAGTACAAGGTATTGACTCATGTTTACAAAGCACAACATGGAAAGTCCCCAGGCTACATCAGAAGTATGTTGGAAATATATACTCCACAAAGACTCTATTCTTCTAGTTGTGCCGAGGATGAGGACTGTATCGTACGGTGATAGATGTTTCATGGCTGCAGCACCGAAGCTCTGGAATGCACTGCCAACAGCACTCAGAGATAGTAAAACACTACCATCATTCAAGAAAGCGCTAAAAACGCACTGTTTTACCAAAGCATATTCTGGCTGATGATTAGTTTGACTTTTTAAGGGTCTCCTAAAAGGTAGTACGTTTATACCTTTGGAGGCGGTTTCTTGTAGCAGTGGCATGTGGCGCTGTTATTGAAACACTAGTACAGTAGTAAATAAATCGGGGGTCTCCTGCCTCCTTAAAGGAAGTATCACTATTCCTTTGGAGTTAGTTTCTCGTGGCAGTGGTATGTGACGCTGCTCTTGAAACACCCTTTTAGGGGGTATTTGAGGGAGGATTTTAGCCTTAAACTTTAATATATATATATACATTTGTTGTTATGTTTGCATGCACATATCTATGTACAATTGCTTTAACCATGTCGTAAATGTGATTGTAAAGCACTTTTGAACGTGTAATTACATGATAAAAGTGCTATATAAATATGGTATAATAATTGTTCTGGACCAAGAAACAGTGACGATCCGCGTGACATGCGAGCACGCGTGGTCCTGTTGCAGCGGGCTTTACGTTGGTACACACATGGAAGGACATGAGGCCGGATTATTTCGTCGTGAGACGGTATCGGGGTCCTGTTATTGCACCGCATACAACTACAAGAGCTGTTCTGTCAATAAATAAAATGCCATACCACACATACTATATTTGCTGAATGGACGTCGTTGAATCACACAACTGTCATGGAAACATACAACCACCCGATGATAAACTCCATGATGACCGTCGCTGCTGACGAAATGAAACCTGGACTCATCCGTAAAAAAGAGCAAACAACATGATGCACCATTAATTCGGGGACTAATTTTTCTTAGGCCAGGATTACAGTTAATTAGCCATAAAAGTTGCAGTTCACGGATATAAACAACCCGGATACAAGTATCATGGCAATTGCCGGTTTACGACCCGACCAAGACAGGAGGTCTCTGGTGGACCCAAACTGTTAGCGAGGTATGCTCAAGGCGTCTATTGGGTTGCATACCTAATAGTCAGACAACGTCAGCATATAACGTACATTAACTAGAATCCGTCAGTTTCAATGAACCAAGGTATCGCATATCATCGGCGTTTTGTTTCTTAATTATGCTTGTTTTATGCTGTAATAATTTGGCCAGTCGTGTGTTTTAACTTTTCAATATATTTAAAATATTGTAGTTACGCATTTTAAAAGTAAGACATCAAACTATTTTACTACCCGGGGCTATAAGGCTGTTTGAAAAGACATTGCTCGTATATACCATGTAGTTTAATGTCAATGTAAAGCAGGATATATGTGATAGCATCTTTACTGATTGTTATCATACATTAAAGTCAAATAAGGGTATTAATCATATTGTCGCTACTGTTTAGATAATTATGTAATACTTTTGAGTCGTATTTTGAATGCCTAACGAAGTAAATAACATGACATTCGAGTGGCTAAGAACGCGTAAAATATTGTGTTACAAATTATTTGGCGTAACTTTTTTGTTTGAATTTTGATTAATTGTCTGTACTTTTGAAACAAAGCATTATTAGTTCAGTAAGGAATTGTGTTTAGAAGAGTTAAGATTTGAAGTTTTAAGTTAGGAAAAGTGGTGTTCCACTATGCTACTCTAAGTTACTTACTCTGTTTGTTAAACGTATTTTTTATTGTTAAACTGCTGAGAGAAACGACTAAAATAAAAGTAGTAAATCTTACCGCGGAGTTGTCCCAAGTTATTTTTACTGACTTTGTGAATTTGTTATCATGTTTGAAAATATACCCGGAAAACACACTCATTGGACTTAAACTAAGCTGCACAGATTACACAAACGCACGGACGAACGGGTATTTACAATAGAGCTGATTCCTAAGAACACACATACAACAGAGATTGTAGAACAACAAGAAGAACTAGCAACAAGAGAGATATTCCATCAACAATACAACATTGAAACTTGAGCTAAATTCCATATACTGGAAACAACGCCACGAAGACGGCATTACACCAAGTTTTGTTTGTGGCTTACATGTGAATTTGTATAAAACTATGCTTTAACAAGGGTGATATACATGTTTGCGAGTTACGTGGAAATGTAAATGAAAGAGTTACATTGACACAACTTTCCTGTTTAAGGTTTTAATATACAAAGTATACAATTGAGCAATTCGTGGGCCTGTTATACATTCACAGCTTCTTTTTCCGCAAGTATATAATTCGAATAATTTTGCGACAGACCTCGAGAACAAAGGGTGCAATATTTTGTTTAGTGTTTCATTTTTGCACTTTTAAATTAGTTCTTTTTGTAAACTCATCTTAAAATCGACGCTTTTTATTGATCGTTTATAGCTGAATTTTGTATTTTATATTTCCATGATAACGGTACACAATGAGAGCGGAATACAGATATATGATTCCTCAATCCAATACACGATAATTTGTCATATTTTCTGATCGAAACGAACTTTCTCGATACACCAGCTTAAACAATGTTTCGGAAAGTTTTGTATAATAAGAGCACCCGTTGAAAGTGAAATTACAAGATACATTATGTACAATAGGCTGTTTTGTTTACGCACCTTTACGCATTAGTACAACTTTTAACTTTTATTACACAGGGTCAACTCCTGGAAAACTGACTTACTTCGTTTTCACAACTGGTTTTCAATTATCATGGACGATACCGGATGACTATACGATAGATATAAAGGTATTCGATATAGACTACAATACGTATAATTGTACTGATACATTACCTAATGTATGCCTAGTAACAGGTTCCACTGTGAAATCTGGTACCAAATATTTCATTGTCTATAAGACAATCGACGGCGACGAAGTGGAAAGTCTTGAGAGCCATATTTCGTTATGCACTGGTATGTATTTTCAAATTATTTATTTACTTATGAGCAGTTCTCCAGGTAAACCGGACTTAATGACAAAACTGTGAAAATCATCATAATAAATTTATAACAATAGAAAAATAAGACCCTTATGAACAATTTCTGAAAATAATTGATTAAATATTAACATTCAATTACAAAAGTTACAGACTTTTAAACCTAACTTTTGAGTGACCGCCCATACAGGTACCAATTCACACCTTGGTCAAGCAGAGCATGTGAGTTATTCTTGCTCAGAGAAATTAGGCAGTGTCGCAGATGGGGATCGTACCCGGGACCTCTCGACCCTGAAGCGCGCGCCCTACCTCTAGACCACCGCCTCAATATCAACTTACCCCTCGTTTGTTTCAATATAAGTTATTTTAATACAATACAATTACCAAAGTTATTTTAACATAACTCATAAGGAAAAAAGTAAGAGATAGTGCTATAATATCCAAGTACTTAAATTTAAATCAAAGAGCATGACTTTTTTCTCATTTGAGAGCCTTTTCTAAACATTATTACATAGTTATTACCAAAATGCCACTAAGCCCGGTTTCCATGGAGAACAGCGCATATGTTTTTCATATTGTATTGTGTATAGTTATTAAAATGTATTAAAGCGCAATGATGTCAAAGGTATGTCTTTGGAATTATATTTCTCATTTTCAGGTTTGAGGACCAAATAATGCGACTGTTTACTTACTATAGGAACATTTTATAATCCATCTAATTAACATATTGGCCCAAAGTTCGTCATAACCGTATGAGTATAAGCATATGACTTGACAATAGTAAAATAGATATTCCAGATTACGTCGAACTTCAGACTAAAGCACCGAAAACAAATATCGAGAATATACCACATGAACTGCATTAAGACAATATTAATATGCTTGTTTTTGATAGGTCCACCATCGTAAAGCCAAATAAAAGCTTTTTCTGTCAGTATTTGTACACTAATAACTGGTCATGGAAACATCCGAATTACATGTTATCAAACACATTACCAGTTGAATGTTTGTACGGCGGAAAATGAATACTAGGATGAAGCATATCATTTGTTGTAATTTGAATGTGCAAAGTTTCCTACTAGTATGTATAAAGTAATTTTAACCTAAATAATTATGTCATGTGCAGGATAAAACGTTATGCAGTGAACATTTCTGCCAATTTATGCATTATTAAGTTTCCGTCTGGAGACACTTGTTGATAGAATGATGAATGGACGGATATATGAAAGTGTATCCGCCCCGATCTCCCGAAGCATCTCAAGGAGAAATCCGATGGAGCGATACTTTTAAGCCCCCATCTTTGATGAGGGTCGGTTGCTTTGCACCTGTTTATCTGTCTGACCGTCCGTCCGTCTGTCTGTAGTAGTATAAAGGTTTCCGTTCAATGGAGGTTGGTCATCAACAGTAGATGGCCCTTATTGATTTTGAGGTCAGTAGGTCAAAGGTCAAGGTCATTGTGACTTTCACCATTTCTGACTATTCAAATAGTTTCCGTCCAATAACTCAAGAACGTTTTGGCCTAGGATCTTCAAACTTCACATGGAGGTTGAACAACAACAGTAGATGATCCCGATTTCTTATGAGGTCATTATGTCAAAGGTCAAGGTCGCTGTGACTTTCACCATTTCTGACTGTTCAAATGGTTTCCGTTCAATAACTCAAAAACGCTTTAGCCTAGGATCGTAAAACTTTACATGGAGATTGGTCAATAACGGTAGATGACACATTTTTATTATGCTATCAGTAGGTCAACGGTCAAGGTCACTGTGACTTTCATCATTTCTGAATATTTAATTGGTTTCCTTTCAATAACTCAATAACGCTTTGCCCTAGGATCTGCAAACTTTACACGGAGGTTGGTCAACAACAGTAGATGACCCCGATTGATTTCGATGTCAAATGTCAAGGTCACTGTGACCTTTACCATTATTTACTATTGGGCTGACAAACATTTACAAACATCTCGTGTTATACCTCGGTGGAGGCAGGAACAGTCTATCAAAGCCATGTTTGTTTTTATAAATGATACCAATAGATTCTATTTTATATGCTATTATTAATTTTGATTACTGATTAATGAAAACACTTCGTTTGAAAGCATGTGTTACGTTCATTTTGTTCTCGGTTACCGGATGATGATAGCAGTGCAATGTACATACACACATGCACATGTAATATGTTTATAATCCTCATACATTATGTGAACACAAATCAACGACAGTTTTAACACGCAAACAAATGAATATAACACAATATATTATGAAATATATAATACCAGTATGAGTTTACTCCGGTACGAGTTAACTCAGGTACGAGCTAACTTAGGTACGGGCTGACTGGAAAACTCCAAGAACGAGATCGCATTTTTTCACGTTTGCTTAAATAAATAAAATCTTTTTAGGTTTTCTATTTATGCCTCATATATTAATGATGTATACTAACAGGTGTCTTAATCATTTAAATAACATATTTCGATGATTAGACACGTTAAACGAATGCTAAACAGCATTTAATGTAATTTAACAGACGTAGGCCGGCAAATAGGTCCACAGGGAGCCGCAGAGGTCCGCATTTTAAACGTGATATTGATTGCGAATATTTTGGACAGTATCGTGATCTCCTTTGGTGCATTGTCACTTAGAAAAGGGCATTCCAGTATTACATGTACAACAACAATAGAGATTTTATTGAATAACGTCAGACAAAATGCAATATATTTACATCGCAATCAGTGATTGTAACAATGTAGAAACATGCTTGAAATTTGTGTCTGTCTGCAACTGCGCTATATATCGATTATGTTTCAATTGTTTATTTGTAATCAACAAGTTTCCTTATTTAAGCCCCAGAAAAACCCCCAGAGCCGTCTGCTTGGATCAGATGGAAGAACAACGTGACGTTAAGGTGGGCAAATGGAAATCAGCATAATTGTCAGTACCATACTGTTGTGATAAATCCACCACCAACTGAAGGAAACAGTACGAAAACAATTCCTGAAAATACACCATTACAAGAGTTGACATTCGACAATCTCGTTAGCGGCACTCTATATACAGTTACAATCACCGCAGTTGCAGGAAATAAAAGTGACAATATTACTTCAGGAAAATATACAAGTACATATATATATAATTATTCTAGTACCACTTACAATATTATGTAGTATTCTTTAATCTATCTAGGATATGCAAAACATGATATGCAATGCCCTTTTGAGGCCTATAAAACCAGTGTTTTAGCTCAACTGTCACGAGGTAACAGGGTGAGCTTTTGTAAATACTCTTCGTCCGTCCACAATTGCTTTTGTAGACACTAGAGGCCATAATTTTAGCTTTATATTATGTCAAATTTGATATTGGGTCATCTGGGGTCAAATTCTAGGTCACTTGGTCACTATGTCAAATCATGGAATTAACCTCGTGTAGTCACTAGGAGCCACACGTTTGGCACAACCTTCATCAAACTCGGTCACAATGATAATGTAAACAAATTCTACGTTATGCATGATTTAGGTCTGTCTATTTGCAAACACTAGGTCATCAGGTCAAATCAATGTAAAGCCCTGTGGAAGCTATTGGGGCTGTACTTTTTACTTGATCTTCCTGAAAGGTAATCAGCTTGAACATGGATCATCTTGGGTCCATTGCCAGGTAACGAGACCAAATATTTAAAAACACTTCTGTATGCTATATAGGCCATGCCTTTGTGTTTCATTGAATCTTCATGCAAATCGGTCAGGATGTCATTCTAGATGGAATCTACGTCGAGTTAAACATTGGTCGTCTGATGTAAATAACAAGGGCATTGATTACTCACTATAGGGGCCCCTGCATGCACTAATACGACAAGTGGGCGACTAAGCGCTCAAAACATAGGACCAAGGGCCCTCTTGTCAAAATATAGCCAAGCGAATTATCACCCGATAAGTCGTTCACACGGATTAGTAGCTAACTCCATTATCATAAAGATACTTCAGTAAACGCATGTTTAATTGCAAACATTTACACGAAATGTCCATTTAAGGAGGGGTATCTGATATAACACAATGTTGTGATTACTTTCTATGTAACTACACTCAGTCGCAAAAGAAAGTATACATTGTGCATCAATGAAATTATATCGCCGGGGGTTTACAGAAACAGTCATAATGTTAATATTGACTAAATAGTATGTTTATCTGACATTTTAAGATCAAGCGACAACATATCAACAAATACAATACTACACAAACAGAGTCAAAGCTTTAGGACTTGAAAAATCTAATTCACACAAATGGTCATACACTTAACACAAATGTGTACTTGGATACATTTACCCATAGCTCGGTCAATAGGAACTTGATCTGCCTGAAATTTTCAACATATGTAGCTTGGATATGTGGCATTACAATTCAATCCAATTTGTTATATCTGATTGCAATTGTAACAAACAGAATAAATATGATGACATCAACGTGAGCTAATGTCACACATTTGTCACGGTGTGTTCATCGGGCGTTTGTCATTTTTTTAAAGCAGCTAGATGCCCGATTTGCTGATAATGTTCGTTTTCAAGTGTGTGTACTTATTACGGTTACATAAATAAGGAAACAAGGTTTACAACAAAGCCTAATTAAGGTTTAGAACTTATCACCTCATAAAAACAATCACATGGTTACCTCCCCCTTGACCAAGCAAAATGACTAGTTTTTTTACGAAAATCACAACCATCATGCAGTTCAGTGAAAATTCGCATTATTTTGAGTGTTTTTGTTTAATTTGACGATATACCTAGTCAAATTTAACATACATAAACATAATTTGCACCACTGCGTCGGAGGCGGACATATAAAATATTGAGCATTTTTGCTAATTCCATTTTCCAGGTACCGACGCTGTTGACTTCATTTGTGGGATATTGTATTTATTGACATGTTATTGCTTGATCTTAAATTGTCAGATAAACATACAGTTCTGTTAATACAAAATTTGTTTTAGTTCTGTCAACGCCAAAGGATACAATTTCAACGTATGAACAATGTATACTTTCTTTTGCGACTAAGTGTAGTACATACTCACTTTAGGACCAGCAAAGATATCTGGAGCGAAAGTGCTTGAACGAACAGATTCCACGTTGGATATATCAGTCAAGTATATTGGCGAGAATCGAGAAAAGATAGAGTATCGTGTATATATAGATACCCCAGTGACTTCACCTAGTTCTTGCAAGTCAGATGGAAGCACGGATATTACAACCAGTGTACAGTGTGCAAGTACTTCAAATTTTACTGTGACTGGCTTACAAGACGGCACGTTGCACAATTTGAACATATACACATGGTTAGAGGGACTTCAAAGTGAAGCGGGATATAATATTCAAAATTACACGAGTAAGTATACCAATATAGTTATAATTGAATGCTAGTTCTAATCGACTGGGTTATATTAGTGGATTGTGGATTTTACTGTAAATAAAAAGAAAATACTAGTGGTATGACAACATTGATGAGGAAACCTGGTATGTCCTCCGTTAGTTTATGTTTAATAACTGCCGAGCACAGCCTTTATTTGCCAGTCAGCTTTCTGTTGAAATATGGCAAGCATATGAGTGCCTCCACCCGTATTTGAACCCCCCGGGTAACAAGATTAGACGACAAACTGCCTGTTCATTAGGGCCGGGTACCGCCAAGAAAAAGATGCCGGGGTATACCGTCGATTTTCCTCATATACCACGGTATTATACATATGTTATTTTGGAGTTGCTTACCTCTGTTTATTATGTTGCCGGCCACAATAACGTAACTGGCCCTCATGTGAGGGCTGATAACTGATCACGGCCTGCAGAACAGAATAACGTGACGTAAAATTGCGCGCAACTGACGTCGCCATAATTTCATTTCCAGTTTTAAGAATTAATAACATATTTCTCCCACATTAACTGGTGTAAGATATGTTTTCAGCTCATGTAAGAAACTCCTATCTTACATAAGCAATATCTATCTTACATGAGCGACCACCTCGCAAGATTTCATTCCGACCTTATTTTCGGGATGTACGTGTTAATGGGGATATAAAACTAAAGTAGACGAACACCAATAGACTCTATACCATTTAAAAAGAAAGATATTGAGCTTTACATAACAGCGTACACTTTATTTACGATATGTTTAATGATTGTTTTGAATGAGAACGTACGGCAAACAACACGTGTAATTACGTCATGTTGACGTCATGAAAGTTAAATATTTTTATAAAGTCTCATTTTAAATATCTCAAAAATAACCCATCATGAGACAGTCGATGTAGGATAAGGATATCTCACCCGAGGGGTCGGATTTTAACCACAAGCTCATAATGGATTATCATATTCTAAAGCATAAACAGGCACAGAGATAGGAACAAAACATATTATGTGTGCGGTTTGGGAAATTAATGCCTTGAATAGGAAGTAAACTATGTGTTATAAACGACAATACACGATGTAAAGGGCGGGGGTCTTGATAATCGGCCACTCGGGTGATTATGCTTCTTGTGGGTCGATTATCTAGACCCCGTCCTACATGGCCGTGTATTATACTCTAATTATCCATATCCCGAATCCGAGACTTGGGTGAGTATAACATTATGTTGTTATGACCTGAATTCATTTCCTGCGACATAACGTTCCAAACGACGTAACGTCCTTCCCCGTACTGTTTGGCCTTCTGCTCATACATATTTATATGCTCTACCTTAGTGTTACGTAGTCCTTATGGTTGGTAAAGAACGTAACGCTCATGTTCGTATAGTGGTTTTATTCATTTAGTTTGTCACACAGTTTATAAACATAGTACTTCAGGTTCACAGCATAAGCCAACTGTTCATACTTGAAAACATAATGTCCAGGCTTATGGCCCAAGCTACTCGCTTGTTGACCGCCCACACCTACTGGTCTCTAACTCAACTCTCCTGACTCTCCTCGACTCTAACTTTAACTGAACTCAACTCAAATCCCCACTAACATGGTATTGACCAACCAGACAGATATTAAATTTACACTTCCGTTCAATGACAGGTGTTAGCTCGAGGCTGTCTAGCTTTAGTACAAATCTATACTTATGCACAGTCGATAGGAAAGTGCATTGCAATTAATATTACATAATTAGCTATCCCACGAATCATTACACTACATTAGCCAGTTATAATAAAAACTGTACATCCGCGAAAACTCTATCATACATACCTAAGAATAGCATTTTAGCTAGAAAATTATATTTATTAGAGTCGTCTTTTATTTATATTACATTCACTTTCCTGAAGGGAGACTGGACGTTACCATTATCTAAAAATAGTTAATATATTTTATTTCCTTAACTTCTTTTATGTTATATAGTATAACAGTTGTCGACTTATAATTCAATGAACGTGATGTTTAGTTGACCTGCAAAAATATATTGACCTCTAACTTCGTTAGTGGGAAAATAATACACCGGTTACCGTATACCAGTAATATCGCGCACCTTAACCGTATATGTTTCTAAATCAATCCTTTTGATATCGTTTTTAGACAAAGCATAAGCATCTAATTTTGGTTACGTATACGGTGTGTTTTCTTAGTAAAATGGGAATGTTCAAAGTACACTTAACAGATTTAAAAACGCAATAGTGGGTTTTTGATACATTTAAGCAAGTTTGAATGGTTCAATTGTATTGAAATTTTGCACTTAATTAATTCAATACATGAGGTAACACATGTGCAAATTTCATTGTAATAAAAGTTCAAATGGTCACAAAACCAAATCACGAAATGTATTGATCCGCATTGTTAAAGTCGCAAAATTAATCATATTGAAACCTGCTATGCAAACCGGGTGCCTGTGCCTCATTGGCGGAAAAATATAGGTTTGTGGAATGTCGTTTCACACATCTATTAAGAAAACGCGTAACTCTCCAAATGCGTTGATGGTTGATGGTGTACTTCTAGACGGTCATCTGTATCACCCTTCAAATTTAGCTTCACAAGTAAATATGCTCTTTTTATATTTTATTTCAATGCATGTTTTACATATAATACGAGGGGCATTCTGAAAGTTCTGATAACTGCGTGATAACTTTTCACTGGTTGGTCATAATATTTAAAAGTGAACATTTTCTGAAAGATATAACCTTCCTCCACCGAAAACATATCATCATATTAATATCACAGAATTTATAATTCACCTAAATGTTATTGTACATGTAGGTATATGACCCATTGGATTGTCGCCAAAATGAGTCATATTGGACCTTCGAAGGGATAACATTATTGTCAATAATTTCCATAATTTCAATCAGATTTGTTTGGAATGTACACATATCTTGTATTATATACATGTTTATATTATACAACATGAAAAATGTTGTGCTGACAGTGCAAATGACTTAGGATGAACATGAAAAAGACCACGACCCAAATGCACTTAAAAATAGCCATTTTACCGGAAACACGCAATTTACGTGTTATTGCATTGTTCTGTTGGACGTGTTAACTGAGAATATAAAACGAGTGGCTATTTTGTACATACATGTACATTTGCTATGTTCATTCCCACTAAATACGAATTCTGAAATATTCATAATTTCATCTGTACAGCAGATTAAACAATATGATCACGTGGCACAAAACACGTGTTTTAGAATTATGACGTCATATCCTCAAAATAGCATTTCGCAAAACAAAAATAAGTGTATCTTGTCTTAATTTGAAGTTAGTACAATTAATTTAACTAAAGAAAATGGTTTATGGACCTTTTTATTACAATGTATAAAGGTATCCCGTTACCCCGCCCACTTTCTAAAATCATGGGTAGAGCACAAGAGTTTGCTCCCAAAATCAAACTTTATGAAAAATTCATTAATAACGTCCCCCGAATGAAAAAATACACTCCAACCTAGTCGATTTGACTTATTTAGAGTAGCTGATGGTCCTTAAACATATTGTATGTCTAGAATTAAGAAAAAGGCATATGTGGTAAAATGGTCTCCTAATTAGGTTGTACATATTGCTGTTATTTTATTAAGAACTCAGAGTTTTTTTATATCTTAATTTTATTCGAAAGTACAGTTATGTATATTTAATATAATATCAAATTTATTTCAATCAGCCTCAACGATACTTCCGCAGGGCGCTTTAAAATATACATGGAGCCAATACAACGCAATTCCCTCGCGTATTCAAGAGATATTTCAGTCAATACCCCAAACCATGTATTGTTTGAATACCAAAAAAATATGCATTCTCAGAGATAAAATAATAAATTTGCTATGAATGCCTCGCTAAAAGATTGATCTTTCAGAAAATGTCCACTTTAAAAAATTCTGACCAACCGATTTAAGTTATCACTCAGGTATCAGAACTTTCAGAATGCCCCTCGTTCATATAACAAAATAAAAGCGAAACAGATTTAATAGAAACAGTTTGATACAGATTCGTATAATACTTGTAGTTCTGTTATCTTAAATATGGTTCAAAAATTTGTCAATCAGTTTGTATGTTTTTATTTGGATTTTGAGTATTTTATTATTATATTAAGTTCTGTTTTTAGTAATGATGTAGTGTCGACGTTAATAGTCCGGTTTTTGCTTAATATATAGGATTTGTAGATACAAAATCCTATAGTAAAGAATATGCAGTTTATTTCTTCATAATCTTCGTTGTAATGTATTACTATATTATGTAATGTTTTTACGTTGTTCGATATACTACATTTTTAAAGGAAATTTTAATTCCATTCCAAAACTGACTTAATTGTCTACAATTGATAAAGAAATGTTCATAATCATTAATTGCATCGCATATATGACAGATTGGGCGATCTGCTATTTTCCATTGAAAAAGGTTATATCGCCTTGGAAGTATATCGTGGATTAGATTGTATTTGTATTGTTTGTATCTGTTGTCATGGAACTTATGGCATTCAAAAAACA
The DNA here is from genome assembly GCA_947247005.1 of Spisula solida. Classification (NCBI taxonomy): domain Eukaryota; kingdom Metazoa; phylum Mollusca; class Bivalvia; order Venerida; family Mactridae; genus Spisula; species Spisula solida. The sequence goes on from OX365946.1 coordinate 20,791,095, forward strand.
GGTTGTTCCAATTGATATCTCTGTTAAATAGTTTTTCCCACTAATGCTGCGTTTACAGTCAGCCACGATGCCCACGACGTCCGCGATTTGACAATATCTTGGAGCTCCACGATTAATTGCATCAAATTTCATTTTGCTACGGTATTCTACGCTTTGTTACGTTGTGTTACTACCTGATGCGCTTTCTTACGATACCAACACGATTATTGTCAAGATCTGCCACGAATTCCATCACGTTCTCTAACGTTCTCTTGCGACAACCACGATATGCTATTACGTTTTATTACGTCTTATTACGCTCTGTTAAGATCTCCTACGCTCTTCAAGTTATGCTGAGCTCTCTTACGATTAATATCCACGACTTGACAAGATGGTCACGTTTTGAGTACGATTGAATGTATAAATACCCATTCTCTAGATATTCCAAATAGGAACAAGCTATGCATTCAAGAGATGAAGATGTCGAATTCGCAGTAGTGTTCCTACATAGCTAATCTTCAACAGTGGCAACAAGGTATGGAGCGGGGAAGAATATAGGAGAAGTAAAGGAGAAGAAGAAATAGATGACTTACGACCTACCGTGAAGACCATGGTTGGGTGTAAATAGAAATAGCATACTGGTTCAATATTTCCAACAAAGAATTCAGGCTTCGTGATGTTAGCTCCTTTGTCAACTTATTGGATGTTACGTTTATTTGATGATATTCTAAAAAGAGTAGCACCAAACATAGAGAGAAAATATACCAAATGAGAGCCCATATCACATTGATTGAAGCTGACACTCATCCTCAAACATCCTTTCACTTAAGACAAAATATTTTATTATACTAGGGCTTCATATATAGTCGTTTCTTCTATATTGTTCAAGGTGTTGTTAAAACATATGAAGGTGATATCTTCTCTTGACTTGTCACCTTTGAAGAATGAAAACTAACTGCAGACAAATTCAATAACCGATGCAATGTATCACATATTATAGGGTTTTTTCCATGGCCAACATAATAACTTCCCAAAAGCCAGCACACAGGTAGCTCGAGGGAGTGCCAATGTCCCACTTCGGTATTGGTAGATGCTTGAATTTAGTAGCATTTGTCATATGTCAGATTAAGAAACTGTATCCATTATGTTTGCATGGTGCAACCGCAAAATATCCTTGGTCCGGGTTTTCGTGTTTGTTGTCGACTATGTGCTATTCATAGATGGAAAGGTTGACTTTCAGGGACCTCTGATATCATCTGCTTGATGTCACAGAATGGAGTTACTATCATCAATCACCCGAGTTTTACCGAGTGGTAGTCTGATATGGCAGTTCCTCTTGTAGAGGTGGGGTAGATGGTCTTTTTCATTGGCTGCGTGAACTTGAACTTACGGTTATTGGTGTTGGTAGGACAATTAGGCAATCTGATCATTCCTAGCAGATTATTTCCTTCGTTTTTTGGCTTGTATTTTAGGGTGTCGAAAACGCGACGAAACGTCACAGAGCGGCCCCACAATGATTGAAACGCATCGGAACTTACCAAGACGTAGGAGAGCGCCACAAAACGTGGGAGCCAATCGGGATCATCGTACCAGAACGTACCGCATCGTGATTAAATAACTGATACTACCCTATATATCTTGACGAAACGTAGCAGATAGTGATAGAGCGTGGTGGAATCGTAATGCAACTTAACGCATCGTGTTTCAAAGTCCATCAAGATCCCTTACGATGAAGCATCACGGTCTGACACGCTGCGTTAAGGTCTGATAAGTTTGTAATGCGCTCCACTACGCTTAGCACGTTCCATCACGGTCTCTCAAGATCAAAGTTGAATCGGGACAATCGTGGCCAAATTTTTGACTGTCAAAAATTTTGACACGATGCTCACGATGCTCGCGATTCCACCAAGTTTCCCCACGATCATCACGATTCGATTCCATGACCTCCGACGACCCACCACGCCCACCACGATACTTTCCAATCGTGGTCACCGTGGCCATCGTGGCTGACTGTAAACGCAGCATAAGACAGAGCGATTGGTTTTGTGGCTACTTTGGACGTGCTGTTTTTGTATATTTGTTTGTGTAATAAAGCAAACAAAAGGTTAATATTAATTCTAACACGATCCGCGGATTAATCCATTAAACAAAGAGCGGATCTAACTATGTATTATTACCCCCATAAAACATGGTAACAAATTGGCTGTTACAATTTACGCCCCGTATCACATGACCTATTTATGAATGAAAGAACGTAAACATTATAGTAAAAAAAATTAACGGACCGCGAGTTTAACGAGAATCCAGTGTTACAGCTATGACGCATCTATTTTTAGAAACTCCAATATACTCTCCAAATTAAGATTCATAAAAATTTCTGATAATCAATTAATTTATATTTTTCATTTCATGACATAGATACACTATACTCGGGTTATTAAAATTGTTTCAACGTTTAAAATGTGTTTTTTTCCTTCAGAAAATTACGAAGGTCGTTTTCATTAACGAGGGCGGTAATTGTACCAGCTAATAAGCCACTCAATTTTAGCGTGGAATTATGTTCAATGTCAAATGGGTGAAAATGGAATGCGCGCAGTTAAATAGTGCGGGATATTATCGTATTTAGAATCGAAATAAAAACTCTGTTCTTGTATTTTGTCGGTGAATAAAACACGGGCACTCGTTCGGATGCGGAAAATTAAATCACTCGTGCTACGCACTCGTGATTTAATTTTTCCGCATCCGAACTCCTGCCCATGTTTTATTCACCGACAAAATACGCGAACAGATTTTTATTTCTTAAGTAAATATTATGTTTATATAAGATTTTAAGATCAATAAATAACACGTAAATAAACGCAATACTACTAAGATATAGTCAACAGCTTTGACACCTGCAAAATCAAATTCACAAAAAGGGTCAAATATTATACGTGGTTACCTCCCCTTGACTATAATAGTATTTCTCGTACATTTTTTGGTTTTTCATGGCTTAATGAACCCTTGTCTTAAATATTGAAGAAAAAACTTTATTAATAAACTCTTGTGGTAGTCAACAGCGTGTACACAAAGTTGTATGCAGAAATGTATATAAATTAAGGATTTTTCATTGTTTTGACGATTTAACATTTGTGTTAATTTTATTTGAAGTACAAAGGCTGCTGACTATATGTGTGCAGAATTGCATTTATTGATACGTTATTGTTAGGTCCTAAAATATCAGATAAACATACAATTCGGTAAATATAAACTTTTTGTTTGTTTGTTTGTTTTAATCCCATATGATATAATGTCATATTATATACAATGCATACTTTCTTTTGCGACTAATTGTACAGTAGTATATGTGTCGAGGTTTCTGTTTCTAACATATTCAGCCAACTGTTAGAAATTGCACCTTTTAGAACATGGTATTCTGCAAGTTTTGTTTAGATTTGAGTTTGGTTGAAATTACGTTTATATCGATCTTGCCGTTTTTATCTATTATGTCGTTAATAAACAGATTTTCAGAGTCAATCCATCTTTGAATATTAAGCAATTGTCATTTGATTGTATGTATTTATTCCCCTAATTAACTGTTTGCGAATCTCAGTAAACGATTAAGGACTGACGTCGTATAATTGTTTGTTTATGTAATCCAAACTTTCAATATGTCAATGTAAAAGATTTGAATTGTTCTAATTGAAACCGGTAGATATTTTATGGATGAAATGTCCATATGGAATAGTGTTCCCATATTTTTCGAAAAAGTATATAGGTATAAGTTTCCAATCCGCATTGTCATCAGTCATTAATGATTTAATCCATTTAACTTTTAGCATTTTAACGTATGACTCCAAATCGATCATTTGTAATCCTTCTTTATCCCATGCATTTATTAGGGTTGTTATTTTCATTTTCTCATTTTTATTGCTCCACAAGAAGCTAAAGAATACCATTTTAATGTTTTGTATAATATTTTGACGAACCTCACGTATGTTTGCATTATATATGTAAATTTGGGTAAAAGAATACTCTTTATGACGGTTATTTTGTCCATAAAAGGTAAAATATATTTTACTCCACAGTTTGATAAGAGAGTTACATTGATCTAGTTTTGATAACCAGTGTTTAGTATTTGCAATGTTTCTATCAGCACTGGAGTAGACATTAAGTACTTTTACTTCTTTGGCCCTTTTTAATCCATAAATAGTTTCTATTTTATTTTCATCTTGTCCAATCAATATTTTTTCCGTTTGTATTTTCCGAAGTTGTGTATTAGATTAAGTGCGCATTCAATGTCATGTATTGTACTTAAGAACAGTGTGGTATCATCTGCCAGATGGCTTATATTTAGGTATTGTGTGTCGTATTTGTAATTGATTGGTATACCTTTTATTTCATCGTTGTCCCTTATTTGCATTGATAGAGTCTCAGCTATTAGTATAAATAATAATGAAGACATTGGGCATGTTACTGTGCTATTTTTCTATGTTGGACATGTTTCGCACCTTTTCGAGTGAAGTTGTATATTTTCTGTGCCTTTTTGTTCTCGCGTGTCCCGCGGTATCTGTTGGGCGGTGCTACTTCCGGTAGTTTCGTATTTTGTTTAATTATTGTAATATGGATTTGTATCTGGATTTAAACGCCAATTCCGTTTACAATTGAGTTTTTCAATTTTAAAGGTGCTGCCTCACAGATTGGGCTAAAAAAAATTATATCATTATTTTCCAACCTAACCATTGATGTAATAGAAAGCCACTGACGGTTGCTTTATGAAAGATTTGGTGCAGATTAGCACTGTTAACCACTCTCGATATCGCCCAGTATTTTTTTCTTGAAAAAAATTGCTATGTTTCCTTCCAACATGCTTCGTGAATTATGTAATTCACACATGATTGAACTGTAAGATCAACGAACTACAACATAAACATAAGTGAGGTATTGTCTTCGTTTTTTCTGTTCGTTTTCATCAAATGCGAACAAATTTCAAGCAATTTAAGTAATAGTAGTAATACCCTATAGAATTTTTGATGTAAAAATACTAAATAACTACAAAATGCTACAAAAACTACAAAAAGTTTTTCAAGTTATTTTAGATGCAGTATGGTTGTTTATGGCATTTACAGGCAACTATACCAAAATTACGTAAATATTTGACAATTTTATTTTAATTTTTGCAATACACCAATATATGTGAGGCAGTCCCTTTAAATAATCAATAATATGTAATAATTTCTCAGTATTCAATTTTTTGACCGGGGCCAAACGTTATATGGAGCTAGGAGTTATTTATTTGTATTTGCCGGTTGTCCTCTTACTACTTCGTCCCCGCGATTCGCATCCTACCTGGTTCGTTCATGAGTTTATGAATAGCTGTGGAGTTATTGATGTAGTGTTCTGTCCCTCAGGTCATTTAATGTAATTGTAAGTAGTTGTAAACTATAGGTTTGCCATCAGTCCGTCAGTTTTGGTTCTGACGGGAGTTGTGGTTGCTATGGCAACAGACACATTGAACTTAGCTTTAAACCGGTAGGGGACTTCTGTATTCCTTGCAATTTTTAATGACTTGTTCATTACGCCATATCTCGATTTGTTCAATTACGTCATTTTACTTATTGAAACTCGGGCCTTTCAACGTTTCAATACTGTTACTTAACTTTGGAGACTAAAGGCTGCTAAAACAATGTAGTTCAGCAGTTTTACTGTTGTAACTAGGTCATTAAGCTTAGGCATTCTGCCTTTTGTTTGCTGAATCTTTTCTATTCAGGTGGGACAAGGGGTGTTTAATTTTCTTGGTCGGTAGTGTTTTGGACACTTTTTCGTTTTAAGATTTCATACAGCTAACACTAGGCATTGTATACCTTTTGCTGTGGAAACTGGGTCATTCAGCTACTTATAATTTATTATAATTTTCGATAGCTTGGACTTGGTCGGATCTGCGCTTGTTTAGTTGGGCATTGTGTCTTTATGTGTTTTATGTTTCCTGTGCTCGGTTGGTTCGGTTGGGCATTGTGCTTTGTGTGTTTTAATGTTTTCTGTGCTCGGCTGGTTAAGTTGAGTGCTGCCTTCCCTGTCTGAATATGATATCGTTTGCTCCCTAATTTGTAGTTTACATAACCTCCATAACAGCTGGTGTTGGTTACGGTGCTGTGTTTTGCATATTTGTTTATTAAATATTTTATTAAGACTTTATATTCTAGATCTTCAATATTAGAGTTATTGAATTTCAAATACCCTTGGCCTCTTTTAGATGGCAAAAATAATTTAAAAGAAATTGCTAAATGATCTGTAAACTAAACTGAGCTGGTCTGATATCGACATTTGCTTGCTATTAATGAACGCATGTGTTCATCAACCAACCAATAATATATTATACTTTTATTCCACCCCCACCAGTAAAAATGCAATGACCTCGATAGTTTTAACATGAGCTGTCATTAAATCTTTGCCTATCTAGAATGCTGCATTGTGTCCGATGGTTAAAAGTATACCTTTCCTAGGTTTATGGCATCACAAACGCGTAAACGAAAGTCGATAATGGAGTATGTTAGGGTAAATAAGATGACAGAAAAAATGAACTGATTTTCAACATTGGTCAAAATAAACAGTAATCAAAATGTTATCGAATGTATATTTTAATAAAATTACTTATTCATACACATCGTTGCCTTCAAACTGTAGGTAAAGCACTGAAATCTATTCACCGGAAGTGGATTCTTCAAAAAAAATATTCATATGTTGACATCATGTTTACGTGCTTATATCGTCAGCTTACGCTGACAATCATTCGTATCAATTGCTTCTTGGAAACACTGTCCAAGTCTAAATATCGTCGACAGACGTCAGTTAAACAAAACGTCACAAATCTGCTTAAAGCATGCCATTAGAACCAGAATGTTACGTATCCGAAGTGCGTAGCATCGTGTATAACCCAATATTAAAACTTAATTATGCTTTTTGGTCGGCGTATCGTTGCCCTACAATTTGTCGTTCTAATCGTCACACCAAGTGGTTTTGTTCCCGCGTCATATGTAAATCATAAAAATGATGCCAATATAAAGTAATGTGTTAAATTATACCAAACATACGACTATCATCCCAATAATTGATTAATACTCCATTAAAATTTAAATGATAATTTATACAAAAAATACCAACCCCCAAAATCGTTGCGTTTCTAAATCGGTTAAGTGTAGTTGAGTACACTCTAAAGTCTAGCTTCGAAGAATACAAAATCTATCTACTATAGTGAACTTTTGAATTCCAAATTGTTATTTTAACAAAATTATATCTGCACTAAATGGGAGGGAATATGTGTTTCTTTTTTTTTCGAAGTGGCCTTTTAGCTCAAATATCTGTTTATAACTATTTACTATTACAAAGAGGTGCTTCTTTGTGAGACAAACCAGTTTAGGCAATATGTCGTTTAGAAATTTGTTTTGACATCTATCAATGACATCACTTTTTGTTTAGTGCATATTTCTTACTGCGTCATTTTAGGACCAAAAGGACCAACAATTACATCATTTGAAAACATCACGTCAACTGGTTTTACCGTGCTCTTCAGTGGAAACGACGGTCGCTTTGATTCGTTTACATTGAAACTTTGTCTGGACACTGAGACCACGTGTCCAGAAGTAATGAAAACAAACGATACGAGTTACATTGCTTCTAATCTCACGGCTGGAACAAAATACACAGTAATTGTGAACACAATTATTGATAATGGCCTAGCCAGTTTACTCCCATACAATGGTTCGTCATTTACACGTGAGTAGAGATTATGTATGTTCTTTTTTTATGCGATAGAAACATTAAATGTTATCCACATGCAAGTAGCTGCTTAGCACTGTTCACATTAGTTATTCACACCCTGAAAGTACGTATTTAAATCCTGATTCAGTATTATCATCTAGAGAGTTGTACTGTTGTGCAAACATTTTCACGTTTCTGTAAGTAAACGTACAAACTCATTAAACGTTATAAGTACACGAAAACGGTCAACAGAGAGGTTGCGAAATGCAACGTGTAACGTGTACGTGTACGTGAATACTATTTGTTGGTATTTCTCCATACAGGTATGTGTAGTTTCTACATGTAACGGACGTGTGACAGACGAAAATATAATGTGTACAACGTCACATAGGTTTGCGTATGCACGAGAAACCCAAGATTTCATCGCCGATAGTCTCAGTGAGTTTATATAAACACTAATTATCGATTAACGAGGAAATCATATCACAACTGCCATGTGATGTTACACGCACACGTTGTGTTTCGCAAGCCAATTTTAATTGCAACGTGTACGCATACATGTACGGATAGCTACACGTACACGTAGTCGTACACGTTCGAATCGCAACCTCTCTAATATCGATATGCAAACGTGTATATTATTTTGTTTCTAGCTTGAAATATAACACAATATGGTATTATGTTTATTATGAATAAACATCTTAAGAACCGTATCGTAGATTTGTTTGTGTTGTTAACTTAACACATGTACGTCGATCGGTCGGTCGGTGGACCAGATGGTTTCCGATCAGGTACTACAGATGTTATTTTCTAAGTTACCATATTTCAAAACGACCAGAATTTTTTAATTAGTCTGTAAACTGTGTGAATCTTAGTCAATTCCGAACCATGCATGTGTTTTCCAGGTCCCAATAAGTTATCAAGCATTACTATCCCGGATAATACTTTACATGAAACCAATGCAACTATTGTTATACAAGAAATAGATGATTTATACGATCATGTGATAATTGAATTGTACTCGGGCGATGTCAGTAATACCGCAAGACTTGCAACATATAAAACCACCAATATTACTGGATTGACACCTGGAACCAACTACAGAGTGGAAGTATTTACCGCGACAATCACTGGTTTGAGGAGCCGTGATTCTGTAACAAAAGGATTCTATACCCGTATGTAATCAACTTTCCTTAATCTACTTAATATTCTAGTATTCTGTATTGTATTATAATTGTACAACTTTTACTTAAATAATCCTAATATCTCTAATTCACGTTTACGTATCACAAGCTGACACATGCCACAGTTTTTCAGCGATAGAAAAATATATCTACACAAGGTTATACATGTAGTATGTATTGAAAATTGTCCTACATTATTCAAAATGATCAAATGTCTATAGTTTTAATTAATATAATAATTATGCTACCACAGTTCTCCAAAGTACTTCCCTTTGTGAGCTACACATTATTAGAATTATATGCTGATGTTGTCATAAACCATTTGAGAATTTATTTCTTTACCTACCATTAAAATTTGATTAACCGCTTTTTAAAATGCACAACTTGAGTTGACGATTTGTGCGGAGAGTGTCGGAAACAATCTGACGTGAGTTTTTGCTCAGCTCGGTCGGTCTGCTCTACTTCGTTCCCATGTCCTCCTGTGCCAAACAAAACGAATGTGTCAATAAAAAACAGCTGCCTAATTACGCTGCTGTATTGTGCAGTTGATTCCACCTCATTAATCTTCTGTCCTGGTGTTATACTACGCTACTCACGGTATAACGCAATGCTTAGAAAACGACGATCGCTCGAAAACGTCGCCTGACGTCATATTTTTTATACTCGGTTCATAACAACGTTGTTATATTATAAACCCGCCATACATGACGTTATTATCATGAAACGTCACACAGCAACCAGACAAAACATGCCAATTACGCTTACAAATTTTTTGTCTGGATGTGGCAAATAGTACTTAAGTATTATTGCCGTTAAATATTTGAAATTATTTCTGAAATATATATTTTTTTCTGCTGACGCACATACCGTTACCATGGGTTACAGATTCTTCTAATTATCATATGCAACGTATGCTGATATAAAATAAATTCCTTAAATATATGTGCAATATTTCCGGAAATGCACATGCAAAATTTCAAAGCTGTGCCATCATGCTGGACTAAATAAAGCAAGAATTATACGCTATTCTGGGACACCCCACGTAGGTGCTTGGTTTTTCATGTCTGTAACAATTCACAAGTCACACAAGCCAAGTTTATTTTATTTAAGTATTGTAAGACCTCAGATACATGTATGTGACCAATAATACAAGGAACCACATGATTCATTTTTAATGATGTTGCGTGAATAATAATCCAAAATAAACATTTAATGTTATCTTTGTAAATGGATATTACATTTTGCGAATATTCACACACATACTTTTGACTTTCTAATGATACATTACAATTGCCATTAATACTGGACTCAATATGTTTGCCTGAGATAGTTCCGATTAGCAGTAAGATTAACTCATTATATGTAATACGACAACTTCAAAGTTAAGATTATAATAATGTGTGTACATTATATTGCTTTGTTGTTCAATATTAATATTAAAACCCACTCAATGAGAAGACCGGTGTCCAAGGGCCCCATTAATGGTCTCATTATTGATGTTTAACTGCATGAATCACGCACATTACACACGTAATTCCGATTCTTACTGTAGGGCCTAAAACACCAGACACCGGACGACCGATTGGGAGGGGTCTGGATTATATAACTTTCACATTACAAGACAATACCGGATATTTCGATCACTTCGATATTACTGATGAAGATGGAAAACTTATTCAAACTGTTGCTAGTGGAGGGGATAGGACATTCACTGCCACAAATTTGGTCGCTGGTACTCTGTATGAATTCAGAGTATTTACAAATTATTCGAATTTTCGAAGCGATGGATATTTCCGGATAGCTACATATACACGTACGTATACTTTATACCATAGGTAAATGTGTCATTGATAAAGGAAGAATTTCTTTTTTGCAGAAATTGTTAGCTGAAAGATGTATACTTTTTACCCAAAAAAAATTTATTCGTTGTCTATGATACAGTAACTGTTATCTGTGTTTTCAACTCGAAATTTAAATCACGTAATTTGTAAAAATGTGTGTATATCACTCGTTTGGTGATTCCTGTGCCCAGTGTTTCTGATTATTTAATTACAACTTACAACAAATCGTTTGGTTCGTAAGTACAGTGTATGCATTAACTTCCTGCAATATGCCTTGCTAACTTTAATTCTATATTTTGGAACTACGTGTACGTTACACATACTTTTTATTTTCGTCCAAATGGTCAGCGTTGAAACGGTTCGGAAAAGAACTAAATATAACTACAACACACACACAACTACTCGTTATAATTGTAATAAAAGCCCACGTCTTTGTTAGCGTTATATTAGAATGATTTCACCGCTTTATTAGAATAATTTTAAATAAAATTGACAGCAACACTAAGCTCTTCCTTGTAGCATTTTCTGATATGTAAATCATCAATATCAATTAATTTTCAGAACCAGGTGCAATTAGTAATATAGCAATGACTCAGGTTACGATCAGTACCATGGGTGTTGAATGGACAGCTCCAAGTGTTGGTATGGTTACAGCATACCAGTCTACCATTTTCTGTATTGGACCTAACGACAATTCCCAAGTAAAGACATTTTACACAACATCGAGTGATCTGATTGTCGGTACGACAGGTTTGGAGCCCGGGAGTGTATGTAATGCTACTGTCACTACACAAATTAATGATACCAACGAAATTATTTTCGGACAAACAGCAACAGATACATTTGTAAATCGCACGACTGAAATAGGTTAGTTTGTTCTTTTCTAAACCGTGTCACATGATTCCTGATTATATCAGTATTTAATATTATTGCGGCGGTACAAACCTGGTCATGTGCGAGAAGAAATACTTAATTAATTAAAAGTGTTGAATGTCTCATAAGTTAATTACTTTGTTGATTGTTGGATTCAGGTCTTCATTGTTATACATACATTTTATACTGATATCCATTTTAGTGATGTCTTAAGTGTCGGTTTAACATACTACGCTTTTAAACACTTCAGTAATGTAGATTTCATATCACGAATCGATGTCAACAGTAAATTTAATAGTATTTGCTTGAATCGTCAAACCGACCAACCTTAAGCAGCAAAGACTTACACTCAATATTAACTTAAATACCGGGGCAACTACTAAAATATAAATTCGCGCGTAATACCATCCTCCAAGTTTCAGAATACGTTTTCTTACATGATACGTGTATTGCAGGACCACAAGAAGTCCAAGATGTTTCTCAATCGAATACTACATCACGATCAATAACAATAGAATGGGAGAGACCATCAGTTAGGAACGGTATAATAACTGGATATGTAATCAACGTGTTCCTAAACAGCAGCAGCGTACATACGCAAACATTGAACTGTGCACCATGTTCCATGACGACTACAGTGAGCGTTCACTATATTTTTTCGAAACTATTAAGTTGATCAATTTAAACTACGTACGTAGTAAACATGCGTTCAATATTGGCGACGTTTTTACAAAGATTAAAGATAGCATTGTAGTTTAAGGCTGAATTTATAGTGCTATTTTACTTGTTGTTATGTAGATGTATTCTGTGTAGTAGTAACCAATTCGAAGATAATATTATTCTGACTCGAATTCTATTACCTGTAGGATAACGACCTTCGAATTATTGCCAAGACATGCGCAAACGCGTCCGTTTGTGAACGTGCTGTATCAGACAAGCGATTTAGGTACAACATCACAGACTTACATCCATTTAGAACGTATGAAGTATCAGTGGTAGCAAAGACTAGCATAGACGGAAGTAGCAAAACTGTATCATACAATACCCACGAGTCTGGTAAGTTTACTACATATACTTCGCATTCACCTTCGTTGACATAATGTTGAGTGTCTTAAGTACCAATGTATGACATGTTAAACACAAATAATAAATGTACCTAGTAGATGAACTCATGGATTTGTCGGCAAATTATGAGAGAAATTGGGATAACCATTATTAATGCTTTGAAAGGTTGTTTAAATTTATTAGGAAAATATGGCAGAAATTTATTGACCAAATTAAGTTATTAGTACACCTTGTCTCAATTCAAAATATATTTAAATATGATGATATTGTGCAGGCGTATGAACTGTTTGTCCCGTTTTGATAATTTAACAATCGAAATTATTTCAAGATCAGCGAATTGAGCAATCGGCCAGTGGTTTACCTAAACATGGCGGTAAAAGTCTGTGAATCTTCCTATTTCATTATTATCGTCAAATTATATTTGAAAACAATGCCGGAATTGGTCTTTCTCTTGCTTGAAATCTGAAGGAGAACACCCGTTAGTTGCGGATATGAGTTGTAGTATGAAGCATAAAAACCGAGAGCTTCATGATTGAAATCGGTGCTTTTAACACAAGTCTTAGTTTTGAGAATTTCTCTTGAAAATTTTCAGCACATTTGAACAAAAGTTGGTGTGTATTGTTTATATCATCCAACTTTCGAGTTATGCTGGCATAATTGTTTTAGAACAATAGCCTTTTAACAGGGTAAACTACCTTTAGCTTATTTCCATTTGAAATAGACATGCATGTTTATGTTTCAGTACCCGATGGTTCGCCGTCTATCATGAATTATTTACCAGCTGCAACTACAATTGATTTAACATGGACTCCACCTACATACGGGGAGAGAAAAGGAATAATAACCAAGTATAATATCAGTTATACATTTCGAGATAAAACATGTTCAGAGGACGTTGGCGTTGACGTAACCCATCATATATTACTGCAAGATAACTCTACAACTCGGACACTTACCGGGCTGGATCCGTACACGGATCACGATGTACGAATTCAAGCATTTACCAGTATTGGAGAGGGGCCATTCAGCAAAGCTGTCAAAATATCTACCAAACAATCAAGTAATATTATTAAGAGCATGTACTAAACATATTGTCCGATATATGTACGACATATTCATTCACAATATTGCTGTTTTCAATACTGCATAATTGGATTTCTGTCAATATATTTTTGTAGTTAAATGTATGTGATAGCTAACATCAGTAATGCGGTGTTAAAATGATTAATATAACCTGGAAACGAACTTGTTCCGCAATCGACATTAAATACATTCAATAAATATAAATTAATTATTGAAATGTTTTGGTCAAGTTAATGAAATGAACGAAATAAAATCCTCCTACTTTTACGTTTACAAATATAGGTTTTGTTTATTTCTCATAGAGCCAGGCGAGGTGAGACAATTGAACGTGTCAGCGACAACAAATGAATCGATTTCGTTGTCATGGGTGAAGCCATGCAGACCCAACGGTGAAATAAACAACTATAAAATTTACTTGACAAATACAGACACACAAGAAATGACTAGCATGTTTTCTACCGACATGCACGTTGACATTCAAGATGGTATACTACCATACAGCAATTATTCAATCTATGTTGCTGGAAATACAATCACTGGAGAAGGAAACAAGACAAACGGTATCCAAGTCACGACGGATGTAGGAGGTGAGAACGAAATGTTCCTTATCAAGCATGCATCGATCGTTTACCCGTCACATTATTTGGTGTCTGATAACATGGGTCTGAAAATTGGCATTTTTTGGCGTTTGATCCCAAATGATTAAATCATTTTTTAGTTGTTAGGCATAAACCAAGCTACTTCTGGGGCCGTCTCATTCCATAAAACATATGCAAAACTCAAAATGACAGTATCTTGTGTCTGTCTCCTATAAACAGTATCTTTTTTATATTTCATTAGTTCCGAAGACTCCACAAAATGTCGGCGCTAAGAATGTTTCTTCAACATCAGTCAATATGACGTGGATAACACCAGAACTCTACACCGGACCTACTAGCTACACAATTGTTGTAACAGACAATGTTACCATGTCGCTACCAATACCTCCGGTATATATTGCCGGTAAGTGTGTAGTCATAAATATTTTGTATGAAATTACACTTTTTACCACGAGAGTTATGATTTACTGTATTCTCATTACACACGGTGATTTATTAAATAAATCTGTTAAAAATGATTGTACTTTTGTCTTGTAATTTGCAGCTAAACTGCTATAAGTTACTTGGTCATTATCATGATTAATTTTAAAACATATATTCTCGTTTCGATTAAGAGGGATTTTACAAATATTTTAATAATCGTCTGATTGTGTTACAATGTGCACATAGGGTGAAGGCGAAGAACATAATCCTAAAAATAATTTAATCTGACAACATGTAAAGCGTATGTTGTTTTGATTAACATATTCAGGATTTGAGGCACAAATGGCAACCATCGGCAATCTTAAGACGTACTGGTTATACAGTGTTAAAGTCATCGCAGAAACTAAAGTTGGTAAAGCAGAGTCAACAAGTATTGTTATTAGAACCGACGAAGATGGTATACTTAACTACAATATTATTATCATTATCGCCCGTTATAGTGTGTGTTTATTATGGTGTCAATGTACTGCTCGCATCTAATTCAAAGTAATACATATGTATTTATGTATGTATCAGCATTCTTTTAACAGCTTCGGAATGCATAACACCTCTTATCAAAATATGCAAAACGGCGTTGACCAAAAGGAAAACCCTGATAGAGGTATTATTTTCCTTAGTAGCATAAGCATACATTAGGCGGCAATATAGCGACGTTGCTCGTTATAGCATCTCACACAGCCAAAGTGAAACTTTGTAGATCATTTTCTTCATCTTGTCTACATTCTAAGCATTTTATAACTACCAAAATAGGAACACATTGCTAAATGCTTCGCAGATAAAGCGAGTACAATATTTTAAAGGGATGTGTAATAGGTCGCGTAAGACTACTAATCAACTTAAAATAAACCAATATAAAATATTATATCATAAATCATCTTGTCACAGTCCCTGAAGAAGTGAAAGGTCTAGATGTTATCCCAGAAGCAGATGTTACTAAACAAAGAACGATCAAAGTCAAATGGAACTTATTTGTTCAATTACGTCATTTTACTTAATGAAACTGGGTCACTCGTTTTAAGGTTTTCAGATTTTTTGTTGCTGAAATCGGGCCTTTCAACGTTTTAATACTGTTACTTAACTTTTAGACTGTAGGCTGCTAAAACTATGTAGTTCAGCAGTTTTACTGTTGTTACTAGGTCATTCAGCGTGGGCTTTCTGCCTTTTGTTTGCTGAATCTTTTTTATTCAGTTTTTAACAATGAGACTAGGGGCGTTTAATTTTCTTGGTCGGTAGTGTGTTGGGCACTTCTTCGTTTTAAGATTTCTTACAGCTAAAGCGGGGCAATATAGTCCTTTTGCTGTGGAAACTGGGTCATTCAGCTTGTTAGTAGGTCATCCCACTATACGGGCCTTTCAACGTTTTAATACTGTTATTTAACTTTGAGACTAAAGGCTGCTATAACTATGTAGTTCAGCAGTTTTACTGTTGTTACTAGGTCATTCAGCGTAGGCTTTCCGCCTTTTGGTTGCTGTATCTTTTCTACTGGGTCATTCAGCTAGTTATTATTTATTATACTTTTCGACAGCTTGGACTTGGGCGGATCTGCGCTTGTTTAGTTGGGCATTGTGCTTTGTGTGTTTTTAATGTTTTCTGTGCTCGGCTGGTTAAGTTGAGTGCTGCCTTCCCTGTCTGACTTAATATACTCTTTTTACTAACAAAAAGAGAACAAAATGGAATTTTAAAAGGTTACACTGTTCGTTATAGCCTTCAGGTATGTGCTGTTTATATGTTTGCAATACTAATCATTTGCCCCTGTACAAAAATAGTTTAATTAACATTCACCAATTACAATAATGTTCAGGAATAAACATTACATTATTCAGTAACCGTCATATCATGATTGATTAATGTAATTATGGTATCTTCTTTGCATTGAATCAAATAATAGTATGCAAAAGTAATGGCATTACAGTACAAAATTATTCTCAATATATATACTATACGTACACGAGATCGTTATTATACATGTATGCAGTACTACAAACAAATACTATTTATTTGTTATTATCGTTTATCTTCCTTCAACGAATGGATATTTCAGGGTGTTACCGAGGCACATCACACAGTGAGTACATCTGAAAATGAGTACGTGATTAAAAACGTCGAACCTGGACAATACACAGTTAAAGTAAGAATAAAATACTGCCTTTCATATGAGCTGATCTCCAGGAATACCGGGCTTAGTGACAGTGTATTAGTATTTATGTAATACGGTTAAGAAAACCCTCTTAAATGACAAAAAAGTCATGCTCTTTGATTCAAGTTTAAGTTCTTGGATGATATAGAATTATGTCTAAGATTTTTTTTCTCATGAATCATGTTAAAATATCTTCTGTCGTTGCTATGGCGACCAAGTTCTGAAGAGTATCCATATCGAGAAAATTAGGGGTTAGTGGTTGAAAACATTAGCTACGTTTCTCTAAAAGGTACAATTCACGATTTAGGTATGTTTTTATTAAAAAGGGAATATAATTCTAAAATGAGATACAATTTTGAAAAGATTACGTCAAGAACTCATCAAATACTAATTTATGAACTACTTGTTAACGTAACGTAAACTAACGTTTGAATGACCTTTGCGACGTAACTTACACAGTAGGGGGGGAGGTAGTTGTTAGTTTTGAAAGTCTGTAACTTTGTAATTTGATGTTATAGTTTGCTCAAATTTTCAGAAAACGTTCAAAAGAGACTTGTCTTTCTAATGCTATGTTATCATGAGTTTCATATATTTTTCGGTTTTGCCGGAGTACGGCTCATAATATTATATATACATAGTTCAAGATTATGAATTGTAAGTACATGGGAAATATTATTCAGCTATCACTTTACACAATAAGTAGGGTGGCTGTTTGTTTGACATTTAAATACCAAGCGAAGAATGTGCAAAACGGAATATAGGAATATTATTATTATTGGATATTTGTTCATTTTGTTTGTAAGATTTCCAGGTCCTGTACCAGTGTTTACTACCACTAGCATCCATATTTAAAGTTACATATTAGTGGTATTTTCCGCTACTGATTTGGTCGATTCTTCATACCTTGTCCTCGAAGCTAGTGCTAATTATTAACTTAACGTCTCCACGTATTGACGTATTGTCTTTAAACAGGTTTCTGCTAGTACGTCTAAAGGATATGGACAATATAACAGTCGGTCTGCAACGCTGAAGGCTGGTGGTAATATTACCTTTTCATTTCATGCCATTTTTATCCACATAGCACTACTTAGTAGTACATAGCTTCAAGATTACGATATCCCCTGCATAGCAAAGTTACTACTTCATCATATGATATACGTGTATTGGTTTCTGTATATTTTGTCGCATCAATTGAAATAATATTTGACTTCATATTTATTTGTTTACATTATTATTGTACGTTTGTCATACATTGTGCCGTTTAATAGCTAATTCTCCCGCACTGTATGACCATTATTGCTATATTTTGTGTCCATACATCTTTGGCATTTCATACTATATACATATCATCGTGGAATTATCTAACAATTTACAAGCTCCGATAAAGGTGGATGAATCGCCAAGTAACCCATTAATCCGACCAGCTTCTGTTGCTGTTACCGACTATGACACCCAGATCGCCATAGAACTACCGCTAACATCATTTTTATGCACCACAAGTAATGGTCAACCGAATGAATGGGGTGTAATAGTTTCAGAACATTCATCAGCGAAAGGTAAACAATACATTTTGTATCCGTTAAATCTATAACAGTGGGTTAAATTGTTTGACGACGAATAATAAGGGAACATCAAAATACACTCGAGCATTAAAAAATTGTAACGCATAATGTAAATTAAATTGACAGCTTTTGTATCCCACTAGGTAGAGCTGTTTGTAGAACGCTAGACTGTCACCTGGGTGATCCACGTTTGATATTCGGTTTGAATATGTTCATCCATGACATTTGATAGTTATGGTTACATATATGCGGTCACATAATACAGAGAAGGGATTCGGGAGATACTGTGTGCACGAAAGATAGGTGTCTCATAAGTCAAATTGGCTGGCCCTTGCAATAGGGCTGACATTATAATACATTTTACCTTAACCTGTTATATGGGACAACAAATATAATGAGACAAGAGCAGGAGAAAATTCGTCCTGATTGACAAGTCATACCAGCAAAACTGGTCAGGGTTATATGTTAGTTGAGGATTGGTTAGTGTTAAATTGCTGTCGTATAACAATGGCGTAACACCTGATTAAAACACAAACGCACAAACTTAATGTCAGATAACATTTGCTCAGAATAATATCAATATGCAGCGTAATTGTAACCTGGTCAATTATTCTGGATTACCCCCAACGTAGAAAACGTCGCTAATTGCAGATGAACCATTTTTCGGAACTAAAGCTGATTTTGAAAAACGAAAGAACACTACATACATGCGATGGGTTGAAGCAAAAGGCAAGAATCCTATACCTGCCTACATTGCAACCAAGCCTGGAGTCTACGATCCATGTACAGGTATTGGTAGATACATGTAATTTCTCATTATTACCCTTTACACAATATTCTGTGTAGGTTTCCATCGATGTACACCATTGGGGCACAAAATCCGACATTATTAATTTCATAGTGTTCATCGAATCTTATCAATATTAATTATAGTTGTGTCAAGTTGAATAAGACAATTAGAGAAATGCGCTGGCAATTTCTCTCTTTTAATTTTACCGGCATTTGCTTTATGGTATTACTTGTATACTTAAGCAAAAAATAAAGTTGTTTATAAATGATAACTCTGAAACCAAGTGTTAAAATTATGTTTATTGTACTGTTCAGTATAATTTGTATGTTTTCGATGTTAATTCCCAACACTCGCGCCCAAATTCATAGAGATGATCTGAATCTTGATTTCATATGTACAACATAAAATTTCATATAATTATATACACCCAGTACGTTTTGAAACGCACAACTCATATATGGAATCGCAGTTTTCTGTTTCAAAAACGTTATGTCCTTTCTGCCTTTTTGCAGTGTAACATGTAGTATTGTTCGTTGTTTTAAATGCATTATGTATGTATGGTCCGTTTAGACCACAGAAAGAAGAGATCCGCATGGACACCATCGGGTGGTGTGTTTACAGTTGGAATAGATGGGAAATGTTCCGGTGTAACAGGCTATTGTAATGGAGAGCTTCCACCAGGTCGCAGCTTCAGGTAATTATGTTTCATCATAACAGAATAATACGTTCGTAATAAAAATTCGTTCCAAATAATGAGCTTAAGTTTGGTTATGTTTGCGATGATGGTATAGTCGAGAGAATTTGATACGACTCTCGAACTTTAATTAGCATAATTGAACAGCTGATATAGTGTCTGTATTTATAATCTCAGTTGTAAAGGACCGATGTTTCACGATTTGCTCGCGGAAATCTATATATTCAACGCAAGACCCTTGTAATATATTCATGCATAAAGGTCAGGATTATGTCAAATTTTCTGAGCTATAAAGTTGGAAACAAAACATGTTGATTAAATTTTCAAGAAACGTATCTTCTGAAAAGTGCCATGTTTACACATAATAATCACTTAAACATCGGACGTTGGCGAGTTGCTTGGTTGCAATTCAAAACATGTCTTAAGCATTTTGTATCGAGTTCACCTACAAAATTGACGTCCATTCGTCTCGAATTGGTATACAATATTCCACCGAGTATAATTATTTTGTTACAGGGTCAAAGCATACGTGTGTACATCAGGAGGCTGTACAGAAACAATGTATAGCCAACCCATATGGACAGGTAAGTCAAAACGGCTCATATTCAACATAATTTTCCTTACCATGTATAACCATGCAAAGCGCGTTGAAATGCATCTATATATTACATGTAGCAGCTATTTTGTATATTGTTGTGTTTTGCCAAACGTAGTGTACATACCACAATACTCGAAATAATAATGATGAATTGCTGAAGTACACGAACAATGACGAATGTCAACCATCAATTTGGCGGTGATGAAACGTCAAAATCACGTTTGATACTTTCGACTCATCACCTCCTCGGGCCTTATGGATAATTGCGTTTGAATCGCCATAACAAACCATGTTCGATTAACGCTCGAAACTAGAATGCGAAATCGAAAGTACGGTAGTTATAGTCGGAAGCCATAATAATAAAGCATGAATAATTTCGCATCGATACCCTCGTGGTTTCGACTTCCATTATCATGTAAATACTATAGCTAGCATAAACACTACGCCATGAATTTTATCGCTTGTATACCTTATCTCATACGAATAAATAAGCACTCTTTTAGCTTTTTTAGCATTGTTGAATGTCCATAGTCAACAATTAGCTCGTTATTGCAATGGAAAATAAAAATACTCTATGTGCTTTTCCAAAAATGTTTTTTTTTTGTCTTTTTCAGTTCGACCTGAAGGTAATGTACAGTGCATGTAGTGTAATGCAAATTATTTATGACACACGTATGTAAAAGAAACGTTTTCATGACTAATAAAATAGACATAATCTGTTAAACTGAATGGAGGCTTGGAGATTCAAAATAGGCAATACTTGGTAATATTTGACGCCACGATGTTTTATTACAGATATGATCAGAGCTAAAATTACATATCACTACTCACTTGGTACATTGTAGAACATTTATATTTAGCAAACGATTATCCAATGTTTAAATAGGCATTCCCTCCATCTTGCATATAACTACACTGTAAGCGAATTTAATGAAATGTTTTTTAAAGTTATGGACCTTGTTTGAAAACCGGGTTTTTACCTTTAACAACATTTTACGTATTATAGATATGTACAAGGGATATGCTATCAATGCTTATCTCGGAACACTCCATTTGCTTACAATCGTGCTTATTAGTCAAATCTTGATATCAATGGGCTAACCTTTGCATTGGTTGTCATCCCATTAGCGTTTGCATGTATTTGACATTTCAGCTCCAGATCAAACTATACTACAAAATGTAATATCTGCTGTTGTATCCTCTGCTGTCATAGTTGTCGTCATTATTGCTGTAGTTTTACTGAAGATAAAACAATTAGCGTAAGTTATTGTGTGTATGTGGACTGGGGTTTAAGCCTACCAACATGATATGTGTCTGTTTTGTGTCGAAACTCGGGTGTTATCATTACAGTTCCACAGACCGACGCTTTAAACTCTAAACCACATGCCTAGTTACCAGTGATATGCAAATAAAGTTAAATAGTTTTATATGCATGCATGTGTTTCCGCTTGATATAGTTCTAGTATATGAAGATGCAAATCCTAAAACATTCTTTCAGAACTCGGTTTAAGGCCTTGTTGTGTATTGTTTATGTTTGTTAATATAAGGGTTTTAACCCCAGAAACGTACTTCAAGTCATCATATGTATTGGCTTGATTGATTCATACAGTATCCTTGCGGTTCTATCCATACATTGTATCAAATGACAAGCACCAAATCCCAACATTTACCTTCATATGGCATCGATTTTAGTCCAGAGATTTGGCCACGAGTTTTCCATTTATAAACGCAATTTCGTCATGCTTACACACAATATTTCTAGTATCACTACCTCTCTAATAACAAACAAATTACTTAGCGTAGCAAAAAGAATGAAAACTTAATTATCTGTTTGATGCATTTATTGATAGATTGTCTACATAATGACATGCATGTACACTATGTTTTGTGTTCTTTTGCGATTCAACTGTAATGAACTTGAATTGCGGGTGACATTGACTGTCGGTCTGAAAACCGTCAAAAAGAGGAAATATCCACAAAAAGCGCTTCATACTCGCAAACAATGTTCCATATGACACGACCTTTGTACTGACACACATGACTATGGCCTTGTATACAAATGAACGTGACACCAGGTCTTGAAAAATAGAGTAACTTACCATGGCTTTTCATTTGGAGTACGGTATATTGTCCCGTTTTGTGGAACTTTTATGGTTTTAATGGGTTAGTAAATAAGAACTACGTGAGAGGACTCGTTGTTATTTTCTATCAATTTCATTGCAGGTGTTTTAAAAAAGACGCGGGAAACACCTCTAAACATGAAACTGAGGATAGAATAGAGTTTGATAGTATAGAATCCGAGAAAAGAAGGTCAATTACGTAGGTTTTAATGAAAATGTTGTTTAACAGTTAAATGTTGTCTTTGTGTGACTATGTATCTGTATAGAAATTTAAAAATGTTGTGTTAGAAATAGTTTGTTTAGCCAACTGTAAATGTTGAAATCGAAATGTTTAATACAAATGTATTTAATATGTTAAAAATGTTTTTTCATGTTGTTGTTTATATATATTTATACTATAGAGAAAGTTTCGGAACAAATATGTATCTAAATAAAGTCGTTAAACATTGCAGAACTTATCAAAATGTATGTATGCGTACCCTTGAATTTGCCGAGTACTATCTCGTTTATCGAATTATAAATTATATTGACTGTTGGCATAGCGATACAGCGACGAAACATATCGCTGTATTTGTCTGCCAGTGGTCAATAGACACTTACTATTGTATTTTGCACTTGTCCTGCACAAGGTTAAACATTTTAAATTCTTTTTACATTATTATTATTTGTGCCTTTCGTGATTTCAATATACTAGTATAGGAAAATACATCTCATTACTTTTTATAGAAGTTACACGTTTTTTAGGTCTGGCCAGATAAAATTAGTCGATTTCTCAGAGAGAGTAGAGGTAATGCATAAATATTCTGATCTGATATTTGCTGATGAATTCAAGGTAAGAATACGCACATTTACTTCTTGCACATTTAGATAATATTGAATAAAACTTAAAATAATGTAATTGTTTTTATAATGAAATAAATTTGACAGTACGAAACAAGTCTTTTATGTAATCATTATCATATTTATTATTAGTTTCACTTTACTTATTTTTGGAAAGTTGTATTGATTTATTTGTGGATAAATTTGCTGAAGATGTCAAATTGGTATTAACTCTTTAATTCAGCAAAATTATTATTCAATTGGTTAAATTCATTTGTTTGCATTTACTTCGCATTTACTCATATGTATTGGTGACTAATAATAACCAAATGGTCATATATTTGTACAGTACCGCCAGCGTTTTTGTCCCGCGTTAAAGCGTTTTGCGATCGTTTTTCGTTCGAGTAACCGTGCAAGCGTTTAACCGAGCAAGCGTGTAGGAATGTATCGTATACTGCGCATGCGTACCGAGTAACCGAGCAGCGAGTGCGCATGCGTAACGAGCAACCGAGCAGCGAGTGCGCATGCGTAACGAGCAACCGAGTAGCGAGTGCGCATGCGTAACGAGTTTTTGTGTATTCCTTGTTTACATTAAGATGTGTTCGATTCTTTTTCAATCAATTTATTGTATTCAGTATGGTATTTGTATGAAAAGAAGGCTCGTAATATCATTGGGTTAATACAACAATTGGTTGCGATTAAGGGTTCGATGGCTAAATCATTTCAACCTTAAGTTATAAATTATTTACAGATTACCGACATAATTTTAGCGAACACTCGAAAATCCATTTCCGTACCGAAATCAAACAGATGAACAAATATTTTCATTTAGAATACAGACTAACTTAAGTATTGACGAATATCGGTGTGGTTTAATGCATCGATTAAATATATGAAATATTTTGTTTTATCGTAATCGAGCTATTAATTATTAGTAGATAATAAGGGTCCCGATAATTATGGCTACTGAATATGATATCGATCGTCGTCGACAAATCGCTCGGCATTGACAGTTTGACGTATATAATTTATTTTTATATTTACCTGTATATGTCACATAAGACGAGCGTAAAAATAATATATATGTGCGTTGTTGGTTAGCTCTAGTTAATTATTTGCTGTAAATGACTGAAGAATGTTTGTATTTGTATCAAGTATTTTTGTTCAAATGCTATCAACATAGTTTTATCAGAAATTATATATAAACACTAAAGACAGGCCTATTTCATCAGATACTATAGAAATCATATTATCTGATATGATATGACAGATTGAGTTTTAATATAGCATCCCGATATGAAAATGGCATTTCAGCATAGAAGACGGCAATCTTTTCCTTATTTTATACTTCAGTTGATAGTCACTGAGGTGAGAGTTCAGTAAATGTTAGTTAATATGGTATATCAATCTACATCTAGTATAAACTACTGTAATACCTGGGTCGCAAATCACCCCGATGTCAGACTATATCACCCCCGGACGCCGAGCGATGTCCATGACATGTATCCAATGTTTACACGATGGCAAGGCATGGTATATTTTGTGTGCATGCCTGGCCCAGCATATTTTCCCAGACAAAATGTGCAGGATGGGTATATCGGATGATGATCATTGATGTCGGCCAGATATTGGATATCCGAATGTCATCAACAAACATCTTTGTCGCTAAGCCGCGTCCTGATTTTGCTTGACAATTTCCTGATAGCATATATTCCTAAACAAAATGTGCCGATGATGATCATTGATGTCAGGGGAAGTTGGCAAGATATCGGATATCCGATTGTCATCAACAAATATCTTTGTCGCTAAGCCGCGCCCTAATTTTGCCTGACAATTTCCTGATAGCATATATTCCCAGACAAAATGTGCCGGACGGGTATATCAGATGATCATTGATGTCGGGGGAAGTTGGCCAGATATCGGATTGTCAACAACAAATATCTTTGTCGCTAAGCCGCACCCTGATTTTGCCTGACAATTTCCTGATAGCATATATTCCTAGACAAAATGTGCCGGACAGGTATATCGGACAATGATCATTGATGTCGAGGGGGGAAGTTGGCCAGATATCGGATATCCGATTATCATCAAAAATATCTTTGTCACTAAGCCGCGCCCTGATTTTGCCTGACAATTCCCTGGGACTGGTCAGAGTATGGTAACCTTCATGTAATATTAACTTCTGTAATACCTTGGTCGCAAATCACCCCAATGACAGACAATATCACCCCGGACGTCAAACGATGTCCATGTATCCGATGTGTAATACACAAAGCCTTGGCTTTGTTTTTTTTGTGCACGACAGTCCCAGCATATATTCCAGGACAAAATGTGCCGGACGGGCATATCAGACGATGATCATTTGATGTTGGTAGAAAGTTGGCCCAAAATCAGATTAATGACAAATATCTGTCGCGAAGCCCCACACTGATTTTGTCAGACAATTCCTTGGTGTCTGGTCAGATTATGGTATATCTACATGTAGTTTAAACTTCTGTTATACCTGGGTCACAAATAACCCCGATGTTAGACCACATCACCCCGGACACCGAACAGCAATTCCCTGATGTCCGGTCTGATTAGCCAAAAGTACATCACAGTGCGATAGGATTAGATCTATATGACTCAGGTTAAGGCTTGATTTGGGTATTTAAATGTTTGTTTATGACGGGTTTCAACATCTGTATTCCAACTAGTACTAACTTACACTTCCATCTGGGACCTACAGCTTCGCATGTCCAGTAAAATATTCAATATTTCATCGAAGGGTATGACCTGCTGCAACGGAGAATCAAAACCAGATCACCGCAAACAAATCCAGCACACCAACAACAGCCAGTGAATGTGGGAAAAACCATAACACAATGTTGTTTGCTATTTATATTAATATAGTATACCAGCTTTTTTGTATTGTGCGGCTTACAATCTTCTCCAACTGGAAGGCAGTGGATGCCTTATCATTTCATACTTTGCAGTCCCTGCTTCCTGATTATGTCAGTTACTGGCAATTGCCAAATATTTGGTGACACTGGCCAGGCACTAGAAATTTGAAAATGAGTGGTTGCACTTGTATGGGTTATTCTTTACCGAAATATCTAAAGAATTACTAACATTCGTATCAAAAAACAACTAACTGTTCTCAGTTGTTTTTTATTCAAACACTTGTAACAACATATCATCATAATACAACAATGGGTATAAATAATATACAAATTTACAGATACCCAGTATAAACTTCATTTAGCGCAATCACTGGACTGATGAACCATACCCTAACTGCACTGCCTTGACACAGGAACTTTACTTGAAATAAAATTATATGACTATATAACCTTTGACCTCTAAGTTTGACCTTTGAGCTAGGGACTGAAGTATTGCACATGACACACAGTCTTGATGTGGTGAACATTTGTACCAAGCAATTTTAAAATCCAGTAGGAAATGACAAAGTTACAGATCAGACGACTAGCATGACTATATAACCTTTGCCTCCAAGTGCAATCTGACTAAGTACTTGATCTTCCTTACCGGTAGATCTGATGACAACGCAATTGTGTGCATTTACAGAAATCGGAATTTCCATTTATAATTCAGCCAATCATATAGCTCGTTACATTGGTACTTCGGTCATATTAATAAATGGTAAATTGCATATAAAACAGTTTTCCTCAACTTTAGTCTGCTTTTTTGGAGTAATCCTGATTTATTCGGGCATTGTAGAATTTGTAGTACTGATAATTTGATGAAAACGCACTGTTAATTATCAATCGTGAAAGCTCGGCCATTTCCGTTTGTCTCCGGTAAATATAGCAATCCATAAAGACCGAGGTGATCAGAACAAAGGCACGCACAATGCATGTGTTTGTGATAACTACCGTATTTAAAAATAGAATTGACTCGCTGTCAGAATTGTGAAAGCAAGGTGCCGATTGGCTAATGGGAAAGGTCGCCTGAGGTGACCTTTAATAGGGCGTCGTCAGATCCTCATGTGTAGCAGGTTTGAGGATATGATTTTAATCAGATTGCCTCCAAGTGTGACCTTAACATTTGAGCCAGGGACCTAGTTCTTAAGCATGACAGACTGTCTTGATGTGGTGAAATTTGTAAGAAGCAATTTTAAAATCCAGTAAGAAATGACATATCCAGACACGAAACATGCCTATTTAAGCCTTTCAACCTTTGACCTCTAAGTGTGACCATTGAGCTAGGGACCTGGGTCTTGCGCATGACACATCGTCTTGTTATAGATGTGGACACAATTTTTCTAACAGACCGACAGACCAACCAACCAATATAGTGCCTCCAGTATAAACCCTTCAAAATATATTTTCGGTGGTTACAATTATAACAAGTTTAAAACAAGCAATAGCACTGAATGTGATGAAACCCCCAGCTCCCCCCCCCCCCAAGATACTGCTCGACACAGTGATGTGAGCATAGAGGTCGCATTTATTATGACCTGCAAAACTTGGTCCAAATTATGATCATGTGTACAACTTAAGTTTAATTACAGGCAATCATTAGCAAAATTGATCTGACCATTTTGTTTGACTGTATGCGTAATATAAAACTTGGTACTGATAGGTCATGCAAACTTCTAATCAATAGTTAGTACCATGAAATATCATGGACAAAATTAAAAGTGGAAAAAAAACAAAGTGTAATAACTCCCTTAAAATTTTTCCGACCAACAGCGCTATATATCCACAACTAGACTTGTTACTGATAAGTCATACAACATTTCATTGAAATCCAACATATGGATAAAAAACAAAGGGTTATAACTCAATAAAACTAATCCGACCGATGTGCACAAACAATATGCACAAATAGGCACAGTACTCATGAGTCATGCCAAGTTTCATTGAAATCCAACCAATAGATACCGAGAAATAGCACGAACAGAATTTTATAAGTGTAAAACAACAAAGGACAATAACTCAATGAAAATAATCAGACCGACAAGCGCCAAAGATAGGCACAACAAGGCATGGTACTGACGAGTCATGCAAAGTTTTGTTGAAATCCAACCAATGGCTACTGAGAAATAGCACGGGCAAAATTGGACCTCAAGCATGACTCCAAATTATAGCCCCTATATACTATGTATCTGGGGTTATATTAATGCAACATTGTCATATGTTCATAACATTTCATTTCAACATAATTATGGTACATATACGAGGGGTGATCCAGAATTATGTGGACTTTTGCTCTAGAAAGTTTATTTTAGGTCAGATCGGTATGAAAGTTACACACAAGCGACTTTTATCTAGTATTGACATAAAACGCAACATATATCTGAAAACAATTATTTGTATCAACAGTTATACGCTACCATGGCAACACATAAATGCTTCCGCAGATCAACAAAGATTTTTTCAGTAAAACGTGTTACGTTATTGTTGATTGTTATTGTATTTCTACATTTAGAAATTCAGAAATATGGCATCATGTTATCCAATAATGTATCGATAACTGATTGGAATTTCGAAGTAAACTTCAGTGTTTTCGTCATATTATGAATGTAACTGTTGTCATATCATAATTAACATCAATAGTGAAGTCTCAAAATTTCATTTACAATCGCTTTACCATGTAATTCTTGGTACAGCTATGAAAAAAACCAACGCAGACGAAAGAAATGTTGGAGAAATTAAGTATCAGATATATTGTAACACAGTCACTCGTTTTTAAATGGCATAAATGTTTTAAAGAAGGCCTGGGTGATGTGACAGGTCGTGCGGGTAGAGGTAAAAACCAGACGTTGACTGGATCGGTGCTTACGTTGGTCAGAATCAACCATTCGTGACATAAGTGGAAA
Source organism: Spisula solida (assembly GCA_947247005.1). NCBI lineage: Eukaryota > Metazoa > Mollusca > Bivalvia > Venerida > Mactridae > Spisula > Spisula solida. The sequence continues at coordinate 20,820,483 of OX365946.1, forward strand.
AATATTATCTTGCAGGGCTAGTAACGGTACAGTTAGGTAAATATTGACAGGACGATTATATGTGCATACAATAAGAGCGTAATGGGTTAGGGAAAATAAAGAACAGTTGATTAAGAGTGTTCAAAAGCATCATGAAATGATACAGGCGTGAAGACAACGTTGTACGTCATTTCTGAGCTGTCCCGCGATTCATAACCATACCCTCTTACAGACGCTGTATTTACGTTATTTATTATCATATCCATATGAAATTTGGTATACTAGTGCAGTAAGTATCAATATTATATTGTCCACAGATTTGTAAATGTAAGTATTACGGTTTTTGAATGAGAGCAAAAGTCCACGTAATTCTGGATCACCCCTCATATAATTATATACTATAGGTTAAAACTTGTTGTTTTTGAGGAATTTCAAGATTAAGTTGAGAGGTACATTAACATATGAGTATTAGAGAAAAACAGGATATGTACAGTTAATATTCACAAGTAATATTGCCAAAACACAAGGATTTATAAAAAAAATTATTTCTCATTACAATAAAAACAATACATTTGAAGTCATCTGCAACAAAATATTTACTCAATTATTCTAAAATCAGTCATTAATAATAATACTGAAGGAGGATAAAATCCAAAACAGGAACAAAACTGCTTAAATCCAATAAATCAATATGGAGTTATTGCAATTGACAAGAACTATTGGTTAAAGATGTTACAGAGAAATAGCTCAGACAAAATTACAAGTGTTAACAAGAGGGCCCAAAGGGCCCTAGGTCGCTCACCTGTCGAACTTGACCTAGATTTTGAAGATGATCATTGTGACCAAGTTTCATACAGATAAGGCCAATATTTTGACCTCTAGTGACTACACAAGGTTTTTATATGATTTGACTTAATGACCTAGTTTTTGATCCCAGATAAACCAATATCAAACTTGGCCTAGATTTTGTTGAGATGATCATTGTGACCAAGTTTCATAAAGATAAGGTCGACATTGTGACCTCTAGTGACTACACAAGGTTTTTCTATGATTTAACCATGTGACCTAGTTTTTGACCCAAGATGACCCAATATCAAACTTGACCTAGATATTGTTAAGATGATCATTGTGACCAAGTTTCATACAGATAAGGCCAATATTGTGACCTCTAGTGACTACACAAAGTTTTTCTATTATTTGACATTGTGACCTAGTTTTTGACCCCAGATGACCCAATATCAAACTTGGCCTAGATTTTGTTGAGATGACCATTGTGACCAAGTTTCATAAAGATTGAGTCAAAATTGTGACCTCTAGTGACTACACAAGGTTTTTCTATGATTTGACCTAGTGACCTAGTTTTTGACCCCAGATGACCCCATATCAAACTTGGCCTAGATTTTGTTAAGATGATCATTGTGACCAAGTTTCATAAAGATTAGACCAAAATTGTGACCTCTAGTGACTACACAAGGTTTTTCTATGATTTGACCTTGTGACCTAGTTTTTAACCCCTTATAACCCAATATTGAACTTGACCTAGATTTTGTCCGGATGATCATTGTGACAAAGTTTCATAAAGATTAAGTCAAAATTGTGACCTCTAGTGACTACACAAGGTTTTTCTATGATTTGACCTTGTGACCTAGTTTTTAACCCCGGATGACCCAATATCGAACTTGACCTAGATTTTGTCAAGATAATCATTGTGACCAAGTTTCATAAAGATTAAGTCAAAAGTGTGACCTCTAGTGACTACACAAGGTTTTTCTATGATTTGACCTTGTGACCTAGTTTTTGACCCCGGATGACCCAATATCGAACTTGACCTAGATTTTGTCGAGATGATCATTGTGACCAAGTTTCATAAAGATTAAATCAAAATTGTGACCTCTAGTGACTACACAAGGTTTTTCTATGATTTGACCTAGTGACCTAGTTTTTGACCCCAGATGAACCAATATCGAACTTGACCTAGATTTTGTTGAGATGATCATTGTGACCAAGTTTCATAAAGATTAAGTCAAAATTGTGACCTCTAGTGACTACACAATGTTTTTCTATGATTTGACCTAGTGACCTAGTTTTTGACCCCGGATGACCCAATATCAAACTTGGCCTAGATTTTGTTGAGATGATCATTGTGACCAAGTTTCATAAAGATTAGGCTGGAATTGTGACCTCTAGTGTCTACACAAGCCAATTGTTGACGGACGGACGGACGACGGACGGACGACGGACGACGGACGAAGAGTGATCACAAAAGCTCACTCTGTCACTTTGTGACAGGTGAGCTAAAAAGAAAGGGTAACAAATAGTGATTACAGAGAAAAAGCGCCGGCAAAATTATATCCGTTAAAATTGATCTGACCAAAGTGTGCCAATGATATCCACAACTATACTTGGTACTATTAATTTTAACAAAGTTTCATTGAAATCCAACCAATGGATACAGAAAAATAGCATAAACAAAATTTCTCAGAGAAAAAACAAAGGGAAGTAACTCCCTTTTAATTTATCCAACCAATCTGTGTCAATGATATATGATGGTAAAATTGTATGATTTTGACTGTTTTTTTTCTAGATAAACAAGAACATTATTGTCATCACAACTACTGCTTAGCACTAGATATCTCAATCTCACACTCATACATTTACATTCTTTTAATTTGCAAGAAGAGAGTGTTTCTGTGTCATATTTATGCAGATTATGATTGTGCACATGCAATCTATACAGCAAATGTCATTACATGACTGTGTACATTGATCTTGGAAGAAAACTTCTGATACAAGCATCGTAAGTTCTAAATCACAATTCTTTATCATAGGATTATGATCAGAGAAGAGGAAGTCAGTGTATTTATATGTCTATCTTTTTGAGGGCTCCTTTCCTTAGGAACTCTAACAATTGTAAAATGCACATCTCTATCAGGTATAGCAGCTAATATCACCATAAGTGCCAACACTAAAACAACCTGCATGAAAATGCTGTTACAGTTGTAACCATCTGAATGGAGGATCACACATACCTAAGCACTGCTTCATACAAATAAGGTGAAATAAGCACATGTCAGATGCTGTTTCGGTGTTTCTGAATAATGTCTTTCAATTATCATCCGTGTTGTTATGTAACCATTTAGTTCAGCTTTTACTAAGTTTACTTCACTTCAAGAAAGTAATATGGGATATTGGATTGAAGAAAGGGTAGTATTCTTGTCCAATCATATCCAATAGTCCACTATATCCCACCGTGTATAAACCAAATTACTATACGACTTATTGGGATACTATACAATTCAACTTGTATGACTTATTGTGATTGAAACATCTGTTACAGTTGATTTCCAATCACTATATGACTTATTGCAAGCCTATAATTCAATGTGTACTCCTTATTGCGATTACCAGAAGTTGACATGCTTATACACTGTGTATCCATGTGCCTAGACTAACACCACTTAGAACCATTTAAGTTGTCACATTTATCAATATATGGTATATATATTGTCGTCCAGCGAAATTTTGCAACCTTCGTCCATTTGGAATCCGAATACAAACAAACTTTAAAACTTTGTCACCATACCATGCCAACGCTACTGATGATAGGTTGATGATGCCTGAAATTGAAAATATATAAAACTAACATTTAGGATTGAATACAGTAAAACCTCAATTATAACACTAACTTAAACAAGATATAATTTGTAAACATATACATGTATGTATAGTCCGGAGAATTTGACACGACTCTCGACCTATAATTAGCATAATTTAACAACTGATAAATGGTCTATTTTTATAATCCCGTTTGTATGTTTTCATAAGTGGGATGTTTCGCGAAGACGCTCGAGATATAATACCAACACAAATCTATAGGACTGATATTGCACAATTTGCTCGTGGAAATTTATATATTCAACACAAGAACCTTGTAATATATTCATGCATAAAGGTCAGGATCATGTCAAATTCTCTATGCTATACCCCCAAGGTAGCCAAGTGGTTTTTTAATTGGCGCCCCGATGGATCGGGGCGTCTGTATTGGAGGACTTTGTTATAATGAGCTGGAAGACAATTCCCCCATGTTGAGCCTCAACTTGTATGAAGTTTATGAACAATTCCCCGTGTTGAGCCTCAGTTTGTAAGAAGTTCATAAACAATTTCCCGCGTGGAGCCTCAATTTGTATGACAGCAAAATGTTTTGGCCATTTGTTTACCTTTAAATCAGAAAATAGTTTGTCGTTCATTTTCTTTATGCAGAGTATTTAGGTAAAACAAACTCATGATAAATACATGTTTTGACAAAACATCATTTTATAAACATTTCTTTTAAAAAACAATTATGTTATTAATGCTAATGAACTTCTACGCATTAGTGTTTACTAGCGTATTAATAGTTTTGTTTTATGTTGTTTACATAATACGCGATGTCGTCATTTAATGAAACAATTTATTTAATTGGCTGGTATATATTCATTAGAGGCATCCTTTTATTTTTAGATTACTAGTACGTTTGTTTATTGTAACTATAAAATTGTGCAAACACGAATCTTACATGTTTTAAATGCTTTTTCTACGTTGCCAGCATAACTTTATTTGATTAACATACATAAATTCCCCTTACGAACCTCGCTGATCTTGCCGGCGAAATTACTTATTTACATAAAGCTAATTGTGTCGCCCCCGGCCAAATATCTCATTAACATGAAGGTACCGGTCTGACCAACAGACCTTACGTAATCTTACATATCCTACTCCCCACAATTCCTTGCTCTGCATTACACTCAGTGTCCACAGCAAATAAACAACCAATCAGCGTATCGCTTGCGAACAGCGGCTTGATATCAGTAAATACACTGGGTACATCGTCTATTTTTAGAACAGGAAAAACCGTTACTCGGCACGGCTCTTGAATCGCGTTCGACGAGGTAAATATTAGAGTTTCTATAAATATCTACCACATTGTAATCTATAAAAACCAAGAAGTGCAGTGTATGGATTAAGGTGTGCCACGTCCAGGTTTCTATGAAAAGATTCTTCAATGAAACAAAATAGTCGGTACCAATTTTGAAAACCACGTACAAAGTTATTTAGTTTAATTGAGGGTCATTCAATATACAATGCGATATGAATTGAATGACCCTCGTACGTACTGCATATCAGCAACATTATAGCTATCCAGCTTTTTAATGCACAACTTTGACCGACCCTGCAGTCTACATTGAAATGCTATATCTTAAAATATTTCATGGTAAATGGATATGCCCTGGAAACTATTTTTGGAATAGCTTAAACTTGTCTTAGATATAGATTTCAGTCGTTCTGCCAATGGAGAGATGTGTCTATACAGATTTGAACGCATTTGCTTTTACAGGTATCTAGACACTTAAAATGGTATCTATACAGATCTGAATTAGCTGGTAACTCACTGGTCCTCGGTAGAATTTTTGAGTCTTGGTAGACTCATCTTCTACATCAATTGTTCTCGATTCTTGCTATACGTATTTGAACACATCTAAGCGTATAGACTCATGAATAAACTTGACGTCTGTATAGATTTAGTGTCGAGAAAGCAATTGATTCTAGAGTCTATAAAGATTTAAATAATGTTGCTTCTAAACAAATACATTTGGTTGTCTATACAGATTTGGCTTGTTCTATGTGTCATGGTTATGCAACACATATGTCTTGTATTGTTAATAGTTTTCTGTTTATAAATAAAAAAAAAGTTCATATACCTGTTGTATTTTATTCTTGTTATTTTTAACTTATCATATAGAAAATTTCAAATTGATAGCAATGCCTTTACACTCAGCTTTGTTTGTTAAATTTATACAACCAATGAAATAGTATGCACCAAATATGTAATTTGCACATACTGAATTGCTATTGGATATATTGCTATACAAACTTTACACACAGTACACCATTTGACTATTACATTATACTATTTGCCAATAAACTGAAATTAGCATTATGAAGTTACTACACATCACATCACATCACATCACACTGAAATGAGTTGTAAATGATGTGCATCTGCATTGTTTGCCATTTGATAATATTAAATGAATAAAATGCGTATATTTATAAAACATGCTTGTACAAGAGGATTAAGGTACAAACTAAGATCCTTAATATTCAAGATGAAAATATATTTTTTATATTTCGCTTTTGCCAATATATTTTGAAAAATACAACACATGCTGTTTCTTATAAAGATCAATCATATATGTCTTTACAGTTTTCAGAACTTCTTTTTTGGCGCCCTTTGATGCTTGCATCAATGGTTATCTTGTAATAATGTCAGAAGGCATGACAATCTCAACCTGTGACCAAGTCTGACCTCAAAATCAATAGGGGTAATCTACTGATGATGACCAACTTCCCGGTAATGTTCGAAAATCCTTTAGGCCATGGGATGATCCAAAATATTTTATGTAGGGCTTTTTTTCGCGTAGGTAGTGGAAGGGGAAACAAACAATATTTTATTTTAGGCCTCATGGAATGTCACACAAAAATGGCCCCATTTATGCTTTGGTTATTTCCGGGACATTCCATGATTTTTTTGTGAATTAGATTTTTATATAAACAAATTTTGCTGTTGCTCATAGAATTATTGCCGGGACTCCTTAGGCCATATGTAATACAATAGACTACTTTACAGAGACAACACAAAATCATCAAAATGAAAATAAAATTAATTATTAATTTATTAATAAATTTAAAATACTGGGTCGGTAAAGGTCAAAGTAACAATATTTTAATTTGAGCCTAATGTATATATCAAAATAAAAATAAATATATATATATGTTTAACCAGTATAATAATATCAACATTTAGATTTATGTATTTTATATTAAAATAATTATTGCTCAAATTCAATAATTACACATGATATGAAAATCTCATTATGACAAGAATGAGCAGTGGGGATTCTGTCTGCATTCCTTTCATGGCTGTTGCTGATACAGGAAGTCAAATAGGTCAAGCTATAGGTCTATATACATTACTTACAAATGTGCAGTTTTGCCAATCAGGGTTTTATGACCCTGTCTGGGAAAGGAGTATATTTTGATATGGCAGATAGATAGAGATCTATCCACTGTGCACATCAGGGGGTTTTATTACCCAGTATAATATTTCACCTGATGTAACAGATAGATAAAGGTCCTCCTTAGACTGTGACAATTTTTGCACTAATGGATTAAATTTAACTACTGCAGGTGTCAACTAAACTTTATAAATATATATCAGTTATAAAATAATTACCAGTATATATATTATATAATTATATAATATTGAATACATAAATAGTGATTCATCAGTACATGATATGAACATAAATATAAGACTGGTACTGTCAAATTTGCATGCCAGGTTAAATGCCACAGAACTTCCCACAATCCAACACACATCTGACCCCAGGGCCCATATTTGATAATCAGATCTCTAAGTTTGTTATAGATGTTACAGTTTACAGTTTACAGTTTAATTGGTATAATCGGCATTTGAAATGCCTTTGACCATTTACATAATAAAAAAAAAGATGGTCAAGACAAAATATATACATACATTTACATTACATACAGTGTAAGCATATACACAGCATATCAAAAAAGCAACTACATGTTTAATGAGCATAATTTATATCGATGTTCTAGTCCGTTTATTTGTGCTGACGTTAGGAACTATTCTGCAGACAAGTAAATATTTAATTAGAAGGTATGTTGGTACATCAAACTGGAAGTTATATGTACAACAAACAAAAGAAATAAACAAATCTCAAATTTGAAATTTATGTTCCTTTGACAATTCTGTTTTCATAGTGACAAAATAATTGCAGGGAATAATAGTTTACATAAAATCTAACACAGTAACTTACTGACTCAATTAAAATAAGTTTTTCTTAAGACAAATAATACAACTTTTATGATGTAAAATTTGCCATTTATTTTTCATAATCATTGTTACATAACCAATCATGGTTTCTATTGTTTAAAATTCAACTTTCAAATAATATTGCTCAATCTCTGAACACATGTCAAATTTGAGCTCTTAATTATAATACCTTGTTTCCTGAGATGTTATCAATTTCCTATCAAGCCGTATCTTTCAAACCATGTTGCAAACTTTCTTTTATTAATTTTACACCTATTGTTTAATTGTCATAGATTAAAGTACTAAAATAATTAAGTTTGACTGTTTTATTATTAAGTGTTGAAAGCCACTTCCTTTGAGCACAATTGCTTAAGGTGTCAATGGCTGTAGACTTTGTATATAAGTCAAGAAAATCTTATTTAGGATAACTAGTAATTTTAGGCGTTAGGTTGTGTTAGTTAGGAGTTCCTAGCTAGCACATAAGTAGGACTAAATATGGAGTACCATATTAAATAGTAACTTGAGTTCAAGTTAAAATATGATTATTGGATTACCAATTGATTAATAACTTTGTGAGAACTAAACTTTGTGACACTATGCATTATTATAAACTTTGTGAAATATACATTTGTTGAACTAAATTAAAAATATCTAAACCTGACAAAGTTAGTTTTACATCACAGTTGGACACTTATATCTATCAACGTTTGGAAACTTATACCAACGTCAGCAGCAGCTGCATCCGGTGAGCGTGGCTTACATTACGCGCCACCACATAGTCAACACAAGAACACACCGCAAACCGCTTCATTATACATACATAGTTTAATTAATTCCGTGATTGTATAGACAAATTTAGTATCAAACTAATTTTTGTTTTATGAGGGTTATGAATTTAATGTTTCTAAATATATGTAATGTTGACTGTTAGTCAATATTGATATGAAAATTTTATCCGTGTTATGTTATAATAACTAAAAGAATTCTTCAAATAAATTCAGTATATACTTTGTATTAAACAGAATTAAATATATCAACACTGGAATTAGACCTTTGTGATCAATTTACAAAATTAATACTTTGTGATATTCACAAATTAGTTTTCAACAATTGGAGAGAAAGGCTACAACAAGACTTTAACCAAACTCCCAGATAGCACATACTATTACACCCTCAAATCCCCTCTGTTGCCATCATGGTTATTTTACTAAGAAAAAAGTATTAAAAGAATAAATGAATTATAAGTTTTTCCTATCTATACTGTTTATTTTAAGGTTTTAAAACTTTAGACGAAATAGGAATTTATACTTTAGGCATTCAATTAAACACTTAAGATGGGAAGTCCTCACACACAGGTCAGATCCAAGCATTTGAGACTATACTCGCGCATGATCGGAGGCAATGATCAAATCTAACACATTTCTTGTAGTACATACTGGAACTTGATATCTTTTGTTAAATAAAGAATATGATCACAAATATTAGTTTAAATTGCTTCATGAAGCATGTAAAACTATGGTATTGTCATAAAAGAAAAGTAAGGGAAAACTGCAAATAAACTTTAATAATTTATGTTTAAAGTTTCTGCCAGGAAAATCTCATGCATTTAAATTTTAAATGATATCTCTCGCATTTTCATCACCAATCTCACGCAATGGGGTCTGCGAAACATGTAATGTATGCATCCCCGTCATCATTATATAACCGGATATCAATGAATATTAAAACAAAATATTTCCCCACCTACCTAATTCTAATTGGCCAGGGTCGGGAAGGGGAAACAAACAATATTTTATATTTGGCCTTGCTGTAATTGCTGTAAGACTGTATTTCTAGGCAATTTCTGTCATTTGTCTACATAGTATATTAGTAAACCTACCTGGTATTATTTGAGTTTGGGCTTGCCCTGTCACCAATCAATTTCACCAATGAAGTAAAACAAACACACCTGAAACAGATACAACACACTTTAAGCATCAAAATAGCTGTCAGATAGTCATCAGCAACATTTTGGGAAAATGGCATACCAGAAACGTCACTGAAAAGTCCCAAAAACTTATGATTAATGGTCATTTTCTAGTTCCCTCTGATTTAATCATTATGGTTTTATTACTTGACTTATATATCACTCAATGACTGATGTATTATAGCATGCCGATACTAGACAAAAAAAGTACAAACAAATACTGCTGGAATTTGGACCCATAATGCATTGCTTGACTTTCGTATCACGTCAAAATAGCGTGGGTTTTACCATTTGTATGGCCCGGGGTGGGGGGGGGGGGGGGGGGGGCAGAGCAGAAATAATTCATCATCACAATTTAATAAATTTATATGAACCAGAAAAGGAGCAGGACTCAAGGGGGTATATCGAGAACTTGGGGGAATATATACTCTGAAGAGGGGAAAGGGGCCTATTTATCTCCACACATTTTATCGAAAAGAAACACTCACTCTTAATTATTAACATTTGAGTAGAATATATAGAGGATATTTGTTGATTTTGGTGTAAGATCGAATTTTATTTCACCGAGTGATCACAGAAAATCAATATTTTCACGAGTGGCGTAGCCACGAGTGAAAATGTAATTTTCTGTGATCACGAGTGAAATAAAATTGATCTTACACCAAAAATCAACAAATTTTCTGTTTATTATATGCCTCAATTCCTCTTAAATAGGTGCCGTAATTGGCTTAATTGGAAAAATCACGTCGAAATTAGAACGTCACGACGTGATAATTATGACGTCATGATGACGTAACGCATATTTTAAAGCCCGACGCCGTTGACGTTACGTTTCTTTTTCTGCATGATACTGGAACCAGCTTCTAAAACAGTGAAAATAACAAAGTGGTAATTTCACTGTTATTTTCACTGTTTATTTCACTGAAAAATCTCCATAATCCATTGAAAGCAAATAATAAAGAATGATTTTTTTAAAAAATGGACTTTGATAAGTTACTTAGTGTATATTTTAACTCAACTATCCTATTGCTTATAATATTATTGTATCAACAGATAAGTATCCGTTTAAAATGCCTGTCTAGTAGGAATATTATTAAAAAAAATAAAAAAAAATATGAACAGCCTAAGACTAATTTATTTCATAATAACATCCTATAGCAGAGATTCTATCTAAAACTAATATTCAAGTAGATTTTTCCCAAAAATCTATTATTTCAGTATATTAAAGAAAAGGAATATATTTTAAAGGCAAATAATATCTCTATTTGTATTTCCATCATATAGTAATAAGTAGACCAATACAAATAAATATTGGATAAATATCAGGGTAAAAGCTGAAAAATAAATGATTGGAAAAACATTCTTTAACTATTTATATCATTTTAACTTTTTATATCATTTAAAAACTGGAAAATAGTCTGTTGTGACTTCCAAAAGAATGCCATAAGATAATTAAGGGTATGGGCAAAAAATAGGACAGGCACAGTTATGACTGCTGCATTTTGTTGGCATTGGGATTTTATATGACCCCTGTTGTGATTTATTCCTTGACTCCATATTTATGGCACTTATTGCTTTCTTTATTGCCATATATTACATAACATTGCACAATATGCTAGCCAATAGTAAAGCTGATTGTAAAAAACTATCTCCCTAATTTTTATTCTGTCAGTTAACTTATATATATAATTTTTAAGGGACAAATTAGTGAAATATCAGTAAACCTAAATTGACCTCTCAATATACAAATACACCCAAAACTAATGTTTGTTTATAGTATTATATTTATTTTAAAATGTGTATTTTAATGGACAATTTTAGGTTTTCAAATACATTTTTTTATTAATATTTAGATTTCATAGGGAACTTCTGTATCAAATTTATCATTGATTTCAGATCTATGGGTTATGAAATCAAATTACTTTTAATAATCTCTACAATTTATACTCTGGTTTCTTAAAAAGCTGAAAAACAAATTGTATTTCCCAAGTTATGTTATGTGTTTAACAGATTAACACTTGTAGCACTTAATTAACACCTGTTATCCTAATATCAGTTATTTATCACCTACAGGTATGAAATTGTCACACAGGACATGTAGAATTGAATTAACAGTTAAGTTTTGATCTAAAATATGGAGTGCAACACTTATGATCCACACAATTAATTTGACTTTGGAGACAGTAACTTCAGATTTGAATAATACTGTAAATTAATGAGTCTTTATTTTAAAGTCTCATATTTGTACATTACATTTAGAGTATACAATTTGAAAAACATATGTCACAGTACAAAGCCATTCTCGAAAGAATGAGAGGAGACTATCATATCACAATTTCAGTAAAATACTACATGTATAAACAAAAAACTATTAATAATAGTAATCTATGTAACCACTAAATAATTGTTATTCAAATATAAAAACTTCCCTTAAAGATATACATTAAAACACTGAAAATCAAAATCACATCATTTTGATGATTTACCAAACAGTTTAAATTTATTACATGTATATTGTACAAAATGGGGTTTAGAAGTTAATACCGATAAAACCAAGGTTATAGTATTTAGGAGATGGGGCCCACTGAAAGATGATGAGGAATGGTGGTATAATAATAAACAGCTAGACATAGTTAGTGATTTTAATTATCTTGGAACCGTATTTAATTTTACTGGATCTTTTGTTCTTAACCAAGAAACCCTTTCTGGCAAAGGCGTCAGGGCTCTAAATGTTTTAATTGCTAATACGAAATATTATAATTTTAAACCAAGTGTTATGTGTCATCTGTTCGATGCTTTTGTTGGCGCTACTCTAAATTATGGTTCCGAAATCTGGGGATTCAGTAAATCGAAAGAAATCGAACGCATCCATCTAAAATTTTGCAAATATGTTCTAGGGGTCAAAACAACTACCTGCAACATGGCAACGTACAGGGAATTAGGTAGATATCCATTATATATAAATAGATATACAAGAATTATAAAATATTGGTATAAAGTTCAAAATTCTGAAAATATTATTATTCAAACTATTTATAATTCAATGTTAGAAAACCTAATAATTGGGCCAAAAATGTAAAGACACTTTTAGATACATATGGTTTCTCAGAAGTCTAGATGAACATGAAACTTTTCATAATGCTTTAAAAATAAGTTTTACATTTTTTTAATCCTTCAAGTGGTAGCCTTTAAAACAAGCTTTAATGAACAAAATCTATCTAAATAGAATTAACAATTGATGTTTTTCGACCATTGATTGAATTTTTATTTGATAAAAAACGAGAGATTTTAAACTTACTTTTATACGGAACGGATTCTTACTCGTCGCCGTGGATTTAATAATAACGGTATCGTATTGACAATCTTGTATGAAACGACAGAACATATCTCCGCTTTATCACAAGCATTAAATATTAAAAATCAAATAATAGATTCGAAAATTATGAGATCTTAAATAAAGCAGGGTAGAATTTGACTTGTGCGTTTAACATTGTGAATCGGCCGATCAATCAGAGGCGTCGCTACTGGGGTGGCAGGGGCGGCGATCGCCGCCCCAATATTTCAGCAAGCAACGGCATTTTTTTTCATACAAATATACATAATCTCAATTTAAATGAACATTGGAGAGGCAAAACAGCAAAAAAAGGGCTAGGGGGTTCCTTCCTTCTAACATAACATATGTCGATGATGACATCTTGTTAATTATGTATCACTTAAAGGTGTGAAAATGAACGGTACAGATATACATGTATCTAACTGTCACAGTCCGTTAATCGTCATGATGATAATTGGATTACCGACAAACGCAAGTCATAATTAAAACAACTTTAAATTTACTTGTATTTTCTCAAAATCGCAAAAAAAAGAAAATAATGAAAATTTAATTTATTCCTCAAAATATCTTGTAGCTAATCAGCCTCATAACTTCACTTTTCCTAGGTGTTCATTTGGCAAAATAAGTGGATTTAGCGCAATGGTAACGCACTGGACTGTCAATTGAGAGGTCGTGGGTTCAATCCCTGGCATCGTAACTTGACATTTCTGAAATAGTTATAGTTTATAATATTTCCCACTATCATCGTAACCTGGCCGTGTGGTCTGCAAAGTATCTGGAAGTACCAGGAATCTGTGTATCGGTGCTATACACCGGGCACATTAAAGAACCAGACTGTCTATTCGAAATAAGAACTAGGCACACTTTTGCCGCGCCAGACATGCCTGTATATAATGTATCTCTCTCCCTTCTTGGGGCTTTCTCTCAGTCTGTCCTGTCCCTCTGGTCAGATCACGCCTTTAGAAGATAATGATTATCAAAGAATGACCATTTGAGTGACCAATCTGTTCGACTGTCCCTTTTATAATGGCATCAATATCCTCAGCTGTCAACCTTGTCATGCAAATGGACAGTGTACTTATCAGTGTAATAAAGCTTAATAAACAAATTTAGTGCAAGGTAATATCATTATAAATTGCACATGTTGTTTTTTAAAGAGCATGTGCCAAGCTTTCTATAGGAATATGCCTACATATTTATTGATTTACCTCCGGTACGAAAAAAATGCTACTCATAACTCACCTGCAACAGTGTAGAATTCAAAATTATTGAACCTGGGGAGCATACCTCTGGACCCACCCTAGAACAATGGTGCCTATTAGTATGAAGACAATTCTTAATTAATTTGAATGATAATCATGCAATTTGTCTTTGACCAGTCACTAGTAATTAGTCAGGATTTTTAGATTGAAAACTGCCTTCAAGGCACCTGCAGCCCCATCAAATTCAAAAATTTTGCAGGGGAGTATGTGCCAACCCCCCTAGAATAAGATGCCAACATATTTATTTTGATCAAGCTATGGCCCTGACTATGATTCATGAAATGCCTTAAGTTGGTACCATGCATTAAGTTGGTGTCACCATGCGTAAATATGTTCGCGTCCATTTTGGCTATAATTTTTGTCGGGCAAAAATAAATGGCTATTATTTTAAAATGGCCAGTGTGAGCCCTGAGAATGCACCTGCACCCTTGTGCCTTTGAACGCACGTTCGCATGAAAATGGCGCTATATAAATCTGGTATATTTATTTATTTTAAAGTCGCCTGAACTTCGTTCATTCAATGCTGGCCGTTTTACGGACCACTCTTGGCTTCATTGCGATGAGATATGTACTATGTCTTCGAAGTTTGAGTCTACATGGTATATTGATATCTATTTCTCTTTTGTTTAAATGAATATACTGCACAACTACTTAAGAGCAACGCCCTTTGGGAGATGCAAGTATAGATCGTTGTTTAGAGGTTGTTACTCTACAGAGGTTATATTGACGATAAATATATTTGATGCTGCAAATAGGCTGTAGCCGTTACGGAGAGGTGGTACTATATTAAGTTACTTTCATGATATATTTTGATAAAAGTAATATGTCAATATAGTTTGGTGCATTTAACTGACAACCACTCATATGTTTATTTGGTTATCGTATTCATAAAGCATTAATTTATGTTACATATACATGTAGGCCCCTATGTTACATCATTAAAACTATAGATATATTCATGTTCACACTCATGTACGTTATGCTTATTAAATTAGATTATGTGACACTTTACAATATGTTTTATTTTTATATTACATTATGTATACGTTTGGCTTGTATTTTCTCGGAACTTCCGTGAGTTTTCAGTATCATCAAAGTTTTGACGACAGAAGTGTCTTTAAGAAAACAGCAGTTTAATACGGTTTATAACCGAGGTATATTCAAATATTGCTCCAGAACAATAATCTACTCACAACAATCCGAAGTTTTCACCATTCAGAATACACGATAAAAGTCATGGAAAGTGACAGAAATGGCCCCATTTATGCTTTAGCTTATAAAAAAATCCCTCCCTTTGAACCCTCCCCCGCCTCCCCAATGTTCGTGAGCTCGCGACGCGCCTGTCAATATGTGTGAACGATGCCATGTTTACCCGTTTTACATACTTTAATATATCCCTGATTCTCGTATCGTCGTGCTTTCTCGTATTTTCGGCAAGCATCAAATCTTCGTTTCTGAGTTATGATTTTGAATTATTTTGATAGTTTTAACATATTTTAGTTGATTTCCTCAATAAAATAATTCAGATTTGGGCAAAAAACGAAAATTTACGAAAAAAAACTAAAAAATGGCGAACATTTCAAAAAAGGGAAACAACCCATATTATTCTTGCTCAAACTTTTTTTTGAATGGTTTTCAACCACAAATGAGAATTTACACGTGTGGTTGAAGGACAATTTTACAAATTGGGCCCAATATAAAGTTTGTAAGAGTACCAGTCGAGGCACAATACGAAAATGACGACTATACGAGAAAGTTCACTTGAACTCAGATTATGGAGGTCACGTGATGTGATGCTAAAAATAGACCATACAAGTTATTTTTTTCGTGTTTTTGTTGATTGCATGTTTTGCTTAAGTGGTTTAGTCATATTTTCCTCTAATTAAAAAATTCAAAAAGTTTGTTAAAATGCTTTTAAAATCATTTTTGTGCTTAGATGCCCGAAAATAGGGAACAACAGGATACAGTGTCTTATACATTTAATTAACATGCATGGTTGATGGCATAATTATAAAAGGATAAAAAATTAGGCTGCCTAGAAAATCTAATTGAAGGTCCTCTCACACCACAACCAATGCATTAACCACTCTGTTATTCACACACGGTACTGACGCATATTATTTTATGCCGCTTACAGTGTAAACACATATAGGCAGAATAGATTTAAGCTATACTAGTTACTGAGTTATTGGGAACAAAGATCAATGCTAACTTCAAGTGTCTACGACTATTTGTCCGGTAACACCTCCTATCCGGGAACCTTTCATCTCACCATCTGTTCATGACAGGACGCTGGATATACTGTTTTGTAATGAAAATTGAAGTTTGACAAACGAATATTTTACCTTGAATGCACAAATTATAATAAATCTCATAGATAACTTACCTGCCTTATGTTCCACAGCCATTGTCATTTCCAAATATCTGGTTTTGAAGCGAAATAAAACTTTCAAGTTCCGTTCTGCTCGCCATGTTGTGGCCTACTTGATTTCTGAGGTCAGATGTCAGAACATATTCTTGACTGTTGCTTGCGATGTAGAATTTGTTCTATAGCATAGACACCGTTCATGGGTGAGTTTTTGTGTGGCGTAAACGCCACACAATGTTATTACCACTTTTCAGCTTACGACCAATTTAACGCATTAGGCCTCGGCAAATAAATAGTTCTATGATTTGAACAATATTACAAGCATGCAACACAGGTTACACGTACCATTGGACCTGATTTGTTTACATTACCAACATTTACTTATATTAAGACCAACAATTATATCAGACTTTTATTTTTAGATGATTTTTATAGCAAATCATTCCGCAACGGACTATATTTTTACTACCAACGAATGTTCTCACTGGTGGCGGGAATCTAATAGTTCCCACGGTTTTCAATCGTATACTGTAACGTCTGTAAATCACTCCGCCGCTGCACATTGCAGACGATGACCTAATTATGTTGTATACAAACATTGATGCTATATATAGCTGGTGGGGGGAACTGAAATAGTTCTACGTACATATCGATCGGCCGATTAACGATGTTACCGCGGTAAGCGTTAAACGCACTAGTCAATTTCTACCGTGCTTTATATAAGACCTCATAATTTTCGTATCTATTATCCGATTTTGAATATTTAAAGCTTGTAATGAAGCAGAGATATATGTCTCTCTTTTAGACAACATTTAACACGATACCCTAATTAGTTAATCCACGGCGACGAGTAAGAATCCGTTCCGCGTAAAAGTAAGTTTAAAATATCCCGTTTTATACCAAATAAACGGTCGAAAATCATCAATTATCGCATAACCTGCGGTCCAGGAGTGCCGTAAAGCCGTGACGTAAATATCGTTCGGCACTCCCAGACCGTGCAATAAATATTTAAATTAGCTTGGCGTGACGTTAGCCAATCCATGCATTGATCCGTCACTGACGTCAGGATATTATCAACGTCACCATGACGTCGCGCTCATTGTACCGCTAAATTTTGGCTGAAACATATGCAGCGCACATCATCCTTCTAATCAATATTGAGCGTTTTCTAAGGTTATGTGATAATTAGAATCTTACATTCGTGCTCATTACATACGAGTTTTATTAAACTCGTCGACAAAACAATATGACACTCGGCAAAGCCTCGTGTCATATCATTTTGTCCACTCGTTTAATAAAACTCGTATGTAATGAGCACTCATGCAAGATCCTCTATTTATTAATTTAATATTCGATCGAGTTTGTTCGTTAAAGCTTGTTTTAAAAGCTAATACTTAAAGGTTTTATAAAATGTAAAACTTGTTTTTAAAGCATTAATCGGCCGATCGATATGTGTGAGCGACGCCATGTTTACCCCTTTTACATACGTTAATATAGAGTGTCATTTCATTAACATGCGTGGTCATACGGAGAATAAACAGTCAGTTATCTTGACACTGGTCGAATTCTCCAAGTCGTTAAAAATGGTATTTGTAAATATCCCTTCATTGATGCTCAGCATAGTTACTTAAGTAAGTTCCAGGTAACTGCTGGTTCTCTTGGTGTCTTTAGCAGCACAAATGTTTGAGTAAGGGTGGGCTTATCAGAACTGTGACATAAAATTATGATACAACCTGGATTCGATATTGGATTTAATGGCATCAGTACGCCACACACCAGTACTTTCAGTGCTTTGATTAATATCTAATGCTACTATTGTTTTCTTGTCTTGTCTTGTCGGAATCAAAGTAAAAAACAACAAATATTGGGAATTATTGGTGAAAGTCAGGGTTAAATGGAAGATAGATCTATGAAAGTTATGAATCGGCGATTTTTTATGAATGAAATTACATGCGCAAGTTTTCATTGGCTGCACGGTAAGCTGCACGGTAAGCTAGCGATCTGATTGGCTGCACGGTTACTCGCTCGGTTACTCGTTTACGCGTTTACGATAGACGAATTCCTGAATTATCGGAGACCGTTTTCATTGGCTGCACGGTTAGCGAGCGATCTGATTGGCTGCACGGTTGCTCGCTCGCTCGCTTGCTCGCTTACTCGGTTAAAGCGTTTAACCGTTCGTTTTGCGTTTTGCGTTCGTGTAAACGAACGGTAAAACGGGACAAAAACGCTGGCGGTACTGTAAGCTTGGGTTTTAGAAGGTCATATAAGTACTAGGAAAAATATCTTCGGAGGTGAGGAATTCTGACCAATGATTTACAATTAGTGTTTGAGTATATTATCTGTGAACATGCATTTGTTTCGATAACAATCGCATATTACTACAAACTACTTATACCCTCAACCACTTTTCTAATTGGTCACTTTTCAAACCTCAAATACGTTTAACTGTGATCATAATTTTTGACGATATGTTGCGCACAAACGTGTTATGCAGAAGTCCTAACTCTAAAATCATTAAAATCAAAATCACGTGTCTAAGAATGCGTGGTCATTCATGCGATAAATTTTGCATTTTCGCCATCAAATAATATGATCACAGTTAAAGGTGTTTCGGGTTTGAAAAGGGACCAATCAGGAAAGTGGTTGAGTGTAGATAATCCAGTTCATCTATGTTCGTACGATGCATTTAGTAAGTACATTTGCTATTTTCAGTTACTGAGAGAAAAAAGTCCTAACCATCCAATTACGGCAGCTGAAGCACGATGCAATCGTTTGAAGAATAGATACACTAATATGTTGCCATGTAAAGTTTTTCATTGATAATTACTGTGGGTATCAATGATAGCCTATACTGAAAAATAACTTACTGTATTTAGTATTTATTATGATTGTGCTATTAATAGATTATAGAGAATTATCAGACTGATTGAAAAAAACCGCGAGAACAGAATAACTGTTTTCGAAACTGGTTCCGTACCATGCAGAAAAAGAACGTAACGTCAAAGACGCCGTGCTTTGAAATATGCTTTACGCCATCATGACGTCATAATTGCCACACCGTTGTATAGTAATATTTTTAATAAAATAACCGAGTATAATAATGTATTTCATTTTTCACATTTTCGGTACAACGTTTCACCCTACACTGTCGTTTTTTCAAGGCAAAAGTGAATTACTGTTAAGTACTGCCTACTTACATTTTTGAACTAATCATTACATCGGCAATTTTTCAGTTGACCATTCGAGGGTGCAGCTGCGTCCATTATTCGAAGTTGATGGTTCGGATTATATAAATGCCAACTACATTCCGGTAAATATTTTCGAAATTGTTACGCTTAACATGTACAATCCTAAAATATTACACTTTCAGCCTATCTAGGAAATGTTGAGACAAATTCGTATTTTGACAAAACAAGGCAATGCATCTAGCGTTATACAAGGTTATAAGAACATCGTATGTACGCATATTATCATATTGAAACGGCGTTGTCCGTCCGTCCCTCTGTCAGTCCGTCGGCAACCATTTCTCGTTAACGAGCTAGTAGACTTTCATGAATATGAACTACCATACTATGATGATGCTCATCAAATGTTTTTGCTGATCTATAAATAACTCTGGTTGCCATGGCAACCGATTAAAAAACATTAGAAAATCATAAAAAAATTAACCACTGGCAAGATTTCAAAAAAAATTACCAAAATAGTTGTTGGGCGCCCCTCTTACAAAAAACATGACCGCCAGTGGGCGGGGCTCGTTTTCGCCTATGTATATATACATGTAGTAAAGTCTTTAAAAAATATTCTTCTAAAAGTACTGGTTGGATTTCATTATGAATTGGTAACAATGTTCCTTTGGTAATCCGTAATAAAAATAGCTAAATCTATAAATAACTAGAAGTTGTGGTACCAATATATGATGATTTTTTATGTTTTGTGCACGGCTGCTTAGGTTGAGAGCTGCCTTCCATGTCGGATTTTCTATTATCTTTTTGTCCATGCTACATTTCCCTGCTCTGCAGGTTCAAATATACTAATCCTCTTCATAATGGCGTTTTAATTCACAATCAAGCAAACTATCAAAATGTGGGCATGTTATTATTCCGTTTGTGTATACCTAACTGATGATTTTTGGGGCATATTCTTAAAAAAACTTGACCAAAGTATATATATTCCCCAAAACACAAAGCCCGTCATTCTATGATATAGGTAAAATTATGATTTAAACAAATTAAATTATTTCAACTGAACCTTTAATCATACATAATATAAATGCATTGCTCACACAGGGTTACACTTCGAGACGTGACTACATTGCTACACAGGGACCAATGCATGAGACGGTTAATGATTTCTGGCGTATGGTTTGGGAACAAAATGTTCACACTATTGTTATGTTGACAAAGCTAGTAGACAACGGAAGGGTAATTTCAATAGTTTTGTGTATTTATCTTATAAATTTGAAATATGCCACAAACAAAGTACACACGAGTAGGTGAATGTTTATAATGTTCATTTATTGTGATTTATGATATACGATCAAATTATCTAGTTTGGTAAACAGTAAAAGTCGTAACAAGGTTACCTCTATATATACAGGGTGTTAAAAAGTTCGTTCTCAAAATTAAAATTTATAAAAGGTTTCATTTAAGCTATATACGCAGTAGACAACGACTATTTCTCACTATAATAGCTTTATTTAATGTCAGAGAGATTAGAACAATGGTAGAACCCTCTGAATTGCATCCTAAAATGTACAGTCTTCTGAGAGCAGAAAAATAAAATCAATGAAACTCAAACATTGAGAACAAACTTTCTTAACACCCTGAATATTCTCGTAAACTGCCATAATATGTACACTTTGGTCGCTGACAGAATTGATATTCGGTTGTTAAACATGACTTTTGCTTTCACTTTACTCTAGAACAAGTGTGATAAATATTGGCCACACCTATCTGATACTGTATCTTATGGTTACCTCCTAGTGACTGTTTTATCTGAATCGAATTACCGAGATTATACGATACGAATCATTGAAGTAAAATTGGTAAGTTCAACTTCTTCATTTCTTCCGTTCGTAGACGCATACTTGTGGACGCAACTTTTTTAACATTGTAACTGATTTTCATCCAATCTTTCATAGATGATCGAACAACCAGAATATGTAAATGTTCATGAAGGAAACAATTAAAGTAGTGTACCTTAATATTGGATGACGTGAGTATGAACGATTAATCGGAATGTTTGATAGAACAGAGCATGTGTTGGGACCTATCGTGACATCCACGTAGTGTCTGTTTCTGATATAATGCTGCACTAAGGGCAATTATGTACAGGTTTATGTTTTAAAAAAAAGGATTTTCTGGGACTAGGCCTTGGGTTAGCGTACAAACAACTTTATATGCATATTAATTAGCCACAATAAAGAACATGTTTAAATGTTCAAAAGTTATGCTCCGGTATGTTTAACTTTTAGAAACATGTAAGCAAGAAGGTTCAGCAATTTTGCTATTTGAAATGGCCTGACATCGGTTGCCCAGAAACACCAAAACGATTTCTAGAATTCATTAAAACTGTCAAGAACTACATAAAACGAGAAAACTTCGACCAGTCATCAGAACCAACTGTTGTACATTGCAGGTATAATACTCGTTCATAATCATAAATACTCGTTTTGGACCCTGGATCATGACATCAATGTGATTAATCAATGCCGTTCATTAAACGAAGGAAGGGATTAATAACACATAAAAGTGTAGACCGATTTAGTGTGTCGAACTTCGCCAGTTTCCATCTATGAATATAGGTGAATAATAGATAAAAATACATCGCAAACATCAAAACAAGTCTTAAATAACATACGTGCCTTATATAGTATTTCGTATAAACAATCAAATCGAATGGATGTGACAGAAAGCTAACAATGGTTATACTCCAGGTTACATTGCAGGTTATTAATACTATTTATTGCACATATGGTGTTGTAAACTTATGTTGTTTCTCACAAACATTTTTTATAATAACTCTTATTCAAACTGTTACGCAGTGCTGGCGTAGGTAGTACAGGTACGTTTATTGCTGTTGACACCCTACTGCAACATATAACAGATCATGACGAAGTGGACATCTTTGATCTTGTTCTTCGAATGAGACACCACAGACTCAACATGGTCCAGACTGAGGTAAAGCCTAGTCAGAAAATTAATATACTTTCTCATGACTTAATATAAATGGAAGATATATATTATATTCATGTTCGACTATTAGTACACACGAAGGTCCTGACAATATAAATTCTGAAGTCTGGTCCGAGGGCAGCAAACTAATATTTGACATATGATCAGAAATCTAAATTTAATTTAGCCGAGGTTACGCCGATGAAGTAGTTTTCACAGCATATACAACTTTTTTATTTATTGTGATACAGTAAGCTTTCCTGTAAATACTTTTCAGAATTTATAAAGAAACAATTACATGGCATTGCAATCAATTAATAATGTGTTAAACATAGTGTATGTTTATTACCAAACAGGAGCAGTATGTATTCATACACGAATGTATCAAATCATTCATAACAAGGAATGAGGATGTTTCTGGTGACAAGGGAAACGGTATGTATATTTCATTTCAATGTTTACTACTCAAACTTTGCTAAGAGTCAAGAAATAAATTCTGATGTATTGCTTGTGTTAACTGAACAAACCCGATTCAGAAAAGGTTGTGCTATTATGAAAAAATCCTCTTATCTGCTGCTAAATTTCGATAAATGAATGTCTTGCATTTGACCAGCATTGTCCGAATGACGTCGTTTTCGAGGTAACTAATAAGCCCTGTTTTCAGGGCCCAACGTGGCAAGCATAACATGGAACTTTTTGTCTCGTTTTTATAAATTTGCATATCGAGTAAAACCCGAAATGCCAAGAAATGGACTACAATATGTTATTACAGAATCTTGAATGCAACACGAATATTTTAATGGGGTTGGGCTTATCAGCACTTAGACATTAAATTTTGAAGTAATCTTTATTTGTTTGCAATATGCAGATGCATCATTATGTTTCTGGAAATTCTATCAGTCAATATTATTCAATTTGCAAAATATTCAATTGGAAAATTTCTTGACCCTTGTCAAATTTTGAGTGGTATATATCCTACTCAATGCATATCTGTATGTAGTCTGGCTACCCGACTAGATAATATAATTTTTCAATCAATAATCATAATTCCATTTTCAATTTTAGCTACATTTTATTTTGGGCTTGATTATCCTATGTTTGAGGGTGCAAAAGGAATTAATTTCAGGAAAAAAGATTAGACTGAAGAGTTGTCTCCTTTAATTAAACATTGGGTATGTATAGACAGACTAATCTGTATGGTGTGATTTAGTAACATGGACATGGGCTATAGCCATTTCTACTGGTTACGTACTTATATCATTGGTAGGCGATGTCGCGCCGTAATGTATGTGTTCCTGCTATAGGTGCAAACTCCGTACCAATGATATGTTTGCCATATTGGCGTATCTTATGATTTCACGCCAATGAAACACGTCTGTCTTATAGGATATTTGTTTATAATTGACATCCAGTTTGATGTGGACAATAATCTATTATCAATATATAGTTTCTAATGTTTGTAAATATGTTATAAGTTTTATGGAGTATAATCGTATAATATAAGTACTGGTCCTGTTTTCCAAAGTGAAAGAAAGTTGTCAATTGCTTGTGCAAAAGCTGATTAATTATTATTTCTATAGAAAATTAGATCAACCGCTTGCCGTTTATAACTATTGATGAAAATAGATCTTTTCAACCGATTCCTCTCTACATAGAGTATTATAATGTTTTTCCACTCTATTGACATGCTGCAGTTTGTTATTATGCTATTTCAGGTGCCTACATGGATATTAACACAGTGCAATCTGGAGATCATGTCTATGAGACTTTAAATGCTGACTTATGATGAGCAATTCTACATACGAGGCGTGCACTTCATAATTAGGTGTTGATGTGGACATCGTGGATACTGTTGGTATAATGCTCTGTTTGATTTTAACCAAGTGATATAATATAATCAGAATTGTGTTTATGTAACCAGTCACTAAGTGTCTTATGGAATTCCTATTATGGCGTAGTTTGGAGGGTACACTATGCATGTTTAACTCTACTTGTTTATTCATAATCATTCCTACTCAGCTTCCACACAGGAAGCATATTTGGAATTTATTGCAAGATAATTCCACAAAAGCACGAACCAGTAGACAAGAACGTGTCACAAGGACGACTAAACATCACAGTGCGACTAACAAAGCACCACGCTACCGAAACTGTACATATGCATGATATTATTGAGACAAATTAAGCCGCCTTATGCTGGACTCCTAAATAGCAAATACTGTAGTGCACAGACAACCCACACAGAAACGACGGCAGCGCCTAGCCATCCACGCAAGAGTCAGACATAGAACAAACTATCCACATCAAGTTTACTTCCGTAACTGTTTGGACAAGATCAATATACTGTGGACAGAATACAAGTTTTCTGAACTAGAATGGTAATAAATGTAAGAGTATAATTAAGGTCGATGTAATTTTGTAATACTTTGTTTAATCATTGTGTATTTGTGATGATAATCATGCCATGATTTAATGTCAAGAACTATATACGTAATTAACATGTATTAATAAAGATTAATAAATTGTTCACATTATATAAGAATGACCTTTCCTAAAACATTGTTGTTTTTTTGTTCTTCTTTGTGCTTTGAGCTGATTTCCCCTAATAAGGTACAGCTAGTTTGGACTTAGTAAAGTGCGTATTTTTATTGCATCGTCAACCACATCTCTTCCAACGTCACCGACTCCGTTGCTGTCTATTTCAGCAACACACGTATCGTCATAACAGCACACTACTGAATTCATACTACTCAGCAAACGGTCACTTCTCAACAGCTTAACACTATTCGAAACCTGAATTTACTAAACGACTGAAGACTACTCAACGATACATACAACAGTCAATATTACGGTCATGTGAAAATTATTACGGTACTTTTTGCAGTATCGTCAACGTTTTATTCCATTTGCATTAAATACAATTAAAATCATTAAATTGCAATATACGAGCGTACAACAAAGAAAACAATCTTTTTAATAATGCATGACGAATACGAAACGTGGAATGAGAGTTGTTATGATGTAACCATGATGCTATGCGAATTTTGAACGGAATCTTGAGTATTCGATTTTGAATTTTGTATTAAAGATTTATATGAGTTGTTGTACCGCAAAAGACCTATACAATGACTTTAAGTCTATAACGTTGTTGTTATAAAAAATCAAATCTACATCGCATAGAATTGTCCTTATATGATGGATGTTTATAAATAAAATACTGGTATCTCCACATATTGCCTGTCACTTTTAACATGTCATCCATGAATGTACATGCTTATCCGTTGTCCAATCAGAGATGTTATTTTAACTCATCAAAACATTCTTAAACTGTACATAAACGAAAACACACGGAGATTAATTAGCGACAGGTCAAAAGTTTTCGACTATACTAGTATACATTTGTCAACTATACAATTTCTATATTGGTGCCTCTCAACATGTTGAGTAATTATTTTAATTTATTTGTCCATGTCATTTATAATTTAACTTTCGGTTTAACCAACAAAAGAACTAACAACATATTTCTATAAAACTTTATTTATAACAGAAGAAAATAATGATTGCTCTCATTAAACTGTTTACAGCAATAAAGACACAACGTAAAATAATATACTCTACTACAAGAAGAAATAGTCTCATTAATAATATGATGAAAACATAATATGAACAAATGTTCTGAATAACATATATTATAAACATTCAGTGACGTGCAATAAGTATCGGTTAAACGGCGGCCATATTGGATTTCATGCAAATCATATAGACAACACCATAAAAAATAATAGAAGTTATTTCGTTATCTAACTCTAAATCCTTTTCCTAACTTACTAAGTTGACATGTGCCCTTCTATTAAAACTGGCATTATTGTTCTTGGAATCGACAAAAATATATTCTGAAAAGAATGGCGATACTACGAATAAAATTCTTGAATTTCATTTAAAAAATCACTATAACTGTCTCTTACACAGCGTCGGTATGAAAGTGTTCCCATGATGTACATGTATAACCAGATAGGTTCATTGATGTTCAAATAGGGTGATTGTGCTAACCAACAATTTGACTTCGAATTTTTTAAAGCTCAGTACTGTTGTAACACCCCTCGCTTTACTCATACGGACAGTTTAAGATCCAAAATAGTCTAGCTATAACTGGTCAAATGTTTTTTTAACTGTGCCCCTTAAATTGTCATAAAACAATTCCCCTGTCACTTTTGCTAGCGCATCAACACACGGTTCACTTTTACACAGTAACCATTGAAGTGTTCGGTAAATCTACTCTCTAACTGGTAACAATACCTGATCTGCTACTTCAAACTTTATTTTTCAGTTTGAATTTTTATTTTCACAATCATGCCTACATGTATAATGTATATCTAACCATTTACTTATCTCTCTAAGCTTGCGATTGTTCTAACAAAAGTTTACAGACACCCTTCTAATGTATGGTATGGTTAAGAACTTTTCTATACCCATTTTTCGTTACAAATTATACACACTACACCTTACACATTGTCATTTTGTCAATACTGATAAAAAATGACGATGTACACATGTAAGCAGTATTATGACATCATTAAAGGCAAATATAACTGAAATAAGCAAAATGACCACGCCTATAAACTTCTATGTTATTAAAAATTGGAATGATAGCACTTTTAACCAATACTTATGGCACGTCACTGTAGATAAGTTACATGGAAAAAGGTTGACATTAAATGCAAATGCAAATATAACATACATAACATAGGAAGACTAGGTCTGTAAACTCTTACATGTACGTTATACAGTAAATCCAATATGAAGTCTTTTTTAACAAATATTTATGTCACATCACTGTAGACGATCCAATACAGTTATTGTGTGGAATTATTTGTCGAGCTTAGCCTTTTTTTCCTGGAAATCGTTATTGCAGTAATGTTTAGAATTATTAACATAACAAAAATGATAGGACGACGTATGGAACGTGTCGAGAGTATCATGTTGATTATTTCGCACGATATTAACATGCAAGGATATTGAACCGATTAGCCACACATGGTTAGTGTAATAAAACGACAACATTTTAATTTCTACAATTTCAAAATGCTCTCGTGTAATAGAAAACTTAAATATTTTCAAACCTTAACATTAATTTTCTCTTCGATCATATGAATTATTTCATTTTTAGTAACTTTTTTTTTAAATATTCCAAAATGTGTTATGCATATGTATCCTGTATTTTACAGGACTCTGCAATAATGAAATAAACTGAACTGATAAGGTTAGATGAAAAAATTGATCGAAATGTTATTATGGCTAAGAAGACGTAAAACACGTACCAAATGGGTCCGCTTGACGTCAAACTGTGATCAGTGATTCAGCTAAAAATCAAACACGGGTCAAAAAATTCCAGTAAACATCAATTATGTTAATAAATCCCTAACAGTCAAATTAAACCACAATGTTTTAGACAATCAAAGTTTTAATTGATACATACAATAGAGACAGGTTAACCTCTTATAGTGTTAACAAACAAAAGGCTCTATTACACTTAACCGATTTAAAAACGCAACAGTGGGTTTTTGATACATTTTAGCCAGTTAACGTGCTTCAATGTTATTGAAATTTTGCATATGATGAAATCAATACTTGAAGTCAAATATGTGCAAATTTCATAGTAATCAAGGTTTAGATGGTCACAAAACCAAACCACGAAAAGTATTGGTCGACAATGTCAACTTCGCAAAATTAATACTGTATTTATAAGCTGCAACCTGCTATGTAAATCAGGCATCTGTGCCTCATTGGCGGAAAAATATGGGGTTGTACAATGTTGTTCCACCCATCTATAAGGAAAGCATGTATCACTCCAAACGCTCAGAATTGTCTGCTTGATGATGCACTTCCTGACGGCCATTTGTGTCTGCCTTCAAATTCAGTTTCACGAGTAAAAATAAAATGACCACCACAGTCTCAACTTTAGATGTCAGCAAGTGTTTGCCCATCTAGCATACGCTGCATTGTGTCCGATGGTTCAGAATATACATATCCTATGTCTATGGCATCTCAAACCCGTAACAGAAAGTCGATAATGGAATATGTCAGGGTAAATAAGAAGACAGAAAAAATGAAGCTATTTTCAACATCGATCACAATAAACATTAATCAAAATGTTATGAAATGTATATTTTAACGAACTTACTGAATCGTACGCATCATTGCCTTCCAACTGAAGGTTTAACAAAAAATATTTTTGACCGGAAGTGGCGTCTTCTAAAAAACATTCGTTTGGTGCCATCATGTTTACGCGCTTGTATCGTCAGCATACCTGATGCAGACAATCGTAGGTGTAAACTGCTTCATGAAAATAATGTGCAAGTCCAAATATCGTCGATAGACGATAGCTAAAATAATTTGCCATGATAAGACGTCACATATCTGCTTCAAGCAAGTCAATAGAGCAAGGATGTTCTGTATCCTAAAAGTGTGGCACCGAATACAACACACTTCAAAATTTAATTTTATGTTTTTTGGTTGGGGTATCATTACCCTACCAATTGTCGGTCAAATCGTCACGCCCAGTGGTTTTGCTCGTGTGTCAGGTGTAAATAATGAAAAAAACGCCAATATGACGTTATTGGCTGAATTGAAATATTTTGTCCGTAGAAAATCATACCAGGCATTCAACTATCGTCCCATGTATTGGTTTATACTCCAATAAAATTTAAATCAAAATTTATACAAAAAATACCAACCCCCAAAATCTTTGCGTTTCTAAATCGGTTAAGTGTATAATAATGTTTGCCATTTTAGTCGGCATTTGTGACCTACCGTCTTTCGAACTGTAGTTTAATTGTTTTCTGGTAGTATTTTGAACGTACCGCATATTGCTGGGTGTCTTAGACAAAATCCTGGTTAACAACATAAATATATACCGATTTATATCGATAGACTTGTTAAAACAACAAGGACAATATGATTTCCATATGTTGACAACGTTCAAACACGTATCAATACATTTAATTTATAAAATCAAATAAAGTGCACTATTTGCATACATAATCATTTATTCTGATTATTTCAGGCCGTTATTGTTCCCCATCTATGTTCATATTTTATAGTTATGTATTGTTATGCATTAGTGCATAATTACTTATTCTATTAATTTAGAAATGTTTTAATAATTTTGTCACTTAAAATAAAATGACATTTTCACAAACATTATGTCTTTTGTTATTACATCATATGAAAATTTGAACAGAGTATGTTGGTGCCTGTCTATAATATCTTAGTCGCAAAAGAAAGTATACATTGTTCATACTTTGAAATTGTATCCTTTGGCGTTGACAGAACTAAACTAAATTTTGTATGTTTATCTGACATTTTAAGATCAAACAATAACATGTCAATAAATACAATATCCCACAAATGAAGTCAACAGCGTCGGTACCTGGAAATCGAATTAACAAAAATGTTCAATATTTTATATGCTCGCCTCCGACGTAAAATGTACGAGACATTTACGCAGTGATGCAAATTATGTTTATGTATGTTAAATTTGACTAGGTATATCGTCAAATTAAACAAAACACTCAAAATAATGCGAATTTTCACTGAACAGCTTGGTGGTTGTGATTTTTGTAAAATAAACTAGTCATTTTGCTTGGTCAAGGGGAGGTAACCATGTGAACAAAAGTTGTTTTTATGAGATGACTGAATTGGGCTTTGTTGTAAACCTTGTTTTCCCTATTTATGTCTCCGTGATAAGTACATACACTTGAAAACGAACCTTATCAGCAAATCGGGCATCTAGCTGCATTAAAATATTTACAAACGCCCGATGAACACACCGTGGCAAGTGTGTGACATTAGCTCACGTTGATGTCATCATTTTTATTCCGTTTGTTACAATTGCAACCAGATGTAACAAATGCGATTGAATTGTAATGCCACATATTCAAGCTACATATGTTGAAAATTTCAGCAAGATCACGTTCCTATTGACCGAGCTATGGGTAAATATACCCATGTACACATTTGTGTTAAGTGTATGACCATTTGTGTGAATTTGATTTTTCAACTTCCGAAGCTATGACTCTTTTTGTGCAGTATTGTATTTGTTGACATGTTGTCGCTTGGTCTTAAAATGTCAGATAAACATACTATTTAGTAAATATTAACACTATGACTGTTTCTGTAAACCCCCGGCGATATAATTTCATTTATGCACAATGTATACTTTCTTTTGCGACTGAGTGTAGTTATTTACAATAATGCTATGAATCCTGTTTAATGGTTGTACAGTACAAAACTTAATACGAAATGAAACTCTTAAATATATTCATACTTTCAAAAAAGACGAAACATAATTGATGACAATAAATGTTTAAACGTTACGGATATCAACTATTGGCATTCGCTTCGCAGGCATTGACATGCTCACCACAAACATTCTTTGGCCAAATAAGATGAATCCATATCAGCACTGCCTTTCCGTCGTTTTCAAACCCACTTGTTTTAACAAACACTGTTTTAAAGGTATAAAAAGGGAACACATATCGGAGAATGAAAATACCATCTCATGATTAAAAAAACAGATTTATAACCTATCAATTCATTTTATAACTGCATAATTGATTAAGTAACAAGATGTTCGACTTAATGCATGCCTAATTCTAATACCATCAGCAGGGTCATCCTCGCTCAGTTCCATTTCTTGTACCTGCTACGACCATTTTTAATAACTCTTAAAAAATCCAAAGCCAACGCGTATCTTCATGTCAACTTCAAACTAAATAAAGATAAAAATGCTTAATCTTAAAAAATATTATCAAAAGAAACAAGGTCAAATCGAAACAAAATGCCAATTTGAAAACAAAATACATGCCCCTTTAAAAAAGACTAAGAGTGGCAATTTTGTATTGTCATGTTTTATTCATTATGTCAACAGGGATGTGGAATAAATCACATAAATCCGGTATACCGTGTCCTTAAAGGCTCACGCAAATACACCAGTATAGTATTACTAGTATTAAAGCACAAGTTAAACACACACAATACTGATTAAACAATATTTCATAATCAGTAAATTAAAACATGGCAAGATATAATATTGAATATATAATCCATCCACGAAGACCGAATCAGCACCAAGTTATGAAACACATACATCGGCTATAGAACCCATCATGTGTCTGCATTGAAAGCCGTATTCTCGTACACATTGTCTTCAGATTGCATCGTGTTCATATACACAGCTGAAACATACAATATCAAAATGTATACAATCATCACAACAGTGAAATAATCAACACAGTAAATAGGTTCCATGGACATGTTATTCAATCTTTTGGTTATATACAGCTCATTACATTTTTCTTGGAATTGATTATCAACCAGTGCTCAACATTGTCCTCATGTGGACCATATAACCGAAACCAGCACCCAGCCGAATCCTGCATAACTTGTCCAACCGAGAAGCTGACCTGTGACATTTTAACGTTAGAACTGCTGGAACTGGGTCATTCAGCTAGGGCATTCAGCTTTTTGATTGCTGAAACTTATTCATTCTACATTTTGACAGCTTGGACTTTGGCGAACCTTTACTAGCTTAGTTGGGAATAATGTCTTGTGTGTGTTTTATATTTTCCGTGCTCGGTTGGCTCAGTTGGGCATTGTGTCTTGTATGTTTTTAATGTTTTGAGTGTTGCCTTCCTTGTCTGACTTAATATTATCCTTTTTAAGTGTGCTGAATATGTGTATTAGTGGATCTTAAGCTATGTGTAGATCCCAACGTAGCAGTAGATCTCACGCTGTATGTGTAGATATGTGCAGACCTCAGTATATTAGTGGTTTTCAAGCTGCATGTGTAGATCTCAATATATTGGTAGCTCTCAGTGTATAGGTGGTTCTCAAGCTGTATGTGCAGATGTGTGTAGATCTCAATATATTGGTATATCTCAAGCTGTAAGTGTAGATGTGTGTAGATCTCAGTGTATAAGTGGTTCTCAAGCTGTATGTGCAGATGTATGTAGATCTCAGTATATTAGTGGTTCTCAAGCTGTATTCGTATATGTGTGTAGATCTCAGTATATTAGTGGTTCTCATGCTGTATTCGTATATGTGTGTAGATCACAGTGCATTAGTGGTTCTCAAGCTACGTGTGTAGATCTCAATATATTGGTAGACGTCAAGATGTATATATAGATATGTGTAGATCACAGGATCGATAGGCCTACTAGTATATATCAATGTGTATGTGTAGATATCGGTGTATTAGTTGAGCTGTATGTATAGATGGTCCTGTTTTCTGTCTGCTCAGATTGGGGAGGTGGTCTCCAGGGGACAATAAAGGATTTGATAGATTTGCAAGAAAGACAGAATTTAATAAAGATCAATCAAATCATACAAAGACAAGTATAAAGTAATCATGATTGCTTTGAATACTCTAACAATAGTTAGGGATTTTTGTTCTTAAGTCTATCAAACCGACTCAACAAATAGAAATTCCCATAACAAATATCAAAGTACTTATTTAAGCTATTAAGACACCAAAGACTCAATAAAAGTAACTAGGCTAGTTATTGAACAATTCAGACGTGGAATTCTACGTAAACATTTCTAAAAAGAAATTAAATGGGGGATTGGCTTTAAAAGAATTCAAAATGTGCAGACTCCGAATGACTGGAGATTCGCCTTATATACCAGACAGGTACCCACACAAATAATTTGTGGTACTCAATAAAAGTGTTGTAGTACGCAACTGAGTTTGCGAACAAGCCTCGAACCTGATTGGCTGAGCTATGAACACACAAAAACTTTGCGTACTGGCAACGAGAATTCCCAATCTGTAACCGTGTTTGTCCGATAAAACACATTACAACATTAAACAATCGATTTTAATCAATAAAACATAATTTGATATAGGGGCCCTCTCTTCAAGATATCCCAAGAAACGAACGTGGACTACGATATTTACAAATTGAGGGGTGTTCTATTGTTGCTAAAGAGAACGAATTACATGCGCACCGATCTAGCGAGAACTTCCGGATGCTGAGGCTGAATCGGGATGCTGAGACTGAATCGAGGCATGCACGGAAAAAACAGCTGAAAGTCAGTTAAATAACCGATTACCTGATGAAAGAACTTGTTCTACAAGGAAAACCATTTTTCATACACATAATATATGATGTTATACGATAAAATCAACTTCCGATGCAGATATTTCAACATGAACGTAAGTGTACTCGAACTGATTCGTACCCAAACAAAATGTCGACAATATCGTAAATGAATCATGAACTATTGTAGAACAACATGTAGTAAGTCAAACCCGGGGCATCACAATACGCACCATTTTTTGTGATAAGTAAGACAATTCATGTTTGAATAAGTTTTCGGTACAAAATTTGCATGAAAATGGCGGTCATAGTGTACGTCAGTTTAGATTCTGAATCGTTGTGTGAGAGACAGTTTGTAAGAAATTTGTTTTATTAATGTTCCGTCAGATGAATTTTCAGTTTTTGGCAAAAGAATAAATACATAACTCTCAGCTTTAAGTCTACGGGGCGCACATTATTGTTTTTTAAATAAGCTAAAGCGTTACTTCTATTAATGTACTGATTAGTAATTGATTGAAATGAAATACATTGTATACATACGTTCTTCATCGTCATCTATTTCATCTTCATCCGTTGATATGAAGGATTTAATACATTCATGTATATACACATACTGATCCTGTACAACAAGTAAACACATTTGTATGATTTTAGTTTGCATACAAACAAGAAAACAAATCGCACAAGAAAGGTAGCATAAAACCTGTTTACAGAGCGCCTTTAAAGACACTCACAAAAATAACAAAGTAGAAAGCATGCTTGACTTGTTATGCAATGTACAAATGTACCAAAACAAATCTTGATAATCGGACAAACTTTCGATTACAACACTTAAAATCGTAACATTGCAAAATTATTCACTTAACATCTACATTTAAGTACAAAGCGAAATCATACGAAATTACGTAAACTATTTAATTTCAGCCCAGGCATGATGCACTGCTTAAGGACTCCATTACAATTAACAAAAGCTATGATAATGGGTAATAAAAGGAAAGATACCTACTAATATATCAATACTTTACCTCAGTTTGGACCATGTTTAACCTATGATTTCTCATTCCAAGAACAAGATCATAAATGTCCACTTCGTCATGGTCTCTTATATGTTGTAGTAAGGTGTCAACGGCAATAAACGTTCCAGTCCTACCTACTCCGGCACTGTGTAAATATTTGAATAAAGTTCAGTACATGAATAAAATGTTTAGAAAAAAGCTAAATTAAATATAAATCAACAACAAATTACAAGCATGCTTTGATATCAATGCAAATGATTTAATATTATTGACGTTAAATTCGTACATGTTTACAATACTGGCAGAAATAGAAAACACATAATAAATTAACTGCACTAAGTAAAAATGGTACATAGTAATTCCTTTCGTCGACTTATTTGATAAAGGAAACCTAGCGCATATACGGAACAATGTACACCCATAACTGTGGTTTAACTTAAAAGAATAATTGCATTCATTCTGTTCATGACTGAACCCAGTCGCGACACAATATTATGAATACATCACTAACATGCAATGTACATGACATTGTATAATTAAGAAATAAACTATGAAAACCCATAGTAAGGCCGGCTGTTATACAATGGTTTGGAGTTCTGATGCGTAGGAATTAACCACGAAGGCCGTAGGCCTGAGTGGTTAATAACAAGCGTCAGAACGACAGTGTTATTTTGCGAGATCTATGTTGCTTAGGTTACTTGTTTACCTGCATGACGTCACTTGCATTGTATATCAGCCGATATATAACGTAATGATTTGTTCTTTGTCTACATAGGCAAAATCGCCGGTCATGTTAGAATTATGTACAATATGCGTCTTCATACATATACGAACTATACTGATTGGATTACTACATGGCACATGCAGTAACTAGGTGGATATTATATACAATGGTTCAATATGCTACACGAATCTTAGTCTGAATTAAAAGTTTGCCATTATTGTAAATTTATTGTCTTTAGTTATTTAAGCTTCTCTTCCATAGTATGCATATTATTTACAATTTCTCAAGCTCAATGTCCATAATGCTAACTACATGTAGTGTATTTCTGCACAATTGGAAATATGTGGCTCACCTTAATCTACACTTCGAAGTCGTATTATGTTCAATATTCACGGTTATACAGCACAAATAATTGAATATTTTAAGTATGCAATTTTCCAAAGGTTATTCTTAACCTCTATCATTGATGTTCGAATACTTTGTTAATACCTGCAATGCACAATCGTTGGTCTGGTGTCTGATGACTGGTGTTGTTGTTCTCGTTTTGTGTAGTTCTTGACATTTTTTACGAAATCTAGGAGTAGATCTGTGGTTTCTGGACTACCCATATCCGGCCATTTCAAATAGGAAAACTGCTGAACTTTCCTGCTCACATTTTTCTATAAATTAAGCATGCGGGTGGATAACTACTGAACATTAAAACATGCTTAACTAAAACCGAGATAAGAAAGAATTTTGTTCTGTTTCCCCTACCTACCTGAAAAAGCCTATTAAGTTTCAAAAACTGTAGGTTTAACCTTTTATGTTGAATCAAATTTAAATCAAATCACTTCACTTTCTACCACTGTTCAATGCAATCAGAAACATACAATATATAACATGCATTATGTTATTAGAATCAGAGAGACTGTAAGACTGTTACTTATCAAAGGTAAACGTCATTACTAAACGTGGAGTGTCAAGGTAAACATCATTAACAACATGGTGTGTCAAGGTAAACATCATTAACAACATGGTGGGTCAAGGTAAACATCATTAACAACATGGTGTGTCAAGGTAAACATCATTAACAGCATGGTGTGTCAAGGTAAACATCATTAACAACATGGTGTGTCAAGGCAATCGTTATTACCAAACATGGTTGTGTCAAGGTAAAAATCATTAACAACATGGTGTGTCAAGGTAAACATCATTAACAACATGGTGTGTCAAGGCAAATTTATTACCAAACATGGTGTGTCAAGGTAAACATCATTAACAATATGGTGTGTCAAGGCAAACGTTATTACGAAACATGGCGTGTCAAGGTAAACATCATTAACAACATGGTGTGTCAAGGCAAATTTATTACCAAACATGGTGTGTCAAGGTAAACATCATTAACAATATGGTGTGTCAAGGCAAACGTTATTACCAAACATGGTGTGTCAAGGTAAACATCATTAACAACATGGTGTATCAAGGTAAACATCATTAACAACATGGTGTGTCAAGGTAAACACCATTAACAACATGGTGTGTCAAGGTAAACATCATTAACAACATGGTGTGTCAAGGTAAACATCATTAACAACATGATGTGTCAAGGCAAACGTTATTACCAATCATGGTGTATCAAGGTAAACATCATTAACAACATGGTGTGTCAAGGCAAACGTTATTACCAAACATGGTGTGTCAAGGTTAACGTCATTACTAAACATGGGGTGTTATGATGTCTTATTTCAACATTGCGTGCTTACGCCCTATTCCATACTTCGGTAAAAATACTGCCCTACATCGTTACAGAAGGGTATAGAGTCGGACAAGGTGTAACATAAAGAAAATTACATGTACATTTAAATACACATTTATG
Organism: Spisula solida; assembly: GCA_947247005.1. Classification (NCBI taxonomy): domain Eukaryota; kingdom Metazoa; phylum Mollusca; class Bivalvia; order Venerida; family Mactridae; genus Spisula; species Spisula solida. The sequence goes on from OX365946.1 coordinate 20,858,141, forward strand.
GTACAAGTAATACATTGTTCAGGCTGTACTATTCATGCACTACACTTGCTACATTGATTTCCTACGGGGAACGATATGGGCAACCATGCGTTTATATACAAATCATCACCTGCAGTGTACCAGTAATGGTCCTTTAGGAAAAGGAGGTCTGTATTGTCGCACCAATGCAATGAAATTTATAACTGGCCAATGTTTATCTGGGCATCCAAAATCTGGCCATTTTAGAAAATGGAAATGTCTTATTTTCAATGACCTTCTTCCCTGCGTAAAATGTTTCAGAGTAAATATTTGTTTAATTTTCGAGTATACGAGTAAAACATTTGTGTACATGTAATACAACTTTCCAACGAATACATCGTCAAGCATTGTTTCAGTTGAGCTGACTCCTCATTAAATATTGCACCAGAAACAATAAAACATAGTTGGTTTACGAACAATGACCATAAAAATAATTATTCTTAAATTTTGATAAAAAACCTTTTCCGAAGATGCAAATCGTTTGTCGAAATATACTTTCTTAACACAATACAGTGTTATATTGTCGTACAATACAGTGTTATATTGTCGTACAATACAGTGTTATATTGTCGTACAATACAGTGTTATATTGTCGTACAATACAGTGTTATATTGTCGTACAATACAGTGTTATATTGTCGTACAATACAGTGTTATATTGTCGTACAATACAGTGTTATATTGGTCGTACAATACAGTGTTATATTGTCGTACAGTGTTATATTGTCGTAATAATAATTCCCGAAACAACATGACGATATAAGAATGATGCTTACATAGCCAAAATATAGTGAAAAATCGAATACAAAATCGGACAGGCAAACCAACACTCAACTGAAACAGCCGAGCACGGAAAACATAAAAACAACACTGATCACAATTTCAAGCCACACAAAAGTATAAAATATATAATAAGTAGTTAAACTTACAGATTTTATTTCAAGGATTCTAATCGTATAATCCGACAAATTAGATTCCGACGACACAGTCACCACCAGATCACCATAATACACAGGTTCTTTTAAGTCCGGCCAATATTTATCACACTTGTGCTACAAAACAGAAATATCATATACAAATGTACATCTAAATTCATGTCAAGAAATGTTTTAAAATGTCGCAGGCATTCGTCCCTGTGTAGCAATGTATTCACGCCTCGAAGTGTAGCCCTGTGTGAGAAATAAATTGTATTACTAAAATATAAACATGTCAAAGAGCAGTGCATCCAATTGGTATAAATGGCTGGCGGTGATCTTGTTTTTTCTTAAAATGTTATTTTGGTCCAATGTTTGAAGCAATTATGATATAATTAATATTTGCTTCATTGGGTAAACCATTTTCTGGCAAATAATTTGCTTTGTTTGGAGGAAGTTAGAATTGCTTAACGAATGAGTGCTGGGGAAAAGCTTTAACACTTTAAAAATAAATAAAAATATAAAATAAAATATATCAGATTTTTATAGTGCCTTTTTGATGCGAACGCACGTTTAAAGGCACTTTTCATTATTGTGTTGCAGCCACAAGGGCGCAGGTGCATCCTCTACCAGTGCAGATACGGCATGATCTGACCAGAGAGAAAGCCCCTCAAGGGAGAGAGACATTAGATACAGGCGCTGTAGAAGTGCGCCTAGCTCTTATTTCGAATAGACAGTCTGGTTCTTACATGTGCCCGGTGTATAGCACCGATATACAGCTTCCTGGCACTTCCAGATACTTTGCAGATCACACGGCCAGATATAGCGGGAAATCATATACATATTTTAGAAATGTCAAGTTCCGATGTCAGGGATTGAACGCACGACCTCTGGATTGACAGCCCAGTGCGTTACCACTGAGATAATTCCGCTTAATGCATTATACAACAACGATATGGAGTATACCAAAGTTCTACAAGGAAGGTACTAACTATTACTAGAAGTCTGTTTACTGAATGAACAGCTAAATGGACCATTTACCGGCATCTGGTTGGTGGAAATATTTGCAATAAGTATCTGGTGTGTACACATTGGCAACCCATATATCATAAACCGCCAGGACGATAATACGTTGATTACGATCACAATAGCGAAATTGGTAGTAATAAGAGAAGTCCAAAATATTGCTTTAACAACATTCACAATTACTGGTTGACATTGCCAGGTTAATCGTTAGTAAAAAGAAAATGTTCTACCCTTCCATTTTCCATAAGCTTTGTTAGCATTACTATAGTGTCTACATTCTGTTCCCAAACCATACGCCAGAAATCATCAAATGTCGCAGGCATTGGTCCTTGGGTAGCAATATATTCACGCCTCGAAGTGTAGCCCTGTGTGAGAAATAAATTTGTGTGATGAACGATTAACAGTACATTACTAAAATATCAACATGTCAAAGAGCAGTGCATCGAATTGGTTAAAATGGTAGGCATTGTTCTTTCTGAGAAGGTTATTTTGGTCCAATTTTCAAAATAACATGATATATATGGGTCAGTTTAATAAACCATTGTCCAGCTTTAACACGATCAGTATTATATGTGTTACAATGTCCACGCAGGTGATGTTTCTTCGAAGTTTGGCAACCTACACACTCATTCAATTCTAAATCGTGTCCTAACGTGTCATAGCACAAAAGGCTAATATATTCAGATGGTATATAGTTTAACCATGTGAAGAATCGTAATGTACTATCTATATTTACCGGGATATAGTTGGCATTGATATAATCAGATCCATCCACGTCGTCTGATGGACGTAACTTCACTCGTGAATGGTCAACTGAAATATACGTACGAATAATGAAATAAATACAGTTTTAACCAATGGTCAACTGAAATATACATACGAATAATGAAATAAATACAGTTTAAACCAATGGTCAACTGAAATATACGTACGATTAATGAAATAAATACAATTTAAACCAATGGTCAACTGAAACAGTTGCGGATAAACAAATCAGCTCAGCAAAGTACGTAAAATGGGACAGCATTAAAAATATCACATTTTACTACTAGTCACGATTGGAGAAGATCTTTTTTCATAACAGAAGAAATAAATGTAATTTTAGAAGTACTTTATATGTTACATGTGATCGTTTAAGCTACACAATTACAGTATCGTCGTGATATTGAATAAGGTAAATGCGTTCTGCGTTACTACCATAAGGTATTAATAATACTTTACATGGAAGTATATTGGTGTATCTATTCTTTGGACGACTGCATTGTGCTTCCGCAGCCGTCATTGGATGGGTGGGGCTCTTCTCCCTCAACAACTGGAATAGCAAGTGTTTAGTCATATAAAATGAATCTGTGAAGCTAAACCAATAAAAGTATTTATTATTTCTAGAAGTTGATTTTTTACGTTAAGTTCGCAATTATTACATGTTCCATAGATAGTAACAGCATAAAGATGTGACGCCAAAGAACACCTAAATACCATTTACGTTGTCAAGCACGACTAGGTATATTGTCCCTCAATCAAGTTGTTCATTTTTATCTGTTGATGGACATATTTGTTGTTACTAAATCAGCAAGATGTAACGATTTTTCTTTTATTATATACAAATAAAAAAATGTACACGCTTGCCAAGTTAACAACATATAGCATGGTACATTAACAATTTGCACATTTTTGTGTTCTGGAAAGAAACAAATGAATTAAAAATTTTAGAAGGAAAATATATTACAAATTTAGGACCAAACTACTTTAATATAAACTTGGACTGTACGCAATTAAACAAAAATGTATATCATGCATAGGCTTGAATCACAGTAGCCCACAACAAGTAAATTCAACTTCACATATTAACTACACGTATGTATTCTTACCTTAAATGCATCAGCAAATATTAGATCTGAATCCTTATGCATAACATCTACTCTCTCTGGGAAATCGACTAATTTTATCTGCCCTGGACTAAACAAAATACATATAACCTCAGTCAAAGTTACTGAACTGTACCTATATTAATACATTGGAATCTGATAGGGTACAAATGAAAACCATACGGAATACAAAAAGTTTAGATGTTATAACTTGCAATGGTATATAGCGGAACATACGATTGTCTTTTAGTCATTTAACAAAGGGACATAACCCATAATCTGATAATGAGACAATGATTTAAGGGTACTCATACGTACATGTCGACAGGTTCCGTAGTGTTTAATTATGTGACTTTTGACATTCTGAGTGACGTAAAAAGATTATATTAAGTCATTACGTTTTACCACGATATATTATATTCATCAATTTCTAAATTTACTAGTGCAGTAACCGGCAGATGAATTAAATGCAGTTTAGTAACATGTGATGAAATTATCTTGAACGGTTTGGGAGATATCAGGAAAATTCAAAAGGTAGCGTTATAAGAGCCAAATGTATTTTTTCAGTATGTCTACTACAACAGCAAAGAACATGGTACTTATTCTTGGACAATATCAACATGTTGTGTTTCCAATACCCCAATACTTTCGATATAGAAATAAGATTAAATAAGGTCAACCGCATCTAAACAAATAATTTCTTACACACCACTTTAAAACGTTTATTACGTAAACAAAAGTACAAGAAATAACATTTACAGTTCAATCACAATATAATAAGAACCTACGTAAATGGCCTTCGTTTCGTGGACTCTATTCTATCAAACTCCATTCCATCCCCAGGTACATGTGTAGAAGTGCTTTCAACATCCTTTCTAAAACACCTACAATGCAAAAAGAAGTACGAAAGTCTCTCACACACGAGTACATGATGCCTACTTCACAATTAGAATTGTGTGCAAGCATTAAGCGCTCTTCGTGTATCAATTTCATATACATTTTTGCGATTTATATAAGTATCTAGTAAAGGGCACCAACATTACAGCTTACTTCGTTTATGTCATTTGGAAGGTATTGTCATAAACACATAAACACTATCACTTTTTGCAGCACCAATGTTTTGTGATTAGAGCGTCCGTCTGAGGTAGCATGCTGTATATTTCATTCTTGCTCACGACATCACAATGGTAATGGTACGACGCGCATGTTTCGGTGCCAGACAAATCCCCAATCACATACTTACGCCAATTGTTTCCTCTTCAGTAAAGCCACAATTACTATTGCGACAACTATAACAAGTACGGCAGAGGTTACACCAGCAGCTATTGGAATCGTTGGATCTGGAGCTGCAATGTCAAATGTTTCAATGTGTTAATGTGATAACAACAGTACAAACGATAGTTCCTCGATTACAGACAACACAATTTACAGGATTATCCTAACATAGTAATAAGCACAATTGTCAACAAATTAAATGGTTTGTTCCTGGACATTACATATTCAGAGCGTATCCCTCGTAGTATTTTCAATACGCATATAGTAAAACATTGTTAAATATAAACAGCCGTTATCAACCAATGCCAGAAACTCTGCAGAAACCAAGTTCGGATGCAATGAAAATTGAGTTGTTCAAATTGGCATGTTGAGTACGGGAATAGTTCCTTTATGGCACAGGTAAATACTTCAGAAGACAATGTGTTCATCAATAATATTGACACCCGCCGCAATCTAAGCGGCAAAATCGCCCAATGAATTCGCCAATCTACAAACAACTTTAAAAAACTGATTGAAAAACAACCACCACCACCAATAACCCCTAAACTGTTATTACAGTAATAAGTATTGATTTAACATGCATTTTATTCGCTACAACCAGTTAAAAAGCAATGACGTAATGTTTGAAAATATGCGGTGTATCTATATGTTCTGTTATATAACTAATGAGCAGGGTATTATTTTGAACCTGATCATATACTTATGTAATAACATTTTATCATTTTGGTTTCTACAACCTCTTGGAGAAAACTATTAAGCTTAAATTTATATTCATTAGCAGGTAACTTTTAAAAAAGATACATATGAGATACACATAAGACGAGTAACGTTCTGAGAGATCCTGATTAACTGGTAAGTTGTGCATTTGCGAGAACACGTACGACAAATCGACAGCTCATAACTAAGCATACATTAACGGGGTATTCCATATATCAAACATATTATTTACCAAAAGCGCATTAACAGTTTAAGGAAATGAATGTACGAACAACAATATATCGCTTAAATCTGTATGAAGAACGTGCACCGAAATGTAGCCGTGTATTGACAGAATTCAAATTATTATGCTGCCTCACGTATTAGTGTATTGCATAAATAATCAAAAATTGTCGAATATTCGCGTAATTTTGGTATAGTTACCTGTACACTGAGCGGCTAGAGATAGAGTGAATTAAATTCAATTTTTTCTGATATGCACGAACACTTGTTCACAAAATTTATACAAAGAATAAGTGCACATCGGCATTCACTATCTAAAAATCGCAGAAGGACAAATGGCATCACAGTTGCTTTTGTTTATGACATCATTGTTTTATTGTGGTTGTAAAGGGTCTTATTAGATTGTCATGAAATGAAATTGATTGTTATGCCATATATCTTAGCTACGAATGCTGAAAATTGCAGCAACAGTTAATGAATATTGGCCGAGCTATGGATAAATACACAATAGTGTTGCGTTTTCAAAGCCGCTCAGTGTATAAGTCATAAACAACCACACTGACATTGAAAATAACTTGAGAAACATCGGGTGTTTTATTTATTCAGTATTTTTACACCAAAAATTCTATCGGATATTAATACCCTATAGAATTAACACTAACACATGTACCACTTAAATTATCTGATTTTATTTTGCATTCGATGAAAACGAATTGCAAAACGAACCGAATACCACACTGATGTTGACGCTGTAGTTTGTTGATGTTTACAGTTCGATCCCATGTGAATTACATAATTTACAAAGCATGTTGGAACGAAAATCTGCGATATCTTTAAAAGAAAAACTACCGAATGTGCGATATCAAGAGTGGTTTATATTGCTTATTCGCCATACATATTTCATAAAGCAACCTTCAGTAGCCTTCTACTACATAAATAGGTACATGTAGAAAAATAACGTTATGCAAAAATATCAGCCCAATCAGTGAGGCAGCACTATAACTTCATATTTCCCCCATCCTTTAAAGCTGTATTGCGCAAAGGTCGCAAAGGATAGAAAATAAGACAGCGTTCTTTTTGCAATTATAATCCTACTGTTTACTATTTTTAAATCAATATAAGAAATTGAAATTGAAAGGTATGATTTTTAAGGTCCTTTTGATTTTGAAAAGAAACGAAACATCATTTAATGTACTTGACCAAACTACGACGTATTGTCGAATTGATTATCCATGGGCTAGGATAGACTGCAATTCTTCATAAATACCGCTGTTTCTATACTCAGTGGACTCGGGTTTCTAATGTTTATGTATAACAATATCAACCGTAATTATAAACAAGGCTGCAGCTACTTTCAAAGACAACCAAATCGTACGTATGTATTCAAATCTTACTCCTACCAATCAGGGGCAATCAAGTATACAGTTTCGGGATTGCCTGTCGTTAGAACATGCCAACCACAAGAATACGAAGAATTCGTGCATATTGAAATGGAAATCATGCTACAACTATTAACCTAATCTTATCAATATGGATACAAATATACAGTAATACGTTGAAGTACTAGCCAACTAAAAAGAATATACATGTATCTACGAGAATATAAATGCTTTACTAACTGGTCACTGTTTATACTTCTATACGTATTTGTTAAATTTGTAGACAAAAACTTCGTGAAAATTAATTTGCAATACTACTTGTATAGAGCAGAGACTATAGAATAACATCTATAGTCTGTATAGAGTGACCAATTTGTAACTGTGTTTCAGTTAGTGAACTATTTAATGCTACCTCAAACTGTATGAACAACATATCATAGGGATAAGGCCTATCGAATCTGAAGTATATGCTCTATATACCATATAGCATGTTTATACCACACAGTTATATACGTCCTTATATGTTTACGAACGATAATGATCTTTTAAGTACACGTCTTATAGCATATTAAGGTCGTTTATATATCAACCAATTTCTATCCTACATCATTTGCTTTAAGGTTGTGGATGAGGTACCGATCGTTTGCGGATAAAAAACGTCACTCATCGTCAGTTAACTACCGTACTACGGTATTTGTATATATTGCATTATATATGATACTTTAAAACCATTTAATTCCAATGGACCAAATTGTCGAGATTATGGTGAATAAGACCATTTAATGGGTACGTTATTTCAAGGATGTTGGATTTCATGACAATTGGCAAGGTAAAAATCATTCAAACATCTAACAGTTATAATAACTCTTTATTACAGGTTGATATATTCAAAGTAACTTCCCAAAAACCCAGTCTGATACCTGACTGGACTTTAACAGTGGCTGCTTTAATTTCGTGGTTGAGGTCATCCACGAAATTAAATCCACACGAATAATGATAGTATTACAGAGCATACTTTTAACTACATGAGCCTTATCCCTATGCAAAATGTAAATACATGCAAAAATTACCTTCGGCTCGAACTGCAAAAAATACATAAGTTAATTGCTTCTGTTACATGTAAATATAATGTAGTGCATACTATTACGACAAAAGTCACAACCAAACGTTTTGTTAACGCATTGAAGAAAAAAATATCTATGGTTATTTCAGCATGGTTTCCGCCTATTACCATTGTATTTTACCTTTCGCCTTCCTGGTTCGCGCGTTATTAGAACATAGTTTGTTACGGCGATTCACAAGCGTGGTTGTTATTGAATTCAACAACCCACGTGGACAGAAGTAGCGATGAGTCGTAAATATCTTTTGATTAACACAGTGATGAGTTTTGGTATCCATCAAGGTACTTCATACTTTTGGCATGAGTCATACTTTAATTAGAGTAATGGAGTTTTGTGAATTTATTGGAGACTCATCTTGTTGAACGAACCAGTATACAAACTATATGCTTTGTAATATCTGATTTGCTTCTTTGCATTTCACTTGATTGAACAATTAACAAAAGTCGAAGTATATAAAAGCCGAATTAACTTACCTGTCCGTATAGGTTGGCTATACATTGTTTCTGTACAGCCTCCTGATGTACACACGTATGACCTGACCCTGCAATGATACATTTGTATAACATGAACCTTTTAATTCTCTTTGACTTTTCGTCGATTTGGTGGGTGAAACTCGATACCAAATGTTTTACGAACGTTTGAATTGCTTTAGAAAATCTCTTCGACGTTGAACATTATAAAAGTGTGTACTACTCAGGAGGATGCGTTTATTTCAAATTCAAAGAATATTCAGTTCTCCAACTCTACAAACTCTGCAAAAATCACTAACAACAGCCTCACAACTTGGATCCTGAACTAAATTACGAAAGCTTACTTAGTCTAGTAGGTTTTGACTAAATTGCTTAATCTGAACTACTGGAACGAATCCCATCGTACATTCAAGGTCATATAAGGCAACGTTTGAGTTTCCACTGTTGCTAGTGTTAACTAAAGATTAAAAGAGCTAAACAAAAGTAGAATGTAATTAACGTTACACTTCCATTAGCACATTATATAAATATCATATGCCTGCCTACGTGACATTGATATTGTCACCACGAGGCGAAGCCGAGGGTGACATTCTGTTTCGAGGGTTGACAATAAACCACTTTAAAAGTCAAGCAAAACGTTCACAGCCATGATAGTGATAGTTATAAACAGTAGACATGACTGTGTTTTCATATATTGTTGTGTTTATTCCACATTCTACTTTTAGAAAATCTTCTTTATTTCAACGGTCAAATAATTAAAATTGACGCAGTTACTTGCCCTTGCTTGATATTCAAAATGTCAGGTCGATCAAATGACCTGACAGTCACATTTTGGTCGCTCATATGTCAAATGGCTTGTATATGCCTTTGACAGTAATAATGTCTCTCTCTGGGGCAATGGGAGTTAAACATTAAAGAAAAAAATTGAGGTATAATAGTCTAAATTATGAAAGCAAAATACTGATTTGCTATCATTCAGTTCACTAATAGATGACATGTAACGGGTAATCATGAGATCCTCATGCAAAATGCATATAGATGAGATGATTTTAATCAGATTGGACAAAACATAATTACCTGAAGCTGCGACCTGGTGGAAGCTCTCCATTACAATAGCCTGTAACACCGGAACATTTTCCTTCTGTTCCAACTGTAAATGAACCACTCGATGGTTTCGACGTGGACCTCTTCTTTCTGTTGCCTAAACGGACCATACATACATAATGCATTTAAAACGCTCAATTCTAACACAGCAAAAAGGACAAAATTTATTTGGAAATATGTCTTGTAAAGTGAAACTACTATAACATAAAAAACTGCATTACAAAATTACATTTAGACTATGTCCATATCTTTATCGGGCGTTTCAAAATGCACTTGATCTATATAATTATATTAAAGTTTCTCCCGATCGTGCTGCATTACAGAAACATCGGTGTGTACATATGAACACAAGATTCAAACCATCTCTATGTATTTGGGTGCGAGTGTTGGGAATCAGCAGCGAAAACATGCATATTTTAGACCGGTAAAATAAACATAATTTTACACTTGGATTCATAATTATTATTTTTAAACATTTTGTTTTGTTTTATTTTGTACACGAAATAACACAAATCAAATACCGGTCAGATTAAACGACAGAAACTGCCAGTGAGTTTCTTCAATTTACTTATTTCAATTACGCAATTGACACTACTATAATAAATGTTGCCAATATTCGATGAAAACTATGAAATAAGCAATGTAGGATTTCGATCGTTTCAATAGTGTACATCAACTGAAACCTACACAGAAACATGTGCAAATAACAATGATGAGAAATTACATATGAGCCAGTCTCCAGGAAAACCTTCTATAATGACAATATGTAATTACTATATGTAACAAGATTTTGATAATGCTCTAAATTAAAGGAAAAATACATATCTATTGATTCTTTTTTAAGTAATTGACCCATATAGTACTTTACCTTAGCTTTCACTTTTCCTATGAATTATGTCGAAAACACATACTTCGTTGCTATGGTGACCAATTTCAGAAAAGTACTCCGATTGAGAAAAACGAGGATTAAGTTGTTTAAAACAGAAGTAGCCTTTCTCTGAATGCAAACCATTTCGATTTTGATATATATTTTGAAAAGTGAAACATAATTATAGAATTTGGTACTATTTTGAACAGTTTATGTCAATAATTGTTTAAATGGTGTAATAATGAAATACTTATTTCAATCACGTCGAATAACGTTTGAATGACGTTTGCGACGTCACACAAAAAGCTCCGAATAGGGACTCTACAAAAACAGCTGTAACTTTCATAAAACTCAAGATATTAACATAATTTCTTTTGTAATTTGGTTATTTAACATTATCCTGTAATACTATAATAATACTTAAAGTCAATATTTTTGTCAAAATAGCAAGTTTTCCTGGACACTGGCTCATATATATATAAACTGTATTTGTTTAATGCCGAAATAAACATATTGCATTGTATATATCTACCAATACCTTTACATGGATCGTAGACTCCAGGCTTGGTTGCAATGTAAGCAGGCATTGGCTTCTTGCCTTGTGCTTCAACCCAACGTGTGTATGTAGTATTTTTTCGTTTTTCAAACTCTGCTTTAGTTCCGAAAAATGGTTCATCTGGAATTAGAGCCGTTTTCTACGTTGTGATTAATCAGAACAATCGGCTACAATTCTGTTACATATTGGTATATTCTGAGTAAATGTTATCTGAGATTAAGTTAGTGATTTTGTGTTACGTCATTTTACAGCAGACATTTAACCTTAATCAAACATCTACTAACATATAACCCTAACCAGTTTTCCTGGCCTAACTTGTCAATCAGGAATGTCGTAGAAGAACATACTACGGATAAACCGGATATCAAACGTGGATCACCCGGATGAAAGTCTAGCGTTCTACAAACTACTCTAAACTAATGGGATGCAATAGCTGTAACTTTAATATTAAATCATGCATTGCAATAGTTCATTGCTCGAGTGTATTTTGATGTTCCCTTTATAACACGTCGAACAAGTCAGTCCTCTGTTATAGATTCAATGGATACAAAATTACCTATCGCCGCTGAATCTTCTGAAACTATCACACCCCATTCATTCGGTTGACCATTACTTGTGGTGCATAGAAATGAAGTTAAAGGTAGTTGTATGGCGATCTGCGTTTCATCGTCGGTAACAGCAATCGAAGCTGGTCGGATTAATAGGTCACTTGGTGATTCATCCACCTTTATCGGAGCTTGTAAAAATGAACATAACAATGTTATCATATATACGAGTTTGTTAGATAATTCCACGATTATATGTATATGTGGCTTGGAATGTTAATTTGGGGCTTATGGACCAAAAAATGGATTTTTAGTTTTTTCCATTTTTGACATGTGTAACATCTTGGCAGTAAAATCTGAAAATTTGAGCGTCAAATCTTAAAAATTGACAAAGTTACAGGATATTTCATATTGATGGTCATTTCAAATTATTTGCTTATTTGAAATGATTTTGTGCCATTTGTTGCACATTCAGGGAGGTAGATAAAACCCAGATTCAGAAATAAGAAATGAATACAAAAACATCTTATTGCATACAATTTGTTTATTTCATATCATAGAGCAATTTGAGAAAAACATCTTCACAAAATGTACACATGAATACAGTACCGTTGCCTAGCAACCAAGAAATATTGATTTTTTCTTAATATTTAAGACATACATAGCTATAACCTTGCCAAAATTAAGTAAAACCTCATTTTGTTCCAAAGAAAGTCCAAAATAGTATGTACTTAATGAAATTCTGAATGTACAGTACAATCTGTAAGGCGCTACTAAAGTTATATTAATTTTGAGTCATAGACTGAATAATTCCAAATAATTTTGAGCCTTGTCCCTTTTACAAAAATGACTACATCTATAAAGAACAACCCTTCTTTGTTATAAAAGCCTTTAGAATGTATGTTCCTAACCAACCTAGATGTAGGATAAATATTGTACCAAAATACATGTACAATAAAACAAATATCGAATTTCTGTTGCTTAGCAACAATGGAATATTTCACAATTTTGACATTTTTTAGGTTTTATGGCTTCACATGTGATAAAAACAGTATACTACCATTGACAGAAAAAGATCAATGTCAACACAATACATATTTTATTAGTTTCAAATGATTAATTTCTATCTATCAATTAAAATTATGACAATAAACCTATTTTGGACAGTATGGTTAGTATTCAAAAGTATACTAAAGTCATTTAATTTAATCCTGTCAGAATAACCCAAGATCACTTGTTGTCATATGAATTCTTCTACAAGTTGCAATGATTGTATATACTTTAAAATAGAAGTTGTCAATAGAAGTTGCAACCCACAACTCAATACACACATCTATATTGTTCTTGTTGCATAGCAACTGCAGAATGTCTCACTTTTTGTCTTGCTTTCTAAAATATATGCCCTTAAATGCAACTAAATGGTCTCAAAATATGAAATTGTTTACACCAAAAGACATTTCTTACAAAGCAGGATAATCAGACTTGGAAATATATGTTCAAATTAAATAGGCATGCATAAAAGCAATTTCTAATGTGTACCATGTTTGAAAAAGTGCAATCAGATATTAATATAGACATCAATTCATTATAGCAATGATTATAGCATTATGAATCTGCATGACCTAAACAGGTTTCTGCCTTCACAAAGTCTATGATAAATGTTACAACTTAAAGAGAGATTGAAGAAAAATAATGTCTACATAAAATGAGTTTTTGTTGCTTAGCAACTGTGGAATAATTCACAATTTCTATAGGTTAGAAACCACCAAATAAATTTGCTCTTTAGTTCAATGTAAAGTTACAATAGTAGGCCCCATATTTTTACATCTTTTAGTCTATGGCCAGCAGGAAGGCATATGTCATTTTAAAGAAGTACCTTTGAGCTTCAAAATAATACAATAAAAAAAGGGGGGGTCATGCAGGAAGGCATATGTCATTTTAAAGAAGTACCTTTGAGCTTCAAAATAATACAATAAAAAAAGGGGGGGTCATGTATCTTCTAAGAAAATTTTTGTCCATCAAACATGGTCTACCTATTTTTACACATGTCCGGACTGATTCAATCCGGGTTTTACCCTATTCTACTTTCACTTTGGTATCAATGTAACAATACCAAGATATTCCAGTTTCACTACATAACATGCATATTTACAATGCATTTAAACTCAATTTCATCACTCCAGTGCACACTTGTCAAGTAATATCCCCATTTACAGGCAAGTTAAAGTTTCTTTAAGGACTACTAGAGTATCACCATTTGGGCCGCGTAGGGCAGACATTTGGTGGTTCTTTACCTATAATATCAATGTTTGAACACATTTGGTGACATTGAATAATATGGTTAACAAGTAAAAATTATGTGCCAAGATGTTTTAAAATAGCATGAAGTCTGTGAATTCCAAAATGAACTTGTGAATGAGCTTCTAGATGTAAAAATACACTGTTTTATAAATGTCAACATTGCTTAATTGTGACAGAAAGTGGCCACCACTTGATTACTGTCTCCAATTGTACATCTATTGTACATACTTTCAGAATCTGAATGCCACTATGTGACTTTCAAACACAAATAGTTGTCATGCCAAGCCAGGACACTTTGTGTAGGTCCAGTCGTCTATATAGTCACAGCAACACTTTCTTGTAGTCCTGGAATTTAAAACAAATAACTTTATAAGTCATTTTCTAGACTAGAGTACATGTTTGTAGTTTTATTATTGTGTTGTATTAATCAGTGTCAAGTTTAATATTTTACCATTTATTTAAAGCAAATTTTACAGTAAAATTATATTCAGCTTGCGTGAGTGTGTGTTGATTTGTTAACAACCATGTGTGTAATGGTATTCAAAATAACACAAACTACACAACGTAGTATAACATATGCCATTCATGAGTTTAAACTTTATACTGATTAAAACTCAAATCATCAATCAGTAATACACATTGCATAGCAGTATTTCATGTCAGTTTTACTTTTACAAGGCCTAACATTGTTTGTTTGACCTTTACTGACCCAATATATTTACACTGGGTAGGTACACAAGTATAAATTATTTTATTTTTATTACAAATATATATTTTGTGTTGTCTCAGTGATAATTACTATATATATAAACTTGTAGTTAATTTATAAAATATTGTTTGCAGGATATTCTTAGTAGATGCTCTATCAAATGTATACTTATAATATAGAAACCTTTTTTCACTGGAAGCAACATAATTAATTGAGTAGGGGCAATTTTATTTGGTAGGTAGGTAAAAGTCAAACAAAATAATTTTAAATTAGGCCATTGAAAGTATCTTATCGTGCCTTTGGAGCCATTACATACAAAACATGTTTTATCTAGCTGATATCTGTACATCATTGGCCCTGCTTCATATACTGTGCAATTGTTAATAGGGGTTGCAAAATGTGGTCACACTGCACAAGTAGAAAAGCTATTATTAGCAACTCCAGCTGATAAGCAAAAGTTTGGCTTATCTACTGGATAATTTCTTTATGTCACCCCCCCCCCCCATTTAAATAAAGTCAATGTTCATTTACACTTTCAGGCTATCAGTCAGTTATGACATTTTTGAAATTATATATTTTATATAGATTAAATTAATATTATGGATGAACTGTACAACCTGTGCATGTTCCTTTCTCTGCAAAAACTTTCTCTTCACAGTGAGCCATTGACACAACATTTTCTGCTCCTTTATATCAAGTGCACCAACTTTTTAAATGTCAATCAGTTTGTATATAAACCTGCAAAAAGAAAGATAAATATGAAGAATATAGCTTCATGATATAAATCTCAATGTAAGTTTACATTTATATGAGTGTTGATTACAGGCGATTCTAACATCAAACTTTTTAGGGGCACAGTATCTAGTTAACATACTCAAGGTTCCGGGTGACGTGTACGGTTTATATGTCACTTCAGCAACATAGTCATAGTGCCCGTCTGAAGTGCAGTAGGTAAATGTGTTCAATCATTGGTTGCTCTTCATGAAATGTATCCCCTGATTTAATGTTAGAATATAGCCAATTCAAATGGGTGCCTGATGACCAGGTGCATGTACCTAGGTACTAATGAAGCAGCATGAAGAGGAGGTAGTGAATATAGTTCAATTAAAAAAACCCATGGTGTTTGGTTTGAAAAAGGCTACTGTTTTTGGTTAACTCTTCTGAGACTTGCAAGATGGGAGCTAGTATCCGCTTGTCATAAATGCGATGGAGGTCACAGTTCAATTCTTGTTACAGTCTGCGAATTTTATCCCCCTCATTTGTTTCAACGGTTTCGGAAGCTTAATTTTGCTTGCTATGATAGATTCATGTGTCATGATGATGACTGGAGACCACATAAAATAAGATAGGGGGGAGTGTAGTGATAAGTTATCCCAAAAACAAATTAACATATTGATTACGTTGTTTATATGTGTATGCTAAGTGACAACTATCATCAAACTTTGATTTTAAAAGTTTTTCCGGCATGTCACGTCGTCCTTCATTTATTTTCAATTTTACACCAGACTCGGTCCTGCTCCGAGCATATTATTACTCGTATAGCTCATGGAATCGTACTAGATGTCTGGATCGCTACACTTCTAACTGGCTCATACCAGTGATTGTACAAATTCAAACTGATTTTGTGATCATAACTTGGTTACTATCAACAAACAGTTGCTCAACAGCCAACACTTCCGGGTCAAAATTTTTCGACATACCGGCGGTTATTTATCGCTTCATACTGAAAGAAATCATACTTACACGGTGCAACGGTGTCACTACAGCATCCAGCATCGACTCTCAATACACATAACCACCCATGAGTCTTTCAGTCTCGCTAAATCTTATAAACTCGACGCATTTCAAGGGCATTACACAGTTTGTGATGACGTAATATGGCGCTCTCGTAATAATCAATAACTCGTGAAAACTGCATTGTCACGGGTCACAGACCACAAAATCTGGTTCGTAGAAGATTGTCGAATATGTAACAATCGTTCATGATTTTCATTAATTATTGTATTAACTTTTATAGACTCATTTTTGCTGAGGAAACGTGTGAATCTACCTGCGAAAATACGACGTTATAAACGGCGCATTATCTCGATAACGACGTCACGTCCATAAGCCCCAAATTAACTTTCCACGCCACATATACAAATGTAATATGAGCAATGAGTGTCATACAGTGCCGCAGAATTAGTATTTAAACGGCACAATGTATGTAAAACGTACAATAATAATGTAAGCAAATAAGTTATGAAGTAAAACTCTATTTCAATTGATGGGACAAAATTTACAGAAACCAATAATTTATGTACTAGTATAATATATCAAATGATGAAGGAATAACTTTGGTAGGCGGGCATCGTAATCTTGAAGTTATGTACTACTAAGTATTGCTATTTGGATAAAAATGGCATGAAATGAAAAGGTAATATTACCACCAGCCTTCAGCGTTGCAGACTGATTGTTATATTTTCCATATCCTTTAGACGTACTAGCAGAAACCTGTTTAAAGACAAAACATAGAGACGTCAAGTTAAGAATTAGCACTAGCTTCGAGAACAAGGTATGAAGACTTGACCAGATCAATAGCGGAAATTACCACCGATATATTACTTAAAATATGGATGCTAGGGGTAGTAAACACTGGTACAGGTAATCCTTAACAACAAAATGCACAAAATATCCAATAATAATAATAATATTCCTATATTTCCCGTTATGCACAACATATACCATCTTCGCTTGGTATTTAAATGTCAAACAAACAGCAACCCTACTCATTGTGTGAAGTGATAGTTGAATAATATTTCCCATGTACTTACATTAATTTTCATAATCTTGAACTAAGTATATATATATACACTCAGTCGCAAAAGAAAGTATACATTGTGCATAAATGAAATTATATCGCCGGGTGTTTACAGAAACAGTCATAATGTTAATATTTACTAAATAGTATGTTTATCTGACAATTTAAGATCAAGCGACAACATGTCAACAAAACCAATACTGCACAAACAGAGTCAAAGCTTTTGGACTTGAAAAATCAAATTCACACAAATGGTCAAACACTAAACTCAAATGTGTAGATGGATACATTTACCCATAGCTCGGTCAATAGGAACTTGATCTTGCTGAAATTTTCAACATATGTAGCTTGGATATGTGGCATTACAATTTAAACGAATTTGTTACATCTGATTGCAATTGTAACAAACAGAATAAAAATGATGACATCAACGTGAGCTAATGTCACACATTTGTCACGGTGTGTTCATCGAGCGTTTGTCAATTTTTTAATGCAGCTAGATACCCGATTTGCTGATAAGGTTCGTTTTCAAGTGTATGTTCTTATCACGGAAACATAAATAAGGAAAAAAAGGTTTACAGCAAAGCCCAATTCAGGTTTAGAACTTATCTCCTCATAAAAACAACTTTTTCACTTGGTTACCTCCCCTTGACCAAGCAAAATGACTAGTTTTTTTTTACAAAAATCACAACCATCATGTTGTTCAGTGAAAATTAGCATTATTTTGAGTGTTTTGTTTAATTTGACGATATACCTAGTCAAATTTAACATACATAAACATAATTTGCACCACTTCGTAAATGTCTCGTACATTTTACGTCGGAGAGGGACATATAAAATAATGAACATTTTTGTGAATTCGATTTTCCAGGTACATACGCTGTTGACTTCATTTGTGGGATATTGTATTCATTGACATGTTATTGTTTGATCTTAAAATGTCAGATAATAATGCAGTTCTGTTAATACAAAATTTCGTTTAGTTCTGTCAACGCCAAAGGATACAATTGCAAAGTATGAACAATGTATACTTTCTTTTGCGACTAAGTGTATGAGCCAGTCTCCAGGAAAACCTGCTATATTGACATTATGTAATTACTGCATGTAACAAGGTTTTGAAAAAGCTTTCAAATAAGAAAAATGACATATCTATAGATTTAATTTTAAGTCATTTATCAATATATTACTATATCTCAGCTTTAAAATGTCTTATGCATTATGTCGAACTTATTTACTTCGTTGCTATGGTGACCAATTTCAGAAAAGTACTCTGATTGAGAAAAACGAGGAGTTAGTTGATTGAAACAGTAGTAGCCTTTCTCTAAATGTGAACATTTACAATTTGGATGTATATTTAACAACTTAAAACATAATTCTAAAACTTGATACCATTTTGACCAGTTTATGTAAAGCATTGATCAAATGAAGTATTTATAAAGTACTTGTTACAACGACGTCGAATAACGCTCGAATGACGTTTGCGACGTCACGCAAAAAGGGTCTGAATAGGGCCTCAACAAAACAGCCGTAACTTCCTTAAAAGTCAATATACTAACAAAATTTATTTTGCTTTTTGCTTCATTTAGATTACTCTTTTAAATAATAAAAAATCTCAAAATCATTTTTTGCAAAATAGCAGGTTTTCCTGGAGACTGGCTCATATATATATGAAAGGCATTATTTAATTCTTACTTTAACTGTGTATTGTCCAGGATCGACGTTTTCAATCACGTACTCATTTTCAGATGTACTCACTGTGTGATGTGCCTCAGTACCACCCTGAAATATTCATTCGTTGATGGAAGATAAACAATAATAGCTACTTAATATTATTTGTTTGTAGTTCTGCATACATGTATATTAACGATCTCGTGTACGTATCGTATATCAAAAATAATTTTGTACTGTAATGCCATTAAACTTGCAAATTGATTCAATGCAAAGAAGATACCATAAATACATTAATCAATCATGATTATGACGGTTACTTAATAATGTAATGTTTATTCTTGAACATAATTGTTATCGGTGAATGTTAATTAAACTATTTTTGTAAAGGGGCAAATGGTGTTTTGCAAACATATAAACAACACATACCTGAAGGCTATAACCAACAGTGTAACCTTTTAAAATTCCATTTTTTTCTCTTCTTGTTAGTAAGTCCCATTTGACTTTGATCGTTCTTTGTTTAGTAACATCTGCTTCTGGGATAACATCTAGACCTTTCACTTCTTCAGGGACTGTGACAATATGATGTACGATATAATAGTTTATATTGGTTTATTTTAAGTTGATTAGTAGTCTTACGCGTCCTATTACGCTTCCCTTTAAAATATTGTACACGCTTAATCTGCGAAGCATTTAGCAATGTGTTCCTATTGTGGTAGTTATAAAATGCTTATTATGTAGACAAGATTAGATAAAATCGTTGAAGAAAATGATCCACAAAGTTTCACTTTGGCTGAATGAGACGCTATAACGAGCAACGTCGCTATAATGCCTCCTTATGTATGCTTATGCTACTAAAGAAAACAGTACCTCGATCAGGATTTGCATATTTTGATAAGATGTGTTATGCATTCCATAGCTGTTAAAAGAATGTAGATACATACATAAATACATATGTATTAGTTTGAATTACATGCGAGCAATACATTGACACCATAATAAACACACACTAAAACCGGCGGTTATGATAATAATATTGTAGTTAAGTATACCATCTTCGTCGGTTCTAATAACAATACTTGTTGAATTGGCTTGACCAACTTCCGTTTCTGCGATGACTTTAACACTGTATAACCAGTACTCATCAAGATTGCGTAAGGTTGCTGTTTGTGCCTCAAATCCTGAATATGTTAATCAAAACAACATACGCTTTACATGTTGTCCGACTAAATTATTTTTAGGATTATTTTCTACAACTTCACCCTATGTGCACATTAACACAATCAGACGATTATTAAAATATTTCTAAAATCCCTCTTAATCGAAACGAGAATAGATGTTTTAAAATTAATCATGATAATGAGCACGTAATTTATAGCAGTTTACCTGCCAATTACAAGACAAAAGTACAATCTATTTGAACAGACTTATTTATTAAAACACCGTGTGTAATAAGAATACAGTAAATCATAACTCTCGTGGTAAAAAGTGCATCTCGTGGTAAAAAGTGTAATTTCATACAAAATATGTATGACTACACACTCACCGGCAATATATACCGGAGGTATTGGTAGCGACATGGTAACATTGTCTGTTACAACAATTGTGTAGCTAGTAGGTCCGGTGTAGAGTTCTGGTGTTATCCACGTGATATTGACAATTCTTGAAGAAACATTCTTAGCGCCGACGTGTTGTGGAGTCTTCGGAACTAATGAAACATAAAAAAGATACTGTTTATAGTGGACAGACACAATATACTGTAGTTTTGAGCTTTGCATATGTTTTATGGAATGAGACGGCCCGAGAAGTAGCTCGGTTTGTGCATAACAACTTAAAAATGCCAAAAAATGCCAATTGTGTCTAGAAGTTCCAGACCCATGCAATCAGATACCGAATAATGTGACGGGTTAAACGATCGGTGCATGCTTGATACATGTAAGGAACATTTCGTTCTCACCTCCTACATCCGTCGTGACTTTGATAACGTTTGTCTTGTTTCCTTCTCCAATGATTGTATTTCCGGCAACATAGATTGAATAATTGCTGTATGGTAGTATACCATCTTGAATGTCAACGTGCATGTCGGTAGAAGACATGCTAGTCGTGTTTTGTGTGTCTGTATTTGTCAAGTAAATTTTATAGTTGTTTATTTCACCGTTGGGTCTGCACGGCTTCATCCATGACAACGAAATCGATTCATTTGTTGTGGCTGACACGTTCAATTGTCTCACCTCACCTGGCTCTATTAGAAATAAACAAAAACAAAAAATGTTGATTGTAATGTTTATACTTCGCACATTTTGAGGATAAACTCCACCACAAACTCTCAATAATTAATCGGCCATCAAAATAAAAAAACAAGTAGCTTAGAACAGGAAATTACGAATCCAAATGTAGCGAAAAGTTTTGCACAAATTAATTTACTTTAAGAGTAAAAATAGCTTCGAGTTGTAGATGTACTAAAATACATTTTTACAAAATACACGATTATGCAGTATTAGAACCAGTAGTAGTGTGAATGAATTACTTGATTGTTTGGTAGATATTTTGACAGCTTCACTGAATGGCCCCTCTCCAATACTTGTAAACGCTTGAATTCGTACATCGTGATCCGTGTACGGATCCAGCCCAGTAAGTGTCCGAGTTGTGGAGTTATCTTGCAGTAATATATGTTGGGTTACGTCAACGCCAACGTCCTCTGAACATGTTTTATTTCGAAATGTATACTTGATATTATACTTGGTTATTATTCCATTTCTCTTCCCGTATATAGGTGGAGTCCATGTTAAATTAATTGTACTTGCAGCTGGTAAATAATTCATGATAGAAGGAGAACCATCGGGTACTGAAATATAAACATGGTTATCTATGTCAAATATAAATGAAAATAACCTAAAGGTAGTGTTCCCTGTTCTCAGGCTATTGTTCTAAAACAATTATGCCAGCATAACTCGAAAGTTGGATGATATAAACAATACACAACAGCTTTTGTTCAATGTGCTGATAATTTTCAAGCGAAACTCTCAAAACATAGAAGCTCTCGGTTTTTATGATTCATACTACAACTCATATCCGCAACTAATGAGTGTTCTCCTTCAGATTTCAAGCAAGAGAGAGACCAACTCCGGCATTGTTTTCAAATATCATTTGACAATAATTATTAAATACGAACATTCACAGACTTTAACCGGCATTTTTGGGTAAACCACTGGCCGATTGCTCAATTCGCTGATCTTGAAATAATTTCGATTGTTAACTTATCAAAACGGGACAAACAGTTCATACGCCTGCACAATAGCATCATATTTACATATATTTTGAATTGAGACAAGGTGTACTAATAACTTAATTTGGTCAATTACTTTCTGCCATATTTTTCTAATAAATTTAAACAACCTTTCAAAGCATTAATCTTGGTTATCCCAATTACTCTCATAATCTGCCGACAAATCCATGAGTTCATGTAGGTACATTTATAATTTTTGTTTAACATGTCATACATTGGTACTTAAGACACTCAACATTATGTCAACGAAGGTGAATGCGAAGTACATGTAGTAAACTTACCAGACTCGTGGGTATTGTATGATACAGTTTTTCTACTTCCGTCTATGCTAGTCTTTGCTACCACTGATACTTCATACGTTCTAAATGGATGTAATTCTGTGATATTGTACCTAAATCGCTTGTCCGATATAGCACTTTCACAAACAGACGCGTTTGCGCATGTCTTGGCAATAATTCGAAGGTCATTATCCTACAGGTAATAGAATTCGAGTCAGAATAAAATTATCTTCGAATTGGTTACTACTACACAGAATACATCTACATAACAACAGTAACCTACTTAAGGATGCTCAATCGGTTTCATGTGGAACATACGTTATGCGTCTTCTACTTGTAAAATATGTCAAGATAATCGAAATTTAAACAAAATTAAATGATTTGATAATTATTTTGCAATTAACGAAGAAGGTAGTCTAAATAATGGTTCAACTTCTATAATATGTTTACATTCAATAATACATTATTTTGAGTGTAGACTTAAATCATTCTACTATGCCAAATAGTCTTTTCTGTTTTACATCTGTTTATGTGGTTTCGATATATTTACATGATCCATAAAGTAGTATATTTGAAATATTTTCATTGGTTTTCTCAGCATTAAAACCAACTGTAGCAAAAAGGAAACGAAATGAGCGAAAAGAGAAGTCCACGACATATATTTGTATAGCGTAATGTACAAACGGGTTATACCACTATGATTTATATGAAACAAATATTTCTAAAAAAAATGTTGAGGATTTTACCAGGGTACCATTTTGTTGCCTGAAATAGGAAATGTGTGGAGTAAAATAGCACTATAAATTTAGCCTAAAACTACTATGCTATCTTTATCTTGGTAAAATCAAGTCGCCAATAGTAATCATATGATTACTACGTACGCAGTTTAAAATGATCAGCTTAATATATTCGGAGAAAATAGTGAATACTCACCGTATTCGTCATGGTACATGGTTCACAGTTCAATGTTTGCGTATGTACGCTGCTGCTGTTTAGGAGCACGTTGATTACATATTCAGTTATTATACCGTTCCTTACTGATGGTCTCTCCCATTCTATTGTTATTGATCGTGATGTAGTATTCGATTGAGAAACATCTTGGACTTCTTGTGGTCCTGCAATACACGTATCATGTAAAAAACGTATTCTGAAACTTGGAGGATGGTATTACGCGCGGCTTTATATTTTAGTAGTTGCCCCGGTATTTAATTTAATATTGAGTGTAAGTCTTTGCTGTTTTAAGCTGGTCGGTTTGACGATTCGAACAAATACTATTAAATTTACTGTTGACATCGATTCGTGATATGAAATTCACATTACTGAAGTGTTCAACAAGCGTAGTATGTTAAACCAACACTTAAGACAACACTAAAATATATACATGTATCAGTATAAAATGTATGTATAACAATGAAGACCTGAATCCAACCATCAACAAAATAATTAACTTATGAGACAATCAACAATAATTTTAATTAACTAAATAATTCTTCTCGAACATGACCAGGTTTGTACCGCCGCAATAATATTAAATAAGGATATCCGGAGTGAAAATCCGATTTAATCGGTTAACTTGAGAATGTTAAATAGGAAAATGATATAATCTGGAATCATATGACACGGTTTAGAAAAGAACAAACTAACCCTTTTCAGTCGTGCGATTTACAAATGTATCTGTTGCTGTTTGTCCGAAAATAATTTCGTTGGTATCATTAATTTGTGTAGTGACAGTAGCATTACATACACTCCCGGGGTCCAAACCTGTCGTACCGACAATCAGATCACTCGATGTTGTGTAAAATGCCTTTACTTTGGAATTGTCGTTAGGTCCAATACAGAAAATGGTAGACTGGTATGCTGTAACCTCACCATCACTTGGAGCTGTCCATTCAACACTCATATTACTGATCGTAACCTGAGTCATTGCTATATTACTTATTGCACCTGGTTCTGAAAATTAATTGATATTGATGATTTACATATCATAAAATGCTAAAAGCTTAGTGTTGCTGTCAATTTTATTTAAAATTATTCTAATAAAACGGTGAAATCATTCTAATATAATGCTAACAAAGACGTTGGGTTTTATAACAATTATAACGAGTAGTTGCGTGTGCGTGTTGTAGTTATATTTAGTTATTTTCCGAACCGTTTCAACGCTGACCATTTGGACGTATAAGTAACGTACATGTAGTTCCAAAATATAGAATTAAAGTTAGCAAGGCAGATTGCAGGAAGTTAATGCATACACTGTACTTATGAACCAATCGCTTTGTTGTAAAAAGATTATATTAAGTCAGACAGGGAAGGCAGCACTCAACTGAACCAACCGAGCACAGAAAACATTAAAAACACACAAAGCACAATGCCCAACTAAACAAGCGCAGATCCGACCAAATCCAGGCTGTCGAAAAGTATAATAAATTATAACTAGCTGAATGACCCAGTAGAAAAGATACAGCAACCAAAAGGCGTAATGCCTACACTGAATGACCTAGTTACAACAGTAAAACTGCTGAACTACATAGTTATAGCAGCCTTTAGTCTCAAAAAATAAATAACAGTATTAAAACGTTGAAAGGCCCGTATAGTCGGATGACCTACTAACTAGCTGAATGACACAGTTGTAATTAAATAATCAGAAACACTGGACACAGAAAAGCCTACCACTAAACGAGTGATATACACACACTTGCGTGATTTAAATTTATCGAGTTTAAAACACTGATAACTGTATCATAGGCAACGAATAAATACAAAATGAAAAAAAACAACATTTTTTTGGGGTAAAAATTATACATCTTTCAGCTAACAATTTCTGCAAAAAATAAATTCTTCATTTATCAATGACACATTTACCTATGGTATAAAGTATACGTACGTGTATATGTAGCTATCCGGAAATATCCATCGCTTCGAAAATTCGAATAATTTGTGAAAACTCTGAATTCATACAGAGTACCAGCGACCAAATTTGACGCAGTGAATGTCCTGTCCCCTCCACTAGCAACAGTTTGAATAAGTTTTCCATCTTTATCAGTAATATCGAAATGATCGAAAGATCCGGTATTGTCTTGTAATGTGAAATTTATATAATCCAGACCCCTCCCAATCGGTCGTCCGGCATCTGGTGTTTTAGGCCCTACAGTAAGAAAGTTCCTAATCGGAATTACGTGTGTAATGTGCGTGATTCATGCAGTTAAACATCAATAATGAGACCATTAATGGGGCCCTTGGACACTAGTCTTCTCATTGAGTGGGTTTTAATATTAATATTGAACAACAAAGCGATATAATGTACACACATTATTATAACCTTAATAAGTTTTAAGTTGTCGTATTACATATAATGAGTTAATCTTATTGCTCATCGAAACTATCTCAGGCAAACATATTGAGTCCAGAATTAATGGCAATTGTAATGTATCATTAGAAAGTCAAAAGTATGTGTGTGAATATTAGAGCAAAATGTAATATCCATTTACAAAGATAACATTAAATGTTTATTTTGGGTTATTATTCACGCAACATCATTAAAAAAGAATCATGTGGTTCCTTGTATTATTGGTCACATACATGGGTCTGAGGTCTTACAATAGTTAAATAAAATAAACGTGGCTTGTGTGACTTGTGAATTGTTACAGACATGAAAAACCAAGCACCTACGTGGGGTGTCCCAGAAGAGCGTATAATTCTTGCTTTATTTAGTCCAGCACGATGGCACAGCTTTGAAATTTTGCATGTGCATTTCTAGAACTATTGTACATATATTTGAGGAATTTATTTTATATCAGCATACGTTGCATATGATAAATAGAAGAATCTGTATCCCTGGTAACGGTATGTGCGTCAGCAGAAAAAAATATATTTCAGAAATAAATTCAAATATTTAACGGCAATAATACTTATTAAGTACTATTTGCCACACCCAGACAAAAAATATGTAAGCGTAATTGGCATGTTTTGGCTGGTTGCTGTGTGACGTTTCATGATAATAACGTTATGTACGGCGGGTTTATAATATAACAACGTTGTTATGAACCGAGTATAAAAAATTATGACGTCAGACGACGTTTTCGAGCGATCGTCGTTTTCTAAGCATTGCGTTATACCGTGAGTAGCGTAGTATAACACAGGACAGAAGATTAATGAGGTGGAATCAACTGCACAATACAGCAGCGTAATTAGGCAGCTGTTTTTAATTGACACAATCGTTTTGTTTGGCACAGGAGGACATGGGAACGAAGTAGAGCAGACCGACCGAGCTGAGCAAAAACTCACGTCAGATTGTTTCCGACACTCTCCGCACAAATCGTCAACTCAAGTTGTCCATTTTAAAAAGCGGTTAATTAAATTTTGATTACAACATCAGCATATAATTCTAATAATGTGTAGCTCACGAAGGGAAGTACTTTGGAGAACTGTGGTAGCATAACGTCGAAGACCAGTGTTGACGTTGACGTTCTGTGACGCGCCCGGCTTCACCTGGCGTGCGTAAAATGTACCCTATTTGTAGGTTTTTAGATAATATGTAATAAACTTTTGCTAGTTTGTCAAGAAATAAGTTCCCTTAAGGTTTATTGTAATTTCAACATACAATACTTGATAGTTCTTATGATATAACGTGTTATACGCTATTCTGGGACACCCCACGTATGTCAACTTGTACGCGAGGTTGCAAGCATGTTCATTGGTATAACCGTACCAAACATTTCATAACCCATAGTTTTATCTTATACTTTTAAAAACTGTATCACGTATGAGATTATATCAGAATCATGTTTAATTT
Source organism: Spisula solida (assembly GCA_947247005.1). Taxonomy (NCBI): domain Eukaryota; kingdom Metazoa; phylum Mollusca; class Bivalvia; order Venerida; family Mactridae; genus Spisula; species Spisula solida. Next base: position 20,886,052 of record OX365946.1, read on the forward strand.
TAATAAATTAATAATTATGTACATTTACTTTTAAAGAAAAGCTACTATTGATTCTAACCGACAACCCATCTTTATCTCAATTAAGATTCGTTTCAGAAAGTTTACAACATTATTCTGAGCGACAATAACATATATTAATTGAAAATAAAGACATTTGATCATTTTGAATAATGTAGCACAATTTTCAATACATACTACATGTATAGCCTTGTGAAGATATTTTTTCTATCGCTGAAAAACTGTGGCATGTGTCAGCTTGTGATACGTAAACATAAATTAGAGATATTAGGATTATTTAAGTAAAAGTTGTAGAATTATATTACAATATAGAATACTAGAATATTAAGTAGATTAAGGAAAGTTGATTACATACGGGTATAGAATGCTTTTGTTACAGAATCACTGCTCCTCAAACCAGTGATTGTCGCGGTAAATACTTCCACTCTGTAGTTGGTTCCAGGTGTCAATCCAGTGATGTTGGTGGTGTTATATGTTGCAAGTTTTGTGGTATTACTGACATCGCCCGAGTACAATTCAATTATCACATGATCGTATAAATCATCTATTTCTTGTATAACAATAGTTGCATTGGTTTCATGTAAAGTATTTTCCGGGACAGTAATGTTTGATAACTTATTTGGACCTGGAAAAGACATGCGTGGTTCGGAATGGACTGATTAACTGTTAGAGTCAAACATTTTACTGACTAAATAAACAGTTGCTGGTCGTTTAAAATATGGTAAATTAGGAAACAGCAGGTAAGTATCCTATAACTAACCGTTTTATAGTAATATATTAGAAACTATTTGGTCTACCGACCGACCGGTCGACATACAAGTGCTAAGTAAACAAACCCAACATCTACGATACGCAGACATAAAAAATTCTTAAGATGTTTAATTAATAAGATAATAATTAATAAACATTATATCATAGTACTATATTGTGTTATGTTTCAAGTTAGAAACAAAATAATGTACAATTTGTGCAGACGTCGCTTATTGGTGTACTGATAACTTTTAATGAGTTTATCCGTTTACTTACAGAAACGTAAGATTTTTTTGTAAACCTGTACAAGTCTCTAGATGATAATACTGAATCAGGAAGTAAAAACATGCTTTCAAATTTGGAGGGTGTGAAGAACAAATGTGAACAGTGCTTAACAGCAATGGAATGTGGATAGCGTTTAAGGTTTCTACTCACGTGTAAATGACGAACTACTGTATGGGAGTAAACTGGCTAGACCAGTATCAAGAATTGTGTTCACAATTACTTTATACTTTGTTCCGGCCGTTAGATTAGTAGCAATGTAACTCGCATCGTTTGTATTCATTACTTCTGGACACACGACCTCAGTGTCGAGACAAATTTGCACTGTAAACGAATCAAAGTGACTATCGTCTCCATTGAAGATCACAGTAAAACCAGTGGACGTGATGTTTTTATATGTGGTAATCGTTGGTCCTTTAGGTCCTAAAATAAAGCAGCAATATTCATACAATGAACTTCAATGTTTTTTCATCTACACATGTCATAACAATGAAACATGTATTGTAATAATCAATAGTTGCAAACAGATATGTGAGTAATAAAGGCCATTTTACATCAATTGAATAACATGTACACACACTTGTATTTTATGTATAGGTTTGGTACAATAGAATCTGCTAGATCATTGTCAACAGAATTTGTACTTAAAACTCAAACCTAATAGTGTACTTAACTAATTTCTCCATTTTATTAAGAAAACACACTGTGTCACTAACCAAACACGCGTGTGTTTGTAGTTTTTATGCATTTTGATATTGTGTTGGATATACGAGGGGTGACCAATATATTCGTGGACTTTTCATCTAGCAACTTTATATTGCCAGTTAGGCTCCAAAACTATGTAATATTATTTAGAGTAAGACCCTTTCAACAGAATGCACTTATTACACAATTGCATTCACCCAATGAGCGCGTGACGTAGGCCGTCACGTGACGCCACCCTATGCTCTCCCGTTTTAAGCGTACATAGCTCCTTTTTGGACTCATATCTGGTCCCAGATGGAGGATCGTTTTACTTTTAAGACAAAAATAAGTAATAAATAATCACCTCTCAAATGTAAGATGAAAAAAACAGAGTTTTGATACGTTATTGGACATAAGACTCTACAAAAGTCGGTTGGCTTAACGCGGTCGTATTACTCCGATGAAGAAAAAAGCACAACCTAGCAAGTTTGGGGCGCAATTTCTAAAGAACCCATTGTAGCGGGATTCAAAGGTTTATATATTCGTAGTCAATACTGGTCGCAGTTTTCGCCAGTAATATATGGTTAAGAAATATGCCTCTCATTTCACAGAAAATAGAGGAGAGTGTCCCTACCATGGTGATAATTCTTCCGTTGTTCCTTATTTTATCAATGCATCTGCTTGACAGGGTGCCTACAATCGCATATACGATATATTCATATGTAGATCCTTTATATGTGGCGCAAAGAATTCCCCAACATTTTGGTTATGTCATCTTTGAGATATCAGAAGGATTTTCCAAGATTGACGTAAGTTTTACTGACATGCCGTTGCTCTGTGATTATGTATTGTCCGACATGCTCGACGGCGCGTGCTGCACACGGGTCACGATAAGTGACGTCATCAGGTAAATTGTGACGTCACAATAAAATAAATTAATTAAAACGCTAGATAATTAATAGATCTGCATGACCTAGTTATTTCATTACTCTATGGTCAATATAACAGAAGTTAGAAGGAAAGTCCACGAATATAGTGATCACCCCTCGTACATATGCCATATTACAACGAAATAACTTTTTCTTCTGATGACGTGTCTAATGGTAATCAGTATCCGATTAGTATGCCATAAACATTTGCACAAACATAGTTAAATATAATTTAATGTCATATATGAAATAATAAGGCATGTAACGGTACGATTTAAGGGAACATTGACACTTTTCAAACATCACCTTTCAAGAAAATGACGTAAATTGTAAATTTTCGCAATGTATTCATTTTTGTTCACCAAAACCAGTTTGTTTGGATATACAAATTATATCCAATTGTTTTAGGTATACATCTACAAAGACATGTTATTTCTACTGACTTTTGATTTTTTAAGAAACTTCACAATTCTTTTGAAAGTTAAAACTGACTGATAAAAAATACAAAAAATACACACAATTGGCAATTTGTACTAAATCCAAAAATTGAATAATAAAATGAGTCGCGGTACTACTTTTTGCGCCATGAAATTCCGTAAATAAGACATACATATCTGCCCCTGAAAATATTCTTACACTAAAATAATGCTTTCATTTACATGTCATATACATGAAAGTATAGTTAATATAAGATAAGAAATAATTGGCGTATAACCAAATCTCTCCTTTTGCAGTTACAAAATAATTGTATCCCTTTGAATAAATCAAAGCACTGAAAGTACAGATGTGTGGCGTACTGATGCCACTAAATCCAATATCGAATCCAGGTTGTATCATAAGTTTATGTCCCAGTTCTGATAAGCCCACCCTTACTCAAACATTTGTGCTGCTAAAGACACCAAGAGAACCAGCAGTTACCTGGAACTTACTTAAGTAACTATGCTGAGCATCAATGGAGGGATATTTACAAATACCATTTTTAACGACTTGGAGAATTCGACCAGTGTCAAGATAAGTGACTGTTACTCTCCGTATGACCACGCATGTTAATTAAATGTATACGACACTCTATATTAACGTATGTAAAAGGGGTAAACATGGCGTCGCTCACACATATCGATCGGCCGATTAATGCTTTAAAAACAAGTTTTACATTTTATAAAACCTTAAAGTATTAGCTTTTAAAACAAGCCTTAATGAACAAAATCGATCGAATATTAAATTAATAATTGATGATTTTCGACCGTTGATTGAATTTTTATTTGGTATAAAACGGGATATTTTAAACTTACTTTTACGCGGAACGGATTCTTACTCGTCGCCGTGGATTTAATAATTATGGTATCGTGTTGAATGTTGTCTAAAAGAGAGACATATATCTCTGCTTCATTACAAGCTTTAAATATTCAAAATCGGATAATAGATACGAAAATTATGAGGTCTTATAAAAAGCAGGGTAGAAATTGACTAGTGTGTTTAACGCTTACCGCGGTAACATTGTTAATCAGCCGATCGATATGTACGTAGAACTATTTCCCCCCACCAGCTATATATAGCATCAATGTCTGTATACAACATATGTAATCGTCTGCAATGAGCAGCGGTGGTGAGATTTACATACGTTACAGTATACGATTGAAAACCGTGGGAACTATTTTAGATTCCCGCCACCAGTGAGAACATTCTTTGGTAGTAAAAATATAGTCCGTTGCGGAATGATTTGCTATAAATATCCTCTAAAAATAAAAGTCTGATATAATTGTTGGTCTTAATATAAGTAAATGTTGGTAATGTAAACAAATCAGGTCCAATGATACGTGTAACCTGTGTTGCATGCTTGTAATATTGTTCAAATCATAGAACTATTTATTTGCCGAGGCCTAATGCGTTAAATTGGTCGTAAGCTGAAAAGTGGTAATATCATTGTGTGGCGTTTACGCCACACAAAAATGTAATAAAATGGCACCAAATTAGTACATTTTGTACATTTGTTTTTTTCCTATGATTTCTAATCGAGTCATAATTTTTGCTTGGCAAAGGATGTTGATCGAAGTGAATTTTATCTACAAATTAAAAAAAACCCATAGGTTATCATCCTACGTGTTGTGCTATTATGACATAATTACCTTCCATTTTACGATTGTTTCAGTAAAATCACATGTACGAGCGGTGAATCAGAATTACGTGGACTTTTGCTCTAATTCAAACGGCGTTAAAGTTACAGTTACTAATCTGTGGACAATGTAATAGTGATACTTTTTGCACAAGTATACTAAATTTCATTCGGCTCTGGTCATCATAAACGAAAGTACAGCGTCTGTAAGAGTGTATAGTTATAAATCAAATCGCGGGACTGCCCAGAAATGACGTACGACGTCATCTGCACACTTGTATCATTTCATGATGCTTTTGAACGCTGTTATTCAACTTTTTTTCCTTACCCATTATGTTATCTTATTATGTATATTTATTCGTCCTGGTAATATTTAGTGAACTGTACCGTTACAAGCTCTGCAAGATCATATTTTTCACTAATGTCACGGATGGTTGATTCAGACCAAGGTAAGTATCAATTCAGTCAATGCCGGGTTGTTACCTCTACCCTCATTGTCTGTAACATCATCCAGACCGACTTTAAAACGTGTATGTCGTTTAAAAAACAATTGGCCGAGATACAATAGGGCTTGTACATTTGTACTTCAACATTTCTTTTGTCTGCTTTCGGGTTTTTAATAGCTGTACACCTAATCGCATGGTTATAAGACAGTAAATTAAATCTTGTGACGTCATTATTTACGTTAATTATAACATGACAACAGTAAGGCATATATTCATAAAATAGCGAATATAAAGAATTTGTCGATACGACATTTGAAAACATGATGCCATATTTCTGAATTTTTAAATGAGGAAACACAGTAACAATCAGCAATAATGTAAACAGTTTTAAGGAAAAAATATGTGTTGATCCGCGAAAGCATTTATGTGTTGTTATGGTAACGTATAACTGTTGATGCAAATAATTGTTTCTAGATATGTGTTGTGATTTTTGTCAATGATAGATGAAAGTCGCGTTTGCGTAAATTTCATACCGATCTGACCTGAAATAAACTTTTTAGAACAAAAGTCCACGTAATTATGGATATATGCGCATAGACGATATACGTGATGAAACGCCCATACTACGTAATTCAAACACATCCGCAAATATGACTCTTCCGTTAGAAATTGTAATAAATTATATTCACATAACACTTACTCGTGTAATTTTGAAAATCGTATCCCACTTCGCTTGTAAGTCCCTCTAACCACGTGTATATGTTTAAATTGTGCAACGTGCCATCTTGTAAGCCGGTCACAGTAAAATTGGAAGTACTTGCACACTGCACACCGGTTGTACTGTCCGCACTTTCATCTGACTTGCAAGTCTTGGTACTTGCTGATGTCACTGGGGTATCTATATTTACACGATACTCTATTTTATCTTGATTCTTGCCATTATAGTCAACTAAGATATCCAAAGTGGAATCTGTTTTTTCAAGCACTTCTGCTCCAGATATCTCTGCCGGTCCTAAAAAAGTATGTACTAGTTAGTAATACGTTACATAAAAATTAATCATCACCTTGTGTTATAGAAGATATCCTTCTTTCAATAGATTATATGTGTACATTTATGCAATTGAACATGTTTTACTGAAATTCCTTTAGAATAATGGAGTTAGTTACTAATCTGATAACGTGAACGAGTATTTTGACAAGACGGCCTGTCGTAGTAATGCACGGAGCCCCATACGGTGACCAATTTCTGATCAATATTGTAAAAAATGTAGTCTCTAGTGCATATACAAGGTTTCATATTACCTTAACCTTGAACTTTGTTATTTACGTAAGGTGATCCATGTTGAACTCCATGTAGATTCCATTCTGGTCGATTTGCAAGAAGTTCCATTGAAAAATATAGCCTGTATAGCATACACAAGGTGTTTTATGATTTCATCCAGTGACCTCATTATTGACCCCCGGACAAGCCATGTTCAAACTTAAATTGGATAACATCTATACAAATATGTGTATGTACGTGCGTGAAGATCCAGTGAAATATGCAACCTCTATTGCAAACATATGACTATATTTTGTTTGACCTAGAGACCTAGGTTTTAAACCAGACAAACCTAAATCATGCATGAACTAGGCTTTGTTAAGATGATTATTGTAACTAAGTTTCATGCAGATTGGGCCAAAATTGCGACTCTTGGTGAATACACAAGGGTTTTCTTTTATTTGACCTAGTGACCTCGATTTGTTTACGTTAAATGACCCAATTTCGAACTTGTCCTTAGATTTTGTTGAAATTGTGAACCGTTTTCATAAAAATTAGGTCTAAAATGAGACTTCCAGTGACTACACAATGTTTATCCATGGTTTGAGTTACTGACCTAGTTTTGACAACCCCAAATGATCCAATATCGAGCTTGACCTAGATTTTGTTAAGATAATCCTTGTGATTACGTTTCTTAACGCAGTTTCTATATGATTTCATCTAGTGACCGAGTTTATGACCCGAAATGACCCAATATCGAACCTGACATAGATTTTGTTGATTTCTTTGTTATCAACTTTCATAAGGAATCGGCCAAAATTGTGACCTCTAATATCTACACAGTCAGGTTGTGGACGGACGGACGAAGAGTGATTACCAGCTCACCCTGTCACTTTGAATATTCATATTTTACATTTTGTAGATTGATTAATAAATACTACATAATATTGTAAGTGATGTATATGTATACTTGTATATTTTCTTGAAGTAATACTGGCATTTTCGTTTCCTGCCACAGCGGTGATTGTAACTGTATACAGAGTACCGCTATCGAGATTGTCAAATGTCACCGCTTGTAACGGTGCATTTTCAGGAATTGTTATTGTACTGTTCCCTTCCGTGGGTGGTGGATCTATCACAACCGTATGGTGCTGACAATTTTGTTGATTTCCATTGGTCCACGTTAACGTAACGTTTTTCTCCCATCTGATCCATGCAGTTGGCTCTGTGGGGTTCACTGGGGCTGAAATAAACGAAAATGTATTGTTAAAACGGGTCTCAATGAATCGTAAATAATCACTTTGTTATAAAAACGTTCTGTTTCTCGACATAGGTACACTGAGCATATTCAGGCTGAATTACCGAATTGAAAGTTACATTGTAGAGTAACATTATGAGAATGAGTGTTCTAAGAGTATGTCCCATAGTATGGTATAGTAACTTGCGTTTACCAATGGTATCGTTAACACCTAGGTTCCACTGATACTTTTTGCCTCTGGAATGTTCTCCCGATGGAAATGAATGCTCTTCGGGAGACGTCGGGCGCAGGTTCCTAGTGGTCTATTGGAAGCTTCGGGAGTGGTGGGACATTTTTTGACATCGGAGGGAATCTTGTGACAACGGGAATGCATCGATATACATCGGTTGCACTCCCGATGTGCTCCCGTAGCTATGCGTCAGTCACAGCCTCGATGGTACGAGTAATAAGAAGCTTTGGGAGTCACCGGGAACAAGTTCCCCGACGTCTCTCGGAAGCTCCCAATGTATTATGGAAACCACGGGGAGGCTTGAGATATCTTCTGACATCGGGATAACAGCGGGAAATTTCAATTCAAGCATTACAGTTTTCCGGATGTACTTCCACCATCATAACATGAATATATAATGCCCGAACTTCGGGGATTGTTTGGGGATGCTTCCGTGAAAAAGGTTTCCGCCGAGAAATCCCAGATGCTTTCCGGTGCAATAGCGAGGTTTCGCTAAAGTGTATGGGACTATCGGGGATATCTAAATGGTTGGCTACTGTTCGGTATCCTTTCACATTCCCGTGCCGAGTATTTGCTCATATGTATCTTCGATGTTCGTTTTCGTAACGGGAATATGTACTGCAGACAAATGAAGCACGACTTCTTGCGGGAATTGATAATCTGCACAAGAAGAATGTTATATGTATAGTTCAAAATTTGCCTAAGCGTCGGTGAGCGTTCCATCGTACTGTTTTATCAAAGCACTTACGGAAATCGTAAACTTACGCTCAAATGTCAAATCCTTATATCGCTAAAAACGTGTTCTCTTGTTCGACAGAGGATACATGTCTTTGTCTTTGTTGAATACTGTTTATATCTCATCGTGAGCATGTATTTCGAGTGCAAATATCCAAATTTGTTCATTACAAAGGAGATTTTTACCGTATTCAATCAAAACATTATATTTATTCCATGCTGATCTGGTGGTAACAATATGACTTTTTATGCCAACATTACTAAGGTTAACATTGGTTTAACATTACTCCAATCATATTTCCATTTACAGTCATGAAATTCAAAACACCGACTGCACAGCGAAATACCTGAAATATAACTTATCAGTAATAGCCGGTCGATGCGGAATTTAAAAACTCATTTTTTTTGTGATATAATTTCTTAGGCCTGTGGTAATGCCAAATTAGTTTACGTGAATGTTGGTGCATATGTCATGCACGTGCAAGGCATGCTATATTACGTAATACACCGAAAGAACCAACTTTAGCTGCAAAACGATCAAGATAAATCAATAATGAGCTGCAACAGTTTTTCAAGTATCGGAATGCGGGATTTCATGCGATTACTTGTATTTTTTGCAAATCATGAATGAACTATATAATAATGGCGGTTTAGCACTTTCGAGTAATGTAAACTTTGAATTATGAACGGTCATTTCTTTATTGATTTCAATTAAATTAGTATCACCAAATGCATTTGCCTTTTTCACCCAGTAGTTTATATTCATATATTCGTACACTTATTTCTTAATAAGAGCCATTGTTGCTTTGCGGCAATATGTTGTTTACTTTACTTGTTTACCTACATGACGTCATAAAAGGAATACCTGCATGATGTGACGTCACTTTCGTCGGTATAACAGACGTTATACAATGCTTTTCTTGTTCTTTGTCTTTAAAGACAAATTCGTCTGTCATGTTAGAATATGACGTCAAAAACTTTAACTGCATCGTCACATGACAATTTTCACCAATCAGCTGTTACATTCATTCTTAAAATGAGACTATAGTTATCAATTTATGTCAAAATTCGACAACATTATATACCATTCAACAATCGGACATGTATTATGACACACTCTGAATAGACTCCTTGATTTTTAACGTGTCCGGAGTGCAGTACTGAGACATGCCGTAAGGCATTTGGATTCCTAACGGGTTCATCTCTAGTTGTGTAAGAAACACTAAACAGTTATTCAGAAATAACGAATAGCTATTCGAACAATGGGAATCTCAATCAATATTCAAGAGCATTGCCCACTCGTCCCCCAAGTTCAATGATAAAATATATTCTCAAAGAAACGGGTACATACCTGTACATATCGAAGTGTCGCTTTCAGTTGTAGAAACTCCGTTCACAGTGCCTTTATAAGAAATGAAATATTTTGTTCCAGGAGTCACACCTTTTCCAACAGTACAGAGACCTTTATTTGGAACACCATCACAGCTGTACGTTTCGTTTTTAATGTCGTAGACGTGTACTTCCATCTTATAACTTGTGTTCCAATATAATGAAAAAGACGTGGTGTAAATAAGGTGCTCCAGACTTCCAGGTGACGGCCCTACGAAATGAAAACAAATACAAAAGTAGGATAAAATACATTGACATGTAAAATCATAATCAGATCAATGATACTAGACAGTATATATGGTTAACGGATTTAAAAACGCGACACTTGGATATGTTGGTATACTTTAGGAAAACAAATTCCCATATACAATGTACTTGTATATTCGTAACCGTTACGGTGAATTCAATTTCGTCATTTTGATATCAAACTTAATAAAATCAAACGAGTATTAACCAAATTATCGCACGAATAAGACATTGGTCCACAAAACAAAAGTAACTTGTTTATCGGCGCATTGATTTTAGCGTTGAATATGACCAGCCAACCGATCGAATGTTTACGTAAGGATAGTCTAACTTCTATATCCAAATTCTAAACTAAATTGAATATGATAAATGATGCGTCCAACTTTTATTTAAAATGTATGTATAATTAAATCACGGACAAATTGGTGCAGGAAACATACCGCTATATACACTTGAACTCGAATTTAATCAGCTGGGTACATAGTTTACGTTCATTCATTCATAAATAGGTCATGTGATGTGGGCGTAAATTGTAACAGCCAATTTGTTACCATGTTTTTATGGGGGTAATTATATATATGGCCAGGTCTGCTCTATGTTTTATGTATTAATCCGCAGATCGTGTTAGAATACAGGTTTTGTCACTTTGGAAATAATAGATTGAATATGTAATTTCCGTTAATTTAATTATCAATCTGAGCTGTTTACAATCCTTGCATGACGGTGGCTAAGATAATTTCCTTTGATTCGAGCCCTGGTGACACGCATGAGCAGAAAACCATGATGGCCACCAAGATATCCTCCGTTAAAACCAGAAGAGTAACATATACTTACATGGCTATAACATCTTTGCTTATAGGCATATTGCCATACAATAAGTTGAAGAGTGACAATGTCTCAACTACCTGAGTCATGAGTTTGATACTGTCTAATACGATTACACCAGGTTATGTAACGGCAAAGTCATTTTCATGTCGAAAGATTATAATCATTATCAAAAAGAGGGTATGCATGATTGTTTTTTTTATTCTGTCACTTTACGTAAGTTTATAAGGAACTACAATAAATCAAAGGGATTCGACCCGATAAAAATATATTTCACATCTTTACTATGAATATATAAGACAGGAATCTTACTTTATGACTGGCCCTCATATACCCAACTCAACATTATGTCCAATACTTTAAACAAGCCGAATACAATCATTTAATTTGTACTGCACACTTCAAGACAATATAATATTAAAACATAAAAATTACAACTTTTATCAATACACGTACACAATGTCGCCTGTGTCGAGCATAGAATGTTCGCAAAATGCGTAAAACCCGGGTTGGCGACATAACCCTGCACAGACAGAAAACGGCCTTCGATAAAGAAGAGAAATAAAAAATAAAATGTGACACATGAAGGAAACTATTTACTAACAAGTGGGTGGGAATAAATCACTGAGCTATTAGCCATTATATCATTTCTATACATGTAACTATACTCAGCGTCAATGAACAGCTACCACCCTATTGGCTCTTGTATTTTAAAATTCGCGTTACATTGTGTTAAAAGCCGACTTTGTTCTGACCTTTTTGTTCGCCCAGTATATAGAACTATACATTGTACAAAATACTTTTTAACTAATGGTTGCTCATTGTTTATTTTACCTGTATCTAAGGGAATATGTACCTAACGTTTTTCATACAATACTTAAAACTTGGTTGTCATTTGAATGCCAATGTCAGTACTGTGTGGACCATTGAAAATTGGTCTAGAACCAAATATGCCATCCACAATAAATAAAGTCTGTATTATTGTTGTTATTATTATTATTATTAATAGTATCATATAAAAATTATTATTATAGTCAATGTCAAACTACAAAACAAACTAAAAATGTGATATTGCTTATTCTTCTTTTTTCAAATATAGCAAAGTTGCTTTGATCGAAAACCGCAAAATGGCCGAGAAATTGACGCGTACGTGCAAATTGTTTTTTATGTTTGGTGAATTTGAATTTTAGATTTATCGTCAAATTAAAAAAACACAAAATAAGTCTTTTACTTTTAAAAATATTTTTATTGTTACGGTCAAGGGGAGTTAACCATGTCTGAAATGACATTTTTTATCCAAAGTCGGTATTTCTAAACCTAAATTGAGCTCGTCCCTATCATTGTTTCCTTTATTACTGTCTTCGTGATCAGAACATAGACTTTAAACAGTACTGTATCAGCACAACGGGTCCATATGTGAATTAGCAACCCGACACGCGCCCGATGAACACACGACATTATTGTGTGATTTCAGATTTTGCTGATGTCATCATTTGTTTATTCTGTTTGTGACAATTGTAATCAGATGTTCTAAACATCGATTTTATCGTAATGCCACCCATCCAATCTACACATGTTGAAATTATTAGCAAGATCAAACACGTATTGACCGAGCTATGGGCATATAAACAAGTGTGTACTTATAAGTTTTGCCGAGTGAATAAATCAGTAATTATTACGTTTAACAATATTTTCAAAATAGTGAAAAGGCAAAGTATTTGACGACGAAATAACAATCAACGAGATGCAAATATGTATTTGATGCAATTTTGAATAAAGCTTGTATCGCGTAGTTACAACGAGGCCCCATAACGGTAGTAGGTAGAAGCGTCTGCATAAAGGTCAATTACTATCAATAATAATGTACGTATATCTTAACGAATAATATGTACAGAGATAGTATGTCAAACGTAAGCATAATACGAAGTGAATCAATTTAGCATGCCTAATACAAACCAGTTCAACTGCAAGTACTTACTCGTTGAACAAGAGTCAGTGTCTAATTTGTGATAATGAGTGTCCTCACACAGGCATTTTTTATCACGGCACTTGGCACCTACAGTCTTACATTCGGTAGTTTCACCATCAAAGGCACATGTTCCGTTATATGCATTTTCTGCAAAGCATTCAACAACATGCTAAGCGCATTTATCGAATATCTCAAATAATCAATAATAATACAATCATGGTATTCTTTTTTCATAACTTGACAGAACGTTTTGAAAAGGAAAATATTCCGAAACTAACGCGTACGGCTACTTTCACGTGTAACCGTCCGTACATATATACCCAAGATCGTAACATCGTTCAATTCTTGCGATCCAAATATGTGCGTGTACAACCACCTTACAGTTGAACATGATTTCAATGTTTATATAAACTACATGAATTCAGTGAATTATTTAAGCACGATTATTTAGGAACTATAAATACATGTACTTACTCGGTAAACAAGAATCATTCTGTAATACATGATAACTCGTGCCCTCACATACGCATTTGTTGACCATGCACTTTGCATCTACAGTTTTACATTGGGCAGTCACGACACCAGAGTCGCATGTTCCGTTATATTCAATTTCTGTAGTACAGTCATTATATAAATATGGAAAGATAATAAAGTATACTGTGTTTATATATACCAGGCGAAATCAGAAACGTATACATAAAACATACACTACTCGAAAGTGATAAAACAACCACCATAACTATTGTGGTAATAATGTACAATAAACTCTCATAATGTATGGACTATCGTGAAATTTGCTTACTAATACTTGAACAAACGATGCAGTTATTTATTGATTTTTCTTGCAGATAAACATTCATGTTAGTATTGACAGACGAATTACTTCATGAAGCATAGTTTACAAATTCACAAATTATTTCACCCAAAATGTTTATGAACACATGCATATTGAAACGCTGCCACACAGGTGTTCATGAAAATTTTGGCATTACGAGTGACTGCACAATGATTAACCAAAGATATATTCAGCTGATGTGTAAGAATCTCACAAAAAACTTTCAAATATGCTTCTCCAATGAAATGTTAATTGCGCAAAAAAAGCGTGTATTGTGATATTAACCGATGAAAGGTTCATGTCCACGGCAATCAATAAAAAACGTAGATACTCTGGTCGGTTTTTTTGCATGACCTCACAAACGTCATTCAAACGGTATTCCAAGTAAGTGTATAATTATGATAACAGTATTTAATAAATACAGTATTTAATCAATTTTTTAGGCAAACTGATCAAAGTAGTATGATCACGTTTAGGAAGTATGATTCATTTTTTACGATACAGTATATTTAAAACTCGTTACTGTTCCAATTAAGAGATATATCACTACTGTTTTCCTCAATTGAAGTAACGAAGTAAGTTAATTCAACAAAATTCATGAGAAAATTAAAAGCTTAGATGTAGTACAGATGGGTGAATTATTTCAAATCGAATCGAGATAATTATATAACATTTTTCTTACCCTAGAGTTCCTTCAAAACCTTATTACACATTACTAGTTATTACATAATGTCCAAAGTGTTTCTGTAGACTGACTCATATATATTTATTTTGTATAATACAAAACACATTTACTGCATTGTTATAACAGGTTAGTTGGTACTTACAGTTGATACTTGTACTCATAGGTACACTTAAAATATGACCTCGTAACTAGAAAGCGTATCCTTAAAATACCTCTACAACGACATTGTGATTGTATAATAACGTGTTTTTTAAAGTTACAAATCGAGAACCTCATTAGTTTGACATTTAAATGTTGATGATTTACAAACTCCTCATCGTACACTCCATGAATTAACGCTTTTAGAATTTTGAATATAGAAACATGTACAGTCAGGACGTCGCACACACCTCACACTAGATGGCGTTGTGACGTCATTTTGTTGCTTTGCTACAAGCGACACTATTATCTATGAGTGCAATCACTTAATGTATCATTTCTAAAAGATATTAGTATATCGTCACGACATTCATTAATTACAATGTAAGCATAATTATAAATTTGACACTTACTCAGTAGACACGAATCATTAGAATACAGATAGTGATTTACATCACACTGACATTTCCCATCAATGCACATGGCACCTCCAGTTTTACATTCACCATCGGATTTACATATTCCGTTATATTCGCTTTCTGCAGGTAAAATAATGAAAGAAATATTACAGGATTGTCACTTTGGATATAATAGATTGGATATGTAATTTCCGTTAATTTAATGATCAATCTGAGCTGTTTACAATAAATTATTGTAATTTTATGAAACATAATCTATCTTTTCCAAAGTTTACGTTGAGAGTATTCACCAGGTTAACATTGAAATGTTACAGGACTGGTGCTTCCCCGCAGATTGGGCTAAAATGTTTGTATGACGCAATTGTCCTACCTAACCAAGTATTTTTGTAAAAGAAACCCACCGACGTTTGCTTTATGAAATATTTGTGGCAAAAAAGCAATTTATACCACTCTTGTTATTGCGCAATTGGTATGTTTCCTTTTAAATATAGCGCAAAGTTTCCTATCAACATGCTTTGTGAATTATGTAATTCATGCGTGATTCAACTGTAACATCTACAAACTACAGCGTAAACATCAGTGAGATATTCGGTTCGTTTCGCAATTCGTTTTCATCAAATGCAACCAAATTTCAGTCCGTTTAAGTGAAAGTAGTGTTAATTCAATAGGGTATTAATACCCTATAGAATTTTGATGTTAAATAATGCTAAATAACTACACAATGCCGATGTTTTGCAAATTATTTTAAATGCCAGTGTTGTTGTTAATGGTACATATACCAACATTACGTGTATATTTGACAATTTTAATTTTTCAATACACTAATACCTGAAACAGCACCTTAAATGGTTTACAAACAAGCACACAGTGCTAATTTTAACAACAACATTCACCACTGCCTATCTCACTTCATCCAATAAATAACACTTTTAGAATTTTGAATTTC
Organism: Spisula solida; assembly: GCA_947247005.1. Lineage (NCBI taxonomy): Eukaryota > Metazoa > Mollusca > Bivalvia > Venerida > Mactridae > Spisula > Spisula solida. The sequence continues at coordinate 20,902,209 of OX365946.1, forward strand.
TGAAAAGAGATACAGGAAAACGTTCAGCAAGGACGTCACACAAACTGCTCACTTGATCGCGTAGTGGCGTCGTTGTATTGCTAGTTTACAAGCGCACAAATACCAAATCATAGTGCTGAAGGCATTGGAAGTTGGTCAGAGTTGAAACTACTTGCTCGAATAAACAAGTGTGAACAGTTATTCATATTATACTTTACTATACTATAAAATTTGTATACATTTTTCTGCAGAAGTTACCAGGCCAAATGAATAATTACCGCACATTGCCAAGTACCTTTTGCAGACAGATATGGATCTGTTATCAAACACCAATGACCATAATAACATTTAGGATCGCAGAAATGTGTCCCTTACCAAAAACAGATACTCTTACATATAGTTATTCAAGCACCTTTGCTTATCAATCCCGTAATTAGGTGCAACATTGTTCTATCTTTTTAATGATTTATGTACGCCACAATGTCTTTTAATTGCTCCCTTCTATATTTAGTTGAAGATAATCAAATTGCAAATGTGCTGAATGAAACTTCATTGTGTCCACAAATGCAACAAAATGCATTGCATATTTGACAAGCTTGCTTGAATACATCATGGAATTATATACACTAGCGTGTATCTATTTCCTTAAATGGTATTATAATTAATTGTGTAGCCAATTTTCAGAAAGTTTCCGAGCCATTATTATATGCTGTGGTTTGAATTGACCTATTTTAGAACTGATAATATTCGTATATGGCTCAATAAACAGTCTTAGGCAAGCCAGTTAAATGATTACCTATGTCAGAAAACTATTTAGTGGATGTATTATGCATGTATTTGGAGAAATTGTAACAGTGACGCCATTCGTATATGATAGTTAAGCCCAGAACGACTTTACATGTTTTAGGTTCGTTTTCTTACTAAGCATTATTTAGCAACTCTCATTTATCTTTGACTGACCCCTCGTATATTCCGTAGTGTTTTATCTATCAAATAACAAAACAACAAAGAATTTACTGCGAATTATCCACAGCGTATCAGAGTATATATATCTAGCACACAAATTAAGATTTTTATTGCTTCTGAAGTTGACAATTAAGTTTCCTTTCTAAAATGCAGAAAACTGATAATGTTATTGCACAAAAATGGTACTAATGCAAATAAAAATTCAACTTCGGCTCCAAATGTTCCATATAATTAGATGTGTTTGCCTTGATTTAAACTATAAATCTCGTACAATGAATCATGTAAATATTTCATCATTCGAGTTTATGGCGTGGTATTGAAGGGACTGTATTGGCAGGCGTATGGTAATTCGGATTTACCTTGCGAAGTTGACCTGGAAATGTTGTGTAGATAAACGATCGGAGGTCTGCGACTTCAACCAACCTAAATCACTACTAGCTTTGGAATCTACTCTGAGTAAAGTCACTACGTTTCTATAATTGCAGTCATTAAATAAATCTTTGGTCAAAGTTCAATAAAACGCTCCAAAACCTCGAGATACAATAATTATTATAAGCATAATTTTATATTTGACACTTACTCGGTACACAAGAATCATTAGAATACAGATAGTGAGTTCCATCACACTGACATTTTTCTTCAATGCACATGGCACCTCCAGTTCTACATTCGATAGCGTCACCATCATGGTTACATGTTCCGTTATATTCGCTTTCTGCAAGTAAAGGGATTACAGAAATAGTTCAGTAAGTATTAAAAGTTAAACAGGGCAAAATTGACGAAATCAATACATTTATGCTGCAGTGCATGGACAAAAAAAATACGACACCTTCACATATAAGTTCTTGATACATTAAGCGTCAAAACTTTTGCAACTAAATTGAAAATTCCAAAATTTTGAATTGTTGGCTAGGAGGATGTTTTTACGTCTACGTGTCGATGAGAGTACTTCATTTTTGTCGAGCCCGCTTGCGGTGAGCGAGACTTAGTCGCCACTTTTGGTGTATGTGCGTGCGTGTGTGCGTGTGTGCGTGCGTGCGTGCGTGTGTGCGTGCGTGCGTGCGTGCGTCCGTCCGTCCATGCGTGCGTGCGTCCGTGCGTCCGTCCGATTTTGTCCGGACCATAACTTTGTTATGCTTTGACCAATGTTGCTTATATTTGGCATGAATGTTAACAATGTCACAAAATGGTCAATCGTCTATTCACGTGCATTAAAATCTGGGATTTCATTTTCCACTTAATTGTCACTTTACACGTTGTTCAAACATGCCTGTGATACGAAATACATAATAAGTTGTACAAATGAGCTGGACATGTATGCTTAAAATTATGGCCAAAATTGGAAATGGTGAACACAACTGTGTACTAGTTGCTGGGGGCTACTCAAGCTTCATTCGTGCGCGTTAAACAGCCATGTCTCTACCATTACCAGACTGTGGACAGATCGTGTGTATTACATACCTCATTATACGTTTCTATAATTGCAGTCATTAAATAAATATTAGGTCAAAGTTCAATAAAATGCTCCAAAACCCCGATATAGTTACAATAATTATTATAAGCATAATTTTATATTTGACACTTACTCGGTACACAAGAATCATTAGAAAACAGATAGTGAGTTCCATCACACTGACATTTTTCTTCAATGCACTTAGCACCTCCAGTTTTACATTCCGTAGCGTCACCATCAGGGTTACATGTTCCGTTATATTCTTTTTCTGCAAGTAAAGGGATAACAGAAATAGTTCACTAAGTATTATAAGTTAAACAGGGCAAAATTGACGAAATCAATACATTTATGCTGCAGTGCATGGACAAAAAAATACGACGACACCTTTACATATAAGTTCTTAATACATTTAGCGTCAACACTTTTGCAACTAAATTGAAAATTCCAAAATTTTGAATTGTTGGCTAGAAGGATGTTTTTTACGTCTACGTGTTGATGAGAGTACTTCATGTTTTATGTTTAACGCATTGTCGTTGTTTTCCGCTACGCTTAAATGATCACAATGTCACAAATGGTTCATCGTCTTTTCACGCGCATTAAAATCTGGTATTTCATTTTCCGCTTAATTGTCACTTTACACGTTGTTCAAACATGCCTGTGATACGAAATACATAATAAGTTGTTCAAATGAGCTAGACATGTATGCTTAAAATTATGGCCAAAATTGGAAATGATGAACACAACTGTGTACTAGTTGCTGGGGGCTACTCAAGCTTCATTCGTTCGCGTTAAACAGCCATGTCTCTACCATTACCAGACTGTGGACAGATCGTGTGTATTACATACCTCATTATGACAGGTCAAAGGTCAATACAGCTGACCTGGACAGATAATGCGGCTATCGCTTTAGCACAATATTCAACGGCATTGTTGTAGCTTAATTGTATACAAGCATGGTTTTATTTTGCGTTTTTGTGTGACAAAGATGCTGTTTCTAAAAACCCGCCATGGTGGTACAAATTAAGTTACAGCATTTTATTGTTTGTAACTAAAGAACGATAACTCCTCAATCGATTACCTACCCTCCATTGTTAAATAATATATTTTGGACGAATTAATCCTAAAAGAGTGATACCAAGCTAAGGACCATCATGTTGCTGCATGAAAAACCGAATAAGTTTGTGTGCTTGTTTACTTTTAGATTTACTATAATACAACATTCCGTGCAAAGTTATTAATAAATAAAACAGGTTATATGGTACAAAAATGTACACACATTTGTTTAGTGTCATGCGTATTTCTGAAATGCCGGGTTGTATCATGTAAAGTGTTAATATGGATTAATATATTTCTTAAATCTGATAATTGTTATGGATTCATATTGATTAAAACACATTTAGTGTTGCGAAACAAGTTCAACGACAAGTTCTTACTCGGTAAACAAGAATCATTCTCGTCTAAATCGTGATAATGAGTGTCCTCACACAAGCATTTTTTATCACGGCACTTAGCACCTGCAGTTTTACATTCGGTAGTTTCACCATCTAATGCACATGTTCCGTTATATGCAATTTCTGCAAAGCATTCAATAACATGATAAGCGCATTTAATTATCGAATATCTCAAATAATCAATAATAATACAGTCATGGTATTATTTTTTTCATAAATTGACAGTTCGTTTTGAAATGGAAAATATTTCAAAACTAACGCGTGTAACCGTCCGTACATATATACCCAAGATACAATTTGAAAGTACTAATTATCGTTTTTTTCCGTTCTCAGTTCGAAATTTGTACGGATGCACGGATTTTACTATTCACATTCTTTTGTTTACCTCTGTCCGCCATTTTGTTTACTTGTGTGATTTTTCATTAATGTTAATGGTTTATATATGTTGATTATATTGAACCTATCACAATTAAGAGTCGTAATTGTTCTTGTTTTTATAATCTGAAAACTGCTACAAATGCACCTGCGACGATATAGAAATTAAAAATTCCGGGGAAGGATGTCCCCGAACCCCCCCCCCCCCCTTAAATAACGTAGCCTAGATATCGATTTACACAAAGCTACGCCCCTGTATAGGTTCTGGTTGGGGCCTTTTTGCATGACTTCGCAAACGTCATTCAGACGGTACAGGGTGTCCAACAAGAAAGTATACACTTTCAGTGTCTATCTATCATACCTCTTCAGTCTACTATCGCAACGAAATTTGCACATGTATAGACAAAAGATGTATGTTTTTTCTGTGACCAATTTTAAGATTATAACCCGGATAGTTTTTTGTCAATTTTCTAACATTACCTTATTTTGTCTGTGACGTCATTTTGTAGTTATTAACGACGTTTTCAGGTTGTATGTTACCTTCTGACATTTCCCTTCTTGCACTCGTACTTTAAAGCTATCAATTAGATTTGCACATGAATTGTGTCTTACCTGATCGTCTAACCTTCTCTGTTGATGTTCCTCAGTAGCATAGATGTGCCCGTTGGCTTTAGATTGTACACTAGCGATTCACATAGTACAATAGAAAGAAATAAACTCAACCCGTTATTTGTCTTTGTTAAACCAGCTCACTCCTAAACCCCGCAGATGATTTATTGTACATAAGGGGTCGGATGAAGTCCTTTAAACAGTTTGATCCAAAGTAATTTCCAGGAAATATCACTGTGGTGTGACATGGCCCGCCCAAAGCCCGGATCAAAATCATTACGAATTCTTCTTGTGGGGCTATGTGAAAACGCTAGTGTACAGCACAAAGCCAACAGACACGTATATGCTCACGAGATACATCAAAAGTGAAGGTAAGAAGATCGGTTTAGACACATGTGCAAATGTTATCAATAGTTTAAAAGAAGTGCAAGAAAACTTAAAAGTGGTGGACATCTTGAGAACGTCATAAATTACTGAATAGACGTCACGGTCAAAATAAGGTAATTTCAGTAAATTTACATTGTTCTAAAAATTATCTAAGTTATAATCTTAAAACTGGTTCCAGAAAAAAACTTACACCTTTTGTTTACACATGTGTAAATTTTCTTTACGATAGCAGAATGAGGAGATTTTATAAACATACACTAAAACTGTATACTTTCTCTTTGGACACCCTGTATTCCAAATAAGTGTACATTTTAACAGTATTTAATAAATAGCTGACGTGAACTGATCTAACTAGTATCACGTTTTAGAAGCATGTTTAATTTTTTACGATATATGTAAAAAGTCGTAACTGCTCAATTTAGAGAAATGCGACTACTGTTTTAAATAACAAAATCTTTGTTTTCTTCTATTGGAGTACTACTTCGAAAGTCCCAATAGTAACGAAGTAAGTTAATTAAACAAAATTCATAAGAATTTTAAAAGCTTAACAATAGTACAGATGAGTGAATTATTTCAAATTGAATCAATATATTTGAAATTTATCTTACCTTAGAGTTTCTTCAAAATCTTATTACACATTACTAGTTATTACATAATGTTAAAAGTTTTTTCTGTAGACTGACTCACATATAATTATTTTGTACACTGAGCGGCTTTGAAAACGCAACACTTACACTTACATAGTTTATATGTATGCATGTATGTATATTTACCCATAACTTAGCCAATTAAATTTAGCATGTGTAGCTAAGATATATGGCATTACAATCCATTTCATTCCATGACAATCTGATGAGACCCTTTACATCCACAATAAAACAATGATGTCATAAACAAAAGTAAATTTTATGCCCTTTATCCTATCCTATATGTCCTTCTGAGTTTTTCAGATTGTTAATGCCGATTTGTACATATTCTTCGCATAAAGTTCGGGAACAAGTGTCCGTGCATAAATTGGTGGTATTTTTCGGTAAATCTGAAACATTTCTATCAAACGTTTTTAAAACTTCACGACGACTATGTTGCGGAGTGATAAATCGTCTGATTTTGAGTTTTTCGAATTTGTCGATTGATTGACTATTCAAATTCACCTTACATAAAATAATAATTGCATCGTACAATTTGTACAATCAATTCATCTTACTGTTTCGTTTTATCCATTTCATGGTTCAATGCACCATTGTAGCGAATTTAGATGGACAGAACATCGAGTTACCATCCATTGGTAGCCAATAATACGCAGAGAGATTTAATAAATATAAAAGTTATCTTGATGTTTATTAGTGTTGCGTTTTCAAAGCCGCTCAGTGTATAATACAAGACACATTTACTGCATTGTTATAACAGTTTAGTTGATACGTGTACACTTAAAATATGACCTCGTAACTAGAAAGCATATCCTTAAAATACTTCTACAACGACATTGTGATTCTATAATAACGCGTATTTTAAATTTACACGCCGAGAACCTCATTAGTTTGACAAATAAACCGTACACCTAATGTTAATAATAACAACGATATTCACCACTGTCTGTCAAATTTCATCAATTAACACTATTAGAATGTTGAATGTCTGCAAAGATGTATAGAAAAAAGTTCTGCTTAGACGTCGCACAAACTGCATACTAGATCGCGTTGTAACGTAGTTGTGTTGCTATGTTACAAGTGACAATATGTTGCAAACATTACGTTTCTATAATCGCAGTCGCTCAATGTATACTATGTCAAAGTTTAATATCACCGCGACATACCTTAATTGCAATATAAGCATTATTAAATGTATTATATATTTGACACTTACTCGGTACACAAGAATCATTAGAATACAGATAGTGAGTTCCATCACACTGACATTTCCCATCAATGCACTTGGCACCTCCAGTTTTACATTCACCATCAGAGTTACATGTTCCGTTGTATTCGCTTTCTGCAAATTAAGTAATCATAGAAATAATTATGGGTGTATAATTAGGAATCTACGACAAAATTGACGAAATCAATACAATTATGCTGCAGTTGATTATACAAAAATACAATCACGTTACATAATAAGTACTAAATATAAGTCATGATTGATTGGAGTCAAATTGTTGTATGTATTTGTTTACACAGTGTTATATCCTCACGTATATGTACATTGCCTGACCACATTGATGAAACTCCGAGTCTCTTCTCATTTGAGTTTATCAAGTCTCAGTTTAATTAGTTAACTAATGACTGGTTTATTCGGTTCACTCATTTGTTTACATAGCATTGTTGACAAAAACATCGTAATTTATATTACTTATTTTTAACCACAGATATACCATATGAACGAGTATGTGTCTTAGTGGATACGGCATTGATTTACTCCTACTTTTTATCCGATTAAAATGTTAAAAACAATAAAATATACATATGTTTTGATATTAAATTGTTCATATATACACTATATATAGTAGAATTTTCCTGACCTGTCGCAGGTCATCTGCTTGACCGTTAGAAATGAGATTGGCTTATTTTACTTACGGGTGGTTTTAGGTTTTTGCTAATATTTTAGCAATTGCTGGCTGTGTTCGAACACGAACACTTAAATTGTATTGTAAAGAACATGATTTGTTGTGCACGAAATTTACCGCAATAAATTTCATGACGATGATGCCTGTTTTATCTCATCGACTCCTCTAATGAATATAATATGTCACCATACATGCAACAGGTTGAACGAATCTACTTAAGATATGTTTATGTACAAGTCACAGACCTAAATAAATAAACTATACATGTATAGTGCAATTTTATTCACCAGTCAGTCATTATCACATAACGTCACGGTATCTACACACTTTGGTTAAGTCCGCGAGATTTCTTATGTATAGTGTTCAGCTACCATGTACTAATGTAAAGTGGGACACGTCAAAAAACTGCACTGCATGTATACGGAAACTGGACAATTTACATACACATGCATTATCAATAGACAGTATCAATAAAATGTTACATTTAGTTCAGCAGTAAGTTTTGGCATAATGATGCATGCAATTAGATGTTCAACCAAAGCAAATGGTAATACACCTCTTTCAAATAGGTTGGGTCTCAGTAATCTATACATTGCGTCAGTTTTTCTTTTAAAAAGCTAACATCCGCCAAATTACTGAGTAGAAAAGGCTTACAAGTATACATGTACGCTTAATCACACACCCAACGCCACACCTACATTTTTCATGATGTCCACACTATCATTCAAAAGATATTGTTCAAATTTAGAATACGAATGTACAAATATTCCTTGCATCCCTCCTAGAATTTATATGCAAATCAGTTCATTGAAAGATAAAAATAAAACAAAATAATGAGCATTACTGCGAAACGAAAGGTCACAAAAATGACGCCATGTAAAAAAATTGCAGGTTGGAGCTCCGGATCATATAAAACTTGTAACACAAGCATTTCTGCATAATCACAACATACAACAGTTGCTGCTATCATCTTCGGATATGAAGATTATTTAGAATTTGAGGACACGAGCGGTGCAGGCGACGAAGGAGACGACCACCGACCCCGCTAAAACGACAGAAACAGATCGTTTTGGGGGAAAGCGGTACCATTCCCCTTGGTATTGGTACGAATTGTGTGTTCCCGATAGAGCAGAGGTATTAACTTACCATAATATACAAAAGAGGACATACTAGATATTAATTAACTTGGAACAGAATAGTAATACTTTAGGTTTGTATTGTTATAAACTGTTACGTAAAATTTGCACCCACCTTGTTAATATTTTCCATGGTGTATTTTTGTGACTTTTCAATTTGCTGTGATGTTCACTATTTGAAATTACTTTCATCTTACAATTATAAAGCAATTATGCAAAACATCAGTTAAATATGTATCTAGTACAACTAAACGGCATTATATAAATATAGTTGAGAAATTATGAAAAATATAGGTGTTGTGTTGGGGTATGATTAAGTGTATTGACAACTTTCAACATACTAGTAGTCAATGAACACGAATCATTCTTTTGTTTAACGCTAGTGATATTCATCATACTGAAATGTGTTGTCAAAATTAATACTCAATCCATTTACAGTTTTATTTTGGTAGTACGAGCACGGATATACGTGAATACAGTTGGGAATTACTGAATCATAGTAAATCATATAAAAAGACATCAGAAATATAATTATTTAGAAGCTATAAAAACTTACTCTGTAAACAAGAATCGTTGTTGGATGCATAATAGTGAGTGTCCTCACATAGACATTTGCTATTAATGCAATTTGCATGAACAGTTTTACATTGGGAAGCAACTTCATCAGGGGAGTTACATGTTTCGTTGTATTCAATTTCTGCAAATACATAAATAAAAAACATATTTTTTTCATTTTAGCACAGTGTTCTAACATTGTTTCATTTTGTTAGTATGTACGAATACTACTTTAAAGATAGCATTCTTAAAGGACCATGCCCTGAAACTGGAGTGTCTTGGTTTGCATACAACAAAATTGCGTGTATCACTAGTAAAACCAACTATTACCGAAAGTCAAAGAATAATTTGTCTTAAAATTTTACTCTATATAGCGCGCGCTTCGATATTTTGTATATCGATTTGAATAAAAGGCTGTCAGCCTTTTATTGACACCAACGATATTTAGTTATTCTTGAAATATTGTTTTTGTTTTTTTACAGGGATTTCATTACTTGACTTAGGTATTAAAAAGATATCAATTTGATTGCTTTTCGAGAGACTTCAGTTCCAGGGCATGCCCCTTTAAATGACCATATACTCACCAGGAAAGACTCATCCGGGTTCGAATCTATGGTAGGGCAGAATTATTATCATGTAGTGCATTGACCACGTTCATGGCTTCCCTACATGCAATTTAGTACTGGTTTTATTTATAATCATTCCACTTCATTCATTCATTCATTTATCACGGCACTTAGCACCTGCAGTTTTACATTCGGTAGTTTCACCATCTAATGCACATGTTCCGTTATATGCAATTTCTGCAAAGCATTCAATAACATGATAAGCGCATTTAATTATCGAATATCTCAAATAATCAATAATAATACAGTCATGGTATTATTTTTTTCATAAATTGACAGTTCGTTTTGAAATGGAAAATATTTCAAAACTAACGCGTGTAACCGTCCGTACATATATACCCAAGATACAATTTGAAAGTACTAATTATCGTTTTTTTCCGTTCTCAGTTCGAAATTTGTACGGATGCACGGATTTTACTATTCACATTCTTTTGTTTACCTCTGTCCGCCATTTTGTTTACTTGTGTGATTTTTCATTAATGTTAATGGTTTAGATATGTTGATAATATTGAACCTATCACAATTAAAAGTCGTAATTGTTCTTGTTTTTATAATCTGAAAACTGCTACAAATGCACCTGCGACGATATAGAAATTAAAACTTCCGGGGAAGGATGTCCCCGAACCCCCTAAAATAACGTAGCCTAGATATCGATTTACACAAACCTACGCCCCTGTATAGGTTCTGGTTGGGGCCTTTTTGCATGACTTCGCAAACGTCATTCAGACGGTACAGGGTGTCCAACAAGAAAGTATACACTTTCAGTGTCTATCTATCATACCTCTTCAGTCTACTATCGCAACGAAATTTGCACATGTATAGACAAAAGATGTATGTTTTTTCTGTGACCAATTTTAAGATTATAACCCGGATAGTTTTTTGTCAATTTTCTAACATTACCTAATTTTGTCTGTGACGTCATTTTGTAGTTATTAACGACGTTTTCAGGTTGTATGTTACCTTCTAACATTTCCCTTCTTGCACTCGTACTATCAATTAGATTTGCACATGTGTCTTACCTGATCGTCTAACCTTCTCTTTTGATGTTCCTCAGAAGCATAGATGTGCCCGTTAGCTTTAGATTGTACACTAGCGATTCACATAGCACAATAGAAAGAAATAAACTCAACCCGTTACTTGTCTTTGTTAAACCAGCTCACTCCTAAACACCGCAGATGATTTATTGTACATAAGGGGTCGGATGAATTCCTTTAAACAGTTTGATCCAAAGTAATTTCCAGGAAATATCACTGTGGTGTGACATGGCCCGCCCAAAGCCCGGATCAAAATCATTACGAATTCTTCTTGTGGGGCTATGTGAAAACGCTAGTGTACAGCACAAAGCCAACAGACACGTATATGCTCACGAGATACATCAAAAGTGAAGGTAAGAAGATCGGTTTAGACACATGTGCAAATGTTATCAATAGTTTAAAAGAAGTGCAAGAAAACTTAAAAGTGGTGGACATCTTGAGAACGTCATAAATTACTGAATAGACGTCACGGTCAAAATAAGGTAATTTCAGTAAATTTACATTGTTCTAAAAATTATCTAAGTTATAATCTTAAAACTGGTTCCAGAAAAAAACTTACACCTTTTGTTTACACATGTGTAAATTTTCTTTACGATAGCAGAATGAGGAGATTTTATAAACATACACTAAAACTGTATACTTTCTCTTTGGACACCCTGTATTCCAAATAAGTGTACATTTTAACAGTATTTAATAAATAGCTGACGTGAACTGATCTAACTAGTATCACGTTTTAGAAGCATGTTTAATTTTTTACGATATATGTAAAAAGTCGTAACTGCTCAATTTAGAGAAATGCGACTACTGTTTTAAATAACAAAATCTTTGTTTTCTTCTATTGGAGTACTACTTCGAAAGTCCCAATAGTAACGAAGAAAGTTAATTAAACAAAATTCATAAGAATTTTAAAAGCTAAACAATAGTACAGATGAGTGAATTATTTCAAATTGAATCAATATATTTGAAATTTATCTTACCTTAGAGTTTCTTCAAAATCTTATTACACATTACTAGTTATTACATAATGTTAAAAGTTTTTTCTGTAGACTGACTCACATATAATTATTTTGTACACTGAGCGGCTTTGAAAACGCAACACTTACACTTACATAGTTTATATGTATGCATGTATGTATATTTACCCATAACTTAGCCAATTAAATTTAGCATGTGTAGCTAAGATATATGGCATTACAATCCATTTCATTCCATGACAATCTGATGAGACCCTTTACATCCACAATAAAACAATGATGTCATAAACAAAAGTAAATTTTATGCCCTATATCCTATCCTATATGTCCTTCTGAGTTTTTCAGATTGTTAATGCCGATTTGTACATATTCTTCGCATAAAGTTCGGGAACAAGTGTCCGTGCATAAATTGGTGGTATTTTTCGGTAAATCTGAAACATTTCTATCAAACGTTTTTAAAACTTCACGACGACTATGTTGCGGAGTGATAAATCGTCTGATTTTGAGTTTTTCGAATTTGTCGATTGATTGACTATTCAAATTCACCTTACATAAAATAATAATTGCATCGTACAATTTGTACAATCAATTCCTCTTACTGTTTCGTTTTATCCATTTCATGGTTCAATGCACCATTGTAGCGAATTTAGATGGACAGAACATCGAGTTACCATCCATTGGTAGCCAATAATACGCAGAGAGATTTAATAAATATAAAAGTTATCTTGATGTTTATTAGTGTTGCGTTTTCAAAGCCGCTCAGTGTATAATACAAGACACATTTACTGCATTGTTATAACAGTTTAGTTGATACGTGTACACTTAAAATATGACCTCGTAACTAGAAAGCATATCCTTAAAATACTTCTACAACGACATTGTGATTCTATAATAACGCGTATTTTAAATTTACACGCCGAGAACCTCATTAGTTTGACAAATAAACCGTACACCTAATGTTAATAATAACAACGATATTCACCACTGTCTGTCAAATTTCATCAATTAACACTATTAGAATGTTGAATGTCTGCAAAGATGTATAGAAAAAAGTTCTGCTTAGACGTCGCACAAACTGCATACTAGATCGCGTTGTAACGTAGTTGTGTTGCTATGTTACAAGTGACAATATGTTGCAAACATTACGTTTCTATAATCGCAGTCGCTCAATGTATACTATGTCAAAGTTTAATATCACCGCGACATACCTTAATTGCAATATAAGCATTATTAAATGTATTATATATTTGACACTTACTCGGTACACAAGAATCATTAGAATACAGATAGTGAGTTCCATCACACTGACATTTCCCATCAATGCACTTGGCACCTCCAGTTTTACATTCACCATCAGAGTTACATGTTCCGTTGTATTCGCTTTCTGCAAATTAAGTAATCATAGAAATAATTATGGGTGTATAATTAGGAATCTACGACAAAATTGACGAAATCAATACAATTATGCTGCAGTTGATTATACAAAAATACAATCACGTTACATAATAAGTACTAAATATAAGTCATGATTGATTGGAGTCAAATTGTTGTATGTATTTGTTTACACAGTGTTATATCCTCACGTATATGTACATTGCCTGACCACATTGATGAAACTCCGAGTCTCTTCTCATTTGAGTTTATCAAGTCTCAGTTTAATTAGTTAACTAATGACTGGTTTATTCGGTTCACTCATCTGTTTACATAGCATTGTTGACAAAAACATCGTAATTTATATTACTTATTTTTAACCACAGATATACCATATGAACGAGTATGTGTCTTAGTGGATACGGCATTGATTTACTCCTACTTTTTATCCGATTAAAATGTTAAAAACAATAAAATATACATATGTTTTGATATTAAATTGTTCATATATACACTATATATAGTAGAATTTTCCTGACCTGTCGCAGGTCATCTGCTTGACCGTTAGAAATGAGATTAGCTTATTTCACTTACGGGTGGTTTTAGGTTTTTGCTAATATTTTAGCAATTGCTGGCTGTGTTCGAACACAAACACTTAAATTGTATTGTAAAGAACATGATTTGTTGTGCACGAAATTTACCGCAATAAATTTCATGACGATGATGCCTGTTTTATCTCATCGACTCCTCTAATGAATATAATATGTCACCATACATGCAACAGGTTGAACGAATCTACTTAAGATATGTTTATGTACAAGTCACAGACCTAAATAAATAAACTATACATGTATAGTGCAATTTTATTCACCAGTCAGTCATTATCACATAACGTCACGGTATCTACACACTTTGGTTAAGTCCGCGAGATTTCTTATGTATAGTGTTCAGCTACCATGTACTAATGTAAAGTGTGACACGTCAAAAAACTGCACTGCATGTATACGGAAACTGGACAATTTACATACACATGCATTATCAATAGACAGTATCAATAAAATGTTACATTTAGTTCAGCAGTAAGTTTTGGCATAATGATGCATGCAATTAGATGTTCAACCAAAGCAAATGGTAATACACCTCTTTCAAATAGGTTGGGTCTCAGTAATCTATACATTGCGTCAGTTTTTCTTTTAAAAAGCTAACATCCGCCAAATTACTGAGTAGAAAAGGCTTACAAGTATACATGTACGCTTAATCACACACCCAACGCCACACCTACATTTTTCATGATGTCCACACTATCATTCAAAAGATATTGTTCAAATTTAGAATACGAATGTACAAATATTCCTTGCATCCCTCCTAGAATTTATATGCAAATCAGTTCATTGAAAGATAAAAATAAAACAAAATAATGAGCATTACTGCGAAACGAAAGGTCACAAAAATGACGCCATGTAAAAAAATTGCAGGTTGGAGCTCCGGATCATATAAAACTTGTAACACAAGCATTTCTGCATAATCACAACATACAACAGTTGCTGCTATCATCTTCGGATATGGAGATTATTTAGAATTTGAGGACACGAGCGGTGCAGGCGACGAAGGAGACGACCACCGACCCCGCTAAAACGACAGAAACAGATCGTTTTGGGGGAAAGGGGTACCATTCCCCTTGGTATTGGTACGAATTGTGTGTTCCCGATAGAGCAGAGGTATTAACTTACCATAATATACAAAAGAGGACATACTAGATATTAATTAACTTGGAACAGAATAGTAATACTTTAGGTTTGTATTGTTATAAACTGTTACGTAAAATTTGCACCCACCTTGTTAATATTTTCCATGGTGTATTTTTGTGACTTTTCAATTTGCTGTGATGTTCACTATTTGAAATTACTTTCATCTTACAATTATAAAGCAATTATGCAAAACATCAGTTAAATATGTATCTAGTACAACCAAACGGCATTATATAAATATAGTTGAGAAATTATGAAAAATATAGGTGTTGTGTTGGGGTATGATTAAGTGTATTGACAACTTTCAACATACTAGTAGTCAATGAACACGAATCATTCTTTTGTTTAACGCTAGTGATATTCATCATACTGAAATGTGTTGTCAAAATTAATACTCAATCCATTTACAGTTTTATTTTGGTAGTACGAGCACGGATATACGTGAATACAGTTGGGAATTACTGAATCATAGTAAATCATATAAAAAGACATCAGAAATATAATTATTTAGAAGCTATAAAAACTTACTCTGTAAACAAGAATCGTTGTTGGATGCATAATAGTGAGTGTCCTCACATAGACATTTGCTATTAATGCAATTTGCATGAACAGTTTTACATTGGGAAGCAACTTCATCAGGGGAGTTACATGTTTCGTTGTATTCAATTTCTGCAAATACATAAATAAAAAACATATTTTTTTCATTTTAGCACAGTGTTCTAACATTGTTTCATTTTGTTAGTATGTACGAATACTACTTTAAAGATAGCATTCTTAAAGGACCATGCCCTGAAACTGGAGTGTCTTGGTTTGCATACAACAAAATTGCGTGTATCACTAGTAAAACCAACTATTACCGAAAGTCAAAGAATAATTTGTCTTAAAATTTTACTCTATATAGCGCGCGCTTCGATATTTTGTATATCGATTTGAATAAAAGGCTGTCAGCCTTTTATTGACACCAACGATATTTAGTTATTCTTGAAATATTGTTTTTGTTTTTTACAGGGATTTCATTACTTGACTTAGGTATTAAAAAGATATCAATTTGATTGCTTTTCGAGAGACTTCAGTTCCAGGGCATGCCCCTTTAAATGACCATATGCTCACCAGGAAAGACTCATCCGGGTTCGAATCTATGGTAGGGCAGAATTATTATCATGTAGTGCATTGACCACGTTCATGGCTTCCCTACATGCAATTTAGTACTGGTTTTATTTATAATCATTCCACTTCATTCATTCATTCATTTATCACGGCACTTAGCACCTGCAGTTTTACATTCGGTAGTTTCACCATCTAATGCACATGTTCCGTTATATGCAATTTCTGCAAAGCATTCAATAACATGATAAGCGCATTTAATTATCGAATATCTCAAATAATCAATAATAATACAGTCATGGTATTATTTTTTTCATAAATTGACAGTTCGTTTTGAAATGGAAAATATTTCAAAACTAACGCGTGTAACCGTCCGTACATATATACCCAAGATACAATTTGAAAGTACTAATTATCGTTTTTTTCCGTTCTCAGTTCGAAATTTGTACGGATGCACGGATTTTACTATTCACATTCTTTTGTTTACCTCTGTCCGCCATTTTGTTTACTTGTGTGATTTTTCATTAATGTTAATGGTTTAGATATGTTGATAATATTGAACCTATCACAATTAAAAGTCGTAATTGTTCTTGTTTTTATAATCTGAAAACTGCTACAAATGCACCTGCGACGATATAGAAATTAAAACTTCCGGGGAAGGATGTCCCCGAACCCCCTAAAATAACGTAGCCTAGATATCGATTTACACAAACCTACGCCCCTGTATAGGTTCTGGTTGGGGCCTTTTTGCATGACTTCGCAAACGTCATTCAGACGGTACAGGGTGTCCAACAAGAAAGTATACACTTTCAGTGTCTATCTATCATACCTCTTCAGTCTACTATCGCAACGAAATTTGCACATGTATAGACAAAAGATGTATGTTTTTTCTGTGACCAATTTTAAGATTATAACCCGGATAGTTTTTTGTCAATTTTCTAACATTACCTAATTTTGTCTGTGACGTCATTTTGTAGTTATTAACGACGTTTTCAGGTTGTATGTTACCTTCTAACATTTCCCTTCTTGCACTCGTACTATCAATTAGATTTGCACATGTGTCTTACCTGATCGTCTAACCTTCTCTTTTGATGTTCCTCAGAAGCATAGATGTGCCCGTTAGCTTTAGATTGTACACTAGCGATTCACATAGCACAATAGAAAGAAATAAACTCAACCCGTTACTTGTCTTGGTTAAACCAGCTCACTCCTAAACACCGCAGATGATTTATTGTACATAAGGGGTCGGATGAATTCCTTTAAACAGTTTGATCCAAAGTAATTTCCAGGAAATATCACTGTGGTGTGACATGGCCCGCCCAAAGCCCGGATCAAAATCATTACGAATTCTTCTTGTGGGGCTATGTGAAATCGCTAGTGTACAGCACAAAGCCAACAGACACGTATATGCTCACGAGATACGATACATCAAAAGTGAAGGTAAGAAGATCAGTTTAGACACATGTGCAAATGTTATCAATAGTTTAAAAGAAGTGCAAGAAAACTTAAAAGTGGTGGACATCTTGATAACGTCATAAATTACTGAATAGACGTCACGGTCAAAATAAGGTAATTTCAGTAAATTTACATTGTAACAGTGTTCTAAAAATTATCCAAGTTATAATCTTAAAACTGGTTCCAGAAAAAACTTACACCTTTGGTTTACACATGTGTAAATTTTCTTTACGATAGCAGAATGAGGAGATTTTATAACATACACTGAAACTGTATTCTTTCTCTTTGGACACCCTGTATTCCAAATAAGTGTACATTTTAACAGTATTTAATAAATAGCTGACGTAAACTGATCAAACTAGTATCACGTTTTAGAAGCATGTTTATTTTTTTACGATATATGTAAAAAGTCGTAACCGCTCAATTTAGAGAAATGCGACTACTATTTAAAACAACAAAATCTTTGTTTTCTTCTATTGGAGTACTACTTCGAAAGTCCCAATAGTAACGAAGTAAGTTAATTAAACAAAATTCATAAGAAATTTAAAAGCTAAACAATAGTACAGATGAGTGAATTATTTCAAATTGAATCAATATATTTGAAATTTTTCTTACCTTAGAGTTTCTTCAAAATCTTATTACACATTACTAGTTATTACATAATGTTAAAAGTTTTTTCTGTAGACTGACTCACATATAATTATGTTGTACACTGAGCGGCTTTGAAAACGCAACACTTACACTTACATAGCTTATATGTATGCATGTATGTATATTTACCCATAACTTAGCCAATTAGATTAAGCATTTGTAGCTAAGATATATGGCATTACAATCCATTTCATTCCATGACAATCTGATGAGACCCTTTACAGCCACAATAAAACATCCTATCCTATATGTCCTTCTGAGTTTTTCAGATTGTTAATGCCGATGTGTACATATTCTTCGTATAAAGTTCGGGAACAAGTGTCCGTGCATAAATTGGTGGTATTTTTCGGTAAATCTGAAACATTTCTATCAAACGTTTTTAAAACTTCACGACGACTATGTTGCGAAGTGATAAATCGTCTGATTTTGTGTTTTCGAATTTGTCGATTGATTGACTATTCAAATTCACCTTACATAAAATAATAATTGCATCGTACAATTTGTACAATCAATTCCTCTTACTGTTTCGTTTTATCCATTTCATGTTTCAATGCACCATTGTAGCGAATTTAGATGGACAGAACATCGAGTTACCATCCATTGGTAGCCAATAATACGCAGAGAGATTTAATAAATATAAAAGTTATCTTGATGTTTATTAGTGTTGCGTTTTCAAAGCCGCTCAGTGTATAATACAAGACACATTTACTGCATTGTTATAACAGTTTAGTTGATATGTGTACACTTAAAATATGACCTCGTAACTAGAAAGCATATCCTTAAAATACTTCTACAAGGACATTGTGATTCTTTAATAACGCGTATTTTAAATTTACATGCCGAGAACCTCATTAGTTTGACAAATAAACCGTACACGTAATGTCAATAATAACAACGATATTTACCATTAAATGTATTATATATTTGACACTTACTCGGTACACAATAATCATTAGAATACAGATAGTGATTTCCATCACACTGACATTTCCCATCAATGCACTTGGTACCTCCAGTTTTACATTCACCATCAGAGTTACATGTTCCGTTGTATTCGCTTTCTTCAAATTAAGTAATCATAGAAATAATTATGGGTGTATAATTAGGAATCGACGACAAAATTTACGAAATCAATACAATTATGCTGCAGTTGATTATACAAAAATACAATCACGTTACATAATAAGTACTAAATATAAGTCATGATTGATTGGAGTCAAATTGTTGTATGTATTTGTTTACACAGTGTTATATCCTCACGTATATGTATATTGCCTGACCACATTGATGAAACTCCGAGTCTCTTCTCATTTGAGTTTATCAAGTCTCAGTTTAATTAGTTAACTAATGACTGGTTTATTCGGTTCACTCATCTGTTTACATAGCATTGTTGACAAAAACATCGTAATTTATATTACTTATTTTTAACCACAGATATACCATATGAACGAGTATGTGTCTTAGTGGATACGGCATTGATTTACTCCTACTTTTTATCCGATTAAAATGTTAAAAACAATAAAATATACATATGTTTTGATATTAAATTGTTCATATATACACTATATATAGTAGAATTTTCCTGACCTGTCGCAGGTCATCTGCTTGACCGTTAGAAATGAGATTGGCTTATTTCACTTACGGGTGATTTTAGGTTTTTGCTAATATTTTAGCAATTGCTGGCTGTGTTCGAACACGTACACTTAAATTGTATTGTAAAGAACATGATTTGTTGTGCACGAAATTTACCGCAATAAATTTCATGACGAGTATGCCTGTTTTATCTCATCGACTCCTCTAATGAATATAATATGTCACCATACATGCCACAGGTTGAACGAATCTACTTAAGATATGTTTATGTACAAGTCACAGACCTAAATAAATAAACTATACATGTATAGTGCAATTTTATTCACCAGTCAGTCATTACCACATAACGTCACGGTATCTACACACTTTGGTTAAGTCCGCGAGATTTCTTATGTATAGTGTTCAGCTACCATGTACTAATGTAAAGTGTGACACGTCAAAAATCTGCACTGCATGTATACGGAAACTGGACAATTTACATACACATGCATTATCAATAGACAGTATCAATAAAATGTTACATTTAGTTCAGCAGTAAGTTTTGGCATAATGATGCATGCAATTAGATGTTCAACCAAAGCAAATGGTAATACACCTCTTTCAAATAGGTTGGGTCTCAGTAATCTATACATTGCGTCAGTTTTTCTTTTAAAAAGCTAACATCCGCCAAATTACTGAGTAGAAAAGGCTTACAAGTATACATGTACGCTTAATCACACACCCAACGCCACACCTACATTTTTCATGATGTCCACACTATCATTCAAAAGATATTGTTCAAATTTAGAATACGAATGTACAAATATTCCTTGCATCCCTCCTAGAATTTATATGCAAATCAGTTCATTGAAAGATAAAAATAAAACAAAATAATGAGCATTACTGCGAAACGAAAGGTCACAAAAATGACGCCATGTAAAAAAATTGCAGGTTGGAGCTCCGGATCATATAAAACTTGTAACACAAGCATTTCTGCATAATCACAACATACAACAGTTGCTGCTATCATTTTCGGATATGAAGATTATTTAGAATTTGAGGACACGAGCGGTGCAGGCGACGAAGGAGACGACCACCGACCCCGCTAAAACGACAGAAACAGATCGTTTTGGGGGAAAGGGGTACCATTCCCCTTGGTATTGGTACGAATTGTGTGTTCCCGATAGAGCAGAGGTATTAACTTACCATAATATACAAAAGAGGACATACTAGATATTAATTAACTTGGAACAGAATAGTAATACTTTAGGTTTGTATTGTTATAAACTGTTACGTAAAATTTGCACCCACCTTGTTAATATTTTCCATGGTGTATTTTTGTGACTTTTCAATTTGCTGTGATGTTCACTATTTGAAATTACTTTCATCTTACAATTATAAAGCAATTATGCAAAACATCAGTTAAATATGTATCTAGTACAACCAAACGGCATTATATAAATATAGTTGAGAAATTATGAAAAATATAGGTGTTGTGTTGGGGTATGATTAAGTGTATTGACAACTTTCAACATACTAGTAGTCAATGAACACGAATCATTCTTTTGTTTAACGCTAGTGATATTCATCATACTGAAATGTGTTGTCAAAATTAATGCTCAATCCATTTACAGTTTTATTTTGGTAGTACGAGCACGGATATACGTGAATACAGTTGGGAATTACTGAATCATAGTAAATCATATAAAAAGACATCAGAAATATAATTATTTAGAAGCTATAAAAACTTACTCTGTAAACAAGAATCGTTGTTGGTTGCATAATAGTGAGTGTCCTCACATAGACATTTGCTATTAATGCAATTTGCATGAACAGTTTTACATTGGGAAGCAACTTCATCAGGGGAGTTACATGTTTCGTTGTATTCAATTTCTGCAAATACATAAATAAAAAACATATTTTCTTCATTTTAGCACAGTGTTCTAACATTGTTTCATTTTGTTAGTATGTACGAATACTACTTTAAAGATAGCATTCTTACAGGACCATGCCCTGAAACTGGAGTGTCTTGGTTTGCATACAACAAAATTGCGTTTATCACTAGTAAAACCAACTATTACCGAAAGTCAAAGAATAATTTGTCTTAAAAATTTACTCTATATAGCGCGCGCTTCGATATTTTGTATATCGATTTGAATAAAAGGCTGTCAGCCTTTTATTGACACCAACGATATTTAGTTATTCTTGAAATATTGTTTTTGATTTTTTACAGGGATTTCATTACTTGACTTAGGTATTAAAAAGATATCAATTTGATTGCTTTTCGAGAGACTTCAGTTCCAGGGCATTCCCCTTTAAATGACCATATGCTCACCAGGAAAGACTCATCCGGGTTCGAATCTATGGTAGGGCAGAATTATTATCATGTAGTGCATTGACCACGTTCATGGCTTCCCTACATGCAATTTAGTACTGGTTTTATTTATAATCATTCCACTTCATTCATTGAATTGGTCAACCAGTTAACACGTATATGACCATAACAGTGGCCGAAAACGACACATGACCATACAACAAGTGAAGATAACATGTTCAAAGCAACCGAGTTAGTTACGTAATATATTTCCTGTACGTACATGTAATATGAACTAAGGCATTGCCTAAATAGGTGATTCATTCATCCAAAGAGATTAAATTAATGAAGTTATTAATGAGTAGGTATTGTAAAAGGAGAAAATTAGTTACTTTTCATTTGCTACAATCAAAGAAAATATTTGAATTAATATACATTGCCTTATGGGTAATCAGTAAAATTCAGCAATAAAGCCATTGAGGAGCATGATAACTGTACCAGTGTACATATTTATTTAAGTTTCATGAATTCTACCAGTTGATCATTGCACAGAGGACTTGCTGCCAGGGGACAAAAAAATCAGTAAGTCAAGGGCAATAACTCCAAGGAAAATTGACCATCAATGATGAATGGGGATGTCTTTTCAGATTTTTCTAAAAACGTAGGTTCTAAAAATACTGAAATCAGACTCAAACTCCTAAAAAATAACCAGAAAAAACAACAAAAATTTAAGTTGTATGTTACTTTGTCCATACAATATATCTTTGATAACAATATGCCTGAATGTGTTGATCAACACATCAGCAAGCAAACTAGCTGGGTGTGATTCGGTAACATGTGATACATTATTCCATATTTATCATAAAATCTTACTTTGCTATTGTATACCTCGAATGATAAAATAAACACACATGAATTCTGCTGCTGAAAGTACCTGGATACCATGGTCCTTATGAAAGAAAACACCATTTTCAATATGGCGCCCAATTAACCGGTTTGATTCGATTTCATACCATAGATTAACCGAATTCAAAATATTGAAAATCATCCCGGTCCTCATTCTGATATACATTAGTATTAATACGAGGTATGTGTGTAACGTCATAAATGTCATGAATAAGACGTTGCGTCATTTTTTGCGTTGTTTATTTTTGCGTTGTGATCAGAAACAAACTTAAGTATTGGTCTATTTTTTTATATTTTTGTTATACTGAGCAAAAGTTTTAAATGTCGCCCTTTGTGGTACTTGTTTTTTATTTAAGTTTTTTTCATACAGTCAACTCTCGTTATCTCCAACTCGCTTATGTCGAATTTTCCGTTACGTCGTAGTTTCTTTTAAGTCCCCGTTGTTTCCCTTCTGTGTCGGTATATGAAATCTGGCCACCTATCTCTAAGTTTGTATAGAAGTTTTTCGTTATGTCGAATTTGGTTCTAGGTCCCGATAAACTAATTGGCACTTAAAATCTATTGTTCAATTCAAAGTTGGGCGCCAAATGTTTTCACGCCTCACCTGTATGCAATCTTCAAATAGAAATAAAAACAATTGAAAATACGGGGCAATCCTTCACACGGTAAACCCCCTTTTAACCTGTACCGTGACTTCAACAGCATAAGTGGTTCTCAAACTTATTTTGAATTTCAAATATTTTAATCTTTATGTTGCCTTAACCACACATTAAAACAAGAAACCAAAGTCACGTCAGAAAGCCAAACATGCAAACTTATGTTCGCGGAATTTGCTTAAAAATACGAGGATGTCCCGGACACGATAAAACCTGTGTAATGCCGTACCGTGACTTCGAACGAAACAAAATGGCTTTCAAATTATCGAATATCTCGAAATTTCGTTATGTCAAAATAAGTTTCCTAGTCCTGAAAAATTCGAGATAACGAGAGTTGACTGTTGACAACAATAAACAGACTTTTAACAATGTTTTCAGAATATGCGCAGAACTATGCTCACAAACAACTGTGGTATTCATCCTTAAAGAATTACTTTAGGGTTCCCACAAATATTTGGCACAAAATTTCCAGATATTTCCCTGACCAAACACCAGGCTTGCGTTCAAGGAAACATTATCTAACCATTTCCGTAGGTGGTGTGCGTGATTTGTGTTATTAAACAAAATGGCGGACAGGGGCAAACAAAAGAATGTGAATAGTAAAACCCTTGCATCTGTAAATATTTCAAACTGAGAACAGAAAAAACGGGTATTTATTGTTTTTGCCGCATTAACGATGCGTACAATGAAGGATTATAGCGATAAAAACCCGTGCTTTTTTAACATGTTTGCTTTCAGGTAGTTTTACTTGAGCGTAGGGCAGTTTTCCCTGAATTATAAGAGCAATGGCATACGGAAGCATTTTTTGTTCGGATAAAATATGAAATAAGAATAGGGAAAAGGAAGTTATATTACTATATATAATCAATGTTTTCTTGGTATTTGCCCATCTGGGAAGCCGAGCCTCATATCTAAAACTGGTGTGACGTGAGTTCGTCTCCACAAAGTCTCCAGCTATTATTTTGAAATACAAATGCATAAATTGATAATCAGATGCTATATATTATAATAGGCTTTATAACGTTTACAAATGTTTTTCATGTTATAACAAATGCAGAGTCCCTCACTGGCCTCTGGATCATTAGTGCCCTCGCTATTTTTGAGCGTCAACACTCACACAACGATCATCGTCACACCTGTGGTCACTTAATTGAAAGCCACAAACTGTCTAGTGCTACTGAGCACTTTCTTGTGCAACAGACCGCTTTGGTAGCGCTTTGCTGTGCAACCGTCTGCTATCCAAGACCGCTTGCTGGTAGCATATAATTTTTTCGCTTAGTCCCCTTGATAGCGCTTAATTATTTTGAAGCAAGCGATGTGCTAGCATAGCGCTAGCGAGCGCTCGGTAGCCATTTGGTTTGGAAACGGACTCCTTTCCACGGTCTGGTTCATATACCATGGGACTGTTGCTTTGCAAATCAACATTGATTATCAAAATGTGACTTGAAATCATATACCTACGGCAGGTCAATATCCAAAGTGTTCTATGTTATATTATTTTCCTCATTAGGGTCAATTCTCATATCATCTGCGTAGCTACGGGTATGTAGATTTATTGAAAACAGTAATGGACAGTTGTCCTAGTTGTCCTACAATATTAGTAACATGATCATCCAGTACAGGATCATTGTTGATGATTAACAGATTCAGTTACAACTTACAATAAATTGTTGACAATTTTTTTAGGTACGAATTTTGGGTCCGAACGCGTTTATGTTGAAAATCAGCATTATATCATGTTAAAGTCTATGGCCAGTTGACAGACCTATATCATTGAAAAGTAGTATGTTTCAGCTACACAATAAGACCAAAAAAAAACAGGGGGTCATGTTTAATATAAGAAAGATTTTGTTCGTCAAAGGCGGGCGACACATTTTTACTGACGCGCGGACTAGTCCGATCCAATGTGGGTTTTACCCTAGTCTACTTTCGCTTTGTCAAATATATATATTTTGTCAAATATATTCAAGTTGAAACACATTCACTCATTCAACTACATGTATACAATACCTTTAAACTCAATATGATGATTCTAGTTCCATTTTGTCAAGGCATATCACCATTTCCAGGCAAACAGAAGTTTCTGTAAGGACTATTTGAGTCTATTCGATTTTGGTCCGCGTATGCATTTAGTGGTTTATGACCTTAAACTGAGGCGCACCTCATTAGGAAAGTATATGAATAATTGAATAAAATTGCGAATATTCTTACTTCAATATACGACGTACAGATGTTTAAGTACAAAGATATTCATTTTACTGTGTACAACATTGGTATACAAATACACTCATTAAAGGTTATAAGTACACCAACTTGTTACGCTTGTATCTTTTTCATTATACATGGTAGCTTTTTCATCTTTTTGCATGTGTTCATGCCAGTAGTAAAACAACAATATACGATAATTGGATATTTGTATTTGACTTGTTGTAGGAAGTGAACCGTGAACCCTCCAAATTCAGGAAAATACACGTGCACAACACTGTGTATTGTACAATGTCTTGAAATGTTGACTACACATTGTCCAGCAATACCAAAATCCCCAAAAACACCAAATCTGAAGAATTCCGATTATAGAAAGAACAAGAGATGTTTGTAAAACATGCATGTCTCCTGACATCCGTATAGTCATGTATACTTTAGGCCATCCCTGCCTTGACCTTTGACCTATTGACCTACATATTTGTAGAAGTCTTCTGCTGATGATTAGCAACCTGTCTGTGAAGTTTTACAAGCTTAGGATCTACCGTTCTTACGATGTGGATCAGAAACCGTTGTCTATTTTGAACCATTGTGACCTCAAATTCAATGGGGGTCATCTACTGATAATGAACAAACACCACTAAAAGTTTGTGGGTTCTAGGTCCGACCGTTCTGGAGTCATTGATCGGTAAACATTTAGTCTACCAACCGACCCATCAACATGCATGTGCTAAGAAATAAACTCAACATCTACGATACGGAGACATAAAAAACTTAACTACTTACAATTTCTAAGACGTTTAAACAGAGCAAAATGATAAACACTATTTGCATAGATCGCTGTTCACTGTGTTGGTGTACCAATAACTTTTAATGAGTGTATATAATTTAAACTCACGTGAATGTGTTGTTGGTTCCGGTGTTGTTGGTTCCGTTGCTGTTGGTGGTTCCGCTGTTGTTGGTTCCGCTGTTGTTGTGTTCGCTGCTGTTGATGAAGATGTATTTGCCAGGGTATTTGACTCATCTTCTAATCCACCCGCTGTCAGTGTTGTTGCTGCCGTTGATGGTGATGTTGTTGTTGATGTTACTCCTAACGTATTCGCTGATGTACCCTTGGTACCAGCAGATGTCGATGTTGAAATGACTATTGATTGCTAAATGAAAACAATAAACAATTATTGAATGTATCTATTTCATGCGAAAACACGTGATTGCATCGGCTACGGCTGATTCTTTTGTTAACGTGAGTGAAGTTGTGGTGATTATGTAGACCGACGCTCGACTCCGACTTTCGGTAGCGGGAATTCGATACTGAAAAAGTGATAACCAATCGTGATTCTGTTTTGATTTTCAAAGATGGAATGTAAAAAACAACCATCGTAAAAGACGAAGGCAAAATTATTTTTACATATTTATAAGACATTTATTATGCCAAAATCAATAAAAATATGAGTTTTATGCAACACAGACTCCTAGCTAACCTCAACAAAAATGGCAGACCTTTTTTTAGCCAGCCTCCAAAGCAATTTCAACATTTTCAGTTAACAAACGATGTTTCGAAATGTTATGAGACGCATGACTACTAACATATTGCGAAGTAAATCGAGCGGGAATCGTTCATGTGTGTCAGATGTCCACTTATCTTTGGAAAATTTAATCAACTGCCTTCGCCTGATCTGTGGCATTTTAGGTCCGTGGTTTACACTTGAAGGGTTGTAAAGGACGGACCAAGCTGTGAGGAATTCATACTTCACCATTTAAAGATTGAATACAATTGGTTTAGAATACGAACGATCTATGTCAGGCTAGTTTTACAGACATTGTTCAGTTCCGGAATTAAAACACTAAATTGGTTCAAAATACCACAGATCAAGCGACGGACAGCTATGGTAGCGCTATGCAACGGTCAGCTACCACGCAAGCGCTCGCTAGTAGCAAATACATTATTTTTTCGCTTTTCGTCTGTTTCGAGCCTTATTGGCGAATGTATTGTCCTCATCCGTCTTCGTGGTGTTGGTTTGAGGTGTCGTAGACGCAACGCGGGAAGTATCCTAACATATTGATGACAATCACCAAAACTACTATGCTAAATGTGGCTTGAAACCATCTCAGGTGTACACACTGAGCACATCTAGAATATGAACTCGGGCATACGGTATGAGCCAGACAGCCGCAGCCACATATCATTATAATTTAAATTAAGTGCTGCTTGAAGAGTTGGAAAACATCACACAGAACATAAGTTCTATCCTGTTATGTAATGTATGTTATCCTGAAGGAGGAGGTTTCACGTGCATGCTTCAATGCAGCAGATTTATATACCTGCTATTGATATTGCGACTTTCATTTTCCTGGGTCCCTCTGGTAACCATATCATTCTTTATTTCAAACCCGTGGTAATAACATGAACTTGACATAACTCGTTGAGTATAGACTGAAGTTTAATCAACCGAAGTTAAATAACCATAGACTTACGTTTTCATCAATAAAATTTATGATTTGCTTACAATACGATGTACCTAAGTCTAGTACAGGTTTCAAGGTTTTGCCTGATATACGAGGGATGATCAACAAATACGCGGAAAAATGCTCTGAAATCTTTGTTACGTGACCAATATTGAAGAAAATCGGTCAGATAATAGATTGGCATATTACGAATACATAACTATAAAAACATTAAACTCAAGGAAATATTTTGTGGCAAAAACATAGAAACCATAACGTCACTATGGCTACACCGGCCCAACGTCATCGCGACGTCGTTACATATTACAGTATACATGCTCAATCGTGGCACAATTCATACTGTATAACGCATCGAATGATTCTCAAAAATTCGCTGTACAACCAAACACACTTCATAGACCTGTCAAACGAAAATCAATATTTTTCCTTTGCAGCTTGTATGTAAATTATATGAAGTAGCTGCTGGAGAACATTAATATTGATGACGTAAGTTGACGTTATTAACGTTGTATAGCCCATTCGCATGTCGGCATTGATTTCACATGGCTATGTATGATATAATATGCAAAACAGACACCTGTGTTATGTGCTATTACATATTTGTTGCATTTTGCAATATTATCATTGCTATTTTATGACATTTCATTCGCCACACGACTTTTTGTCGCCGATTTCTGTATCGCACCAATTTTCAGACAACAACTTCAAAGCAAATAGCTCTAAAACGGAATTTTGACATTTAAACAATGTTTAGAAGTAATGAATGTAATGTTATATCATTGTATATTCATATTCCACCCTTTAGAAAATCATCATATTACAAACGCACGAATGATACGTCATCGTTTGCTACCTTGAACGTCGGAAAATATGAAAATTTGGGCCGCATGACGTCAAGTGACGTTGCCATAGGAAACGGCGTTCGTTCCGTCTTCGGTCAATATTGATGATCAGCAGCGAATCAATTTTGAATAAATTTATCTCCACATTTAAAAAGTTTCAACGACTTACAATGACAAACGAAGAAGCTACAGCACTTTTCCGCGTAATTGTTGATCATCCCTCGTACCGTATTTTATGTCAGATTACGCACCCAAAAATGTATCCTTAAAAGATTATAATGAAAACATCATTTGATACCCTTGAAATTTTCACCTACGAGATAGGAGCAATATGCAAAATTACAATACGATAATCCTTTTTTGAATGCAAGATTTCAATATTTATTATGAACATCAATTATATAACAATACATAAAATTGTCAATGATGACCCCTGATAACAATATCAACATACAATATGTCTATATATTCTTATTGGTGTCAAGGTCAAAAGACAGACTGAAATCCACTAATCATCACTATAATTAATCAAATTTACCAATCAGTTGTATTCAATCAAATAAAGATATATAATTTGCCAAATGACATTACAAATCATTCACATGACCTAACAAATGCTGATCATTCCTATACACTAGAAAACAGCCAACCCGAGGTCAAAGTTCATGCTTGATATATTTTCGGACAATGCATTAATTTTTAGATTTTTGGAAAAACATGAAAGTCACAAAGTACAAGATCGGTGAATTTGGATGGAGGGAAAGCTCAACAATATTTTCCCTTTCCAAAAAGTTTTCCTGACCGTAATAGCGTGGCACCCTACAAGCCAGTGACTGGTCTGAGTTTGTTGAAGTAATTCTTCAATTTGTCAAAGAATTTGTCTTTGTACAACATTTACGGATTTTCCACATTATTTGCCGACCCATACTTAGTTATTGATCTTTCGCATGATTTATAAAATAAACCCAAATCCCTTCGACGGTTACTACAATTGTATTGCAAACGACCGATTTTAGAAAAAGGTCATTTTACAACTATGTTTTAAACAGTTTTAATGTTCAAGGGCATGTGTCTTCTGGGGCCGGGATTACAACCAATACTTACACTCAGCACTCAGTACTCAGCACTCAGCACTCAGCACTCAGCACTCAGCACTCAGCACTCAGCACTCAAATAATGAAAATGCTATATAATGAGCTATTATTTGTCCTAGATTGCAAATTAGATGGGGAAAATGTAAAATATAGTTAATGAGTGATGAAAATATCATTTGATAAAATTTGTTTCCCACTTTGTACTATTTATGAGGTGTAAATGTAATTATTGAATATGAGTGCCGAACTCGGCACTCAGACTGATGAATTGCAATTATAGCTTACAAATGCACTAAATCAAACTAGGAAGTAAGCCAAAAACAATGTTTAGTACCAATTTAACATTATTACAACATCTTGCTCTAAAAATATGCCACAATGAACCTCATAAGGGTGAATTTCAATATTAGAGTATTGAGTGCTGAGTGTAAGTATTTGTTGTAATCCTGGCCCCTGGTCTGTAAGATAATGAGGGTAGTATCCAACCTGCACTTATTTGCCTCGTGTTTGTACTTCGTTTGAGATGTGTATGAATAACTCATAATGGTATGCCAACACTTCTTGCATGATTGTATATTTGCATTAGTACCCACAACTTATTTGACTTCTGCAATCATTTTTGGGTATGGTGCATGCAGTATTTGGATTGTGTGTATAATGCAAATTTTCAAACAAGATAGCACCACAATTGATAAATAAGATTTCATTATCATATATAACATTGCCGCCATATCACAAATGCAACATTTCTTACATAGGCCCGTCTTTGGTCAGAGAAAAGCGACTTTTCCCTACCATTGTTTGCATAAGTGCAAATGTCTAGGCACTGTCAAGAGGCCGGTTGTCACAGCCATACTTATAAACGGATATAAACAAGCGAGGTGTAAATATAAAGCTAACACATTCATCATTGTATTACAGATATAACCCCACATGCAATATAATAAGAAAAATATACTAATATATATTGATAAGCATACAACCCCACATGTCAATTTATGTAATTTATTTTGTATTTGTGCAATATATTTATGAACTTACCAAAAGCAACATACTGACAATGATACCAAGCCTCGTTGCTTTAGCCATTGTGGTACTCAAGTTATCTTCAGTTAACACAATATGTAGGCTTCATCTCTAAAATATAAATATATATATAAATTGATTACTTAAAATAGTTAAAATGGATTCACGTGGAAAGTACATAGAATTAATGAACAGTGCTTAATACATTCCTCCAATTCTAAAGAGCGTAATATAAAACATATGCTTTGATGTACAGCAATGTAATTCAAGTTGCAAACCATCAACATTAGGTTTGAGATGCATACACATACGTGTGATAAGCTTTAACCAATCATAGAAGACTAACCAAATTTCCAGTTTTCATTTTAGGTTGGTTGTGAAACAAGTTGTACAACGTGTATAAATAATTATCTCACAGAAATTATCGTATATGTTAATTATGCACCCAACAAGTTCTTGAAAATGAATACCACTTTCTGTTATGCTGTAGTAGAAATTCTAACATTAGACATACATTTTTTGATCATATATCATGTACAAGAGTGAGAAGTTAATACATTTATCGTATCTTATCTCACATCATGGCCCACTACTCATACGTTTATTTTCCTTGTGTCGTCCAAAAGGAAATCAAACATGCTAAATATTTTAGAATTGCTGAATTTGTCAAACATGCTACGTATATATGCGTACTGACACCCTTAACGTCATTACTGTCTTAATTATATCATTTTACTTTTTTTGTTCTTGTATGCATATAGTTTTGTATATCTTTGTTTGTAAACATGTCGTTGCCATTATGTATACATGTATGTTACAAAAATGTAGTTGTAAATGGTCAAAGGAAACGTTTGTTTGCTGATTATACCAATAAACGTTGAACTTTGATGTGGGTGTGGGTGCTCTCTGCCAATAGGTTATATAACTTACTTATACAATAAAAGGTCCTTCTGTTTTTATTAGATTACATATAGCAAATACAAGTAACTCAATATGCACCTCTTATCTTCATTATGACCTACTGTTGAATAAAACACACAAACAGAAAGTATATTTTAAAATGTCACTGACACTAATTGCATTTAAATTAAACTACTCATTACCCTCGGTCGAGGGTCTTTGAATGCCGATAGCAATTTCACTATGGAGGAGCACGCCACCCCATGCCAATTGGCTAATGTGACAGTCTGGCTTATAGGGTGAGTCTAGACAGTACATTTTGGTGTAAAAAATGTACTGTGTAGTTACATGTAGTATACTCCTACCACACAGCTTCTGGGGATGTACCGTCTAGACACACCTTTACGAATTCGTCAGTCGGCTGTTGTACTGCTACGTAAAATGGTCTGAATGTTCGGAATAGCGCTACGGGTCAGTTTAATTACTATGAATGTAGAGTGTCTGAAAATCGTTAGGCCAAAAAATATATGTTCCCTTTTCCCACCACATTAATTAAATAAGATTAACCGATATTCTAACCCAACCAGCGGTTTCAGCCATATACACACAGGAAACCATGGTGTCCACGCATTACCGATACAGCACAGCTACGACTGATAACTGCAAATAAGCCTTTCGATGAAGAAGTGTTAATGTTACTATGTCTTTTGGTATTGTCAAATGCGGAATATTGGCTATGTTAGAAGCGAATTAATAAATATGTACCTGTGTTGTATCTATAATAAAGCTTGTTCGGGTGCACATATCTGAACTGCACCGTGACTGTGCTTTATTCTACGATAAAACGCAGGTACATATTCATTATTTCTTACGTAAAGTCGTAATTACTGGTCTGTAAATAACCTGACCGAGGAAAACTATTTGACTTGTATTCTTATTGTAATTACATACATATACGTGGGTAGATCCAAAAGTAATGTCACTGGTGCTGTAAAATCGTACATACTGTAAATAAAACCACGTTATTTTACACTTAGCTACATTAATCTTTGTCCAATATGATGACCAAGTTTCAGGAAATTGCAATTATTTGTTATTGAGATATACTTGTACATAGGAAGCCTACTAACGGATATCGCCGCAAGCCAATGACGTCAACGACGTCGTAAACAAAATTGTATGTTACTTAAATCATGCATTTTCAAAGTATCATCATTGATGTTCTATACAGCGATCATGTCTGTTCATCCATTTTTTAAACACATTTACATACTAGAGTCTTTATGTAGTGAGGAAAACACATAGTTACGGGCCTGTCTTGATTCGGGGTCATAGAAATACACCCATGTCTCATTAACTGTAATTATACACTGGCAAAATAATGTGTGCGGCGACATGACGTCAGTGGTATAGTTTGAATGTCTATATAATGCGATTTTAATATTCAAACAATATGACACAAATGATATAAATCAGAATTGAATTACTTTACATTTTGATATAAATTTTATTTACGTACGCCAACAAATAACCTCACCAGCAGAACAGTGACATTACTTTTGGATCTTCCCACGTATATACACTCGAGGACTTTAAAAAACGCCTCACCTAACCCGAAGCCAAATATCGCTTATTGGTGTTATTGATGTGGAGTGCCTTGAAAGCAAGGGATCATTACAATTTTGTTTGTCGTCGTTATGACGCGGTCCCTAATCTCCCGAACCGTTAGAAACAGACACTCCACCTTCAGTCTATAATGAACGGTGTAGAATAGCCATGTTATTATACGTTTATAGAGGAAATTCAATAGACTACGATTACTCGTAGAATGAGCCATCCACATGCTGCTAAATCTATACATAAATATATTAAAATGAGAAGCATTCTATAAGTGCTGATACAAGCATAAAATATCAAGTTATATAATGGGTATACATGTGCATTTAGACACTTTTGGAATACCTTAGTACAATACTAGTACGCGTGTGTATAAAATTAATCACTTACAAACATCGACGATACTTATATAAGCTCCAAAACTAATATATCTGCCAATATAATCCTATAAAGATCACTTATGCTTGTCAAAAATATTTCAATATTTCCAAATGTGGACACAATATATCACAGATTCTAACTTCCTGAATGGTATACACACACACCTATATTTCACCGAAAACGATGTCACGTCAAGATAACACTGTTATCATTCGTTGGTTTGTTTTAACTTGTTCAAGATTCGGTTATCAGTTATAACAATCCTATATAACTATCATTATACTCAAATATTAAACATATTCAGTATAGTACACATACCTCTGCTAAAAAATATTGAACAAAAAATCAGTAGTAAATCCTTAAAAACGCACAAATCATGCCCCACTTTTGGTTTCGATACTGAATGCAATTTCAATACAAATGTATTATAATTCGCATGACGGTTAAAGATATCGCAAAAAAGTCACATTGGTAAATAACTAAATATCAGATAAACTTGCACGTCTGAAGTACCGGGTTAATAAAACATGTAGTAGAAACGGCGTACATACACGTACACTAAATAAGCAGGGAAGTCGTTTTTGTATATGTTTGCGTACATGTTCAAATGTTTGCCTAATTATATAGGAGCACTTGTACACTATTTCCGCCTCCAATTAGAGAATACCACAGAGAAGGAGCAGCTATGAATGAACTCAATGATTATCCTGATCTCAACAATTTAGTTCTATATTTGGAGGTGCATGAACACATGGTTTCAAATTCTGACTGATCTTGTAACATGTTGTCGATTTCAAACACCCTTAGGTTTCGGTTTCTCTTCTTTGTTTCTGTCCAATATCGTATGGATACGGACCAACAACAAAACAATCGACAAAGGAGTCATAATCTGGGGGATTCGTTTTAGCTATATTTCTAAGTGTTTGTGCTTTAACCAGATATCAATTGACCAGCCTAGCGTGTGCAGATTGTGCCTAATGTTTCCTTGTTGTACATGTATCCGACTTAAAATAAATATTGTATTTTTTTTATAGATAGCAAACCCCTACACTGCACTCGGACGGTCTGTTATTAACTTCCGGGTATGCCTTGTAGGTCCCTCTACGAAATTTGTTTCGGCTTTTGAAGTTGTTAGGTAGTTTTGCGGGGAAAACTGGTCAATACAATGTCATGTACTGTTTGATAACAAATTCGGGGAATCTATGTGCAACTGTCAAGTTACATTAATATCAGCTACAATCCACTTCACTGTACAATCAAACCTGTCTATAAAGAGCATCCATAGGAACATCAAAATACAGTCTTTATTTGTTAATATCATTGAAAATTTCTGATGAGTGATGACAATGATGATCTCAATCGGAACGGTCCGTACGGCAATTTTACGGGATAAAATACCTCGGATGTATCAAGTGTATGAATCCAGCAGCTTTCTTTCTTAAATCCTACGCAGAAGAAAATGGGCCGAAGAAAATAGACCGTAACTTATCAGCAGCGGAAATATTAAAAGATGTTTTATTTATTAAACAATACAATTTCGCTACACTCCTTGAGCATAACACACAGCTACGCAGCGCTTGCTTGATGGGCGTGTATTCCATTAAAGCACTGTTTAAATCTGTCATGATGACGTCATGGCGAAAGACGTTGAAAAATTGCGACGTTCTATTTACACCCGAGAGATGATTCGTAGAGATTGTCCGAGGTGTCCCGATTGTGATGATTTTTGCAGACTGGTTTTGTAATATGACCTTGTGATTTTTGTTCACATAACAGGATACTATTAGTACAGGGTTGCATGTGTATGCTCATGATATCGTGCAATGGTATATACATGTATATGGCTATACCTATGACATCAGAAGGAATGATGATAAACAGAATACTTGAACTCGTTTAACATGTTATCGACATTTTATCTCACACGGCCTGTTCGTTCATGCGGTTTTCGCTCAAGCGTGCAACAGTTTTCGTTTTGTGTATGTCCGTGCGTGCGTTCGCTCGTGCGCTCCTTCGCTGATGTTTTGCCAGATATTATACCGTTTTCAAATACTCCAGCAGGCATGTACGAAAGACAGGATGCCTAATGTCAATGAAATTAATAATTAACCAATACTAATGATCGTACACAATCAACGGCAACAAAGAATCGTATATAATGTAATGTAGATGAGTGTAGAACAATTCACAACGGAAAATCACACCCCTGTCGGGAATTAGAATATTGTATGTTCGACAGTGAACACAGACACACCATTTTCTAATTTGTCTGAACTTTGCAAGGAATATAAATATCCTTCACAAATTTTAACAAATTAAAGAAGGAAACAAATCTGCTAACATAACTCCTTTTTTATTGAAGTTAAAAATGATAAATTTGATAAAGGTGTTCAGATTTAATCCTATGCATCCAAATATTATCGCGACCATCACTATTCAGATACCAGACCGGTGACAAAACACATAAATTTTCCTGTTTTGAACATTTTAAAGATGTAAGACTATTCAAAAGTTTCAAACAAATGTGTGTTTAAACGCGACATCATATGAAAAATCATAGTGTTTTCAGTGCAATTTGTTTTTCGTTGAGGCAAATATCGAATTTCGGTGTGTGTTATTTCCTTATAGACATATGAAAATATGTAGGCTAAATTGAAAAAAATATGTGGTAATCTTACATACCGTAGTTGTTTTTAATTTCTGAAGAACGTTTTATTTCTGATTCTGATTTTGTAATTCGTTGAGAAGGCACTGTGCTCCAGATTATGCAAATGGTACAGTACTAATTCATGCAGCTGTAAAGTCCCAATAAAAGTTGCGAAAATACAGTAGAGTCGGTCCATAAATTGTATCAAACAATTCAGTCTACCTGGTAAAAAAAGTGAATTGACATAATATTATATAAGGTTTCATTATTTAAACATCCCTCATACAATTAACAATGATGTTCAAGTACTACATGTAGTGAGTATTTTGATGGTCACCTTTTAAGAGTTATGTTGCAATTTTTATCCAGATTTCGTCACCACAACTTGTGTCCTTGTATTTCAATTGCTCAATTCATTTGAACCGTTATTATAATATCTTACAACAAATATGACCAAGTGAGGGTGGGTCCAATAGCTCGAGATAGTCCATTTGAATTGAATGGATATTATTAAATGCACTTGCAAATGAGCGCTTACGCACCGAGAATGTTAAAGTGGTCTCTCTTATAAACACAGGATCAATTCGTGTGAACCTCTATTACAGTTACTGATGTAATGAACAGAACAGAACATAACAGAAGGTAGACTGTATTGGTGTGTAATGACAGGCCTTGTTTTTTTAAAGTGCCACCCCTGTTGGAAGGGCCAGTCAATTTTGACTTATGAGACACATATCGTTCGTGCGCACATTACTTCCCGAATCCCTTCTCTTATTGCCGGACGCCTTGCAGAGATGGGTCTACATTTACCATTCGTTTATCTAAATGGTGGTTTAACAACCGAGTGCGTCCGCTCATCCCATCGTTCGGCGGGATTTTTTGTAAAGACGGAACTTCCGCCCTAACCACTCGACCACGATCGCGGTATGAAATGTCCGGTATACTATATACACACCATGAAACCTATTAAGCACAACACATATGTATATTGCAACATGTAAGTATAGTACATGTATATTATTGAGTGGTGGTTGCGCCTGAGAGGTACTATTAATAGTATTTTGACTACCGCAGTATTTCCATGAAAAAATATATAAAGTTCCTTTATATGCCTATGTACACAAACTTGCCTGACATCCTGCTTAAGTAAAGACCGTTATTTTAAGTGCGTTTCGCGAAAATTATTGAGGTTAGTGTAGTGAGCCTAACTTAACATGTTGAAAGTAGCATAACATTTGGAGTGTGGCTCTAGTGCGCTCGAATCGTTGCATGCTGTAAAACTATTGTTATTCGAAATGGATATATGTTATGTTCATCATGACTTCGTGATAAACACGAAATTTAACCATCGTGATAGAACGACCCGCCCCAAAATATGGATCGATGTGTTATCTTTCCATTGTTTTTATCTACGAACGTATTACCCTACGAAATAACATTTTACAAATTCCTCAAAATTTAATACACACGAAAATAAATATTTCTCATTATTGTATTTCATCAATATGGCTTATAAGTATAGTATTTATACGTGCGTATCTTGCATTATCTCTTTGTATTTATTTGTACATGTATTTACATTGTACTTCTGTACAATTTCTTTTAGGTTGATTGTAAAACTAGTTGTACATTGTTTTATTACTTACTCCAGTTATCCCATTCATAATGTTAACTATTCATCGTCAGGAGAGTGTCAGAAAACGGAAGTAATTTTTCTCTGTTTATAGCTGAGCGTACTGCGCCATTTTTATCATGTCTTTCGTGTGAACACTGTTTAGTTATTAAATATCTAAGAAGTTGCGTTACAAAATCAGTTTTTTTTTCAGTATGAAGGATATCATTTAATAAAAAACAAATGACAACCTCTTGATTTATTTCTTTGAGTTATTGATTTTGTGTTTTATAACTTCCTGTTCAAACTTTCCACTTTAGCGCACTGTGAAGTGAATAACCCATAAATTATACAGTTATACATTATACTACATTTCACAAGGGTCAACAAATATCACTTGTAGATCTAGACATACAACGAACCATCCATATCCCCAAAACATGGTTTGATTTATATACTTCTATTTATCCTCGCGACCGGAAACCCAAATGGGCGAGGTCCCCAGAAGAGGTTAGTCAGCTTTTGGGGATAGTGCTTGATACAGAAGATGCCCCAGTTACAGAAGCATCCCTGGTTCGTTTACATGCCTGATGTAAAGCATCATACACAGGGCCTCGGTTTTGAAAGTCTCGTCCGAAAGACTGTTAGTAATTTAATTATGTTAGGTGGGAAACACTGAAAATCATTTCTGTTTTAATCCGCCAGGAGAAGGGGTCTCACCACTGGACTACTTTGTCCGTCTTGTGGAATGTACGTGGATCTCGACTTATACACCCAAATGTACAGTCTAGACGCACCTTAAGATTGCAATGGTATTCTCATCAATACAAACGACAACAATACAATGCCAATGCATACTAAATTATTGCAATGCTTCATATATTGAGCAGCAGACTGAATTATATTGTTATTCGCACAGAATTCGGTTACGTAAAGTTAATATAGGACGGATATGGGTTTACTTGACCCATATCAACCTTTGAGTAGTATATAAAATATAACGCATACGTTCTTAACCAAGCCTTATCGAAACTTGAACATTTTGATTTGTAGCCACACTTTTGTCACGAAGGGAGTTTGAAACAACGTAACACGTGGTGAGGTCCTCTATTGATTGTATTTGACATCTTATCTCCGAAAGGGGAAGTTTAAATTATTTTGACAAAAAATTGAAATACTCAAACATAGCCGTATCAATATAATCCCATACATTTGTAATTTACAACCAACTAAATGCATTGAAGTTCGCATTTATTACTACCCTAAAAATTTATAAAAAGGAAAAATATAACAATGAAAGTATCGATTTATTAAGAATTTATAAAACGAATCGAATAAAATAATAAGATACCACGCTCTGTCAATAGTATTGAACTCGCTAAGTAAGTTCCTCATGTGGAAAGTTACAAAAAAAAAATATTTTTCTTTGTATCGCGTTATAGCTTTTTCGTTCGAAGCACCAAACAATCTAGCTTCTGTAACAAATATAATTATCTACGCTTGTGTCGTTTTATGTTGTTTCTGTGATCTGTGGCCCCGTGATTATAAAGCTTTCTACACGCTCAAATTCAGTATGAAACTTGATTAGCTCCTAGAAAATCCAACAATTATCTTAACTGTACTATAAAATATTACTCTTCTTCCTTTAGCCTATCCATATACAAGTTACATAAAAGTTTGAGTAAAATATGATATTTAAGTTTGACCACGAAATTGAGCTGTGTGTGAATTTATTTTTATAATCAATGGGCTGGATATTTGAGCATATAGATATTTGATTTGTTAAAAGGTATGTTGTAGTCGAAGACATCGACCGTTTATTTCAATTATATGTAACCAATTGTATGTAACCAATTATATGTAACTAATCGTATGTAACCAATTGTATGTAACCAATCGTGTGTAACCAATTGTATGTAACCAATCGTGTGTAACAGATTGTATGTAACCAATCGTATGTAACCAATTGTATGTAACCAATCATATGTAACCAATTGTATGTAACCAATTGTATGTAACCAATTGTATGTAACCAATCGTATGTAACCTTCAAGTACTCATAAGATGGTTTTATGTTTGCATATCCTGGACTCTGAAGTTCATTTATGTCATAATGGAACAAACACCAAATTGGATGAACGTGTCCAGCCCCAAATGGAGCTGGACGTTTATTAAAAACCAATTTAAATAAACAAACAAAATATGTTGAAAACATAATATATATGACATAAAGTTGGACAACAAATTGTCCATCCGTGCTACTATACTACCTACTATACTGCCTATACTATTGCGTGTGGTGCGTCTCGGTGTTTTGTTTCAAAGTACAGTCAGATCTCGTTATAACGACATCCCATGTACTGACAAATTCATTATACCGACATCAAATTTGGGGACAAAAGTATTAAAATGCTCTTTGTATCAATTCGGTATACCGACATATTCGTTATAACGACATTTTTCTTGGAAACAAACAGCGTCGTTATATCGAGATCTGACTGTACAGTAACATGATAGAGTTGTATTTTAATGTTTTTGTTTAAAAGTTTGACTTAACATACAAATGTTGAATGTTCATCGGAAAGTAAATGTGCATATCCCGTAGCAACCCGTACAACTCAAGTAACTACTATATTGTTATGAAAATGTTCTCTTTTTAACTTTTAAATCGAAAGCTGTCGCATGTTGGTGCATTAACAACTAGGATACTATTTTATCAAATCACTTAATTAGCGACATCGTAAACGTACTTGTAAAGTATTTGTGTAGGGGTTCTTTGACTGAATAATGATTTTTAAAATATTGAACAACCCTTCACCACAATATGAAATTTGTTAAAAAGTTATAGCATTTAAATTTGAACGTAAGTTTAAGATTTCCGTAAAAGCTTGATACAGCAGCACCTAGGTGTTAAGTTAAGTACAATACATGTAGCTTGAGTTTCCAACTTTTCTCCTTGTTTTCAAAATCCTGGTCCTATTTTATATTACTTTTTGTATATGAACAAAACAGAACAGTTTATTGTCGTAAACAGTACGGTTTCTTGACAAACAAACATATTTACAAAAATAATTTACACAATAGTCACATGATGCATGATACGGTAACATAATAAGTACATAACAGTTACATTTTTAGACAAAATATACAATACTAGTAATAATAACCAAATATATGACCAGTTGAATATTAGTTGTTACATACGACCATATAAACTATCAGACCCATCTAATCTTCCGTAAGTCAAGTATTCGAGTATTAGTATATTTGTATCTTGTAAATCCTTGCATAAAGACCACCTCAATAATAAAACAAAAATGAAACACAATAAGATTTCCAACCTTATCTTCATGGTTGTGTAATTTATTCAACCGCAATGTTTATAACACTTCTCCTTTTTTACCCTTTGACAGAATCAATAGCTCAGTAAACTCGGAATGCGTCCGCAATAAGTACAGGAGGTCGTGGTTCAATCCATGACCGTGCCATACCAAAGACGATATGAAAATAGTACCAGCAATTATTTCCCTTGCTATTTAGACGCTCAGCATATAAGGAAAGGACAGCTTCTCTCTTATGCCTACACCTTTAGCAATAAGGTATCGAGTGCGCCTAATGTAAGTAATTAGAAATTGTTTCAAAATCAACCTA
Source organism: Spisula solida (assembly GCA_947247005.1). NCBI lineage: Eukaryota > Metazoa > Mollusca > Bivalvia > Venerida > Mactridae > Spisula > Spisula solida. Next base: position 20,944,529 of record OX365946.1, read on the forward strand.
AATACAGTACTGTAGTAGCAACTAATGCCAATACTAACTATTGAACCACTTATCATGTAGGTTATATATATACTGTTTTTTTCTGGTATTTTGCTACTAACTGTTCAGTATAAATGGCTGTACACTGCTATACTTTCCATGGCTTGTTATGACAAGTAAATACATTTATACAAGTAACTTTTAGACGTTCTAAAAAAAACCCAGCAAATACACTTTATTGGTGCAAGATCGAAAACGATTATTGACCAATGACTGCACTTTTCACTATAGACTTTATAATTATAGTGGATACCCAAAGGTACGGTTCAGGAGTCAGATTCTATCTATACCGTGTTATTCATTGAATTTTGTAACACACTTTACAATCATTACAAACCACGTTTGTTTAACTATACAAGCTAACTTGAAGGTATAGCTACTTGTGTCAAATTGTTAGATAATAAGAAATCCGGTGAAGATAACGTAGTGATCATGTCGTGCTGACGAGTGTCGTGTATAATACCGGGGATATTATCATTGGGACCATCACCTACTGTTTGTGTAGGGCAATCGGCTATATACCCTTTTCACAAACTTTATTGTAATCAAAACTCAGACTCGAAATAAATGAGCAGCTTATAGTATGTATTTTTATTCGTAAAAATGCGACTGAATTAAGATATGAATAATCACATAAGAATCTTTAGCAAACTTAAAGGTACACACGTTTCACTTAAATCAATTAAATGAACAATGCTACTTGGATTAAATTGCTATAACGTTACTAGTAAGCAAAAAAGATGGTCTCATAGTAATAAAGAATCGGTCTGCGGACGTATTCTTTGATGTTTAACCAGTTTATATGGCAAATAATCTGCATGATTTCTGGGCTTATAAGCGGAACCAGATAGTGTTGTTTTCATTGTCCCGCACTGAAAATAATTGTGATTAATCTAATCATATATAATATATATCATATTAGATAAGTAATGCATTAGTCTAACGAATTTTTCACATACTGGATAATCCGGTAAAAACCAAAGTATGAGTATATTTAGAAACGGTGAAAGTAGAAACACTATGTATAAGGGAGAATCGTGTTATTTTTTGGTCCATGTAAATCTTATGAAGTGCTTTATCTCACTTTATATATACATACTGTAAATTTTGTTAGATCTTTTCTACATCGGACATTTTTTCAATATACGCGCTATGATATTACATAGCCCAAAAACGAAACCAAGAGATAGGATTTAGCTTGTAATTCAGCTTGTAATTGACATAAATAGTAATATTATTACGGTAAATCATTAAACATCACTTACGCATATCAAGTTTTATCCTTATGATAGTTGGTCACATTAATATTTCGCACCGAGTACTCAACGTGTCCAGAGAATTTAGATAAATGCAATCTGCTTAACAGCTGATTTCAATACTTCCTGCTTGTGCGTATTGTTATAAGTCACATGATCAAATATCAGTCATGTGACCAAAGGTATATTACAACCGTGTTCAAAGACTATACTGTAAAATCAATGTGTTTCGAGGGAGTTGAATTTTTTCGTTGATTTCGGTGTTGAATTTGACCACGAAAACTATTCCCCATGATTAATGGATCTTCGCAATACAGAACATAGGTTAACCCTTCCATTTTTTTTTAATCAAATAACTTACAAGTCAAATAGTTCCTGCGAGCAAATGATGTACCGACTTCATTTGACAGAGAATTGACAGTATCCTCGACCTTCTATCTGCATAATTCAACAGCTGATGTGTCTAAAAATTAAGCATGAAACTCTCAAAATTGTGAGAGAAAAAATAAGCGCGATAGGCCGGTAGCTTTCAAATTGGGAAAACTATATGCACGATAATTTGACACACGAAATTTATCAACAAATTGTTAATTAATTTCATGTATAACAAACAAAGTTTCAAGACACTTAATTGCATAGTTTGACTTCCTTGTTCAATATAATATTTATATGCTTATAAATAAAACCTCGTATCAGTTCATTAAAAGGTATTATCATAAGACATGTTTTCAGTGTTCAACAATATCAAAGATCATAAACCAATTCCGATAATTCCATGACAATAGACAAGAGGCATTTAGAATTTTAAGTCTCTGAATAGACATTAACAGTATATGTTGTTAATTTTATCAAGAGATTGACTGGGAAGCGCTGTGATTAAAAAAATACGCAGCTGCAGTCACCTTCTGTTTAGATCCATGGTCTCAATATTGCCTAGCGCTCACTGAAATTTCGGACAGTTCTGATTTCTTCGGTAAATAAACTATTGCAATGCGACAAAGACCGATGTTATCCGCATGGAATAATGGAATTAGTCTGGTTCACGACATTCTTACAAAATGCATCTTTTTTGGATTTTTTTTTTTGAAATCGTAAACCATCGAGAACAGGTCACGTGCCCCTCCATGGACTTTTTACTTTATGCTATCCAATATATCTGCTCGCTCAAGGCTCGCAGCTAATGACCCCACCAAAATCATTCTCGTTCACCAGAGTATTCTTCACTAGTGGTAGTCTGGGAACTTGACTAACCACTGATGTATGAGGATGACCAAAATGTATTTTCATCGACATCCACGAAATTTAATACCCTCGAAAAAATGTGATTTTATAGTATGCAATTGATCAGCAACTTTAATGCGCATTATTTATCAGCAACTTTAATATGGATTGTTCAAACTTATCTGTAACAATTTAATTGTGTTTGGACTATTTAACATCCGTGTGAGGAACGACCGAGGCTTATCCTGCTATTGCAATACGATGGATCAGTAAAATAAAATACGGGCACTTAAACAAACTGTTGCGCATACTTCATACCGGAAATAATTAAGTTAAACTACTTATGTCTCATTGAGCTGCAGAAGGGGACAACATTCCAACCAACAAGTACAATCCAAGGGCGTTTACTGACATAAAGCCAGGTTTCCATGGAACGAATTATTTCGGCGCTGATTTTTTCGGCGCCAAAAAACTGTTTCCAGCCGAAAACACACCCGCTTTTTGGATAAAAACGCATACCTTTTTGGAGAAAATGCTACTTCAAGTCCGTAACAGAATATGCAATAGCATATTTTTCTAGCCCATTTGAAAGATCAGGTGGTGGAGGAGATGGTGCTTGTTTTTTTACATTGGCGTACCGTACATATGTTAGTTGACCGTAAAGGTCGATCATTGTCATTAGTTGAGTTCATGATAAATACTATAGTTATAACATGTATACTATTGATATGTACGAAGGTAGATGCAGAAATAATAGGACTTTTCTCATAACTTCTTAGTCAACACTTACACTTAAATGAATGAAATTTATTACCTGCGAGCCTTGAGATCGTGTGTAAATAGTGATTTCTCTTCTTTATCGAAGGCCGTTTTCTAGTTTCTGTCTGTGCAGGGTTATGTCGTCAAACCGGGTTTTACGCATTTTGTGAACATTCTAAGCTCGACACAGGCGACATTGTGTACGTGTATTGTTAAAAGTTGTATTTTTTATGTATAATATTATATTGTCTTGAAGTGTGCAGTACAAATTAAATGATTGTATTCGGCTTGTTTAAAATATTGGACATAATGTTGAGTTGGGTATATGAGGGCCAATCATAAAAAAAGACCCCTGTCTTATGTATTCATAGTATAGATGTGAAAGATATTTTTATCGGGTCGAATCCCTTTGTACCAAATGATGAAAACTATGCGGCCACCTCTGGTTTGTTTAAAACGTTACTCAGGATTTTCTCCCCTAAACGCACGGGTGATTAGACAGTGATCAGTCAGTTGGATACGTCTAATATTCTTTTGCGACGACCCCCTCAACATTATTCGTTTATCAGGTTTATTATTCAGTTTAAGTTTCAGTTCGGACATGTCCTCTAGCATGAATATGTGTGTGATTGGTTGTATAGAGAATGTACCGTAATTCGACATTTAAATATACAAAACTGTATACAAAACATGTAAGTCAAGTACAGTTGAAACAGGAGCCCTCCAATCGTTAAGTGCATTATACAAGGAGAGTGTTCATGAAATTCTATTCATAGTCTACACACCCTGTTTAGTGCAACCACTTCTTAAACGTGACATAATTTGACAGATGAACATGTATAGCAAACTTAAAGACGTACATTGCAATTCATTTCCATTAAATTCCGATTTAATAATTGAAACTTGCTGCCACGACTATTTCAAAATGATTGGAAACACTTAATCTAACGTTAACGTTACTTACATTTTGTTCATTACAGTTCGCGTAAGCTTCAAAGAATTTTTTAAAAAAGATTTTTTTTGTCGAAAATATTGAAATTTACTTGAGTGTAAGCAAGAAAATCAATACTATTGATATGTATACATAGATTTGATGCATTGTGTCAAGAGCTACTATTATCACGAGCTATTCTTTAATTTGCGGGGGAAATCAGCAACACTAATTTTTAACTTAAGTAGAAATATTTAAGTTTTACACTAAGATAAATACGCTGGGTACTGTACGGTAATCGTAAACTTCCGTTCAAATTTGATTTCTTAATTATTCTTTAAAGCTTATAATTGGGGGACAGGGTATGTAGGAGTTTGTTTATTGAAGCATAAATAAAATTGAACAACCCTTTATCATAATTTGTAGTTGTTGAAGAATTATAAAGAATTTGAATTTGAACATAAGTTTAAGGTTTCCGCAAGTGCTTTGATAATGTTAACAGTCCCTTGTTGAATGTCTAGCTCAGTCATAAATCGACTTGTTTTCTTTATATACACTATTCTTATCAGTATGTCGGATTTTATGTAACAATTGAAATGTACATGTACCTAATGAACACATCAATGATATTAAAAAGGGACTAGAGTAAAGTTGAACCTTTGGTAATTCCGTCAGTTGAATATAGCAATCATCTGTCGTGAACAGTCGGCATTAATGAATCCCTTGGAGATTTATTTTATAATTAATTTACTTTGTATATAATTAACAAATACCTGTTTTAATGGTCACATGTAATAATCTCTTGATTTGCTGTTTATAACAGGATGGACTTGAAATTCAAGTTTCATGAGTTTGAAATTACCTGTATCAGTTCTATGAGTCGAAGGTTACGATTGTTAGTTTAGTTAAAACAAATTGTATTTCTTGTATTTTAAACAATAGAACATTACCGTGACACAGTTCATATGTATATATGATTTAGGCATATACATAAAATGACTAGAATTAAAGGTCCTTACAACGAAACTCGTAAAATACTGGCCGTGTTTATTAAAGTAGAAAATGTATCAAATCCCTTATTTATAAATAAGCGAAAGTGAGTGAAAAGGCATGTCCTTGACAAAGATATGCGCGAAAGTGCTACATGTAGTTGAAAGTTATATGGATGTTTACTTAAGCTCTAATTTAATATGCCTCCTTTCGAATAGTAGCACTTTGAGCAGACAAAACGCATTCTGGAAACGTTTGTTAAAGGAGTAAATAGTAAGACAGTCGCGATTGTAACATGATTTATTGTCTCGTATTAATGAAACTCACCCCGTTATCCGGCCATGCAAAATATTGATAATCATAAAAATTATCAAAGTGAAAGTGAAAATGATAGTAATATAACATGAAGTAGTTAATAAGTACTGTGTCTTTAATGTAATTTGAGATATGAGTGTTTGTGCGTGGTGTGTCCTTCTCCGTCTCAATTACATAAACGTTCTCACACGACCACATGGCAAACATTGCTTTGCATTAAAAATAGTCTGCGTTTAAAACAGGATCGAGGAAGATATTGTAAAATACATGTACGATAAACCTATTGAAAGACAATATGTTTAAACGCACAAGTAGTTATGAAACTAGGGACACTGTCATGATGTGATCAGATAGCTTTATCTATTTAGATAATGGTGACACGAAATTGCTTAATTACAGTGAACCTCCCAACGTTGTTCCGAAATGGCGTTTGGTTTAAGGGGGCTAACTAAATAACATTCTGACCTTTCAAGAATGTTGGTATTGTGTCATTTAGACCATAACATTATTTGTCAAAATGGGACATCATGTTTGACGCAATGGATTTAATGTCAATCAAGCGCATATGGTGTGCTAGTGCTTTGAGGAAAACAAACATATGGTCGGAAGGCACAATGATACAAAAGTAGACATCGTATTACTGTACTATTCAGGAATCAAAAACAAGCATGTCATGCAGATTAGGCATTTCCTATGACTACTATTACAGATATTATAAATCAGCCAGGTGGTAATGCAGAGACTCTGCCGAGAAAATTCAGTGAAATTCATCAAAAAAGGCCCCGATCGCCGACTTTCGGTTAAAGAGAAGGAAAGACTGTGATCTAGAGACTCAGTTATCATTAGACGTATCGTTCGGAGAAAATAATTCCGAAAAAGGTTGCCACGGGTCTTCGCGTCTTCACAGACACGTTTTCGCAATCATATCACAGAATCGAAATTTGGACGTCGCTTTGTGCACGGCGCTACATGCGTTGTAGGGATACTAGTATTTGTATTGTGGTCTGTATCATCGTCTGCCAAGCGGCATTTTTGAAGTTGATATGTTCAATAGGAACTGACACCCATCCACTTGCACCTGATGGGACATTTTCGTATAATTATTATAATAATAAGTTATGCTGCGCACAATGCTTGTTATTATTATATTCACTGTGTTACTCTGACAGACCTGTATATCTATTAAAGGTGAAAGATAAAGTTTTTTTGTTTTTTTAGTTTATTTTGAAACATTACCCATTTTTGCCCATCAGTTTACATGCATATAACAACAATATTATAATATATGTTCCGTTACAGCAATGATATTAATGATATACATTTTCATCATGTTATATATACAATAATATTACGCTCACTTATGTACACTCTCCATGTCACATTCTAACTCACTCACACAAATACATATATCATTCACACGCATGCGTACACGCTGGCACACATGCAATCACACATACGTACACCCACACACGCACGCTCACCTACACGCACACATATACGCTCGCACATACACACATACACGCACACACGCTTATCAACAACCACACACGCACGCATACCCACACACACACACGCACACGCACACACACACATACACATCGCTATGTACATGTACACATATTTAGGGGTGGGCCGATGCATCGAAATATCGATGAATTGCGATTCCGAGTGTCCCGATAGTACGGATCGATAGTAAAAGTCTCGATCCAATAACTATCGCCGATAGTTAGCTCAAATATCGATAGTTACGATAGTTTCCTTTTTATAAATAAAGTTTATTAAAATTTAAAACAACTTCCGTTTTCGTTAAAAAAACTAATAGTAAATAACTACATGCATCAACACAGCCACAATGGACCAATATCGCAATAATTTTATAAATCTATTTCTGTCAAATTCATTTTATATCATTTCCACAAATAGTATATTTGTCTGTTGTACAACAAAGTGATATCTTACACAGTGCAAATTTGCATTTACAAGTTAATCTATGGTTTTCAAATCTTGGCAATAACTATTGCAATAGTATCGCAATAGTCTCCAGCAATACAATAGTATCGCAATAGTACTTTCAGCAATAGCAATAGTATTGCAATAGTCAAAATTGGACTCAATAGTCACCCCTACAAATATTCATAATTAACATTGAGTGTATATCTGAGTTGAATATTTCATATCATAATAACAAGTAAAGAATATAATTTGGAGAAGAATGGTAATTATTTATAAAGTACTTCGTCTCGTTTTTCGAAGGCTTTAAAAATAAAGATAGATAATTTTCTACAGACTGTGGGTTGTTCTGACGACATGAGACTGATGAATTTTAGAATATTTGGGTGTGTCCAAAATTTCTTATTAATATATATATTTCATTGTACAAAAAATTTAACCTACGATTTAACCTGCCACCTTTTCTGAAAACCACGACTTTCGTTTTATTGGTATTGACCGTCAACTTCCATCAATCACCGTAATTTTTTAGAAGGTCTAAGCCATCCTGTAAGCCCTTTTCACTTTCGGAAAAGATCACTATATCATCCGCGTACAGTAATAACATTAACTTCAAGGTTCCCATATCAATCCCGAAAACCCGTTTAACATGATTTTTTTTCTTCAATATCGTTTACGTACATAGCAAAAATAAAAGGTGACAAACAGTCTCCTTGTCTAGTGCCTAGGTAACAATCAAAACTATCATTTAGGGGTTATTTACTTTTTACCCGTGATTTAACATTATTGTACAAAGATCTTACTATAGTTAATGCTTTTCCTCTAACTCCGTATTGGATGAGTTTATAAAATATATTTTCACGAACTAACAAGTCAGACGCTTTGGTAAAATCCACAAAACACGTGTATAACTTTTTATTATTATTGAGTTCGTGATTTATGACCCCGTGTATTACAAATAAGTTATATATAGTGCCCATTTTAGGACGAAAGCCTGCCTGAGCTTCCGTATATATGAAGTAATCTTCGGCCCATTTATTAAACCTGTTACGTATTACACGCGTGAATAGCTTCCCCAGGGTACTAAGAAGCGTTATACCGCCCCGCCGTAATTATTCTCTGGTAAGGTTTCATCGCCCTTTTCAAAAATGGGTACAATATACCCCTCTGTCCATTGTGATGGAAAATGACCCATGTCATATAATTTATTAACTAGGGATGTTAGATACGTTGCTAATTGGTTGAAACCATATTTATAAAACTCATTTATAACGTAGTCTGGACCTCCCGCTTACCCGTATTAATTTGAGAAGATGCTTTTCGATGAAGGACATTACCAAATCTGTCAATATTTCATTAATCAAGATACAAAGGTCTAAACAATAGTTCACTACAAACACATGTAGACTTTGTAGAGGCCATTGTCTAACGTGTCCATTGTCTAACGTGTCCATTGTCTAACGTGTCCATTGTCATCATTTTTAATTATAACTCTTGTGAGGAGTCTTGCCAAATAAATATATTTCCAAATTTGCAGACAATTATACAGTTGTGAACTTTATTGTTTATCCACAATGTCGTCGGTTTTAAAAAGCTACAATAGCCCATCAGTATTGTGAAACAAGGAGGTTAATGTATCGACGATATGTGTGTTCTATGTAATCTTGCATTATCTGTGTGTTGCCATACCAAAAGTATTGTCATGGTGGTTTATTTTCCTCTTGACGCGCAATATTTAGTAGCAGCGTTCAACCGCTGATCCGGGTTCAGTTCCCTGTCGCGGAAGTTTATACCTTTCCATGCATAATTTAGTCTAATTAGACTACACTGTCGATTTTCCGTGTGAAATGGTACATTATTACTGGTTAAGATTCAGTCTGGAAAACTAGTTAGGTGAGTCATCCGCCGTACTAGTATATGACTGGAAAATGGTTGATAAACCGCGTTAAATCCGAATAAGCAGAGGAAACTTTATTAGAATCTATCATCATTATGATTGTCTCATCCAACTTTGTTACATTTACCGTTGACTCACTAAGTATTCACAAGAGTGTAAAGCTCCCTGATGACTATTATGTAGTCTGTTCTCGTGATGGTTCAAAACTTCCGTATCCAGTGACCGGGAATGGTATACCATGTACACATGCATCACAATAATCTCCGCATCTTACAACAAACGTTGTAAACAAACGTATCAAACTTTCCCATCATGCATCCTGATTGTTTATGAGACACGTGACTTCATTGTTTATGACTCAATGACTTTATACATGAACATCCATTGTCATTGTAGGCCTATTCAATATGCCGCCATCATCACCAATCCTCTTCAAGCCATCATCACCATCAACATGCTCGAAATAGACATCACCATTCAGACTGTCAACACCACTATCATAGGTTCTTAATACATTTATCGCCAGTGTAGGCCTATTTGATATACCGTCATCAGCATCAATCTTCATCAAGGCATCATCACCATCGCGTCATCATCGAAATCGGCAACATCCTTATCATTGTCAACATCGATATCGTCTACATCCTCTGAGCATGCATACATGCACATCATTATTTGCATAATAAATAACTTTTAAATATATCAAAAACCCACAATTAAAACCAACAATTGCACTATTAAAACCCACAATTGCACTATTAAAACCCACAATTGCTTGTCCTGAAAGAAAGACAACATTTAATGGTGTTAAACATGAAACTTTCAATCTTGGTGTCCGTTATTACGAGGGTCATTCAAAATATACGTAGACACCACTGTTTGTCGATTTATTCTGTTGATAATGTGGGTTGATATCTTTGCTCCATTACTGCATGTTGACGGTGGTTAAACCTGTCAACAATTTGACACTATGTAGTCCTCCGTTTCAAATTATGACGTCATAGTCGACACCATACCGGAGATCCTGGTTATCATAAGTTAAGCCAGTCTTTTTAGCAGGAAGAAAGTGTGACTTCAGGTGGCATCACGGGGCAAGGCGTCATGATTGAATTGTGTGCGACGCTATGGAAAACATCATTACTAACTTGAATCATGTTGGGAAATGGGACATTTCACTAAGAGAAAGTGCCGGTACATCGTGTTTAATCTACAGTTCTTGTGTTGGATATTTCTTGACAGTCCATATTTGGCCTTTATCTACTTAAGGACGTTTCGTATTGATAAGTCAGTGTATGTGCGTGTAGACTTGAAACAACAGATGCAATGATGTTTGCTACTTTATCCTATTTTGTTCAGTTTAATCCGTCTTGGTACAGGGATGATTATACTGAATGGGGTTGGTGACTGAGTTGTATCTCGCATATTGTGGGGAGCATTTAGAACAATTGTGAGGTTACCAAACTTAATGACGTCAACAACGACTCTGAGTCTTGCCGTGTGATCACTATGGATACAATTGATACAAGGAGTTCCTCGCTTAACCGTCGATCCGATTTCTATGAAACTTTATGATTTTTAAGAATAAAGGTAGTAATACACAATACTGTAGAATTGTTTATTCATTTAGCAAAATAAACAAGTAAATTGATTTGTCTACGTATTTTTAATGACCCTCGTACATTTACTCATATATATACATAAATGTTCTAAAAACCAGAAAGGTCAGTTAAACAATGAGTCAATTGAATATAACCATATTATATATATATATCCAGTTTGAAATGTGTTCCCTATAGTACATTTGTAGGTTAACACTATACGAGTACCGTGCGCGTCATGACAAAGAGGAGGAGAAAGTACTAGGTAGGTTTTATTTACCATTTCTGAAACAGCATTTTAGTGGTCATGTAGCACAAGTTCCTTGGAAAGCGGGTAAAACGACAACATGCAAAACAAAACGTCCAAGCAAAGGACAACGCGTCCTCTTACAAAAAGTAGTTTGTATCAGGCACATTGTTTCAAATTATCTGAGTGTACTATCTGAGTGTACCCTATAAAGAGAGTAGGTTGGGGAACGGTCATGTTTAGCCGCAACGGATATGACATTACAAACGCTGGTACCCAGTTTTTCTACAGTTGTCACAGCAAACACGGACACCAGTTACTGTAACGTCATATCCGTTGCGGCTAAACGTGGCCATTGTACAACATTCTCTCTATATAGGGTACACTCAGAAGAAAGTACTCTCAGATAATTTGAAACCATGTATAGACTTTCTTACAAACACAAAATTCAACTTGACCACCCCCAGCCATTGTTTCTACACGCTTGTGTTTTATTTTGCAGATAAAAAAACACACTGGTAAATTTATGCCAACATTGTGTTTCTCGGCAAATGGAATAACACACACGTTCATGAAAAATGGAATTCTATACATGTACAGTCCCAAGAGGAAAGGAATACGACGAAATACAATGATGTACAAGGACAGCAGACCAAAGGAGTCATATATATGTAAACTACGAGTTGTTTCTTCTCAGGAGTCTGTTAAAAAACAGTTAGGTTAAATGTAAAAATTACATGTATATGTTTGTAATGTCCAGATTACTTGATAAGGACGTTATCGTCGTATTCTTTAAAGCGTAACTAATGGATTTGACATATTAGTAACCTTTTATGCGAAACAACATTGTCTGCACACAATGTAACTATGTACTGAATCTATGTCATGAGGATTATCAACTGGGAGTTTTGTTCATTTATGATACAGATCTAGAAGCGTCCAGAACAGTACATTCGTTACGCGTTAGATTGCACAACTTAGACATCATATGTTTGCAAGCGTGATGAATAACAAAACGGATGATTGAATTCTGCAAACACTTAACAAGAAAAAAATACGCGAATATGGGGCTGCTTTTGGTTATGTAGCGTTTGCTATTGTTTTTGGAGTCGTTGGAAATACTGCGTCAATCGTGTTTTATGGATTTAAATCTCGCCGAACGACAACTAACTGTCTCATCAAGTACCTTGCCACTGTAGACTTGATTGCATGTTACGTTTTCATTTACCAAATTATTAAGCTGTGCTATTCTATCAACTTTAAGAATAGACTCGTGTGCAAGTTGGTGTTCGTGTTCAACCATTGGTTATCTGCAACATCAGGATGCCTATTGGTCTTGATTTGCGAGGACAGATACAGAAAATTATGTCGACCGTTACAGTGGCAATTCTCGTTCACTACAATGAACATTTGCGTTGGTGCTGTTGTGGTGTGTATGTTTCTGACATCATCAAGGCAGTATATGACTCTGGATGTTGTGCATACCAATATTACAATACCTGACAGTGCTAATGGAAGACAAATCGAAGTTCACTACTGCACACATACTAATGAGCCGGAGTTAAAAACATTGGTGACCATTTTTCAACTTGTCGACATAGTGTTGTATTTCCTGATCATAAGTACTTTAAGTGTCTTGTACACAATCGTTGCTTGGAGATTATGGAAATATCAAAGGATTACGCGGAAAAAACAAGTTGAATCAGTTGCATAGTGTTGACGAATCAACAAATGCGGGAACACTGGAAGCGGCTCATAATGGTTGTCCTAAAGCGGAATCACTGGACGCAACTCAAAATGAACCAATTACTACGGACACACTAGAGGCGCTTAACAATGAACCAACCAAACCCGGAACACTGGAAGCGGCTCCGAATGAAGCTAGAAAAATGAACCCACTGGTCACGGCTCATAATAAACGAGCAAACGGAATACACCAGAAGCGGCTCAGATGGAGCCACTAGATGCACATCAACCAGAAGAGACTCAGAAGGAACCAACAAATACAGATAAACCGAAAGAGGCTCAGAGTGAACCAACGGATGCCGATACTATGGAGGCGGCCGAGAATGTATCAACAAATGCGGTAACAATGAAATGCGCAAACACACCATCGTCTTCATTTATTCAACGAAATATAACGCTAATGATGATCACCATCACTGTAACATCAATGCTGAGCTATGTGCCCTATTTTATTGTAAACCAGTATTTGAAACGCACATCTAACAATCCAGAACTGGAATTCGAAGTATGGATACAGATAGCGTTAAGGTCGTTTATGATTAACAATGTCATAAACCCATAAATCGCCTTAATCTTCAATCCTCGATTCAGACGCTTTGTAAAGAACTGTTTTCGGGACATTTTGTGCTGCACAACTACAGCATACTACAGACGTTAGGTATTATGTGTACTTTACCAGCGTGAGAATTAACAAACATAACAGTTTCACTAATTTGTGAATATAATAAAAGGCAGTTAAGTTGCCAAGGAAACGCGCTGGAACGTATTTATAGGTTAGGTTAAATCCTGAAAACAATCACACAGGGATATTAGTAAGTTAAAAAATATTTCAGCTTGCAACATTATAAAGAATACAGAAGAAGATGGGTTTATTATCAACTATATTTTACTGCTTTCAAAATATTTCATATTTAAATGTAAATGGAATAAACACACACCGACAGTAAACTAAAAGGTTATATGGTGAGGTCGAAAGTTGATTGGGTTATAAATGGTGAAAAGCCTAGCAAATTATTTTATAATTTAGAAAAGTATAACTATACATCAAAAACTATTAACTGACTTGTCAAAGTCAGTGGAACTGAATTAACAGATCAAAAGGATATACTGAACGTAACATCACTTTTTATAAGGAACTTTATTCTAAGAAACAAAAGGAGATAGATTCAGATAGTTTTAAAAATGTTATACATAATATAGATACAATGTATACCTAAATTAACAGATGATGAATCAAACTCGATAGAAGGTTTAATTACATTAGACGAATGTTCCAGAGCATTAAAAACTATGGATAATAACAAAAGTCCTGGGACGTCAGGGTTCAGTGCTGATTTTTATAAGGTTTTTTTGAAAAATATTGGTGCATTTATTTGTAGGTCACTAAACGATGCTTTCATATCGAATTCATTAACGATCACACAAACCCAAGGAATAATAACTTGCATACCTAAGGGTCAAAAACCAAGACAATATCTGAGTAACTGGCGACCAATCACACTTCTAAATTGTGTTTATAAGATAGGGTCTGGATGCATTGCGAACAGATTAAAACAATATCTTGAACAATTAATAAATACTGACCAGATAGGCTTTATAAAAAATAGATTTATTGGAGAAAATACAAGGCTAATATATGATTTAATGCAACATACTGAAATAAACAATATTCCTGGGTTATTATTATTAATTGACTTCGAAAAAGCATTTGATTCTTTATCTTTGGAATTTGTACAGAACCTTGTTCAACTTTGGAAATGACATAAAAAGTGGTTCAATATATTGTATAAAGATAGTGTTTCAGCAATTACACAATGTGGATTTTTATCCGATTTTTTTAATACAACGTGGTTGTCGTCAGGGTGACCCTTTAAGCTGTTACTTCTTTATATTGTGTGCTGAGATTTTGTCCTTGAAAATTAGATCAAATAATTCTATCAAAGGTATAAAAGTGAATGACGTAGAACACAAATTGTAACAATTTGCTGACGACACAACAATTATTCTTGACGGATCCTCTGAATCGCTCAACGAAACCTTAAAAGTGTTGTCAGATTTCACGTATCTCTCTGGACTCAAAGTAAACTTCGATAAAACTAAAGTTGTCTGGATAGGTAAACAAAAATATAGCTCTGATACCACAAAAACAAAATGGAAACTGTCTTGGAATCAAAGTAGTTTTGAGATGTTAGGAATAAAATTTCACGTAGATCTCGAAAAAATGATAGATCTAAATAAAAGCAAAATACTTAAAATGAATAGAATATTAGCAAACTGGAAGCAACGAAACTTAACCCCAATAGGGAGAATCTTAATAATTAAAACTTTAGTCCTCTCTCTTTTCAATCACTTGTTTACATCCCTTCCTTATCCTCTGTGTGAAACTATTAAAACTCTAAATGATACTTTTTCTAAATTCGTTTGGCAGGGTAAAGCTAGAATAAAGAAAGAAGTTTTGAAACAACATTATTCACGTGGTAGGCTGGGAATGGTGGATATAAATGCATTTATATGTTCATTGAAATTAGCTTGGATAAGGAAAATTTTACAAACAAATAGTAAATGGATAGACATTGCAAGTACACTATTTAATATTGATTCATTAATAAAATGTAGCACTCAATACCCAATACTTATAGTAAATAAAATAAAAAACACATTTTGGAAAGATGTTGTTAAAGCATTAGTCGTGTTTAATGAACATCAGCCATTTCAGGAAGAGATTTATTAGCCTATCCAATATTTTATAACCCTAAAATATTGGTGGTTGAAAATAGCATATTTTATAAAACCTGGTTTGACGCTGGAGTACAAACAATAGGAGATCTTACGGATGATGAGGGTAACTTACTAAGTTTTGAGGAATTTAACCAAACATTTAGTCTACAAACTAACTTCCTTCAATTTTATGGCGTAAAAATTCTGTTACTAAATATTTGTCACAATACAAAAATAAATATACAGGTAATACAGTGCTTACTAAGCCATTCCTTCCGCTGTGCTATAAAGACATTGTTAAATTTAAAAAGGGTACGCCATAATGACATAATCTCAATTGGCGCCAACGTGCAAATCAAAATGGAAGGAAAAAATTAATATCAATTTTAATGATGAAGACTGGCTCGCGATCTTTGCTATACCCTTTGAAATTACAAGTGATTCCAATATTCAGTGGTTCCAATACAGAATAACACATACTCGGAACTAATTCATTTTTATTCAAAATAAACATTTAGCAAAGTGAAAGCTGATTTTTTGTAAAACATCATCAGAAACAATTGAACATTTATTTTGACAATGCTCAGTCACTACACGTTTTTTAAAGCATATGTTTTTGGATAATGCCACTGTAACAAATACTCTCAATAGAGAAAATTCTATTTTAGGAATACGAGATAAAAACTGTATAGCATTAAATCTCTTATTCTACTACACCAAAATATGTATAGTAAAGTTCCGCTAATAAGACCACTTTGGTTATTTTGAAATCATGCAGATTCTTGCCAGTTTAAGGTCCCAATGTATTAATTTTAGAACAAAAAGGTCCGCTAATAAGACCGATTCGCTATTAAGACCACCTTTTTGACTGGTCTTATTAGCGGAATGTATATATATAATTGCAGATTAAAAGAAACAGTTCAAACCATTCAGTACGATAAACACCATATTAGGTACCAATACAATATATTAAAAGAAATTGCCATTAAAAATCACACTGTCAGCCATTTCAATGATAATTGGAATGAAATAACCGAACTTTTTAGATGAATGTCCAAATAAGACGCCTATACTTAGAAATAATTTAGATACCCTGCCAAACCGGACCAGTATACTATTTGAGAATGTCACATTGTCATTTTTTCAATAAAACTGAGGAGAGTGTTTTTGTTTATAAGTATCACAAACACCATCTTTATTCAGGCATTATATAATACTATGTTTTCAATTTTCAATGTATAATATTGTTAATATTTTGGAGTTTCTGTATACCAAATATTAGCATTTGAAACTATATATGTTATATATTAACTTGTCTACTAATACACATTAACATGTATATATTTATATAGGTACTAATAAAGAATGTGTAAGGTGTGTATTGGGATGCCCTCGACCCAGGCACACCTATTGACGAGGATAATAAACAATCACTCACACCGACAATTCGGTCATTTAAAGAATACATTAACTATCGAAAAAACTGGAACAAACAATCGCACTATTCAAAAACAGACTCCTAATCTTTAACAGGAAATGGCAGAAGTTTTCATAGCTTGCATAACTCAAATAGTGATATTGTGTAAATTTCCCGAATCCATAAACAATTCTTATTATCTTTCTCTTACTTTCCTGTCTTACTCTCTACAATCACAACCTCTCTTCTAAGCGACTGTCCTCATAACTTTCCCCTCCCCTATATATACTACAAAAATCATAATGACATTAATGAATAATATCATCAAGAGTCGTGAATTACTTTCACATTTATTATGACAAAATTGTTTGCATACAAATGTATTTTGTAATGTGTATACATGTAGCTGTATAAATAGAGGATATTTGTTTGTTTTGATTGAATATGGTTTATATCTCATCGTGTAGTGATAAAATTCAATATTTTAAAAAGCGCGTATTTATTTTATGCTTTTATGGTGTCAAAACTGGTACTATTTATGCCAAATTACCACTGTGGTTAGGCTACGTATGAATATGTTATTCCATTCATATTTTTCACTTCAAAATCCGCCATCTCGGATTATGGTGAATAGGTGAAAACGATTTTTTTGAGAATTTTGCATTAAATCATACACCAACTTGTAGGAAATGGTTTAACTAAGAATAAAACCCCCACATGACATGTTTCCGTTCAGTAATAAAAAAGTTACAGACATTTTAGTGTTGATATTTTGGTAAATAAAGTTGTCCCTGTGAGGGGGCGGAGCTTATATCAGTCACATTGTAGGTGATAACCAGTGACTGATATAGGTTTTATTTCACTGATAGAACGCCATATCTCATCAGTTAGCATTAAATAATATGTCTTATGAAAAAAAAAATGTTAAAAACGATGATACAGAATTAAATATTTTTCAGGCCGACGCAAAGTTTGAGTCAAATATAAATATGTTTATTATACCTCACTTTATATTACAATGCTGAAGTCCCATTACCCCCAGAGGTAGATATTTTGACTGTCCAACCTAAAAGACATGTGATCGACTGAAAACTGACTGTCAGGTCATGTGATCGACCTGACATTTTGAATGTCATGCAAGGGCAAGTAACTGCGTCAATTTTAATTAATTGACTGCTGCAATAAACAAGATTTTCTAAAAATAGAATGTGGAATAAACATAACAATATATGAAAGCACAGTCATGTCTACTGTTTATAACTATCACAATCATGGCTGTGAACATTTTGCTAGACTGTTAATACTGTTCGGCATAATAAAATAAATATCAGATGCCTGCCTGCGTGACATTGATATTGTCAACCCTCGAAACAGAATGTCACCCTCGGCTTCACCTCGGGGTGACATTCTGCCCTCGGGTTGACAATATCAATGTCACGCAGGCAGGCATCTGATATTTATATAATGTCTTTTTAAGACCATTTCTCGAATACGTACTCGATTGTAGCGTTTTGTGATAACTGCACCAGTCCAAAAATAGAAAACTACAAAAGATTAAGACTATTAAAAGATAATGAAAGACAGCAAACGACTGAAACAAAAATAGCACGGACCACAATCACTCGGCACAATGCCTAACACAACTGAATGAGTCGGTAGAATTGTAACGAATGACACGGATATGTTAACACTTGATAACGGAAGAAAATATCAACAACTTCTTTGCAGGATGCCTTATTTTGAAAATGTTTTGTTCGAATGCATGATGGTGTTAATTGCCGTGTGGCGGCTGTAAAAGGTCGCCCAGTACTTCCCTGCGGTGAAGTGATCATCATTTATAATAACCTACCTTTATGATTAATTATGCACGAAATTCAAAGTCCATAGTATGGCATTCATTGGGAGTGTGTATAAAGGCTGGCTTGATATAACTATTTTGGGGGATATGGATGGTTTGACTCTTGCGAGGCTGGCTAGGCGCTGCTGCCATTTCTGTGTAGCTTTGGATTGTCTGTGCACTAAAGTATTTATTAGACATCAAAGTGATTTTGTGACACTACCACGTAGGAAACACATTGTGTAAAAGGTAATATATTCTATCAGCCGAACCATGGGACACTTTATATTACCATTGTAAAGAAACATTCAGTCACTTCAGTGGTTTCAAACACGAAATACTACAAAATAGTTTGTGGCTCGACCCTTTCCCTGTGCATTATATCATTTGCATATATGTGTGAATAAATGTTAATTGTAAATAAAGTTGGGGGATAAAATAATATGTATAAACGTTTAATTAAATAATTATATTCTTCTACAATTGCGTATTTACATGTTTCTTTCAAAAAATCACCATCTTATGTTTGATAATGTAAAAATATTATATGTTTGTAATGTCCAGATTACTTAAAAAGGAAGTTATTGTTGTATTCTTTAATGAACAATGCAAAGGCGAAACTAATTTGACGTATTTGTAACCGATTAATATGAGAAACAACATTGTCTGTGCACAAAGGAACTATGAATTATGAAATAAGTTCAAACCATGTACTGAATTTATGTCATGAGGATATCAACTGGGCGTTTTGTTCATTCATAATATACATCTAAAAGCGTCCAGAACAGTACATTCGTTACGCGTTAGATTGCACAACTTAGACAACATATGTTTGCAAGTGTGATGGATAAAAAAACGGATGATGAAATTCTGCAAACACTAAACAAGAATAAAATACGCGAATATTGGGCTGCTTTTGTTTTTGTAGCGTTTGCTATTGTTTTTGAGTTGTTGGAAATACTGCTTCAATCGTGTTTTATGGATTTAAATCTCGCCGAACGACAACAAACCGTCTCATCACGTACCTTGCCACTGTAGACTTAATTGCATGTTACGTCTTTATTTATCAAATTATTAAGCTGTACTATTCTATCAACTTTGATAATAGACTCGGGTGTAAGTTGATGCTCCTTTTCAACCATTTGTTATCTGTAACATCAGGATGCCTATTGGTCGTGATGTGCATGGACAGATACAGAAAGATATGTCGACCGTTACAGTGGCAATTCTCGTTCACTAAAATGAATGTTTGCGTTGGTGGTGTTGTTGCAGGTGTGTTTCTGACATCAGTAGGCAATTTAGTCACTCGTGACATAGTTCAGAAAAAGATTACAGTACCTGACAGCGCTAGTGGTAGACAAATCGAAGCTCACTAATGCGTATCTACTAATAAGCCGGGGTTAAAAATATTGGTGACCATTTCTCAACTTGTCGACATTGTGTTGTTTTTCCTGATCATTAGTACTTTAAGTGTCTTGTACACAATCGTTGCTTGGAGATTATGGAAATATCAAAGAATAAAGCGTACAAACATGTTGAACCAGTTGCATAGTGTTGACGAGTCAACAAATGCGGGAACACTGGAAGCAGTTCGCAAAGATTGGCCTAAAGTGGAATCACTTGAGGCACCTCAACGTGAACCAATAACTACGGACACACTGGAAGCTGTTCAGAACGAATCGATAACTATAAACCCACTGGAAACGGCTTATAATGAACCAGCAAATGTGGATATATTGGGAGCAGCTCAGCAGGAACCAACACATGCAGATAAACTGGAAGCGGCTCCGAACGAATCAACAAACACAGGAACACTGGAAGTGGCTGAGAAAGAACCGGAATACCTACAGAAGTCTTCCTCGTCAAATATTCAACGAAATATAACGCTAATGATGATCACTATCACTGTAACATCAATACTGAGCTATGTGCCCTATTTTATTGTAAACATGTATTTGAACCGCCTATCTAAACCTTTAGGACAGGAATTCGAAGTATGGATATTGATAGCGTTAAGGTCGTTCATGATTAACAATGCCATAAACCCATACATCGCTTTAATCTTCAATCCTCAATTCAGGCGCTTTGTAAAGAACTGTTTTCGGTGCATTTTGTGCTGCACAACTACAGCATACTACACACGTTAGATATTATGTGTAATTTACAAGCGTTCAGTTCCATGGGAATTAACAGAACATGACAGTTTCGAATCACTAATTTGTGAATTTAAAGAAAAAAATGTTAGATTAAATCCTGAAAACTACATTAATAAGTAACTGTATTAAATAGTTTTTCAGTCCGACGCAAACGTTTAGTCAAATGTAAATTTATCTGTATATATTTTTAAGATCGTTACTCGAAAACGTACTCGAATGTCGTGATTTGGAATAAATGTATCAGTGTAAAAATAGAAAAATACAACTTAAAAGATAATAAAAGATCGGCCAGGGAAGGCAGTACATTGTATTCAACAGTGGAGGAAATTGACCAAACGCCGACTCCACCCACTTAATCTCGTTTATCCAATCAGAACGTGTTGTCACTAGGCCGCTACACGTGTTTTAGATTCTGATGTAAACCTTGGACAACATAACGATGTCGAGATATAGGTTATAGAGGGAAAATTGGTTTTGAAATCACTGCTACGCCTATAACTCTTTAGTTTATGTATATATTTAATTGACAGTGGTTTCACGTGAAAGGTCTATTTATGCAGTATAAGAAGGCACCAAAAAAATTGAAGATACAAGATATATTAATTAATATTTTACCACGTTTTAAATAAACCTTTTTATTGGGCATTTTTGATCTACAAAACATGGTAACACATATAACTTTTTGGCAGTGGCTATGTTTGGATGACAACTGAATCAAGTAACAGGTCTGTTTCTAAAGAATAAAACACACCAAATATTTTTGACAATCATTTCTACGTAGAATCTATCAACATTTTTATAGCGGTTTAAAAACCTAGAAAATTCACAACAAGGTATATTATAGGAAATTTTGCATTCGGAAAGCATATTTCGTCTTTTATTATCTGAAAGTCATTTTAATACATCGTCCACAAAAAGCCGAAGCATTTAATGTTTATTTTTCAAACGAACTTTTATTTAAGAAATAATGAATACGTAGCTATGTTTTGTTGCGTAATAAAATATAGGCACGTGTTTGGTGCGTAGTAATGCACGAGTGATTTAATGTACGCATTCGAACGAGTGCGTATATTTTATAACACAACGAAGCACAGCTCCTATTTATTATTTCGATTCTAACATCGCCAATGCTCTGCCATTTATAGCACAACAAGACAGGTTGACGTCAAACTACTTTCTTTCCTTACAACGTTACCTTTACCGTTACGTCATTTGCCATAGTATATGACGTCAAACGTGACGTCACCAATCAGCTATATTTTATCGCGGTAATAAAATATGGTAAGCTCAATATACGCAAAGAAGCAAATATCACGTGCTATGTTAGAATTTAGAGTTCGGTAAAGTTAAAAAACAACAATTAAACGCATTTATTTGCGAGAGTTCATCGTAACCATTAATAACCCTTTTTCTTCAAAATGAATGGAAATAGAGAGTTCCTCATTGAACAGAATATATCTCTATGCAACATTAATTCAGTATTTTGTATCTTTTTATAAAAAAATGAATAAATTGCAGAATGATGGAAGCACAAAATAGGTAAAATGAAAATGCATTAATAAGTTTTTTAAACGTGTATGTCATTCCTCTGTAGTTAATTCTTTAAATACTCTCTTTCCAGTATTACGGGAAGACACCAACATAACAAATAATGTATTATATACAAACAAAATAAGAAGTTTTGCTGTTATATTCAATCAATTCAAATTAAAGTCGCGCCTCGTTTTGTTCGCTATATACATGTGTAGCTCTTTTACTCTATACAGTCTACTTAACATCTTTTAGTTCATCTCACTTGTAACAGGTCTTATATTTTCAAGATTCAGTTGCCTGATAGGGCAATTCGGGGATTCCTCTAACAACTTGCCCGATCGGGAATATTTTGCTCCAAAAATTGCCTGATAGGGCAATAGAAACGCCCACTTTTGAAAAACTAACCTAGGCATAAGGATATTTGACATGTAGATGATCTGATTGCATATTTCGTACCACTAAAGGTTTATCTAAAATCCTACCGGTCAGAATTACTAGTATTCCAAATTGTCGAGATTCTGAGATACTGAGTGTTGTTTTGTTCACTTTCCCGTTTTGGCAACTGAAATTCTCCGATCAGACAAGTAAATATATACTGAAGAGTAGAAAGTTGACAAAACGGGCAAGTGAACGTAATTAATTTAGACTGGCAAAATTCGTAGTTTTTAAGGCTAGATATCTCAGAATCTATACAATTCAAAGGAATTCTGAACGGTCGGATCTTAAGCTGGGTTCACACTCTAGCGTTTGGACCGACGTTTACCGACGTTTGGGCAAACGTTTAGCTCCGCTAGTAAAAGATACTAAACGTTTTGAAAAGTTGACGATCGTTGGTAAACGCTGGAGAACGTTTTATCCGTTCAACTTGAACATTTTTAAAGCTGGGTTCACACTCTAGCGTTTGGATCGACGTTTACCGACGTTTGGGCAAACGTTTAGCTCCGCTAGTAAAAGTTACTAAGCGTTTTGAAAAGTTTACGATCGTTGGTAAACGCTGGAGAACGTTTTATCCGTTGAAAATTTTTAACATGCAAAATCTTGGCCGACGTTTGGAAATAAACGCTGATGTAAGTTGTGCTCCGTTTATAAACGTTCCTGAACGCTAGATTAAGTTGATCAAAGTTTGCTTAAGTTAAACGTCTGCTGAAACGCTGGTGGTGATAATAAATTTAGTCGAACGTTTATCTAGCGGAGGTCAACGGGTATCCAGCGCATTGAACGCGGTAGTAACGCAAGGGCTGGCGTAAGCCAACTTTTGCTAGCGCAAAAGAACGTTAAAACTGTGTCCAACGTAGGCCAACGCAAGTGGTTAGCGCAGGCGAACTTTCAATAACGTTTCAGTAATTTAGGTAAACTTTGTTCAACGGATTCTGGCGTTTGGCACCTCGTTCGTCTGAGTCGGACTAAGTTACAGACCGCTACACATTAAGCTAACCTACGTTGGCAAAAGTTCACCTACGCCGATAAAAAAAGCTTCAACGCAGACAAACGTTGTTAAGCGCTTGTAACCGCTGTCAAACGCAGTTGAGCGCTGAGAAACGTTCCCAAAACGTTAGCGTGCGTTAGATACATAGAGGATACTTGTTTGTTTTGATTGAATATGGTTTATATCTCATCGTGTAGTGATAAAGTTCGATATTTTCAAGAGCGCGTAGCGCGATCGTGAAAATATTAAAATTTTATCACTACAAGATGAGATATTAACCACATTCAATCAAAACAAACAAATATTCTATTTATTTAATGCTTTTATGGTGTCAAAACTGGTACTATTTATGCCAAATTACCACTGTGGTGGTTAGGCTACGTATGAATATGTTATTCCATTCATATTTTTCACTTCAAAATCCGCCATCTTGGATTATGGTGAATACTAGATTTTGCATTAAATCATACACCAACTTGTAGGAAATGGTCTAACTAAGAATAAAACCCCCCACATGACATGTTTCCGTTCAGTAATAAAACATTTGAGGTTTTGGTAAATTAAAGTAGTCCCTGTGAGGGGGTGGAGCTTACATCAGTCACATTGTAGGTGATAACCAGTGACTGATATAGGTTTTATTTCACTGATAGAACTCCATATCTCATCAGTTAGCATTAAATAAACAACGTTAGCAGTGTGAACCAAATTATTCCTCCTCGCGAGCGTAATTTCACCGACGTGTGGGCTCATTTTTCTGACTTTTGAAATGCTGATCACGCTGGTACAAACGTTCATAGTGTGAACCCAGCTTTAGATATACCACTTGTGATGTAAAACAAGTGTTAGGATTATCGCTTTGTCAAATATCCTTATGCACAGTTCCGTTATTCTAAGGGTAGTATAAATTGACAATTTTAGTGTCCGATCAGGAAACTTTTAGAGCATAATTTCCAGATTGGGCAATTAGTTAGAGGAATCACCGAATTGCCCGATCGGGCAATTTCCCCCCACCGCTCATCTGAAACAGAAATAACACAGACCACAATCAGTCGGCTCAATGCCCAACATACAGCTGAATGAGTAGGTAAAAACTAATTGGTTAACACTTGATAACAGAAGCAAATATCAAAACTCGTATGAGGGTTCCCTGATTAAGACAATGTTTTGTTCCAATGTGTAATGGTGCAAACGTATGTTATAACCTAAGCCTGACATCAAAGTGACTTTGTGACACTTCCACGTGGAACGACGTTGTTTAAAGGGTCATTCCACCCGCCGAACAAGAGGACACTTTATACTACCATTATAAAGAAACATTCAGTCAATCCAGTTGTTTCAAACACGAAATACTACAAAATAGTTTGTGGCTCGACCCTTTCCCCCGTGCATTATACCCTTTTCATAGTTGGATAAATAAATGTTAATTGTAAATATTATTTGGTGATAAAATAGAATATTATATATCTATATATACGAGAATGTGTGTAATATATAATCTCTCAGATAATAAGAGAGGTTGTGCTTAACATACAATATCAGTACACATGCTTAGAACTGCATCTGTAAATTTTCTAAAAATGAAGGTTGTAAGTTTACTCTCGTGAATCCGGGCCTAAATTCGTCCCACATGTTACATCATATAAAAGATTTTTCTAATTTGGTATAATATCATATCGCACTATACTTTCTAGCTATATATCACCATGCTATTTATTTAATTGTATTATTGTTGCTTTGTAAAATGTCCCTTTCAGGACAACATATGCAAATAAACTATATTCTATTCATTCTGTAACTATTAAATATATTCTTCTACAATTGCGTGTTTACGTGTCACTTTCAAATTATCACCGTCTTATGTTTGACAACGACGGGTATAGTATGCATTCGTGTTATGCACTACTAGCATAGTTGTGTTAAGTTGTTGGATTCTATCACCAATAGTTCAGGTGGCAAACACTAGTAACAATATTGTACTTTTCTTTAAGTAAAAATATGTAGTGTATCGCCACAAACGCATTGCATTTACACGTTTGAAAAGGCTGTCGACGTGTGCATTCTGAACAATGAAAACGCAAACATCCACGACTCAAGCTGCTCTTACCTCTGGAAAATGCACTGTTTTGTGTTTAGGTGACTGTGTGTTTTTGTATGTCTCCATCAAGGTGGACTTGTACATAGCCGTTTAACAAGGATCTGTCCTTGGGTCGATACAGTTTGTATGCTACATTGACTACCTACCTGAGCAGACAAGGTCTATTGTGAGGCTGTTTGCTTGCAGTTGCTACGGTGCAGGACTCTAGCATCCTCCATGATGACCTTGATAACTAGGCTACACAAATGGGTTGAGTAGGACACGGAGTTTAATCCAAGTAAGTTTCAGTTATACATGACTGTGGCACACGCTAAATCTGCATTGCCCATGGAAAAGGCGTTTTGGCGTCGTTCCATGGAAGGTAAAGGAACCATGCATGCAAGCGCATACATGGCTTAATAATAACACGGCAGGTAATAGTGATTGCACTTCAGTATTTTAACTTATATATGTTAGTATTGTACTTTATTCTTTTTCGCGCAATTTCTGAGCAAGTATTATATACGCATGGCCGCCACACAGTTGTTAGATTCAAACCTATACTGTACGGTGCCATCGATTGGTAAAAGATAAATATTTGTTAAAAATCTACTAGTATAGTTGACAAATGTATGCCATATCTTCCTTATTTCTATTATTTAAAGATCCAAATTGTACCAAAATCATGAGAGGACATAGAGCTTTCGTTAAATGTATATTTTTGGATAAATATAATTTAATTCCACCGAGAATAACCACCAAAGGTGGGTGGGGGTAAATTGAAACCAGAACGTAAAAATCTCAATACAGTCAGAATCAACATTAAACACCCATTAAACATGTTCCTTATATCCAAATATGATTTATTTGTGGAATTTGATTTTGACTTACTCAAATATTATGCTAATTAACTCATTTGCATATTTATGAATATTGATAATCTATTGCACATGTATGACAAAAAGTGTACAAATAAGGATCTGTATCTGAGTGATAAACAAGCAGTGTCTTCTAATAATTATACAAAATGCAATACATATGTCTCATTAAACAATATATGTTTGTACATGACGTTAAGAACTGTATTATTTATTCTTATAATCATCGGCAAACCACTAGTTTCTACCGTAATTATAATCCAGAGAATTTGATACGACTCTCGACCTTCAATTAGCATAATTTAACAGCTGATATATTGTCTATATTAATAATCCCGGCTGTATGCTTTCATAAGCGGGGAATATCACAAAGACGCTGGATGTGTAATACCAACACAAATCTAAAGAACCGATAATGCACGATTTGCTCGTGGAAATTTATATATTCAACCCAAGTACCTTGTAATATATTCATGTATAAAGGTTAGGATCATGTCAAATTATCTGCGCTATACAAATTATACCAATTCCAATCAAAGAAAATATGTAGTGTCGTCAACGTAAAATGTCGCCTGGTACAGTAGAACTTCGATGCCTCGAACTATCTTCCTTACGGGAAAATAGTTCGAGTCATCTACCTGTTCGAGGCATCTGTGGTACTCAAGTATATGTATCATGTGTATAAGTTCGAACTGATGCCAGTATGTTAAACCGTACAAATCGTGTGTGTGTGTATTGTATAATTGATTTACATAACTATTGCATGTGTATCATTTTTGTAACAGTATTCATTATAATAACAAAATATAATAGTTAGACAAAATTGACATGGAGTCTGATTTATTATCTTCGGCAAACTCTTCGAATGTTCAAAAATCCAAAGAATACTCGGAAATATTTATATGATAATTGACAAATCTTACTAAGGTTTCTTGTTATACATGTATAGTGTATTTATGTTAAGGAGCGCACGGAATATTCTTATGACCGAGGTCAAGTTCGACTACCTATAAATATATGGAAATGAAAGAAAAACTTTTGATATATATATACAAGTACGAGTACTTTAATTTAAAAAAGGATAATGTTATTCTGACATGTTGTTGCTTCTGAATTTCATTAACTAAAATAAGTTAAATTACAATATAGATTTATATAAAGTTAAGTCTTTTAAAAACTGGTTATACAAATGCAGTCGTACACAAACCATTGTTAATTACAGTAATTATAACAACTTGTAACCTTAATTCACATGTCGCCGACTACCCGCATCCGAGCAATGTATTTCAAGAGTCAATGAAAGGTGCGAAAACTTGTGTTCGACCTAGATAGTGTTCGAGTCATCTATTGTTTTACTATATTTCATTTGTTCTTTATTTCAGTCACATTATATATCACAGAAACATTATTATGTGACCATTCTAGTACAGACTTATATTAGACTAATAAAAATTCACAGCAATAGCACATATTAAAAATGCACCTATATACACACATATTACTATTTTGTAAGGATTATTTAAATACATATAGCTAAGAGACTGTTGTTAATACATTGTTTTAAAAGGTTGTTAGGAATTCTTTTAAATAAGACATGTATGATCTAAATAATTTTCAAGTCGATATTTTTTAATGACGGTCCCTACACTACTCTTTAAGATTTGTGTCTGTCAATACTGATATTTCACTGTAATAGGATATACGATCTTGAAATTACAGCGTATGATTTATTGCCTTAATTATATCGCAAAGATTTTTAAAATATACCAATTATGTGTAATTTGATGCTGTTGCATTGAATTATCTTCTATTCGAGACTAACACATGGCACATCACAAGTACAGTTGTCATGTAATTAACAAAAACATTTACAGTTTTCAGATTTCTTGATTAATAGACATGTTAGACACACTCAACTTTGAGAAGGTTTTTGCCGATTTAAAAATACCGAACCTTTATTGTACGGTGAATAGAATTTTACAATAGTAAATAGATTATATAATGAATACAATTATTTAATTTTTCTGGCTGATAGCTAGGCGTCCGATAGCCATTGTCAATCACTCGTCAATGGAGACATTGTATAAATGACTCCTAAATATTTCATTTTTACCATATTTATATAACTCTTTATCATGTAATTACTCATTCAAAAATGCCAAAAAGCTACATACACACAATAAAGACATGTTTAAGACGAGTGGGAACGGATATAAACATGCTAGCATACTATATATGATTAAAGAAGGGATTTTGCCGGGACCGAAGAACCAGTTCGATGCATCTAGGGTGTTCGACGCAAATACTGTTCGAGGCATCGAAGTACCTCTTAATTAATAAGTTGGTATTTGTTAACAAACTACCGGGTAAACGTATGTTCTTTTAGTTGCATGTATAGAGTCGTATTGGAGAACAAGAAAGCGTTGTTCTTAGCCAATTGCAGTTCATTTCTTTCGTACCCTGACTTGTCCGTACTTTCATAATGTTTATAAAGCCTTAGTTAATACACTTTGTTGATATCTTATTCAGTAGCAATGTGTAGTAAGTAATGATGATTAAGACGGTATTGAATGCACATAGGAGTAATTACCTTTTTGAACGATTCTATTGTGACTTTACAAATCATAAGCTCATCAATAAAGACTACACTACTTGGAAACAAACGAGGTAGAAAAAGTCGACCGATGCGTCGAATTATATCTGGTCCTGATACTAGTATGCACATGCCACAATCAAACGATTACATCTTGCTAATGAGTAAAACAAAAGTCGATACTCGCTGAGTTACTTTCCTTTAGTTTGCCAACAAGGTCAGAGACGTTGCTAAGAAAGAACGAGCTTGTTGTAAGAGAAAGCTACCACAATGTACAGAAGACAACGAATCGACGCGAAGTATGCCAACTGTCATTTTCATGCTTTGGGTGCTTCAAGCGAAGGATGTATTACTTACTCCTCATTCAGTTCTCTTCATTGATTCCTTTTTTGCTCAGGTTCGGCCTCTACTGTTCTTTGCATTGCGGTTTTCAGTTTTGTTCTTGGTCTCTTAATGCCACGAGGTATCAATTGAGACGCTTGAAGCTTATACATGTCCCATTGCGTATGTCTTTGTCTAGGGGATGAACTCTCGATGGAGATTCGGGAGGCATCGTAAATAGGTTGCTCGTGGTCTAAGGGAAGTATCGGGGAGGTCATCAGACAAGTTGTGACATCAGGAGGAATCATGATAATCAAGGAGTATCGGGATGCATTGCAAAAACTATCAATGTGCTCCAGACTTTATGCGTCCATTCTTCTTCCTCGGGGATGTACTCCCGATGGATTTAAGAGCTTAGAATGCGTCTAGGATCCCGTGTATCTCAGGGAAGGTATCCGGTGTCTCGGATAAGCTTCCGTGAACGTTTTGGGGACTCTTGAGACATCTTGTAATAACGCGAGTACATGTACATACGTCAGGAAAATTCAATGCATGCATATTTTTACCTGATGCATTCGCGCTGTAATCTCGGGAATATCCCGGGAAGGCATCCCAGAAGCGCACCAGAGACTCGGGAATACCAGTAACCATGGATACTTATACGCTAGGCAGTGACACACTCGCGGTCTCGGGATTGTAGTTCTGAAGGGAAACTTCGGGTAAGTCATGAGACATTTTGGGTCATCGTGAGGAATTGGGTGGGGTATCGGTAGACATCGGAAGACTCCCGATGTGGTCCTGAAGTTACACGCCTGTCCCACTGCCTCGATGATTTACTCCCGATGTACATATAATGTTCAGAACATGTCTCCAAACGACCACCGTATCATTGTGGGGTTCCTCTCTTTGGCGGGATGTGAAACCATTTTTCTGCTGGAAAAGATATGACCTTCTGTTGGATATTAGAAGAGACGTACATTCAGATGAGACAGACAGTTGTACAAGCTTGTTGGCTCTATAAAACAAGGCTTGAAATGCTTCCGCCAAAACATTAAAAAAGAAGTTAAGTTACTAATATTCGAGGGCTGCTTTCAGCAGTTCAGCTGTTCAGCCACCCTTTGACATTTTAACTTCGCTGGTCATTGGGCTACCTAGGAATCTTGCGTTCGAGTTTCCCTGGGGAGACTATTTCTCTCTTGATGCGTGTGCAACCAACACCTATCTGGGGCGCCCTGAACTATCGAACGTGTACAGACATCGCCCTCATAGGCACCAATTCACACCTTGGTTGAGTGGAGCATGTTGGTTATTCTTGCTCAGAGAAATTGAGCAGTGGTCCAGACGGGGATTGAACCCGGGACCTTATTACCCGAAGCGCGCGCCCTACCTCTATGCCACTGTCCCCCCCCCACCAGTGATGTGAAGTGATGCGCTCGAACTGCACGCCACAAGAGCAAACTACCAACCAGGTACTTGTATACGGATACGAGCCGATGCATCCGTAATGAATATAGAAATCAAGACGTGATCTACTAATTCTTCATACTGCTTGCATCGAACTGAGAAGGTGTTTGTAAATTCACGTGCAAATATATCCACAACAAATGTTCATAACCAATCTCAAACTAAACAGCGACATTGTCACTTGTCTTATTTGTACATAATTATATACACTATTATTTCATGAATGATTTGTGGCGTTTTCTATATAAATTCGTGGTTTAAAATTGTCAAGAACGTTATTGTCTTTAGCACTTAAGGTGGTATATGCACATTGTGTTTAATTATCAAAGCTCCCACGAACGGGCATTGGTACCTGTCGTTTCTCGGTACTCTGTAGATGTAATTACATGAAAAGCATGTGTTAACTATATATTCATTCTAATTTAAACAAGACATGAATGAAAATATAAATCTGATTTTGTATGGAAATATAATATTATGTAACAGTATTCATGCTTTAAAATAAACCATTCCCCACCCATTTTGAGCTCTTTCAAAGGAACAAGTAAAAGTGTATAATGAACAATTTGCAATATCATTATGATTATTATCATCTTTTTATATTCATATAGCATAATTTGAACCTAATTTTATGTTTGTTCCTATTTATCACACTAAACTCGAAATTACTATTTGAAGTGCACGTGTAGGCCTATGTGTAGGTAGCTCATTCCCCCTTAAACGAATTTTGACATATTTGAAATGAATTGGTCAATTCCAAAACCAATATAATAGTTGTTACTTGTAAACCCATTCAATACATCAATGCAAACATAATTATATTACTTATTTATAATACTTTAGACGCTATTGTGTTAGTTTATGTTCATGTGTCATTTTACCCCCACCCACTCTAAGCACACGTGTGCCCTTAAATCAATGAGAAGGTAAGTGACCAGTTAACATATCAATAGAGTAGTATCTCACCATTAAATTAGAATCTTTTAAGCTTTCAAATAGCAAAAATGACGACATTATAACAAATATTTTGTTCATACACGTCGAATTTTTATAAAAAATATTGCTAATTTTAGGTGTTCTTATCAATATTCATGAGTATACAAATGCATAAATTTGTAAAAAGTTATTTTTATTGATAGCCCAGTGCATTAGCTTCATTTTTATACCATTTGTATATATTTTGACCGAAAACTGACAGAGATATAATGATATTTTTAGTGAGATATATAAAAAATGCACTCATTTGACCTTTGACCTAATTTTGAGAAAACGAGGCAAAATCACGGACGGCATCCGGCCGTTTCAGATTACACACATATTAAAGATAACATTTAGCATGGATGCCACATTCTACTCTCCGATGCCATGGCCCGTCATATTTTCTCCGTATGGACTCCCGACTATCATAAGAATCGCCTTGAAATGCAGATTTCAAATATACACGAGTCTTATAAGGTCGTATGTTGTATTTACTACCTTCTAATTCTAAGCCATCGATATATAGCTTTTATTATTTTGAAGAGTGAGTTGTATATACGAACGGATCCGGACTTAGGCTTTTAGTGGAATACAGCTCCCTATAGCGGGGAGTAATAATCATACGAATACCGGTCGGCTGGTTTTTTGTAAGATATTTCGCTGGCTTAGAATTATAAGGTCGTAACTACAAAATCGATATTTGGAGAAAACAAGAAAAAAAACTGTCTGAAAACTACTCTTTACCTATGGAAAAACAAACTTTTTCAACTTCAGTTTGGTCAACATGACCAGTTACGATTTTCATGAAAATAGGCTAATATAAAGCGCCATTTGTTTTCTCCCACTACCTGTCCATCTGGTCTCACTCAGACCTAGGATATCTAGCCGATATTGGTCCATTACCTTCACTACATTGGCTAGTTTCCCCGATTGATAGGGGGTCCACACATTCCAGCAGCCCACTCTTCTGGTTGTTTTTGGTTGAAGGATGTCCGTTATCGAGTTAGCAATTCCCTGACGGGTTTCACTGACAACCGCCATACTTCCAGTCTCCTGTGGTACGTTGATGGTCTGTGTGATGTAGTACACATTTTGATTTCGCTTTTCACACAGCCGTTATTTGTAGAAACTACACATACCCGGATGACGAACTACCCAAAAAGTAGTATTCACGTCAGCACACGTTCATTTTCACAACCTGTCTATCGTCTACGAAGTCATGTGAAGCCCGTACGGGCACCATGTACCCGACTCGGAGCAGCTCACACCCAGCATCGCACAGGTATCGGAAAAGGTTATAGTGTTGCTTTTGAAAACTGTGAGACTATTGCATGGACACCATGCGGTCACCGTTATCACTTCGCTCGCCCAGCCCTTTGTTTCTTAATCATTATAAACGTATTATCGAGGTCAATTATTCGCAGGGATTTAATTTCGCGATTTAGTTAATCCGCAAAATTAACGAATATCAATCCATCGCAAATATTAATAATTTTACAGTATACAAAACGACCATTAATTAATAGGCAAACATTCCACTGAAAAAGATCCTACTAAATCGGACGGTGAAAACAGAGTACTTAGCAGAAATCGTTGAGAATAATTAAAGGAGCACGCACATCACAAAGGTAACATGATACTGAAATAATTAATTTTCGAGGGTATTAAATTTCGCGGTTTTTGGTAAAATAGTAATTTAGTGTTTTCTTGAATTCGTGGATTTCAAATATTGAAAAAATCACTTGTAACGTTTTGTGATATAAATAATTATCATTCCAGGGGATTTAATTTCGCGATCCATTTCATCCACGAAATTAACGAAAATTAATAAATCCCTAATATTAATAGCTTTACAGTAAACGAAAAGGCGCGAATTATATATTTATCCACATTCACGAGTGACGTATAGGCCTATATTCAAGGACTTGCAAGCAAGGTTTCAATTATAATATGTGGGGCAAGTTTCACTATATAAACACTTGTACAGTTTCACACGTTTTACGTCAATGTGCAGGGTAATACCTGGCCTTCCTGAAGAGTGTATGGAGCTTTAATTAAACTTTGTTATTTAAATTGTACGGGTCCATACATCCTCATACATCAGTGGTTAGTGACCAAGTTCCCATGTGAAGAGTACTCTGGTGAACGAGAATGGGGTCCATACAGAACATCAAAAATATTATGATACTGATTAATAACTTGGTTTTTATAGTTTATTATAAGACATGCAGAAAATATCCAGTTGTCTCGTATATCCGTGCTTCTAAACAGTTCCATCGATCGACGCATGCAAACAAAAAATAGAATTGTGCGGGCTCCGTGACAAAATAGAGGAATAGAATATTTTATTTCGGCAATAAAGAGTAATTAAGTAACATTTCAGCGACATTTAAGGTAATTTTTCAAGCATATATGTTGTTTCGTGGGAATTCTTGCGCTCATACCTCCTTAAGCATGTCCCCGTAATTCCGCAAGTTACACTTAACTCTTCAATGTTTGAAAACAATAACAATCGCCAATATTTTGAAAATGGCGTCCGATGGGCTCCAGTCCGAATTGGCATCGACGTCAAAACCAGAAGAACAGAATGAAAACAAACCTGTAGATAGTGCATTCAATGCATTTTACACAGAGGTACGTTACATTTACGTTTCATTAATACACTTTTGCATAGTGATGTTATGAATGGAAATGTCATTAGTTTTCGCGAGTGTAAAATGTTTTGAAAACAACTTTTTTTTCTGAAAAAAAATATCATCACGTTTTAATGTCATTAGTATGAATTCATTTTAACAATAGAACTACAGTTCATTGTTCGAAAATCAAGCATAGATCACTTAGTTACCATTTTATTGGTAAAACTTAACTAAAAGTCGGACCCTTTCCCAGACTTTTTTAAGGCGCTGGGGCAAATTATGCCTTTACATGCTTGCTGTCTCGATGTGGTATTCCATCACCGAGACATTCTAAATTTTGTCACTCTTCAATCGGTTTTCCGACAAAAATCTAATTGCAACTTTTGGAACTTAAAAAGTTAGTGAAAACGACTAACCACCCTGAAATATATACTAAACTTATGTTTGCATTCGCTGTGAGTAACTATACCGGACGTCAGTGGACAGTTCATCTTCTTCTTCTTCCTAATACTGAGTTGGGTTCTTCATAGAACGTATGTAACTCAATAAAACTGAGCGTGGTGGTGGCGCACAGTGTCTCACAAATATTAAATATTGAAAT
Source organism: Spisula solida (assembly GCA_947247005.1). NCBI lineage: Eukaryota > Metazoa > Mollusca > Bivalvia > Venerida > Mactridae > Spisula > Spisula solida. The sequence continues at coordinate 20,980,110 of OX365946.1, forward strand.
TAAAATTATGTACACAGTGTCATGTCTAGTGATGAAGTGTGGCTGCCGACAGGAGTGGCCTTCTTCTTTTAATATATAATATATTTCAGGTAAAAGCAATAGAAAAACATGATTCTGTATTGACATCAATACAACAGATCGACAGATTGAACAGACCTGGTTCTACTTACTTCAACCTGAATCCATTTGATGTAAGTATATTGTAATGTTAGTGTTACAACTCTGACACACGTAGCATTTAACAATGGCTTCTGACCAAAATAAAAGTTATTTGATGGAAATATTTCATAAAATGGCAAAGTTATGGTCAATTTAATCTGCTCTGAAGGATTTTCTTTGATACAGACTAGAGTTTATTATGGGAACAACGCCTTTGAAGGCCTCTTGTTTGGCACAAATGGTCAGCTGCATATGATTTTCTTAATTTTTAATTTGGCCCTGTTGGAATTATGCAAAGAAATTTATTTTCACATATAAATTTTTTACTCACTAGTCAGTGTAAGGCTGCGAATACGAACATATGTCATGTTTTGACACACACCTTTACAGCCTTATGTGTAAAAGTTGTCTGGATTTTTCAGGATCTTCCGGTTCTTTTGTGTCCAAATGGGGCTGTTATCTTTATTTTTCCAATTGATGTGAATTGACTTATTTTTTTAAGATTTTGTGATTTTTCGAATTTCTGATTTACCCATTTTAGATGAAGCTTCATTTAGTTACATATTATAGCAATCAATGCACCCCTTGAGAAGTTTTAATGTTTTTACCCTCTATAAAAACTAGTCATTCTTCTAATCTAAGTTAAGGGGTAAGATTAGCCCGGTAAAAGTTTTTTAAGTTCCTCTTTTCCTGACCTCTCCTCAACATTTGCTTGCCATGGATCCAGATGTTTTCATGGTTTTGGCAAAGAAACATATATATAAATTTTTCTACATGTATACTATATGTGAAGAGCAGTAAGTTTTCTTTTCTCTTATGTAAAACTTAATTCCGTAAAAAGTTTCCAATCTACCTTCCTAACCCATTTTTTGGCAAGTTCTATTTTTTATCATGCTTAGTACAGTATACGAAGTACAGATTTATATATATATGAAACAGCCTCAGACTCATGTCACCAATGGTGAGATTGCTAACTGAACTGGCATTGTTGCCTAATTACCTTGATCAATAATGATTTATATTTGCAGGTATTACAATGTGATCCTGAGGCTCCTATAGCAGATCTGAAGAAAAAATATCGACAGGTAATACATTTTGTAATTCTGGAATAATCTGTATTTGCTTTGCACTGAAGAAAATAGAAGTTATTTGACACAAACAAATCAAAGTACATGTATTGACTAAGTTACGGTCTTTTGAAATTGTGTTATTAATTATGCCCTTAATCTTTGATGAGGGGATATACTACTTTGCACCTGTCTGTTGGTTGGTCGGTAGGCCAAATGGCTTCAGTTCAATAACTCAAGAATTCTTTGCCCCAAGATCCTCAAATTTTATATGGTAGTTGGTTATCAATAGTAGATGAACCCTTTTGATTATGAGGACAGTAGGTCAAAGATGTATATTCATGTATGTTTGTTTTCTATGTGAAATTTTGTTGTTGTTCATTTGAATGATTCAATGAATGTAGGCTTCTGTTGAAGTTATTATTTTTTCCTGTATCTCCATGTCTAAGAAACTTATAAAAGTTATACGTATATAGAATGACAGAAACAAAATAGCATTTTAGAACTTTTTCACATTTATTCTCTATACCACAACACAAAGTGACATTGCAAATGTGGCATTAAAACATGCATCCTAAATGATTCACAGTCTACCAACAATAATTAAATTAGTATAAACTATATGGGTACAAGTTCTATCTCGATGATGACACATTGTTTTTGCGAGGGGACTTGACACACAAGTTATATAAATTTTGATATTTTTTAACTCGAGGCTCAAGTCTACATCCCTTGTGCGATATGCTGTAGCCAGTCAGCAAAGTTATGTCTTTGATGCAGCTTCTGCTGCTGACCAACAAACTTGCTAAGTTCCAACACAAGTCCACATAAAGTGTGATCATGAACAATTGCAAATTGGTAGGTTTAAGTGGGAAACTTGTTTAGAAGCCTGTGGCAGATTTTGTTGGCATCCTGACATCTAGAAGACTTGACATCACAGCTGATCAACCATTTATCACAATACACTGCTGAATCTGAAACAAAATAAGACCAATACAAAATTTAACAGAAAATAAAAGATGTAAGTGTGTGTGAGCTATAAAACCCTACTTAAAAACTGCATTGTCCGAAAATACGAATATCCGAAAATGCAGTCACTTCAGAATTGATAAATTTTCTTAAAAAGTTGACCGTCGAGATTTTCGAGGAATATAAGTCAAATTATGTTTTAAAACGTCATAGGCTATCCATACACAATGTTTATGGGTTAATTTATCGGGTAAAACACCAAAACTAACGTTATTTTAGCTTAGAAAATGCACGAAAATGAAGTCACGTGATCCGCTGTTTTTTTCACGTCTATTTCTTCATAAATAAATACGATTCCCTGGATAAACTGGCGTAAAAAACTTTTTAAATGGTAATATAATGATTAAGACTGAATAATTCGATGTTGAAAAATACGATCAATAATTACCTGATTTATGGCTAGGATCATGCGTTTATCGCATTTCATATTCGTGACCCGTGACGTTCAATCGACAATTTCTTTCATCAGTCAATCAGGCCGCCTTTGATTAGACAATCATCCGCTAATTATCTCACAAACTGTCATAAACACAGTCATGTATAGTTTGTTTGTTTAACAAGCTGTTTATTGACCTAATTTTATGACACGTGGATTGTGTCTACCAGTTTTCGTTCATTTAGCGTCGCCCGTAACAGTTGATCGTAAAACCAGTCTAGGTAAAATCTCAAGCGTGCTATTTTTAGTAACTGGATTTTCCAATATTTGTAAAGTCATACTTTTCGATGGTTCGGGCCAATTTGATTTTTTTCGGGCCAAGTTTGATTTCTTCGGGCCATTGGCCCGATTGGCCCGCGACAGCGCGAGCCCTGACTGAGATGACATGCCACACTTAAAGATGATGTCTATCACTTAATGAGGCGAGGTCTCAAAGTGGCTACTGGTGTATGTGGCGATAAAAGTTTAAAAGGGCCAATGCTTTCCAATGTATCTTTATTTGTGTTCAGTTCATTCGAAATAACCTTAATGATATGACAAAATGATAAGTGCAAAATCTGCGTACATAACTGCTCGAAGTGACAAATCATGATTGAACATTGTGTTATGTCCTCATAATGTTGATTTAAAATTTACTTAAACATACTACATTTCAGATGTCTATACTTGTGCATCCGGATAAGAATTTGGATGATAAAGACAGAGCACAAACTGCATTTGAAGGTTGGTTTTTGATGTGTTTGCTTATTGCAATTTATAGTGTGACTCCTGATGAAAGGGCCAGCAAATTAGGCTTATGAGACACTTTCTCCTGACTGCAGTACCCTTCAATTTCAGGTACCAGACATATAGACATACACAGGCCTCAACAAATATTTTTAAAAGCACTCGTCCTGCAATATAGACAAAGAAGAAAACCCCAAAATCTTACTTGTCCTGCTATATACACTCAGTCGCAAAAGAAAGTATACATTGTGCATAAATGAAATTATATCGCCGGGGGTTTACAAAAACAGTCATAGTGTTAATATTTACTAAATAGTATGTTTATCTGACATTTTAAGATCAAGCGACAACATGTCAACAAATAAAATACTGCACAAACAGAGTCATAGCTTAGGAACTTGAAAAATCAAATTCACACAAATGGTGATACACTTAACACAAATGTGTACATGGATACATTTACCCATAGCTCGGTCAATAGGAACGTGATCTTGCTGAAATTTTCAACATATGTAGCTTGAATATGTGGCATTACAATTCAATCGAATTTGTTACATCTGGTTGCAATTGTAACAAACAGAATAAAAATGATGACATCAACGTGAGCTAATGTCACACATTTGCGACGGTGTGTTCATCGGGCGTTTGTCAATTTTTTAATGCAGCTAGATGCCCGATTTGCTGATAAGGTTCGTTTTGAAGTGTATGTACTTATCACAGAGACATAAATAGGGAAAACAAGGTTTACAACAAAGCCCAATTCAGGTTTAGAACTTATCATCTCATAAAAACAACTTTTGTTCACATGGTTACCTCCCCTTACATTTTACGTCGGAGGCGAGCATATAAAATATTGAATATTTTTGTTAATTTGATTTTCCAGGTACCGACGCTGTTGACTTCATTTGTGGGATATTGTATTTATTGACATGTTATTGTTTGATCTTAAAATGTCAGATAAACATACAGTTCTGTTAATACAAAATTTCGTTTAGTTCTGTCAACGCCAAAGGATACAATTTCAAAGTATGAACAATGTATACTTTCTTTTGCGACTAAGTGTAGATAAAGAAGGAAGATATTGTGCGGGACAAGCAGACAAGTGAATTCATTGAGGCCTAATACAGTATCCATTACATAACTCACAGTATGAATCCCGATACACCGTTTATTAATGTTCTGTTATTCATATGGCTCTGACGAAATTGATTTCCAATGTAACACTTAGGATACATGAAATCTGAGTTCCGTCCGAGCGTTACATTGGTTTTCAGTTCCGTCAGAGCCATATGAAAATGGAACAATTCTGTCACGGAACTGAGAAGCAGTGTATCGGGATTCATATCGTGTAACTGTCATGCATAAATTACCCATTAGATAACTTGATAGAGGCTTTGTGAGGCCCACATGGAAGATTACGAAACCAAATGTGTAGCCTTGTTTAAATAAAGTCATTACTTACTTACTAGGCTCACCAATCAGCCATTTCAGAACAAACTGTATGGATTCAATGATGTAACTTTATGTAGCCCTTTACTGAATTCGGGATGGTAGAGTACCTGAAATATTTGGTTGTTAAAGTAGACGGTGCAGGCCTCAACAAATATTTTTAAAAGCACTCGTCCTGCAATATAGACAAAGAAGAAAACCCCAAAATCTTACTTGTCCTGCTATATAAATAAAGAAGGAAGATATTGTGCAGGACGAGCGGACGAGTGGATTCATTGAGGCCTGCAGTGATTACAGTAGGCTGTATTGCCATTCTCTTGGTGTTTATAACCCCACACAACCTAGTACTACCACAACCAAAGTTTAAAGGGGTAAACTGGTCTGAAATCACCTTGACAACAAGTTGTTGGTTGGTTGGTCTGTCGATCTTGTAGAATTTTGTGGAACAAACCTCTCCATCTAATGAAATATTATTTTGACACATTTTGTAGTTTATCAACATGACTTGTATTTCAGGTATTTCAGCCGTTTTACTGTTGGAACTAGGTCATTCAGCTTTTAGATTGCTGAAACTAGTTCATTCAGCGTTTCGACAGCTTGGACTTAGGCGGATCATTTACTTGTTCAGTTGGGCATTGTACCTTGTATGTGTTTTTATGTTTTCTGTGCTCCGCTGGTTAAGTTGAGTGCTACCTTCCCTGTCTGACTTAATCAAATATTTTTGTATGTGTTTATTTCAGCGGTAAATAAGGCCTACAAAACATTGGAAAATGAGGAAGGGATGAAACGATGCAAGGAAATTATTGAAGAAGCCAAAGTCAGAGTGGATGACATGGTTTGTTTGTTAATGCTTAATCTATTAATTCTAAGTCAGTTAAAAATCATTATTCTAACTCTTTCAACAATAGAACTTATATTCACATGGAGGTCACTAAGGTGTATTGGTAACCCCGGCAATCTGGTTTGATTCTTGTCGCAGCAGGTCTTGAAACCCAGCAGTCCACATTAATTTCTGGTCACAGCAGGTCTTGTAACCAGGCAATCCAGTTTGATTCCTGGTCGCAGCAGGTCTTGTAACCCGGCTATCCAGTTTGATTCCTGGTCGCAGCAGGTCTTGCAACCCGGCAATCCAGTTTGAGTCCTGGTCACAGCAGGTCTTGTAACCAGGCAATCCAGTTTGATTCCTGGTCGCAGCAGGTCTTGTAACCTGGCAATCCAGTTTGATTCCTCGTCGCAGGTCTTGTTACCCGGCAATCCAGTTTGATTCCTGGTCGCAACAGGTCTTGTAACCTGGCAATCCAGGTTTGATTCCTGGTCGCAGCAGGTCTTGTAACCTGGCAATCCAGTTTGATTCCTCGTCGCAGGTCTTGTTACCCGGCAATCCAGTTTGATTCCTGGTCGCAGCAGGTCTTGTAACCTGGCAATCCAGTTTGATTCCTCGTCGCAGGTCTTGTTACCCGGCAATCCAGTTTGATTCCTGGTCGCAGCAGGTCTTGTAACCTGGCAATCCAGTTTGATTCCTCGTCGCAGGTCTTGTTACCCGGCAATCCAGTTTGATTCCTCGTCGCAGGTCTTGTTACCCGGCAATCCAGTTTGATTCCTCGTCGCAGGTCTTGTTACCCGGCAATCCAGTTTGATTCCTGGTCACAGCAGGTCTTGTAACCAGGCAATCCAGTTTGATTCCTGGTCGCAGCAGGTCTTGCAACCCGGCAATCCAGTTTGAGTCCTGGTCACAGCAGGTCTTGTAACCAGGCAATCCAGTTTGATTCCTGGTCACAGCAGGTCTTGTAACCAGGCAATCCAGTTTGATTCCTGGTCGCAGCAGGTCTTGTAACCAGGCAATCCAGTTTGATTCCTGGTCGCAGCAGGTCTTGTAACCAGGCAATCCAGTTTGATAACTCAAGAAAATTTCATAACAATGTTAATTTTTCTCTGATGTGGAGAAGTTGCTGGTTCCTTGACAAAGGGTTAGTTAGCACAGGTTAGAACATAACAGTCAAGGAAAACTGGTTAGGTGAATCAGCCGCCCTATAACTGTAAAATTGTCAAGAAACCGCATTGAATTCGAATAAACATAAGACAATGAATTTTGATTACTCTTACGAGTAGCAACTGTATAAAATTAGTGTGAGTTATAAGAAGAATATTTTAGACTTCAGATTATTATAGCACTTGCTGTTGGATAATAATTTGTTTCTTTATGTTCTGTTGTTGATGTGTTTAGATGAAATCACAGAGGAAGAAATTAAAGAAAGAAGGAAAACCCCAGTATGTGCCTGAGGATGACATGGAGAAGGTTTGTTATAGTGTAGTACAGTGATAATGACTTGGGTACTGTTTTATCAAAGCACTTATGAAAATCTTATATTTACACTCAAATTTAAATTCTTTAAAATTTGTTTATCATTATAAAGTGTGGTAAATGGAGCTGCAATACTAATACTGATTCAGTTCATAAACTCCTACAAACCATATCCATTACCATATTGTAGTTGTTAAAGAATTGTAAAGAATTCAAATTTGAGCGTAACTTTAAGATTTGTAAGTGCTTTGATAAAAAAGTACCTTGATCCTGACCTTTATGCATGAATATGTTACAAGATTCTTGCGTTGAATATATAAATTTCTACGAGCAAATCGTGCAGAATCCAACTTAAAGATTTGTGTTTGTACTACACATCAAGTGTCTTCATGATACTCACTACTTATGAAAACATACAAGCGGGTTATAAATATAGACAATATATCAGCTGTTAAATTATGCTTATAGGTCGGGGATCACATCAAATTCTCTGTACTATATGACCTTATTATTGGATCGACTTAAATCTCAGCATTAAAAATTATTTATGTTTAATATGTTTAGATAAATTACAAAACAAGTTGCTCTGATAAAATATTATATTAAACACTCTGGATGACTGCTTCTAGGGTTGCGGATTAGTATTTGCACCTATTTCAGAAAATGTCAATAATCAATAAGACACTGGGTGAGATTTAAATCTTAGGAACCAGAGTTCGGCAGTATATTGTACTTTTGATGACGCCATACAGTATGGGTTTATAGCCCACTATAGGTTCAAACTATTATTTTGTGTCACACAGACGGTATTTTTGCTTTGATCAGTATGGGAAGTTTCAGCAGAATTATGGGCCTTGTTTGTAAACCTGTTTTTTGTGGAATATTTTATGTTTAATACTAGTATTACTGTTTAATGACTATTTGAATTGATTTATATTTCAGTATAAACATGCTGTATATGTACAAACATGTAAACTATTTGCTGATCTGGAGAGATTAAGAGTAGAGAAGGAAGCTAAAGATGTACATGAAAGGTAATATTGTTTGTGTTACTCCTTGGACTATCCCAGAAAATATCTTACTGGAAGGAGGGGGGGGGGGGGGGGGGTAGAGAACATTCTAATGATTACCAACAGGATTGTTGTTATTGTACATGTACAATACAATGCTATCTTGTTGGTGTCAGTTGATCAATAGAAATATTTGGAATATCACTGCAGTGTGTTGATACGCTGGGCCATATAACCTCTCTTTGTTTTTGTAATGTCGTATCTAATGAGACCGTATGATGCGGTATAACGCTAGAAACGAGAGGAAATACGACACTACGTATCAACACAACTGCTGTAATATTCCTTTGATTGTGTACCCGAAAATGCGTTAAATTTGTAAACATTGACGACACATTTTGGGCATGCAACACAAGTCCATTCACAAAATCGTAATTGACGTTGGCATATTTTCGGCATATAACACATCATACATACATCAGAAAACGGAACATGTATAATACGGAAAATGTAATCTGTTATGGTGTATTCCACTGTGTGATTTGGTCTGTATTTGTGACAATATATTTGATTTTACCCTCACTTAGGCCTAAAATAAAATATTGTTTGTTTCCCCATCCCCTACCTACCCGATTAAAAAGGGCCCTACCCAAAATATTTTATTGCCCAAATTGAAATAATATTTTTTTATTAAAAATTAGAAGTGAAAAATAAATATTTTGTTTACTGGCTTCTTAAATCTTACCATTAAATTTAAGACTGTTTTTTTTTCACCTTAGAGTTAATTCTAAATTTCATTATTGTTGGTTTTCACCTCAGGGTTAATTCTAAATTTCATTATTTGTATGTCTTAACCAACAACTATCATACTGAAACAGTTCAAAAAAAAATATTTACCCTACCTACCTACCCATTCTAAATCTGCTAGGGTCGGGATGGGGAAACCAAGAATATTTTAAGTTTGGCCTTACAGTTCCTGGAATACTCCTCCTATGATTAGTTGAAGTCCTTCATCATGTTTGTGTAAGAGGATTTAGGGATCTACTTTCAAGCAGCATAATTATACATATCTGATTGGACTAAAAAACATTAGTATACAGGCACGGTTTAGCTTGTTTTGATACAATAAATTTTGAGGTTAAAAGGTGAATCAGGCATAATTGGTCATGCCTATAACTTTGTGACATAGCCACTCCTCTGTAGATTCCTAATTGACTGTTCCCTAAAAAAAATCAGAAATGTTTGTGAGGGATCAACTTCAGAATGACAGATTTCATGAAATTTAGACTTTAAGGTAATATATGATTGCACAGTATGCACTGACGTTCATCACATCAAGAAGATCTGACACACACCTAGGTCCATACATCTATTGTCAAGGTCACACTTGAAGGTCAAAAGTCATGAGTGGAAAATTTTGTTGCGACTTTCTGTATTAAAACATTGATAATTTCTTTTGATATGGCTAGAAACAACATACTGTTAATGGTTGTACAGTTTGGGTGGCCGGGGCACCTGGGCACTCAGTGTCCATAATACGCTATGTCGAGTGCCTATGATGTTTTGTAAGAAATGTTGCATCATGGGTTCTGTATTTTGTAGAAAAAGAAAAGCAGAAGATGAAGCAGACGAGAAGGAACGACAAGAAGTGGAGAAAGAATGGTCAAAAAATTTTGAGGTCAGTTTACTAAGTAGTGATTGTGAAACAAGGTCTATCAATTGCGAAAAAAAACCACAATAATTTGACGACTTGTGAATTTGGCTGATGCACCTTGTCTTAAAAACTTATTTGTATCCAACATATCAAAATTTTATCTGATCTAAAATGATGGGGATCTAATATTATTATGTGTTCAATTATAAAAATCGACAAACAAAACTTTATCCTCTAAAAATACAAAAGCAGTTCTGTTTCTCATACATTTATCAAATGTATCAATATTCCATAGATATGTCAATTCACCAATTATTTTCAAGTAAAGGGGGGACTATCAAATTAAGGCATGGTATAAACAAGCACCTTATCAAGGGAGAGAATTCTAGATTATTGTCACATAAAGCTGCTCATGTACACATTCTGGGCTATCTAAAATTAAGATATCGTATGGTGTGTGGAATAGCAGTAGTGTAGCTCATTTCTCCTCAGTGCACAAAATTAACAACTTGTCCTTTTGGTGCAACTAGGTTTTATCTCTCTATTTGCTATATAGTAAGATACAACCTTGTCGCGCCAAAGGGACGAAATTTACTGTTTTAAGAATGGATTAATAAATTACCTCTTAATAGGATATGACCATTTTCTTTGACTTGAAATTGCATGTCACAATGTGTTGGCAATTGCATTTATCTCCAAAAATATTTTGTTATATGTCATGGAATAGGAATATAATTATGTAAAGTTGTGGATTTTGGGTTTTGTTTTGGCTTGAACAAGTTATGTGGAATTGCCAGTCTTTGAAATTCTGGAGTTATCTTTTCTTGTTTTCCTTCCATAAAAACTGTTTACTCTGTAATTTGTTTGAATATTATTTCAGGAAAGCAGAACTGGTCGTGTTGATAGTTGGAGACAGTTTTCATCAAAAAACAAATCACATAAGAAAATGAAGGGTACATTTCGTCCACCAAAACCTAAATTAGAGAAAAGATAGGAAATGGATTTTCATTGGTGCAATTTGACTGAATTTTATTGTGTTAGTGTTTTAGTGCTATGGTTGTATCATGTATAAATGCCATACACAGTTGCTGGGTACTGTTATACTAATGTACTTGGAGAAATGTGAAATTTTGTTTGAAATTTAATTTTAAATAAACTGTTTCTTTGTAAGGTAACTTTAGATTTCAGTTCAAGTTAAAATAATGTTCATTTAGTGAACTTGAACTGATACTGTAGTTACTGAACAATTATATAAATAAAAATGTAGGTTAGTTTTGAGATTTTCGAAGGTACTGTGATGAAACAGTACCCAGCTGTGTATTGTTGCAAACTGATATTCTTAGGAATATATAAATGTTCCTCAGAGAAAGTGTATGGTATCCATGGAAACTGAATGTATAAAAGTGTATGGTATCCATGGAAACTGAATGTATATAAGTGTATGGTATCCATGGAAACTGAATACATGAAAATGAATGGTATCCATGGAAACTGAATGTATAAAAGTGAATGGTATCGATGGAAACTGAATACATAAAAGTGAAAGGTATCCATGGAAACTGAATATATGAGAGTGAATGGTATCCATGGAAACTGAATACATAAAAGTGAATGGTATCCATGGAAACTGAATATATAAAAGTGAATGGTATCGATGGAAACTGAATATATGAGAGTGAATGGTATCCATGGAAACTGAATAAATAAAAGTGATTGGTATCCATGGAAACTGAATATATAAAAGTGAATGGTACCCATGGAAACAACACGTGTGCTTTAATGGGTTGATAACTGACCTGAATGTAAATACAATCATGTGTGTAGTTATTGATAATTGTTGATGATTGTTACCCCTTGTAGGAATATGATCTCTCATTTTTGTATTAAGTTCAGCTGTATCCCAAATAGTCTGCAATAACAGTCCGCTTTAATAACAGGCTATTATGAATTAATTGCTTGATTAGTATTCCTATTTTCTTAAAAGGTGGGTGGGGATTGTTTTTGAAATTTTAAATAAACCTAATAGAGTAAATTCACCGATTGCATACTGAATGAATTGTTAGGACAGCAGACTGCTGCTATCATGAAGCCTAATCTATAGTCACAGATTTTTGAGGATTAATCCACGACAATTATATGAAAAATGCGATTATAGCTAATAAACCTGCTAATCTGTGATCTCCCCTTTGTAGATTTTGAAAATTTGACCACCACAAGTTTTTCATCAATTCTTAATGAATTGTTCCTTTTTCATAATCAATATTTAGCCAAACTGTTCAAAGAATTAGGGGAGACTATGTACTTGCCCTGGTCTTGGTTAAAGTTTTTATGACGTACAATATTTTGTTTTCTATCAATGGTCAAGAGCCATGCTAGTTGAACTTGGATAATTTATGTATATCAACCATGACCTGACCGTCAGACCGAACAGTAATGGAAATTATACAGAGAATTATTATGTCTTTTTAAAAATAAAATCTACATGTCTGACAGTCTTTTCACAAATTCTTTAAATAAGATTGTAATATTTTTATATCATATAAAGGATAGTTAAGATTTTTAATGATCGAAAAAGTAACTCTCCGAAGGGAGGTAATCACTGTGTTGAGTTTGATAGTCAGTATGTGAAATACGAAAATCTGAATAAATGGAGAGATGTTGGTGATGCAAGGATAAATTTGTATATAATGGAAAAAGTCATTTCATCCATTCATTCATCACATATATTTCTAGAAGTCATTATTTGTTGCTACATGTAATAGGGACTTAATTGAACCTTAGGTTCCAGTTTCAATGACATAGTATTACTTGTCAAACTGATTATTATTGGCTGTTTCAAGATGAGTCTCGTTAAATATGTTATTGTGCAGATAACAGATTGCTTGTTAAGATGTTGTATATATTAAGATTACACTTCATGAAAGTTTCAAATGTGCTGACAATGGCTGAAATTTGCTTAGCCATTATAACTGACATGGCTGAAAATCTATCAGCTCAACTAAAAACAAAGACACTGTACATTACGTACCAGACTCTTTGCTGTTGAAATGATGTCTGCCCTGCATTTAACGAATGATCAGGTGAGGCACGTTTCGTACCTGGTATGTAACAGGTAGGAAACGTTTCCTACATGGTACGTAACAGGTATGGAACGTGCGTCACGTAATTCTTCGTTGAACGCAGGGCTGATTTAGCTATTGTTACATTCAGATTACATGTTTCCCGTACAGCATATAGACATATGTTAGACCTAAGCAATAAGGCAGCTAATACCAGTAAGTACTAAGTCTGACCAGTCTCAGAGATTGTGAACATTAGATACACTGTATGGTTTTAATGATACGAAGATATAACCTATTAAATGTTGTCAATAAGATTATATATTTTTGCTATCTGAGTTGCCATTTTTGCAATACGATTTCAGGGACATTTTTGACGTACAAACCACTTATGTCATTTCGTGTTAATAGTTCTTTAAACTCTTGGTTATTGAATTGGTTCTATTTCTAGTTTAAGACCAGGCCAACATTGTGTGATTTCTTATCCAGCATTTTTAATTGAAAATTAGAAACATGGCTATTATGTCTGCATTTTAACAGCCTGGTATCAAAAGTGTCACAAATTTATGTGATTATGAAAGTAACTACTGGTATACATTTAATATTATATGACAGGAATATCTTATGTTACTAGTATTAGATGTGTCAATTAATGCACTAATCCTATAGGGCAGGTTTATATGTTTTTTTTCTGTAACATTGTCTACGGTTATTTCCTCCGCTGTGGAGATGAAATAATGAATAAGGAGGGGAGACAATCCAGTTAAGGAAATTGACTTAACAAGACACATCATCTAGGAAGATTATTCGTCTTGATAAACTTGAAGGCTGCACATGAGATTTGTACTCATTCTTACTTATATTGTATCAGAATAGTGTATAATTTGGAGCAAAAGGTTATTTCTTGCATTTAGGGTACCGCTGACCTTTTATCTTCTGTCTTTACAAAATTTGTAAATAAAACTCATTTTTTGTAATTTCATCATAAATCATCACTTCTAAGTATTGTTTATTCAACATGCTAAGGCATTGTATATTGTTTGATCCGGGTATGTAGATTTGTGGGTATAAATGCTTTATTTTTTACATTGCTCACATTGTTACTGCCATAAGACACACATGTATCAAGTTAATTAATGAGTTATCAAACAACGTTAATTGGCAATAAGTTAATAGTCTTGGGGTAAAAATTATACTTGTGGGGGAGGATATGCAGTCATGAAAAACAGATATTTGGTAAAGTGATATTGTATAAATAAGTCTTGGTGTAAAAATTTATGAGATATATGTTTGTTGGTTTCTCTAATTTAGATTTCATGCAAGGGATGTGTATGATACTGACTATATCATGTACCAAGAGTTTCAAATTTTGCTTATAGCCTGTAAAAGTTTTATAATTCTTCCTGCAGTACTAATAATCATGCAGGTAGAAGATTGAACATTGGAATTATAATAGGGTAAAATCTATGTTTATGCAGGACTTTCGCCCTCAGGTGACTCTTGGTCAACAAGTCATGAATTATCTTATGAGTCAAGCAAAGGTGTTATACTAGTGCTATTTTTAATGGATGTTTGTCAAGGCCTTAGATCAAAACAGCATCCCCCTATTTTCTAAGGTAACACGGCTGGAATAAATGTGAAGTATGACAATATGTTAGTGTTTCTTTACTGTTGAATATAATCAATTTATTGTTTGTGTTTAAAATGCTGTATAGACTCAAATAGAGCAATACTGTAAAATCATTAATTTTTGCAGGCATAAATATTTTCGGAATTTGGTAAAATGGTAATTTTGTGGTTTTCTCCAATTTGTGGATTTAAACTTTATGAAGATTTCAGAAACTATTCAGTCACATGATTTTGAGGTTGATTATTTGAGGGGATTGATTTCGCAATAGAGTTCATCCGCCAAACTAACGAAAATTAATCTGCTGCAAAAAATCATAATTTTATAGTATATTGTTATTCTTGATCATTGTTACAGAAAACCGTTCGAATATTTTTGTACAGTATTTGCAAGTCATGTTAGCATTACTTTCAACACTCAGTTAAATGTTCATCAGTCTTGCTTGAATCTAATGACTGTTTCTTTGAAAAATAATGTGTAAAGTTGCTTCAGCAAGATTACATGCACTGTTTTGCTGTTTGATTGTAAAAAATATCAACAGTGGGACACAAGTCAAGTCAAAGTTTCAAGTCAAAATTTATTTATTGTCAGATTTTGTTAAAGCAAGTAAACAAAAGTTATGTATAGCTTTTGACCGTCACTTTGATGTCTTAATGGATACCTTTGTAGCGTTGTCTGAAATGCATGTACGAGGCCCCGATCTCCAGAAACATCTCATTCTGAGTTCAATCTCATCTCAAATGTTGTCACCTTTCGTTGGAAATAGCTTCCATGCCAAATTGTTCTTATAATTTGTATAACAAAACAGAAACATTATTCTGAGTTTATCACAGTAAAACATTCTAGAGATCAGGCTTCATATAAATCTCAAATTCTGACTTTGATTTGAACAAAATTGAGATTTTTACTTGAGATGCTTCGGGAGATCAGGGCCAGGCCATGGTTTCACCTAACTTCATGATATCCTTATAAATCAAGTTAAATTCTTCTTTTCAAATGTTATACAAATCGTTCCATAGATAATGGTGCTTTTAGGTCAAAATCAGGAGTTTTGACTTACTATACATTAGGGCTGCGTACCGGTTTATGATATAAATTGAATACCGGTATTTTGCGTTCGATCGATACATCAAATCGAACATTTCCGTATCGATGAAATAATCGACCAACAACAAATACACATGCAAAACCAATACTATCTCCATTCAAGTCACGTTTTTCGATGTCCACTCAGTGTTTCGTCACAAAATTCAAACAAAAACTGCAGTGAAATTAACCTCTCGTGGCTAGTCAATTGACACAAAATACTATAAAACATGTGTAAACAGAGTAAACCACGAACCTTTGTGTTACATGTCTTGTTTTAATTGTGTTCTGCAAGTAAAGTACATGTTGCAAGCTTATACCTTCTTATTTAGACGTGTTATTGCTTAAAAAATATCATATGATATATCGAATATCGTTCATTTTGTATCGATACAAATATCGTATCGATCATTCTAACCGATACGCAGGCCTACTATACATTGTATTACACATGTACTTATGAAGACATTTTTGTTCTATTTATTTTGAGAAATTGTTGTCATGTGTTTAAGAAATGATTTTGTTATGATAGCAAGTGAAATCTTCTACTGTAAGTAGTTTATTAAGTTTAATAACAAGATGGAAACATAGGCAAATTTAAAAAAACAACTAAATTTGCTAATATTTCATCCAGTGTAAAGTTTGGCCAACATAGAACTTTAATAAAAAATATTTCCATGCACCAAATGTCTGAAATTCAAAATTCGCTAACTTTTTAGTCCCCTACCGGTTTTTGACTGGAGGGGACTATAGGTTTGCCCTCCGTCCGTCAGTCCGCACACACCCAGTCATACTTATGTGGCTAATTTTTATGGACAAATCAGTTGAAAATAGTTAAAACGAAAATAGAATTTTCTTTTACGTGGCTAAAATTATCTTTTATGTGGCTAAAATTAGACACATAACTATATTCATTCCGTAAAGTAGCCACATAAATACCATCTCGTTAGGACGTCCGTCAGTCAGTCCGTCCGTCAAACAATCTGGATCCTGACATAACTCAAAGACAAAAATTGTGGTTGCTATGGCAACAGAAAGAGTGAAAATATGCAAAATCTGGATCCTGCCATACCTCAAACAGTTTCTAAGCTAGGTTTATGAAACTTGATATGTGGATATAAAAAAATGGGGACAATAAGGGGATTATGCACGTCTAAGAATATTTTGATTCTGACAAAAATTGTGGTTGCTATGGCAACAGAAACATTGAAAATGGCCTCAAACCGGTAGGGGACTTCTGTATTGCTTGCAATTCTTAATTACTTGTTAACATTCATTCATATCCACTTAATATACAGTATTTATTTTGTTATTATGTTATGTTGATTAAGGATATATTATGTGGCCATATTTATCTGGAATTCATGTAATTATACCATCCTCATACATCAGTGGTTAGTCAAGTTCCCAGACTATAATATCACAGGTGAACAGTACTCTGGTGAACGAGAATGATGTATACCAGTATTCTGCAAAGAATAAAATTGACCGGTAGAATTTTCAAAAACATAATGCTACAGCTGCAATATTGTAAACCAATAATTAAATGTCTAAGTGCTGATAAGCCCAACCCCATTAAAATTTCTGTGCTGCATTCATGCCTCTGGAGTAACGGAACGCGGTCGTTTTCTTAGCATTTTGGGTCTTACACGATATGGTAATAAAAATGGGATAAAAATTCCCATATTAATCTAGCCACTTTGGTCCCCGCCAATAGGGCTTATCAGTTACCCGGAAAACGACCTCATTTTGGCAATGCGTATCAAATGCAAGACATCAAGCTTTGAACTTAAGAAGCAGATAAGATGATATTTTATTAATTGCACAACGTTTTCTTCATCGGTGTTGTACATTGAACGTAAGACGGACATCAAAATCAATTTAGTGGCCCTTAGCAAAGTTTGAGTAGTATATAATGAGTTCCAGATTAATTATTAGGACTACTTCATTATTTATGTTCAATGATTTACTGTATTGATTTAAATGTTATATTTTATGTTACTCGCCTGACCAATACATTGTCAGTGTGTGTAGTGTGGTAAGGCCAAATAATGAAATATGTGTGGTTCAGGTAGCTGGATGAAAAATGTTAGTGTCAGTGGATCTGAATAGCTTTTTTTCTGGAAATTTTGGCAAGACACTTTTTGTGTTATTTTTAGTTTAACATTTATTTGTATACCTTAAAAGTGAAAATACTATAAAAAAAATTATTTTTATGTATGAAAGTATCATAATTCTAGAAATTGTCGTTTACGGCAGCAGGTTGTTTTTTTATAAATCTTCGAATTAATTAGTGTCGGTATGAAAAATCTCACTTGAACCACATATATTTTGTTTTATTTTGGCTTAAGGCGACGATTGCATCAGTTGAACATTATGAATTTATGATGACAATGTTTGGTATATGTATAGTATGTATAAAGTTGTTTTATGAAAGGTCTATGTCTCAGGACCATTGTCATTAAAGACTTGAAGATACAAGCTGTCTGTGTTTTTTATGTCCATACAGAAGCCAAACTTTTCCAAATGCATATAGATAAAGATGAAGATAGCACATTTTGATTTTATTTCTCCAAATGCAGTTTGCACATCAGGCCCCATGTTCACAAAGAATCGGTTTTCAGGATCAGGCTTAAGCTCCATTCTGTTTTTATGCCCCCCTATCGATAGATGCGGAGGCATATAGTGATTCACCTGTCCGTCCGTTCGTCCGTCCGTCCTGGTTAACCCAAATTGACCGTTTCTTCTAGCATTAATATGGCTTGCTACAAAGCTTTCATACTGGCATGGATGTTGTGTATGAACACTCTCCACACGCCATTTTGACCTTCACCTTGACCTAATTTTGGACTTAGACTTATTTATGGACAAGGCTTCCACAGGGGGCATAAGCGTTTATTGAACGCAGTCTTGTTGCTATTTCTTTTAAATAATATGAACTGTTACAGTTATGTTATTTTATGTTCCTTAGCTGTTACAGAATATCAAAACAGTTTCTAGATAACAGATTACGACCCTTGAAAACTTTTATTTTCTTATAAAAAGAAATTAATTTTTTTTTGTCTTGAGACCGAAACTGATGTGAGACATTTAGGATCAAGCTCGAAAACCCAGCTTCAATTTATTAAGCACACTATTTCTATATCTTTGCATTAGAACTTATTGATTTGTCTTTGAAATTTTAAGGAGATACCAATATTGTTTCCTCTGCTTAAAAGAAATAATCTTTCTATCAATACATTTTCTGTAATTGAAATAAATAAAATGGAGCTTGAGTCTAATCCTGATTACCAATTCTTTGTGAACACGGGGCCAGGCCCGCAGTTTCATTTATTTCCTGTAGCAAAATAGATGAAAAATACTTTCCTATGGTTGGTCAAGGCAAGGAGTTGTGTGTGTAATCATATTTAGTGCAGTAGTTGTCGAGCACAGTGAGACATTTATTTCTTGAAAACCAATGCTTGCAAACACAGGCTCACTAGATGTACATATAATTCTAGTACATTTGTTCATGTTACACGATTATTATGTCAATAAGCACTTATTTCTAGCAATGTTAAGCATGAATGCATTAAATCACTTGGCTATCACAACAACCCCACAAAAAAGCTGCACAAATAACCACTTTCAAGTGACTTCACCACACCAGTAGTATGTAGTCGGTTGGTATTGATAACAACAATGACTATACGAGGGGTGTTCAAATATGAATGTATCTAAACACATAAAATGTAATTCTATCCTTGATAGAATTTAATGACAAAATCAGTTGACCCCATTGGGATATTCAACTTCAACAGACATGTCAATCCGATAATCCTTGTTTAGCTTAGACTGGTATAATATGGTATCATTTTATCCAACTTGGGACGAATATACAAAACAATCGTATATTTTCTCCCAGATCCTATCGAACACAAACTGCGGTTACTATAGATACGCAACGAAGGACTTCCCGGCCCAGCCGAAGTATTGAGTGAACCGTAGAGTGTTGATGTGGAATAGTTGCCTACTGTTTTCAACGGAAAACATCAGATCACGTTATGTCTACATCTATGTCATGTTATGTGACGTTTGATGTCATTTCTGTACTGTCAATGTGCGTGAAGCGTTGTTTGGTTTGTTTCCGTTAATATATCACAATAAAATTAAATTTGTTAGAAAAAACGGATTGTGATACAATTTCGTAAAAGTATTGGTCATACACATGTACAACAGTCAACTGAAGAAGCCTTTTGGCAACCTTCGTATAGGTGGACGTCTGCTCTCCATGATGACAAGAATCACCACGCGATGATTCGAGGCTGGGCCAATCTAAAGCCAGAAGCAGGAGAGTGCCGTCTGTTAAACACATGTGGGACGGTAAACGCTAATCGAAGAATAACTACTGTAGAAATCACGGAATCAAGCGATATTATCGTGGATACATCATTTAACATTACTTACAAACATCTTAAAATGGTTAGTGTGTGGTCACTTGACTTTATGGCTCCAAAACGATGATCAAATAGGGAAAGGGTGACGTTAAGGAGCGCAAATGGCGTAACGTCACAATATTTTAACGTCGACTTTGACCGGCTTTCGTTGCATGTACTTATTAAATCACTAATGTTATGTCGAAGCACGTTGAAATTTCGTAAGAAAATAAAGAAATGGTGTGGTGACTGACTTATGCCATGTCGTATTTTCGCTTTTTCGCCACAACAAAACAGATGAAGGACGACACAAAAATGTTCACTTTTATGGTAAACGTTACAATGGAGATATACGAGGTGATTTTTACGACCAAGGTAATGTCACTGATGCTATTAATTCGCACACAATGTAAATAATACACACGCAATTTAACACAGTTACATAAATCGATTAAAATAATTTAAGAGCATTTTGTCGCGAACCTTTTTAACACCCTTTGTCCTTGTGTCGGTGGTGCGATGGTGTACGCGGTGACAGATAAGGAAATGCATGTGTTAAATCTTATCACAATCTGCACTCCTCTGGATTGTTCCGTGTCACGACAGGTCAGCTTACGAAATAACCCGATGTTTGCCGTCTGGTCTGATCACGATATCCAGTTTTGTTATTCATAACTTTTCAGGACGTCATAACATACAGCTATAACTAGGTAATAAGCATTTTTACTGTTGAAACTATGTCATTCAGCTTGGGCACTCAGCTTTTTGATTGCTAAAACTAGGTAATTCAGCTTTTGACAGCTGGGACTTGAGCAGTTTAGTTATGTGTTGGACAGTGTGGCGTGTAATGGTGGTATGTGATGTTTTCTGTGCGCGGCTGGTTAAGTTGAGTGCTGCATTCCCTGTCCGATTTTCTATTAACTTTTTCATAAGCAGTTAATCACCCAAACCTGTCATCCATATATCACTTACATTCCCTGGAAGAAAGAACATGTATGCATCCTATATATAATAACAATATGCTTTTATTGTGCGCGGTAGTATAACTCCAACGCGATAAATTGCAGTACAAAAACAAACACACTATTGCCTATATTTTTGTTATGGATTAAAATCAAGGACCATAACACTTACCAATGAAAGCATTCACACATTTGGCAGGACCATAACACTTACCAATGAAAGCATTCAATCATTTGGCACAACATATAAAGTTTTCATGCTCCTAAATATTCAATAACCATAAATATAGCGTATTTTGTGTTTGTTTTTGTATTGCAATTTATCGCGCTAGAGTTATAGTCCCGATACACCACCGCTTACCAGTTCTGTCAGAGAAAAGTGTACTGTTTTCATATGGCTCTGACGGAACTGATAACCGATGTAACGCTCTGACGAAACTCAGGGTACCCAACTTAGTTCCGCCCCAGCGTTACATCGGTTTTCAGTCTCATCAGAGCCATATGGAATTTGTACTATTCTCCGAACGGAACTTAAAAGAGGTGTAACGGGACGATTATTACCGTGCACAAGATAGGCATAATTATATAGGATGCATACATGTACTTGTTCAAGTGTTTTTATTCAAGTATCAGGGTGGACCTTCCACGTGGTATGCGACGTAAATTATGGCTAGCACCGCAAGTACACATATGTAAACACAAAATTTAAGTATTTTATTCTTTGACCGATATCCGATAATGAGTACTCTCTATGCTTCTTAATATTATGTTTGTGCGAAAAATCGGTATTTACCCGAAACCGAATCAACTACCACCCATGCAATAGCTTTATGATTGTTGGGATGTTATGGTAAGTGGCTGATTACTTCATGTAACAACTTACAAAGATTGACTCATGTTACCATGACCGTGACACCGTGTATAAACCTAATCACTGTATGGCTTATTGTGAGATTTTACAATTCATTTTGTATGACTTATTGCGAGCAAAAGCATTGCGATTTCCGGTTACTACGGTATATGACTTATTGGGAGATTATATAATTCAACGAGTATGACTTATTGCGATAATCGGAAGTTGGCTCGTCAATAAACACGTAGGATTAAACTAATTAATTCATATTTTAGACAATATGAAGCTACTCACCCGTATGCTTGTGGTATTACCTTTGGTGTATGGTGCAAGTGTCCATGAAAGGTTCATTGAAACGGATATTCCCCTACCGACGTTCTCAGAGAGTAAGGCAAACTTTTGATTTATTAATTTGACTTTTCGATATGTGACACCATAGGTAACCGTATCGTTAATAAGTGTAAACAAAAATGAATTGCTTTTTAAATTAGATTTATAATATCTTAGAAACGGTTCATAGCACGGGAAGTTGACCACACAGTCACTGAGGTGCAGTTTGTTTTTAATAAACATGTAATAAACCAATGCAGGTGTTATTTTAAATAAATTTACATAATCAGAAACTAGAGAGCTACGTCTTTAATTTGATATCAATATTTTAAACATCCGTCCATAAATAAAAAAATAAACCAATAGGGTGTGAAATCACTTTCTTATTCTTGACTGTACACTATGGTATACATTTCATGGTATAACTTCTTAACTTGTTAATCAATTTGATGGCATTTTGCATAGAGGTAGTTCTAACGATGTTTTGTATGAATGTAATTACTTTATGAAGATATCGAAAGCAAATTCTTGTTTTTGATACCATGAAAATCTGACCACTTTAGTACAAATGCACCTTTCTAAGATAGCATAAACTTTATTAAAGAGTTCAAGGATACAGTTACCTGTGTATAGCAGTA
Organism: Spisula solida; assembly: GCA_947247005.1. Taxonomy (NCBI): domain Eukaryota; kingdom Metazoa; phylum Mollusca; class Bivalvia; order Venerida; family Mactridae; genus Spisula; species Spisula solida. The sequence continues at coordinate 21,002,912 of OX365946.1, forward strand.
ACATACAGTTTGGCATGTTCGTGGTAGTAAGTCAAGGTCCTAGTATTGCTTACTTACTATCCTCTTCATCCCCAATGGGACATACGGCTACTACTTGTTGAGTTTCTGTAATTGGGTTGTTTTTTACAGGGTGGGGTAGTAATAGCCCTACGCCAAACCTCCTCTCCGGTGGACTGGGTTTTCTGTCTGGGTTGTCCTTCCCATAGACGATCGCATTTACCCTGCTCATAGGTTCCATCTACCCGGATTTTCTGTTTTTGGTTTTCTCTCATAGCCTTTAGCTTTCCCAAGCTATCCACAAGGCAGTGGAGCTATTTAACCCATAGCTGGGAACTAGGTTTACAGGCATCAGGGCGTGTCCACTCAACGGTGGGCCTAGCATGCCGTGTATCTAGGGGCCTAGTTTCCTCCGAGACCCTGTGATTCAGCCTGGGGCCGCAAGGTGCCCAGTTGTCCGTCTACCACCTCTAGGAGGATCCAATTTCTGGGTCACATAGGTCTTACTGCATGTGAGGCTATAACTGGTAGGGAAGGCTTACGCACTCGGCTACCTTTTCGCAGCGAACTGCTAACCAGTGGTGAGGCTGAAAGCAAGAATGACAAGCACATACACTACAACACACACACTGTACATACGCATCATGCAGTCATTTGGTAAACTAGGTCCTAGTATACAGGGTGTTAAAAAGTTTGTTCGCAAAATTAAAATTCATATATAGAGGATCTTGCATGAGTGCTCATCACATACGAGTTTTATTAAACGAGTGGACAAAATGATATGACACGAGGCTTTGCCGAGTGTCATATTATTTTTGTCGACGAGTTTAATAAAACTCGTATGTAATGAGCACGAATGTAAGATTCTATTTATCACATAACCAACGAAAACGCTCATTATTGTTCAAAAGGATGATGTACGCTGCATAAGTTTCAGCCAAAATTCAGCGGTATAATCAGCGCGACATCATGGCGATTATCCTGATGTCATTGACGGATCAATGCATGGATTGGCTAACGTCACGTCAAGCTCATTTAAATATTTATTGCACAGTCTGGGAGTGCCGAACGATATTTACGGCACGGCTTTACGGCACTTCTGAACCGCCGGTTATGTGATACACATTTTTTAGCTATGTACGCAGTAGAAAATGTCAATGTTTTACTCTAAAATCTGCATTTAATGCCATGGAGATGACAACATTGGTAGAACCCTCTGGATTTCAACCTGGAAACTGTTTTCTGAGGTTAAAAATAAAATTTTGAAACTCAAAAATTGAGAACAAAGTTGTGAATACCCTGTACATCAAATATCCCATAATAAATAAAAAAGTAAATAAACAAATATCATCGGAGGAGGCTGTTTAATGCATGTAGGCCCTATATTTAATATAAAACGATTACATATTGTTTAGTATTGCATAATACTGACTGATTAAGGCAAGCGGTTGCTTAACTCAGATGACCAGTAACACAGGTTTATGTCTAAAATCATATTTTTATTATCTTTATTCTAAGCTGGTGTTTGTCTTCCAAAGACTATCCTTAAACAATTCCACTGTTAAAACCACGCCATGCACATTGACAAAACGAGTATTGAGCTTTAGCCATATATGCCTACTTTATATATATATAGTGTATACCCAAAGGTTACGGCCCAGGTCAGATTCTATCAATAGCAAGCGCCTTTCGCATGAAAAAAGCGCTATATAAATCTGGTATATTTATTTTGCTACATTTAAGGAACCACTGTGTTTACTCTACTTTCTTTTTCATTACAGTGTTTTCTGGTTGCTGTTTTACGATAGATAGCACCCCTGATAAGCGTGTCTTTGATATGGCAGCGTGTATAACAAGATGTCCACATATTTTATCCTACAATATTCCAGATAGATCTCTCCTCACTGCTTTATGTCCATATATATGTTAAGAGTAAGTGGAAAGTTTATTGTTCAGTATTGTCCATAATTGTGATACGTATGTTTAACTCGTTTAATCAGGCCAGTCAACTGTTTACAAAAAATTGTATATGTAAACATTGCAAATTCTCTCATTATAGGTAAATTTTCAACTCAGGTAGCTAAACGAGGGAATTCACTGTACAAACTCTATGCTAAAAGTACATAAACATGCATAACCTAAATATACACATATAGTGTCTTATTTGAATAGATATTTTGTGTATTGGCGTATGGCTTTGTGAGTAAGGTATTGGTTTCACTGCCTTTTTCTCAAATCAAAATGTTTAAAGCCATAAAAATACAATGTTATGATATTGCAATGTTTGTATACAAGTGACAGACCTGAATAAACAGACTATACTGACTTTATAAGTTTATATGTACAAATGTATGCTATTGTTGTCATTACGTATAATACTACTACTAATAATAATAAAATAACCATAAATATTGTATTCATAGAGGCCACACAGTTGGACATGCACAGTCTTCCTTGTAAAGCTGTTTCAAAATATACATATATACGTGGGTAGATCCAAAATTAATGTCACTGTTCCACTGGTGAGTTTATTTGTTGGCGTACGTCAATAAAATTTATATCAAAATCTGAAGTAATTCAATTCTGATTAATATCATTTGTGTCATATTGTTTGAATATTAAAATAGCATTATATAGACATTCAAAATATACCACTGACGTCACATCGCCGCACACGAAAATGACGTTATTTTGCCAGCATACAATTACAGTCGATGAGACATGGGTGTATTTCTATGACCATGGATCAAGACAGGCCTGTAGCAATGTGTTTTCCTTACTACATAAAGACTCTGATATGTAAATGTGTTTAACAAATAGGTAAACAGACATGAGCGCTGTATAGAACATCAATGACGATACCTTGAAAAGGAATGATGTAAGAAACGTCAAAATTAGTTTACGACGTCGATAACGTCATTTGCTTGCGGCGATGTCCGTTAGTAGGCTTCCTATGTACTCGTATATCTCAATAACAAATAATTGCATTATTGTGAAATTTTGCGATTATATTGGAAATAGATTAATGTAGCGGTGTGTAAAATTGCCTTGTTTTATTTAAATTATGTACGATTTTACAGCACTAGTGACATTACTTTTGGATCTGCCCACGTACATGTACAAGAAAAGAATGAGGTCCGTCTCCAGAACGTACGAGCATGTATCAAAAATAAAAAAATGACGAAATGAGTACTTAAAACTCTATAATTTAATTAAAAAACCAATTTCAATTACTCGTTGTTATTTTTGATACATATATACATGTATATACATCAAGCAAACAAACAATTTACGGAACAAATATACATGGATCAAACAACTTCAAGAACAAATACATGTACAAACATGTACATGGTTAATACAGTATTCGTACAGTATTTAACCTCTCCAGAGCGGCCCTCTCTTCATCATCCTCTATAAATAACATGCTATATTTTGAGTTAGTTGAACACCATTTTTAACCTCACGAAAATTGATTAATATATATTGCAAACAAAGAGCATGCAATTATATTGAAGCATAAAGGTCAAGAACCGTGTTCAGATGGTCTCACGATAGACCAAAGTTTTGAAGCTATTCATATAACGTTTTTTTTTGTAAAGATAAGAGAGATAAACGTTGTTGACCCTGGTATGTTGAATACAACTTAGTCTGTTTTGCCGCTTTGACAAACATAATTTCATTCGTAGTGCTCGCAATGATAAGATTCTATCATACACGTTCTTATACATAACATTTATTTCAGAGTTAAAGAAGGCAATGTTATTAATTAGTTGGAAGCTTGCCATATGTCGTATGTTTGTTTGAAAAAAAGCTTTTTAAAGAGCTTGTAATAAAATATAATACAGTATGTTGTATTGGTTCGTTATTTTCCTATAATTAAATTCTTACGTTAAGACGGACTCCGCATCTTTCTTCTTTTTTTATCTTATTTCAAATTGAAATTTTAATTTACGTACAAATGTACAAGCTTGAAAATGATCCGTGTGGATGAGCACTGGGAATACAATACTCTTAACTCGCGTGTATAAATCTTCCAACCATTTTGGGCTATTGAAATAATTATAATTTTGACGCATATTGCTTAAAACGTTATTATTGGGAGACCAGAGGACAAAAAGCTGCTGAACAACAAGCACATGGATTAATTCTCAGACACTCAATTTTCCAATTAAAGTAACATGAAATAATGCTATTAATCTATAGCTATTACAAAATATTCGGCCCAACTATCAAGTTTTCTGTAAATAACACAAATTCTCTTTTCAATGCAGAATAATGTGATCGTAAGTTCAATTTGAAATTGAAACTACATCATCATCAGTATCATTGTTTTAAAAATGCCGAAGGACCAAACCTAGCTTTCAGGAACAACATTTTTCATATACGAGTATTTTACCGTACACAATTTAAATAGTTTTGATATGTGTGGGTGATATTTTAGAAAAAAGGAACTAGTACTATTTGTAAAACAATGTACGTATTTCAGTATACTGCTTCAAATATTTGGTACAACTTCGGCCTTTTCATATACGTATAACAAGTCAACAAAACGTGTTAAAAAAGCTGAAATTGTACGCAATGTGTTGAAGCTACAGAAGATTCAGTGTTTTGCTTCCACAAACATGCCCTTATACATTATTCTGATTGGACGATGGCTTCGGTATTTTGTAGGATGTCATATAGAATGTCCAATATACAGGTCACTACCAGTATGATAGAAGCCAAGAGATATTCATTCATTCAAAATTGTATACATGTATAGCCAGCCAGCTGGAGGGCTTTATCCCCAAAGCCCCCCACTAAATACGTCCCTGCTAATCATTTATAATATTAAATCCCCAAATAGGCTATACCTTAGTTCATATTTTAATGATGTAAAAATAAAAATAACACACCAACGATGTAACTTTGGCATTTTGAGCTGATTCCATCGTGCGCATGTCTGTATGTCCAGAAGGTTTGCGTTCAAAAACTCAATTTACTAAAAAATAGCTGTTATTTTGGCCCTTTTCTGTGCTTCTCCCAACAACAGCGCAGAGACAATTAACTTGAATGAGTAGACACAATAGCTTCCGATCAATAACTCGTGAATGGTCGGGCCCAGGATATTCAATCTTTATAAGGAGTTTGGTCAGGGAGAACACAAGATGCTTATATTAGTCACACGGTTATAATTATAGAATCTTTCATAAGTTGTCTTAAATGAGTCTAGAAAACACAAGTTATTAAGCGAGCCTTTGTAGTTTAAGAAGTTTTGATTTCAAAGACAACGAGTGACACACACGTTGGAGAGCATTGTTCCGTGATTCTAATATGGAAGAGCACGGTATTTATGAAATAAACTAAGTTCAAGGAACGTGACATTCGATTACCGTCGGGGCACAGAACGATATGTCTACGTCAAAAGAGGAAAATGTCAAATTGGAGGGGCCAGAACCATTCCACTAGACAACGCCAAATGACGAAAGGGTATAATTCACCAATACATTTTATTTTTCAGGGGATGAAATAAAGTTTCATGAGCACAAAGGGCTGGTAACAGCTTAAAAATTTGATGTCCTAAGATTGAGTTCACTCCTTAAATTGCATGTTGTGCGGTCCTGGCTAGCATGTTACCTGTACTGGCACAGTAATCATAAGTGCTGGAGTAGGAGGCATTCAAACAAGCACACCATTACAGAAACTATAAGACCCTTACAGTATAGGAACTTATTCTTCAATTGTCTTCCGTTCAAAACTTGTCTAATCACAACCAACACTCATCTGGATGTTTCCGTGTCACGATAGTCCAGCCTTACTGAATAACCCAATGTTTGGCGATTAGACTTATCACTTATTTGTCCCGTGTACAAACATTTTACTGCGACTTCATGTTAGCTATCCTTTAACTGGACCTGATTGGTTGAAGTACAGCTTGTCAATTGATTACAACGTTTCCTTGTAGAGCACTGCTGATGTACACCGATTACTATATATGGCTGGTATAAACGTTGGGATCTAAACATCTGGAACCATTCCTTTCTTTCCGAGAAGCCCTCTCAAAGATGAGTATATAAATAATTTACGCCAACAGTTAGTCACTTATCAATGATTACAGCTTATACAAACGTCACTGTTTATCATTTTTAGACGCACAGTCTTGTATTCAACCGATCGCTTACATTTTCAGGTAAGAAAGAATACATCATGTGTCTTGTAATAGCGTGAAAATGTTTTCGTTCAATTAAATTTCAGATTGATACGTTTGAATCCACATAAAAAAGTAACATTATCATTGTCCGAAATTACGCAATATATAGCTCGCCGGCGATAACTCGAGACTTATCAATAAATAAATATGCATAATATGGACACTGTGTGGTCGACTGTCATCTTGTTATCATGTAGAGTAGATTTAAAGAGTTTATCATTAAGGTGAATATGCACAAGATTGAAAACAATGAACATCGAAAATGCATTTAATTTTTAATTTTAAACAAAGACTAGTGTATCATTGGCGGACTATACATTAAATATAAACGAAACAGTACCTGACCTATAACTCGTTTAGTCAGATCAGTCACCTGTTTACATAACATTGTTTATAAACATTGCAAATTGTCGTATTAATGTTTTATTTTGATATTATTTTAATATATATTGTGTGTATTAGCATGGGGCTTAGTGAACTGGGTATTGGTTTTCACTGCTTTTTTCTAAAAGTAAAATGTTTAAAACAATAAAAATACAATGGTATGATATTGCGATGTTCGTATGTATACAAGTGGCAGGCCTGAATAAACGGAAAATATATTATTTAAATACAACATCTAGATGCACATATATATTAATGTACACTGTATGCATATTCCGTATTTTGGTCAAATCTGTCTTAAAAATCGATTAAAAATTTCAATAAATGTATAAACCTTAGCTGTATAAAGCATGAACATGTTTAATACGATACTTAATATATAAAATATAGCTACTTTAATGTATTAATGTTGGTGTGTAACGGTAGGTGGTTGCTCACTTCATGTGTACACATAATATTCAAATAATTATTTGTTATTTCAGACAAAATGAAGCTGCTCACCTGTATGATTATCATTTTACCTTTGGTGTATGGTGCAAGTATTCATGAAAGATTCATTGAGAGTTTGCTGAATTCCGATTTTCTCATTGGGATCTTAGAAAGTAAGAACAAAGCTCGATTTATTAATTCAACTTTTTTTTTAAAAGTGCGAAGTACAGTTTGGCATGTTCTTAACAACCAGTTCAACGGGGTACATCAATCATTTTCATGTTCTTGCTTACACCAGGATGACTGCTTCATTACGGTGTGTTTATATTATAACGACGATTGTATCATAGTAATTTTAAATTATTAAACTAGATGGTTGTTTCATCCAGGTGACAACTAGCTTATCATTTCATAATGTTTACGCTTTTTGTAACAAGTATTGTGATATGGAGTAGCTAACGAGCCTGGTTATTTATAATCATTTCAATGATGTGTGATATTCCACCAAATGCCACCGAATATACCACTCGATGTGTTTCGTAGTGTATCAAAACGATTTTAATATCAGCTCGCGTGTTTCTATTCTACATTTTGATTACCCAATGTATATCCCACCAAGCATTGATTTGTACTAATATTAGCAGGTGAATTGCCTCCTTGCTATATCATCAAAACCATAAGTATTGGTATACGTGTATGTACCGCTATCAAGAATCGGATGTGCCTTATTATGCTCCTGGTTGACTTATGTAGTTATTTACCGGGGCCTAGGCGTTTATTGATCTCTGACATGTTCTGCATTATTTTGTACCGTTACTTCATTTTACACTTCAGTATTGTCCGGCTGCTGTTTTCTCCTGGCTCAGCCTACTGTCTTTGACATGGCAGATTGTACGACACGATGTCAAAATCTTTTAACGAATTATCCTAATCATGATGCACTCTCTACTTTAGCCTGTCCAGGCATATGTCGGGAGTGAGTTGATCGTTTATTGTTCAGTTACTTTACGATAGATATATTTATTTGTTCATCAATTGCACTGACCGAATACATAATATTGTTGTAGTCATAATAAGTAACCACTCGAGTTGCCCTCTCTTCAGCACTAACATCATTACATCGACTTATCTATTTTCCATCTATTAGTTGAACGACATGCATGATGCATTTATATTTAAAAGCAATGATAAAATGTCAATCACTAGTATGTTTATACGCGTTGCCTTACTTGTCTAAACTGAACTGGGTAAAGAATTTGTATCACAATTTATTTCAGAGCCGAAGTCCGATCATCAATGCAATAGTTGAAAGACGCAATATTGAAACTGCTACATGTCAAAGTTTTGTGAGATAAATACATTATAAGTGCTTATGATAAAATATGATACAGAATATTGTATTGATTCGTCATCTTCTTCTCTCCGCTATGCCTCCATTCTTTCCACAGCGACCATAATTTATCTCGATACTGAACTACTCACTGTGCAACAATGTTGTCTTACACACGCACGCACATGCCCACACGCACCCACCCTCACGCATCCACACACACGCCCACACGCACCCACCCACACGCATCCACACATACGCCCACACGCACCAACCCACACGCATCCACACACGCATCCACACACGCACATATGTACACAAGTTTACTCCTCTAGATATTAAATACGATCTTGGTTTGACATTCACAGACAATGTATTTTGAATTACCCTTTTTTCAAATTGAAATAAGCTTGAAAAGGATCCGTGTTGATGAGCGCTGAGAATACATTTACAATACTCTTAACTCGCGTGTATAAATCTTTCAACCATTTTTGGTTATTGAAATAATTATTAATTTACCGCATGTGACTGAAAAAAGGTTATTTACAAGTTTTCTGTAAATACCCGGTAAGATCCATGCTTTTTGCATTGCCTAATAATTAAACCGTAAGTTTATTCTGAAGGGAAGTAAAGTCGAAATTAAATAACTTGTAAAGTGGGTAAGCTATACGGCCGGGTAGTAAACGGATCGATGTAAAAATCATTTAATGCGTATTCTGATTCAACGCTTCAACGATTTTAACTTAACCACCGAGCGCTTGTTTAAATGTACCATTTGTTGATATTGGTAAATTGCATATACAGCATAACTAAACAAACGTACTCTGTAATTACAATTATGTAAACCATCAGATTGCGACGATATTGACCGAGGAATGTTGATTTCAAAAATAGATAATATACATGCATTTGTAAACCCTGACACGTGGTTCGTAAATGTCGATAACATGTTTACTGTTTTAAATGTTGGAGTTAAACAGGACGTGATATACCTAAGTTTGGATACTATTATTACAATTACAAAATGAGTTGTCATCGGTAAGTATTTGATTTTATAATAGAACTACATTAATTTCTTTGGTTTTATCTTAAGTTCTTTGGTTTATGATAGAGCTATCTTAAGTTATTTGGTTTTATAATAGAGCTATCTTAAGTTCTTTGGTTTTATGACAGAACGGCTATCTTAAATTCTTTGGTTTTATGATAGAGCTATCTTAAGTTCTTTGGTTTTATGATAGATCTACCTTAAGTTATTTGGTTTTATGATAGAGTTATCTTAAGTTATTTGGTTTTATAATAGAGCTATCTTAAGTTCTTTGGTTTTATGACAGAACGGCTATCTTAAATTCTTTGGTTTTATGATAGAGCTATCTTAAGTTCTTTGGTTTTATGATAGAGCTATCTTAAGTTATTTGGTTTTATGATAGAGCTATCTTAAGTTATTTGGTTTTATGATAAAGCTGTCTTAAGTTCTTTGCTTTTATTACAATGACAATATTTATTTCTGCTTTAAGGCCACCGGCCCAAGCAACATATGTGACAATACATAACAAAACATTTTACAGTGCACAGGTTAGGAGTGATATAATATATATAACATATATATTAGAATTAGAGTTGTTAAACTTATGAGTTTATCTTAAGTTCTTTGATTTTATGATAGATCTATCTTAAGTTCTTTGGTTTTATGATAGATCTACCTTAAGTTATTTGGTTTTATGATAGATCTACCTTAAGTTATTTGGTTTTATGATAGAGTTATCTTAAGTTATTTGGTTTTATAATAGAGCTATCTTAAGTTCTTTGGTTTTATGACAGAACGGCTATCTTAAATTCTTTGGTTTTATGATAGAGCTATCTTAAGTTCTTTGGTTTTATGATAGAGCTATCTTAAGTTATTTGGTTTTATGACAGAGCTATCTTAAGTTATTTGGTTTTATGATAGAGCTATCTTAAGTTATTTGGTTTTATGACAGAACGGCTATCTTAAATTCTTTGGTTTTATGATAGAGCTATCTTAAGTTCTTTGGTTTTATGATAGAGCTATCTTAAGTTATTTGGTTTTATGATAGAACGGCTATCTTAAATTCTTTGGTTTTATGATAGAGCTATCTTAAGTTCTTTGGTTTTATGATAGAGCTGTCTTAAGTTATTTGCTTTAATTACAATGACAATGACAATATTTATTTCTGCTTTAAGGCCACCGGCCCAAGCAACATATGTGACAATACATAACAAAATATTTTACAGTGCACAGGTTAGGAGTGATATATAACATATATATTAGAATTACAGTTGTTAAACTTATGAGTTTATCTTAAGTTCTTTGATTTTATGATAGAGCTACCTTAAGTTCTTTGGTTTTATGATAGAGCTATCTTAAGTTCTTTGGTTTTATGATAGAGCTATCTTAAGTTCTTTGGTTTTATGATAGAGCTATCTTAAGTTCTTTGGTTTTATGATAGAGCTATCTTAAGTTCTTTGGTTTTATGATAGAGCTAGCTTAGTTCATTGCAAACAAACAATACTGTCTAACGAGACATATTATTTCTATTAATTGTTGTTATGGCGAAATATATGAAAAGTAATACATGTACTCGCTTCATTAACATGACTGTAATCTAGGTTTAATTTGTAAATGATCAATATATTTGAATTTGACCTTCTATATGTAACACGTCATGAATACAATCATGTTTATATATTTATGCCAGTGTATATATACATTTGTGTATGGGCCGGTGGCCTTACAATTAAACAATAAACTGTAAAACTTGATTAAAAGGACTTAAATATTTAGAACCCTGTCACAAAACAGCCTGGTTATGATCACAAGAAAATATAGTAAGTTACATTAATTATAATTAAATGCTTCCATTTATATACTAGTTAATATCAATAATAGAATACGCGCGTGTTTAAATATTTCAGTACCCTATTTCTCACAAACTATATACTGTAATATCACATATTTCCGTGGGTATTAAATTTCGTGGATTTAGATGAAACTGTATTTTTGTGGGGTCGTAAGTTCGTTGGTTACAAAACATGAAAGGATAAATCTAGGTTCTGTATTGGGGAGGTCTATTAATCGTGGGGATTAGATTTTGCGATCGAATTCAAAAACGAAATTTATCGAAAATTCAACTCCCTCGAAAAATAATGATTTTACAGTAGCTAGCATAGATATATTACATCAGTAACAGTCATGGACATCTTGCATAACTTGTCTACATTGAACACGCCCTACATTTGTATTCAGGTCGGCACAGATTTATGCATGATACATATCGAGGGCTTCATTTTAAACATAGAATCTTAAGTATACCTTTCTTCATGAACCCCATTTATCATGACTGGTATTTATAAATTTGTAAGGCAATATCGAATATCAGTGAATAATATTATGTTTTATGCAAATATTAGTTACAGTATGTCGTATAGTTAATTTACCTATTTTGAAGGACTGCTTTCAGCAGTTTAGCCACCCGTGGGCATTTTAATTATTATTGTTCATTGGGTTACCTGAGGAAACCTGCGTTCGAGTCTCCCTGGGGAGATTTTTTCTCTCCTGGTTGGGACGCCCAGGAATATCGAACATATTTAGACACAGGTATCAATTCACTCCTTGGTCGAGTGGAGCCTTGGGGGTCAGTTTGCTTGCTCAGAGAAATTAGATAGTGGCACAGGCGGGGATTGAACGCGCACGCTTCCTCTAGGCCACAGCTCCCTACACAGTTGTAAGGCAATATAAACTGACACACAATGATTTTCAGCAGTATGCTCGTGCGTTTAGTGTACCGTAAGTCTGTTTAACTTATTATAGCACCAAACCTTGGACCGAGTTACCACATTATTAATTAAACATAGAAGGCATGGATTACCCCCCGCGGAAAACGTTACGTAGCGCTCGCCAATGTTAACGTTCTTCCAAAACTATGACGCCGGATAACGTGTCCGATGTATAGGTCCAACCTCCTCACAGGGATCGTCCATTAGCATAGATCTGAGCAAAGGGAGGTAACCACTGTGATGAGTTTGGTATAGGTCTACATCAGGCATCTTTGAGTGACACTGAATGTTGGGCAAAATTGTATTTGTGTAGTTTATGATTAACTTTCGGTGCATTGCACAGGCGGTGGCCGGGCTACAATCCTAGTGTCGTGCGATTTACAAGAATCGTACTATGGCCTGATGATGATCGGAGGGGCCTCCTTCTGTCGCCACCCTGGCTCCGCCATTTGTTATGTTGCTAAAAGATAATAAAAGGTCGGACTCGGAAGGCAGCACTCAACTTAACCAGCCGAGCACAGAAAACATAAGAACCATCACATACCCACAATTACACGACACAATGACCAACACATAACCGAACGAGAAAATGAACTGCTTAGCCATTTTCCCGGCACATATAGAGATTCCTTCATGTCAGTCGAAGTCCGGTCAATGATGAAGAACCTGGTTATATGTTCTGACAGTGCCATGGGTTTTATTAATGATTTTACCACAACCAGTGTACGACTGTTACTAGTATGATACAATCTTTCAAACGTGGTTGGTCAAATAAAACAATTAAACGTAGAACGTTATCTCACTAGGGATCCACTGACCAATATGACATTATGTAAAATAATAATTAAAAAGTAATATGTCACTACTCGGTCCTATGTGATATTGGATATTATGATATTTCCGCCTACAAATTACTTCACTCAAATACATTCTTAGTTGGTCAAATTTTGCACCGCATATTCCCCTAACCTCACCCGGTGTACTCAGAGCACTTTAAACACGGTTGTTCTGTTAGTGAAACGATAAGGTTCACGACTGACTTTATATGGCGATGTATGTACCAGTATCAGTGTAGCAATACCACGTGACTTTTGGCTACAGTTACAAGAAACATTTTGTAAACATTGGAAAATAAAATAGCCATAAGTATTTTATTTCTTCATCGATTTCAATAAAATATACGCCACGCTAAGGGGGAAATTATTTACTTTCCATGAAAGATATTTTTCCGCATCTTTACCGATTTTTCCATTACCCTGTGAAACCTACACGTTCCACTGTTTCACAGGGTAATGGACAAAACGGCACGGTCGCTGACTTTTTCTGAATATTTTATGGAAAGCAAATAATGTTTCCCTTAGCGTGGCGTATATTTCATAGAAATCGATGAAGAAATAAAATACTTATGGCTACATTTGTGTTCCAATGTTTACACATTTCTACTTGGAACTGTGGTATTGCCACACTGAGTATGTTACTACAAATCGGTCCTAGATTACTAAGAAAGATAAGATAAGATAAAGTTTAACTCCAATCAAGGGTCATATAACATGACATATGAATCACAGATAAAACAAAATGGGTTGAAAAAATAAACATACATTGTAATTATATTAACAACAAAGAACTTCGAAAGTAAATAAGGCTTGATTTTGATTTGGTAACACAAATAAATAAGGCTTTAGGTCTAAAGAATCTTACCCCCCTTCATGCACTTGAAAAGCATTTTATGTGTCTCTGTATGTAAAAAAGGTTGTTTTGATCCGTAATTATAAGATGATGGGAGATAGGATTAATTTGACGTTATCAATATTGGTAAAAAGAGAGTAAAATTTAAAAATACATATTATAACTAATATATAACAAACGTATGTAAACGGTCTGTCAAACATTATTTTGAGTGAAACTGTAACTAAAACAGTTAAGATGTATTACACTCGTAATATCCACAACATACGTTTTACTGTATATACTTTACTGCGACTTAGAAAAGGTTATCTAGATGAACATCAATACAATTTATGTTCATCCAGAAACAATATTAATAATACCGTCATCTACATATCTAACTAAGAAATAAACACTGGTTGTTTTAAAAATATTTTCCTCTGTTATCTACAGCAAGTATGTTATGTTTAGCAAAAATGGCCTTTGGACCCTTTCCGTGGCTATTCATGATGTGAAACCTTCTAAAAAGAGTAACCTGACCTTTCATCGTGATTTTTGGGAATGATTTACGTCATGTGTAATCATGAAAATTGCTAAACGTGCCATGTCTAAATCTTCCAATTTAAATCTAATTGGAGGAACTAAACCATTCCAAACATCTGTGACAAAGCTGTAAGAAATATTGGGGATTTGATACCGACAGTAAGAAAAATTGAAACATATAATTGTTAATGTAAGATGTACGAGTTACCTAATCAACAAATTGAAGGTACAAGTACATGTTATATCTAATTTGGGATCCTGTAGAATAAACTTAAAATGCAACAGTATTAAAGGGTAATAAGATAGAAACTGACTTCTCTCTCATAATTATCCTCATGGCGATGGATAACATCAGGTATGAGGCGTCAAGAGCGATTGATATAAGTTGTAAGAAATTGTTTTACAACCGACTTAACCTTTTTAGCATAAACACAATAAAATGAATAATCATTGGCATTTTATTTTTATTTTCAGATATCGTGGAAAGACCGTGCTGGTGGCTGGGAGCATTATGACCACGGCAGTTTTCATTTTACTATCTTTCAAAGAAAAAATAAACGTTTCCGTTTTAGAACTGACCAAACTAACTGACGATAAAACAGCAGAATTTATCAATGATATAAACAAGTACACTGTACCCCATGATGAAGTAAAAGATAACAATATTGACCTTCCGTCCAATGATGAAGGTAAAGGCATTATAAAAACAGACATGTTATCTCCTGAGGAATCAAAACATTTATTGAAACGAAAAGAAGTCGCAATGAATTCGTACTTGGAATTTTTAGGCAATGTAACACCAGAGGAGTACGTGAAAATTCAGGAATATTACAAGGCTAGAAAGACGCGTGTTAATCCAATGGATTATAATTTTATTGGAAATGTAAGGAATGGATGTGATGATAACGAGCCACCATTCCTGCTCATTATGTGTGTATCGGGACCCGGAAATGTTGATCGGAGGAATGCTATTAGGGCGACTTGGGGAAAAGTGAAAGGCTTTGGCCCATGGAAAGCAAAGCTTGTCTTTATAGTCGGTAAATCAAATGCAAAACGAGACGCTACAGTAGAGGCAGAAAATAACCAACATGGTGATATCATACATGTTGATGTTGAGGACACTTATAGAAACTTAACAAGGAAAGTTCTGATGGCGTTGAAGTGGACATCGTTATTTTGCCGCGGTGTGAACTTTTTCATGAAAATCGATGATGACTGTTTTGTTAATGTGCAAGCCACGATACCGATATTGTTAGATATAGAAGTACCAATTCATGGTGTAGTTGTTGGGTTTGCTCACTACGCCCATCAAGTGCAGAGAAAAACAACAAAGTGGGCGTTGACCTATGAAGAATTTCCGTTTCGGAAAATGCCTCTGTACGCAAGCGGACAAACATACATTATCTCAGGGAACATATTAGGCAGGCTATTTGAAGCTGGGGAACACATGCCGTACGTTTTTATCGAGGACGGATTTATAAACGGTGTGTATAATCAATATAAATGGTATTTGTTTATATAGTAGAAAAGTTAAAAAAGAGTGATTAGTTGCAAATTAAAATAAAATTGATTTACTCAATCATAGGTCATATAAAATGACATGTGAATCAACATAATAACGCATAATGAATGACAAGTTTCAACAAAATAGACGGATACAATTAGAATAATGATGAAAATAAAGCTCAATTTGTATTGGTTAAAACATTTAAAATAACATAGGTAAACTTCATAGTAAATACTAAGAAAGACACTTAAGGATTCTGGATCGGTTTCGTGCGCATGCGTCATTTGTCATAGTGCGTTATGAGCCGTATAAATGTATAAATGTGTCATAATTATCTAAATAGATCAAATTAAACAGTTTTGATAAGTTTTATGCAATAAAATTAGAAAATACTAATCGAAATGACAGTTGACATTCTCAAAAAAATATTACGTTACAAAATAAGTGGGTGGGGTAAAATAATAAAAAGTATTGCTTTTTATGCCGAATGACATTGTTTACTATGTGTTTATTTGTTTTCGCGATATTTATGTGTTCACTAAATTTAATTTTTAAGTGTTTTCATTGATTTTCTCAGCATTTTTGTCATATTCAACCCACAGGTAACTGTATCATTAATAAAAAGTAAACAAAAACAAAACATTTTTTTTTTAAAAATTATAATATCTTAGAAAGGTTTATAACACGGGAAATTGACCACACAGTCACGGAGGTGCAGTTTGTTTTTAATCAACATTTCATTAATACTGATGTTATTTTAAATATATTTACATAATCAGAAACTACAGAGCTGCGTCTTTAATTTGACATCATTATTTAAAAAATCCGTTCATAAATAATAAAATATACAGCGTGAAATCACTTTCTTCTTGCTTGTTTAGAATAGCATTGGCGTTTCTATTGAATGCACCTCAGTGATTGACTAGACACCGTGGTATAACTTTTTAACTAGTTGATCAATTTTGATGGGATTTTGCATGGAGGTAGTTTTGACGCTGTTGTCTATGAATATAATTACTGTATGAAGATATCAAAAGCCAGTTCATGTTTTTGATACCCTGAAAATATGACCACTTTAGTACAAATCCACCTTTCTAAGATAATATCAATTGTATAAAAAAATATTTTTTTACTCTTTATTAATGATACAGGTACCTGTGATTCAACCAAACTAAAACCAAAATTTAAGAAAAAGATACCTCGGTGCCATATAAATTTATTGCATAATTTTGTCGGGTATAACTCATTTATTCGGGTAAGTCATGTGTCTACATAACATTGTGTATAAACGTTGCAAATTGGATTATTAATGTCTTAATGTTAAATATATATTGTGTGTTAGTATGTGGCTTAGTGAATAAGGTATTGGTTTTTACTGTCCTGTTCTCAAATTAAAGTATTTAAAAGCAATTACAATACAGATTTATGACATTGCAATGTTTGTATACAAGTGACATCTCTGTATTAACGGACTTGTATCTAAACGTATCCTCATTGCATATTGTTCATTGATAAATTTCAGGTATTCTCAGGACAGTGATTGGAGCCAGCATTATACCTAGGCATGGATTCCCCAATGTCGAGATGAAACCAGCAAGTCTTTGTTATTTTCACAATAAGCTGAATGTCGCAGCAACCAATATTTCACCGGGACACATGCAAACCCTATGGAACCATTTATACGTTCCAAATCCCGAATGCCAGTTTTAGCTCGTAATTGCAACGTAATAAATCGTAATAAATTGAAACCGAATTTTATATTATTTGTAAGGGGGATGACTGCTCCTATGATATTTGTAGTTCATAGATTTGGAATTACCTTCCTTTATCAAACGGTAACGGAGATATGCGTTGTATTCCCGTACTGTATGTAGACTGAGCATCTATTATAGGTCATAAACCACTAAATGCATACGCGACCAAAAATAGTCCTTACAGAAACGTCTGTTTGCTTGGAAACAGTGATATGCCTTGACAAAATGGAACTAGAATCATCTTATTGAGTTTAAAGGTATTGAATACATGTAGTTGAATGAGTGAATATGTTTCATCTTGAATATTTTGAGATTTTGACTTTTTTGACAAAGCGAAAGTAGACTAGGGTAAAACCCACATTGGATCAGTCCGCGCGTCAGTAAAAATTTGTCGACCGCCTTTGACGAACAAAATCTTTCTTATATTAAACATGACCCCCTGTTTTTTTGGTCTTATTTTGTAGCTGAAACATACTGCTTTTCAATGATATAGGTCTGTCAACTGGCCATAGACTTTAACATGATATTATCTGGGGCTGACAATTGTCACTTTACATTGAGCTAAAGAACAATTTTATTTAGCGGTTTGTGACCTTTACAATTCTTGGTGGCGAGATTATTGAACTTGATAACGTTTTCGAGTGTGGTCTAGTGAATTGTTAAAGCCTCAGTTCTATATAAACACGTACGGAGACGACAGTCAAGTACTAGATCCCACCTGATCAAGATACTGGACGATATGTGCTTTTTATTTGCTGTTCACCTTTTTGGCTGATACATTTCGTGTACAAGTACATATGCTTACTTCGGAGACAGGGACACGCAAAATGTCGTACAGAAATATCAATAAATGATACAGTTTTACAGTAACAAACCGTGCACACTTACACCATGTATAATAAGTGTAGATCCATTCTAGAAAAGAACCACCGTCAGGGTTCCCAATGTAACAGTCTGCACTATCGTACGTTTGACAGTTAAAAACAATAATAATAATAATAAAGACTCTATTTTACGAGGAAACTCATTTGACAATTAAATTAAATGGCAATCTTCCATGAGATCCTCAACAATAAACAGTTGAACAAGAACACTAGTACATAAAATGAAAAAAGCATAATGGCAATTTAGCCCATATGACGTCCACAATATCATAATTTTATATATAATTTGGAAATTTCATAAAAGAGTTTGAGTGAAAGGATGTGCGAAACCGATATGTATGGAATCTACAATAAAAGGAAGTTATAAATCAAAATGCTAATCACTTAAACACAATGACCTGTGACGAAGGCATACGCTTAGCTACTCATCCAACATAACTTAATCTTTTACTCCGACATTTGGCAATAAAGAATAACCAGTCTTTAACGTAGATTAACACAGCAAATCAATCAATAGTTTACACCCGCAGCGGAATTCGAACCGATACTGTACTGCACCACTGCCTAGCAATATGAAGAACAAAAGCATTAGACCAACTGGCTATCGCAAAAACACCTAAAGGTTACACAAATAAGCATTATCAAAGTAACTGCATTATAACACACCGGGGTACTGTTTTATCAAAGCATTTACGCTAGCGTAACTCTAAGTTTTCCGTAAATATTGCGTACGTCGATAATATTTGCGCAAGTGCGTTTTACTAAGATATTTTTTCTCATGTTTTGTCGTAAGTATTGGCGTAATTCTACGCAAGGTCCGAGTGACCGTAAATAGCAAATATGAACGTAGTGAGGAGTTTTTGCCATGCACTGTTGATTTTTGACCGTCACTTGTTGTTATAGACGGTGATTAGTAATATAAACATGTTTAATCATCAAAACTTATCGAGCTTTTCTGTATATTTATTCACTCTGGTTCCCGTTATATTGGTAATATTGTGGCCCGGTCTACGTTCAATATTCAATATTTTTACGTAAATTTATGCAACAACTCGCGATCGATTAGTAAAACACACTTAAGGATTTGCGTAAGTGACAAATATATCCGTAAACTTACGCGACATTTACGCAATGTTAGTAAAACAGTACCCTGGGTACTGTTTTATCAAAGCATTTACGCTAGCGTAACACTAAGTTTTCCGTAAATATTGCGTACGTCAATAATATTTGCGCAAATGCGTTTTACTAAGATATTTTTTCTCGTGTTCTGTCGTAAGTTTTGGCGTAATTCTACGCAAGGTCCGAGTGACCGTAAATAGCAAATATGAACGTAGTGAGGAGTTTTTGCCACCCACTGATGATTTTCGACCGTCACTTGTTGTTATAGACGGTGATTAGTAATAAAAACATGTTTAATCATCAAAACTTATCGAACTTTTATGTATATTTATTCATTCTGGTTCCCGTTATATTGGTAATATTGTGGCCCGGTCTATGGTCAATATTCAATATTTTTACGTAAATGTATGCAACAACTTGCGATCGTTTAGTAAAACACACTTAAGGATTTGCGTAAGTGACAAATATATGCGTAAACTTACGCGACATTTACGCAATGTTAGTAAAACAGTACCCTGCACTCTATTGATATGGATAACAGCACTGACTATAATTATATGTGCGTGTGACTTTTTACGTCCACCACACGGTACAAACAGTGCAGTTGTGAAATAAATAGTTTGCGGATTTAGTGGGATTAATGCCAATATACTACGACGACATCGTTTGGTAAAAGATAAGGAAGAATACAGTATTCTCCATGTCTTAGTTCCATTCCGGAAGCCAGCTGAAAAATGTTTTTGTTCTACTTTTAGCGCCAACAACGTTTTCTCATGTTTATAATAGTATTGCAGATCTTTTACTGTTGCATGTTGACATTAGGTTCAGTCAAACACACGTCAGTTGTCGTATGCATTCGACAACAACCCCTTTTAAGCCTAGGCCCCACTGAACCTTTTTCAGGGGGGGGGGTGTATTCCCGATGGTAATTAATGAACTTTGGGAGGCATCGAGCATATGCCCCTCATGATCTACGGGGTGTTCGGGGAGATTATGAAGAATACGTGATATCGGGAGGATTTGACGAATCGTGTTTTATCGGGTCCCAATGGGTTCCCGACGTTATCCATCGGCCCCACTGCCTCGTGGATGTACACCCGGTGGTAAATAGGAGCTTCTAGATGCATCGAGAACAGGTTCTGCAAAAACATCATGAGTATAGGGATCCATGGGGGATATGTGTAATTCCACATCTCAGTGGGACCTAGGCATAAGACAGCCACAGGCGATATATTTAAATTACATCATCTCATTGTATAAGTAGCCATATCATTTTTACAGTTTCGTATCACATGGTTGGATGGTTACTACACGTTAAACAGTGTATTGATCGATAATTTCTGTTTCGCATCGCAACACATTTAAAATAAAAGCTCAGATTCATCACGGTCGTTATATCATGTATACGGGCGTACCTAATAAATACCTGGATCATACTTTCACAAATAACCCAGACATCGGACGATGGCCGTTTATCCGATGTCTAGGCCTCGTGCGGACGTCTTCACCCGGTTTCCGTCCACCCCCGGACGATTAGACCGTGCGAACATCGGATTGGAGTTACGATACAGGTATAAGCTACAACGATTTTAGTGCGACCACATGTTTGTTTGGCCACACAGATACAACGTAATACACATACAGTAAAACCTCGGTAATACGAGCAGCGATTATTCGAGCAACCGGCCTAATTCGAGCAAAGTTCAAAGTCCCGACGAATTTGCTCTATATTGTACATTAATTTATCCCCCTTATTCGAGTAAATATATTACGAGCATCAGGTCTAATTCGAGCAGAGGTGTCGGTCCACTCAACAATATTAAACGATAATTAGTTACTTTATCTCGAGGCAATCATATGGAACGCCATAGCTGTCTTTTGTTGACGCTTGTCATGTTGACTTGTCGGTAGGACATGTGAACTTCTTAGTACAATGTGTTAATATGTCAAACCACATCGTTGACTTGTCAAACTATCATCTGAATATGTCAACTTGCCCTGTTATATTGTTAAAACAACGTCTTAAATTGTTAAAAGAATACAATAATATCTCAAGACATCGTGTTATACTGTTAAACCACATCGATAAATTGTCAAATCACCATTTGTATATGTCTACGTTACATGTTAAATTGTTGAAAAACGCTTGATAATGTTAGAAGAACGTGTTAACTTCTCAAAGCATCGTATTATCATGTTAGACTTTAACTACAATGGTGAATTGTTAAACTATCATTTGAATATGTTTATATGCGTTGTTGAATTGTTAAAACAACGTCTTACAATGTCGGATGAGCATGCGAACCTCTCAACACATCGTGTTATACTGTTAAACGGCAGTGGTAAATGGTTTAAATATCATTTTAACATGTCTATACGTCATGTTTAATTGTTACAACAACGTCTTAAATTGTCGGTAGGGCATGTGAACTTCTCAGTGCAACATTATTGTATGTCAAGTTACACTGTTAAACTGTCCAAATACCATGTGAACATGTCTATAAGCCATGTTAAATGGTTAAAATAGCTTCTTATTATGTCCAATAACCATGTGAACTTCTTAATAGAACGTGTTATATTGTTAGGCAACAGTGGTAAATTGTTAAAATATAATTTGAAGATGTCTATATGACATGTTAAATTGTTAAAATAGCTTCTTATCATGTCCAATAACCATGTGAACTTCTTAATAGAACGTGTTATATTGTTAGACATCAGTGGTAAATTGTTAAAATATAATTTGAAGATGTCTATATGACATGTTTAATTGTTAAAACAGCTTCTTATCATGTCCAATAACCATGTGAACTTCTTAATAGAACGTGTTATATTGTTAGACAACAGTGGTAAATTGTTAAAATATCATTTGAAGATGTCTATAAGCCATGTTAAATTGTTGAAATAGCTTCTTATCATGTCCATTCAGCATGTGAACTTCTTAATAGAACGTGTTATATTGTTAAACAACAGTGCTAGATTGTTAATCTATCATTTGAAGATGTCTATACGACATGTTATAGTGTTAAAACGATATTTTAACTTGTCGACGAGGCATGTTAACTTCTTAATAGACAGTGTTGTTGTTGTTCAAATTTGTATGACGTCATCAATAACGTAAGTTCCTCCCGCGTGCATATTGAACAATTTCCGCCATCTTTGTTCAATATGCTCGCGGGAGGAACTTACGTTATTGATGACGTCATACAAATTTGAACAACAACAACACTGTCTATTAAGAAGTCCACATGCCACTTTGACATGTTAAAATATCGTTTTAACACTATAGCATGGCATGTAGACATTTTCAAATGATATTTTAACAATTTACCACTGTTGTTAAACAATATAACACGTTCTATTAAGAAGTTCACATGGTTATTGGACATGATAAGAAGCTATTTTAACAATTTAACATGTCGTAAAGACATCTTCAAATGAAATTTTAACAATTTACCACTGTTGTTAAACAATATAACACGTTCTGTTGAGAAGTTCACATTGTTATTGGACATGATAAGAAGCTATTTTGACAATTTAACATGGCTTATAGACATCTTCAAATGATTTTCAACAATTTATCACTGTCGTTTAACAGTATTACACGTTCTGTTGAGAAGTTCACATGCCGAATGAACATGATAAGAAGCTATTTTAACAATTTAACATGGCATATAGACATGTTCACAAGATACTTGAACAGTTTAACAGTGTGACTTGACATATAATAATGTTGCACTGAGAAGTTCACATGCCCTATCGACAACTTAGGACGTTGTTGTAACAATTTAACATGTCGTATAGACATGTTAAAATGATATTATAACAATTTAACATGACAAGCGTCAACAAAAGACAGCTATGGCGTTCCATACTATCATCCGAGCGAAGTTTCACATCTCCGAAAAAATGTCAGATTTAATCTTGTTGCTGTCCGTAATGTTCACACACCGTGATAATCACATTTGAGTTCCGTCAGAGCGTTACATCGGTTTTCAGTTCCGCCAGAGCCATATTAAAACAGAACAATTCTCTGACGGAACTGAGAAGCGATGTACAATTATCGGGATACAAACCGTGAGTCTACTACCTACTACATACAGGTTTTACCGTTCCTCCCGTCTTTACTATTCTTACATATTCTTACATTTTAATCAACGACTGGTAAGCAATACAATACAGATGGTTTATTGCATGGAAACATATTACCTTAGCAATACGTTATACCTGTCGATAATTAGTGTCGACAGACTAATTATCAATTACAAAATAATGGTAATTTTGCTGAAATAATAGAAATGATTTCTTATTCTAGACTCGTATATTATCTGGCAAACTAATTACAAACATAAGGTCGAAAGCAACCAATACATACTATGTTATTACATTTTGTTACCTTGTTCAGGTTTTTTTAAAACTAATAACACGGATTAGAATAAGGATTGTGACTTTCAAAGATTATTAGAATTTTGGAATAATAGCCTACTGACATTTGCATATAAATCAGACTGTTAATGTAATTAACTATTGATAAGAAATATAGATCATGTGACTTAAACAGCTAATAATTACATGCATACAAGTTGAAAGGCTAGATCAGACAACTGCATGATAAGTGCATAACACTCAACCTAATTACGACACAAAATTAACATTTGGAAATTTTACGTCCGTGAATTGATGGACAAACAGTCCGAGCTTTGGCTGAGAATAGAAATAGCACATGTTGTCCTTCAAATCTAATACAAGCAACATAAATTTGTTGTACAGTCTAAAATTCGGTATTAAACAATACAGCTTTAAAACCCGATCGTGACGAATTTAACGCAACTGATCAATGGTCGATAACATCACATCTCTTCGCTCCTGCTGATTTTGTTTGCATGTTTTCATTTATCCTCGCCACCGGAAATCCATATGGGCGAGGCCCCCAGAAGAGGTTAGCCACTTTAGTTTTTTAGGGGGATAGTGCATGATACGGAAGACGCCCGCGTTCCAGAAGAATCCCTCGTTCTTTTACGTGGCGATGTAAAGCATCATACACGGGACCTCGCTTAACGTCTCGTTCAAAGACTGTTAGTATTTTTAGTTATGTTAGGTGGGAAACACTGAAAAGCAATTTGTTTTGATCCGGCTATAGTAGGGATCGAAAACACACCCTTCAGATCAGCAGCCCTTACCACTAGACTACTTGTCTACCTCCTGCTGAAAGAACTCGCGTTCAGTTTGTATTGGCCTTATCATACGTCATATCCGGTAAGGGTGATAACTCAGTACGCACAATAATCGGTGCATGAGGCATACTTTTCTCCATAAAAGTATGACAATTCTTGTTATTGTATAAACGGTTAAAAGAAATTTCCAATTTCGTTTTGTCTCCTAAATAATGTCGAAGACCGAAATCGCAAATTGTTTACAAATTTCAAGGACATTTTTATTTCGTAGAAACGCAGTTATAGTGGTAGAATCGCGTGTATCCGTGTAGTCTGGATACCCGACAATGATAATATATTTTGTCAATCAATTATCGTAACTTTATTTTGAATTTTAGCTAGATCTTATCTCCTATGTTTGATAGTGCAAAGGGAAATAATTTCATGAAAATGAGTAGACTGATGAGTTGTCTCCTTTAATTTAACATACTAGTAGGGTCCGTATAGACAGACTAGTATCGGTGGTGTACATTGGCATGTTAAAGAACCAAATAGTCTATTCGGAAGGAAGTAAGGTATCGCACACATATTCCTTGTATCACGCTACTTACTTGCGCACCTTCAGCAAAAACAGTTCCCTCATTAGTTATTCATAGGTTACCCCCCTGTATCCTCGTCTGGAAACATTACGAAATAGCAAATTGAACTAGTTTAAACTTAGTTATTCTAAGTTGATATTGAGACAAGTTATGCAAAAAGATGATATTAAGTCCGACAGAGAAGGCAGCAAGCAGATTAACCAGCCGAGCACAGAAAACATAAAAATCAACACAAGGTACAGTGCCCACCTGAACCTGCCATTAAGCACAGAAAACATAAACACATAAAAGGCACAATGCAAGTTATATTAATCAATCTCGACACTTTATTCCTTGTGGTATCCGACGCCATGAGGGTATGAGATAAAAGAAGCCAGAGTTCTATATTTATGCTGAGCTTTAAGCAATGTATTTGCTAAATAAATTCAATTTTACAACATCGCCTTTGGTTTGGCGCAGCTACGGAATTTCACAATCGACTAAAAAAGCCGAGTCACAATTTTATTGTTTAAAACTAGTTACTTTCAAATCATGGATATTCATGCGTATCCGACAGATTTGAAATTTTAACTTGTCACAACAAGGTACAATAACGAAAACACACGAGGATTAATTAGTAACAGGTTAAAAGTTTTCCACAATACCAAAGTACGTTCGATTTGGCATATGTTGATGTAAATACGACGTATTTCGGAGAATCAGCTGCTCTGCTATAAGTACCCAGGGGGTAATCTCAATAATTATATGACTTATAGCATATAGAATCCAGTAAATACACATCCGGATAAATACAGTATTTATATGCATCCTGATTCCTGATAGCTGTACATAATGACGGTGTTAAAAGTATAGTGTTCCTATACAACACGCATATTAAATGAATTAATCTTCCCGGAACATTTCTGATCTTGTTCACTACTTCATACGACTTCCATCACGATACTAATTACATTGAGAGAGAACGATAAAATCCGAGTCACCCGAAAAAACCGATTGATCGAAAGCCAATAGCAAAGCAATGAATCGGCTGCGAGGGAAAAGAACATGACAATAAAGTGGCGTAGATTTGCCAGTGTATGCGCACAGTAAGTGTCGGATGCTGGATGCCATAGCGTATTAAACGATTCTCTTCAGTGAGGAACTGATTCTCCCTGGTAGAGAATAAAGCCCGCGAAATTGGATTTGATCTATGTTTCGGAAGCTTGGTTCTCCATACTATTCTGGGAGGCTATGACGCCGATCGTGTCGCGTATTCCTCTGGATCAAGTCTTGTAAAAGTCAGTTTTACAAATGTAAAACAAATCTGGCTGACACGGCGTCGTGAAATTTGGCAGTGTTTGCATTCAGATAGTCTAGTCAAGCAAAATAGTGTACGGATATTAAATATGCTTCTGAAAATTGAAAATGTATCCGGATGCTCCAAGGCGCTTGGAAATTAAGGATTAAAGGAACGTATTTTGCAGCTTTCGTTAAAGAATCCATTTTCAGATGTCGGGTCGTTTGTGTTTGGAGTGCGTCACTTTTTAATGGAAGTTTGATATAGTTAATTCGAGTTTGTTTGTTCGTCCTGTTTTATATTGTGCTCAAATGCAAGTGTATATAAAGTGTGTGTTTCTTGACTTAATGAACCAAGAAAGCAAGGATGAGGACGTATCTGTGAAAATCATGACGTATCGCTCCAACCATGAGATCCAAGGTCGCTTTCGATTTTACGACAACGAAGCCCATTTACGGCGTGATTGGAAACAACATGCGCGTGCAAATATTCGCCAGAAGACATTTTTGGAGGGAATTTTGCTGAAATCTTTAGATCCAGACAGTAAGTTATTGCATAATGTATATTGGTGTTGTGATTTCTGAAGGCTCGTGACTCATAACAAGTAGTATGAGACCTGTAGCCACCTAAACACTCAGTCCAAAATGTTCATTATGTCATTAGTGGTAATGCTGACAGTAGATCCAATGCCAAACGTTATGAACTGTAATGATAATAATGTGAATGAACAGACACAGTATATGACAGGGGTTCCACTAGTTTA
This sequence comes from Spisula solida, assembly GCA_947247005.1. NCBI lineage: Eukaryota > Metazoa > Mollusca > Bivalvia > Venerida > Mactridae > Spisula > Spisula solida. Next base: position 21,030,300 of record OX365946.1, read on the forward strand.
TGAATCTGAAGGGTCATTTTGATACTTTTGACTAAATTTAACCATTTTATAGGCAAACAACACATGCTTTTAAGAAAAAATGACCCTTCAAACCGAAATCTTGAGTGTCAAAATGTGGCTGTCGGAAATTGCAAGAGTCAAAATGTACAATATGTTATGTTATACAAATATATAATACAGATATGACATTAGATCGGAAGCTTTCAGAAGCTAATTGAGATAATAGCAGCAAATACATGTTGTCTATATATGCATTTTAACAAGGTACATGAGCATCTTGTATATAAGGAGGACATATTGTTAAATTGATAAATTTAATATCAATTTCTCATTTGGTATTATTGCACCATTGAACATTTATTTTGTTCCTTTTTAAGCTCACCTGACGGTGATAAATTTTAGGTACATGACTTTTAACGTTTTCAGTTAGATTTATGTTGAGAAACAAAAGTAAGACTTACATATGAGGAACGAATATGTACAATGACCGATAAAGGGTAGGAGGCATTGAAAAAATATTTCTTTGAACACTTGGATAGTGCAACAGTTGTAGAGTGTTCTAATTTACAGAATAATGTTAAAGGGACTGCCTCACATATTGGTGTATTGCAAAATTAAAATAAAATTGTCAAATATTCGCGTAATTTTGGTATATATAGTTGCCTGTATAATATCCCATAAACAACCACACTGACATCTAAAATAACTTGAGAAACTTCGGCATTTTGTAGTTATTTGGTATTTTAAGATCAAAAATTCTATATGGTATTAATACCCTATAGAATTAACACTACTACTACTTAAATTGCCTCAAATTTGTTCGCATTTGATGAAAACGAATTTAAAAACGTACCAAATACCTCACAAATATTTATGCTGTAGATTGTTGATGTTACAGTTCGATCACGTGTGAATTACATAATTCTCAAAGCATGTTGGAAGGAAACTTAGCGCTTTTTTCAAGAAAAAACTACTCAATGGGCGTTATCGACAGTGGTTAAAATTGCTTATTTGCACCAAATCTGTCAAAAAACAACTGTCAGTGGCTTTCTATTACATCAATACTTGGTTAGGTTGGAAAATCACGATACACAATTTTTTTAGGCAGCACCTTTAAGGTCGATTATGAAAGAAGTTTTTCAAACTGATATTAACCACTCTCGAACCCTCATTTCTGATGCTATCAGGAACCGTGTGCTTATCATGTAGGTTAATACATTTACTATTTCATATTAACGAACATTGTTTTCAGTTGTTAGATTAACGTACATGCGATATAGATATTATGTTGATAACAACAACAACACATTGCACATCATATCACAGATTGCGATCATTATGATCATTATGAGATTATGTACCTTATAATAGCTAATTTCATTAAAACATTATTATCAATTTATGAAGGTTACGGGCATAGAGTGTGTAGTGGGACAGTGCATGTTATTTGCAAAAGCCTTTTTCTTCAAATTGAAATATGTTATATACAGTAAGCTTAAGCATCTAATGTATTAAAATTATTGAAGTTAATCGAAAATGATTATCAATAAAGTTGATCGAATTTATCGAATCCTGGCAGCACTTTCTTGGTAAATCTTGCTCTTTGCAAACATGTGTATACATGTAGTGTACTGTACGGCGCAGTCGCTAATGTGAAGTACGAACGCATATTAGACCACTCGACTATGACAACAGCACACAAAAAGAGTCAATCACTAATAACCTTAATTACCTTAATATTAATATAATTTGACCCATTTTAACTACAAATGAAATAATATCCTACCAAATAGAATATGACCTCTGAGCCGTAACCATTGGGTATATGGATATAAAGTATATAGCTAAAACTCAATACTCGATTTCAATTTCTGTTTAGTGTCTTTTAAAATTTTATGTGCAAGAAATTAGAGCATCTTTCACATTCTATTTCGTTCTATAAAAATGTTCAGGAATCAGTGTCAGCTAAGTTCACTCGGACATATACACAGTCTAATTAAAACTGTTGCGATAGCCATCTGTTTGGTGTAATTCACGTATAAAAGCCCTAGGGTGCACGAATAATTAACACTATCTTATACAATAATTGAACGAATAGCGAAATTTCTAATTGAATTATTGTAAAATATTGTCGAAGATGTTGTATCTTGTATGTGTCTTACAATATAAATGATTACATTTCTGCGGATAAAAAAATAGCAAATTGAGATTTGCAGTCATTCGACGAGCTGGAAGTATTAGCAATTTTTGAAATTTCTTAGTAGTGTTATAAACTGTGTCGGTGATTATTAGCGAATTTAGTCAATGTGTAATAAACAATATGTTCTGTTCAGGCCCCGATCTCCCGAAACATCTCAATCTGAGGTCAATCTCAACTCAAATTTTATGACCTATCGTTTCAGATCGCTTCCATGCAAAATTGTACTCTAAATTAGTATAACAAAACAGAAACATTAATCTGAGTTAATTACAGTACAATTTTGAGAGCTCGAGCTTCATATTTATCTCAAATTCAGGTTTGGATTTGAGCAAAATCTCAAATTGAGTGAGACTTCTCCTTGAGATGCTTGGGGAGAGCGGGGCCAAAACAGAACATATTGTTTATTGCAGGTACGATTCTCTGGTCCCAATATAATGTTGAAGGATAAGCGAATACTCGTGCATGTAAAATGTCTCTACCAACTTGCATACAAAACATAAATACCACGCAATCCAATATAACAAACGTTGGCCTATATATCCAAGTAAACATGCATGTATGTTTGCCACCTACAACTTTCTCTACACAGGTATATTATCAGATATATATCAACCTCTCACAATATTTCCCCACAAACACTGGTATACTTTCTATAAATACACAGCTTGTATTGTATTCATCCGTTGATAGATCTAACAGACGTCAGTTGCTGATGTTGGATTCGGGAGATTTTGATGGAACATTAAGTTATACAAATAGTTTATATTACTTATATTACGACTGTGTATCCAGATTGATTGAGTCATAGCCGGCAAGAAACCAAAGTCTTATCTTTACAATTACAGTAGCTTCTATTTCATTCATTTGTTAACCTAATAAAACATAAAAAAATAACTATACTTGGCAAAACAAACCACACACGCGCGTTATCAAACAGTAACGCATGAGGTATGATCTAAAATAAACTGTTTTATTAGCATAGCCCTCTTTTCGGCGTAACGTTGATCTAAACTTAAAGTGCACATCTTTTAATTACTAAAATACTTTTTGAAATGGTCACCTATTGTGCTTAAATAATATGGTAACGTTTCCAGAAAATACCTAGTTACATAACAAACAACCCTACTATATAATACTAGTATACAAATGTTTATATCCTTGTAACACCACAGGTAACTGTATCATTGATAAAGAGTAAAAAATATATATATTTTTTTAAAATTTATGATATCTTAGAAAGGTGCATTTGTATTAAAGTGGTCAGATTGTCATGGTATCAAAAACAAGAATTGGCTTTCTATCTTCATCAAGTAATTAAATTCCTAAACGACATCGTTAGAACTACCTCCATGCAAAATAGTTAAAAAGTTATACCGTGAAATGTGTACCACGGCGTCCAGTCAGTCATTGAGGTGCAATAAATAGAAACGACAATGCTATTCTAAACAAGAAAAAAGAAAGAGATTTCACCTCTATGGGTTTATTTTCTTATTTATTAACGGAATTTTTAAAATATTGATATCAAATTATTGACGAAGCTCTCTAGTTTCTGATTATGTAATAATAGTTAAAAAAGAATACCAGTATTAATGAAATGTTTATTAAAATGTGTGGTCAATTTCCTATGTTATAAACCTTTCTATGATATTATTAATTTTATATAAAAAATCGTTTTTGTTAACTCGTTATTAATTACACAGTAACCTGTGCGTAACAAAGCTCACATGTTTGAAGAAGTGTACACTCATAAACAATCTGAACCAAGACTGTGCGCCATGGAAATGCGGAGAAGACAAGAAACTGTTCAAGGATCGATTAAATGTTAAATGTCCTCCGTCGTGTCATTTTATTGCAGTATTATTTGATGATTAGCGAGGTGTGATTTCTACAACATCTTCCCCAGGGATGTTTAACTGAAGTTATTTTAGGAACTATTTGCACATCGAGACAGAATTCTATCTTACGTTAGACAGTATTGATGCAATCTGAGGAGAAAATTAACGTATATAGCGGTATAGTACGTAAATATTGACTTCATCTTAACCTTTATGCATCACTACATGTATATATAACAGGAATCTTGCGTTGAATATATCAATTTCCGCGAGCAAATTGTGCTATATCGGTTCTTTAGATTTGTGTTTGCATCACACTTCGAGTGTCTACGTGATACTCCCCACTGACGCAAACATACAAAGAGGAAACTATGAATATAGATGAGGCATCAGCTGTTAAATTATGCTTTTACTCATGAAGAAGTTCGAGATTCAGTTCAAAATCTCCGTGCTGTATTTACATTGATAATTCTGGTCGATGTCAGGGTCAAACAAGCCAAGGAGAGGCTAGCAACTGGCGACGCGAGATTGTACTGACTGTGGTTAGATGCCTTGCTAAGTGGGACCGCATATCCAATATCTTACCAAACACCCGTTTGGCTCAAATATCAAATATGCTTGCCTACATTTGCACGGGAAAATTATCTACCAGATAAATGGGGATTACCAAAAAAGTTATAATTTCGAATTCTATTACTTTTTCAATTAATAAGTTATAGATTATTGTTACGATAGCATTGGTATAATTAACGTGAATCAGTGTTTTATTGATTCTCACATATTTACCAGATCTCAGATCACAGCGATATGAAATAATATTCGTCAACAATAATGGAAGTATACGAATTTAGACAAATGGATAATAGCATCACTTAAAATAGATTTAACTATTTGTGTAATTTTAACCATAATATCGTAACACCATTAAATTAAATTATTTTTATATGTACGTACACAGAAAGTGAGCCAAAAACTGTTCCAAGTGTACAGGGAAATTCTTTCTGAATGATTTTCTTTTAATCGAACCAACCATTTTTCAGGCACGACAGTATAGTCTTCTTGGACAATGTCTGGCGTGTTTGCGAGTTCACGAGATATCGCAAATGGTAGAAATATTTAACAATCACATGTTCAACCGATATTGTATGTCACAAACAATTTTCCGATTTATTTTACAACGGGGCGTCTTATGGATTCACTTAAAGGTAAACGACTGGGTGTACTTTACATTGTTCACTGGTCTTTGCTAAATTAATTTCAAATGAAGTTGTTGAAAATAATTGTCTAGCCGAACTAACTAACTGAATTATTGTTAAAAGAATCCCTACATGAAACTGATGGCAATATTTCCACTAGAATGACAGTAGAAAGGGTAAACTACATAGCCAGCGTTAGTAACATGCTTCTGTAATAAAATGACTGGAAAGAAACTGCCGTGTCTTATTGTAATGTGTGTCTGTATGCAGGTTGTGTATTTGAGCATTGTACGTATGTAGATAATGTTATTATGACTATCACATAATATGATTGTTGCTAGAGTGTTGCTTTCGTTTTAGGTACGACTATAACTTGTTATAGAGAAATTGTAAACTAAAACATGAGGGTTATTGTATCACGTCAAGAGCGTAGTTTTAGATTAAACAAGCCATTAAGAATTGCAAGCAATACAGAAGTCCCCTACCGGTTGTAAGCCATTTTCAATGTTTCTGTTGTCATAGCAACCGCAATTTTGGTCGGAATCAAACTATTTGTAATCGTGCATTATCCCCGTATTGCCCCCTATCCACATACCAAGTTTCATAAACCTAGCTTGGAAACTGTTTGAATTATGTCAGGATCCAGATTTTTTGACGGACGGAGGGCAACCTATAGTCCCCTCCGGTCAAAAACCGGTAGGGGACTAATAATATACATGTATCGTATCCGAGTGTTAAATTAATGTATTTTCTATCTAGCTTGTGTATTTCATTTCAACTGAGTGCATGGTCGGTGTGGTGTTATATATACAATGCAAACAAAACGCCGTATGCACTCTTTTCCTGCACATTCACGGCACTTCTTAGAATTTTTACCACAGTAGCTATGATACAATGTATTTTAAAACATTGGCAATTATCATATACGGTACATGTAATAGTAGTGACACAACTTGTTCATGTAACTTACATGTACACAAATGTAATAATATCATTAACGTTTTGTTCTGGTGTGTAGTCAGCCATTCGCACGTACGTAACTTTAGTTTGAAAAGGAAAACAATAGTTACAGCCAAAAAAGACGAATCTAGGTTGTTGAACTTTGTATCTCATGTTCGGTTTTCGACTCCTTAGAGATACTGACTGACCATATGCTGTAGTAGATAGTGTTTAGCTCACTTATCATGTAGGAGATTTTTTCACCATGAGCTTATTACTTAAAAAGCCAATTACTGGTGACCACTACAAGGGTTAACAGATGCCACCCCACAACAACCAGACACATGTGGGCTAAATGTGTTTTATGTTCGCGTAACAATACGTATGTACCAAGTAATGAAGTGACAACGACCTGATCAGATCAGCGCCATGTGAACAACATATATGACTGTTTGTGTCGGTGTCGATATCTCGTGTGCTTGTTGTTTAGTTTATACTAATTTATTTAAGGTCTATTGTGAAACAAGTTTTTCCAACTTATATTAATCACTCTAGACACCTCATTCCTGATGTTATCCATCGCCACGAGGGTATGAGAGAAGAGAAGCCAGTTTCCCTTTTATGCTGAGCGTTTAGCAAGGGAATTTCTGGTACCATTGTATTTCGTCTTTGGTATGACGCGGTCAGGTTGTTGTTTTTCCAGTGCTAGACATTTTAATGAAAACAAAAAAGTGGCCAATTAATAATTATTTGAAACAAAATCCCACAAAAATGACAGGGAATGCATCAACAGAAACCGTCAACGACACAAAGAAGAAGAATAAATACACAGACCACAATCATACGCCACAATGCCCAACATGTAACGAAACAGCAACAAAGTCGTAATTTCAGGTGTCAAAAATTCTAAAAGCAAACATTAGGGCAAATTTATTGACTTCCTCATTCATCAGGAGAAGAAAATACGGTGAAGACTAGAATAATTGATTGATAGAATGCAAAAAAATACGGAATAAAACTCTAATGTCAGAGAAATTGCTAAGAAACAAAACCATTACTGGGATTTGGAAACTGAAATAAAATACATAAAACAGATTAGAATGGACGAAAATTTAAATCTAAATTTTGGTCTAGTTGCATGTTGTAAATAATGTTGTTGAGAACAAGGAAATCAATCCCACGGGGAATAAATGTAGAAAGATGTGTTAAGCTTTAAGCAAAAACTTATTAAGAGGTTATAAAATATTTTCTATGCAATATAACAAACAGTAATTTAGTTAGTAGAGCAGAGGATAAGACAAGACTTGATATACTGTATATCTGTTATGTTGTATACAATAGTATATTAAAAGGTTGCATCAAGAATTTGAAACATTTACTACACTATTGAGAGGAGTGTTGCGAGTACACTGTTTAGTTTATGTTCAAATCGATGCATGCAATACGAAAATACTAGGAATCCGTTACGTTGTGAATATCGTTTATTTTGTTTGGCATTTAAACATTTTATCAAAATAGTTGAATAAATTGATTGGTATTGAGCCTTAGAAAAATTAAATACTAAATAATACTAAGTTTATGATATATTTATCACATAAACGACTGAATAAAGATACATGATAAAGGCATTATAAAATTTTAATACTTGATTGCTCTTATACTCGTAAGGGCGTCATTTGCACTGTTTCTATCACATACAAATATTGAGTTTGCTTGATGACATTTGAATGCAATTAACATTTGCATGCAGTAAAAATAAGATCTGTTTTTGTACGCACGGCATTGTTCAAATAAACCGAACGTTACAAGAACACTGGTATACGGACACCCAAATCATATGTAGTCACGCGTAGTCAATACAACACCACGTCTCAATTAAATCAACGGTTGAATTAATGACACGTCGACTGTGGTATTTGATTAGATCAATCACATCGACAACCAGGACTTGATTGATTAATTAATTATACGATCGAATATATTCTAACTTAGCCATGTCTGGAAGTTGCTCCTACTGATAAAGTCGTATATATATTTGCAAAATAATTGACTTCCCTAGGACACCGGATACCAGCCCACAACATAATCACAGGAACCAAAATTTCGCAAAAGGTGTTTAAGTAGATGTTCCCAAAGGCATTACACAGCAAAAATGAGTTCAACGTAATTTCAAGGAATATGTCAAATAGGTTGCTTGAAGGCATACATGAAAATAATGATTTCAATTGTAGACTGGTGAAAATTCACATATACCATACTTAGCACTTAAACGCTTCTAAGTCCTTGTCAAATCTAGTGATTCTGATCTTTATTAACTATAGATAAATTTTATCTACAAGCATGTAGTTCCATCTTTGGCTCGAATGATAATTTCTCTGGTTTGTTATTTTGTCTTCAAAGGGTATCATAACAGAAACCATATTAATGATAATTATTATATTGGTATTACACGTATTTCTGAAACAAACTACATGACTTAACAAAACCATTCTCAATATGTATGTGCCTGACAGTTTGACGACTGAAACTAAGTAGTTTTATCAAATTGTTCGACGTGTTTAGTTGAAAAGCAAGATTTTATGTGTAAATGTCGTATAGCGATGTTTTATGCGCCAGTCTGTACTTCTTAACTTCTTAAATGCTTTGTATTGCAAATGTTTTTGCCAGACATAACATTTTACCTACTAGCATTATGTTATGGTTTTCATTGATTAGAAAACGTCTTGGTATTATAAGAAAGTGTATACCACACATGCAGTCAATCTAGTATGTCCGGGTTCGTTACGTAAATCCGTATGATGTTTACATCAGCAATCAAACCTAATCTTGGTTTTGAATATGTTTAACTGGTTGTTTTAGTCATTCCTTAAGAAATTTTCATTGATATAACCATAACTTACTAGCTTCCATTGATCATCATCGAAAACGATAATATTAAGTCGGACAGGGAAGGCAGCACTCAACCAAACCATTCGAGTACAGAACACATACTTATTACATACATACCAACCACAATCAATGAATACATCCATACTTCGAGACGGATCCCCTAATTTGTGAGAGGTGTAATTACGCTTCACTGCAATCAACAAACAATTTGATTCATTGTACCGTCAGGCCCATTATAGCAAATAGATAATGAGGAATCGCACGTCTGTAATGTCTACTTATATTTAACCGCACATTTAGACCATTATCTGATATACTTACGGCATGGATGATGTATTTAACTGCACAGTCGGTGTTTACACTTTATACACATTTACTAGATTCATTACTATGAACTCCCAAGTGATGCCACCCCTCATTCATTACATCCGCCTGTCAGAACTGGAAACTACATTTGACCATTAATGACAAATGTATGGTTCAGAGTAGATATATTATCCTCATCAATCGCTCACACTAGGTGGTCCTAGTCAACCAATTACACTATCCAAATTAGCCAGTTCTCTTAATTCACTAAGCTCGGCTACAAGGTTGTCTATAGATTCTGCACATGCTTTCATAAATCAGACATTATGATCATTGTACTCATAGAGGTATAATTGTGTAATTGTATACTGTAGGATAGTTCAGACATATGGGAATGGGCAGCTGACGTATGAATGAGTTATTATATCGTTATATATCCCCCAGTGTTTGGTTTAATGATCCAGTGGCAGGCACAATATATAATAGGACCAATATATTAATCAAATGCTTTGTGGATTACAGCAATGATACAATTAGATAATGGGAATGTTCAGATCTGCAGGGCTGGTATTCACAAAGCATAATTTAAGTTAGTAGAAAATATTGAATTTTCTGAATGATATTATACAAATTCCTTATTATAATAATTATATCAGCTACACAAGACACTCAAGATTATCAAATCTTTGCAAAGTTATCAAGCATGATAAAACACGGGTTAATTCTTCAATTTGCAGGACGGAAATATGAGCACCACAAACTTCAGTCAAATATTTAAGTTGGTTTGTGAATACCAGCTCTCAGGACACAAAATATCATTCTGGGTTGTTTCAGACGATTTTACTACAGATCCACGTTCATGTTTGCCAAGCACTGTATATCTGATGACACAGTTTACAAACTGAGTCGGTTTACAAATTGTTTTCACCTGTTGGAACAAGCATGATACAATATCTAATATATCTAGAACAACGTAAACTTTGTGCAAGATTAACGTGTCGGACGTTGTTGATATGTTGTAGTTCTAGAGGTTTACTTGAAAGAAAAAACATTGTCTAGTGTTACATGAAGAGCAACATAATTCAATGTAAAATACAATTTTGTCATAAGAAACACCTTTGCTTTTGTATAAAATTCAGTAAACTACATGTACTAGCAATGATAAATCTGTATCAAACGATAGCAAGTCGTCTGAGATTATTATTTTCTTCTAAGCTAACAAGCAATAATGGACCTGTAGACAGTACCAATCAGTAATTTGTATAAGAATTATAACAGAACAGACAATTAGCAAAAGCATTATAGCTATCTACCAAGTCAACATATGAGGTTTGTGCATGATTATATTTGCATTATGTTAATGAACTACATGTGTATCTTCCGAGTCCTTCTGCTTGCAATATGTCTACAACTACGACAGACTTTCTTTATTATTGTCCTTACATTTATTTAAGTATACAATGTATTATAATTAGTACCACATAAAACATAACGAATTACTCGCCCTTCTTGTTAGAAACCAACCCGTGTCTTTACGCGTCGTTCTGGTATCGGCATCATTGTTTATGTCGCAATAAATCACTGTCTTGTGTTTTTTATAGAAAAAAACGTCTCGCAGAATTCCACTTCACGAACACCACGTGGAGAATATTTAGAGTACACGCTAATTAGCTATTGTGATTAGTACAAGCGATTAGTAGCGAGTTTATTACTGATCACGCTATTTTTGGTAACAATTTGCTGATCAGACTATCGGAAAACAAATAAATGTGGACTAATTATTTATTTGTTTCGGGATTTGGTGCAATCTGATGAGAAATAGATGAGTTTGATTCAAATTTTGCCGAATGTTTATTAGTATGGTCGTTACAGAACCTTAGAGTGCTAATAAAAACGATTTACCCACCTCATATTTAAGGAACCCGAGCAGATTATACCGTGACAAGAATACTAGTATTAGTGTTGTTTTAACCGTTAGATGCTGCAGCCATCGTGTTTATTTTTGTTAACTTCGCTTCAGCATGCTCGTAGTACATTATACTAATATTGTGATCCTTTCATAAAACAATAAAAACAATATCAGACAAGAGTCGTTGGTTTCTATTCCGTTTATTTTATTGAATATGTAAAGTGTAATCCCTTATACCACAGACGAAATGCGGAATGCTAAACTTGTCTATGATATGTATATGTTCGTACCTGAAAACCTCTGATATCTCTTATTTAGGTCATACCGACATGTTTCTCTGAACGGTACAATGATTATCTTGATAAATACTTTACCTAACCAATAGATTTTCCACACTTTGATAGATTTGCCAGATATTAAAATAATACAAACAACAGGTATTGGCATACTTTACGTGTATAATTAGGATTACATTATCTAGACTAAGACAGCTTCTTCTGATTTCAGACGATACCTTTTTGCGAATTGACAATAAATAGTATGTATATATGTATAATGTGTTTAACAGAATTGTCTACAGTATAATATATACATTGTAATTGAACTTCAAGATTTTAGATGGTGTCTTGTCATATCACGTCATTTTTCAACCCAGTTTAACTATTATAATAATAATATATTGGTGACGTATTGCCTTCAAGGTCGAAAGTGGCCCCACTGGGACTCCCACACAGGTCATCTACATGGACCAATGAAATATTCAAAACAATAATACAGCCATTTCCATAAAATACAAATAAAAAAAAATTAGGGAATTACCTGTACCTGGAAATGATAAGGAAACCAATCAATGATTAGGAGAGCGCCAATGTTATGTAAGCCACTGTTATGTACCGTTGATATAATTATTATATATTATACATCACGAAATCTTCGGATGTTTTAGGCTTTGCTGTTCGTGTATGTACGATGTTTCTTGTTTAACTGTATATCCATTATCATCATTTAGAATGACAATTCTTGTTTCTTTGGCAATTCTTAATGTTAATGTTTTTAAATCTATATGGTTATGCAGTTCTTAATGTTTTCAAAAGAAACAAGTTTGCCCGTGTCTGAATACCATAAACAGTTATACATGTATACACATTGTACGAAGGGCATTTCAACGGAACATATTCTCTTACTAATTTACGTTTTTCTCCGTTCTGTCGCTAAAGACGAAGAGTGTGCGTTTCTATTATCGAAGGAAGGCGGATATCTTCTCCATTTCTCTTATTATTCACAGAAAATATACTCGATTATAATCACAACAAGCAATTACATTCGCTAAGTAGGGAAAATGCCGCTGGTAAGTTCATTAATTGATGTATAATTAAGATAATTATTGTATTTAGTGGATTCCGCGTATATATTACGTATGTAGTATAGTATATACATAGTTCATATACAGTATTACAACTTGGTGCGTTTTGTTGACATACTTGCGCATTATATATACATCGACTCGATTAAGCGTTTGCACAATAAAGTAGAGTGTATAAGAAGACATGAGTGATGTTCGGTCACTTATAAAATGTAAATTACGAAATTTCGGTGTGACGAAGTAGATAAAAATTATCTTATTTGTCTTCGCGTTCACTGTCTACACGTGACTACCACCCGCTCGCTACTATATGGGATAACGAAATCACTCCTGTTGACGTAAAGCTTCTTTTTCTAGGGAGTCTGAATCACGAAGTACATAATTATGATTTATAGCGTCTTGCGTAAATCCCTGGTACTAGGGCTTAGTCTCGTGAATTTGCACCATATCTTTTCAACTTTAACTAGACGTAAATTTGATTTTAATAATATTAGTTAGTAAGTGTTAAATTACATCTACTTGCTTGCTAATCGTAACTTTGAACAGTAGAGGAGCTATGGTGACAACATTAATATGTACAATATATGGGGATAGAAGCAACAAATAGAAAAACAAAGGTCATTATGGTATGGATGTTTTTACTTGCCCAATCATTATACCTTTATCCTAAAGCTCTCATCTTACCAATACACAACATAATTATTGTTGGATAAACACAATGTTACGTTATTAGGACCTACTCAAAAAACGACGAATTGTATAAACCTTGACTACTCAAAGTGAAAAACACTATTCTGCATTAATAAATCAATCATAAAGCATTTTATCTGATTCGAAATCAGTTTAACCACTCATTGATGGATTTCTCTGTACGGACACTATATGTAATTAGATGTGGAACAAAGTGTCTGCTTACTGGTGTATCTGTTTCAATTTTTACATTTTTGATGGTTTTCCAACAGCTGATACAATACATCTTTACTAACCCTTCTGTTCTGTTGAAGTAAGCATGTAACCTTCGAGATTTGATTGATTAAACAATCCATCAATAACAATTAAGATATTCAATTTTGCGAAATTTTGCCAAAGAGCATACTCACAGCTTATTCACGTATTACGGTTCGTAGTTTCCTCATGTTAGAGTGATACACCCCTTGTATATTTTACAATATGTAAACTACTTCTAATTGTTTAATACGTTACGTGTGAAACGATGTGGTTGTTGGTAACAACATTGTAGTGATATGACATGTTTTAAACCCATTGTTGGTGATGTGATTATAGTTTCACAGCGTAACATGTCCTGTCATAATACTAGCCTTACTAAAACAACAACCTTTGCATGAAGAGATATTGTTTAACTGTAGCCACTCTCAATATTGTGATGGTGCGTGCGTAATTTCGTACCCTACGCACTCGTTTGTGTTTATATGTACCTGAACGCATTGGTACAGACTAGATATAAGTCGACATTCTGTCTGTTAAAAAGACTGATAGACACATTTATTATCTTTATTGGCATTCATCTTTTATAACAGTTTATGTCGATAATGTGATTTTATTAGCTCATGCTTTCATCATTTGTGGCTATACAATGTATTTTGATTATATTTTTAGTATGGTCGCATTCTTTTTTTTCATACAAATTAATATATATTTCGTCTATCGAGAATGTATATATGCTTGTTATAGTTGGCTGGTTATTCTAAAATCTTTAATAAATCATCACTTTCACGACAAATATTATTGTTATGTTTACATTGCTGATATGTTTCGTATTCAAACCAGAATCAGGAGTTGCGAAAGACTTGACAGGAAATCTCTTGCGTTTCTGGCGATATACATAACTTGTTATGGGCGAAAAAGTAAACATAACAACCTGAGCTGAGAAAAAATGTATTTTGATGAGAGTTCCAAACATCGAGTATTACATTATTCATTAATTTCCAAGCAGCAAAACACCTGCGGAAAGTCAATATGAAGTAGTTCTAACATTCCAGCACAGCATTGATCTTCAACTATAACATAATAAAAGGAGTTTATTACGAATATTTCTCAATAGCAGAACCAATGGCAAAGCTGATTGATCGGGAATCTGAAACAAAACGGAAATTGCTACAAAACTACGGACGTCAATAGAAATAATCTAAAGGTCGCGTGTCTTCCTGTCAGTATTTTAGACACAAAACATTTAAACAAAAATCGTTTTGTAACGATGCTGGTTCACGTCGTAATCACCCGTTTCTAATATTTCTTATTTTGAAGTCCGTCCATATACAGTTAAGGTGTACTTAAGTTGAAGTATGACGTATTTGTTAGATGCCGTGGGGATAATCTGGATCGTCCCTGGATATTGCAATGTTGATTTTAACAATAGTTGATTTCCAATCGTTATGTTTGTGGTTACCATTGATACAGATATTCTCGTGCGTGCCCTATGATAAATACGTAATATCCTTTATTGAAAACTACATATTAATAAATGCTGTTGTCCCGGGGTTTTTATGACTCACATACTATGGTACAGCAGTCAATGCTCGAACTTTTTTGCATTAATATCTTCACGAACAATTTGCAAAAAGTTCTTTTTAAGACATAAATACTTTCCCTAATGATCCATGCAATGCATGTGTATAAAACTCTGCTAGCTGCTTACCGTACACAGTTAAATGTTTTTGTAAAAATGAAATGGATTTCTCGTTTGCAAATTACTTCCGACAGATTAATCAGATTTTCGTATTAACCATATTATCTTATCTGATAATGAACCTCCTCATAACGATTAATGTATAAACAGGTTCAACTTGATGTTTGGTTCATTGTCCTACCCATGATATATCAGTCATTGCAGACTTCCATACCAAGTTTTACCGACAACTATATGTTGTTTACTAGTGCGTTTTGTCCATTGTAAAGTTATAAAAACGAGAAAAATGATATTTTGTCTCAGTGACTTTTCAAGTTCAAGTTGTATTTGGTTATTTCAATTTGATGTGTATTCGTCCTAGTGGTTATTTGTTGTATGCATGTTCTGTGTGACGGGTTAGATAGTTGGTTTTGTGTTTTTGTGCCTTTTTGCAGTCAAAGAATCCTGGTCCTTTGCGCTTGATCGATATACGCTTATCTCCAAATAAGAGTTGTAAAGTTATAACAGTACCATTTCAATGACCTAGATGTATTGCAGCTTTTGACTTTATTCACCACACTCGCAGTCTACCACTACCATTACCAAACGTTATCAGTGCATCACCGTCGAAGTGGGTCTTCACTCTCCAAAATCCACCCGTGAAGTATTTTCGATTAGAACATTTTACATACAACTGACTATACATTATTTATAATACACTCAGTCGTAAAAGAAAGTATACATTGTGCATAAATGAAATTCTATCGCCGGGGGTTTACAGAAACAAAAAAAATGTTAATATTTACTAAATAGTATGTTGATCTGACATTTTAAGATCAAGCGACAAAATGTGTGTACTCATCACGGAGACATAAATAAGGAACAAAAGGTTCACAACAAAGCCCAATTCAGGTTTAGAACTTTTCAACTCATAAAAACAACTTTTTGTCACATGGTTACCTCCCCTTGAGCATGTAAAAGACTAGCTTTTAAAAAAAATCACAACCATCATGCTGTTCAGTGAAAAATCGCATTATTTTGAGTGTTTTTGTTTAGTTTGACGATATACCTAGTCCAATTTATCATACATAAAGATAATTTGCACCACTGCGTAAATGTCTCGTACATTTTACGTCGGAGTCGGACATATAAAATATTGAACATTTCTGCTAATTTAATTTGTCAAGTACCGATGCTGTTGACTTCATTTGTGGGGTATTGTATTTATTGACACGGTATTGTTTGATCTTAAAATGTCAGATAAACATACAATTCTATTAATACAAAATTTCGTTTAGTTCTGTCAATCCCCAACGGATACAATTTCAAAGTATGTACAATGTGTACTTTCTTTTGCGACTGTGTACATTGTGTGCATGAAAAAACTTCAGAAATATTTGATATAGCGTCAAATTGCTAATGTAATAGACCATATGCACATTTCTCATGAAAATGCCTCTTTGAACAGGGCTTCTACTCTAAAGTAGTTTTTGAACAAAAAACGCATAAGAATACTTTATTACTAAGTCTTTTCTGTAGACCTATTCCTATGCATATAAGTTTCAGTTGCTAAACTAAAATTTAGGGATGGCAACGAGTACCCGAGTACTCGAGTACTCGTTCAAAGGTCTGATTACCGAATACCAAAATCAGTATTCGAGTACTCGGGAACAAAATTGTTAATCTTGTCCTATACAGAACATGTCCAAGTGTTAACAACGTGTCACCAATCCTTAATCCCTGCTTCGCGGTCGCTAATTGCAAGCATAATATCCAACACAGACCTGTCATTCATCGTCTGTTAATTTGTTTATGACACGTAGCTTGGGGTTCTTTTGTTGATATCAATCCGATTAGTAGTCATCGATCTTTAATTGGCAGTTATTGTTTATTAGGTATGACATTCAATGAATAAATTTTTAAAATACAACTTGAAATTATAATCGTTCTCAAGCGTATATGAAAGAACAATAACTCGAATGCGTCACGCTGTGTAAATATTACGATGTCACCGGTTGATAAGAGTATTCCCCCTTTAGTTGTTTATTTGTTATTATTCTATTTTCTAGCGTTATTGACTATAAATTATACTGCATTTACACTGTATTGTTGTTCTTTTTATTAGTTTTTTATTGTTTCAACATTTTTCTACCGATCTAGATTTGACCATCAACTGAACAGAACGGATAGGCATATAAGATGTTCTATTTGAAGTTGAACACGCACGTTTGCAGTACAACATTTCTTTGTCCCAAATATCATTCACTTTATAGTTTTCCGAGTACCCGAGTACTCGATCGGAAGAATGACCGAGTACCCAAGTACCGATTTTAGTACTCGTTGCCATTTCTACTAAAATTACATGCAGAAGACCACAAGAACGGTTCCATGAAACCTATGTGGTCAGCCATATTACAGTACATGAGTGTTGTACCTTTTGCAGATGACAAAACATACCTTTAATCTTGAATTTAACGGTTACATTTGTGTGCTATGTGTAAGGGAGAGTTTATTGAAGGTTTTCTGTGAGTTGCATGGTAAATGGTTCAGTCCAAAAAAAGTTACAGAGTAAATTACATTTCTTTTCGAACACCCCTCCTATATATGCTAAACGCATTCCTTTAACTGTGTTATAAAAGTGACATGTTGGGAAAGATAGGTCATGCTCCAATCAGACGATAATTCTAGTGCACTTTTGGAACGACATATGGTAACAAAACGTTCTAGAACGTAGTGATTCGTGATTGCTTTTAGCTAGTTCCAGTCCTCTTAGTCACCTCCATGAAACCATGCGAGCGTACTAGGTATACTTTGTTTTGTTTAGCTCACATGTCACATAGTGATAGGGTGAGATTTTGTGATCACTCTTTGTCCGTCGTCCGTCCGTCGTCAGACGTCCGTCCGTCCACGATTGCTTGTGAACACACTAGAGGTAACAGTTTTGGCCCAATCTTCATTAAACATGGTCAGAATGTTTGTCGCTATCATGTGGGGTCAACAACTAGGTCACTAAATTTAGAAAAAGATTGTGAACACATTAGAGAACACAATTAAAACCTAAAGGACACAACTGTGGTCCAATCTTCATGGAACATGGTCAGAATGATAGTCTCTATAAAATATAGATCATGTTCGAAACTGGGTCATGTGGAATAATGGTCCAATCTTCATAAAACTTGGCCAGAATGTTTGTCTCTATGAAATATTTGTCTTTATGAAATCTAGGTCAAGTTCGAAACTGGGTCATGTAGGTTAAAAATTAGGCTACTAGGTCAAATATTAACAAAAGCTTGTGAACACATTAGAGGACACAACTATATGGTTCAATCTTCTTGAAACTTCATCAGAATGTTTCTCTCTATGACATCTAGGTTAAGTTAGAAACTGGATGATATGGGGTCAAAAACTGGGTCACTTATCAAATCTTAGAAAAATCTTGTCGACATATTTATGACCCAATCTTCTTGAAACTTTGTCAGAATGGTTGTGTCTATGACATCTAGTTCAGGTGCGAAATTGGGTCATGTGGGGTCACAAACTGGGTCATTAGTTCAAATCTTAGAAAGTATTTGTGAACACAGTAGAGGCAACAGTTATGGCCAAATCTTCATGAAACTTGGTCAGAATATTTGTCTCTATAAAACAAAATCTTGGTCAAGAGCGATATTGGGTCAACTGGAAACAAAAATAGGTCACTAGGTCAAATCAAAGCAAAACTTTGTATAGGCACTAGAGGTCACAATTTTGGTCTAATCTAATCTGGTAAAAATAACAAGGTCGCTGGTTAGGACTATATGATAACATTGTACGTGCAACTGAGGATACATTAACCTGATTCTTTGAAGTTGTCACTGATTTCTTACGCTCCCATATCGGCCTTCATGGACTACAACGACCGGTGAGAGACATAAGGGTCCTTTGGGCTATCTTGTTTCTTGAACTGGCATACTAAGTGAGAATAATAGCAATATAATTACTCGCAGGTGTAAAAGTCGTGTTTTCTTGCCATCTGCTGCTAGATCTGACCACACTAACAATGATGACGTCGATTCCAATCACAGTTTACGTACTAAATACGTACATTGTAATTACGTTGATGGTTGTTATATAGTTTATGTTAATTATTAGAAAGTGCATTATCCATTGTACACATACAGAAGATGTTAGGATATTGATATCCCTTAATTAATTCATTAACTGTTCTCCACACTCGATGTATGCATCTATACTAGGGGTTTATTGATGAATGTAGCAATCTGACATTTAATAGTTATGTCCTACATTTTATACATGTATGACTACGAAATATACACGTTCATATCATAAAACGGATCTAAGCATTAGCAAAGTCGTAATGTAATGGAATGCCAATCAAAACATCTTCATGGGTTAAATATTATTTTTATTTAGCCATCACAAACTTGATCTGTGTCAATAAGAACAAAATCTTCCAGTACACATACTTGAAAACAGCGAGGACCATGAAGCAAATAGACTTGTATTATGATCTCTATCATATCATGTTGCGTTGGTAATTCGTTATTTTCAATTTTTCCAATATTTATGAGAAATGAAGTTCTTAATGTTTTCGAAGGAAACAAGTTCTGCCCGTGTGTCAATAACATCAGCAGTTATACATGTATATATACATTGTACAAATTTTAAGGGCATTTGAACAGAACACATTTTCTTCCTAATTTAGGTTTTCCTCGATTCTGTCGCTAAAGGCGAAGTGCGTGGGTTTCTATTATCGAAGGAAGGTGGATAATTCCTCCATTTCTCTTCTCTTACTTTCACAGAGAATATACACCACTAACATCTAACCAAGTAATTACATTCCCGCTGTAGTAGAAATGCCGCTGGTAAGTTCATTAATTGATGTATAATTAAGATAATTATTGTATTTAGTGGATTCCGCGTATGTATTACGTGTGTACATAGTATATACATATTACATACGGTATTACAATTTCGTGAGTTTGTTGACATACTTGCACATTATATAAACATCAAACGGATTAATTAAGCGTTTGTTTTATGTAGTAAAATGTATAGGAAAACATGAGTAATGTTTGGTCACTTATATAATGTAAACTACTGATATTTAGGTGTGCCGCAGTATATAAAACTACCCTCCATGTCTTCTCGTTCAATGTCTACATTACCACCCGCTCACTTCCAGCCGGGATTAAGTAATAACTACCGTTGCCTTCTTTTTCTCAGGTGGTTAAATCACGAAGTACATTATGATTTATAATGTACGACGTTTATTATGGGTAATATGGCATTGTCACGTGAATTTGCACAATATATTTTCTACTTTTATTAGATGTAAATTGGATTTAAATAATGTCAGTAAGTGTTCAATTACATTTACTATCTTGCTAATCGTAACTTTGAAAAGTAGATGAGCTATAGAGACAACATTAATATTTATATATGGGGATGGAAGCATAAAAGCAAATGTCATTATGGTGTGGATGATGTTTACGTTACCAAATTATTATACCTTTATCCTAGGAACTCTTATCTTACAAATACCCAACATAATTACATTTGGATAAACACAATGGTACGTTATTCGGGCCTTCTCCAAAAACGATTTATTGTAAAAACTTAGACTACTCAAAGTGAAAAACATTATTCTACATTAATTAAATAATCATAAAGCATTTTATCTGATTCGAAATCAGTTTTAACACTTTTTTATTGGATTTCTCTGTACACACATTATCTGTAACGAGATGTGGAACAAATTGTCTGCTTACCAGTTTGTCTGTAACAAGTTGTACATTCTTGATAGTTTTCCAACAGCTCTTACAATATATCTTTACTAAACTCTCTTTTTTCTTGAAGTAAGTATGTAACATTCGAACATTGATTAGCTAATAAATCTATCAATATCAATTAAGATATTCAAGATTGAGAAATTGTGCAAAAGAGCATAGTCACAGTTTGTCAATGTATTACGGTTCGTAGTTTCATCATATTAGAGTGATACACCCGTTTTATATTTTACAATATGTAAATTGCGTATCAAATAAATTACGTGTGAAACAACATGGTTGTTGTTAGCAAGATTTTAAGTGATGTAACATTGAAAGCAAAATACATGTATATGTTATAAAGTTTCACAGCGTAAAAGGTACTGTCATAATACCAACCTCGCAATTTTTAAGGAAGAGGTAATGTTAAACTGTAAAGTAAACTGACAATATTGTGATGATACTTGCGTACTGTCGTACTTACATCGGGTACTGGGGTACACGTGTACCCAACGCCCTCATATGTTGTTTATATATACCTGAACGCATGGGCACAGACCAGATATATAAGTCGACTTCCTGTCTGTGGAAAAGACCGTTTGAAAAATTTATTATCTTTATTGACATTAACCTTTTACAGCAGTTTATATCGAGAAGGTGATTCTATTTGCTCATGATTTCATCATTTACATGTATGGCTATATAATGTATTTTGATTATATATTTAGTTTGGTCGCATTCGTCATACCAATTAATATATATTTTGTCTAGCGAGAATGTATGTATGCTTGTTAGAGTTGGCTGTTTATTCTAAAATCTTTAATAAAGCATCACTTTGACGAGAAATATCATGTTGTGTTTAAATTGCTTAAATGTTTAATATTTATACCAGAATCAGGAGTTGTGAAAGACTTGACAGGAAATCTCTACTGTTTCTGGCAATATACATAACTTGTTATGTGCGATGAAGGACACATAATAACCTGAGCTGAGAAATAATGTGTTTTGATCAGAGTTCCAAACAGTAAGTATTACATTATTTATTAATTTCCAAGCAGCAAAACACCTGCTTAACGTCAATATGAAGTAGTTCTAACTTTCCAGCACTGCGTCTGTCGTCTAACATAACCTAGGAAATTATTAGGAATATTTCTCAACAGAAAATTCAATGCCAAAGCTAATAATTGATCGGTAATCTGAAACAGAACGAAAATTGCTACAAAGCAATGGATTTCAATAGAACTAATCCATAGATCGCGTGTCTTTCTGTCAGTGTTTTAGACACAAAACATTTAAACATAAATCATATTGTAACGATGCGGGTTCACGTCTTAATTACCCGTTTCTAAAGTTTCTTATTTTGAAGTCTTTCAATATACAGTTTACGTGTACTTAAGTTGAAGTATGACGTGTTTGTTAAATGTCGTAGGGGTAATCTGGATCGTCCCTGGATATTGCAATGTTGATTTTAACAATACAGTCTAACTTGTACTAGCGACCACGCGTATTAAGCGACCTTTGTCTTAAACGACCGGTTTCAATTTCTCCCGCCCATATTTGGTCTATTCATCTACTGTATTAAGCGACTTTTGTCTTACGCGACCAGCGACCACTGTTTCAGCACAAAATTGATTGGTAAAATTGCTTTAAGCGACCCAAAATTATGTGTAAATCACTGGTCGTCTGTAGTGACAAGTTGTTAATTACTTTATACCTTGTCTTAAATCATTGTTTGTTCACACTTCGGAGTTTGTCTTTTGTTCACTTGGCCCAATTAACAGCATTGATAATCACCGTTGTGTTCGTAGGGCATGTCATACAGATGATTTTAATCCGATTACACATATTATTACGGATTAATTGTTGTATCTTTTGCTGCAATCAGCTTGTTGTCACCGTCCATTCAGATTGGGCTAAAACCCGGTCTATTTCCGTTTTTTTTCTTTGGGTGCAACAAAATAACAATGTGCAAACAAAACTGACTAATATTAATAGCATTGTGTAATATATGAGTAAGTTTATTAAAATGATAAATTAAATGCTTATGAAGACGATGCATACAAGTTTAGAATCATCATAAAACATTTACACACTAATGTTTATCAATTGAAGTTGAATAGTATTCGGATAGCCTAAAGTCGTAAATTTGTTAATTACACTCGATGTTTCTTACATTTGTGTTAAACGACCATTCCGTTAAGCGACCGTTTTCAGACCATCCCCAGGGTGGTCGCTTAATACAAGTTAGACTGTAGTTGATTTCCAATCGTTATGCTTGTGATTACCATTGATACAGATATTCTAGTGCGTGCCGTATGATAAATACGTAATATCCTTTCCTGAAAACTACATATTAATACATGCTGTTGTCCCGGGGTTTTGTGACGTCACAAACTGTGGTACAGCAGTGAATGCTTGAACATTTTTGCATGACTATCTTCACGAACAATTGGCAAAAAGTTCTTTTTAATACATAAATACTTTCCCTTATATCCCATGCAATGTATGTATATAAAACTCTGCTAGCTGCTTACCGCACACAGTTATAATGTTTTTGTGAAAATGAAATGGATTTCTCGTTTGAAAATTACTTCCGACAGATTAAACAGATTTCCGTATTAACCATATTATCCTATCTGATAATGTACCTCCTCATAACGTTTAATGTATAAACAGGTTCAACTTGATGTTTGGTTCATTGTCCTACCGATGGTATTTCAGTCATTGCAGACTTCCATACCAAGTTTTACCGACAACGCTATGTTGTTTACTAGTTTGTTTTGTCCATTGTAAAGTTATAAAAACGAGAAAAATGGTATTTTGTCTGAGTGCCTTTTCAAGTTCAAGTTGTATTTGGTCATTTCATTTTGATGTATATTTGTCCTAGTGGTTATTTGATGTATACATGTTTTGTGTGAGACGGGAAAGATAGTTCGTTTTGTGTTTTACATGTATACCTTCTTACAGTCAAAGAATCCTGGTCCTTCGCGATTCATCGATATACGCTTATCACCAAATAAGAGTTGTAAAGTCATAACAGTACCATTATATGTATCGCGGCTTTTGACTTTATTCACCACACTCGCAGTCTACCACTACCATTACCAAACGTTATCAGTGCATCACCATTGAAGTGGGTCATCACTCTCCAACAGTCGGTGCATTTTCATTATAACTATAATTATAGACATACCGATATACTAGATGCGTTTGTTTACTAAACATTTTCTTACTAGGACAATCGTTGGAACCAGAACAAACGTTGTTTTATGCAGGGTTAACGTACCATATATAAACTTTCTGTAAACATTAGACAAAGATCAATAATAGTGATTTTAAATTACTTATTTTCAACATTTTTACACATACATTTTTTATCCAGTGTTTGTCTGCTTTGACACATACCATACAAAGGGCATTTGAACAGAACAATTTAGGTTTTCCCTCCATTCTGTCGCTAAAGGTGAAGTGCGTGGGTTTTTATTATCGAAGAAAGGTGGATATTTTCTCCATTTCTCTTATCTTACTTTCGCAAAGAATATACACCACTATCATCAAAACAAGTAATTACATCCCCGCTGCAGCAGAAATGCCGCTAGTAACTTCATTAATTGATGTATAATAAAGATTTTTATTGTATTTAGTGTACGTTGGTACATAGTATATACATAGTTCACATTCAGTATTACAAGTTCATGTGAACTATAAGAACTATAAGAAAGTGAAGTTGGCAAAACAAGCACGCCATTTATGGAGTTACCATCAGATTTATAACTTAAAGAGTGTAAGAGTTTTGTTATCTAGTAAGGTTCTGAACATAACACTTCTAGAAAGTATGACGCCCTTGATCAATCAATAAATCAATTTACATAATGTGAGCACAAGGGTAACACAAAACGGTGCATTCCGAATCAATAGAGAATGTCAGTATAGTATACTCCTTATTTGTTGTTAAATATTTTCATTGGCTGATCAGCACCACAACAGCAATGTGCAAGAGAAATGAAACTGAACAGCTTCAAAAACCTATTCTAACATCCTGTCGCCTAAATAAAACAAGCAAAACCAGAGCAAGATGACAATAACGACAATTTACCAAATACACAAACTACCAAGAAACATCCAATAGAAACATGCTGTTTTGAGAGAAATGACGTAGCCTTTTGCTGGACTGAAATATCACAAATCACAAAGCATGCAATGCTACTGGCTAACAAAGCATATTAGATGATATAATATTATGTTAACGCAGACAATAACCTGATATGGGTATAAATGTTGAAAATAAGTAATTTAAAATCGCCATTACACATCTTTCACTAATGTTTACAGAAAGTTTATATCTGGTACGCTAATCCTGCATGAAAACAAACCACGTTTGTTCTGGTTCTAACGATTGTCCTAGTTAGAAAATGTTTGGTAAACAAACGCATCTAGTATATCGGTATGTCTATAATTATAGTTATATATAGTGCACCGAATGTTCAGTTGTTGGCACATGAGATGTTCTGTTAAAACCCAATAGCACTGTCAAAACTGGTGTACGTTCCAACCACCTTGTTATATAATGTGTATTATGATAAATGTGCCAACATACGGTGAATATACGTAGACAGGTACACGTATTATAAATAATGTATAATCAGTTGTATGTAAAATGTTCTAATCGACTATACTTCATTGGTGGATTTTGGAGATGGATGATCCACTTCAACGGTGGTGTACTGATAACGTGTGGGTAGTGATGGTGGTTAACTGTGAGTGTGGTGAATAAAGTCACAAGCCGCGGTACATCTATGTCATTGAAATGGTACTGTTACAACTTTGCAACTCTTATTTTGAGATTAGCGTATATCGATAAATCGCACAAGACCCGGATTTTTTGACTGACAAAGGCACAGAAACGCAAAACAAACTATCTTTCCCGTCACACAGAAAACGCATACAACAATTACCTCTAGGACAAATAAACATCAAAATGAAATACCCAAATACAACTTGAAAACGAAAAGGCACTCAGACAAAAATCATATTTCTCGTTTTTATTACTATACATTGAACAAAACACACTAGTAAACAACATAGAGTTGTCGGTAAAACTTGGTATGGAAGTCTGCAGTGACTGGTATGTCATCGGTGGGACAATGAACAAAACAACAAGTTGAACCTGTTTATACATTACATGTTATGAGGTGGTTCATTATCAGAAAGTATAACATGGTTCATACGAAAATCTGTGTAATATGTCGGACGTAATTTTCAAACGAGAAATTCATTTCATTTTCACAAATACATTATAACTGTGTACGGTACATGTAAGCAGCTAGCAGAGTATTATATACATACATTGCATGGGATATCAGGAAAAGTATTTATGTATTTAAAAGTACTGTTTGCCAATTGTTCGTGCAGATTATAATGCAAATAGTTCAAGCATTGACTGCTGCACCATAGTATGTGATGCCATAAAACCCCGGGACAACAGAATTTATTATTATATAGTTTTCAGGAAAGCTTAATACGTTATTTATCATAAGGCACGCACGAGAATATCTGTATCAATGGTAACCACAAACATATACACTCGGCAAAACTTATAAGTACACACGTGGTTTTACCATTATAATTTTTTATTGTTTATTTTTCATGAAATTTTGTGCACATGGTATTGCCTATCAAATGACTGGATAAATGAAGTTTTTTCTTCAAAATTAAATACAGCGGTTCATTGAACCATGAAACATCAAAAACCGTAAAATGGCCCAGAAATTGACGCGTATGTGCAAATTAATTTTATGTATGGTACATTTAAATTGAGATTTATCGTCAAAATAAAAAAAAAACACAATATAATTAGATTTTTTCACTCAACGACATGGTGTTTTTTACTTTTAAAAATATTTTTTATTGTTATGGTCAAGGAGAGTTAACCATGTTTTTATGAAAAAAAATCTGTATTTCTAAACCTAAATTGTGCTTTGTTCTTAGCATTGTGTTCTTTATTTCTGTCTCCGTGATAACAACATAGACTTGAACAAGAACTTTATCTGCACAGCGGGGCCATATGTGCATTAGCAACATGGCAATCGCCCGATGAACACACGGCATTATTGTGTGATTTTAGATTCTGCTGATGTCATCATTAATTTATTCTGCTTATGACAATCATAATCAGATGTTAAAAACATCGATTGTATTGTAATTCCACACATCCAATCTACGTATGTTGAATTTTTCAGCAAGATCAAATACATATTGACCGAGCTATGGGCAAATAAACAAGTGTGTACTTATAAGTTTTGCTGAGTGTAGATTGGAAATCAACTATCGTTAAAATCTACATTGCAATATCCAGGGACGATCCAGTCCCCTATGCGAAATCTAACAAACACGTCATTCTTCAACCTAACTACACATATAGTGTTTATTTACTGACTTCAAAATATGAAACTTTAGAAACGGGTAATTAAGACGTGAACCCGCATCGTTACAAAACGATTTTTGTTTAAATGTTTTGTGTCTAAAACACTGACAGAAAGACACGCGATCTATGGATTAGTTCTATAGAAATCCGTTGCTTTGTAGCAATTTTCGTTCTGTTTCAGATTCCTGATCAATTAGCTGTGCCATTGGATTTGCTGTTGAGACATATTCCTAAAAATCTCCTAGGTTATGTTATAGTTGACGATTGACGCTGTGCTGGAATGTTAGAACTACTTCATATTGACGTTAAGCAGGTGTCTTGCTGCTTGGAAATTAATGAATAATGTAATACTCAATGTTTGGAACACTCATTAAAGCACATTATTTCTCAGCTCAGGTTTTTGTGTACTTCATCGCCCATAACAAGTTAGTTTATTGCCAGAAAAGCAAGAGATTTCCAGTCAAGTCTTTCGCAACTCCTGATTCTGGTATAAATATTAAACATATCAGCAATTTAAACGCAACATTACATTTGTCGTGAAAGTGATGATTTATTAAAGATTTTAGAATAACCAGCCAACAATAACAAGAATACATAAATTCTCGCTTGACAAAAATATATATGAATTGGTATGGAAGAAGAATGCGACCATACTAAATATATAATCAAAATACATTGTATAGCCATACATGTCATTGATGAAAGCATGGGCAAATAAAATCACTTTCTTGATATAAATTGCTGTAAAAGGTAAATGCCAATAATGATAATAAATTATGCAAACAGTTTTTTCAGACAGAAAGTCGACTTAAATCTGGTTTGTACCAATGCGTTCAGGTACATATAAACAACATACTAGTGTGTTGGGTACGCGAGTTAGCCGGTACCCGATGTACGTACCACAGTACGCAAGTATCATCACAGTATTGTCAGTGGCAACAGTTAAACATTACATCTTCCTTTAAAATGTGCTATTTTAGTGAGATTAGTATTATAGCAGTACATTTTATGCTGTAAACTGTATAACATATACATGTATTTTGCTTTGAATGTTACATTACTTGCTAACAACAACCATGTTGCATCGTTTCACGCGTAACGGGTGTATCACTTTAATATGATGAAACTACGAACCGTAATACATTGATAAGCTGTGACTATGCTCTTTGGCACAATTTCTCAAACTTGAAATACAATGTATCTTAATTGTTATTGATGGATTATTTAGCTAATCAATGTTCGAAGGTTACCTACTTACCTCAAGAAAACAGACAGTTTAGTAAAGATGTATTGTATCAGCTGTTTGAAAACTATCAAGAATGTACAACTTGTAACAGACAAACTGGTAAGCAGACAATTTGTTCCACATCTCGTTATAGATAATGTTTGTACAGAGAAATCCACCAAAAAAGTGTTAAAACTGATTTCGAATCAGATTAAATGCTTTATGATTAATTTATTAATGAAGAATAATGTTTTTTACTTTGAGTAATCAGGGTTTATACAATAAATCTTTTTTGGAGTAGGCCCTAATACATTGTAACGTACCATTGTGTTTATCCAACTGTATTTATGTTGTGTTTTTGTAAGATAGGAGGTTTTAGGATAAAGGTATAATAATTTGGTAACGTAAACATCATCCACACCATAATGAACTTTGCTTTTATTGCTTCCATCCCCACATATACATACATGTATTAATGTTGTCTCTATAGCTCATCTACTATTAAAAGTTACGATTAGCAAGCTAGTGCTTTTTCTGTAAATGTAATTGAACACTAACTAACAAACATTAGTAAAATAAAATATTTTACATATAATAAAAGTAAAATAGATATGGAGCAAAGTGACGAGACAAAGCCACATCAACCAGAATATACGTCGTACGTTAAAACTCATAATTTCATTATGTACTTCGTGATTCACACACCTGAAAAAAAGAAGCTTTAAGTTAAGAAGAGTGATAACTTTATCCCGGAGTGGTTGACAGTGTGGAGAAAGTGCGTGGGTGGTAGTGTAGACATTCGATGAGAAGACATTGAGGGTAATTTTATCTACTGCGTCACACCGGAAGGTCCGTAGTTTACATTATATAAGTGACCGAACACCACTCATTTCTCCTTAGACACTCTATGTCATTTTGCAATCGCTTAATCAATTCGATGTTTATATACTGAGCGTCAAAAGTTCCGCAAATCTACATTGTTTTGTCTTTTTTACTGGAACCGCAAACTAGTTTATGCTGATACAACTACACATTTGTACATTGATATATGACCGCTATAAATTCATATCAATTATCAAATTTAAGAAATGTATTTATCCATATGAGCACCGAATATGACATAACCCAACATATCAAAACTACACATTACACTTAGGAAATGTTTGTGCACGTTTTGGTACCATATTTCCTTTCTATTAATTGATATATTTGCACGAAATGATGCGTTATGATATCAACCAATCGACCATTAAACAGCACCCTACAAATATAGGCGGTTTTTCCACTCAGCAACATGTTTGCCGTTACCTTAGCTTGACAGCGTGTTTTTAGAATATTCAATCATTATTAATATCTTATAATGTAAGGGAGGTAAGCATGGTAAAAATTGTCGTTAGTTGACCATTATTGATTAGAGATCGTAATATAATTTTACCCAAATGAAGATTTTTTTTTAAAACGGTGTCGTTTTCACAAAAACACAATTGGAATGCAAGTTTTTTATTGATTTAAACGTATGGTAGACTACGGTTAAGCCACAGCAATGTCATTGAATATAGCGCTACAGTTTTAGCGGAATGCCTGTCTATATCAGCTGTATTGACCCTTGACCTGTCATCACGTAGTATGTCATATACACGATCCGTCTGTTCGATATAATACCATAGTCTATTAATGATAAAGACATGACAGTTTAATGCGACAGAAAGCCGCCTGAGTGAAACACCAGCCTTTAACATCTCATGTACACGATTATTTTTACCATTACCAATTTTGGTAATTTTTTTAAGCGTACATGTCTTGCTTAATTAATAAACTTATTGTGTACTTTTTATCACAGGCATGTTTGAAGCACGTGTAAAGTTAAAAATTAAGTGAAAAAAATACCCGATTTGCACGTGCATGAATAGACGATTAACCCTTTCTCGACCGTGTGATCATTCAAGAGTGACGAAAAGGGACGACAATAGTTTAGAAAAAATCACAAACGACACTCTCATGGTTACGTGGAAGAGAAAAGTTATTTTAACCTAGCAATGCAAACATTTAGGATTTTCAATTGTGTTGCAACATTTTTGACGCCAAGTATATACTGCGCAAGTATGTCAACAATACACATGGACTTGTAATACTGAATGTGAACTATGTATAGTCCGTAAGGGACTCGGCTGGACCGACATAAACCTTAAATATCTTAAAAAGTACAATGCCAGTTAGAATAAAAATTGGTATATCTTCATAAATCAACCTTACCGCCTCTGCGATAGCCTAGTGGTTGAGCGTTCGCTTCGAGTTCGGGAGGTCTCGGGTTCGATCCCTGGCCGCGTCATACCAAAGACGAAGTAAAAATGGTACCAGAAATTCCTTTGCTAGACGCTCAGCATAAAAAAGGGAAACTGGCTTCTCTTCTCTCATACCCTCGTGGCGATTGATTACATCAGGAATGAGGTGTCGAGAGTGATTAATATAAGTTGGAAAAACTTGTTTCACAATCGATCTTAAATAAATTAGTATAAACTAACCTTACCAACTCTCATAAATTAAAATAGAATTTTTGGTCCACAGAAAAGTGTACTTTGCATTTACTTCCAATGTACAAGTTTAAGTCTAAAACAGGGTAAATACGTATGGGTGATTGAAGTGACTGGAACAGCAAAGGTAAATAAATTGGTTCAATATAACTGCACATTAAGTAACACACCAGTAACGATTGCAAATATAAAATGAGGCCCATACATCTAAGTGTATGTGTTTTATGTTTAAGCTCACCTCAAGACTCAACATTTTGTATATACAAATAATCATTACAATCAGAAGGTGGGCCTCAACTATATACACATTGATGACCAGTCAAATGTAGGTCAAAGTTATCTATATATAGTTCGCCGGGGATAACTCTAGCCTTATCAATAAACAAACAAAGCAACTTATAAACACGACACGGTCGAATGGCCGCCAGTAATCAGTGTAGATTTAAAGAGTATATCATTAAAAGTGTATATGCTCAAGATTAAACTAAAATGAATATCGAAAATGTATTTAATTTTCATTCTTATTTGTGAACGAAGGCTAGTGTTATCTCCGGCGAACTATATGTCCCGTTACAGTTATTACAAATACAATAGCATTAGTCTAACTACCTGATTTGACTCCATGTCTATTTGTTGAATAAAATGCAAAATTTAATACATTAGACACAATGGGGAAAAATTAATGAGTTCGTAAAAACTTCTTCGATTTAAACACAGAGTTGGTAAAGGTAATTCAGTGTACCAAACCAAATTTCAATCAAATTGCATAATCACTTTAAAAGATATCAAAGGTTTATGGGGGTCCAGCCTAGTCGCTAACGGACTATATATACTATGTCCAAACGTAATTCATACGCGGAATCCACTTAATACAATAATACTCTTAATTATTCATCAATTAATGAACTTACTAGCGGCATTTCTCCTACTTCGGGAATGTAATTACTTGTTTTGATGATAGTGGAGTATATTCCCTACGAAGAATAAGAGTAATGGAGTAGAAGTACAAGGTCTGTAAAAACAAAATTGAATGTACTGATTTATTTTTATAAAACATTCATACTTTAATAGATTACTTCTTGATGAAATTATCTTTTGTGTTGTTATACAACTGAAAAACCCCATTAACATTATACTGTATCGTCAAATGAATAATGTAGAAGGTGACTGTTGATAAATGCATCTTAGAGAAAAGGCTTGGGACATTTACTGTTTGTGTGACGCCTAGTGAAGTCCCTGAGGAAAATGTTGTCAATCACAGCTAATAGAATTTAACGCCTTTCGTGTTGAATTTGTGTTTGGTCCAGACAAACAAATGAGTAAATAGAGTTGTTTTGACGGACTGTTCAAAAGGTAATAATGGCGCAACTGATAACAAACGTGAATTTGACATTGGGTAATGATACTCGGACAGGAAGCACTCAACTTAATCAGCTGAGCATAGAAAACATTAAAACATCACAAACCACAATCCCATCGCACAACTGAACCGGAAAATTAACTAAATCGATGAAAGTCCAATGTTCAGCTGTCAAAATGTCATAAAACCTTAAGTCAGGCGATTGCTGCTCATAAAACACAATATAACATTACTGAATCTCATTCCGTATTCACGAACTTCTTTAGCATAAATTTACATGTAATTCCATTTAGATATGTCTTCAATGGGTTATACATGTTTTGTTTGACACATTTTGGATATAGAAATATCCCTACGCCATAATAATACATAACACGGAGATAGAAAATGAAAAGTAATTTCAAATTGGTAATAGGAATAATACCTGAAATATGCTTCATTTACTAACAGCTATGCTGCTATAATCATGTTGTGTGTGCACTGATTGTAAATATTCAGTTGTACAACAACGGTTCCAGATATGCAATACGAACATTCCACATATGTCCCCTGAACTGATATGCTTTTTTTGCGATCACTGTGTAACCTATGGTGTTTTATATAAATATGTTATTCTCTGATGTCACAGGTTTCTAGACTTACAGCAATGGTATAAAGACTAACCAGTTTATCAATCTCCAACGATACTCGTAAATCGTAATGGATATTTACACATTATAGATAATAATGCTTTCCTGTTCTCTGAAGAATCAGTGACAAAATATTTCCGACAGTTGTTTTTCCCCACCCAACCTGTCTTTCAGACAGCAATGTGACGTATTTCTCCCGTCATGGTGTAATACGTTTGTTACAAGAACCTGTTAATGGGCTGCCTGTATATATTTTAACGCATTCCTTTAAATGTGGTATAAAAGTGACATGTTGGGAAAGATAGGTCCTGCTACAATTGGATGATAGTACGGGTGTCCTTTTGGAACGAAAAGATGGTAACAAAACGCTTTAGAACGTAGTGAGTTGTGATTGTTTTAGCTCGAGTCTATCCCCTAAGTCACCTCCACGAAGTCTACAAGCGTAGATATAATTTGTTTTTTTTCTTGAACTAGCCCAGCAAGTGAAAACCAAAACAATATTATTCCTAGCATGTGTAAAAGTCGTATTTCCTGGCCATCTGCTGCTAGGTCTGACCACAATAACACTGATGACGTCGATTCCAATCACTGCTAACGTACTAAATACGTACATTGTAATTAATTTGGTGTTTGTTATATAGTTTAAGTTAATTATTTGTAAGACCATTATCCATTATACACATACAGATGATGTTAGGATATTGATATCTTTTAATTAATTCATTAACAGTTCTCCATACTCGATGCATGTATCTACACTGAGCGGCTTTGAAAACGCAACACTTATACTTACTTAGCTTATATGTATGCATGTATGTATTTACCCATAACTCAGCCAATATGCATTAAATTTAGCTGAAATTAGCATTTGTAGCTAAGATATATGGCATTACAATCCATTTCATTCCATGAAAATCTGATAAGACCCTTTACAGCCACAATAAAACAATGATGTCATAAACAAAAGTAAATTTTATGCCCTATGTCCTTCTGCGTTTTTCAGATTGTTAATGCCGATGTGTACCTATTCTTCGTATACAGTTCGAGAACAAGTGTCCGTGCATATCATGGAGACAGAAATAAAGTAAAACACAGATAAATATAAAGTTCAATTTAGATTCAGAAAAAAATGAATTTTATTCACTCTATCTCTATCCAGAATTACTTCCCCTTGACTGTAAAATTGGTGGTACTTTTCGGATAATCTAGAACTTTTCTATCAAGCGTTTTTTAAACTTCACGACGACTATGTTGCGGAGTGGTAAATCGTCTGATTTTGTGTTTTTCGAATTTGTCGATTGATTGACTATTCAAATTGACCTTACATAAAATAATAATTGCATCGTACATTTTTTTACAATCAATTCTTCTTACGTGTTTCGTTTTATTCATTTCATGCTTCAATGCACCATTGTAGCGAATTTAGATGGACAGAACATCGAGTTACAATCCATTGGTAGCCAATAACACGCACACAACATTTCGTTGAGAAATATTAATAAATATAAAAGTTATCTTGATTTTCATTAATGTTGCGTTTTAAAAGCCGCTCAGTGTATAATAGGGTACGTTCTACCTTTCATTCATGTATTACTACGATATATACACGTTTATATCATACAACGGCTCTAAGCATTAGCGAATCCGTAATGTAATGGAATGCCAATCAAAATAATATTATAATCGTGCTTTTAATATTCGTTTTGTTTCGACATCACGAATACGATCTGTGCTAACAATAACCAAAACGTCCAGTACACATACGTGAGGAATTAAGTTCTTAATGTTTTCGAAAGAAAAAAGTTCTGCCCGTGTGTCAATTACATCAGCAGTTATACATATATATACATTGTACAAACTTTAAGGGCATTTGAACAAAATACATTCTCTTCCTAATTTAGGTTTTCCTCCATTCTGTCGCTAAAGGCGAAGTGCGTGCGATTCTATTATCGAACGAAGGCCAATATTTTCTCAATTTCCCTTACTCTTCATAGAGAATATACTCTACTATCATCAAAACAAGTATTTACATTCCCGAAGTAGGGGAAATGCCGATGGTAAGTTCATTAATTGATGTTTAATAAAGATAATTATTGTATTTAGTGGATTCCGCGTATGTATTACGTATGTACATAGTATACACATAATTCACATTCAGGGTTACAACTTGGTGCGTTTTGTTGACATACCTGCTCAGTATATATACATCGAATGGATTAAGCGTTTATATAATGACGTAGAGTGTCTAAGGAGTAATGAGTGATGTTCGGTCACTTATATAATGTAAACTACGAACCTTTCAGTGTGACGCAGTAGATAAAACACCCCCAATGTCTTGTCGTTCAATGTCTACATTACCGCCCGCTCACTATCTCGCCACTGACTACCACTCCGGGTTAAAGATATCACTCTTCTTAACGTAAAGCTTCTTTTTCTCAGGTGGGTGAATCACGAAGTACATAATGAAATTATGATTT
Organism: Spisula solida; assembly: GCA_947247005.1. Taxonomy (NCBI): domain Eukaryota; kingdom Metazoa; phylum Mollusca; class Bivalvia; order Venerida; family Mactridae; genus Spisula; species Spisula solida. The sequence goes on from OX365946.1 coordinate 21,065,974, forward strand.
TTAACGTACGACGTATATTCTGGTTGATGTGGCTTTGTCTCGTCACTTTGCTCCATATCTATTTTACTTTTATTATAATTATGTAAGTTATTTGATTTTAGTAATGTTATTTAGTTAGTGTTCAATTACATCTACTAGCTTGCTAATCGTAACTTTGAACAGTAGATGCGCTATGGAGACAACATTAATATGTAATATGGGGATGGAAGCAATTAAAGCAAAGGTCATTATGGTGTGGATGATGTTTACGTTACCAAAGTATTATACCTTTATCCTAAACACTCTTATCTTACAAATACACAACTAAATTACAGTTGGATAAAAACAATGGTGCGTTATTAGGGCCTACTCCAAAAACGATTTATTGTCTAAACTTAGACTACTCAAAGTGAAAACATTATTCTTCATTAATAAATTAATCATAAAGCAATTTCTCTGATTCGAAATCAGTTTTAACACTTATTTGGTGGATTTCTCTGTACAAACAGTATCTGCAACGAGATGTGGAACACATTGTCTGCTTACCAGTTTGTCTGTTACAAGTTGTACATTCTTGATAGTTTTCCAACAGCTGATACAATACATCTTTACTATACTCTCTGTTTTCTTGAAGTAAGTAGGTAGCCTTCGAACATTGATTAGCTAAACAATCCATCAATAACAATTAAGATATTCAAGTTTGAGAAATTGTGCCAAGGAGCATAGTCACAGCGTATCAATGTAATACGGTTCGTAGTTTATCATATTAAAGTGATACACCCGTTACGCCTATAACGATACAACATGGTTGTTGTTAGCAAGATTTTAAGTGATGTAACATTAAAAGCAAAATACATGTATATGTTGTAAAGTTTCACAGCGTAAAATGTAATGCCATCATACAAACCTCACTAAAACACCACATTTTAAAGGAAGAGGTAATGTTAAACTGTTGCCACTGACAATATTGTGATGATACTTGCGTACTGTCGTACTTACATCAGGTACCGGCGTACTCACGTACCCAACGCACTCATATGTTGTTTATATGTACCTGAACACATTGGTACAGACCAGATATAAGTCGACTTTCTGTCTGTGGAATAATTTATTATCTTTATTGGCATTTACCTTTTACAGCAGTTTATATCGAGAAAGTGATTTTATTTGCTCATGCTTTCATCATTTACATGTATGGCTATACAATGTATTTTGATTATATATTTTGTCTGGTCGCATTCTTCTTACCAATTCATATATATTTTGTCTATCAATAATGTATATATAATTATATGCTTGTTATAGTTGGCTGGTTATTCTAAAATCTTCAATAAAGCATCACTTTCACGACAAATGTAATGTTCTGTTCAAATTGCTGATATGTTTTATATTCATACCAGAATCAGGAGTTGCTAAAGACGAGACAGGAAATCTCTACCGTTTCTGACGATATACATAACTTGTTATGGGCGATGAAGTACACATAAAACCTGTGCTGAGATATAATGTGTTTTGATGAGAGTTCCAAACATTGAGTATTACATTATTAATTAATTTCCAAGCAGCAAAACACCTGCTGTAAGTCAATATGAAGTAGTTCTAACTTTCCAGCACAGCATCAATCGTCAACCATAACATAATAAAGGAGATTATTAGGAATATTTCTCAATAGCAGAACCAATGGCAAAGCTAACTGATCGGGAATCTTAAACAAAACGGAAATTGCTACAAAACAATGGACGTCAATAGAAATAATCTAAAGGTCGCGTGTCTTCCTGTTAGTGTTTTAGACACAAAACATTTGAACAAAAATCGTTTTGTAACGATGCCGGTTCACGTCTTAATTACCCGTTTCTAAGATTTCTTATTTTGAAGTCTTTCAATATACAGTTTAGGTGTACTTAAGTTGAAGTATGACGTGTTTGTTAGATGTCGTAGGGATAATCTGGATCGTTCCTGGATATTGCAATGTTGATTTTAACAATAGTTGATTTCCAATCGTTATGCTTGTGGTTACCATTGATACAAATATTCTAGTGTGTGCCGTATGATGAATACGTAATATCCTTTCCTGAAAACTACCTATTAATACATGCTGTTGTCCCGGGGTTTTATGACGTCACAAACTATGGTACAGCAGACAATGCTCGAACTTTTTTGCATTAATGTCTTCACGAACAATTGGCAAAAAGTTCTTCTTAAGACATAAATACTTTCCCTAATATTCCATGCAATGCATGTGTATAAAACTCTGCTAGCTGCTTACCGTAGACAGTTAAAATGTATTTGTGAAAATGAAATGGATTTCTCGTTTGTAAATTACTTCCGACAGATTACACAGATTTTCGTAATAACTATATTATCTCATCTGATAATGAACCTCCTCATAACGTTTAATATATAAACAGGTTCAACTTGATGTTTGGTTCATTGTCCTACCGATGATATATCAGTCATTGCAGACTTCCATACCAAGTTTTACCGATAACTCTATGTTGTTTACTAGTGTCCATTGTAAAGTTATAAAAACGAGAAAAATTATATTTTGTCTGAGCGCCTTTTCAAGTTCAAGTTGTATTTGGTTATTTCATTTTAATGTGTATTTGTCCTAGTGATTATTTGATGTATGCATTTTCTGTGTGACGGGTTAGATGGTTGGTTTTGTGTTTTTGTGCCTTTTTACAGTCACATAATCCGGGTCCTTTGCGATTTATTGATATACGCTAATCTTTAAATACGAGTTGTAAAGTTATAACAGTGCCATTTCAATGACCTAGATGTATCCCGGCTTTTGACTAGATTCACAACACTTGCAGTCTACCGCTACCACTACCCACACGTTATCAGTACATCACCGTTGAAGTGGATCATCATTCTCCAAAATCCACCCGTGAAGTATTTTCGATTAGAACATTTTACATACAACTGACTATATTAATATAATCCGTGTACCTGTCTACGTATATACACCGTATGTTGGCACATTTATCATCCTACAAAGTACATATCAAGGTGGTTGGAACGTACACCAGTTTTTACAGTGCTATTGGGTTTATCAGAACATCTCATGTTCCAACAACATAACAGTCGGTGCATTTTCATTATATAACTATGATTATAGACATATACAAGATGCGTTTACTAAACATTTTCAAACTAGGACAATCATTCGAACCAGCACAAACGTTGTTTCTATGCAGGATTAACGTACCAGATATAAACTTCCTGTAAACATATTGAAACATGAATAATTGTGATTTTAAATTACTTATTTTCAACATTTTTACACATATCCGGTAATGCCTGCTTTGACACAATTCATCTAAAAGGCTTTGCTAGCCGGTAGCAGTGAATACTTTGTGATGTGTGAACTGTCTTACAACTTTGCAGTCTAGGCTACTTCCATTCGCTCAAAACGGCATGTTTCTATTGGATGTGTCTTGGTAGTTTGTGAATTTTGTAAATGATCGTCATTGTCATCTTGCTCTGGTTATGCTTGGTTGATTTAGGCGACATGATGTTGGAATAGGTAGTCGTGTCCGCAGTATCATGCTCTGGTTATGCTTGGTTGATTTAGGCGACATGATGTTGGAATAGGTTGTCGTGTCCGCAGTATCTTGCTCAAGTTATGCTTGGTTGATTTAGGCGACAGGATGTTGGAATAGGTTGTCGTGTCCGCAGTATCTTGCTCTGGTTATGCTTGGTTGATTTAGGCGACATGATGTGGGAATAGGTAGTCGTGTCCGCAGTATCTTGCTTAAGTTATGCTTGGTTGATTTAGGCCACTGGATGTTGGAATAGGTTGTCGTGTCCGCAGTATCTTGCTCTGGTTATGCTTGGTTGATTTAGGCGACATGATGTTGGAATAGAAATTCGTGTTTCTGTAGCTGTTCAGTTTTATTGCGCATTGCTGTTGGTCTGGTCAGCCAATAAAAATATACTAATGAATTAGGAGTATACTATACTGACATTCTCTATTGATTCGCGATGCACTATGTTTATGTGCTAGTTTTGTATTTTGTGTTACCCTTGTGCTCTAAGTATGTAAACTGATTCATGTATTAATTGATCTTGAGCGTCATACTTTCTAGGAGTGTTATGTTCAGAACCTATTTAGATAACAAAACACGTACAATCTTTAATTTATAAATCCCATCATTACAACAACATAATACACAAAAACATGTTTATGGTAACACAATATATGGCATGCTTGTTTTGCCAATTTCAAATTCTTATTAAATTATTCATTAATGTCAAATTGCAAGCAGATGTTAAACGACAACTAAATTACATTTTGAAGTCATGAAAGCTTGCAACTAGCAATATTGTATACCTATTATGTAACAAGGATTCTGAATGGCTAAGACGGCCTGCACGAGAGGTATATATATTTTAATACAATGTATACACCTCCCGAAACCGAGGCTGGAGAGGATATAACTGTTTATGACGTGATGTCATTTCCTGCGACATAACGTTATTTCCTGTATTATTTGGCCTACAGCTGCTCATACATGTTTATAGGCTCTAACCTAGCTATTAATGATAAATACGCGAATATCCTCTCATACATATACATAAGAAGAGCATTGTTAGCTAGAACATTTGAAGAGTCGTCTTTTGTTTCTATTACATACACTTTCCTGAAGAGACACTGAAGTTGTTATAATTTAAAGTGTCAATATGTATTATTTCCTTGACTTATGACATGGTATACAATATAACAGTTGTCAACTTATGTTTCAATGAATATGATGTTTAGTTGACCTTCAAAAAGTGATATTGACCTCTGACTTCGATTTAAGATATATTTACCTTCGAATTCTTAGTTGTTATAATTATATAATTCATTATATTTTATAAATGTATGTAATTTACATGTCATGTTATATCTTATCACATCTTACACACCCGTCGAGGGCTGTCGATAGAGAACAAAGTGGTCGTCCCGAGTTTCCTGTATTCGGCTGTTTTTCCCCGTGATATTTACTTGGTTGAGGTCAAATTATATACAGTCATTCTACATTGTGAGTTTGCTGCAGAGACAATTATTACTTGATGAAATTTAATTTAAGGGAAACTTGTAATATCGAACGGACATCATAGACCACTAATAGTACTGGTGCAAGGTCTGTAAAAACAAATTAAAATGTACTGATTTACTTTTATAAAACATTCATGTTTTAAAAGATTACTTCCTGATGAAAAATCGTTTGTAGTCTTACACTGAGAAAACATCCTAGCATTATGACATATATATAAATCGTCAAATGATTATTGAAGGGGATTGTAGGGGATTGTTACTTAATGTAGCTTAGAGAAAAGGCATAGGACATCGTTGAATAAAAGTGTGACGCCAAGTGTAGTCTTTGAGGAGAATGTTGTCAATCACAGCTAATAGAATTTAATGCCTTTCATGTTGATTTTGTGTTTTGCCCAGACAAACAAATGAGATAACAGAGTTGTTGTGACGGACTGCTCTAAGGTAATAATTGCACAACTGATAACAAAATTAATGTGAAGTTGACATTGGGTAATGAAACTCGGACGGGAAGCACTCAATTTAAACAGCATAGAAAACATTAAAACATCACGAAAAAATGGACTTAACAGCTGTAAGTCAAAGTTTCAGCTATCAAAATGTCATGTAGAAAACTCAGTTATCTTCTCAATAGGTTATACATGTAATTTGAAAAATTATGGCCATAATAATACATAACATGGAGACAGAAAATGGATTTTGGATACATGGAATAATGACTCAAATATGTTCAATTTACTAACAGCAATGTAGTTATTATCATAATTATGGTGTATGTACCGACGTCCGTCCGTCCACGAATGCTTGTGAACACACTAGAGGTAACAGTTATGGCCCAATCTTCATTAAACATGGTCAGAATGTTTGGCGCTATCATGTGGGGTCAAAACCTAAGTCACTAATTTTAGAAAAAGATTGTGAACACATTAGTGGACACAATTATAACCCATAGGACACAACTATGGTCCAATTTTCATGAAACATGGTCAGAATGTAAGTCTCTATAAAATATAGGTCAGGTTCGAAACTGGGTCATGTGGAATTATGGTCCAATCTTCATAAAACTTGGCCAGAATGTTTGTCTCTATGAAATCTTTGTCTTTATGAAATCTAGGTCAAGTTCGAAAATTGGTCATGTGGGTTAAAATTTAGGTCACTAGGTCAAATCTTAACAAAAGCTTGTGAACACATCAGAGGACACAACTATATGGTTCAATCTTTTGAAACTTAGTCAGAATGTTTCTCTCTATGACATCTAGGTTAAGTTAGAAACTGGATGATGTGGGGTCAAAAACTTGGTCACTTATCGAAACTTGGAAACATCTTGTGGACATGTTTATGGCCCAATCTTCTTGAAACTTTGTCAGAATGGTTGTCTCTATGACATCTAGTCCAGGTGCGAAATTGGGTCATGTGGGTTTTACAAACATGGTCATTAGTTTAAATCTTAGAAAGTATTTGTGAACACAGTAGAGGCAACAGTTATGGCCCAATCTTCATGAAACTTGGTCAAGAGCGACATTGGGTCAACTGGAATCAAAAATAGGTCACTAGGTCAAATCAAAGTAAAACTTTGTATGGGCACTAGAGGTCACAGTTTTGGTCTAATCTTCCAATATTGGTTATCTTGTGTGAATAACAAGGTCGCTGGTTAGGACTATATGATAACATTGTACGTGCAACTGAGGATACATTAACCTGATTCTTTGAAGTTGTAACTGATTTCTTACGCTCCCATATGGACCTCCATGAACTACAACGCCGGTGAGAGACATAGGGTCCTTTGGGCTATCTTGTTTCTTGAACTGGCATACTAAGTGAGAACAATAGCAATATAATTACTCGCAGGTGTAAAAGTCGTGTTTTCTGGCCATCTGCTGCTAGATCTGACCACACTAACAATGATGACGTCGATTCCAATCATTGTTTACGTACTACATACGTACATTGTAATTACTTTGATGGTTGTTATATAGTTTATATTAATTATTAGAAAGTGCATTATCCATTGTACACATACAGAAGATGTTAGGATATTGATGTCCCTTAATTAATTAATTATTTAACTGTTCTCCTCACTCGATGTATGTATCTATACTAAGGGCTCTAAACATTAGCAAAGTCGTAATGTAATTGAATTCCAATCAAAACATAATCGTAGTTTTATTATTATTTTTATTTAGCCATCACAAACTCGATCTGTGCTAATAAGAACGAAAACTTCCAGTACATGGTTCAGGAATACAGCGAAGCAAATATACTTGTATTACGATCTCTATCATATCATGTTTCGTTGGTAATTCGTTATTTTCAATTTTTCTCATATTTATGAGAAATGAAGTTCTTAATGTTTTCGAAGGAAACAAGTTCTGCCCGTGTGTCAATAACATCAGCAGTTATACATGTATATATACATTGTACAAACTTTAAGGGCATTTGAACAGAACACATTTTCTTCCTAATTTAGGTTTTCCTTCATTCTGTCGCTAAAGGCGAAGTGTGTGGGTTTCTATAATCGAAGGAAGGTGGATAAGTTCTCCATTTCTCTTCTCTTACTTTCACAGAGAATATACACCACTATCATCAACACAAGTAATTAAATTCCCGCTGTAGTGGAAATGCCGCTGGTAAGTTCATTAATTGATGTATAGTTAAGATTATTATTATATTTAGTGGATCCCGCTTATGTATTACGTATGTACATATTATATACATAATTCACATACAGTATTACAACTTGGTGTGTATTGTTGACATACTTGCGCATTATATATACATCAAACATCGTCGCGTGTACGAGAGGTGTTCAACTTATATTAGAACAAAACTGAACATCAGATTTTGCCATACTAACACAATAAAATAGATTGATTTCTATTGAGCCATGCAAGAAAATATGTTAAGTAAATACACTCATTTTTTTTCTTATTGCATTATTTGTCTTACCAAAATCAACCATCTTGTTGAGGATATTGTGTTTTGGTTTTTTAGACAAATTGCCCCATATAGAAACATAAAAAAGTGTTGGTATATTATGAATTACCCATGTCAGTGAAGACAATCAGTTAAATTTGCCATATGAAGAGTGTTATACGTTCAACTGCTTGTTTTTGTGGAATGGCACCAAATATCAAAAATCATCAGAAATGGTCGAAACCTGCAATCGCTGTGTCCATTGTATCTTTAATATCTAGGAAAACTGCGTTCACCCAAAGTTGGATGGCAGCGATGTTTTAAGTATCAGTAGCAGCATTCAATTGAATTATTTCGAAAATGTTTGATGCAGAATTACAGACAAATGCAGTGTTCGTTAGCTCAATGCCAAACAAATTAAAGAGCACAAACAAAGGTCTTGGAGGCTGTATGTGCGACTACAGAACAGTGATTGGAAAAAATGTGTCTTTTCTGGGGAGTTAATGTTTTATCTTAGAGGAAATAATTACATGTAGACAGAGTCTGCTATTTAAGAAAGGGTCATTATGATGGACATAAGTTTAAGTTAGTTAAGCTTGGTGTATTCACCACCGCTTTCATGACATGGTCTTGTGGTTTTTGTTGGAAAAGGGGAACTCAAAATGATTAAAAAGGGGACAAAAGTGAACGCACCTTTTATTTCTGCAAAAGGTTAAAATGTTTTGTTAAATGTAACACATTGTTTTCCTGGTAACGTGCCAAAGACAGGGTGTTTCCCTAATACTGAATTTCCTGTCATCCTACAAAATATGTCATTTAGTACCTTATGAATTAGACTGGGAAGTATGTTGTACCCAAACAGTGGATACCGAAGTCTCCTGATGAAGTATCAATATGATTTAAATCTGGAGATTATTGAAACATCGATTAGAAAAGCGAATTTTAGCATTCAGCACTTGGAGGTTTTTGGCCTTAAAATGCATAATCAACACCCTCGATACAATAGTTGATTCTGTTCTAAGTATATTACATATACATCTATAATGGTTGTTTATATCACTTGATACATTACTATACATTATTAAATAGACAAAATTCGATTTCGATGTGAAATTTATGAAAATACTGGATGTTCAATTCTGTTCAAATATAAGTTGACCACTACTCGTAATGTCTAAACTACCAGCCCGCTCACTACCATTCGAAATAAGGAAATGACTCCTATTGACGTAAGCTTCTTTTTCTAGGGTGAATGAATCACCAAGTACATATGATTTATAATGTACGACATTTATTCTGGGTGAATTTACACCATATCTATTCTGCTTTTATTATTTTACTAGATGTTAATTTGATTTTAGTAATATACGTGAGTTATTGTTCAATAACATCTACACGCTTAATTGCTAATCGTAACTCAGAACAACAGATGTGCTATGGAGAAAACTTTAATATGCATAAATGTACATCAGCGAATAGAACCAATAAAAGAAAAGGTCATACTGGTGTAGATGCTTTTTACCTTGTCATATTATTATACCTATATCCTTAAAATCAAATCTTACCTATACCCCAAATAAAGCTGGATAAACACAATGAATTATATAAACAGTACTGTGAATTTAAATGAAAAACATCGATCATAAAGCAATTTATCTGATTCGAAACCCTTATTGATGGATTTCACTGTACAAACATTATCTGTATTGAGATGTAGAACAAATTGTCTTATTACCGGTGCTTGTCTGTTACAAGTTGTACACTCTTGATAGTTTTCCAACAGCTGATAAAATACATCTTTACTATACTCTCTATTTTGTTGAAATAAGCATATGACCTTCGAAAATTGATTAGTTAAACAATCGCTCAATAATAATTAATACATTCAATTTTGAGAAATTGTGCCAAAGACCATACTCACAGCTTATCAATGCATAACGCCTCGTAGTTTCATACACCCCTTGTATATTTTACAAAAATAAAATTATGTCTAATAATTAAATATATTACATATGAAACACTGAGGTTGTTGGTAACAACTTTTTTAGTGATGTGACAAATAAGCAGTTTTAAACCCCTCGTTGGTGATTTTATAAAGTTTCATAGCGTAACATGTACTGACATAATACTAACCTCACTAAAACAGCTCCCTATTGAAGGAAGAGATACTGTCATAACTATGGCCGCTGTCAATATTATGATAGTACTAACGTTGGTTCGTACTTACATCGGGTACCGGCGTACTCACGTATACAACGCACTCGTATGTTGTTTATATGTACCTGAACACATTGGTACAGACCAGATATAAGTCGACTTTCTGTCTGTGGAAAAAACCGTTTGAATAATTTATTATCATTATTGGCATTGACCTTTTACAGCAGTTTATATCGAGTAAGTGATTTTATTTGCTCATGATTTCATCATTTACATGACATTGTATGACTATACAATGAATTTTGATTATACATTTAGTATGGTCGCATTCTTCTTTCATACCAATTAATATATATTTTGTCTAGCGAGAATGTATATATGCTTGTTATAGTTGACTGGCTATTCTAAAATCTTTAATAAAACATCACTTTCACGACAAATATAATGTTGTGTTTACGTTGCTGATATGTTTCGTATTCATACCAGAATCAGGAGTTGCTAAAGACGAGACAGGAAATCTCTACCGTTTCTGGCGATATATATAACTTGTTATCGGCGATGAAGTACTCATAAAAACCGGAACTGGGAAATAATGTGCTTTGGTGAGAGTTCCAAACATTGAGTATTACATTATTCATTAATTTCCAAGCAGCAAAACACCTGCTGAAAGTCAATATGAAGTATTTCTAGCATTCCAACACACCGTGTGTCGTCAACTATAACATAACATATGAGATTATTAGGAATATGTCTCAACAGCAAATCCAATGACAAAATTAATTGATCGGGAATCTGAAACAGAACGAAAATTGCTACAAAGCAACGGATTTCAATATAACTTATCCATAGATCGCGTGTCTTTCTGTCAGTGTTTTATACACAAAACATTTAAACAAATATCGTTTTGTAACGATGCGGGTTCACGTCTTAATTACCCGTTGCTAAAGTTTCTTATTTTGAAGTCAGTCAATATACAGTTCAGGTGTAGTTAGGCTGAAGGATGACGTGTTTGTTAGGTGTCGCATGGGGGACTGTGTCGTCCCTGGATATTGCAATGTTGATTTTAACGATCGTTGATTTCCAATCTGTATGTTTGTGGTTACCATTGATACAGATATTCTCGTGCGTGCCTTATGATAAATAACGTAGTAACCTTTCCTGAAAAATACATAATAATAAATGCTGTTGCCCCGGGGTTTTATGACGTCACATACTATGGTGCAGCAGTCAATGCTCGAACGTTTTTGCATTACAATCTTCACGAATAATTGGCAAACAGTACTTTTAAATACATAAATACTTTCCCTTATATCACATGTAATGTATGAATATAAAACTCTGCAAGCTGCTTACCGTACACAGTTATAATGTATTTGTGAAAATGAAATGAATTTCTCGTTTGTAAATTATTTCCGACATATTACACAGATTTTCGTATTAACCATATTATCTTATCTGATAATGAACCACCTCATAACGTATAATGTAATAACAGGTTCAATTTGATGTTTGGGTTATTATCCGACCGATGGTATATCAGTCATTGCAGACTTCCGTACCAAGTCTTACCGACGACTCTATGTTGTTAACCAGTGTTTTTTAGTTTTCAAGTTGTATTTGGGTATTTCAATTTGTTGTGTATTTGTCGTCGTGGTTAACTATTGTATAAATGTTCTGTGTGATGGGTAAGATATTTTGTTTTGTGTTTCCAATTAAGAGATGTAAAGTTATAACAGTACCATTTCAATGACCAAAATATATTGCGGCTTTAGACTTTATTCACCACACTCGCAGTCTACCACTACCACTACCCACACGTTATCAGTATATAACCGTTGAAGTGGGTCTTCAATGTCCAAAATCCACCCATGAAGTACTGTCGATTGGAACATTTTACATACAACTGACAATACATTATTTATAATACGTGTACCTGTCTACGTATATACATCGTATGTTGGCACATTTATCATAATACACTTACATAACAAGGTGGGTTTTATCAGAACATCTCATGTGCCAACAGTCGGTGCATTTTCATTATAACTATAAATATAGACATACCGATATACTAGATGCGTTTGTTTACTAAACATTTTCTAACTAGGACAATCGTTGGAACCAGAACAAACGTTGTTTTATGCAGGGTTAACGTACCAGATATAAACTTTCTGTAAACATTAGAGAAAGATCAATAATGATGATTTTAAATTACTTATTTTCAACATTTTTAGACATACATTTTTTATCCGGTCATTGTCTGCTTTGACACATATCATCTTATATCCTTTGCTAGCCTATAGCAGATAATGGTTTGTGATTTGTGATCTTTCTTCTAACTTTGCAGTCCAGCAAAACAAAAGGCTACGTCATTTCTCTCAAAACGGCAAGTTTCTATAGATCTGTCATGGTAGTTTGTGTATTTGGTAAATGTTCGTCATTGTCGTGTCCGCAGTATCTTGCGCTGGTTATGCTTGGTTGATTTAGGCGACAAGCTGTTGGAATAGGTTGCCGTGCTGTGCAGTTTCATTTTCTTGAACCTTGCTGTTGTGGTCCTGATCAGCGAAGGAAAATATTTATCAAGGAATAAGGACTATTCTATACTGACATTCTCTATTGATTCGGAATGCACACTGGTTATGTACCAGTTCTGTATTTTGTGTTACCCTTGTGCTCACATTATGTAAATTGATGCATGTATTAATTGATATTGGGCGTCATACTTTCTAGAAGGGTGTTGTTCAGAACCTAACTAGATAACAAAACACGTACACTCTTTAATTTATAAATCCCATTATTACAGCAATGTAATACACAAAAATATTCTGATGTTAACACCATAAATGGCATGCTTGTTTTGCCAATTTCTGTTTCGTATTAATTTATTCATTAATGCCAAATTGCAAGCAGATGTTTAACGACATCTAAATTACACTTTACAGTTATTGAAAGCTCACAACTAGCAATGCTAAAGGTTTATTAGCAAAACTTCAACAAAATTCCTGACAAACTGTGCCCTGAGAAAATAGAGATCAACTGAAAAGATTTATATAATATTTCGCGAGTTTGAAACTCCAAAGCATATAATACTAGTATTACTTTGGCTGTTTTCGGGATTTAAACAAGAACTATTTAAAATAGTAAGGCATTTCTTGGGGAACGTATACTGCATGTTTGTTAGGTTGTCGAATCCTATTTCACATCATCTTAGATTAACTGATTACAATTCTAGTTTCAGTGCTGGTGTGCTTTCTTTATTTTGTACTAAATATTGTATAACTTGAACACGAAAACAGATACACACATAATGCATTTGAAGTGCATGATGGAAGATACCGTTTTTAGACATAAAGCTTTATTTATTTGTGTTCCCAGTCTTATCTACTTTATAAATCCTCAGTTGTTATAATTTTTAATTTAATTCATTATGTTTTATATATTATATAATTTATATGTCATGTTATATGACCCCTGATTGGAACTTAAACTTTATCTTATCTTATCTTAACCATCTGTCGAGGACTGTCGGTAGAGAACAAAGGGGTGTTCCAGTGTATGCAAGTTGCATTATTCTGGATTCAGCTGATTATGTTTTCGTGATATTTACTTGGTTGAGGTAATATTACAGTCAGATCTCGATATAACGACGCTGTTTGTTTCCAAGAAAAATGTCGTTATAACGAATATGTCGGTATACCGAATTGATACAAAGAGCATTTTAATACTTTTGTCCCCAAATTTGATGTCGGTATAATGAATTTGTCAGTATATGGGATGTCGTTATAACGAGATCTGACTGTATATGTAATCATTCTACATGCGTGGCGAGAACATAAGAGTTCGTTTGCTGCAGACGCAATTAGTAAATAGTGAAAGTGCTGCCTTCCCTGTCAGACTTAATATTATTTTTGGGATGAAAGTTAATTCAAGTGAAACTTGTAATATCGAATGGACGGTATATACCACTTATAGTGCAAGTATAAGGTCTGTAAAAACAACATTGAATGAACTGGTTTATTTTTATAAAACATTCATACTTTAATAGATTACTTCTTGATGAAATTATCTTTTGTGTTGTTATACATTCAGCGCGTATACTGAAAAACCCCATTAGCATTATATCGTATCGTCAAATGAATAATGTAGAAGGTGGCTGTTGATAAATGCATCTTAGAGAAAAGGCTTGGGACATTGACCGTATGTTTGACGCCTAGTGAAGTCCCTGAGGAAAATGTTATCAATCACGGCTAATATAATTCAATGCCTTTCATGTTGATTTTCAGTTTGGCCCAGACTAATTAATGAGTTAACACAGTTATTGTGACACACTGCTCTAATAGTAATAATGCCGCAACTGATTACAAATGTGAAGTTGACATAGGATTATAAAACTTGGACAGGAATGCACTTAACTTAAAAAGATGAGCACAGAAAACAGCAAGATTCAAATATTTATTGTACAAATGGCCTCCGGTCCATATACGAAGTATATACGCAAAACATACAAAACTATGCAATGGTCAAATAACATATTATTATAAAAGTTTTTCGTTTTCAAAAGCATGGTACAAATACATAGACAAATTCCTTATTACGGTACTGTATATTAGCAGCTAGTATAATGTTAAACTTATACAGATTAGAGTGGTTACAAAATTTATCAGGTATGTATTTAATTCTCATGTCAGCGTAAAACCGACAGATAAGTTGAAAATGAAATTCGTCTTCTATGGTATTTTGCCAGTATTAACAAAAACGTTTCGCGGTACTCCCTGATGACTGTCCACTTCTATCATCAGGTTATGAGAAGAAGGTCAAAATTTGACACAAACTTACAACATACAACTGAACGAGGAATTAACTCAACCGCTGCTAGTCCAAGCTTCAGATGTCAAAATGTCATGTAAGAAACTCTAATTTAGCATACGGGTTGCTGCTCATAAAACGCAATAGAACATTGCAGAATCTTATTCAGTATTCCCGTACTATTTTAGCATAAATTTACATGTTATTCCATTCAGTTACGTCTTCAATAGGTTATACATGTAATTTGGCAAATTATGGCCATAATGCTACATAACTCAACGGCAGAAAATGACAGGAATTTGGATGAATGGAATAATGACTCAAATATGCTATGTTGTTATTATCATATCGTCTATGTACTGATTGTAGTTATTCAGTAATACAACAACGGTTCTAGATGAGCAATATGGACGTTTCACAAATGTTCCCTGTACTAACATGCTTACTTTGCTATCTCTTAGTAATCTATAGTCTTTATGACTATGTTGTTCTCTGATAAGTCTAACCAGTATATCATTCTCCCGCGATACTCGTAAATCGTAATGTATATTTGCACTTTCTAGAGAATAATGCTTTCCTGTTCTCTCTAGAATCAGTGACAACATTTTTGCGAAATATATTTATTTCCCCCTCCATGCCTGTCAAGCAGGCGGCAGTGTGACGTATTTTCTCGGTCATGGTGTTGTACGTTTGTTACACGAACCTGTTAATGGGCTGTCTGTTTATATACTTAACGCACTCCTTCAAATGCGGTATAAAAGTGCCTTCTTGGCAAAGATAGGTCATGCTCTAATCAGACTATAGTACTAGTGTACTTTTAAAACGAAAAGATGGTAACAGCAACTCTCTAGAACGTAGTGATTATGATTGTTTAAGCTAGTGTCTATCATCTTAGGCACCTCCATGAAATCATACAAGCGTTGATATATTTTTTTCTTAAACTATCTGACCATGATGTTTTTTTAATGTAACAAACGAATGTCTAAAATTCATATAATAATTTGCATCTACGCGTCAATTTTTCGTGCACTTTACGTGTTTTTATGTTAATTTAGAATTTCGACAGCTTGGACATGGGAGGATTATAACTTGTTTAGTTTGGCATTGTGCCTTTTATGTTTTTATGTTTTCTGTGCTCGACTGTTTCAGGTGGGCATTGTACCTTGTGAGGTTTTTAATGTTTTCTGTGCTCGGCTGGTCAAGCTGAGTGCTGCCTTCCCTGTCTGACTTAATATTATCTTTTTGATGTTCCATGGTTCAGTGCACCGCTGTATTTAACTTTAAAGATAACAAACAAACAAACTTTATTTATCCAGGTTTGTGTAATTCAATAGCTATTCAATGGCTTAATTATACACAACACTGTTTGCAGAAATGTTCAACAATAAAGAAGTTACACGGTAATCTCACGTGAACACTGAAATTGTCAAGTGTATATTTTAACTATGTTACATGGTAATCACAATCACGTACATGACATTTTCTCAACACTTTACTTCCATATAGCGGTAATAGAAGTTGTACCAAACACTTATACTGTTATTTACAAATGGTATTCATTGTAACACAATTCTTGTCCTCTCTGTACCACAAATTGGCATGCAAATAAGTGTTGTTCGTTGATAAATATTCAACCAGATAGTGGTGGCCAAGAAAAGCATAGCACCATACATTGCGCATTCATATTTGCAGTTCCCCAAAGATTCTAACAGAGTGATATTGTCATGATCCTAGATAAATACTGATAGTCATATGCTAAAAGAGGCCAAGTGGATGTCCGGTGCCAACATTAATGTTGTCTTAATTGAATACCAAAATAGATTATTTCCGTTATGTAACTCAAGACAACATGAAAATGCATCGCACTTTTTAACTCACTTGTCACAAAGCGACAGAGTGAGCTTTTGTGATAACTCGTCGTCCGTCCGTCAACAATTGGCTTGTGTAGACACTAGAGGTCACAAATGGAGACTAATCTTTATGAAACTTTGTCATATTGATCATCTCAACAAACTCTAGGCTTAGTTAGATATTGGGTCACCTGGAGTCAAAAACGAGGTCAATAGGTCCACTAAATCAGGGTCAAGTTCGATATTGGGTCATCCAAGATCAACAACTAGGTCACAAGGTCAAATCATAGAAAAACCTTGTGTTTTCACTAGAGGTAACCATTTTGACTTAATTTTTATGAAACTCATGAACCGTTGTAGTAGACCTCCTATGAGTATAGTATTGCCTTGTTAGTCTAGTACCCGTTCCAAATTGTACAGTAGTATATTGTACTTAGGTAATACGAAAGACCTGACGGGTACCCCATGTAACTTGAGTCGACCATTTATATGAGGCATGCCTGGTATAACAATGCATTTACTGTTTACTATTTATGTGAAACATGGCTTGTGCACCCATTGCACCCATTTGAATAAACGCGGACCCCCAGTCGGTTCTATGTCGACACATTTATATAAGGCATACTTGGTACTGCGCTGCAGCTTGTGTCGACGACTGATGCGAGTTGCACCCCATTAAGTTTATGTCGAACATTTATGTGAGGCAGACCAGGTGTACCAATTCAGCTTGTGTCAAACATTAATGCGAGGCAAGCATTCTACGAAAGTATTATTTTCGCCATTAATCTTTCTTATACAACAAAACAATGCAAGCCATACAAGTTCACATTGCTGTCTCATAACCACGCTGCTTAGAACACATACTCCCATGGAATGTTTTTGCATCAATAGTGTTGTATCCTTTTACACAGTAATTACCTCTGATAATGTTCTTTCCTAAAATGGCCTACATTACTTAAATATCTCCACAAACCATTTGTGAATCAATATTAACTAAGAATTTTAAAGTCATCGATATTTGTGCAGCGTAACACACAATTATTTAACCAACGTTGTCGTTAACTTGTTCCACATGCCTTTCACGTCTTTGTATTATAATATAAATGAGGAATGGCGTAGGAAAGTGCATCATTAAATTTTAAAACCTGACGATGACATGTACACGGGCACATCTATGTACAACATACCAATTTGCTAAGCAAAATGGAATGATGTGAATATTTATGTAACTAACATACCAATGGTCAAACTTAGACAACAAGAATCATTCATTTTTATGAAATCATGTTAACGACGTGTGTTTGATCCAAGCGCAACACATGTGGTTATATACGGCGACTCTTAGATAAGCGGTCACGAGCAGAACATAATGGGAATTGGTTTGCCAATGATAATTTCGTATTTTTATTATTATTATAATAATGATTATTTTCATCATCCTCAACCGGATAAGGAACTTTGCATTACTTTTGTAGTTACATAGTCACATACACAAAATTACACATTGACAAGGTCAAGTTACAGCAAGTGGTATGAGGGTGCACTACCCGTACGATCAATACGTAATTGTGTGATGCATCCAAATTGAGTTTGATATACGACGTTGGATATCATGCAGTTTACTCAGGAATATTTTTCAAAGACAATCGTATGTTTACCAATCATATGTTTAAACATACTTACCGTGTTATAGTTACATGTAAGCCATCCAAACAAGCTGTTTGCATGAAGCGTTCATGTGAAGTATTTCTGTTTTTATCCTAGATTTTTTTAGCGAGTTGCTCATATACATGTATGTGTCTTCTAAAAGGTACAATGAAGCTTTTTGATGACTACCATTAGTCAAACGATCGACATAAAGGTCTACAAATAAAATATATTTTGGGAAAAACAAACATTCAAAAAAGCATCAATCCAAATTTACAACGTGTCAACTATTTGACTCATGAAAATCACCTGGTACGTGTATTACTACCAGTACAAACAGATGGTTGAATTTAATGTCTAGTGCAGTGATTCTTATAGTGTAGGCAAATGAGTGAGATTTTTTATCTCTAATTATATACAATATCATCGAGACAGTGCATACTCGTATCTACTTCATGAATATTTTATTGCAGAATCATTGGCATTACATGAACAATATCGATAACATCTTTCTGCATTATCTTAATGCCGCTAAGGTTAGGAGGGCAATGTCGTAGAATGCCCCAACTTTAAACTCATAATTATAGTTTGATATAGAGCAAGTACTCTGTTTTAATGTCTATTTTTTATTCTCCATACATAAATAGTTGGAATAATTCCATTTGAGTTGAGACTTTGGAGATGTTAAGTGATTCTCCGTATGATTTAGAAACCCATATTTATTGTTTGTTTCATTCATCGACTATCATTGCGCGATCATTGTGTCCGTGTTTCAAGCTTGCAGAAGTGCGCCAGACTTACGATAGTGGTTCTATATATCTGAGCAACTAGGCGTTGTTCAAGTCAAGGTATCTTTTGACTTGTCCTTGCATTAGTAATATTTGTTTATTCTCATTTTTGTATATAGTTTTGTGCCTTTCGTACTAGGATATTTCTGTTGAATGCTGCATTACAGAGCTATTGCATATATGTATGACATGTTGTTGTCTCGTATTTTTCACTTTTATATACTTGAAAAATCACAATTTGTTAAAGGGAAAATGTACGCGGAAACAAGACAATGATTTCATTGATTTTACATAAACGCATTTGAACACTTCAAAAGCTTCCTTTGGTTCTCATTTTTATAAAATTAAAATGAGCATTATATACAAAATATAACAGAAAATCGGACAGGGTACAGAACACGAAAAAACAACTACATACGAAAACACGATATCCCACTCCAAAAATGAGGCGTATGAGATATTTTGCAATATTTTCTTTTTTCTAGATCCCCATTGAATAAAGATTTGGTTTCGATTAATATCAAATAGATTCCTTGTCTTTTCTTAACGGCTAACACCACACACATTGAAAACTATGATATATCAAGTTTCGCTGCAATTTAGAAAACAACAACTCATACAGTAAAAATGTGACTCCTATCCAATCGTTTTGTTACAAAAATGTACTTATAAAAGCATATTTAATTTAACCAAACGGTATCCACACACTGTTTGACCTCAAATCTGCTCTGTGTTGTTTCCTTGTAAGTTGTGTGGTGAAGATATTATCTGTGAAAGGTGACTCTGGTTTCAAAGCAGGCTTGTCAAATATTTCTTTCAGAACTCTTTGTGGGTACATGTATCATTTTATGGGTAGCGTGTGTATTTAGTGGTTTCGTCTAACTATTTATAAATGTCTGTCGACATCTTTAAATGCAATGTGCATAACATTTCACGTGTTCAGGACTGTCTAGATTTTGTTAAATAAAGCTATCCAAACTTGCTATTAGAACGATATAAGTACATATTTTAAGTTTTGTTATGCAATTTCCCATGCGGAAGATTATTTTATTTGTGTATTGCCAATACTACTAAAGAAATATACATATCAGATATGCCTGATTTAACCACTTGGAAGAGATATTCTTTACAAGCAGCTTGTACTCAATTAGGCAAGTTATTATGTCTTAGGTGAACGCAATGAGGTCATGAAACAAATGCAGGTTAACAGGTATAAGCACACTGTTACTATATTTAATTACATTGGGAATATATTTAGAAACAACATTGTTCCATAACTATAGAGCATAAACATCAGTGTAAAGTCATTTAGTGCGGTATTCTTTGGCAAAAAATGGTACGTTTATAGACAGATAACCATGCATGCAATAAAACTAATCAGACAGGGAAGGTAGCATTCATCAGACTCTACTGAGGAAGAAACACTAAGAAATGAGCATCCACAAATTTAAAGTCCTTGGGAAGAAAACATGTGAATAGAACATGCATTCACATATTATAGCAATTAGTGGAGCTGGGCTGGTGTCGGGGTACATGCCGATATGGTGCCCGTCTATTTTAAAGGATTTTAAATGTTGACTGGATCGAGAATGAATCACTGACATTGTTACGCATTTTACTTAATCTGAATCAGTTAACGGTGTTCGAAATTAATCTCATTGTTTCTAGTGTCGCTCAATGGCATCCTATACTATTCTAATGCTTGTATCTTGAGGTTTCCTCTGATCGTTCTAAAATGTTTATAAGGTGGGCCGGATAGTGAGTGATGCTTCATGTAATGGCTAAACTTTTCCCTGCTATCAAATCATTGTATGACCGTATTTAATTTAGTGTCCGAATACAAGTACTCTTGAAATATGATGTTAACAGAGTGTCACAAAAAAACACCAATCGACTTTATACTTACAGTCAGCAATACCTCTGAGAGTGATCTTAACGTTTGTATATTGACTAAACAATCGGGAAAATTTCAAGAGAGACACAAAATCGTGATTTAATTACATTAAATTTTACAAGTCTGTGTTTTAGTGGACAATTAAATCATGGTGGAGTGGTAGTCTCAGACAATATAATTATATCATATATACGATCGTGCTTGTAATGTTGGAATAGTGACATAGCCAATGGCATATAATGTATCTAATATTTATTTTGGGAGATTTGTTGTATTTCAATAGAAGCGAGTATTGTGATGATTGAATATTGAAGTATATGGTAAAGATATGGTTTGTAGAAATTCATTAACTTTATCTTTACTAGTATTGCATCTATATTTACCACACTTTACAGTTGTAAAATTATTATGAAGAATTGAAATTTGATCGTAAATTTAAGTTTTCCGTAACTGCATTGATAAAACAGTACACAGGACCGCAGGAAAAACTTAATATAGTTCAACAAAATGACATAGATTTCGCTTGATACCGACACAACTATATCGGATTCGGGGAAAAACTGTGCGCTTGTGCACAAATATATTAAACGGCATGGTTAGTACTTGTTATTGACTTGAGCTTCGAGGATATCTAAATAAAATCGGTTCAAAAATGAAATAGTGACTGATGATTTTTTACTTTGTGTTAACTAATCATTTCTTGCGTTCTTAGCTAAATATTACGTCATATACCACTTGGTATGTCTACACTGATAAATATACAAAATGTTCTTTGGATAGAGCAAGATGGGTTATTCTTGTATTAAATGAATAGCGAAATAGTCATTGGGATATAAGTACATGTTGATGTTCTAACAGATGCGATTATTATTCTAAGCCTCTTGGTGTCCAAAAGCTAAATTCTCTATATTGTTTATAAAGCCCCAGTGATTTATATAATGCCCTTAAGGATAAAGTACCAGACAATGATTGATTGCTGGGAGACCAAAACCTTTTACCAACCATTAAAACATCAATGCTACTATAAGCCTGGGGAGAAATACACGACAGTAAATAGAGAAACGGTTTTATTGTAGTAGCAGTATTTAGAAGATGACATTTGTAATGAGTGTTTGTATCGATTACAGATGTTTGATATGTACGTACTTTCTGATATTCAGTGTTGTGGTCCTTTGTGCTATGATGTTTCCGTTGCGAGTGTTTATTGAGTTTTCAACTTGTTACGTTGCAATTTCATATTATGAATATATTTCCTTTAATAAGTCTCACAGAATGATATCAATAAATATACGAACAAAGCAAATAACATTGCACGAGAATTTCACAGACGATCTTTCTGCAAACATGGGAAACATTTCCATCTAACAGAAATCTTATACTATGAAAGCTTTGTACTGACAATGCCAATGTATACTGTCTGAGAGAACCAATTTCCAACTTTGTGTACATTTTAAGATTTCCTGAAGCAATTATATCGACGAAATGTGCTTATGTGTTCTTACTTATGTTGGTAAACGCCAACACACATTGTATAAAGTCATGCCAATAAGTCGCTAGTTTGAGTAACCGGAAATAAAAAGTTGGTGTATACAAATGCCATCACAGATCCAATATTCCTATCTTGTGTCAGTAATGCTACTGAAGCAACATATCATTAAATGTTGTTTGCAAAAAGGCCTAACTCATGATGCTTTGTGTCAAAGTAATATCAACGCTTTTGCATCAATAATCGATTAATTGTTAACCCTATCTGAATGGACATTGCGTTGTACCAGGACATACGTCAGCGAATGTGTGACGTCCACACTACAATATCTACTTGATATTTACAGATAATAAGTCCCCTGTGAGCGATGTTTAGGTTTACTTATTGACGGCAAAATTGGATATTGTTCAAGTGAGACAATGCTAGTGTGATTTAATTAAGTTAGATATTTGCGAACGGAATCGACTTCGTGTCCGTCGGTGTTTTAATGAACACTTACGAGACCAAACACATAACTCTATAGACTTTTAGGAACACTTTTCGGATACGATGTAAAATACAATAATAAGTTAGTGAGTATACGAAATGCAAGTTAATCAGATACGAAAGTTGCGTCATATCTGTAGTTTCCATTTGTGGCTGTGATAATCTCGTGAAATTAGAATGTTTCCCCTTCCAAACACTTAACTCTAAGTATCGAATAGCATGACAAACAGACAAGAATATTGGATGGCTGTGCTAACCTCCTTTTAGTCTATCATTAAAACGACAGTATCAGTATATGCTTACTGGAAACAAAACTATTTACTGACATTTGAGAAACCACTTGTGCTGTATTAATGTTATATTGTTTATGTAGCAGTATTTATGTAACATTGTTTTTGTTTATGTAGCAGTACATACGAGAGTCATTCAAATATACGTGGACATCATGCTTGTTAAACTATCTATCATCCGTATACAGCGTTATTCCTGTAAAACGTTGACTGCTGCATGTTTTAAGTAGCAGTATTTATGAAGCAGATTATCAATCAAATCATATACAAACTATATGCACTTAACATAAAACACTTACCAAATACAGTCTAACTTGTATTAAGCGACCACCCTGGGGAAGGTCTGAAAACGGTCGCTTAACAGAATGGTCGTTTAACACAAATAGAAGAAACATCGAGTGTAATTAACGAATTTCCGACATTAGGCTGTCTGAATACTATTCAACTTAATTTGATAAACATTAGTGTGTAAATATGTTTTATAATGATTTTATACTTAAATGCATCGTCTTCATGTGCATTTAATTTATCATTGTAATAAATTTAGTAAAAAATAGACCGGGTTTTAGTCCAATCTAAATGGACTGTGACAACAAGCTGATTGCAGCAAAAGATACAACAATTTATTTAATGCTAACTGATGAGATATGGAGTTCTATCAGTGAAATAAAACCTATATCAGCCACTGGTTATCACCTACAATGTGACTGATATAAGCTCCGCCCCCTCACAGGGACTACTTTAATTTACCAAAATCTCAACACTAAAATGTCTGTAACTTTTTTATTACTGAACGGAAACATGTCATGTGGGGGTTTTTATTCTTAGTTAGACCATTTCCTACAAGTTGGTGTATGATTTAATGCAAAATTCTCAAAAAAGTCGTTTTCACCTATTCACCATAATCCAAGATGGCGGATTTTGAAGTGAAAAATATGAATGGAATAACATATTCATACGTAGCCTAACCACAGTGGTAATTTGGCATAAATAGTACCAGTTTTGACACCATAAAATCATTAAATAAATAGAATATTTGTTTGTTTTGATTGAATATGGTTAATATCTCATCTTGTAGCGATAAAATTTTAATATTTTCACTCGCGCTACGCGCTCTTGAAAATATTGAATTTTATCACTACACGATGAGATATAAACCATATTCAATCAAAACAAACAAATATCCTCTATTAATCTGTAATAATGTGTGTAATCGGATATGACATGCCCTATATGGACACAATGGTGATTATAAATGCTGTTAATTGGGGCCCAGTTAACAAAAGAAAAACTCCAAAGTGTGAACAAACAATGATTTAAGACGAGGTATAAAGTAATAAACAACCTGTCACTACAAACGACCAGTGATTTACACATAATTTTTGGTCGCTTAATGCAATTTTACCAATCAATTTTGTGCTTAAACAGTGGTCTCTGGTCGCGTAAGACAAAAGTCGCTTAATATAGTAGACAAAAAGAGCAAATATGATCAGGAGGATTTGAAACCGGTCGTTTGAGACAAAGGTCGCTTAATACGCGTGGTCGCTAGTACAAGTTAGACTGTAATAAACATTTTTACAATAGGAAGAAGCAATGGTATTGTGTAGTAAATATTATAAAAGTTTTCTTATTTCAACAGCATGACATAAATACATCAAGGTATTGTTTTTAGCAGCTAGTAAACTATTAAATTTAGGATGTTAACAAAATGTTTCAGGTATGTATTTACTCTATAGGAAACAACACTTATATAACGGGACCTTTATGCAGTACATGTATTTAGTTGTCTTCGAGAGAGGGTATTTTATATTGATTGTTCATAAGACGTTCTGCAAAATGATCCTAAAATAGTTAAACTTGACCTAATTGTTATATACTCGTATATAATAATGGTGTGAGACAGCTTGTGGCTGGGTGGTATAATTGTTTGAAGTAAGAACATTAAAAACGTAAAAGGCAATGCCAAGATACAGCGACCTTTACAATATTTTCAAATTCGTAGAATAGAAAGTTCTCAACATAGAAGGCATTATATTGATGCATGTTTTAAAAGAATAGTCCTTTATGGATGTAAATTACATGTAATAAAATAAACGTAGGTTTTATTCAAATCGATGCATATTCAACAATTGACATTATCAAGGTTTTGTACTCATACCGGTATATCGTAACTAATAGAAACATAGAATCACAAACATAGTTATATCACTGGGAAATCATATTAAGAAATTAATTGTTCTCGTCACATATCTAAATTAAATAAGGCAATTTTAATATTAGGAATGAACATCGGTCATAGCATTGCGTTCATTACATGCAGTCGTCAGCGATACTCCCGCGACATTAAAAAGGACACAGATAAAGAGATATACAGGAAATGCTTCGGATCACGTGGCATATATTGGAAGGCTGGAGCGCAAAAACATACACAAACGACTAGATATATCTTTGTAAGGAATGGATATCAGTACTAATTAATTATTTATTATTTTCAGATCCATTTCCATATGTGGATTATGCAGTATTTTGTACCAGTCTGGCGGCGAATACCTCGAATTCTAACAACAACATTCCTCATAGTAACAAACCAATGATGTTTAGAAATTGTCGGAAGCCAACCTCATCAACACAAAATGGACCAGCAAGGCTTACCGGAGCCGGTTAGTATTTTATTTCATTCCATAAAATTTCGATTGAGGGCAAACTATGCAATCATTGCAACAGACTGTTGTTCTAAACATTAATGTTCGAATCAAGCCAACAATATAGAAACATGCTTTTAAGAAATGCTTTGAAAACAACAACGTATAATGTATATATGCTTTGAACTTTCGATCGTAAAAAATAGGATGTTAAACAGTATTATGTTCTTTTAATTCTAAATGTCTAGATCTATTTAAACGCATATATTGCAGTATTCGGTTCGAACATATTCTGCTTCTGACGTTTCAAATAAAAAAGTAGGTATATGTATGCCTTCAACATGTACGCATGACAGTCAGTACAATATCACACAGAATACGTTTGGGTCAAATAGTACCTGGAAATAGAAAGGAATTTTCCTACTCCGAGTTTTTTTCTCAGCTAATTCAAACAAGTGATGTATACAGCTTATGTCACGCTGAAGGTCGGCAATGACGCAATGCAGGTAAAAACTTGTCGTGAGAAGTAATGGAGAAACGTCTTATTCCTAGCTAGAGGCAAAACATGTTACAATGCGTCTGTATCATTTTGCATCTTTTGTAATTACAAGCCGGGGATATTTTGTGATGTGAATATTCTGTCTTGATTCGTAAATAAATTGTCGTATTAGAGAAAGACTCAGAACGTCCTCAAGATTATTTATTCTGTGTGTGGTTTCTCGTTTGCTAATTATTTTAATGCTGAATCAGTAACTGTTTCGTTAACCTTCAAGACACATTGCCTTACTCCTTTCTTAGCTAAAAACCAGTCCTCTCTAGATCTATCTGTGTACACTGACGAACTCCATCTCCATTGCAAATATATGTATACGTTACCACTCACTGGACGTTAGGCTACTCAACACAAATAGCAAATACTTGTCCAAACCACCATTCACTGGAAGTTATACTGTTTCAGCAATTACCTTCCTTTATGGTAATATGCGGATTTTTGAAACCATGCATTTTGTCAACCATAGTTGTGTGGTCAGTTTACAGGCTTGCGTAAAATATCTTATTATTGATACAGATGATATGTTTTTTGTCCGGCTCTTGTGTGCGTACCAAGACTAAATTGTCTGTGCATTTCAGTATTTAACTCAATTCACTATATTATGTTCTTACAATTGCATGCGTTTATGCTTCCTGTGCTTATAATGCGCATTAAAGATGCATAGCCGACTTATCTTTCGTAGTTAACATGTTCTCAGGTAAATGGTGGATGACTCATTGTCACATTGTTTTGTCGTTCATCGACCTCTTTTGTAACATATTCTGTACACGTCGATAAGAAGAATAAATACTGGCCCTTTTCTCCCCTAGAGTAAATCATGGCCTACAAACAAATGTACTAAAAATAATAAAATTGCTAATATTTCCCTCACGCTATCATAAGACGCATCAAGTCCAAAAGTCAGATATAACTAATTTTTGAGCAAGCAGTTACTGCGTTACTATCAACTCATAATGAAGGTCTCTATCACAATCAGCATGCAGTAGTCAGTAGTCCATATGCAATTGTTACTTACCATGTAACAGTAAGAGAACTGTTCTTCATAAATTTAAGGATTGAATCCACAAGACGACCGTCGGTTACTACAAATGTTCAAATAATCGTTTACAGGATATCAGCGTTTTCTGTCAGTCTGTATAGCAGTATGGTGATGACAATTACGACTGACCTATTAACCTGTATGACGTCAGTTGGCGATTAGTTGTTGGCACGTGTTTTTAATTAGCAATTATTATTCCATAAAATTCGTTGTTTAGCTTGTTCATCGATGTTTGATATTCCAGAAAGAAAGCTGTAGTATTGTAAGAGGACATAAAGTATGGACTTATCGATCAGAATTATTAGAAGTTCGTAATTATGATGATCGTAATTTTTATAGAAGTTCCACCTTACGCAATCGTAATACTTATACGATGTTGTACTTTAGTATATTTCTACCTAAATCGCAACGAACATAGGGTTAGAATCATAATTAAAGATGTCCCGTCGAAGATGGATCAGTCTCGGCTCAATCAATTTTGCCATGATGTACTCATATACTGTATCATATTGGTTCGCTCATCTAGTTTAAAATCTTGCAATGCATAGACTGGTAAATTCCGGTATTTGCAAGAAGTCTACTAGCATTGCACAACCTATTCAAATTACTGTTCGTGTTTCGATAGTTATATGCACGTACTTTAAGTTGCCTGCTATAGTGTCAGCAATACTACTATTATTCATTACTCACTCATACCTACCCAATATATAGATAACATACGTGTAAATAACAAGACATGTGTAATATAGACGGATCACTAACAGACTCCCCCGCCACATCTGACTGCTCTTTGAGATATCACAACACGTGCACACAATTAACATTCTGCTCGCGGTAATATAACTCGTGCCAATACAAGATACTAAAACAGTCCTGTACTGACGTCGTGACCGCGTAGCACATTACCAATATAACCTATTATTCCCCGAGTTGTTACCTTTTCTACGTATGTATGATATATATAACTTCGGCTTAATATTCTGACACAATAGTACTGCATAATTATAACCTGATTTCAATTTTAAGGAGACGCAAAGATGCATTATTTAATACAAGTCTAAGAATCTCGGAGAGTAGTATTATAATACATACTGAACAGAGAATAGTCTAATCTAGATATCACATTTAAAAATCATTAATAAGGATTATGAGTTGCCAAAGCAAGTAAACAGTGTTAACAATGTCTTTATTAACTTCAATGACAGCTTGGTTCTTTTTCTGGTAGTCACCACTAGAAGTTGTAGTTAAACTCACTCTACTGACATTATGTTAAATTGTTTACACATCAAACAAGCGACAAGGTTGGTTGTTTGCTCGCCATGCTCGTACATGTATGATACCTGACCACACCAGGCCTCTCCAGGCTCGTATATTACCCAAACCAGACTACGTCGTTTTATGTACGCCTCCCGGCTCTAACGTTATCTGAATGACCCCTGAACGTCTGCAAAGCTCAATCCCAAGCACCCTGAAACTTTTACATAATTGATACAAATAGAAATTGTACTCAATTACATAGGAAAAAACGTTTTTAAAATAACATCTTAGAAACGTGACCGCATTTCTGTTGCTTTGGCGCATTGCGATTTATGGAATCGATAGTATGTATTTCATGTGAGACATTTTAGAACTTTGCTCTTTTGAAGTGTTTTAGCGTCAATTAAACGAGATTTTCTGTCTGGTATGATACAATCTACTCGATGTCTGTCACTTTGTATTTCGTTCAAGCTGTCTGTTTACATGCCTTAAATCTTCAACTGTCAGATTAATGTCAGAATTTCAAAACGCAAGCCTG
The DNA here is from genome assembly GCA_947247005.1 of Spisula solida. Taxonomy (NCBI): domain Eukaryota; kingdom Metazoa; phylum Mollusca; class Bivalvia; order Venerida; family Mactridae; genus Spisula; species Spisula solida. The sequence continues at coordinate 21,095,343 of OX365946.1, forward strand.
AGAATGTTCGATCCGCTATTTTGATATCACATGTAAGTTGAAATTTAATTCTATTCATGGAACAGGTAGAATTAAAATGTATTGACAATATTTTGCTGACGGGTCAAGTTGCAATGTTGTTAATGCTTAAGTAACAGTAGGCTAGGATAACCAAAATGTTCTCGATATTCGCTTATTACATCTCTGTGAAATGCAGTCGGTACATGTATCACTTTTAACCTTGACCAAAAAACATATACACTCGGCAAAACTTATAAGTACACACGTCGTTTTATCGTTATAACTTTTTTATTTTTTATTATTTTTGCATGAATTTTTGTGTACATGGTATTGACTATCAAAGGACTGGATAAAAAAGTTTTTTCTTCAAAATTAAATACAGCGGTTCATTGGACCATGAAAGGTCAAAAACCGTAAAATTGCCGTGAAATTGACGCGTATTTGCAAAATACTTTGATGTAAGGTAAATTTGAATTTAAGATTTATTGTCAAATTAAAAAAACACAAAATAATTCGATTTTTCAAACAACAACATGGTGTTTTTTTACTTGTAAAATATTTTTTATTGTTATGGTCAAGGGGAGTTAACCATGTTCCAAATTGCATTTTTTATCAGAAGTTGATATTTTTAAACCTGAAGTGTGCTTGTTCCTATCATTGTTTTCTTTATTACTGTGTCTGTGATAGAAACATAGACTTGAAACTGTACTGTATCAGCGCAGCGGGGCCATATGTGTATTAGCAACCTGACAATCACCCAATGAACACACGGCATTATTGTGTTTTTTTAGATTCTGCTGTTGTCATCATTAGTTTATTCTGTTTGTGACAATTAAAATCAGATGTAAAAAACATCGATTGTATTGTAAGTCTACATATCCAATCTACATATGTTGAAATTTTCAGCACGATCATGCACGCATTGACCGAGCTATGGGCAAATAAACAAGTGTGTACTTATAAGTTTTGCCGAGTGTATTAACGAAACAGTGTGAGTTTGGCCATAACGAAACATAACGAAAATGAAAAATGAAAACTGCAGATGTGTAAATACTTTTCCTTATATCATTTCAGGCTTTTACGACGAGTTAGAGTACATTCTCCGGAATGAGGTGAAACCACTACCTAGAACACCGGTCAGTCAGGATAGCGTGTACTTTCTATCAGTATTTCAGACAGACGGACATATCAGCCGCCTAGAGGAGACATGGAAAACATGGAGTGGAGCTGATTATATTTTATGGAAATGTCCAGAAAAATTAAAACTTCGTAGGGTGACCTTCTTCAAATCTACCAATGACACGGATATATACACGTTCATAGTGTTGTGTGAATGTGAAGATGGATTAAGCATTTGTGATGTGGCACGTGAGTTCGTTGAGCGGTTAAAAGACAGACGGTGTGGTTTGGTTGGATTGTATCAGGTAGAAAGATATTACATAGCTTCAAAACAAAGGTGATGATGTGATCGCGTTGATGAACTGCTGTCCGAGAAACGCCAAAATGACAAAATACATTCCATGCTAATATTCCCCGTTGTAATATTTTGTTAACGCAGTTAAGGAAGTGTAGACATACGCGTCATTTTGTGTTTCTGGTTTCTGCAATAAATTAGTAACAAATAAAACAATAAATGAAGCTACAAAATGGTCACTAGTAATCAACTAATTTTAATATCAATAGCATTCGCTAACCCGAAAATAAAGTTATACTCAGTATTAGTGGAGGGAAGAGGGCTTCCAAGGATTTGTGTTCTGTTTCATACAGGATTATTTATTCCGTTACTGGCTACCGTGTTATGTTGTCGACGTATAAAATGAATATGAACATGGTTTGGTTATTTAATACGACGAATTCTTTCTCCAAAATGGAATTATTGTTCCGGGAATCAAGTTATGGACGTTATCGTAGCAATTAGCAAAAGGCTTCTATGAATATATTGCTAGGATTGCTCGTGTCTCAATACAAAACTATGTCAGCAAATAGTAAGCTCTTAGGCTATAAACTATTGTATCGACTGCATAGTGCATGTGTAATTACGCAAGTGTTTTAGTTGTTCTACGTGTCTATATGACCAACATCGGCGTTCAGTGAAAAATAGTGAAATACAAACGTATCTATTTTGATATTGAGTTTATATTGTCATCATTCGATAGTTATGAGGAATATTGGACATACATTAATTTAGTTAGAAGTAGTCCAGTATAGATATAGAGAGATTGACCTTTGATTGGCAACAGCGCCACCTCTTTTCGTAGAATATTATGTGACTTGAAGGTCTGGTCATGCCTCTATAACATTCTGCTTTTAGGCTTACGCTTAAAATAAATTAGATTCGTTCAATTATTTCGATTTAAGAAGCAAATATGTATGGATTTGTACAAACAGTTTAGAGCTTCAGCCTTAGATAGATACGTCCTAATGTGATGTTTTTTAGATAAATACCAATCCCGTTTTTATGCGATTCAATCATGATTTCTGGTTCGAACTGAAGCGATGTTGAAAATCAATCAAACTTCTTACTGCACAAGTTTAAATGAAACTTTCACAATATTTCGGATATTGATCGCTTCATGAATGTTCTCATTTAAACAAATGAAGAACAAATTCCTCTGTTGAATGACAGCTGATGTAAATTCCAAATACTATCAATTAAGTCATATTCGCAAAGCTATTTTCGTTTTTGTTCTGCATTACTTAAGTACGAGCACGATTGTGCACTAGTAGATTTTTGCTTTTCCGTGTGCATATCATGCTGGAATTCAGCTCGTCTTAGGGAAGTACAATTATTTATTAAAACACTCAATGCAAATGATCTCTTTAAACAGTTGTAAAAACAGGGAATAATTTTTCATAATTATATAAAGTGTACGTTAATCAGTATATAAGATATAATAGCCTTAGACATAAGCTTGATATTCCTTTATCCTCCTTACACATGTTCAAGTGAAAAAATTTGCTATGGCCAGTAGGCCCCCAATAGCACATTGCGTATTCATAATACTGGAATTTGCAATTAGTACAAGGCTGATATAAACGCAACTGTATTATAAAGCAAAGAAACGACATAATAGGTGCGCTTAATGTTGACACTATCTACTAGTACTATTATCATATACCCCCTTTCCGTCTCACTCTGTTTCCGTCTCGCTCTGTTTAATTCATTGTTATATTAGAAGCGTGTATGTATGTTATCCTTTAAACCATTCCATTGTCCGTCAGGCACCCTGAGACTTTATTCACATATAGCTTAAGACCACAACTCAGAATTGGACATACGTATGTTAAATTTTCTTTTCACTCTCTTGCTGATATAAATAATTTGATTTTATTATAAACTGACATCTGGTTCGGGAATTTTCAGCAACTTACGGTATTCAGACAAAGTTTCAATCGTTTAGATACCATGCAAAATGTGATCAATTTACTTTGTGCAAATTGTATTTCTAAGTCTGAGTTCAGTCATTTAGTGTTGGTGAATAAGGTTCCAGTACCTAAATATATCAGATGAAATACAATAGGGACCAATACTATACTCCGTGATACCTTATCATCCTCTATACTATGTACCTCGACATATCCACATCTTACCAATGTCTTATATTTTTGTATCCTGTTTGCAATAATATGTATTGAATTATCAACTCATTTAACCGACACGTTGATATAATTTTGCGATGCCGTTTAAAATTATCACGACACATGGATAATTGATTAGGCCATGGTGCTTAGATCGACATTTGAACTTATTTTTTCCGAATCGATTATTTGAAATTGTACCGCCGTGTGGTGAGCATGTCAGTTAGAGAATGTGATAAGCATGATTCTGCCACGTGGCGATTACATTTTTATTAGCTCACCTGAGCACGAAGTGCTCACTGGTTAGCAATTAGGATTGGTGGTTATCCGGTGTCCTTCGTCCGAAAACATTTTTTAAAGATCGATGGAATTTAGCCAAACTTCCTTGTCGTCCCCTTTTAAAGTCGTTCATATGGTTCAGGGCTGGTATTCACAAAGCATCTTAGTAGAAAACTTAGATTTTTCTTAAAAACACCAACATTTCTTACGTATGTCAGCCTAACATGACAATCACGATTATTGATTTTTTGCATAGGGTTAAATCATTATGTAAAGAGCTATTATAATCACTAAGAAAACATGGGTTAATCTTCAATCTGTGCACGATATATGCATTACTAAGATGCTTTGTGAATACCAGCCCTGGTCAATAAATAAATTAGGTCACAATGGCTAACTACAGATTGACGAACTGATGACTTAAAATATATTTTTCTTTAGATCACTAGCCCTACATCTTTGATATTTCGCATGAAACACCACCATATGTTCTTCAACCTTGATTGTTCCAAATATGACACTATGGTCCAGACTGTTCCGGCTTCGGATCACTTTTTTGTTATACATGCATACAGTGTATGTATACAGGAAAGCTATTCTCATGAAATTACACTGATTTTACATTTGAATAAAATTAAATGGTATATTGTTGTTATACGGATAATAATCACTCGGGTACTGATGATAATCATTAACAATATATTACCATAAAGGTATGCGATATGAATAATGCCATTAATTTTGCATTCGAGGAGGTGAACTTTATTTTTTTCAATATATTTGTTATAACTTTATCTGAAACATTAGTCTACAACTTAGATATGTTTCCTTATAATTGTTATGAAATGCATGTTTTGTACTTGCATAATCTCTTTATTTAATTGGTGGATATATTACTCAGGTGAGCGAACCAGGCGCTCTGGGCCGTCTTGTTCAATATTGTATTTTTTTCAAAAATGCATGTGATAGTTGAAGACGATGTGTGAGACATTCTGAATGCAGATGCGAGTCAACCAAATTCACCCCGTATTAAATTCAACACCATTAATTATACATATGAGGGTCATCCGTAAAGTTAGAGGACAAATAGCATTGTGAAAATATCCGTTAAATCATAATCATAAATATAAAATTTCCAAATAGTTACATCTATTTGTGATTTAGAAACGAAATACTGTGCACAAATATTAAAAATTGACAATTTTACATTGCTTTGAAGTTATATATAATCACCGTTACGTAGCACTCTAAATACAATTATAATGTCATGACGACAAAGTAATCCGGTGCGACGTGTTCATTTAAATTTTAACGATATTGTTTTGAAACTTGGGAAAAATCATCACGAATAATCTATATCAAGTCATTGAAAATCTTAAGTAAATGGTGCAATTTACAAATGAGATGCAGTGGCGGAATAATGACGAACGGAATAACATTAGTTTTTTTAAAATTTGGACTTCACTGTAGTTCGTTACAGGCGTTGCTTTAGCAACGATAACTTACGCATATGTTAAAATTAAGCTTTTAGAAGCCGTCCTAGAACTTTACTGATGCTCCTCTTACTGTTATCATTGTTGCCTTTATGCAGGGAGATGGTAAGCTAAGTGTTTAACGGAGACTATTTTCACATTAGATCTATGAAATACTAATGTAGACTCACTAATCATTATTCCGAAATGATCAGTTGAATAGCGCTACCAGACAATTACTTATTACATTAGGTCATGCTCATACGATGACATTGAACATCTGCTTTATTGGGTCATGGTGATACATTAGTACGTACATTTACTCTATGAGACTATGATTGTACAATGACATAGAATATACATGTGCACCATGAGACAATGATTATACTATGTCGTAGAATATACATGTGCACCATGAGACAATGATTATACAATGTCATAGAATAGACATGTGCACCATGAGACAATGATTATGCAATGTCATAGAATATACATGTGCACCATGATCCAATGATTATACAATGTCATAGAATATACATGTGCACCATGAGACAATGATTATACAATGTCATAGAATATACATGTGCACCATGAGACAATGATTGTACAATGACATATACTGTACATGTGCACCATGAGACAATGGTTATACAATGAGACAATACGTGTGCGACATGAGACAATGGTTATACAATGAGACAGTACGTGTGCGCCATGAGACAATGGTTATACAATGACACAGTACGTGTGCGCCATGAGACAATGGTTATACAATGAGACAGTACGTGTGCGCCATGAGACAATTGTTATACAATGAGACAGTACGTGTGCGCCATGAGACAATGGTTATACAATGAGACAGTACGTGTGCGCCATGAGACAATGGTTATACAATGAGACAGTACGTGTGCGCCATGAGATAATGGTTATACAATGAGACAGTACGTGTGCGCCATGAGACAATGGTTATACAATGAGACAGTACGTGTGCGCCATGAGACAATGGTTATACAATGAGACAGTACGTGTGCGCCAAGAGACAATGGTTATACAATGAGACAGTACGTGTGCGCCATGAGACAATGGTTATACAATGAGACAGTACGTGTGCGCCATGAGACAATGGTTATACAATGAGACAGTACGTGTGCGCCATGAGACAATGGTTATACAATGAGACAGTACGTGTGCGCCAAGAGACAGTGGTTATACAATGAGACAATGGTTATGTAAATGACACAGTGCAGGTGCTTCATAAGACAATGGTTTTAAAAAGCAATAGTACATGTGTGTTCATGAGACTATGTTTATACATAGACACATGGCATATGCTTCACATGATCATGGGTAAACAATGACAGTCTTGATGCTCCTTCGTAGGGTCAATCTACAGCTTTACTTGGTGGCGACATTAATTGTTCTTACACATATTGGAGAATAGTGTTCCCAGATATGTAGCACATTGAATAGTGGTTATTATGCCATACAGATGTTAAATGGTTCTCTTAAAATATCATTGCACATCGTTTGGTTATGTTCAGTTACGGTCATATTTGTAAATAACATATAATTATTTGAGGCGTTTGTAACAGTTTGCAATAATACATGTACATGTATGTACATAAACGTTAAACGAAACATTGTGATAAACAATATATTATGGTGCGTGTTATTGATAAGTGAGAATGTAAGGTTAAATGATACATAGTTCTTGTATGATTAAATCAAATATCAAGATAAACAAAATGGGAAACTATTTGATTTTATCTCAGAACACTTAAACTGGCTAAGATCGAGAATGGGTAGGAAACGTGGCGTGCAGCTACATGGGTAATCGTGTTCATGTACATTCGGTATCGGTAAAAATTGTATATATTAAATATTGTATGATCAGAGTATTTATTATATTGTTCACAATCGCTGTACATTTTCTGTCCTTATTTCAAGGAAATAACTAATGTTATTGAATTACCATACTTTATTGTAACTGTTATCCATGCGTTATCACATATTAATAAATGTATTGTTTCTTTATCTTGCTTTTGTTGTTATTGTGTGATGATTATATTGCCCTAGAAAACGTTGAAGGGATTGTTGTCGTTTGTTTGTATTTGACAGAGACAGTCGTAAACTTGTGCGTCGTCAGCTGGTGTTTCCTTCCCTAATTGGCTAGTGACATTAGGCTTCGAGGGAAGAGACATACACTTTGAGTGATCCAGATGCACTACCCTAGCTCTAACCGTATCAAACCAGTTCACCATGGCAGGTGTCGTACCCATACACAATATCACATTTAGGCACATCTCTCGAAGTACCAAGATATATTTTATGTACAGATGGCCTTTTGACACTCAACTCCACACTTTCTCCTAGACTAAGCAATGGAATATTTGCACTTTCAAGATTAACTGCATTTCGTAAAGAGTATTTTGTCGGTGTATTTATGTCATATTTATACTTAATGATCAAGAACGGCAAATATGCATAGACCTACATAACGCTAAATATTCAAATCATCTTATGAATTGGCAACATGTAGAATTGTGCAAAATATACAAATTTGTCGCGTTAGGTATGATGCAATAGTCATGATTTTATTTACGAGCACATTCTACGATTTGCAATCAAGCTTGTCACATTCATCATGGACGGTCCAACTAATCAAATTCCTCATATTTTGTAGGAACGGAGAGGAACAGACAATCCGTAGTAATCAAATATAGTGTGAATGGACAACAGGGATTGTATTCTAGAATTTGACAATAGGTTGTAATGAGAACATTTTCCACATCGTATCGGTCATGTCCATTGCACTACTGCCAATGGCATTGCTTTCGTTTCGCATGATAATCACCATTTAATATACATTAACATAATTAACAATCAGTTTGGGAAGTGAACTTGAAGGATAGTGCGTAGGCTTAATCTAGTTCTGCAGTTCGGCTACAAAATCAATCATTTGGATTGTTGCATCATATACGACTGGTTTCTGTCAAGTCCTACAAACACAATGGTGTACATGGTATTCTAAAAGGCTTTTCTCAAGACACAATACATGTAGATGCCAAACATTGAGCCCCACAAGGAAACACCTGAAACATGTAATTTGACAAAAATGTAATTCCACATTTGGCAAACCACGTTTCAATTAGGATGCGCATCCAATGGTTGGGAATGTATACAAATTTGGTACTAGTACATTAAAAGATACGTTTCAAACAATAGCCCCATTGAAAACAATGTGCATATGCAATTGAAAATGAAGTGTAAATTCATTTTTAGGTTTCAAAAAGTAACACATATGTTCATGTAACCGACAGTTTTGACAAATAATATGAACGTGCACTTGACATTAAGCATAACACAAAGCATACTGCATATGCACATTTTGGTCTGTTCATGGTTTAACTCTTTTGCATGAAAGAAATCCGCAAGAAACCAATTAATGAATATTACAACAAGGGAGCGTGGTATCTGCATAATGTCACTTGGTTGAAACAAGTGTACACTTAATCTGATCGCTGAGACAGATTTATATTGAGCTGGTAGGTCTTATTTATAACATACTTTGTCTGTAATGAGACACGATGTGATAGGCAGAAAACCAGTTAGAGAAAACGTTAGTTGATTAATGTTTGTACGCTGCACAAATATCGATGGAATTGAATTTCTTAGTTGATCTTAGCGTGGTATCTGCATAATGTCACTTGGTTAAAACAAGTGTACACTTAATCTGATCGCTGAAACAGATTTATATTGAGCTGGTAGGTCTTATTCATAACACACTTTGTCTGTAATGAGACACGATGTGATAGGCAGAAAACCAGTCGTGATTTGGATACACTATCCTACTTCCACCATTAAACAGAATCTAAAATATCGTCTTTACTAAGCTAGGAGTGTGACACGGAATAGTTTGCCCATTTCTCTGATAAAAAACTGGTAACCTCAACAACAGGGTGATTTGTGTGCTAACATTTGGTGGAAAATGTCGGTAATAAAACAATACTGTTTCATGTTATCTGAGATAAAGCATGTGATATTTGCTACCAGTATTGCGTAGGATACAAATGCAATCAGAAGTTTTATCGCAAATGGCCGGATAGTATTTTAATACAGATATATTCTTTTCTTGTGTGTCAGCACCATTAATAGCACTCACTTTTACCATTTTACGTTACGTGACAGACATCTACAAATGCGACTATAACCTCCACCTTATGAATAATATATACGATATTTGCTTATATCATGTAACAGTCCTGTTATATATACTCATATCGATGGCACCGTGGTGTAAACCAAATGGTAGCTCCAAATAGTCTTACAAGATCAAAATGTATTCATGACACGGCAGAGAAATTGTCAGGCTGAGACATGCTGGATTACAATTGGACTTAATTAGTCCATGAATGCTTAAACCTTATTTATTTTTATTGAACATGAGTTTCGAATTTGTTTCGTTGAACTGGTTTATATAGCGATGCGGAAACTGAAGTGGCATCACAATGATCAATTGTGATTGCAGGCAGTTTATTGTCACAGGGTCCTCATACCGTCCCATACTTTTGGGTGATTTGGATTTTCCATATGACCCCGAATCAGCAGGTACTCCAAGTATTTCGTATGGTTTCTCATTCCATGTCGGTTTACTCATGAACAAACCGTATGTAGTGGACCTCTTATGAGTATAGTATTGCCTTGTTAGTCTGGTTCCCTTTCCAAATTGTACAGTAGTATATTGTTCGTAGGTAATACGTAAGACCTGACGGGTACCCCATGTAACTTGGGTCTACCACTTATATGAGGCATGCATGGTATAACAATGCATTTACTGTTTACCATTTATGTGAGAAATGTCTTGTGCACCCATACTGCTTCGATCATTTTTAAAGACACCCGGATCCCACGTTGGTTCTATGTCGACTAATTGATATCGGGCATACTTGGTACTTCTATGCAGCTTGAGTCGCCAACTGATGCAAGTTGTACACCATGTAGTTTACGTCGAACATCTATGCGAGGCAAGCATTCTACTAAAGTATTATTTACACCATTAATATATCTTATACATGTACAACAAAATTAAAGCCGTACAAGTTCACATTGCTGTATAATAACCACGCTGCTTAGAACGTCTGCTCCTATGGAATGTTATAGCATCAATAGTGTTGTATCATTTTACACAGCTAATTACTTCTGATAATGTTCTTTCCTAAAATGTCCTAAATTGCTTAAATTTCTCTACAAACCATTTGTGAATGAATATCAACTAAGAAATTCAATTCCATCGATATTTGTGCAGCGTAACACAGCATTAATCAACTAACGTTTTCTCTAACTTGTTCCATGTGCCTTTCACGTCTTTGTATTATAACATAAATTAGAAGTGGGGTAGGAAAAGTACATCATTAAACTTTAAAACCTGACGATGACATGGAATGGAATGGTGTGAAGAATTATATAACTAACATAAGTCTGGGCAAACTTAGACAACATAAATCATTTATTTTATGGAATCATGTAAACGACGTGTGTTTGAACCAAGCGCATATGCAACATGTGGTTAGATAGGCAGTCAACACAGTTATCAGCAGAACATAATGGAAATTGGTTTGTCAATGATAACTACCTTTTAATTATTATAATTATTATAATCATGATTTTTTATCAAAGTCAACATGATGAGGAACTTGCATTAATTTTGTACATTTGTAGTTGCATAGTCACATGCAGTGTGACATAAAATTAAACATTACCAATGTCAAGTTATAGCAAGTGGTATGAGGGTACACTACACGTACGAACAATACGTAATTGTGTTATGCATCCAATATGAGTTTGATATGGTCCATACGACGTTGGGTATCATTCAGTTTACTCGGTTATATTTTTCAAAGAAATCGTATGTTTAACAACAATTTGTTTTAACATACTTACCGTGTTATAGTAACATGTAAGCCATTTATATTTATATATCCAGTATCTCAGTAAAACCAAGCATGAAGCGTTCATATGAAGTATTTCTGATTTATTCCTAAATTTTTGTTTAGCGAGTTTGTTTTCATGTCCTTTCGTGTCCTTCTGTTTTGTTAGGTGTTATTTCTATCCGGAGTTTTGTTTTTGTTTTAATTATTAAAATATGGGATTGAATCAAAAGTTTAGCTCCAGTTCAGTTTACAGTGGAGTTTTTCTATCTCAAATAATCTACAATATGTCATAATTTCTAAGTATTCGTCATTTTGACCGGGGCCATTTCGACGCAGCTAGGAGTTATTTTATTCGCATTCACTATCCGTCCACTATCTGTTTAGTGTGCGCTATTCGTACCCTACCCGGGTCGTTTATAAGTTCACACCTAGCTGTATAGTTATGGATGTATCTTAAAAAAATTGTGTTTGCTAGTTTTCTAATTTTCTTGCGCTCTTGTCTCCACTATGTTCGTGGAAGTAGGTCACTCGGCGGGGGACAATTCTTTTTTGCTGTTGAAACGTGGTTATTTTACCTGGGATTAGTATTTTTCTAAGTAGGTCACTAGGCGGGTCAATTCTTTTGTGCTGTTGAAACGTGGTTATGTTACCGGGGATTACTAATTGTTCTAAATAGGTCACTCGGTGGGGGACAATTCCTTTTTGCTGTTGAAACGTGGTTATGTTACCGTTGATTACTATTTGTAATTACTATACATGTATTACCACCAGTACAAACATATAGCTAAAATTAATGTCTAGGGCAGTTATTCTTTTGTGTAGACGAATAACTGAGATTTTATCTCTAATTGTATACAATACCACCGAGACACTGCATACTCGTATCAACTTCATGAATAGTTTATTGCAGAATCTTTGGCATTACATGAATAATATCGATAACATCTCTCTGCATTACCTTAATACCGCTAAGGTTAGCAGTGTTATGTCGTAGAATGCCCCAACTTTAAACTCATACTTATAGTTTGATATAGAGCAAGTACTCTGTTTTAATGTCTTTTGTTTGATACTCCATAGATAAATACTAGGAATAATTTAATTTGAGTTAAGACTTGGGATTAGAAACCCATATTTATAGTTTGTTTCATTCATCGACTATCATTGTGCGATCATTGTGTCCGGGTGTAAAGATTGAAGAAGTGCGTCAGTCTTAAAATATTGGTTCTATCTATCTGAGCAACTAGGCGTTATTCAAGTCAATGTATCTTTTGACTTGTTCTTGCATTTGTAATATTTGTTTATTCTATTTTTTGTTGTATATTGTTTTGTGCCTTTCGTGCTGGTCTATTTCTGTTGAATGCTGCATTACAGAGCTATTATATACATTTGTATATGTCTAGCATGTTGTTGTGTCGTATTGTTCTATTTTAAATACTTGAAATATCACAATTTGTTAAAGGGAGTATGTACGCGGAAACACGATAATGATTACGTTGATTTTACATAAACGCATTAAAAAACTACAAAAGCTTCCTTTGTTTCTAATGAGCATTATATTCAAAATATTTCAGAAAATCGGGCAGGGAAGGCACCATTTAACTTAGACAGACGAGCAGAGAACACGAAAAAACCTAACAACTACCGACAAAAAACACGATATCCCACCTCATTCAATCAAACTAAAACGGAGTGATATAATTTGCGATATAATCATTTGATATAGAGTTCACGGTTACCATGCAACTATTTATTTTTATTCATAAAACACATTATAATGACAAACTCTTTTTTGTAATTTAATTCCTTTAGAAGAATTGAATTTGATTACTATAAAATGGATTCCTTGTCTTTTTCTAACCGCTACCATCTCAAACATTGCCGCTGAGAAATCTATGATATCATTAGCTTCGCTGCAATTAAAAACAACAAATCATACAGTAGAAATATGATCCCGATCCTAACGTATTGTTACTCATGCACGCATATTTAATTTAACCTAAGGGTATCCACACACTGTTTGCCTTCAAATCTCCTCTGTGTTGCTTCCTTGTGAGTAGTTTGGTGAAGATATTATCTGTGAAAGGTGACTATGGTTTTAAAGCAGACTTGTCAATGCATACCACTATTTCCAGTCAATCCAATATTTCTTTCAGAACTCTTTGTGTGTACATGATTGTATGGTTTCATGGGTAGCGTATGTATTTAGTGGTTTCGTATAACTATTTATAAATATCTCTCGACATCTTTAAGTGCACGTATTCAGGACTGTCTAGATTTTGTTGACTAAACCTATCCAAACTTGCTATTAGAACGATATAATTACATATTGTAACTTTCGTTATGTAATTTCCCATGAGAAATATTATTGTGCCAATACTACTAAAGAAATCGACATATCAGATATGCCTGATTTAACCGTTTGGAAGAGATATTCTATACAGACGTCAAGCAGCTAGTACTCAATTAGGCGAGTTATTACATTATGTCTAAGGTGAACGCAATGGGGTCATGGAACAAATATAAGTATACATATATAAGCAGCACACTGTTACTATAATTATATTGGGAATAATTTTAGAAACAACATTGTTCCATAACCTATAGAGCATAAAGATCAGCAAAAAAATGGAACGTTTATAGACAGATAATCATGTATGCCATAAAACGAATCAGTCAGGGAAGGTAGCATTCATCAGTGAAACACTCAGAAATGAGCATCCACACATTTAAAGTCATTGGGAAGAAAACATGTGAATAGAACATGCATTCACATATTATAGCAATCAGTGGAGCTTGGCTGGTGTCGGGGTACATGCTGATTTCAAAGGGCTTTAAATGTTGACTGGATCGAGAATTAAACACTGTTACGCATTTTACTATTTTGAATCTGTCATCTTAAAGAACACAAGGATTCCAAGATGAGTTCTAGTATTCTGTCACTAAATTAAATACGGTCATACAATGATTTGATAGCAGGGAAGATTTTAGCCATTACAGGGAGCATCACTCACTATCAGTTCTACCTAATAAACATTTAAGAACGATTAGTGGCAACCTCAAGATACAAGCATTAGAATAGTATAGGATGCCATTGAGCGACACTAGAAACCACGGTTATAACATTGAACACCGGTATTCAGAGGACTGTATATGATGTTAATAGAGTGTCACTTAAAAATGTAAAATAAATCAATGTACTTTATACTTACAATCAGAAATACGTCTGGGAGTGATCTGAACGTTTGTATATTGACACAACAGTCGGGAAAATTCTAGAGTGACACAACACCGTGATTTAATTACATTAATTGTGACAGTGTACCAGTATGTCTGTATTTTATTAGACAATTAAATCATGGTGGAGAGGTAATCCCAGACAATACAATTATATCATATATACGCTCGTGCTTGTAGGTTTGGAATAGTGAAATAGCCAATGGCATATAATGTATTTAATATATATTTTGGGAGATTTGTTGTATTGCAACAGAAGCGAGTCTTGTGATGATTGAATATGGAAGTAGCCAGAAGAATATCAACACATTTTAGAAATGCAACAATTTTTGTAGTGATTGTATAGTGAAATAACCGATTTAAACCTATTTAAAATAAACAGCGTGGACATACTACGTTGTATGTGTTGTTATTTTGGCCAGGACCGCAGGAAAAATTTAATATTGTTCACCAAATTGTCTAAGGCTTTGCTTGATACCGACTCAACTATATCAGATTCGGGGAAAGCTGTGTACTTGTGCACAAATATACTAAGCGGCATAGATAGTACTCATTATTGACTTAAGTGTCGAGGATATATCAATAAACGTAATATACCACTTGGTATGTCTACACTTATAAATATTCAAATGTACTTTCGATAGAGCAAGATGGGCTTTTCTTGTAAAAATTGAATAGCGAAATAGTCATCGGGATATAAGTACATGTTGATGTATTAACAGATGCAATAATTATTCTAAGCCTCTCGATGTCCAGAAGCCAAGTCTCTATATTGTTAATAAAGCTCCAGTGATTTATACAATGTCCTTAAGGATAAAGTGCCAGACAATGATTGATTGCTGGGAGAACAAAACCGTTTACCCACCATTAAAACATCAATGCTACTTAAGCAAGTGGAGAAATATACCACGGTAAATAGAGACGGTTTTATTGTCGTTGTAGTATTTAGAGGAGGACATTTGAAATTAGTGTTTTTATCGATTGTAGATATTTGATCGGTGGTACTTTCTGACATTCGTAGTTGTACTCCTTTGTGATATGCTGTTTCTGCTGAGTGCTTCCCTGTTCGATATATTGCAGCAAAGTGTTCAATGCCTTTTTTTGTTAATTTCGATGCGAGTGTTTATTGAGCTTTCAACTTGTTATGTTCCATTTTCGTATTATGAATATATTTATTTTAATAAGTCTTACAGAATGATATTAAGAATGTACGAACAAAGCAATAACATTGCAGTGAATTTCACAGACGTTCGTTCTGCAAACATGGGAAACATTTCCATCTTACAGAAATTTTATAATAATGAAAGCTTTGTACTGACAATGTCAATATATACTGTCTGCGAAAACCAATTTCCAAGGTTTTGTACATATTAAGACTTCCTGGAGCAATTGTATTGACGAAATGTGTTTTTATTTTCTTACTGAAGTTTGTAAACGCAGACACACATTCTATAAAGTCATGCCAATATTGTTGCTAGTTTAAACAACCGGAAATAACAAGTTGGTGTATAGCAATGCCATTACGGATCTAATATTCCTATCTTGTGTCAGTAATGCTACTGAAGCAACATATTATTAAAATTAATGTAGTTTGCAAAAATGCCTTTTCCAATCTTACTCATGATGCTTTGAATCAAAGTTATATCAACACTTTTGCATCAATAATCGTTTTTAATTGTTAACCCTATCTAAATGGACATAACGTTGTACCAGGACATACGTCAAAACTATTGCATCTACTTACAGAATATAAGTCCTCAGTGAGCGATGTAAATGTTTACTTTTTGAAAGGAAAGTTGAATATTGTTCAAGAGAGGCAAAGCAAGTGTGAGTTAATTACGCTAGGGAATCGACTTCGTGTCAGTCGGTGTTTTAATGAACACTTCCTAGACAAAAAATGTAACTGTATAGACTTGAATGAAAGTCCAGACAATATTCGGATACGATTTAAATATATTGATAAGTTGAGTATACGAAATGCAAGTTAATCAGATACGGAAGTTGTGTCATTTCCATTTGTTTCTTTGGTAGTCTCTTGGAATCACAATGTTTCCCCTTCCAAACACTTAACTCTTAGTGATTCTCGAACTGTCTTCCTGTCGAATAGCATGACAGACATACAAGAACAATGGATGACTGTGCTACCCTCCTTTTAGTCTATCATCATTAAAACGACAGTATCAGTATATGCTTGACTGGAAACAAAACTATTTACTGACATTTGTGAAACCACTGGTGCCGTATTTATGTTATAGTTATACTGTTTATGTAGCAGTGCTTCTGTAACATTGTTTTTGTTTATGTAGCAGTACATACGAGGGCCATTCAAAAATACGTGGAAATAATGCTTTTTTAAACTATCTATCATCCGTATACAGCGTTATTCCTTTAACAAAATGGCTGCTGTAGTTCTTATGTAGCAGTATTTATGAAGCAAAATATCAATCAAACCATATACAAACTATATGCACTAAACATTAAACACTTACAAAATAATAAACATATTTACATTAGGCAGAAGCAATGGTATTGTGTAGTAACTATTATAAAAGTTTTCTTTTTTCAAAAGCATGACACAAATACATATACAAATTCCTTATATAGCTGCTAGTAAAATATTAAACTTGGACATACGTATTAGGATGTTAACTTAATGTTTCAGATAAGCATTTAATCTATAAGATACAACACTTATAGAACTGAACCTATTATGCTGTATTTAGTTGTCTTAGACACAGGATGTGTTTAATTGATTGTCACATGTTCCTAAAACAGTTATACTTTACCTAGTTTTTATACCCTGGTATATACAAATGGTGTGAGACAGCTTGTGGCTGGGTGGTATAATTGTTTGAAGTAAGAACATTAAAAACGTAAATGGCAATGCCAAGATACAGCGACCTTTACAATATTTTCAAATTCGTAGAATAGAAAGTTCTCAACCCATAAGGCATTATGTTGATGCTTTTTTTAAAAGAACCATTTCTTTATGGATGTAAAGTACATGGAATAATACATACGAGAGAGGATCCATATATAACGAGAAAATGCTCATAATTTTGTTATGGTCCGTTCGATTTTATGGATGTAAAGTACATGTAATAATAAATACATTGTACGTAGGTTCAACTCCATGCATATTCACCAATTGAAATTATCAAGGTTTTGTATCGATATCGGTATATCGTAACTAATAGAAACATAGAATCACCAACATATTTATATCACAGGGAAATCATAAAACAAAATAGTTCTCTCATCTAAAATATAAATACAACAATTTAATATTAGGAGTGAACATCGGTCATAGCATTGCGTTCATTACATGCAGTCGTCAGCGTTACTCCCGCGACATTATAAAGACACAGATAAAGAGATATACAGGAAATGCTTCGGATCACGTGGCATATATTGGAAGGATGTAGCGCAAAGTCATACACAAACTACTAGATATATCTTTGTAAGGAATGGATATCAGTTCTAATTAATTATTTATTGTTTTCAGATCCATTTCCATATGTGGGTTATGCAGTATGGTGTACCAGTCTGGCGGCGAATACCTCGAATTCTAACAACAACATTCCCCATAGTAACAAACTAATGATGTTTAGAAATTATCGGAAGCCAACCTCATCAACACAAAATGGACAAGCAAGGCTTACCGGAGCCGGTTAGTAATTTATTTCATTCATAACATTTCGTTTAAGGACACACTATGCAATAATTGCAACATACTGTTGTTCTTAACCTTACTATCCGAAGCAAGCCAATAATATAGAAACATGCTTTTAAGAAATGCTTTGAAAATAACAACGTATAATGTATATGTGCTTTGAACATTCGATCGTAAACACTAGTATGGTTAACATAATTATGTTCTTTAAATCCTAAAGGTTTAGATATATTTAAACATGTTACGCATGTATTGCATTATTCGTTTTGTATAGTACATCTTCTGCTTCTGGCGGTTCAAATAAAAAAATAGGTATATGTATGCCTTCAACATGTAAGCATGACACACTGTACAATATCACTCGTACGTGTGTGTCAAATAGTACCTGGAAATAGAAAGGAATTTTCCTACTCAGAGTTGTTTCTCAGCTAATTCAAACCAGTGATGTATACCGCTCTTGTCACGCTGAAGGTCAGCAATGACGCAATGCAGGAAAAAAACTTGTCGTGAGAAGTAATAGAGAAATGTCTTATTCCTAGCTCGAGGCAAAACATGTTACAATGCGTCTGTATCTTTTTGCATATTTTGTAATTACAAGCCGGGGATATTTTGTAATGTGAATATTCTGTCTTGATTCGTAAATAAATTGTATTAGAGAAAGACTCAGAACGTCCTCAAGATTATTTATTCTGTGTGTGGTTTCCCGTTTGCTAATAATTAAAATGCTGATTCAGTAACTGTTTCGTACACCTAGACACATTGCCTTACTCATTTCTTAGCTAGAAACCAGTCCTCTCTAGATCTATCCGTGTACACTGACGAACTCCATTGCAAATATCTGTATACGTTACCACTCACTGGACGTTAGGGCTACTCAACACAAATTGCAAATAATTGTCCAAACCACCATTTACTGGACGTTATACTGTTTCAGCAAAGTTATCCTTTGTAATTACCTACCTTTATGGTATATGCGAATTTTAGAAACCATTGTGCATTGTGTCAATCATTGTGATATGGTCAGTATACAGGCTTGCTTGAAATATCTTAATATGGATACAGATGATATGTTTTTTGTCCGGCTCTTCTGTGCGTACCAAGACTAAGTTTTCTGTGCATTTCAGTAATTTACTCAATTCACTATAGTATGTTCTTACAATTACATGCGTTTATGCTTCCTAGTGCTTATAATGCACATTAAAGATGCATAACCGACTTATCTTTCGTAGTTAACATGTTTTCCGTTTTTTCTGTATCTCAGGTAAATGGTGGACGACTCATTGTCACATTGTTTTGTCGTTCATCGACATCTTGTGTAACATACTCTGTACACGTCGATAAGAAGAATAAATACTGGCCCTTTTTCCTTTAGTGTAAATCATGGCCTACAAACAAATGTACTAAAATAATAACATTGCTTATATTTCCCTCACGCTATCATAAGACGCATCAAGTTCAAAATTCAAATTTAAGTAACTTTTGAGCAAGCAGATTTTTTTACCTAAATCGCAACAAAAATAGTTTTAAAAACATAATTAAAGATGTCCTTTCGAAGATGGGTCAGTCTCAGCTCATTCAATATGCCATGGTGTACTCGTATACTGTGTTAAAATGTTTCTCTCAAGTAATTTTAAATATTTCAATGTATAGACTGGTAAATTCTGGTATAAGCTAGAAGTCTACTAGCATTGCACAACCTATTCGAATTATTGTTCGTGTTTCGATGGTTATATGCACATACATGTACTTTCATGTTGACTGCTGTATCGTCAGCAAAACATCAAATATTTACTACTCCCTCATTCCTATTCAATGTTTACACAACACACGTGTGCTACTATGTATATACCTAACAGAATGTCGGTAGTAAAAAACGTATAGTACATTACATACAATATATATAAGACATATGTGATATAGACGGATCGCTAACATACTCCCCCGCCACATCTGCTCTTTGAGATATCACAACACGTGCACACAATTAACATTCTGCTCGCGGTAATATAACAATATACTAAAACAGTCCTGTACTGACGTCGTGACCGCGTGGCACATTAACAATATAACCTATTATTCCCCGATATTTTACATTTTCTACTTATATATAATATATATAACTTTAGCTCAATATTCTGATAACATACATATTATATAGTACTGCATATTTTTTACCTGAATTCAATTTTGATTTTGATGTATAAACGAGGAGGAGACTGTATTTGATATTGGACTAAGAATTAATGAAGGAAACACAAAGATGCACTATTTAATACAAGTCTAAGATTCTACGAGAGTAGTATTATGATACATATTGAACAGAGAATAGTCTAATCTAGATATTACAATTAAATTTCATTCTTGATGTTTATGAGTTGTCAAAGTACATTAACATTGTAAAAAATGTCTTTATCAACTTCAATGACAACTTGGTTCCTATTTTTGTAGTTGCGCTTATATAAAAAAAACTGATTTCGCACTACACTGATTGACTACAACTACAATATGTGAACCAGTCACCAGTAGTAGTTGTAGTTAAACTCACTCTACATAAATTATTTTGAATTGTTTACACATCAAACAAGCGACAAGGATGGTTGTTTGCTCGCCAGGCTCGTACATGTATGATACCTGACCACACCAGGTCTCTCCAGGCTCGTATGTTCCCCGAACCAGACTACGTCGTTTTATGTACGCCTCCCGGCTCTAATGTTATCTGAATGACATCTGAACGTCTGCAAAGCTCAATCCCAAGCACCCTGAAACTTTTACATAATTGATACAAATAGAAATTGTACTCAATTGTGTACAACATGTAGGAATAAACGTTTTTAAGATAACATCTCAGAAACGTGACCGTATTTATGTTGCTTTGGCGCATTGCGATTTATGGAATCAATAGTATGTATTTCATATGAGACCTTTTAGACCTTTCCTCTTTTTAAGCGTTTTTAGCGTCAATCAAACGAGATGTTCTGTCTGGTATGATACTGCCTACTCGATGTCAGTCACTTTGTATTTCGTTCAAGCTGTCTGTTTACATGCCTTAAATCTTCAACTGTCAGATTTATGTCAGAATTTCAAAACGCAAGACTGAGAATGTTCGATCCGTTATTTTGATCTTACATGTAAGACAAAATTAAGTTTCTATTCATGGAACAGGTAGAATTAAAATGTATCGACAATATTTTGTTGACGTGTCAAGTACCAGTAGGCTAGGGAAACCAAAACGTGCTCAATATTCGCCTATTACATCTGTGTGAAATGCAGTCTGTATCACGTAAAACCTTGACCAAAACACAGATATTAACGCAACAAATAATGAAAATGAAAGATGAAACACACCTTAAAAAATGGCATTTGTACGATTGAAATACCGATGTATGAACGACAAAGTGCAATAAATTTCCATATTATCATTTCAGGCTTCTACGACGAGTTAGAGTACATTCTCCGGAATGAGGTCAAACCACTAACTAGAACACCGGTCAGTCAGGATAGCGTTTACTTCTATCAGTATTTCAGACAGACGGACATATCAGCCGCCTAGAGGAGACATGGAAAACATGGAGTGGAGCTGATTATATTTTATGGAAATGTCCAGAAAAATTAAAACTTCGTAGGTTGACCTTTTTCAAATCTACCAATGACACGGATATATACACGTTCATAGTGTTGTGTGAATGTGAAGATGGATTAAGCATTTGTGATGTGGCACGTGAATTCGTTGAGCGGTTAAAAGACAGACGGTGTGGTAAGTTTGGATTGTATCAGGTAGAAATATATTACATAGCTTCCAAACAAAGGTGATGATGTTATCGCGCTGATGAACTGCTGTCCGAGAAACGCCAAAATGACAAAATACATTCCATGCTAATATTCCCCGTTTTAATATTTTGTTAACGCAGTTGAGGAAGTGTAGACATACGCGTCCTTTTGTGTTTCTGAATTTTGCAAGAAATTAGTTACAAATAAAACAATAAATGTAGCTACAAAATGGTCACTAGTAATCAACTAATTTATTATCAATAGAATTCGCTAACCCGAAAATAAAGTTATACTCAGTATTAGTGGAGGGAAGAGGGCTTCCAAGGATTTGTGTTCTGTTTCATACAGGATTATTTATTCCGTTACTGGCTACCGTGTTATGTGGTCGACGTATGAAATGAATATGAACATGATTTGGTTATTTAATACGACGCCATATATCTCCAAAATGAATTATTGTTCCGGGAATAAAGTTATTGAAGTTATGGTAGAAATTAGCAAAAGCTTCTATGAATAGATTGATAGGATTGCTCGTGTCTCAATACAAAACCATGTCAGCAAATGGTAAGCTCTTAGGCTATAAACTATTGTATTGAATGCATAGTGCATGTGTAAGTCCGCAAGTGACTAGTTGATCTACGTGTCAATATGACCAACATCGGCGTTCAGTTAAAAAAAGTGGAATACAAACGTATCAATTTTGATATGGACTTAATATTGTCATCATTCGATAGTTATGAGGAATATTGGACATACATTAATTTAGGTAGAAGTAGACCAGTATAGATATAGAGAGATTGACCTTTGCTTGGCAACACCATCTCTTTTCGTAGAATATTATGTGATTTGATGGTATTGGCATGCCTCAATAACATTCTGCTTTTAGGCTTACGCTTAAAATAAATTAGCTGTATTTAATTATTTCGATTAAAGAAGCCAGTAAAGGGCTTCAGCCTTAGATAGTTAAATCCTAATGTGATGTTTTATTTGATGAATACAAATCCCGTTTCGGCGATTCAATCATGATTTCTGGTTCGAACTGAAGCGATGTTGTAAATCAATCAAACTTCTTACTGCACAAGTTTAGATGAAATTGTATTAAAATATTTCCGATATTGATCGCTTCATGAATGTTTTCATTTAAACAAATGGAGAACATTTCCTCTGTTGGTTCCGTCAATGATTAATGATAGCTGATCGTCTTTTCAAAAAAATGTAAATTCCAAGAACTATCAATTAAGTAATATTCGCAAAACTATTTTCGTTTTTGTTCTGCATTACTTAGTACGAGCACAGGTGTGCCTAGTAGATTTTTGCTTTTCCGTGTGCATTTCATGCCGGAATTGAGCTCGTGTTAGGGAAGTAAAAATATTAATTAAAGAACTTAATGCAAATGATCTCTTTCAACAGTTGTAAAAACAAGGAATAATGCTTCATAATTATATAAATTGTACGTTAATCAGTATATAAGATATAATAGCCTTAGAAATAAGCTTGATATTCCTTTATCTTCCTTACACATGTTCGAGTGATATAATGTGCTTATGGCAGTAGGCCCCCTATAGCACATTGTGTATTTATAATACTGGAATTCGCAATTTGTAAAAGGCCGAAATAAACGCATATGTTATAAAGCAAAGAACCGACATAATAGGTGCGCTTAATGTTGATACTATCTACTAGTACTATTATCATATACCCCCATTCCGTCTCGCTCTGTCTAATTCACTGTTATATTAGAAGCGTGTATGTATGTTATCCTTTAAACATTCCATTGTCCATCAGGCACCCTGAGACTTTATTCACATATAGCTTATAGTCCGGCAGATAAACGGCAATTTTTGGGGTAACCGTGCAATGTCTTCTATACAAAATGTTTTTGCATTTTCTTGTTCTCTGGACTACACTTTAACAGAATCCGAATGATGCCACCTTGTCATCATTGAGCAATTCTCACAATGAGGCCCCAAAGGGATACATGTTTTTTCTCGAATTAATCACTATATATACATAACTATTCAATCAAATGTGAATCAAAACACATTAAATGCAACTTTATTGTGTTTGATAATGCGTTACATCGATATATACAAACTTTGTAATAAAATGTGGAAATGAGGCCCCATTTGTGGTTTAAGCCTAACATGAGGCCCGGTATTACACAAACATATTAATTAAATAAATAAATGAATAAATGTAAAGTAAATATGTCTTTATATTGCTAATAAATAGTATATTCGATGGCATTGATAAGTATAAGGAACTTGCAATGCATTGCTTAACATGTTTTAATGAAAATCGAGGCCCTGGTAAGGGTTAATGCATGAAAAAGGATGTAATCTTTCAAATATGTTTTTATTTCTCTTATATTTTAAGAAAGAAACTTTATAATAATCATAACTGGAAGTTATATAAGACTTGGTATATTTAAGTTATAGAAGTACCACGTTCTGAATAAGTAAAATAGGGCAATGAGGCCCTGCTTGTGTGTTGAACTATAAAAATGAGACTTTTATCAGAATAAATTGTTATCATTTCATAACACGTGTATTGACAATAAAAAATGAAGTATCTATGTGTCGTATCAAGCCTGTAAGCAAGTAGCTTAGATAAGTATAAACAACTTGAATTGCATGGCATGACATTGAAGCCTGAATAACGGTAAATTCAATTACGGCTTGATGAATAAACGTTATGTGAGATATCAATGCATGTGGCTGGTTATATTCTTACCAGTACAATCTCTATGTACTGAAAGTGATCCTCACCATCACCAACTTCTGGCATGTGAATACCTTTATGGAATTTAAAAAGGATAATACTAGTCGGACAGGGTAGACTGCACTCATCAGAAACAACAAAGCATGACATATTTAACAATACAGCTACAAAACACCCCTCCAATTAATTAATTCCAAGCTATATCAGGTTCAAATGACGGCCTACTGACTACGTACTGTCATTCGGATCACCATTTCAAACTCAACGCCACCACCAAGTATGACTTTTCCCAATGTCTAGTGCAGCCATTCATAAATAGGTGGGGTATACAACACAGTGTAAAGCTATACAGTATACTAGTTTCTGTAAGGCACCCATCATTAGTTCAGTCAAACCGCATAGTTAAAGGGAATTGCCACTGTCGGTTACGAACATTCCTGGCTCTACATGTACATACCACTGCAAGCTACAGATGTATTGGACTTGAAGTACTAAACATTGACCGACACACCCATCCAAGGTTATGTTAGGACCACAAAAGACGACATATTTGTCAGGGAAGGCAGTACTCAACAGTGACATAACCCATTAATCAACGTTAGTTGTGTGGCAGTTTACAATACAATATTGCACTCAGTTGTTCTTGGATTCAATTGAGGATGGAATATGCATGTGATTTATCCTATGGGATTTGAATGAATTTACTTGGTAAGTTGGTGAGTTCGCCATTAATAGAGCTTGAGGTATATATAGGCGATCGTTTCCTGGCAATGTACTGGGCTGTCAACACAGAGGTCGCGGGATCAATTCCCGGCATGGGAACTGGACATTTCAAAAATTCTATTTGTGATATTTCCCGCTATGTATGACGGTATGGGATGTAATATAAAGGTGCCGGAAGCTGTGTATCGGTGCTATACACCGGGTACATTATAGAACCAGGCTGTCTATTAGAAAAAGTAAGACGCACTCCTGCAGCACCGGACATGCCTGTATCTAATTCCGTGGGGCTTTCTCTCCCTCTGTCCATCTGGTCAGATTATGCTGTATCTGCGCTAATAAAGGATGCACCTGCGCCCCGGTGGCTGCAACACTATGTATTGCGCCTTTGAACGCATGGAAATGGCGCCACATAAATCTGGTATTCATATTCACTTGCAGTAAACGATGGTAGTGACTAGAGAGTACTCAATGGGGCATTGGGTGGTTGCACTCTGAGATAATGAGTCCGACAGGGCTTTCAGTGACTGTACTTCGCTTCGTGGTCATATGTACACATAAGGGAGTGTACAAAATATAGTAGGATTTGATGATTTTTACCCAAAACAGCTTGAAATTATTTAACTTAATTGTGATTGGCATCCCAAAAGGATCTTGTACATCCTGATGTTGAAATGGTTGTACTTGATGATGACGAGTACATAAAAGAGATGTACACCATTATTGTGAGAACCCGATATGGCTGGGAATGTCTGTAGCTAATAGCGGCGAGGCATTAGGCATAAAACGGTTGTACTCTGCTGTGGTAAGGATTACATCTGGGTAGGGCATATAATCACTGACCTTGATGATGGTGGTGAGTGCCTTATAGGGCCTTGTTGCCAGTAGTAATAGCATGGCAGCATCTTGTGTGAAAGGAAAATGCAGATTGAATATCCAAATTGATAACTTCAGAAGTGAAAATACCCCGATCCTTCTTAAAATATGTTTTAGATTAATCAAGCTTTGCTACCATTTGCATGACACTAGTATGTAAAATGAAAATTATCTTGTACTGTTTCATCAAAGCACTAATGGAATTCTTAAACTTACATCCAAATTTAAATTCATTATAATTATTTAACTACTACACAGTGTGATGCAATTTTAACGATTTTTCGTTGATGAACTCCTATAAACAAAATCTATCCCCTATTTGTAGTTTGTAGTAAAATCGTTATAAGGAATTCTAATTTGAGCGTAAGTTTCAGATATCCGAAGTGCATTGATAAGACAGAACCCCGTATTATATCGATCCATTCCGGGCCTCAGTTGACGATTTTATTTCTATATATCATTAAGTTATGTATTCTTAATAATACTATAATTTAATTAAACATTAAGATATATTGTTTGATATGTTGAAATGGATAATGAACATTGAAAATTTACCTATTTTGTCTTATTTCTAGTTTAACACTCATGCAGGGCCTCATTGCTAAATTTTACTTTTTCAAAATGTGTCACACGAATATTTAGATCACACGGCCATAACAATATAAGTTACGGTTACAATTGCATTCATTAAAGTATAACAGAATAAAAAATATCTTAACGTCGATTTTTCTACATTTGGATTTACCCTTGATAGGGCCTCAATTTAATGAAATAAAATATTTAGTCATGCAATGTAGGTTGTTGATAGTTGCCAGTAATACTGAATTCAATAGTAAGTATCAATATAATGAAAAATATGGTACCACGTATCATTGACTGGTTTAATTCATACCTTTGTCTAAAAACGGGCCTCATATAAGACGTAAACATCCAGCAGGGCCTCATTTCCACATGTAACTATTACAAAGGTTAATATAATGATGCAACGCATTATATAATACAATATAAATAATATTTAAGGTGTATTGCTTCACGTTAGACTAAACGATAATGTACTTATACTGCCTAATTCATGAAAATCCATGTACCCCTTCGGGGCCTCATTGTGAGAATTGCTCAATGATGACAAGGTGACATCATCCGGATTATGTTATGGTATTGTCAGGAGAACAAGAAAATGTAAAAACATTTTGTATAGAAGACATTGCACGGTCCAGTGCAAGTTCTGCCGGACTATTAAGACCACAACTCAGAATTGGACATACGTATGTTAAATTTTACTTTTCAATATCTTGCTGATATAAATAATTTGATTTTATTATAAACTGACATATGCGTACGGTGATTTTCAGCAACTTACAGTACTTAGACCAAGTTTCAATCGTTTAGATACCATGCAAAATGTGAGCAATTTACTTTGTGCAAATTGTATCTCTAAGTCTGAGTTCAGTCATTAAGTGTAGGTGAATAAGGTTTCAGTACCTTAATATATCAGATGAAATAAAAAAAGGGACCAAAACTATACTCCGTGATACCTTATCATCCTCTATACTATGTACCTCGACATATCCACATCTTACCAATGTCTTATATTTTTGTATCCTGTTAGCAATTACATGTATTGAAATATCCACTTTATCCACCGAAACGTTGATATAATTTTGTGACGCCGTTTAAAATTATCATGACAGATGTATAAGTGATAAGGCCATGGTGCCGAGATCGACATTTGAACTTATTGTTTCCGAATCGATTATTTGAAATTGTCCGGTCGTGTGGTGAGCATGTCATTTAGAGAAGGTGATACGTGGCGATAACATAACGAAGTGCTCACTGGTAAGCAATAAGGATAGGTGGTTTTCCGTTGTCCTTCGTCCGAAAACATTTTTGAATGATCGATGGAATTTAACCAAACTCCCTTGTGTGGTCCCCTTCTAAAGTTGTTCATATTGTTCTAATCAATAAGTAAACTAGGCCACAAGTGCTAAACACAGATCTACAAACTGATGACTTAAAATATCTTCTTCTTTGGAACCACTAACCCTACATCTTTGATATTTCGCATGAAACACCACCATGTGTTCGTTCTTCCACCATGATAGTTCCAACTATGACACTATGTTCCAGACAGGTTCCGGCGTGGGATCACTGGTTTGTTATACATGTATCCAGTGTATGTATACAGGAATGCTATTCTTATGAAATAAAACTGATTTTACCTTCGAATAAATGTAACGACATGTTGTTGTTATACGGATAATAATCACTTGAGTATTGATAATAATCAGTTAGAATATATTACTATAAAGGTATGCGATATGAATAATGCCATTAATTTTGCATTCGAGGAGGTGTACTTTTTTTAAATATATTTTTTATAATTTTATCTTGAAAATAAATTAGTCTACAACTTAGGTATGCTTTCTTATAATTGTTATGAAATATATTTTTTGTACTTATATAATCTCTTTATTTAACTGGTGGATATACATGTAACACTCAGTCGAGCGAACCGGGCGCTCTGGTCTGTCTTGTTCAATATTGTATATTTTTCAATTATGCATGTGATAGTTAAATACCATGTTTGAGATATTCTGTATGCAGATGCGAGTGAACCATATTCACCCCGTATTAAATTCAACGCCATTAATGATACATATGATGGTCATCCGTAAAGTTATAGGACAGATATTATTGTGAACATATCCGTGGAATCAAAATAATTAATATAACAAATCCTAATAGTTACAACTATTTGTGATTTAGAAACGAAATACTGTGCACAAATATTAATAATTAACAATTCTATATTGCTTTGAAGTTATACATAATCACTGTTACGTAGCACTCAAAATACTATTATAACGTCATGACGTCAGGTTAACTCTGGTGCGACGGGTTCATTTAAATAAATTTGTTATTTTTAATGATATTGTTTTGAAACTTGGGAAACATCATCACGAATAATATTTGTCAAGCCATTGAATGTCTTAGATAAATGGTGCAATTTACAAAATAGATACGGTGACTGAATAATGACGAACGGAATAACATTAGTTTTTAAATTTGGACTGCACTGTAGTTCGCTACTGGCGTTGCTTTATCAACGATAACTTACGCATATGTTAACTCCGCAATATTAATTTGCCATATTCAAATTCATAACATGTCATTCTACCTATGGTTTGAGTTTTAAATAAGTATGTAGTCAGTCTTTAACTAAGCTTTTAGAAGCTGTCCTAGAACTTTAATGATGACCCTCGTACTGTAATAAGTGTTGCTTTTATGAAGGGAGAAGGTAAGCTAAGTGTTTAACGGAGACTAATTTTACATTAGATCTATGACATACTAATGTAGACTCACTAATCATTATTCCGAAATCATCACTTGAATGGCGCAACCAGGCAAATACGTACTTCATTAGGTCATGCTCATACGATGACTTAGAGCATGTTTGTCTTTGGGTCATGATGATACAATAGTAAGTACATTTGCTCAATGACATAGAACTTACATGTGCGCCAAGAGACAATGGTTATACAATGAAACAGTACGTGTGCTTCATAGGACAATTGTTATGTAAATGACACAGTGCAGGTGCTTCATAAGAAATTGGTTTTACAAAGCAATATTACATGTGTGTTCATGAGACTATGTTTATACATAGACACATGACATATGCTTCACATGATCATGGTTAAACAATGACACTCCTTCGTAGGATCAACCTACATCATTACTTGGTGACGACATTAATTATTCTTACACATATTGGAGAATAATGTTGCCAGATATGTGGTATTTATGTCATAAAGATGTTAATGGGTCTCTTAAAGTAACATTGCACATCATTTTGTTATGTTCATTTACGGTCATATTTGTAAATAACCAATCATTATTTGAGGCGTTTGTAACAGTGTGCAGTAATACACATACATGTATGTACAAAAACGTTAAACGAAATTTGCGATACACAATACATTATGTTGGGTTTTATTGATAATTAATGATACCTAGCTCTTGTATGATTGAATCAAATATCAAGATAAATTAAATGGGAAACTATTTGATTTTATATCAACAAACTTAACCTGGCTAAGATCGTGAATGGGAAGGAGAAGTGGCATACAGCTACATGGGTAAACGTGTTCATGTACATTCGGGGTCGGTAAAAATTGTATATGAGCCGCGTCATGCGATTTGGGGTCTTAATGACATTATAATAATTACCTCATAAATGACGTCGAACTTCTGTCACTTACCGCGGGAGAAAATTTTGTTTACATGCCGAGTTGCGCCGTGGGAATTTTAACATTATGCACTATTAATCTACCAGAATGGATAGCGAGTTGGAGGTATGATTTATGAATATACTTATTGCATGATGTACGTGTTGTCTGTCTTTAAAATTGTGATATTTAGCCGAAATCGATCAGAATACACCGAAGGTCGTTTCGCGCAAAATTTAACGGAATGTGCCTTTTCGGCCTTCGGAGAATGGAGCGGTATATTAGCATGAAATTATGACTGATTACTACGATCAGGCTACGATCATCAGTGTACTGGTTCGTTTATTATCTCGACAAATCCGCACAAATTGAAAACTTGAAAATTGCATGATGTCTATTGGTTTTTCACGCTGATTGTCACGCTGCCCGACATTCGCTGTCCGTAACCATACATGCGAGCTTATCGCTAATTACTGACCCTCTTTCTGTGCCCATTTCGAGTCAGATAACCATACAAGAATAAAATTGTTTTAAATTCCAATGCCATATCGTTCTATGTTTACTTTATGAGCTGCAAATTGACCGACTTTATGCAACACATTTCTTGTGACGTCATCACTCATTTGTGTACACAGTAGACGATTTTCGCTAACTAGGACAGCATATATAGACTGTTTCACTATTCCAATGCGCGTTGTTTAGTAAACAATTGTTGTGACACGTTAAATGAAAACAAATTAATATGCACATGCGATCATCAGGTATGAAGCTGCATTTAATTGACGGGAAACATATTTGGGCGCACTGTAGGTTGTATAATTTACACTTGTTTTTAATATTAGTTAGATTCTAGAACTGTTTTAGATCTAGATCTACCGTTCGCGTACTGTGATAAACTTCTCTTTCATTACACCTTACAGTTATTCAATGTTCTATAGCAGTACAACAACTAGGATTTCACTTATCAACGTCGATCTTCATGTGCATATTTATGATCAGAGTATTTATTATATTGTTCACATTCGATGTACATTTTCTGTTCTTATTTCAAGGAAATAACTAATGTTATTGAATTACCATACTTTATTGTAACTGTTATCCATGCGTTATCACATATCAATAAATGTATTGTTTCTTTAACTTGCTTTTGTTGTTATTGTGTGATGGTTATATTGCCCTAGAAAACATTACAGTGATTGCTGTCGTTAATTTGTATTCGACAGAGACAGTCGTAAACTTGTGCGTGGTCATTTTGTGTTTCCTTCCCTAATTTGCCAGTGACATCAGGCTTCGAGGGAAGAGATATACACTTTGAGTGATACAGGAATCCAGATGCACTACCCTAGCTCTTACCGTATCAAACCAGTAGACCATGGCAGGTGTCGAACTCTTACACAATATCACATTAATTTTACGAACATCTCTCGAAAACAAGTAAAAAGAAAACAAGAAAACAAGATCCTTTTTGACATTCAACTTCACACTTTCTCCAAGGCTAAGCAATGGAACATTTGAACTCTCAATATTAACTGAATAGTTTTGGCATTTCGTACAAAGAGTATTTGGTCGTTGTAATTTTGTCAAATGTATACTTAACGATTAAGAACGGCAACTATGCATAGACCTACATCACGCTAAGTATTCAAATCATCTTAAGAACGACCAACATGTAGAAATGTGCAAACTATACAAATTTGTCGCGTTAGGTATGGTGCACAAGTCACGATTGGATTTACGAGCATATTCTACGATTTGCAATCAAGCTTGTCACATTCATCAAGGACGGTCCAACTAATCAAATTCTTGATATTGCGTACATGTAGGAACGGAGAGCGAACAGACACATCCGTAGTAATCAAATATTTTGTGTATGGACAACAGGGATTGTATTCTAGAATTGGACAATAGGTTTTTATGAGAACATTTTCCACATCGTATCGGTCATGTCCATCGCACTACTGTCAATGGCATTGCTTTCGTTTCGCATGAAAATCATCATTTAATGTACATTAACAAAATTAACTAACAGTTGGGAAAGTGAACTTGTAGGATAGTGCGTCCGCTTTATCTAGTGCTGCAGTTTGGCTGCAAAATTAGTCATTTGGATTGTTGCATCATATACGACTGGTTTCAGTAGCGTACATAATATTGTGAAAGGCTTTTCTCCAGTCTAAATACATGTGGATGCCAAAGATTGAGCCCCACAAGGAAATACCTGGTTATTTGACAAAAAAGTAATTCAACAGTTGGCAAACCACGTTTCTATAAAGATGCGCATCCAATGGATGGGAATGTATACACAGTTGGTACTAGTTCATTAAAATACTCGTTTAAAACAATAGCTCCCATTGAAAACAATGTGCACATACAATTAAAAATAAAGTGTAAATTCATTTTTAAGATTCAAAAAGTAACAAATATGTTCATGTAACCGACAGTTTTGACAAATAATGTACACGTGAACTTGTAATTAGGCATAACACAAAGCATACTGCAAATGCACATTTTGGTCTGTTTATGGTGTCAATCGTTTGCAAGAAAGCAATCCATAAGAAACCAATAAATGAATATTAAGTCAAGGGAGCGTGGTGTCTGCATAATGTTACTAGGTTGAAACAAGTGAACACTTAATCTGACCGCTGAGACAGATTTATATTGAACTGGGAAATCTTATTCATAGCATACTTTGTCTGTAATGAGACACGATGTAATAGGCAGAAAACAAGTCGTGATTTGGATACACTATCCTACTTCCACCAATGAACAGAATGTAAAAAATCGTCTTCCCTCAGCTAGGTGTGTGACATGGAATAATTTGCCCATTTCTCTGGTCATAAAACTGGTAACATCAGCAACAAGCTGATTTGTGCGCTAACATTCGGTGGATAATGTCGGTAATAAAACAATACTAGGAGACTGTTTCATGTTATCTGAGATAAATCATGTGATATTTGCAACCAGTCTAGCGTAAGACACAAATCCAATCAGACCTTTTATTGTTCAATAGTCTGATAGTTTACTACATATTTCACCGGATAGCTAAGGCGTGGTTTGAATACATTTGTGCCACATGTGAATACTGCCAGCAATATCCGAACATATCAATGCTTGCATGTGTATTTAAAGGAACCCTATCTGATCACATATCTTCCTATATGGAAAACAATATATCTTTACATATAAATATAAAAATGAATTATCTTTATTTACCTCATTAAGAATTAAATTTGAGAGTAGATTAGAACTACAACGGAAGCTAGCCCTAGATCAAGGACACCAAGACAATGTTAATAAAACACGGGAAAAATTTATGAACACCTGACGACTTCTGTGACATACAAATGATAACGACCAAAAAACATTTGTTAATAAATGACAACATTTTTTCGTCTCTCTACTCGTCACTCTTTGACGAATAAAGATCCCAATCCCTTTTATCCCCCCCCCAATTATCAAATTTACGTAGACAAGTATATTTATTTATAGTTTGTTTTTTGTTTGCTTTGTTTTTAATTGTACAAATACTTTTATATATAAAATTGAACGGGGAAAATAAATGGGGTTAAACAACATATCTTTCGTATTAAACGGCAAGGGACCGATTCCGTAACCGTCCGCACTTGAAGGTTATCGAGAAGTATCGAATATAACAAATAGTTTACTCCATCTTATGGTTTTACGACTTTTTACAAAAAAATGCCAAATTTGAATCCAACATTTGTGTTATGCTGTTCCTCATTCCATGCAAGTTCGACCCAGCATAGGATCGCACATCCCAGATCTTGACCAATAGAAAAAAAGCTTATGATAACAACTCTGACATGGAATGCAGCACTTGATCACCAAATACAGCAAACTTCAAACAAGAACAAAACAGACCGCAGTTACAAGTCAAAATGTAAAAAAGAAACTAGGCATTATACCAGCTCAACTCATATGCACTGAGTACATTGTCCTCTCAGCCAGGCATCATAATAACCTACTGCAGTGGTTATGCATCCAGTATATGATATAAAGATCTATTCGAGATCAAGTGTGTGAAGCCATACAGATTGATTTATTTCTAGTGTACTCACATTTTCTGATTTACGTTACATGTACGTGACAGGCATCTACAAATGCGACTATAACCTAGACCTTATGAATAATGAATGCGATGTTTGATGTTGAATGTAGATAATATCACGTGACATTCCTGTTTTAGTACACACACTTATATCGATGACGCCGGGCTGTAAACTGAATAGTAGCCCGACTGTTCAGGCTGAATAATGCTGAATTCTGATTCAATTCGTTTGTTTCATGACAACTAAAATATTACTTGGAAGAAATGACACCTTTAAAGTGGCAGATATTGAAGAATATTAAGTTGCGAATATATTTAGTTCAGCTGGTTTATAGCTATGCGTACAAGTTACTGCAAGAAAACTGAACTAACATCACAATGATCATTTGTGATTCCAGTAATTTAACAGTTCACGATGTCCTCATACCATCCAATACCGTTGGCTGGTTTGAATATTCCATAGGACTCCGAATCGGCAGGTACACAAATTATTTCGTAAAGTTGACCGAGGTCGAGAAGCTCATAAACAAACCGTATGTTGCCGACCTCCAATGAGGAGAGTGTTGTTTATAAATAGCCTTGTTAGTCTGTTCCAAATCTTACAGTAGTTCGGAACCCTAACTATATGAAATGTAAGATTGGGAAAGGGCCAGACTTCTACCTTTTAGACATTTAATACGTGACTGAAGACGAAACACTTCATATCTAATTGACCGAAAATAGTCTAATTCAGCAAATACACATCATCTGCATTCAACAACATCTACTACCAGTTACTTTTCCAGCTGTTATATTTTTGTACACGACAAATTGAAATATAGATAAGGTACGGAACTCGGTCGGCATTATGCTCTTAAGAAAATTACGATCGTGGTTTGCATAGCGTCGTCATAGAGCAATTGTTCATTGTATACAAAACAGTAAGTCAACATTTGGCCGTGGAATTGTAAGAAGTGTAAAATGTACAACTCAATTATATCACCCAAACAGAACACTATCAAACATGCTATATAAAGAACAATATCGAACATGCTATATAAAGAACAATATCAAACTTGCGATATAAAAATGCAAAACTTTGAAATTCGAAACTACCCTCCACATTGCAGTTGAAAATAAAAAAAATAGAACAAAATAAATTTCTCGAAATAGTGATACAGCGTCGTCACAGTCAAACTTAACTCACGTTTTCTTTTGTCAGTTTTCATTTAATGGCTTCAATTATTGCAACTTAAAAGTTGTTCATTTTAGATTTATTATATCTCTTTTCACAGTAGCACTTTG
This sequence comes from Spisula solida, assembly GCA_947247005.1. Lineage (NCBI taxonomy): Eukaryota > Metazoa > Mollusca > Bivalvia > Venerida > Mactridae > Spisula > Spisula solida. The sequence continues at coordinate 21,131,174 of OX365946.1, forward strand.
TCATATGCTTTGTTGTTGTCTAACCGTCCATATAAAAGTTTTGTGTAATATTGTTTGTATTCAAAAAGGGGCAATTAATATTACATTTAATCAATCCAATTATTACTTGATTTCGGGTTTTGAGGGTGGTTGTCCAATAGATTGAATAATTAAGAATAGTAGAAGTATCATCCAGTGTTTTAAAACCGTTAGAATATATTTTAGATACTTTAGTGAATAGAATTGTCGTTTATATGTAGAGTGACCCATTATGAGTGTTACTTAGTTGGTTATTGTTTTTATTTAATACACGAGACCTGACTGGCAAACCGTGAGGCACGTCAGGTTCCACAATGCATTTAGTGTTGACCATGCATGCAAGGCATGTCTTGTACCATATTACATTTAGTGTTGACTATATATGTGAGACATGTCTTGATTACCCCTGTCGCTTGTTTCGACCATTTATGAGATGCATAACCGAAACCCCCTGTGGTGCTTTGTCGACATTTAATATACGAAGCAAAGTTGGTTCCCATTTAGCTTTTGTCGTCATATTTATGAGAGTCATACCTGGTACCACATGCAGCGTACGTCGAACATTTTGCAAATCATATTATTGATGACACTAATAATATATCTGATACGATAAAATACAAACCGTTCAAAAAGATTATTTTAAGTCAGACAGGGAAGGCAGCACTCAACTAAACCAGCCGAGCACAGAAAACATTAAAAACACACAAAGCACAATGCCCAACTGAGCCAACCGAGCACAGGAAACATAAAACACATAAAGACACAATGCCCGACTAATCAAGCGCAGATCCGCCCAAGTCCAAGCTGTCGAAAAGTAAAATAAATTATAACTAGCTGAATGACCCAGTTTCCACAGCAAAAGGACTACAGTGACTAGTTTTAGCTGTCAGAAATCTTAAAACGAAGAAGTGCCCAACACACTACCGGCCAAGAAAATTAAACATCCTTTGTCCCACTGTTTAAAAGCTGAATAGAAAAGATTCAGCAAACAAAAGGCGGAATGCCTACGCTGAATGACCTAGTTACAACAGTAAAACTGCTCACATTGATTTTTAATAACCACACTGCTTAGAACTTCTGTTCTGATGGTATGCTATTACATCCATATTGTTGTATCCTTTTACATACAATGTAGCTAATTATCTCTGACAATGTTCTTTTCTAAAATGGCCTAAATTGCTTAAATATCTCCACAAACAATTTGTGAATCAATACCAACTAAGAATTCTAAAGTCTTCAATATTTGTGCAGCGTAACACAACAGTGATCAACAAACGTTTGCTTAGCTTGTTCCACATTGTCATGGCGTAGTAAAAACACATAATGATTTACACGTCTTTGTATTAAAGCATGAATGAGAAGTCGAGTAGAAAAGTGCATCATTGAAGTTCGAAAACCTGACGATGACGTGCACACGTGCACATCTATGTACAACATAAATTGTACTAATTGGATACGCAAAATAAAATTGTGAGAATAATTATGTAACTTATGTTGTCAGTATGGGCAAACTCAGACAACGTATGCCATTTATGTTTCTAGAATCATGTAAACACGTACACTGGCACCAAGATCAAATTAAATATGTCAAAGTTCAAGTTATAGCAAGTGGTACACATATAAACAATACGTACTGTTATGATGCCTCCACGATGAGCTTGATGGGATCAACAGTTAAACGATCAACATATAGGTCTACAGCTGAAATATTTTTTTGGGGAAAACACACAATTTCTAATACAATCATGGATCCAAAAAACAGCATGTCAACATACGTATCAGCACAACTATCAGTAGAAACATACAGTTGAACTTATTGTAGAGTCTAATGATTCTTATAATTTAGGCATATTCATGAGTGAGAGTTTATCGTTTATTATATACAGTATCATCGAGACAGTTCATACTCGTACATGTATCTATATCATAAATATTTATTGCAGATTCTTTGGTATTACATGGACATTATCGATAACATAGTATGCATTCCCAAAATGTTGCTAAGGTTAGCAGTGTAGTGTCACAGAATGCATTATATTTATGGTCATTATTATAGTTTCATAGTTCACGTCATTATTATAGTTTCATAGATCACGTCATTATTATAGTTTCATAGATCATGTCATTATTATAGTTTCATAGATCACGTCATTATTATAGTTTCATAGATAACGTACACTGTTACAATGTTTGTTGTTTGATAGTCCATACATAGTTCAATGGTTGGCATTCGGCACAGACAGCTCAGTGTGGACATGATTTGTGATGCTAAGGATTATTTTGAAACTCATAACGTGTGGTTGTTTGTATAATTAATAAGCATTGTTTAAACATTGTGTCTGTCTGTCTTTGTTACTGATAAGCGTAAGTCAGACAGTAATAATAATTATGATAATGATTTTAAATAACTCACTTAAAACACTACCTGCGTACGTCATTACTATTTGTTTTTGAAACAGTATGTTTAATTTGTGTCGGCTATTTATTAATCTTGAAGCGCAAAGTTTTAACCACTTAAAGTTTTATTGTTAGAACCTTACAAAAAACAGCAAATTTCAGCAAAGTAATTTACAAAACATGTTTATGGTAACACCATTAATGACATGATTTTTGCCAATTTCAAATTGTTATTAAATTATTCATTAATGTTATATAGCAACCAGACATTAAACGACATCAAAATTACACTTGATAGCAATTGAAAGCTCCCAACTGTCATCGAATAATGATTGCATAATGATAATACATGTACTAGGACAAAATGGACATAAGAAAAAAGAAACTGAAGAGCATATTATATGTTATATTAATACATGTATACTAATATTCTTGCTGCTGTATTATATTCATTAAAAAGAAATGCTTTTAGTACAAGTTTTAGTAAAACTAGTAAAACTAACATTCTGGATGCTGTAAAATATATTAACAAGACATACCTTTATTACTAGAATGCAAGTTCCATGTACAGGATAAGCAGGTTATGTTTCTTCCGTAACCTTAAAATGCATATCGAATCGTTTACTTGTCGAGAAAATGTCAGTTCCCTTGCAGAAAAGCTTGTTATTACCGGTTGATTATTTTAGTGAACAAATTGAACGGACATGTATGTGATTTCATGTTATACACTATTAGTAGTTTAAAAAATGTACTTCTTGATGAAATTATTGTTGTCGTTGATGTTACACATTTACAACGTTACTGATGAGAAAAACTAACATTACATTGAAGCGTCGCATGAATATTGTAGACGTTGATTTACTACACCTCAGAGAATAGAGCGTGGGATATCGCTGAATGTAACGTCTATTAAAGTCCGGAGGGAACTGTTGTCAATCGTAGCTAATAGAATTCAACGCCGTTCCTGTTGATTGTGTGTTTGGCCCAGGCAAACAAACATAGTTGTTGTGACGGACTCCGCTGAAGACAAAAGCAATAACGATGTAAAGTTGACAAGGTACAGTGTACGTGGGTTACAGCCACTGTAAATGACAATTAAAAAACCGGTTGATCGACAATGTGCATGCCTCCAACACATCTCAAAAACAAGTTATTTTCAAACTAACTCAATCTCATTCAATCATAGACGTATATTTGAATCTTCACTTGAATGTTATAGACAGGCACCAACATAGTTACTCTGTTCATATGATGTAATAACAACAGATCAAATGTAATGTGAAAATGTCACTTTATATGAAATGACGAAATTATTAAAACATTTCTAAATTACTATAATAAGTAATTATGCACTAATGCATAACAATACATAAAGATAAAATATGAACATAGATGGGTATCAATAACCGCAAATAAGCATCTGTAACTGTCGTCAAACTAAAACACAATAATCCGCAGAAATAAACAGACATACTAAAATAAAATACATATTTTAAAAGTGGTGGTGGGGACAGGGGAGAATGAAATCAGCGTCTTTACTTACGCTGTAATCAATGGCAACTGATATCTGATCTACGTGTTATGTGCATTGGCGTAGATTAATTAGCCAGTAGGGGCATCTTCAAAGACCCTTACTGTAAGGGAGCGTTACACAAGTATTATCATATACAGATAATATAACAGGCACAATGTACGAGGGGTGTTTGATATGAATTGTCACTGTCCTTTGCATTTTTCTATGACAATATTTAGAAGGATTCTACGATTACTGTCTTAAAGTTGTATGGTTCTGTTCTATATCTTGAAAATTACATAACCTTTCGTCAACAATTAAGTAATTTATAGAAGGGGGTATACTCGAGTGCACTGGCCTTATTTTCGTTTTAAGTGTCATCATTGCAGTAGTTGTTTAGAAAAGTAAATGTCAGTATACTTTAACCTGCAACATACGATACGATAACTGGATCCTTATGTTTCAATCAGAACTTTAAATCAAAATAAAATAATTTGTTATCTACGAGTAAGAGGGTCAAAACAAGGGAGATAACTCTTTTTTATACCAAATGATGCTTGTTGGTTCACGCACCAATAACTTCATATCAATTGTATTTTGATCACAAATTATTCCCAGAAATCAATGTTGATGGTTACGGCTTACATCCATGTATAATATGTCAATTTCCAACCAATAAAAGTAATTGTGAATGAAATTTTCATTGAAAAATAGCATGCTAATTTTGACACCTGTTTTCGCGACTTAGAAATGCTCTTATTTTGTTCCAAAATGGCAATCAAGTACAACAAATCATATTTCTTGGAAGGTAGTTACATTATTTACGGTGTGATAGTAGTGGAATAAGATTATTTCCCAAAAGGAACTTTTAATCGACAGTTATTCGCAAAAAGTCGTAGTGTCTATTACTAACCCTCTGAAAGGACAACAGAAACAACAATCCGGTAATTAAATTTTATTGATTTTGTTCACGAATATTGCGCAAATCTTAATGGTTCCAGAAATGTAAAAAGATTTAAAGATATCGACGGATTTTCTTATTTGAGACCCAAGTGACAATACATATCGAACACCCCTCGTATGTTAAATATCATTTACGTTTTGTATTTTAAATGACGAAAGAATTAAAACATTTCCAATTTACTAGAATAAGTAATTATGCACTAATACATATCAATACATAACTATAAAATATGAACATATTTCTGGGGAACAATAACCGCCATAGCTCTGCTCCCCCCACCCATCCTACTGATTGCTCGACATTATTATGCGCATGAAAGAGATGTTTGTGTATGCACATCGGAAAATAAGCAAATTTAATATAATGTTTTGTTCTTAAGATAATCTTGAAAGTGCCGGCTTTAAAACTTATTTGTATACGATGAATAGTATAACATATAGTTTTGTTGTCTGTATTTGGTTAAGCAGTTTGCGTAAGGACGTCCTTACCTCTCCGGTATAATCACATCATAACCTAAAGTCGAGTACTGCTAGACGGACAGGGACTCTCAACTATCGGTTTGTTACAGGAGCGGAGGAATTTATAAACAACATAACTACAATACGAACGTCAATGCTCAACTATCGCAATGTAACAGTAGAAATGGAAGGATGAATACGCGTTCAATAATATGAAACTGTTATAGGTTGCATCAATTATGTAAATCCACAAACATGAAACTACAATACAGATATACAAAGCTACAAGCTATTGCAGGTCGGACAAGACTTATTCGCAACTTCATTATAGCGGTAATGTAGTTTGTACCTACACGTAGACTGTATAATGGTATCGACAATTGATGCAGCATTCCTCATGCCATTTCAATACCAGAAATTGTTATGAGAATACAAGTTGTCCATTTGTAAATATACAACCAAATAGTAATGGCCAAGACAAACATCTAACTAATTTCGATTACCGAATAGTGTATGTTTTTACGAAAACAATGTACACTGATCACAACACAGGGAATGTAGCACTCAAATGAGACATAACAAAAAAGCTCTTGGAAATAAGAAACATCGTTACAGATTGTTTTATTGTCTTGTGTGTCAGCACCGTTAATTGTACTCACTTCTGTCTGATTTACGTTACGTGACAGGCATCTACAAATGCGACTATAACCTCGACCTTATCAATAATGAAAGCGATGTTTGATGTTGAATGTAGATAATATCACGTGACAGTCCTGTTTTAGTACATCAACTCATATCAATGGCACCGTGGTGTAAACTGAATAGAAGCTTAAAATAGTTTCGTAGGTTAAAACGTATTTAGGATAAGTCTTAAAAATTGTCAGACTGAGAGATGCCGAGTTCCGATTAGACTTTTTCCTGCTAAAATTAGGTTGCAGATATGGAACTATAGTGTTGAATATGTATAATTAAGCTGAACGTTATAACTATGCGTACAAATGCACGAAAGCTGTACTCGGATCACAAATATAATTGTGATTCTACTTTAAACTGAGTAATTATCTATGAAGCCCTTGAGGCCAATCTCGCATGTCTGAGAGATTATTCGTGATTATTGGATAGACCGAAAAATGTCTAAATCAGCAAAAACAATTATAACCAGATCGATAGGGTATCTGACTGTTACCCTCTTGCAGTTAGTGTCGACCATTTATATGAGACGTACCTGATATCACCATGCAGCTAGTGTCGATCGATCATTTATATTATGCCTACATGGTACCACTATGCTGTTTCCGTCGACCATTCATCAAATGCAAGCCTGTTATAAATGTCGCCATTAATCTATCTGATACACCAGAACGGAAGCAGTAAAAGTTCGCTATGTACTAAACACACGGCTTAGGATGTCTTCTCTCGTGGAATGTTATATAATCAATGTTGTTGTATTATCTTACACAGCCACTAACGTAATTATCTCCGATAATGTTCATTTCTATAATGACTTAAAATGCTTAAATATCTCAATATTGCAATGTTCAAAAGTAGCTAGTGGTATAAGTTACAAAAAGATAATATTAAGTCAGGCAGTGAAGGCAGCACTCAGTTTTACAAGCCGAGCACGGAAAACATAAAAAACATGCAAGGCACAATACTCACCTTAACCAGCCGTGCACAGAAAACTTAAAAACAACATACTAGGCACAGTGCCCAACTAAAAAAGTTATGATCCTCCCATGTCAAAGCTGTCGAAATTCTGAATGAACCAGTTACAGCAATTGTGTTCACACGCAGTTTAACGCTCCACACAGCGCTTTGATTTCACTGTAATTCTTCTATTTAAGGAAAACGTGTAGAGAAACGGATTGTTTTGGGCGAGGCAATGGAAGAGTAACGTAGCTAATACACATACACGTATTTTGGTACAAATTTGAGTTTTATCTGATTAATACGTTCGATTTAAAATCAGTTTACAAAGGAATGTATCTCAAAGAAAATCGCATGCTTCCAAACCACATGTTTTACCACAATAACCGTGTTATAGTAACATGTAAGTCACATACTTTCTATATTTACCACAATACTTCGCAGTAAAAACAGTTGTTAGTGTTTGCTAGAGCAATCATGATGTTTACGTAGACACAGTTTACTGACAAACTTAAGGTATGTGTTGGATTCTACCTTAGCAGTTTGCACGTGACTTTCTATAATATGATGCTATAATACTTTGTCTAAATGACCTTTCTATTATTTAGAGATAAACTCATCCCTCCATAATGAGTATAATCCATAATGTGTCGTTTGGTTCAGATAGTACACCATTTTAAATGAACATGGTTATAAGCGTACATGTTTTATCAAACAATTCCATGATTATATCTAAATATATTTACTTTAATAATTTTGATCAATATCGACTACATATTTTGTATGTACAAATCATGACGACAACCTATGTCATTTCCTTTGAACTTTGAATTGTGTGGCCATGTTGTAAGTGGTGCGCTGGTAAGGCATTTGTAGGGGTTGGCAACCATGACGCACGGGTCATATTCGGGAAAACACAATAAACTAATAGAAACTGAACAAATTCATATGAACAGTGTGTCAATACACTGACATGAACGTTGCATGATATAATCCTCATTCAATGCATCAACCCAACAGATAATTGAACTCCATGTGGAGTGCAATGTTTCTTTTAATGTAGGCGTATGAGTATGATTGTATCTCACCAATATGATATTTTATTTTATCACCGAGACAGTTTGTACTCGTATTTGGTTTATGAATATTTTATTGCAGATTATTTGGCATTACACGGACATTATCGATAACATCTTCCTGCATTACCTTAATGCCGCTAAGATAAGCAGTTTATGTTGTAGAATGCCCCAACTTTAAAGTCATCATTATACTAGTAGTTTGTTATAGCACGTGTTTTAATGTCTATTGTTTGATAATCTAAACATGACTACATTGTATTAGGTATAATTGCATTTGAGTTGAAATTGGGAGCTGTTACATTTGGTAGCTTATTCACCGGATGATTTTAAAACCCATATTGATCGCTTTTTTTATTCATCGACTACCATTGCGCAACCATCATGTCAATGTATCACGCTAGCACGTGTATGTCAGTCTTAAGATATGGGTTATTGGTTACTATCTGAGCAACTAGGCATTATTCAAGTTAAGGTACGTTGTGACTCGTGCTTGCACTTGTAATGTTTGTTTTGTCTCACATTTTTCTATATTGTTTAGTGCATTTTGTGCTGTGCAGTTTACGAGATTATGTAGGCGGAAAATGCAATAATGAATAACTTGATTTGACACAAAAAGCATAGTCTGGCTTGATTTTGTTGTGATCTTTATTACATTTACGATGAGCAGTTAAGTGGAAATTTGATTCCGATCCCATCAAATTGTGACTTATGTACGCATATTTAATTTAACCAAACGGTATCCACACAATATTTGCTCTCAAATCTCCTCTGTGTTGTTTCCTTGTGAGTGGTATGGTGAAGATATTGTCTTTTAAAGATGACTATAATTTCAAAGAAGATTTGTCAATGCATACCAATATTTACAATCAATCCAATATTTGTTTCAGAACTCTTTGAGTGTATCACCATTTCGGGCGCTTAAGTATTTAGTGGTTGCTTAACTAATGCATAACTATTTATAAAGTTCTGTCGACATCTTAACGTGCAATTTGTATATTATCTCACGTGTTCATAGCAGTCTACATTTTGATGAATATACCGATCCAACCTTGCTTTCAGAACGATACAATAGCTTAAAAGTTTCGTCATTCAATTTTCCATGCTAAAGAAAGCTACATATCAGATATGCCTGATTTAACCACTTGGAAAAGATATTTTATACAGACGTCAAGCAGTTTGTACTCAATTTGGCGAGCTATAATGTCTGAGGTGAACATAAGGAGGTCGTGTAACACATGTAGGTATACAGGTATAAACACTCTGTTACTATTTTAATTATATTGGAAATAAATTTAGAAACAACATTGTTCCATAACCTATAATGCATAAAGATCAGTGTCAAGTCACTAACATGTAGTGCGGTATTCGTTGGCAAACAAATGGCAAGTTTATAAACAGATAACCAGGCATGCAATAAAACAAATCAGACAGGACAGGTAGCACTCAACAGACTCAACAGACCAAACAAAGGGAAAAAGGCACAGAAACGATCATACACAAATAGAAAGGCCGTTGGTAAGGAAACATGTTAGTAATACAGACAATCATCTATTATAATGATAGTAACTTGGTAGTAAATAAACTATATGTTAGTAGTGCTGGGGTTCATGTCGATTTGGTGCTCTTTTGTAATGGACTTTAATGTTGAAATGAAACGCACATATCTGACAGTGTCACTTTATCTGATCGAACCAGTCCTCTTAAAGACCATCAGAGAATGGTCGTCCGAATTACTTCCATATCGTTCTTTGTGTCGCTCAAGGGCTACACCCTATGCTATTATAATGCTTTTATCTTATTTCCCTTTGATCTAAAACGTATATTAGGTGGGACTGATAGTGTGCGGTGCTCCCTGCAATGACATGTTCATTCCCTGCTACTATCAACTCATTTTATAACTGTATTCTATTCAGTGTCAGAATACCAGTACTTCTGAAATTAGTGGTCTGTATACGGTTTTTACTTAAACAACAATCTACTTCATACTTACAGTCAGTAATGCTTCTGAGGGTGATTTTAACGTTTACATATTGACAAAACACTCAGAGAAATCTCAAGTGAGACAAAGCACCGTGATTTAATTACATTAATTGTGATAGTGTACCAGTCTGTGTTTTAGTGGGCAATTAAATTATGTCATGGTGGAGAGGTAGTCACAGACAATACAATTATATCATCTATACAATAGTGATTGTAGTGTTGGAATAGTGAAATAGCAATTGACATATACATAAAATTTTGGGAGATGTGTTGTATTTCAACAGAAGCGAGTCGTGTTGTGATCGAAATGTTCAGTAGTGAGTGGAATGTAAATACATTTTAGAATTGCAACACATGCGATAGTTGTAGTGATTTTATAGTGAAAAGGCAAATTTAATATAAATAGTGCGGACATACCACGTTGCATGTGATGCCAATTTTGGCAACAAACGCAAGAAAAAATTAACATCTTTCAAAAAAATGTCATAGATTTGCTTGAAACAGAATTAACTGCATGCATAGCAGTTACACCCATTTTAAGCAAAAACCACGCCCTTGTGCACAACTATATGTTAAGCGGTATGGACAGTACCCAATTTTTGCTTAAGCGACGATGATATCTCGTTAAAATCGTTCGAATAATGAAATAGTTACGATCGTTTTTTACTTTTTGTTGACTGATTAATTTTGCGTACTTGCCATATACCACTAAGTATGTCTACTCTGATCAATATGCAAGTGTTCTTTGGAATTGAATTGAAGTAGCCAGTGAGATATAAGTACATGTTGGTGTTTTAACATATGTGATTATCATTCTAAGCCTCGCGATGTCCAAAATCTGATTTTAATATTAGATATTTGGAACAAATTAGGTTCTATACAACGTTTATAAAGCCCCAGTTATTTATACAGTGCCCTTAAAGGTGCTGCCTCACGTATTGGTCTATTGCAAAAATAAAATTGTCAAATATTTGTAATTTTGGTACAGTTGCCATAAAAAACTTGCGAAACATCGGCATTTTGTAGTTATTTAGTATTTTTACATCCCCAATTTATTAGAATTTTAACACCCTACAGAAAAACTATCACTTATGAAAACGAATTGCAAAACGAACTGAATATCTCACTGAGGTTTAGAGTGGTTTAAATTGAATTGCTTATTTGCCATAAATCTTTCATATAGCAACCGTCAGTGGCTTTCTATTACATGAATATTTAGTTAGGTAGGACAATTACGTCTTACAGACATTTAGATCGATCTGTGAGGCAGCACCTTTAAGGATAAAATACCAGACGATGATTGATTGCTGGGAGACCAAAACCTTTTACCAAACATTAAAGCATCAATGCTACTATAAGGCTGGGAAGAAATATACGACAATAAATAGAAAGCCGGTTTTATGGTCGTTGCAGTATTTAGAAAATGACATTTGTAATGACTGTTTGTATCGATTGTAGATGTTTGATATGATGTACTTTCCGATAGTACGTCAATACACTGTGACACAGCTTATAACAAACTGTAGCGCACAGACAATCCAGAGCCACATAGAAACGGGACAGCGCCTGGCCAATCACGCAAGTAACAGACATACGAACGAACCACTCATATCCTCCAAAAGGAATTATCAATGAAGCCTATATGCTCACTCTGCAATGAATGACATACTATTGACCTGTATAGTATATATATATGTGTGTGTATAATTCGGAAAATAAACAAATGAAACCGTCTGAAATAAAATTTTGGCAACCGTTAAGCTACAGTTTGTATGGGCGTAGAAGCGTCTTCAACATTGGGGGGGGGGCAAATATTTGGAAGGTGGGCGCTAAAAATCTCTTTTTGGAGATAGGGGAACCATGTTAATGTTCAAACAACACATGTGTATCCTATATTGTTAATTGTAACTAATATATAATACTGTTTTATTGTATTCATAAATATGTTTGTATATTATCATGTAATTAATGTACATATGTTTATTATGTAGACCATATTGAAAATTTGTTATCTACTACAAATAAAGTGTTGAGTTGTGTTTAATTTGTCACTTTCCATTTTCATATTCGTATTTGTGCTCCTTTGTGCTATGTTGCTTCTGATTGGTGCTGCCTTCCTTGATCGAATATATTACATCAAAGTGATGAAGGCATTTTTATGTTAATTTCGATGCGAGTGTTTATTTATCCTTCAACTTATACATTGGACAAAATGTTTGTCGTGATACTATCTAGGGTTAGTATAAATATAGGTACTTTGGGGTAAAAAATAAATTCACTGAGCAAATATTATGAAAACACTCTGCGTGAAATAGCGATTACATTTTCATTCATTTTTTGTGAAATTAGAAATTATTACTTGGGTTACCTGTACCCATTTATAATAAGTGTTTGTATTGCCTGAGACTTCACAAATCCCCTTTTACTGATATATAGGGAATATATTTATGATATATTGACTAAAATTGTGAAGATTATTCAAGTGAGCGATTCAGGGCCCATATGTGCCCCCTTGCTGTATGGAACGCGACATCACTGCCAAATTGGTGAAAAGGGGAGATAATTCAGTAATTAAAGCACAAGGGCCCATGACCCCTTAAATAGTACCGCGACATACCTTTTTTATTTCACATATTGCTTCAGTATATATTAAACTATAATTTTGCCTATTTTTTGTATCTTTTAAAAAAAATACTAACCCTATCGAACGTCCTTAAGAATAAAGCAGTATCTCAGTATTCACATGACAAAAAATTTCTTCAATGCTTATATCTTGCCACATCTTGCTTTTGTGTTTATTGTGTTATGGTTATTTTGTCCTTGAAAACATTAAAGTGATTGCTGTCGTTTGTTTGTATTCGACAGAGAAAATCGTAAAATTGTGCATGGTCATCTGGTGTATCCTTCCCTAATTGGCCAGTGACATCTGGCTTCGAGGGAAGAGACAGACATTTTGTGTGATTCAGGAATCCGGATGCACTATCATATCTCTTACAATGACATGCTTGTGTACAGTTCCAATACTCGGGAGTCTACACCCGGCTGTCAAAAGTCTCCCCATATTTCACTTCAGAATATGGATGGTACGTTGTAAATCTGACTCTTGCGTGGGTGGCTAAGTGCAGCCGCCGTATCTGTGTGGCTTTGGATTGTCTGTGTAGTTCATCTCTAGTTGGGTGAGACACACTGAAAGCGATTCAGGAATGACCAAGGCATATACATAGTGTCTTTATATTGTCCGGTCATTGCCCAATGCAATAGCAGAAAACATTATAACATATCCAGTTAAACAGTTGACCATGTCAGGTGTCCGAGTCCATTAACGGTCTGCAAGCGTGTACCCAAACATAATCTCACATTTACACACATCTCATTAAAACAAAGACCAAGATGCATGTATATATCTTATATACATAGGGCTCTTTTGACACTCTACACTTTTTCAAAGATTAAGCAATGAAACATTTGTTGATGATTAACTGCAGGTGTTTTGGAATTTCGTAAAAAGAGGATTTTGTCGGTGTATTTTTGTCAAATTTATTCTTTATTCCAATTATCTTATGTACGACCGACCGATAGAAATATGCAAGATATACAAATTTGTCGCGTAAGGTATAGTGTACTTGTCACGACTTGATTTAGGAGAAAATTCTACGATTTGCAATCAAGCTTGTCACATTCACCATGGATGGTCCTACTAATCAAATTCATCGGATTGCGCAGGAACGGAGAGCGAACAGACACATCATCCGTAGTGATCAAATATCTTGTGTATGGACAAGAGAGATTGAATACAAGAATTGGACAATAGGTGTCTATGAGAACATATTCCACATAGTATCGGTCATAGCATTACTGTCAATGACATTGTATTGTATTCACATGAAAACTGTCATTTAATGTACCTTTACTAAATTGGCAAACAGTTGGGAAGTTAACTTGTAGGATAATGGGTTCTGCTTCATCTTGTAAGAAACCAATTAATGAACGTTACGTCAAGGGAGCGTGGTGTCTGCTACTATCACTAGGTTGAAACAAGTGTACACTTAATTTGACCACTGAGACAGATTTATATTTAACTTGGAGGTCTTATTCATAACATACTTTGTCTGTGATGAGACACGATGTGATAAGCAGAATACGAGTCATGATCTGAGTACACTATCCTGCTTTCACCATCAAACAGAATGTAAAATATTGTCTTTACTCAGCTAGGAGTGTGACACGGAATAATTTGTCTATTTCTCTGGTCATAAAACTGGTAACATCAGCAACAGGGTGATTGTGCGCTAACATTTGATGGATAATGTCGGTAATAAAACAATACAAGAAGACTGTGTCATGTTATCTGAGATGAATGTGGTAGTTTCTACCAGTATAACGTAGGACAAAAATGCAATCAGAGATTTATTATTAGGAAAGATAGGGTATGATTTGAATACATTTGTGCTACCAGATTTAGTGGCCTGTTTCATGGCGATATTTCGTATAAATCACTTAATGACACGTTAGATATAGAACATAATCTAATTTAAACCATATTCCCCCTTAAACAGTCATTTTGCCATTCGGTTTTGCAGTTTGCCATAATAAGTTTTACAATATCCATAGTAAATAGTACCCGACAATGATTGTTGCTGGGAGACCAAAACCTAATACATGTATGATCAAATATTCAAACAGTTTGAAATAAAACTTTGAAACATGGAAAGTTGAAGAGTCCTGCATTTATAGCATTTGCTATACTTATAATATTAGATCGAAAACAAACACTCTTATTACACAATTATTTGTAAAGATAAAGAAACTTAATTTGAATGATAAGCTTTATTATATGGGTCGTAACGTATCTGTTATGTATCGTATATATCTGCACTTCTATATATTAATCCTTACCTAAATATAAATTTCATATAATAGTTTATGCAATTTTAGTGACTTTGGTCCTATATGCCCAAACTGCATCTGCATTAGTCCCATCCTGACTGCCCATGATGATGGTGGACTAGTGGTCCAGTGATGAATACTACTGACTGCTGATCTGAAGGTTGTGGGTTTGATTCCGCCTCCAGCCGGATTAAAACAGAAATGATTTTTAGAGTTTCCCACCTAACATGACAACAATAACTAACAGTCATCGAGCTTGAACTCGGGTGGATCTTAACTTGTTTAGTTAGGCATTGTGCCTTGTATGTGTTTTATGTTTTCTGTGATCGGTTGGTTCAGTTTGGGCATTGTGCATTGTGTGTTTTTAATGTTTCCTGTGCTCGGCTGGTTCAGTTGGGCATTGTGCCTTGTGTGTTGTAATGTTTTCTGTGCTCGGCTGGTTAAATTTAGTGTTGCCTTCTCTATCTATCTATTTTAACACCGAGGTCCCGTGTATGATGCTTTACACCAGCCACGTAAAAGAACCAGGGATGCTTCTGAAACTGGATCATGTTCTGTACCATGCACTTTTCCCCCAAAATAGTGCACGAAGCTTCCAAATTTTCATCCCAATATCTAACACTCTCTTTAAAATGTAGAATGAACGCCCAGTTGTCATGAACGAGTTCAGCATTCTCGTGACTGAACGTTTAAGCGATGACTGTCTGAAAGCTTTTGACATTTAAAGTAATTACCCAAAGGGATATGACCAATGCGATGTTTTGATACTCTACATTTACATTTCGAAGACGTCATTAGTCCTCTTTTGTGTTACCTTATAAAATTATGTTTTTCCAGTGATAACATCATTCTATTATTGTATGCGAGTCTAACCTATACATACAATGTACCAATGCTGTGGTTTAAAACATCTAATGTATGTTCTTACTAAATATTGTGTAGTTTCGCTTCATACAGTCTACATTCCAACTGGGCATATATTGCCAGTTATTCAAGTAAAAGCTATATCATGAGAAATGTCTATGAGGAATTTTCGAAGCAAATTGTATACAATAATAACAGGCTAAATATACGGACACGGTGACTGTTACATTGTCCGTAGATGCCAAACTGGTTTCGTAACGGTTAATGGAATTCTTATTTACACGTAGTGTCATTTAAAAAAGGAAAACACAGTTCTATAAAAGGACATTACAAAATTTTATTCCATATAAAGCATCCCAAACTAGTTAAACAAAATGTGTCTTAAATGTGTCGTCACGTTTTATAAAGTTATCCATCATAATCTATCATTACACTGCCCGATTCAAATGCAACCTTCAGGAATTTGTCTGTAGTTTACATTTTCTATTTTTACACCCATACCATTGTATACCCTATCGTAAAGTACCCTACATACCAAACGTATAATTGATTTAAAGTAGGTGAGAAGGAATTACTTCAGAAAACGTGTCGATTTGGTTTTTTTACCAAAATTGACGTCATATCTAGATAGACTAATTTGGAATGCTGAGTAGGAAATTTTTAAATGTCCTTTTTCAACTGCATGTTGGCTTTTTACATATTGCATACATCAAGAAATGCATCAATAACTTACGAAACTGCAACATACATGTTTATTTTGAAACACCCAGTGCAATATGGAACTGATGGGGCAAGTCAATAAAAAAAGGACTGATGGAATGTAATCGTGAAATGACACTCCTATTATCTTTCTGTCTGTTTTGCCGTACATAGGTTTATGTAAACGGTTAGCGGTATTGTACACATATATCAATTAGCTTTTATTTGTCTTGAAAACAAGTACTTTTACCAATAATTATGTTATAAAGTGTCCATTAAACCACATATTGACGCAAAACAATGTTTATTCACAACCATTAGATATATTTCAATCACAGAGACGTATATCTCTAGAGACATTCGCAACTTCCCTGACAATATGTAAATGACATTATCACTCACGATGGAATCATTAATTGTAAGTACAAAGGAAATGTTGGAATTGAAAATGACCGAAATTCGTTGATGTTATGAATAGGTCATGTGACGCGTCGTTGTATTCACAAGTGTTCTGACCTACTGCACGATATAAGGACAACAAGTGTATACAGCACATACGTGTCATGAAATAAGTGTCTCAAGCCATACCGATATTATTCTATTTTCAGCACTGAAACTAGACAAAAAGAATTTTCCTGGTACAGTTGTATAGTTGTGACATCAGCACTTGTTATAATCTAATCCTCTGCAATGAGACATGATTCAATATTGGCAGCAAGCAGGTACTTGCTGCGGGAATAGAACTTCGATATAATTGTAAATAAAATAAACAGAGATAGTAACAAAAAGATAATAAAAATTCGAACAGGGAAGGCAGCACTCAACAACTGTAACGTTAGAGAGCAAGAAACATAAAACACGTTTTCTTTTGTCAGTAATCATTTAATGGCTTCAATTATTGCAAAATCCAGCTAAATCTTCAACGTTATTTATTTTAGACTAATTATATCTCCTCGGCTAAACTTCCTTTCACAGTAGAACTTTGTCATATGCTCTGTTGTTGTCTAACCGTTCATATAAAAGTATTGTTTAATATGTTTTGTAATAAACAATGGGATATTGATATTACATTTAATCAATCTAATTATTATTTGATTTCTGGTTTTGAGTGTTGTTGTCTAATAGATTGAACAATTCTGATTAAGAATAGTCGAATCATCAGCCAGTGTTTTAAAACAGTTAGAATATATTTTAGATACTTTAGTGACTGGAATTTCGTTAATATGTAGAGTGACCGAATATGAGTGTTATTTAGTTGTTTATTGTTTTTATTTAATACAGTAGACCTGACTTTGCAGCTTGTGTCGACTACGTATGTGAGGAACGTCGGGTACCATAATGCATTTAGTCTTGACAATACGTGCAAGGAATGTCTTGTACCATATTACATTTAGTGTTGACTATTTATGTGAGACTTGCCTTGAGTACCCCTGTTCCTTGTTAAGACCAATTTATGAGAGGCATAAATGAAACCCCCTGTCGTGTTTGTCGACATTTCATATATGAAGCAAACTTGGTTCCCCATGTAGCTTGTGTCGTCACATTTATGGGAGGCATACCTGGTACCCAATGCAGCGTGTGTCGAACATTTATGCAAACCATGTTGTAGATGACACTAATAATCTATCTGCTACAACAAAATGCAAGCAGTACAAATTCACATTGATTTCTAATAACCATACTGCTTAGAACTTCTGTTCGGATGGTAAGCTATTGCATCAATACGGTTGTATCCTTTTACACAGCTAATTATCTCTGATAATGTTCTTCCTAAAATGGCCATAATTGCTTAAATATCTCCACAAACGATTTGTGAATCAATATCAACTAAGAATTTTAAAGTCTTCAATATGTGTGCAGCGTAACGCAACACTGATCAACCAACGTTTGCTAAGCTTGTTCCACATTGTCATGGCGTAGTAAAAACACATGTTTTACACGTCTTTGTATCATAGCATGAATGAGAAAGTCGAGTAGAAAAGTGCATCATTGAAGTTCGAAATCCTGACGATGACATGCACACGTGCACATCAATGAACAACATAAATTGTACTAATTGGATACGCGAACCGGAATGGTGAGAATAATCATGTAACCTATGTTGTCAGTATGGGAAACTCAGACAACGGATGCCTTTTATGTTTCTGGAATTATGAAAACACGTGCACTCGCACTAAGATTAAATTAAGAATGTCAAGTTATAGCAAGTGGTATACATACAAACAATACGTACTTGTACGATGCCTCCTCGATCAACAGATACACGATCACCACCATACAGGTCTACAACTGAAATATTTATTTGGGGAAAACACAAAATTTCTAAAACAACCATGAGTCCAAATAAGCAGCATCTCAACATACGCATCAACACAAATATCAGTAGAAACATACAGTTGAACTTAATGTACTGTCTAATGATTCTTTTAATGTAGGTGTATTCATGAGTGAGATTTTATAACTTATTATATACAGTATCATCGAGACAGTTCATACTCGTATCTATATCATAAATATTTCATTGCAGATTCTTTGGTATTACATGAACATTATCGATAAACATATTCTGCATTCCCTGAATGTTGCTTAGGTAAACAGTGTAATGTCGCAGAATGCATCAACTTTATGGTCATTATTATAGTTTGATACGGCACGTACACTATTACAATGTTTGTTGTTTGATATCCCATACATAGTTCAATGGTTGGCATTCGGCACAGATAGCTCAGTGTAGACAATATTGGTGATTCTAAGGATTATTTTGAAACATAACGTGTTGTTGTTTGTATAATTGATAAGCATTGCTTGAACATTGTGTACGTCTGCCTTTGCTACTGATAAGTGTCAGTCAGACAGTAATAATAATTATAATAGAGGTATCTGATTTCATGTTATATATCTTTAGTGGTTTAAAATGTACTTCTTGATGAAATTATTGTTGTTGATGTTACACATTTTAAACGTTACCTGTGAGAAAAACTAGCATCTCATTGAAGCGTCACATGAATATTGTAGAAATTGATTTACTACACCTCAGAGAATAGAGCGTGTGATCTGGCTAAATGTGACATCTAGTGAAGTCCGGAGGGAATTGTTGTCAATCCAAGCTAATAGAAGTCAACGCCTTTCGTGTTGATTTTGTGTTTGGCCCAGACAAACACACATTGTTGTTGTGACGGACTCACCTGAAGGCGCACGCGATACCGGTAATGAATGATAGGCTGACAAGGTACGTGGGTTACAGTTACTGTAAATGCTTGTTAACAAACCGGTTGATCGACAAAACATGTGCCTCTATCACTACTCTAACATACGTTAGTTTAAAACTAACTCAATCGCATTCAATCATAGACGTGAGTTCAGACATTAGTATATCGGATAGCTCCACGATATTATGCGCGTGTAAGAGATGTTTGTACATCGGAAGATAAGCAAATTTAATATATATAATGTTTTGTTCTTATGATCTTGAAAGTGCCTGCTTTAAAACTTATCTGTATACGTTGAAGAGAATAACATATTGTCTGCGTTGCGTGAAGTATTTGGTTAAGTAGTTTGCGTAAGGCAGTTAAAGCGTGCGTAAAGACGCCATAACATCTACGGTATGATGACGTCCTTCAATGACGTCGAGTACTGCTAGAAGGACAGTTACTCCCAACTGTCCGTTGTAACAGGAGCAGAGTAATAAATAAACAAAATAATATGATATTGAACTGTTATGGGTTGCATCAATTATGTAAATCCCTATAATACAGATATACAAAGCTACCAGCTGATAAAGGTCGGACAAGACTTGTCCTCAACTTCACTGCAGTGGTAATGCAATTTGTACCTGTACGTATACAGTATAATGGTTTTGACAATTGATGCATCATTCTTCTTGCCATTTCTGTACCAGAAATTGGAATGAGAAAACAAGTTTATTTATAAATATACAACCAAAAAGTAATGGCCAAGACAAACATCTAACATCATACATAGCGCAGTCATGCTTCAAGTGGCCCTATGATTCTAACATCATGTTATGTTAATTGTCGTAGTAAATACAGTCAGCTATATGCTAACATATCCCAACAATAAACCAACGTTAATGTTATCAAATACAATACTAAACAATTGGATAATTCCCGAGATATTTCGTATTATGAATTTATATTAAAGACATGACATAGTTTTATGAATCAATGTTATCTGCAACTACTAGACTAGTATGATATTTATTTATTTAATGTCGAATACCGAACATTGTATATTTTACGAAAACAATGTACACTGACACAACACAGGGAATGTACATAACAAAAAAGCTTTTGAAGATAAGAAATATCGGTACAGATTGTTTTATTGTCTTGTGTGTCAGCATCGTTAATAGTACTCACTTTTGTCTGATTTACGTAACGTGACAGGCATCTACAAATGCGACTATAACCTCGACCTTATGAATAATGAATGCGATAGTTGATGTTGAATGTAGATAATATCACGTGACAGTCCTGTTTTAGTACACACACTTATCTTATATAGATGGCACCGTGCTGTTAACTGAATAGAAGCTTGACATAGTTTCTTAGGTTAAAACGTATTTAAGATAAGTCTTAAAAATTGTCAGACTGAGAGATGCCGAGTTCCGATTAGACTTTTTCATGCTAAAATTAAGTTCATATATGGAACTATAGTGTTGAATATGTATAATTATGCTGAACGTTATAACTATGCGTTCAAATGCACGAAAGCTGTACTCGGATCACAAATATGATTGTGATTCTACTTTAAATAGAGTAATTTTCTATGAAGCCCTTGAGGCCAATCTCTCATGTCTGAGAGATTTTTCGTGATTATTGGATAGACCGAAAAATGTCTAAATCAGCAAAAACAATTATAGCCAGATCGATAGGGTATCTGACTGTTACCCTCTTGCAGTTAGTGTCGACCATTTATATGAGACGTACCTGGTATCACCATGCAGCTTGTGTCGATCGACCATTTATATTATGCCTACATATTACCACTATGCAGTTTTCGTCGACCATTCATCAGATGCAAGCCTGTTATAAATGTCGTCATTAATCTATCTGATACACCAGAAAGGAAGCAGTAAAAGTTCGCTATGTAATTAACACAGCTTAGTATGTGTTTTCTCCTGGAATGTTATTAAATCAAGTTTGTTGCATCGTCTTACACAGCTAATAATCTCTGATAACGTTCATTTCTATAATGACTTAAAATGCTTAAATATCTCAATATCACAATGTTCAAAAGAAGCAAGTGGTATGGGTTACACGAATACATTATTAAGTCAAACACGGAAGGCAACACTCAGCTTTACCAGCCGAGCACGGAAAACATAGAAACACACAAATCACAATGCACACCTGAACCAGCCGAGCTCAGAAAACATACACAATCATACAAGGCACAATGCCCAACTAAACGAGATATGATCCTCCCATGTCCAAGCTCTCGAAAATCTGAATAAACATGTTACAGCCATCGGGTACACACACAGTGTTATGCCCCAAACAGCGCTTTGATTTCACTGTAATAGTTCTATTTACGAGAAACACGTAGAGAAACGGGTGAGGCAATTGGCGAGTAACGTAGTTTATATACATACACGTATTTTGGTACAAATTTGAGTTTTATCTGAATAATGCGTTCGATTTAAAACCAGTTTACACAGGAATGTATTTCACAGAAAATCGCATGCTTACAAACCATATGTTTTTCCACTCTAACCGTGTTATAGTAACATGTAAGTCACATACTTTCTATATTTACCACCACAGTCTTTCTCAGTAAAAACCAGCTATTTGAGTTTGCTGGAGCGATCATGATATTTACGTATGACACAGTTTACTGACAAGCTTAAAATTTACTTTAGCAGTTTGCACGAAACTTTCTACAATATGGTGTTATAATACTTTGTGTAAATGACCTCCATAATAAGTATAATCCACATGGTAGAAATGTGTGGTTTGGTTCGGACAGTATCACATTTTATATGAACATGGTTTTTAAGCGTTGTATCAAACAACTCCATGGTTATATCTAAACAGATTTTCTTTGATAATTTTGATCAATATCGACTACATATTTGTATGTACCAATCATGACGACAACCTATGTCATTTCCTTTGAACTCTGAATTGTGTGGCCATGTTGTAAGTGGTGCGCTGGTAAGGGATTCGTTGGGGATGGCTACCATGACACACGGGTCATATTCTAGAAACCACACAAAACTAATAAAAACTAAACAAATCATTTCATATGAACAGTGTGTCAAAAACTGACAAGAAAGTTGCATGATATAATTCACATGTAATGCATTAACCCAACAGATGTAGTATAACTCCATGTAGAGTGCAATGTTTTTTTTAGTGTAGGCGTATGATTGTATCTCACCAATATGATATCATATTTTATCACCGAGACAGTTTGTACTCGTGTTTGGTTTATGAATATTTTATTGCAGATTATTTGGCATTACACGGACATTATCGATGACATATTCCTGTATTACTTAAATGCCGCGAATGTTAGCAGTGTAATGTCGTAGAATGTCCCAACTTTAAAGTCATGATTATAGTTTATTATAGCACGTACTCTGTTTTAAAGTCAATTGTTTGAACTACATTGTATTAGGAATAATTGCATTTGAGTTGAAACTTGGGAGTTGTTTGGTGATTCTCCAGATGATTTAGAAATCCATATTGATCGTCTGTTTCATTCATTGACTTGTAATGTTTGTTTTTGTCTCTCATTTTGCTATATTGTTTAGTGCCTTTTGTGCTGTGCAGTTTCTGTTGACTGCAATGCTGCATTACAGATCATCTATTACATATGTCTGTCATGTTGTTGTGTCGTATGTTGTATGTGCTTAAAATTTCACATTTTGTTCAAGAGATTATGTAGGCGGAAAAGTCAATAATGTATAACTTGATTGGACACAAAAAGCATTTGAACAGATCGGCTTGCTTTGGTTGTGATCTTTATTACATTTATTACTGTATTAAATTGTGACTAATGTACGCATATTTAATTTAACCGAACGGTATCCATTCAATGTTTGCTCTCAAATCTCCTCTGTGAGTGGTTTGGTGAAGATATTGTCTTTTAAAAGTGATTATAATTTCAAAGCAGGCTTGTCAATGCATACTACTATTTACAATCAATCCAATATTTGTTTCAAAACTCTTTGAGTGTATCACCATTTCGGTCGCTTAAATATTTAGTGGTTTCTTACCTAAAGCATAACTATTTATAAATTACTGTCGACATCTTAACGTGCAATGTGCATACATGTATTATCTCGCGTGTTCATGGCTGTCTACATTTTGTTGAATAAACCGATCCAAACTTGCTATTAGAACGATATAATTACATAGACGTTTCGTTATTAAATTTCCCATGCGGAAGATAAATCTATGTGTGCATTGCCAATACTACTAAAGAAAGCTAAATATCATATATGCCTGATTTAACTACTTGGAAGAGATATTTTATACAGACGTCAAGCAGCTAGTACTCCATTAAGCGAGCTAATATGTCTAAGGTGAACGTAATGAGGTCATGGAACACATCTAGGTATACAGGTATAAATACCGTGTTACTATATTTAATTATATTGGGAATTGATTTAAAACAGCTTTGTTCCATAACCAATAGAGCATAAAGATCATGGTAAAATCACTTAGTGCGTTATAAGTGGGCAAACAATGGTACGTTTATAGACAGATAACCATGCATGCAATAGAACAATCCAGTCAGCGCAGGAGGCACTCAACAGACTCAACAGACCAAACAGAGGACGAAAGGCACAGAAAAGAACATACACGAATAGAAAGGTCGTTGGTAAGGAAACATATAAACAATACAGACAATAATATATTATAATAATAGTTACTTGGTGGTAAATAAACTATATGGTCGTGCTGGGATGGTGCCGGGGTTCATGTCGATTTGGTGCTCTATCTTAATGGACTTTAATGTTGAAATATAACGCACATGGCTGACAGTGTTAGGCATTTACTTTATCTGATCGAATCAGTGCTCTTAATAAAATCAGAGAATGGTCGTCCAGATTTTTTCTATATCGTTTTTGTGTCGCTCAAGGGCATCCTCTGCTATTCTAATGCTATTATCTTTTTTCCCATTGTTCTAAAACGTATATTAAGTGGGACTGATAGTGTGCGGTGCCCCATTCAATGACTTGTTCATTCCCGTTATACTTACAGTCAGTAATGCTTCTGAGAGTAATCATAACGTTTATATATTAACAAAACACTCAAGTGAGACAAAGCTACGTAGTAATTACATTAAATGTGTCAGTATACAAGTCTGCGTTTTAGTGGACAATTAAATTATGTCATTGGGGAAAGGTAGTCCTAGACAATATAATTATATCATCCATACAATAGTGCATGTAGTGGTTGAATAGTGAAATAGCAATTGACATATAAATACATTTTTGGAGATTTGTTGTATATGCAGCCAGTGGAATATACATACATTTTAGAATTGCAACAAATGCAATATTTGTGGTAATTGTATAGTGAAATAGCTAATTTAATATAACAGTGCGAACATATCACGTTGTATGTGATGTAATGTTTGGCTACGAACGCAAGAAACACTAAACATCTATCGAAAAAAGTTCATAGTTTTTGCTTGAAACCAAATTAACTGCATGCATAGCAGTTACATCGGTTTCGGGCTAAAACCGTGCTCTTGAGCACAAAAATAATATACTATATTAGGCGGCATGGACAGTACCTATTTTTGGCTTGAGCGAGGATGATATCTCGTAAAAATCGGTCGAACAATGAAATAGTTTTTTTTTTAATTTTTGTTGACTGATTTGTTCGCGTTTTTGCTATATACCACTTGGAGTGTCTACACCGATAAATATACAGGTGTTCTTTGGAATTGTATTGAAGTAGCCAATGGTATATAAGTACATGTTGGTGTTTTAACAGATGCGATTCTTGTTCTAAGCCTCTCGGTGTCCAGAAGCTGATTTTAATATTAGATATTTGGAACAAATCAGGTTCTATATATTGTTTATAAAGCCCCAGTAATTTATACAGAGCCATTAAAGGTGCTGCCTCGCGTATTGGTGTATTGCAAAAATAAAATTGTCTAATATTTGTAATGTTGGTACAGATGCCTGTATATGTCATAAAAAACGTTCGAAGCATCGGCATTTTGTAGTTATTTAGTATTGTTACATCCAAAATTATATAGTGTTTTCACTGCTACATACAAGGGGTAAGCAGAGGAAAAATGTCCCCAAAAATTGTCTACAGTTCCCCAGCATGACCCCATATAATTAATGAGGCCATGTAATTGATAGGCAGTAAATACCTCGAACTGACCACAATTGATAAGAAATTAGTATGCTTATGTGTGCTGTATTGTGGTGGAAGAATATTTGATAAGTCATGATTTTATGTTTGTGGTAGTTGGAAGGATAATAGTTTTTCATCCGGATACTTTAATAAAAAAAAAAAAAAAGTATCACTGTCGTCTTTGTCGCGGTGTCGAAATTCCCAGACCAAAGTCTATTCCCCGCGACTCGGGATCGATAAGGTCATCTAATTCCAGCCTGTCGGTAAGATTCGTCTGTCTTATTTAAACCTGTATCCCCGCCCTCCCCCCTTCCGGGCGCACATAATATTGACTGGTGCATTAAGTCTGCCTCAATAATAAGACGTTTTAAGAATAAGACCATTTTCATCATTTTTATCTTGATTCAACATCATTATTACCAACTCACACAAACTCAAGGGCTCAACGGATGGTTTTGTTATTGAGATTTTTACTGTATTTTTTTAATTTTAGCATTGTGTTGTTCATGTACAAAATGCAAGTATATCCATGCACCACTTGTGAATATTATTATATGTTTTTCTTTTTAAATCTTGAAATTGTTTGATTTTTAATGAAAATCTACATTCATACTAAGTATGTTGATAATAAAATAACATGGATTTATTCACATGTATATGAATTTAGAAGTTCCATATCAAAAATAAAATAATCAGAAATAAGACATGTTTAAATTTTATTACATTTAGTGTGTAATTTGCTGAGGCAGTCAGTCAGGCAATTTAGCTAAGACTACACATGTTATGGTCATTTATAATGGGTCAGTTTATTGGTATCAATTACATGGTGCTTGCTGATAATGACCTTTCATGTCGAGACCACTGAGATCAAAGGAACTCCACTGGAGCTTTTTCCAACCCCCTGTATGTAGCAGTGTTTTAATACCCTACAGAAAAACTATAACTTAAATTGCCTAAATTTGTTTGCATTCGATGAAAACGAATTGCAAAACGAACTGAATACAACAATGAGGTTTAGAGTAGTTTAAATTGAATTGCTTATTTGCCATCAATCTTTCATAAAGCAACCGTCAGTGGCTGTCAATTACATAAATACTTGGTTAGGTAGGAAAATTACGTCTTACAAACATTAAGATCGACCTGTGAGGCAGCACCTTTAATGATAAAGTACCAGGCAATGATTGATTGCTGGGAGACTAAAACCTTTTACCAACCATTAAAACATCAATGGTTCTATAAGCCTGGAGAGAAATATACGACAGTAAATACAAGCCGGTTTTATTGTCGTTGCAGTATTTAGAAGATGACACTTGTAATGACTATTTGTGTCGATTGTAGATGTTTGATATGATGGTACTTTCTGATAGTACATGTACGTCAATACACTGGGACACAGCTTATTACAAACTGTAGCTCACAGACAATCCAGAGCCACACAGAAACGGGGTTGTTTATACATAATTTTTATTATGTAGACCATACTGAAAATTTGTTATCTACTACATGTACAAATAAAAGCGTAACTAACTTACTTACCTACAATTCTTTTTTGCTGTTGAAAAGTGGTTATTTTACCTGTGATGAGTAATTTTTCGAAGTAGATCACTAGGCGGGAGATAATTCTTTTTTGCTGTTGAAACGTGGTTATGTTACCGGGGATTACTAATTGTTCTAAGTGGGTCACTCGGCGGGGGACAATTCTTTGTTGCTTTTTAGCCTATCATTAAAACGACAATATTAGTATATGCTTGACTGGAAACAAAATCGAAAATCAAGTCTGAAAATGTTCGATCCGTTATTTAATAACACATGTAAGCTACAATTTAGTTTCTATTCATGGGAAGGCTAGAATTACTATGCTATAGTGTCTTTGTTTCATTTTTGTGTAAAAGAGTTGAAGACATAGATTTACGAAAATTGTTTGGGGTATGCATAGTGTAAATTTCACACACTAACATTAAAGCCAATTTTAAGAAACATTGTTATAAAACGAGTCCCGTTAGACCATGAGAAAGTGAGATAATGCTATATGTACCAGTAGATCAAGATAATAAGAATGTTATGTCGCTTACTGCATCTGTGTGAAATACGGTCGGTGCATGTATCACTTTTATAACGATAAAAAATATTTTGAATAGGAGTGGCCTTCAGAAATGTAGATGTATGAACGACAAAAATGTAAATAATTTCCCATATTATCATTTCAGGCTTCTACAACGAGTTAGAGTACATTTTCCGGAATGAGGTCAAACCACTACCTAGAACACCGGTCAGTCAGGATAGCGTGTACTTTCTATCAGTATTTCAGACAGACGGACATATCAGCCGACCGGAGGAGACATGGGAAACATGGAGTGGAGCTGATTATATTTTATGGAAATGTCCAGAAAAAATATAACTTCGTAGGGGGTGACCTTCTTCAAATCTACCAATGACACGGATATATACACGTTCATAGTGTTGTGCGAATGTGAAGATGAATTAATCATTTGTGATATGGCACGTAAATTCGTTGAGCGGTTAAAAGACGGGCGGTGTGGTTTGGTTGGATTGTATCAGGTAGAAAGATATTACAATGCTTCCAAACAAAGGTTATGAAGTTATTGCGTTGAGGAAGGAAGTGTAGACATGCGCTTTTGTTTCTAATTCTTGCATTGAATAAAGAAATATCTACACCTGTAGAATCTTACGCGATTAAAACTATGGTCATGATTTAATAGCGCATGTGTAAGTCCGCGAGGGTTTTAGGGTTCCACGTGTTCCAACATAGGCGTTAAGTGAAAAATGGTGGAAAATAAACGTATATGTTTGGATATTGACTTAATATTGTCATCATTTGGTAGCTATGGGGAATATTGGACATTCGTACTTAGGTAGAAGTATTCAAGTATAGATATAGAGAGTTTGACTTTCGTAGACTATGATGTGACTTGAAAGTATTGTCATGCCTCCAGAACATACTGCTTTCAGGCATACGCTTAGAATACATTAGATTTGTTCAATTATATCGATCATTAAATAATGTTTTATTAGAAAAATACAAATCCCGTTTCGGCGATTCAATCATGATTTCTGGTTCGAGCTGAAGCGGTGTTGTAAATCAATTAAACGTCAGAACGGCAGAAGTTTAGATGGAATTGTTAAACTTTCTTAATATTTCGGATATTGATCGCTTCTCGCGTGTTTTTATTTAAACAAATGGAGAAAAGTGTCCTCTATTAGTTCCGTGAAGTCTAGTCAGTTTGACGCCAATGATAAATGACAGCTGACATTTTTTTTAGAAAAATGTAAGATTCGAAGACTAAGATTGAGGTTGAAGTGTATTAATGTGAACTGGGTAGGAAACGTGGCATTCAGCTGCATTGGTATACGTGTTCATGTACATTCGGATTCGGTAAAAATTGTATATAAATATTGTATGATCAGAGTATTTATTATATTGTTCATTTTCTATCCTTATGTCAAGGAAATAACTAATGTTATTGAATTACCATAATTTATTGTAACTGTTATCCATGCGTTATCACATATTAATAAATGTATTGTTTCTTTATCTTGTTTTTGTTCTTATTGTGTGATGGTTTTATTGCCCGAGAAAATATTAAAGTGATTGCTGTCGTTTGTTTGTATTCGACAGAGACAGTCGTAAACTTGTGCGTGGTCAACCGGATTTTCCTTCCCTTATTGCCCAGTGACATCCGGGTTTGAGGGAAGAGACAGACACTTTGTATGATACAGGAATCCGGACAACTACCGTATATCTTACAATGACATGCTTGTGTACAGTTCCAATACACGCGAGTCTACATCCGGCTGTCAAAAGACTCCCCATATTTCACTTCAGTGAGGTATCATTCATGTATATGGATGGTACGTTGTAAGTCTGACGCTTGCGTGGTTGGCTAGGTGCGGCCGCCGAACATCTGTGTGGCTTCGGAATGTCTGTGTAGTTCATTTCTAGTTGGGTGAGACACACTTGAAAGCGATACAGGAATGACCAAGTATCCAGTCCGAGATTCGAACCAGGGATATCATGTAGCGCATAAAGTTCGTATTGATCCAACAAAAGTCTGAGTAAAGAGAGAGCAAAATATCTTTAAGGGCATGGCATGGCAATGTAGCGGACAAACAGTATCACATGCTGTCCGGAAAGGCTTAAGATTAGGCATATGCATAGTGTCTTAATATTGTCCGGTCATTGCTCAATGCAATAGCAGAAAACATAAGAACATATTCAGTTAACCAGTTGACCATGTCAGGTGTCCGAGCCCATTGACGGTCTGCAATCGTGTGCCCTACGATATTCTCACATTTACACACGTCTCTCAAATGAAATATATTATATATACAAAGGGCTTTTTGGACACTCTACTCTACACTTTATAGAAGACAAAGAAATGCAACATTTGCACGTTGGTGAATGATTAACTGCAGTAGTTTTTTGCATTTCGTATAAAGGGGATTTTGGTCGGTGTATGTTTGTCAAATTTATATTTAACGATGAGGAAAGGGAAATATGCTTAGGCCTACACCGCACTAAGTATTCAAATTATCTTATGTACGACCTACAGATAGAATTGTGCAAAATATACAAATTTGTCGCGTTATGTATGATGTGGTAGTCACGACTTAATTTACGAGCACTTTCTACAATTTGCAATCAAGCCTGTCACATTCATCATGGATTGTCCAACTAATCAAATTCATCGTATTGCGATGATGTATTGCGTAGGAACGGAGCGCGAACAGACACATCCGTAATAATCAAATATGTTGTGTATGGACAAGAGCGATTGAATTCCAGAATTGGACAATATGTTTCTATGAGAACATTTTCCACATAGTATCGGTCATAGCATTACTGTCAATGACATTGTATGGTATTCACGCATCTAGTTATGCAATTGGGGGCCAAAATCAATCAATTAGTTTAATGTGTCATATACGGCTGATTTTAGTTGAGTGCATCAAAAAACAATGGCGTACATGCTCTTCAGATGGCTTTTTTCTCGTCCAAATAGATGCAAAACATTGACCTCAACACGAAAACACCATATAATTTGGCAAACAAGTATGTCCAGACTTGGCGAAGTACTTTCAATGTTGAAGTGCATGCAATGGCTGGAAGTGTATACATTTGGTACTAGTTTATTAAAATCTTTGCTCTTAACAAAAGTCCTAATTGAAAACAATGCGTAACATTAATACGATTAAGAATGAAGTATAAATTCATATTTCAAATATAAATTCATATTTCAAAATTGGATAAATAATTATATTTATGCTAACTATAGTTTTGACAAGTATTGTAAACGTGCACTGGTAAATAAGTATTACAGAAAGCATTCTGCAAAATTTAATGCACATTTTGGCCTGTTCATGATTTCAATCTTTTGCAAGAAAGCAGTACGTAAGAAACCAAATAATGAATATTACGTCAAGGGTGCGTGGTGTCTGCATACTGTACTACCACTAGGTTGAAACAAGTATACACTTAATCTGACCACTGAGAAAGATTTATATTGAGCTAGGAGGTCTTATTCATAGCATACTTTGTCTGTAATGAGACACGATGTGATAGGCAGAAAACAAGTCATGATTTGAATACGCTATCCTACTTCCACCATTAAACAGAATGTAAAATATCGTAATTACTCGGCTAGGAGTGTGACACGGAATAATTTGCCCATTTCTCTGGTCATAAAACTGGTAACAACAGCAACAGGGTGAATTGTGCGCTAACATTTGGTGGATAATGTCGGTAATAAAACAATACTAGGAGACTGTTTCATGTTATCTTAGATACATCATGTGATATTTTCAACCAGTGTAGCGTAGGACACAAATCCAATCACACGTTTTATTGTTCAATAGTCTGATAGTTTACTACATATTTCACCGGATAGCTAAGGCGTGGTTTGAATACATTTGTGCCACAATTTGTGCTAGCAATATCCAAACATATCAACGCTTTCATGTGTATTTAAAGGAACCCTATCTGATCACATATCTTTCTATATGGAAAACAATATATCTTTCCAGTCCCTTTTATCACCCCCAAATACCAAATTTGCGTAGACAAGTATATTTATTTATAGTTTGTTTTTTGTTTGCTTTGTTTTTATTTGTACAAATACTTTTATATATAAAATTGTACGGGGAAAATAAATGGGGTTACCCTTCTGATGCCCGAAAAAACAACATATCTTTGTGGTATTAAACGGCAAGAGACCGATTCCGTGACCTTCCGCACTTGAAGGTTATCGAGAAGTATCGAATATAACAAATAGTTTACTCCATCTTATGATTTTACGACTTTTTACAAAAAAATGCCAAGTTTGAATCCAACATTTGTGTTATGTTGTTCCTCATTCCATGCAAGTTCGACCCAGCATAGGATCGCACATCCCAGATCTTGACCAATAGAAAAAAAGCTTATGATAACAACTCTTACATGGAATGCAGCACTTGATCACCAAATACAGCAAACAAAACTTCAAACAAGAACAAAATAGACCGCAGTTACAAGTCAAAATGTAAATAAGAAACCAGGCATTATACCAGCTCAACTTATATGCACTGAATACATTGTCCTCTCAGCCAGGCATCCTAATAACCTACTGCAGTGGTTATGCATCCAGTATATGATATATAGATGTGTGTGTGTGAAGCCGTACAGATTGATTTATTTCCAGTGTGGTCACATTTTCTGATTTACGTTACACGTACGTGACAGACATCTACAAATGCGACTATAACCTTAACCTTATGAATAATGAATGCGATATGTGATATTGAATGTAGATAGTATCTCGTGACAGTCCTGTTTTAGTACACATACTCATATCGATGACACCGTGATGTAAACTGAATGTTAGCTCGAAATAGTTGTTCTAAGATAAGAACGTATTTATGAGACGGCTGACCACTTTTCAGGCTGAATTATGCTGATTTGTTTGTTTCATGACAACTAAAATATTACTTGGTAGAAATGACACATTTAAAGTGGCTGATATTGAAGAATATTGAGTTGCGAATATATTTAGTTCAGCTGGTTTATAGCTATGCGTACAAGTTACAATGTACTGCAAGTAAACTGAACTAACATCACAATGATCATTTGTGATTTCAGTAATTTAACAGTTCACGATGTCCTCATACCATCCAATACCGTTGGATGGTTTGAATATTCCATAGGACTCCGAATCGGCAGGTACACAAATTATTTCGCAAAGTTGACCGAGGTCGAGAAGCTCATAAACAAACCGTATGTTGCCGACCTCTAATGAGGAGAGTGTTGTTTATAAATAGCCTTGTTAGTCTGTTCCAAATCTTACAGTAGTTCGGAACCCTAACTATATGAAATGTAAGATTGGGAAAGGGCCGGACTTTTGCCTCTTAGACATTTAATACGTGACTGAAGACGAAACACTTCATATTTAATTGACCGAAAATAGTCTAATTCAGCAAATACACATCATCTGCATTCAACAACATCTAATGCCAGTTACTTTTCCAGCTGTTATATTTTTGTACACGGCAAATTGAAATATAGATAAGGTAAGAAACTCGGTCGGCATTATGCTCTTAAGAAAAATACGATCGTGTTTTGCATAGCGTCGTCAAAGAGCAATTGTTCATTGTATACAAAACAGTAAATCAACATTTGGCCGTGAAATTGTAAGAAGTGTAAAATGTACAACTCAATTATATCAGCCAACAGAACACTATCAAACATGCTATATAAAGAACAATATCAAACATGCTATATAAAGAACAATATCAAACTTGCGATATAAAAATGCAATACTTTGAAATTCGAAACTACCCTCCACCTTGCAATTGAAAATAAAAAAAATAGAACAAAATAAATTTCTCGAAATAGTGATACAGCGTCGTCACAGTCAAACTTAACTCACGTTTTCTTTTGTCAGTTTTCATTTAATGGCTTCAATTATTGCAACTTAAAAGTTGTTCATTTTAGATTTATTATATCTCTTTTCACAGTAGCACTTTGTCATATGCTTTGTTGTTGTCTAACCGTCCATATAAAGGTTTTGTGTAATATTGTTTGTATTCAAAAAGGGCAATTAATATTACATTTAATCAATCCAATTATTACTTGATTTCTGGTTTTGAGGGTGGTTGTCCAATAGATTGAATAATTAAGAATAGTAGAATTATCATCCAGTGTTTTAAAACCGTTAGAATATATTTTAGATACTTTAGTGACTAGAATTATCGTTTATATGTAGAGTGACCCATTATGAGTGTTACTTAGTTGGTTATTGTTTTTATTTAATACACGAGACCTGACTGGCAAACCGTGAGGCACGTCAGGTTCCAAAGTGCATTTAGTGTTGACCATGCATGCAAGGCATGTCTTGTACCATATTACATTTAGTGTTGACTATATATGTGAGACATGTCTTGTTTACCCCTGTCGCTTGTTTCGACCATTTATGAGATGCATAACCGAAACCCCCTGTGGTGCTTTGTCGACATTTAATATACGAAGCAAACTTGGTTCCCATTTAGCTTTTGTCGTCATATTTATGAGAGTCATACCTGGTACATGTACCACATGCAGCGTACGTCGAACATTTTTGCAAATCATATTATTGATGACACTAATAATATATCTGATACGATAAAATACAAACCGTTCAAAAAGATTATTTTAAGTCAGACAGGGAAGGCAGCACTCAACTAAACCAGCCGAGCACAGAAAACATTAAAAACACACAAAGCACAATGCCCAACTGAGCCAACCGAGCACAGGAAACATAAAACACATAAAGACACAATGCCCGACTAAACAGGCGCAGATCCGCCCAAGTCCAAGCTGTCGAAAAGTATAATAAATTATAACTAGCTGAATGACCCAGTTTCCACAGCAAAAGGACTACAGTGACTAGTTTTAGCTGTCAGAAATCTTAAAACGAAGAAGTGCCCAACACACTACCGACCAAGAAAATTAAACATCCCTTGTCCCACTGTTTAAAAGCTGAATAGAAAAGATTCAGCAAACAAAACGCGGAATGCCTACGCTGAATGACCTAGTTACAACAGTAAAACTGCTCACATTGATTTTTAATAACCTCACTGCTTAGAACTTCTGTTCTGATGGTATGCTATTGCATTAATATTGTTGTATCCTTTTACATACAATGTAGCTAATTATCTCTGACAATGTTCTTTCCTAAAATGGCCTAAATTGCTTAAATATCTCAACAAACGATTTGTGAATCAATACCAACTAAGAATTCTAAAGTCTTCAATATTTGTGCAGCGTAACACAACAGTGATCAACAAACGTTTGCTTAGCTTGTTCCACATTGTCATGGCGTAGTAAAAACACATCATGATTTACACGTCTTTGCATCAAAGCATGAATGAGAAGTCGAGTAGAAAAGTGCATCATTGAAGTTCGAAAACCTGACGATGACGTGCACACGTGCACATCTATGTACAACATACATTGTACTAATTGGATACGCAAACCGGAATGGTGAGAATAATTATGTAACTTATGTTGTCAGTATGGGCAAACTTAGACAACGTATGCCATTTATCTTTCTAGAATCATGTAAGCACGTGCACTCGCACCAAGATTAAATTAAAAATGTCAAGTTATAGCAAGTAGTATACATACATACAATACGTACGTGTATGATGCCTCCATGATGAGTTTGATCGGATCAATAGTTACACGATCACCATACAGGTCTACAACTGAAATATTTATTTGGGGAAAACCCAAAATTTCTAAAACAACCATGAGTCCAAATAAGCAGCATATCTACATACGCATCAGCACAAATATCAGTAGAAACATACAGTTGAACTTAATGTACTGTCTAATGATTCTTTCAATGTAGGCGTATTCATGAGTCAGATTTTATCACTTACAGTATCATCGAGACGTTCATACTCGAATCTACATCATAAATATTTCATTGCAGATTCTTTGGTTTTACATGGACATTATCGATAAAATATTATTCATTCCCTAAATGTTGCTTAGGTAAACAGTGTAAAGTCGCTGAATGCATCAACTTAATGTTTGTTGTTTGATACTAAATACATATTGCAATGGTTGTCACTCGGCACAGACAGCTCAGTTTACATATATCTGCATTTCCTTAATGCCGTTAAGGTTAGCAGTGTAATGTCACAGAATGCATCATATTTATGGTCATTATTATAGTTGGCTAGAGCACGTACACTATTATAATGTTTGTTGTTTGATAGTCCATACATAGTTCAATGGTTGGCATTCGACACGGACAGCTCAGTTGAGACATGACAGTTGATTGGTGATTCTACGATAATTTTAAACTCATAACGTTAGGTTGTTTAATTCATTGATAAGCATTGCTTGAAGATTATGTCCGTCTGCCTTTGCTACTGATAAGCGTCAGTCAGACAGTAATAATAATTATAATAGTAATTTTAAATAACTTACTTAAAACTCCGCCTGCGTCCATCTTTACTGTTTGTTTTTGAAACGCGCAACCAGTATGTTTGATTTTAGAACAGCATGGTATGCGCTGTGTTCAGCAAATGAAAACATAGTTAAGAAATTGTTGACTGATAAATCAGGAGTACACTATGCCAAATATATTCTCAATTGTTTCAGTATACACTATAGTTTTGTATTTGTGCTCAAATATAATTTTTGTTTAATTTAATTTGTGTATTTATTGATCTTGAAGCGCGAAGTTTTAATCACTTGAAGCTTTATTTGTTAGAATCTTACAAAAAACAAATCACGTACTCTTTTTTATCTGTAGGTTTTGTCATTACAGCAAAGTGATATACAAAACATGTTTATGGTAACACCATTAATGACATGATTTTTGCCAATTTCAAATTCTTATCAAAGTATTCAGTAATGTTATATAGCAAACAGGCGTTTAACGACATAAAAATTACACTTATAGCAAGTGAAAGCTCCCAACTGTCATCGAATAATGATTGCATAATGATAATACATGTACTAGGACAAAATGGACCTAAGAAAAAAGAAACTGAAGAGAATGTTATATTAATACATGTATACTAAAGTTGCTGCTGTATTATATTTATTAACAAGAAATACTTTTAGTACAAGTTTTAGTAAAACATACATTCTGGATGCTGTAAATTATATTAAAAATACATACCTTTATTACTAGAATGCAAGTTCCATGTACAGGATAAGCAGGTTATGTTTCTTCAGTAACCTTAAATTACCAGAGGACATATCAAATCGTTTACATGTCGAGAATATCTCGGTTCCTTTGCAGAAGAGCTTGTTATTACCTGTTGATTAGTTTAGTGAACTCTGGTTATCGTAATATGTCTAAAGGTGTAAAGCCAGATAAAACAAATTGAAGGGACATGTATGCGATTTCATGTTATACACCATTAGTGGTTTAAAAATGTACTTCTTGATGAAATTATTGTTGTTGATGTTACACATTTTAAACGTTACTAGTGAGAAAAACTAGCATCTCATTGAAGCGTCACATGAATATTGTAGAAGTTGATTTACTACACCTCAGAGAATAGAGCGTGTGATATAGCTAAATGTGACATCTAGTGATGTCCGAGAAGGGAACTGTTGTCAATCCAAGCTAATAGAATTCAACGCCTTTCATGTTGATTTTATGTTTGGTCCAAACAAACAAACATAGTTTTTGTGACGTACTCCGCTGAAGGCCCAAGCGATAACGAATGTGAAGTTGACGAGGAACGTGGGTTACAATTACTGTAAATGCTTGATAACAAACCGGTTGATCGACAAAACACGTGCCTCTTTCACTGCTCTAAAATAAGTTATTTTAAAACTAACTCAATCTCATTCAATCATAGACGCGAGTTCAGACATTAGTATTTCTGATAGCTCCACGGAATTATGCGCGTGTAAGATATGTTTGTACATCGGAAGATAAGCAAATTTAATATAATGTTTTGTTCTTACCATCTT
This sequence comes from Spisula solida, assembly GCA_947247005.1. Lineage (NCBI taxonomy): Eukaryota > Metazoa > Mollusca > Bivalvia > Venerida > Mactridae > Spisula > Spisula solida. Next base: position 21,169,001 of record OX365946.1, read on the forward strand.
GAAAGTGTCTGCTTTAAAACTTATTTCTATACGTTGAATAGTATAACATATAGTTTTGTTGCCTGTTTTTGGTTAAGCAGTTTGCACAAGGACGTCCTTACACCTCAGGTATGATCACATCATAACATGAAGTCGATTACTGCTAGACGGACAGTAACTCTTAACTATCGGTTTGTTACTGGAGCGGAGGAATTAATAAACAAAATAACTGCAATACGGACGCCGATGCTCAACTATCGCATTGTAACAGGAGAAATGGAAGGATGAATTCACGTTCAATGATATGAAACTGTTATAGGTAGTATCAATTATGTAAATCCACAAACATGAAAATACAATGCAGATATACAAAGCTACAAGCTAATGCAGGTCGGACAAGACTTATTCGCAACTTCATTATAGCGGTAATGCAATTTGTACCTACACGTAGACTGTATAATGGTATCGACAATTGATGCAGCTTTCTTCTTGCCATTTCTGTACCAGAAATTGGTATGAGAATACAAGTTGTCCATTTGTAAATATATATCTACAACCAAATAGTAATGACCAAGACAAACACCTAACACCATACATAGCGCAAATATACTTCTAGTGGCCCTATGAGTCTAACATCATGTTATGTTAAGTGTCGTACATAAATACTGCCAGCTATATGCTAACGATGCCAACAATAAGTCAACGTTAATGTTATCCAAAAAAACTAAACAATTGGATAATTCAGAGATATTTCGTATTATGAATTTACATTAAAGACATGATACAGTTTTATGAATCAGTGTTATCTGCAACTACTAGACTAGTATAATATTTATCTATTTATTTTCGAATACCGAATATTGTATGTTTTACGGAAAGAATGTACTCGTACACTGATCACAATACATTGGAATGTAGCACTCAAAGGAGACATAACAAAAAAGCTCTTGAAAATAAGAAATATCGGTACAGATAGTTTTATTGTCTTGTGTGTCAGCACCGTTAATTGTACTCACTTTTGTCTGATTTACGTTACGTGACAGGCATCTACAAAAGGGACTACATGTATAACCTCGACCTTATGAATAATGAATGCGATAGTTTATGTCCAATTAGGAAAAAAATGGCTGTTTTGCGTGATATACCGGTGAATAGTTAACGGTTTAGAGTTCATATGCGTAGGAATTAATCACGAAGGCCGTAGGCCTGAGTGATTAATAACTATGCATATGAACGATAAACCGTGATCTATTCACCGGTATATCACGCAAAACTGCGATCTATTTGCTTTCTAACACGTGTAATTTGTACAAATTGATACGGACTATTTGTTTGCGAAGTTTGTGAGTTATTTATCATGTTGCTATAGACAACTTCCGCTGTTCAAAGAATCGTAACGTACGCCCCTGGATTTTTATCTTTATTTGTCGCCAAACTGATGCTTATTTAACGATAAATTCCAATTAAGCATTTCACGTTTAATCATATGAATTGATACATGCAATAACATGTTGCTAGAATATAAATATAATCAAATAAATAAACAGAAACACTACGAAAAGAAAATTACGCAAAACGTCGCGCTCTACGGCGACGTCACAATTTATGACGTCATGAAATAAACAAGACGTAAATTTCATTGATAAAAATCGCGAATTATACGCGGGAGATAAATTACACAGCCGAAAATTCTACTTTGATATACCGTTTATTAGATAACGCTACAGCTCTATTCGATTACATGGAGCAAAATACAGACAGTGGTAGAATATAGATTATTTCACGTGACAGTCGTGTTTTAGTACATACACTCATACACGTAAACTGAATAGTAGCTCGAAATAGTTTCGTAGATTAGAACGTATTTATGAGAATGCTGAACAATTGTCAGGCAAACATTGAACCTTTTATTTCCTGCTAAAATCAAGAGGCAGATATTGAACTACAGTTTTGAATATGTATAATTGTTCTGAACGTTATAGCTCTGCGTTTAACTGCACGAAAGCTATATTCGGATCACAAATGTAAATTGTGATTTTACTTTAAGTAGAGTAATTGTCTATGTAGCCTTTGTCTGAGAGATCATTCGTGATTATATAATAGACCGAAAAATGTCTAAATCGGCATAACACAATTATACCTAGATCGATATAGTATCGGACTGCTACCCTCTTCCAGTTAGTGTCGACCATTTATATGAAATACATCGGGTACCACCTTACAGCTTGTATCGATCATTTATGTTAGGCCTTCATGTTACCCCTATGCAGTTCTCGTCGACCATTTATTAGATACAAGCCTGTTATTAATGTCGCCATTAATCTATCTGATACACCAGAAATGACGCAGTTAAAGTTCGCTATGTAATAAACACAATTTTGTGGAATCATCTTACACAGCTACTAACGTAATTATATCTGAAAATGTGCATTTCTAAAATGACATAAAATGCCTAAATATCTCAATATCGCAATGTTCAAACGTAGCAAGTGGTATGTGTTACAAAAACATAATATTAAGTCAGACAGGGAAGGCAGCACTTAGCTTTACCAGCCGAGCACGGAAACATACCAACACACAGGGCACAATGCTCACATGAACCAGCCGAGCACACAAAACGTAAAACACATACTAGGCACAATGCCCAACTAAACAAGTTATGATCCTCCCATGTCCAAGCTCTCGAAAATCTGAATAAACAAGTTACAGCAATCGGGTACACACACAGTGTTACGCCCCAAACAGCGCTTTAATTTCACTGTAATAGTTCTAGTTACGAGAAACACGTAGAGAAACGGAATTTTTGGGCGAGGCAATTGGAGAGTAACGTAGTTTATATACATACATGCATTTTGGTACACATGTAAGTTTTATCTGATGAATACGTACGATTTAAAATCGGTTTACAAAGGAATGCTTACAAACCATATGTTTTACCACACTAACCGTGTTATAGTACATATTAGTCACTTACTGGCTATTTTTACCACAATACTTCTCAGTAGAAACCAGCTGTTCGTGTTTGCTAGAGCAATCATGATGTTTACGTATGACACAGTTTACTGACAAGCTTAAGGTATGTGTTGGATTCTACCTTAGCAGTTTGCACGTGACTTTCTATAATATGATGTTATAATACTTTGTCTAAATGACCTTTCTATTATTTAGAGATAAACTCATCCTTCCATAATGAGTATAATCCACATGGTAGAAATGTGTGGTTTGGTTCAGACAATATACCATTTTAAATGAACATGGTTTTTAAGCGTACATGTTTTATCAAACAATTCCATGGTTATATTTAAAAATATTTACTTTAATGATTTTCATCAATATTGACTTCATATTTTGTATGTACCAATCATGACGACAACCTATGTCATTTCCTTTGAACTCTGAATTGTGTGGCCATGTTGTAAGTGGTGCGCTGGTAAGGCATTTGTAGGGGATGGCAACCATGACGCACGGGTCATATTCGGGAAACTACAAACAACTAATAGAAACTAAACAAATTCATATGAACAGTGTGTCAAATAACTGACATGAAAGCTGTATGATACAATCTATAGTAATGCATCAACGCAACAGATAGTTGATCTCAATGTAGAGTGCAATGTTTCTTTTAGTGAAGGCGTATGAGTATGATTGTATATCACCAATATGATATTGTATTTTATCACCGAGACAGTTTGTACTCGTATCTGGTTTTGAATATTTTATTGCAAATTATTTGGCATTACATGGACATTATCGATAACATCTTCCTGCATTACCTTAATGCCGCTAAGATAAGCATTTTATGTTGTAGAATGCCCCAACTTTAAATTCATCATTATAGTTTGTTATAGCACGTACTCTGTTTTAATGTCTATTATTTGATAATCTATACATAACTACATTGTATTAGGAATACTTGCATTTGAGTTGAAAGTTGGGAGTTGTTACATGTTGTAGCTTATTCAGCGGATGATTTTAAAACCCATATTTAACGCTTTTTTCATTCATCGACTACCACCATTGCGCAACCATCATGTCCATGTATCACGCTAGCACGTGTATGTCAGCCTGAATATATGGGTTATTGGTTACTATCTGAGCAACTAGGCATTATTCAAGTTAAGGTACGTTGTGACTCGTGCTTGCACTTGTAATGTTTGATTTGTCTCACATTGTTCTATATTGTTTAGGACAGTTTGTGCTGCGAGTTTACGAGATTATGTAGGCGGAAAATGCAAGAATGAATAACTTGATTTGACACAAAAAGCATAGTTTGGCTTGATTTTGTTGTGATCTTTATTACAGTTACGATGAGCATTTAAGTGGAAATTTGATTCCGATCCCATCAAATTGTGACTTATGTACGCATATTTAATTTAACCAAACGGTATCCACACAATATTTGCTCTCAAATCTCCTCTTCGTTGTTTCCTTGTGAGTGGTATAGTGAAGATATTGTCTTTTAAAGATGACTATAATTTCAAAGCAGACTTGTCAATGTATACCAATATTTACAATCAATCCAATATTGTTTCACCATTTCGGGCGCTTAAGTATTTAGTGGTTTCTTAACTAATGCATAACTATTTATAAAGTTCTGTCGACATCTTAACGTGCAATTTGTATATTATCTCACGTGTTCATAGCAGTCTATATTTTGATGAATATACCGATACAACCTTACTTTTAGAACGATACAATAGCATAAAAGTTTCGTCATTCAATTTTCCATGCGGAAGATAATTATACGAGGGGTGATCAACAAATACGCGGAAAAATGCTCTGAAATATTTGTTACGTGACCAATTTTAAAGAAAATCGGTCTGGTTCTAGATTGGAGAATTACGAGTACATACCTATTAAAAAACATTAAGCCTAAAGAATTATTTAGTGAAACTAACATAGAAACCGCAACGTCTCTATGGCTACACCGGCCCAACGTCATCACGACGTCGTTACATAAGTAAGTCCATACTCATTCGTGGCACAATTCATTATGTATAACGCATCTTTGATTCTCAAAATATAGCTATACAACAAGAAACACTTCCTTGATATGTCAACCGAAACTAATTCATTTTTCTTTTCAACTTGCAAGTAAATTATCAGAAATAGCTGCAGAAGAACATTAATACAGATTACGTAATTTGACGTTATTGACCTCGTATAGCCCATTGGCATATCGGCATTGATTTCACATGACTACATATGAGAGAATATGCAAAACAGACACCAGTTGTGTATGCTATTACATATTTGTTGCATTTTGTAATATTGCCATTGGTATTTTATGACACTTCGTTCGCAACACAAATGTTCGCAGCCGATTTCTGTACGATTACTGACAATTACTTCGATGCAAATGGCTCTAAAATGAAATTTGGACTTTAAAACATTTTTTTGAAATAATGAATGTAATGTTATATCATTGCATATTCATAACCCACCCGTTAGAAAATGATAATATTACAAGCGCACGTATGATACGTCATCGTTTGCTACGTTCAACGTTGGAAAATATGAAAATTTGGGCCACATGACGTCGAGTGACGTTGCCATAGTAAACTGCGTTCGTTCTGATTTTGGTTAATATTGATGGTCAGTGGTGAATCAATTTGAAATAAATTTATCTTCATGTTTTAAATTAGAAAGTTTCATCGACTTACAATGACAAATATAAAAATGACAGCACTTTTCCGCGTATTTGTTGATCACCCCTCGTATTTGTGCATTGCCAATACTACTAAAGAAAGCTACATATCAGATATGCCTGATTAAACCACTTGGAAGATATATTTTATACAGACGTCAAGCAGTTTGTACTCAATTTGGGGAGCTATGTCTGAGGTGAACATAAGGAGGTCGTGTAACACATGTAGGTATACAGGTATAAACACTCTGTTACTATTTTAATTATATTGGAAATAAATTTAGAAACAACATTGTTACATAACCTATAATGCATAAAGATCAGTGTCAAGTCACTTAGTGCGGTATTCGTTGGCAAACAAATGGCAAGTTTATAAACAGATAACCATGCATGCAATAGAACAATCCAGTCAGGACAGGTAGCACTCAACAGACTCAACAGACCAAACAAAGGACGAAAAGGCACAGACAGATCATACACAAATAGAAAGGTCGTTGGTAAGGAAACCTGTGAACAATACAGACAATAATATATTATAATAATAGTTACTTGGTAGTAAATAAACTATATGTTGGTAGTGCCGGGGTTCATGTCGATTTGGTGCTCGTTTGTAATGGACTTTAATGTTGAAATGAAACACACATATCTGACAGTGTTACTTTATCTGATCGAATCAGTCCTCTTAATGAACATCAGAGAATGGTCGTCCAGATTACTTCCATATCGTTCCTTGTGTAGCTCAAGGGCATCCTATGCTATTATAATGCTTTTTTATCTTATTTCCCTTTGTTCTAAAACGTATATTAGGTGGGACTGATAGTGTACGGTGCTCCCTGCAATGACTTGTTCATTCTCTGCTACTATCAAATCATTTTATAACTGTATTCTATTCAGTGTCAGAATACCAGTACTTCTGAAATTAGTGATCTTGCATACGATTTTTAAGGAGTGTCACTTAAACAACAATCTACTTTATACTTCTGAGAGTTATTTTAACGTTTATATATTGACAAAACACTCAGACAAATCTCAAGTGTGACAAAGCACCGTGATTTAATTACAATAATTGTGACAGTGTACCAGTCTGTGTTTTAGTGGGCAATTAAATTATGTCATGGTGGAGAGGTAGTCACAGACAATACAATTATATCATCTATACAATAGTGATTGTAGTGTTGGAATAGTGAAATAGCAATTGACATACATGTATACATACAATTTGGGAGATATGTTGTATTTCAACAGAAGCGAGTCTTGTTGTGATCGAAATGCTCAGTAGTGAGTGGAATGTAAATACATTTTAGAATTGCAACACATGCGATAGTTGTAGTGATTTTATAGTGAAAACGCAAATTTAATATAAACAGTGCGGACATACCACGTTGCATGTGATGCCAATTTTGGCAACGAACGCAAGAAAAAATTAACATCTTTCAAAAAATGTCATAGTTTCTGCTTGAAACAGAATTAACTGCATGCATAGCAGTTACACCCATTTTAAGCAAAAACCACGCCCTTGTGCACAACTATATGTTAAGCGGTATGGACAGTACCCAATTTTTGCCTAAGCGACGATGATATCTCGTTAAAATCGTTCGAATAATGAAATTGTTACGATCGTTTTTTACTTTTTGTTGACTGATTAATTTTGCGTACTTGCCATATACCACTAAGTATGTCTACTCTGATCAATATGCAAGTGTTCTTTGGAATTGCATTGAAGTAGCCAGTGAGATATAAGTACATGTTGGTGTTTTAACATATGCGATTATCATTCTAAGCCTCGCGATGTCCAAAATCTGATTTTAATTTTAGATATTTGGAACAAATTAGGTTCTATACAACGTTTATAAAGCCCCAGTGATTTATACATTGCCCTTAAAGGTGCTGCCTCACGTATTGGTCTATTGCAAAAAAAATGTCAAATATTTGTAATTTTGGTACAGTTGCCATAAAAAACTTGCGAAACATCGGCATTTTGTAGTTATTTCATATTTTTACATCCCAAATTATATAGAATTTTAACACCCTACAGAAAAACTATCACTTAAATTGCCTAAATTTGTTTGCATTCGATGAAAACGAATTGCAAAACGAACTGAATTTCTCACTGAGGTTTAGAGTGGTTTAAATTGAATTGCTTATTTGCCATAAATTTTTCATATAGCAACCGTCAGTGGCTTTCTATTACATGAATATTTGGTTAGGTAGGACAATTACGTCTTACAGACATTTAGATCGATCTGTGAGGCAGCACCTTTAAGGATAAAATACCAGACGATGATTGGTTGCTGGGAGACCAAAACCTTTTACCAACATTAAAGCATCAATGCTACTATAAGCCTGGGAAGAAATATACGACAATAAATAGAAAGCCGGTTTTATTGTCGTTGCAGTATTTAGAAAATGACATTTGTAATGACTGTTTGTATCGATTGTAGATGTTTGATATGATGGTACTTTCCGATAGTACGTCAATACACTGGGACACAGCTTATAACATACTGTAGCGCACAGACAATCCAGAGCCACATAGAAACGGGGCAGCACCTGGCCACTCACGCAAGTAACAGACATACGAACGAACCACTCATATCCCCCAAAAGGAACTATCAAGGAAGCCTATATGCTCACTCTGCAATGAATGACATACTATTGACCTGTATAGTATATATATATGTGTGTGTATAATTCGGAAAAAAAACAAATGACACCGTCTGAAATAAAATTTTGGCAACCGTTAAGCTACAGTTTGTATGGGCGTAGAAGCGTCTTCAACATTGGGGGGGGCAAATAGTTGGAAGGTGGGCGCTAAAAATCTCTTTTTGGAGATAGGGGAACCATGTTAATGTTTAAACAACACATGTGTATCCTATATTGTTTATTGTAACTAATATATAATACTGTTTTATTGTATTCAAAAATATGTTTGTATATTATCATGTAATTAATGTACATATGTTTATTATGTAGACCATATTGAAAATTTGTTATCTACTACAAATAAAGTGTTGAGTTGTGTTTAATTTGTCACTTTCTATTTTCATATTCGTATTTGTGCTCCTTTGTGCTAAGTTGCTTCTGATGGGTGCTGCCTTCCTTGATCGAATATATTACATCAAAGTGATGAAGGCATTTTTATGTTAATTTCGATGCGAGTGTTTATTTATCCTTCAACTTTTACATGTACTTAGCGTCAAAAGTTTTGCAACAAAATTGAAAATCCTAAATGTTTGAGTTGCTGGGTTGACAGGCATTCTACTAAAACCGTAGCACTATATTCAATGACATTTCTGTGGCTTAACCGTAGTCTACCATACTTTTAAATCAATATAAAACTTGCATTCCAATTGTGTTTTTGTGAAAACGACACCGTTTTTTAAAAAATCTTCATTTGGGTAAAATCATATTACGCTCGCTAATCAATAATGATCAAAGAACGACAAATTTTACCATCTTTACCTCCCCTACACTATAAGATATTAATAATGATTGAATATTCTAAAAACACGCTGTCAAGCTAAGGTAACGGCAAATATGTTGCTGAGTGGAAATACCGCCTGTAGTTGTAGGTTGCTTTTTAATGGTCGATTGGTCGATATCATAACGCAACATTTCGTGCAAAAATATCAATTAATAGAATGGGTAAATGGTACCAAAACGGGCACAAACATTTCCCAAGTGTAATGTGTATTTTTGAAATGTTGGGTTATTTCATATTCGGTGTTCATATGGATAAATATATTTCTTAAATTTGATAATTGTTATGAATTTATAGCGGTTATATTTTAATGTTCACATGTGTAGTTGTATCAGCATAAACTAGTTTGCGGTTCCAATAAAAAAGACAAAACAATGTAGATTTGCGGAACTTTTGACGCTCAGTATATTATGTTGCAGTTTCTTATTATAAATATATACAACTCTGTTTCCTTTAATAAATCTCACAGTAGAGATCTATGAAATTAAGAAATATACGAACAAAACAAATAACATTGCACGTAAATTCCACAGCCGTTCTTTCTGAAACATGAGAAACATTTTCTATAACAGAAATTTCATAAAAATGAAAACTCCGGGCTGACAATGTCAATATATACTGTCTGCGAAAACAAATTGTCAAGGTTGTGTACAGAATAGGATTTCCTGAAGCAATAATATCGACAAAAAGTGCTTATATTTTCTTAGTTTGAATAACCGGAAATATCATTGTTGTATTGGAATGGTATAACGGATCTAATTTTCCTATCTTGTATCAGTGATGCTACTGACAGTCTGACAATTCTGAAGCAACATATTATGAAATGCAGTTTGCGAGCATGCCTTTTGAAGCCTTAATAATGATGCATTGAGCCAAAGTAATATCAACACTTTTGCATCAATAAAAAAAGGCGGATATTTTTCGATTACTTGTTAACTCTATCTGAATGGACATATTACGTTGCACCAGGTTAATGGTCATCGAATATTTGACTTCTCAATTACAGCATCTAATTGATACTTACATATAATAAGTCCTCTGTGTGCGATGTTAAGGTTTACTTACGGACAGGAAAATCGGATATTGTTCTAGAGAGGCAAAGCAAGTGTGATTTTATTACGTTAGACGTTTGCGAACGGAATCGACTACGTGTCAGTTTGTGTTTAAATGAACACTTACTAGACCACAAATAACTGTAGATACTTGAATGAAAGCACAGACACTGCTCGAAGTCGATGTAAATTGCATCAATAAGTTAGTGAGTATTCAAAAAACAAATTGATCGAAGCAGGAAGTAACGTCATCCCTGTAGTTACCATTGGTTGCTTTGGTAGTGGAATTACAATGTTTTCCCTTCCAAACACTTAATCCTAAGAGATTGACGAACTGCCTGCCTGTCGAATAGCTTGATAGACAGACAAGACTTATGGATGTGTGTGATACTTACCTTTTAGCCTATCATTAAAACGATAATAACAGTATATGATTGACCAAATCCTCAAAAGACTAAAGCAATGATGATCTCACCTTCAAACACTATTTACACGACACTAAATACAAACACTTATCACAACCTGCTTTTACAAAACCAGAACATAGATTTCACTGAAAGTTGAACAGTTGCTAGGTGTCCATGTTGACCACAAGTTAAGCTGGACTATTCAAGTTGAACACATACTTAAGAAATGTAATTCTCTGTTGTATCTGATTTTAAGGACGTTTGATTACAGTTGTTTATGCGCATCATTTCTGTGCATATAGCTTAAACGGGGAAAGAAGCCGCATTTTGCAATGGGTCGTCTTGAAAATTGGACAAAATGTTTGTCGTGATACTATCTAGGGTTAGTATAAATATAGGTACTTTGGGGTAAAAATTCACTGAGCAAATAATATGAAAACACTCTGCGTGAAATAGCGATTACATTTTCATTCATTTTTGTGAAATTAGAAATTATTACTTGGGTTACCTTTACCCATTTATAATAAGTGTTTGTATTGCCTGAGACTTCACAAATCCCCTTTTACTGATATATAGGGAATATATTTATGATATATTGACTAAAATTGTGAAGATTATTCAAGTGAGCGATTCAGGGCCCATATGTGCCCCCTTGCTGTATGGAATGCGACGTCACTGCCAAAGTGGTGAAAAGGGGAGATAATTCAGTAATAATAGGACAAAGTGTAGCGTGATAACCTATGTTTTATTTCAATTTTTAGATAAAGTACACTTTAATCAACATCATTAGCCAAAAATAGATTATGACAAGACTAGAAATGATGTGAAAAACATATATGAAAAATGTACTAATTTGGCCTTTTTGCGCCATTTTACCGCCATTTTACCGCACTTTTCATAACAAAGAGACACAATTACGACGTAACTGCACCTAAAATAATTCTTGTAACACGTCAATTTCTTCTAAGTTTATATTTACTATACTTTTATGTACAGAATATGCAAATGTAAGTACATGTACTCTTTTGGTATTAGAATATTTTTTCCGCGCAGATAATGCGTTACTTTTACGCAATTTCACTAAGGTTTTTTCGATATAGGGGGACAATAATGACGTCATGGCGAAAAAAGTAGTCCCGTGACCTATCTTTTTTATTTAATATTTGGATTGAGTACACTTTTATTCACAAAATTAGCAATAAAAAATATATTGGTCATCGAGGTCGTTTTTGGGCTACGGTCGATTTTATGTATTTTTTTGTCTTTTTTAGCAGTCATTTTTTCGGAAATTTTGACAATTATTGTTTTGTCAAAAATTTCTGAATTTTCTAATCAATACCAAACGTGTATAGGAATGTTTGAATAATATATGTTTGTTCATACAAACCCATGGAAATGATTGTAACAAGAAAAAATATCGATTTTAATGCAAAAATAAATACATTGCGAAATATCAGAATTTTTGGTCATTTTCTTGAAAAGTGATGTTATCATTAAATTAAATATAATTATGTTTTTTCGCTTACTCTTGTAAACATACCAATTTTGCCACAGTTGACCAAACCGATTAATGTTTGTAAATATTACGTTATCCTGGGCGGACTATAGTACTGTGACAATGTTGATGTTTATGTAGCAGTAAATACGAGGGTCATTAACATATATAGACATTATGCATTGTTAAACTATCTATCATTCTTATAGAGCGTTACTCCTGTAAAGTTTTGACTGCAGCGGTTCATATTTAGCAGTATATAAATCAAATGAAATATGTATTGTACAAACATCCTTTATACAAACACCCATAAACAAAATACATACAAAATACATACAAAACCATGCGACAGTCACTTACCAAATAACAAACATATCTACAATAAGTAGAAGCAATGGTATTGTGTAGTAAATATTGTAAAGTTAACTTTTTTCAAAAGCATGAAACAAATGCATAGACAATTCCTTATCAAGGTAGCGGCTAGTGAAATAGTAAACAGTATTTGTAGTTATTTTATATACTACTAGTTACATTAGTTTTATTTACGATTCCCGTAAATGAAAGCGACCTATCGAACCTACATTTGTTAAATCTGAGCATTCATTGTTGTATACATTCACTCTTCCGATTTAATAAGTATTTATTATATTGTTTACATTCGCTGTACATTTTCTGTCCTTATTTCAAGGAAATAACTAATGTTATTGAATTACCATATTTTATTGTAACTGTTATCCATGCGTTATCACATATTAATAAATGTAATGTTTCTTTATCTTGCTTTTGTGATTATTGTGTGATGTTTTTTTTGCCCTTGGCCAGTGACATCTTGCTTCGTGGGAAGAGACAGACACTTTGTGTGATACAGGAATCCGAATGCACTACCATATCTCTTACAACGACATGCTTGTGTATAGTTACAATACACACGAGTCTAGACCAGGCTGTCAAAAGCCTCCCCGTATTTCACTTCAGTGAGGTATCACTCCTGAATATGGATGGTACGTTGTAAATCTGACTCTTGCGTGGTTGGCTAGGTGCCGTATCTGTGTGGCTTTGGATTGTCTGTGTAGTTCATCTCTAGTTGAGTGAGGCACACTAGAAAGCGATTCCGGAATGAACATGTACCCAGGCCGAGATTCGACCCAGGGATATTATCCGGTCATTGCTCAATGCAATAGCAGAAAACATCATAACACATTCAGTTAACCAGTTGACCATGTCAGGTGTCCATTTACGGTCTGCAAGCGTGTACCCTAACATAATCGCATATTTACACATATCTCTCAAAAACAAGGACCAAGATATGTATTTATATACAAAGGACTTTTTTGACATCTATTCTACCATTTTTCTACGACAATGCAATGCAACATTTGCACGTTGATGATTGATTTACAGCAGTAGTTTTTGACATTTCGTAAAAGGGGGATTTTGTCGGTGTATATTTGTCAAATGTATACTTAACGATGAGGAAAAATATGATGAGGCCTACACCGCACTAAGTATTCAAATTATCTAATGCACGACCGACAGGTAAAATTGTGCAAAATATACAAATGTGTCGCCTTATGTATGATGTACTGGTCATGACTTGATTTACGAGCACATTCTACGATTTGCAATCAAACGTGTCACATTCATCATGAATTGTCCTACTAATCAAATTCATCGTATTGCGTAGGAGCGGAAAGCGAACAAACACATCCGTAGTCATCAAATATCTTGTGTATGGACAAGAGCGATTAAATTTCCGAATTGGACAATAGGTTTCTATGACAACATTTTCCAAATAGTATCGGTCATAGCATTACTGTCAATTACATTGTATGGTATTCACATGAACATCATTTAATGTACATTTACTAAATTGGCAAACAGTTGTGGAAGTGAACTTGTAGGATACTGGTTTCTGCTTCATCTAGTTATGATGTTAGGCGCCTAAATCAATCAAATGGATTATTGTGTCATTTACGACTGATTTCTGTTGAGTGCTTCAAACACAATGTCGTACATGTTATCCAGAAAGGCTTATTCTCGGCCCAATAGATGCCAAACAGTGAGCTCAACAAGGCAACACTATATAATTTGACAAACAGGTATGGCCAGGCTTGGCGAAGCACTTTCAATACAGATGCGCGTGTGATGGCTGGGAGTGTATTAAATTTGGTACTAGTTCATTGAAAAATTTGCTTAAAACAAAAGTTTGCATTAAAAACAATGCGCTAAATAACTACAATTAAGAATGACGTGTAAAGTATAAATTCATATTTCAAAATTTGTTAAATATGAGCCGTTCTCCAGGAAAACCGGGCTTAGTGACAAACTTATGAAGATCATGATATTATGGCGTTTGAAATACAAGACTCTTATGAACAGACTCTGAAACAAAATAACACCCACTTACATTGATATTAAGTTACCGATCTTTAAAAATAACCACTTCCGACTACTTTTTGTGTGACGTCGCAAACGTCATCTAAACGTTATTTGACGTATCGTTAACAAGCACTTCAGAAATCCAATATTTCATACATTCTTGACGTAAACATTTAAAAATAGTATCACAAATTTTACAATATATTCTTATTTGAATAGTATATATCAAAAACATGCATATTGTCTTTTAGAGAAGGTACCTACTCATTCTATCCACTAACCTCTCGTGTTTTACAATATAGGTACTTTTCAGAAATTGGTCACCATAGCAACGACAGAAGTTATGTTTACATCAATCATGAGAGAAATAGTGCTATACTATTCAATGACTTAAAGTTAAATCAACGAACATTACCTTTTTCAAATTTCAGAGCCTTTTCTGTATCTTATTAATATATATAATTCCTATATAATGTCGCTAAGCCCGGTTTTCTTAGAGAACGGCTCAAATATTTATGCTACCGATAGTTTTGACAAGTAATGTAAATGTGCATTCTGCAAATACACATTTTGGCCTGTTCATGGTTTCAATATTTTGCAAGAAAGCAATCCATAAGAAACCAATTAATGAATATTACGTCAAGGGAGCGTGGTGTCTTCATAATGTCACTAGGTTGAAACAAGTGTACACTTAATCTCACCGCTGAGACAGATTTATATTGAACTGGGAGGTCTTATTCATAACATACTTTATCTGTAATGAGACACGATGTAATAGGCAGAAAACAAGCCGTGATTTAAATACACTATCCTACTTCCACCATTAAACAGAATGTAAAATATCGTCTTTACTCAGTTAGGAGTGTGACACGGAATAATTTGCCCATTTCTCCGGTCATAAAACCGGTAACATCAGCAACAGGGTGATTTGTGTGATAACATATGGTGGATAATGTCGGTAATAAAACAATACTAGGAGACTGTTTCATGTTATCTGAGATATTAGCATGTGATATTTGCTACCAGTAAAGCATTGGACACAAATGCAATCAGAAATTGTATCGCAAACGGTCTGATAATATTATATATACATATACAGGGTGATCCAAAAAACATGTCTAACAAACAATGCTGAATAACTTGGTAACCATGGTAACGCCATCAGCATTGTCATTATATTCAGAGAGTTCAAAGGTGGCTGAAAACACATAAATTGTAAATTTGTACTATTACGTAGGCAAATAGCCTGCATTTGATATATGGAAGCTTCAAATTCTGAATCCGCATATTTGCGCATATTCATCAAGTTGTAGAGGAAACCCCAATGATATGTTAAAGGTGTTATGAAGGATATACATTGTGTATCTAACACTGCAGCAGATCATATGCATTGAATTGAAAAGATGACTGGTGCAAATATGATTTCATTCGAGGCGAAAGTTGTGCTGGACAGTTTATGACGGACATTAGATTTTGATGATTGGTGATTGCTCTTAAGACGCATACGCATGTATGACCTCCACATTTACACACTCTTAGTCCATTGTACTTTTTTACTTATGGAGTTCCCTAAAGGAAAAAGTGATTTATCCCAAACCAACAACTTTACTTGATTTTAAAGAACCAACTGCCTGACACATGGGTTAGATCATTCTATAAGCGTGTACATTGACGTCAATCAGAATTTTCGACGTCATATAACGCTGGTATAGAAATATGTGATGGTCTTTTCGTGCATCTCTTGTAAAGTTGTTTGTCAAAACTACGGTTAAATGTTTCGTATGACAAAAACTTACATGTATGTGCTTTAATTCTGTAAAATTAAAAGTTAAATATTTTAAACAGTATTTTTTTTATTACGCTTTGTTTGTGGGACATGTTTTTTGATCACCCTGTATATTCATTTCTTGTGTGTCAGCACCATTAATTGCACTCACTTTTTTCATTTTACATTACATGCCATGCATCCACAAATGCGACTATAACCTCGACCTGATGAATAATATATACGACATTTGATGTTGACTGTAGATAATATCACGTGACATTCCTGTTTTAGTACATAAACTCATATCGATGGCACCGTGCTGTAAACCGAATAATAGCTTGAAATAATTTTTTCCAAGATAAGAATGTATTTATGACACTGCTGAGAAATGCTGAATTCCGATTGGACTTAATTAGTTTATGGATGCTAAAACCTTATTTTTGAACAAGAGTTTCGAATTTATTTCGTTGAACTGGTTTATAGCTAAATATACAAATTACCGTACAAAAACTGAATGATCATTACAATGATCAATTGAGATTGCAGGTATTTGACAGTTCACAAGGTCCTCATACCGTCACATACCGTTGTATGGTTTAACTTTCCCATAGGAACCCTAATCGGCAGGTACACTAATTATTTAAGTGTATATATTATATATGTAACTTAATGTGTTTTCACCTTCGGTAAATAAAGTCTTTATTATTATTATTATTATTATTTCGTAAAGTTGACCCAAATCGAGTTGTTCATTAACAAGCCGTATGTTGCCGACCTCCTTTGAGAAGTGTGTTGTTTACAAAATGTATCAATTGCTTTGTTAGTCTGGTTTCTGTTCCAAATCGTACAGTAGTTTGGAACCCAAACTCAATGAAATGTAAGAGTGGGAACGGGAACCAGACTTCTGCCTAATTAGACATTGAATACGTGACTGAGGACGAAACACTTAATATAGGATTGACATAAAGATTCTAATTTAGCAAATACAAGTATATCATCTACATTCAACAACATCTACAATCAGTTACCTTTCCAGCTGTAATATTTTTGTACACGACAAAATGGAAATATAGATAAGGTACAGAACTCGGTCGGCCTTATCCTCTTAAGAAATAAAGTACGCTCATGTTTTGCATAGTGTCGTCATAGAGTAATTGTTTATTGTATACAGAACAATTAGTCAAGATTTGGCAGTGGAATTGCATAAAATGTAAAATGAACAACTCAATTAAAATCACGCAAACAGAACAATATCAAACATGCTATACAAAAATGTAAAATGTCAAAAGTTCCGCAAATCTACATTGTTTTGTATTTTTTACAGGAACCGCAAACTAGTTTATGCTGATACAACTACACATGTGTGCATTCATATATCACCGATATCAATTCATAACAATTATCGAATTTAAGAAATGTATTTATCAATATGAACACCGAATATGACATAACCCAACATTTAAAAAATACCCATTACACTTAGCAAATATTTGTGCCAGTTTTGGTCCCAGATACCCTTTCTATTTATTGATATTTTTGCACGAAATGTTGCTAATGCTATCGACCAATCGACCATTAAAAAGCACCCTACAAATGAAGGCGGTTTTTCCACTCAGCAACATGTTGGCCGTTACCTTAGCTTGACAGTGTTTTTTTTAGAATATTCAATCATTATTAATATCTTATAGTGCAAGGGAGGTAAGCATGGTAAAAATTGTCGTTCTTTGACCATTATTATTAAGTGATCATAACAGCATTTCACCGAAATGAAGATTTTTTTTAAAACGGTGTCGTTTTCACAAAAACACAATTGAAATGCAAGTTTTATGTTGATTTAAATATATGGTTGGCTAGGGTTAAGCCGCAGCAATGTTGTTGAATACAGTGCTACCGTTTTAGCAGAATGCCTGCCTATCTCAGCTATATTGACCCTTGACCCGTCATCACGTGGTATGTCATATACACGATCTGACTGTTTGATATGATACCATAGTCTGTTAATGATAACGATATGACAGTTTAATGCGATAGAAAGCAGCCTTAGTGAAATACCGAACTTTAGCATCCCATATACACGAATTTGTTCACCATTACCCATTATGGTAATTTCTTTAGGCGTACATGTCTTGCTTAATTAAAAAACGTATTGTGGAGTTTTTATAACAGACATGTTTGAAGCACGTGTAAAGTGAAAAATAAGTGAAAAATGAAATACCCAATTTGCACGTGCGTGAATAGACTATGAACCCTTTTTCGACCGTGTGATCTTTCAAGCGTGACGAAAAAGGTCGACAATAGTTTTAAAATAATCTCTAACGATACTCTCATGTTACATGCGGGGGAGAGAACAGTCAAAGTTAACTCACTTTTTATTTTGTCAGTTTTCATTTAATGGCTTCAATTATTGCAAATCCTGCTACCTTTTTTAGATTTATTATATCTCCTTTCACAGTAGAACATTGTTATATGCTCGCTTTGTTGATGTCTAACAGTTCATATCAAATTTGTTTTAATATGTTTATGTGGCTATTGATATTACATTTAATCAGTCCAATTATTACTGGATTTCTGGTTTTGAGTGTGGTTGTCTAATAGATTGAACAATTCTGATTAAGAATAGTAGAATCATCATCCAGTGTTTTAAAACCGTTAGAATATATTTTAGATACTTTAGTGACTGGAATTTCGTTACTATGTAGAGTGACCGAATATGAGTGTCATTTAGTTGTTTATTGTTTTTATTTAATACAGTAGACCTGGCTGTTAAATCGTGCAGCTTGTGTCGACTGTGTATGTGAGGAACATCGGGTACCACTATGCATTTAGTGTTGGCCATGCATGCAAGGCATGTATTGTACCATATTTCATTTAGTGTTGACCATTTATGTGAGACATGCCTTGAGTACCCCTGTTCCTTGTTTAGACCAATTTGTGAGAGGCATAAATGAATTCACCTGTCGTGTTTGTCGACATTTCATATATGAAGCAAACTTGGTCCCCACATGTAGCTTGTGTCGTCATATTTATGAGAGTCATACCTGGTACCCAATGCAGCGTGTGTCGAACATTTATGCAACTCTAGTTATTGATGACACTAATAATCTATCTGATACAACGAAATGCAAGCCGTACAAGTTTACATTGATTTCTAATAACCTCACTGGTTATAACTTATGTTCTAATGGTATGTTATTGCATCAATACTGTTGTATCCTTTTACACAGCTAATTATCTCTGATAATGTTCTTTCCTAAAATGGCCTAAATTGCTTAAATATCTTCACAAACGATTCGTGAATCAATATCAACTAAGAATGTTAGAGTCTTCAATATTTGTGCAGCGTAACACAACATTGATCAAAAAACGTTTGCTTAGCTTCTTCCACATTTTCACGGCGTAGTAAAAATACATGTCTTGTTATCATAACATGAATGAGAGTCGAGTAGGAAAGTGCATCATTAAAGTTCTAAAACCTGACGATGACTTTCACACGTACATTGTACCAATTGGATACGCAAACCGGAATGGTGAGAATAATTATGCACCTAATGTCAGTATGGGCAAACTCAGACAACGTATGCCATTTATGTTTCTAGAATCATGTAAACACGCGCACTGGCACCAAGATCAAATTAAATATGTCAAAGTTCAAGTTATAGCAAGTGGTACACATACAAACAGTTCGTACTGGTAGGAAGCCTCCACGATGAGTTTGATCGGATCAACAGTTAAACGATCAACATATAGGTCTACAGCTGAAATATTTATTTTGGGAAAACACCAAATTTATAAAGCAATCATGAATCCAAATAAACAGCATGTCAACATACGTATCAGCACAAATATCAGTAGAAACATACAGTTGAACTTATTGTAGAGTCTAATGATTATTTTAATGTAGGCGTATTCGTGAGTGAGATTTTATCGCTTATTATATACAGTATCATCGAAATAGTTCATACTCGTATCTGTATCATAAATATTTATTGCAGATTCTTTGGTATTACATGTACATGGACATTATCGATAACATATTCTGCATTATCTGAATGTTGCTTAGGTAAGCAGTGTTATGTCGCAAAATGCACCAACTTTGTGGTCATTATTATAGTTCTATAGAGAACGTACTTTAATGTTTGTTGTTTGATACTCCGTATATATGATTTAGGAGTACTTGCATTTAAATGTGTGTCATTTGGCAGAGATAGCTCAGTTCAGACTTGCTTGATGATTCTCCGAACCCCACAACGTGTGGTTGTTTGCTTCATTGATAAGCATTGCTTGAACGTTATGTCCGGATGCCCTTGTTACTGATAAGCGCCAGCCAGACAGTAATAATAATAAAAGTGATTTTGAATATTAACTTATTTATAACACTGCCTGAGTCCGTCTTTGTAAACGCGCCACCAGTATGTTTGACTTTAGAACAATATGGTATGCGCTGTGTTCAGCAAATGAAAGCATAATAAAGAAATTGTTCACTGATAAATCAGGAGTACACTTTGCCCACTATTTTCTCAATTATTTCAGAATTCACTATAGTTTTGTATTTGTGCTCAAATATAATTTTTGTTTAATTTAATTTAATTTGTGTATTTATTGATCTTGAAGCGCGAAGACTTGAAGTTTTATTGTTAGAACCTTACAAAAAAACAAATCACGTACGCTCTTTATCCTGTAAGTTTTGTCATTACAGCAAAGTAATATACAAAACATGTTTATGGTAAAAAACGTAACACCATTAATGACATGATTTTTGCCAATTTCAAATTCTTATTAAATTATTCATTAATGCTATATAGCAAACAGACGTTTATCGACATCAAAATTACAATTGATAGCAATTCAAAGCTCCCAACTGTCATCGAATAATGATTACACAATGATATGACTTGTACTAGGACAAAATGAACCTGAGAAAAAAGAAACTGAAGCGAATGTTATATTAATACATGTATACATGTACTAATATTCTTGATGCTGTATTATACATGTATTTATTAACAAAAAATACTTTAAGTACAAGTTGTAGTAAAGGTTATGTTTCTTCCGTTACCTTAACTTGCCAGAGGACATACCTAATCGTTTACATGTCGAGGAAAGATCAGTCCCTTTGCAGAAGAGCTTGTTATTACCGGTTAGTTATTTTAGTGAACTCTGGTTATCGTATTATGTCTAAAGGTGTAAAGCCAGATAAAACAAATAGAACGGACATGTATGTGATTTCATATTATACACCATTAGTGGTTTAAAAAATGTACTTCTTGATGAAATGATTGTTGTTGATGTTGCACATTTAGAACGTTACTTGTAGTATAAACTACCAATACATTGAAGCGTCGCATGAATATTGTAGAAGTTGATTTACTACACCTCAGAGAATAGAGCGTGTGATATCGCTGAATGTGACATCTAGTGAAGTCCGGAGGGAACTGTTGTCAATCCAAGCTAATAGAATTCAACGCCTTTCGTGTTGATTTTGTGTTTGGCCCAGACAAACACACATTGTTGTTGTGACGGACTCAACTGAAGGCACACGCGATACCCATAACGCATGTTTAGTTGACAAGGTATGTTGGTTACAGTTACTGTAAATGCTAGTTAACAAACAGGTTGATCGACAAAACATGTGCCTCTATCACTACTCTAACATAAGTGAGTTTAAAACTAACTCAATCTCATTCAATCATAGACGTGAGTTGAGATATTAGTATATCGGATAGCTCCACGAAATTATGCGCGTGTAAGAGATGTGTGTACATCGGAAGATAAGCAATTTTAATATATATAGTGTTTTGTTCTTATGATCTTGAAAGTGCCTGCTTTAAAACTGATCTGTATACGTTGAAGAGAATAACATATAGCTATGTTGTCTGCCTTGCGTGAAGTATTTGTATAAGCAGTTTGCGTAAGGCAGTTAAAGTGTGCGTAAAGACGCCTTTACATCTACCGGTATGATTACATCTTAAAATGACGTCGAGTACTGCGAGAAGGATAATAACTCACAACTGTCCGTTGTTACAGGGGCAGAGGAATAAATAAACAAAATAACTACAATACGGACGCCAATTGATGCTCAACTATCGTATTTGTAACAGGAGAAAGAAAAGGATGAATACGCGTTCAATGATATTGAACTGTTATGGGTTGCATCAATTATGTAAATCCCCTAATTTGAAACAATATTTCAGATATACAAAGCTACCAGCTGATGAAGGTCGGACAAGACTTATCCTCAACTTCATTGTAGCGGTAATGCAATTTGTACCTGTATGTAGACTGTATATAATGGTATCGACAATTGATGCAGCATTCTTCTTGCCATTTCTGTACCAGAAATTGGAATGAGAATACAAGTTGTCCATTTATAAATATGCAACCAAACAGTAATGGCCAAGACAAACATCTAACACCATATATAGCGCTGTCATGCTTCAAGTGGCCCTATGATTCTAACATCATGTTATGTTAGTTGTCGTAGATAAATACAGCCAGTGCCGACAGTATGTCAACGTTAATGTTATCAAAAACAACACTAAACAATTGGATAATTCCCGAGATATATCGTATTAGGCATTTACATTAAAGACATGACATAGTTTTATGAATCAGTGTTATCTGCAACTACTATACTAGTATAATATTTATTTATTTATTTATTATCGAATACCGAATAGTGTATTTTTTACGGAAAGAATGTACACTGATCACAGCACAGGGAATGTAGCACTCAAAGGAGACATAACAAAAAAGCTCTTGATAATAAGAAACATCGGTACAGATAGTTTTATTGTCTTGTGTGTCAGCACCGTTAATTGTACTCACTTTTGTCTGATTTACGTTACGTGACAGGCATCTACAAATGCGACTATAACCTCGACCTTATGAATAATGAATACGATATTTGATGTTGAATGTAGATAATATGACGTGACAGTCCTGTTTTAGTTCATACACTCATACACGTAAACTAAATAGTAGCTCGAAATAGTTTCGTAGATAAGAACGTATTTATGATAATGCTGAACAATTGTCAGGCAAAATTGAACCTTTTATTTCCTGCTAAATTCAAGAGGCAGATGTTGAACTACAGTTTGAATATGTATAATTGTTCTGAACGTTATAGCTATGCGTCCAACTACTCGAAAGCTATAATCGGATCACAAAAATAAATTGTGATTTAACTTTAAGTAGAGTAATTGTCTATGAAGCCTTTGTCTGAGAGATCATTCGTGATTATATGATAGACCGAAAAATGTCTAAATCGGCAAAAAACAATTATACCTAGATCTATATAGTATCTGACTGCTACCCTCTTCCAGTTAGTGTCGACCATTTATATGAGACGTATCGGGTACCACCTTACAGCTTGTGTCAATCATTTATGTTAGGCCTACATGTTACCACTATGCAGTTCTCGTCGACCATTCATCGGATACAAGCCTGTTATTAATATCGCCATTAATCTATCTGATACACCAGAAAGGAAGCAGTAAAAGTTCGCTATGTATTTAACACAGCTTAGAATGTGTTTTCTCCTGGAATGTTATTAAATCAAGTTTGTTGCATTATCTTACACAGCTAATAATCTCTGATAATGTTCATTTCTATAATGGCTTAAAAGGCTTAAATATCTCAATATCGCAATGTTCAAAAGTAGCAAGTGGTATAAGTTACAAAAAGATAATATTAAGTCAGGCAGTGAAGGCAGCACTCAGTTTTACAAGCCGAGCACGGAAAACATAAAAAACATACAAGGCACAATACTCACCTTAACCAG
Organism: Spisula solida; assembly: GCA_947247005.1. NCBI lineage: Eukaryota > Metazoa > Mollusca > Bivalvia > Venerida > Mactridae > Spisula > Spisula solida. Next base: position 21,192,989 of record OX365946.1, read on the forward strand.
CCGTGCACAGAAAACTTATAAACAACATACTAGGCACAGTGCCCAACTAAAAAAGTTATGATCCTCCCATGTCAAAGCTGTCGAAATTCTGAATGAACCAGTTACAGCAATGGTGTACACACGCAGTTTAACGCTCCACACAGCGCTTTGATTTCACTGTAGTTCTTCTATTTAAGGAAAACGTGTAGAGAAGCGGATTTTTTTGGGCGAGGCAGTTGAAGAGTAACGTAGTTAATACACATACACGTATTTTGGTACGAATTTGAGTTTTATTTGATTAATACGTTCGATTTAAAATCAGTTTACAAAGGAATGTATCTCAAAGAAAATCGCATGCTTCCAAACCACATGTTTTACCACAATAACCGTGTTATAGTAACATGTAAGTCACATACTTTCTATATTTACCACAATACTTCGCAGTAAAAACAGTTGTTTGTGTTTGCTAGACCAATCATGATGTTTACGTATGACACAGTTTACTGACAAACTTAAGGTATGTGTTGGATTCTACCTTAGCAGTTTGCACGTGACTTTCTATAATATGATGCTATAATACTTTGTCTAAATGACCTTTCTATCATTTAGAGATAAACTCATCCCTCCATAATGAGTATAATCCATAATGTGTCGTTTGGTTCAGGTAGTACACCATTTTAAATGAACATGGTTATAAGCGTACAATGTTTTATCAAACAATTCCATGATTATATCTAAATATATTTACTTTAATAATTTTGATCAATATCGACTACATATTTTGTATGTACAAATCATGACGACAACCCATGTCATTTCCTTTGAACTTTGAATTGTGTGGCCACGTTGTAAGTGGTGCGCTGGTAAGGCATGTGTAGGGGTTGGCAACCATGACGCACGGGTCATATTCGGGAAACTACAAACAACTAATAGAAACTAAACAAATTCATATGAACAGTGTGTCAAATAACTGACATGAAAGCTGCATGATATAATCTATAGTAATGCATCAACCCAACAGATAGTTGATCTCCATGTAGAGTGCAATGTTACTTTTAATGTAGGCGTATGAGTATGATTGTATATCACCAATATGATATTGTATTTTATCACCGAGACAGTTTGTACTCGTACCTGGTTTATGAATATTTTATTGCAAATTATTTGGCATTACATGGACATTATCGATAACATCTTCCTGCATTACCTTAATGCCGCTAAGATAAGCAGTTTATGTTGTAGAATGCCCCAACTTTAAAGTCATCATTATACTAGTAGTTTGTTATAGCACGTGTTTTAATGTCTATTGTTTGATAATCTAAACATGACTACATTGTATTAGGAATAATTGCATTTGAGTTGAAATTGGGAGCTGTTACATTTGGTAGCTTATTCACCGGATGATTTTAAAACCCATATTGATCGCTTTTTTTATTCATCGACTACCATTGCGCAACCATCATGTCAATGTATCACGCTAACACGTGTGTGTCAGTCTTAAGATATGGGTCATTGGTTACTATCTGAGCATCTAGGCATTATTCAAGTTAAGGTACGTTGTGACTCGTGCTTGCACTTGTCTCACATTTTTCTATATTGTTTAGTGCATTTTGTGCTGTGCAGTTTACGAGATTATGTAGGCGGAAAATGCAATAATGAATAACTTGATTTGACACAAAAAGCATAGTTTTGCTTGATTTTGTTGTGATCTTTATTACATTTACGATGAGCAGTTAAGTGGAAATTTGATTCCGATCCCATCAAATTATGACTTATGTTCGCATATTTTAATAACCAAACGGTATCCACACAATATTTGCTCTCAAATCTCCTCTGTGTTGTTTCCTTGTGAGTGGTATGGTGAAGATATTGTCTTTTGAAGATGACTATAATTTCAAAGCAGACTTGTCAATGCATACCAATATTTACAATCAATCCAATATTTGTTTCAGAACTCTTTGAGTGTATCACCATTTCGGGCGCTTAAGTATTTAGTGGTTTCTTAACTAATGCATAACTATCTATAAAGTTCTGTCGACATCTTAACGTGCTATTTGTATATTATCTCACGTGTTCATAGCAGTCTACATTTTGATGAATATACCGGTTCCAACCTTGCTTTTAGAACGATACAATAGCATAAAAGTTACGTCATTCAATTTTCCATGCGGAAGATAATTCTATTTGTGCATTGCCAATACTACTAAAGAAAGCTATCAGATATGCCTGATTTAACTACTTGGAAAAGATATTTTATACAGACGTCAAGCAGCTAGTACTCCATTAAGCGAGCTATTATGTCTAAGGTGAACGCAATGAGGTCATGGAACACATTTAGGTATACAGGTATAAACACCGTGTACTCCATTTGGCGAGCTATTATGCCTGGGGTGAACATAAGGAGGTCGTGTAACACATGTAGGTATACAGGTATAAACACTCTGTTACTTTTTTAATTATATTGGAAATAAATTTAGAAACAACATTGTTCCATAACCTATAATGCATAAAGATCAGTGTCAAGTCACTTAGTGCGGTATTCGTTGGCAAACAAATGACAAGTTTATAGACAGATAACCATGCATGCAATAAAACAAATCAGACAGGGCAGGTAGCACTCAACAGACTCAACAGACCAAACAAAGGGAAAAAGGCACAGAAAAGATCATACACAAATAGAAAGGCCGTTGGTTAGGAAACATGTTAATAATACAGACAATCATATATTATAATAATAGTAACTTGGTAGTAAATAAACTATATGTTAGTGGTGCCGAGGTGGTGCCGGGAATCATGTCGATTTCGTGCTTTATTTTAATGGACTATGTTGATATGAAACGCACACGTCTGACGGTGTTAGGCTGTTATCTGATCGAATCAGTCCTCTTAAAGAATATCAGAGAATGGTCGTCCAGATTATTTCTCTATCGGTCTTTGGGTCGCTCAAGGGCATCCTATGCTTTTCGAATGATTTTATCTTATTTCCCTTTGTTCTAAAACGTATATTAGGTGGGACTGATAGTGTGCGGTGCTCCCTGCAATGACTCGTTCATTCTCTGCTATCAAATCATTTTATAACTGTATTCTATTCAGGGTCAGAAAACTAGTACGCCTGATATCAGTGACCTGTATATGATGTTTACATAGTGTCACAATCTTCTTTATACTTACAGTCAGTAATGCTTCTGAGAGTGACATTAACATTTATAGACAAAAACTCAGTGAAATCAAAAGTGAGACAAAGCACCGTGATTTAATTACATTAAATGTGACAGTGTACCAGTCTGTGTTTTAGTGGACAATTAAATCATGGTGAACAGGTAGTCCCAGACAATATAATTATACCATCTATACGATAGTGCTTGTAGCGGCGGAATAATGAAATAGCCAATGGCATAGAAATACATTTTGGGATATTGTTTCTATTGCAACAGAAGCGTCTTGTTGTGATCAAATTGTGCAGTAGCCAATGGAAATAAATACATTTTAGAATTGCAACACATGCGATTTTTGTAGTGATTGTATAGTTAAATAGCCCATTTAATATAAACAGTGAGGACATACATGTACCACGTTGCATGTGATGTAATGTTCGGCTACGAACGGAAGAAAAACTTAACATCTGTCATAGTTTATGTTTGAAACCGAATTAACTGCATGCATCGATTTCGGGCAAAAACGTGCGCTTGTGTAAAAATATATATTAAGCGGCATGGACAGTTCCCATTATTGCATTGAGCAACGATGAAATCGTTCGAACAATGAAATAGTTACGGCCGTGTTTTACTTTTTGTTGACTGATTTATTTTGCGTATTTGCCATATACCACTTGGATGATAATAATAGTAGCTGTCTACACGGATCAATATACGTGTACTTTGGAATTGCATTGAGCAAGATGGACTACACTTGTAGTAATTGAATAGCGAAGTAGCCTATGGGATATAACTTCATGTTGGTGCTTTAACAGATGCGATTCTTATTCTAAGCCTCTCGATGTCCAGAAGCTGATATTAATATTACACTCAGTCGCAAAAGAAAGTATACATTGTTTATAGTTGAAATTATTTCATCTGAGGTTGAAAGAACTAAACCACAGGTAAATATTTCCTAAATAGTATTATTATGTTAGATTTTAAGATCAATAAATAACATGTCAATAAATGCAATACTTCAAAATATAGTCAACAATTTTGACACCTGAACAATCAAATTCACAAAAATGTTCAAATCTTATACGTGGTTACCTCCCCTTGACCATAATAGTATTTCTCGTACATTTACGTTTTTTTGTTTTTCATGGCTTAATGAACCCCTGTCTTAAATATTGAAGAAAAACTTTATTAATAAACTCTTGTGGAAGTCAAAAGCGTGTACACACATTTTCATGCAGAAATATCAATAAATTATAGGATTTTTATTGTTTTGACGATTTAACAGTTGTGGTAATTTTATTTTTCAAGTACAACGGCTGTTGACTATATGTGTGCGGTATTGCATATATTAATATGTTAGTGTAAGATCTTAAAATATCAGATTATCATACAATTCGGAAAATATAAACTTTTTGTTTGTTGTTTTAATCCCAGATGATATAATGTCATGTTATGTTCAATGTTTACTTTCTTTTGCGACTAGGCAGCACTTTTAAGGGTAAAGTACCAGACAATGATTGATTGCTGGGAGACCAAAACCTTTTACCAACCATTAAAACATCAATGCCACTATAAGTCTGGGGAGAAATATACGACAGTAAATAGAGAAACGGTTTTATTGTAGTTGCAGTATTTAGAAGATGACATTTGTAATACGAGTTTTATCGATTGTAGATGTTTGATATGATGGAACATTAATATCACATCGATACACTGGGACACAGCTTAAAACATACTGTAGCGCACAGACTATCCAGAGCCTCACAGAAACGGGACAGCGCCTGGCCACTCACGCGAAAAACAGACATACGGACGAACCACTGCAAATAAAGGCGTTATTAACTTATTTAATTACTTACTTACTTACATTGTACTTACTTAAATCATAGCTTATATCGGTATTGAATGTCTGCATGACTTACTGACTGATGCTGCAGGCTGTCAGAGTGTTCAGTTGTGTTTAATTTCTCACTATCCATTTTCATATTCGTATTTGTGCTCCAATGTTCTATGTTGTTTCTTCAGAGTGCTGCTTTCCTTATTCGAAGCAAAGTGTTGAAGGCCTTTTTATGTTTATATCGATGCGAGTGTTTATTTATCCTTCAACTTATTATGTTGCAGTTTCTTATTATACATATACACAATTTTGTTTCCTTAATAAGTCTCACGGTATGAAATTAAGACACATACGAACAAAACAAATAACATTGTACGTAAATTCCACAGACGTTCTTTCTGAAACATGGAAAATATTTCCATTTAACAGCAATTTATAATAAGGAAAGCTTCGTGCTGACAATGCCAATATATACTGTCTGCGAAAACTAATTTCCAAGGTTGTGTACAGTATAGGATTTCCTGAAGCAATAATATCGACAAAATGTGCTTACATTTTCTTACTTAAGTTTGTAAGTGCAGACATAAGAAGTAACGCTAATGTTGTCGCTAGTTTGAATAACCGGAAAGATTATTGTTGTATCAGTGGTCCTACTGACAGTCTGACAAGACTGAAGCAACATATTATGAAATGCAGTTTGCGAAAATGCCTTTTCAAGCCTAAATAATGATGCATTGAGCCAACGTAATATCAACACTTTTGCATCAATAAAAAAGGCGGATTACTTTCGATTATTTGTTAACTCTATCTGAATGGACATATTACGTTGCACCAGGTTAATGGTCATCGAATACTTGAATTCTCAATTACAACATCTAATTGATACTTACAGATAATAAGTCCCCTGTGAGCAATGGTAAGGTTTACTTATTGACATGAAAATTGGATGGTGTTCAAGAGAGGCAAGTGTGATTTAATAACGTTAGACGTTTGCGAACGGAATCGACCACGTGTCAGTTTGTGTTTAAATGAACACTTACTAGACCAAAATAGAGACTTGAATGAAAGCACATATACTGTTCGATGTCGATGTAAATTGCATTAATAAGTTAGTGAGTATTCGAAGACAAATTGATCGAAACCGGAAGTAACGTCATCTCTGTAGTTACTATTGGTTGCCTCTGATAGTGGAATTACTATGTTTTCCCTTCCAAACACTTAATCCTAAGTGATTCACAAACTGCCTGCCAGTCGAATAGCGTGATAGAGAGATAAGATTCATGGATGTCTGTGCAACGCTCCTTTTAGCCATTCATTGAAAAGACAATATCAGTATATGATAGACTGGAAACAAAACTATTAGCTGCCATTTAAGAAACCACTTGTTCAGTATTTATGTTACAGTATTCATGTAGTAAAAGTACTGTAACATTGTAGTTGTTTATGTAGCAGTACATACGGGGGCCATTAAAATATGTAGACATTATGCTTTGTTAAACTATCTATCATTCGTATACAGCGTTATTCCTGTAAAGTTTTAACTGCAGCGATTCATATTTAGCAGTATATAAATCAAAGCAACTATTTATTTTACAAATGGCCTCCGGCCCATGTACAAAATATATACACAAAACATACAAAACTATGCGATGGTCATTTACTAATTAACAAACATATTTACAATAAGTAGAAACAATGGTATTGTTTAGTAAATATTATAAAAAGGTGACTTTTTTTCAAAAGCACGAAACAAATGCATATACTATTCCTTTTCAAGGTAGCAGCTAGTGAAATATTAAACAGATTAGGATGTTTATTAAAGTTGTCAGGTATATATCTTATATACATGTAGCAACTCTTATATAATATAATTTATGTTGCTGTATTTAGTTGTCTAAGAGAGAGAGGATGTGTTATATTGATTGTTCATAAGACGTTCTGTAAAATGTCCCTAAAATAGTTTTACTTAAACTAGTTGTAATATAGTCGCATATACAAATGGTGAGAGACAGCTTGAAGCAGGGTGGTATAACGGTTTGAGGAAAGAATATCAAAACTTAAAAGCCTCACCTTGTTGATGCATTCTAACAAAAGGATAATAAATCTTACGTATGTTTTATTCATTATTAGATATTTCATGGCTCTTTTTATCGATGTTGGTTTTCATAATACATAAAATCGAAAACTATATCACAGGGAAACCATATAAACAAAATAGAAATTCTCGTCACCGATCTATGATTAAATACAACAATGTTATGATATGGACATCGGTCATAGCATTGAGTTCATTACATGCAGTCGTCAGCGTTACTCCAGCGCTATTCAAAAAACACAGATAAAGAGATATACAGGAAATAATACGGATCACAAGGCATATAAAGGAAGGCTGGAGAACAGAGTCATACACAAACTACTAGATATATCTTTGTAAGGAATGGGTATAAATACTAATATTTTTTATTATTTTCAGATCCATTTCCATATTTCTGAAATACATGGTAAATAATTGGCTCTGTCACAATTCACTGGACATTATACGAGGGGTGATCAACAAATACGCGGAAAAGTGCTGTAGTTTCTTTTTTTGTCTTTGTAAATCGTTGAATCTTTTTAAATCATGAAGATAAATTTATATAAAATTTATTCACAGCTGATCATCAATATTGAACGCGGTTTCCAATGGCAACGTCACTTGACTATTGAGTTTACTGATTTTATATTTCTTTATTTGTAATACGCCACTCTATTATCTGACCGTTTTATTTCAATATTGGTCACGTAACAAAGATTTCAGAGCATTTTTCCGCGTTATTGTTGATCACCCTCGTACTACTACTGAAATACATTGTAATAAATTGTTCATGTCTCCATTTAAATGGTAATGTAATATACGAGTGTTAAAAGACATCGGAAAACTTTGTTTCTATTGACCCGTCCATAATTTATTTACAAAATGTATCTTTTAAAAATGTTGTTGGTAAATAACTAAGGCTTTAAACATTGTCTATTTTCATATCCACATAGAGAGTAATGTGGTCCCTATTATTATGTTACTTGACATGCTACCGGTGTAAGAGAATATTCTTCATACGTTAATGGATTGGATCCGCCAGACGAAAGCTGGTTATTAACATTGTTTTAATACTCGTTTATATACAGGATGTTCGTGAACGTTTTCTGTTATTATGTATTGAGACATGTGATTTGGCGTTTGAGGTACTAGTGTTTTGCTGCTTATACTCATATATATATTATACTACCAGTAGTATTCAACTCGTTCAAAATTGAATATGCATTGTTGGTGCCTATAATAATCTTAATATGTTTCAAAATGTTCATGATTAAGGAAACTCTCAGTGTAAATGACACGATATCGAATCTCGTCGTCATAAATTTAAGAAATATTCAGATACAGATTCAAAATATTTGAATATCCTCCATACTCCTGTCTGTTAACACTACTGGAAAATATGCTTGCTTAGTTTCGCTACAGCTGCCGATGCTATAGCTGCTCTTTACTGTGCTATAGTTCAGCGTCCTTACAGTTAAACGACCGCTTATAAGACGGTCTGAATTAAAACAAATCACCTGCAAAATGGACTGGCTCTTTATGTTTTATTGCGTAGACCCTTCCCCGTGAAATTTGGCATATTCCACACGAGACGATTGTGGTATGTTTATGCATAATAGTCAAGGACCAGGTCAATTTATTCAAACTGTGTACTTCTTTGACAATTTCTAACAGGGAAAATACCTGGTTTTTCGGAGTTCATTAACTGAAGCATCATCGATACGGCGCAATATTTCACTCCTTGCCATTATATTAATGAATATTATATTTTTGATTGCTATATGTATGATATTTTATTGATATAATTTGAAATTCCTGTGCTTTAAGATTCCGTTGGTGCATTCCCCGGTTTTTCATACTCGTAAATATTCAGCCACTAGGCTTACCTATATCGCAACAAAATTAGGGTTAGAAACATAATTAACTATGTCCTGGGGAAAATGAATCTGTCTTAGCTCCATCAATTCTACCATGATGTAATTATATACTGTATTATAATGGTTCACTCACGTAATTGAAAATATTTAAATGCACAGACTGGTAAATACTAGTATTTGCAAGAAGTCTACTAGCAATGCATAAAGTATTCCAATTTCGTATATCGATGATTATATGCACAAACAAATGTTATAGTTTCAGCAATACTACTATTATTCATTACTCTCTCATACCTATCCAATGTATACGTGTACAAAACATACGTGTGATAATAGGTCTTTATTATATACCTATCCCTGTATTGCCACAAATACAGGCCGATTCGCATGGTGGAATACAACGCGCCGGATCATTTTCCGTATCATGCATGTCTGAATTCGTATCATGCGTGTCTGACGCCGTGAAAATACCGGAAGTTATGACGTCACGTATAAACATTTAACGCCTATTCGCGCGTACAAACGCTTATGTTCATTTTGTAGGTATATAATAAAAGGAATATCACAGTACTGTAGTGTGTTGGTACGATGGTCGGATTACCCCTCGTTGCTTTTATAATGCCGCATCACGCTCGACCTGGCGGTCTCGCGAGATATGGCATTATACAAGCAACTCGGGGTAAAACGGCCTAACGTATAAACACACTGCAGTGCCATTCCGTATATACCTAACAGAATGTCGACCGTAAGTACATTAAATGCGATATATAATATATGTGTAATATAGACGGATCACTAACAGACTCCCCCGCCACATCTGTTCTTTGAGATATCACAACGCGTGTACACAATCAACATTCTGCTCTATGCGATATCACAACGCGTGCACACAATCAACATTCTGCTCTATGAGATATCACAACGCGTGCACACACTCAACATTCTGCTCTATGAGATATCACAACACGTGCACACAATCAACATTCTGCTCGTGACAACATGACTCGTGCACACAATCAACATTCTGCTCTATGAGATATCACAACGCGTGTACACAATCAACATTCTGCTCTATGAGATATCACAACGCGTGCACACAATCAACATTCTGCTCTGTGAGATATCACAACGCGTGCACACAATCAACATTCTGCTCTATGATATATCACAACGCGTGCACACAATCAACATTCTGCTCTATGAGATATCACAACACGTGCACACAATCAACATTCTGCTCGTGACAACATGACTCGTGCACACAATCAACATTCTGCTCTTTGAGATATCACAACACGTGTACACAATCAACATTCTGCTCGTGCTAACATAACTCGTGCCAAAACAAGATACTAACCAGTCCTATACTGACGTCGTGACGCCTGGCACATTAACAATGTAACATTACTATAATATTATAATTGTCTACTTTTTTACTTATATATTAGATCCACTTTGGCTTAATATTCTAGTTAAATTCAATCTACATGAATTATGTTAAATTGGTAGCAAGTCAAACCAGTGTCAGTGATGTTTTTTTACTCTCCAGGCTCGTATGTTACCTGACCTCCCCACTTTTTTTTCAAGGCTGATATGTTACTCCATTAAGTCTGTTTATGTACGCCTCCCGGCTCAGTCGTTATCTGAATGGCTCTTGAACGTCTGCACACCTCAAGCCCAAGTTAGCATAAGACTTTTACATACTTTGTAATTGCTACAACTGGAAATTGTACTCAATTGTGTAAGAGTTAACCTATTTTTAAAATTACATCTTAGAAACATGTTCGTATACCTGTTGCTTTGGAGCATTGTGATTTATGAATCAATAGTGTGTATTTTATATTAGACCATTAGAACTTTTCTCTTTTAAATGATTAAAATAAGTATTTTTAACGTCAATCAAACAAAAATTTCTGTCTGGTATGATATTATCTACTCGCTGTCTGTCACTTTCTAATTGTATCTCTTTCAAACTGTCTGTTTATAATTATGCCCTCATATTTCAACTGTCAGATTTATGTCAGATTGTAATAATCCAAGTCTGAAAATGTTCGATCCGTAATTTTAATTAGACATGTACGCTAAAATTTAGTTTCTATTCGTGGAAAAGCTAGAATTACAATGTGTTGACAATATTTTGTTAAGATGTCAAGTTACTTTGTTTCATTTTTGTGTAAATGAGTTGAAGACATAAATCTACGAAAATTGTTTGGGGTCTGCAAAGTGTAAATTTCACACACTTACATACAAGCCAATTTTAAGAAACATCATTATAAAAGCGAGTCCCGTTAGACCATGAGCAAGTAAGATATAGAGAATAATAGGTTAGTGGATGAAAAAGTTTATCTGGCAAGGCGGAGGAATTTATCGGGTGAGCCGTAGGCAAATCCGATAATTTCAGTAGCCGAGCCGGATAAACTTTTACTTCATTCACGGCACTAACCTATTATTCTATTTATCCAGTCGCTTAATCTGCTCAGTAAGGGGATCAAACTCGGGACTATATAATTGTCAATCTTTCATTAACAAGCGCGCAACGTCACGTTCGTTCCTTGACGTCATGAAAAACAACGACGTCGGACATCTTGATAGACGTCGTGTAGACGCAAGTAAGTCGAAGAAAATAACCGATCAACCACCAGCTCATTTAGGATAGGAAAACCTCACCCTCGGGCACGGAATTGCAACCGGTGACTCTCATATAAGAAGAAGTCCGTCAGATCACGTGGTAAGGTGACGGATTAACGCTAAGTTTATCAGGCACCCCGTTAACAGGCAGATTTTGCCGGAAGTGACTGGATAAAATGCTTTATGTACCAGTAGATCCGGATAACCAAAATGTTCTCGATATTCGCTTACTGCATCTGTGTGAAATACGGTCGGTATATGAATCACTTTCATAACTATAAAAACACAATGAGAAACAAAAGACAATTTTAAATAGGAGTGGCCTTCGCACGACAAAAATGTTTAGAGTACAGTCTCCGGAATGACGTCATACCACTACCTAGAACACCGGTCAGTCAGGATAGAGTGTACTTTCTATCAGTATTCCAGAAAGACGGACATATCAGCCGCCTGGAGGAGACATGGACACATGGAGTGGAGTTGGTTATATTTTATGGAAATGTCCAGAAAAAATTAAAACTGCATACGGTGACTTTCTTCAAATCTACCAATGACATGGATATATACACGTGCATAGAGTTGTGTGAATGTGAAGATGGATTAAGCTTTTGTGATGTGGCACGTGACATCATTGAGCGGTTAAAAGACAGACGGTGTGGTTTGGTGGGATTGTATCAGGTAGAAAGATATTACATTGCTTTCAAACAAAGCTGATGATGTTATCGCGTTTATGATCTACTGTCCAAGAAACGCCAAAATGACCAAATACATTCCATGATAAAATGTCCCCGTTTTAATGTTTTGTTAACGCAGTTGAAGGAGTGTAGACATTCGCGCCCTTTTGTTTCTAATTATTGCAATGAATTAGCCACGAATAAAACATTATCTACACTGGTAGAATCTTACGCTTTAAAAACTATTGTCATGATTGAATAGCGCATGTGTAAGTCAACAAGTGTGTTAGTGTTTCACGTGTCTATATGATCAACATAGGCGTCAAATGAAAAATGGTGGAAAACAAAGAGAGTTTGACGTTTGTTGGGCAACAGCACAACCTATTTTCGTAGAATATTATGTGACTTGAGAGTATGTTTCCAGAACATACTGCTTATAGGCATACGCATAAAACACATTAGATTTGATCAATTATATCGATTAAATAATCCAATCTGTACGGATTTGTACAACCAGTTAAGAGCTTCAGCCTTAGATAGTTAAGCACTTATGTTATGTTTTATTAGATAAATACAAATCCCGTTTCGGCGATTCAATCATGATTTCTGGTTCGAACTGAAGCTGTGATGTAAATCAATTAATCGTCAGAACGGCAGAAGTTTAGATGAAATTGTTAAACTTTCTTAATATTTCGGATATTGTTCGCTTTTCGCATGTTTTCATTTAAAAAAATGGAGGAAAATTTCCTCTATTAGTTCCGTGTAGTCTAGTCAGTTCACAATCTTCTTAGAAAAATATAAAAAGATAAGATTCTTGAAATCGTGAATGGGTAGGAAACGTGGCATTCAGCTACATGGGTTAACGTGTTCATGTACATTCGAGGTCGGTAAAATATGTATATAAATATTGTATGATCAGAGTACAGTAAAACCTCGGTAATACGAGCAGCGATTATTCGAGCAAAAGGCCTAATTCGAGCAAATTTCCCGGCGTGTTTTCATTATAAACAGTTACACTTAGTCATAACAACAATTCATAATCGACTTCGGATATTTCGAGCACCTGGCTTAAGATAAGATAAGATAAGATAAACTTTATTTAACGTCGATTATAGTTAACATAATAAACATAAGCTACAAGCTTGTATTCGACATAACAAAGAAATCATATATTTAAGTATATGCATATAACATTTATATGAGACATATAATAATATATACAAACAATGTTACAAGAGAATTAATTAACAAATGAAACTACAAATATGCAAGACGAACTAAAAACAAAAATTACAATGCTAAACTATACGGACAAAATTAATCTGTTTGATTTATCAGGATCATCAGTGGACAGAAAATACAGTGAGTTGACAAGAAAGTTGCTGGCTCTAAAATTGTGTATAGTCTGTAAATTTAGTAATATTATGATTTCTGAAATTTCATTATTAGTTGAAGATAATATAAATTAAGTTTTTGAAGGACACTATTTATAATAGGTTGTCTTATATCACATGAAATAATCATGCTTTGTACATGGTCATGAAGGAACTAACACAATTTGCAGAAATAAAACAAGTATAACAATTATATACAACATGTACATATGTCAGTCTAAGATAATTAAAGTGGGACTAAGCAAATACATTCATAATTATTAAAAGATTGTTACATATTAATTTATCCTAAGATAGACTCAGATAAAATGCCAGATAACACCAAAGCTATTGTTTGGATTAAAGATATTTAACTGCTTAGTAAAATTGTTATCTAAAGTGTCCAATAATTAGCTTATATGACTGGTATTTAAAAGCATTTATATTTAGGATTATTTATTAAAGCTTAGCAACGGACAGAAAAATATACTACATCAAATAGGATGTTGCTGGTTCTGTAATATTTAAAACCATTGAGAAGTTTATAAGGTGAATTGAATCAGGGTGATTGAAATGGTGATTGAAATTTCGTTACCATTCTATGCTTGTTCAAGTCTATGGTTTCATGTAGCTGCTTAACTCGAGCATTTGGTTTGTCCCGATGGGTCCTCGAGATAACGAGGTTTTACTGTATTTATTATATTGTTCACATTCGATGTACATTTTCTGTCCATGTTTCAAGGAAATAACTACAGTTTTTGAATTACCATAATTCATTGTAACTGTTCACCATGCGTTATCACATATTAATAAATGTAAGGTTTCTTTATCTTGCCTTTATTGTTATTTTGTTATGGTTATATTGCCCCAGAAAATATTAAAGTGATAGCTGTCATTTGTTTGCGATCGACTAAGGCAGTCGTAAACCTGTGAGTGGTCCACCGGATTTTCCTTCCCTAGTTGCCCAGTGACATCCGGGTTTGAGGGAAGAGACAGACACGTTGTATAATACAGGAATCCGGATGCACTACCATTTCTCTTACAATGACATGCTTGTTTACAGTTGCAATACACGCGAGTCTACACCCGGCTGTCAAAAGTCTCCGCGTATTTCACTTCAGTGAGGTATCATTCCTGAATATGGATGGTACGTTGTAAATCTGACTCTTGAGTGGGTGGCTAGGTGCAGCCGCCGTATCTGTGTGGCTTTGAATTGTCTGTGTAGTTCATCTCTAGTTGGATGAGACACACTGAAAGCGATTCAGGAATGACCATGTACCCAGGCCGAGATTCGAACCAGGGACATCATGTAGCACAGAAAGTACGTAATGATCCAACATAAGAGAGGGCAAAATATCTTTAAGGGCATGGCAATGTATCGGACAAACAGCATCATATGCTGTCCGGAAAGGCTTAAGGTTAGGCATATACATAGTGTCCTTATATTGTCCGGTCATTGCTCAATGCAATAGCAGAAAACATTATAACATTTTCAGTTAACCAGTTGACCATGTCAGGTGTCCGAGTCTATTAACGGTCTGTAAGCGTGTACCCAAACATAATCTCACATTTACACACATCTCTCAAAAACAAGGACCAAGCTATATATCTTATATACAAAGGGCTTTTTGGCTCTCTACTCTACAGTTTCTCAAAGATTAAACAATGCAACATTTGCAACATTTGCACGTTGATGATAAACTGCAGTAGTTTTGGCATTCGTAAAAGGCGGATTTTGTCCGTGTATTTTTGTCAAATTTATACTTTTATTCAAATTATCCTATGTACGACCGACAGATAGAATTGTGCAAGATATACAATTTATCGCGTAAGGTATGGTGTACTAGTCACGACTTGATTTACGAGAACATTCTACGATTTGCAATCAAGCTTGTCACATTCATCATGGATTTTCCAACTAATCAAATTCATCGTAATGCGTAGGAACGGAAAGCGAATAGACACATCCATAGTAATAAAATATCCTGTTGTATGGACAAGAGCGATTGAATTTCAGAATTGGACAATAGATTTCTATGAGAACATTTTCCACATAGTATCGGTCATAGCATTACTGTCAATGGCATTGTATGGTATTCACATGAAAACTATCATTGAATGTACATTTACTAAATTGGCAAACAGTTGTGGATGTGAACTTGTAGAATAGTGGGTTCGGCTTCATCTAGTTATGAAGTTAGTCGCCCAAATCAATCAATTGGATGATTGTGTCATATACAAAATATTTCAGTTGAGTGCATCAAGCACAATGTCGTACATGCTATCCAGAAAGGCCTTTTCGCGACCCAATAGATGCCAAACAGTGAGCTCAACAAGGAAACACTATATAGTTTGACGAACAAATATGGCCAGGCTTGACGAAGCACTTTCAATACAGATGCGCGTGTGATGGATGGGAGTGTCTTAAATTTGGTACCAGTTCATTGAAGAATTTGCTTAAAACAAAAGTCTGCATTAAAAACAATGCGTTAAATAAATACAATTAAGAATGACGTTTAAAGTATAAATTCATATTTCAAAATTTGTTAAATATTAGCCGTTCTCCAGGAAAACAGGACTTAGTGACAAAATTATGAAGATCATGATAATATGGCGTTTGAAATACAAGACTCTTATGAACAGACTCTGAAACAAAATAAAACCCACTTATATTTTGTATAAAGTTACAGATCATTAAAAATAACCACTTCCGCCTACTTTTTTGTGACGTCGCAAACGTCATCTAAACGTTATTTGACGTAACGTTAACAAGCACTTCAGAAATCCTATATTTCATACATTCTTGACGTAAACATTTAAAAATAGTATCAAAAACCTAGAATATATTCTTATTTCTATAGTGTTTATCAAAAACATGAATATTTTCTTTTAGAGAAAGGTACCGACTCATTCTAACCACTAACCCCTCGTGTTTTTAAATATAGGTACTTTTCAGAAATTGAACACCATATCAACGACAGAAGTTATGTTTACATCATTCATGAGAGAAATTAATTCTAAGAGATAGTGCTATACTATTCAATGACTTAAACATAAATAAACGAACATTATATTTTTTCAAATAGAGAACGGCTCAAACATTTATGCTACCGATAGTTTTGACAAGTAATGTACACGTGCACTTGTAATTAAGTATAACAGAAAGCATTCTGTAAATACACATTTTGGCCTGTTCATGGTTTCAATCTATTGCAAGAAAGCAATCCATAAGACACCAATTAATGAATATTAAGTCAAGGGAGTGTGGTGTCTTCATAATGTCACTAGGTTGAAACAAGTGTACACTTAATCTGACCGCTGAGACTGATTCATATTGAGCTAGGATGTCTTATTCATAACATACTTTGTCTGTGATAAGACATGATGAAAACAAGTCGTGATTTAAATACGCTATCCTACTTCCACCATTAAACAGAATGTAAAATATCGTAATTACTCAGCTAGGAGTGTGACACGGAATAATTTGCCCATTTCTCTGGTCATAAAACTGGTAACATCAGCAACAAGCTGATTTGTGCGCCAACATTCGATGGATAATATCGGTAATAAAACAATACTAGGAGACTGTTTATGTTATCTTAGATAAATCATGTGATATTTTCAACCAGTGTAGCGTAGGACACAAATCCAATCACACGTTTTATTGTTCAATAGTCTGATAGTTTACTACATATTTCACCGGATAGCTAAGGCGTGGTTTGAATACATTTGTGCCACAATTGTGCTAGCAATATCCAAACATATCAACGCTTTCATGTGTATTTAAAGGAACCCTATCTGATCACATATCTTTCTATATGGAAAACAATATATCTTTCCAATCCCTTTTATCACCCCCAAATACCAAATTTACGTAGACAAGTATATTTATTTATAGTTTGTTTTTTGTTTGCTTTGTTTTTATTTGTACAAAGTACAAATACTTTTATATATAAAATTGTACGGGGAAAATAAATGGGGTTACCCTTCTGATGCCCGAAAAAACAACATATCTTTGGTATTAAACGGCAAGGGACCGATTCCGTGACCTTCCGCACTTGAAGGTTATCGAGAAGTATCGAATATAACAAATAGTTTACTCCATCGTATGATTTTACTACTTTTTACAAAAAATGCCAAATTTGAATCCAACATTTGTGTTATGTTGTTCCTCATTCCATGCAAGTTCGACCCAGCATAGGATCGCACATCCCAGATCTTGACCAATAGAAAAAAAGCTTATGATAACAACTCTTACATGGAATGCAGCACTTGATCACCAAATACAGCAAACAAAACTTCAAACAAGAACAAAATAGACCGCAGTTACAAGTCAAAATGTAAATAAGAAACCAGGCATTATACCAGCTCAACTTATATGCACTGCATACATTGTCCTCTCAGCCAGGCATCCTAATAACCTACTGCAGTGGTTATGCATCCAGTATATGATATATAGATGTGTCAAGCCGTACAGATTGATTTATTTCTAGTGTGCTCACATTTTCTTATATACGTTACACGTACGTGACAGGCATCTACAAATGCGACTATAACCTTAACCTTATGAATAATGAATGCGATATGTGATATTGAATGTAGAGAGTATCTCGTGACAGTCCTGTTTTAGTACACATACTCATATCGATGACACCGTGATGTAAACTGAATGTTAGCTCGAAATAGTTGTTCTAAGATAAGAACGTATTTATGAGACGGCTGACCACTTTTCAGGCTGAATTATGCTGATTTGTTTGTTTCATGACAACTAAAATATTACTTGGTAGAAACGACACATTTAAAGTGGCTGATATTGAAGTATATTGAGTTGCGAATATATTTAGTTCAGCTGGTTTATAGCTATGCGTACAAGTTACTGCAAGAAAACTGAACTAACATCACAATGATCATTTGTGATTTCAGTAATTTAACAGTTCACGATGTCCTCATACCATCCAATACCGTTGGATGGTTTGAATATTCCATAGGACTCCGAATCGGCAGGTACACAAATTATTTCGTAAAGTTGACCGAGGTCGAGAAGCTCATAAACAAACCGTATGTTGCCGACCTCTAATGATGAGAGTGTTGTTTATAAATAGCCTTGTTAGTCTGTTCCAAATCTTACAGTAGTTCGGAACCCTAACTATATGAAATGTAAGATTGGGAAAGGGCCAGACTTTTGCCTCTTAGACATTTAATACGTGACTGAAGACGAAACACTTCATATTTAATTGACCGAAAATAGTCTAATTCCGCAAATACACATCATCTGCATTCAACAACATCTAATGCAGGTTACTTTTCCAGCTGTTATATTTTTGTACAAGGCAAATTGAAATATAGATAAGGTACGGAACTCGGTCTGCATTATGCTCTTAAGAAAAATACGAACGTGTTTTGCATAGCGTCGTCATAGAGCAATTGTTCATTGTATACAAAACAGTAAATCAACATTTGGCCGTGGAATTGTAAGAAGTGTAAAATGTACAACTCAATTATATCACCCAAACAGAACACTATCAAACATGGTATATAAAGAACAATATCAAACATGCAATATAAAGAACAATATCAAACATGCAATATAAAGAACAATATCAAACTTGCGATATAAAGATGCAATACTTTGAAATTCGAAACTACCCCCCCCCCCCTTGCAATTAAAAATAAAATAAATAGAACAAAAAAAATTTCTCTCGAAATAGTGATATAGCGTCGTCACAGTCAAACTTAACTCACGTTTTCTTTTGTCAGTTTTCATTTAATGGCTTCAATTATTGGAACTTAAAAGTTGTTCATTTTAGATTTATTATATCTCTTTTCACAGTAGAACTTTGTCATATGCGTCGTTGTTGTCTAACCGTCCATATAAAAGTTTTGTGTAATATTGTTTGTATTCAAAAAGGAGCAATTAATGTTACATTTAATCAATCCAATTATTACTTGATTTCTGGTTTTGAGGATGGTTGTCCAATAGATTGAACAATTAAGAATAGTAGAATTATCATCCAGTGTTTTAAAACCGTTAGAATATATTTTAGATACTTTAGTGACTAGAATTATCGTTTATATGTAGAGTGACCCATTATGAGTGTTACTTAGTTGGTTATTGTTTTTATTTAATACACGAGACCTGACTGGCAAACCGTGAGGCACGTCGGGTTCCACAATGCATTTAGTGTTGACCATGCATGCAAGGCATGTCTTGTACCATATTACATTTAGTGTTGACTATATATGTGAGACATGCCTTGTTTACCCCTGTCGCTTGTTTCGACCATTTATGAGAGGCATAACCGAAACCCCCTGTGGTGCTTTGTCGACATTTAATATACGAAGCAAACTTGGTTCCCATTTAGCTTTTGTCGTCATATTTATGAGAGTCATACCTGGTACCACATGCAGTGTATGTCGAACATTTTTGCAAATCATATTATTGATGACACTAATAATCTATCTGATACGATAAAATACAAACCGTTCAAAAAGATTATATTAAGTCAGACAGGGAAGGCAGCACTCAACTTAACCAGCCGAGCACAGAAAACATTAACAACACACAAAGCACAATGCCCAACTGAGCCAACCGAGCACAGGAAACATAAAACACATAAAGACACAATGGCCAACTAAACAAGCGCAGATCCGACCAAGTCCAAACTGTCGAAAAGTATAAAAAATTATAACTAGCTGAACGACCCAGTTTCCACAGCAAAAGGACTACAATGCCTAGTTTTAGCTGTCAGAAATCTTAAAACGAAGAAGTGCCCAACACGGTACCGACCAAGAAAATTAAACATCCCTTGTCCCACTGTTTAAAAGCTGAATAGAAAAGATTCAGCAAAAAAACTGCTCACATTGATTTCTAATAACCTCACTGCTTAGAACTTCTGTTCTGATGGTATGCTATTGCATCCATATTGTTGTATCCTTTTACATACAATGTAGCTTATTATCTCTGACAATGTTCTTTCCTAAAATGGCCTAATTTGCCTAAATATCTCCACAAACGATTTGTGAATCAATACCAACTAATATCAATATTTGTGCAGCAAACGTTTGCTTAGCTCGTTCCACATTGTCATGGCGTAGTAAAAACACATCATGATTTACACGTCTTTGCATCAAAGCATGAATGAGAAGTCGAGTAGAAAAGTGCATCATTGAAGTTCGAAAACCTGACGATGACGTGCACACGTGCACCACTATGTACAACATACATTGTACTAATTGGATACGCAAACCGGAATGGTGAGAATAATTATGTAACTTATGTTGCCAGTATGGGCAAACTTAGACAACGTATGCCATTTATGTTTCTAGAATCATGTAAGCACGTGCACTCGCACCAAGATTAAATTAAAAATGTCAAGTTATAGCAAGTAGTATACATACATACAATACGTACTTGTATGATGCCTCCACGATGAGTTTGATCGGATCAATAGTTACACGATCACCATACAGGTCTACAACTGAAATATTTATTTGGGGAAAACCCAAAATTTCTAAAACAACCATGAGTCCAAATAAGCAGCATATCAACATACGCATCAGCACAAATATCAGTAGAAACATACAGTTGAACTTAATGTACTGTCTAATGGTTCTTTCAATGTAGGCGTATTCATGTGTGAGATTTTATCACTTACAGTATCATCGAGACGTTCATACTCGAATCTGCATCATAAATATTTCATTGCAGATTCTTTGGTTTTACATGGACATTATCGATAAAATATTATTCATTCCCTAAATGTTGCTTAGGTAAACAGTGTAAAGTCGCTGAATGCATCAACTTAATGTTTGTTGTTTGATACTAAATTCATATTGCAATGGTTGTCACTCGGCACAGACAGCTCAGTTTACATATATCTGCATTTCCTTAATGCCGTTAAGGTTAGCAGTGTAGTGTCACAGAATGCATCATATTTATGGTCATTATTATAGTTGGCTAGAGCACGTAAACTATTATAATGTGTGTTGTTTGATAGTCCATACATAGTTCAATGGTTGGCATTCGACACGGACAGCTCAGTTGAGACATGACAGTTGATTGGTGATTCTACGATCATTTTAAACTCATAACATGAGGTTGTTTGATTCATTGATAAGCATTGCTTGAAGATTATGTCCGTCTGCCTTTGCTACTGATAAGCGTCAGTCAGACAGTAATAATAATTATAATAGTGATTTTAAATAACTTACTTAAAACTCCGCCTGCGTCCGTCTTTACTGTTTGTTTTTGAAACGCGCCACCAGTATGTTTGATTTTAGAACAGCATGGTATGCGCTGTGTTCAGCAAATGAAAACATAGTTAAGAAAATGTTGACTGATAAATCAGGAGTACACTATGCCAAATATATTCTCAATTGTTTCAGAATACACTATAGTTTTGTATTTGTGCTCAAATATAATTTTTGTTTAATTTAATTTGTGTATTTATTGATCTTGAAGCGCGAAGTTTTAATCACTTGAAGCTTTATTGTTAGAATCTTACAAAAAACAAATCACGTACGCTCTTTTATCTGTAGGTTTTGTCATTACAGCAAAGTGATATACAAAACATGTTTATGGTAACACCATTAATGACATGATTTTTGCCAATTTCAAATTCTTATCAAATTATTCATTAATGTTATATAGCAAACAGACGTTTAACGACATAAAAATTACACTTATAGCAAGTGAAAGCTCCCAACTGTCATCGAATAATGATTGCATAATGATAATACATGTACTAGGACAAAATTGACCTAAGAAAAAAGAAACTGAAGAGAATGTTATATTAATACATGTATACTAAAGTTGCTGCTGTATTTTATTTATTAACAAGAAATACTTTTAGTACAAGTTTTAGTAAAACATACATTCTGGATGCTGTAAATTATATTAACAATACATACCTTTATTACTAGAATGCAAGTTCCATGTACAGGATAAGCAGGTTATGTTTCTCCAGTAACCTTAAATTACCAGAGGACATATCAAATCGTTAACATGTCGAGAATATCTCGGTTCCTTTGCAGAAGAGCTTGTTGTTACCCGTTGATTAGTTTAGTGAACTCTGGTAATCGTAATATGTCTAAAGGTGTAAAGCCAGATAAAACAAATTGAAGGGACATGTATGCGATTTCATGTTATACACCATTAGTGGTTTAGAAATGTACTTCTTGATGAAATTATTGTTGTTGATGTTACACATTTTAAACGTTACTACATGTAGTGAGAAAAACTAGCATCTCATTGAAGCGTCACATGAACATTGTAGAAGTTGATTTACTACACCTCAGAGAATAGAGCGTGTGATATAGCTAAATGTGACATCTAGTGATGTCCGAAGGGAACTGTTGTCAATCCAAGCTAATAGAATTCAACGCCTTTCATGTTGATTTTATGTTTGGTCCAAACAAACAAACATAGTTTTTGTGACGTACTCCGCTGAAGGCCCAAGCGATAATGAATGTGAAGTTGACGAGGAACGTGGGTCACAATTACTGTAAATGCTTGATAACAAACCGGTTGATCGACAAAACACGTTCCTCTTTCACTGCTCTAAAATGAGTTATTTTAAAACTAACTCAATCTCATTCAATCATAGACGCGAGTTCAGACATTAGTATTTCTGATAGCTCCACGGAATTATGCGCGTGTAAGATATGTTTGTACATCGGAAGATAAGCAAATTTAATATAATGTTTTGTTCTTACCATCTTGAAAGTGTCTGCTTTAAAACTTATTTCTATACGTTGAATAGTATAACATATAGTTTTGTTGCCTGTTTTGGTTAAGCAGTTTGCGCAAGGACGTCCTTACACCTCAGGTATGATCACATCATAACATGAAGTCGATTACTGCTAGACGGACAGTACCTCTCAACTATCGGTTTGTTACTGGAGCGGAGGAATTAATAAACAAAATAACTGCAATACGGACGCCGATGCTCAACTATCGCATTGTAACAGGAGAAATGGAAGGATGATTACGCGTTCAATGATATGAAACTGTTATAGGTAGCATCAATTATGTAAATCCACAAACATGAAAATACAATGCAGATATACAAAGCTACAAGCTAATGCGGGTCGGATAAGACTTATTCGCAACTTCATTATAGCGGTAATGCAATTTGTACCTACACGTAGACTGTATAATGGTATCGACAATTGATGCAGCTTTCTTCTTGCCATTTCTGTACCAGAAATTGGTATGAGAATACAAGTTGTCCATTTGTAAATATATATCTACAACCAAATAGTAATGACCAAGACAAACACCTAACACCATACATACAAATATACTTCTGGTGGCCCTATGAGTCTAACATCATGTTATGTTAAGTGTCGTACATAAATACTGCCAGCTATATGCTAACGATGCCAACAATAAGTCAACGTTAATGTTATCCAAAAAAACTAAACAATTGAATAATTCAGAGATATTTCGTATTATGAATTTACATTAAAGACATGATACAGTTTTATGAATCAGTGTTATCTGCAACTACTAGACTAGTATAATATTTATCTATTTATTTTCGAATACCGAATATTGTATGTTTTACGGAAAGAATGTACTCGTACACTGATCACAATACATTGGAATGTAGCACTCAAAGGAGACATAACAAAAAAGCTCTTGAAAATAAGAAATATCGGTATAGATAGTTTTATTGTCTTGTGTGTCAGCACCGTTAATTGTACTCACTTTTGTCTGATTTACGTTACGTGACAGGCATCTACAAATGCGACTATAACCTCGACCTTATGAATAATGTATGCGATAGTTTATGTCCAATTAGGAAAAAGATGGCTGTTTTGCGTGATATACCGGTGAATAGTTAACGGTTTAGAGTTCATATGCGTAGGAATTAATCACGAAGGCCGTAGGCCTGAGTGATTAATAACTATGCATATGAACGATAAACCGTGATCTATTCACCGGTATATCACTCAAAACTGCGATCTATTTGCTTTCTAACACGTGTAATTTGTACAAATTGAAACGGACTATTTGTTTGCGAAGTTTGTGAGTTATTTATCATGTTGCTATAGACAACTTCCGCTGTTCAAAGAATCGTAACGTACGCCCCTGGATTTTTATCTTTATTTGTCGCCAAACTGATGCTTATTTAACGCTAAATTCCAATTAAGCATTACACGTTTAATCATATGAATTGATACATGCAATAACATGTTGCTAGAATATAAATATAATCTAATAAATAAACAGAAACACTACGAAAAGAAAATTACGCAAACGTCGCGCTCTATGGCGACGTCACAATTTATGACGTCATGAAATGAACAAGACGTAAATTTCATTGATAAAAATCGCGAATTATACGCGGGAGATAAATTACACAGCCGAAAATTCTACTTTGATATACCGTTTATTAGATAACGCTACAGCTCTATTCGATTACATGGAGCAAAATACAGACAATGGTAGAATATAGATTATATCACGTGACAGTCGTGTTTTAGTACATACACTCATACACGTAAACTGAATAGTAGCTCGAAATAGTTTCGTAGATTAGAACGTATTTATGAGAATGCTGAACAATTGTCAGGCAAAAATTGAACCTTTTATTTCCTGCTAAAAGCAAGAGGCAGATATTGAACTACAGTTTTGAATATGTATAATTGTTCTGAACGTTATAGCTCTGCGTTTAACTGCACGAAAGCTATATTCGGATCACAAATATAAATTGTGATTTTACTTTAAGTAGAGTAATTGTCTATGTAGCCTTTGTCTGAGAGATCATTCGTGATTATATAATAGACCGAAAAATGTCTAAATCGGCATAACACAATTATACCTAGATCGATATAGTATCTGACTGCTACCCTCTTCCAGTTAGTGTCGACCATTTATATGAAACACATCGGGTACCACCTTACAGCTTGTATCGATCATTTATGTTAGGCCTGCATGTTACCCCTATGCAGTTCTCGTCGACCATTTATTAGATACAAGCCTGTTATTAATGTCGCCATTAATCTATCTGATACACCAGAAATGACGCAGTTAAAGTTCGCTATGTAATAAACACAATTTTGGGGAATCATCTTACACAGCTACTAACGTAATTATATCTGATAATGTGCATTTCTAAAATGACTTAAAATGCCTAAATACCTCAATATCGCAATGTTCAAACGTAGCAAGTGGTATGTGTTACAAAAACATAATATTAAGTCAGACAGGGAAGGCAGCACTTAGCTTTACCAGCCGAGCACGGAAACATACCAACACACAGGGCACAATGTTCACCTGAACCAGCCGAGCACACAAAACGTAAAACACATACTAGGCACAATGCCCAACTAAACAAGTTATGATCCTCCCATGTCCAAGCTCTCGAAAATCTGAATAAACAAGTTACAGCAATCGGGTACACACACAGTGTTACGCCACAAACAGCGTTTTAATTTCTCTGTAATAGTTCTATTTACGAGAAACACGTAGAGAAACGGAATTTTTGGTCGAGGCAATTGGAGAGTAACGTAGTTTATATACATACATGCATTTTGGTACACATGTAAGTTTTATCTGATGAAAACGTACGATTTAAAATCAGTTTACAAAGGAATGCTTACAAACCATATGTTTTACCACACTAACCGTGTTATAGTACATATTAGTCACTTACTGGCTATTTTTACCACAATACTTCTCAGTAGAAACCAGCTGTTCGTGTTTGCTAGAGCAATCATGATGTTTACGTATGACACAGTTTACTGACAAGCTTAAGGTATGTGTTGGATTCTACCTTAGCAGTTTGCACGTGACTTTCTATAATATGATGTTATAATACTTTGTCTAAATGACCTTTCTATTATTAAGAGATGAACTCATCCTTCCATAATGAGTATAATCCACATGGTAGAAATGTGTGGTTTGGTTCAGACAATATACCATTTTAAATGAACATGGTTTTTAAGCGTACATGTTTTATCAAACAATTCCATGGTTATATCTAAAAATATTTACTTTAATAATTTTCATCAATATTGACTACATATTTTGTATGTACCAATCATGACGACAACCTATGTCATTTCCTTTGAACTCTGAATTGTGTGGCCATGTTGTAAGTAGTGCGCTGGTAAGGCATTTGTAGGGGATGGCAACCATGACGCACAGGTCATATTCGGGAAACTACAAACAACTAATAGAAACTAAACAAATTCATATGAGCAGTGTGTCAAATAACTGACATGAAAGCTGCATGATACAATCTATAGTAATGCATCAACACAACAGATAGTTGATCTCAATGTAGAGTGCAATGTTTCTTTTAGTGTAGGCGTATGAGTATGATTGTATATCACCAATATGATATTGTATTTTATCACCGAGACAGTTTGTACTCGTATCTGGTTTTTGAATATTTTATTGCAAATTATTTGGCTTTACATGGACATTATCGATAACATCTTCCTGCATTACCTTAATGCCGCTAAGATAAGCATTTTATGTTGTAGAATGCCCCAACTTTAAATTCATCATTATAGTTTGTTATAGCACGTACTCTGTTTTAATGTCTATTATTTGATAATCTATACATAACTACATTGTATTAGGAATACTTGCATTTGAGTTGAAAGTTGGGAGTTGTTACATGTTGTAGCTTATTCAGCGGATGATTTTAAAACCCATATTTAACGCTTTTTTCATTCATCGATTACTACCATTGCGCAACCATCATGTCCATGTATAACGCTAGCACGTGTATGTCAGTCTGAAGATATGGGTTATTGGTTACTATCTGAGCAACTAGGCATTATTCAAGTTAAGGTACGTTGTGACTCGTGCTTGCACTTGTAATGTTTGTTTTGTCTCACATTGTTCTATATTGTTTAGGACAGTTTGTGCTGCGAGTTTACGAGATTATGTAGGCGGAAAATGCAAGAATGAATAACTTGATTTGACACAAAAAGCATAGTTTGGCTTGATTTTGTTGTGATCTTTATTACATTTACGATGAGCATTTAAGTGGAAATTTGATTCCGATCCCATCAAATTGTGACTTATGTACGCATATTTAATTTAACCAAACGGTATCCACACAATATTTGCTCTCAAATCTCCTCTGTGTTGTTTCCTTGTGAGTGGTATAGTGAAGATATTGTCTTTTAAAGATGACTATAATTTCAAAGCAGACTTGTCAATGTATACCAATATTTACAATCAATCCAATATTGTTTCACCATTTCGGGCGCTTAAGTATTTAGTGGTTTCTTAACTAATGCATAACTATTTATAAAGTTCTGTCGACATCTTAACGTGCAATTTGTATATTATCTCACGTGTTCATAGCAGTCTACATTTTGATGAATATACCGATCCAACCTTACTTTTAGAACGATACAATAGCATAAAAGTTTCGTCATTCAATTTTCCATGCGGAAGATAATTATACGAGGGGTGATCAACAAATACGCGGAAAAATGCTCTGAAATATTTGTTACGTGACCAATTTTAAAGAAAATCGGTCTGGTTCTAGATTGGAGAATTACGAGTACATACCTATAAAAACATTAAGCCTAAAGAATTATTTAGTGAAACTAACATAGAAACCGCAACGTCTCTATGGCTACACCGGCCCAACGTCATCACGACGTCGTTACATAAGTAAGTCCATACTCATTCGTGGCACAATTCATATAACGCATCTATGATTCTCAAAATATAGCTATACAACCAGATACACTTCCTTGATATGTCAACCGAAACTAATTCATTTTTCTTTTCAACTTGTAAGTAAATTATCAGAAATAGCTGCAGAAGAACATTAATACAGATTACGTAATTTGACGTTATTGACGTCGTATAGCCCATTGGCATATCGGCATTGTTTTCACCTGACTACATATGAGAGAATATGCAAAACAGACACGAGTTGTGTATGCTATTACATATTTGTTGCATTTTGTAATATTGCCATTGGTATTTTATGACATTTCGTTCGCAACCCAAATTTTCGCAGCCGATTTCTGTATCACACTCATTCTTAGACAATGACTCCGATGCAAATGGCTCTAAAATGAAATTTTGACTTTAAAACATTTTTTTGAAATAATGAATGTTATATCATTGCATATTCATAACCCACCCGTTAGAAAATGATAATATTACAAGCGCACGAATGATACGTCATCGTTTGCTACGTTCAACGTTGGAAAATATGAAAATTTGGGCCGCATGACGTCGAGTGACGTTGCCATAGTAAACTGCGTTCGTTCTGATTTTGGTTAATATTGATGGTCAGTGGTGAATCAATTTGAAATAAATTTATCTTCATGTTTAGAAAGTTTCATCGACTTACAATGACAAATAAAAAAATGACAGCACTTTTCCGCGTATTTGTTGATCACCCCTCGTATTTGTGCATTGCCAATACTACTAAAGAAAGCTACATATCAGATATGCCTGATTTAACCACTTGGAAGAGATATTTTATACAGACGTCAAGCAGTTTGTACTCAATTTGGCGAGCTATTATGTCTGAGGTGAACATAAGGAGGTCGTGTAACACATGTAGGTATACAGGTATAAACATTCTGTTACTATTTTAATTATATTGGAAATAAATTTAGAAACAACATTGTTCTATAACCTATAATGCATAAAGATCAGTGTCAAGTCATTTAGTGCGGTATTCGTTGGCAAACAAATGGCAAGTTTATAAACAGATAACCATGCATGCAATAGAACAATCCAGTCAGGGCAGGTAGCACTCAACAGACTCAACAGACCAAACAGAGGACGAAAAGGCACAGACAGATCATACACAAATAGAAAGGTCGTTGGTAAGGAAACATGTGAACAATACAGACAATAATATATTATAATAATAGTAGTAAATAAACTATATGTTAGTAGTGCCGAGGTTCATGTCGATTTGGTGCTCGTTTGTAATGGACTTTAATGTTGAAATGAAACACACATATCTGACAGTGTTACTTTATCTGATCGAATCAGTCCTCTTAAAGAACACCAGAGAATGGTCGTCCAGAATACTTCCATATCGTTCCTTGTGTAGCTCAAGGTCATCCTATGCTATTATAATGCTTTTTTATTTTATTTCCCTTTGTTATAAAACGTATATTAGGTGGGACTGATAGTGTACGGTGCTCCCTGCAATGACTTGTTCATTCTCTGCTACTATCAAATCATTTTATGACTGTATTCTATTCAGTGTCAGAATACCAGTACTTCTTGCATACGATTTTTAAGGAGGGTCACTTAAACAACCATCTACTTTATACTTACAGTCAGTAATGCTTCTGATAGTTATTTTAACGTTTATATATTGACAAAACACTCAGAGAAATCTCAAGTGTGACAAAGCACCGTGATTTAATTACAATAATTGTGACAGTGTACCAGTCTGCGTTTTAGTGGGCAATTAAATTATGTCATGGTGGACAGGTAGTCACAGACAATACAATTATATCATCTATACAATAGTGAGTGTAGTGTTGGAATAGTGAAATAGCAATTGACATATACATACAATTTGGGAGATGTGTTGTATTTCAACAGAAGCGAGTCTTGTTGTGATCGAAATGTTCAGTAGTGAGTGGAATATAAATACATTTTAGAATTGCAACACATGCGATAGTTGTAGTGATTTTATAGTGAAAACGCAAATTTAATATAAACAGTGCGGACATACCACGTTGCATGTGATGCCAATTTTGGCAACGAACGCAAGAAAAAATTAACATCTTTCAAAAAATGTCATAGTTTCTGCTTGAAACAGAATTAACTGCATGCATAGCAGTTACACCCATTTTAAGCAAAAACCACGCCCTTGTGCACAACTATATGTTAAGCGGTATGGACAGTACCCAATTTTTGCTTAAGCGACGATGATATCTCGTTAAAATCGTTCGAATAATGAAATTGTTACGATCGTTTTTTACTTTTTGTTGACTGATTAAGTTTGCGTACTTGCCATATACCACTAAGTATGTCTACTCTGATCAATATGCAAGTGTTCTTTGGAATTGCATTGAAGTAGCCAGTGAGATATAAGTACATGTTGGTGTTTTAACATATGCGATTATCATTCTAAGCCTCGCGATGTCCAAAATCTGATTTTAATTTTAGATATTTGGAACAAATTAGGTTCTATACAACGTTTATAAAGCCCCAGTGATTTATACATTGCCCTTAAAGGTGCTGCCTCACGTATTGGTCTATTGCAAAAAAAATGTCAAATATTTGTAATTTTGGTACAGTTGCCATAAAAAACTTGCGAAACATCGGCATTTTGTAGTTATTTCATATTTTTACATCCCAAATTATATAGAATTTTAACACCCTACAGAAAAACTATCACTTAAATTGCCTAAATTTGTTTGCATTCGATGAAAACGAATTGCAAAACGAACTGAATTTCTCACTGAGGTTTAGAGTGGTTTAAATTGAATTGCTTATTTGCCATAAATTTTTCATATAGCAACCGTCAGTGGCTTTCTATTACATGAATATTTGGTTAGGTAGGACAATTACGTCTTACAGACATTTAGATCGATCTGTGAGGCAGCACCTTTAAGGATAAAATACCAGACGATGATTGGTTGCTGGGAGACCAAAACCTTTTACCAACATTAAAGCATCAATGCTACTATAAGCCTGGGAAGAAATATACGACAATAAATAGAAAGCCGGTTTTATTGTCGTTGCAGTATTTAGAAAATGACATTTGTAATGACTGTTTGTATCGATTGTAGATGTTTGATATGATGGTACTTTCCGATAGTACGTCAATACACTGGGACACAGCTTATAACATACTGTAGCGCACAGACAATCCAGAGCCACATAGAAACGGGGCAGCACCTGGCCACTCACGCAAGTAACAGACATACGAACGAACCACTCATATCCCCCAAAAGGAACTATCAAGGAAGCCTATATGCTCACTCTGCAATGAATGACATACTATTGACCTGTATAGTATATATATATGTGTGTGTATAATTCGGAAAATAAACAAATGACACCGTCTGAAATAAAATTTTGGCAACCGTTAAGCTACAGTTTGTATGGGCGTAGAAGCGTCTTCAACATTGGGGGGGCAAATAGTTGGAAGGTGGGCGCTAAAGATCTCTTTTTGGAGATAGGGGAACCATGTTAATGTTTAAACAACACATGTGTATCCTATATTGTTTATTGTTACTAATATATAATACTGTTTTATTGTATTCATAAATATGTTTGTATATTATCATGTAATTAATGTACATATGTTTATTATGTAGACCATATTGAAAATTTGTTATCTACTACAAATAAAGTGTTGAGTTGTGTTTAATTTGTCACTTTCTATTTTCATATTCGTATTTGTGCTCCTTTGTGCTAAGTTGCTTCTGATGGGTGCTGCCTTCCTTGATCGAATATATTACATCAAAGTGATGAAGGCATTTTTATGTTAATTTCGATGCGAGTGTTTATTTATCCTTCAACTTTTACATGTACTTAGCGTCAAAAGTTTTGCAACAAAATTGAAAATCCTAAATGTTTGAGTTGCTGGGTTGACAGGCATTCTACTAAAACCGTAGCACTATATTCAATGACATTTCTGTGGCTTAACCGTAGTCTACCATACTTTTAAATCAATATAAAACTTGCATTCCAATTGTGTTTTTGTGAAAACGACACCGTTTTTTAAAAAAACTTCATTTGGGTAAAATCATATTACGATCGCTAATCAATAATGATCAAAGAACGACAAATTTTACCATCCTTACCTCCCCTACACTATAAGATATTAATAATGATTGAATATTCTAAAAACACGCTGTCAAGCTAAGGTAACGGCAAATATGTTGCTGAGTGGAAATACCGCCTGTAGTTGTAGGTTGCTTTTTAATGGTCGATTGGTCGATATCATAACGCAACATTTCGTGCAAAAATATCAATTAATAGAATGGGTAAATGGTACCAAAACGGGCACAAACATTTCCCAAGTGTAATGTGTATTTTTGAAATGTTGGGTTATTTCATATTCGGTGTTCATATGGATAAATATATTTCTTAAATTTGATAATTGTTATGAATTTATAGCGGTTATATTTTAATGTTCACATGTGTAGTTGTATCAGCATAAACTAGTTTGCGGTTCCAATAAAAAAGACAAAACAATGTAGATTTGCGGAACTTTTGACGCTCAGTATTCTTATTATAAATATATACAACTCTGTTTCCTTTAATAAATCTCACAGTAGAGATCTATGAAATTAAGAAATATACGAACAAAACAAATAACATTGCACGTAAATTCCACAGCCGTTCTTTCTGAAACATGAGAAACATTTTCTATAACAGAAATCTCATAAAAATGAAAACTCCGGGCTGACAATGTCAATATATACTGTCTGCGAAAACAAATTGTCAAGGTTGTGTACAGAATAGGATTTCCTGAAGCAATAATATCGACAAAAAGTGCTTATATTTTCTTAGTTTGAATAACCGGAAATATCATTGTTGTATTGGAATGGTATAACGGATCTAATTTTCCTATCTTGTATCAGTGATGCTACTGACAGTCTGACAATTCTGAAGCAACATATTATGAAATGCAGTTTGCGAGCATGCCTTTTGAAGCCTTAATAATGATGCATTGAGCCAAAGTAATATCAACACTTTTGCATCAATAAAAAAAGGCGGATATTTTTCGATTACTTGTTAACTCTATCTGAATGGACATATTACGTTGCACCAGGTTAATGGTCATCGAATATTTGACTTCTCAATTACAGCATCTAATTGATACTTACATATAATAAGTCCTCTGTGTGCGATGTTAAGGTTTACTTACGGACAGGAAAATCGGATATTGTTCTAGAGAGGCAAAGCAAGTGTGATTTTATTACGTTAGACGTTTGCGAACGGAATCGACTACGTGTCAGTTTGTGTTTAAATGAACACTTACTAGACCACAAATAACTGTAGATACTTGAATGAAAGCACAGACACTGCTCGAAGTCGATGTAAATTGCATCAATAAGTTAGTGAGTATTCAAAAAACAAATTGATCGAAGCAGGAAGTAACGTCATCCCTGTAGTTACCATTGGTTGCTTTGGTAGTGGAATTACAATGTTTTCCCTTCCAAACACTTAATCCTAAGAGATTGACGAACTGCCTGCCTGTCGAATAGCTTGATAGACAGACAAGACTTATGGATGTGTGTGATACTTACCTTTTAGCCTATCATTAAAACGATAATAACAGTATATGATTGACCAAATCCTCAAAAGACTAAAGCAATGATGATCTCACCTTCAAACACTATTTACACGACACTAAATACAAACACTTATCACAACCTGCTTTTACAAAACCAGAACATAGATTTCACTGAAAGTTGAACAGTTGCTAGGTGTCCATGTTGACCACAAGTTAAGCTGGACTATTCAAGTTGAACACATACTTAAGAAATGTAATTCTCTGTTGTATCTGATTTTAAGGACGTTTGATTACAGTTGTTTATGCGCATCATTTCTGTGCATATAGCTTAAACGGGGATAGAAGCCGCATTTTGCACTGGGTCGTCTTGAAAATTGGACAAAATGTTTGTCGTGATACTATCTAGGGTTAGTATAAATATAGGTACTTTGGGGTAAAAATTCACTGAGCAAATAATATGAAAACACTCTGCGTGAAATAGCGATTACATTTTCATTCATTTTTGTGAAATTAGAAATTATTACTTGGGTTACCTTTACCCATTTATAATAAGTGTTTGTATTGCCTGAGACTTCACAAATCCCCTTTTACTGATATATAGGGAATATATTTATGATATATTGACTAAAATTGTGAAGATTATTCAAGTGAGCGATTCAGGGCCCATATGTGCCCCCTTGCTGTATGGAATGCGACGTCACTGCCAAAGTGGTGAAAAGGGGAGATAATTCAGTAATAATAGGACAAAGTGTAGCGTGATAACCTATGTTTTATTTCAATTTTTAGATAAAGTACACTTTAATCAACATCATTAGCCAAAAATAGATTATGACAAGACTAGAAATGATGTGAAAAACATATATGGAAAATGTACTAATTTGGCCTTTTTGCGCCATTTTACCGCCATTTTACCGCACTTTTCATAACAAAGAGACACAATTACGACGTAACTGCACCTAAAATAATTCTTGTAACACGTCAATTTCTTCTAAGTTTATATTTACTATACTTTTATGTACAGAATATGCAAATGTAAGTACATGTACTCTTTTGGTATTAGAATATTTTTTCCGCGCAGATAATGCGTTACTTTTACGCAATTTCACTAAGGTTTTTTCGATATAGGGGGACAATAATGACGTCATGGCGAAAAAAGTAGTCCCGTGACCTATCTTTTTTATTTAATATTTGGATTGAGTACACTTTTATTCACAAAATTAGCAATAAAAAATATATTGGTCATCGAGGTCGTTTTTGGGCTACGGTCGATTTTATGTATTTTTTTGTCTTTTTTAGCAGTCATTTTTTCGGAAATTTTGACAATTATTGTTTTGTCAAAAATTTCTGAATTTTCTAATCAATACCAAACGTGTATAGGAATGTTTGAATAATATATGTTTGTTCATACAAACCCATGGAAATGATTGTAACAAGAAAAAATATCGATTTTAATGCAAAAATAAATACATTGCGAAATATCAGAATTTTTGGTCATTTTCTTGAAAAGTGATGTTATCATTAAATTAAATATAATTATGTTTTTTCGCTTACTCTTGTAAACATACCAATTTTGCCACAGTTGACCAAACCGATTAATGTTTGTAAATATCACGTTATCCTGGGCGGACTATAGTACTGTGACAATGTTGATGTTTATGTAGCAGTAAATACGAGGGTCATTAACATATATAGACATTATGCATTGTTAAACTATCTATCATTCTTATAGAGCGTTACTCCTGTAAAGTTTTGACTGCAGCGGTTCATATTTAGCAGTATATAAATCAAATGAAATATGTATTGTACAAACATCCTTTATACAAACACCCATAAACAAAATACATACAAAATACATACAAAACCATGCGACAGTCACTTACCAAATAACAAACATATCTACAATAAGTAGAAGCAATGGTATTGTGTAGTAAATATTGTAAAGTTAACTTTTTTCAAAAGCATGAAACAAATGCATAGACAATTCCTTATCAAGGTAGCGGCTAGTGAAATAGTAAACAGTATTTGTAGTTATTTTATATACTACTAGTTACATTAGTTTTATTTACGATTCCCGTAAATGAAAGCGACCTATCGAACCTACATTTGTTAAATCTGAGCATTCATTGTTGTATACATTCACTCTTCCGATTTAATAAGTATTTATTATATTGTTTACATTCGCTGTACATTTTCTGTCCTTATTTCAAGGAAATAACTAATGTTATTGAATTACCATATTTTATTGTAACTGTTATCCATGCGTTATCACATATTAATAAATGTAATGTTTCTTTATCTTGCTTTTGTGATTCCGGAATGAACATGTACCCAGGCCGAGATTCGACCCAGGGATATTATCCGGTCATTGCTCAATGCAATAGCAGAAAACATCATAACACATTCAGTTAACCAGTTGACCATGTCAGGTGTCCATTTACGGTCTGCAAGCGTGTACCCTAACATAATCGCATATTTACACATATCTCTCAAAAACAAGGACCAAGATATGTATTTATATACAAAGGACTTTTTTGACATCTATTCTACCATTTTTCTACGACAATGCAATGCAACATTTGCACGTTGATGATTGATTTACAGCAGTAGTTTTTGACATTTCGTAAAAGGGGGATTTTGTCGGTGTATATTTGTCAAATGTATACTTAACGATGAGGAAAAATATGATGAGGCCTACACCGCACTAAGTATTCAAATTATCTAATGCACGACCGACAGGTAAAATTGTGCAAAATATACAAATGTGTCGCCTTATGTATGATGTACTGGTCATGACTTGATTTACGAGCACATTCTACGATTTGCAATCAAACGTGTCACATTCATCATGAATTGTCCTACTAATCAAATTCATCGTATTGCGTAGGAGCGGAAAGCGAACAAACACATCCGTAGTCATCAAATATCTTGTGTATGGACAAGAGCGATTAAATTTCCGAATTGGACAATAGGTTTCTATGACAACATTTTCCACATAGTATCGGTCATAGCATTACTGTCAATTACATTGTATGGTATTCACATGAACATCATTTAATGTACATTTACTAAATTGGCAAACAGTTGTGGAAGTGAACTTGTAGGATACTGGTTTCTGCTTCATCTAGTTATGATGTTAGGCGCCTAAATCAATCAAATGGATTATTGTGTCATTTACGACTGATTTCTGTTGAGTGCTTCAAACACAATGTCGTACATGTTATCCAGAAAGGCTTTTTCTCGGCCCAATAGATGCCAAACAGTGAGCTCAACAAGGCAACACTATATAATTTGACAAACAGGTATGGCCAGGCTTGGCGAAGCACTTTCAATACAGATGCGCGTGTGATGGCTGGGAGTGTATTAAATTTGGTACTAGTTCATTGAAAAATTTGCTTAAAACAAAAGTTTGCATTAAAAACAATGCGCTAAATAACTACAATTAAGAATGACGTGTAAAGTATAAATTCATATTTCAAAATTTGTTAAATATGAGCCGTTCTCCAGGAAAACCGGGCTTAGTGACAAACTTATGAAGATCATGATATTATGGCGTTTGAAATACAAGACTCTTATGAACAGACTCTGAAACAAAATAACACCCACTTACATTGATATTAAGTTACCGATCTTTAAAAATAACCACTTCCGACTACTTTTTGTGTGACGTCGCAAACGTCATCTAAACGTTATTTGACGTATCGTTAACAAGCACTTCAGAAATCCAATATTTCATACATTCTTGACGTAAACATTTAAAAATAGTATCACAAATTTTACAATATATTCTTATTTGAATAGTATATATCAAAAACATGCATATTGTCTTTTAGAGAAGGTACCTACTCATTCTAACCACTAACCTCTCGTGTTTTACAATATAGGTACTTTTCAGAAATTGGTCACCATAGCAACGACAGAAGTTATGTTTACATCAATCATGAGAGAAATAGTGCTATACTATTCAATGACTTAAAGTTAAATCAACGAACATTACCTTTTTCAAATTTCAGAGCCTTTTCTGTATCTTATTAATATATATAATTCCTATATAATGTCGCTAAGCCCGGTTTTCTTAGAGAACGGCTCAAATATTTATGCTACCGATAGTTTTGACAAGTAATGTAAATGTGCATTCTGCAAATACACATTTTGGCCTGTTCATGGTTTCAATATTTTGCAAGAAAGCAATCCATAAGAAACCAATTAATGAATATTACGTCAAGGGAGCGTGGTGTCTTCATAATGTCACTAGGTTGAAACAAGTGTACACTTAATCTCACCGCTGAGACAGATTTATATTGAACTGGGAGGTCTTATTCATAACATACTTTATCTGTAATGAGACACGATGTAATAGGCAGAAAACAAGCCGTGATTTAAATACACTTTCCTACTTCCACCATTAAACAGAATGTAAAATATCGTCTTTACTCAGTTAGGAGTGTGACACGGAATAATTTGCCCATTTCTCCGGTCATAAAACCGGTAACATCAGCAACAGGGTGATTTGTGTGATAACATATGGTGGATAATGTCGGTAATAAAACAATACTAGGAGACTGTTTCATGTTATCTGAGATATTAGCATGTGATATTTGCTACCAGTAAAGCATTGGACACAAATGCAATCAGAAATTGTATCGCAAACGGTCTGATAATATTATATATACATATACAGGGTGATCCAAAAAACATGTCTAACAAACAATGCTTAATAACTTGGTAACCATGGTAACGCCATCAGCATTGTCATTATATTCAGAGAGTTCAAAGGTGGCTGAAAACACATAAATTGTAAATTTGTACTATTACGTAGGCAAATAGCCTGCATTTGATATATGGAAGCTTCAAATTCTGAATCCGCATATTTGCGCATATTCATCAAGTTGTAGAGGAAACCCCAATGATATGTTAAAGGTGTTATGAAGGATATACATTGTGTATCTAACACTGCAGCAGATCATATGCATTGAATTGAAAAGATGACTGGTGCAAATATGATTTCATTCGAGGCGAAAGTTGTGCTGGACAGTTTATGACGGACATTAGATTTTGATGATTGGTGATTGCTCTTAAGACGCATACGCATGTATGACCTCCACATTTACACACTCTTAGTCCATTGTACTTTTTTACTTATGGAGTTCCCTAAAGGAAAAAGTGATTTATCCCAAACCAACAACTTTACTTGATTTTAAAGAACCAACTGCCAGACAAATGGGTTAGATCATTCTATAAGCGTGTACATTGACGTCAATCAGAATTTTCGACGTCATATAACGCTGGTATAGAAATATGTGATGGTCTTTTCGTGCATCTCTTGTAAAGTTGTTTGTCAAAACTACGGTTAAATGTTTCGTATGACAAAAACTTACATGTATGTGCTTTAATTCTGTAAAATTAAAAGTTAAATATTTTAAACAGTATTTTTTTTATTACGCTTTGTTTGTGGGACATGTTTTTTGATCACCCTGTATATTCATTTCTTGTGTGTCAGCACCATTAATTGCACTCACTTTTTTCATTTTACATTACATGCCATGCATCCACAAATGCGACTATAACCTCGACCTGATGAATAATATATACGACATTTGATGTTGACTGTAGATAATATCACGTGACATTCCTGTTTTAGTACATAAACTCATATCGATGGCACCGTGCTGTAAACCGAATAATAGCTTGAAATAATTTTTTCCAAGATAAGAATGTATTTATGACACTGCTGAGAAATGCTGAATTCCGATTGGACTTAATTAGTTTATGGATGCTAAAACCTTATTTTTGAACAAGAGTTTCGAATTTATTTCGTTGAACTGGTTTATAGCTAAATATACAAATTACCGTACAAAAACTGAATGATCATTACAATGATCAATTGAGATTGCAGGTATTTGACAGTTCACAAGGTCCTCATACCGTCACATACCGTTGTATGGTTTAACTTTCCCATAGGAACCCTAATCGGCAGGTGCACTAATTATTTAAGTGTATATATTATATATGTAACTTAATGTGTTTTCACCTTCGGTAAATAAAGTCTTTATTATTATTATTATTATTATTTCGTAAAGTTGACCCAAATCGAGTTGTTCATTAACAAGCCGTATGTTGCCGACCTCCTTTGAGAAGTGTGTTGTTTACAAAATGTATCAATTGCTTTGTTAGTCTGGTTTCTGTTCCAAATCGTACAGTAGTTTGGAACCCAAACTCAATGAAATGTAAGAGTGGGAACGGGAACCAGACTTCTGCCTAATTAGACATTGAATACGTGACTGAGGACGAAACACTTAATATAGGATTGACATAAAGATTCTAATTTAGCAAATACAAGTATATCATCTACATTCAACAACATCTACAATCAGTTACCTTTCCAGCTGTAATATTTTTGTACACGACAAAATGGAAATATAGATAAGGTACAGAACTCGGTCGGCCTTATCCTCTTAAGAAATAAAGTACGCTCATGTTTTGCATAGTGTCGTCATAGAGTAATTGTTTATTGTATACAGAACAATTAGTCAAGATTTGGCAGTGGAATTGCATAAAATGTAAAATGAACAACTCAATTAAAATCACGCAAACAGAACAATATCAAACATGCTATACAAAAATGTAAAATGTCAAAAGTTCCGCAAATCTACATTGTTTTGTATTTTTTACAGGAACCGCACACTAGTTTATGCTGATACAACTACACATGTGTGCATTGATATATCACCGATATCAATTCATAACAATTATCGAATTTAAGAAATGTATTTATCAATATGAACACCGAATATGACATAACCCAACATTTAAAAAATACCCATTACACTTAGCAAATATTTGTGCCAGTTTTGGTCCCAGATACCCTTTCTATTTATTGATATTTTTGCACGAAATGTTGCTAATGCTATCGACCAATCGACCATTAAAAAGCACCCTACAAATGAAGGCGGTTTTTCCACTCAGCAACATGTTGGCCGTTACCTTAGCTTGACAGTGTTTTTTTTAGAATATTCAATCATTATTAATATCTTATAGTGCAAGGGAGGTAAGCATGGTAAAAATTGTCGTTCTTTGACCATTATTATTAAGTGATCATAACAGCATTTCACCGAAATGAAGATTTTTTTTAAAACGGTGTCGTTTTCACAAAAACACAATTGAAATGCAAGTTTTATGTTGATTTAAATATATGGTTGGCTAGGGTTAAGCCGCAGCAATGTTGTTGAATACAGTGCTACCGTTTTAGCAGAATGCCTGCCTATCTCAGCTATATTGACCCTTGACCCGTCATCACGTGGTATGTCATATACACGATCTGACTGTTTGATATGATACCATAGTCTGTTAATGATAACGATATGACAGTTTAATGCGATAGAAAGCAGCCTTAGTGAAATACCGAACTTTAGCATCCCATATACACGAATTTGCTCACCATTACCCATTATGGTAATCTCTTTAGGCGTACATGTCTTGCTTAATTAAAAAACGTATTGTGGAGTTTTTATAACAGACATGTTTGAAGCACGTGTAAAGTGAAAAATAAGTGAAAAATGAAATACCCAATTTGCACGTGCGTGAATAGACTATGAACCCTTTTTCGACCGTGTGATCTTTCAAGCGTGACGAAAAAGGTCGACAATAGTTTTAAAATAATCTCTAACGATACTCTCATGTTACATGCGGAGGAGAGAACAGTCAAAGTTAACTCACTTTTTATTTTGTCAGTTTTCATTTAATGGCTTCAATTATTGCAAATCCTGCTACCTTTTTTAGATTTATTATATCTCCTTTCACAGTAGAACATTGTTATATGCTCGCTTTGTTAATGTCTAACAGTTCATATCAAATTTGTTTTAATATGTTTATGTGGCTATTGATATTACATTTAATCAGTCCAATTATTACTGGATTTCTGGTTTTGAGTGTGGTTGTCTAATAGATTGAACAATTCTGATTAAGAATAGTAGAATCATCATCCAGTGTTTTAAAACCGTTAGAATATATTTTAGATACTTTAGTGACTGGAATTTCGTTACTATGTAGAGTGACCGAATATGAGTGTCATTTAGTTGTTTATTGTTTTTATTTAATACAGTAGACCTGGCTGTTAAATCGTGCAGCTTGTGTCGACTGTGTATGTGAGGAACATCGGGTACCACTATGCATTTAGTGTTGGCCATGCATGCAAGGCATGTATTGTACCATATTTCATTTAGTGTTGACCATTTATGTGAGACATGCCTTGAGTACCCCTGTTCCTTGTTTAGACCAATTTGTGAGAGGCATAAATGAATTCACCTGTCGTGTTTGTCGACATTTCATATATGAAGCAAACTTGGTCCCCACATGTAGCTTGTGTCGTCATATTTATGAGAGTCATACCTGGTACCCAATGCAGCGTGTGTCGAACATTTATGCAACTCTAGTTATTGATGACACTAATAATCTATCTGATACAACGAAATGCAAGCCGTACAAGTTTACATTGATTTCTAATAACCTCACTGGTTATAACTTATGTTCTAATGGTATGTTATTGCATCAATACTGTTGTATCCTTTTACACAGCTAATTATCTCTGATAATGTTCTTTCCTAAAATGGCCTAAATTGCTTAAATATCTTCACAAACGATTCGTGAATCAATATCAACTAAGAATGTTAGAGTCTTCAATATTTGTGCAGCGTAACACAACATTGATCAAAAAACGTTTGCTTAGCTTCTTCCACATTTTCACGGCGTAGTAAAAATACATGTCTTGTTATCATAACATGAATGAGAGTCGAGTAGGAAAGTGCATCATTAAAGTTCTAAAACCTGACGATGACTTTCACACGTACATTGTACCAATTGGATACGCAAACCGGAATGGTGAGAATAATTATGCACCTAATGTCAGTATGGGCAAACTCAGACAACGTATGCCATTTATGTTTCTAGAATCATGTAAACACGCGCACTGGCACCAAGATCAAATTAAATATGTCAAAGTTCAAGTTATAGCAAGTGGTACACATACAAACAGTTCGTACTGGTAGGATGCCTCCACGATGAGTTTGATCGGATCAACAGTTAAACGATCAACATATAGGTCTACAGCTGAAATATTTATTTTGGGAAAACACCAAATTTATAAAGCAATCATGAATCCAAATAAACAGCATGTCAACATACGTATCAGCACAAATATCAGTAGAAACATACAGTTGAACTTATTGTAGAGTCTAATGATTATTTTACTGTAGGCGTATTCGTGAGTGAGATTTTATCGCTTATTATATACAGTATCATCGAAATAGTTCATACTCGTATCTGTATCATAAATATTTATTGCAGATTCTTTGGTATTACATGTACATGGACATTATCGATAACATATTCTGCATTATCTGAATGTTGCTTAGGTAAGCAGTGTTATGTCGCAAAATGCACCAACTTTGTGGTCATTATTATAGTTCTATAGAGAACGTACTTTAATGTTTGTTGTTTGATACTCCGTATATATGATTTAGGAGTACTTGCATTTAAATGTGTGTCATTTGGCAGAGATAGCTCAGTTCAGACTTGCTTGATGATTCTCCGAACCCCACAACGTGTGGTTGTTTGCTTCATTGATAAGCATTGCTTGAACGTTATGTCCGGATGCCCTTGTTACTGATAAGCGCCAGCCAGACAGTAATAATAATAAAAGTGATTTTGAATATTAACTTATTTATAACACTGCCTGAGTCCGTCTTTGTAAACGCGCCACCAGTATGTTTGACTTTAGAACAATATGGTATGCGCTGTGTTCAGCAAATGAAAGCATAATAAAGAAATTGTTCACTGATAAATCAGGAGTACACTTTGCCCACTATTTTCTCAATTATTTCAGAATTCACTATAGTTTTGTATTTGTGCTCAAATATAATTTTTGTTTAATTTAATTTAATTTGTGTATTTATTGATCTTGAAGCGCGAAGACTTGAAGTTTAATTGTTAGAACCTTACAAAAAAACAAATCACGTACGCTCTTTATCCTGTAAGTTTTGTCATTACAGCAAAGTAATATACAAAACATGTTTATGGTAAAAAACGTAACACCATTAATGACATGATTTTTGCCAATTTCAAATTCTTATTAAATTATTCATTAATGTTATATAGCAAACAGACGTTTATCGACATCAAAATTACAATTGATAGCAATTCAAAGCTCCCAACTGTCATCGAATAATGATTACACAATGATATGACTTGTACTAGGACAAAATGAACCTGAGAAAAAAGAAACTGAAGCGAATGTTATATTAATACATGTATACATGTACTAATATTCTTGCTGCTGTATTATACATGTATAATATATTATACTTTAAGTACAAGTTGTAGTAAAGGTTATGTTTCTTCCGTT
The DNA here is from genome assembly GCA_947247005.1 of Spisula solida. Classification (NCBI taxonomy): domain Eukaryota; kingdom Metazoa; phylum Mollusca; class Bivalvia; order Venerida; family Mactridae; genus Spisula; species Spisula solida. Next base: position 21,237,198 of record OX365946.1, read on the forward strand.
ACCTTAACTTGCCAGAGGACATACCTAATCGTTTACATGTCGAGGAAAGATCAGTCCCTTTGCAGAAGAGCTTGTTATTACCGGTTAGTTATTTTAGTGAACTCTGGTTATCGTATTATGTCTAAAGGTGTAAAGCCAGATAAAACAAATAGAACGGACATGTATGTGATTTCATATTATACACCATTAGTGGTTTAAAAAATGTACTTCTTGATGAAATGATTGTTGTTGATGTTGCACATTTAGAACGTTACTTGTAGTATAAACTACCAATACATTGAAGCGTCGCATGAATATTGTAGAAGTTGATTTACTACACCTCAGAGAATAGAGCGTGTGATATCGCTGAATGTGACATCTAGTGAAGTCCGGAGGGAACTGTTGTCAATCCAAGCTAATAGAATTCAACGCCTTTCGTGTTGATTTTGTGTTTGGCCCAGACAAACACACATTGTTGTTGTGACGGACTCAACTGAAGGCACACGCGATACCCATAACGCATGTTTAGTTGACAAGGTATGTTGGTTACAGTTACTGTAAATGCTAGTTAACAAACAGGTTGATCGACAAAACATGTGCCTCTATCACTACTCTAACATAAGTGAGTTTAAAACTAACTCAATCTCATTCAATCATAGACGTGAGTTGAGATATTAGTATATCGGATAGCTCCACGAAATTATGCGCGTGTAAGAGATGTGTGTACATCGGAAGATAAGCAATTTTAATATATATAGTGTTTTGTTCTTATGATCTTGAAAGTGCCTGCTTTAAAACTGATCTGTATACGTTGAAGAGAATAACATATAGCTATGTTGTCTGCCTTGCGTGAAGTATTTGGTTAAGCAGTTTGCGTAAGGCAGTTAAAGTGTGCGTAAAGACGCCTTTACATCTACCGGTATGATTACATCTTAAAATGACGTCGAGTACTGCGAGAAGGATAATAACTCACAACTGTCCGTTGTTACAGGGGCAGAGGAATAAATAAACAAAATAACTACAATACGGACGCCAATTGATGCTCAACTATCGTATTTGTAACAGGAGAAAGAAAAGGATGAATACGCGTTCAATGATATTGAACTGTTATGGGTTGCATCAATTATGTAAATCCCCTAATTTGAAACAATATTTCAGATATACAAAGCTACCAGCTGATGAAGGTCGGACAAGACTTATCCTCAACTTCATTGTAGCGGTAATGCAATTTGTACCTGTATGTAGACTGTATATAATGGTATCGACAATTGATGCAGCATTCTTCTTGCCATTTCTGTACCAGAAATTGGAATGAGAATACAAGTTGTCCATTTATAAATATGCAACCAAACAGTAATGGCCAAGACAAACATCTAACACCATATATAGCGCTGTCATGCTTCAAGTGGCCCTATGATTCTAACATCATGTTATGTTAGTTGTCGTAGATAAATACAGCCAGTGCCGACAGTATGTCAACGTTAATGTTATCAAAAACAACACTAAACAATTGGATAATTCCCGAGATATATCGTATTAGGCATTTACATTAAAGACATGACATAGTTTTATGAATCAGTGTTATCTGCAACTACTATACTAGTATAATATTTATTTATTTATTTATTATCGAATACCGAATAGTGTATTTTTTACGGAAAGAATGTACACTGATCACAGCACAGGGAATGTAGCACTCAAAGGAGACATAACAAAAAAGCTCTTGATAATAAGAAACATCGGTACAGATAGTTTTATTGTCTTGTGTGTCAGCACCGTTAATTGTACTCACTTTTGTCTGATTTACGTTACGTGACAGGCATCTACAAATGCGACTATAACCTCGACCTTATGAATAATGAATACGATATTTGATGTTGAATGTAGATAATATGACGTGACAGTCCTGTTTTAGTTCATACACTCATACACGTAAACTAAATAGTAGCTCGAAATAGTTTCGTAGATAAGAACGTATTTATGATAATGCTGAACAATTGTCAGGCAAAATTGAACCTTTTATTTCCTGCTAAATTCAAGAGGCAGATGTTGAACTACAGTTTGAATATGTATAATTGTTCTGAACGTTATAGCTATGCGTCCAACTACTCGAAAGCTATAATCGGATCACAAAAATAAATTGTGATTTAACTTTAAGTAGAGTAATTGTCTATGAAGCCTTTGTCTGAGAGATCATTCGTGATTATATGATAGACCGAAAAATGTCTTAATCGGCAAAAAACAATTATACCTAGATCTATATAGTATCTGACTGCTACCCTCTTCCAGTTAGTGTCGACCATTTATATGAGACGTATCGGGTACCACCTTACAGCTTGTGTCAATCATTTATGTTAGGCCTACATGTTACCACTATGCAGTTCTCGTCGACCATTCATCGGATACAAGCCTGTTATTAATATCGCCATTAATCTATCTGATACACCAGAAAGGAAGCAGTAAAAGTTCGCTATGTAATTAACACAGCTAGGAATGTGTTTTCTCCTGGAATGTTATTAAATCAAGTTTGTTGCATTATCTTACACAGCTAATAATCTCTGATAATGTTCATTTCTATAATGGCTTAAAAGGCTTAAATATCTCAATATCGCAATGTTCAAAAGTAGCAAGTGGTATAAGTTACAAAAAGATAATATTAAGTCAGGCAGTGAAGGCAGCACTCAGTTTTACAAGCAAACATACAAGGCACAATACTCACCTTAACCAGCCGTGCACAGAAAACTTATAAACAACATACTAGGCACAGTGCCCAACTAAAAAAGTTATGATCCTCCCATGTCAAAGCTGTCGAAATTCTGAATGAACCAGTTACAGCAATGGTGTACACACGCAGTTTAACGCTCCACACAGCGCTTTGATTTCACTGTAATTCTTCTATTTAAGGAAAACGTGTAGAGAAACGGATTGTTTTGGGCGAGGCAATTGAAGAGTAACGTAGCTCATACACATACACGTAGTTTGGTACAAATTTGAGTTTTATCTGATTAATACGTTCGATTTAAAATCAGTTTACAAAGGAATGTATCTCAAAGAAAATCGCATGCTTCCAAACCACATGTTTTACCACAATAACCGTGTTATAGTAACATGTAAGTCACATACTTTCTATATTTACCACAATACTTCGCAGTAAAAACAGTTGTTTGTGTTTGCTAGAGCAATCATGATGTTTACGTATGACATAGTTTACTGACAAACTTAAGGTATGTGTTGGATTCTACCTTAGCAGTTTGCACGTGACTTTCTATAATATGATGCTATAATACTTTGTCTAAATGACCTTTCTATTATTTAATGAGTATAATCCATAATGTGTCGTTTGGTTCAGATACCGGTAGTACACCATTTTAAATGAACATGGTTATAAGCGTACATGTTTTATCAAACAATTCCATGATTATATCTAAATATATTTACTTTAATAATTTTGATCAATATCGACTACATATTTTGTATGTATAAATCATGACGACAACCTATGTCATTTCCTTTGAACTTTGAATTGTGTGGCCATGTTGTAAGTGGTGCGCTGGTAAGGCATTTGTAGGGTTTGGCAACCATGACGCACGGGTCATGTTCGGGATAACACAATAAACTAATAGAAACTAAACAAATTCATATGAACAGTGTGTCAATACACTGACATGAACGTTGCATGATATAATCTACATTCAATGCATCAACCCAACAGATAATTGAACTCCATGTGGAGTGCAATGTTTCTTTTAATGTAGGCGTATGAGTATGATTGTATCTCACCAATATGATATTGTATTTTATCACCGAGACAGTTTGTACTCGTATTTAGTTTATGAATATTTTATTGCAGATTATTTGGCATTACACGGACATTATCGATAACATCTTCCTGCATTACCTTAATGCCGCTAATATAAGCAGTTTATGTTGTAGAATGCCCCAACTTTAAAGTCATCACTATACTAGTAGTTTGTTATAGCACGTGTTTTAATGTCTATTGTTTGATAATCTAAACATGACTACATTGTATTAGGAATAATTGCATTTGAGTTGAAATTGGGAGCTGTTACATTTGGTAGCTTATTCACCGGATGATTTTAAAACCCATATTGATCGCTTTTTTTATTCATCGACTACCATTGCGCAACCATCATGTCAATGTATCACGCTAGCACGTGTGTGTCAGTCTTAAGATATGGGTTATTGGTTACTATCTGAGCATCTAGGCATTATTCAAGTTAAGGTACGTTGTGACTCGTGCTTGCACTTGTCTCACATTTTTCTATATTGTTTAGTGCATTTTGTGCTGTGCAGTTTACGAGATTATGTAGGCGGAAAATGCAATAATGAATAACTTGATTTGACACAAAAAGCATAGTTTTGCTTGATTTTGTTGTGATCTTTATTACATTTACGATGAGCAGTTAAGTGGAAATTTGATTACGATCCCATCAAATTATGACTTATGTACACATATTTTAATAACCAAACGGTATCCACACAATATTTGCTCTCAAATCTCCTCTGTGTTGTTTCCTTGTGAGTGGTATGGTGAAGATATTGTCTTTTAAAGATGACTATAATTTCAAAGCAGACTTGTCAATGCATACCAATATTTACAATCAATCCAATATTTGTTTCAGAACTCTTTGAGTGTATCACCATTTCGGGCGCTTAAGTATTTAGTGGTTTCTTAACTAATGCATAACTATCTATAAAGTTCTGTCGACATCTTAACGTGCTATTTGTATATTATCTCACGTGTTCATAGCAGTCTACATTTTGATGAATATACCGGTTCCAACCTTGCTTTTAGAACGATACAATAGCATAAAAGTTTCGTCATTCAATTTTTCATGCGGAAGATAATTCTATTTGTGCATTGCCAATACTACTAAAGAAAGCTACATATCAGATATGCCTGATTTAACTACATGGAAAAGATATTTTATACAGACGTCAAGCAGCTAGTACTCCATTAAGCGAGCTATTATGTCTAAGGTGAACGCAATGAGGTCATGGAACACATTTAGGTATACAGGTATAAACACCGTGTACTCCATTTGGCGAGCTATTATGCCTGGGGTGAACATAAGGAGGTCGTGTAACACATGTAGGTATACAGGTATAAACACTCTGTCACTTTTTTAATTATATTGGAAATAAATTTAGAAACAACATTGTTCCATAACCTATAATGCATAAAGATCAATGTCAAGTCACTTAGTGCGGTATTCGTTGGCAAACAAATGACAAGTTTATAGACAGATAACCATGCATGCAATAAAACAAATCAGACAGGGCAGGTAGCACTCAACAGACTCAACAGACCAAACAAAGGGAAAAAGGCACAGAAAAGATCATACACAAATAGAAAGGCCGTTGGTTAGGAAACATGTTAATAATACAGACAATCATATATTATAATAATAGTAACTTGGTAGTAAATAAACTATATGTTAGTGGTGCCGAGGTGGTGCCGGGAATCATGTCGATTTCGTGCTTTATTTTAATGGACTATGTTGATATGAAACGCACACGTCTGACGGTGTTAGGCGGTTATCTGATCGAATCAGTCCTCTTAAAGAATATCAGAGAATGGTCGTCCAGATTATTTCTCTATCGGTCTTTGGGTCGCTCAAGGGCATCCTATGCTTTTCGAATGATTTTATCTTATTTCCCTTTGTTCTAAAACGTATATTAGGTGGGACTGATAGTGTGCGGTGCTCCCTGCAATGACTCGTTCATTCTCTGCTATCAAATCATTTTATAACTGTATTCTATTCAGGGTCAGAAAACTAGTACGCCTGATATCAGTGACCTGTATATGATGTTTACATAGTGTCACAATCTTCTTTATACTTACAGTCAGTAATGCTTCTGAGAGTGACATTAACATTTATAGACAAAAACTCAGTGAAATCAAAAGTGAGACAAAGCACCGTGATTTAATTACATTAAATGTGACATTGTACCAGTCTGTTTTTTAGTGGACAATTAAATCATGGTGAACAGGTAGTCCCAGACAATATAATTATACCATCTATACGATAGTGCTTGTAGCGGCGGAATAATGAAATAGCCAATGGCATAGAAATACATTTTGGGATATTGTTTCTATTGCAACAGAAGCGTCTTGTTGTGATCAAATTGTGCAGTAGCCAATGGAAATAAATACATTTTAGAATTGCAACACATGCGATTTTTGTAGTGATTGTATAGTTAAATAGCCCATTTAATATAAACAGTGAGGACATACATGTACCACGTTGCATGTGATGTAATGTTCGGCTACGAACGGAAGAAAAACTTAACATCTGTCATAGTTTATGTTTGAAACCGAATTAACTGCATGCATCGATTTCGGGCAAAAACGTGCGCTTGTGTAAAAATATATATTAAGCGGCATGGACAGTTCCCATTATTGCATTGAGCAACGATGAAATCGTTCGAACAATGAAATAGTTACGGCCGTGTTTTACTTTTTGTTGATTGATTTATTTTGCGTATTTGCCATATACCACTTGGATGATAATAATAGTAGCTGTCTACACGGATCAATATACATGTACTTTGGAATTGCATTGAGCAAGATGGACTACACTTGTAGTAATTGAATAGCGAAGTAGCCTATGGGATATAACTTCATGTTGGTGCTTTAACAGATGCGATTCTTATTCTAAGCCTCTCGATGTCCAGAAGCTGATATTAATATTACACTCAGTCGCTTAAGAAAGTATACATTGTTTACAGTTGAAATTATTTCATCTGAGGTTGAAAGAACTAAACCACAGGTAAATATTTCCTAAATAGTATTATTATGTTAGATTTTAAGATCAATAAATAACATGTCAATAAATGCAATACTTCAAAATATAGTCAACAATTTTGACACCTGAACAATCAAATTCACAAAAATGTTCAAATCTTATACGTGGTTACCTCCCCATGACCATAATAGTATTTCTCGTACATTTACGTTTTTTTGTTTTTCATGGCTTAATGAACCCCTGTCTTAAATATTGAAGAAAAACTTTATTAATAAACTCTTGTGGAAGTCAAAAGCGTGTACACACATTTTCATGCAGAAATATCAATAAATTATAGGATTTTTATTGTTTTGACGATTTAACAGTTGTGGTAATTTTATTTTTCAAGTACAACGGCTGTTGACTATATGTGTGCGGTATTGCATATATTAATATGTTAGTGTAAGATCTTAAAATATCAGATTATCATACAATTCGGAAAATATAAACTTTTTGTTTGTTTGTTTTAATCCCAGATGATATAATGTCATGTTATGTTCAATGTTTACTTTCTTTTGCGACTAGGCAGCACTTTTAAGGGTAAAGTACCAGACAATGATTGATTGCTGGGAGACCAAAACCTTTTACCAACCATTAAAACATCAATGCCACTATAAGTCTGGGGAGAAATATACGACAGTAAATAGAGAAACGGTTTTATTGTAGTTGCAGTATTTAGAAGATGACATTTGTAATACGAGTTTTATCGATTGTAGATGTTTGATATGATGGAACATTAATATCACATCGATACACTGGGACACAGCTTAAAACATACTGTAGCGCACAGACTATCCAGAGCCTCACAGAAACGGGACAGCGCCTGGCCACTCACGCGAAAAACAGACATACGGACGAACCACTGCAAATAAAGGCGTTATTAACTTATTTAATTACTTACTTACTTACATTGTACTTACTTAAATCATAGCTTATATCGGTATTGAATGTCTGCATGACTTACTGACTGATGCTGCAGGCTGTCAGAGTGTTCAGTTGTGTTTAATTTCTCACTATCCATTTTCATATTCGTATTTGTGCTCCAATGTTCTATGTTGTTTCTTCAGAGTGCTGCTTTCCTTATTCGAAGCAAAGTGTTGAAGGCCTTTTTATGTTTATATCGATGCGAGTGTTTATTTATCCTTCAACTTATTATGTTGCAGTTTCTTATTATACATATACACAATTTTGTTTCCTTAATAAGTCTCACGGTATGAAATTAAGACACATACGAACAAAACAAATAACATTGTACGTAAATTCCACAGACGTTCTTTCTGAAACATGGAAAATATTTCCATTTAACAGCAATTTATAATAAGGAAAGCTTCGTGCTGACAATGCCAATATATACTGTCTGCGAAAACTAATTTCCAAGGTTGTGTACAGTATAGGATTTCCTGAAGCAATAATATCGACAAAATGTGCTTACATTTTCTTACTTAAGTTTGTAAGTGCAGACATAAGAAGTAACGCTAATGTTGTCGCTAGTTTGAATAACCGGAAAGATTATTGTTGTATCAGTGATCCTTCTGACAGTCTGACAAGACTGAAGCAACATATTATGAAATGCAGTTTGCGAAAATGCCTTTTCAAGCCTTAATAATGATGCATTGAGCCAACGTAATATCAACACTTTTGCATCAATAAAAAAGGCGGATTACTTTCGATTATTTGTTAACTCTATCTGAATGGACATATTACGTTGCACCAGGTTCATTGTCATCGAATACTTGAATTCTCAATTACACCATCTAATTGAAACTTACAGATTATAAGTCCTCTGTGAGCAATGGTAAGGTTTACTTATTGACATGAAAATTGGATGGTGTTCAAGGGAGGCAAGTGTGATTTAATTACGTTAGACGTTTGCGAACGGAATCGACCACGTGTCAGTTTGTGTTTAAATGAACACTTACTAGACCAAAATAGAGACTTGAATGAAAGCACATATACTGTTCGATGTCGATGTAAATTGCATTAATAAGTTAGTGAGTATTCGAAGACAAATTGATCGAAACCGGAAGTAACGTCATCTCTGTAGTTACTATTGGTTGCCTCTGATAGTGGAATTACTATGTTTTCCCTTCCAAACACTTAATCCTAAGTGATTCACAAACTGCCTGCCAGTCGAATAGCGTGATAGAGAGATAAGATTCATGGATGTCTGTGCAACGCTCCTTTTAGCCATTCATTGAAACGACAATATCAGTATATGATAGACTGGAAACAAAACTATTAGCTGCCATTTAAGAAACCACTTGTTCAGTATTTATGTTACAGTATTCATGTAGTAAAAGTACTGTAACATTGTAGTTGTTTATGTAGCAGTACATACGAGGGCCATTAAAATATGTAGACATTATGCTTTGTTAAACTATCTATCATTCGTATACAGCGTTATACCTGTAAAGTTTTAACTGCAGCGATTCATCATATTTAGCAGTATATGAATCAAAGCAACTATTTATTTTACAAATGGCCTCCGGCCCATGTACAAAATATATACACAAAACATACAAAACTATGCGATGGTCATTTACTAATTAACAAACATATTTACAATAAGTAGAAACAATGGTATTGTTTAGTAAATATTATAAAAAGTTGACTTTTTTTCAAAAGCACGAAACAAATGCATATACTATTCCTTTTCAAGGTAGCAGCTAGTGAAATATTAAACAGATTAGGATGTTTACTAAAGTTGTCAGGTATATATCTTATATACATGTAGCAACTCTTATATAATATAATTTATGTTGCTGTATTTAGTTGTCTAAGAGAGAGAGGATGTGTTATATTGATTGTTCATAAGACGTTCTGTAAAATGTCCCTAAAATAGTTTTACTTAAACTAGTTGTAATATAGTCGCATATACAAATGGTGAGAGACAGCTTGAAGCTGGGTGGTATAACGGTTTGAGGAAAGAACATCAAAACTTAAAAGCCTCACCTTGTTGATGCATTCTAACAAAAGGATAATAAATCTTACGTATGTTTTATTCGTTATTAGATATTTCATGGCTCTTTTTATCGATGTTGGTTTTCATTATACATAAAATCGAAAACTATATCACAGGGAAACCATATAAACAAAATAGAAATTCTCGTCACCGATCTATAATCAAATACAACAATGTTATGATATGGACATCGGTCATAGCATTGAGTTCATTACATGCAGTTGTCAGCGTTACTCCAGCGCTATTCAAAAAACACAGATAAAGAGATATACAGGAAATAATACGGATCACAAGGCATATAAAGGAAGGCTGGAGAACAAAGTCATACACAAACTACTAGATATATCTTTGTAAGGAATGGGTATAAATACTAATATTTTTTATTATTTTCAGATCCATTTCCATATTTCTGAAATACATGGTAAATAATTGGCTCTGTCACAATTCACTGGACATTATACGAGGGGTGATCAACAAATACGCGGAAAAGTGCTGTAGTTTCTTTATTTGTCTTTGTAAATCGTTGAATCTTTTTAGATCATGAAGATAAATTTATATAAAATTTATTCACAGCTGATCATCAATATTGAACGCGGTTTCCAATGGCAACGTCACTTGACTATTGCGTTTACTGATTTTATATTTCTTTATTTGTAATACGCCACTCTATTATCTGACCGTTTTATTTCAATATTGGTCACGTAACAAAGATTTCAGAGCATTTTTCCGCGTTATTGTTGATCACCCTCGTACTACTACTGAAATACATTGTAATAAATTGTTCATGTCTCCATTTAAATGGTAATGTAATATACGAGTGTTAAAAGACATCGAAAAACTTTGTTTCTATTGACCCGTCCATAATTTATTTACAAAATGTATCTTTTAAAAATGTTGTTGGTAAATAACTAAGGCTTTAAACATTGTCTATTTTCATATCCACATAGAGAGTAATGTGGTCCCTATTATTATGTTACTTGACATGCTACCGGTGTAAGAGAATATTCTTCATACGTTAATGGATTGGATCCGCCAGACGAAAGCTGGTTATTAACATTGTTTTAATACTCGTTTATATACAGGATGTTCGTGAACGTTTTCTGTTATTATGTATTGAGACATGTGTTTTGGCGTTTGAGGTACTAGTGTTGTGCTGCTTATACTCATATATATATTATACTACCAGTAGCATTCAACTCGTTCAAAATTGAATATGCATTGTTGGTGCCTATAATAATCTAAATATGTTTCAAAATGTTCATGATTAAGGAAATTCTCAGTGTAAATGACACGATATCGAATCTCGTCGTCATAAATTTAAGAAATATTCAGATACAGATTCAAAATATTTGAATATCCTCCATACTCCTGTCTGTTAACACTACTGGAAAATATGCTTGCTTAGTTTCGCTACAGCTGCCGATGCTATAGCTGCTCTTTACTGTGCGATAGTTCAGCGTCCTTACAGTTAAACGACCGCTTATACGACGGTCTGAATTAAAACAAATCACCTGCAAAATGGACTGGCTCTTTATGTTTTATTGCGTAGACCCTTCCCCGTGAAATTTGGCGTATTCCACACGAGACGATTGTGGTATGTTTATGCATAATAGTCAAGGACCAGGTCAATTTATTCAAACTGTGTACTTCTTTGACAATTTCTAACAGGGAAAATACCTGTTTTTTCGGAGTTCATTAACTGAAGCATCATCGATACGGCGCAATATTTCACTCCTTGCCATTATATTAATGAATATTTTATTTTTGATTGCTATATGTATATTTTGTTGCTATAATTTGAAATTCCTGTGCTTTAAGATTCCGTTGGTGCAGTCCTCGGTTTTTCATACACGTAAATATTGCCACTAGGCTTACCTATATCGCAACAAAATTAGGGTTAGAAACATAATTAACTATGTCCTGGGGAAAATGAATCTGTCTCAGCTCCATCAATTCTACCATGATGTAATTATATACTGTATTATAATGGTTCACTCACGTAATTGAAAATATTTAAATGCACAGACTGGTAAATACTAGTATTTGCAAGAAGTCTACTAGCAATGCATAAAGTATTCCAATCTCGTATATCGATGGTTATATGCACAAACAAATGTTATAGTGTCAGCAATACTACTATTATTCATTACTCTCTCATACCTATCCAATGTATACATGTACAAAACATACGTGTGATAATAGGTCTTTATTTTATACCTATCCCTGTATTGCCACAAATACAGGCCGATTCGCATAGTGGAATACAACGCGCCGGATTACATTTTCCGTATCATGCATGTCTGACGTTTTTCACGCCGTGAATATACCGGAAGTTATGACGTCACCTATAAACACGTATATACTTTTCGCGCGTACAAACGCTTATTTTCATTTTGTAGGTATATAATGAAAGGAATACCACTGTAGTGTGTTGGTACGATGGTCGTAGCTTTAATAATGCCGCATCACGCTCGACCTGGCGGTCTCGCGAGATATGGCATTATACAAGCAACTCGGGGTAAAACGGCATAACGTATCAACACACTGCAGTGGTATTCCGTGTATACAGTGTTCCCTCTCGTAACGTCACCTCTCTCAAACGACTCCCTCCTTTAAACGACATTCAAAATTCCTCCCGTGGAATTTCAACGTTAATTTCCCTCCGAGAAACGACACCTCCCTTCAACGACAAACGTCACTCAAAAGTCGTACCGACACTAAGAATTACCTCTCCGGACCGGCATAGGTTAAGTTAGTTGTTGATTGTTTTCACAAGTGTTGACACTGTCTGCCAAAATGTGTGAATATGTTATACTAATCATCATTGAGAAGCTTGTAAATCGCTATTTTTCACACTTGCATTGTGACACGATTAACAAATTGTGGTTTGGTCTAATTGGATAATTACGACGATTAGATTGTTTTCATTCATTGGTGGTCTGTATAATAACTTTGGTTAGGGTAAGGTGAGAAAACTTGTTACTTCTGATAAAAGTAAAGTGATAACTAATGCATCTTTTCTAATAAGGAAAAGGAAAGCGTTTGTTTATTTTAATACAAATGGCGTCGGGCACCTACCTAACTACATTAAATCCGATATATAAGATATGTGTGATATAGACGGATCACTAACAGACTCCCCCGCCACATCTGTTCTATGAGATATCACAACGCGTGCACACAATCAACATTCTGCTCTATTGGGATATCACAACACGTTCACACAATCAACTTTTTTGCTCTTTAATATATCGCAACATGTGCATATAATCAACATTCTGCTCTTTGAGATATCACAACACGAGTGCACAATCAACATTCAGCTCTTTGAGATTTCACAACACGTGCACACAATCAACATTCTGCTCTATAGGATATCACAACACGTGCACACAATCAACATTCTGCTCTTTGAGATATCACAACACGTGCACACAATCAACATTCTGCTCTTTGAGATTTCACAACACGTGCATAAAATCAACATGCTGCTCTTTGAGATATCACAACACGTGCACACAATCAACATTCTGCTCTATAGGATATCACAACACGTGCACACAATCAACATTCTGCTCTTTGAGATATCACAACACGTGCACACAATCAACATTCTGCTCTTTGAGATTTCACAACACGTGCATAAAATCAACATGCTGCTCTTTGAGATATCACAACACGTGTACACAATCAACATTCTGCTCGTGGTAACATAACTCGTGCTAAAACAAGATCCTAATCAAAATTCTAGTTAAATTCAATCTACATGAATTATGTTAAATTTGTAAAAAGTCAAACCAGTGTCAGTGATGTTTTTTTGACTCTCCAGGCTCGAATGTTACCTGACCTCCCCACTTCTTTTTCAAGGCTCATATGTTACTCCATTACGTCTGTTTATGTACGCCTCCCGGCTCAGTCGTTATCTGAATGGCTCTTGAACGTCTGCACACCTCAAGTCCAGGTAGCATACGACTTTTACATACTTGGTAATTGATACAACTGGAAATTGTACTCAATTGCGTAAGAGTAAACCTTTTTTAAAAATTACATCTTAGAAACATGTTCGTATACCTGTTGCTTCATACTGTCTGTTTATAATTATGCCCTCATATTTCAACTGTCAGATTTATGTCAGATTGTCAAAATCCAAGTCTGAAAATGTTCGATCTTTAATCACAGGCCTAAGAAATTATATAACAAAATACAGAGTTTTGAAATTCCCAATCATCCCGTCATTACTATATATAATAGACAGGTTGGCAACGCATTTTACTGGCCCCTGTATAATTCCACTATTTAGCGCATCATTTAACAACAGACAGTTATAGAATCGGAACCATCGGTCTAAAAATGAAATACCTGAAATATAACTTATAACAAGTTTAATGGTAGATAAATTGATTGTTTTATGTAGATGATGGTTAAATTGTGGATTCCTGTAGGGGCGGGAAAAAAGTGTTGCCAACCTGTCTATTATATATAGTAATGACGGGATGATGGGGAATTTCAAAACTCTGTATTTTGTGATATAATTTCTTAGGCCTGTGTTTTAATAAGACATGTAAGCTCAAATTTAGTTTCTATTCGTGGAGAAGCTAGAATTACAATGTGCTGACAATATTTTGTTAAGATGTCAAGTTACTTTGTTTCATTTTTGTGTAAATGAGTTGAAGACATAAATCTACGAAATTTGTTTTGGGTCTGCAAAGTGTAAATTTCACACACTAACATACAAGCCAATTTTAAGAATCATTATTATAAAAACGAGTCCCGTTAGACCATGAGAAAGTAAGATATAGAGAATAATAGGTTAGTGCCGTGGATGAAAAAGTTTATCTGGCAAGGCGGAGGAATTTATCGGGTGAGCCGGATAAACTTTTATTTCATTCACGGCACTAACCTATTATTCTATTTATCTAGTCGCTTAATCTGCTCAGTAAGGGGATCAAACTCGGGACTATATTGTCACTCTTTCATTTACAAGCGCGCAACGTCACGTCCGTTCCGTGACGTCATGATAAACAACGAATTGCAACCGGTGACTCTCATATAAGAAGAAGTCCGTCAGAGCACGTGGTAAGGTGACGGATTTTCACTAGTCACATGACCAGGTGACCGATTATCGCTAAGTTTATCAGGCACCCCGTTAACAGGCAGATTTTGCCGGAAGTGACTGGATAAAATGCTATATGTACCTGTAGATCCGGATTACCAAAATGTTCTCGATATTTGCTAACTGCATCTGTGTGAAGTACGGTTGGTGCATGTATCACTTTCATAACTATAAATAACAATGAGAAACAAAAGACAATATCAAATAGGAGTGGCCTTCGCACGTCAGAAATGTATATGTACGTGGATGATCAAACAGAAATGAGCCAAACGCTGTAAAATGACGATGCATGTATCACTTTCATAAAATAACAATGAGAAACAAAAGACAATTTCACGACAGAAATGTATATGTATGAACGACAAAAATGTTTAGAGTACAGTCTCCGGAACGACGTCAAACCACTACATAGAACACCGGTCAGTCAGGATAGAGTGTACTTTCTATCAGTATTCCAGACAGACGGACATATCAGCCGCCTGGAGGAGACATGGAAACATGGAGTGGAGTTGATTATATTTTATGGTAATGTCCAGAAAAAATTAAAACTTCATAGGGTGACTTTCTTCAAATCTACCAATGACATGGATATATACACGTGCATAGAGTTGTGTGAATGTGAAGATGGATTAAGCTTTTGTGATGTGGCACGTGACTTCATTGAGCGGTTCAAAGATAAACGGTGTGGTTTGGTGGGATTGTATCAGGTAGAAAGATATTACACTGCTTTCAAACAAAGCTGATGATGTTATCGCGTTGATGAACTACTGTCCAAGAAACGCCAAAATGACCAAATACTTCCCATGCTAAAATGTCCCAGTTTTAATGTTTTGTTAACGCAGTCGATGGAGTGTAGACATGTGCGCCCTTTTGTTTCTAATTATTGCAATGAATTAGCCACGAATAAAACAGTATCTACACTAGTAGAATCTTACGCTACAAAAACTATTGTCATGATTGAATAGCGCATCTGTAAGTCCACAAGTGTTTTAGTGTTTCACGTGTCTATATGACCAACATAGGCGTTAAGTGAAAAATGGTGGAAAACAAAGAGCGTTTGACCTTTGTTGGGCAACAGCACAACCTATTATCGTAGAATATTATGTGACTTGAGAGTATTCCTCCAGAACATACTGCTTATAGGCATACGCATAAAACACATTAGATTTGTTCAATTATATAAATGTGATTTGTACAACCAGTTAAGAGCTTCAGCCCTAAATAGTTAAGCCCTTATGTTATGTTTTATTAGATAACTACAAATCCCGTTTCGGCGATTCAATCATGCTTTCTGGTTCGAACTGAAGCTGTGATGTAAATCAATTAAACATCAGAACGGCAGAAGTTTAGATGAAATTGCTAAACTTTCTTAATATTTCGGATATTGTTCGCTTCTCGTATGTTTTCATTTAAACAAATGGAGGAAAATTTCCTCTAATAGTTCCGTGTAGTCTAGTCAGTTGTACGCCAACGATGAATGATTGTTGACAATCTTTTTAGAAAAATGTAAAAAATATAAGATTCGAAGTACTAAGAATGAGGTTGAAGTGTACTATTGTGAACTGGTTAAACTCGTGAATGGGTAGGAAACGTGGCATTCAGCTACATTGGTAAACGTGTTCTTGTACATTCGAGGTCGGAAAAATTGTATAATTATAAATATTGTATGATCAGAGTATTTATTATATTGTTCACATTCGATGTACATTTTCTGTCCTTGTTTCAAGGAAATAACTAATGTTTTTGAATTACCATAATTCATTGTAACTGTTCACCATTAATAAATGCAATGTTTCTATATCTTGCCTTTATTGTTATTTTTATGGTAATATTGCCCTAGAAAATATTAAAGTGATAGCTGTCATTTGTTTGCGATCGACTAAGGCAGTCGTAGACTTGTGCGTGGTCAACCGGATTTTCCTTCCCTAATTGACCAGTGCCATTCGGGTTTGAGGGAAGAGACAGACACTTTGTATGATACAGGAATCCGAATGCACTACCATACCTCTTACAATGATATGCTTGTGTACATTTCCAATACCCGCGAGTCTACACCCGGCTGTCAAAAGTCGCCCCGTATTTCACTTCAGTGAGGTATCATTCATGAATATGGATGGTACGTTGTAAATCTGACTCTTGCGTGGGTGGCTAGGTGCAGCCGCCGTATCTGTGTGGCGTTGAATTGTCTGTGTAGTTCATCTCTAGTTGGATGAGACACACAGAAAGCGACTGAGGAATGACCATGTACCCAGGCCGAGATTCGAACCAGGGATATCATGTAGCACAGAAAGTACGTAATGGTCCAACAAAAATCTGAGTAAATAGAGAGCAAAATATCATTAAGGGCATGACATGGCAATGTAGCGGACACACAGCACCACATGCTGTCTGGAAAGGCTTAAGGTTAGGTATATACTTAGTGTCTTTATATTTTCTGGTCATTGCTTAATGCAAGAACATATTCAGTTAACCAGTTGACCATGTCAGGTGTCCGAGTCCATTAACGGTCTGCAAGCGTGTACCCAAACATAATCTCACATTTACACATCTCTCGAAAACAAGGACCAAGCTATATATCTTATATACAAAGGGCTTTTTGGCACTATACTCGACAGTTTCTCCAAGATTAAACAATACAACATTTGCAACATTTGCACGTTGATGATTAACTGCAGTAGTTTTGGCATTTCGTAAAAGGAGCATTTTGTCGGTGTATTTTTGACAATTTTATACTTTATTTAAAGTATCTTATGTACGACCGACAGAATTGTGCAAGATATACAAATTTGTCGCGTAAGGTATGGTGTACTAGTCACAACTTGATTTACGAGAACATTCTTCGATTTGCAATCAAGCTTGTCACATTCATCATGGATTGTCCAACTAATCAAATTCATCGTATTGCGTAGGAACGGAAAGCGAACAGACACATCCATAGTAATCAAATATCTTGTGTATGAACAAAAGAGATTGAATTTCAGAATTGGTCAATAGGTTTGTATGAGAACATTTTCCACATAGTATCGGACATAGCATTACTGTCAATGACATTGTATTGTATTCACATGAAAATCATCATTTAATGTACATTTACTAAATTTGCAAGCAGTTAGGAAGTGAACTTGTAGGATATTAGGTTCGGTTTCATCTAGTTATGAAGTTAGGCGCCTAAATCAATCAATTGGATGATTTTGTCATATACGAATGATTTCAGTTGAGTGCATCAAGCACAATGTCGTACATACTATCCAGAGAGGCTTTTTCTCGACCTAATACATGCCAAACAGTGCGCTCAACAAGGAAACACTATATAGTTTGACAAACAAATATGGCCAGACTTGGCGAAGATATTTCAATACAGATGCGCGTGTGATTGCTGGGAGTGTATTAAATTTGGTACTAGTTCATTGAAAAATTTGCTTAAAACAAAAGTCTGCATTAAACACAATGCGTTAAATAACTACAATTGAGAATGACGTGTAAAGTATAAATTCATATTTCAAAATTTGTTAAATATAAGCCGTTCTCCAGGAAAACCGGGCTTAGAGACAAAATTATGAAGATCATAATAATATGGCGTTGGAAATACAAGACTCTTATGAACAGACTCTGAAACAAAATAACACCCACTTACATTTTGTATAAAGTTACAGATCTTTAAAAATAACCACTTCCGCCTTCTTTTTGTGTGACGTCGCAAACGTCATCTAAACGTTATTTGACGAAACGTTAACAAGCACTTCAGAAGTCCTATATGTCATACATTCTTAACGTAAACATTTAAAAACAGTATCACAAATTTTAGAATATATTCTTATTTGAATAGTATTTATCAAAAACATGAATATTTTCTTTTAGAGAAAGGTACCTACTCATTCTAATTACTAACCCCTCGTGTTTTTCAATATAGGTACTTTTCAGAAATTGGTCACCATAGCAACGACAGAAGTTATGTTTACATCATTCATGAGAGAAATTAATTCTAAGAGATATGTTATACTATTCAATGACTTTAAGTTAAATCAACGAACATTACCTTTTTCAAATTTCAGAGCCTTTTCTAGATCTTATTATATAATACCTATATAATGTCGCTAAGTCCGGTTTTCCTAGAGAACGGCTCAAACATTTATGCTACCGAAAGTTTTGACAAGTAATGTAAACGTGCACTTGTGATAACAGAAAGCATTCTGTAAATACACATTTTGGCCTGTTCATGGTTTCAATCTTTTGCAAGAAAGCAATCCATAAGAAACCAATTAATGAATATTACGTCAAGAGAGCGTGGTGTCTTCATAATATCACTAGGTTGAAACAAGTGTACACTTAATCTGACCGCTGAGACAGATTAATTTTAAGCTAGGAGGTCTTATTCATTACATATTTTGTCTGTAATGAGACAAGATGTGATAGACAGAAAACAAGTCGTTATTTGAATACACTATCCTACTTCCACCGTTAAACAGAATGTAAAATATCGTCTTTCCTCAGCTAGGAGTGTGACATGGAATAATCTGCCCATTTCTCTGATCATAAAACTGGTAACATCAGCAACAGGGTGATTTGTGTGCTAACATTTGGTGGAAAATGTCGGTAATAAAACAATACAAGGAAACTGTTTCATGTTATCTGAGATAAATGTGGTAGTTTCTACCAGTATAGTGTAGGACACAAATGCAATCAGAGGTTTTATTGTTCGGATAGATAGGGCGTGATTTGAATACTTTTGTGCTACCAGATTTAGTGGCCTGTTTCATGGCGATATTTCGTATAAATCACTTAATGACACGTGAGATATAGCCCTGAACCTGATTTAAACCATATTCCCCCTTAAACAGTCATTTTGCGATTCGGCTTAGCAGTTTGCCATAATAGGTTTTACATTGTTCATGGTATATAATACCCGACAATAATTGATTGCTGGGAGGCCGAAACCTTTTACAAACCATTAAAACATCAATGCCACTATAAGCCTGGGGAGAAATATACGACAGTAAATAGAGGAACGGTTTTATTGCCGTTGCAGTATTTAGAAGATGACATTTTAAATGAATGAGCGTTCGTATCGATTGTAGATGTTTAATATGATGGTATGGTCCAGTTAGACTATGGTGAGAGTGGTGTGGTCGTTTATGTGTACACAAAATATTACAATCATTGTGCGAACAGGTAGAACGAATAAAATATGTGAGTTTAACATTGAAATTATAGCTGTCTGGATAAGCCTTTATAATTGGTTTTACACCGTAATAGTGAACTCGACCGCTTTGTCACACGATTCTTACTCTAACTGGACTATACTTTCTGCATTTACATTGATTCACTGAGACACAGCTTATAAAACATAGCTCGTGTATGTTATGAACCGATTGGGTATACTTGTATTGACAGTTAGATGTATTAAGAAATGACACGGTCGGAAATCATATTCACACATAAAAGAGCTTGCAATAATATTATGTTCTCTTTTAACTGCCTGTTAAGCTTTTTACATATTGCACAAATCAAGAAATTTATTTATAACTTACGAAACTGTAACATACATGTGTTTTGAAACACCTTGTGCAATATTGAACTGATGTTGCAATGCAAGAGTAATCATAAACTGAAAGTCAATAAATGAAGGACTGATGCAATGCTATCCTGAAATGACACTCCTATCATCTTTCTGTCTGTTTTTTCGTATCTGGGTTTATGTAAACGGTTAGCAATTTTGTGCACATATATCGTATAGCTTTTATTTGTCTTGGGCTTTTCTGAAAACACGTACTATTACCAATACTTATGTTGTAAAGTGTCCATTAAACCACAAATTATCGCAAAACAAAGTTTGTTCACAACCATATGATATATTTCAATCACAGAGCTGTATCTCTCCTGAGACATTCACAACTTCTCTGACAATATATAAACGACATTATCACTCACGATTGAATTATTAATTAAAAGTACAAAAGAAATGTTGGAATTAAAGATGACCGAAATTCGTTGATGTTATGAATTGGTCATGTGACGCGTGGTAGTATTCACGAGTGATCTGGCCTACATGGTATAAGGGCCACACGTGTATACAGCACATACGTGTCATGTAATAAGTGCCTCAAGCCATAACGATATTATTCTATTTTCAGCACTGAAAGGAGACTAATTGAATTTTCTTGGAAATAGTAGTAACATCATCACTTGTTATAATCTAATCCCCTGCAATGAGACATAATTCAATATTGGGAGCCAGCAGGTACTTGCTTCGGAAATAGAACATATTTCTGCGATATAATTGTATATAAATAAACATAGATAGTCACAAAAAGATAATAACAATTCGACCAGGGAAGGCAGCACTCAACTGAAACAGCAGAGCACAAAATGATAACACAGACCACAATCACATGGCACTATGCCCAACGCACAACTGAATTATAAAATGAACTTAATCGCTCAAAATCCAAGTTTCAGCAGTCAAAATATCGCAAGTCCACATTCAACTGTCCAAAGGCTGCTAGACCTAGTTTCCGATATATAAAATTGCTGTACATATATGTGCACATCATGCAACTGTGTTATCTTGAGAGTGTATGCGACACGGTGTCTTAGATTAAGTCTTGTGTAAGGCATGTAAAATATGCATAGAGTGTATGTATGTCTAAGATTTGTTTACATGATGTAACAGTATTAGTTCATATGTTTGTCTGAGACATATGTTCCAAATGTTACTGTTTTAGAGTGTTCATGCATCTGAGGCATGAAAGTTTCTCACCCTTTTCTCATTTCCCAAGACTGTACTGGTATAATTATAGTTTTTCTTTAATCTAATTCACTAGGTGTAACATTAACCGTGAAATATCTTCAGAACTCTACAGAAGATTACATCTGGTGACACAAACCCTTATCGAATGCAATAATATACTGGGAGCATCTTTCGCTTTATTCCGATGCAACACCGTACTAATTAACACGGTTTGATATGTGCGAGGTAAACAAAGAATAAACCACGTAGTACATGTTGGTACCTGTTATTATATGTACAGTAAGCAAACACAATAATGAGACTGACTCGATAATAATAAAATAATTAATCAATGTGAGACAGGGAAAGTAGGCGTTTTTAGAAGATGTCTATCGGATAAATGAGAGGACTAGTGCACAATAAAAGTTAAAGTACTTAGTAACATTAGTGTGTCGAGGCGGAAACCATGCTTAAAACTTCCATTTCTAAGTATTTGTTGTCCATTTTATGATTAAATAACTCTGGATACGTGTGACTGACTGGTGCGGCGAGCTGCCGGAGTGTCAAATCGTGTAATTGGTTACTTTCATGTGTGCTTCATCGTGCTATGCTGTCGAGTGTTTCGTTCCTTGTTAGATTTATAGCAGCAAATTGTCAATTGTCAGACGGGAAAGTAGGATAAATAAGAGGATTAGTGCACAATAAAACGTTTAAGCCTTTCGTGATATTTGTCAATGTATGTATGTGACGAGGCGGAAACTCTGCTTTAACTTTCATTTCTAAGCATGCCTTGTCTATTGTATGGTTATTAAGGAACGAGAACCATTATTTTGTCTCCTTCCTTTACCTAAAGTTAGGGAATGTCTGTGTGGTGTTGGTGGTCCTTGGGTTGATTCATTATTCGCTAGGTAATGTGACTGACTGATACGACAGGCTGTCGGAGTGTCAAATCGTGTAAAATTAGTTACTCTCATGTGTGCTTCATCGTACTATGCTGTTTCAGTCGAGCGCTCCGTTCCCTGTTCGATATATTACAGCAAAGTGCCAAGACTTTTTTATGTTAATTTCGATGCGAGTGTTTATTGAGCCTTCAGCTTATTATGTTGCAGTTGATATACCAATCAAAGCAAATAACACTGCATGTAAATTCCACGGACGTTCTTTCTGCAGTGAATACATTTCCATTTAACGGAAATCGTTGAATCTTATAATAACGAAAGTTTCGTGCTGACAATGTCAATATATACTGTCTGCGAAAACCAATTTCCAAGGTTGTGTACAGAAAAGGATTTCCTGAAGCAATAATATCAACAGAATGAGGTTACATTTTCTTACTTAAGTTTTTAAACGCAGACATAAGATGTAATGCTAATATTGTCGCATTTTTGAATAACCGGAAATATAATTGCTGTATAGGAATGCTATTACGGAATCTAATATTCCTATCTTGTATTTGTGATGCTACTGACTATCTGGCAAGTCTGAAGCAACATACAATGAAACGCAGTTTGCGAAAATGCCTTTTCAAGCCTAAATAATGATGCATTGAGCTAAAGTAATATCAACACTTTTGCATCAATAAAAAAGGCGGATTTCCTTCGATTACTTGTTAACTCTATCTGAATGGACATATTACGATGCACCAGGTTAAAGGTCATGAAATACTTGACTTCTCAATTACAACATCTAATTGATACTTACAGATAAGAAGTCCTCTGTGAGCAATGGTAAGGTTTACTTATTGACATGAAAATTGGATAGTGTTCTAGAGTGGCAAAGCAAGTGTGATTTAATTAAGTTAGACGTTTGCGAACGGAATCGACTACGTGTCAGTTGGTGTTTTAATGAACACTTTCTAGACCAAAATAGAGACTTGAATGAAAGCACAAACACTGTTCGATGTCGATGTAAATTGCATTAATAAGTTAGTGAGTATTCGAAAAACAAATTAATCAAAACCGGAAGTAACGTCATCTCTGTAGTTACTATTGGTTGCCTCTGATAGTGGAATTACAATGTTTTCCCATTGAAACACTTAATCCTAAGTGATTCACAAACTGCCTGCCAGTCGAATAGCGTGATAGACAGATAAGATTATGGTTGTCTGTGTAACGCTCCTTTTAGTCATTCATTGAAACGACAAAGCAGTATATGATTGACTGGAAACAAAACTATTAGCTGACATTTGAGAAACCACTTGTTCAGTATTTATGTTACAGTATTCATGTAGTAAAAGTACTGTAACATTGTAGTTGTTTATGTAGCAGTACATACGAGGGCCATTAAAATATGTAGACATTATGCTTTGTTAAACTATCTATCATTCTTATACAGCGCAATTCCTGTAAAGTTTTAACTGCAGCGGTTCATATTTAGCAGTATTTAAATCAAAATAAATATTTATTGTACAAATGGTCTTTGGCCCATATACAAAATAAATACACAAAACATACAAAACCATGCGATAGTCATTTACCAAAAGGAATGGGTATTAGTACTAATAATTGTTTATTATTTTCATATCCATTTCCATATGTGGATCATGCTGTATTTTGTGCCAATCAGACGGCAAATACCTCGAATTCTAACAACAAGATTCACCATAGTTACAAACCAATGATGTTACGAAATTGTTGAAAGCCAACCTCATCACCACAGAATGGACCAGCGAGGCTTACCGGAGCCGGTTAGTATATTATTTCATTCCATAAAATTTCGATTAAGGACAAACTATGCAATCTATGTAACATACTGTTGTTCTTAACAATACTATCCGAAACAGGCAAATACTATAGAAACATGCATTTAGGAAATGTTTGGAAAAACAACAACGTAAAATATATATGTAAACAATAAAAATATGGTAAACAAAATTATTTCTTTCAATACTTAATGTATTGATCTAGTTTAACATGTTTCACATATACATGTATTTGTATAGTACATCTTCCGCTTCTGATGATTCAGATAAAAGAACTATATGTATGCCTTCAGCATGTATGCATGACTGACTGTACAATATCACCCGGAATACGTGTGTCAAATAGTACCTGGAAATAGCAATGAATTTTCCTACTCAAGAGTTTTTTTCTAAGCTAAATCAACCCAGAGATGTATACCGCCTCTGTCACGCTGAAGATCGGCAATGACGCAATGCAGGAAACAATTTGTCGTGAGAAGTAATGGAGAAACGTCTTATTCCTGGCTAGAAGCAAAACAAGTTACAATGTGTCTGTATCTTTTTGCATCTTTTAGAATTACAAACCGGGGATAGTTTGTGATGTCTTGATTCGTAAATAAGTTGTCGTATTAAAGAAAGATTCAAAACGTCCTCAAGACTAATTATTATGTGTGTGGCTTCTCGTTTGCAAATAATTTAAATGCTGATTCAGTAACTGTTTTGTATACCTCCTTACTCCTTTCTTATCTGGAACTAATCGTGCACACTGACCTATTCTAATGTAAATATCTGTATACGTTACCATTCAATGGGCATTAGGCTTCTCAACACATGGTATATAATTGGCTATGCAACCATTCACTGAACATTATACTACTACTAAAAACATGTAAATATCTGTCCATGGCATCATTCCCAGGACATAAGACTACTGCTGAAATACATGGTCAATAATTGGGCCATGTCACAAATCATTGGATATTAGACTACTACTGAAATACTTTGTAATGAATAATATCTACTCGCTGTCTGTCACTTTGTATCGCGTTCAAACTGTCTGCTTATATGCACTCATATTTCAACTGTCAGATTTATGTCAGATTGTCAAAATCTAGTTTCTAATCATGGGAAGGCTAGAATTACAATGTGTTGACAATATTTTGTTAACATGTCAAGTTACTTTGTTTCATTTTTGTGTAAAATAGTTGAAGACATAGATCTACGAAATTTGTTTGGGGTATGCAAAGTGTAAATTTCACACACTAACATTCAAGCCAATTTTAAGAAACATTGTTATAAAACGAGTCCCGTTAGACCATGAGAAAGTGAGATCAGGATAACAAAAATGTTATGTCGCTTACTGCATCTGTGTGAAATACGGTCGTTGCATGTATCACTTTTTTAACAAATCATTGGATATTAGACTACTACTGAAATACTTTGTAATGAATTGCCCATGCCTCCATTTAAATGAAAATGTAATATACGAGTGTTAAAAAACGACGGAAAACTTAGTTTGTATTGCATTATATCCATAATTTATTTACAAAAAGTATCGTTTAAAAATGTTGTTGATGAATAACTAAGGCATTAAACATTGTATATTTTCATATCAACGTAGAGAGTAATGTAGATTCTGATTATTATGTTACTTACCATGCTACCTAAGTAAAAGAACTATTCTTCATACGTTAAAGTATTGAATCAGCCAGATTGGTTATTAAAATTGTTCAAATTCTCGTTTATATATAGGATGTTCACGAACGTTTCTGTCAGTCTGTTTAGAAGTATGGTTGTGACAATTACGACTGACCTTTTAACCCGTATGACGTCAGTTGGTAATTACTTGTTGGCACGTGTTTTTAATTAGCAATTATTAGTCCATAAATTCTGGCTGTTTATCTTGTTCATGGATGTTTGATGATCCAGAAAGAAAGCTGTTGTATTGTAAGATGACATAAACAATGAACTTATCGATCAGAATTACTAGAAGTTCGAAATTATGATGATTGTACTTCTTATAGAAGTTCCACCTTACGCAATCGTAAGACTTAATATACAATTTTGTACTTTATTAGTTATTTTAGATAATACTTGTTGCTTTGGTTTTATTTTTGATTCCCGTATATGTACGCGATCAATCGAACCTACGTTTGTTAAATCTAATCATTTATTGTTGTATACATTTACTCTTCCCATTTAATAATAATTTAATATATTCAATCTAAATATTATTAAATGAAATTAAATGATAGTGGATAGTAACATTCAAGGCAGGTTTGCATATTTGGTGGACTTTTGCTAGGTATTTTGGAAGGTCGGGTAGATGCAATCGACAGTGTGCTTTTACCTCTAAGACTGTTACATGAACGCAACCTTGTATCTTATTATTGCACTCATAATTAGCATTAATGCTAGTGATTACATAAACGAGACACATGTGATTTGGTGTTTGAGGTACTCGAGTTGTGCGTCTTGACTGTTTATACTCATTTAATATCAGTAGCATTTAACTCGTTCAAAATTGAATTTGCATTGTTTTAAGTTCTCATAATCGAGGAAATTCTCAGTGTAAATGACACGATATCGAATCTCGTCGTCATCAATTTGTGAAATACTCAGAAACGGATCAAAACAATTCAAAATATTTGAATATCCCCATACTCCATTCTGTCAACACTACTGGAAAATAAGCTTGCTTGGTTTCGCTACAGCTGCCGATACTATAGCTTTTCTTTACGGTGTTATAGGTCATCGTCCTTACAGTTTAAACGACCGCTAATAAGAGGTGTGTATTAAAACAAATTACCTGCAAAATGGACTGGCTTTTTGTTTTTTTTTGCGTAGACCTTTTCCCGTGGAATTAGGCATATTCCACACGCGATTCATTGTGGTATATTCATGCATAATAGTCAAGGAACAGGTCAATTTATTTAAACAGTGTACTTCTTTGACAATTTCTAACAGTGAAAATACATGGTTTGAGGAGTTCATTAACTGAAGCATCATTGATACGGGGCGCAATCATTCACTCATTGCCATTATATTAATGAAAATTACATTTTGATTGGGTCGATTGCTATATGTATGACATTTTGTTGATATAATTTGAAATTCCTGTTCTTTAAGATTCCGTTGGTGCATTCCTCGGTTTCTTTTACACGTTAATATTGCCACTAAGCTTACCAATATCGCAACGAAAATATGGTTAGAAACATAATTTACCATGTCCTGGGGAAGATGATTCAGTCTCAGCTCAATCAATTCTGCCATGATATAATCATATATTGTCTTATAATGGTTCACTCACGTAATCCAAAATCTTTCAATGCATAGACTGGTAAATACTGGTATTTGCAAGAAGTCTACTAGCAATGCACAACGTATTCCAATTTCGATGGTTATATGCACATACACACATGTACTTGTTTTACTTATATATTACTTTGGCTCAATTTTCTCGTTAAATTCACTCTACATGAATAATGTTAAATTGTTAGCAAGTCAAACCAGTGTCAGGAATGTTTTTTGGCTCTCCAGGCTCGTTTGTTACCTGACCTCCCAATAAATTTGTCCACGCTCATATGTTACCCCATTACGTCTGTTTATGTACGCCACCCGGCTCTTTCGTTATCTGAATGACTCTTGAACGTCTACACACCTCATGCCCCAGGTATCATAAGACTTTTACATACCGGGAAATTGATACAACTGGAAATTGTACTCAATTGTGTTAGAGTAAACATGTATAAAATTACATCTTTAAGTTAGAAACATGTTTATATTCCTGTTGCTTTTGAGCAATGCGATTTATGAAATCAATAGTGTGTATTTTATATTAGACTATAAGAACTTTATTCTTTTAAATGATTCAAGTAAGTGTTTTATCGCCAATCCAAGCAAATGTTCTGTCTGATACGATAATATCTACTCGCTGTCTGTCACTTTGTATCGCGTTCAAACTGTCTGCTTATATGCCCTCATATTTCAACTGTCAGATTTATGTCAGATTGTCAATATCTAGTTTCTAATCATGGGAAGGCTAGAATTACAATGTGTTGACAATATTTTGTTAACATGTCAAGTTACTTTGTTTCATTTTTGTGTAAAATAGTTGAAGACATAGATCTACGAAATTTGTTTGGGGTATGCAAAGTGTAAATTTCACACACTAACATTCAAGCCAATTGTAAGAAACATTGTTATAAAACGAGTCCCGTTAGACCATGAGAAAGTGAGATCAGGATAACAAAAATGTTATGTCGCTTACTGCATCTGTGTGAAATACGGTCGTTGCATGTATCACTTTTATAACGACAAAAAAATGAGAGACAAAAAATAATTTTGAATAGGAGTGGCCTTCAGAAATGTAGATGTATGACCGACAAAAATGTAAATAATTTCCCGTATTATCATTTCAGGCTTCTACAACGAGTTAGAGTACATTCTCACTACCTAGAACACAAGTCAGTCAGGATAGCGTGTACTTTCTATCAGTATTTCAGACAGACAGACGGACATATCAGCCGACCGGGGGAGACATGGAAAACATGGAGTGGAGCTGATTGTATTTATGGAAATGTCCAGAAAAATTATAACTTCGTAGGGGGTGACCTTCTTCAAATTTACCAATGACACGGATATATACACGTTCATAGTGTTGTGTGAATGTGAAGATATATTAATCATTTGTGATATGGCACGTGAATTCGTTGAGCGGTTAAAAGACAGACGGTGTGGTTTGGTTGGATTGGATCAGGTAGAAAGATATTACAATGCTTCCAAACAAAGGTTATGATGTTATTGCGTTGACGAAGGAAGTGTAGACATGCGCTTTTGTTTCTAATTCTTGCATTGAATAAAGAAATATCTACAGTTGTAGAATCTTACGCGATTCAATCATGATTTCTGGTTCGAACTGAAGCGGTGTTGTTAATCAATTAAACGTCAGAACGGCAGAAGTTTAGATGATATTGTTAAACTTTCTTAATATTTCGGATATTGATCGCTTCTCGCATGTTTTCATTTCAACAAATGGAGAAAAATGTCCTCTATTAGTTCCGTGAAGTCTAGTCAGTTTGACGCCAATCATAAATGACAGCTGACAATCTTTTTAGAAAAATGTAAGATTCGAAAACTAAGATTGAGGTTGAAGTGTATTAATGTGAACTGTCTAAAATCGTGAATGGGTAGGAAACGTGGCATTCAGCTGCATTAGTATACGTGTTCATGTACATTCGGATTCGGTAAAAATTGTATATAAATATTGTATGATCAGAGTATTTATTATATTGTTCATTTTCTGTCCTTGTTTCAAGGAAATAACTAATGTTATTGAATAATCATAATTCTTTGTAAGTGTTATCCATGCGTTATCACATATTAATAAATGTTTTGTTTCTTTATATTGTTTTTGTTGTTATTGTGTGATGGTAATATTGCCCTAGAAAATATTAAAGTGATTGCTGTCGTTTGTTTGTATTCGACAAAGACAGTCGTAAACTTGTGCGTGGTCCACCGGATTTTCCTTCCTTAATTGGCCAGTGACATCCGGGTTTGAGGGAAGAGACAGACACTTTGTATGATACAGGAATCCGGATGCACTACCGTATATCTTACAATGACATGCTTGTGTACAGTTCCAATACACGCGAGTCTACATCCGGCTGTCAAAAGACTCCCCATATTTCACTTCAGTGAGGTATCATTCATGAATATGGATGGTACATGTACGTTGTAAGTCTGACGCTTGCGTGGTTGGCTAGGTGCAGCCGCCGTACATTTGTATGGCTTCGGAATATCTGTGTAGTTCATTTCTAGTTGGGTGAGACACACTTGAAAGCGATACAGGAATGACAAAGTATCCACTCCGAGATTCGAATCAGGGATATCATGTAGCACATAAAGTTCGTGATGATCCAACAAAAGTCTGAGTAAAGTGAGAGCAAAATATCTTTAAGGGCATGGCATGGCAATGTAGCGGACAAACAGCATCACATGCTGTCCGGAAAGGCTTAAGATTAGGCATATGCACAGTGTCTTTATATTGTCCGGTCATTGCTCAATGCAATACCAGAAAACATAAGAACATATTCAGTTAACCAGTTGACCATGTCAGGTATCCGAGTCCATTGACGGTCTGCAAGCGTGTACCCTACGATAATCTCACATTTACACATATCTCTCAAATGATATATATTATATATACAAAGGGCTTTTTGTACACTTTACTCTACACTTTATAGAAGACAAAGGAATGCAACATTTGCACGTTGATGATTGATTAACTGCAGTAGTTTTTTGCATTTCGTATAAAGGGGATTTTGGTCGGTGTATATTTGTCAAATTTATACGTAACGATGTGGAAAGGCAAATATGCTTAGGCCTACACCGCACTAATTATTCAAATTATCTTATGTACGACCTACAGATAGAATTGTGCAAACTATACAAATTTGTCGCGTTATGATGTGGTAGTCACGACTTGATTTACGAGCACGTTCTACAATTTGCAATCAAGCTTGTCACATTCATCATGGATTGTCCAACTAATCAAATTCATCGTATTGCGTAGGAACGGAGAGCAAACAGACACATCCGTAATAATCAAATATCTTGTGTATGGACAAGAGCGATTGAATTCCAGAATTGGACAATAGGTTTCTATGACAACATTTTCCACAGAGTATCGGTCATAGCATTACTGTCAATGACATTGTATGGTATTCACATGAAAATCATCATTTAATGTACATTTACTAAATTGGCAAACAGTTGGGAAGTGCACTTGTAGGATATTGGGTTCTGCCTCATCTAGTTATGCAATTGGGCGCCACAATCAATCAATTAGTTTATTGTGTCATATACGGCTGATTATAGTTGAGTGCATCAAACATAATGGCGTACATGCTCTTCAGAAAGGCTTTTTTCTCGTCCCAATAGAAGCCAAACATTGAGCTCAACACGAAAACACCATATAATTTGGCAAACAAGTATGTCCAGACTTGGCGAAGTACTTTCAATGTAGATGTGCATGCAATGGTTGGAAGTGTATAAATTTGGTACTAGCTTATTAAAATCTTTGCTCATAACAAAAGTCCTAATTGAAAACAATGCGTAACATTAATACGATTAAGAATGAAGTATAAATTCATATTTCAAAATTTGATAAATAATTATATTTATGCTATCGACAGTTTTGACAAGTAATGTAAACGTGCACTGGTAATTAAGTATTACAGAAAGCATTCTGCAAAATTTAATGCACATTTTGGCCTGTTCATGATTTCAATCTTTTGCAAGAAAGCAGTACGTAAGAAACCAAATAATGAATATTACGTCAAGGGAGCGTGGTGTATGCATACTATCACTAGGTTGAAACAAGTATACACTTAATCTGACCACTGAGAAAGATTTATATTGAACTGGGAGGTCTTATTCATAACATACATTGTCTGTGATTAGACACGATGTGATAGGCAGAAAACAAGTCGTGATTTGAATACACTATCCTACTTCCACCATTAAACAGAATGTAAAATATCGTCTTTACTCAGCTAGGAGTGTGACATGGAATAATTTGTCCATTTCTCTGGTCATAAAACTGGTAACATCAGCAACAGGGTGATTTGTGTGCTAACATTTGGTGGATAATGTCGGTAATAAAACAATACAAGGAGACTGTTTCATGTTATCTGAGATAAATCATGTGATATTTGCAACCAGTATAGCGTAGGACACAAATCCAATCAGACGTTTTATTGTTCCATGGACGGATAGTATTTTATATATATGACCGGATAGCTAGGGTGTGATTTGAATACATTTCTGCTACCAGATTAAGTGGGTGTCGTAATTTCGCCTACTTTCATGGCGATAGTTTATAGAAATCACTAAAAGACCCACTAAATGGTAATTGTGCAATTCGGCTTAGCTGTGCGGCAAATAAACTGAATACATTATGAAATGTTCATAGTAAATAGTACACGACAATGCTTGATTGCTGGAAGACAAAAACATTTTTCCAGTCGTTAAAACATCAATGCCACTATAAGCCTGGGGAGAAATATACGACAGTAATTGGAGACAGTTTTATTGCAGTTGCAGTATTTAGAAGATGACATTTGGAATGAGTGTTTGTATTGATTGTAGTAGTTTGATATAAGGGTACTTTCTGCATTAACTGGACACGAGTTTAAGGAACCAGCTTATAAATAAGCTTAGCTTTCTACTCAATCTTTGATAAGTGTAGATGAATGTTTATGATATGTTTATAAATAAATAAATATTGTTTAAACTGACTGGGACACAGTTAATAAAATAAAGCGTGTATGTTTATGTACCGTTGGGGTATACTTGTATTGATGGTTAGATGTATCAAGTAATGAGACGGTCGGAAACAGTATTCATGCATAAAGAGCTTGACATAATATGAAATCAAGAAATGAAACAGTTTGAAATATAATATATGTACATGAAACAAAAGTTTGTAACATGAAAAGTTGAAGAGTCCTGCATTTATAGCAATTGGCTATTCTTACAATAATTCTAACACTCTTTAATTATTGTAAAGATGGAGAAACTCAACACAGCATGAAAAGATACGTTTAAGTTTCGATTAAAATTAACGTAAATGTAATTATATTCGAAATTTAAATACATTTAATCAGAAAAAAAGTAGCCATTAAATTCCATATTTAAGTTAAGTTTAATACTACATTTAAGTCGAATTATTCCTAGAAGTTTAAGTCACATTTAAGTTGCATTTAAAGGTGGTAAAATATCTTTTTTTCATAAAATTTATTCTGCACATATTGAACAAATAAGTCAACAAACCATTCAGCAGTTTGTAACCTGCTTCTTACCAATAAAAACATTTCTGTATGGTACGATTTATATAGTAAAACCATACTTTTATTTTGTATGACTTAATATATATTATTATTGTATAATTATGTACTGGTTTTATATTTCAATGTCATGAGCAACCATGAAGTAGAATTTAAAGATGTTACACATACACTAGTTCACTATGAAACTACTTAACGATATAATTTGTATTTAAAGTATATTTAACGGCAAGGAAAAGATATATAGAAATTTTACTCATATTTATATTCAAGGGAGGTAATAAAACAATTATGGAAATTCTTCTAATTTTGAAATTTGTGACATAAAATTTGTAGATCTACATGTGAACTAAACGCGAATTTAGTTGGATGCCTGTGCTAGTAGTATTTGTAATTATAAATATGAATACAATTTAGTTAATATACGGAAAATAAAGCGAAATAAATATGGACGTTTTTGTGAAATTCCAAATAAACGAAAAGATAATATAGTATTATTTGTGATTAAATTTACGAATTAAATTTAGTTTATATACGGAAAATAAATCGACTAAACTTTGACGTTTTTGTAAATATAATAAAATATTATTTGTGATTAAACCCATTTTTTCATGCTGTGTCAATATAAATGATAAGCTTCATATCATGCGTTGAAACGTATTTGTTATGTATCGTATATATCTGTTTGTACTTCTATGTATAAATCCTTACCTAAATATTAATTTCGTCTAATAGTTTATGACTTTGGTCCTATTTGCCCAAGCT
The DNA here is from genome assembly GCA_947247005.1 of Spisula solida. Lineage (NCBI taxonomy): Eukaryota > Metazoa > Mollusca > Bivalvia > Venerida > Mactridae > Spisula > Spisula solida. Next base: position 21,271,082 of record OX365946.1, read on the forward strand.
GTATCTGCTTTAGTCCCAACCTGACTGCCCATAGTGATGGGTGGATAAGTGGTCCTGTGATGAATAATATTAACTGCTGATCCAAATGGTGTAGGTTCGATCCCGCCTCCATCCAGGTACAAACGGAAATGTTTTTTTAGAGTTTCCCACCTCACATGACTAAAGTTACTAACAATCATCGAGCTTGGACTCGGGCAGATCATTACTTGTTTTGTTGGGCATTATGCCTTGTATATGTTTTATGTTTTCTGTGCTCGGCTGGTTAGGTTGGGCGTTGCATTCTTTATCTGACTAAATATGGTCTGTTTTAATACTGAGGTCCCGTGTATGATGTTTTACAACAGGTACGTAAAAAGAAACAAGGATGCTTGACGAATTTGGCCATATTCTGTATCATGAACTATCCCTCAAAAACTGATAGTTTTTTATACTATGCACGAAGCTTCCAAATTTGCATTCCAATATCTAACACTATATGCAGAATAAACGCCATGTTGTCATGAACGAGTTCAGCATTCTCGTGACTGAACATTTAAGCAATGACTGTCTGAAAGCTTTTGACATTTAAAGTAATTACCCGAAGTGATATCATTAATGCGATGTTTTGATACTCTACATTTACATTTCGTAGACGTCATTAGACGTCTTGTGTGTTACCTAATATGTTTTCCCAGTGACAACATCATTCTATTATTGTTACGAGTCTAACCTATACATACCAATGCTGTGGTTTAAAACATCTAATGTATGTATGTATGTAAAGTTTCGCTTCATACTGTCTACATTCCAACTGGGCAGATATTGCCAGTTATTCAAGTAAAAGCTATATCATGAGTAATTTCTATGAGGAATTTTCGAAGCAAATTGTATACACTAATAACAGGCTAAATATACAGCAAGGTGAATGTTACATTGTCCGTAGATGCCAAACTGGTTTCGTAACTGCTAATGGAATTCTTATTTACACGTAGTGTCATATAAAAAGGAAACCACAGTTCTATAAAAGGACATTACAAACATTTACTAGTATTCCATATAAAGCATCCCAAACTAGTTAAACAAAATGTGTCTTAAGGACGTTTAGGACCTTTCTCCGACGTCATCGGCAAAAAATCGACTTTTCGCCGAATCTAATGAAAATCTCCAGATGTATGCTTTAACATGCGCTTCGTTTTATGTCGTTTTTATTTTTTTTAAATATTGCTTCGTTTCCTAGCAACGCGACGTTATGTACACGGAGCGTAAAATTGAGGTTTTAAGCGTATGTCTCCGTCAAATTAAGATCTACGTCAATTTTAAAAACTCTACATGTTAGCCCAGGATCCGTTGAATACGCATACATAAAATATATAGTGGTTGCGCAAAACAATTTCACAACACAAAAGGTTTTACGTCGAAAATTGACCAGTATTTTACGCCGTATTTGCGACACCCTACTCCCTTTATGCCGCTATTTGGTCAACAAAGAGTGATTCAATCAACTAATGATATACACAGCGATGATGCGGTATTGCTACAAAACAGACTCAAACGATAAAAAGGGGGGTCATCTCGCATTATTTTCGACAAAATTGATTTACAGTGAAAAGCGGACATGCGTAAAACGCATAACGTCGCACGACGTTACGCGCCGTACGTCCGTTTGTTTTTCAGACGTGCGTCTCATTTACAGCAATTAAATGTTAAAGAATAAATCGCTTTTTCGCCGAATCTAATGAAAATCTCCAGAAATATAGTGTTACAGTCCCTGTGGTAAAATGTTTATTGTAATAAATACCAACAAAAATACTTTGGTATGTAGTTATATTTTCAATAAATGGTCAAAAGTAGTCCCAAAACGTCGACACACTGTGTTACATTTACGAACCATTTTAAACAGTTGAAATTGATAATGCATATTCAAATTGATTAATTAAAGAACTTGCATTGTCAAAATTAAGCATGGTTTTTGTATACATTATTACTAGGACTGTCATAAGTATAAGTGTCCATGCATTCAATATAAAATGTAACAATTATACATATGTAAGACTTTCCCCCCAACTCACTAAACAGCAACAACACAACAGCTGTACAGTAAATTTCAAAGGTGGCCGAATCACTGGCACGTATCTTTTGAACCAGTTAATTGAAACCAAGATCCCCTACCACCGGGACCGACGGGGATTCTTACTTTTGCTTTATCGAACCCCGATGGTAAAACCCCGCAAATCCCCCCTGTCCTGTACCTCACGGGTATAGTCAGACTTGCATTTCCCCACTATTGTGTCGCGAATCAAAAGCGTACCACACATACATCAGTGCGGGGACATCAAAAACGTTAAAACACGGGACAGTTCCCCGCTATCACCTGTCTTTCCCCTGGATTCGTGGAGTAGTTTCAATTGACTGGTACAATATTGTAACGTCATGTTTGATGTGTAGGCCTACTCCAACTAAGGCACATAACGGGCCGCGACAAAAGTGTTTACATTAACTTGTATTATTATCTAATACACGTGTTAGACATCATACTTTTGAAAAGTGTATATATATAACTTCTTTTTCAATTTGCTGGCTGTTCATCTACCGGCCGCACCAGCTTTAATTCAGTTTCCAACATGATTTAACTTGGTTGCGTAACAGTGAAACCCAATATATAAGCTTGGTTAGTTGCAATATTTCTAGACAAGGGCGGGACTAACTTTCCAGATGTTTATACATCAAATATTTACTTTTATATCAAACGCTATTATTATATACATTATAACTATATATGACTGTAAGAAAACGATGTATACATATTTTAGTTATTATTTTATTAAAGGGACGTAATAATTAGTTCGGAAGACTTAAGTTAGTCTCATAATTCTGTACACTGCATTTAATGTCCGATCGAATATCCTGAGTAGATGTTTAGACTGTGTATTTATCATGATGTTGTGGTTATAATAAAAGTACCAATAAAGACACATTGTGAAGAATAATAAAACAACAGTACTGATTGCGAGAGAAACCCAGTTTTGTCATTTTCACTTTCGCAAAACTTACCACACTCAAATCGAAATAACTAATTGTTATGTAGTGACAAACTTTGCTTTGAACAAAGCTATCATATATGATCTGATAAATGAACAGATACAGGTGAAATGCGTGCATTTTATTCTTAACATGTAATTGTTGTACTAGTAAATAGGACGCAAGTCCGTAAATAAAACGGACGTACACAGCGCGTTACGTTGTGCGACGTAACGTTTTTACGTAAGTCCGTTTTTTACTGAATTTCAATTTTGTCGAAAATAATGCGAGATCACCCCCCTTTTTTATTGGTTGAGCTTATTCTGTAGAATTACCGCATCACCACGGTGTATTTCATTAGTTGATTGAATCACGTTTTGTTGACCAAATTACGCCCTGAAATGAGTTGGGTGTAGCAAATGCGCAATAAAATTCTGTCAACTTTCGATATAAAACCTTTTTCGGTGAAAAATTGTCCGTCACAATCGCTTTAAATTTAGTCCATGTCCCAGGCCTTGAAAATTGAAGGTTCATTACCAAAGAGGTGAACAGATCCAACAATGATTTTCGGTTAGCTTGATATCTCAGCAGTCTGAAAACGGTTGATGGACTTGCGGGTCACTTTGCCAAATGACCTTTTGGCGGCCATCTTTAAAGATGGCCGCCATTATTTTAAGCAATCATAAGCTTTGGGAAAACTTAAATTTTTCCTCACTAAATAGGGCTATCGGCTTGAAATATGTCTTAAAATGTTCATATTGCACCTCCACATCTGTTGATATATACATAATAATATTATAATAAAGTTATGAGTTCAAAATTTATGATATTCTAAGAAAATTTTGATATTTTTCACTTTTTGCCATTATTTTTTCTCTAGCAATTTTGATTGGGTTTTGTATTTAGGCATGGTTTGTTTGTTATATTTAGAGGGTAATTCTAGGCATCCATAATATACATTACATTGATAGATTTTCACTTTGAAGTCCAAAATTGGTCAGGAATATATGACAACTGATATCTAATAAAATGGATATTTTTAAGACGCACGAATATATCTTTTTCAATAATCTCAGGAACAACTATTAATTTTGATTTTATTATTTCAAAGTTGCTTTGTTTGTTCATATGCACATATTTGTACATGTTTAGGTATCCGGAAATCGAATCATATGCCTAATAGGCTGTGGGTATGATACCGGAGCCCATTTAGAAGTCTAGGAGGCGAGGGTCCGGCTATTAGTACAGGATCATACACGCCATGGGCCGAGTGATTTAGTATAACTTAATCTTTGATTCTTTTCCAAATAGTGAATCATTAGCGAATTGTATTCTTATTCAACACAAATATATGCCAAATTTTATGTTCCTAAGTTTAATGTTGTCGTTTTGGTGACGTTTTGGAGAGGTCATCATGACATATATTATTGTCACAAGCGAAGGGTTCTGTATCTGGCATCACCAGACTATCTTGGTCTATATAATTGTCATCACTAAGGTCATGTTTAAGTTAGAATATTACAAACTGCTGCATGAATTATAACGATACATGTGGGGAGCCTAGATGTAGGGTGCGCACTTCAGGATCGAGAGTTTCCCGGTTCAATCCCCTTCTGGACCATTTCTCTGAGCAAGAATAATACACCTGCCCCACTTACCCAAATGTATAAATGGGTACCTGAGGGGGTGGAAAGCCAGCAGCCAGCAGCGCCGAGCGAGTGTAACAGCTGACGTGAGACTCAATGAGTAAATGTACAGCCGGGCGAATAGTCAAATGTCTGAACATTTACTTTAACTGGGTGATTTTTACATACAATATAATTTTAATATCGAAGATCGTGTCATTTTTTCCTACATTCGTGGCTAGTGTTTATAATAATAGTCATACCCCTTGATTGCAGGGCTAGGAGTTGATGTACACTGTTTGTGTAGGTATTCATGACCGGCGTGAGTAGTATCCCTTGATTATATGAAAGCTATAGGACTAGGAGTTCAGCTATGCCTAATGATATTAGGTAACTGTTACCAGTGGTAGTTGCACCCAATGGTAGTAGGGAACCAATAGGGCTAGGAATTACTTATCTACGTGTACATCATGAAGACAGGAATAGCAACAAACCATGTAGTAAGACACATCATAGGATCTAGTCTGGCTACCCGACTAGATAAAAAAATGCAATCAATTGTCATAATTTCATTTTCAATTTTAGCCAGATTTTATTTTGGGCTTGATTATCTATGTGGGAGATACCCATTAGGAGAGTAAATGCTGTCGTTATCCCTTATCAGCGTATGTGAGAAAATGAAATATGGACAGTAGAATATATTTCATTGGGACAGGAATGGACAGAACCATTTCCACAGGAAGGTTCTTCTATATATTAAGAAAAGTAATGGCTTTAATCGGTGAATATTCCCATGGGGTTAAGAATGGTTTACTTAGAAATATGGTGTACTTTAAGGATGAGGAATGACTATACCGATAAAATAACAAGTCCAGTATGGTAAGGAATGCATATTCACCTACTAGTATTAAATCAGAAATGACTGTGACCATCTGCTGTATAAACAATCATATACATGTTTCTCATATGATCAGGAATGGATGTTCCCATGTGCACTTTTGTATAGTATGTACCTTATGTGGCCAGGAATCTGTCTGTAGTATATACCTCATATAATATGGTTATGTTCTAGTACCCCCGATAAGATCAGGAATAAATGTGTCCATCAGTAGAATGTACCTCATATAGACATAAATGGATGTACCTATCTTTACTAATAGCATGTTCTATTATCCAAAATGACCAGGAATGATTACCATCAGCAGAATGTACCACATATGGTCAGGAATGGCTGTACTCATTATACCCCTCTGTATGATGTACCTCATATAGTCAGATATGCCCTGGTGCCCAACTGCATAATTACGAATGGCTGTATGTATGTATCTATATGTATCAAGTATTGTCAATAATGGGTGTACCCACATGTAATATGTATGACATAGTTATGGTCAGGAATAGTTGTATACCCATCGGTACTACGGACTCCATATGATATGGAATTGACATACCTATAAATAATATGTGCCCCACATGACCAGGAATCTATGTACTCATATGCAGGCTGTACCACACATGGTTGGGAATGGCTGTCCCCATCTGTACTGTGGACTCCATATAGCCAGGAATTAATGTACCTATATAAAGTATATACCACATATATGGTAAGGCATGGCTGTCCCAATATACTACGGACTCCATATGGTCTGGAATAATTGTACCTATCAGTAGAATGTACCTCATATGGTCAGGAATGGATGTTCCTTCATGTAGCATGTTTAGTACTCATATGGTTAGTATGTGCACTAAGTATCATAGTAGTCAAGAATATCTGTATTCATGTGTAGTATGTACCCAAATACGGGCAGGAACAAATGAACCTATCTGTAATATGTATCGTGTATGGTTACAAATTACTGTACCAATCTTTCTTACCGGTATGCATTAACAACCCATTTGGTCTGGAATGGCGCTGTCCATCCGTAATATGTACAAAACAGGATTGACTATAGTCGGCCCATACTAGTAATCAATGAGTTCAGGAATACGTGTGCTCATCTTTAGAATGTACATCACAGAGCAATACCGTATGACGCAACCCAATCAAGAAAAGTATACCCATATGTACATGTAATTAAGGATGCATACATCCAAAGGTAGTGCCTGCTGGCATGGCAGAGATAGCGGTGATACTGAAAACATTCATAACTCGCAGGATAAATATCCCCGTGGTTGTGTCGACACCTTGTGGTTGTATTTCTAATTATTTAAACCTTTCAGTCAAGGATAACTCTTAATATTTCATGTGGGGTCCTGTGTTTTGCTTAAGGGACAGCAAGTAGAAGCGACAGTGGTGTGATACAATGAATCTGGATGGGATACCCTAGCTCTTTCCGAACAGATTCATTAGTTTTTTAACGTGTATAGCACCGATTCTCGTGAGACCATCACACGGTTAACAGCCAGTTCATCTGTAGTTGGCTGGAAAATACTGAACACTGGTCCACTCGGTCGCCATTGTATCACCAATTACAACCTTAGTTGTGGTAGGGTTGTGGAGGCTTTAAGTGTGTGTTTTTTTACAAATTCTATCCAGAACGGTTATTTAAAGGTTACTAAGGTCCACCTGAGACCGAAAAGTAGTAAGCTAGACACTAGACAAAGATCAACTGATTAAATATAAAAGCTTATTTTGTATCCCTCTCTATCTCTTATTGTTTTCCTTTGAGTACGTTCCTACTTTTACACTTTTATTTCTTAGTGAATGCGCGAAGCGAACAGAATTTAACAGTGGTAGGTATGATTCCTAACATGGTTTACTATTATTAAAGAATAATTTATGAAAATAACGTTAAAATAATGTACTTTTACTGTAATATTCGGAACTTTATAAACAAAAATATAAATGTATAAACTCATATAAATTATTTTCCAATCGTTTGGAGTCATCTTTATGTATATTTTCCGTTTCGCTGAATAGTTATTCAAGTTTTCCTGTCAATAACCTTTGTTTTTGAAAATAATGTCATATGAACTCATACAACTGGTCGAATCTGAGCCTCCAAACCATCCATCTAGGGGTCAGGTACCACACTAACACCATTGGGACACGGTACTGGACATCTACGCATATATATACTCATCGTATTAACAAAGTAGCCTTGGAACAAAAAAAAATTATATTTTTTCCTGGGAATGTTGGAAACGGTCTATTCATGTGTCCTACAATATCTATTTAATTAAGGCATCAGCTGTCATATATTCCTGTCCAGTTGTGGACTTCGAAGTGAAACTCTATCAATGTAATGCATATTATGGATGCCTAGAATTATTCTCTACATGTAACAAACAAAAAATGCCTCAATACAAATTCCAATCAGAATTGCAAGAGAAAAAATAATGGCAAAAAGTGAAAAATATCAAAATTTTCTTAAAATATCAATTAATTCGAACTAATCACTTAATTATAATATTAATATGTGTATATCAACAGATGTGGAGTTGAAATACGAACAATTTAAGACATATTTCAAGCCGATAGCCCTATTTAGTGAGGAATAATTCAAGTTTTCCCAAAGCTTATGATTGCTTAAAATAATGGCGGCCATCTTTAAAAATGGCCACCAAAAGGTCATTTGGCAAAGTGACCCGCAAGTCCATCAACCGTTTTCAGACTGCTGAGATATCAAGCTAACCGAAAATCATTATTGGATCTGTTCACCTTTTTGGTAATGAAATTCGGTCTGTCACATGGACTAATTAAACATATACGTATTCAACGGATCAAGGGCTAACATATAGAGCTTTGAAAATTAAAATAGACCTTATTCTGACCGAATTATGCCATTAAAACGTCAATTTTACGCCCTATGTACATAGCGTCACGTTGCTAGGAAACGAAGCGATATTTTGAAAAAATAAAAACTGCACAATAAGGACAGAATGTTTAGGCATATATCTGGAGATTTTCATTAGGTTCGGCCAAAAGTCGATTTTTTGCCGATGACGTCGGAGAAAGGTCCTAAACGTCCTTAAATGTCGTCACGTTTTATAAAGTTATCCATCATAATCTATCATTACACTTCCCGATTCAGATGTAACCTTCAGGAATTCGTCTGTAGTTTACATTTTCTATTTTTACACCATGCCATTGTATACCCTATCGTAAAGTACCCTACATACCAAAAGTATAATTGATTTAAGTTAGGTGAGAAGGCATGACTTCAGAAAACGTGACGATTTGGTTTTTTACCAAAATTGACGTCATATCTAAATAGACTAATTTGGAATGCTGAGTAGGACATTTTTAAATGTCCTCTTTCAACTGCATGTTTAGCTTTTTACATATTGCATAAATCAAGAAGTGTATTAATAACTTACGAAACTGTAACATATTGCATAAATCAAGAAGTGTATTAATAACTTACGAAACTGTAACATACATGTATATTTTGAAACACCCAGTGCAATATGGAACTGATGGGGCAAGTCAATAAAAAAAGGACTGATGAAATGTAATCGTGAAATGACACTCCTATTATCTTTCTGTCTGTTTTGCCGTACATAGGTTTATGTAAACGGTTAGTGGTATTGTACACATATATCTAATAGCTTTTATGTGTCTTGGGCATTTCTGAAAACAAGTCCTTTTACCAATACTTATGTTGTAAAGTGTCCATTAAACCACATATTGACGCAAAACAACCATTCACAACCATCAGATATATTTCAATCACAGAGCTATATATCTCCTGAGACATTCACAACTTCACTGACAATATGTAAATGACATTATTACTCACGATGGAAGCATTAATTGTAAGTACAAAGGAAATGTTGGAATTGAAAATGACCGACATTTGTTGATGTTATGAATAGGTCATGTGACGCATGGTTGTATTCACGAGTGTCCTGACCTTCTGCACGATATAAGGACAACAAGTGTATACAGCACATACGTGTCATGAAATAAGTGTCTCAAGCAATACCGATATTATTCTATTTTCAGCACTGAACGAGACTAATAGCATTTTCCTGGTACATTTGTATAGTAGTAGCATTAGCACTTGTTATAATCTAATCCTCTGCAGTGAGACATAATTCAATATTGGCAGCAAGCAGGTACTTGCTGCGGGAATAGAACATATTTCTTGGATATAATTGTATATAAATAAACAGAGATAGTGACAAAAAGATAATAAAAATTCGAACAGGGACGGCAGCACTCAACAACTGTAACGTCAGAGAGCAAGAAACATAAAACACTTTTTCTTTTGTCAGTAATCATTTAATGGCTTCAATTATTGCAAAATCCAGCTAAATCTTCAACTCTATTTATTTTAAACTAATTATCTCCTCGGCTAAACTTCCTTTCACAGTAGAACTTTGTCATATGTTCATAAAAAAGTATTGTTTAATATGTTTTGTATTAAAAAAGGGGGCTATTGATATTACATTTAATCAATCTAAGTATTTGATTTCTGGTTTTGAGTGTGGTTGTCTAATAGATTTAACAATTCTGATTAGGAATAGTAGATTCATCATCCAGTATTTTAACATCGTTAGAATATATTTTAGATACTTTAGTGACTGGAATTTCGTTACTATGTAGAGTGACCGATTATGAGTGTTACTTGGTTGTTTGCTGTTTTTATTTAATACGCACGACATGACTGGTACATTTGTAAACCGTGCACCTGTCGACGACGATGTATGTGAGACACGAGTGGTACCACAATGCATATAGTGTTGACAATGCGTGCAATGCATGTCTTGTACCCTATTGCATTTAGTGTTGACTATATATGTGGGGCATGCCTTGTATACCCCATGTTGCTTGTTTCGACCATTAATGAGAGGCATAACCGAAACCCACTGTCGTGTTTTGTCGACGTTTATATATGAAGCAAACTTTGTCCCCTGTGTAGCTTGTGTCGTCATATTAATGAGAGTCATACCTGGTACCCCATGCTGCGTGTGTCGAACATTTATGCAAATCATTTTATTGATGACACTAATAATCTATCTGATACAACAATATACAAGCCGTACAAGTTCACGTTGATTTTTAATAACCACACTACTTAGAACTTCTGTTCTTATGGTATGCTATTGCACCAATATTATATCCTTTTTCACAGCTAGTTATCACTGATAATGTTCATTCCTAAAATGTCATGAAAGGCTTAAATATCTCCAGAAACGATTTGTGAATCAATATCAACTAAGACTTTTAAAGTAATCAATATTTGTGCAGCGTAAAACAACATTGATCAACACACGTTTGCTAAGCTTGTTCCACATTGTCATGGCGTGCCTTTCACGTATTTGTGTCATAACAGGAGTCGAGTAGGAAAGTACATCATTAAAGTTTAAAAACCTGACGATGACTTGCACACGTGCACATCTAAGTACAACATTCATTGTACGGATTGGATACGCTAAATAAATGGTAAGAATATTTATGTAACTAATGTTGTCAGTATGGGCAAACTCAGACAACGTATGCCATTTATGTTTCTAGAATCATGTAAGCATGTGCACTCGAACCAAAATTAAATTAAATATGTCAAAATTAAAGTTATAGCAAGTGGTACACATACAAACAGTACGTACTGGTATGATGCCTTCACGATGAGTTTGATCGGATCAACAGTTAAACGATCAACATATTGGTCTACAACTGAAATATTTATTTGGGGAAAACACAAAATTTCTAAAACAGCCATGAGTCCAAATAAGCAGCATGTCAACATACGTATCAGCACAAATATCAGTAGAAACATACAGTTGAACTTAATGTTGAGTCTAATGATTCTTTTAATTTAGGCTTATTCATGATTTTATCGCTCATTATATACAGTATTACATGTATCGAGACAGTTCATACTCGTATCTGCATCATCAATATTTTATTGCAGATTGTTTTGTATTACATGAACAATATCGATAAACATATTCTGCATTCCCTGAATGTAGCTTAGGTAAGCAGTGTAATGTCGCAGAATGCATCAACTTTATGGTCGTCATTATAGTTCCATAGAGAACGTACACAATTTCAATGTTTGTTGTTTGATACGGCACGTACACTATTTCAATGTTTGTTGTTTGATACGGCACGTACACTATTTCAATGTTTGTTGTTTGATACGGCACGTACACTATTTCAATGTTTGTTGTTTGATACGGCACGTACACTGTTTAAATGTTTGTTGTTTGATACGGCACGTACACTATTTCAATGTTTGTTGTTTGATACTTCATACATAGTTCAATGGTCGGCATTCGGCACGGGCAGCTCAGTTTAGACATGATTGGTGATTCTAAGGAATATTTTGAAACTAATAACGTGTGGTTGTTTGATTCATTGATAAGCATTGCTTGAACATTGTGTCCGTCTGCCTTCGTTACTGATATTTGTCAGTCAGACAGTAATAATAATTATAATAGTGATTTTCAAAAGCTCACTTAAATCACTGCCTGAATCCATCTCTACTGCACCGCCAGTATGTTTGACTTTAGAACAGCATGGTATGCGCTGTGTTCAGCAAATGAAAACATATTTAAGAAAATATTGACAGATAGATCAGGAGTACACTATGCCCATGACATTCTCAAGTGTTTCTGAATATACTATAGATTTGTATTTGTGCTCAACTATACTTTTCGTTTAAATTACTTTAATTTGTGAATTTATTGATTCTGAAGCGCGAAGTTTTAATCACTTGAAGTTTTATTGTTAGAACAAAACTAGAAAACAATTCACGTACACTCCTTCATCTGTAGGTTTTGTCATTAGTAAAGCAAATAATACACAAACCATATTTATGGTAACACCATAAATGACATGATTTTTGCCAATTTCAAATTCTTATTAAATTGTTCATTAATATTATATAGCAAACAAACGTTTAACGACACTTCATAGCAATGTAAAGCTCCCAACTGTCATAGCATAATGATTACAAAATGTGTCCTGAGAAATTAGAAACTAACGAGATTTACAAATGTATACAGAATGTTATATTAGTACATACATGTGTACTAACATTCTTGCTGCTGTATTAAATTAATTAACAAGAAATACTTTCAGTACAAGTACTAGTAAAACTAACATTCTGGATGCTGTAAATATATTAACAAGACATACCTTTATTACTAGAATGCAAGTTCTATGTCCGGGATAGGCAGGTTATGTTTATTCCGTGACCTTAAATTGCCAGAGGAAATATCTAATCGTTTAGATGTCGAGGAAAGATCAGTCCCTTTGCAGAAGATCTTGTTATTACCGGTTGATTATGTTAGTGAACTTTGGTTATCGTATGATGTCTAAAGGTGTAAAGCCGGATAAACAAATTTAACGGACATGTATGTGATTTCATGTTATACACCATTAGTGGTTTAAAAAATGTACTTCTTGGTGAAATTAGTGTTGTTGATGTTACACATTTAAAACGTTATTTGTGAGAAAGACTAGCATTACATTGAAGCGTCGCATGACTATTGTAGAAGTTGATTTACTACACCTCAGAGAATAGAGCGTGGGATATCGCTGAATGTAACGTCTATTAAAGTCCGGATGGAGCTGTTGTCAATCATAGCTAATAGAATTCAACGCTTTTCATGTTGATTTTGTGTTTGGCCCAGACAAACAAACATAGTTGTTGTGACGGACTCCGCTGAAGGCAAAAGCAATAACGATGTAAAGTTGACAAGGTACGTGGGTTACAGCTACTGTAAATGACAATTAACAAACCGGTTGATCGACAATGCGCATGCCTCCAACACATCTCAAAAACAAGTTATTTTAAAACTAACTCAATCTCATTCAATCATAGAGTTTAGACATAAGTATATTTGAATCTTCACTTGGATAGTATAGAAAGGCACCAACATAGTTACTCTGTTCATATGATGTAATAACAACAAACCCAAAGTAAGTTAAAATCTCATTTTGTTTTAAATGACGAAATTATTAAAACATTTCTAAATAACTAGAATAAGTAATTATGCACTAATGCATAACAATACATAAATATATAATATGAACATAGATGGGGAACAAGACCGCCAATAAACATGTGTAAGTATCGTCAAACTAAAACACAATAATCCGCAGAAATAAACAGACATACTAAAATAAAATACAAATTAAGTGGTGGTGGGGAGGGTGGTGGATAAAATCAGCGTCTTTACTTATGCTGTAATCAATGGCAACTGATATCCAATCTACGTGTTGTGTGAATTGGCGTAGATTAATTAGCCAGCAGGGGCATCTCCAAAGACCCTTACTGTAAGGGAACGTTACACAAGTATTATCATATACAGATAATATAACAGACACAATGTACGAGTGGTGTTTGATATGTCCTTTGCATTTTTCTATGACAATATTTAGAAGGTTTCTACGATTCTACGATTACTGTCTTAAAGTTGTATGTTTCTGTTCTATATCTGGAAAATTACATATCGAACACCTCTCGTATGTTAAAAATCATTTATTTTAAATGACGAAATAATTAAAACATTTCCAATTTACTAGAATAAATAATTATGCACTAATACATATCAATACATAACTATAAAATATGAACATATTTCTGGGGAACAATAACCGCCATAGCTCTGTTCCCCCCCCCCCATCCTACTGATTGCTCGACATTATTATGCGCGTGAAAGAGATGTTTGTACATCGGAAAATAAGCAAATTTAATATAATATTTTGTTCTCACGATGATCTTGAAAGTGCCTGCTTTAAAACCTATTTGTATACATTGAATAGTATAAAATATAGTTTTGTTGTCTGTATTTGGTTATGCAGTTTGCGTAAGGACGTCCTTACCTCTCCTTTATAATAACATCATAACCTAAAGTCGAGTACTGCTAGACGGACAGGAACTCTCAACTATCGGTTTGTTACAGGAGCGGAGGAATTAATAAACAACATAACTACAATACGAACGTCAATGCTCAACTATCGCAATGTAACAGTAGAAATGGAAGGATGAATACGTGTTCAATAATATGAAACTGTTATAGGTTGCATCAATTATGTAAATCCACAAACATGAAAATACAATACAGATATACAAAGCTACAAGCTAATGCAGGTCGGACAAGACTTATTCGCAACTTCATTATAGCGGTAATGTAATTTGTACCTACACGTAGACGGTATAATGGTATCGACAATTGATGCAGCTTTCTTCTTGCCATTTCAATACCAGAAATTGTTATGAGAATACAAGTTGTCCATTTGTAAATATACAACCAAGTAGTAATGGCCAAGACTTACATCTAACACCATACATAGCGCAAATATACTTCTAGTGACCCTACGAATCTAACATCATGTTATGTTAAGAGTCGCACATAATACGTACGCTAACGATGGCAACAATAAGTCAACGTTAATGTTATCCAAAAAAACTAAACAATTGGATAATTGGAGATATTTCGTGTTATGAATTTACATTAAAGACATGATACAGTTTTATGAATCAGTGTTATCTGCAACAACTAGACTAGTATAATATTAATCTATTTAATTTCGAATACCGAATATTGTATGTTTTACGAAAACAATGTACACTGATCAAAACACAGGGAATGTAGCACTCAAAGGAGACATAACAAAAAAGCTCTTGGAAATAAGAAACATCGGTACAGATTGTTTTATTGTCTTGTGTGTCAGCACCGTTAATTGTACTCACTTTTGTCTGATTTACGTTACGTGACAGGCATCTACAATTGCGACTATAACCTCGACCTTATCAATAATGAATGCGATAGTTGATGCTGACTGTAGATAATATCACGTGACAGTCCTGTTTTAGTACACCAACTCATATCGATGGCACCGTGCTGTAAACTGAATAGAAGTTTGAAATAGTTTCGTAGGTTAAAACATATTTAGGATAAGTCTTAAAAATGGTCAGACTGAGAGATGCCGAGTTCCGATTAGACTTTTTCCTGCTAAAATTAAGTTGCAGATATGGAACTATAGTGTTGAATATGTATAATTATGCTGAACGTGATAGTTATGCGTCCAAATGCACGAAAGCTGTACTCGAATGACAAATATAATTGTGATTCTACTTTAAATAGAGTAATTATCTATGAAGCCCTTGAGGCAAATCTCTCATGTCTGAGAGATTATTCGTGATTATTGGATAGACCGAAAAATGTATAAATCAGCAAAACAAATTATAACCAGATCGATATAGTATCTGACTGTTACCCTCTTGCAGTTAGTGTCGACCATTTATATGAGATGTACCTGGTATCACCATGCAGCTAGTGTCGATCGATCATTTATATTATGCCTACATGGTACCACTATGCTGTTTCCGTCGACCATTCATCAGATGCAAGCCTGTTATAAATATCGCCATTAATCTATCTGATACACCAGAACGGAAGCAGTAAAAGTTCGCTATGTACTAAACACACGGCTTAGGATGTCTTCTCTCGTGGAATGTTATATAATCAATGTTCTGGTATCATCTTACACAGCCACTAACGTAATTATCTCCGATAATGTTCATTTCTAAAATGAGTTAAAATGCTTAAATATCTCAATATCGCAATGTTCAAAAGTAGCAAGTGGTATAAGTTACAAAAAGATAATATTAAGTCAGGCAGGGAAGGCAGCACTCAGTTTTACAAGCCGAGCACGGAAAACATAAAAAACATACAAGGCACAATACTCACCTTAACCAGCCGTGCACAGAAAACTTAAAAACAACATACTAGGCACAGTGCCCAACTAAAAAAGTTATGATCCTCCCATGTCCAAGCTGTCGAATTTCTGAATGAACCAGTTACAGCAATGGTGTACACACGCAGTTTAACGCTCCACACAGCGCTTTGATTTCACTGTAATTCTTCTATTTAAGGAAAACGCGTAGAGAAACGGATTGTTTTGGGCGAGGCAATTGGAGAGTAACGTAGTTAATACACATACACGTATTGTGGTACAAATTTGAGTTTTATCTGATTAATACGTTCGATTTAAAATCAGTTTACAAAGGAATGTATCTCAAAGAAAATCGCATGCTTCCAAACCACATGTTTTACCACAATAACCGTGTTATAGTAACATGTAAGTCACATACTTTCTATATTTACCACAATACTTCTCAGTAAAAACAGTTGTTTGTGTTTGCTAGAGCAGTCATGGTGTTTACGTATGACACAGTTTACTGACAAGCTTAAGGTATGTGTTGGATTCTACTCTAGCAGTTTGCACGTGACTTTCTATAATATGATGCTATAATACTTTGTCTAAATGACCTATCTTTTCTTTAGAGATAAACTCATCCCTCCAAAATGAGTATAATCCACATGGTAGAAATGTGTGGTTTGGTTCAGACAGTATACCATTTTGTATGAACATGGTTTTTAAGCGTACATGTTTTATCAAACAATTCCATGGTTATATCTAAAAATATTTACTTTAATAATTTTGATCAATATCGACTACATGTTTTGTATGTACCAATCATGACGACAACCTATGTCATTTCCTTTGAACACTGAATTGTGTAGCGATGTTGTAAGTGGTGTAGGATTTGTAGGAGTTGGCAACCATGACGCACGGGTCATATTCGGGAAACCACAAAAAACTAATAGAAACTAAAACCAAATGTGAACAGTGTGTCAAAAAACTGACATGAAAGTTGCATGGTATAATCTACATGTTATGCATCAACTCAGCAGATAGTTCAACTCCATGTAGAGTCCAATGTTTCCTTTAGTGTAGGCGTATGAGTATGATTGTATCTCACCAATATGATATCATATTTTATCACCGAGACAGTTTGTACTCTTATCTGGTTTATGAATATTTTATTGCAGATTATTTGACATTACATGGACATTATCGATAACATCTTCCTGTATTACCTAAATGCCGCTAAGGTTAGCTGTGTAAGGTCGTAGAATGTCCCAACTTTAAAGTCATAATTAAAGTTTATTATAGCACGTACTCTTTTTTAATGTATATTGTTTGATACTCTATACATAACTACATTGTATTAGGAATAATTGCAATTGAGTTGAATGGTGATTCTCCAGATGATTTTGAAATCCATATTGATCGTCTGTTTCATTCATTGACTATCATTGCGCAACCATTATGTCCGTGGGTCACGCTTGCCAAGTGTGTCAGCCGTAAGATATGGGTTATAGGTTACTGTCTGGGTAACTAGGCATTAATTAAGTGACTCGTGCTTGGACTTGTAATGTTTGTTTTTGTCTCTCATTTTCCTATATTGTTTAGTGCCTTTTGTGCTGTGCAGTTTCTGTTGACTGCAATGCTGCATTACAGATCATCTATTACATATGTCTGTCATGTTGTTGTGTCGTATGTTTATGTTGTATGTGCTTAAATACCACATTTTGTTCAAGAGATTATGCGGGCGGAAAAGTCAATAATGTATAACTTGATTTGACACAAAAGTATTAGAACAGTTCGGCTTGCTTTGGTTGTGATCTTTATTACATTTATTACTGTATTAAATTGTGACTTATGTACGCATATTTAATTTAACCAAACGGTATCCACTCAATGTTTGCTCTCAAATCTCCTCTGTGAGTGGTTTGGTGAAGATATTGTCTTTTAAAGGTGATTATAATTTCAAAGCAGGTTTGTCAATGCATACTACTATTTACAATCAATCCAATATTTGTTTCATAACTCTTTGAGTGTATCACCATTTCGGTCGCTTATGTATTTAGTGGTTTTTTACCTAAAGCATAACTATTTATATATTACTGTCGACATCTTAACGTGCACTGTGCATATTATCTCACGTGTTCATGGCTGTCTACATTTTGTTGAATAAACCGATCCACACTTGCTATTAGAACGATATAATTACATGAAAGTTTCGTTATTCAATTTCCCATGCGGAAGATAATCCTATTTGTGCATTGCCAATACTACTAAAGAAAGCTAAATATCAGATATGCCTGATTTAACTATTTGGAAGAGATATTTTATACAGACGTCAAGCAGCTAGTACTCCATTAAGCGAGCTATTATGTCTAAGGTTAACTCAATGAGGTCATGGAACACATTTAGGTATATAGGTATAAACACCGTGTTACTATGTTTAATTATATTGGGAGTTGATTTAAAACGACATTGGTCCATAACCAATAGAGCATAAAGATTAGTGCGGTATTAGTTAACAAACAACGGTACGTTTATAGACAGATAACCATGCATGCAATAGAACAATCCAGTCAGGGCAGGATGAACTCAACAGACTCAACATACCCAACAGACCAAACAGAGGACGAAAGGCACAGGAATGATAATAGTATTACACAAATAGTAAGGTCGTTGGTAAGAAAACATGTGAATAATACAGACAATCACATATTATAATAATAGCAACTTGTTAGTAAATAAACTATATGGTCGTGCTGGGGTGGTGCTGGGGTTCATGTCAAATTGGTGCTCTATCTAAATGGACTTTAATTTTGAAATATAACGCACATGACTGACAGTGTTAGGCATTAACTTTATCTGATCGAATCAGTCCTCTTAATTAAATCCAAGAATGGTCGTCCATATTTTTTCTATATCGTTTTTTTGTGTCGCTCAAGGGCATCCTCTGCTATTTTAATGCTTTTATCTTATTTCCCATTGTTCTAAAACGTATATTAGGTGGGACTGATAGTGTGCGGTGCTCCCTTAAATGACATGTTCATTCCCTTTATACTTACAGTCAGTAATGCTTCTGAGAGTAATCATAACGTTTATATATTGACAAAACACTCAGAGAAATCTCAAGTGAAACAAAGCACCGTGATTTAATTACATTAAATGTGACAGTGTACAAGTCTGCGTTTTAGTGGACAATTAAATTATGTCATGGTGGAAATGTAGTCCTAGACAATATAATTATATCATCCATACAATAGTGCATGTAGTGGTTGAATAGTGAAAAAGCATTTGACATATAAATAATTTTGGGAGATTTGTTATATTGCGTAGCCAGTGGAATATACATACATTTTAGAATTGCAACACATGCAATATTTGTAGTGATTGTATAGTGAAATAGCTAATTTAATATAAACAGTGCGGACATATCACGTTGTATCTGGTGTAATGTTTGGCTACGAACGCAAGAAAAACTTAACATCTATCGAAAAATGTCATAGTTTTTGCTTGAAACCGAATTAACTGCATGCATAGCAGTTACATCGGTTTCGGCCTAAAACCATGCTCTTGAGCACAAAAATAATAGACTACACTTAGTCGCAAAAGAAAGTATACATTGTTCATACTTTGAAATTGTATCCTTTGGCGTTGACAGAACTAAACGAAATTTTGTTTTAACAGAACTGTATGTTTATCTGACATTTTAAGATCAAACAATAACATGTCAATAAATACAATATCCCACAAATGAAGTCAACAGCGTCGGTACCTGGAAAATGCGAATTTTCACTGAACAGCATGGTGGTTGTGATTTTTGTATAATAAACTAGTAATTTTGCTTGGTCAAGGGGAGGTAACCATGTGAACAAAAGTTGTTTTTATGAGATGATAAGTTCTAAACCTCAATTGGGCTTTGTTGTAAACCTTGTTTTCCCTAATTATGTCTCCGTGATAAGTACATACACTTGAAAACGAACCTTATCAGCAAATCGGGCATCTAGCTGCATTAAAAAATTGACAAACGTGATAAAAATTGTAATGCCACATATTCAAGCTACATATGTTGAAACTTTCAGCAAGATCACGTTCCTATTGCTTGCTTGCTTGCTTGCTTGCTTGCTTGCTTGCTTGCTTGCTTGCTTGCTCGCTCGCTCGCTCGCTCGCTCGCTCGCTCGCTTGCTTGCTAATCGTAGCTAATATCGGTATTGTATGTCTGTATGTATGTTTAACTGACTGATGCTTCAGACTGTCAGAGTGTTGAGTTGTGTTTAATTTGTCACTTTCCATTTTCATATTCGAATTTGTGCTCCTTTGTGCTATGTTGCTTCTGATGGGTGCTGCTTTCTTGATCGAATATATTACATCAAAGTGTTAAAGGCATTTTTATGTTAATTTCGATGCGAGTGTTTATTTATCCTTCAACTTATTATGTTGCAGTTTCTTATTATAAATATATACAACTCTGTTTCCTTTAATAAGTCTCACAGTATGAAATTAAGAAATATACGAATAAAACAAATAACATTGCACGTAAATTCCACAGCCGTTCTTTCTGAAACATGAGAAACATTTTCTATAACAGAAATCTCATAAAAATGAAAGCTTCGTGCTGACAATGTCAATATATACTGTCTGCGAAAACAAATTGTCAAGGTTGTGTACAGAATAGGATTTCCTGAAGCAATAATATCGACAAAATGTGTTTATATTTTCTAACTTAAGTTTGTAAACGCAGACATAAGAAGTAATGCTAATGTTGTCGCTAGGTTGAATAACCGGAAATATCATTGTTGTATTGGAATGGTATTACGGATCTAATATTCCTATCTTGTATCAGTGATCCTACTGACAGTCTGACAAGACTGAAGCAACATATTATGAAATGTAGTTTTCGAAAATGCCCTTTCAAGCCTTAATAATGATGCATTGAGTCAACGTAATATCAACACTTTTGCATCAATAAAAAAGGCGGATTACTTTCGATTATTTGTTAACTCTATCTGAATGAACATATTACGTTGCACCTGGTTAATGGTCATCGAATACTTGACCTCTCAATTACAGCAACTTATTGATACTTACAGATAATAAGTCCTCTGTGTGTGATGTTAAGGTTTACTTATGGACAGGAAAATTGTTCTAGAGAGGCAAAGCAAGTGTGATTTCATTACGTTAGACGTTTGCGAACGGAATCGACTACGTGTCAGTTTGTGTTTAAATGAACACTTACTAGACCAAAAATATAACTGTAGATACTTGAATGAAAGCACAGACACTGTTCGAAGTCGATGTAAATTGCATCAATAAGTTAGTGGGTATTCAAAAAACAAATTGATCGAAGCAGGAAGTAACGTCATCCCTGTAGTTACCATTGGTTGCTTTGGTAGTGGAATTACAATGTTTTCCCTTCAAAACACTAAATCCTAAGAGATTCACGGACTGCCTGCCTGTCGAATAGCTTGGTAGACAGACAAGAGTTATGGATGTGTGTGACACTTACCTTTTAGCCTATCATTAAAACGACAATATCAGTATATGATTGACTGGAAACAAAACTATTAGTTGACATTTGAGAAACCACTTGTTCTGTATTTATGTTACAGTATTCATGTAGTAGTAGTACTGTAACATTGTTGTTGTTTATGTAGCAGTACATACGAGGGCCATTAAATTATGTAGAAAATATGCTTCGTTACACTATCTATGATTCGTATACAGCATTATTCCTGTAAAGTTTTAACTGCAGCGGTTCATATTTAGCAGCATATATATCAAATCATATATTTATTGTACAAATGGCCTCCGGCCCATATACAAAATATATACACAAAACATACAAAACTAGTCGATAGTCATTAACCAAATAGCAAACATATTTACAATAATTAGAAGCAATCGTATTGTGTAGAAAATATTGTACAGTAAACTTTTTTCAAAAGCATGAAACCAATGCATAGATTATTCCTTATCAAGGTAGCAGCTAGTGAAATAGTCAACAGTATTTGTAGTTAAATTAGATACTACTAGTTACATTAGTTTTATTTACGATTCCCGTAAATGTAAGCGACATATCGAACCTACGTTTGTTAAATCTGAGCATTCATTGTTGTATACATTCACTCTTCCGATTTAATAAGTATTTATTATATTGTATACGTTTGCTGTACATTTTCTGTCCTAATAACTTAATATGTTATTGAATAACCATAATTTATTGTAACTGTTATCCATGCGTTATCACATATTAATAAATTTAATGATTTTTAACTTGCTTTTGTGTTTATTGTGTGATGGTTATTTTGCCCTAGAAAACATTAAAGTGATTGCTGTCGTTTGTTTGTATCCGACAGAGAAAATCGTAAAATTGTGCGTGGTCATCTGGTGTATCCTTCCCTAATTGGCCAGTGACATCTGGCTTTGAGGGAAGAGACAGACACTTTGTGTGATACAGGAATCCGGATACACTACTTCAGTGAGGTATCATTCATGAATATGGATGGTACGTTGTAAGTCGGACTCTTGCGTGTAGCCGTCGTATGTGTGTGGCTTTGAATTTTCTGTGTACGTGGGACGTTCAAAATAAACAGGACTGGGGCCCTCATGGCTTAAGTTTTCAATATTATACAAATATTATTACATAATATGCAATCGTAATTCAATTACGAAATTTCGATATCTGATTTATCGAGGTACACTATAACGTCCTCTTATAATAGACCAGTTTGAAACCATGGTAACACGCACCCGGCGCAGCCCAACAATTACCATTAATGGCGTCTACGTAATGGGGTGTATCTTTAATACTATTAAATCGTTTGTTTTCAAACTTCACCGTATCAAAAACGGACAAACACAAAGTTCTGTCAGCAGCAAGATGATATGTCCTCTGAATCGTATGAAATTATCGTAAAGGTCTACATTTTGGTAACAGTTCTGCAAATCGTTTATCAGTTTTAGAATGGCATAGATACTTTAATGTTAATTGTTCAGCTTTGAAAGACAGGGAAGTAATAGGAAATCATAAGAACGTTTGTGACCCTAGTTACCGAGACTTTTTCAAAATACCAACGTTTCATGGTACGGATTCTCGCCTAGATATGCATGTAAGATCCGGGAAAATACATGAGATTCTTACCAACGCTTTACTTGTGTGGCTCGGTGTGGTACTGGAATGTATTCAACACCCTTATCACTATAAACTTCGTATTTCATAGACCAATGCGAAGCACTAACGCCGTGAAAATAGCGCGACGTCTTTTTGTGCGCCGGGTCAACGTTAGTGACTTTGTTTAGTCACCTGTAACTGTCGGACCGCGTATTTGGTTTAATTCATATCTTTACAGTATGTAGAAATAGGATTCCGATTTCTGATGGTATATAATTTGATTTTTTTTGTTTAACCATGCCGGTTTTGTGACAATAGTCCTGTTAATTTTTGAACGTCCAACGTAGTTCATCTCTAGTTGGATGAGACACACGGAAAGCGATTCAGGAATGACCATGTACCCAGGCCGAGATTCGAACCAGGGATATCATGTAGCACAGAAACTACGTAATGATCCATCAAAAGAGAAGGCAAAATATCTTTAAGGGCATGGCATGGCAATGTATCGGACAAACAGCATCATATGCTGTCCGGAAAGGCTTAAGGTTAGGCATATACATAGTGTCTTTATATTGTCCGGTCATTGCTCAATGCAATAGCAGAAAACATTATAACATTGACCATGTCAGGTGTCCGAGTCCATTAACGGTCTGTAAGCGTGTAACCAAACATAATCTCACATTTACATACATCTCTCAAAAACAAGGACCAAGCTATATATCTTTTATACAAAGGTTTTTTTTACACTCTTCTATGATTAACTACAGTAGTTTTGGCATTTCGTAAAAGGAGGATTTTGTCGGTGTACTTTTGTCAAATTTATACTTTATTCAAATTATCTTATGTACGACCGACCGATAGAATTGTGCAAGATATACAAATTTGATTTGTCGCGTTGTAATAGTAATAGTCACGACTTGATTTACGAGAACATTCTACGATTTGCAATCAAGCTTGTCACATTCATCATGGATTGTCCAACTAATCAAATTGATCGTATCGCGTAGGAACGGAACGCGAACAGACACATCCGTAGTAATCAAATATCTTGTGTACGGACAAGAGCGATTCAATTCCAGAATTGGGCAATAGGTTTATATGAGAACATTTTCCACATAGTATTTGTCATAGCATTACTGTCAATGACATTGTATTGTATTCACATGAACATCATCATTTAATGTACATTTACTAAATTGGCAAACAGTTGGGGAAGTGAACTTGTAGGATAATGGTTTCTGCTTCATCTAGTTATGAAGTTAGGCGCCTAAATTAATCAATTGGATTATTGTGTCACAAACGAATTATTTCAGTTGAGTGCATCAAACACAATGTCGTACATGCTATCCAGAGAGGCTTTTCCTCGACCCAATAGATGTCAAACAGTGAACTCAACAAGGAAACACTATATTATTTGACAAACAAGTATGGCCAGGCTTGGCGAAGCATTTTCAATACAGATGCGCGTGTGATGACTGGGAGTGTATTAAATTTGGTACTAGTTCATTGAAAAATTTGCTTAAAACAGAAGTCTGCATTAAAAACAGTGCGTTAAATAACTACAATAAAGAAAGACGTGTAAAGTATTAATTCATATTTCAAAATTTGTTAAATATGAGCCGTTCTCCAGGAAAACCGGGCTTAGTGACAAAATTATGAAGATCATGATAATATGGCGTTTGAAATACAAGACTCTTATGAACAGACTCTGAAACAAAATAACACCCACTTACATTTTGTATAAAGTTACAGATCTTTAAAAATAACCAATTCCACCTACTTTTTGTGTGACGTCGCAAATGTCATCTAAACGTTTTGTGACGTAACGTTAACAAGCCCTTCAGAAGTCCTATATTTTATAAAGTCTTGACGTAAACATTTCAAAATAGTATGACAAATTTTAGAATATATTCTTATTTTAATAGTATTTATCAAAAACATGAATATTTTCTTTTAGAGAAAGGTACCTACTCATTCTAACCACTAACCCCTCGTGCTTTTCAATATAGATACTTTTCAGAAACTGGTCACCACAGCAACGACAGAAGTTATGTTTACATCATTCATGAGAGAAATTAATTCAAAGAGATAGTGCTATACGATTCAATGACTTAAAGTTAAATCAACGAACATTACCTTTTTCAAATTTCAGAGCCTTTTCTGTATCTTATTATATAATTCCTATATAATGTCGCTAAGCCCGGTTTTCCTAGAGAACGGCTCAAACATTTATGCTACCGATAGTTTTGACAAGTAATGTATACGTGCACTTGTAATGAAGTATAACAGAAAGCAATCTGTAAATACACATTTTGGCCTGCTCATGGTTTCAATCTTTTGCAAGAAAGCAATCCATAAGAAACCAATTAATGAATATTACGTCAAGGGAGCGTGGTGTCTTCATAATGTCACTAGGTTGAAACAAGTGTACACTTAATCTGACCGCTGAGACAGATTCATATTTAGCTAGGAGGTCTTATTCATAACATACTATGTCTGTGATTAGACATGATGTGATAGACAGAAAACCAGTCGTGATTTGAATACGCTATCCTACTTCCACCATTAAACACAATGTAAAATATCGTAATTACTCAGCTTGTAGTGTGACACGGAATAAGTTGCCCATTTCTCTGGTCATAAAACTGGTAACATCAGCAACAGGGTGATTTGTGCGATGACATTTGGTGGATAATGTCGGTAATAAAACAATACTGTTTCATATTATCTGAGATAAATGTGATAGTTCCTAGCAGTATAGCGTAGGACACAAATGCAATCAGATGAATAGGTCATGTGACGCGTAGTTGTATTCATGAGTGATCTCACCTACATAGAATAAGGACAATAAGTGTATACAGCACATACGTGTCATGTAATAAGTGTCTCAAGCCATAACGATACAAGCCATAACGATATTATTCTATTTTCAGCACTGAAGCAAGACTTCTTGAATTTTATTTTTGCCAGAACGGGTTCCTGGTATAGTAGTGGCATCACCACTTGTTATAATCTAATCCCCTGCAATGAGACATACTTCAATATTGGCAGCCAGCAGGTACTTGCTGCGGGAGTAAGACACATTTCTGCGATATAAGTGTATACAAATAAACAGAGATAGTGTCAAAAAGATAATAAAAATTCGAAAAGGAAAGGCAGCACTGGACTGTAAGAGCAGAGCACAAAAAACATAATACAGACAGCAGTCACATGGAACTATTCCCAACACACAACTGAATGAGAAACGATCTTAACGGCTGAAAGTCCAAGTTTCAGCTGTAAAAAAGTCGAAAGTCCATGTCAAGCTGTCAAAAAGCTGAAAGAACTAGTTCCCATCTAAAAATTGCTGTGCACATATGTGCACATCATGCAACTGTGTTATCTTTAAACTGTATGCGACACGGTGTCTTAGACTAAGTCTTGTGTACAGCATGTAAAGTATGCAATGTATAGAGGGTATGTATGTTTAAGATTTCTAACAGCTAAAATTGGCATTACAGACGTTTTGCTGTGAAAACTGGATCATTCAGCTAGGACAATCATTCTTTTGTTTGCCGATTCTAATAATTTATTATACTTTTCGACAGCTTGGACTTGGGCGGATCTTTGCTTGTTTAGTTTCATTGTGCCTTGTATGTTTTGTATGTGTCCTGTGCTCGGATGGTTCATTTTGGCACTGTGCTTTGTGTGTTTTAATGTTTTCTGTGCTCGGCTGGTTAAGTTGAGTGCTGCCTTCCCTATCTGGCTTACTATAATATTTTTGTTTACAAGATGGAACAGTATTAGTGTGTCTGAGACATATGTTCCAAATGTTACTGTGTTAGAGTGTACGTGTATCTGAGACATGAAAGTTTCTCTTTTCTCATTTCCCATGACTGTACTAGTATAATTATAGTTTTTCTTCAATCTAATTCACCAGGGTACTGTTTTACTAACATTGCGTAAATGTCGCGTAGGTTTACGCATATATTTGTCACTTACGCAAATCCTTAAGTGTGTTTTACTAAACGATCGCAAGTTGTTGCATACATTTACGTAAAAATATTGAACGTAGACCGGGCCACAATATTACCATTCCTGTGATCTTCACAGATCTATATACCATAGATCTACTACATTAAACAACAAACACTTTATAACTTATTATATAGTATAATTGTAATAAGCACTTGGGCAAGCTGAACCTAAAAGAACGGGAAAACCATACGTGCGTGCTATAAACAGTAACAATCAAATACTAAAATCAATTTTTAAATTGTTCATTGTGAAACATCATAATAAAAGACATTTCACATAACCACCGTATGCATATTCATAGCAACACTTGTTGTGTCTCTTAAATTCGCATTGTCATGTGTAAATTACGAAACATCAAGAATCAACATGTTCAAAAGTTAATATTGTTTTAAATTGTTTCACTTTCGACGTTAAATACAATATCTGAACGTATAGAGTTTCAGCACATTAATCATTGGTTAGTTCGCAGCATTCACAAAAGGTTCTTCATAGAAAACCGATGTAAAAAGTAACGTACACATTGATCACTAACACTGAATCTCGGGGGTTTTCATATCAAACCAAACACGTATACATTTGATTTCATCGTAAAACTGAGTGAATTAGAATTACACATATAGAAGAAAAAGAATTGCTCATGATCAGAATGATATCCTCTTCACCCACAATTACGTCAGGTCCACTTACTACACAATAAAAACCACTGTTGTCACTTAGGTGGTGCTGTCTGTGCGAGCGTCCTTCTGTAATTCCGGGATCCGAGGTATCTAATCCGCAGCCAATTCAGTCAAGTCATCAATTCCGTTATAATCATCCTGAAATAAACAGATTGTATGAACAAACACATTCGTATAGACACCGCTAATAAAGGTCAATAACTCACTATCTACACGTATTATCAAAGCTTGACAGCCTATGTATTATACTCTTCAGCTCAAATATAAAATGACAGACATACCTATTCATATCAAACTCAAATGTTAATTGCTTGTTAAATTCATATATACATATACTGTACTGGTGTGTGTATTGCTTACGGTCCGCAATATTACCCAAATCAGACGTTAATCTAAATTCAAAATTTTATAGATGCACTGATACATATATACATTTAATATGGCGCACTATTGTACCAAAAGTTAATAATAACATTCCCAACTTATAAACATATTCGACGGTATTATATTATACCATGTCCACACATATTATCAAGGCTTGTCAGCCTAGACATACTTTTCAATGTCTAGCGATTCTAAAGGCAGCCACGCCGATTCATATCGTCCATTACTTGTTAAAACAGTTGAAACGTAAACATATCAGATGTTAACATATACACACGAATCATTTATACCATAACATATTATCACGACTTGTCAACCTGAACTATACCATGTCACACATATTATCAAGACTTGTCAACCTGAACTATACCATGTCACACATATATCAAGACTTGTCAACCTGAACTATACCATGTCACACATATCACCAAGACTTGTCAACCTGAACTATACCATGTTACACATATTATCAAGACTTGTCAACCTGAACTATACCATGTCACACATATTATCAAGGCTTGTCAGCCTAGACATACTACTCAATGTCTAGCAATTATAAAGGAAGCCACGCCGATTCATAAACATGCTTATTGTCCATTACTGATTAAAACATTTAGTTTAAACGAAAACATATGTTAGAAGTTAGCATATTGCACCATAACATGTTATAACTAATATCCCGACTTGTCAGCCGAACATTATATTGATTGTATAGCAACTAAGTACATGATTGTACGTAATAATATTGCTATCCTGGCTAAGTATATTGATTTTAAAACTGTACATGTGCTATGCTTAAACACGTCATCGAAGTTTTGTCCGATTAGAAATAATGCTCAAAAACAAGCAAAACACGTGCAATACATAACAATTGCTGATTACTATAGCACAGTCAGGGTAATAATACAGTGACGCGGCGGTCGGTCCACTATTACGGTGTAAAACCAATATAAAGGCTAAAACAGACAGCAATATTTTCATTGCTAAACTAACAAACTATATTCGCACTACCTATACTGGCAATGCTTGTAATCGTATGTGTACACATAAACGGCTTCGTCACTGTCACCAGATCCTAACTGGATTATAGTTAAATTAACATGCCAAATTGAATTTAAATTTAGTAAAAACCTTAACATAAGATCGAATTTATACCATGCCAAGTTAATGTCAAATTTATAACAAATATTTTATAACTTATAAACAAATACGTAAACAAGCTTATCATTTCAGTGTCTACCGGTACACATATTATCAAGGCCTGCAAGCCTAAACAAAATATTCCATGACAAGGAATTATGACATAAATGCCCATTTATATGCATTAAGCTTATGTATTTATGATTTTTATAATATGAACTACTAACATTTCGACGGTATATATACCATGTCCACACATATTATCAAGGCTTGTCAGCCTAGACATACTATTCAATGTCTAGCAATTCTAAAGGCAGCCACACCGTTTCATATCGTGCATTACTTGGTTAAAACTTGAAACAGTTCAAACGTAACCATATCAATGCTATCACTTATAATCTACAAAAACACAATTGTTCCTCGCATCAGGTAATTATTTTCTCAGAACATTACTCAGTCAATGCTACACGTCCAACAACCGTTACCCACTTCGATCCGATCATACCGATTCTAACTTCACCATTCGTAGGTGTGCCAATAGCCAATAGCATTTTCGATAACTCTACCACCTTCAATTTCCAATATTTAATTCAAAGTTTGTATATTACCAAACAACGGTCGTTACTAATACAAGAACTCTTCATTTGTCAGTTTTCTAAATTTACCTTTGTGTCCTCCCTTCGTCTAAACAAGACTACATTTGTACATTAGTTCCCACAGCGTATAAACAATACCACTGTATGACTTATTGGGATACTATACATTTCAAAATTTATGACCCACCGCGAGCAAAAGCACCCGTGATTTCGATCACTGTATGACTTATTGAAACGCGAATAATTTCTACAAAGATCATGTACGCCAACAATAGCTATCATTTCAACTGAGTTATCCATTAATTAACACGTACAGTTAATCTAAGTGCTCTAGCATGGAGCATGTGCTATTAACAATTATCATTGTAAAATAAATGTATGCGGCACAATTGAATTTGCCAATCAGATATAATATAGATATGAAATACTCCAATACGTTCCATTGTTCTTTATCCCAGAGCTACACAACCAGTCTGGTTACATTTTCCAAGATTAATAATGCATTAGTTCTGTGATATACATTTTGGATTCTCATAATATGCATACCTAATACATTGTAACTGAATTATACATCGTACTAGTATTCTGTCAGCATGTCCGTGACTGACATTATAATACAGTATAAACAATATACATATAGTTCAGTCGTCAGGGTAATAATACAGTGACGCAGTGGTCGGGTCCATTATTACGGTGTAAAACCAATTATAAAGGCTTAAACAGACAGCCATAAAATTATATCCAATGCTAAACCAACACACTATATTCGCACTACCTATTCAGACCATGGTTCCAATCTTCTGTGTACACAAACGGATCCCTCACTGTCACCAAATTCTAACTGGATTTTACAGTGGCATATCTTGGCGTACCATCCACAAAAGCCTAAATAATCAATTTTAGGTCGAACTTTTTTAAAAAATATATTATCTTTTCGATTATCAAATCAATTGGGTAGAACATAAATAAGTATGACATTTGTATTTTCCTACCATCAATGTTTACATACCAAAATTTAATTTCCACGTACATCACCTGTTATAAAGTATCAATAGCAGTAATAAAACATTATGTCATATATTTTAGCCAACATTTCTGTATTTTCATGTACAAATCTAGTAAATATTTCCATTTTAAACCCATACGGATGACAGAGATTATGATAGTATTCATATCTATACTTGGTCGCAACTTATCTAAAAAGATTTTAAATGCAAACATTTCTTACAATTAAGTAAAAAGCCAATCAATCTAGATGTGTAAAACTACCGAGACTTTAAACAGATTTCTTTGCACGAAATATTCATGCGTAAATCAATACCACAACTATCAAAACAATAAAACACGTAAAATACTCATCTTCCATTCTGCAGTGAGGGTGTTTATTCATCTACATCGACTCGTTCTGCTTATGGAAATCGTCCAACACGGCCATGCAAAACTCTCGCCATACGAAGTGGTTTCTTGTCCACGTCTCATGATAGGCATGCAATATCTGGCCCGAACGGGTTCTTCTGTAGAATTCTCCCAAACAGGATAAATGGAACGTTTGCACTGTCAGCACTCCATAGTCAAGTGCGTAGCTGTTCGTCAAACTGGCTGACTAAGACAGTCTCGAATTTCAACTCAATCGTCCATAATGTTAATCGAAACACTATTTTTACCGAGTCCAATTGTTCTAACACTAGACATAACGTCTGCTGAATAACTGCGTTAGGTGTGGTCTCACTATCCACGAAAAATTATACGTCTTGTAAGCTCTAAGTGCCCAAAGCTGAATGACGACATACCTTCAATCACTGCGCACGACAACTCGTGCGCTATGGTTACCAACATAACAAGTCCTGATTCGTGCAATCAAAAGATCTTAACC
This sequence comes from Spisula solida, assembly GCA_947247005.1. NCBI lineage: Eukaryota > Metazoa > Mollusca > Bivalvia > Venerida > Mactridae > Spisula > Spisula solida. The sequence continues at coordinate 21,303,113 of OX365946.1, forward strand.
AATCACAGGAAAGCATTTTCCGTCTTATGCGCTTCGCTTAACCGACAGAAAATAAATATATAACGGGAACCAGAGTGAATAAATATACATAAAAGTTCGATAAGTTTTGATGATTAAACAGGTTTATATTACTAATCACGGTCTATAGCAACAAGTGACGGTCGAAAATCAACAGTGCGTGGCAAATACACCTCACTACGTTCATATTTGATATTTACGCTTACTCAGTCCTTGCGTAGAATTACGCCAATACTTACGACAAAACAGGAGAAAAAATATCTTAGTAAAACGCATTTGCGCAAATATTATCGACATACGCAATGTTTACGGAAAACTTAGTAAATGCTTTGATAAAACAGTACCCAGGTGTAACATTAACCGTGAAATATCAACTCTACAGAAGATTACATTCAGGATGACACAAACACTAATCGAATTGCAATAAAATACTGGGACCATCTTTCGCTTTATTCGGATGCCATACAGTACTAATTAACACGATGTGATATGTTCGAAGTGAGCAAAGAATAAACCACGTGGTACATGGTGGTATCTGTTATTATATGTACAGTAAGCAAGCACATTAATGGAACTGACTCAATAGTAATAAAATCAAAGCACTGAGGGTGCTGATGGGAGGTGTTCTGGTTGCTTCCACTACATGTAATAGTCCAGCAATGTCCTCAACAACCGGTTAATCATAATATTTTGTGGAAACCTCCGAACTTGGTATATACAATGGTGAAACATATCTAAACATTTTTTTCATGAGACCCATCTCGTATCGGCCATTATGGTTGCCATAGCAACAAATTTAGAAGACGGCCGCCGTTTTTATAAAACTACAACATGGCTTCAAAAATTGACTTTATTTTTGTATGTAGTTACACAACTAATTCATAAAACCATCATTGCATACACACTATAATAAAGTATCAGTTACAATTATTTTTTTGTAAATAAAGTATTAATAAAATAGAATTGGCTGCCATGGAAACGAAACACGAGTGGAAAAATGACATTTTTAACTATTTCTGTAAAATTGTCATTTTAAAAAAACAAATTACTATGTTTAAATGATAAATTTTATTATACTTACATCTTGAAGACACAACTAATATAACAATTTGAAAATTTTAACAAACAACACGCGAAACGGTTAATTTAATTACACCTACTTTTTCCCAGTTTTTCATTAGCTTATTGCAATGATACTTTAAAGCACTTTAAAGCACAGTTAAATGGCATTCTGTAATATAAAAAGTTATTTAAAACAGTAAGTTTATAGACCAGTCAAAAGTTAATCACATTACACATGTAAACTAAATAATTATTTTGCACGTTGCCATAGTAACAGCTTAAACTACACTGGCATTGAGTAATAGAATATGCGCTCAAACGGAAACAAAACAAATGTTCTGTAATTTACAAAGCATTAATGAGCAGTGACATTGTCCAATAGGTTACACATTTGCTATGAGTTCATGCAATTTGACCCTGGCGTTAAAAAATTAAGGAGCGGATGGGTAATGTAAGGTTCAAACCTTTGACCTTTCAACTGTGACCTTGCCCTTGAACAGGCATGGTTTGAATGTGGGTTCTGTTTGTCATATTTAGTAGTTGCACATTTGGTATCAGTTTCATGCTCTGTGGCCCAGGCGTTAAAACGTTATGGAGTGGACACGAAACCTTTGATCTTGAACTGTGACCTTGACCCCGCATGGTTGAAATATTGGTTCTGCATGTCGGCTTTATTAGTTATACATTTGGTATGAGATTCATGCAATTCAGTCCAGTCATTAAAAAGTTAAGAGTGGACATAAAATGTAAGATTTAAACTTTTGACCTTGATCTATGACCTTGAACCAGCATGGTTGGAATGTAGGTTCTGCATGTCGTCATCATTAGTTACACATTTAGTATGAGTTTCATGCAATTCTGCCCAGGCATTAAAAGGTTATAGAGTAGACACGGAACGCAAGATTCAAAACGCTTGACCTTTAATTGTGACCATGACCTTGACCCGGTATGGTTAGGATATGGGTTCTGCACGTCGTCCTTATTAGTTACACATTTGAGTTTCATGCAATTCGGCCTCGGCATTAAAATGGTATAGAGCGGACACGAATGTAAAATTCAAACCTTTGACTTTGAATTGTGACCTTGACCTTGCCCCGGCATGGTTGGAATGTGGATTCTGCATGTCGTTTTTATTAGTTTATTTGGTATGAGTTTCATGCAACTCGGCCCAAGCATTAAAAAGTTATAGAACAGACACGAAATGTAAGATTCAAACCTTTGACCTTAAATTGTGACCTTGACCTTGAATTGGCATGGTTGGAATATGGGTTCTGCACGTCGTCTTTATTAGTTACACATTTGGTATGAGTTTCATGTAATTCGGCCAAGGCTTTAAAACGTTATAGAACGGACAATATTTTGTTACGGACGGACGCATTGACGGAGACCATTCCTATATCCCCCCCACTTCGTAGCGGGGGATTAAGAAGATATCTGAAAATTATGAGACAAAATAATACGTTTGAGCCATTCTTCAGGAAAACCGGGCTTAGTGACATTATACGATGTATAGTCATATTTTAATAAGTTTTCGAAAAGGCTCTTGGAAAAAGTCATGTTCGTTGATTTAGTTTAACTACTTGCATGATATAGTTCTATGTCTTAGATTTGTTTCTCATGGATTATGTTACAACATATTCTTTCGTTACTATGGTGACCATTATCTGAAAAGTACTCATATTAAGAACAAACAGGGGTTAGTGGTTATAAACAGTAGCTACTTCTCTCCGGTTTGTTACCGGTATATCAAAATAGGATTATAATTCTAAAATTTGAAAAAGTTTTGAAAAGTTCACGTATTTATCAAATACAATGTACTGGATTTGTGAAATGCTTGTTAACGTTACCGTCAAATAACGGTTGAGTGACGTTTGCAACATGGCATAATAAGTAGTCGAGAGTGGTTAGTTTTAAAGGTATGTAACTTTGTAATTGGATGTTATATACATGTACATGTACTTGACAACCTCTCTTAGTATTTGATCGTATGGTAAGAACAAACATGTTTTTCTGAGATACAACATGTGCATTGATAAGTACACCAGAGGGCATTGGATGACTGCTTTCAACACTGATAAGCTCTTAACATACCCTAATATGACCGCTGACAACATTGATAAGTCTTCCATTGAGTCTAACACAGCTGTTTCAAACACTGATGAGTCCCTGCGAGGGAATTGAATGATTTCCCCAGCAATGATGAAATCCTCGTAAGGCCTTCATTGATTGTCCCCACAATAGTGAGTCCACACCTGGCCTTGGATGACAGCTCCCTACAAGGATGAGTCTCATTGGGGCCTTTAATGAGTGCTCCCAACACTAGGATGGCATACCCCTACATCAAAGAGTCCTCCATAGGGCCTATGATGACTGTTCCTTACATAGATGAGTCCTTCATAGGGCCTAGAATGACGGTTTTTAACAATAAAGAGTCCTCCATAGGGCCTATGATAACATTTTCAAACAATGGATAGTCCTCCATAGGGTCTAGAATGACAGTTTCCTACACATTTGATATCAAACAACATTGCTTGAACATGTACATCAATGTTTATTCAGAATTGTGTGGTGAAAAAAGGTTATCTGCTATTTCATGATGGCTTAGTTTTCGTGCATGGCGGCCATTTTTAAATGGTTGCTATGGCAACCATACAACTCGATTTAAGTGGATCTCATGAATTTTTTTTAAAATGGTTCAAGGAATAGTTGTAACAAGTTTGGTACATTAATGTTTTTTGGACATTATTGCTGGACTATAAAGCTTAAACCGACTTTACACGATTAATTTTCGTTTTCTTACTGCCGACCTTATATTGAATGTCAAAATAGGCATATGCATGGTCGCAGGAGAAGGAGGACCCCCCCAATGTTAGGACAGGGGGGCCAACATATCGTTTGCCCCCCCCCCCAATAATTCAGACCATATTCATAATTTTTCCGCCTAAAATAGTCTTGTAATACGTAATTTGCCTTTTATCCTTGGTTAAAAAGTATAAACCGTGAGTTTTCAAACTCTGTTGAAAAGAGCTACAAGGACTACAGAAATACATTGTAAGATAAAGTTTGCACTAGCTCCTATATTGCTTTTAAACTTTGTCATTGCTATGTTTAATTCCCTTACTAAAACACTAAAACTCTCAGAATTCGGGCATCTGTTCAATAATCAGTAAAAATATTTACAAAATAAGGACTTGATAAGGAATTGATCTTACCAAAACATTATCCCAGAACGCACCAGATTGATCCAATGTTTTAAAAAAATCACGGGGGAGCATCACGTGACCCTGATCTGAAGTTTCTAATACTAGCTTTACACAGCCGGGACATTTGATGAAAACGTCATTTGCATCTTACGGAACAAGTTCGATATCGGCTCGGCAGAGTAATTATCTGAAAAAAATGTATCGATTTAACGAACAGTTTCACAATAATTGTTGATCTTTGAATAAACAAATGTTGCTGATTGAATTAAATCAGTTTAATACACCTTTTACTATATAAAGTAACACTTTTGCGTTGACAAAATCTCTATTATCGACCCACCGGGGATATTATCATCAAAATGTTAAAAACTGATAATATCCCCGGGGATATTATTGATCACGCGATCAATAATCGCCCTGCGATCGTGCGCACGCGCGGCGTGACGTTATTTACGCGGAATTTACGTTAAACGTACGGCTCCTATTGTACGTACACGTCGAAACGTAGGCATACACTTGAAGGCTAGGCCTAATAAATTAAGGAAAACGGGACATCCATACTTCTTTATGTTACAAAAAATACATTATATTTAATTGACCGTCTTCTTTTAGTTCTATTTTGCCTCGGAATGAGAATTGCACTGTGCTATTTGTCGTTCTTTTGAAGGTTCATTCGTATCAATTCCGTTGTGTTCCGTTGTGTTTCGTTGTGTTCTGGTGTGTTCCGTTGTGTTTCGTTGTGTTCCGGTGTGCTCCATTGTGTTCCGGTGTGTTCCGTTGAATTCTGGTGTGTTCCGTTTTGTTGATGTGATACGTTTTGGAACAAGTATGGTAATGTCATATAAACAGTTGTAAGATGGTCTCCGTCACTCTGGTGTACATATCTAAGGGCCAGAGAAGAAGCTGACTCATTTGCAGTCCGACTTGGTTGACTCGACATCGTTGGTAATCTACAATGCCTGATACAGTTCCTAGTGAAGTATTCTTGTTCATAATTGTCCGTTACAACCCGACATATATATATCGGGTACAAACCACTTTCATAAAAATAAATATTTGCTGCTAGTTTGATACACCATTGGAACACCGGGGTACTTTTGTATCAAAGCTATTACTGAAATCGTGAACTTCCGTTCAAATTTAAATTCAATATAGATCTTTCACAACTTCAAATGTGGGGCTCGTGTAGTTTGGTATGGATGCATTACTTATATTGCATAGCCTTTTATTACAATTGGTTTTTGGTTAAAAATCATTTGGACGTAGGTTTACGATTTCCGTAAGTGCTTTGATGGAACAGTACCTCGGTCCCAAAACCTTCCTCTAAATAAAAAAATAGATGGTACATACTGCAATGTTTCAAACACCTGCTTTTATTCGAATACATTATCGAAACTTTCTATGTGGGATAAACAAGAACAGGCTGTCAATATATAAAGCGACCTGCAAAATAACACAAATGGTTTTTTTTATGAGAATCTATATTTCTGACATCCAAAGAGCATATACTATTATACAATGTGAGAAAGAATATATTCAAATATGTATACAACACTTAAAACTAGTCTAGACTAGTACTGTTGCATTAATAGTATAAATTCGGTGTGGTTTCAGTTATCAAGAAATCAAAAACGTTTTCTTCCTTCTTATCAACAAGATTGTTTTAATAATTCTTGAAAATTGTTAACCATGCATTTTTCTTTTACATGAAGAGAAATTAATTGTTCTACGTTGAACCAATCGGAACGGTCCTTACGGCATTTATACGAGATAAAATACCCTCGGATTAATCAAGTGTAAGAAATTGTCCCGATTGACATAGAATGTCCAACCACCAGAGTGTCCGTACACAATTCAAACATACATAACAAAAGTGCATCAATTAACAATCGATGTTCATTCAAATGTAATGAAGTGGCTATATTTAGTCAATATCAATAGCACAGTTACTTGTATCACAAAATTAAAAGCGAGTGATCAGAAAATCTGTACATGAAGTAGAAAGAAGCACGGGGTATTGAAATCCACATTTCACAAGGCGTAGCCAAGCTATATTCAAGCATGCTATACAAAGTGTTTCTAATAGTGTTGTTCCTGAACATATAAGGACATCGTTTCCAATGTTCCTTTAAGGGAATTCACACAGAAAGTGACGACCAATCGTGCATGTGCTGTCATACCATAACTTTTCAGATGCAGCATACATTAGGCAGAGATCACTCGAACCGTTGTCTGGATCACCCGACGCCCACTTGATAAATGATTTCTGAGAACCATATTTGTAGACCCACGGTGAACTTGCAGTCACTCGGCGACCTCCAATGTATATGAAGGGAGTATAACCTATTAACATGTCGATCACGTCCTGGTATTTATTGTCCGAGTCAATGTTAATCAGGTATCCCCCTTCTTGTTCACAAACGGTATCAGCGGCATCATACGGTAATTTGGTTAGATGGAGTTTCAAGCAAAATCCATGACTGGTCACGTTGGCGCCAGGTCGGCATCGTCCCTCACACAAACCTATTTCAGTATCGTTATATTGCTCGGTGGTTTCTGTAGATTCCATAGAACGTGTATGGTGACAGCTGCGGCTTCTGGTTCGTGTTCCAAAGTATCCTTTAACATTGGCCTCACACTGTGACCATGCCGACCATAGATCACATGGATGTAGGTTCCTGATGGCAACACCTATAAGTGTGAGCAATGGTTTGCGCGTTTTTCTACCAAGTTCAACCAGAGTTAATCCATCCACGAGTTCTTCAGCTGTACCATTACTCTCAGACACCAGGGTACACGTGACACTAACCAACACAAGGCAGAACACAACAACACACTTCATGATGATGATGATAGTTCGTAAACTATTCCTTAAACTGTAAGTATACCCAAGCTCGAAACTCAAGTCTTTTAAGATTGGTCAATACACCGATCTGCTTAAACTAGAAAGTGCAAATGAATGTTCAGGCGATGAGGAATGTTAACGCATTTTATATAACTTAAGCATCAAACCATTCAACCCAAACAATTTTAAGGTTAATGTTTACCCATCTTTTACACATACGGTGGCCAAATGAAATTACCATTCTACCATAAACGGCGATTTTGCCTATATAGGCAAAGAACAAATCATAGCGTTGTATATCGGCCGATATACAATGGAAATTTGAACTACTTCCGACTCGGTTGTTCTTTTTTACACGTCGGGAAATTTAAGAATGAAATCACGTGATATTGTATTATTATCGTTGTAAATGGTTTTGCGTATTTTAGACTATTTGTTAGTAAGGAATACTTAAATGATATTTAATTAAATAAATATCCATTGATGTTGAACAGATTTTCTTCATATTTCATATTTTGATTATTGTTTGAAGTATAGTTATTCTGGGGGTGATAAAGATAATCGTAACAGCCGTCAACAAGTAACCTAAGCAACATAGATCTCGCAAAATAACACTGGCTTTTTATATAATTCCGGGTTTTAATCATGTTAGAACCGAAATAAACTATGAAAACCGTTGTATATCGGCTGTTATACAATGGTTTGTCGTTCTGACGCTTGTTATTAACCGTAGGCCTTCGTGGTTAATTCCAACGCGTCAGAACTCCAAACCATTGTATAACAGCCGATATACAACAGTTTTTCAAAGTTTATTTCTTAAATGAACATCTACAGGTAAGGACAAACAAGATACAAGAACAGAAAGAAAGGAATACGAGAAATAGAGACATGGAAATGGACAGGACAATGAGGACATACCCTAAGGAAAGGCATCTACAACATCACTTTTCAAGCTCTAAGATGGATACCTCAATAAAGGAGGAAAAGAGGGACAACCAGGACAGACCTGGCGGAGAGTTTTAGAGAAACAAATGGCTGAAAAGGACTACAACTGGAACACATTGCGATACGCAGCTGCAAAGAACAGATTGCAATAGCGAGATATTTTCTGTGATTTATGCTTCAGAAGGGAATAGCGGAGGCTGAAGTCAATTCAGTTTTCCCATTGATAGTATGTTTAACTGTTTTATGACAACAAAAATAAAGATAAATGTTAACACCAACACGCGTGGAAATTAATAACTTGTATTATCAACGTTTCGGCATTTTGCCTTTATCAGGAATTACAATTATAACAATTGTAATCTTTATATGACAAACTAAAAGTTTATCATTTTACCAGGACATTGTACACAAAAGATATGAAATGGGATGTGCGTTTTGTAATTAAATAAATGAACAACACACAATGTTATTGCGATAAATGCCATGAATACATCTATATAGGTGGCTCGCTACCTTAAACATTGTTTATATACACAACGCGCATGTTGATATTTCAATCACGCTTTTAGGATAAAATAGTGTTTCAGTGATGTTGATATACGAAACCTGATTTATCACGATTCCACAAACACGGGGCATGTTTATCTGAAAGAACCATGTGTATTTAGATTGACTTATCTTCTCGACGGGAACCAAAAAACATTTTGGTTGCTGCTTGATTTTAATTTATCACTGACAGTCATACATGTTTGTTTAAACAAAATTGAAAGTTTCATGATATTCTACTCTTCTGGTATAGAAGAAAAACATAAATTGACCGGGCTAAATTTAGCCATGGTAAATAAACACAACGTTGACTTTCACATCTAAATTAACCGGAAAATTTGGTAGACATAATAATGAAGCTTGCATTTCTCCAATAGTCTCAGTGGCTCGGTGGTAACGCGTCAGTCTTTAGATGAAGTACCAGGGATGCTACTTTTGTACGCAGGTTCGAATCCATTTATTGTCATTATTTTTTATCATATTTGTTCTTTTCATTTTCTCAACACTTTAAAATTACAAAGTCTAGAATAGATAACACGAACAAAATACAATTAAAACAATAAACAGAAAAAAAAAAAAATTATTTTCTATTAGAAAAATCACGAGTTGGATTCGAACTCAACATAATAAAAACATACCTTTGTTGCTTTACTACTTTGGACATTGCGCTTTACTAACTGAGCTATTTTCTCTTTGCTTATTGTGTTGTATCGAACATACCTTATTAGTTTTCTTCAGGTGCAAAAGGTAAACAAGAATGTTTATGTTCAGGTACTATTTATAGCCCTGCCAATTTATCTTTGTCCGATTAAATACACATATGATTTATTTCACGTACAGGTACATATATTTCGTGGCTTTATGTTGTTGACAATCTAATCTAGTACTAGTATTCTAGATATCAGTTGTATGTACTAGAGGTCCAGTATAGTGATAGTAGTTTTCATTCCAGTTGCAGTAATATTATGTGAAACCTTAATCAAAATGGCAATGTACATAGAGCAAAGTATGTGATAAAACACTAGAGTAATACAGTCTTATGTTACTGTATATGTATGGAGTTTGACGGCACAAAATCATATTCATGATCTTGCAGACATGCGATCTATTAGAAGGCAATTGATCAGATTCTAAAGTACCGTCTTGTAATCACTTCCCTCACAGCGTTAGACATCTCTAGAAAGCGGCTAGTAAAGCGACACCATATGATTGCATGCCAGTACTTTGCTGACGGTATACGATTCATTGATAAAGCCATCACGTGACCCTTGTCTGAAGTTTCTAAAAATAACTATACAGCCAGGACATTTGATGAAAACGTCATTTTCATATTACGAAAGTTCGGTATCGCCCCTGCTTAGTGATTATCTGCAAAAATATCGATTAAACGAACAGTTTCTTAATAATTGTTGATCTTAGAATAAACAAATGCTGCTAATTGAATTAAATCAGTTTCAAAACTACTTGAATGCGGGTTCACATAGCAGCCTAAAGGCGGTTCAGGTTGCATTAAGAAATTGGCAATGGAAGTAATGAGAGGCTTCACCTCTCAAAAATGGATCATTGTTAGACAGTCAACATAACAAGGGAAAATAGGCGTTTTCAGAAGTTGTCTATTGGATAAACGAGAGGACTAGTGCACAATTAAAGTTAAAGCACTTCGTTACATTAGTGTATCGAGGCGGAAACCATGCTTAATTCTTCCATTTCTAAGTATTTGTTGTCCATTTTATGATTAAATAAGTCTGGCTATGTGTGACTGACTACGGCAGGCTGCCCGAGTGTCAAATCGTGTAATTGGTTACTTTCGTATGTGCTTCGTCGTGCTATTCGTCTTAACCCTTATCGTGCTAGATTCCCAGTGGGCTTATCAGCTGTCCAGTGCTGAATTATATTAGCAGTCTACTTGAGATAAAAATCTCATCTGATAGTGACTCTGTTTAGTATCTAATTAATGGTTTTAATTATCAAAATACTGATATAAACCCTATACTTTATACCAAGAAGATGAAATAAGCTACACATTGATATAATTTTGATAATTATTGGTATTTCACACGTTGTGATATTCAGCAGTATGTCAATGCAATGTGAAATATTTCCATGCACTTCATACATAACGCTATGCTAAATGTTACGAAGTGGGCCTAATAATAAATACCAATCGCAGAATTGATTTTTCCGACTAAAACTGTCAGAAGATAATGATGCATTTATTTCAATTATTAATATTTCAAATTTCGTTGAAAGAAATACAGTTAATGTTAATTATCCTTATATATTCATTCTAAAACATCTTGCGCAATCCTAGCCGATCGTCAGCCATTGTAGTTTCGGAATTTCCAGCAAATGTTAGACGGTAATTTAAACGTATTTGGTAGTTGATTGGCTGATATTATTTTTAGAAATAGTTTCGTAATTTACTACTGAATAAATTATAGTTAATTTTCATTCATGAATACAGTTGTACTTGTTTACTCTTTCTGAATGGACATATTACGTTGCACCAAGATAATGGTCATCGAATACTTGACTTCTCAATTACACCATCTAATTGATACTTACAGACAATAAGTCCCCTGTGAGCGATGTTAAGGTTTACTTATTGACATGAAAATTGAATATTATTCTAGAGAGGCAAAGCAAGTGTGATTTAATAACGTTAGACATTTGCGAACTGAATCGACTTCGTGTCAGTCGGTGTTTTAATGAACACTTACTAGACCAAAAATATAACTGTAAAGACTTGACTGAAAGCACAGACACTGTCTGAAGTCAATGTAAATTGCATTAATAAGTTAGTGAGTATTCGAAAAACAAATTGATCGAAACAGGAAGAAAGGACATCTCTGTAGTTACCATTAGTTGCTTTGATAGTGGAATTACACTGTTTTCTCTTCTAAATCCTAAGTGATTCACAAATTGTCTGCAGTCGAATAGCGTGATAGACAGATAAGATTAATGGATGTCTGTACCTCCTTTTAGCCTATCATTAAAACGCGGTGTCAGTATATGCTTGACTGGAAACAAAACTATAAGCTGACATTTGAGAAACTACTGGTTCTGTATTTATGTTTCAGTATTCATGTGGTATCAGTACTGTGACATTGTTTATGTAGCAGTACATACGAGGGCCATTAACATATGTTGACATTATGCTTTGTTAAACTATCTATCATTCGTATACAGCGTTATTCCTGTAAAGTTGTAACTGCGGCAGTTCTTATTTAGCAGTATATAAATCAAATATTCATTGTACAAATGGCCTCCGGCCCTAATACAAACTATTTTCACAAAACAAAAGTTGTCAGGTATGTCCTTTATACACATGCAGAAACACTTATACATGTATAACATAATCTATGTTGCTGTATTTAGTTGTCTGAGCTAGGGAGAATATGTGTTTTATTGATTGTTCATAAGACGTTCTGCAAAATGTTCCTAAAATAGTTATACTTAAGCTGGATATAATATACTCCTGGTATATACAAAAGGTGTGAGACAGCTTGTGGCTAGGTGGCATAATGGTTTGAAGTAAAAACATTTAAATTTAAATTCTCACCTAGTTGATGCATCTTAACAAAACGATTTATTTGTGGATGTAAAAGAATGATAAATCTTTTAAAGGTTTTATTTAACTTTTATTCAACGCGTATTCAACAACTGACATTCTCTTTTATAAGAAGGGCTCTTTTTATCGATGTCGGTTTTCCTAATACATCAAATCGAACACATATATCACAGGGAAACCATATCAACAAAATAGAAGTTCTCGTCACAGATCTAAAACATTACATGCAGTCGTTAGCGTTACTCTAGCGCCACTCAGAAATAGTATTCACGTAGACGTACACGTTACACGTTGGCTTTCGCAACCTCACTAATATCACCTAGAATACGTGTGTGCCTAATAGTACCTGGAAATAGAAAGGACTTTTCTTACTCAAGTGTTTCTCAGCTAATACAACCCAATGATGTATACAGCTTCGCACACGCTGAACGTCGGGATTGACGCAATGCAGGAAAGAAACTTGTCGTGAGAAGTAATAGAAAACGCCTTATTCTTAGCTCGAGGCAAAACAGGTTACAATGCGTCTGTATATCATTTCTAATTTTGTAATTACAAACCGGCGATAGTCTGTGATGTCAATATTCTGTCTTGATTCGTAAATACGTTGGGTTTTGGTGGGATTGTATCAGGTAGAAACATATTACATTGCTTCCAAACAAAGGTGATATAATGTTATCGCGTTGATGAACTACTGTCCGAGAAACGCCAAAATGATCAAATACTTTCCATGCTAAAATGTCCCCGTTTTAATGTTTTGTTAACGCAGTTGAAGGAGTGTAGACATACGCGCCCTTTTGTTTCTAATTATTGCAATGAATTAGCCACGAATAAAGCATTATCTACACTGGTAGAATATTACGCTATAAAAACTATTGTCATGATTGAATAGCGCATGTGTAAGTCCACAAGTGTTTTAGTGTTTCACGTGTCTATATGATCAACATAGGCGTCAAGTGAAAAATGGTGGAAAACAAAGAGCGTTTGATCTTTGTTGGGCAACAGCACAACCTATTTTCGTAGAATATTATGTGACTTGAGAGTATGCCTCCAGAACATACTGCTTTTAGGCATACGCATAAAACACATTAGATTTGTTAAATTGTATCGATTAAATAATCCAATCTGTATAGATTTGCACATCAGTTAAGAGCTTCAGCCTTAGATAGTTAAGCCATTGTGTTTTGTTTTATTAGATAAATACAAATCCCGTTTCGGCGATTCAATCATGATTTCTGGTTCGAACTGAAGCTGTGATGTAAATCAATTAAACGTCAGAACGGCAGAAGTTTAGACGAAATATCTTAATATTTCGGATATTGTTCGCTTCTCGCATGTTTTGATTTAAACATTAGTTCCGTGTAGTCTAGTCAGTTGACAATCTTTTTAGAAAAATGTAAAAAATATAAGATTCGTGAAATCGTGAATGGGTAGGAAACGTGGCATTCAGCTACATGGGTTAACGTGTTCATGTACATTCGAGGTCGGTAAAAAGTGTATATAAATATTGTATGATCAGAGTATTTATTATATTGTTCACATTCGATGTACATTTTCTGTCCTTGTTTCAAGGAAATAACTAACGTTTTTGAATTACCATAATTCATTGTAACTGTTCACCATGCGTTATCACATATTAATAAATGTAAGGTTTCTTTATCTTGCCTTTATTGTTATTTTGTTATGGTTATATTGCCCCAGAAAATATAAAAGTGATAGCTGTAATCTGTTTGCGATCGACTAAGGCAGTCGTAAACTTGTGAGTGGTCAACCGGATTTTCCTTCCCCAGTTGCCCAGTGAAATCCGGGTTTGAGGGAAGAGACAGGGACTTCGTATGATACAGGAATCCGGATGCACTACCATATCGCTTACAATGGCATGCTTGTCTACAGTTCCAATACACGCGAGTCTACATCCGGCTGTCAAAAGACTCCCCATATTTCACTTCAGTGAGGTATCATTCATCAATATGGATGGTACGTTGTAAGTCTGACGCTTGCGTGGTTGGCTAGGTGCAGCCGCCGTACATATGTGTGGCTTCGGAATGTCTGTGTAGTTCATTTCTAGTTGGGTGAGACACACTTGAAAGCGATACAGGAATGACCAAGTATCCAGTCCGAGGTTCGAACCAGCGATATCATGAAGCACATAAAGTACGTAATGATCCAACAAAAGTATGCGTAAAGAGAGAGCAAAATATCTTTAAGGGCATGGCATGGCAATGTAGCGGACAAACAGCATCACATGCTGTCCGGAAAGGCTTAAGATTAGGCATATACATTGTGTATTTATATTGTCCGGTCATTGCTCAATGCAATAGCAGAAAACATAAGAATATATTCAGTTAACCAGTTGACCATGTCAGGTGTCCGAGTCCATTGACGGTCTGCAAGCGTGTACCCTACGATAATCTCACATTTACACACATCTCTCAAATGATATATATTATATATACAAAGGGCTTTTTGTACACTCTACTCTACACTTTATAGAAGACAAAGGAATGCAACATTTGCACGTTGATGATTGATTAACTGCAGTAGTTTTTTGCATTTCGTATAAAGGGGATTTTGGTCGGTGTATATTTGTCAAATTTATACGTAACGATGAGGAAAGGCAAATATACAAATTTGTCGCGTTATGTATGATGTGGTAGTCACGACTTGATTTACGAGCACGTTCTACAATTTGCAATCAAGCTTGTCACATTCATCATGGAGTGTCCAACTAATCAAATTCATCGTATTGCGTAGGAACGGAGAGCAAACAGACACATCCGTAATAATCAAATATCTTGTGTATGGACAAGAGCGATTGAATTCCAGAATTGGACAATAGGTTTCTATGACAACATTTTCCACATAGTATCGGTCATAGCATTACTGTCAATGACATTGTATGGTATTCACATGAAAATCATCATTTAATGTACATTTACTAAATTGGCAAACAGTTGGGAAGTGCACTTGTAGGATATTGGGTTCTGCCTCATCTAGTTATGCAATTGGGCGCCAAAACCAATCAATTAGTTTATTGTGTGATATACGGTTGATTTCAGTTGAGTGCATCAAACACAATGGCGTACATGCTCTTCAGAAAGGCTTTTTTCTCGTCCCAATAGATGCCAAACATTGAGCTCAACACGAAAATACCATATAATTTGGCAAACAAGTATGTCCAGACTTGGCGAAGTACTTTCAATGTAGATGTGCATGCAATGGTTGGAAGTGTATAAATTTGGTACTAGCTTATTAAAATCTTTGCTCATAACAAAAGTCCTAATTGAAAACAATGCGTAACATTGTTACGATTAAGAATGAAGTATAAATTCATATTTCAAAATTTGATAAATAATTATATTTATGCTATCGACAGTTTTGACAAGTAATGTAAACGTGCACTGGTCATTAAGTATTACAGAAAGCATTCTGCAAAATTTAATGCACATTTTGGCCTGTTCATGATTTCAATCTTTTGCAAGAAAGCAGTACGTAAGAAACCAAATAATGAATATTACGTCAAGGGAGCGTGGTGTATGCATACTATCACTAGGTTGAAACAAGTATACACTTAATCTGACCACTGAGAAAGATTTATATTGAACTGGGAGGTCTTATTCATAACATACATTGTCTGTGATTAGACACGATGTGATAGACAGAATACAAGTCGTGATTTGAATACACTATCCTACTTCCACCATTAAACAGAATGTAAAATATCGTCTTTCCTCAGCTAGGAGTGAGACACGGAATAATTTGCCCATTTCTCTGGTCATAAAACTGGTAACATCAGCAACAGGGTGATTTGTGTGCTAACATTTCGTGGATAATGTTGGTAATAAAACAATACTGTTTCATAGTATCTGAGATAAATGTGATACCAGTATAGCGTAGGACACAAATGCAATCAGAGGTTTTATTGTTCGGTAAGATAGGGCATGATTTGAATACATTTGTACTACCAGATTTAGTGGCGTGTCGTAAATTCCCCAAGTTTCAAGGCGATAGTTCGTATAAATCACTTAATGACACGTGATATATAGAACAGCATCTTATTTGAACCCTATTCCCCCTTAAACAGTCATTTTGCGATTCGGCTTAGCAGTTTGCCATAATAAGTTTTACATTGTTCATAGTATATAATACCCGACAATGATTGATTGCTGGGAGGCCAAAACCTTTTACCAACCATTTAAACATCAATGCCTGGGGAGAAATATACGACATTAAATAGGGAAACGGTTTTACTGTGCCGTAGCAGTACTTAGAAGATGACATTTTAAATGAATGAGCGGTCGTATCGATTGTAGCTGTTTATTATGATGGTATGGTCCAGTTAGACTATTGTGAGAGTGGCGTGGTCGTTTAAATGTACACAAAATATTACAATCATTGTGCAAACAGGTAGAGCGAATAAAATATATTAGTTTAACATTGAAATTATACCTGTCTACATAGGCCTTTATAATTGGTTTTACACCGTAATAGTATACTCGACCGCTGCATCACACGATTCATAGTCTGACTAGACTATACTTTTGCATTTACGTCGATTCACTGGGACACAGCTTATTAAACATAGCTCGTGTATGTTATGTACCGATGGCGTATACTTGTATTGACGGTTAGATGTATCAATAAATGACACGGTCGGAAATAATATTCACACATTAAAGAGCTTAAAATAATATCATATCAAGAAATGAAATAGTTTGAAATCTAATCTGATCAACACGGGAAATTTTACAACCGATACTTTACCTGTGATTTGTGAAAGCACATGCAGCTGTTGTGCAAATAAATGATTTGTAGAAATAATTATTCAAATACCTAATGAATTTTTATGAGCTCAAATGTGTGTATGACAGATACATTGCACATAACAGATACGATACAACATGTCTGTATATATGTATCTGCAATAGTACGTGCATTTTAAGTACCTAACACAATCATGTCGAGGTTCATAAATTACATGGAAATATGACATGGAATGACTAGATGATATCCCGGCATGAACTATGGCCGCATTGAATGCATTTCAGTTCCATATTCAGATGATGGTGACTTTAAAACGTGAGCTTATGTTCGTTTTTTTTTGCTCAATTTCTTTAATGTATCGCCACGTGTTCTGAAGTTATCCATTATTACTCTGCACGAGTCATGTCACCTTCAGGAATTCGCCTGTGGTTTAAACTTTCGACTCTAACCCCCATGCCAGGTTATATTTTATACCCTATCCGAAGGTACCCCAACATACCAAGCGTATAATGGATTTAAGTTAGGTGAGAGGGAGTGACTTCAATGAACGTGTACCTTGGAATGTTTTGTATTAAATTTTTAAATGTCCTCTTTCCACTGCATGTTTAGCTTTTTACAAGAAATTTATTTATAACTTACAAAACTGTAACATACATGTATATTTTGAATAACCCTGTGCAATATGGAACTGATGGCGCAATGCGAGAGTAATCATAAAATGAAAGTCAATAAATGATGGACTGATGCAATGTAATCTTAAATGACACTCCTATCATCTTTCTGTCTGTTTTTCCGTACATGGGTTTATGTAAACGGTTAGCGGTATTGTGCACATATATCTAATAGCTTTTATTTGTCTTGGGCTGTTCTGAAAACACGTACTATTACCAATACTTATGTTGTAAAGTGTCCATTAAACCACAAATTGACGCAAAACAATGTTTGTTCACAACCATATGCTATATTTCAATCAGAGTGCTGTATATCTCCTGAGACTTTCACAACTTCTCAGACAATATATAAACGACATTATCACTCACAATGGAATTATTAATTGAAAGTACATAAGAAATGTTGGAATTGAAGATGACCGAAATTCGTTGATGCTATGAATAGGTCGTGTGACGCGTGGTTGTATTCACGAGTGATCTGACCTACATGGTATACATGTAAGGGCCACACGTGTTTACAGCACAAACGTGTCATGTAATAAGTGCCTCAAGCCATAACGATATTATTCTATTTTCAGCACTGAAACGAGACTAATTAAATTTTCCTGGAAGCAGTAGTAACATCATCACTTGTTATTTTCTAATCCCCTGCAATGAGACATAATTCAATATTGGGAGCCAGCAGGTACTTGCTTCGGAAATAGAACATTTTTCTGCGATATAATTGTATATAAATAAACATAGATAGTCACAAAAAGATAATAAAAATTCGAACAGGGAAGGCAGCACTCAACTGAAACAGCAGAGCACAAAATGATAACACATACCACAATCACATGGCACTATGCCCAACGCACAACTGAATTAGAAAATGAACTTAAGCGCTGAAAATTCAAGTTTCAGCAGTCAAAAAGTCGCAAGTCCACATTCTAGTTTCCGATATTGAAAATTGCTGTATATATATGTGCACATCATGCAACTGTGTTATCATGAGAGTGTATGCGACACGGTGTCTTAGATTAAGTCTTGTGTAAGGCATGTAAAATATGCATAGAGTGTATGTATGTCTAAGATTTGTTTACATGATGTAACAGTATTAGTTCATATGTTTGTCTGAGACATATGTTCCAAATGTTACTGTGTTAGAGTGTACATGCATCTGAGGCATGAAAGTTTCTCACAATTTTCTCATTTCCCAAGACTGTACTGGTATAATTATAGTTTTTCTTTAATCTAATTCACTAGGTGTAACATTAACCGTGAAATATCTACAGAACTCTACAGAAGATTACATCTGGTGACACAAACCCTTATCGAATTGCAATAATATACTGGGACCATCTTTCGCTTTATTCAGATGCAACACCGTACTAATTAACACGATGTGATATGTGCGAGGTGAACAAAGATAAACCACGTAGTACATGTTGGTACCTGTTATTATATGTACAGTAAGCAAACACGATAATGAGACTGACTCGATAATAATAAAAAAAATGATCAATGTTAGACAGGGAAAGTAGGGAATGTAGGCGTTTTTAGAAGATGTATATCGGATAAATGAGAGGACTAGAGCACAATAAAAGTTAAAGCACTTACTAATAGTAACATTAGTTTGTCGAGGCGGAAACCTTGCTTAAAACTTCCATTTCTAAGTAGTTGTTGTACATTTTATGATTAAATAACTCTGGACTCGTGTGACTGACTGGTACGGCGAGCTGCCGGAGTGTCAAATCGTGTAATTGGTTACTTTCATGTGTGCTTCATCGTGCTATGCTGTTGAGTGTTCCGTTCCCTGTTAGATTTATAGCAGCAAATTGTCAATTGTCATACGGGAAAGTAGGATAAATAAGAGGATTAGTGCACAATAAAACGTTTAAGCCTTTCGTGATATTTGTCAATGTATGTATGTGACGAGGCGGAAACTCTGCTTTAACTTTCATTTCTTAGCATGCCTTGTCTATTGTATGGTTATTAAGGAACGAGAACCACTATTTTGTCTCCTTCCTTTACCTAAAGTTAGGGAGTGTCTGTGAAGTGTTTGGTGGTCCTTGGGTTGATTCATTATTGGCTAGGGAATGTGACTGACTGATGCGACAGGCTGTCGGAGTGTCACATCGTGTAAAATTAGTTACTTTTATGTGTGCTTCATCGTGCTATGCTGTTTCAGTCGAGTGCTCCGTTCCCTGTTCGATATATAACAGCAAAGTGCCAAGATATTTTTATGTTAATTTCGATGCGAGTGTTTATTGAGCCTTCAGCTTATTATGTTGCAGTTGCTTATTATGCATGTACAACGTTGTTACTTTTACTAAGTAACACAGTATATACCAATTAAAGCAAATAACACTGCATGTAAATTCCACGGACGTTCTTTCTGCAGTGAATACATTTTCATTTAACGGAAATCGTTGAATCTTATAAAAACGAAAGTTTCATGCTGACAATGTCAATATATACTGTCTGCGAAAACCAATTTCCAAGGTTGTGTACAGAAAAGGATTTCCTGAAGCAGTAATATCGACAAAATGAGCTTACATTTTCTTACTTAAGTTTGTAAACGCAGACATAAGATGTAATGCTAATATTGTCGCTAGTTTGAATAACCGGAAATATCATTGCTGTATAGGAATGCTATTACGGAATCTAATATTCCTATCTTGTATTTGTGATGCTACTGACTGTCTGACAAGTCTGAAGCAACATATAATAAAACGCAGTTTGCGAAAATGTCTTTTCAAGCCTTAATAATGATGCATTGAGCTAAAGTAATATCAACACTTTTGCATCAATAAAAAAGGCGGATTTCCTTCGATTACTTGTTAACTCTATCTGAATGGACATATTACGTTGCACCAGGTTAATGGTCATCGAATACTTGACTTCTGAATTACAACATCTAATTGATACTTACAGATAATAAGTCCTCTGTGAGCAATGGTAAGGTTTACTCATGACATGAAAATTGGATAGTGTTCTAGAGAGGCAAAGCAAGTGTGATTTAATTAAGTTAGACGTTTGCGAACGGAATCGACTACGTGTCAGTTTGTGTTTTAATGAACACTTACTAGACCAAAATAGAGACTTGAATGAAAGCACAAACACTGTTCGATGTCGATGTAAATTGCATTAATAAGTTAGTGAGTATTCGAAAAACAAATTAATCGAAACCGGAAGTAACGTCATATCTGTAGTTACTATTGGTTGCCTCTGATAGTGGAATTACAATGTTTTCCCATCCAAACAATTAATCCTAAGTTTATTTATTCATTGAAACGATAATATCAGTATATGATTGACTGGAAACAAAACTATTAGCTGACATTTGACATTTGAGAAACCACTTGTTCAGTATTTATGTTACAGTATTCATGTAGTAAAAGTACTGTAACATTGTAGTTGTTTATGTAGCAGTACATACGAGGGGCATTAAAATATGTAGACATTATGCTTTGTTAAACTATCTATCATTCGTATACAGCGTTATTCCTGTAAAGTTTTAACTGCAGCGATTCATATTTAGCAGTATATAAATCAAAGCAAATATTTCTTGTACAAATGGCCTCCGGCCCATGTACAAAATATATACACAAAACATACAAAACTATGCGATGGTCATTTACTAATTAACAAACATATTTACAATAAGTAGAAACAATAGTATTGTTTAGTAAATAATTATTATAAAAAGTTGACTTTTTTTCAAAAGCACGAAACAAATGCATATACTATTCCTTTTGAAGGTAGCAGCTAGTGAAATGTTAAACAGATTAGGATGTTTACTAAAGTTGTCAGGTATGTATCTTATATACATGTAGCAACTCTTATATAACATAATTTATGTTGCTGTATTTAGTTGTCTGTGAGAGAGAGGATGTGTTATATTGATTGTTCATAAGACGTTCTGTAAAATGTTCCTAAAATAGTTTTACTTAAACTAGTGGTAATATACTCGCATATACAAATGGTGAGAAACAGCTTGAAGCTGGGTGGTATAACGGTTTGAGGAAAGAACATCATAACTTAAAATCCTCACCTTGTTGATGCATTTTAACAAAAGGATAATAAATCTTACGTAGGTTTTATTCATTATTACATATTTCTATGGCTCTTTCTATCGATGTTGGATTTCCTAATACGTAAAATCGAAAACTATATCACAGGGAAACCATATAAACAAAATAGAAGTTCTCGTCACCGATCTATAATTAAATACAGCAATGTTATGATATGGACATCGGTCAGAGCATTAAGTTCATTACATGCAGTTGTCAGCGTTACTCCAGCGCTACAATGTATTCAAAAAGACACAGATAAAGAGATATACAGGAAATAATACGGATCACGTGGCTTATAGAGGAAGGCTGGAGAACAAAGTCATACACAAACTACTAGGTATATCTTTGTAATGAATGGGTATAAATACTAATACGTTTTATTATTTTCAGATCCATTTCCATACTACTGAAATACATGGTAAATAATTGGCTCTGACACAATTCACTGGACATGATACGAGGGGTGATCAACAAATACGCGGAAAAGTGCTGTAGTTTCTTTATTTTTCTTTGTAAGTCGTTGAATCTTTTAAATCATGAAGTTAAATTTATATAAAATTTATTCACAGCTGATCATCAATACTGAACGCGGTTTCCAATGGCAACGTCACTTGACTATTGAGTTTACTGATTTTATATTTCTTTATTTGTATTACGCCAATCTATTATCTGACCGGTTTTATCAATATTGGTCACGTAACAAAGATTTCAGATCATTTTTCCGCGTTTTTGAAATACATTGTAATAAATTGTCCATGTCTCCATTTAAATTGTAATGTAATATACGAGTGTTAAAAGACATCGGAAAACTTAGTTTCTATTGACCCGTCCATAATTTATTTACAAAATGTATCTTTTAAAAATGTTGTTGGTAAATAACTAAGGATTTAAACATTGTCTATTTTCATATCCACATAGAGAGTAATGTAGTCCATATTTTTATGTTACTTGACATGCTACCGGAGTAAGAGAACTATTCTTCATACGTTAAAGGATTAAATCCGCCAGACGGAAGTTGGTTATTAAAATTGTTCAAATACTCGTTTACATTGTATATGCAGGATGTTCACGAACGTTTTCAGTCAGTCTGTATTCCAAAATGGTTGTGACAATTACAACTAACCTATTAACCCGTATGACGTCAGTTGGTAATTAGTTGCTGGCACGTGTTTTTATAAGCTATTATTAGTTCATAAATTATGGCTGTTTAGCTTGTTCATGGATGTTTGATATTCCAGACAGGAAGCTGTATTATTGAGAGATGACATAAAGTATGGACTTCGACCAGAATTATTAGAAATTCGAAATTATGATGATCGTATTTCTTATAGAATTTCCACCTTATGCAATCGTAATACTTATACAATTTTGTACTTTAGTAGTTATTTTAGACACTACTAGTTTCATTAGTTTTATTTACGATTCCCGTAAATGTAAGCGGCCTATCGAACCTACGTTTGTTCAATTTGAACATTTATTGTTGTATACATTACTATCCGATTTAATAAATTCAAACTAAATAAATGAGATGAAATTAAATGATCGTGGACAGTAACATTCAAGAAAGGTCTGCATAATTGGTGGACATTTGATTGATAGGTATTTTGGAAGGTCGGGTAGATGTAATCGACAGTGTGCTTTTACCTCTAAGACTGTTACATGAACGTAACCTTGTATCTTCTTATTGCACTCATAATTATCATTACGTCAACGAGACACATGTGATTTGGTGTTTAAGGTACTCGAGTTGTACGTCTTGGCTGTTTATACTCATGTACTACCAGTAGTATTCAACTCGTTCAAAATCTATAATGATCTGAATCTGTTTCAAGTTCTTATAATTGAGGAAATTCTCAGTGTAAATGACATATCAAATCTTGTCGTCATCAATTTATGAAATACTCAGATACGGATCAAAACAATTTAAAATATTTGAATATCCCCCATACTCCATTCTGTCAACACTACTGGAATATATGCTTGCTTGGTTTCGCTACAGCTGCATATGCTATAGCTTCTCTTTACGGAGTTATAGTTCATCGTCCTTACATTTTAAACGAGCGCTTATAAGACTTCATGGATTCAAAAAATCATCCGGAAAATTGGTTTTGACGTATACCCTTCCCAGTGGAATTTGATATATTCCACCCGAGATAAATTGTGGTATATTCATGCATAAAAGTCAAGAACCAGGTCAATTTATTAAAATTATGTACTTCTTTGACAATTTCTAACAGGGAAAATACATGGTTTGTAGGAGTTCATTAACTGAACCATCATTGATACGGCGCAATCATTCACTCCTTGCTATTATATTAATGAAAATTACATTTTGATTGGGTCGACTGCTATATGTATGATATTTTGTTGATATAATTTGAAAATCCTGTGCTTTAAGATTCCGTTGGTGCATTCCCCGGTTTCTCCTACACGTAAATATCGTAAATATTGCCACTAAGCTTACATGATTTACCATGTCCTGGGGAAGATGAATCAGTCTCAGCTCAATCAATTCTGCCATGATGTAATAATATATTGTCTTATAATGGTACACTCACGTAATCTAAAATCTTTCAATGCATAGACTGGTAAATACTGGTATTTGCAAGAAGTCTACTAGCAATGCACAAAGTATTCCAATTTCGTATTTCGATGGTTATATGCACATTCTTTGTACTTGTGTATTACTTTGGCTCAATTTTCCAGTTAAATTCACACTACATGAATTACGTTAAATTGTTACATGTAATAGGTCAAACCAGTGTCGGGAATGTTTTTGGCTCTCCAGGCTCGTATGATACCTGACCTCCACACGTCTTTTTCCAGGTTCATATGTTACCCCACTACGTCTGCTTATGTACGCCTCCCGACTATGTCGTTATCAGAAGGACTCTTGAACGTCTGCACACCTAAAGCCCCAGAAATCATAAGAATTTACATACCGGGTAATTGATACAACTGGAAATTGTATTCAATTGCGATAAAGTAAACGTTTATAAAATTACATCTTAGAATCATGTTCGTATTCCTGTTGCTCTGGAGCATTGCGATTTATGGAATCAATAGTGTGTGTTTTATATGAGACCAATAGAACTTTTAAATCATTCAAATAAGTGTTTTTAGCGTCAATCAAACAAATGTTCTGTCTGGTATAATAATATATTCTCGCTGTCTGTCACTTTGTATCTCGTTCAAACTGGCTATTTATATGCCTTAATTCTTCCAACTGTCAGATTCATGTCAGATTTTCAAAAAGCAAGTGCGAAAATGTTTGATTCGTTATTTTGATAACACGTGTAAGCTGAAATTGAGTTTCAATTCATGGGAAGGCTAGAATTACAATGTGTTGACAATATTTTGTTAACATGTCAAGTTACCATGTTTCATTTTTGTGTATAAGAGTTGAAGGCATAAATCTACGAAAACAGTTTGGGTTCTGCAAAGTGTAAATTTAACACACTACATGTAACATACAAGCCAAATTTAAGAAACATTATTATAAAACGAGTCCTGTTAGACCATGAGAAAGTGAGATAATTTTATATGTACCAGTTGATCCGGATACCAAAATGTTCTCGGTTTTCGCTTACTGCATCTGTGTGAAATACGGTAGGTGCATGAATCACTTTCATAACGATAAAAAACAATGAGAGACAATAAACAATTTCAAATAGGAGTGGCCTTCGCACGTCGGAAATGTAGATGTTTGAACGACCAAAATGTAAATAATTTCCCATATTATCATTTCAGGCTTCTATGACGAGTTAGAGTACATTCTCCGGAATGTGGTCAAACCACTACCTAGAAAATATTAAAGTGATTGCTGTCATTTGTTTGCGTTCGAATGAGGCAGTCGTAAACTTGTGCGAGGTCACCCGGATTTCCCTTCCCTAATTGGCCAGTGAAATCTGGCTTCGATGGAAGAGACAGACACTTTGTGTGATACAGGAATCCGAATGCACTACCATATCTCTTACAATGACATGCTTATGTACATTTCCAATACACGCGAGTCTACATCCGGCTGTCAAAAGCCTCCCCATATTTCACTGCAGTGAGGTATCATTCCTGAATGTGGATAATACGTTGTAAGTCTGATTCTTGCGTGGGTGGCAAGGTGCAACCGTCGTATCTGTGTGGCTTTGAATTGTCTGTGTAGTTCATCTCTAGTTGGATGAGACACACTGGAAAGCGATTCAGGAACAACCATGTACCCAGGCCGAGATTCGAACC
The DNA here is from genome assembly GCA_947247005.1 of Spisula solida. Lineage (NCBI taxonomy): Eukaryota > Metazoa > Mollusca > Bivalvia > Venerida > Mactridae > Spisula > Spisula solida. The sequence continues at coordinate 21,329,026 of OX365946.1, forward strand.
AGGGATATCATGTAGCACAGAAAGTACGTAAAGATCCAACAAAAGAGAGGGCAAAATATCTTTAAGGGCACGGCATGGCAATGTATCGGACAAACAGCATCATTTGCTGTCCGGACAGGCTTAAGGTTAGGCATATACATAGTGCCTTTATATTGTACGGTCATTGTCCAATGCAATAGCAGAAAACATTATAACATATTCAGTTCAACAGTTGACCAGGTCAGGTGTCCGAGTCCATTAACGGTCTGCAAGCGTATACCCAAGCATAATCTCACATTTACCCACCTCTCTCAAAAACTAGGACCAATATATTTATCTTCTATACAAAGGGCTTCTTTGTCACTCTACTCTACACTTACTCCAAGATTAGATAGATAGAATTATGCATGATATACAAATTTGTCGCGTAAGGTATAGTGTATTTGTTACGACTTGATTTACGAACACATTCTACAATTTGCAATCAAGCTTATCACATTCATCAAGGATTGTCCAACTAATCAAATTCATAATATTGCGTAGGAACGAAAAGCGAACAGACACATCCGTAATAATCAAATATCTTGTGAGTGGACAAGAGAAATTGAATACCAGAATTGGACAATAGGTGTCTATGAGAACATTTTCCACATAGTATCGGTCATAGCATTACTGTCAATGACATTGTATGGTATTCACATGAACATCATTTAATGTACATTTACTAAATTGGCAAACAGTTAGGAACTTAACTTGTAGGACAGTAGGTTCTGCTTCATCTTGTTATGCAGTTGGGCGCCAAAATCAACAAATTGGAATATTGTGTCATACACGACTGATTTCAGTTGAACGCATCAAACACAGTGGCGCACATGCTATTCAGAAAGGCTTTTTTCTCGACCCAATAGATGCCAAACATTGAAACACCATATAATTTGGCAAACAAGTATGTCCAGACTTGGTGAAGCACTTTCAATATATATTTGCATGCAATGGCTGGGAGTGTATAAATTTGGTTCTAGTTCATTAAAATATTTGCTCAAAACAAAAGTCCTCATTTAAAAACAAAGCGTAAATTTATTACGATTAAGAATGAAGTGTAAAGTATAAATTCATATTTCAAACTTTGATAAATAATTATATTTATGCTACCGACAGTTTTGACAAGTAATGTAAACGTGCACTTGTAAATTAAGTATATCAGAAAGTATTCTGCAAATGCACATTTTGGTCTGTTTATGGTTTCAATCTTCTGCAGGAAAGAAATCCGTAAGAAACCAATTAATGAATATTACGTCAAGGGAGCGTGGTGTCTGCATACATGTACTGTCACTAGGTTGAAACAAGTGTACACTTAATCTGACCGCGGAGACAGATTTATATTGAACTGGGAGGTCTTATTCATAACATGCCTTGTATGTGATAAGACACAATGTTATAGGCAGAATACGAGTCGTGATTTGAATACACTATCCTGCTTCCACCATCAAACAGTGGATAATGTCGGTAATAAAACAATACGAGGAGACTGTTACATGTTATCTGAGATAAATGTGATAGTTCCTACCAGTATAGCGTAGGACACAAATGCAATCAGAGGTTTTATTGTTCGTTTGACAGGGCGTGATTTGAATACATTTGTGCTACCACATTCTAGTGGCCTGTTTTATGGCGATATTTCGTATAAATCACTTAATGACACGTGAGATATAGAACAGAATCTAATTTTAACCATATTCCCCCTATAACAGTTAATTTGCGATTCGGTTTAGCAGTTTGTCATAATAAGTTTTACAACGTCCATAGTAAATAGTACCCGACAATGATTGTTTGCTGGAGACCAAAACCTTTTACCAACCATTAAAACATCAATGCTACTATAAGTCTAAGGAGAAATATACGAGTGTAAATAGAGACGGTTTTATTGTCGTTGCTGTAATTAGACGATGACATTTAGAATGAACTTTTGTATCGATTGTAGCTGTTTATTATGATGGTAAAGTCCATTTTGACTATTGTGAGAGTGACGTGGTCGTTTATGTGTATACAAAAGATTATAATAATTGTACGAACAGGTCGAGCGAATAAAATAAGTTAGTTTAACATTGAAATTATAGCTGTCTGGATATTAAAGCCTTTATAATTGGTTTAACACCGTAATAGTGAACTCGACCACTGCGTCTCTCGATTCATACTCTGACTGGACTATACGTTCTACATTTACGTTGATTCACTGGGACACAGCTTATAAAACATAGCTCGGGTATGTTATGTACCGGTGGGGTATACTTGTATTGACGGTTAGATGTATCAAGACATGACATGGTTGGAAATAATATTCACACATTAATGAGCTTGAAATAATATTATATCAAGAAATGAAATAGTTTGAAATCTAATCTGATCAACAAGTGACATTTTGCAACAGATACCAAACCGGGGATTTGTGAAAGCACATGCTGCTGTTGTGCAAATAAATGATTTTATGTGCTATATCATCGAAGGATAAATACTTTGTAGAAATAATTATACAAATACCTAATGATCTTCTTTTTATGTGCTCTAATGTGTGTATGACAGATACATCGCACATAACATATATGATACAGCACTTTAAGCACCTAACACAATCATGTCGAAGTGTATAAATTACATGGATATATGACATGCTATGACTAGATGATATCCCGACATGGTCTATGGCCGTATCGAATGTAATTCAATTCCATACTCGGATGATGGTAACTGCAAAACGTGAGCTTGTGTTCGTTTGTTCTTGCTAAATTTCTTTAATGTATCGTCACGTGTTCTGAAATTATTCATTATTACTTTATTACTGTAGTTTAAAATTTCGACTCTAACCCTCATGCCAGTTTATATTTTATACCCTATCCTAAGGTACCCCCACATACAAAACGTATAATGGATTTAAGTTAGGTGAGACTTCAGAAACGTGACGATTTCGTGTTTTACCAAAATTGACGTCATATCTAAATAGACTAGTTTGAAAAGTTGTGTACGACATTTTTAAATGTCCTCTTTCAACTGCATGTTTAGCTTTTTACATATTGCATAAATCAAGAAATGTATTTATAATTTACGAAACTGTAACATACATGTATATTTTGAAACACCCTATGCAATACCGAACTGATGGCGCAGTGCAAGAGTAATCCTAAAATGAAAGTCAATAAATGAAGGACTGATGCAATGTAATCCTGAAATGACACTCCTATCATATTTATGTCTGTGTTTCCGTAAATGGGTTTATGGAAACGGTTAGTGGTATTGTGCACATATATCTTATAGCTTTTATTTGTCTTGGGCTTTTCTGAAAACTAGTACTATAACCAATACTTATGTTGTGAAGTGTCCATTAAACCACAGATTGACGCAAAACAATATTTGTTCATAACCATCAGATATATTTCAATAATCACATAACTGTATCTCTCCTGAGACTTTCACAACTTCTATATAAACGACATTATCACTCACGATGGAATCATTAATTGTAAGTACAAAGGAAATTTTGGAATTGAAAATGACCGAAACTCGTTGATGTAATGAATAGGTCATGTGGCGCGTGGTTATATTCACGAGTGATCTTACCTATATGGTGTAAGAACAACAGGTGTATACAGCACATACACCTCATGTAATAAGTGCCTCAAGTCATAACGATATTATTCTATTTTCAGCACTGAAACAAGACTAATTGAATTTTCTTTTTGTCAGAACGGGTTCCTGGTATAGTAGTGGCATCATAACTTGTTATAATATAATCCCCTGCAATGAGACATAATTACATATTGGCAGCATTTTGGAAAGCAGGTACTTGTTGTGGGAAAAGAACAAAATATTTCTGCGATATAATTGTATACAAAAAAACAGAGACAGTGACAAAAAGATATTTAAAATTCGAACAGGGCAAACAGCACTCAACTGAAACATTCGAGCACAAAAACAAACATAACAAAGACCACAATCAAACGGCACTATGTCCAACACACAACTGAATGAGAAAAACGATCTTAATGGCTGAAATCCGAAGTTTCAGTTGTAAAATGCCGAAATGACAAGTCAAGCTGCAAAAAGCTGAAATAACTAGTTTCCCATGTACAAAATCGCTGCACACATACATGAATATGCACATCATGCGATTGTGTTATCTTCAGACTGTATGCGACACCGTGTATGAAACTATATCTTGTGTACAGCACGTAAAGTAAGTAAAGAGTCTGTTTATGACTTGTTTATAATATTTTAGAGTATCTTTGTTTGAGGTACGTGGGTAGATCCAAAAGTAATGTCACTGTTCCGCTGGTGAGTTTATTTGTTGGCGTACGTTAATAAAATTTATATCAAAATGTATAGTAATTCAATTCTGATTAATATCATTTGTGTCATATTGTTTGCATATTAAAATAGCATTATATAGACATTCAAAATATACCACTGACGTCATGTCGCCGCACACGAAAATGACGTTATTTTTCCAGCGTATAATTACAGTTGATGAGACATGGGTGTATTTCTATGACCCTGACAGAAGACAGGCCCGTAACAATGTGTTTTCCTCACTACATAAAGACTCTAGTATGTAAATGTTTTTAACAAATGGGTGAACAGACATGAGCGCTGTATCGAACATCAATGAAGATACAGTAAACTCCCTCAAAACCGGACCCTGTCCGGACCGGTTCGAAAGTCCGGTTTTGTGGGAGGTCCGGTTTTAAGGGAGTTCTGTATCATGTACACTTTGATATGTTATCATAGGGAATATACTGTGTGTTTCATGATACATGTTTACGTTACATGTACAGTGCAACCTTTGAAGAGCATCACCATTAAGGGAGCTGCAAATATTTCAATTCTAACATCGATGAGTACTCAAATTGCTCATTTTTTCATTGGCCATCAAAACAATCCAATGACATAGACAGTGCAATCTTACGAATCCCGAAATGCAAGTGTTAGCTAATTAGAGACATATTAATTAAATACGATTGAGTGCAGTGTTTTTCGTAATTACAACATTTTGATGAGCTAAACGATCCTTTGTTCCAGTAAATGTTTGTTGCAATACCTACCTCAAGAACAAAACATCAAATGGAAGGACCGTTTTCTTAAATATTACGTTCGTAATTAGGCAATTATTTAATTTCATCGCGGCGAATTTCACAAAGTATTTTTCACGCCTGTGCAAATTACACGCAATACCGTTTAAGAGTAAACATTAAAAACACGACTTGTTAATCGCACCTTTTGTTATGACACGTTCTTTAACTAACAATTAACAAAGTGACATTTTAGACAAGAAAAATGTACGCGTTAAGTTTTCCGTCAGGTGAGACAAATATACGCGTCCGGTATTCCGCAAGTAACTATCGTTGAAAATCTTGTCAGCGGACCGAAAATGCCGTCCGGAATCCGGAATTATGAGAGTCCGGTATTGCGGGAGCTTTTTAAGTTAACTTTATAAGAAGAAAATACGGGACTTAGGAAATCGTCCGATTTTATGGGGATTCCGGTTTTGAGGGAGTCCGGTTTTGAGGGAGTTTACTGTACTTTGAAAACGAATGATGTAAGTAACATCAAATTTTGTTTACGACGTCGTTTACGTCAATGGCTTGCGGCGATGTCCGGTATTAGACTTCCTATGCACACGTATATCTCAATAACAAATAATTGCATTATCATGAAATTTGGTCGTTATATTGGAAACAGATTGATGTAGCTACGTGTAAAATTGCGTTGTTTTATTTACAGTATTTACGAATTTTCAGCACCAGTGACATTACTTTTAGATCTCCCCACGTATATGTTCAAAATGTTACTGTGTTAGAGTGTACGTGCATCTGAGACATGAAAGTTTCTCACACTGTTCTCATTTCCCATGACTACACTATATAGTTTTTCTTTAATCTAATTCACTAAGTGTAACATAACCGTGAAATATCAACTCTACAGAATATTACATCTGATGACTTAGACCCTTATGGAATTGCAATAATATAGTGGGACCATCTTTGGCTTTATTCAGATGCCACATAGAACTAATTAACAATTTGATATGTGCGAGGTGAACAAAGATTAAACCACGTGATACATGTTGGTACATATGTACCTGTTATTATATGACTGTAAGCAAACACAATAATGAGACTCAATATTAATATAATCTATGATTGTTAGACCGTCAGCATAAAAAAGGAAAGTGGGTGTTTTTAGAAGTTGTCTATAGGAGAAATGAGAGGATTAGTGCACAATAAAAGTTAGAGATAATGTTGATACCGACTTAATATTAACAAAACACTTTGAAGTTCATTGTTAGGCTCGCAGAAAACGGGAACATATACGTAGGCTTCATAAATAGGAGGATTAGTGCACTATAAAACGTTTAAGCCCTTCGTGATACTTGTTACTGTATGTATGTGACGAGGTGGAAACTCTGCTTCAAACTTTCATTTCTAAGTATTTTTTTTCTATTGTAAAGTTATTAAGGAATTGTCTTCTTTCTTTCCCTAAAATTTGGGAATGTCTGTGTGGTGATTGTTGGTCCTTGGGTTGATTCATTATTTGATAGTTAATGTGACTGACTGATGCGCCAGGCTGTCGAAGTGTCAAATTGTGTATAATTAGGTTACTTTCATGTGTGCTTCATCGTGCTATGCTGTTGCAGTCGAGCGCTCCGATCCCTGTTCGATATATTACAGCAAAGTGCCAAGATATTTTTATGTTTATTTCGATGCGAGTGTTTATTGAGCCTTCTGCTTATTATGTTGCAGTTTCGTATTATAAATCTATAATTGTGCCTTACAGGTACCCTATCAGGCTTACGTCGCGGTTTTTCTTAGGCCCAGATTTCCACAAATGCTTAAATATATTGATTTAACTTTATTATCATTGTTGTTTAACTTTGTCAAGATATTGTTTTTGAAACGTTGTTGTATATATTATATATGTTGACTGCCTAATAAATGCCCATCTTTCAATTCAATATATAGCTGAGTTATTCATTTGTCCAAACATAAATATACATGTTCAGCGTTTTTCTTTTACTAAGTATCACAGTATATACCAATTAAGTAAGTAAGTAAGTAACGACTTTATTTATAGTAGATAACATATTTGGTGTTATACCAATTTTCAATATGGTCTACAAAAGCAAACAACACTGCATGTAAATTCCACGGACGTTCTTTCTGCAGTAAAACTATTTTCATCTAACAGCAATCGTTGAATCTTATAATAATGAAAGCTTTGTGCTAACAATGTCAATACAGACTGTCGGCAAAAATCAATTTCCAAGGTTGTGTACATATTAAGATTTTCTGAAGCAATAATATGGACGAAATGTGCTTATGTTCTCTAACTTACGTTTTTAAAGGCAAAATATGAAGTAATGATAATTTTGTCGCTAGTTTGAATAACCGAAAATATCAAATCGGTGTATAGAAATGTTATTAAGAATCCAATATTCCTATCGTGTGTCAGTGATGCTATTGACCATCTTGACAAGTCTGAAGCAACATATTAAATGTAGTTTTAGCAAATGCCTTTTAAAACCCTACGTATAATGGTTTGAGTCTAAGTAATGTCAACACTTTTGCATAAATCATTAGTTCTTTTGATTAATTGTAAGCTCTATCTGAATTGACATATGCTATCGTACCAGGGAAAGCGTCATCAAATACGTGGCGTCTGTATTACAACATCTACTTGATACTTACAGTTAATGTCTCATCTGTAAGTGATATTTACGTTAACTTATTGATAGCAAAATTGGATATTGTTCAAAAGAAGCAAAGCAAGTGGGATTTAATTACGTTAGACGTTTGCGAACGTAATCGACTTCGTGTCAGTCGGTGTTTTAATGAACACTTAGTAGACCAAAAACATAACTGTAGAGACTTAAGCGAAAGCCCAGACAGTAGTCGAATTTGATGTAAAAAATGCATTAATAATTTAGTGAGTATGCGAAAAGCAAAATGTTTTGAGTAGAAAGTAGATTTTGCCTATATAGACAAGGAAAAAATCATACTGTTGAATAACGTTCTATATACCGATGGAAATGACGTCACATTGTGCAGGTATTTCATTTATGAAATCATGCAGGTAAACAAGTAAAGTTAACAACAAACTCTTGCAAAGTAGCACTGACATACGATATCATTGAATCATGACTTAGTTAGAATCGAAGTAAAATATTCAAAAGCAATGTAGCAGTTGTTATTTAGCAATACTTAGGTAATAGTATGTTTGTAGCTACACATATAACATAATTTACCAGAGAGAAGATGTGATATATTGATTGCTAGTGTGACGTTCTGTAAAATGTTCCTAAAATAGTTGTATACACGTATAATCCATGCAAATGGTGTGAGACAGCTTGAGGCTGGGTGCTATTATGGTTTAAAATAAGAACATTGAATCTGAATATCACCACCTAAGTTGAGACTTCTACCAAGTTACAGCGATTCTCACAATCATTCAAAATGCGAAGAGGGACATGAATAGAAACTTTAAAAATGGTATTTCAGCCATTTTACTGTTGAAACAACGTATTTCAGCTTGGGCATTCATCTATTTGATTACTAGAAATAGTTCATTCAACGGATCATTTTCTCGCTCGGTTGTGTGCTGGGCAATGTCCTTTGTATGTTCTTTATGTTTTCTGCGTTCGGCTTGTTTTGTTGAGTGCTGCCTTCCCTGTCCGACTTAATATTATCTTTGTCCATAGCCTGGTAGTATTTTATTTCATTTCATATATTTTCGATTTAGGGCAAACCATCAAAATATTAAATTAGACTGTTGTTTAACATTGGACCTTACTATCCGAAGCAGGCTAACTAGGGATATCAGCTTTTTGACAGTTGAAACCTGGACTTTCAGCGATTTAAACATTTTCTCGTTCAGCTGTGTGTTGAGCATTGTGCCATGTGAGTGTGCTCAGCTGTTTCATTTGAGTGCTACATTGTTGTACCTTCCCTATCTGATTCATTATATAGTAAAGATAATTAAGAAACATTCTGACAAAACAATATTATTGGCTCGTGATTCGAAGAATTCATTCTTAAACAACTAAAGGAGTATAATAATGGCAAACACAATTGTGTCCTTCAATCATCCTAAATGTCTAAATCTAACTTTTAACATGATACGCATAATTTTTATACAATGTAATACATTATTTTGGTACTGTGCGTCTAACTGCTACAGGTGGTTTAGATAAACATGTTGGTAGACGCATGCCGTTCCCATGAATACGAGTATAAATGACTGACTGAGCGATGTTTTACAGAATATGTGTATGTCAAATAGAGCCTCAACATGAAAAGGAAACTTCCCACTTATACTTCTGAGCTAATTATAATCAGTGATGGATACAGCTTTTGCCGCGACGAAGGTTGGCAATAACGCTATGCGTGCATTAAACTTGTCGTGAACATCTTATTCCTTGCATGAGGCGAAACATGTGACAATGCGTTTGTACATGTTCAGCTCATCTGAACCAAAAAGACTCCTCAAAAACTAAATGATAAAATTGTAACCAAACTTCACAGAAATTACCTAAGAATTAATTAATTATGGCCATTTATGCTTTTATTGTATTTCTTTGTTATTGCACAGTCCCTGAAACTATCAGGTCTACAACTAAGATATGTTTTCCTATAACTTTCATAAAATCTAGGATCTACTTTTGTAATATCTCAATTTAAACGTCGTACATTACTCAGGTCAGCGATCTAGGGCCCAAACCGGTTCCTATTGTTGCATATATTATAATTGGAAACTGTGGATGTCTTGCAATGTGAATATTCAGTCTCGAGTCTCAGAACGTCCCGAAGAGTATTTATATTGTGTTTATCTAATATACTAAACGGATTTGAAAACGCGACACTGTGGTATGTTGTTTGATAGCAGACAATTCAAGTTTATGCCGGTAGTGGAATAGTGCAGATTAAAGGTAAATGTATTGGCGTCATTTTGGTACTAAGATGATAAAAATGAGACGAGTATTAACAAATATATAGTACAATCAATACGTCGACCCAAAAAACAAAAGTCGCATTCCGACCAAAATTCCTTACATGGTTACCTCCCTTTGACCATAAAAACATTTATTTGCAGGTCGGTGTATGTTTCGGGCAACAATGTTTCCGTGTCATATAGACACATTTTTAATGAAAGTTGGATATATCATTTATCATATTCAATTTAGTTTAAAATGTGTGTATAGAAATTAGACTAGCCTTACGTAAACATTCGATCTGTTATGCAGACTGGTCACCTTCAACGATAAAACCAATGCGCCAATAAACATGTTACTTTTGTTTTCTGGACCAATGTCTTTTTCGTGCGATAATTAAATTAATACTCGATGGATTTTATTAAGTTTGGTATCAAAATGACGACATTGAATTAGCCTTTACGAATATACAAATACATTTTTTATGAGAATGTGTTTTCCTAAAGTATGCCAACATACCCAAATGTCGCGTTTTTAAATCCGTTAACCATATGTGTATCTTATTTCCCTTTTTGTAAATGTTGCACTTACAAGGGGCCCTGTGCTAATTAAAAGACGTCAACATAATTGTGTTTACGAGATTTCAATCGTGGCATGTCTGCTTTTCATCATGTCATATCATGTCACTAAAGTGGACCATTTTGAAAAGGTATAACTTTTTGAAAACCCATTAAACTACAGAATTCTATCAACATGTAAGTTGGTGATATTTTGACCTGATGTTGGAATAAAAGGCAAATTACCTATTTGAAGACTATTTTAGCGAGTAAATTATGAATTTGATATGAATTATTGGGGGCGAACAATATGTTGCCCCCTCCACCTCTGTCCTGACATTGGGTGGCGTGGATCCCCTGCCCCCCGGCTCCTACGCCCCTGGGTTCATCATTAAGGTACCAAAAGACACAGAGAAATACAAACTACCTCACATTAAACCACAGCCTTTCGAAGACTAGTGCAGAAAATATTGCATGAAAAAAAGTATTTTACAAGAAAATATGGCTAAAATTCCACCTTACCCCGACCACCACACAACGCTATTCATATTCTGACGTCAACGTCGTTAATGGCGTTTTGCTGTTTCTCAAATGGTATGTCATTGGTACGGAAATAAATATAAACATTCTAATTGTATACTAGTATCATTAAATAATCTACCCCAGTATCTTATAAAGTCTAAGTAAAGGATTAGAGTTAGACATAATGGCTGTATGTTAAAATGAAAACACCTCGCAAATAATAAAACGTCCCTACGTTTGCATATAGAAACTGTCCATATATATATAGTTTTCATTATCATGATGCTCTTTAAACATTTGTTTTTGCCACTTAGACACAAGGCCAGGCCACTGCATGCTGTGTGGGTCCTTTCTTCTCTGTAGCAACTCTTTGGTGTATGTTGTGTTTTTCCATGGCCCGTGCACAATTTAATAGTCGCACAAATTCATTGCGTAAATTCATATACATTTTGACGCTCATGAAGACGTGATTCGCCTTGATTGAACAGTTTTTAATTCACACTCCAACGTCCAAATAACTTCATAATTTCATTAAATGTCATAATAATATCTTGCAATAAACTGACAGAAATACTGGGAGGTAAATTAACTAATTAGGAATGTATAACTGGTTGTACTAATGAAAAGGGTACGTTGCGTCGGTCAGGGGTTGTAACGCGTGACTATAGTAATACAATTGGTGATACCATGGTAATAGTTTGTATTATTGAAGACAAATTTGTATTGACTGTAGGTAACCAGTTATTGTTTGTAATAGTATAAAAAATCTTTTTTTATCGAAAAGGGTCTACCTTAAGTGCGTTTTCCCATTTCAATGTATTGCTAATTTAATTAGGATTTTGTAACTTTTAAGGGACCGTAGAGTTGTATTGTTTACCAATTGATGCGAATATTTTAATGTCAAAAATTAATTATTTATTCCAATATCGATGAACAGTAAATATTCTCCTTTAAAGGGACATGCCCTGGAACTGAAGTGTCTTGAATAGCAATCAAATTGGTATCATTTTGATACCAGAGTCAAATAATGAAAACCCTGTAAAAAGTTACGAAATATCCGGTTATTTTTTTTTTAAATATTTCAAGAATAACTAAACCTGCCGATTTCGGCCACAGAAAAACGCCAAGTTTTCGTCTTTTTCACAACTCAACCCTTTCTGGCTGCGCGCGCAAGCATCGATCAAAATCGAAAACATTGCGGGAAAGAATTGTGTTCCTTTGAAAGTCAGCACGCATGCTCAGTACAAATTATCAGACGAGTCGAAAATATCGCTGTCGTCAATACAAGGCTGACAGCCTTTTATTCAAATCGATATACAAAATATTGAAGCGCGCGTTAAAGAGTAAATTTTTGAGTCAAATTCTTCTTTGACTTTTCGGTAATAGTTAGTTTACAAGTGATAAACGCAATTTTGTTGTATGCAAACAAAGACACTCCAGTTTCTGGACATGCCCCTTAAAACGCGCTGCTAATTTGGATTGCATTTACGTCATTGAAGTGTATACATGGACTCATTGTTTATAAGTTGTGATAAGGAGTGTGAAGTCAAAAGACTGAATCCACTATTATTTTCAAACAAAATGATTAAAACGTTCTTCTTGGAGTGTCATTTTTGTTTTACTCCTCATGATTTGAAATCCAGAGATTCGCTACATTCACGTAAGAGGGGAAGTAACGATATGTCTCCTAGAGTAATAGACTACATTTGCTTATTTCCCATTACAAAATACACTCAACCAAATTCCTAATCGGTCACTTTTCAAAATGATGTATTTTTGAACACAACAATAGAGAAAGATGTATCAGGTACTTAACTCAATGGTCTTTATGTTCCTAGGCAAATTCAATTTTTGTTTTACACAGTGCCGTCAACAATGTCGAGTTATTATTGCCCATTGTATACAAAAAGGTTTTTAATGTGTAATGCATCATTTATTATTGGAATATTACAAAATGTACACAATACCACTCAATAACAATCGTCATAACAGAACAACATCAAACATCAAACATTGCTAAAATAATTACACCTTATAAGGATACACAGCTTTGAAGTTCACGAAATTGAAATTACCTCCCTTTTAATTGAAAATAGAACAACATAATTGTCTCAATATAATAACACAACGGGGTTATAGATAAGTCAAATTTCATACACTCGTTCTTTTGTTAATTGTCTTATCTATGCTTCAATTAGAGCAACCTATTAGTGCGTTTGAACTTTACAGGCGACGCTGAATTCCTATGGTGAATTGCATTGTAACTATCAAAAATCAAGATAAATCTCACAAGTCGATGACTTTAAATTTGGTAAATCTCCTTAACTAAACAACTATTCGTTGTTAAACTTTGCCTTGTACTTAATTTTTGTCTAATTGTCCCCATAAATATATTGTTTATTATATTAAATGTTTAACAAAGGGGCTATTGATAACGCATTTGATGCTATTATTATGTGATTTCTGGTTTTGAGGGTTGTTGTTAATAAGAGTAAAAAATTATATTAAAGAATAGTAGACTCTTGGTTAATTTTTATTTTTATGTTGTATATACTTAGTTTATACATTTAAAACTGATAAAACAGATTTTAGATAATTTAGTGACATAAATTTTGGTACTATGTTAAGTGACCGATTAGGAATTTGGTTGAGTGTAATAATAACTTTATTTTTAACGACGAAATTCCCAATCCGCATATCGCTTAAATTTAGTTTTTTACTCCTTGCCTACTGTTCATAAAGAATCAGTTTCCAGAATCAGACTCAAGCTCAATTCTGTTTTTGCTATTTTTTGAAAGTATTAGTAAAAGTATGAAATATATTTTCTTTCGCATTTACAGAATACACAAATTTTTTAAGTAACAGATAATGAACCTTCAAAACATTACTTATAAAAAAGGTTGTATTATTCTTGAGACTGAAACTGATCTCAAACTTCTATTCAGTAAGCACATTCTTTCTGTAAATACACTACCCAAAAGTTCTAACCCGCCACCATAATTATGTGTTATAATTATGTTAATACTGCACGTACTCTCATGACATTTTGCATACCAATACTTGAATAACACTTGCATTTAATTATGGATTCATTTTTACAGATACACGGCCATGTTACTAGATACAGGCGCGTTACATAATGAAGTCTTTTTTACAAAGTCACAACATAATTCACCCGAATTGTTCATGAACACGTGCATATTGCAACACAACAACCACGTGGTTATTAACATTTATCACAACCGATGTCTGCCCTCCCAGAAAAACACGTAACATTGAGATTGACGCAAAACAAACTTGGATGAACTGTAAGAATCTTACAACAAAATTCCACAAAGGCTATTTCAATGAAATGTCAATTTTGCAAAATTTGCTTGGGTGTTAAAGGTGAACAATTGAAGGTTTCTGTAAATGAAAAAACGGAAATAATCAATAGATAACAATTACAAACGAAATAGAAAATCATTTTTGTAATAAAAGCAAAACTAAGGGCCGCAACTTTATCCAAGCTGATGACATCCCGACAGGTCAACCGCGTTCTGTTTGCGCCAAATTCAATATGTTAGGTGTTTTTCGCGTAGGAAAATCATCACTATCATCAAAACCGTACATGAAGACGTGCTTTTCGACGCGCATGCATTACACGTGTAAATTATGCTAGATTACGTAACAAGTCTAAAACGGTGAATAGACCGTAAGTAGGCCAAAAATATTAATAAAATAAAAAAAGTCATCTAGGAATTGTGGTCACAGTGGTTTTTGTAATCTCATGAGAGTTCCTCTCGAGTCAATTTCAGCATTTTAAGTGTTTTTCAAAATGAACAGTCATCAGTTATGCCGATTTTGTTCTTGTGTGCGTGATTTCTGGTCCACATGCATTGCACATGCAAAATGCATTATTACGCAATACACTAAATGCACTGAAATTAACGACAAAACGGTCAAAATAAACCAATACGCAGCTGCATCTCTTAATCATGTATCGGTATGTGAAATTTCAGGTGAATACATGCATTTTTCACAAAACGGGAATGAAATATAGTCCCACAACGATAATGTGGGCTCTATGTACTGATAACGGGTATCAGGATTAATTTGATGATTTGAAAGTGATATGTAGTTTAAACCTGCCCCTTATTTATATGTTGACTGAATAGTCCAGTGGGCTACGCTACGTGTTATATATGTCATTTGTATGCCATAGGATCGAATATCACTCATGGATTTTTAATATGTATTTTAAAAGTATACTTTTATAATGATATGCTTTTTATATATGAGCCAGTCTCCAGGAAAACCTGCTATTTTGACAAAAATGTTGATTTTGAGATTTTCCATTACCTTGAAGGCTAATGTTAATGAAGCAAAGTGCAAAAGAAATATCTTGAGTTTTAAGGAAGTTACAGCTGTTTTTGTAGAGTCCCTATTTGGCGCTTTTTGTGTGACGTCGCAAACGTCATTGAAACGTTATTCGACGTTACTGTAACACAAATTTCATAATTACACCATTTGGTCAATTCTTGACATAAATTGTTCAAAATAGTGTCATGTTTTAGAATTATGTTTTACTTTTTAAAATTAATATTAAAATCAAAATTGTTTGCATACAGAGTAAGGCTACGACTGTTTTAAACAACTAACTCCTCGTTTTTCTCAATCAGAGTACTTTTCCGGCATTGGTCACCATAGCAACGAAGTATGTGATTTCGATATAATTCATGAGAAATTTTTAAGCTAAGGTATGGTACTATATGAGGATATTACTTAAAGTAGAATCAATGGATATGTATTTTTTCTTACTTAAGAGCTTTTTATAAACCTTGTTACATACATATAATAATATACATAATGTCATTATACATGTGTAGCAGGTTTTCCTGGAGACTGGCTCATATATTTTTTGTATATGTGTGTATTTTTCTTCATGACTTCATTTTAATTTCTCGTGCTTCTCTCTTTGTATACGTATATAATACATGATCGTCCGTTTGTTCAAACAACACACGTTCTGAACATCTGCAATTAATCACTTCAATATACTTTTCACTTTATTTCACAATAGCAGATTTTGTTTAAATTCAGCATGATCATATGCTATAATAAAAATAAAATAAAATAGACTATAAAAAAATTCTTCGGATTCGAACCCGCAAAACTAAAAGTGAAACAAATCCAGATGCTACAGCGTATACCACTGAGCCACAAAGCCACTTTGAACAGATTCTTCATTTTTTTATTGTATTCATCTATTATGTATTCATGTATTAATCATGCATACCCTTTGTTTTTATTAGGTATAAACTTTTGCTATAAATAGTCATTTTTGTAAATAACACATTATCGTAAGATGGGACTACTGTCGGTTCAATAAGTAATACTAATGAGGGAACTGTCCCATTCAAAATAATAGGGGAGCTTATGTTTTATATAATAAAATAGATACCTTCAATCAATAGTATAAGACTTGAAAACCAATTATCACATCGTCTCGTTAGTCGAGTGGGTAAGCATGTCGCTATTATGCAAGTAATTTTGTTCAATCTCGTGACTAGTTCGACACCCATCAAAGTTACTTAAATGTTGGTTTTTTTATATCGTTTTACAAGTACCTTACTTCTAATTTATAACTGACATACACGAAGTAAGGTATGCAATTTACGTAGAATAATTTTTGTGTTATTTCTTCATTCTTTATCAAGTCGCATTTCAATTATTTTATTTTATATACAGTACACACTCATACAATCGTTTTTAATAAATTTACTACGACATGAAACTTCGATTACTTTGAAGTATCGATTCATTAAAATATCAGTATAATATAGACTTTATAACATGGATACATGCAAACAAAAAGTTGCCGAAGTGAGGATCGAACCTACAACTCAGAATAAAATTGACACTTGAAGGGAGTGAGGGTTTATCCACTACACTACCGCGCCTTTGATATATGGAATGAGAATTGCACACTATTTGATATCGACCCCATATAAAGTTTACCTGACGGGCGAGTTTATATTTATAACTGTTCTCATTTGACTTTGAACGCACTATACGTATATAAACCGGCGGTTTAGCACTTTTGGGGAGTGTAAACAAAGCTGCTATAATCCGTTTGTACTTTAAGGTTGTTTATACTAGTACAAATTGCTTTGTTTTTGGTCAAATGATAACGACGGAATATTACCTTGACCGTTAAAGGTTGCTCACATAAAGGTGTACCTCACAGATTGCGCTAAATATTTTGTATATCGTAATTTTCCAACCTAACCAAGTATTGATGTAATAGAAAGCCACTGACAGTTGCTTTATGAAAGATTTGGTGCAGATAAGCAATTTTAACCACTCTCGATATCGCCCACTGAGTATCTTTGTCTTGAAAAAAATCGCTAAGTTTCCTTCCAACATTCTTTGTGAATTATGTAATTCAAACATGATTGAACTGCAACATCAACAAGCTACAGCGTAAGCATTAGTGAGGTATTTGGTTTCTTTTTTCAATTCGTTTTTATCAAATGCGAACAAATTTCAGGCAATTTAAGTAATAGTAGTGTTAATTATATAGGGTATTAATACCCTATAGAATGTTTTATGTAAAAATACTAAATAACTACAAAATGCCGAAGTTTCTCAAGTTATTTTAGATGTCAGTGTGGTTGTTTATGGGATATACAGGCAACAATACCAAAATTTCGCGAATATTTGACAATTTTATTCTACTTTTGATATGTGAGGCAGTCCCTTTATATGACCTAAATCATCACCAGGTCGTGTGTTTTGGATCGTGGTAGATCAAATATGTTGATCACATAAAATGTTGACCCTATAGTACTCAAAATAGTGTTAGAGTCACCGAACCCTACTACTGACACTGTGCTCCATATAAATATACTGAGCGTCAAAAGTTCCGCAAATCTAAAATTTTTGTCTTTTTTGTTGAAACCGCAAATTATTTTATGCTGATACAACTACACATGCGTACATTGATATATAACCGCTAAAAATTCATAATAATTATCAAATTTAAGAACTGTATTTATCCATATGAACACCGAATATGACATAACCCAACATTTCAAAAGTACACATTACACTTGGGAAATGTTTGTGCCCGTTTTGGTACCATATACCCTTTCTATTAATTGATATTTTTGCACGAAATGTTGCGTTATGATATCGACAAATCGACCATTAAAAAGCACCCTACAAATAAAGTTCTTTCAACCCAGCAATTAAAAAAAATAGGATTTTCAATTTTGTAGCAAAACTATTGACGCTATGTAAATATTAACGTTGCACCGTGTTCCAATCGGTTTTAGGTATATACAGTTTTATTGGCCTTACTAGTTGCAAAATGTGTTAACACCAATCAGTTATACGCTGTATCTGTCCCGCATGCAACTGGTACTGTTTCCAGGGTTATGAAGAGGATTCGAATGTGGCATATGTAACAGGAGAAACATGACCTGCCTATCTATGGAATTGAACCTGCATTGTCTAGGCACTCTACCAACTGACATAGATCTGCTAGTAAGACGGGTGGTCCTTTTTTAAGACTACGGTGAGCAAATTCAAACTGTTATGCTTATTTTCGGAGATTATGTTAAAACTTATTGTGAAGCATCTTACCTGCAAACCAACTAATATGTGGTTTCCAAAAGGTATCCCGACTCAAAATGCTTATTTTCGGACCAATTACTGGAGATGATGTTAAAACTTATTGTGAAGCATTTTACCTGCAAACCAACTAATATGTGGTTTCCAAAAGGTATCCCGACTCAAAATGCTTATTTTCGGACCAAATACTCGTAGCTGTTAAAACAAGTACAAATTGGAGTAACCTATGCTTGACGTCACGTTGACAACTTTTAGATATTACCCCTATATCATATATTAAAGCCATACTATACCCTCTCAATAATGTTGGTTCATATTTCCATATTTCATTATTAGAATCATATTGATGAAAATGCGTCGTTAAATATCTTTCTGTTTGTCTCATGTTTTACGTGACAAAATATCAATAAATTGAAACATGATATTCAGTTTGTAGTAAATACAGTATTTTCTAGTTTAATGAAATATAGAAATATATTTTCAGCTTCAGTTCTATCATATTGCACCTAACATGATAAGCCAATACGACTAGAAAAGGGATTAAATAACTTAAACTTGTTCATATGCACATAGCATATTTGCAATGAATTTCATCTGCTTATTTTATCATCTTCCGCGAAGAATATTTGGTGACCGTTCTCAAATGTTGGGTAGTATAGTGATAGTGATAGTCCAGTTTGAAAATATCGGTTATGGAACGCCATAGATGTCTTTAAACACGTCAGTGTTACATTTCGTGGTGTGCATTATGTGGTTCAGAAGATAAGTTCGTGTGTAGTGTATGTTTTACATTTTCAACAAAGTATTGAATGATAATTAAGTTTCGTTTCATGGTTAATTATTGTACAATAAATATAAAACTGAGATGTGATACAATTCGTCGGTTTAAAAAAGTCTGATTAGATAACAGAATGTCCGAAATAAACTGAATAAGGGACATCATATACAATATCATATTGGTATAATATTTCAGTGGATGCGCGTGAGAGCAATACGTAGTTTAACAGATTATTGTTTAATGACTCTATCGGATATTTAGAATCTCGATTGTTTCTTTGATAATTATAACATTATTATTTCTGCAATCATGAAATTTGATGAGATATTGGAGCAGATCGGTGGATTTGGCATTTATCAGAAATTCGTGTTTGCATTGTCGTGTTACCCTAATTTACTGGCCGGTTTCTTCATGTTAAACCCAGTATTTCTGCTTGGAGTTCCTGATTACAGGTAAGGCACTTCACACTGATAATTAACATTATAAACTTAATTCATTTTAAAATTGGACCAATATGTGCTGGGCATTAAAATCGAACCATAGCAACACGAGTTTCACATAGCTATGTGTAATTGTGTATCAAACCCAAACATCACATTTGTGCATTTGAACCAGACCATTATTTCTATGAATTAAATTAGGATCATTTATCGAAACATAGTTTACATGTTGACCAACCAAAGCATGATCCTCGGGTACACGAATACGGTTCTTGTCCTACTGATCCGCGGGCACCCGAATACGTACGGTTCATGTCCTACATTACAATTGAAGACTACGAGATACATGCATGGTACGAATTATAGCATACATAAAATTATGTACATGTATTAGTATTTATGTAATAGGGTTAAGAAAACCCTCTTAAATGACAAAAAAGTCATGCTCTTTGATTTGAGTTTACGTTCTTGGATAACATAGAACTATGTCTTAGATTTATTTTTTCTCATAAATCATGTTAAAATAGCTTCTGTCGTTGCTATGGTGACCAATTTCTGAAGAGTATCCAGATTGAAAAAACGAAGTTTTAGTGGATAAAAACAGTAGCTATGTTTCTCTAAAAGCTAAAATTCACGATATAGATATGTTTTATTAAAAAGGGAATATAATTCTAAAATGGGATACAATTTGAAAAGTTTACGTTAAGAACTTATGAATAATTAATGTAAAGTAAACATTGGATTTAGGCGCTATTACTGAATGCCGAAAACAACTATTTGCCGAAAACAACCGAAAACAAACACAGATTGCCGAAAACAAACAATATTTTCTATTATGTTGTGTTTTTTGTTTTTTTAATCTTTAATGGATATACTATAATATATTAGATCCGTAGGCAAAATTTGGACTTATTTGATCGATTTATAATAGTTTAATGAAAGTTTTCCTATTATCCTGACACGATCAATGAAATTAGAGTTACTTCCCTTTTCCCGAACGAATAGTCTTACATATCAATGTGGTCAACAGTAAAGAGTATCAACATTCCTGTTTTATTACTCTTTTGATTCGATTGTATGCTTCATGTAAGATACATTAATTAGCATTCGACATAAAAAGACAATACTCAAGATTAAAACAAATATTTAGGATGCCGAAAACAAACAATAGTTTCCCTTTATACTGTGTTTTTCGTTCGTTTTAAATCGTTTATAGATTTATTATTATATTACCATCCTATGCGGAATGTTGACTGTATTAATTCAATTATTTACGCTTTATTTGAGATTTTTATTACACATTCATCAGCCGAAAACAAATATTTAGGATGCCGAAAACAAAATATTTAGGATGCCGAAAACAAAATATTTAGGATTCCGAAAACAAACAGGAATTCCTGTAATACTGTTTTTTTCGTTCCTATTTGATATCAAATAGATATGTTATAATGTATAACAGTCCTATGTGAAATTTTGACATCATTAATTAAATTGTTAACCTTTAATTCACTTTTTTTCTTTTACACCTGTAAAGTCCAATGAAATTTTAATTACATCCATTGATTTCGAACAAATTATCTCATATTACAGTAGTCTCAAACAAATATATCGGATGCCGAAAACAAACGAGAATTCGTGAAATACTGCGTTTTTCGTTCCTTTTTAATATTTAATACAAAAATGTATATATATATTATTGTATATTACAATACTATGCGAAATTTCGACTTTCTTAATTTAATAATTAACTTTTTATTCCATTTTGTTCTTTAACACGTATAAGTAAAATATTATAGATCTAATATAACTAGCGTATTCGACATTTCCCTAAACTAAATTCGCACTGGTTCTTTTATTGGTCAAAACTAGCATTATCTCAGCAAGAGGCCAGCAAGATATCAGCAGGAGATCACTATCAGTGTGTATCTATAGGGTCATAAAACACACTAACTTCCGACGGTAATTTAACAAGAGACCGGAAGCAAATATATAAGATGCCGAAAACAAATGATTTATTGTATTACTGTGTATTTTCCGTTCACTTTTAATATTTAATAGATGTATTATTATGTAGTAATATACACTGCGAAAGTATGTCTATATTGATATAATGATAATCTTTTTATTCAAGTTTTGTATTAAAAATGCATCAGCCGAAATAAAATATTAAGGATACCGAAAACAAACGCTAGTTCCTATAATACTGTGCTTTTTGCTCGTTTTTAATATTTTATAGATATATAACAATATATTACGATTTTATGCCAATTTTTGACTTCATCAATTTTAATAATTAACGTTTTGTTCCAATTTGTTTTCTATAACACGTGCAAACAAAGTAAATTAAGTAAAATATAATATATCTAATATAACTAGCGTAAAGTATACGGTTTAAAGACAAACAATCGCACTGGTTCTTTTCTTGATCAAAATCAGCATGATATCAGCAAGAGGTCAGCAAGATATCAGCAGGAGATCACTATCAGTGTGTACCTATAGGGTCATAAAACACAGTAACTGTTGACGTTAATTTAACAAGGGGCCGGAAGCAAATATATAAGATGCCGAAAACAAATGATTTCTCGTATTATGGTGTATTTCCGTTTACTTTTAATATTTAATAGATGTATTATTATGTAATAATATGCACTGCAAAAGTATGTCTATATTGATATAATGATAATATTTTTATTCAAGTTTTGTATTATACATGCATCAGCCTAAAACAAATATTAAGGATACCGAAAATAAACGCTTGTTCCCATAATACGGTGTTTTTTTTTTTTTTTAGTAGTTGATAGATATACTGAGCGTCAAAAGTTCCGCAAATCTACATTGTTTTGTATTTTTTGCAGGAACCGCACACTAGTTTATGCTGATACAACTACACATGTGTGCATTGATTTATCACCGATATCAATTCATAACAATAATCGAATTTAAGAAATGTATTTATCCATATGAACACCGAATATGACTAACCCAACATTTCAAAAATACACATTACACTTAGCAAATATTTGTGCCCGTTTTGGTACCAGATACCCTTTCTATTTATTGATATTTTTGCACGAAATGTTGCTAATGCTATCGACCAATCGACCATTAAAAAACACCCTACAAATGAAGACGGTGTTTCCACTCAGCAACATGTTGGCCGTTACCTTACATTGACAGTGTTTTTTTAGAATATTCAATCATTATTAATATCTTATAGTGCAAGGGAGGTAAGCATGGTAAAAATTGTCGTTCTTTGACCATTATTATTAAGTGATCGAAACAGCATTTCACCCAAATGAAGATTTTTTTAAAAACGGTGTCGTTTTCACAAAAACACAATTGAAATGCAAGTTTTATGTTGATTTAAAAGTATGGTTGGCTAAGGTTAAGCCACAGCAATGTTGTTGAATACAGTGCTACCGTTTTAGCAGAATGCCTGCCTATATCAGCTGTATTGACCCCTGACCTGTCATCACGTGGTATGTCATATACACAATCTGACTCTTTGGTATGATACCATAGTATATTAATGATAAAGATATGACAGTTTAATGCGATAGAAAGCAGCCTTAGTGAAATACCGAACTTTAGCATCCCATATACACGAATTTGTTCACCATTACCCATTATGGTAATCTCTTTAGGCGTACATGTCTTGCTTAATTAAAAAACTGATTGTGGAGTTTTTATAACAGACATGTTTGAAGCACATGTAAAGTAAAAATTAAGTGAAAAATGAAATACCCAATTTGCACGTGCGTGAATAGACTACTAACCCTTTTTCGACTGTGTGATCTTTCAAGTTTTAAAATAATCTCTAACGATACTCTCATATATACGTGGGAGAGAAAGTTCTTTCAACCCAGCAATTCAAAAAATTAGGATTTTCAATTTTGTTGCAAAACTTTTGACGCTAAGTATATATTATAATATCTTACGATTTTATGCGAATTTTTTACTTCATTAATCCTATTATTAACGTTTAATTCAGGTTTTTTCTATTACACGTGCATAGTTCAATGAATTTATAATTTAGGTACACACGGCGTTTGAAAGTGTAAATCGGTACCTGTCCATTTTCAGAGCCTCTCTCGTCTATAATATTCCAAGTAGGAACACCTATTATGGTTATTCAGTTGATTCAATAATAGATTAAATAAAAGAAAGATAATGAAAATTGAGCCATGCATAAATGTTTACGAGCGATTAAAAAAACGAAGAAATTACAGAATTGCATTGGCTCTGTCACGAGGTAGTTTTAGACAATAACTTTTTATTTGGTCTTAGAAATGTTTTTGAACATCGAGACACTTGTTCAAAGAAAAAAATGAATTTCCTTCACGATATGATTAAGTTTACTGAGCGTTGAGTATTGGTAGACCGTATATAGTCCGGGTTTTATACACATACAGGAATTGCTTAAGTTGTTCCCCTTTGTTTTTTAGTTTTACCATTTGCTGCGAATAAACGCATTTAATTGTTGATCGAAGTTCGTCATTGATTTCTCCTTACTCCAACAACTG
The DNA here is from genome assembly GCA_947247005.1 of Spisula solida. Taxonomy (NCBI): domain Eukaryota; kingdom Metazoa; phylum Mollusca; class Bivalvia; order Venerida; family Mactridae; genus Spisula; species Spisula solida. The sequence continues at coordinate 21,353,418 of OX365946.1, forward strand.
GCGTAGTGGCAGCGCTGTTAAAAAAGAATCTTCAACGCCTATTTGAAGAATAGCAAAAACCTATATCTTGTAAACCACGTTTTAATGTGAATATCATATATCAACCGGGCACATTAATTGAAACTCGTATAGGGGAAGTTAACAAGTCATAGACTTCCAGACTCAGCACACCAAAAATAACCAAAAGTAAGTAAATAACAGTAATGTAGGAGTGGGAATACCTCGGACCTAGAGTGTGACGCGGCAGTTTTCTCAGTAACTGTTCATTATTCGATCGACTTAGAACTTGGAAGCTGATAAACCACATTTGGTAACATTATTATCTGTTGTCTCCATGTTTAACAGACAAGCGTTGGTGCGGTGTTCTTGTTTATGCTTAGTTCAATGTTTTGCCATGACAATGTAATGCACTGTATATCATGCAGCACGAGAGATGACATTTGAAATAAACTTTTCTGTTAATCTGGTGGAGTTGCTGTCTTGTAATTATATTAGACCAGCGCACATACGTGTGCTCATCTATGGTAACCTAGACTGAAGGAAAGAAAGGAATGGTCAAAATTATTTTGGAGAAAAGGTTTGAATTTGGTTAGGAAATGGTTGCAATTGACGTTAGAAAGTGGTTGGGAGAAGGTTGGATTTTGGTCAGATTTTAGTTGGAAAAAGGTTGGATTCGGGTTGATATTTGGTTAGAACCCGACGTTGTATGGACGTTAGAAAATGACGACATATAAATACAGAAAAATTTGCAGTATCCAACGTTTTCCAAACGTTTGAGTCTAACGTTTATACAACGTTAATACAACGTCAATTGTTTGCTGGGAAGTAGGTGTTCAATAGTATGTGCACAAACTCCGTTAGACTAGGGTTGTGATTCCGAAGACTAGTATATGTACAACATAATTATATATTTCAATCTTAACCCCTAAAGTGGATAGTGTCAATGGCTACTCAGGGTCATTTGTAAATAAAAAAATAATTTGGGTGTTACAACAACAGTTCAGCAAATCGCACTTGCTCAGCATGCATTGAATTTTAAGGATTATGACCGACATAATTCTCGTACATTATATATCATACAAGTGGCTGTAAGAGTTTTCTTCTATTTACAGATGTTCTATACCGGGCTACGATAATGATACCTATGAAATACAAAATGACGAACATCAAGGCCTGGTAGACAAGTACATACCGACTTCGGATGAATTCAAATACAACAGATGTCATATTTGTGAACCAGTCGCTAATCTGACAAACTTTGAAAGGTACCACACATTACCTAACTTTTTTATGATGAATTTACGTTTTGCGGTCATAAACTATCACAAACTGCCTTTAATGAAAACAGTCATAAAACTCGTCACCTAGGTCATTTTTGGGACACGAAGGGCATTTGCGTTCATAGCGAGGCCTAAATGACGACACGGCAAGACACGGTAGCCGTTGCACAAGTTTCTTGTATCCAGACTGTAAATATATGCCCTATTTGGTGAAAATCACAAACAAGCAACAATTACATTACATTGTATTGAGATTAACTATTGCCAGTGACCTGCCTCGCTAGTTTACTGCAACATTATTTGGTGCGGACTTTATTGCACAACATTTATTGTCTTTTTTCCAAGGTATTCTACAAAAAGAGAGAACTGTACGGTATCAGAAGCTGTGAAATGTGACAAATGGGTGTACGACAAATCTGTGTTCCTCAGTACATTCGTCACAGAGGTAAGGTTAAATAATGTTTCTGAATGATGAGATACCAGTATGTTTTTACATGCATTAATTTTGTTGAAATGAATAAAATTTATGAATGTGCTAAATTAAATAAATCTAATCAGATGTTAACAGAAGAAGTGTGGCTAAATCCAATGCAAATTGATGGGATGTGTCTTAATGTTCTAAGAAATAGGTGCAAAACTTTAGTAACTGCACTCGTATACCATTGCTCCTACTTGAACCGTACAAAAGTTCCTTGTTTAGACATATCGGTCATCGTTTAAGGCAAATACTAGAATTTCTATGGCTTAGAAGAATAAGATCATAAGTGTTAAAATACTAGACCCCTTTTTAGAAAACATGATGAACTATTTTAGTTATGGAGAAACAAGCTTTCTATACTTTACAATGGTCAATATTACCCCTTCCGGTTTTCATGGTCGAATTGTACAGGGTTCTACAACTTTAAAATCACATGACCTTGTTATTGATTTTTGTCGGAACATTTAGTCGGTCAGCATTGTAATACGCATTATCACAAGTCATGTGCTATTTAGACACGCCTTAAATACATTACAGTGTAACAGCCAATGATATTAATTACAAGATAATTTAACGCTTAGTGGCCTTCTTTAGTCTCGGGCTACGCCCTCGACAAAATAAGTCAATCTCGCGTTTGCGATCTCTTTCTACAACTTACAAATATTTATCAACAATATGAAACTGAAAAATTAAAAGCCGAACTGGATAAATTTTGACTTTTGTACATCTAGTACAAGTTTAATAAGCTTATTAATTTCAAGTAAATTAAAACAATTTTGAATGACTGTCAGTATAAAGTCACATTTATTCTACAGAAAGCATTAAAAACTTGAATGTATGTAGTGTTACTGAGCCACACATGTAATTACATTTAGTTTTTTAAAATTATGTTTAGGTTGATTTGGTATGTAACAAAGAAATTTGGGTAGCGAACGCAGAGATGTTATTGTACGCTGGTATGCTGGTTGGGTCCCTTGTAAGCGGCATTTTTGCAGACATGTAGGTATAATAAGTATGGTGCCCAAAAACTACGTTGGGCTACACATGCTTAATTGCTAGACAATAATTGTTGTTTAAAGACGCTACCACATTTGATTGTCACTATATTGACGATATTTTGTAATTGTTACTAACTAGTGCCAAGTCGGGTGTTCTTTATAACTATAACGCAGTTCCTTAATGCATGTGCGAATCTGTATGCATACATACATGTTTATACTTAGTAAATAAGAACTTTATACTTAGTATACAAAAACTAGTATGGTGTGGATAACAAGATAGATAATATTGTAATGCAGTAATGTACAATACCTATATAATATCGGTCAGATGGCAGTGTTTGTATGGTTAACGGATTTTATAAAAACGCGACAATTGGGTATGTTAGTATATTTTAGGAACACAAATTCCCATATAAAATGTATTTGTATATTCGTAAAGGCTAACTCAATGTCGTCATTTTGATACCAAACTTAATAAAATCTAACGTGTATTAGCTTATTTATCGTACGAATAAGACATTGGTCCAGAAAACAAAAGTAACATGTTTATCGGCGCATTGGTTTTATCGTTGGAGCTGACCAGCCTGTATAACAGATCGAATGTTTACGTAAGGCTAGTCTGACTTCTACACTCAGTCGCAAAAGAAAGTATACATAGTTTGTAATTGAAATTATTTTATCGGAGGTTATAATAAACAAACAAAATGTTAATATTTACTAAATATACTAAACGGATTTAAAAACGCGACACTGGGGTATGTTGTTTAGTAGCAGACAATTCAAGTTCATGCCGGTAGTGGAATAGTGCAGATTAAAGGTTAATGTTTTGGTGTCATTTTGGTACTAAGATGATAAGAATGAGACGAGTATTAACAAATATATAGTACAATCAATACGTCGACCCAGAAAACAAAAGTCGCATTCTAACCAAAATTCCTTACATGGTTACATCCCCTTGACCATAAAAACATTTATTTGCAGGTCGGTGTATGTTTACACCTTTTAAATGAAAGTTGGATATATCATTTATCATATTCAATTTAGTTTAGAATTTGTATATAAAAATTAGACTAGCCTTCCGTAAACATTCGATCTGTTATGCAGGCTGGTCATCTTCAACGATAAAACCAATGCGCCAATAAACATGTTACTTTTGTTTTCTGGACCAATGTCTTTTTCGTGCGATAATTAAATTAATACTCGTTGGATTTTATTAAGTTCGGTATTAAAATGACGTCATTGAATTAGTCTTTACGAATATACAAATACATTTTTTATGAGAATTAGTTTTCCTAAAATATGCCAACATAACCAAGTGTCGCGTTTTTAAATCCGTTAACCATAGTATGTTTATATGATATTTTAAGATCAATAAATAACATGTCAATAAATGCAATACTACTTAAATATAGTCAACAGCTTTGACACCTGAAAAATCACATTCACAAAAATGTTCAATCTTATACGTGGTTACCTCCCCTTGGCTATAATGGTATTTCTCGTACATTTACGTTTTTTGTTTTTCGTGGCTTAATGATCCCCTGTCTTACATATTGAAGAAAAAACTGTATTAATAAACTCATATAGTAGTCAACAGCGTGTATACAAAGTTGCAAGCAGAAATATCAATAAATTAAGGATTTTTCATTGTTTTGACTATTTAACATTTGTGTTAATTTTATTTTTCAAGTACAAAGGCTGTTGACTACATGTGTGCAGAATTGCATTTATTGATATGTTATTGTTAGGTCTTAAAATATCAGATAAACATAAAATTCGGTAAATACCGGTATAAACTTTTTGTTTGTTTGTTTGTTTGTTTTAATCCCAGGTGATGTAATGTCATGTTATGTACAATGTATACTTTTTTAGTATATATACAAATTCATAATTAAATTGAATATAATAAATGACATATCCAACTTTTATTTAAAATGTGTCTATATGCACAGGCCTAAGAAATTATATCACAAAACACAGAGTTTTTCGAAATTCCCCGTAATCCCGTCATTACTATATCTGTTATATATAGTAATGACGGGATGATGGGGAATTCGAACTCTGTATTTTCTGATATCCTTAGTTTAAACAGTATTTATTCAGAAGATATTTTACAACATGTGTATAATAAGTTACAATTGCTAAAGGATTGGGAAACAAGTTTTTTAAACTTATATTAATCCCGCTCCTTATTATACTGAATTTATGAACTTCTTGTTAACGTACGTCAAATGACGTTGGAATGACGTTTGCGACGTCACTAACAAAGTAGGGGGAGTGGTTAGTTTTAAAAGTCTGTAACTTTGTAATTTGGTGTTATATTTTGCTCAAATTTTCAGAAACTGTTCAAAAGAGTCTTGTCTTTCTAATGCTATATTATCATGATTTTCATATTTTGTCACTAAGCCCGGTTTCCCTGGGGAACGGCTCAAATGTATTCCGTTTCAAAAACTTGTATGTTATTTTATTTACACAACAAGTTATGGTCGGAAACCAGTGCTGTATGTGGCAGTCTTGACTATGCTGGTGTCTTCATTTTGTTTGGCATGGGCGAATGCGTATTGGTTATTTTGTGCGCTCCAATTTATTCTTGGAGCTTCCATCGTGGCATCGTTTATGCCAGCATACGTAATAAGTAAGTAGTAACATGTAGCTAATCATTTTCTTATGGTTTGATAATTGTTCGACGAGTTTAATCATTTAATTTGCGACTGTTGCGAAGTCGTTAATGCTTTTGTCTGGCCTGGATGTATATTAAGACATATGTACTAGTACAGACTGTATTTGTAAATAAAATGTGTTCGGTATACATAGTACTTACATCGCCATACAAATAGCATATGAAACTGAACCCATCCCTCCTGTTGTGAATGTTTAACTCCAAAGAGTACACTTAGTCAATGCATGAAATTGTCAAAACGTGTCATTCTTGAATTACAGTCTTTATTGAATACATGGACGGTGGGTTGATTTAAAGAGCCCACTCACTAATGTACATGTTTAATCATACACAGATAGCACCTATTGATCCCATTGAATTGTCGGTGTGTCCATCTTTGGTGTCGGGTACACTAATGTTCGCGGTTTCGACGCCGTACTGTTGTAAGGACACTTATATGATCAAACACTGGCACTCGATATTTAGAACATAAACTGCACCATAGGCATTTATCGCAGTAGACCGATATATTTCACATAAAGGACATACCTGTTTAGAATGAACGTCTAAATACAATTACCAATGAACTTCGTTTAACGTTTTGTAATATTTTTCTGTTCAAGCTCTTGAAATTACAAGCGCCAATAAACGTGTATGGCCTGGTGTCATCTCTGACTTTCCATACGTAGCGGGACTTGTAATACTGTCTGCAGTAGCCTACTGGTTGAAGGATTGGTTTAAAATTCAACTGTATACATCCATACCAGGTGTTCTTCTAGTATGCTTCTGGTGGTAAGATTATAGTATATATTCCATGACTGGTTTATTGAAAAAAACTATACCGTAATTATATTTTGTCCTTACAATGAAATAGGAAGCATAATGACGAAATATAATGTAAACCCTATATTTGTTTTTGTTCGACTGAGACAATCGTAAAGTATGGTCATTCGGTGTTACCCCTGGCTTATTGGCTAATGAAGCAATCCGGCTTCGAGGGAGGAGACAGAAATATGTGTGTGATACTTTGCGCGCTGTCCTAGTATAGGCTCTTTGGTTCTTTAACGTGCCTGATGTAAAGCACCGATACCTATTAGACTACCTCTGAGTTTCCAACCAGTTTTAAAAGCTCACATGTCAAAAAGTGACAGAGTGAGCTTTTGTGATCACTCTTCGTCCGTCCGTCGTGCGTCCACAATTTGCTTGCGTAGACACTAGATGTCACAGTTTTTGCCTAATCATTATGAAACTCGGTCACAATGATCATCTCAACGAAATCTAGGTCATGTGCGATATTGGGTCATGCGGGATCAAAAACTATGTAACTAGGTCAAATCATAGAAAAACATTGCGTAGTCACTAGAGGTCACAATTTTGACATAATTGTTATGAAATGCGGTCACGATGATCATCCCAACACATTCTAGTTCAAGTTTGAGATTGGGTCATCCGGGGTTAAAACTAAGTCACAAGGTCAAATCATAGAACAACATTGCGTAGTCACTAGAAGTCATAAGCCTGACTTAATATTTATGAAACTTGGTCACAGTGACCATCTAAACAAAGTCTAGGTCGAGTACGATATTGGGTCATCCGGGGTCAAAAACGAGGTTACAAGGTCAAATCATAGAAAACCTTTGTAGTGTCTAGATGTCACATTTTTGACATAATCTTTATGTAAATCGGTCATAATGATCATCTGAACAAGATCTAGGTCAAGTTTGATATTGGGTTTTCCAACTAGGTCACAAGGTCAAGTCATAGAACAATCTTGTGTAGTCACTAGAAGTCACACTTCTGGCCTAATCTTTATGCTGGTCACAATGAGCAAGACCATGTGAAAACCTTGTACTTGCAACAGACGCTGCCTTTACTTGATTATCATTAATGGTTCTGCATGAACTACTACGACAGGTGAGCGACCTAGGGCCATTTGATCCCTCTTGTAGGGTGGGAAAAACTATAAGGCGTTTCTGGAATATCCAGTGGCCCGGTGGAACTTCGAACCACTGAATTCCGGCTTGGTGGCCGAGCGCGCTTACCACTCGGCATGCGTACCACCCGGACCCTCTAGTAAGCAAATAGTTCCTTGTAAATTAAAAGAACCATTACATAAGCGTTTTTAATTCTTGATTAAAAAATCACGAACCAAGTATATTTCGTAAAATTTGATAAACATCACCATTTAAGTTAGGTTGGGTCATTTACACCGTCATAGAAAGCTCTAATAAATAATTATTAATTTTTCACGTTGGTTTCTCTTAAGGGTGTTTCCAGAATCCCCAAGATGGCTTCTAACGAAAGGCCGTGTACAAGAAGCAGAAACGATCATACGAAATATAGCAAAATGGAATAAAACTACAGTTCCTGATAATTTATTTGATCAAAAAACTTTAGAAGACGATGAACCAGCACAGTCCAGTTTCATTCATCTATTTACTACCAGGAAACAATTGATGCGGACGTTAGTGATATTTTTCAACTGGTAAATACATTGTTTTCATTTTGTTTACGCCAAATTTCATACCCTAATCACACGAGAGTCAGAATGAGCCTGAATGTCGTAGGAATTGCGATTCGGGGTACATTCTTGTGTGTTCGAAGTATATTCCGTCTGCATTCCGAGTGCATTCCTATAATAACAATTTAAACTGGTCATTTTGAACGTTTTCAAATGATCTAAACCTAAAATGTATAATTATTCACTCAAATATTCCAGATCACATGATATCGGAATAGCCGGAATGTCGCCAAAATGTAAAATTCGAGGTGCATTCTTGTTTAATCGAAGTGCATTCTTCAAATATTCCGTCTTATTCTGTTTGAATTCGTAGTACATTCCATATATTCCGGTCCATTCTTGCAGCCACTTAGAATGTTTTGTGCATGTTCAAAACTGTCGAGATGCATTCGAAGTCGGGTGAAATATCGAAAGCAATCGAAGTGTATTCTTCCTACATACTGATTACGTTTTAAATAGTCTCAGGCCCATATTCACATGTCGGTCCTCCACTCCAACTCGACTTACACTAACCTAAGGTAGCCTCAAGTGTAGCTGGAGTGACGGTCGAGTTAGTGTAGGTCGAGTGGAGATTTGGTACTCACATTGGTAACTCGTCCTCGACTTTCCTGAGTGTGTGACCGTTATAATAAATGGTAGGATATTACACTGTACACACAATCTGTGCTTTATTATGGAATTGGTCGGTATGATTATTGCAAAGATTATAGTGGATCAGTTAACATAAAACTTCGATGTAATTAACATTGAATGAACGTACAAATGTATATAATGATTTACATTGGTATATTCCAACAAAACAATTATGCAAGGCAATGCCTACGCATTTTAAATAAATAAAGGATGCATATCGAAGAAGACAAATCGTACCGTATGCCTTATGTTTTCGCCGTGGACTCAATTTTAAATATCATATCACGTCAATATGAATTCCACCGACCGTCAAGCAGGTAATGTCATGTTAATAATTTAGAAGTCAGAGGAAATGGACTCAGTTTACTTTTATAAGCAGCTTCACTGTCAGATGATTTTGTTAATTACAACACATACATCGTACATACCGTTCCGGGGAAGCCCGACAACTAGAAAGCTATAATTCCTGGAATGTCATTTAATGTGCGACATGTTTAAAAACAATAGTACATAAGATAGCTGATGCATGAACTTCTTGGTTTTAGGTTGATTATGAAACAAGTTGGTACAAAACCTTGAACAAATATTAACCATTCTCGACACATCATGCCCGAATGTATCCATCGTCACAATATATAATACAATACGTAAGAGAAGAGAAGCCACCTTTCGCTTATTATGCTGGGGAATACTAATACCATTTCGTTTTTAGCATGAAGTGACCCCGGATCGAACCTGGGCGTCCCGCACTCGAAGCGGACGCTCTAACAGTAGGCTATCGAGGCGGCACATTGACACATGAATGATTGCAATGCAAATCATCAGTATTTGTTGCAAGTTTGCACGTTTTTATTCATTCAAATATTTTAGTCATCTTCATATCAACACTGGGTGGGATTAAAAATAATAATATTGCAAAGAATGAAAACAATAACGTTATAATTTCATAGTTATGCTCCATATATAAATACCATGCATTTAATTAACATCGCAGTAATATGACTAAATTTTAATTCCAGATACTTCATACACTTATTACAGTAACTTTATTTGTCCAAATAATGTACTTTTAGATAACAAATTATAAATAAAATTATATTTATGGTTGTATATTTATCAACCCACACGATCATATGAATTTGTTGTGTAGTTTAATTTGAAACTACAATAACTTTATTAGTTCAACATTCATGCGCTAAATCGGTATGCACGTAACCACACATTTGAGTGTAGCTGGGGAACTTTGCCAAGAAATTCACATTATCCATGCTTTCTAAGGATTTTCTTCTATCCGGGACATTTCTAAAAGGTAAAATCACATCCTTAGATTCTTCTACCTCGAATGGATTGTCCATTTTAGTTAGTGACTAACTTTGGTATTCACTAACATTCCATTGAGTTTGGTTGGAGTCACGCTGAAGTCGACGTTTCGCTCCCTCGAAAATTCCTCACTCAGTCGAGTCAACTCCAGCTACACTTACCGTTGTGAATACCAATTCCAGGTTAGGTCGAGTTCACACTCAAACGCACGGACGAAACAACGATTAAATTTGGATTAACTCAGTGAGTGAGAGTGGAGGAGAGGATGTGAATATGGCCCTTAGGGTATTCTGGCATCATTCGAAACAAGACTTAAAACGGTATAAGTACTGTTATTAAACACCCTATCCGTGTACAAACACGTGCAAAATCCCGTGCAAAACGGTCCAATGCTTGTGTGTACCGTATTGGGAAAACATATGAGTGCTATCATTCTAGGCGTATTCCAGTGCTATTCGAGTTATGTTCGAATTTTATTTGAATTGTATTCGAATTGTTTTTGAAGTATTCCAACGGCATTTTGACTTTGGTGTATTAATTTTGGTCAATTCGAATTACTATTCGGAATGTGTTTCGAATTTTTATTCTTTATCATTCCGACTCATTCGGCCCAATTCCGTCTGATTCGAGATCCGCGTGATTGTGGTATCAGCCATTTGACAGTCACATAGTTTGTGTTTGTTTTTTTACGTCGGTCAATATTCCTGATCTCAATTTGCATACTCTATTATAAATCGACGAATCCGGCTGGTGATTAGGCGGCGGCTCTCAACGCATGTTGCTCAAAAGGAAATTTAGCGATGGCCATTACAGCTTGTGAAATTGTATTTCTGAAATACGGTTATATTAATACATCATAAAATTTAAATTATATATTTTTAGGCTTGCTGTTGCTATGACGTATTTCGGACTTTACCTTAATTCCGACAATTTTAACGGAAACCTATACCTAAATTTTGGAATATCGGGGTTTTTAGAGTTTCCAGCGTATTTACTTGTCATTGCATTAGTGGACAGAGTAGGACGGCGGAGACTTTACTGTGCGATGATGATTATTGGTGGTTTGGCGTGTGCTTCAACCATATTTTCTATTGAATATGGACCAACAGGTTTGTAATGAATTCCTTTCTGACACTCTTTGCAATGCTAATTATTCGATACACGTGTGTATATTTACAGCCGTTAAAAGTTTTTTCCATTGTATGTCCAATATATTTCTTCTCGCCATTTGCAAACCACTATCGGTATTTACTCTAATTATCGTTACGGTATCAAAATCTTTTCGGTCGGATTACAGAGTTTCATTTAAAAAACGCATGTGCATGTATATTTTTTACCGGGGGGAACCCCCAGTTTTCGTATTACATACCATCTCAGAAATCACTACGATTTTAACTATGTAATTTCTCCACAACCAATTCATCCGAATAGAACTAAGTGCCAGTAAATCTCAACCAATATCGTAATTTTCAACAATTTTTAAGAAAATTTGTTTATAAAATTGAATTATCTTTTATTTGTTTGTATTGTGTGAAAGTTTTGAAAGGTTTTTGAATATATGTATTTTGTGCAAATAAATTCCTACGCGAAGTAAAATGACTAATGATTTTTGAGGGTCGATAAAAATGTCACTGTTAAAAGTAACCCGTTGAGCAGACGAACTTTACATAATTCATGGTTTTAATATTCATATTTCAGTTTTAAGTTAGAAACTCCTAATCTAATTTGTGCTTTTTTCATCATTTACAATATTTTGCAATTGTTGAAAGTATTGATCCACATTTCTTCTATTAACTTACCAGAAAACTTCGGCTGAATATTGTGGGTTCTACCGTTAGGACGACCCTTTTCCCAGCGCTGTTATATAATTTTTTCCCGCCGAAAGTCGAGACCATATCCGTTATATGTGTTTCGTCCACATCGGATTCGTACTCTATCCAGTTCGTATGCAGGTAGAGTTATGGAAAAAGGACTCTGTAAAGTTTTCAGTTTATAGTTTTCTTTTATTTTCTTGCGTTCATGTTAATAGTATTGATCGACTTTTGATCCATTAAACTAACACAGAGTATCAGCAAAACAGTTTGCGTCGCTGAGCTGCGTATACAATTTTCCCGCCGAAAGTCATGACCATTGGTGCATTTGTGATATACAGCTGAAGGATTGTGGAATTAAGACTTTTTGCAGTCTTTAGACGCTGGATGTTTTTAATTTTCTTGCGCCCATTCATCCTCTATCCGATGTCTTATATTATTTAGGTTTACTACTAAATAATTAGCGCGAAAACGTTTTAACAAATGTTTTTATTCTATTTATAACGCGAGTCTGACCTGCAATACTGTATACCAGGACTGGTATGTCTTGAAGTCTACAGGCACACTCGATGTTTGATAATTCATTTAAAGAGCATCTTATGAAGTAATGTGAGTGTAAAACGGAAACTACGGGGAATCGAACACACAATGTAGCATATTACTTAAGACTGCAGTAGGTGTATTGCCTTCATGAACTATGTTATTGTGATGGGTCCGTTGTGGTGTGATTAAAATCTGCAATCGCGTCTTAGAGACCTTGTCACGATATTCACTTTTTTTAAATCCATTACCATTAAAGATGAAATCCAATATTACCATGTATAGTGATCCCCCCAGTAACAATACTTCAGTACTTTGATTCTGTTTGGTTGTCCATGTGATGCGACGTATGGTCGTTCTTGTGGTTTGCTCTGGTCTGCTGACTCTTGCTCCAAATGTTTTCTTATTCATTTTATTGTTGTCCTTGTTATCGGTACTTGTAACATGTGCCTTTGAACTTGAATGTATAATGGATTCTGTTTGTGTCGTTCGTGCCCTGTTATTTCTAATGAGCATTAGTTTCGTATTTTAATATGAATTACTAGCCCAGTGGAAAATGGAAATATATCTGATTTTATGGAATTATATCTGATTTATGGAATTATATCTGATTTTATGGAAATATATCTGATTTTAAGCCCCAAAACCGTCAACAATACTAATTTTTGAATCAATCAAAAGTCATCATATCTCATTACTAGTCATTTCCATGGTGTCACTTTTATACAGAGCTAGCAATTTTGTTCGTACGCCTTTCGCACGTGTTCCTTCCATGACCGATTCCTTATCGTTTAGCCTACAACCAATGCAATATATACAGCTGTAGTGTTATATAATTTCTTGCTCATTTTTATGTTTGACTATGTGGCTCGTACGTGTCTTCAGTGTGTTCTTATTTGTGTATGTTGTGCTCTGTTGTTTCTGTTTAACGCTGCCTTCCCTGTCCGATAACGCTGTCTTCCCTGTCCGATAACGCTGCCTTCCCTGTCCGATAACGCTGTCTTCCCTGTCCGATAACGCTGCCTTCCGTGTCCGATAGTGCTGCCTTCCCTGTCCGATAACGCTGCCTTCCCTGTCCGATAACGCTGTCTTCCCTGTCCGATAACGCTACCTTCCCTGTCCGATAACGCTGCCTTCCCTGTCCGATAACGCTGCCTTTCCTGTCCGATAACGCTGCCTTCCCTGTCCGATAACGCTGTCTTCCCTGTCCGATAACGCTGCCTTCCCTGTCCGATAACGCTGTCTTCCCTGTCCGATAACGCTACCTTCCCTGTCCGATAACACTGCCTTCCCTGTCCGATAACGCTGCCTTCCCTGTCCGATAACGCTGCCTTCCCTGTCCGATATGCTATTATATGTGTGATATGTGATAAACACTACACGTGAACACGTAGTGCGGGTTTCTGTTGGGAGTACTTGGGTTTTGAATAATACATGCACATACATACGTTACAATGCTTATCTAGAATACTTTATTTCCGTATTTGTTTCTTTGGTTCACATGTCTCATTTATGTTAGAGATGTTCATTACCTCATTATTATTTAGGTTCAGACATACTCACGATTTCTCTGTCTATGGTGGGACGAGTCTGTGTGACGGCAGCGTATTGTGTAGCATATATTCATAGCGCCGAACTGTTTCCTACAGTTGTACGAAATGCTGGAATGGGCGGGGCTTCAGTGTTTGCGAGGGTGGGGTCCATGATATCACCGTATGTAGTTGTTTGGGTGAGTTAGAATACATGATAATCAAGCAATATCTAAATAAGTGCAGCTAGGTGTCAAAAAGAAATAATGCATTATGTCCAAATACAGTCAGTTGACTATGTAAAATACTTTAAGAACTATTTGTTGAAAGTAGTGTTATTGTTACGACTTACTATACATTACTTTGGCATTGGCCTTAATCACTTTTTGATCTAGACTTGCATTAATTGAATGCACAAATACACATCTATTGAGGGTTTTAATTACATTGAGCTACAAATAACTCTACAAATCAGTCTGTTCTGACTCTTTGTAGGGTACGTCTTACAGCGGTACAATCAGAAAAGCGTTACCGTTACTGGTGTTTGGAGGGGTCTCATTTCTATCCGGGTTTGTATCCCTGCTGTTACCAGAGACTTTGAATACAAATCTACCAGACACACTGAAGGATGGAAACAAATTTGAAAAGTAGGTTTACTTTGTTTTTGCTTTTATCATACATCCTGAGTCGGTCTGAAGGCTTCGTTGTACCTTTGCATAAGCAAGCAGATGTGAATGATACAAATCATAATGTACAGAGGCATCTAACATTACTGAGTACTTTTGGTAAGCTACACTATTAAGGATGTTTACATGATCAATGAATAATAGGCTAAATTATTGGGATGAGAACTATGATGTTTACGAGAGGTGATCAACAAATACGCAGAAAATGCTCTAAAATCTTTGTTACATTATCAATATTGAAGAAAATCGGTCTGGTAATAGATTGGAGTATTACAAATACATAACTATTAAAACATTGAGCCCAAGGAAATATTTGGTGAAAAAACATAGAAACCGTAACGTCACTATGGCTACACCGGCCCAACGTCATCGCGACGTCGTTACATAATCATTATCCATACTCATTCGAGGCACAATTCATAATGAAGGATTCTCAAAAAATAGCTGTACAACCAGATACACTTCATAGACCTGGCAACCGAAAATCATTGTTTTTTTATTGCAACTTGCATGTCGATTAGCAGAATTTGCTAAGGGAGAACATTAATAGCTATGACGTAATTTGACGTTATTTACGTTGTATAGCCCATTTGCATGTCGGCATTGATTCCACATGGCTACATGTGAGAGAATATGCAAAACAGACACATGTTGTATATGTTATTACTTATTTGTTGTATTTTGCAATATTGTCATTGGTATTTTATGACATTTCATTCGCAACACGAATTTTCGCCACAGATTTCTGCATCACACTCATTTTCAGTCAAATACTTCGAAGCAAACAGCTCTTAAACGGAATGTTGACGTTAAAACATTTTTTTGAAATATTGAATGTAATGTTTTATCATTTCATATTCATAACCCACCCTTTAGAAAATTATAATATTACGAACGCACGAATGAAACGTCATCGTATGCAACGTGCAACGTTGGAAAATATATAAATTTGGGCCGCATGACGTCGAGTGACGTTGCCATAGGAAACCACGTTCGTTCTGACTTTGGTTAATAGTGATGGTCAGCGATGAATCAATTTGAAATAAATTTATCTTCATGTTTATAAGGTTTCAACGACTTACAGTGACACATAAAGAAATGACAACACTTTTCTACGTATTTATTGACCCCCCTCGTACATAGAATCTCAAGCTTGTTTTAGAAAGAATATGGGTACAGTTGAATATATCTTTATGCTTCATGGAATAATAAATCCCCTTTTGGAAAATAATAACAAAAACTGTATGCGATATTTGTAGATTTCATAAAAGCGTCTCAAGTTGACTTTTGGTATGGGGTATTACTTGGTAGATATATAAACAACTTCAATTTGGGACCCCTACCCCTTTTTGGTCCGCGGACGGACATTACTTCATTCGTTTTACAGTGCTTCTTTTACTCTTTTACAGTAATGACACCACGTTCAAAGATGACCTATTGGGAGAAGGATCGTCTCAAGTAAGCATAAATGATCCGAACAAACAGTCGTGACTGGAATAAGATGTGATTGAAGGCGAAATGATTGTGACAACATATATGTGTAATTGATATTTTGCTGGGACTTTGATATGGACAGCGTGTATATTTGATACTAACCATATTTGGATAATAAAATCAATAAAGATTTGTTATCATTTAAATACTGAGCTCAAATAATTGAAATGAGGAATTCTGATTTTATTTCTTCAAAGTCAGTGGTTCGATAACTTCGGACTGAACCTTCTTGAGGAATGCTGATTTTATTTGTGATACGGTGGGTTTGTGACCACTAAATTCACAGTTACTGGTGACCTAAAATAAGAATGAAACAGAATGAAACAGCTCAATAATATCAAAGCTGTCAATTTAGATATTGGGTCATCCGGCCACGTGTTCACAAGGAATTAGTTTTCAGAACCAGGCTTAATTTTATTTCATATACAGACAATATAATTATACAGACAATATTAAAGTGCGAAAAATACCTAACATTTTGAATTTGGCGCAAAAAGAACGCGGTTGACCTGTCGGGATGTCATCAGCTTGGATAAAGGAGTCAGATTTTCCTGTTCAACATTGTTAGAACTACCTCCATGAAAAATCCCATCGAATTTGATCAACTATATCGTTAAAAAGTTATACCATGAAATGTATATTACGGTGTCCAGTCAATCACTGAGGTGCATTCAATGAAAACGACAATGCTAATCTAAACAAGAAAAAAGAAATGATTTCACGCCCTGTGGGTTTATTTTCTTATTAAAGGACGGATTTTTAAAATATTGGTAACAAATTAAAGACGAATCTCTCTAGTTTCTGATTATGTAATACTGTTTAAAGTAACACCAGTATTAATGAAATGTGTGTTAAAACAAAATGCACCTCAGTGACTGTATATTAGAAATTTTATAAAAACAATATGTTTTTGTTTACTCTTTATTAATGATACAGTTACCTGTAGTTTTACCCACCGATACAAATGCAGCTTTAGAGATGGCGGGTTGTATTAACCATTTATTTGAACGGGGATATCAATATATTTCACAATTCAAACTTCACCGACTTTATGGTTAAATACACACAGTTTATTGTTAAACACACCTAATAAAGTGTAACCGTCTATTTGACCATTAAATGCGTCTCTTTTGCGCAAATAGTCCATGTATAGCACAGAGAATTTGACATGATCCTGACCTTTATGCATGAATATATTACAAGGTCATTGCGTTGAATATATAAATTTCCGCGAGCAAATCGTGCTATATGTCGGTTTCATTAGATTTGTTTGGGTATTTCACCTCGAGCGTCTGCGTGATACTCTCCGCTTATGAAAACAAACAGCCGGGGTTATAAATATAACAATATATCAGCTGTTAAATTATGTTAATTTAAAGGTCAAGAGTCGTGTCAAATTCTCTGGACTATACTCGCTCGCTAAGGTTAAAATATAACCTATACTCCAACGCGATAAATTGCAGTACAAAAACAAACACAATATTGCCTATATTTTTGTTATGGATTAAAATCAAGGACCGTAACACTTAACAATGAAAACATTCGTATAGGTTATCGATCATATATTAGAAATATAAACGAATTAAGTACAAGTGAGCGAAGCGAACGCCGTACTTAATTCGTTTATTAATCTAATATGTGATCTATAACCGGCTTATAGTTTACCCGCCCACTTTTTTGTGTTATTTCCAATGCTTTTGTTTGCAAACAATAGCATGCCTATTGATGGGGTAATGAGGGTAAAATAAGGCAAGATTGTATGTACGAGGGATGATCAACAAATACGCGGGAAAATGCTTTGAAATCTTTATAACATTGACCAATACTTAAAATAATTGGTCATATAAAAGAGTGACGTATTACGAATACCAAATGTACGTAACTATAAAACATTAAACTCAATGTAATATTTTTGGAAAAAAAAACATTGAAACTGTAACGTAACTATGGGTACACTGGCCCAACGTCATCGCGGAGTACATATAACAGTATACATTCTCATTTGTGGAACAATTCATAATATATAATGCAGTAAAACATTCTCTAAAATAGCTGTACAACTAGATACACTTCGTAGACCTGTAAACCGAAAATCAGTTTTTCTTTTCCACCTTTCATGTAAATTATAAGAATAAGCTATTGGAGATCATTAGTATTGATGACGTAATTTGTTATTGACGTCGTATGTAGCCCATTTGCATTTCGGCATTGATTTCACACGGCTACATATTATAGCATAATTATACCAAACATACACCTGTTGTGTGCATAGTTGTTACATTGTGCAATATTGCCATTAGTATGTTATGACGTTTCAATCGCAGCAACACTTCTACCGATTTCTGTATCACACTCATTTTCTGACAACGACTTTGAAGCAAATAGTTCTAAAACGGAATTTTGACATTAAAATTGTTTTTGAAATCATGAATGTAATACTATATCATTACATATCCATTACATATCCATAACCCGCCCTTTACAAAATTACAAACGCACGAATGATACGCCATCGTTTGCTAAGTTCAACGTTGGAAACTATGAAAATTTGGGCCGCATAATGTCGAGTAATGTTGCCATAGGAAACTGCATTCGTTCTGACTTTGGTTAATAGCGATGAATCAACTTGAAATACATTTATCTTCATGTATAGAAAATTTCATCCACTTACATTGACAAATAAAGAAATTAGGGATTTTTCCTTGTATTTGTTGATCACCCCTCGTATATAAGCTGGTAATTGCTGATATAGGAATAACAGTACAATTTAGAGAGAAGGCGGGTCTAGTTTTCCATATATGGAAACAGCCAAATTGTCCTAATAAATGGATTTACTTCATGAACCACTTACTAGACATTGTGCCCATTGCACTAATAAATGAATAAGTGGTCCAAAAATTTGAAAATCCCAGGCTTTTGATTGGACAAGGAAGTAGGGTAAACTATAAAAACATTTAGCACAATATGTAAAGTTTTCATGCTCCCAAATATTCAGAAACGATAAATATAGCGGAGTTTGGGTTTGTTTTTGTATTGCAATTTATCGCGTTGGAGTTATATAATCCAGTCAGGATAAAATCCAGTGACGCAGCGGTCGAGTCCACTATAACGGTGTAAAACCAATTATAAAAACTTATACTGTACAAACAACAACAATTTCAATGCTAAACTAACATAATTAACTTCGCTCTACCTGTTTAGACAATGGTTGTGATTTTTTCGTACACTTAAACTTCAACGTCACTGTCACAATATCTTAACTGGACTATAAATGAACTAAGCATTACATTGTGATAAATATTGCAGTGTGATAACAGTGACAATGGTTTTTGGACTTTAAAAACACTTTTTCGTTGGCATAACATTTCGAAGATTTTGCTAAAATGCATTTTTTGTGGTTTTTAGTTCTTGGATCACAAATTATGGAAGGGAAGGGAAGCATTAGTTTTGTAATTTGGATGTCGATTATAATTCGTGGAGACTACATTTCGTGATCGAGTTAAATCACAAAATTTACGAAAAGTTATGCCCCACGAAAAATGATGGTTTTATGGTATATTATGTCTGGTCTTTAGGTCTAGTCAAGTTCAGATATCGTAAGACACTTCAACAAATTTGTTTGGTACGTTAAATGCAATAGCAAAAATTCTGTAACTGTCATCATTTTTAATCATCAATAATTTCAACCCTTTATAAATTAAATTAACAATTTTTACAGTACACAGTATTCCATATGTTAAAATATGGACAGTTTAAGTAAGATACGAGAAATATTTGCTGTACTAAACGACATTCCTCCTGTTGAATGCAATAAATTTGAATAACGTGCATGTATACAGTGATAAAATATAATAATTACTTACTTTTGTAGCTGGGTTTATATCAACCACATTGAATATCGACATTCAAATGATCTACATCAATTAAATAATTATTTGCTCGTAAGGAACTAAACAAACCGGTCATGAAACTAATGCAACCTTGTTACTCAGATACGAATGTAACCAACATGATTTGGTAATCACAGCATGATTACAATATGGCGGATGTATACTTTTCGTGTTCGGCCAATTTGTACGTTAAACCATATAATGTAACCAACATGATTGGGTAATCATAACATGATTACAATATGGCGGATGTATACTTTTCGTAATTTGTACGTTAAACAATTTAAAGTGACCCATATATGAAAATTGATAAAAGCTTTAATGATCGTGGATAAATGACAACATGATTTATCTTTTAAAGTGGATAATAGCCAACATTGATTTTGCATTGGAAGAATAGGGGGAGTTATTGCGGTCACCCGAGCATCGGCGTTGGCGTAATGCTTATGTCAAAGTTTAGGTGCATTTTTTATATCTTATACATCTATTTCAAAGTCCATTGACATATTGCTTTAATACTTTGCATTTTTGTTCACCATCATGACTCCACTCCATACGCCGGAGAAGGTAGCGCTGTCAAGCATTGTGTTGAAATTATGTACCCTTTTTCAACTTAGGGCAAATGTTAAAGTTTAGGTACAAGTTTTTTAACCACTAATACGTGGGTCATTCAATATATTCGTAGACTATCGTTCTCATTTAAATAGTATTGCTTTTTAATAATAATTTCTTATAGCATTACAAACAGTAACTTATTACCAACACTCAATGCAAATTTATCTTCAATTATGCAAACCAGTAGCATGTTATCAGCCACTCTATTACCATAGTAACGCGCAACCACCCCCGACCGACGTTACGTGCCTTATGTATTAGTTCAACTAGTTATAACTTTCGATTAAGTAAATGTACATTCCCATGTTTTTGCCAGATTATTACGAAATATTATTATGGGATTTCATGAAATCATGAAGTTATTTGGACGTCGGGGTATGAATTAAAAACTGTTTTATCAAGGCGAGTCGCGTTTCAATAACGTCAAAACGTCTATTTATTTACGCAAGGAAATATTTATTCGACTATTGAATTGTGCATGGGGCTTGGAAAAACACAGCAAACACACAAGTGCTGCTACAGAGAGCGACAGGAGAACATACAGCATGCAGTGGTCTTGTGTTTAAGTGACAAAAACAAATTTCTGAAACGCAGCATGGTATTTAAAACGATACATGGATATGCAGATAGACAAACGTAGTGACGTTTCACGCAACGTCCGTCGAAATATACGAGGGGTTTACATATTAATATACAACCATTATGACAAGCCTTACTCCTTAACTTAGACTATGTAAGATATTGTGGAAGAATTGTTAAATCATATACAATTTAAATATTTATATTTATTTCTATGTTAATAACATAATTTCATTTCGGGTTACCATTTGAGAATCAACAAAACGTCAATAACGTCGCTGACGTCAGATCATAAATTGCGGTGTGTGGTGGTATCGGTATGGTGATATTTATATTTTAGCCATATTTCCTTTAAAAATGCGTTGTTTCACGCAATATTTTCAGCACTAGTGTTCGAAAGGGTGTAGTTTAACGTGATGTAGTTTGTTTTTCTCTGTGTTATCGGATGTTAAAATGATTAACACAGTCTACGAATTTATCGAATGACCCACGTACATGTGCTTTCAAAGTGCATTGACATATTGCTTTGATAATTTACATACTTGTTCACCATTATGACGTCAACCCCTGAACAGAAGTAGGTAACTTTTTAAGCATTTTGTTAAAACTATGCCCCCTTTTAGACTTATGGATGCACATGTTATCAATAGGGTTATGGGTACAAAATATGTTAACGTATCTAACGTGAAGCTCAGGGACACTTCAACAATCCATGACCTGAAAATATATATGCTTGCACAATCTGCACCATTAACTAATTTTTCCAATTATTGTGTGCCTTCGGTATATGAAGTCTTCTCTGATATGCCATATCAATGGACCCACAAACAAGATTTGAGAGATTCATTTGGTCAATAATCTCATTTTGGTAAAATATTCTTTACAAACTTTAATTCAGCCAGTCTTGTACAACCAAACACGACACTACAAATACAGGCTCATTTAGATACCATTAGGAACGGGTGTGTCTAGACTGATTAATATAAAGTTGGATGACTTGTTGCATAATCGTCATAAAATGAATTAGTATAAACTTAACACACATGAGCGAGGTTAGAATACATTGGAGTAAGACTCGAGTATCGTCCCTCAACTGACCTCAATGTTGAAGCAACTATTACTCCTGTGCTATATCACAAATATTTTGTTTCTTTGGCATTGAGCGAGAAGTCAAAGTGTCAGCCAGTTGAAATGCTACGCTTATCGGATTATGTTAGGTCCGTAGCGAGTGGCATACTTAGAATATGTGTATGGATCTTTCTGCTGTCGCCAGATGGTTCCATTGTCTTCACTCGATTGTAACCAGGCTACTACGTAGAATAATGCCCGATATTAGTATAGTGATGTGAGGCCACGGGTAAGCAATTTTCTCAGTCATTTTAAAAATTTATGTTTACGTGTTCCAATCAAGAACTGTGGCGACAAACAAAGCAGAGCCCCATCGAAGATGACATAAAGCGACAGAAGTAGAGGTGGGTTGGTCACATAATAAGAAGAGACCAGTTTTTTCTATAGCACGCCAGTCTCTTGACTGGAACCTACAATAAAATAGAAAAAGAGGTAGACCAGTCATGTCATGGCGAACAACATTGGGTGCCGAACTACAGAAGATTAGGATGACCTGGAAGGAAATAAAACGGGTGGTCCGCTGGTGAGCTGTGATAGAGTCGAAGACGAATAAGTTAGTAAAGTAAGTTGTTATATTGCATTCCTATTTTGACCCTTTTCGTTCTTGTCTTTTGCCGATGTGCACGTTATATGCAATTCGTATTAATAATTATGGTACCTATCCACAACTATACTATAAGGCTGACAGACATGTCATGATTTGAATGTCGTCTTGTCTGTGGAAAGAAGCAGTTCACGTTCGGATTCATAAAGTCCGTTGTTATCACTTTTCTCCATATCGTTTTGATGACGTTTTAAGCTTCTTACAAAGTAAAAAGCTCCCGATCTGTAACAAAAATAAAACAATTTCGTATTCTAGTATATGAATGGAATAAATCAGTTATTGCATGGAACAATGGACAACACGTTGCCTGTTTATCTATTCGCCGCCTGAGTTCAATGCAACGAACAGGACATATCCTTATGTCATTGAACTGAAGTGAACTGGTACATGACATAAGCATATCAGCAGTCGTTTCATCAATATCGTGTGATACAAAATGTAAAACAACATAAATATGAAATTCCCCAGTTTTCAAGCGTTAATTGCTTTGCTTTGAACTACCAAAACTTGCTAATATCAATTTTATTTATTTGCAAGTAAATATGATCAAGTTAGTAAATTTTGTCCTTAAGTCAAATGTTTTAAAAGAATTTTAGTTGTGTAACAATGTCAAATGAATTGTATTCTCTGATAGTAAAATGCTGTTCAAATACAAATGTGGTTAACCCACAACATACGGTTAGTTAGTCGGTCGGTCGGTCGGTCGGTGAGTTAGTTAGTTAGGTAGTTAGTTAGTTAGTTAAAATGAGCTAGGGAGATACATTGTTGACTATCTCATCACAATTATTTGCAATTTGATATCAATAGCTTACAATTCAAACTTGTATTTAATGGTGAATCAATTATAAAGTAAACTTACTTTCCAAATCTATCGCCATCTTGTACGGTGTCTGGTAGATGTTTGTTTAGAGTTTCAGGTAACAGTAAGGATACAACTCCTGACAGAAATGAGGTCCCTCCAAATATCAGTAATGGTAACGCTTGTCTTATTGTACCGCTGTAAGATTCACCCTACAAGCAACCAGGGTACATTTAATCAAAGCACTTAATGAGGATTTTAAGCTTACGATCAAATTTAAATTATTACGTGTGGTAAATTAAATTGCAAGTACTAATAAGAATCGGCTAGTGAACTTAAAACAAACCATTACTGTCCCCAACTTGCAGTTTTAAAGGATCATGAATAATGTAAATTTGAACGCATGTTGATGAAACAGTACCCAGAACAGAGTGATTCGTAGCACACCTTCTTAGAGTCGTACATAGCAGTCTAAAAATGGAGTTGCATTAACGGGCAAAAAGAAGTGTAAAAAGCCAGTAACTGTTCCAGGTAATGCTCTTTAAAATATATTCAGCATGTCGTGGCAATGTCAATACTAGTATGTTTATATCATTTTAATAGTGATATTTTTTGCCCAAAACCAACATCGATTGCGCTAGGAAATTATGATTTTTAACCCATAATTAAGACATTGCTTTAGTGTTAAGTTATGAGCTCAACAATGATGTATAATTAATATCAATCGTCACAACAATGTATAAGTTTATATAACTTTTCTGATTCTGAAATCTACATGAAATTTCACTCACCCAAACAACTATGTACGGTGCTATCATGGATCCAACCCTCGCAAACACTGAAGCTCCTCCAAGTCCGGCATTTCGTACAACAGTTGGAAACAGTTCTGCACTGTGAATATATGCTACACAGTACGCTGCCGACACGCAGAGACGTCCGAACATAGACAGAAAAATTGTGAGTATGTCTGAACCTATAAAGTTGTGACACATAAATTAGAAAAATAGATCTATGACAAGTGAGACATGTTATCCTAGCAAACAAAGCCATGAAATTCAACATGCTATCAAATACACACGCCTTTTTCAAGAGCCCAATATTTCGAATAAAAATACCCGATCGTGTGTGACCCTCATTATTTACTCGTGTTTAGTACTGATCATACCGAAATCAAAAATCCATGCAAGTTAATTAAGATTTTAATATCGGATACGGTAGTTAATGTAATTGATTTTACGATCTCAAATTTTGAATGCATATGTTGCTAAGAAGATGCATCGTCCGCAGTTTGACACCTAATGGCACACTCGTCCTGGTTACACAGACTAACAGCAAGAGAAGATGCCTCCGTCGAATCCTTAACATCTTCAGGCCCAATAAAATATGCAATACATTTTTTCAGCGCAAGAATAACCTCTCTCAGTGTTGAGATTAAGGGAAAAAGGTGGACATGGATTGGTCATGTACTTCATCCATCCCTAGAGTTGCTATGCGACGGACTCCAGTAGGAAAGAGAAGAGGAAGATCCAATTAAACTTAGGAAAGGTCAGCATAGAAGGCGATCAGTGATGGATTTACTTGGGTACAAGTACAGAGATGGACGAAGGGCAGACAGCGTTGGAATATGTGGTGGCTTATAAATACGCAAATCAGCGCGAAGAGGTAAATATGTCATATAACAGCCAACCGTATTCTTTGCAAAGAGTGCCCGGATGACCCTATAGGGACTGTGTACCTTTACAAAGAGTGCCCGGATGACCCTATAGGGACTGCGTACCTTTACAAAGAGTGCCCGGATGACCCTATAGGGACTGCGTACTCACCTTCTGGTTCGTATTCAATAGCAAATATAGTTGAAGCACAGGATAAACCACCAATGAGCATCATAACACAGTAGAGTCTCCGCCGTCCTACTCTATCCACCAGTGCAATGACAAGGAAATAAGCCGGTATCTCCACTAACCCCGATATTGCAAAGTTTAGATATAAATTTCCATTCAAATTTTCTGAATTTAGTGCAAGTCCAAAGTACGTCATAGCGACGACAGTCCTAGAAAAACAAAATGTATTTGAATTTTAGTTCATTAGCAAAAGTAAGAAAACAGAAAAGTTGAATATACCATTGCGTAAACAACGTATTTGACGTTATGTGTCACAGAGAACACGTTGAGGCCTACCGGTTAATCACTAACAGAGTTCGTCAATTTATGTTATCCGCATGCAAATTGAGACCAGGCATATTGACCGACGTAAAAATTGAATAAACTACTAGTTTGTGACTGGTAAATGGCTGAAGTTCCGTGTAAAACCGAATGTAAACAAGAGATGCTTGTAAAAAGATTATATTAAGTCAGACATGGAAGGCAGCACACAACTTAACCAGCCGAGAGCAGAAAACATTAAAAACACACAACGCACAGTGCCCAACTGAACCAACCGACCACAGGAAACATAAAACACGTACAAGGCACAATGCCCAACTAAACAAGCAAAGGTTCCACCCAAGTTTAAGCTGTCGAAAAGTATAATACATTATTACTAGCTGAATGACCCAGTTTTCACAGCAAAACGACTATAACGTCTAGTTTTAGCTGTCAGAAATCCTTAAACGATAAAGTGCCCAACACACTGCCAACCAAGAAAATTAAAAAGCCCTTGTCCCAACTGTTAAAAAGCTGAATAGAAAAGTTTCAGCAAACGAAACGCGGAACGCCTACGCTGAATGACCTAGTTACAACATAAAAACTGCTGAACTACATAGTTTAGCTGCCTTAAGCCCCAAAAGTTAAGTAACAGTATTACAACGTTATAAGGCCCGGTTTAAGCAACAAGAAATCTGAAAGCCCCAGCCGGATGACCTAGTTTGAATACGTAAAATGTCTCAGCTGAAAGCCCCAGCCAAAACAAGTAGAGATATACCTAAGTGAACTCGGCCATAAGACCACAGAGGACACTCCAGCCGGATGACCTAGTTTAAATAAATAAATATTATAGTAGATAAGTAAAATGACGTAATTGAACAAGTCGGTCATAAACAATAAATCATATTTACCAATTGAAAAATATAACTGACGTCTTCATCAATTGTTTCCTTGAAGTAAATAGTTGAATGAAACTAGATTGTGTATCTTCGTCATCTTCTAAAGTTTTTTTATCAAATAAGTTATCAGGAACTGTAGTTTTATTCCATTTTGCTATTCGTCGTATGACTGCCTCAGCTTCTTGTACACGGCCTTTGGTAAGAAGCCATCTGGGTGATTCTGGCAATACCCTTAAGAGAAACACGTAACAAATGGTTACCAAATAAAGAACTTGTTGATCATGGTGTCTATCGAAATACAAGGTAGAGTAAAAATAATGCCCGGATTTGTCATATTATACATGTAAGCATATTGAAGCTCGATCTTGGTAAAGTACCATTTTTAACCGCCACCCATATATAACTGTACATGCATGTCCTATCACTGTAAATTTTTAATGAGTTTCTGCTTCAAAATATGCTGGCATAAAATAAACAGTCCAGGAATCTTTTTGATAGTACGTCGCATTGTGCTTTTGTACTGCTTGTCAATGTCATGTGTACCAGTCGGAGCAAAATGGGAATTATCGCCCTTTATTTTTTTACTCATGATTGCGCTTATACTCAATCTCCGCCAGGCGCGCATCCGTACCAAACATAGACAATAGCCATTGTGTTGAATGTGATCATATTGTTTCAGCTTTTTCAAAGCAGGGACTTGGATTTTTTTCAACATTTTGACAGTTAAAACCAGGAGTTTTCAGCTTCATTGTTTCTGTGTTGTATGCTAGGCTGAGTCAGTTGAGTGCTGCCTTCCCTGTTGGATTTTTATCATCTTTCTGAACATCTGGCTCCGTGTTCACAAAGAATAATTTTCAGAATCTGGACCAAAAAGATTATATTAAGTCAGACAGGGAAGGCAGCACTCAACTTAACCAGCCGAGCACAGAAAACATTAAAAACACAAAGCACAAAGCCCAACTAAACAAGCGCAGATCCGCCAAAGTCCAAGCTGTCGAAAAGTATAATAAATTATAACTAGCTGAATGACCTAGTAGAAAAGATTCAGTAAACAAGAGGCGGATGCCTACGCTGAATGACCTAGCCAAACATCGGTTTATTTCTATTTTAAACAAAGACCGTTTATTTTATACAGAGGAAAAACTATTAATGTCTCCTTAAATTGATAAGATTTACACAAAGTTTGCTCCTATATGTTTGAGTTGAGTCTCAGTCAGTCTTTTTATAATATTATGAAAGTTGGGAAGGTTTTCAACATTTTATGTACGAATATGCTTATATGTAATTTGTACATGCTTAGAAAAAAACAATTGCATTACTTGAGACAAACTTTTAAAAATAGAAGAGACAGAAAAAGCCTAATCCTGAAAACTGATTCTTTGTGAACACATGGACTGATGCTAACGTAAAAGTGCAAAACAGTTTCCGTCACATTTGGTATTTTATGTACTCAGTTGTGTCAAAGTATACAATACAATTAGGGAGGCGATTGTACAGTTGCATTGCTTGTGATACCGGTACAAGATGAAATATGCCAGCTTACCTTCGTCAAGAACAAATATCGCATATTCAACGACTTTCAACTTTAGTTAATCTAATTTTCACGGAATTCTTTCAAAATGTTTGGAGAGTACTTTTCAATAAAAATATTGGCGAACATAGAGTAATTGAAACCTTTGCGAAAACAAACTTTAAAACAGACAGTCTACGTCACCCATAAAAGCTCAGAGTCATCGACTATCTAGTAATATCTTACCACCAGAAACCCACTAGAAGAACACCCGGAATGGACGTATATAGTTGAATTTTAAACCAATCCTTCAACCAGTAGGCTACGGCAGACAGTATTAGCAGTCCCGCTACGTATGGAAAATCAGAGATGACACCAGGCCATATACGTTTCTTGGCACTTGTAATTTCGATAGCTTAAACAGAAAAGCAAATATCGTAAAGGTGAAAACAGCACGGATGGAGAATGCATAATTCAACAGAATCAATGGAGCACTTAAAGCACAAAAATGAACTCACAAGTTACAAGTAAAATAAAAAATGAAAATGAACAAGACAACAAATCTGAAACTGAATACCTACAAAGTCCTACTTTCATGAATCAATTTTGCTAAACAAAGGTGTAAAAGAAAGTTTTAAAAATATTCATAAAGTTTTAATTTTGATAATTGTAGTTTGGAATTTCGCATAACTGTAAACATGCGTATATGTATTTTCGGGATAATGAAGGTCAATTTAATACATTTTAGGCGTACGATCATCGTTCAAAATGTATTCAATTAAATCAGGAGTTCTTTGGAAAAGGACTAACGTGTTATCACAGTGTTGCCATTCTATGCATTGACTAAGTGAGAACCTTTGGGTTCTGAAAATACATACGAAGGGGTGGCTTCGATCACATGTTCCATATGCATCTCAAGCCAAATAATATGTCAAGACGTGTACTCTTTCAAATTCGAAAAAAAATAGATCAATAATCTAACAAATACATGTACACAAGAAAATCATTAACTACAGGTAACTACAGGTAACTACTTACATATAATGTATGCTGACATGAATGATGCCACGATTGAACCTCCAAGAATGAATTCGATCACACAAAACAACCAGTACGCATGCGCCCATGCCAAACCAAACGACGACGCCATCATAATCAAAACCGACACGTACATCACAGGTTTCCGACCATATCTTGGAATGTAAATATTAAATTATATACTTCATAATAATTGAATAAACCTGCGTTTTTGAAAGGAATCAGAGGGTACGACGTCAAAGTGGACGTTATTTGGTAGGCACACACAGTGCAAACTAATCGATATCATAAAACTACTGTAAAACTTCCGTAGTTCAGTAGTATAAGATTGAATTGTCCATAATTTAAGTTAGTTTTTCGATTTATGTTATCCATAGAAAAAATAACTCGTTATTATCTTTATAATTTTATTTACAAATTATAAACTACACTTTCACTAGATATAAACATCTTGTATAATTATACGCGCACATAAAATTTGAAATATGCATAAATATTCGTTACAGATTTCTTTTGCGTTAAGAGTAAATATGGAATGGTAGATATATATAATACAGAACAAAGCTCAGTTGTAATATCACGATTTAGTGACTTGGAGTATGTATCAATACAACCTGGATGGCTTAAATATCTCCTGAGTGGCCATGTGTAAGGTTTGGAAATGAAATACTTTTATCGTGCACAAAGGATCATACATACAGTACACCTATTATACATACATGTCAGCAACAATGCCGCTAGCGAGGGACCCAACCAGCATCCCACCATAGAATATCATTTCTGCATTCGCTACCCATATTTCTTTGTCACATACCAAATCAACCTGAAATCGTATATATCGAAACAAACGTATGATTAACAGCCTCATGTAACCTTATGTCTTTGCCGTTAATTTAAATAATTCTGCAGAATAAAATGTGTCTTTCTACATAAAGATAATAACGAAAAGACAGCAGGCACAAAAAAAAGAAAACAATCACAGATTACAAGACCACGTCTCTACATAATGCAAATGAACAAGAATATTATGAAGGTGAACAGCTTCACAAACACGCGTCAGCTACATTATTCATTCAACAGAACATGGGTATGAGTCAACTGATAAGAACGAATCATTAGGACAACCACACACAACAAGGATATATACCCACAAAGCAACACTCAACCGAAACACTATACATGCCCTTTTGGAATAAACGAAGCGGCCTCATGCTGGACTGCAAAAGCACACACGTGGCCTTTAAAATGAATAGTTAAACAAAAATGCAGAGTAGCAAAATTACAATTTCCTTATTTTTTACGTATAAAGTACACAATACAAACATAAAAGATGTTGAGTCAACCATGGTATGGACAGTGGCAAATGTCACTGAACACTTAAACTCATGTTCCACTAATGGTACACCAAACTTCAAACATATTAGTACTACTAACCTTACGAAAGTAGTCAGTGTAACACGTACATTATAAAAGTTCCCAGCCATGTGTTATCGCCTTAATAAAAGAGCACGGCCACATGTAATATATGTGTGAAGAAAAATTACTCATATAATATACATGTATTGTGTAGTTAAAATAAGTAAATAAGCTAATATGTTCTCTCCATCTAGTGCTTGATGCATAATGGCCAATTAGCATTAAAGCAGCATGTAACGGTTTCTCAACATTCAAAACGGAACACATGTTTTAACCTTACCTTTGTGACGAAAGTACTGAGGAACACAGATTTGTCGTACACCCATTTGTCACATTTCACAGCTTGAGTAATGGTACAGTTGTTCTCTGTTAATGTAGAATACCTTTAAAAAAAGTAAACAAATGGTACATGTATAACTAAACGTATCGTGGGCAATGGATAAGTGGCAAGGGCACTGGTCGCTCTATGGTCTACCCCATCTTTTTGCCGAACGTTACCACGCGCTATCATAGGATAATGCAACCATATGTCATAATATTACCTGTAACCGTATACATGTATGTACTAAGTTTTTTTATTGTTTGCTCCCGAGTCTTTGATATACAACCGGCCACTTATCATTCAGAGAATTATATTAGTGAGTTGAACTAGTATTTAATGAGGCTTTTAATCAGATAAAAAAACTGGTTGCTAACAACTACAGTATGTATGTGTATGTTTCAATGTATCGTGATGAAAATACAACCAGTTTATCGGAAATGTGAAATTTAATTTAATCGTGGTCAAATCAAAGAAAAGCCATTGACAAGAATACACCATGCCCAGTAAAGTCTTGTATTTGCCAGAAACTTATTAGCAAGAACGACTGACACAAATAACTCATGACAAAGGATAATAAAAATTCTGACATGGAAGGCAGCACTCAACTGAAACAGCCGAGTACAGAAACCATAAATAACACGGCAAAATACCCAAACATTAACCGCTGACAGTACAAGTTTCAGCTGTGAAAAAGTCGAAAATCCAAGACCCAGCTGTCAAAAAGCTGAAAAACCTAGTTTCCGCTATAAAAAAGCTGAAAGACCTAGTTTCCGCTATAAAAATCTAAAATACCTAGTTTCAGCCATAAAAAAGTTGAATGACCTGAATGACAAGTTTTGGGGGAATACATTATTCAGTTTCAAACCATCCTCATACATCAGTAGTTAGTCAAGTTCCCAGACTATGTTTCGGACGAAGAATACCCTGGTGAACGAGAATGTTTCAAACTTGCTACAATTGATACTATTATTTAAATGTCATAAAGCACAGTGTAGCGATTTTGTACTTCTTGCATGCATTCATTCCAATCGTGATAGCTCGGCCATTTCCGTTTGTCTCCGGTAAATATTTCAATGCATACAGGCCGCCGAGGTCATCAGAATGGTATTCATTCGAACAACTGCAGGACTTTCAGCGCTTTGATTAAACATGTTACCTACAAGTACATGAATTATTTATGACCGAAACCTAGAAGATAAGAATGTTTCGTTAGTTTTAATAATGGGGATTGGACGTCGATTCGTTGCCGTTTTTATATTTGTGTGCATGCTGCAATGTGTTTTCACTGCAGGTACAGAGAGTGGTGTTAGTGAAATGTTTAATGCTTTACTTGAAAGGATCGAGTCACTGGAAGCCCGCGATGAAGAGAAGAACGCGAAGATAGCTGAAATGGAATCCGAAATATCTGGCTTGAAATTACAAATGGGTGAAATGGAATTGAAG
Source organism: Spisula solida (assembly GCA_947247005.1). NCBI lineage: Eukaryota > Metazoa > Mollusca > Bivalvia > Venerida > Mactridae > Spisula > Spisula solida. The sequence goes on from OX365946.1 coordinate 21,385,754, forward strand.
TTCAAACAGAAAGAAGCCAAGATGGTGGATGAGATAAAAGGACTGAAGAAGACGTTAGAACAATTACATAGTGACACCAAGGAAGACCAAGTCAATGACCATGACTACATAGACCGACCTCTATCAATTCCCAGTAGAATAAAACGACAGCGTAGCAGCTTCATAAAAAGTAAGTATTTTATGTTCTATATACATGTATCACCCTGGTATATTGTCATCTTCAGTATATTGATAGTCTTTTCGTAAGATATGTATGTACGTTGACGTCATGACAATAGTGCGTACTCTGTACGTCACCTTCATAGTTCTACATGTATTGTGATTTGTAGGAGGATTCTCTCACTAACAGGTCAGAATACGCAGATGTTATATATTGTGCATTTTGTATACTTTCAGACCGGGACATTCCCGAAAACGAAGTAGCATTCTACGCAACACACACTGACCATGGAGTATACCACTTAGGAGCCAACCAGATTCTACTGTTCCAACAATCTATCACTAACATTGGCAATGCTTACAACAACAACACCGGTGATTTTGTGGCACCAGTTGATGGTACATACGTCTTTCATGCTACGATTATGGGTGCACTTGATCAAAATAATCACACCCACTTATACGCTCACTTTGATGTAAATGGAAACGTGTACTCGAAGTTTTATGTAACCGATCGCGACCAATCATCACAGATGCTTGTCATTGATCTCAAGACTGGGCATACGGTGTCTGTGAGAAATGACCGCACCGATAATGGATTTATCGGAGAACATTTCTCAACATTTTCTGGATTTTTATTGTACCAACATTATCCATCTGGCACCATACTTGGTTAATAAATAAAGAACAACACTATTGTTTGGAATTTCTTTTATATAATATTTCACATAGTGTCATTAGTTCTTGTGTGTCTCTCCCTCTCTAACCTTGTCCAAGATGACAAATACGATGAAATAAGAACGTCACGACGTGTCAATTATGGCTCCATAATGTCGTTACGCATAATTTGAAGCCTAGTGCAGTTGACGTTACGTTTCTTTTTCATTATGATCAGGTTATCACTCTTAGGGATGCAATTGAAAATGAAATCCTTTCTAGACAGATCTGTCTATCAAATCCAAATTCTAAATTCTACGCTTCAACAATTAGGAACATTTTACAGAAGTATGATTTACCAGACATAACCCATCTATTCAACAGCCCACCATCAAATGATTCTGGTAAAAACACAATTAGAGAGAAAATGAATTTATAATGGAGAAACAAGTACATAGAAGATCAGAAGACAAAATCATCTTTATACTACCTGTAGATACAGAAAAACCCATTGCAAGATGCACTCAATGTATAAATATCAGTAAAGCCTAAAACACATGAAGTTGTCAGAGCAAAGATAAAGGCTATGCTAATAACAGGAACATACATGTTACAGTCTCGTACTACAAAAATCAACCATACACAATCACAGACAATCTGTCAACATTGCATAGAATAGATGAGACTATACTCTATTTCCTACTAACATGTAAGAACCTAGAGGCAGTCAGATTAAAACATTTACCAAAGAACAAGAAACTAGCAAACCAATGAAGATAACGGTCTCCTACTATAATTCATTTTAGACTATACACACAACAAAGTTACAAGATGTATCACCTGCACCAAGAAGAAAGATGTTTGATGTGGAGGGATGTAAATCTGTGTACATCAAGAGCGAGCACTATTCCTAGCTAACTGCTCAACTGTACACGATATAGCCTCCCCTGTTATATAGTGGTAGTAAACAATGACCAAGTCGTGATTTTCTAATCTAGATGTGCCATCTTCGTGTTTATTGAGCTTACCATGATTATGCGATAAAATACTAGTATGACTGTTCCCATTTATTCGTCGTATTTTAAATATATTTCGTCGCTAAAGTTGGGTTATAAATACTACAATTTAATGTAAAAAATACTAAAAACAAATAAATGTGAACAGACCCAACAAAATGACATGTTTAAATAATAAACGATATTTTTAACAATTGAGTTTTATCGGGAAAGCTGGTTATTTGAGCGCCGCTTTATACGTCACTTGTCGATTGGAAAATAGGGCATCCTGTTTGAACATTATTGTTTTGCATATAACGCTTTGGTTTCCTATAAGATATGTTTTGAAGTATTCCTGATGGCTTTTTAATAATAAGAGAAACTAATTCGTTAGCTATAGTTTTCAAATCGATATGTTTGTCCTTTTTATATCGAACGGGAACTAGAGTCGTTAGTGTCATTGACAACCAAGGAACAAAACGCACACTCGCCTGAATTTACTGTTAATGTTACTTGATTAAGTATTTCTTTACTTATCTCATTTGGTGTCTATATGTCGATTATGTAACGGAATAAAAATTATTGAACAACAACGTAACTATTAAAATGGATAAATCGAGAGTCAAAATAGGGGGCATAAATTTGAACGGCACCGAGATAAAAATATAAGTCGCAATTCGTGCCTATAATTTATTACGCAAAAAGCACATCTACTTATGCATTATTTCTTAAATATTAAATAAGCGTCCTCGATCAAGTTCAATCGATTAAGAAAACAACAACATTAAAACATGTATCTTAATAAGATTTTTGGTTTAGTTAAGTGTATTCATTGATTCATATTGATTACTTAATGTACGGACTGTTTATATATTTAGTTTTATACGAATGGAACCTTAAAATTATTTTTACATTTATTTTGAGCATCAAACATGTCATGTGTACCCATTAGACTATTGTCTGGTTTTGTGTAAAATTTTGTTGGAATTCATGCATCCGCTTGGTCAAAATGTATGTTTAATAAACACTAATTTATACTAAGCTGAAAAAGTTCCAAAAACGTATCGCATAATTATACCAATTAAAGGTCTAAACTTAATTTAAGTGATAAATTTATACATGATGAACTTTTCGAGATTAAAGGCCACCTTAATGAGTATTGTAGCGTCGTAACACATTTATTATAAGTAGGTCAATAGCATCTGATAGACAAAAACAAAAGCGGTCAACAGATAACAACAACAATCAAACACAACATTGTTAAAAAGTTGCGTATTCGTCTCAAAGCTTCAATATTAACTATTAGACTGTTAGCTGCTCGTACTATAGCTCGTGTTCCCTGAAACTTCTTGAGGTTAACAACATTTGTACCCACTGGATAACATGCTCATTACATGGTGACAGAAACGTCATCTGATTTTAATTACCAAGGAAATATTAAAGTTATACCTCCAGTATTTGTAAGAGAAGATTTTACTTGGTATAACAAAGGATGGAACATACTACCACTATCATTACCCAAGAATGAAGCAGTAGTATCATATATGTGCTACCAGAAATTCTAAGAAATCCGTAATCTTAAAACACACGCATTCATTGATGAAAATGATACATTTTATGTCCTTTATCCACAAAAGTTCCGTAAATCAAAAACAAGAACTAATAGACAAATATGTTACAAGAAGGTTCTATAGATATGTTGTGCATAGACATTAATTCATAAAGCGTCGAATTATTAATGCAATAGACCATAAGAACATTTCTCATGAAAATGCCTCTTCGCACTGGGCTTCTAATGTAAAGTAGTTTTTGAACGAAAAGCGCATGTAGACCTAGTTCTATGCGACTGGTTTTAAGTTCCCAGACTTAAATCGCATTCAGTAGAACATAGGTACGTTTCCGGGAAACCTATATGGTTAGCCATATTACAGTACATGAGTGTTGCACCTTTTCCAGACGACAAAACTTTAATCTAAGGTTAAATTGGTGTGCAATGTGTACAGGAGAGTTTATTGAATGTTCTCTGTAAGTTTCATTGTTAATGAGTCTATCAATACAAAGTTATAGAGTAAATTGCATTTCTTTTCGAACACCCCTCGTATTCGTGGAGTTGGGTTTGAAATATTAAAATATAGACGATTAAATGATAACCGTTGAAAAAGACGTGCCTTATAGAGGAAAGCTATTCAGATACAAATACAGATAAGAAAATGGAATCAGCTTATAAACAGTGAAAATAGCAAGATGATCATTTAACTGATATGTTCAATGATAAATCTCTAGAACTCATTGATAGCAAATAATAAATGGAGAAAATTGTTAATAGCATACGACGACTATCTGAGTTTTGGTGAATAAAATCAACAGTACTTGTAATTCGTAATTAAACGAGTTATACCCATCTGCCATTTTCCATAGCCCAATGTATTACTTTGCCCATCAATAGTTCTTGAATTGATAAAACAAATTTTATAATACATAGGATGATAAACTAAAAATAAAACTTGAGTAATTTCAAAACACTGTTGTAAACTGTGGCTCTATTATAACCCTATACACACGAGTAGATGATATAATACGAGGGGCATTCTGAAAGTTCTGATAACTGTGTGATATCTTTACATTGGTGGGTCAGAATATTTAAAAGTGAACATTTTCTGAAAGATACAACCTTCCTCCACCGAAAACATATCATCATATTAGTATCAGAGAATTCATAACTCACATATACGCTAAATTGTACATGTAGGTATATGACCCATTGAATTGTCGCCAAAATGAGTCATATTGGTCCTTGGAAGGGATAACATTATTGTCAATAATTTCTATCAGATCTTTTTTGAATTTACACATATCTAGTAGTATATACATGTGTATATTAACCAATTGAAAACTGTTGTTCTGACAGTGCAAATGACTTAGGATGAACATACAAAAGACCACGACCCAAATGCTCTTGAAAATAGCCAATTTTACCAGAAATACGCAATTTACGTGTTATTGCATTGTTCTGCTGGTCATATTGCATGATAGCATAAAATATGTGACAGTTTTGCACATACATATGCTATGTCCATTCCCACTAAATACGAGTTCTGAAATATTCGTAATTTCATCTGTACAGCAGATTAAAGAATATGACCACGTGGCCTAAAACACGTGTTTTAGAATTATGACGTCATATCCTCAGAATAGCATTTCGCAAAACAAAACTAATTATATCTTTTCTTAATTTGAAGTGAATACAGTTAATTTAACTATAAGAAAAATGTGTATGGACCTTTTTATTACATGTATAAGGGTATCCCGTTACCCCACCCTCTTTCTTAAATCATGGGTAGAGCACAAGATTTTGCTCCCAAAATCAAACTTTATGAAAAATACATTTATAACGTCCCCCGAATGAACATATACATTCCAATCTAGACAATTTGACTTATTTAGAGTAGTTGATGGTCCTTAAACATATTGTATATCAAGAATTAAGAAAAAGGCATATTTGATCAAATGGTCTCCTGGTCGGGTTGTACATATTGCTGTTTTTTTATTAAGAACTAAAAGTTTTTCAATATCTTAATATTATTCGAAAGTACAGTTATGTATATTTCAAATAATATCAAATCTATTTCAATCAGCATCAACAATACATCCGCAGTGCGCTTTGAAATATACATGGGGTCAATACAAAGCAATTCCCTCGCGTATTCAAGAGATATTTTAGTCAATACCACAAACTATGTATTGTTTGAATACCAAACAAATATATATTCTCAGAGATAAAATAGTAATTTTGCTAAAAGATTGATCTTTCAGAAAATATCCACTTTAAACAATTCTGACCAACCGATGTAAAGTTATCACTCAGTTATCAGAACTTTCACATTGCCCCTCGTAACTTGATTATATGAAACTACTGAACACATTGGTACTGTTCTGTTTCATTTATTTAATATAAACTATTGGTTATTGTCGACAGTAACTGTTATGAAACGAGGCTCTGCAATTTTAAATAATGGTCAGATAATTCAGTAGTTCAAACGGCTAAATTAAATAATTTAACAAGTCGGCATGACCCAAGTCAACAAGATAAGAACATTTAACTTGTCCCAACAATGGAGATTGGACGTGGTTTCGTTGTCGTTTTTATATTCATATCCATGCTGCAATGTGTTTTTGCTGCAGAGACAGATGGTGGCGTTAGTGAAATGTTTAATGCTTTACTTGAAAGGATAGAGTCACTGGAAGCTCGCGATGAAGAGAAGAACGCGAAGATAGTTGAAATGAAATCCGAAATCTTTGGCTTGAAATTCCAAATGGGTGAAATGGAGTTGAAGTTCAAACAGAAAGAAGCCAAGATGGTGGACGAGATAAATGGACTGAAGAAGACAATAGAACCATCACGTGATGAAACTGAGGAACCACGAGTAGATGACCATGGCAATGGCAATATAGATCGAACGTTATCTAGTAAAATTAAACGACAACAAAGCAACTTCAGAAAAGGTAAGAATTACCAAAGAGTATTTAGATACATTGTGGCAAAGCTTATAAAACTTAATTCTACTAAAATATTTCTTCAAAGTAAACCAAGGTGTAAACCACCAGGAAATTGGAATACTTTCTTTTAATCCGCGGTTGTCTCGCTAAGAGATTCACGTGCACATAAGTCATGCAATGGTTGTCCGAAAGAACATTAAGACGATGTCAATATTAATAAGAGTCATAAAATAGTCGTATATGTATACTAAAAGCAGGGGCTATATAGACATGCTTTTAGTAAGCTGGTCTGACTAGATTCCACTAAGTGTTAGTCTGCATTATGACCAGAAGGTATAACCCGGAGCACCCCCACGTCATGAACTTCAAAAAATATAACCAGGTTCTTTCTATTGCTTTATTATTTCAACGTGTGATTGGTATATGCAAGATTTTCCAAATTTGAACTTAAAATACGTAAGTGTGACGCACAATGACAGTACATCAATACGTTCTGAACAGCAATCGTATACTCATTGTGTAAATTGTGTATACTTTCAGACAGGGACAGTCCTGAAAACGAAGTAGCGTTTTATGCAACACACACTAACCATGGCATAGATCACTTGGGAGCCAACCAAATTCTTCCATTTCAACAACCTATCACCAACCTTGGCAATGCTTACAACAGAAACACGGGGACATTTGTGGCACCAGTTGACGGAACATATGTCTTTCATGCTACGATTATGGCTGACCTTCAACAAAATGACCACATACACATGCACGCTAGCTTTGATGTTAATGGCGTCATGTACTCGAAGATTTATGTAACTGATCGCGACCAATCATCACAGATGCTCGTCATTAACCTAAATACTGGGCATACGGTGTCTTTGAGAAACGTTCAGGCTGATGATGGGTTTATCGGAGAGCAGTACTCGTCATTTTCTGGATTTTTACTGTACCAACATTATAGTTATACATCTGGTACCAGTACCATTGTTGGTTAAAATAATTACACTATTGTAAATTCTTGTATTCGTCTGTATTATTTTTCTTTGTGTACGGTGGCATGTGTCTATTCACGATATGAAGTGTAAAAGACTTTAACCCCTTTCACAATTGTCGCACGACGGACGAATGACGTGTCTACGATTAAAATTTCTTACGTCCGTCATGCAGCGGGAAATATCATCGTGAACCCTCGCCTTAGAGTTTTGGGCATGTTCAAACTTTAGTACGTCTGTCGCGCGATGCCCTACGATGTGCGTAAGATTATAATGTCAAATTAGCACTTCAAATTATACCAATTTCAAACAGATGTATTTAACCCTTTAAAATTGCCAGCCGCCCAATGACGTTACGATCCGCATTTGCCAGGACATATTTCATAGAGTTCAATACATTTAGATATTACAAACTTTCATTCGTAGTTTAGTCTACAAATAGAATTGTACATTATATCCTACATTGTGCATTCACATTATGTGACGCTCATTTCATGTCAATGTTTATTTAATGCGTCTTAAAAGCTTCTATCGATACAATTTGCTAAATAGAAACCATACCTTTGACAAGCAGGTGTGCTTTTTATCTAGGTAATTAACCAGGATACTATTGTTGCAGTGTTGTTATGTTTATAATTTGGAGGATGACATTCAAACCAGAACTATTCAAACAAGTTAACGGTATACATGTATAGTACGACCTTTTCTGCTATATTCTACTTCAATTTCAGACTATTTGCTGAAAATTATCTCATAACATTTACCTTCAAAATATAATTTACTTAGTGTATCTGCAAATATTGCTTAGCTTTTATTTAATATCTCCCCAATTAAATCCCCAAATAGGCTGTACCTTAGTTCATATTACTACTTAGATAATAAGACTGCCAATGGAATCCTTGCAATCTGATTATATTTCCTTTCCGCTACCATAGCGTACTAATGAAGACTCGCCGGAATGGCCATTTCGGCCTTCCGTAGTTTTTTACCTAAATGCCCAAATTCGGGTATTTTGCTGTCATTGGTACACAGGCATCCCAGACTACAGGATATTACGGACCCGCCATCGCGGTACGATTCCCTGTGGAATTGCATTAACATTTAGCGCCAAAAAGTTTTTATTTTTCTATAGAAGGAATATAAGGCAAGACAAAGGGGTCAAGATCAATGCCCTTAAAGTAGGTCTGTCAAGCTAAAAAAAAAAAAAAAGGTTTTTCGCGCAAGGGTCACCGTTACATCGTCATTTCCGGTGACCTTTAGTCGAAATGTTGACACTTTTTTCTACTTTCGGTTAGGGGCATGTGTGTAGCATCCGGATATGTCGAGTTTTTATCCGTGCTGCAAGAGTACCACAAAGAGTATAAGACTAGTCTGTCACCCTAATGACATGGTTTCAATTTCATCACCGGAGTAGGTTAATATGTTTGGAACCATGGCATTGACAACGATCATGTCCTCCATGTGTGCTGGTGTTTTCATCTGCTATATAGCGGAGTAGCATGTTTGTACTGTTTGATAATTAGTTCCCTCAAAGCTAATAAGGCAGGGATAAAACCGAAGGAGCGTTCTACATGTATGCAACACACACTGACCATAGCATAAATCACTTGGGAGTTAATCAGATTATCCCCTTTCAACAACCTATCACCAACCTTGGCAATGCTTACAACAGAAACACGGGGACATTTGTGGCACCAGTTGACAGAACATATGTCTTTCATGCTATGATTATGGCTGACCTTCAACAAAATGACCACATACACATACACGCTAGCTTTGATGTACTACAACATCTTCAGTCGAACGCACAAAAAGTTCCAGGAAATCTGGCTAGGTTGTCTGCTTATATGACTGGAAAGAGGTCGAGAAAAGGCGATAAGTGTTACCTTTCAGTGTTTGTTAGATTGGCGGCTGATTCACACACATGACATCTGTTGTATTCAAATTCCTCCGACGTTGGTATGTACTTGTCAACCAGGGCTTGGTGTTCGTCATTTTGTATTTCATAAGTATCGTTACCATAGCCTGGTATAGAACATCTGTAAATGGAAAACACAATTACTGCAACATACGAAGATTATAATCGTACTTTGAGGAGAAAATTATCTACTCAGTGCAAGGCTCGAACCCAGGATCTCCTGCTTGCAAGCCATGCGCTCTACTAACTAAGCTAAACCAGCGACTGGCTAGGCGACTGGCTCATGAATCACTACAATATCATAATTAATGCATGAAGTCATCCCTTTTAAATGTATAATTTGCAGCAAGTAAGTGCGTTTTCTGGCACTGCTACTGTGCAGCAGTCAGGTAGTCGTACAAATGTAAGTTTTCTTTGACTACAAGACGTTCTCGATCGTATTCTTTCCGGAACCTCACGGTCCGAGTGTGAGCAAATTGCTTCCGATTCTAGTAGTTTGTAAAAGATGCTTATACCTCGGTCACAAATCAAATCACATCTCAAGGTCTCACTGCACTATAATGAACTTTCATTGTCTCACAACTAATGGTCTGCAAAGGTATTGCTCTCTGCGACAGCTCATTCATTGCTCTCCACGACAGATCTTCATTCATTGTTCTCCACGACAGCTCTTCATTCATTGTTCTCCACGACAGCTCTTCATTCATTGCTCTTCACAACAGCTCTTCATTCATTGCTTTCCACTACAGCTCTTCATTCATTGCTCTCCACGACAGCTCTTCATTTATTGCTCTCCACGACAGCTTTTCATTCATTGCTCTCCATGACTGCTTACCATTGTTCGATTAATCCACATCGCATTTGTCCAAATTTAGTATATAAAGTTTATAATTTCAAAAATTTCAAATTTTGAAATATCTTTGTTCAAAGAGTCTTACCTGTGGTTTGGAATTCCAAGTAGAAATACTGGGTTTAACATGAAGAAACCGGCTAGTAATCCAGGATAACACGACAATGCAAACACAAATTTCTGAAATCTGCCAAATCCTCCGATCTGCTCCAATATCTCATCAAATCTCATTATTACAGAACTAATCTCATACAAGGAACGATCGAGATTCTAAATATCAGTGAGATTCACTAAATATGTCCTCAAACGTATCCGCTTGAATGTATTAAAACAAAATTGTTCATGATCGAATTGTTCATTATGTCTTTAATCCACTTTATTTCTCAGAGTGTTTCATGTAATTCACTTTTTAACCGACGGATTATTACACTTGTTATATATAATTAACTATAAATGTAGACTGACTACTATCTAACACGTTTTGAAATGGGAAACGCGGTTTCATTTCCTGTTTGAAGCTGAACATTACCCATAGCTCCAGACCTGCGTGACCACTTTGTTGTCTTTTAAATTTGTGAGCAATGTCAATTTTATATAACGGCTATGATAACTAAGTTATGACCGACTGTAATACTGAATGATACTACTTAACATACATTTGAGAACGGTCACCAAATATTTCTCGCGGATAGTTTGTGTATTTGATAAGATAAGCTGATAAAAATCTTCTAACAAAACAGAGAAATAATACAGTGTAGTTGCTGACACATTTGAGGTCAACAAAAGATAGTAACAAATCGGACAGAGAGGACAGTGCTCATCAGGAACAGCAGTTCACGAAAACACACAGAGAAGAAAAAACACATTACATCATGTACAAGTCAAAAGGACACTGATGATATTGAACAAGTAAATGCAGCTGAACAGCTACTAAAACACGACTCCCTACACTGACAGTAATAATAATAATAACGACTTTATTTAAAGAGGCAACACAGTTGGGTATACCCAGTATTCCCTGTGAGCCTCATATAACATTGACATTATATATGACATTGTGCATTTATAAAAGTTACATGAAAGGCAAAATAATAACTATAAACATTATTACCTATATACACAGCTCAAAGAAAGTAAATATATATTAAGATGTAATTTAAGGCAGAAGATCTAACCTGCTATATATACACATTAAGTGATGGCATAAATTGCATAGAACATGGTTCATGGGTCCTGATAATTAATTAACGTATCTCTCAAATGAGAGAAAAGTTTGTTTGACCACCAGAGAACCACCACTTCAAGTATTTTCTTTTAAATAAGTTAACATTTGCAGATGTTCTTACATCGTAAGGAAGACAGTTCCGTAATTTTGCACCAGCGCAAGGGTCAACAGACAACAACGAATCCCAAAGACTACTACACGTCACAATGGCAACACACAAAGCAGCATCCAACAGTAACATATCCGCGTACATCAGTGGTTAGTCTAATACCAATACTCAAGTGGTAGAACACGCTGGGCAACAAGAATGCAATAACATCGCATATACCATTTATAAATAAACAAAGCAGTGTGCTACTGTACTGGACTTCAAAGAGTCAAAGGGCATAAACAAGAACAAGGTAAAAAGGATCGACAATCATTGCACTGAACAGTTAACGAAAAGACATTTATACGTGGGACGTTCAAAAATAAACAGGACTGAAGCCCTCACGGCTACAGTTTTCAATATTATACAAATATTATTACATAATATGGAATCGGAATGTAATTGCGAAAATTCGATATCTGAGTTATTGAGTTAGACTATCACGTCCTCTCATAATAGTCCATTTTGAAACCATGGTAACACGCACCCGGTGCAGCCCAACAATTACCATTAATGGCGAATACGTACTGGGGCGTATCTTTAATACTATCATATCGTTTGTTTTCAAACTTCGCCGTATCATTACATATTACTTGCTGGACGATGTCTGCAAAAATGGCGACATTTGGACGTTAGATACTGCAATAAACAGAAGTTGAACTCCAAGTGTAACAAATTTGTGACGCAAAAGTGTCGTCACCAGAACGTAAGGAAAAACGGTTAAACACAAAGTTTTGTAAACTGAAAGATGATTATGTCCCCAGAATCGTATAAAATTATCGTAACTACATTTTGGAAACAGTTCTCCAAGTCGTTTATCAGTTTTAGAATGGCACAAATGCTTTAGTGTTAATTGTTCAGCTTTGAAAGACAATGAAGTAATAGGTTATCATAAGAACGTTAGTGACGTCAGTTACCGATACTTTATCAAAATACCAACGTTTCATGGTACGGATTCTCGCCTAGATATGTGATGTAAGATCCGGAAAAATACATGCGATTCTCACCAACGCATTACTTGTGTGGCTCAGTGTGTTACTGGAATGTATTCATCACCCTTATCACTATTAACTTCGTATTTCATAGCCCTATGCGAAGCACTGACGCCGTGTAAAATAACGTGACGTCATTTTGTGCGCCGGGTCAACGTTAGTCACCTTGTTTAGTCACCTGTAACTCTCGGACCGCGTATTTGTTTTAGATCATATCTTTACAGTAAGTAGAAAAAGAATACCGATGTCTGATGGTATATAATTCGATTTATTTCGTTCAACCATGCGGGTTTTGTGACAATAGTCCTGTTTATTTTTGAACGTCCCACGTACCACATTAGATATAACGTTTAATAACAGATTCTTGGTCCGTAGTTTCATATTTTTGGGTGAATAAGAAATTGGCAACATAATATTTTGACATTTGCGCAACATTGTCTCTAGCGTTTTACAACCGACCAGCCTAGCTAGCAGAGTTGATATAGCACCAGTCTGCCTCCTGGATTTGTGTTAAATTCTATAAGCAGGTCATATTATTCGGTAATATATTGGCTACCGATCGAATAGCGGAACAGCAATTACGTACTAGTTATGATTTGGTGACCCTTATACTATTGTGAGTAGTATAGTTATGATCTACATGATAATGTGTTATCTTACACTGCTGTTCGTTATCATTATAACAATACACAATATTGGGACACGTGATAAATCAGGTCATTTGTGAGGTATGCTAACTGATTGATAACAAAACTCTGACAGCATTTTACTGTAAAACTATTACAATTCATAAGGAGTTAGCCCGCTTCAAATGGGATCGAGAGGGTGTGGGTTCGATCCCCGTCTGTGCGCCGAGTGTAACAACCGACTTTTGGCTCAATAATCGAGGAGTAAATATACAGTCTACTGAACGGATGTCTGAAAATAGACTTCAACTTGGTCACTTGAGTTTCTAATTGCATTTTCACTCAGTTCAAGTGTCATTTTTTCCGGCACACACGGTGGACTACCACCTAATATTGCAGCTCCATTGTCGTATATGACAGGTTATGTTCTACCATGACATGACACGTGCATTGAAGATAATTTATAACTGTGCCCATCTAAACAATTTGCAACAAAAACTATTTAATAAAATTGCCGCTGAAATATATCTCTATGTCGCATTATTAAGTGACAAACGAGCAAAATATTGTATTTGTTTACAAATAACTTCTGTTTGGATTAAATTGATCGAAGTTGCGCCACGTATTAATTACACTACTCAATATTATTTTGCATTTCCTCGGACACACGTTAAATTTCACATAAAATCTGTTTTTATGTACAACGGGCAATAACTCCGCATAGTTGACGGCGGTACATAAAACATGAACCATTTAATGCTTAAGAGCATATAATGACGATTGAGATAAGTCCAATCCCTTTGTGTATAATAAATGCAATAAAATATTATTAAATCACTGAGATAAGTACCGACATTTCCCTATAGCCATGAAAAAAAATTTGAAAAGGGACCGATTATGAGTGTTGAGTAGTGTAACGCGACATAGGGTATATTTGCAGCTGCAATTTCCTCACGATGTTTCTACTTACGAAAGTTTTAGCCAATGTGATTACAGAAAAGGAATAAATGATTTTTGTTCCAAATTCTTTAGATGGGCAAAGTATACCTTTAATGATGCAACGAACTGCACGTTTAGCCAATGTCTGTGAAGTTGGTACGTAGGTCGTACATCGACAGTCAGATATTTACTCATTTTTATTTGAAATGAATACATAGCTACGAGAGGTGCCCCACTTATATTTGAACACCGTTGATTATCCGATATTTTATGCTTACGCGATATAAATTAAATGAACCGCGTAAAATAATATGTCAGGTAATAAATTATATGCTCTCACCGTTAGGTCTATTTCCAAAATGATTCGAGCCGAAATCAGCAATTCTATAGAGGGTGTGGCGTTTGGCTTTTTGAAGTCCAAATACTCCTCGAGTTGCACCAAGGTGTTACTAGTAATAGATCATGGATATACAGTTTCTGCGAAGAATATCAGTTTTTTGTCACTAGAAGGGTGTTTTACTTTATGTTGCTCTAATAAGTAAAATAACACAAAATATTTAAAAAATGCCAAAAAGTGAAGATTCCTTCCATTATCAAACTCATTGGTTATATGATAACTAGGATAACCGCAATGGGGATTTCAATGAAGATAGGAATATCCCTCGGCACTGCCAATTAAGTAATTTTGACAATGGTGAATGCCAAACTCTGATAAACGATTGCTTTTCACCAGAGATTTTACCAAAAAATACAAGGGAGACAATCGTCTTAAACCCCCGTATATGCTACAACGGGACGATAATTGTGATAAATGTGTCACCCCTGATGAGATAATGCTTTATGATTGAGACATTTACGGTAAAATAACAGATTACTATTTGAGAAATGTCTACGAGACTAGCAAAAAGTTAACATTCGTTCAGCAACATGAGTTCGCACCCGGTTGCTGTTGTTTGTTAAAACTAATGACATATAACATATTTATCCTACAAAGGGAAGCATCAGCGCGTGGTACTGCGCTCCTAAAGTTTAAAATCGTTTTGGACAAACAAATTGCCACATCTCGATCATGACGACAATAACTTGAACATGGTGTTTCGTTCAAGACTCAGCTTCATACCCCACCACAATCACACCATTCGATACCTTAAGAACACGAATTCCGAGTGTAATACGCCAGAATACTAGTAGTCTAACAATCCTGCATTCATAGAATTGGAATCTTACCGTTAAAGCAGTGATAACACTCGTTGGTCGTAGCTCTTAGGTCGTTGGTCGCAACACTTAGCGTGTAGATGTTTACTCGTTGGTCGCAGCTCGTAGGTCGATGGTCGCAGATGTTAGCTCGTAGACGTTAACTTGTTGGTCGCAGCTCGTAGGTCGATGGTTGTAGCTCGTAGGTCGTTGGTCGCAACACTTAGCGCGAAGATGTTTACTCGTTGGTCGCAGCTCGTATGTCGTTGGTCGCAGTTCGTAGGTCGATGGTCCAAGCTGTTAGATCATGGATGTTGATTCGTAGGCCGCAGTACGAAGGTCGTTGTTTGCATCTCGTAGGTAGCTGTTCGCAGCTCTTGGTTCGCTGGTTGCAGCTCGGAGGTAGTTGGTCGCAGCTCTAAGTTCGCTGGTTGCAGCTCGGAGGTAGTTGTTCGCAGCTCTTAGTTCGCTGGTTGCAGCTCGGAGGTAGTTGTTCGCAGCTCTTAGTTCGCTGTTTGCAGCTCGTAGGTAGTTGTTCGCAGCTCTTAGTTCGCTGGTTGCAGCTCGGAGGTAGTTGTTCGCAGCTCTTAGTTCGCTGGTTGCAGCTCGGAGGTAGTTGTTCGCAGCTCTTAGTTCGCTGGTTCCAGCTAGGAGGTAGTTGGTCGCAGCTCTTGGTTCGCTGGTTGCAGCTCGTAGGTAGTTGTTTGCAGCTCTTAGTTGGCTGGTTGCAGCTCGGAGGTAGTTGTTCGCAGCTCTTAGTTCGCTGGTTGCAGCTCGGAGGTAGTTGTTCGCAGCTCTTAGTTCGCTGGTTGCAGCTCGGAGGTAGTTGTTCGCAGCTCTTAGTTCGCTGGTTGCAGCTCGGAGGTAGTTGGTCGCAGCTCTTAACTCGTAGATGTTTCCTCGTTGGTCGCAGCTCGTAGGTCGTTGGTCCAAGCACGTTGGATGTTGGTCGCAGCTCTTAGGTCGTTGGTCGCAGCTCTTAGTTCGCTGGTTGCAGCTCGGAGGTAGTTGGTCGCAGCTCTTAACTCGTAGATGTTTCCTCGTTGGTCGCAGCTCGTAGGTCGTTGGTCCAAGCACGTTGGATGTTGGTCGCAGCTCTTAGGTCGTTGGTCGCAGCTCTTAGTTCGCTGGTTGCAGCTCGGAGGTAGTTGGTCGCAGCTCTTAACTCGTAGATGTTTCCTCGTTGGTCGCAGCTCGTAGGTCGTTGGTCCAAGCACGTTGGATGTTGGTCGCAGCTCTTAGGTCGTTGGTCGCAGCTCTTAGTTCGCTGGTTGCAGCTCGGAGGTAGTTGGTCGCAGCTCTTAACTCGTAGATGTTTCCTCGTTGGTCGCAGCTCGTAGGTCGTTGGTCCAAGCACGTTGGATGTTGGTCGCAGCTCTTAGGTCGTTGGTCGCAGCTCGTAGGTCGTTGGTCACAGCTCTTAAGCTCTTAGATCGTAGATGTTTACTGGTTGGTCGCAGCTCGTAATTCGTTGGTCGCAGCACGTATGTCGTTGGTCGTACATGTTTGCTAGTCGGCTGCAGCTCGTAAGTCGTTTGTTGCAGCTCGTAGGTCGTTGGACGCAGCTTTCAACTAATAGATGTTTCCTCGTCGGTCGTTGGTCGTAGCACGTTGGTCGTAGCTCTTATGTCATTAGTTGCTGCTCTTAGCTTGTAGAGGATAGTTTGTTGGTCGCACGCACCTACCTACCTACCTACCTACCTACCTACCTACCTACCTACCTACCTACCTACCTACCTACCTACCTACCTACCTACCTACCTACCTACCTACCTACCTACCTACCTACCTACCTACCTACCTACCTACCTACCTACCTACCTACCTACCTACCTACCTACCTACCTACCTACCTACCTACCTACCTACCTACCTACCTACCTACCTACCTACCTACCTACCTACCTACCTACCTACCTACCTACCTACCTACCTACCTACCTACCTACCTACCTACCTACCTACCTACCTACCTACCGCGCCATTATTGCACAAAAGTGACAGTATTTAACAACAGTGTATTTAAGTTCATTAAAGTAGAAGCCTGTTTTTTACATCAGCATATAATAAAACTATTTGATTTTTGAATGATTTCTTACAGTGTCTTATAGTGTGTGTAAATTTTGACCTTCCCCTTTTTTCCCATGAAATGTTTTTTTTACCAAAACCACGAAATTAGTCGCATTGAAATTAAATGATTTTACAGTATGTCGAAACTCAAGTTTAGACTTTTAGTAACTTCTGCATTTAGATAATTAAGTAATTATTAAAACGATAAATGTCACTTTTATACTTATAAGGACACGATTAGGGGATCGGACAGTGAGCGTAGCATGACCGTGCGACCACATACACGCGTCAAGGGGGCTTGTTTATCCCTAAAAGGGACAAACAGAAATAAAAACGTAAGGCGATGCTGCTGAGACAAAGACGAGCTCCATGGCCACCCCTTCTTATCTAGGAGGGAAGAAGGGGTGAAGGGAAACAACCACAGAGCAAGCCAAGCAAAACAGACTACGCCAAACGCTTGAAATTTGGATGACCCATTACGAAACATACACTTTATAAACCACTGCTAAGTGACTAAACGTGGATTTCATTTCGTGAATGCATTGATAAATATGTATGTCAGACAATTCGAACCTTGCAATAAATGTGATGAATTTTAATGAAACGATTAAGCCTGAATTAAATACTTTATTGTCCAAATTTCGTTGCACCTGGCTATAAATTGAGTTAGATATATCATAAATTAGTTATGTTTTCATCTTTCTTTTGTAATATTTCCTACCCCGGGGCATATAACGTAAACTAAACGTAGCCACATAATAAAAATAGATTTGCACAACACTTTTCACACCATTTCACACGTGACGATACCTGTCCAAATCAAACCTTGTCAGGACGCAGTGTTCTCCACTCACCGAGGTCGGATAAGATTGTCTCCACGTTTACCATTGTTTCACATTCAGGGGTGTTACAATATTTTACGAGCGAGTGCTGTCTGTTAATGAGACACAAGCCCCAACAACAGAAAACAACTCCTAAGCATTTTCATAGTGTAAAGGCCTGGTAATCTCACCATCCTACCCACTCTAACAGTGGTTTACGCTCTGGACCCATGCACAAATATCGAGATACATACATTTTAATATATGTACAGTACAACCTCTGTGGATGAACATCATTTTAGTGCTACATGATATATTGGTCATTTTTTCGAGGTTGTAACCGTATAGCGCTTAAATTTATAGTAAATATCAACTTAGGGAAATTTTGAATGCCTATGTAATTATACACGATATACCAATAGACCAGTGATTGCGATATATCGGAAGACAAGATCGACGATACATCGATATATCAATAGAGTCTCCAGTGATTGCGATATATCGGAAGACAAGATCGACGATACATCGATATATCGATTTACACAAATAAACGAACAAGAAACAGGACCATCAGTCATGATTCACTTTTTTATCCATTCAACACTATATATCGCTGGCTTAGAATTAGATGGTCGTTAGTACAAAATCAATATTTTGAGAAAACAAGAAAAAACTGTCTGAAAACTACTCTTTACTTATAGAAAGAATCTTGTTGACAATTATCTTTTTATTATTTTAGTTGATCAATATTTTAAGTATTCAGAACAAAATTATTCAGCAGATTTAGACCAATCGTTTTTCTTGGACACAAAAATATCTTGAAGTTTGATTATTACGGACCTTGCTCTTATTTGTGTGTCTCCAATGAAATTCCTGAACATATTAACATCGAAATGTGAACCATCGGCATATACGATAAAAACTAGAAATACAATAATGTCAATTGTTTTCCTAAACACTCTCTGCAAACATTGTACAATTTACACCCGGTGAATCTTTGTGCCACTTGTGCCGCAATTCACGTTCCGGCTTATGCCAACACGTTCTTATATTCAATAGATATATTTTCTTTCGAATCAGTCGTTTTCTCATCTGTAATAAAACGGAATGGTTTTATTCGAGCCGATCATTTCGACATTATTAATTTAGTCGAGTATAATGTCTATACATGAATATTGTATACCTATTATGTAACAAGGATTCTGATTGGCTTAGACGGCCTGCACGAGAGGTCTATAATTTTTAATATACACCTCCCGAAACCGAGGCTGGGGTGGATATTACTTTTTTATGGCTTGACGTCATTTCCTGCGGTATAACGTTCCAGACAAATTGAGAACGAACTCTTTAACACCCTGTACATAAGAAGAGCATTGTTAGCTAGAACATTTGAAGAGTCGTCTTTTGTTTCTGAAGAGAGATTGAAGTTGTTATAATTTAAAAAGAGCCAATAGGTTTTATTTCCTTGACGTAAAACATGGTATACAATATTACAGTTGTCGACTTATTTTTCGATGAATATGATGTTTAGTTGACCTTCAAAAAGTGATATTGACCTCTGACTTCGTCATCGGTCAATATCACTTTTTTCAGGTCAACAAAACATCATATTCACCTCAACATAAGTCAATAACAGTATAATATACACTCAGTCGCAAAAGAAAGGATACGTTGTTTATAATTGAAATTATTGAACGAAACAAACAAAAGGTTAATATTTACTAAATAGTATGTTTATCTGAGATTTTAATATCAATAGATAAAATGTCAATAAATGCCAAAACAACTCTGACACCTGATAATCAAATGAACAAAAATGTTCAAATCTCATACGTGTTTACCTCCCCTTGACCAATTTCTCGTACAATTACGATTTAGGTTTTTCATTTTTCATAGTCGTTGGAACGGTTGTCGTGGGAACGGTTGTCGTGTTGTTAGCGCTCTCGACTACCTATATGCAGGTCCTTGACTTGAATCTCAGCTTGGGGACCGGACATTGCAACAACGCTTTTCAGTGTTTCCAAACCAACTAGGAATGAACATGGTACGTCAAGGTAAAATTAAAGAACCAATGAGTCTATTCGGAAAGAGCTAGGGCAGTGTGTCTGGATTCCTTCTATCACACAAACTTTCTCGACATACGTCTCTGGCTTTGCAATTCACTCGCGAAGTTATTGTGATATAATAAAGCATTCTTACTTTCCAAATCATTTCCTTCTTGTACGGTGTCTGGTAGATGTTTGTTCAGAGTTTCAGGTAACAGTAGGGATACAACCCCTGACAGAAATGAGACCCCTCCAAATATCAGCAACGGTAAAGCTTCTCTCATTGGTCCGCTATGAGATTCACCCTACAATCATTTAAAACTATATATTTCAGTTTTGTATGTACATGTATCTCGTATATCATTTATGCAACAAATAAACACAGTATCTAAAGGAACAATGATCATTTCATTTGGTAAAACTAAATCAGTAGATGAGATAATGTTCTGCTTACAGCTCGTATGTTTTACAAAATGATGTACTAGTACTTAACTAAGATGTACATGTGTACTAACATTATATAAGTATCAGATGCCTGCCTGCGTGACATTGATATTATCAACCCGAGGACAGAATGTCCCACCGAGGCCAAGCGGTATAATAAATGAATGTATATAGCACCAACATTTTAACGACTTTGGTATTCCGCAGTCTGAGGTCGAAGCCATGACCTCTCGCGCTGGCAAAGGACGCTCTATAACATTTTTAATTAGCTGTTTTAAAAATGAGATATTCCCACGCATCAATATGATTGAAGTAAAAACGGGACCGGGGAAGATACATGATTCACACGAACGAAACTATATTAATATAATCTACAATGGAAATCTTGATGTAAATACAATTATAATGGATCATTTTTGTAAACCTTGTCCGCCAATTATCTATAAAATTGTGTATTCATTGACTGGCCATGAGCTTTTACCTTATACCAGACTGTTGTAATTATAGATGCGGGATTGAATAAATATATATATATATTCATGTTTAGTGAAAGTCCTGAGCGGGAAGTCAAAATAAGAAACCCGGTTATGTGGATGTATATGTACGAGATAAACGAGGAAAGCATGTTTTACTGAAGTATGGGTGAGTGGAAAAAAGTCACTGAGTGGAAATATGAGTGGAGAGGTGCTGCTTAGTGAATGTCTGAAGGAAAAGGGAAAGCTGATTGTGTTGAAGTATTGGCAGGAAAGTACTGCTTTGTTGACATCTGAACGGTGAAACCCAAATATGTTGCCGACCAAGAAAAAGTGAACAAGTAAGAAAACTATATTTTTCGGAGCATCATTTAGATGCTCGAAGTAAGATTGGACAAACGCCTAACTACTAGTATGTGGCCTATATTGAGAAAGTCTTTATTATTATTATTTTTTCAAGGAATGGTTCACTTACTAGGAGAACGATATAGGGTGCAACCATGGCGCCTATTCTACCAAACAACGATGCAGAACACATTCCTGCATTGCGTACCACAGTAGGAAACAGTTCCAGGTGATGTATATATTCTACAGCAAATGCTGCAGTCACACAAAGACGTCCAATCAATGACAGAACAATGGTCAGTGTGTCAGAACCTAAAATGAATATCACGGAATATGTCATACCGTTTATAACATAATAGTAACGCAACATATTTTCATTTGGCATAATATGTAACTTACATATAAAGCCAGAGCAAAAATGTTATAATAATGCACTTATCAATGTTTCCCCCCCCCCCCCCCCCCAGCGGGGAGGCGCCGGGATGCATTGAGAATTAGACATATAGACTTATTTCTACGGAATCCTGTTCGGGCCACATTGAATTTCGCATGTCTAACATGTGAACAGGCGATAATTATCGCGTCGAAGGCGATAATTATCGCCTCTTCTCATGGAGAGAGACACTTGTACTAGCGAAATTTAACACCTTCGCGAAAGTTTTGGGGCGATAATTATCGTCTTAATTTTCGCATGTATGTCTCAATTTTCACGGAATATGGACAAGCCAAATTTAAGGACATGCGAAATTTAACGTTAAATTTCGCCCTTATAATTTTGGCGGGCTTTTAACACGTGGTATCAGTGTACCCGGTGTTACGTTAACACCGGTTACCTTCTTACGCCGGCAAAATGGGGATAAGGCTGAATACAAACCATAACAATTTATTAAAAACTCCGAACTATTAGAATGTGTGCATGAGAATCGTATAACTAACTGATAATAAACAAATATGCGGGTCGTATTGTCTCTGATGAAAGGCATATAGCAGGGTTCATACCTTGTTTAAATAACAAATCCCTAAGAATGTTTGGTTCAAAAATGGTTTATACGGCCAATCTATTAGTCTTCATGGGTTTGTACATGATTTGTACGTCCCATCCACTAGAATACATGGGCTTCAACATGGTTTATACGCCCAATCACTTAGAATACATGTGTACCTACATGGGTTATTCGCCCCATCCATTAGAATGTAACGGGTTATACTTTAAATTCAATAGAATGCATGGGTTCCTATATGGGACATACATCCAATCTAGTGGAATGCATGGGTTCCTATATGGGACATACGTCCAATCCAGTAGAATGCATGGGTTTCTACATGGGACATACGTCCAATCTAGTCAAATGCATGGGTTTCTATATGGGACATATGTCAAATCTAGTAGAATGCATGGGTTCCTGTATGTTCCTAACAGTACAACCTCTATAGGTGTCATACAGTACAGCCTCTATTGTTGACATGCAGTACAACCTCTTTAGTTGTCATACATTACATCCTCTATAGTGGCCATACAGTACAGCCTCTATAGTGGTCATACAGTAAGCCTCTATATTTGTCATACGGTACAACCTCTATAGCGGTTAAACAGAACAACCTCTATAGTTGTCATACAGTACAACCTCTATAGCGGTAGTGGACATACCGTACAACCCTTGTAGTGGACATACAGTACAACCCTTGTAGTGGTCATACAGTACAACCCTTGTAGTGGTCATACAGTACAACCCTTGTAGTGGTCATACAGTACAACCCCTGTAGTGGTCATACAGTACAACCCTTGTAGTGGTCATACAGTACAACCCTTGTAGTGGTCATACAGTTCAACCCTTGTAGTGGTCATACAGTGCAACCCTTGTAGTGGTCATACAGTGCAACCCTTGTAGTGGCCATACAGTACAAGCCTTGTAGTGGTCATACAGTACAACCCTTGTAGTGGTCATACAGTTCAACCCTTGTAGTGGTCATACAGTACAACCCTTGTAGTGGTCATACAGTTCAACCCTTATAGTGGTCATACAGTGCAACCCTTGTAGTGGTCATACAGTACAACCCTTGTAGTGGTCATACAGTACAACCCTTGTAGTGGTCATACAGTACAACCCTTGTAGTGGTCATACAGTACAACCCTTGTAGTGGTCATACAGTACAACCCTTGTAGTGGTCATACAGTTCAACCCTTGTAGTGGTCATACAGTACAACCCTTGAAGTGGACATACAGTGCAACCCTTGTAGTGGTCATACAGTGCAACCCTTGTAGTGGCCATACAGAACAACCCTTGTAGTGGCCATACAGTACAACCCTTGTAGTGGTCACACAGCACAACCTCTAAAGTTGTCATACATTACAACAACAATAGTGGCCACAGAGTACATCCTCTTTAGTGGTCATACATTGCAACAACTATAGTTGTCATACAGTACAACCTCTATAGTTGTCATACATTACAACAAATATAGTGGCCACACAGTACAACCTCTAAAATTGCCATACATTACAACAACTATATTGGCCACACAGTACAACCTCTATAGTGGTCATACAGTACAACCTCTACAGTGGCTAAGGTACAACCCTTGTAGTGGTCACACAGTACAACCTCTATAGTTGTCATACAGTACAACCCCTGTAGTGGTAACACAGTACAACCCCTGTAGTGATCACACAGTACAACCTCTATAGCTGCCATACAGTACAACCCCAGTAGTGGTCATACAGTACAACCTCTAAAGTTCTCATACAGTACAACCCCTGTAGTGGTCATACAGTATAACCCCTGTAGTGGTCGTACAGTAAACCTCTGTATTGGTTATACAGTACAACCTCTGTTGTGGTCATACTGTACAACCCTTGTAGTGGTCATACAGTACAACCCCTGTAGTGGTCATACAGTACAACCCCTGTAGTGGTCATACAGTACAACCCCTGTAGTGGTCCTATAGTACAACCCTTGTAGTGGTCATACAGTTTAACCCTTGTAGTGGTCATACAGGGCAACCCTTGTAGTGGTCACACAGTACAACCCCTGTAGTGGTCCTATAGTACAACCCCTGAAGTGGACATACAGTACAACCCCTGTAGTGGTCACAAAGTACAAACCCTGTAGTGGACATACAGTACAACCCCTGTAGTGGTCACACAGTACAACCCCTGTAGTGGTCATACAGTACAACCCTTGTAGTGGTCACACAGTACAACCCCTGTAGTGGTCATACAGTACAACCCTTGTAGTGGTCACAAAGTACAACCCCTGTAATGGACATAAAGTACAACCCCTGTACCTGACCGTACTTAGTCATAAATGCGCTAAAATGCTTTCCAATGACATAAAGACTTTTATGTGTCCATTGACACCTAAAATTAGGACTGGGTAGCTATTGATTTTTTTCATTTAAACATTCGTCATTTTTTCAACAGAAAATTTCCTCAATTTTGTGCAACGTACCGTTTTGAAAATATGTCAAGGGTAGGCTAAGAATTAGTTCATTATGTACCTGTTGTTTGTTCACTGAGGAATGCTAAATATTGAGGAAAGTCGGGATGTCGGTCAAGTTTTCCCGGGTATCTGGTTTAAAAGTAATGAAGCGAATAAAATAACATTCGTCATTTTCTGCACATCAAGTTTTCCTCAATATTGTATCAGCTGTTTTTGAAACATATTTCAAGGGTAGGTTATGTAAAGTACACCGTCTACAAATAAATCGTGCACGTATGTACTGTATACGTTAAATATTGAGGAAAGTCGGTTTATCGTTTTTTGCTAATATCATCGTATTTTAATAAGAAAAGTTTCAAGTTTCAAGTAGGTAACTGCGCAAACGGTATCTAGCCACAACACAAGTTATACCCATTTATATGCCCTGAATACAAAAGTCGACCATTTGTGAATGCAATGGCCTTCAATGAGGCGTAGGTTCATTTTGTAACCCATGTGAAAGATAATGCAACCAAATATAGGCCAGAAAAAAAGAGCGCAGGTTTACATTGCAATAATCGCCATTAAAGCCAGTTTTAAAGCATGTACTTTTCTTTATAAACCCGAGTCCTACATTATACATTTAGTTTCAAAGCATGAAAGCAAGAAGTGAAACGTAAGTATGGCAGCCATCTTAGAAACGTCATGAATTATTGAGTAGACGTCACGCACAAAATAAGGTAATTTTAGAAAAATTGACATTTTTTAACATTTTCCGAGATAAATCTAAAAACTGATACCAGAAAAACTTACATCTATGTCTAAGCATGTGCAAGTGTTGTGTTTGTAGAATGCAGAGGTTTGATAAATAATAGAAGCTAAAAAATGCAATATGCCTTCAACATGAAGCGGTCATTAAACTCGAGTCTCGTTAAACGCTTAAAACTGGGACATTCTGTTTTTTTATAGATGCAACTAGGTCGTTCAGTCAGCTGGGACTTGTGCATTCGATGATTTCTTAACTAAAACTTGGGGTTCAGCAGTTCATTTTCTCGTTCAGTTATATGTTGGGCGTTGTGTCGTGTAATTGTGGTATGTGATGTTTTCATGTTTTTTGTGCTCAATTGGTTAAGTGCTGGAAAATGTAGTTGAGCTTCGATCCACCCAGTATGTGCCAGACATTTTCATTGACATTTTCATTGACATTGTGCCAAACAAAATTCACGATCATCTAGTAAATTGACTAAATACAAAGAATTAAGATGTTTTTCACAAATGACCTATAATTAACGACAGAATGTCAGCTATATCTTTTGAAATACATGTAGTATGCCAAAATTCACATTAAGTAAAATGTATGGATGACAAAATACTAATTTTGCAAGAGTTGCTCCCCTTAGTATTTAGATTATGCCTTTATTGTTTACATTTCGTTATTTTGTTTACAAACCAACTGGAGGCTTTATTTCGTTTTCGTCCATCTTATGGTGTTTTCAAGCTTTGGGACTCACCTAAAGTGCACACTGCATCAATTTGCAGATAGGTTGCCGAGTTTGATTATGCCTTTTGAAAATAGCCATTTAAGGCATAATGGGACTTTAAATATTTCATTTATCTCATTTTTTCCAAACATAGGTTCAGCTAGTGACCGGTCCCTGGTTCAGCATTACTGATATTTAACAATCCATCTTTGTGCTAAGGTATTTTATATGCCCCGACATCTACTGTTGCGGAGGCATAATAGTGATTGTCCGTCCGAAAATGTAAACCAAAACCTTCAAGTTGTTGAAACTCAACTTCTTTTGAAGTCCATCAAGGAATTGCTTTCAAACTTGGCATACTTGTTTACCATCATAAACGCATTACATTGTCAAAGCCATGTAACACTATCCACCATTTCAACAGAATTATGGCCCCTGATAGACTTAACTAGTTTATATGGACAAGGGACATATAAGGGACATAAACATTTATAGAACACAGTCATGTTGCTTTTATCTGTGTCTGCATTCATTGAACTAGAACAAATAAAAGATCTTTGCATCGAATACTAAATAGCATACTTTAAAACATACTATTTATAGATTACCGTGAACAAATTTTTTACCATCAGCTAATTGTTTTTTACTTTTCTTATAATAATCTTTAGCCAAGTTTTCTATGAAAACACAGTTTTCCTCCAAATTTAACATTCCTTAGTGAATAATAACAAACAAGATAGACATCAAATACTCTAGCCAACCAATAAAAGGTATTTCATTTCAAAACAATTGAAAGATATACTGTAATTGAGGTAAACGTTCTGTACAAAAAATTGCAAATAGTATCTATTGTCACGCGGACCGCATAGTGTATTTACACGCATCAGGGTACTGTTTTATCGAAGTAAATATTGCGTTCGTTGATTATGTTTGTTTGTTTAAGAAATAAAAAACTGTTCTTATATTTTGTCGGTGGCACTCGTGATTTAATTTTTCCGCATCCGAACGAGTGCCTGTGTTTTATTCACCGACCAAATACAAGAACATAGTTTTTATTTCGATTCTTAACACGATAATATCCCGTACTGTTTAACCGTGCGCATTCCATTTTCACCCATTTGACAGTAAACATAATTCCGCGCTGAAATTGAGTGGCTTATTAGCTGGTATAATTACCTCCCTCGTTAATGAAAACGACCTTCGTAATTTTCTGAAGGAAATAACATATTTTAAACATTGAAACAATTTTAATAACACAAGTATAGGGTATCTATTTCATGAAATGAAAAATATAAATGAATTGATTATCAGAAGTTTTTATGAAACTAAGTTTCGAGAGTATATTGGAGTTTCTAAAAATAGATGCGTCATAGCTGTAACACTGGATACTCGTGCAACTTGCCTTGTAAGCGACACGTTGAAGATTTTACTATAAAGTTTACGTTCATTCATTCATAAATATGTCACGAGATACGGGGCGTAAATAGTAACAGCCAATTGGACAGGTATGTTTTATTGCCGTAATAATACATGTCCTGGTTTGCTCTATGCGTATATGGATTAATCCGCAGATCGAATAATTATATACTTATATAAATATCAATTTATTCATTTATATGTAATATTTGCGTGATTTATATGTGTTTTGCGGTAATTCTATTCCATTTGGAAGTGTTTTGCGGTAATTCAGAGTTGCTTCCCCTGGGTTGATATGTAGAATTTGTACTTAACGGCTTTTTTAACCATAATTGTATAATCAAATATTCGTTATAAGGTTTATTTATGTTATATCATCAGATTGTAATGTATTTTAGGGAGTTTTATACTCATTTTAAAGTGTTTTGTGGTATTTAGTGGTATTTTGCGGTAGTCTGCGGTATTTTGCGGTGTTTCGGTAATTAGACCGTCTCATTACAGCTATTATGTTCAGATCATTGTTGCGGTTACTGCTATATGTTCAGATCATTGTGGTGGTTACTGGTAGTATGTTCACATCATAATGCTGGTTACTGCTATTATATTCACATCATAATGCCGGTTACTGCTATTATGTTCAGATCATAATGACAGTTACTGCTATTAGTAGAGCAGCATTTTGACTCAAAGTAGAGTGACCATTGCAAAAAAAGTACACAAGCTGAGTCATATACCAAAATGTTCCTGAAACATTCAGGATTACTCTACTATAGGTAAAAGTTTCCGTCCTTGGTAGGAAAGTTTGAAAAGATCAAGTTCAAGGTCACATGGTGCTTTAAAATAAGAAACAAACTACAGTTTACTTAACCTTTATTAATACCCCAAACTTGCATGTAATAGTAAAATGGATCACTCACTTTGATACATCCTTACTAATTGCACAATTTTAATTCCAATTTGTAGTCCAATAGTGTCAAGGTCAAGGTCAGTTCAAGGTCAAATGGTAAAAAAGTACAAACAATTGATTTGCACCAGGAATCAAATGTCATAAATAGTATAAATGATGCTTAAACACATGCACTTGCACATGGGAGTGAATATTAGATGAAAAAGATTTGAAATATATCAATTCCAAGGGATATTCGGAGTCTGAGAGGCAATTTAGTGTAATAAACAATTACCCCACCCCCTTTCAAAACATTAAATGTAGTTGATTTACACATAATAGCCTGTTGTATTTGAATTATCATTATTGAATGTTTGACTGAATATAAAGTTCTAATACTGCCAATGCTAAGGGTCATTGATTGAGGTCATCATGAATGAAGGTCAATGTCATTTCAAGGTCAAATGGTAAAAAAGTACAAAAACGGGTATACACTAGATATCGAATGTACCAGTTGTAGAAATGATGCTTAAACACATTCATTTACTCATGGAAGTCGAGTTCGAGTCAATAATATAATTTGAAATGTACCAATATAAAGGGAAAATTAGAGATTTAAGTGGCAACTAGCTGTAAATAAAAATTACCCCACCCACTTTCATAACATACATTGCAGCTGATTTATTTAAATCCCAATAGTAGTAAATCCCAATAGTAGTAGTCATAATAAAGAAAATGTGTCAACAAATGTTTCCAATGTTTTTCTCAAGTGTAAGGAACATGAATGTTTAAAGGTTGTAAAAAAGCTTTACTAATCATTGTGCAGAGTAAAAGTCCAGGTAAAGATTTCTTAATTTTTGGATACTCAACACTATCAAATACAACTATTAATAGCCACAGAAGAATAAGATCATCACCTAGTATAGCTAATCTTCGTTCCATGGGGCATCTACAACTGTCTGGCGCAGTAAACCAGTGTTTAGTGGGATATCTAATAATGTATGACACTGTCTCTCATGACAACACAGGGTACCAACAACTGTCTTGCACAGCCTTTCGTGGCTCTATGGGACACCAACAACTGTATATCACGGCATTTCGTGGCTCTATGGGGTACCAACGACTGTCTATTACAGCATTTTCATGGCTCTATGGGACACCAACAACTGTCTATCACGGCATTTCGTGACTCTATGGGACACCAACAACGGTCTAACACAACATTTTATGGCTCTATGAGGTACCAACAACTGTCGAACACAGCATTTCATAGCTCCATGGGGTACCAGCAACTGCCTAACACTGCATTTCATAGCAGAATTGGGTACTAACAACAGTCTTGTACGCAGCATTTCATAGCTCTATGGGGTATCAACAACTGCCTAACACAGCATGCTATAGGTTCATTGGGTATCAACAACTGTCTAACGCAGCATGTTATAGCTCCACGGGTACCAGCAACGGTCTATTACAGCATTTCATAGCTCAAGGGGGTACCAACAACTGTCTAACGCAGCATTTCATAGCTCAATGGGGTGCCAACAACTGTCTAACATAGCATGTTATAGGTTCATGGAGTATCAACAACTGCCTAACACAGTATGTTATAGGTTTATGGGGTATCAACAACTGCCTAACACAGCATGTTATAGGTTCATGGGGTATCAACAACTGCCTAACACAGCATGTTATAGGTTCATGGGGTATCAACAACTGCCTAACACAGTATGTTATAGGTTCATGGGGTATCAACAACTGCCTAACACAGCATGTTATAGGTTTATGGGGTATCAACAACTGCCTAACACAGTATGTTATAGGTTCATGGGATATCAACTACTGCCTAACACAGCATGTTATAGGTTCATGGGGTATCAACAACTGCCTAACACATCATGTTATAGGTTTATGGGGTATCAACAACTGCCTAACACAGTATGTTATAGGTTCATGGGGTATCAACAACTGCCTAACACAGCATGTTATAGGTTTATGGGGTATCAACAACTGCCTAACACAGCATGTTATAGGTTCATGGGGTATCAACTACTGCCTAACACAGCATGTTATAGGTTCATGGGGTATCAACAACTGCCTAACACATCATGTTATAGGTTTATGGGGTATCAACAACTGCCTAACACAGTATGTTATAGGTTCATGGGGTATCAACAACTGCCTAACACAGCATGTTATAGGTTTATGGGGTATCAACAACTGCCTAACACAGTATGTTATAGGTTCATGGGGTATCAACTACTGCCTAACACAGTATGTTATAGGTTCATGGGGTACCTACAACTGTCTAACGCAGCATTTTATAGCTCCATGGAGTACTAACAACGGTCTAACACAGCATATATTATGTTAAGATCATTGTGGCTTATACTGCTATTATGTTCAGATTATTGTGTTGGTCATGAAATATTGCAATTTTCTA
This sequence comes from Spisula solida, assembly GCA_947247005.1. NCBI lineage: Eukaryota > Metazoa > Mollusca > Bivalvia > Venerida > Mactridae > Spisula > Spisula solida. Next base: position 21,416,784 of record OX365946.1, read on the forward strand.
ATCAATTTCATTTCATTAATACTGGTATTATTTTACATATTTAGAAACTAGAGAGCCTAATCTTTATAATGATGTAAAGAAATATAGAATTGAATGGAAAGTAAAAAATAAACAGGTAAGGGCCGTGGAATTCGAACATATAGAAAAAAATGAAAATATAATTTCACGCCGAGAAAATTGAGCAATATTCAATGAGGCGATATTTCAAAATTAATGGACGGATTGTCAATATGTTTACATATTTAAAAACTAGAGAACTTCATCTTTATTTTGAATAAAATATTTTAATAAACAAAACAGTTAACCAATACGGATGTGTTTTTCCAACACAAACATATGTAAATTTTTTCCCCGAAAAATAGTCTGTGTTTGAACCAATATAATTCATATTTGCAATAAAATAATTTCTATTATTTAGAAACTATAGGGTTGCACCTTTAATTTGATACAAACATTTTAAAAATCCATCCATAAATAAAAAAATAAACTCTGCGGTCGTGAAATCACTTCTTTTTTCTTGATTAAAATAGCATAGGGCCGGGGAATACACACACCTCGTAAAGGGATTTGTAAAATACTCTCCGATTGGTCTATTGAGAACCAATCAAAATTAGCATATGGACGAAAACTGTCTCAGACAGTTTAAAATAATGCGCACGAAAGGGTCATAACTATGAAAACTGTCTGAGACAGTTTACAAAGTGTCTGAGACAGTTTATAAAGTATCTCAGACAGGTTCCAAACTGTCACAGACAGTTTATAAAGTGTCTCAGACAGTTTATAAAGTGTCACAGACAGTTTATATTAGTTATGACCCTAATCGTACACCATATAGTTATGACCCTAATCGTACACAATAAGTAAGGGGATCAAATTCGGGACATATTCTCACTATTTCATTAACTAGCGCGCAACGTCACGTTCGTTCCGTGACTTCATGATAAACAACGACGTCAGACGTCGTGTAGACGCAGGTAAGTCGAAAAAATAACCGATCAACCACCAGCTCATTTAGAATAGGAAAACCTCACCCTCGGGCACGGAATTGCAACCGGCGACTCACATATAAGAAAAAGTCCGTCAGATCACATGGTAAGGTGATGTATTATCATTAGTCACATGACCAGGTGACCGATTATAGCTAAGTTTAACGGCACCCGTTAACAGGCAGCTTTTGCCGGAAGTGACTAGATAAAAAGCGATAATACCCCGCAGAAATATTTGTTCTTTATTTATCCGTGTTTTACACGATTTTATATGCACACATTCTAATGGTTTGAAATTAGCCCTACCCATGATCGGCTCCGACATGCAGCATTATCAGTCCGTCAAAATGATCCTACCCGGGTAAACAGCCCTACTTGCTTAGCAATTGTATCCTAGGACTAAAAACACGAGAAATTTAACGTTAAATTTCGCATGTCCTTAAATTTCGCTTGTCCAAAAGTGAGTCATACATGCGAAAATTAAGACGATAATTATCGCCCCAAAACTTTCGCGAAGGTGTTAAATTTCGCTAGTACAAGTGTCTCTCTCCATGAGAAGAGGCGATAATTATCGCCTTCGACACGATAATTATCGCCTGTTCACATGTTAGACATGCGAAATTCAATGTGGCCCGAACAGGATTCCGTATATTTCCCTATGTACGGGAAGTTGATAAACTCTGTCGTCACATGTAGCGGGAATTAGACTTGGTCCGTATTTTATGGACCGGGGACGGGAATTAGATAGTCGCCTACTTTCAGGTTTCCATTGTGATAAAAATCTACCATAGGGATATTTGACATCAAGAACCCCCCCCCCCCCAAGAAATTTTGGTATTTTCCTCTGTGACAATGGCTACATTCATGTTCATAATCTTTCTAACCGACATATATGTTGGCCATTATGATATGCTTATGGTATATGGGTATTATACACCACTGTATGATGTCATCATTATTGAACGATAACATACAGTAGAACCTCAATATAAAAAAGCACAGTTGGGACCTTTTTAAAACTCTTGTCTTTTAATCGGGTTAGTTATAATATTGAGGTCGAATAAAGAGCAATTTTATAAAACTGCATTTGAAAAAACCGTGTTCTTGATTTTGAGAGGGCCTAATTAATTGGATGGTATTTAAGTGATCTTAAGTTTTAGTATTTGGCATTGCTAGGCGGCGGCACCATAATTATGGGTTCGAATTCCACATAATTTATTGTAAGTATCAAACCTGTTGGTCCGTATGTAATGGAGAATATGCTGGAAGCACATGATATACCACCGATGATCATTGTCGTACAAAACAGCATCCGACGTCCCACTCTATCCACTAGACCAATGGCAAGAAAGTATGCTGGTATCTCAACGAGCCCAGACAAACCGAAATTTAGATAGAGGTTCCCATTGAGATTGTAGGAATTCAATGCTAATCCGAAATACACCAATGCGGAAGCTGTCCTACAAAGAGTTACTGTGGTGATAATAATAACGATAAAAATAATATTAGGTAAATGACAAAAGAATGAATGAATCAACGGAGCAAAACACAGAATAATCCTCTGCATAATGTTGTTTCTATATGTCAACAACGTGTAACTTCTCTTCCTCGTTAGCGATATCGGTCTTGGTTCGATACCCCGACTGGTTCCTCTGTAATATTGACTAGGGTCGTGCCCTTCACATGTGGAGAAGCTAGCAGCTGCTTACGAAGAGTATGTATGTACAGTCCAGTTAGGATTTGTGAGAGTCACGTCCATTTTATGTGTACACAAAAGATTACAACCATTGTCTGAATAGGTAAAGTAGTTTAGTTTAACATTGAAATTATAGATGTCTGGATAAGTTTACACATGTTAACAATAAAATATTTACCAGTCAAAGAATATCACCATTGTCCGCACAAATAGTTTTCTTGTAGTAAACAGTTTAACAAAAGCAGAAAAAAACTTCGTGTCTTCGGCATCTTCAACTTCAACGAGCTCCGCGAAATTATCAGGAACTGTTGTGTTATTCCATCTTGCGGCTTTTCTTATGATAGCTTCGGCTTCCTTTACTCGACCCTTTGTTAGAAGCCATCTAGGAGATTCTGGTATTAACCTGATGTCAAATATAAGTAGTATCTAAAATAGCAGCCATGCCAGGGACATACCCGAATATTCCAAACAGCCGTACCAGGTACATACCCGATAAAGCTACTTGAAACCAACGAAAATTGCATGCATGTCGTGTCTCTGGATATGGAAGTCACACAATTAATGGGACGGTTGTTGGGTCAAACGTTTGACTCAACTGACATCCTATTTTGGAATGACTCCCCCATAGAGACTTGACAAGCATCTAACAGGTGGTTGTTTTAATTGTGTAAAAGTGGAATGACAGTTAATGATTGATATTGGTAGCTTTAAGGCAGGTGCTTCATTCGGGTGATCACTGACAATATATATTTTTTATTTAAGACATTTTAAGCGTTGAATTTTATACAATTAATATGTTTGCCATGTAGATAATTGTTTACAAATCTTCCGTCTATTGCAGTTAACAGGCCCCGATTTCACAAAGGATTAACTGATACAGATCAAATGTATCCTAAAGATAATTTCCTATTTTTTGGAAGTTTTTGAGCACTTTTGACAATACCATGCACATAATACCAAAACCACTTCTAGTTAACATAATATTCAAAATATTCAGAACATCATTTTTCTGTTAAGAAAATGAGTAATTGTCCTTTAGGATGAAACTGATCCTAAAAAACAAGGATCATATTTTAAATCTAGGAATAATTCTAATAATCTTAACACTTCTTTAACGGGGTAAAACACTTATTTTAATGTCTATGAAATTGAAGTATATATTATATCGATATCTATACACCTGTATAAAAATATCAAGCTTAATATTTACAGAAATCCTGAATTTTAAACATACTGAAGAATTCTCCTCAAGCGGGTATCGATTGAAAATCCAATAATCAAGGGACGCTAATGCTACAGTGTGTCTTTTGTCACGCTTTACTTCCCTTGTCGATTATCGATTACGTATCCTGGTGTTTGATGTTGACAGGTTTAAGTGCAGACAGGCGTTATAAAAACGAACACGAATACGAAAGTTAATTTTGCATAAAGCATAATACAATGCTTATAACAAATAACAGAGATGAATAACGTTTGGTGTTTATAGTGTAGTGTAAACGTATTCTGCCGATATTAATTATTTCTCTATTAATTTATTTCCATTTCCCTCTTGTTATGTTTATATGCATGTGCATAATTTGAGTTTGACTATAAACATGTAGTTCTATGCTAATAAACTTTATGATACACGTTTAAATATGATCATATGTCCTTCCATTATTATACAAAATATTTTATTGAATTATAACAGACATTTAACATAATAACACTCATACTTAGCATTCCATGAATTACATTGCATCAATATTTACGCAAATAACACAAAGAGAATGAGCTAAGAAATCGAAATATTCCACTTATGCACACTTAAAATATCATATCAACCCGTTCATTTATATGTATACATGTAACTTGTGATAATGCGCAAATAGCATAAATCTAAAAAATAAAAAAAATTCTAACTCTAGCAAGATGAAATACTAGACTAAGTCAATTTAAACTGTATTTCAGTATTCATTAATTAACCCCCAGTACATGATTAATTGTAATATATATAACGGAAATTTATTTTACATCAAGCATAATACAATGCTTATAAAAATTATGACAAATAAATACAAAATAAAGAGATTAAAATCGAAGATTTATGATAATAAAACAACCATCTGTAGCCACGCGTTACATATTCGATACAAGGGATTGTCTAATCCGGTGTTTGTTTAGCGCATTTCAGTTTTATGGGGGTAATAAACATACAATGGTCGCTGAAACTGTTAGTTACCTAAAGTTATATAGATTATGTGTTTTAAAGAAATTAAATATACATGTATAAATTATATATTAATATCTGAAAATTATCAATTGTTAGATTTTTTAAAGATCTTAAGTGTGATGTTGCCACGTTTTAACAAATATTAAAATTAGGTTTTGTTCTTTTAGAAATTACTAGCTAGTAGGTTATTGTCATACACAATTTAATAATTAAAATAATTGTGAGGAATTTCAATAAAAGAGTAAATTTGGGATATTAACTAGATCTAACTGTTTCCTAATTGATATGATTCATATTATTTTGTTTTACATTTTTGACGAATGATGCCTTTTTTGGCCACTTTTGATGGTTCTGTATTCACGCATTAGACGTTCATCATTTTTCTACTGATTTAATCATAAATATGATTATTTATAGAATCAATTGGGTTTGATGCAAGTATTTCCATTCGTTTACTACACGTATGTTATTTCCTTTTGCTAAGAAAATTGTTTAATTTTGTACATAAAATCAAAGTCAAAATACAACTGCTCATATTGATACACCCCAACCACTTATATAAAGTTTATTACTTGTTGTTGTTGTTATAAAACAGTAACAGTATGAAGCAAGCGATAACCGATATATACACGCGATAGAGCGATCGTCTGTCAAGCTACTACAACAACAACAACTGTTAAGAATGACAAAAATTGCACATTTTAGTCAAAAAGAACCTTACAATAGGCGATATTGATTTTATCTTAAAATAATGAAATATATATCATTTAAAGGGTAATTTTAATATCTGTAAAGCTCCATTTGCACCTAAGCGTTGACTTTGAGTTAAGTTATTTAAAATCCAGGTTGAAGATACCCATGTTTGGTCATACGCTCATATTGCATACATGTATATACAAATAAGGAACAACTCACTAGCAAAGTGGTGTAAAATATCTTCAAAATAGGCGATCTAGATATTTATTAAAATGCATGAAATTAATATCACCTATTGTGTAAGACATTAAAGATTACAGATCTTTTTGCACCTAAGAGTTTGCTTGTCTAGTTTTTTTGTTATTAAGAAAAAACTATATTGTCCCTTCTTATTTCTATATAGAAAAAATAATCACTATCGATTAACCGCTTGAGGAGAATTCTTCCACATGGGACATCTATTTGAGCTTGATCCTGATCCTGAAAACTAATCCTTTGTGAGCACGTGACTTGGAAACGCCACGCAAGCCTGATTTGTCACACAAACCCTCTGACGAAATCAGTAGTTGAACCTCCATCTTCTATATTTTTCTCTTTGCAACACTACTCATATTTACGGGACCGCCTCTATCTGACACTTTCATGTTTTTCAACAATTATTTTAACTGTTTTCTTGTACACCGTTGTATAGTTGTCAAGTGTGGCAGTACAACGTACAGCACAGATGTAGATGTATAGTCCAGTTAGGATATTGTGACAGTGACGTTGCAGTTTATGTGTACGCAAAAAATCACAGCCATTGTCTAAACAGATAGGACGAAGTTTAGTATGTTAGTTTAGTATTTAGTATTGACATTACAGTTGTTTGTACAGTATAAGCCTTTATAATTGGTTTTACACCGTTATAGTGGACTCGACCGCTGCGTCACTGGATTTTTATCCTGACTGGACTATATATGTTTGACGCCATGACAAACATAAGAAACCTATTACATACCACCAGTAAGCTATTAGTAGAACACCTGGTATGGAAGTAGACAGTTGAATCAAGAACCAATCCCTTAACCAATATGCTACTGCAGACAATACAAGGAGACCTCCTGCATACGGTAAGTTAGAAACAACACCAGGCCATAAACGCTTCTTGATGCTGGTAAGTTCTACACCTATAGTGAAAAAGTATTTGGAAAGTCACAAAGATATTGAATCCTATTGATACCTTCGACATAAACTTCGACAAACAAGTGGGCGGATCGTTCTCTACACTAGAGTCTAATCAATTCAAAGACAAACAGAAAATAAATATTAAATAACACGAAATACGAGAGGCATCAGCTACTAAACATGTATACTTACTTATTACATACGCGGACATAAACGAAGCTATTATTGAGCCACCAAGAATAAATTCGATCACACAAAACAGCCAGTACACTCGAGCCCATGCTAAACCAAATGATGACGTCACCATAGTTAAGCAAGCAACGTACACTACCGGCTTCCTGCCATACCTTTGTGTGAATGGAAGAAAAGCAAGCATTCAAATGCAATACGAATTCATATATTCCTATACAATTTAGTATTTTAAAAAAAGTACAATAATTGGATATCGATAATTCGATAATATGCAGTTCGAACATCCGGTATAACAAAGTCTTGATCATACAAAATGCACTCTTCGCACCACTGGGTATTTTAGAGCTGTTTGGACGCATGAGTTACCACCGTCCCGTGCCGATATCACGTCGTGGGCATACCACGTAGTATGTGACGGACGTAGTAATATGTCAACAAAAAATTAAAACAACCGTAAGTAAGTTATTCCTTGACCGATTTTAACGAGATTTTAACAACAAAAGCTCGAACCTTCGACCACCGGTTCTGCGTCTGGTACGCAAACAGTGTGACCAAGGGTTTAAAGATTATGCCGATTTGAAAATAGATTTTGAAGCTCTATATAGACTTACATGTCTGCAACTATACCACTAGCAAGAGATCCGAGCAGCATACCACCATAAAATATCATACCGGCGTTAGCTATCCAGATTGATTTGTCACACACCAGATCAGCCTTGACAAATAGAAATAAATCCATAGAACGAGCACGAGAAGCCGCATTCTGAGCACCAAAGACAATTCACTATAAAACATGATATAAATGAAAAACTGTACATAGCGACAGACAATCCAAAGCCACACAGAAACGACGGCAGCACCTATCCATTCACGCAAGAGTCAGACATAGGACGAGCCATCCACATCCCAAAAAATGGATATTTCAAGCAAGCCTATATACTCACTCCGCAATGAATGACACCATGTGGACTTCGAACTCTGTGCATAGTTAGCCATAAAGGGATGTAATTATAAATGAAAACTACACTGAAGTGAAGTACGGGGTGACTTTTTACAGCCGCCATACTGCACTTAACAGTTTTAATTCAAGACCAGGAGCCCGTTGCCTAACTAATGCACTATCAAGCGCTTTTTGGTAGCGCTTTACTACGTCTATGCAACAACACGCAAGCTGTGCTCGCCTATAGCATACATTTTCTCAGCACTTAGCTAGGCGAGTGCTACGGAGCGTTTAGTATGGAACGCCATAGCTGTCTTTTGTTGACGCTTGTCATGTTGACTTGTCGGTAGGACATGTGAACCTCTTAGCACAATGTGTTAATATGTCAAACCACATTGTTGACTTGTCAAACTATCATCTGAATATGTCAACTTGCCCTGTTATATTGTTAAAACACGTCTTAAATTGTTAAAAGAATACAATAATATCTCAGGCCATCGTGTTATACTGTTAAACCACATCGATAAATTGTCAAATCACCATTTGTATATGTCTACGTTACATGTTAAATTGTTGTAAAACGCTTGATAATGTTAGAAGAACGTGTTAACTTCTCAAAGCTTCGTATTATCATGTTAGACTTTAACTACAATGATGAATTGTTAAACTATCATTTGAATATGTTTATATGCGTTGTTGAATTGTTAAAACAACGTCTTACAATGTCGAATGAGCATGAGAACCTCTAACACATCTTGTTATACTGTTAAACGGCATTGGTAAATGGTTTAAATATCATTTGAACATGTCTATACGACATGTTAAATTGTTACAACAACGTCTTAAATTATCGGTAGGGCATGTGAACTTCTCAGTGCAACATTATTGTATGTCAAGTCACACTGTTAAACTGCCCAAATATCATGTGAACATGTCTTTATGCCATGTTAAATTGTTAAAATAGCTTCTTATCATGTCCAAAAACCATTTGAACTTCTCAACAGAACGAGTTATACTGTCATACAACAGTGGTAAAATGTTAAAATATCATTTGAAGATGTCTATATGACATGTTAAATTGTTAAGATAGCTTCTTATTATGTCCAATAACCATGTGAACTTCTTAATAGAACGTGTTATATTGTTAGACAACAGTGATAAATTGTTAAATTATAACTTGAAGATGTCTGTATGACATGTTAAATTGTTAAAGTAGCTTCTTATCATGTCTAATAACCATGTGAACTTCTTAATAGAACGTGTTATATTGTTAGACAACAGTGGTAAATTGTTAAAATATCATTTGAAGATGTCTATATGACATGTTAAATTGTTAAAATAGCTTCTTATCATGTCCATTCAGCATGTGAACTTCTTAATAGAACGTGTTATATTGTTAAACAACAGTGGTAAATTGTTAAACTATCATTTGAAGATGTCTATACGACATGTTATAGTGTTAAAACGATATTTTAACTTGTCGACAAGGCATGTTAACTTCTTAATAGACAGTGTTGTTGTTGTTCAAATTTGTATGACGTCATCAATAACGTAAGTTCCTCCCACGTGCATATTGCACAATTTCCGCCATCTTTGTTCAATATGCACGCAGGAGGAACTTACGTTATTGATGACGTCATACAAATTTGAACAACAACAACACTGTCTATTAAGAAGTTCACATGCCTCGTTGACATGTTAACATATCGTTTTAACACTATAGCGTGGCATGTAGACATTTTCAAATGATATTTTAACAATTTACCACTGTTGTTAAACAATATAACACGTTCTATAAAGAAGTTCACATGGTTATTGGACATGATAAGAAGCTATTTTAACAATTTAACATGTCATGTAGACATCTTCAAATGATATTTTAACAATTTACCACTGTTGTTTAACAATATAACACGTTCTGTTGAGAAGTTCACATGGTTATTGGACATGATAAGAAGCTATTTTGACAATTTAACATGGCTTATAGACATCTTTAAATGATTTTTAACAATTAATCACTGTCGTTTAAGAGTATTACACGTTCTGTTGAGAAGTTCACATGCCCAATGAACATGCTAAGAAGCTATTTTAACAATTTAACATGGCATATAGACATGTTCACAAGATACTTGGACAGTTTAACATTGTGACTTGAGAAGTTCACATGCCCTATCGACAACTTAAGACGTTGTTGTAACAATTTAACATGTCGTATAGACATGTTCAAATGATATTATAACAATTTAACATGACAAGCATCAACAAAAGACAGCTATGGCGTTCCATAGTTTCGTGTACAACGGACTGCTTCGGTAGCGATCGATATCTTTTTTAAGAAAATTTGTGAAATAAATGATATGCGCCTTAATATTATTTATTTAGGCATTATTATTTGAGTTCCAACCTGTTCGTTGTTCTGCACAGTACAACGTCACACTTATGATCTCCACAGAAATTACATTATATATTTGTAGATAAAAAGAACATTAAGGAAAATAGAATTTTATGAAACGTCATCGATTCGTATGCCAGCGATTGTAAACAAACTGTATCTAGTGTTAACTCTTATTTGTTAATTGTTTCATTCGACGTTCTCAAAGATTCTCATAATACCAGACTTTGGACATACCACGTGACCAAATGCTAAGGTGGTGAGGCCTATACGGGAGAAAATCGCTCGGCTCAGGTAACATTTTCCTTTTTATTTTCTTATTACTGGATGCATTTTCATGAACAAAGACGAGAGCCGTCTCCTTAGCGAGATACACATTGTGCAATTTTAAAGATGTACCATCACTGCCTTAGAAGTTGGTCACGTGGAATGTCCAAAATGAATAAGGAGTTGTAGCCTTGGTGCATTTTTATTGAACATGACCGTTACAACAGGAATATAAGACACAAGGCCTTACCTCTGTGACAAACGTACTGAGGAACACAGACTTGTCGTACACCCATCTGTCACATTTAACCGCTTCTGATATCGTGCAATTTTCTGCTAATGTAGAATTCCTTGCAAAGATAAAAATAAATCGGTGGTTATTCATCATTGAGTTTACACCGTTTACCCAGTGTGCATCCTGCCAATAATACTCGAAAGAGGCGTTCGGCAGTAGAAAAAGATATATAGATACCCACCATACCATCATATAGGGTAGCTAAGTGGCCTCGATCTCCCTAAGGATCTCAATCTGAGCTAAATCTCATCTCAGATATTGTCATATATCTTTAGGTAAATTTCCACAGGATTCTGGACTCAAGATTAACAACACGAGACAGAAACATTATTCTGAGTTTATTGACGGCAAAATTTCAAAAGCTCGAACTTCAGATTGATCTCAAATTCATACTGTAAATTAAACAATCTCAATTTGAGTTTAGATTTCTGCTTGAGATGCTTCGGGAGATCAGGGCCTGGTAACTGCTTATTTGTCCGATAATGTGTCTTCATATGACTGATAAATTGTTGGTCATTGGGACTAAAGGTGGCTCGCTACCTTTGCGCGACGTCATATAAAAATTGTCGACTTCGTACCGATTTATATGAGCTTTTGATGGCTGAAAGTACAAAACCTGTAGTTTCCGAGATATAGTTTTTAACCAAATATATTGACGAATTTTATAATTATTTAACGTCCTGTATGGGTATGGTGACGTAAGCGCGTTTTGAAGGTTTTGTCAAGCGTCGGGTGTTTACACTTCTCGATCGCTTTGTAAAGGTAAGTAATAGAAAGCCCCGCTCACGACCTTTATCGTGAATATGAAGAAAACTGACAATAAAGCACGCCACGATAACGCGGTGCGTTTTTATTGCGACTGAGTGCCGTTTTTCGTTGTTTTTATAACTTCACTACACCAACGGTATATCAATGTCATTCAACATTTTGCACGGTGACCCTATAATTTTATTATATCAAAACACTACTGAATTGTTTCTCTTTCCATCGACGTAACAATATCAAGGGGTCTCACAGCAAAAAAAAAAAGTTGACCAAAAATCGACTTGAAATGAACATTAACGCCATAATTTATTTATTTATTATTTTTCAATACATTTTTTATTAAAATATATCTTTGGAAACTACAGATTTTGTACTTTTAGCCATCAAAATTTCATATAAATCGGTGCGAAGTCGACAATTTTTATATGACGTCGCGCAAAGGTAGCGAGCCACCTTAATTAAAACAATATTCTAACCCTACCGATGTACACTAATAAATACTCCTTTCCTAAATCAGACGAACGGAACATGTCATCATACACATTAATAAATTTCACATATGTACACATTACTGCCAAATTCATTAAAAAACGTATAAATGTTGTACGTGTCATCAAACACACATGTTCGCAAACTTTTCGAGTACTAGTACATGCCTAATTGTTAAACTTTGTGTTACCCTTCTGAATGCCAGAGTCGTCTGCCTTGTATATAATACTGTTTAGGCTTATTGTGAATATCGCACGACGCTTGCCTGTGCGTTTATATACTTGTGTTTTATCTATACAACTACGGTACAATACGGTAAAACAAACGTATACATGTACATTCATTATTTCTAAATCAACCAGTAATTATGTTTGGACTCGCGCACGTACCATTGAGCAGATGTTACACAGACCTGACATCTGTCATATTCATATTCATCCGCCGTTGGTATGTACTTGTCAACCAGGGCTTGATGTTCGTCATTTTGTATTTCATAAGTATCATTATCATAGCCTGGTAGAGCACATCTGTAAATAAAAGAAACAAGTATATTTTTATTCGAGTTTAACGCCTTTTCTCGACCAATGTTTGTAGTTATAAGTAGTATTGTTATATACAACAGCCAATACAGCAAACCAAATTTTCTTAACTGTATCCTAATCAGTACATTTTGCGCTCGATTGGGACAGTCTCAGTGCGTGGCCATTCGGTTTAATCTCTACCTAATCGGCCAATGACCTCCGGATTCGAGGGAAGTGACAGAATGTTTGTGTGATACAAGGAATCCGGGCGCACTGCCCTAGCTCTTTCCGAATAGACTCATTGGTTATTTAATGTTCCGAGTGTATAGTACCGATACACGCGAGACAACCTTTGGGTTTCCAACGTGTTCGTCTCACGTGTGGTGGTGAAAGCGTTTCTGAAATTGCGAGTGCCACGACCGAGATTCAAGTCAGGAAGCTCCGGATTGGAAGTCAATAGCGCTTTAATAAGGCACCCTTCCACCTGGAAACGGCATCTTCTCCACATGTGGAGAAAAATCGACATTGATAAAAAAAACAAGTGTTGTAGCAAACAAGGGGGCTTCGTGACCTACTTCAAATCGACTTGCACATCAGTAGAATGAAGACGTAACATTATTATACCTTGTCGCAAAGTGTGTGAACGAGTTTTAGTATAGAAAATGATATCGCATGTTGTAGTATCGCACAGCAGGATTTAGATAAGAAAATATGTTTATTTCGTGTATGTAGGTATGTTTGACTATGCTTAAATAAATCTTTGAATATGCTTGAATATTTTTTATTTAAATGTGTAAATGTAAAATAGAATACTACATTGTAAAAAAAGATAAACCATATTACATTGTATAATTTGTAGCATCTTACGGTGCAATCTTCGTGATATAAACGGATATTATTATCAGTATTATTATTATTATTATCATTTTGACTGGAATCGATGCCCGACAGCTTATGCCAGCGTATTTCAGCGTGCTCTTAATTTAAAAACTTTTTTAAAACTCACCCTTAACGTATTCGACGCAAACCAGCCAATCGGGACCGCTCGGAGTCATGACGGATAGACCCGAGTAGTCACGATTGGTAAACTAGAAATATGTCCATTGACACGGGTTCCCCCATTATAGCACATATCCTTTCAAATGGGGAAGGAGAGGGAATAGGGGTTTGTGGACTACAATTCTATTAAAAATATCAAAGGTCCATAACATATTAAAAGTAACAACGGGCCATAATTCTGGTAAAGATTGACATAACAAAAATTCCATCCTTCACAGTCATCTATACATTGAGATTGTTAATCCGTGAAAGTTTTCCCTATAGTAAAAGTAACAAATGGCCATAATTCTGGTCAAAATTTACGCAGCAAAAAACCATCCTTTACGCACATCTTTACATTTTGGTTGTTCATCTGTGAAAGTTTGAAGAAATTCCACCCAACAGTTTTTGAGGAGTTCAACACACAAGTTTTGCGTTACGTACGGACGGACGGACAGCACCAATGCTATATGCCCCCCCACTTATAAATAAGTGAGGGTGCACAATCAGCGTGTTTGCCTATTAAGTTCTCACACCTAAGCCATACGTTGTTGTAATACAGAGTAGAGTGACCGCACCATCTAATAAACTAGTACAATAAACTCACCTGTGTTCAGGAATGCCAAGTAGAAATACAGGATTCAACATAAAAAGTCCCGCCAATAATACAGGAAAGCAAGCCAAACTAAACACAAATTTCTGAAATTTGCCAAATCCGCCAATTTGCTCTAAAACGTCGTCAAATTTCATAGTTCAATGCAAGTATCAATATTGAAACTAATACGACTACTTCACACTGTATCGGCAAAACGCAATGGGTCCGGTTTAACGACGCGGGTCCGGCTAACTTAACGAAAATGATCAGGTTGTCGATACAACGCAAATGGTCCGGTTCGCTTTGCATCGGCATTATGAACAGATATGGACATTAATAATTTAGCAATTTTTAAAATACACGTATATCACTTCATTTCTCACGTAGATTATTTTGAACTAAACGTCTTCTCAAAGGACTTTGCTCAGTGGTAACACACTGGACTGTCTATCCAGAAGTCGTGGATTCAATCCCCGGCATCGGAACTTGACATTTCTGAAATTCTATTTGTAGTAATGTCTCGCTATATCGGACCATGTGGACTGCAAATTATCTGGTGAAAGGTGCCAGTTAGCTGGGTATCGGTGCTATACACCGGACACATTAAAGAACCAGACTGTCAGTTCGAAATAAAAGCTAGGCGCATGTATGCAGCACCGAACATGCCTGTTTCTGATGTCTCTCTCTCTCCCTTCGGGTACTTTCTCTCAGTCTGTCCCTCTGGCCCGATCGTGCTGTATCTGCACCGGTAGGCCCCGGGATGCACCTGCGCCCTAGTGACTCAACACTCTATGTGAAGCGCCTTTGTACGTGCGTTCGCATGAAAAGGGCGCTATATAAATCTAGTATATTTATTTATTTTATTTAAAGGACACCTCTGATAGTTTTTTTTATAAAAACGTCTTTCAAAACCCCATGGATAATAACAAATACATACACGTATTGACATTTTTACGAGATATTGACCTATTAATGCTCTACCTGTTTTTGTTATATTTTGTTGGGATCACGGCTTCAGCTTGTGTAATAAAAGAATGACTAAACCACACAGAAAGACTGGAACAGTGAACAGGAATTTGGATGAAGCCCCTTGCAGAAAAAATATTTTAAATGTGATGAATCCAAAATTGACCCGCTAATTAAAACGAGCAGGATATCAACTTAGAAATCACTGCACGCACCTTCATTTAAAACGTTCGCGAAGTTCCTATATTTCAGCAACTTTAACGAACAAAATATCCGATGCATTCATAGTATTCTTCAAGAGTTATGAATGAATATAATTTGCTAACAGTCGCCACAATAAGTCGTAGTGCAATGCAATGTTTTCTCCCAGTCGCCTATTTTAGAAGTGAAAATCTACTATAGGGAAACAACCACACCCCAAGGAATTAGACAGCACTATCTGCACAACCAATTTCCAAAATTCGACCAATCCAAGTATAATTCTCATATATAACCCCCCCCCCCCCCCCCCATTGAACTCTCGACAAAAGAATGCATCGTAAAATAATAAAAAAGGAACATAGAACAAAACAAGATCAAGTTTAGTGTGATAGGGTTTTAATATGTTTTGTTACATAATTAGAATATTAATTAACTGTTGACCATGTTTTTATATGTTATTATTTTTTCCTACATTTTGTATCTTTGTTTACTCATCGGCATAATGCCTAATGTATTTCAAATAAACAGTAAACTGTTTATGTTCGATTTGTCCATTATTAATTTCAATAATCTGAATTATATATAATATGTTCTAGATGTGATTGTTTTTTCGACACGTTTATCCCAGGAAAAATGTGGTCATACCATGTGGTATGTGACATAATTTTTGAGGTTAAGAATTTAACGCAAGTAACGTAACTATTTTATTCTTAGACCGATTAACGATGTTTACTCGAAACTCAAGCCAAATTTGAGTACTGTCCATGCGACGTAATATTTTTCTAGGAAAGGATTTCTGTCGAAACCGACTTGATAGCAGTTATGTTGGTTTTAAGAATATTAACTGGCATGGGTGGCACCTATTCTGGGGTTGAGCATCAAGAGTGTCTTCAAATTCGATCAAAGAATAAAGTACCTACGATTGTTTTTTTAGATTTTTACTTGCGTTCCTAGCCAACAATTAGGTCACACACCACGTGGAATACCTACAATAGCAGTGTAGCAATACAATGTAACTTTGACATCACCAACTGCTACCAATCCAAAACGGAATTTGTCTCGCTTCGGAAGCAAAAATAGCGGTATTTTATTTATATACCAGTTCCTATGACACATTCGCAAGTCTGAGGGAAAAGGAACATTTCCTTCAAAAGTAGCATCCCTATCAGCAGCTGGGCCGTTTTCTCCAGCACCCTGTGAAACATTGGAAAGGAAAACGACTTTGCGGTAAAACTTTTGCCACACTGGGTACATTAATGTATTTCAAAATGTTGTCCACGACTTAGTCTTTGCCTAGATATGGTCGAAATAAATATGAATGTCTTTGCACATAGGTCACATTGGAACCTTGTTTTTTTTCCTGAAAATAAATAAAAAAAAGAATCAGTTGATTGGTTGTACATACACGTTCATATCGATGTCTGCATGTCAAAATATCTTGACATATCTAGACAAATATTCAGGTCAACTTTAACGATTCATCTATTACAATCTATTCTTCATCTATAAATGTGCAACCAGACCAAGGCTGGAACCCATAATTCTGCAGTAAGTGCAATGTGTGAGGGCCTGTAAATTATTCAGCTATACACAAGCAAACAAAAAGTAGAAAATGATGTTAAAATTAGTCAGAGTAATACAAGAAAATGTCATTGCAATAGTTGTTATGGCGAGTAAAACACGAGCCGGACCATTTTCGTTGTATCGACAACCGGACCATGATTCGTTCAACTATTAAAACGTTAGATTTTGGCCTATATAAATACATTATTAATAAAAGATGAGTATCTGGGCAAGAAATGTAACCCTACAATACATGCAAGTATATAGTTTAGACTCGGTAAGCTCTTACTTTGTCTAATTTGTCTAAAATGTCCGCATTTCATGTCTGTTTTGCATTGTTTACGATTGAATCATAACTTTCAACGTGCATTACGTGCATATGTATTGATGCAAGACAAAACCAAGTAGCTACGAGCATGTAGGACAATCGTGGGCATTCCTTAAGAGTATTCCTGTCTTCAGAATTCAAGAATAACGATACAAAATGCGTACAAATGTTACACTCACCTGCTGATTATTGTTGAAATCCACCATTTTTTAGTTGGATCATTTTCGTTACGTTAGCCGGACCCGCGTCGTTAAACCGGACCCATTGCGTTTTGCCGATACAGTGTGTACTTATATGTAACAAGGAAACGCAAAAATTGCTCTGATGAAAAAATTAATCTGGGTCGATTGACAGATTATTCTAGGTCGCGTGAAGGAGGCCTTTAAGACCTGAAGCCGACTTTTTAACAGGACAGATAAATAAATAGTTATGTAGTTATATACGCCAATATTTTGCAAAATTCTGATTGATAAAATAGTTGAAGGTATACGGTATATTTCGTACGTCTGTTGGTCGTGTCAGATAAAACGTTTCATAAAAGTGCATTAGTGTTTGTATTAATTAAGTTCCTTCACATTCGAACGAGTGACTGACCATACATGTAAATCCATGCCATAAACCACAATCGTTTGGGCATAACTGTACTTTTAATAATGAAATAAAAGGGGTACGTTCGGAATAGAAACCATTACTGAAACTCCCAAATGTTAGCTTTCCATTGATATATAGAAACATCTGATGAGATCAAGCATTTTCTCATGACATTCGGTTGTAATGGTGTCAGATATTATGAAACACCCTGTATATATCCATAATATATCAGAAAAATAACGGTAAATATCGTTTCAACCTTAGCAAATGAACTCGTCCTAGTGTCATAGTTCGAGGGTCGTTGTACATCTATACGTACATGTATGTTTCATTTCTTTCGTAAAACCCAAGCCTAACTTTGCTCACGGTGATCATTGGAAGAGAATTGAGCGAGTCAAAATTAGAACAACTTCTCCATCGTACAGTGTAGCAATACCGCGTGACTTTTGACTACAGTTACAAGAAGAAATTTGTAAACATTGGAAAATAAAATAGTCATAAATATTTTTTT
Source organism: Spisula solida (assembly GCA_947247005.1). Classification (NCBI taxonomy): domain Eukaryota; kingdom Metazoa; phylum Mollusca; class Bivalvia; order Venerida; family Mactridae; genus Spisula; species Spisula solida. The sequence goes on from OX365946.1 coordinate 21,435,192, forward strand.
TTCTTTATCGATTTCTATAAAATATACACCACGCTATGGAGACAATTATTTGCTTTCCATGAAATATAAAATCTTTTTCAGCGGCTGTGCCGTTTTGTCAATTACCTTGTGAAACCGTGGAACGGGTATGTTTCACAGGGTAATAGAAAAATCGGTAACACTCCTGAAAAAAGATCTTATAGTTCATGGAAAGCAAATGCTTTTCCCCTTAGCGTGGCGTATATTTTAAAGAAATCGATGAAGAAATAAAATACTTATGGCTATATTTGTGTTCCAATGTTTACAAATTTCTACTTGTAACTGTAGTCAAAAGCAACGTGGTATTGCTACACTGTCGTAGTAAAAGCACAAATCTGAAAGTGTTGCATTTGACAGTCCAGCAGTTAATACACACTGTAGCACTTGACGTTAACTGACGCAAGGCTGACGCTAAATGTCGCAACCGACGCTAAATGCCGCAATCCCCCTGACGACATTTCTAATTTCTAATTGGCTACCCAATAAAAAATAATATTGTGCAACATATTAAATCATCCAACATTGATTTTAATTATGTTAGTTTTCATTTTACTCAATTATCCATTGATTGCCAGAAAATATGTATTCATGTACTAATTCACCCAAGCATAACGGTAGATACCAAATTAGCCTTTGTGCACGTAGTTCTCGTGCACGGCATGGGAAGTGAACGTATTTGGCATATTACGCGTCGTTTTAAAAGTTGCAATTGATATATCTCAGTGTAGCAATACCACGTGACGTTTGACTACAGTTACAAGAAGAAATTTGAAAACATTGGAAAATAAAATAGTCGTAAATATTTTATTTCTTCATCGATTTCTATTATATATACACCACGCTAAGGAGACAATAATTTGCTTTCCATGAAATATAAAATCTTTTTCAGCGGCTGTGCCGTTTTGTCCATTACCTTGTGAAACCATGGAACGTGTAGGTTTCACAGGGTAATGGAAAAATCGGTAATACTCCTGAAAAATATCTTCACGGAAAGCAAATGCTTTTCCCCTTAGCGTGAGGTATATTTTATAGAAATCGGTGAAGAAATAAAATACTTATGGTTATATTTGTGTTCCAATGTTTACAAATTTCTACTTGTAACTGTAGTCAAAAGCCACGTGGTATTGCTACCCTGTATCTATTATTGTGATAAATACTAAGTCAGTGTAGCAATACCACGTGACTTGGACATTACTGAAGGCTACACATCCAAGACAAAATTTGCTTCGCTTCGAAAACAAAAAATGCCGTAAGTATTATCTGCATCTAATTTTATGGAACATACGCTAGTCTCAGGGGAAATTACATGCTTTCCACGAAATATAGGCTCTGGTCGTTGTTTCCAGCACCCTGTGAAACCTTCGGAGTGATTGTAAAGTTTCAACCATCTCCTTTTCCAGGGTTTCATATGATGCAGGACAAAACGGCCCAGCTGCTGATAGGAATCCTACATTTTGTGGAAAGCATACATTTTGGTTTTTATAATCTGTCTAAAAATAAGTTCCATAAAATCACTGCGGTATACCGTACACCGGATATTGCTAGTAAAGTGAGTAATTGTTATCCATTTTCGCGAACTTCAAGTGTACACCAGGGTAAGTTCACAGACACTGTTTTGTCTTTCTGAGTGTGTTTATTGTTGATTTAATACATAAGTATCTACTTCGATAATTTTCCTCATCCCTGAAAGCCGACTAACGACCAGGAATTACACTCAGAAAGACAAAAAAATGTCTGTTACATTGGGGTAACTTGAAGGTCGCGAAAATGGATAACAATTACTCACCTTACTAGCAATATCCGGTGTACGGTATACCGCAGTGAAAATGTGAGAAAACAGGTGTCCCATTAAAAATTCATCGTAGTGTAGGATTTTAAAAATATACATATAAAATACTAAAATATAAATGCTTAAAGCCTTCGTAACCTGTAGACTAGGCATGTAAAGCTGAAGAATTCCACATCGGCGATGTTCTACCGATTTTTTCCGATACCACCCGTTTCATGGCAATTCCTCCCGATATCAAAAACTCTCTCATGACTTCCTCGAAGCTTCCCCTAGCACATGAGCAATCTGTTCCAGATGTCCGGTTAGCTCATTATTTAAATCGGGAGTACATCGCCGAGGCAAAAAATGTTCAGTTGTACCTAGGCTTAAATAACATCATGCATTAATATTTTCTCAAAATGTTTTTTGTTGGAATACGCAGGCAACAGAAATTTCAGTTCATAGAATGAGCATACATTTGTACATGTATACGAGTGTCTGATTTATTGGACTACCAGTAGACATGTTATTCTGCGGCGCTCGGCTAACCTCCGCCTCTCTAATTTGATTGCATCAAACTCGGTACTGAAAGATGCAACCGCGCTCGTGGACTGTATTGGTTAGTATTTTTTAGTTCAAATCAGTCACACATCATGTAAAAACGGGATAGAAACGCATTGAATACCTTGTAATACACATAGATCAATAATCCGTATAAATATATAGTTAATTTCTAATAAAATACACCACAGCAAACAACTTCGTAATGCAGACGATCTGTATTTTATGGAAGCCCTGGAGGGCACTTTTGACTTATGACTTGTGACTTGTGACTTATGACTTATAACTTGTGACTTGTGACTTGTGACTTAGGAGTTGTGACCAAACAAACTATAAATATATTTGCATGCTTTATTTTTCCCTTACGTGTAACAATAACGTGGATAAAAACGGATGATACGTGAATCGGATTTTTATATTTTCAGCAAGACAGGTAAGTCAGTTTTAGTTGTTTGATTAAATAACAATTGTTAACGGATTTACAATCATTCTACTACAAAAGAGTTAGGTTTAAAATTCTTCTTTGTCGATATGTTACTGCATACAAAGTTAGAATATATTTCCAACTTTTTGATTATAATTTTAGCGTCACAATCCTGACGAATCTTTTGGTTAAGGGGAGGGAATAGAATGACCAGTGTAATTAAAATGTGTGTTTGTTTTTGCAGGTGGAGATAAATGAAATATATGTCGTGGAATCCTGAAAATATCTCTTGTGGAATATTGCATAAAAAGCTGAGAACAGCTACTGTAATGGACAGAAATGCATATACGCACAAGTTGAGCATAAATATTATTGTCTCGTTATGAACCTACATATACTCAAATGGAAGTTATGGTTGATATAGTCGACAGAGAAATTCAAACCGATCTGGACTGAGTGACACACAATACGAATGTTTATGGTATAGGATCCCTAAGACCCTGTACCATGATAGAGTTCGACACCAAAACCTTGATGATATACATGTACTCCAATTGATTTTGAGATGTTGGAAGGGCGTGTGTTTAATTCCAAACAGAAGTTCACCAATTTACAGCATATGCCATGGTTTAAAATATTTGTATAACTAAGTATGGCATGTTGTTAGTCGGTATTGTTATGCCGAGCCACTTTAGTATATTAATTTCATGTGTATGTTGCTCTATTAATTTTGACATGTATGTCTAATGCTTTATTTATTCGTATAGTAAAGCACTAATATCGTTATAACGTCTGGTTTATTTCTGCATTTCAATTAAGATTTTGACTTGTGACTTGTGACTTGTGACTTGTGACTTGAGACTTGAGACTTGTGACTTGTGACTTGTGACTTGTGACTTGTGTCTTGAGACTTGAGACTTGTGACTTGAGACTTATAACTTATGACTTGTGACTTGTAACTTATGACTTATGGCTTGTAACTTGTGATTTGAGACGTATCACTTGTGACTTGTGACTTGAGACTTGAGACTTGTGACGTGTAAAATGTAAAATACATTCTACCTTTGATAAAATTATAGACAGCAAAATATATCATAATAAGTGTTATTATAATCAATGTTGTAATTTAATATGAGTTTGTTATCCTTCGTTTGTTATCAGTATCCATTAAAGCCAAACTCTTGGAATGATATTTAATCATGGTATGACAGTGTTTTTGGTCTTTGCTTTATATTGTATACAGAGTTGATGAACGGTAGACAAAAACACATTTGCAAATGACAACTTTGTGTCTGTTGCATTACATGTATTTCAAAACATGACAAAATGGCGTATTATTTCTAAACATGTCTGTCCGACATTACGTCTATGAAATTAAACGTGTACGGATACTATAAAGCTATCCTGAAAAGCTTAGTTCGTAGGCTCCATAAATGTAAATGTATTGATATCCACTACTTGGAATTGTCCGCAAAACCTTATAATGTTCTACTTCACCATTATGATACATAACAAAATCACATTCAAAATCTATTCTAGCCAATAGTGTCACACAATTGCCAAGTTTACATTTGAGCCGGTTGCTTTGCTGGGTTTAAAGACTAATAGGTAAATAGGTTTGCACCGCCACATCATTTGTCGAACCAAACGCACCGAACAAACACACACAGCACGGATATTCCAGTTTCTTCACCTGGAAAAATGTAGAAGAACATATAATTCTTATTACTTAAACAAAACTTAAAATCTAATTCATTGCACCATGTATGATCCGAACTATCTGTCTTTAATGAGACGCAAAAATAATAGCGAAAGGGAAGCAAACCATTATAATTCTGTATGCACATTTACACGTATAATACACAACTATGCCATGTGACATTATGCTATTACATGAACGGTATTCTAGTTAATGGTGTTAACAATTCAGAATAACGGTTCGATGCCTTCAACAATGACGATTTCATTCAAACAAAACTAATGCCGACTTACCTGACTCACTATACACTATTATCAGGTAATTCCGATTCAGACAGCATCCTTCACCATCCACGCTGCCCAAGGAAGTGCGCGCAGATTTATTTATATAATGTAAGTCACAAGTCATAAGTCACAAGTCATAAGTCACAAGTCATAAGTCACAAGTTCTTAGTCACAAGTCCCAAGTCCCAAGTCCCAACACCTAAGTCGAAAGTGCCCTCCAGGGCTTCCATAGTATTTAGCGCGCAGTTTTAAGATCTCGATCTCACAACTTCAAAAGCGGGACGCGGTGACTCGAAACTAGGGCGACGACTTTGGTGAGCCAGATGCGACGTAAAGTATTCGATATATGCGTGTTTTAAATTCAAGTATTAAAATTGACACAATATGATTAATGCAGCGGACTTTTCCACCGGCACTTGGGGTCTGGACCGCATCATCAAAATCGTATACCAAGAACCATACAAATATAACACAAACATTATTAAACGTATCTGGGACAAATAAAATATATGCGTTAATGCCTCTCTAGCTTAAATAACAATAATGTGTTATTTAATCAGTAGAGGAATTATAGTCCAGCTAGGATATTGTGACAGTGACGTTGCAGTTTATGTGTACGCAAAAAATCACAACCATTGTCTAAACTGGTAGAGCGAAGTCTAGTATGTTAGTTTAGCATTGAAATTATAGTTGTTTGTACAGTATATGGCTTTATAATTGGTTTTACACCGTTACAGTGGACTCGACCGCTCCGTCGCGGGATTTTTATCCTGACTGGACTATACGTAGATTTTTGTATTAATATCAAATACATCCAACAAATGTTTGTGTGATTACTAAATGGGTCTGGATCTATAATAAATAAAAAAAATATTTCCAGGAGCGTAGCGTGAGGGGGGCGAGGTCCAGACCCCAAGTGTCTGTGGACTTTTCAGACGTTGCAGATAAAATTTGGCTAAGCTATTTTAAACAAATCATATGCTTTATCCTAGTATTCAACAGCCTGATACAATTTTCCGCCGCACAAACATTCAACTTGTATATTATGCTTAAATACAAAAATGTTGACACTTAACAAACTCATTTCCCAGAAAGTGTTGCCTGGACTAAGCTTTATTCTAAGATTCGTAATTTTTTATTAATGAGGTTATTTTAGGAAAGAAACCACAAAGATCCGGGCACGTGAGATCAGAGACATCACCAAGTGGTACATTAAATACAGTGCCCACCAAACATAAGTTTACAGTTGCAACATTAAACTTGGTTAAATTAATCAATATCTGTTTATCAGACGGTCACAATTATATTAGTTTCTGAAACAGTATACAGTAACTAAATGAGTCAAAAAAGAGATACAAGTAGAAGTAGAGATGAAGATGTTCTGAATCAAAATAACCATGTGATTTAATATGCTGCATTTTACATCTTTTGATGACTAAGTTACAAAGAAACTTTATATTATGCACCTAGGGTACCAATCAGTGTATGGTCTTTACACTTAATAAACTAAAATAGTCCTTGCCTTCAAAAATGGTGTTGCTTTATTGTCCTTCAAAATAATTTTATTACAGATAGGTAAATGGGGAAACCCTCTGTTTATTTACATTTTTGTAGTTTTGGTGGACAGTGTATATGATTTAATTACTAATTTAATTTTTAATTAGGCATTCTACGAAAAGTAACCAGAGGTACAGTCTAACATGTATGTTAAGCAGACAACTAAAGGTTACGTCACATTTTTAGAGTGAAATTAATTAGCAGTTGTCGCGCAATTTTATAAAACAATTTATGCACGTTTCGTACCTGGTACGTTCCGTACCTGTTTTGTACCTGGTACGCAACAGGAACGCAGGGCTGAGCGATGTTAATGTATTGTCTGACCTGGTTAAAACGATACTCAAGGCTAATGCTCGTTCAAGTGTGATAAGTCTCAGTTTAATGTTGTTTACGAATACATGATATAAACGAAGTATAGTGAATAATGTTTATATTTAATAAACACTCTAGATAGCCCCAAAGGGAGCAACAATGGATTTCATAATGGGATGACAAAGGACTTTGGCTTATAACTCCAAAAGGGAGCGACGAAATACCTTTATGTTGATAAATTTCAGATATACACTGTATATCTACCAATAAAATCAGAGGTTAAAGTTTAAAGTAGGTGCCTATTCAGAGGTTAACTGTAGAAAACGTTACAATATCACACGTATTTCGTGGTACTAGTATATGAATGTATTTTAATGATGCGTAATTTTTGTATACATCACATCAATGTGCAAGTAATTTGTCAGGCTATATAACGTTAGTACACTGAACACATTTAAAAACGCACGGTTTTGAGTTCCATGGTTTTGGCACTTTGCAGGTATCCAGTGTAAAAATATTTTTTGTGTAACACTCGGGCTACCGGTCCCTTCTAATTACGGTTGAATTGTCGCCGTATTGGACATGAAATTTCAGCAGTCGCCATGACGACCAAAACCACATATTGAGCCATACCTCGTTTTGCACGAGATTTTCGTGCTCAAGTTAGCCATACACGGAAAGATACACAGAAGGCACCGTATAAACACACAACTTGGTTTGATTTTGATCATAAATAAGTATGATATCATTCTCAAATGCACAAAAAATAATTATGTATGGTGTGTTGTAAAATCATCATTATTCGTTGGAGACGAACTGTGGACGAATTCCTGAATGGACTAGAGTATTTATTCGAAACCGTCTCAATTAATTTACTTTCTTCGTATCTTTCTTTAAAATCTATGTATGCACGGCACAGCGAATATGTCTTTCAATCAAAATCAACGAACTGTTTACCACAAATATGCACACATTTTCCCAAAGAATTTCGCAACATGGGTGACGAAGCATAGGTGTTTACGAATATCAAATTAAGACAAAAAACTGCTTATATAATAAAGTGACGTTTAAGTATAATAACCGGAAAAATAAACGTGCATTTATAGATGACTTTGTTTTCCTTTTAGAAAAGGGGATATACAATCAAAGCATCCGTGAACAGTTAGGAGCAGTATCCGTAACATGCATTGTTATCACAGTTACTGTTACAATTACTGTTGTGGTGTTATGTATTATAAATCGATTAGTCAGTTCAGTAACTTGTTTACATAACATTGTGTTCATAAACATCGCAATTTATCTTAATAATGTCTTAGTTTTAATATATATTATGTGTATTAGCGTAGCTTAGAGAAAAGGGTATTGGTTTTCACTGCCTTTTTCTCAATGAAACAATAAAAATACAATGTAATGGTATTGCAATGTTTGTATACAAGTGACAGACCTGAATAAACGGACTTTATAGTTACATTGAATCGGAATATGTGCGCAACCTATTGGAGGTGCGATAGCCGAGTGGACTAATATTTTCGTACTTCGCATTGCTTGGCGTTGGCGCCGTACAGAATAGGTTAGAACCCCACAATATGTGCAAACTAAACAAACACAAGCCAATAGTAAGTGTACTTATATAAGTCCTAAACACGTGATTGCATATCCAATCCTTATCTAAAGTTACCATATAATTACTTGTTACTAATGCTTGTAAATGTACCTCTTTTCGTCAAGAATCGTGTCTGTGTAACACATAATAATGCATATCTATGGAAATAAATATTGTTTAAACTAAGCGAAATTTATCCAGCTGTCAGCTATCACAATAGCGCTGTAAGAGTTCTGAAATGCACAAATAATGGTTAACTCTGATCATAAAGCTTCCAAAACCAAACAAAAAATGATTATAAAACATTTCAACACTCACTTGTAGGGCTGCGTACCGGTTTCCGATATAAATCGAATACCGGTATTTTGCGTTCGATAGATGCATCGTATCGAACGTGTCCGTATCGGTCAAAACATCGATCAACAAAAATACACATCAAAATCCCCATCTTCAGTGAAGTTTTCGGTAGTCTAATTGTTTCGCCTCAAAATGGTCAGGTCGTCGACGCAGCTAATGTCCGAGTAAATCTAATTTTCAAACGAGAATCTGCTTTGCAAACTACTCATGCAATTTAAACATGTGTAAATATGTTATTTATCACATATCTCAAGCCTGTGTTTCGCAAGTTAAATACATGTAGTGAGTCTGCAAGTGCCTATTTACAGTTTTTAGATCGTTTTTTGTCAAAACAAAATATCAAATGATAAATCGAATATCGATCATTTTGTATCGATACAAATATCGTATCGATCATTTTAACTGATACGCAGCCCTACTCACTTGTGCATCTGACAGTGGTGACATGTTTCTATGAATATTGACAAAATCAGAATAGGTTGCGTTTCTTTCGTAATTGAGCATACATACATAAAAACATTTGACTCAGTGTTCAGTATAAAAGCAACAGGCGCTCGTCGAAAACAACATTACGAAGGACGAATTCAACATGAAACTCTCGGTGTTATTTTTACTGGTGATAGTTGTGGCGGCATCCTTTGCAGGTTTGTAAAATATTTGCTGTTTTTTCTAGCGGATTTATTACTTAAATGTTATTTTAAAATAGTCTGAAAGTTTTATAGTTGAACAGTGATAAATAAAAAAATGAGAGCATTTTCTACGTAGCATTTGTTTGTCAACTCTCTAGTCCAGGTATTTTAACTTTTAACCTCAAACTAATTGCAAAATTAAGTAGTTTATGTTTACCTAATTAATCTAAATATGCCAATAATATTGATTTGCCACATGTTTTCGCGATATGTGTTTCTTTTTTGTGGGCATGTATCTTGCCCTGTACGAGTATTTGATTGTTATTGCGTTTTAATAGTAAACGATTCAACCAAGGAACATTCCTGTAATATTTCTATTATATCAGATATTCAGTTTCGGTGAGAAAAGTGTCGACAGTTTTCTATTACAGCCTCAACAAAAAATGGACTCCATGCCCTAGCGGACATATTTTTCTTTCGACGAACCTTAATTGTTTTAAGGAATTTGGTAGAGCTAGAGTCCCCCAAGCAATATTTGAGCTAATTAATTTTCGAAATATAAATCTGGTTCTTAAGATAAAGGCTGACAAGGTTATCAATTTTAGTGCATAAATATAGGGAAAATGCGCCTCTTTGTTATGTTTTTGTACTAATCAATATTATTTTGTGGATTTTAGAAGAGAATTACCCAGTGACAACTTGTGCCAAAATATTTGTAATTCAGACCAGTGGTTTTCAAATAATGTTCAAGCTTTTTAATATAATAAGGATTATAGAGGAAATGCTTAGTTTTTCGAACCATAACAATGTTTATGTATTTAGTAGGTCTCCCAAGAAACATGTGTGCAAAATTATTTTCAAATCGGAGCATTAGTTACTTAGAAGAAGGTTTTTAAAGTTTTCTGTTAAGCTATATAGAAACAACGTACCCATGGCGGGCAGTTGTTTTGACCACACACAGTTATTGAAAAGCATGTGATGAAGGGTCATCAAATGATCAGTTGTTACATATATTTTTTAGTTGGACCGATGATTTTTAGAGCAGTGGTTTTAATGTCTTGATTTTGGAAACAATACCAATCAGAGTTCCGTATGGATCACCCAGACTTGAAAAAATATAATAGAGGAACTTGCAAGTATCACTGCTGCTTTAGTGGTTTCATAAACAAGTTTGAATAAATTGTTATCGCAGGACGGGCAATAAACAGACACACGGACGGATAAACATATTGTTACCACAATACACTGTACTTGTGAAAAGCGATAATAAGTTTCCTCATTATTACTATATAGTTTGTCAGAGTGTATCATATTTCCTAACTAAGCTACAACTTATGCATTGAGGCGGAAGGGATAATCATGCAGAATATCGCACAATCGTTAAATGATGAAAATACAAATGTATGTACTTAAAAACTACATTTTTGCTTGATCTATATTAAAAGTTGTTTCATGGTAATTAGCAAACTACATGTGTATACTTTTAAAATAATGTTCAAGCAAGTTGGCGTATTTTATTTGTGTTTTTTTTTTGGTGCGATGTTGTATAGAATTCAACTGAACCAAAGGTGATCAAATTTTCGATCATTCAATTTCATTTAAAATCCACACAAAGCACTAATGATTCTTTAGGAACATCTTACTGCATTTTATGGGTATTCAACAAGGTCAAATCGCAACTGTATGTGTATGTACGAGTATAATGAAGTGATTGCCCATACGAGTAACGAATTATACAGTCACCAATAATGGTCACGTAATTTTGGAGTTCATTTTCAGTTTTTTTTGTGGTCGGTTTTATCAACAAATCAAACGAAACTTAATACCAGCGAGCCTGTTATAATGAGTTATAGTGTTTTGTTTTCTTTCTTGTCGTCAAATACGACGTAAGTCATTAAATACGACGTAAATCTTCTAGTCGTTCTTGCATAATTATGCAATTTGTCGGTACGCTCACATACTGGTCTGATTATTTTGTTCCGTTTCCTACGTCTCTCCGGTGGAAATAACCGAAATACCGATGACCAATATTTTGTGTTACAAATTACACGCATATTTCTGTCTACCCGCCGGGTCTTGTCCCCCATTCTATGATTAAATACTATTCTATAATATAAAAACACATAGATATAGCAATGTAGACAATTTCATAACGAATAATTTTGTATGTGGTATGTAATATATCGAATGAAATTGACATATTTATCAACTACTGTTCTACAGCGAGTGTCAGGAATTACAAACGTACACAGAAGCGTGCGTTACGTCAGCGCGTTGTCAACAGTGCCTTCAGTTGGTCAATACTACAATTGTTTGTACAAAATATACTTACAATTACTGACTTTTGTTTATTTTTCAATTCAATATAAGCTTATTTGTTTCAGAAGAGGCAGCTAACTTGAAGGAGGATGGTATGAGCGTTCGGGCAAAAAGAGCTATCGATTCACCATTGATACAGGTATGTACAGTGGAATCACATGTAGACCACTTCATCATTAGTATAGTTCAGAGAATTTGACACGATCCTGACCTTTATGCATGAATATATTACAAAGTTATTGCGTTGAATATATAAATGTCCGCGAGAAAATCGTGCAATATCGGTCCTTTAGATTTGAGTTGGTATTACACCTCGAGCGTCTTCGTGATACTTCCCGTTTATGAAAACATACAACCGGAGTTATAAATATAGATAAGATATCAGCTGTTAAATTGTGCTAATTAAAGGTCGAGAGTCGTGTCAAATTCTCCGGACTATACCACCTCTAGATGAAGCCCATTGTCACTGGGTTGTTCAAAATCAATGTCAGGAGAGCTCCTTTTATCGGTACCATTGGTGGCGTGGTCTTTCTCTGAGTATGTTATAAATAATAAAGAAGTGCTGTCAATAATAATTCACATGCAAAAAAAGATATCTGCTTTGACATAAAGAATCTATCAGAAAATTGAAGAAAAAATAAGAATATCATTTTCGGTGTTGCGTTCATCTTGTGGCGTTAAGATTACCTAGCAACCAAGCGATTCAAAGAGGTATGTACGAGGCAGAGGAAATGTAACAACTTCTTATTAAATTCATGACAACTTCTTAGCATGTCGAGTCTTGTAAAACATCATTCTTTACTATTGAATTTTGTATCTATAAATCCTATATATTAAGCAAAACCCGGACTATTAACATCGACACTACATCATTACTAAAAACAGAAGTTAACATAATAATGAAATACTCTAAATAAAAAAAACTGTTAGACAAATTTTTGAACCATATATAAGATAACAGAACTATAATATGAAACTGTCTCAAATTGTTTTTTTCATACTGTTTGTTTTTGTTATATGTACATGTATATGTTTTAAATGTGTAAAAAAACTGAATGAAAAAAAAAGAAAAAGAAAAAAAAACATTATGAGACATGCATTGTCCAAATAATTTATTACACAATTGTTGCCTTAATGTTTTATGACCGGTTTCATGATGTATTATCTCGATCCTATTCTTCAGGCATTGGTCCCTGATGTGCTTGCGAAACCTCAGAACTGACGAAATGCCTGAGCTTAGAAAGCGTGGGTAAGTATTTTTTGTATAACTTTTATAATTGTTGCCTAATTGTTACTTATGACCGCTCTGGAGAGACTGTTGGTCCACGGATAACCGCTCTGGAGAGACTGTTGCTGAAGAGATGACCGCTCTGGAGAGACTGTTGCTGAAGAGATGACCGCTCTGGAGAAAATGTTGGTCAAGGGATGACCGCTCTGGAGAGACTGTTGCTGAAGAGATGACCGCTCTGGAGAGATTGTTGGTCAAGGGATGACCGCTCAGGAGAGACTGTTGCTGAAGAGATGACCGCTCTGGAGAGAATGTTGGTCAAGGGATGACCGCTCTGGAGAGACTGTTGCTGAAGAGATGACCGCTCTGTAGAGAATGTTGGTCAAGGGATGACCGCTCTGGAGAGACTGTTGCTGAAGGGATGACCGCTCTGGAGAGAATGTTGGTCAAGGGATGACCGCCCTGGAGAGACTGTTGCTGAAGTGATGACCGCTCTGGAGAGAATGTTGCTCAAGGGATGACCGCTCTGGAGAGACTGTTGCTGAAGAGATGACCGCTCTGGAGAGAATGTTGGTTAAGGGATGACCGCTCTGGAGAGAATGTTGGTCAAGGGATTACCGCTCCGGAGAGATTGTTGCTGAAGAGATGACCACTCTGGAGAGACTGTTGGTCAAGGGATGACCGCTCTGGAGAGACTATTGCTGAAGAGATGACCGCTCTAGAGAGAATGTTGCTCAAGGGATGACCGCTCTGGAGAGACTGTTGCTGAAGAGATGATCGCTCTGGAGAGACTGTTGGTCAAGGAATTACCGCTCTGGAGAGACTGTTGCTAAAGTGATGACCGCTCTGGAGAGACTGTTGCTCAAGGGATGACCGCTCTAGAGAGACTGTTGCTGAAGTGATGACCGCTCTGGAGAAACTGTTGGTCAAGGGATGACCGCTCTGGAAAGACTGTTGCTCAAGGAATTACCGCTCTGGAGAGACTGTTGCTAAAGTGATGACCGCTCTGGAGAGACTGTTGCTCAAGGGATGACCGCTCTAGAGAGACTGTTGCTGAAGTGATGACCGCTCTGGAGAAACTGTTGCTGAAGTGATGACCGCTCTGGAGAGAATGTTGCTGAAGTGATGACCGCTCTGGAGAGACTGTTAATCAATGGATGACCGCTCTGGAGAGACTGTTGCTGAAGTGATGACCGCTCTGGAGAGAATGTTAATCAATGGATGACCGCTCTGGAGAGACTGTTGCTCAAGTGATGACCGCTCTAGAGAGACTGTTGCTGAAGTGATGACCGCTCTGGAGAGAATGTTAATCAATGGATGACCGCTCTGGAGAGAATGTTGGTCAAGGGATAACCGCTCTAGAGAGACTGTTGCTGAATAGATGACCGCTCTGGAGAGAATGTTGGTCAAGGGATGACCGCTCTGGAGAGACTGTTGCTGAAGGGATGACCGCTCTGGAGAGAATTTTTGTCAAGGGATTACCGCTCTGGAGAGACTGTTGCTGAAGAGATGATCGCTCTGGAGAGAATGTTGCTGAAGGGATTACCGCTCTGGAGAGACTGTTGCTCAAGGGATGACCGCTCTGGAGAGACTGTTGCTGAAGAGATGACCGCTCTGGAGAGAATGTTGGTCAAGGGATGACCGCTCTGGAGAGACTGTTGCTGAAGGGATGACCGCTCTGGAGAGAATGTTGGTCAATGGATTACCGCTCTGGAGAGACTGTTGCTGAAGAGATGACCGCTCTGGAGAGACTGTTGCTGAAGAGATGACCGCTCTGGAGAGAATGTTGCTGAAGGGATGACCGCTCTTGAGAGGCTGTTGCTTAAGGGATGGCCGCTCTGGAGAGGCTGTTGCTTAAGGGATGACCGCTCTGGAGAGAATGTTGCTGAAGGGATGACCGCTCTGGAGATGCTGTTGCTGAAGAGATGACCGCTCTGGAGAAAATGTTGCTGAAGGGATAACCGCTCTGGAGATGCTGTTGCTTAAGTGATGACCGCTCTGGAGAGGCTGTTGCTTAAGGGATGACCGCTCTGGAGAGAATGTTGCTGAAGGGATGACCGCTCTGGAGATGCAGTTGCTGAAGAGATGACCGCTCTGGAGAGAATGTTGCTGAAGGGATGACCGCTCTGGAGATGCTGTTCCTTAAGGGCTGACCGCTCTGGAGAGGCTGTTGCTTAAGGGATGACCGCTCTGAAGAGACTGTTGCTCAAGGGATTACCGCTCTGGAGAGACTGTTGCTGAAGAGATGACCGCTCTGGAGAGACTGTTGCTGAAGAGATGACCGCTCTGAAGAGACTGTTGTTCAAGGGATTACCGCTCTGGAGAGACTCTTGCTGAAGAGATGACCGCTCTGAAGAGACTGTTGTTCAAGGGATTACTGCTCCGGAGAGACTGTTGTTCAAGGGATGACCGCGCTGGAGAGGCTGTTGCTTAATGGATGACTGTTCTGGAGAGGCTGTTGCAGAAGAATGGGCCACTCTTTATAAATATTGTTCAATATGTCACTGTGGAGAGGTTGTTGTCCAAGGGAGGACAACCCTGGATAGGTTCTTGCTCAAGAGGGGGATGATCTGTTTGTCGCCCTGGAGAGCATAACTGTTATTCAAGAAAATATCTTAGAAGGTGTGTTTCTTATTAAGATGCTCATGCCCACGGTCCTAAAATTTTCTTCATCTGCGCAGATGAACCATTTTGATTTAGGGGTCATAGACACCTTGAAAGCAAATCACTATTTAACTGCCATTAGGGGTAATACGTTTCGTATGTTTTTACATAATTTTTACACGTATATTGTTTTGTTTCAGATCATTTGGTGACGTCATTCAGCGTCCATGATTCCACAGTTCTCATCTTATATACTGTCGAAGATTGTTTTAAAAAATATTCAAATTCATTTAGATTAGCATGCATTTAGTTTGATAATATTTTATTGGATTAAAAATATTCAAAGGGATTCACCACAAGCTATTACGACATTATTAAAGCCCGCTCACATGTATCTGTATTCGTTTAAAGTCGAGCATTCCAAATGATCGTAAGATCATTCAAACCAATGAAACGTTACTAACTCGTCACTAGTATAGTCCAGATAATTTGACATGATCCTCGACCTTCTATTAGCATAATTTAACAGCAGGTATCTTGTCAATATTTATCACCCTGGTTGTATGTTTCCATAAGCGATGTGCAATACAAACACAAATCTAAAATACTGATGCTGCACGATTTTCTTGCGGAAATGTATAATTATGTTCATCACAAGATTCTTTTAATATATTTAATATGCATAATGGTCAGGATCAGGCCAAATTCTCCGTGCTATAATAATTTTGAATATCGTTCTCTCATACACTGATATTGACTTTTTCTATCATGCACTTGTCGTCTGCCAGTAATGACTTCCGGTGATGTAAAGCTTAACCGAGCACGTCCTGGAAGGATGTACGACAGACGATAAGTGTATTCTTTATTTTATTTAGATATGTATAATTTGTATTGTTCGTTATAAGTTTATTCTGTGTATAATCTATATGCTTTCACATGTATAATTTCTGTGACTATGTGACATAGTCGGCCTACGATAAAACTAGCCTTGTTGACTATCAAATGCATGTGTTCGATAACGTCATTAATTACTTTGTAATGCATAAACTATTTCAATCTACACAAGGAACAAGAGGCCAGTCGACCGTGCCGTGTTGTCGCGATGATATTATTACTTGTTGTTTATATACTTGGCTAGCAGTGTCGTTTGCGAGCTATATATCTGCTTATTATTTAGATTAAATATACCTATCTGCAGCTTTCTCCTAGAATTGTGTTTTTTGAATAAACGTACTAGTATCAAACAGTTTATTTGTTATTTTTTATGGCTTGCAGAAGAACTTTGTCATTAATGATGATGCGATTTGCATGGACTCAAGATATTCCTTCTGACCGACCGTTGCTCATCGCTGTAGGCTACACTTGGAGGCACTTACACAAATCTCACTATCTAAGTATATAGTGGGTATATTATGTTGTTCAAATTTGCAGCAAGTGTAGTTAAAAGATGTGTGACAATGTTTTAGTATATTTCATTTTATAACAAACAAGATTTAGGAAACGCTAGCATATGATTCATGCGAAACCTGCTCCGGCTTAAAACGCACAGTTTTCCAACAGCTAAAATCGTGTCCTTCTGTGCGATTAGGCTATGCAATGTTGTCGCATTGAAGTCACGTTTGAGGGCAATCTCAGTGACAGTTGCCACTCGTACAGTAAAAACATACGTTAAAATCCGACCAATCATTGCAGAGAAATGACGTTGTTAAACTTAAACAATGGACGGACATATAAACCGGTGAAACATGGTTCCGACAACCTGTAGGTGGTAAATGATTGCATTACACTTTTACTTATTGGGACTCCAATAATAATCATATTCAAACAGTTAATTAGTGCAACATTTAGACGCCTGTGTTGATTAACCCGACGTCATGGGGGGTTGACGGGTCATTAATTTAATGAAATTGATCGCGTGCAATTTTATTTCCCGCTGATTCACCATTTTCTCGTGCAATTCGTTAAATTGTTATTTTCATAGTCCAATGGTCAATATTCATTGAATCGTAAGATTTAAATATTGGATTACGTCGTGTGTCCTAATGTAGACCCTTCAATTTTGCAACGGACTGCATGCTTAGCAGTGGGTCCATCTACAGCTCACCGCTATGCTTCTTATTTCATTGTGCGATGACCGGAAAATATACAGACTCTATGATATGCCTAACCTCAAGCCTTTGTGGACGGCTGGCATTGATGCCTGTCTGTTACATTGTCTTGTCGTACCCTTAAATGTTTTGCTCTCTTGTTGCTCTGACTTCTGATAGGTCATTGAGTACTTTCTGTGCTACTCGATGGTTGTATTTTATATAATGTTTCATGTTTTACATTCTTTTATTACCGGTCACTGTGGCCTTTTTGTTAGGGGGCATTACATGGCGGGAAACATTTATTTACACTGTCCTGTTCTATAAGGTTGTCTATTGGGTAAGTGTGAGGTTTGGTGCACTGTAAAACGTTTAAGCCCCCAGTGACAAGTGTTACTGTCCGTTCCAAGGCGGAAGCCCTTTAGTCAACCTTCCTCTGTGTATGTACTGTCCACTTTATAGTATAATTGGAAAAAAAAAAAAAAAAAAAAAAAAAAAAAAAATACAAAAATATTTGGCCACTGTGCCTTTTGTTAAACTTTATTAATTTTGTATGTGCCATTCTGCAATTGCGTTGTCCAGCACAAGGCTGCTTCGTATCTTTCAAAATTGCATATACTCAGTGTATGTTGTGGATTGTCCTTGTGGTGTATGTTTTGTCCGGTTGTTAATTTCTTACCAACTGGCTCTTGTTCCGTTTTGGTTTGACTGGCTTAAGCAGCAGACTTTCGGAATTGGATGCCCGGTTGTGTATTACATGTTACTGTGCTAGTTTTTTATGTATGTTCCGCGCCTTTTCGAGTGAAGTTGTATATTTTCTGTGCCTTTTTGTTCTCGCGTGTCCCGCGGTTTCTGTTGGGGTCGGTGCTACTTCCGGTAGTTTCGTATTTTGTTTAATTATTATAATATGGGTTTGTATCTGGATTTAAACGCCAATTCCGTTTATAATCGAGTTTTTCATTTTTAAATAATCGATAATATGCCATAATTTCTCCGTATTTAATTTTTTGACCGGGGCCAAAAGGAGCTAGGAGTTAACTATTTATTCGTATTTGCCGGTTGTCCTCTTACTTTTTCGTCCCAGCGGTTCGCATCCTACCGGGTTCGTTCATGAGTCTATGTACAGCTGTGGAGTTATGGATGTAGTGTTCTGTCCCCTGAGGTCATTTTTTGTAGTTTTAAGTCCCCTACCGGTTTTTGACCGGAGGGGACTATTGGTTTGTTGATATGGCAACATACATATTGACAATGGCTTTACACCGGTGGGGGACTTCTGTATTGCTTGCAATTCAGTACGTCATATCTCGATTTGTTCAATTACGTCATTTTACTTAATGAAACTGGGTCACTCGTTTTAAGGTTTTCAGATTTTTTGTTGCTGAAATCGGGCCTTTCAACGTTTTAATACTGTTACTTAACTTTTAGACTGTAGGCTGCTAAAACTATGTAGTTCAGCAGTTTTACTGTTGTTACTAGGTCATTCAGCGTGGGCTTTCTGCCTTTTGTTGGCTGAATCTTTTTTATTCAGTTTTTAACAATGAGACTAGGGGCGTTTAATTTTCTTGGTCGGTAGTGTGTTGGGCACTTCTTCGTTTTAAGATTTCTTACAGCTAAAGCGGGGCAATATAGTCCTTTTGCTGTGGAAACTGGGTCATTCAGCTTGTTAGTAGGTCATCCCACTATACGGGCCTTTCAACGTTTTAATACTGTTATTTAACTTTGAGACTAAAGGCTGCTATAACTATGTAGTTCAGCAGTTTTACTGTTGTTACTAGGTCATTCAGCGTAGGCATTCCGCCTTTTGGTTGCTGTATCTTTTCTACTGGGTCATTCAGCTAGTTATAATTTATTATACTTTTCGACAGCTTGGACTTGGGCGGATCTGCGCTTGTTTAGTTGGGCATTGTGCTTTTTGTGTTTTTAATGTTTTCTGTGCTCGGCTGGTTACGTTGAGTGCTGCCTTCCCTGTCTGACTTAATATACTCTTTTTTCTAAGGTTCTATCCCATACCTCGCGTCTGATTTACTAAGCCCCATTATTTCTCCCAAAACATTTTTCCCACCATCCAGTAAATACAATGTATACTAAATACACGGAATTTGGACGTTTTCCACAAATTACCAATAATTGACGACATAATGTTAAATTTATCTGTCGAAAAAAGTATGCCAAAAATCACATTTAGTATGGAACACAAAATACTAATTTTGCATTAGTTGCTTCCCTTACACTATAACTTATGCATGTATTGTTACATTTCGTTATTTTGTTTACAAACAAACTGGTGCTGTATTTAGTTTCCTACCATCCTATGGTGTTTTCCACCTTTGGGACTCAACTAAAATGCTGAAAATGCATCATTCTGCAGACAGGTTACCAAGTTATTGCTTTTTTGAAAATATCCGTTTAGGACTTAATGGCGCTTTAATGTCCTTACTTTGTTCGACTGACACGATGACAACATGGGGTGACTAAGTGGTTGTGTACATGTATGTCCGTATGGTATTTTATTCAGTACGTATATAAGTTTTAACAATTTTCTTTGCACACGTTCTAGACCAACATTAAACATATCATAAGCACACAATAACAGTTCTGAGAATTTATACAACCTTTTATGCACCTATCACCGCTCCCCCTGGGACAAAATTCTGATAGGTGCAGTATTGCACCAGCTGAGTGAGATTTTTGTGAGATTATATCGTAACTCGTGAATGTCGGAATCACGTTAAAGTATCGAACCACCAACTAAAATTCTTAAATCGTTGAAGTTTATCTGCGTAACCAAAATACCACGTATTATGCATAACAACAACGCGCGAACGACGCTGGTAAGGCCAGAGTTTTTTAATTTTTAGTTACTCGGACATTCTGGAGCAAAAAGTCCGCAGGAGAAGGGAAAAATAAAAATAAAAACTCCAAAATGTATAGCTACGACACTGTTGGTGGTGGACTAGAGTCACTTATGGTAGGGTGACTGTTGCCAAAAAAGTCCTCTATTTTAGGAGTAGGTAGGACCCGTCTGTTAACAAGATATGTTATATACCAAAATGTTCGGCAAAGTCACTAGCATTAAAGTCAATGACGGTCCACAACAGTGATAGTTTTCAAGAAAACAGCCAATTTATCTTAAGCCTACGTACAGTGACTGTATCATTGATAAAGAATTTGAAGTAAAAAATTTAGAAATTATTTACATGTTTCATAAATATAGATTTTCAACAATACATGTGCAGTTACATGTACCTGTGGTACAGTTTTGAATGAAAACAAAAATAAACAAGCACTATACCAGTTTATCATTAATAGAATTATAAAATAATAAAACAAGTGTATATATTACAATAATTAATGAATAAAAACATTTGACAATTATATACAATTTCATTATTTTTTGAAAATGCCAAAAAAATTGGGCAGGAGGGTCCGAGTAACGAAAAATTAAAGAACTCTGGCCTAAGTGAAGTTGTTAAACATTATTCCATGAGGGAATAGTTGGGCATGAAGTGGTTTGAACAGTACTTTTGCTGTAATAAGAATCTTGTTGAAAATTGGTTGATTCACCTGCAGTTTTTCATTCAAACTTTCTTCCCAATCTTTAAACAGTTTCTTAGTTCATACGTTACTTTTGATTGCCATGAAACCCGTACAGTAACCTGTTAATCCCTGTGCAATCCACATATCATAATTTCCTTGGAAATATAGGAATGGATTTTTCAACCAGACTGTATCGATGTCGGAATAAAGCACATTATGGCCTTCTTGGAGATATTTCAGTACATGTGTTGGTCGATTGGATACAAGTTTCATATACTCATCAGAGCCGTATCTGGACGCATTGGGAATTGAAACAAGCGGCGTTCTTGCTATAGTCACGTGATTAATCGAGTCTGATTGGAATTTCGCTTGAAGTTTGGAGAAGACGATATCGTCCTCTGCTTCAACAACGATGGCACATTGAGTCCAATTCTTTGAAAATGCCACCACCAGTTTAAAAAGAAATCACGGAGTCCTTCGTTGACACTTAGAACTATTGTCTAGTTGTAATCATAATCTTTGACCAATGGTGTCCTGAATAGATCCATACTCAATGTATGTGGTTCATAAGTGAGTAGTGAATGTCTTGTAGAATCTTGGTATATGATATTGATGATAATCCAGTTAATATCAGAAACGATGAAAGCAGGCTCTGATTTAACTCTACCTTTGTGCTGTTCTGCAACATAGATGTACATGTATTGGGCAATTGTAAAATTCTGCAACATAGACGTACCTGTATTGGGCAATTGTAAAGTTCTGCAACATAGACGTACATGTATTGGGCAATTGTAAAGTTCTGCAACATAGACGTACATGTATTGGGCAATTGTAAAGTTATGTATAATAGTCAACGCAAGCTGATTCAATGTATCACTGGCTTAGAATGAGAAGGTCGTAAATACAAAAACACTATTTTGAGAAAACAAGAAATAAACGGTCAACATGACCTGTTTCGATCTTTATGAAAATAGGCTCATAAGAAGCGCCTTGTGAAACAGATGTCAAATATGTGAAGGTCTTTCAAGGTTCTTCACATTCTAAGCCAGCGATATATACAGACACAATGTATCGATAATAAAATTTATTTAGTGCTTACAAAACAAGGCAGTCCAAAAGACGGCTATAATCCCCCGCCGCATTAATGAACAGTAATTGTCCAATAAGTAACACATTTGTTATGAGTTCATGCAATTTGGCCCAGGCGTTATAAAATTAAGTAGCAGACGGGAAATGTAAGGCTCAAACCTTTGACCTCTTAACTGTGACCTTGCCCTTGAACCGGCATGGTTGGAATGTGGGTTCTGTATGTCATCATTATTTGTTACACATTTGGTACCAGATTCATGCAATTCGGCCCTGGCGTTAAAAAGTTATGGAGTGGACACGAAATTCAAGATTTAAACCTTTGACCTTGACCCCCTCAGGGTTGAAATGTTGTTTCTGTATGTCGGCTTTATTAGATATACATTTGGTATGAGTTTCGTGCAATTCGGCCCAGCCATTAAAAAGTTAAAGAGCGGGCATAAAATTTAAGATTTAAACTTTTGACCTTGAACTGTGACCTTGACCTTGAACTGTCATGGTTGGAATGTGGGTTCTGCATGTCGTCATCATCAGTTACATATTTGGTATGAGTTTCATGCAATTCGGCATGGCCATTAAAAAGTTAAAGAGCGGGCATAAAATTTAAGATTTAAACCTCTGACATTGAACTGTGACCTTGAATCGGCATGGTTGGAATGTGGGTTCTGCACGTCGGCTTTATTAGTAACACATTTGGTATGAATTATAAGCAATTCGGCCCAGGCATTAAAAAGTAATGGAACGGACACGAAATGTAAGATTCAAACCTTTGACCTTGAATTATGATCTTGACCTTGAATCGGCATGGTTGGAATGTGGGTTTGGTCGTCTTTATTAGTTACGCATTTGGTATGAGTTGCATGCAATTCCACCCAGGCATTAAAAAGTTACAGAACGAACACGAAATGTAATATTCAAACCTTTGACCTTGAATTTTGACCTTGACCTTGAACCGACATAGTTAAAATGTGGGTTCTGCACGTCGTCTTTATTAGTTACACATCTAGTATGAGTTTCATGCATTTCTGCCCAGGCATTAAAAAGTTACAGAGCGGACACGATTTTGTTACGGACGGACTGACGCACGGACGGACGGACACACGGACATTCCTACAATCCCCTCCCACTTCGTGGCGGGGATTAATTATAAAACGTTTAACTAAAGGGATAGATGTTTGAATCCCAACGCAAGATTTACAACAATTTCGCGTGTAACGGTTTTAGTTGGAAAAACGTGTTTTACAATCCACCTATAATGAATCAGTATAAACTAAGAACTTCATGAACATCATGTAAATAAGTACGCATGTAGTCCGTTTATTTATGTCTACCACTTGAATACAATAAAAATAAAAAAATAAAGCATTTCTATTGTTTATAACATTTTAAACGGATAAAACGGCAATGAAAATCAGTACCTTATGCACCAATCCATATACTCTTATATATAATATAATTATGTTTTATAATTTATAAATAAATAAGAGAAATTGCACTGTTTTTATACACAATGTTATGTAAACAGAATGGGTTTATCGTGAATCCAAGCCCATCTTCGTTTTAATTCAAATAGTGCAAATAGAATACAGAATAACAATTTCATAGACGGTTATGCGATATGCTTCATAAAAAGGACATTAAATTATAACTAGGTGCCATGTTACTATTCAGCTTCATTCATTCGTGAAAGCGACAATAACTACAAATACACTGCTCATAAAATAAAGGAACATGAGAAGTGTTGGGGAATGCCAGCAAAACGAATGTACGTGTATATACGAGTACGTGAGTGTTCTCTCACGAACGTACATTAAAATTGTACAACCGAATGTATACTTATTGTTTAAAGGGACTGCCTCACATAGTGGTGTATTGCAAAAATAAAATAAAATTGTCAAATATTCGCATGATTTTGGTATAGTTGGCTGTATATCCTATAAACAACCACACTGACATCTTAAATAACTTAAGAAACTTAGGCATTTGGTAGTGATTTAGTATTTTCACATCAAAAATTCTATAGGTTATTAATACCCTATAGAATTAACAAGTTGCTATTACTTAAATTGCCTGAAATTTGTTCGCATTTGATGAAAACGAATCGAAAATCGAACCAAATACCTCACTGATGTTTGTTGATGTTACAGTTCAATCACATGTGAATAACATAATGCACAAAGCATGTAATAAGGAAACTTAGCGCTTTTTTCAAGAAAATAAATACTCAGTGGGCGATATCGAATTTGGTTGAAATTGCTTATTTGCACCAAATATTTCATAAAGCAACCTTCAGTGGCTTTCTGTTACATCAATACTTGGTTAGGTTGGAAAATCACGATACACAAAAATTTTAGCCCGATCTGTGAGGCAGCACCTTTAAAATACACCCATTTTTTTCAGCAAAAATAGAGAATTGTTGTATTTTATAGTATACATGTAGCCTACATCTTAGTCCAATCAAAAGCCAGGGATTTTCGTCGGTTTTTGACCACTTATCCATATATTTTGGCAATGGGAATAATATCTATTTAGTGGTTCATGAAGTAAATCTATTTATATGGACAATGTGGCTGTTTCCAAATATGGAAACCTTCCACAAAGGGCTATTCAATTTATGTGTATGAAATGAAAGAAGGGTATTCAGAACGTTTTGGGGTCATATGTCATAAGCTTATTTAATATTTTTAGTTCATACTAATTTACTTTACAGTGTAGCAATACCACGTGACTTCTTGCTACAGTTCCAAGGCGAAATTTGTAAACATTGAAAAATAAAATAGCTTTTAGCATTTTATTTATTCATCGATTTCTATGAAATATACCCTACGCTAAGAGGTCATTTGCTTTACATCAAATATAAAAAAAACTTTTCAGCGGCTGTGCCATTTTGTCCATTACCCTGTGAAACCTTTGAACGTGTAGGTTTCACAGGGTAATGGAAAAATCGGTATTGCTACACTGTTTTAAGTCGATAGTTTTTTAACTTATTTTAATCACTCTCGACACCTCATTCGTGATGTTATCAATCGCCACGAGGGTATGAGAGAAGAGAAGCCAGTTTCCCCTTTTTTGTTGAGCGTCTAGCAAGAGAATTACTGGTACAATTTTTATTTCGTCTTTGGTATGACACGACCAGGGATCAAACATGTAGACAAAATCTAGACAAGTGCTGTGGACATTAGATCCTGACATCATGCCGGTCAGTCCATAACGACGATAACAAGGTCGACCAAGCCAAATACTACTCTAGAAGGGTGAGCGGTTTTTTTAATCTGCACAGGCAAGATCCCACAAACAAGATATAACAGACAAAAAGGGTCATACAAAGTCGTAGGGTGTTTTAGCTGTATCGTTAACCCATTAAACACCTTCCTCTCAACCATAGCATACCGACATGTCGTAAGCCCATCAAAGCTCACACTTCCAAAAAAACATAACACAGTCAATTTCAAACCCGCACCATGCCATAAAAGTAATAGTGACGTTCCCTTGGATTTTCCAAACGCTTTCTATACGTCCTTCTCGTACAAAATAATGGAATAAAAAGTTTAGACTGACAGACATTTCCCAAATTGCTGTCATGTCGTTATTGTGTACCGTTAAAGTAACATGCGGTTGGTTGTTACGGTGGAAAATAGGGTATTACTTCACGAGCGACAGGTTATTGTCAGCCAATCTGTGGCATTTACCATGTGGCTTCAAGGAGAGGGTCGACTCTAGGATAGCCGAACTCAAAGAAGGGGTTGTTCCAATTATTATTGGTTATAAATTAAGCACCTCGGCGAGCTGGCTTATACGATGGTTCTGACCAATTTGGTCCATTAACTGTGATTACAGCAGCTCAAAACTATCTCTGTGTGTGATAGTACACACAAATCTTAGCAAACGACAATTACTGTAAAATCATTTAATTTCAATGGGACAATTTAAGCTCATGGGTTTGGTGAAAAAGACCATTTCGTGGGGACGTAATTTCAAGGTCGAAATTCACACAAATTATAAGAAATCATTCAAACATATATACTACATGTATATACTACTCGAAGCTTGATACGGGTCAAGAAATAAATATTCATGTCCGTGTTACGGTAATTTAACATACTAGCAATTGATTAAGAAAAGTTTGTGCAACTATTAAAATACTAGCATGATCTAATCTGCTGCTAAATTTCGAAAATTGCGCGTGATGCATTTGGTATGCATTGACATAATGTCGTCTTTTTCTAGGTAACAGATGAACCCTGTTGGCAGGAACCAAAGTGGCAAGAATTACATGGACGTTTTTGTTCCTTTTCTGTTCTCATATTGTTTAAGACCACAGACGGACAGTATTCTGTTATCACAGAGGCTAGACTACAACAGAAACATTTTAGTGAGACTGGGCTTATCGGCACTTCAACATCAAATTTTGAAGCAATATTTTCTCATTTACATTATTGCTGATGTAAGATAATGTTTCTGAAAAGTTGCACAATATTCATAAGGAAAATGTGTTGACCCTCATCAAATTTTGAGTAGTATAGTATAATAATAGTTTAATTACATGCTGATTAATATGCGCAAGTAAACTTGCAGATGTAAGATAATGTTTCTGAAAAGTTGCACAATATTCATAAGGAAAATGTGTTGACCCTCATCAAATTTTGAGTAGTATAGTATAATAATAGTTTAATTACATGCTGCTTAATATGCGCAATTAAACTTCCAAAAAATCTAGTTTTGCACCTAACTGAGCTTGAAAGCAAGCATGGCAGCCGCTAAAACCTAACTAAACTTGACATATTTATTGGTTTAATTATTCATTGGGGATTTAATTTCGTGGTTGAGATCATCAAAATCCTCTAAAACGGCATTGAAAGCATAAAAATGATATGCCAACAAGCTCGTTTTCGAGATACATGTACATGGCTTTAGAATGACCTACCATTGAATTGTTTCATTTTATCTATTTCTTAGATCCCATCAAGTTCATTTTAAGATTTGTATTATATTAAACCACTTTTAAACAATGCATGATATTTTGTGCGTTCAATGGTCATTCTTATTAACACAATTTCGGCTACCTGCTGAACAAAATCAATGATTGTACATGATAAATGTTTACCCCACCCACTTTCCAAAAAGTGTGATTTTCAAATGAACGTCTAAAAATATCTAACTATCGAAAATTATTTATAATTGGATAAAAGTTGAGAATCGTTTAGAACATCAGTTTAGTCAAATAACAAATAGGGGTCACCAGCCTTTTTAGAGAGCTATTCACCAAAAAGTATTAATTTTGAATAAATTTGCATAAATTAACCTAATTTGCATATTGGAATGAAATAAAATTTTATGAAAAACATTTCAAACTTTACTTACTTCATATAACTAAATCATGCACTTCATATTTTATATAAGCATGTGCATTTGAACAATTGTAGTGCTTTATTGTACACCCATGTATTTTTACAATAATGCTGTTCCCCATCCACTTTTAAAACATGCCGAAAATAAAAGGTTAAAAAATATATATTTTAAACTAATAATATGATTATTTTCATTAATTAACATTTATATGCGATCATTGGAAATAAATATCATGTTTGTTCTCACCTGATACGATTTTGAAAGTTCGCGCATGCACACAAGGCAGCTCGGGTCTCCTTAATATGAAGTCACAACCAAAAACCACCACGGCTGTGAGGATGATTATGGAGCCCTTTTGTAGTAAAGGGGAAAATGATTTTATGTCGTTTTCAAGTCAGTTACATATTACAAGAAACCGTAACGTACATTTTACAAATCGCGTTATAGTCAAGAGTGACAGAGTTGGTGTAAACTTTAGACATGCAGCAGCAACATGTGCTAGTTTAATATGTGAACGGTTGAAAAACATCGAGAAACCCAAAAACAACCACAACACTTCATGATTCTCCGAATTAAAAACAATATTGACGTCATGAACATGACCGATTGAAATTAAGTGGTTAGTGTCGGGACGATTTTAATCTGATTGTGTACACAGGTAACTGTATCATTGATAAAGCGTAAAAAAATCTTTATTCTAACACGATCTGCGGATTAATCCATTAAACAAAGAGAAGACCTGACCATGTTTTATTACCCCTATAAAACATGGTAATAAATCGGCTGTTACAATTTACGCCCCGTATCACATGACCTATTTATGAATGAATGAACGTAAACTTCATAGTAAATATTTAACGGACCGCGAGTTTCACGAGAATCCAGTGTTACAGTTATGACGCATCTATTTTTAGAAACTCCAATATACTCTCGAAATTAAGATTCATAAAAATTTCTGATAATCAATTAATTTATATTTTTCATTTCATGACATAGATACACTATGCTCGTGTTATTAAAATTGTTTCAATGTTTAAAATGTGTTTTTTCCTTCAGAAAATTACGAAGGTCGTTTGCATTAACGAGGGAGGTAATTGTACCAGCTAATAAGCCACTCAATTTCAGCGTGGAATTAGGTTCAATGTCAAATGGGTGAAAATGGAATGCGTGCAGTTAAATAGTGCGGAATATTATCGTATTTAGAATCGAAATAAAAACTCTGTTCTTGTATTTTGTCGGTGAATAAAACACGGGCACTCGTTCGGATGCGGAAAATTAAATCACTCGTGCTACGCACTCGTGATTTAATTTTTCCGCATCCGAACTCCTGCCCATGTTTTATTCACCGACAAAATACGCGAACAAATTTTTATTTCTTAAATAAAATTTATGTTATCTTAGAAAATTGCATTTGTACTTAAGTGGTCAGATTTTCATGGTATCAAAAACATTAATTGGCTTTCGATATCTTCATAAAGTAATTACATTCATAGACAACATCGTTAGAACTACCTCCATGTGAAATCCCATCTAAATTGATCGACTACTTAAAAAGGTATGCCATTAAATGTATACAACTGTGTCCAGTCAATCACTGAGGTGCATTCAATAGAAACGACAATGCCATTCTAAACAAGAGAAAAGAAAGTGATTTCACGCCCTATGTTTTTATTTTCTTATTTATGAACGTGTTTTTAAAATATTGATATCAAATCAAAGACGAAGCCATCTTATTTCTGATTATGTAAATAAATTTAAAATCACATCAATATTAATGAAATGTTTATTAAAAACAAACTGCACCTCAGTGACTGTGTGATCAATTCCCGTGTTATAAACCTTTCTAAGATAGTACAAATTTTATAAAAAAGGTTATTGTTTGTTTACTCTTTATTAATGATACAGTTACCTGTGATAAAGGAACGGCGGGGCTACAGAGTGCATTACCAACGTCAACGTACTCATTATGTGGCCTTGCACTGATTAACAAAGCGTCAGCATATATCTTATGTGTATATATAGACAACAGACAATTGATTGAAAAAGCATAGTAGTAGTGGATAACGAATAATACAGTTCATCATGTACCTCAAAGTGTTGTTTTTATCGGCGATTGTAGTGACTGCACTGTGTACAGGTATGTATATATACATTAATTTAATTTTGTTTTACATGTATAGTCCAGTTAGGATATTGTGACAGTGACGTTGCAATTTATGTGTACCCAAAAAATCACAACCATTGTCTAAACAGGTAGAGCGAAGTTTAGTATGTTATTTTAGCATTGAAATTATAGTTGTTTGTACAGTATAAGCCTTTATAATTGGTTTTACACCGTTATAGTGGACTCGACCGCTGCGTCACTGGATTTTTATCTTGACTGGACTATACATGTATTTTGAATTGGTATATTTTAACAGCCTATAGTCCAGTCCCGGTCACCAGGTAGGAATCTGAGATATGGTTTGAAATGCTCGACTATAGGAAGTATAATGGGATTAGGTATTTACTGCACGGCAACATCGCCTAGCAACGTGAAGATCGAAAACATTAGACCACTCGGATACCTTAACAATGCCTATCATCATTATCAATAACAATAGGGCCCAAAGGGCCCTAGGTCGCTCACCTGTTATAGCAGTACATGCAAGACCTGTGATTTGACCTAGTGACCTAGTTCTTGGCCCCATATGACGCAATATCGCACTTTACCTAGATTTTGTTGAGATGATCACTCTGACCAAGTTTCATAAGGATTAGGCTAAAATTGTGACCTCTAGTGACTATACAAGGTTTTTCTATGATTTGACCTTGTGACCTAATTTTTGACCCCGGATGACCCAATATCTAACTTGACCTAGATTTTGTTGTGATGATCATTGTGACCAAGTTTCATAAAGATTAGGTCAAAATTGTGACCTCTAGTGACTACACAAGGTTTTTTTCTATGATTAGACCTTGTGACCTAGTTTTTGACCCCGGATGACCCAATATCGAACTTGACCTAGATTTTGTTTTGATAATCATTGTGACCAAGTTTCATAAAGATTAGGTCAAAATTGTGACCTCTAGTGACTACACAAGGTTTTTCTATGATTTGACCTTGTGACCTAGTTTTTGACCCCGAATGACCTTATATCGAACTTGACCTAGATTTTGTTGTACTGATCATTGTGACCAAGTTTCATAAAGATTAGGTCAAAATTGTGACCTCTATTGACTACACAAGGTTTTTCTATGATTAGACCTTGTGACCTAGTTTTTGACCCCTGATGACATTATATTGAACTTGGCCTAGATTTTGTTGTGATGATCGTTGTGACCAAGTTTCATAAAGATTAGGTCAAAATTGTGACCTCTAGTGACTACACAAGGTTTTTCTATGATTTGACCTTGTGACCTAGTTTTTGACCCCGGATGACCCAATATCGAACTTGACCTAGATTTTGTTGACATGATCATTGTGACCAAGTTTCATAAAGATTAAGTCAAAATTGTGACCTCTATAGTCTACACAAGGTTTTTTTATGATTTGACCTTGTGACCCAGTTTTTGACCCCGGATGACCCAATATCGAACTTGACCTAGATTTTGTTGACATGATCATTGTGACCAAGTTTCATAAAGATTAAGTCAAAATTGTGACCTCTATAGTCTACACAAGGTTTTTTTATGATTTGACCTTGTGACCTAGTTTTTGACCCCGGATGACCCAATATCGAACTTGACCTAGATTTTGTTGTGATAATCATTGTGACCAAGTTTCATAAAGATTAAGTCAAAATTGTTACCTCTAGTGACTACACAAGGTTTTTCTATGATTTGACCTTGTGACCTAGTTTTTGACCCCGAATGACCCAATATCGAACTTGACCTAGATTTTGTTGAGATGATCATTGTGACCAAGTTTCATAAAGATTAAGTCAAAATTGTGACCTCTAGTGTCTACACAAGCAAATTGTTGACGGACGGACGGACGGACTGACGACGGACGACGGACGAAGAGTGATCACAAAAGCTCACTCTGTCACTTTGTGACAGGTGAGCTAAAAAGTGTTCACCAGTAATCGGTTGATGTGTTGACAACATCACTGACTGTATTAACCTTTTACGGCAGCCACACGGCATAAATAGTGCTAAACGTTGTGAAATAAATAGTTAGAGGGGATTCGAACCGCTCATGAACGGCGGCGCCCTCACCTAGTAATGTCAAGACAAGAAGGATATACCAATCCCGGTTAACGACCAACGGATGATCATGGACGACCAACTGGAAGAAGTGTTAGTAAACAGTATGAACATACCACGTGGTATGTGACGTATTTTTTACTAAGAACGCAATCTATATTTAAAGGTGCTGCCTCACAGACTGGGCTAAAAATTTGTATATCGGGAGTTTCCAACCTAACCAAGTATTGATGTAATAGAAAGCCACTGACAGTTGCTTTTTAACAGATTTGGTGCAAATAAGCAATTTTAACCACTCTCGATATCGCCCACTGAGTATTTTTATTCTTGAAAAAAGCGCTAAGTTTCCTTCAGACATGCTTTGTAAATTATGTAATTCACACGTGATCGAACTGTAACATCAACACTCTACAGCATAAACATTTGTGAGGTATTTGGTTCGTTTTTAAATTCGTTTTCATTAAATGCGATAAATTTCAGGCAATTTAAGTAATAGTAGTGTTAATTCTACAGGGTATTAATACCCTATTGAATATTTGATGTAAAATACTACATATCTACAAAATGCCGAAGTTTTTCAAGATATTTTTTATGCCAGTGTGGTTGTTTATGGGATATACAGGCAACTAATCCAAAACTACGCGAATATTTGACAATTTTGTTTTATTTTTGCAATATACCAATATGTGAGGCAGTCCCTTTAAATGCATTATTTTGTTTCAGCCGAAGAATCTAACAATGAAGCTGACTTGAATGTACTCGTTAAAAAAGCGGCTTTAGGAAATTCACGATTCGCAAGGGTATGTACAATGTCGAGCCGTTTGCAATTAATGCATAAATATTATTTAAAAAATAGCTCTAAGCTCTACTTAGCACAGAAATATCTATTATTTAATTAATATTGTAACGGTTGTTGGGTGCATAAAGGGAGGTAATTGGATAATTATGCACACATTAAACCTTGTAGTTTGTCATTAGTGGTGAGCTAGCTTTTCACTGACGGAATTGCTCATGTCTGTTTGAACTCAATTTAACGAATATTAATTGAGATTTTCCGGATGTACACGGTTCAAATCCTGGCAGCCAAGACAGTGTGATCCGGACAGGGCGCTAAAATATTACTGTGAAATTTTAACCAACAGAACGATACCAATCAGGACGTACATGGTTCTAATACTGACAACCAGGACAGGGGATACGGACAGAGCACTTACGACTAGGAATGTTCTATGTGCATATTTTACCTATTATATCAGGATCTTTTAATACAATATTTTAAATGTCAGTATTTACTTTTTTGTATTGTCTGCCATTTATTGATGTTTTTGAATGTTTGTATATATTTATGCTTGTTTTGTTAGATGACCCCATGGGAGATAAGCCTTAGGCTTAATGGGTATATCATCGGAACATAAAGTTATTATTATTATTATTATATTAAACAGACAGAACTGTTGGAATCTGGATGTCCTTGGTTAAATTTGATATACAGTTATATTTATTTTAATAAAACAGGCTTTGCGCATGGCTGGTCCGACCACAACCGAAGCTAGCTGAGGTCCACCAAAGGCATGTAATAGTGCCGCCGGTAAGCATACTAAATTAATTACATGTATTAGAAAATCTATATAAAATTATAAATGCCTTGATCTTTGTGTGGCTTCATGTATAATACATTTTATACAGAAATATAATCGTCGCCTCTGTAGCTTAGTGCGCTTGCCGTCTAATCTGGTGACCCGGGTTTAAATCCGGGTGGAGGCACACATATGCCTGCCATGTTCAGCAGAAAGATGACTGGCAAATAAGGCTATGCTCGGCATTTAAATATATATATATATATATATAAATTTATTGTTATTCTCAAAATGCCACCTACCTGCAAAGTCAGTGTTCCTTCACAACTTTGCTCTAAATGGTGAGATTTCAAAACGTATAACTTGATGAAATATTATGTCGTTGATACCATTTGTTAATAAATATAAAAATGTTTTCATAATGACGTTGTTATTTGGCTGAAGACTCATATTTAATTAACCCGAGGCCGAAGGCTAATAATTATAACTGCCTGAAGCCCAATAACAAGGCAATTATGAACACACTTAATTATTGACAATTTTACTTATTACTGTACAATTTAGCCTTATAAAATTCACTGATATAACTTGACTATATTTTCAAAACGTTTAAACTGTCATTCACTAGAATTGAACTCCAGCATGACCTCAAAACACTAGAAAAGTGGGAGCTGGAGTGGGATATGGAATTCAACCCCTCCAAATGTCAGGCTGTCCACGTCACCCGTAGGAAACATCCTATACCAACCAGATATTATCTCTAGAATCAGTCACTTCAGCCAAATACCTGGGCGTGGACATCTCAAATAATGTATCCTGGGATGATCATATAAATAGGTCAACGAAAACTGCTAACCAAACACTGGGTTTTCTTCGCAGGAACATAAAGGTCAAGTCTGAATCCATTAAGTCCCTCGCTTACGAGACTCTAGTCAGACCCCAGCTAGAATATGCCTCCGAGGTTTGGTCCCCACATACCCAAAGCCAGATGGATCCAATCGAGGCTGTCCAAAGGCGGGCAGCCAGATGGATCAAGGCAAGTTACCAAAGAACTGCTAGTGTATCTGATATGCTGAGCTCCCTTAACTTGAGGCGCCTTGACCTTAGAAGAATTGACAGTCGGCTATCCCTCATGTATAAAATCACCTACAAACTTGTAGCTATCCCCATCGAAGGTTATCTAGTGCCCCTTTCTCGCCCCTCAAGATCAACACACACCCTAGCATATAGGTTAATTGGCGCTACGACTGACTACTATAAGTTTGCCTTCTTCCCCAGGACCATTCACCACTGTAATAGCCTACCACACCAAGTAAGGGGTTTGGCATCAAAGGGAGACAGATAGATAGAATTGGAAGTACATGTCGCTTTCCGAAATATCTTTAGCTCTATCCGAAACTTGCACAGAACTATCCGACTCGTAAGCTAGATTCTAAGTGAAATTGTCACAATAGTCTCCATTTATATCAAACATAGTTACATCAAAGCAATTTTCAAAACCCAGTTTGACTGTCGATGAAATTAACAAAGAATACGCTCCCCTTCGTTCAGTTTTGTGCCGCCCTTTATGACGCGCTCTGTATGATGACGCATTTACGTACAATGACGTAATCCAAGGATTTATTCTGCGATATTCCGATGTTTTAAGTCATCGCAGAAAGGGCCCTCGTCTTTAAAACCATTCAGACTATAAATGTAGCAAAAATTAATGGCGACTATTTTTTCCAAGAGAACCATAGGTTTCATAATGGCCGAGCTAGACAGCCAATCAGAACGCGCGAATCTCATAATGGTCGTGTTTTTTCCATAATGGCCGAGCTTTTTTACTATAATAGCCGAGTTTTGTGTCCACCATGTCGCGGTGAGCTCTATATTGGCCCTACATTTGAGTGAAAACGCGCCCGATATTGTATAGTCAATTAATAAAAGGAGACTTATGCTTATATTTATTATTTTTATATAAATGATCGAAGTCACCGAGATGTAGACGTATTTCTGACATACCATGTGTGACAGTAGAACAGTTCGTATTAACCAGTTTAAGACCATATGCACATGGTTTCACATTATGGTTTCAAAATATCTGAGTGTACCCTATACCGGTATAGAGAGATTTCGTAAGGTCATATCCGTTGCGGCTAGACATGGCCACTACACAACCTTCTATATATATATATAGGGTACACTCAGATAATTTGAAACCATGTGCGTATGTTTAAGACCATAGCTCGGGACGTGAAATTTAAAAAGTCTTGAGGTTTCCGAGTATTCGGAAAGAACGCGGTGTTGCGAAACCAACGCTATTCATAAACGTTGTTGTACCCGTGTAAGTTCCTATTTAAATTCGTGTACGTTCAACATAGCATCAGAGGTCCGTTGCCTAAGCAAAGCGCTACCGAGCGCTTTTATTCAGTTACCTCTCGTTCAATTAAATATAGAAGGCAATGATTACCTCCCGTGGAAAGCGCTACGTAGCGCTCGCCCATGTTAACGGTCTCCAGTTGAAGCATACTCGCCTAGTGCGTACATGGACCATGTAATCTAGAGTTTCTCGTGCCCTGTGTGACGCACTGACACAAACCGCTAGTCTTAAGTATGTCTGCTTGTAGAAACAACACATGCCTGGATGGCACAATGCTCTACACGAACGCGTATCCCTACACGCCCAGTTTCGCATCCTCCGTATTTAATGTTGTACATGTAGAATAACGATAGTCACAGTCTACAGCCAGTATATTCACATGAGTTTTCCTGCTTTATTTCAGAACTAAGCATGGTTGCCGCCGTCGGGCGTGCCCAATAGATGCACAGATCTTATATAACATACTTCTAAAAGTCGACAATTTCACATGAGAACTAAAAGAACCAATGCTGCAAAGAATCGATATACAATTATTACGCTCCATTTGTAAGTGTGGTACAATTTCTACAATGTACCAATACAAGTTATGCCTCCATTTTAAATGGGGTACGATTTCTATTGTTTTTCACATGTCTGTCAGACTGTCTGTAGATCTCGATCCAGTGGGACGATCAAACCTGACATACATGTAGATTCTAGATAATAAGTACCGATTTTGACCGAGGCATCGAACTTGATTTAATGACTTACGACAGGCCTGGCGCATCAGTAGGCCTACCTGTTACACATCATATTGTTAGTTTATGATGATTGGCATACGTTAAACTTATTAAAGGAAATATTGTTTTAAAAATATTCAGCAAAAACTATAGAGAATTGAACTTCGACTTCAACTTTGTACCATGCACTTATCGTCTGCCAGCAATGACTTCCGGTTACGTAAAGCTTAATCAAGCACGTTCTGAAAGGATGTACCGCAGACGATAATTGCATGTCTTATACATTGTTTTGCGTACATCATTTATTGGTTTTTATACATGTGTAGGACTATATATTGTTTTTACTATGTAAACACCGGCTTCGTAATTTGTCAATGGCATATTGCATGCTGTATATGTACATGGAAATTAAACGCATGCTTATTACATACTAGTATATTGTCTGTCAGTCTTTTCTCCTGTTCCTTGTTTGGGTAGTTTGTATCCACATTAACACACTATGTATAAATCGATTATTTAGGTCAGTCACTTGTTTAAATAACATTGTCTGCATTTAATAATATTGCAATTTCTCTTATTAATATCTAATTTGAATCTATATTATCAATGTGTATCAGTATGTACCTTAGTGACTACGGTATTGGTTTTTAATGACTTTTTTCTCCAATCAAAATGTTAAAAAAATACTATGTTATGACATTGCAATGATTGCATACAAGTGACAGACCTGAATAAAACAGACCATAGGTAGGCCTACCATACGATGTTGACAAGAATGTCTAAGTTACTGTTCATCTATTACTTGTACATGCGTATACTTTTACTGTAATTCGAATATCAACTATCCAGACATGACGTAATGTTTTGGCTGTATATTCAATCCGTCAATCAGAGAGTAAGTTATACAGTGTAGCAATACCTCTAGACTTTTGACTACAGTTACAAGAAGAAATTTGTAAACATTGGAAAATAAAAAAGTCATAAATATTTTATTTCTTTATCGATTTCTATGAAATATACACCACGCTAAGGAGACAACTATTTGCTTTCCGTGGAATGTAAAATCTTTTTCAGCGGCTGTGCCGTTTTGTCAATTACCTTGTGAAACCGTGGAACGTGTAGGTTTCACAGGGTAATGGAAAAATCGGTAATACTCCTGAAAAAGGTCTTATATTTCATGGAAAGCAAATGTTTTTCCCCTTAGCGTGGCGAATATTTTATAGAAATCGATGAAGAAATAAAATACTTATGGCTATATTTGTGTTCAAATGTTTACAAATTTCTACTTGTAACTGTAGTCAAAAGCCACGTGGTATTGCTGCACTGTTATAGTATGGAGATAAAGAACGGATTCTAACCTTTAAGCATGAATGTATAGTCCAGAGAATTTGACACGACTCTCGAACTTCTATTAGCATAATTTCACAGCTGATTCATTGTCTATACAAATGTATTTAAATCCCCGGTTAGGTGTTTTCATAAGCGGGGAGTATCACAAAGACGCTCGAGGTGAAATACCAAACAAATCTAAAGGACCGATTTTGCACGATTTGCTCGCGGAAATTTATATATTCAATGCAAGAACCCCGTAATATATTCATGCATAAAGGTCAGGATCGTGTCAAATTCTCTGTGCTATATAACAAGGTTATTGCATTGAATATATCAATTTCTGCGAGCAACATTGAAGTATCGGTCCTCAAGATTTTTGTTTGCACTACACAGAATGTCTTCGTGGTACTCTCCTCTAATGAAAACTTACAACCAGGTTACAAATATAGACAAAATATCAGCTGTTAAAATTTTTTGCGGGGCCCTAATTATGCTAATAGGTCGAGGATCAAGTCAAATTCTTAGAACTATAGAACACATCAACTGTACTATTCTTCTAAAGAAAAACACTGTACATACATACTGCAAGAAATCCAGCATCTTCTATGTATGGTTGTTCTGATTTGGTTTTTAATGTCATTCCTCTAACCTGTTTTCCT
Source organism: Spisula solida (assembly GCA_947247005.1). NCBI lineage: Eukaryota > Metazoa > Mollusca > Bivalvia > Venerida > Mactridae > Spisula > Spisula solida. The sequence continues at coordinate 21,473,451 of OX365946.1, forward strand.
GTATGTTATTCCCATTCAGTATTTAGCTCTAGCGCTAACGACATTCAGATTGGTTAAGATCCAGTTAAAAAGTCAATACCAATCATATTTTTGGTTCAGTAGGTCAGATAGATAGAATCTATCGTACCTTTGGGTATCCACTATATAAGATCTAAAGCTAAAAGTGCTGTCACGGCTCAATACTCGTTTTCGATCTATAGGTTTAGTGCGCCCAGGATAATGTGATGTTTATAAACATGAATCGGTTTAGGAAACTGTTGCAAAGTTGGTTTTGCAAATTCCTTAAGTACCCGGTAAACAGATATGGTCTGTCAGTTTTGGACTAAAAACATCACTGATAAATCTTGCACATCTGATTAATCCACCTTTGTGGAATATACCAAATGTTCCCATCTTTCTTATTATCGTGGCTGCACCATAGAAATATTGTATAGAACAACAACAACAACAACAGGAAGTACTTCATTCTCACTATATTGCATCAGATTTTGTGAAACTAAAACATAGTTGTATGAAAATTCATCAAATTGAAAATTCACGTCACATTCATGATTTATTATGAAACTGGAACAGAATATTTCAGGCTGAACCGTGAAACTGTCCCATATTTATGTAAATTATGTTCTATATTTATATGCACTTAGAAAAGTTTCACGCCGAGCCCTCAATATGTGCACTTACATACATACATATACATATATTCTAGAAAAAACATTGCATAACATGCAATTCTTGTTACTACTAACTATACATGGCAACTCTCTGGTTCAATAACCAGATTTCAGACAATAATATGAATAACAACAAGAGATGTTGGTAAAACATGTATACCCCATGGCAGCCCAATAGTCAGAATTGGTAAAGGTCACAGTGACCTACTGTTGATGAACAACCTCCATGTAAAGTTTGAAGATCCTAGGGCAAACTTTCATGAGTTATTGAATGGAAACCATTTCGTCTACCAAACGACCGACCAACAGACCAACAGACCAACTGACAGACGTGTGCAAAGCACTATACCCCGTCATCAAAGATGGGGGGGATAATATATGGTTTGTATGAGCAATGAATATATACATCATTATGACAAACAACACACTGTCATATGAAACAACTTGCTAACAGAAATATATCATTTTAATTCATTTAAGATATAAATATGTAAAACCAGAGTATACAGGCTTTTATACAATGGTTTGTCATTTTGACACATTGTTTTTAACCCACTCAGATCAACAGCCTTCAAGGTCCATTCCTACATATCAAAACTCCAAACCACTGTATAAAAGCCAGAATACTACGGTTTTTCATATTTTATTTCTTAAGTAACACCATACAAAGATGGTGTGCACAATATATGGTAGTCTCTTTATCTGAATAACTATAAATATTTTTGTAGGAAAAGTGTGTATGAAGTTCAATGATAAATAATGAAATATAAATCATGAAATGTTTGAGGATAAATGCTAAAGTGATTACATCAACACATTGCTAACAGGACAAACACATACAGAATACAACAAGCCCATGGTTTGTTGGAACCTTTAAGATGAGGCCTTAGAACTTTAATTGGTGTTTTGGTACCATGGGAACTGATCTTGCAGAGGTTAACTTTAATATTGTGGGAAAACTACTTGTTTTTTTACCAATTTTTTTCTTATATCCAACTCTTCTAAACAAGGAAGAACAAGACTGCGTTCACTAAACGCTTATGCCATGTCCATAAATAAGTCCAAGTCCAAAATTAGGTCAAGGTGAAGGTCAAAATGGGGTTAGGTGGTACAGGCGTGTGGAGAGTGTTCATACACAACATCCATGCAAGTATGAAAGCTTTGTAGCAAGCCATATTAATGCTAGAAGAAACAGTCAATTTGGGTTAACCAGGACGGACGGACGAACGGACGGACAGGTGAATCACTATATGCCTCCCCATCTATCGATAGGGGGGCATAAAAATCCCGGAAGCCAGTCCTTAGTGAAAACATCCTTAGATCTTTCAATACCAATATAAGGTTGATCCCTTGTCAGTAAAATCTATTTGTCACAAGAAGCAAATTCTAAGGAATTTATCATTTTTGGAATATAAATCAAGCTAACACATAAAAGCAAAACAGCACATTTTGATGACCACTGATGAAAAATGACTGGGAGTCATTTGCCTATATTACAAATTTGGAAAAAAAATTGAAAAGAATTCCCCCTTAAATGCATGCTTTGTCCCAAACACAACCACCTGTATTTCCTCAAATGACAGCTAAATTTCCCAAAAGGTGCAATTTATAATTGCGTGTTATCGTGAGAGTTCCCTATACACCCACAAATGCAGCTGAATTATAAAATTTGTTTTCAAAAAGGGTGCAAAAAGCACCGAAATAACATGAATCATTTGATAAACATTATTGTCAAAAACTTATACAGATGAACATAACATACAAATATATCATTGCATATATATATAGTACAAGGCATACTGCCTAATAGGTAACAATTTGTTAAGACAACACATCTAGATTACTGATATTAACAAACAAATTAACCTGCTCCCCTACATTCTAGCGTTACTTCATAGCAACCTATTTTTTTATATTTAATCCAGGTTCTAATCACAAACTTTCTAAATTTAATCCAAGTTCTAATCACAGATTTTCTAAATTTAATCCAGGTTCTGATCACAGATATTCTATTGGATTAGCACACTTATACTTGCTGTTAACTGCACAATTGTTGTGCTTGCCGGACATATTTGTTACCATAATTCAAAATGCGAAGTTATCAATAAATCCCTATACATATAATTCACTCATCACAGTAGAATGGGAAAAATGCATCTCAAAAAGTCACAGACGAGAGTTTCCCTAATTGTCAACATGCCAGTCACCTATCAATCACCCCTTAAAGTTTAAATACATTTTGACAGTAAATTATAAGTACATGGTCCAATTGGGTTTCCTCGAAAACCTTCGATAACTTACTTTGAAAACAATATGGCAGAGCACAATATGACGGGGCAATTTCGGCTCTCCGGCATAATGCCAATTTCAACAAAAAATGCTGATTATGCACTATTCAACTGTAGAAATTTATCTAGTCACATAACATTTTATATCCATTAATAAAGGTGAGGATCAGATTATTATTTTCGACAATACAGCAGATAAATCAAAAAATAGTCTCATAATTTAAGTTAAGTTTTTAAACAATTCTCTACACTTCTAGCCAGTAAAAACTATGTATGAGCAATGAGTACTTCATTCACAAGTCTATAACAATACTTGTACAACAATAACTGACTATGTATCAGTCTGACGAGTCATCCTCGCCACTCTCTCGACTCCTTCTTTGTTTCATAGACTGTAAAGCTTTCTCCCGCAGGGCTCGCTCAAGCTCTTCCCCGTCCCCAGTTTGTCCTCCATCACTGTCAGAACCCTGTAATACATCAACCAGGTCACAACATACACAACAAGAAATCTTTACTTAAGATTATATGTAAATAAGCCTCATAGGGGACAAGGGCATCATTTTGTGAGAACAAACGTCTGATCTAAATGTCTCCAATTCAAGTTACATCTTGCACCAGGCTGAACTAAAACTTGTGGGTTTGGATATAACTATTTGAATGTCATTTGCCACATACAAAACATAAGTGATAACAGACAGTACCAACAAGACCCTGACAAGGAAAAGCTAAACAAAATATCTGTATCTGAATAAACATAAGCAGATAGAGAGGTGGTTTAACCTATTCATTCAAGAAAAGTGGAAAGATAAACCAGACACATACCGCATTTTTCTTCTGTTTGTGTTTCTTATGTTTTTTGTGCTTCTTGTGTTTTTTCTCCTTCTTTTTCTTCTTCTTTTTACCATCATCACTACCAGATGCCTGAAACATAGTAATACAAGTCTTAACCTTCAATCATACAGCACAGTGTTAACCTTCATAATCATCATCATCAGAGTATTTACCTTAAAATCTTGAAGTTTTAACCTTCATACAGCAGTGTTAACCTTCATATATCACATTCTTAACCTTCATATATTACAGTCTTAACCTTCATATACCACAGTCTTAACCTTCATATATCACAGTATTAACCTTCATACATCACAGTGTTAACCTTCATACATCACAGTGTAAACCTTCATACATCACAGTGCAAACCTTCATACATCACAGTTTTAACCTTGAAACATCACAGTGTTAACCTTCCTATATTGAAGTGTAAACATTCATAAATCATGAGACATATACTATAACACAGATTGTTACCAGATGCTTGTAATATTAGGTCAAAACTAAGAACCTACAGTATATGGTTCTTCTTTTCTTTACAAAGTTTTTTTGTCAAGAGACCATGTTTCATAAATGAATGAACATAACATATCAGATCTACTTACTGCCGAGTCAGATGCTTCTGTAGTTTTACGCTTGGAATCTTCCCTGGATGTTTGACGCACCACTCTTTTCTCTCGACTATTGGATCTTACTACAACTACTCTCTTGTAATCCTCTGGCTCTTCAGTACGTCGTTCATGACCAGACTCACGATCAGAACTTTCTGAAAATGACCTGGACTTTTTAACTTTACGTTCATTTGGACTAGATGACAATGGCCTCTTATGTTTTTGTGTAATGTCTTTATCTCTAGAACGTTTTACATTCACCTCTCTTCCATCAGGAGATGCTGACCGGTCTCTGTGCTGCTGAGGTTTTGGTGAATGGTTGCCTCTCTGTGGACTGCTATCTCTTTCTCTTCTCCTACGTGTGGGTGGTGAATCATGTCTTGATGACGACTTTCTAGCTACCGGCGATGATGATGATTTTCTACCAGAAGGTGGGGGCGACTCCCTTACCCTCTTTCTAACTTCACCCATTGATGTATATGAAGTCTCTGACTTAGCTTTCCTATTCTTAGATTTCTCAGGAGAATCAGCTTCATCACTAGAGCTCTCACTGTCAGAGTCCTCATTTTTGGGAGGTGGTGAAACACGTTTAGATTTATGTTTCCTCTGTTCGGGTTCAGGGGACTCGGAACTAGGTTTTCTGTTTCTGGATTTCTGTTTGACAGGTGATCGTTCTGGTGACGAGTCTTCCTCCGATGATGACTCATCTTTGACAGGTGCTCGCTTTCTCTTCACTTGTTCAGGAGAGGAAGTACCTTTCCTCTTTCTCTGATCTCTTCTACCTGCCTCGTACTCCTCGTCAGAGTCCGAATCTTGCTGCTTTGTATGACGTGATTTTGATGGAGGAGGAGAATCGTATTCAGAACGTCGACGACGACTGTCTTGCGGACTGCTGTATCGCCGTTTCTGTGGGGATGGTGAAGACCTACGTCTATCTCGTCTTGGAGGACTATCCCTGTTATAACCACCGTAACCTGAATAATCTTGGTGAGGTGACCTACGTCTGGGAGGACTTCTACAATAGAATAATTAAAATCAATATTATCAAAAATCTTATATAGCATTCAATTTAACACATAGTCAATGAATAATACAAAACAGTGTAGTTAACTCAATTTTTTAGCCGTGTTGACGGACATCATCACCGTTTTTGATTATTATACAAATTGGCGAGTGCCGTATCATTTTGAATAATATAACAGTGAGCACCAGAAAAGCAACCCAAGTATAACACCACATCTATCAGCAGTTCATAGAATTTCATAAATCACTGTTTTAATGCGTCTTTGTCAGCCAAACCAGACCATGATTAACTAGAAAGATATACCTACACCATTTTAACAAGTTAAGCATGCTGCAGTCTGGGATCAATCTCAAGACTCCTCCACACTGAAGTGGACACTACCACTAGGCTATTGAGGCGGATATTAACATGTGTAAACCTGATTGTTATATAATGTCATATAGTATGTAACACTAAGAATGACAGTATGTACCTTGGTCTTCTTTGATCCATGTATCGACCCCTGTTGTTGTTGTTATGATATCTATTTCTGTCATCTCTAAAGCGACCGCCACCACCACCACCACCACGATCAAATCTGTCACGATTATACTGGAATCGATCACGTTCATCTCTGTACCGAGATGGAGAGGGATATCTGTGCAATAAACAAAAGCAACATGTTGTAATATACAGTAAAACCTCGGTAATACGAGCAGCGATTATTCGAGCAACCGGCCTAATTCGAGCAAATTTCAAAGTCCCGACGAATTTGCTCTATATTGTACATTAATTTATCCCTCTAACTCGAGTAAAGTTATTACGAGCATCCGGTCTAATTCGAGCGCAGGTGTCGGTCCAATCAACAATTTTCAACGATAATTAATTACCTTATCTCGAGGCAATCATCCGAGCGAAATTTCACACCTCCGAAAAATGTCATACTAAATTTTGTTACGGTCCGTATTTTTCACACATCGTGATAATCACAGTTTATGACAATAGCGTAATCCCTAACACTTAAATAGATGTCCGTATTTTCGATCCGTTACATTAAACACGAAGTAGAAGATATTTAATTAATGAGCGTGATTTAAACTACACATACGTTTCAGAACAAGTTCAATAGGCAACAATTGGGAACATTAACTTATACGAGAACTAGAATTATTAAATGCAACATCGTTGCTTCGAACGTACTGACTCGCACATACTTTTGAATTATCGTAAGATAAACCGACGTCCATGTAGAATCTTAAATATTTAGGCTCCGTTCGTTATAAAACTGCAAGTAAAAATCATTTCAAAAACTTTTCATTTCCCGTATTTCATGAAAATCTGCGAATGTAAGCTTACAGTACAATTTCACGTGTCTGATACTGAATAAGTGAAGTAGATCAAGTCCGCGATTAAATCCAATTCTTATCAAACAACCCTGAAGAATAAAAAATTCGTCGACTTTGTACAGTAGAAAATTAAATGTCAATTGAATCTACACTATGCGCCGATTGGCGAATTCATACCGCGGTATGGAACTCTGACTAAACACTACTCCCAACTGTACCGGCAATTTCTTTGATGTGCGGCGCGTTTGAAGTCAGTCGAAAGACCGCCGCGTTTGATGTCTCCAAATTGTCGCGCGCGTTTCAATTGGAAACCACAGGGATATAACTCATTCAGCTAAACATCATGTCCTAAATAAATTATCATAGATAATATAGTGCATGTTTTTTACTCAATGAGCCGTATCCCTGTGCTGGAAACTGGATCGACTTTGCATCCGAGTTTTATTTTATCACGTGCGATTTTTGTGCGTGGGTGTTTGTTCAAACATGTAGGATCTATCGTCCGCTTTGGGTAATGTTATCTTTTTGCCGATGCGAACTTTTATAACAATTTTACCGTTAAACGGAGTTTGATATTTAATGTAAAAAGATTCATTACGACTTTAATATGCAATTTGTTTAATTCGGCAAATGTCCACACGATTCAAATTACGTATAGACTTGATAAACAATGACAGTATTCGTAGTTACATCCAAATACATGTATCATACGTGTTTTCATTATAAACACAGTTACACTTAGTCATAACAACAATTCATCATAGACTTCGGATATTTCGAGCACCTGGCTTAACTCGAGCATTTGGCTTGTCCCGATGGGCCCTCGAGATAACGAGGTTTTACTGTATTTGTTAAATAAATACTGTTTCAACTAAACAAAAGCAAGAACATTTATACACAAGAAATGTGGCAATACCTTCACATGCATGGCCAAGTAACCTACTCGCCTACTAGAACATGTTTTTTAATGCCAATGTTCATCTATATGTCAGTTATACAGGACATGCATGCAGTAGGACCTCTCAATGGGTCCTGAGTTACAATCCAACACTAGACCTGCGAGATTACAAGCAACTACAGATTTCATCAATCTGAAATGGGGGGAAAAGTAATTGGGAGAGAACAATTTTGTCACTACCAAGTTTATCCTTTAGATTAATAGTCAGATGCTCCACAGAATTACCTATTTTTGTTTGTTTGTTTATTTTATATTTGAGTTCAATGTTTTTCAGTTATATATGCTTGCCGACTCATCGAACCAGTACAAACTTATCCTTCTACAAGGAACCAGCAACTTCTCCACATGTTGTGTTGAGGAAAATCAATATTGTCAAAATTGTCATGGAAGGGTATGACCTACCTGGGAATCATACCTTCCGGCTCCTAACTGGACAGATTTACAATAAATGTTCTTACCTACGATATCTATCATCTCTTCTAGGTGATGGTCTACGATCATCTCTCTCACGTCGTCCTGCAAGATGTGTACATATATTTATCAGGGCATTATCATACAAGTGCAGTATCTAATTTTTGGCTACAGAATAACATAAATATCTAAAGAATTAACCAGCACTTTGCTTTAAAGACAGTTTGAAAATATCTACACTCATCTTGAAATTCGTTGGACCGATAGAAAAGTAAAAAAATAAATTATGGTCTGCTATTTTTCAATCCGGAATTAGTCGGCCTGACGGGCTGTTATCCACAACTGTTTCTAAACAAAATGGTGTCATTAAACTACTTTGACAATGCTCAACCATGTAAAAAGATAAAAATAACTGCAGGTCAAACACACAGAGTATAAAGAAACAAAAAAACACTTCACATGAAAAATGGATGAAATATCATCTAAAACTGGTTTGTTAAATTGGACCAAAATTTAAGTGTTAAAACATGTTTATTTTCAGATTTCCAAAACCTATACTTTTATTTGTCTTTTAAGTAAGGCAGTTTTGTCAACTTTTGGGATGTCTGATTTAAAAATTTCTGCAATAAATAGTCTTCAAAAGCACCGAGTCTGAATGTGTAAATTTGTAAAATTAACGGGGTCATCTACTATTGGCCAATGACTTACTGGGTGGTTGAGGAGCCTCGTCTTCTGAGGATGAGGAGGATGATGAACTTGACGAATCTGACTCTTCTTGGTCGTCACGTTGTTTACGATACGTTCTTCTCTGTTGTATACCTTTCTTACCATCATCTTCATCACTGGCATCCATCATTGGCTGAAAAACATAATGCATAACATGTTTGTCCCTATGGCAACAAAACAATCCCTACACCCTAGTTGACACTACACCAGAGTAGAGAAGGCTCCTCATATTTGTTTGTGAAAGGATTTGTCAATGGCTACCAAGCAAAGCCATTGGATTATGCAAACATATGCAATATTTCAGATGTATCTTAGTTTACAACCAAAATTAAACCCTTTCATAGGCCAACACAATTCTTGATTGACACATGTAAACATCTGGCAAATGGGCAATCAAATTTGCCGTGACCTTAACCTTTGAACTACGAAACGCATAACTGATAGGGGTCATTAACTAGTCAAGACCAAACTGAATATTAAGTTGGAAAATTCTAGGTCGACTTATTCTTTGGTAATTGATTGAAACTGTTCCAAGGTCACAGACACTCTCACCTTTGACCTACTATCCTTACCTTGAATAGGGGTCATATCTTAATAATCTTGGTCACAACTTTGAGGATCCTAGGGCAATCTTAAGATATTGATCAGAAAGCATTTGGTTTAATGACATACCAACACAAGCAAAGCAATACAGTGTATTACCCAAACTTTTTTGAAGGGACATTGGGCATTATAAATACCATTTTTGGTAAAGTGGAGAAACCGTTTGCTCTCATGTAGTGATCGATTTTAAAGCAAGTACACGAGTCTGCAAACAAGACAAACAGGAGTAGGGGTTTTGACGCTTGAAATTTAAAAACAAGACTGCGTTCAATAAACGCTTATGCCCCCTGTGGAAGCCTTGTCCATAAATAAGTCTAAGTCCAAAATTAGGTCAAGGTGAAGGTCAAAATGGGGTTAGGTGATACTGGCGTGTGGAGAGTGTTCATACACAACATCCATGCAAGTATGAAAGCTTTGTAGCAAGCCATATTAATGCTAGAAGAAACGGTCAATTTGGGTTAACCAGGACGGACGGACGAACGGACAGACGAACGGACGGACAGGTGAATCACTATATGCCTCCCCATCTATCGATAGGGGGGCATAAAAAGTCACTTTTTGACCCTCAAGATTTTGGTTTCAATGGTCATTTTCGCTAAAAGCATGGGTATTTTGTAGGCCTAGTATTTTGCCTATAAAATTTAGTCAAAAGTATTAAAATGACACTTCAGATTCAGAAGCTAGTGGAACCACTGATATTTACTTCAATCCAAACATGTTTAGTGAATGGGAACCATCAGATAAAATCTTCTTCTACTGAGGCATAATGCCTAATAGGGGTGACTATTGAGTCCATTTTTGACTATTGCAATACTATTGATATTGCTGAAAGTACTATTGCGATACTATTGTATTGCTGGAAACTATTGCGATACTATTGCAATAGTTATTGCCAATATTTGAAACCCAGAGATTAACTTGTAAATGCAAATTTGCACTGTGTAAGTTATCACTTTGTTATACAACATATAAATCTACTATTTGTGGAAATTATTTAAAATGATTTGAACAAAAATAGATTAATAAAATTCAACTAAATAGTGCGACATTGGTCTTTTGTGGCAGTTTTGATGCGTGGGATTATTAACAATTAGTGTTTTTAACGAGAACAGAAATTGTTTTAAATCAATAATAAACTTTATTTATAAAAAGGAAACTATCGTAACTATCGATAGTTTCGCTAACTATCGGCGACAGTTATTGGATCGAGACTTTTACTATCGATCCATACTATCGGGACACTTGGGATCGCAATGCATCGATATTTCGATGCATCGGCCCACCCCTAATGCCTAATCCTGAAAATTTCCCATTAGTCTGTTTCGAGTGCCCTTAGCACACACCCCAACACCAAAACATTGTTCAATTGTCAAAATTCAGGGTATGGAATTTCAAATGACCGAAACGCAGTCAATACTTGGTATTTTTTCATCAAATAATTTTTACTTTCTGCAGAAAAATTCATTTTTTCTATTGCAGCAAATCCGGATTTCCGGATTATTCCGGAACTGTAGGATCCCTGTATAATATTATAGGTGAAATGGAAATAATACCTTTCTAGTGTTAGGAGGCCGTTTCTCTGGTGATTTATCTGAACCAGAACTATCCGAGTCACTACCTGAGCTGCTGGAAGATCTAATAACAAAGAAATTATGTAAGCATTTCAATCAATATGTTTTATAACATAATTACCAGGCCTGGTTATTAGCAATCATTCTCAAGTCTGAAAATCCAGGTTTCAAAGCCTGAAATTCCACTTTTAATAAAAACAAAGAAGGAAAATTCAGGATTCAGAAACCTGAAATCCGACACACGCCTGAAAAATACCAGGCCTGATTACAGAAACATAGTGAACAGTCTTCCCAAATGTCACACTGCATCTTTATGTGGATATCTTCATGGGTGAATGTTAAAAATTCTGAAAAAACTGAAATCGTCAAAAAATTGACAATTCAGTTATAGGAAAAATAAAGAAAAACAGACTTTATGGTACACTCAAAAACCCGAAGTTCAGGCTTATGCCTCGAAATCTTTCATCCATATATCTTGTTACTTTGGGGGGAAGCAGTCATTGACATTAGCTTTTGAATATTACCTGCCGTTCGGGAGGGTTACCTTCATGAAGTTACTAGTTCTATGGAAAAGTTACTCGCTCAAACAGAAAATCAGCAAAAAAGCCATGGCCTTCGAAGTGCTTATTTTGGTGACATGGGAAATGACCACATCAGTATCAGCACAAATGCTAAATCTCATAATTTAACAATCAAGCCTTCTCGGGTGTAAGGTGAAAGTATTACTAGCATTATCTAGAACTTTAAATAATTGTTCAAAGCCTTTTTTTTCAAACACACTAAAAACTTGAGCTTTATTTTGAGATTAGTTTTGACAAATCAAAATTTAAGTATAATGATGAAAAAATGCCTACTTTTGTCTTTTCTTTTGTGGAGGTGGAGACCGTTTCCTGTCCCTATCCCTATCTCGATCCCTGCTTGGTTCCCGACGTCTTCGTGGTGATGGAGGTCTTCTGTCGGGTGAGTATCTTCGTCTGGGTGACTCTCGTCTTGGACTCACACGCTGACGTGATCTAGGTGGTGACCTACGCCTGTCTCTATCCCGAGATCTCCGACGAGGGGAGTATCTGCGCTTAGGAGATCTTGATCTGGAATAAACAAGACCAAATGTAAGACTGCAGTTCATATTATGTGAATGGGAAACACCAGGAACCGACAGTACACTTTATCATTACATCCAAACATAAGATATAAACAATCATTGAAGATGAAATGCAGAAGATTATCAGGTTATTGATCCATGGGTAAAGTTCCAGAAAATCCAGAAATCCTGAATACTTTTCAATTTACACGGGGAAAATAATGAAAACACCCCAACTTTTGGACACTAAAAATCATGACAACTTATACCTATATGATGACATAAGAAAACACCTCACAAAGTATGTTATACATGATTCAAAATTCTTTTCAAATTATTTATGGTAAGGGTCGAAGAGATCAGTTGACGGGACCATATTTGTTAGTAATCTTAGTCGACAACATGAAAACCGAATTCAAATGGGCAATGAATGAATAACAAGATAATGTTATACACAACTGATCAGGCCTAAAATAAAATATTGTTTGTTTCCCCATCCCCTACCTACCCGATAAAAAGGGCCCTACCCAAAATATTTTATTGCCCAAATTGAAATAATATTTTTTTTATTAAAAATTGGAAGCGAAAAATTTTTTTTTTTTGTTTACTGGCTTCTTTCTTACCATTAAATTCAAGACTGTTGGTTTTCACCTTAGAGTTAATTCTAATTTTCATTATTGTTGGTTTTCACCTTAAAGTTAATTCTAAATTTCATTATTTGTATGTCTTAACCAATAACTATCATACTGAAACAGTTCAAAAAAAGAATATTTACCCTACCTACCTACCCATTCTAAATCTGCTAGGGTCAGGATGGAGAAACCAAGAATATTTTAAGTTCAGCCTAATTAACTTATTTATTGTTGACTCACCTGGATCTACGACTATATTTCCTGTCTCTATCTCTATCTCGGTCCCTATCATCTCGTCGTCTATCACCCGACCTTGACCTACTTCTACGCCTTCTGTCACGTGACCTTGATCGAGATCGACTTCTATGTTTACTTCGTTTTGCATCTTTTTTCTCCTCCGCCTCCTTGTCCTCTGGTTTATCCTTGTCTCCATCTTTATCTGAATCAGTCCTATCTCCGTTCTCCGCCACCTTGGTTTTATCGTCAGAAGTATCATCACCATTCTTTTCACCATCTTTAGCTTCTAAAGGTACTAGAGGTACTGCTGTATGACCATCTGATGCTGGTTTATCCGGTCCATCACCATCGCCCTTCTCTGTCTCATTTTGTTCTGTCAACTTCTCACTGTCTTTCCTGAAAACATTAAAATAAACTTCAGAAATTTATTTGTTAAATGAAATCTGAATTAGACTAGTAAAGTTGAAAAGTAATAATTTGGTGTTCGTTTTTTTCAACGAGACATTCTATAACCATTATGAACATGCATGGTCTTTTAACTTCATAATCTCCTCAACAAGAAATGTGCCCTGTTTTAATTTTCTTGTTGCCTTTGTTGTGTTTTTTGTGATCTGCTGACTGAGCATGGCTTTCCCTGCACTATCTGATGTATTATCTTTTTATAAATCCCACGAAAATCAGGTTTCAAAATAACTTGTTTCTAAATGACGCAAAGACGAACAATATGTCAATTCCTGAAGAAACCTATCACATAAAATAATGTTGACAACCTTCAGAGTGCCCCAATCTATACCAGAGAAAAACTGGTTGAAAACTTGTATTATACAAGACAGAACAGTAGCAATACCTAAATTCTACATTTTAGAAAGGCGAATAAAACTCAAACACTAATGGCATGTGTTTATAATCAAAATGCAACAAAAGAAATTGTAAAGTTATTTTAACCAATACAAATATTTACCTTGGAGATTTAGATGAGCTTTTATCTCGTTTCTTTCTCTTTGGTGACCTTGACCTGTCACGCTTCTGTCTAGGTGAAGGACTTTTTCTTTCCCTGTAAAAGATTCATTGCTGTTACAGACGACCAACCACAGTGAGACTGAAGATGTACTCAGTATTCAAATTTGAACAATTATTACGGACTACATTTTTATTTCCTTAACTTATTATGATCCAGGGGCGTAGCCAGGCTTGAATATGGTTGGGGGTCCTCATGATTGTCGAAATTTAGGACTTAAATGCCATTATGGACATATTTATATTTCTACTTTTCAAATTAATGTTACGCACATGAATACATCCATGTCGCTGGCTACGCCCTTGTGACCAATAGGCAATGCAGCACCCGCAATTATGTTTTTTGTGGGAAAAACACTTTTCATTCTGGCAGCAGATTTGAAAGATAAGATTGAGGACCCTGCAATGATAGTGAGTTTTTTACCCTAGATGACCTAGTTGCGAACTTGACCTAGATTTTACTGAGACAAACATTGTTACCATGCATCATAAAAGACTAAGATACACCAGTTACCTTTGCAGTGTTAACTATCAAAGTGGTGATAATGCACGACCATAAAAGGACATAAGATCACAAGAGCTCACAATGGACAGGAAGTCCCAAAGTGAGCTGAAACACCATAACAAAGCATCATATGGAAGTGAATACTATTATAATTCTACCTTCGTTCAGCCTCTTCTCTTTCTTTCATGATTGCATTACGGATCTGTTCCTCCGACACCTTCAAGCTCTGTTGTATCCTCTCTTGTTCCGCCTGTGTGACAGATATCACATGATCAATATATGCTTAAAGTCAGGACCATATAATAATTTCTACATGTCACATTTCAGTTTCTATTCACAATGCTTTCTTTTCACTATTAATCCCTAATTGAGTTAAGTTCACTTTCTCTCTCAGTTGTGTATTGGGCATTGTGCTGTGTAATTGTGGTTTGTGTAGTTTTCATGTTTTCTAAACTCGGCTGTTGAAGTTAAATGCTGCCTTCCCTGTCCGATGTTTATAATCTTTATTCCATGACAATTCATAAATCTGCTTAAATATACTTTCATAAAGTTCAATAGCCAAACCAAATTTACTGAAATATGCAAAGATCAAAGTGGCCTAATATGAAGTGGTAAACCATAAATGATATTAATAAGAGCATAATGCAGTTAGTTTTAATACAATATTGCTGATGAGGCAGGGCATAGGCTTTGGGTTCCAGAGGTCTCGTTGGATTCCAGTCTGTGCCACTGCTAAATTTCTCGTAGCGAGAATAATTTGACCGAAACATTTTATGATTGTAAGGTTAAACAACTAACCTGTCTCTTCTTTATTTCTTCCTTCTTCTGTTCAACAAATTTAGCAGGTATTCCACCAATATTGTCCTGAGCACTACACAACAATTCCCACAGTTCACCCATAAACACACGCGAATTCTTTGCATTTAAAAATCCAGTCAAATTTATCTGCATCTCTTTAGGATCTGGATACTACAACGAAACATGGGAAGAAATTGCTGCATAAGTAATTGATTGAAGTACAAATTAACGAAATAGTGAGTTACCTGAAATGATGAAAATATTTTCTGGCGTTGAAAGTCAATTACAAGCTAGAAGCAAGTGCTCATATATTGCAAGGTAATGTGACATGGAATTCCAGAAAACACAATAGACTTCAAACACCTACTCTACTTTATTATTTTAAAAGTAAACTAGAAGAAGGACTCTAGTGGGAAGTCACTGAAAGATTCCTAGCACTAGTAAGAAATTAAAAATCTTAGCTCTCGGACCCTATGAGAATTTTTATTTCTGCCAGTCCGAATGACTGAAAGCCTTTTAAAGTTTTTGCATCTGAACTTTAAAGCAAGAATGACAAATGACTAAGCATTTTTTCGCTATGCCTTCTACGTGGTTCTGTCCGGGAGCCAAAGACTATAGTGTCAAAGACCTGATGGGAAATTTCCTACTTGATGCAGTGCATTTGTTCATATTAACTAATATCGTATCGGAAAATCAGAGGCAGAAATAACCAAATGGTAGAGTTTAAATAAAGCAAATGTCAAATACCATTTACGACAATATCAGCTTTAAACTTCATAATAACTAAAACCTACAGAGCTTTTAATAAAAATCCTGAAATCCCAGTTACAGATATCAAAGGTACTATTGTACAATTAGCTGTATCGCATTCAATTAAACTTAAATAGCCAAATACTTCCTTATAAAATTACAACCTTTATTTAGGGTATCACACCTCCTGAAATGTCAAAGAATAAAGTTCTACAAAACGAAAAAAAGAATGAAGTGCTGTAGAATGAAATGACATATTAGGTTTATACAAGTGAAACAACATAATCATTTCAAGTATTCTAGACATAGTCTAAAATACAAAGCTTTTCATACTCAACCAGGCTCAGTAATATAACTTAACGAGAAGGATTTTTTACACAAAAATGTATGTCTCCCACAAAGGGCCATAACTCTGGCAAAAAAATCATCTGACATAAAACTCCTGGCAATATGCACAGCTCAGCTTGGTACCCAGTAGGGCTGCATATCAATTAGAATGATCGATACAATATTTGTATCGATACAAAATGATCGATATTCAATATATCATTTGATATTTTCTTTTGACAATATAAACACCAAAATACCGTAATTAGGCACTTGCAGACTTACGACATGATTGTATTTAAATTGCAGGACTCAAGTCAGGCCTGAGATGTGATAAACAACCTATTTACACATGTTTTAAATTGCATGAGTGGTTTGCAAAGCAGATTCTTGTTTAAAAATTAGGTTCACTCAGACATATTAAAGCTGCTTCAACGTTCTGTCCTTTTGAGACTAAACAAATAAGACTACGAAAAAACTTGACTGAAAATGGGATTTTGCTGATTTATATGTGTATTTTTGCTGATCGAATTTTTGACTGATACAGACACGTTCAATATGTATCGATCGAACGCAAAATACCGGAATTTGATTTATATCGGAAACCGGTACGCAGCCCTAGTACCCAGCATTCATGAGAGAATTAAATTTACACTGTCCAATGGTTAAAGAGGACAAACCCAGACAAACTTTGTGACATCCATCTAAACACACATCCAGCGCAAAATCAATATGTCTCGCCTAATATATGTGGGAGACATAAGCATTCATCTGAAACAGGCTTTACACTCAACTTTGTAGAGTATGGACAACATTAGACAATTCTACCAACCATTACTTCAGATAGTAATACATACTTCAGTTCAAATCAGAAATAATTGATCTTAAAACTAGAGTACTGACAAAAGGTCAGATATAATCATATATTACAAATCATGATTTCATAAGTTGCCATGGTAACCAATTAAATCAAAATTGGAAAGTACAAGTAATAATAATGATTTGCCTCAGAATCAGGTTGAAATGATCAAGGAAAACTCATTCCCCACTCATAAGTTCTCACTGTGTATATTAAATAATAATTTACAATTGTAACAATTGAAAGTCTATTTGTGTACGTGTCATCATAATCTCACGATCCAGGCAATAAATAGGAAGTGGTTTGCAGGTATAAGTTTGTATGCATTCTGTATTTGGTATGGTAAAAATTGGAATAAAATGTATACAAACCAATTCATTTGGTGATTTCTATGTGATCCTTTTCCATATTTGATAATGCATTTTATCTCGATTCTCGCTGTACTGAGATAGAGTAAATCCTTGACTCGACTCGTAAATTCATCAAGGTGATCAGATCGAATTATTAAGATCAGCTCTGATATTAAATGGAAACAGTCAACAATAAGTACAAGCTAACCTCAATGCTTTATAATTAAAATACAAAAGCTTAACCCTACTCCTATACTGCTGCGTTTAAGTAAATTTTACATAATATAGAAGGTATGGAAACTCTTGAATTGATACAATACTTATATTTTCATGATGAAGAAATCACAATCATACAATTTTACATTTCAATCATAGACAATATTTAGCCACCAGAAAAAAATTACCACCATGAAAACATTCAACACAATATGAATTATAAAAGAACAAAAATGAAATAAAAAATTGGCTAACTCATGAATGGTCTGGCAATGCTTATTAATTGGTTCAACACATTGTCATACAGAAAAGGAGAAATATTTCATCGACCGAGTCTGTTTCTAGCTGACAAAATGATCAAATGGCCCAGCATTAAAGCAGTGTTAACATGTTAAAAGCAGTGGCAAGAGGAATCGAGGATACATAAAATGTAACCAACAAGTTACTAAAAGATCATATTAAGTGTAGACAGGGTTTTTAACATTCAACATAGAAGAGTTACTCATAACTTAGCACTATGATAGTAACTGAGTATTTGCAACAGAGGCAGTGAATAGGAAGGTTTGAACAAAGTCTATACTCTTATCTGTATACTTTCCAACAGTATAGGCATATACACAAAATTTCATTTTAGAATAAAAGGCAACCATGTAAGGGATAAGTTAAGATTAGTATGAAAACTGCTTAGTTACCCGTTGATCAAGTTGATTATAAACAAATTCAATGATGACATCATCTTCTAAGCCAAGCAATTCTGTAATCCTTGTAGCAATCCATGGCTTCATGGTATCAACATTAACTTTAGTTAAGTCCACCTGCAAAATATGGCATGAAGTAAACTCAGTGATTTTTTTTGGCTATTTTTGGGGCCGAATATAGGCCCCTTCCCCTAGCAAAATAATCTTCATTTTTCCCAAAAAATCATAATTTTTCCCCAAAAAGTATGCATATTTTCCCCGTTTTGTGCTCGCTGGTTTCAAAGCAACTACAGTATAGCTGTTTTAAAGTCAAAGCAATGGATTTTCAAACATGCAAAAGTTGTCGTCACATATGACTAGAGTATTATCAGTAGAAAATAGCAATTTATGAACAATTTTAACCCAAAAAATCTTTTTTAATAATTCCCAAATTGCGCTTAATTTCCCAATTTTGAAGGCACAGGCTGTTTAATTTTGTTCAAGAAAAATCACTGTAAACAGTTGAATCTTTTGTTGTAAAGTGATTTCCACATTTCATAAAAAGAATAGCGTCCCCTTTGTTATGTATTGACATTTGGCAGTTTACATTAATTTTATAAATATTACATGACCACTTTGTGATCACTGAGTTACCTTAAAAAAAGGCTTTAATTTTTTAGTCAAGTTCATTTATTTTTATATTAGATTGATTATGACGCCATTTTTGTAACATGTTCTAGTTCTACAACTCTCAACACCTCATTTCTGATGGTTTTAAAGTTTTCATCGCTGCTAAGGGACATGAGAAACCATTTCTCCCTTTTATTGTCTAAGTACTCAATTGTGAATAATGTCAAAGTGATTTAAGACAAAAAAAACATGGACAGTCATAAATAAAGACCAAGCAATAAGATCATGCATGTGATCACAGTAAAAAGGCAGATCTAGACCTTCCCAGAAGACGCAACAGAAAATTGCAGACATTTCAGACTAAAACCATAATGTCATGCACAATGCACATACATAGCCTCTATTCCTATAAGTTTGTGCATTCCTACAAGTTTGTGCATATTAGTAAAACGTGTATTGCATTGCTAAAAATCGAATTTCAGTTCCCAAATTCATTTTATTAAGAAGAGATTTACCCAGTCGAATAATGCTAAAAAATCGACAAAAACAGTGATTGTTACGTTCACGGCGAAATCTGGAGACATTTTATTTCCTCAAAATTTGCATTAGATATGATATGCTTACGAGCGGAAAAAGGTGCTAACTTACTGACAAAATGTCAAACTTTATGTTACAAAACTTTTTATTTACAAAATCATTCCCGTGTGCTTCTAATGACGTCATCAATTTATGTGCACGAACTTATAGGTCACGAATGTTTATATCAAGACTGCAGACTGCATGTAACATTGAGGCCGATTTTTCAAGTTTTTGCAGTTTGACATTCAATTTGTGTTTGAATGTAGGGTTTACACCTGCTTTTTCGGGCTATAACATCTGCAGAGTCCCGAGGGACAGTTGGTGCCCAAGCCCGCCAGGGCGAGGGCACCAACGCTCCCGAGGGACTCTGCATATGTTATAAAGCGAAGAAAACATGCGTAAACGCTATTATAGCATACAAAACATCAATTTATGCGTTTGTATTTCAAAATAATGATATTTTGGCGGGAGATTTTGTGAAGACGTCGCGAAAACAAACGTAACATCATACTAGTTATTGTTATGCACGTCGACTTCAGGTATCGGCAAATACCAAGAAAACATGGATACTGCGGGTTTATTTAAATGTATTATTTAAATATAGAAAACTAATTAGTACTTATTAGTACTTAGAAATAAAATGGGAATAACTGTTCATATGAAGCTGTACAACCTTTATAGTCGCCGGTGCGGCCCTGAAATGAGCATACGTAAAACTGGACGTTAACAGCGCGTGAATCTTTATGTTTACGCATGGTTTTCGTCCCATTAACGTATGGGCAAAATCACTGTATTTATGCTATAATTATGTTTATAGACAGATAATAGAAATTGTTTATCACATTCACATGGTTGATGCCAGTGTATTTGTTTTTGTGCATATATGTCCATTTCAAAACTAAGATGCACGAACTTGTAGGTGTAGAGGCTATATATATTCGGGCAGAAGAAATATTTATTTGTCATGAGTAGATGACAGGGTCCAATTTAAAAGAATCTACTCTAATGACGGTCAATCGAGAACAAATGCAGATTCAGAACTGCAGAAAACAAACTGACCCGAGTTTCAACATTGTCAGCAAATTTCATTTGCTTCATTAGTTTCTTTTTCTTGTCCGCAAATCTGTTATCTTGGTCAGCACTCGTGCCCTGAAACACACAACAGTCAACACTGAGGAAACAAATTTATGTGATAAAACAACATCAAAACCACAGGGATCAGTAACAAATGGAATAGTAAAAAAATGATGTTTTGCTATCTAACACCGCGAAACAAGTGACTATAATAACATTTACGTAAAAACATCGATTATTGTATACATAAACAAGTGTAATTGTAAAATATTTGAATACAGATCATGTTGTTTTTTACTCTATGAGCCGTACCCCTGTGATCAAAACCAAAAGAGAAATCGAAAGTCGACCCAACGCCGCAAGCCTCTAACAAAGCTGGGCCATCGTCTGAGATTGTCTCAAGGGCTGATTGATTACATGTGCTTAAGTTATGTTATGTTCAGTAAACAAATGACGTATGATGCATTGCAGCAATCTAATTTTACCTTGAAAAATCCTGCGTCCGACATTTTTGCTGTTCACCGGCCATACAGGAAGTGAATCCCACAATGCAACATGAAAACCACGTGGCCTACCTACAGGCTTTGCCCAAAAGTTGTATCATCTACATCTACGTTCTGTGTGGTACTGTTGGACTATACCAATAAACATCAGCATTTTATGGTTTACACCTTTCTTCCTTCTTTATTGGCGGAGCAGCATGGTATCACTAGCAGTGTTTATCTAGGGTCATAAAAACACTACAGTATAGGCAAATTTCATATTATCGTTTATGTTCTAAAAATAGTAACACGATATCACAAAGATATGGATTATTGATTTTATCTGGATGGCAGGAAAATATATGGTTGATATTGTCTTAAAACTAGTAATCTTATATTTGAGACTACCACGAAGTTTAACTAACGTGCGTGAGACTACTAATTCATTTTTCGTACTATTTACAAGTATCTTATATCTGTGGAAAGCTCTTTAAATTCATATTTTGATTATGTAAAAAATAAATGTCTTTTCTGAAATTCCCCATTTTAGCAACAATAAAACTTGTCATATGTTGGTGGTGAACCAGATGAATAATTTTGGTAATTGAATCAAAGACCTAAATATACAGTATATTTAGGTCTTTGTTTAAATTAATTATTTGGGTGTGTTTGAACTGTTAAACTATTAAACCGATAGCATTTTTAAAATATGAAAATCAAGCGCTTTCCATGCATATAAATATATTGAAATTCGGCCAAAAAAAATGAAGTTATTTAAAAAACAAAATTCATGTGCCTTTGTTTGTTTATAAATGCTGGCCCCTTTCTGCCATCCAAACAGATAAACAGTTACAGGTGCTTGTGACGTCACACTGAAATGTGTCTATACACTCTTTCAATTAAGGCGGTAATTGAACTGTCTCCCTTTGATGACGTAGACAGGGACACGAAGCGAATATCGGAACCATCTACCGTAAGCGTATAGAGAAAATAAAAAACGCGTCAACTTTAAACCGCTGTAAATCTAGTTTTACTCCATCAATTTTTAAAACCTTTATATTTACGAAAACTAGATTAAACATGTAAATTTTAACGATATATGTTCAATAATGAAAAATACAGATGCCATGTTTTCTGAACGGGAATTTCACGGACGAGAAAAGGTAAAAGTAACGAACCGAATTCAATACTCACCAATTAGCGTTATAAACGATCCAATTTATTATTGTTTGAAGTTTTACAAACTAGACAAGCTAATTTTCCGTCAATTTCATCGCTGTTAAAAAATGTTCAAAAGTTAAAAAGAGAGCCATTTTTCCCGACCCTAAATATCCCGCGCAAAAAGAATGAATTTCGATTCACGTTTGACTCGTGTTTAAACAAGCATGAAGAAATTGTGGAGTTCAATAATTGGTTACTTATTACTGTAGGATTACGCATGCTTTTTCGTGCTATAACATCTGCAGAGTCCCTAATTTCATTCAACTGTTTCTGTGTTATTCCAATCAGTCAATATATCCAGCGAAAGACTGACTGATTTGCATGTTCCAAATACAGCGTTGTGAATATACACTGAGCGGCTTTGAAAACGCAACACTTACACTTACATAGCTTATATGTATGCATGTATGTATCTACCCATAACTCAGCCAATATGCATTAAATTTAGCTGAAATGTTCAGCATTTGTAGCTAAGATATATGGCATTACAATCCATTTCATTCCATGACAATTTGATTAGACCCTTTACAGCCTCAATAAAACAATGATGTCATAAAGAAAAGTAAATTTTATGCCCTATGTCCTTCTGCGTTTTTCAGATTGTTAATGCCGATGTGTACCTATTCTTCGTATAAAGTTCGGGAACAAGTGTCCGTGCATATCATGGAGACAGAAATAAAGTAAAAGACAGATAAACATAAAGTTCAATTTAGATTCAGAAAAAATGAATTTTATTGACACTTTCTCTATCCAGAATTACTTCCCCTTGACTGTAAAATTGGTGGTGTTTTTCTGTAAATCTGAAACATTTCTATCAAGCGTTTTTGAAACTTCACGACGACTATGTTGCGGAGTGGTAAATCGTCTGATTTTGCGTTTTTCGAATTTGTCGATTGATTGACTATTCAAATTGACCTTACATAAAATAATAATTGCATCGTACATTTTTGTACAATCAATTCCTCTTACGTGTTTCGTTTTATCCATTTCATGGTTCAATGCACCATTGTAGCAAATTTAGATGGACAGAACATCGAGTTACAATCCATTGGTAGCCAATAACACGCTCACAAAATTTCTTTGAGAAATATTAATAAATATAAAAGTTATCTTGATTTTCATTAGTGTTGCGTTTTCAAAGCCGCTCAGTGTATATATGCACATGTAACTTGGGCTGGCTAGCCAGTCCATATAATGCCATAGGGCCTTTAGTGATGTGAACTATTTCTTAATTATATCACGGGCTATGTATTTGATCTGTAGTAATACGCCTACAGTTTTAATGATTTAACGTCTAACTCTAAGTGCAGGAAATTCCATGATCTTAATTCGAAAAGTAAAAAATCTTCGCCGGGAGAGGACATCCCTCCAGCACCCACCCCACCATAACATCCCAAAAAACTAGAAACTTTCTGAAACCGGACCTGGTTCTGTTGAGTGCTTGATTACACATGTTACATGCATGGGGCTATGCAATCTACGTACAGGATATCATACAGAAGGTACGATATACAGGTCACACTGATGAGGATGTCAAGAAATCTAGTTATAGTCCCAAATTCATTCATTCAATGTAATAAAGATGTGTAACGAATTTGTGTTTATGCTCCTTGCATACTTCATTCATTACTCCTTTCATTCTTTGTCATATTCATTGCTCCTTTCATGCATACTCATTTCATGCTTGCTCCTTTTATGTATTACATCATTCTAGGAAGGAACGCAGGAGCTACTGTGGCCTCCTATTAGGAGCTAAGGAGCAACTGAGGCCTCCTTGTAGGAGCACAGCTTGCTATATATAATCATGGTTTGTCATCATTTGTGAGATACATTCGGTGGAAATAAATAGTTTCGTTTGGAGTTATTCAACTTATAGTGTGTTGTTCCTCGTTCTTTAAAATCGTCATTGCGTTTAAGATGTTTATAACCAGCAAGCTTGGGGGCTTCATCCCCCAAAGCCCTAACAGATACGAGCACAGATAGTATACAGAAACAGAACGCCCTTTAAGAATATTTATTAATGAATGAGTGAATTTGATAGTTTGATAAAAGGCCCTCGTGAAAAATTTCAAACCTTATCTCCATTTAGTTATGGAGTGATTTTTGACACATTCTGTAGGCGGGAAAGTTGCTCCCCTTGTTAGACCAGTCACGATTTACCGAACTTGGCAAAATGTCTAACGGGCGAGGATCTAATGCGGACACTCGTAATGAATTGAATGAATTAGTCCGCCGAAGAGCTGAAATAGCGGTATGTTATGAAAGATAAAACAAATATCTACTTATTTGCACGAATACTGTATGGTATAAGCATTAATTATTATCTGATTTGAAGCTTTTACTTGAATAATATATTGCAAATGGCTAACTAGGTCAATGTATGACGTCATTTTCTTTCCGGGTTTCCCAAAACGGGAATTTCTTTTCTGTTGTTGTTTTTCCGAGATTTAATAACTTACGAATTATTTTGTCAGCGACACTAGTTTTTATGTTTGATTATCGTGGTTTTCTAATGAATGAATTTGAGAACTGTGTATAATTATGTCGTGTGATATTTATACAGCTTTTAATTGAAATTTCTAAACGTACCCAAGTAAAAACGTACCTAAGGTTTAAACTGGTCAGCTCTAAAACGCCACAATAAATTAATTATGCTTTTGCAAATATTCTCTTTTTGTAATTCATGAAAATTATATTTTTGTATCAAAATATTAATTCTCTTTCCTGGCAGGGCTTTTTTTCACTATATACGAGGGGCCTATATTAGGCCCCTTCACAATTTGCTATAGGCCCCTTTCACAAACCCAAAAGGCCCCTTCACAATTAGAATTTGCGTCATGTTTTTTGTATAATCAACTTCACCACAAAGCACCAAACAAACAAATTACAGGTAACAGTCATATATTCCTGTTCAGGACTTGATATGAAGTATTATATCATAGATACATGCATGCTTGGGAAAAATTGACTAAAATGAACTAACATCTGAAAAATTTTGTATCATAATTTAATGATTTATCGTGTTAAGTTTTTCACAAATTGAAAAGTTTCCGCGCCTACTTTTTCACAATTTTGAGAATGTTCGCGCTAAATTTTCACAAAACAAAAGGGTTTTCCTCTTCACAATTCAGCGAAAAAAAGCCCTGACCTGCGCCCTTGTGACGCAACACTATAAGCGTACAGCGCCTTTGAATGTGTGTGTGGTATAAATGGGAGCTTTATAAGTCTGGTATATTAATTAATTTAAAAAATTAATGGTAAGTTAAATGTAAATTATTTGCTCTATTCTGTTTTCAGGAAACACTTGCAAATTTAGAAAGACAGATTTATGCTTTTGAAGGAAGTTATTTAAGTCTGGTATATTAATTAATTTGAAAAATTAATGGTAAGTTAAATGTAAATTATTTGCTCTATTCTGTTTTCAGGAAACACTTGCAAATTTAGAAAGACAGATTTATGCTTTTGAAGGAAGTTATTTAGAGGATACACAGTTGTATGGTAATATAATACGAGGATGGGACAGATACCTTACAAATACAAAGTAAGTGTGCTTCCATTGCTCAGTGGAGGAGTGACTGCTTCAAGGGTAGGGCCAAAAATAAAATATTGTTTGTTTCCCCTTCTCTTCCTGCCCAAGCCAAAAGTCACCTACCCAAAATATTTTTTGATCCTCTGAATTTTTAGCTCACCTGAGCACAAAGTGCTAAAGCTATTGTGATCACCCTTTTGTCCGTCGTGAACCGTGCGCCGTAAACCGTCAACAAATGGACTGTTAACACTCTAGAGGTCATAATTTTCACTTAATCTTTTTTAAACTTGGTCACAATGTTTGTCTGTATGAAATCTAGGTCAAGTTCGTAATTGGGTCATCTGGGGTCAAAAACTAGGTCACTAGGTCAAATCAAAGAAAAACATTGTTAACACTCTAGAGGTCACGTTTTTTACCTAATCTACTTGAAACTTGGTCACAATGTTTGTCGCTACAAATGTATGTAATCTATGTCAAGTTCGTAACTGGGTCATCTGCGGTCAAAAACTAGGTCGCCAGGTCACTGATTCTGCCTAAACTGCTAGTCATCAGGTGAGCGCTATAGGGCCAATGGCCCTCTTGTTTTTATTTTATTTTATAAGAAAAATTTGGATATAATGACTGTACAAAAACAAAATTATTGACAACGAAAAATGTTTTAAAAAAAGAATTACCTACCTACCAACCTATCATCAGATTCACTAATTGGCCAGTGTCGGGAGAGGGAAACAAACAATATTTTATTTTTGGTCCAGGAGGTTCGCTCTGTGACTGTCAGTCATTCCTAAGATGAAATAAGTTAGCAGTGTTTGTATTACTGGATGGCATCTCTCATAGTATACTCCTCTTATTGTGATACATGTACCCTCGTGGTAATGAATACCATCAGAAATGAGGTGTCAAAAGTGATTGATATATTAAAGTTGCAAAGCTTGCTTTACAATCCACATGAAAGACATTAAATACAATGAATAAAAAAATATGTGGAAATAATAACTAACAACAGAATGAACAGATGTAGTTTTCATTACATTTTCACCAACGTTTCAGCTTACACTAAAGCCTTCATCAGGATAATATATGAAACAAGGTAAAATAAACCAGTATACTGTAACTGAGGACAGTGGACGGTCATAAAAACCTAAAGAAACCCGGTTTTATCATAATTATACCCCCGCACAACGAGTTGTAAGGGGGGGGGTATACTGGATTCAGCTTGTCTGTCCGTTTGTCTGTCCGTAGATGCATTCTTGTGGACGCAATTCCTCCTACAGTTTTAGCAGCATTTCCTTCAAACTTTTAACAGATGAACAACCTCAACATGTAGATGTGCATGAAGCAAAAAATAAGCTGCAATGATTTTTGCCACGCGGGGGGGGGGGGGGGGGGGTATATTAGTCTGCCGAATGGCGACAGTTCTAGTTCAACTTATTTTGATGTCGTAAAACTCTTGGATTACAATGACTTATGTTGTTTATTTTCAGAAACACAAACAGTAAAGCAGACAAAAGAAACAGAAAGTTTAAAGATGCTGACAGACTTTTCTCAAAATCTTCTGTTACTTCAGCATCGGTACGTTCAACCTTCCAAATAAATCTATATATTATAACAGAGGCCTATAATTCCGGAATAATCCAGATTTGCTGCATTAGAAAGAATTAACTTTTCTGCAGAAAATAAAAGTTATTTGATGAAAATTTTCAAAGTTTTGACTAAGTTATGGCCATTTGAAGTTTCAAAAGCAGAATTTTAGCAATAGAACAATGTTTAAACTGAAAATTGGTGAATGGATGTGAACTTATGGCACCCAAAACAAGACTTGCAACTCATTTTCATGATTGGGCATTAGGCCTCAGTAGGACCCGACCCCTCTGTATAATTTAGATTATGATAGTCATGCTCTCTGTTGATGATGAGAGTGTATATTGCTTGTCGGTTATTCTGATTGTAGGTCAGTAAGATGGTAGACCAAATGTATTGCTATCAATAAATCAGAACACTTGGGCCTTTGACCCTCAAACTTTAAATTGTAGTTGGTCATCATTAGGAGATGGTCCCTTTTTATTTTGTGGACAAAGGTCAAGGGCCCAGAGACCTCCGATAGCAGAATGGAACAGAACTGTTATTGATCAGTTACTCAAGCACTGTTGGTCCATAAGGCCTCAAACTTTACAGTAAGATTGGTCATCATTGATTTTGAGGTCAGTAGGTCAAAGACGAGGTGACCTTAAACATAAATGGCCATTCATGTAAGATGCTCGTAAAAGATTGAAGTGGTGATTTAAGTATTACTATGAATGCATTCAACAACAGATCTTGTAATATGTTTTTGTTTTATTATTATCACCCCGAAATATATCCATAGACCCAAAAGTTCCCAAGTAATAAGCTAAATTGACATAAGAATGCTTTGTCCTAGATTCCTTAAACTTTGTAAAGTAGGTTTATCATGTCCCCTATTGATTTTAAGTTTTGTATGTCGAAGGTAGTGTGACCTCGACCTTTTTTGCTATCATGGAGGACATACATGTTACAAAAACATAATTTGTTTATTGTAGGCTGTAAGCGGACTACCTCAAGCAGATCAACTGTCAGAAAAAAGTAAGTTTTTTCATGTCAGAAAACAGGGCTGTATGCAGACACATAACTCTTAAGACCTGTGTTTTCTAGTCTCTTTGAGATGCAATAACATATTTTTTTCAAGGTCAGAGAATTTTGCAGTAAGTGAATTCAGCGAAAAGTCAGGGAATTCTTTATGATAGCTGTTGATCAAATAATTCAATTCCTTGGAAGGAAATAACATATATACAGAAAAAATTCTTGCTTGCTTTGCTCGCTCAGGACAATTCTATATGAACATAACTTTATTTTAATTGTCAGTTCCCAAACATCATGTAGCCTTAAAAAAAGTAATGTTCCATAAGCAATTATGGCTTCCTTTTATCTATTTTTATTGCCATATATTTTGCCCAAAAGAAATTATGCTGTGTTGGTCACTTGCTCTTAAAAGTAAGGGAAAAATGCTCTTTAATCAGGGAAAAGTCAGAGAATTTTTAGTCAGAATATTTGTTGGAAACCTGAACATTTATAAGTCATAAATATTCTGAGTGTTGGTTGTAAATACTTGTGAATATATGGACCCTGAGGTATCGGACAACAAACTTGTTGCGCTAGTACACTACCGTATGTATAATGTACTGATTTGTATCTAAATGTATAAACATGTAGGGCTACATGGGTGTGTGAAAATGTGAATCTTCTTGGACATGCTCTGTAGTATTTTAACAGTGGTACTTTTTTCAAGACACAAAATCTCTAGTAGTGTGTATAGGATAATAATAATAATAAAAACTTTATTTATAAAGGCAACATAGTTAGGCATCTGCACAATCTTCCCTTTAGGATCTAATTACTAATAGGGGAGAAACCTGTATAGGCAGCTGGCTAGGTCAGTCAGTAGTCAAGCATTTGCCCTGTGAGCAAAGGGTTCCTGGTTCAAGCCAAAATCTGACTTCATGTTTTTCTCAACCTGTTACAAAAATGAATGTCAACTTTTACAAGCACACTATGACAAATTTGCAGATGGACCAGATAGCCCAGATTCTCAGAATAATCAAAATAGCGCTAACACTCCACAGACGAACGGACACATGTCAAACGGTAGCGACAGAGAATCCTCACACAATCACTCATCCGGTAAAGTTCTGAAAGCATCCAGTAAACATAAGAAGGGAAAGAACTCTAAGAGGAATCGGTATGTAAGTAACTTTTGAATTACATCCCTTTGAAATGGTTGGTGTTGTACAACTTCATAAATTGTGAAATAATTAGGTTTGCTTAGTTTTAGTACTATTATATTTTTGTTATCCGATTCATGATTGTGTTCTTAATTTTATTTCTGAATAATAAAGGGGTTAGTATAGATCTAGTAAGGATCACTATAGATATAATAACGAGATCACTATAGATACACATAAGGGATCAATATGCATCAAATTAAGGGATTGGTATTTATACAATTAATGGATAAGTATGCATAGATAGGTGTTGAGTGGTTTACACTCTAAGACTACCAATCCGGAGGTCCCTGGTTCAAATCTCAGCATAGGCACTGGAAATTTCAGAAACAATTTCCAGTGTACCACCCAGCTAGAGATGAACTTGTTGGTAACCCAGTGGTAGTCTCATGAATCCCAGCTGTACAAAGGTGTCTATTCAGAAAGAGCCAAGGTTGTGCATCAGGATGTATCACACAACTGTCTCTGCCCTCAACATCAGAGGTTATTGGTCATTCTGGCAAAGAAATGTTCTTATATTAGTGATCACGCTCTTATGACTGTCTTGGTCAATGGCAAACAAACAAACAGTATCCATAGAATTAAGGGTTCAGTGTCTGTAGCTCTTCTAAATCTTAGCTGGGATAATCTAAATCTTTGCTGGGATAATCTTAATCTTAGCTGGGATTTATCTAAATCTTAGCATTGATACTCTAAATCTTAGCTTGGATTTATCTAAATCTTAGCATTGATACTCTAAATCTTAGCTGGGATTTATCTAAATCTTAGCTGGGATAATATAAATCTTAGTTGGGATAATCTAAATCTTAGCTGATATTTATCTAAATCTTAGCTGGGATTTATCTAAATCTTAGCTGGGATTTATCTAAATCTTAGCTGGGATTTATCTAAATCTTAGCTGGGATACTCTAAATCTTAGCTGGGATTTATCTAAATCTTAGCTGGGATTTATCTAAATCTTAGCTGGGATTTATCTAAATCTTAGCTGGGATAATCTAAATCTTAGTTGGGATTTATCTAAATCTTAGCTGGAATTTATCTAAATCTTAGCTAGGATAATCTAAATCTTAGCTGGGATACTCTAAATCTTAGTTGGGATTTATCTAAATCTTAGCTGGGATAACTGTGTAAGTGTAGTATGTTTGTTGATCTTACAGACTTGACCTAAAAGTGAGAAGAGGAAAAGATGTAAGCTTTTGTATTAATTTTGTGTGGTTTGTTTTAAAGACAAAAAATGAGGCATTTTGCATTGCCTGTGTATTGTTAAAATTATCAAAGCTCTTACAGAAATCGTAAACTTACGTTTGAATTTGAATTGTTTATAATTCTATGACTATTGCAAATTGGGGACAGATATGGTTTATAGGAGTTCATTAACTGAATCATTGTTTACTCAGTATTGCAGATCAATTTACCATATTAGTAAACAAATTTAAATATGAACATTCCAGTTAGTTTAAGATTTCATATGTGCTTTGATAAAACATTAATTTGCTGTTTCCATAATTGAACAGTTGGACTGAATTTCTCCTAAATTCCTTGCGTGAAAAAGTAGATGGATTAAAATAGGTCTTGCACGAAGCAGATTTTCTGAAAACGTTTTCACTTGAACAATAATCTTTTTACCTACTAACACTAAGTTTGATAGTAAATGTTGCAAGAGGTGCACCACTTGACTTGTATGAATGAATGCATTGGAAGGTAGCTTTCAAAGTTAGCAAACTAACACATGGTCACGGTAGGGTTTGAACCTGGGACCAATGCAAGAGTAAGAAGTAACTGTGACAATTCCAACTGTGCCATTGTGGCCACCAACCATCTTAAGGTCAAAATGCATAAATTTCTAGGCAATCGTCCCCTCCCACTGGGGACCCACACCCTCATTTTCAAGTCTTCCTGTCAGACCCTTATAAGTATTTCCTTAAAAATGGAACTACGCACAGGGAAAATATAATACAACGATAGAAAGAAGTGTATAACCAAGAAATGCTTATGGAAATAAAAAAAATGAAGGATACAATCCTATACACTCACTCTTTAGTTTTAAGAAACATTTGGAAGAGAAATTTTGCAATTAATTCATAATGGCATAAAACCTTGCTCTAATTTTGTTTATTAGTCCCCTACCGGAGGGGACTATAAGTATGCCGTCCGTCAGTCAGTCCATTCGTCCGTCATTCCGTCAAAAAATCTGGATCCTGACATAACTCAGTTTCAAAGCTAGGTTTATGAAACCTGGTATGTGGATAGGGGGCAATAAGGAGATAATGCACGTCCAAATATATTTTGATTCCGACCAAAATTGTGTTTGCTATGGCAACAGAAACATTGAAACTGACTTAAAACCTGTTGGGGACTTCTGTATTGCTTGCAATTCTTAATTACTTGTTTTATTCTGTTATTTCAGGGAAATGACTGAACAATAAAGAAGGAATATATCACGCGGAAACAACCTAGTAATATTGAGTTAAAATTTCAAATTATCACAAAAAGAAGAAAAAGTAACATATCGTTGAATTGTGTATATCACACGGAAAACACCTCGTAATATTGAGTTAAAATTTTGAACTATCACGAAAAAGAGAAAATGAAATGTATCGTTGGTTTGTGTACTTGTAGTACTGAGTTCAAATTTCAATTCATCATGAAAAGAAGAAATGTATCAAGGATTTTGTGATTATTGCTGTCATATACAAGCTACAGTGAATATAACACATGGACATATTATCCATACTGCTCTTGGTGTCTATTCATAAACTACACAATAGAATGGAACAGTCGAATATTTCCGCACACTGACTTCCGACTGTCCAAGGATCCGCTTAGCACCATGTGGAATCTACAGTTTTATGTTTCAGTGTTGAGCAATTGCTTGTAAATCATGTTTTCAAACGGAAAAATAGTTATAATTATATTATATGATTTATTATTTTGTGAGCGGTTGGGCTTCAAATAGTTTATTTTGTGTCACACGGCAGCATGCTCATGTATCTTCAAACGGAACAAGTTTGCCTTCAATCATAAAAAAATAAACACAATTTCTATCAGCGTATTCATTGTTGATCTTGTACGTATTATTGCTGGAATTGAGTTTCAACGTAGTTGTGGCCCTTGTTTTAATCCTCTGTGTAAGTTGTGGCTCCTGTTTTAATCCTTTGCAGCGGGTGGCCCAGGGGGAATAAGACATTTTTTGTAAGCAAATAGTTTGCACTTATTAGTCTTAATTGTTAAGTACACTCTTGGCCATCTTGTTCACATCTTTTTGCATTGAACATTACAGCCTGATACTGATGGAGAGTTTTATGCTAATTGAATCATGAAAAGAAGAAAATTTTCATTTTATAACTTTCTGCTCCATTTTAGAACTTTCTGCTCCATTGTATAACTTTCTGCTCTTTTTTTGCCGTACAGTTCTTTTAACAAATTTGGTTGCATGTATTGATGTAAAGAGTTTGTGTCATGCTCAGAATGTTTTACGATAAGGCGTAAAACAAATGTTTGGTTCCCATATCTTGACCTACCCAAAAAGTTTGCAGCAAACCTAAATGTTTTTATGGAGTAAGAAAAAAGCTTTATTTGTTGGCTCTATGTAGATTGATTTTTCAACATACTTCATGATACATTTGTACATCCCCTATTTTTTCAGGGCATGTAACTGCGAAAAAACATTATTTTATAAAATTTAGACTGTGTACTCTTTTAGTTCAATCTGGGCAGAATTATTGCCCTTGGACTATATGACAAAATGTATCACAAGGGTATCGAGTCACCCTTCAATGAAATTGATACCTTTAGTTTGCAGAAGTTGTGTTCTGCGGTCATTGAACAGGAGATAATTTCTAGTGATTACTTTAATTTGTGTCAGTGATATTTGCTGGGATGTCAAAACTACCTGTTATAAATAAGAAGGTCCTTCATTTCAAATACAGATGACTGTTGAATGAATATGGATGCCTGCCCTGTTATAAATAAAAAGGCCCTTCATTTCAAATACACATGACTGTCGAATGAATATGGGTGCCTGTTCTTAGGTTTTGTGGTTCTTTAACTTTTCATTGTAGGGTTTTGTATTCTGAATTTAGGGGATGGTCGACTGAGAGTTGGGCTGTGTTTGTGACTTATGCATCACTTCAGTGTAGTTATCATTTATAATTACCTCCCTTTATGGCTAATTATGCACATAATTCGAAGTTCACAGTGTGTCATTCATTGCGGAGTGAGTATGTACGCTTGCTCGAAATATCCAATTTTTGGGATGTGGATGGTTCGTTCTATGTCTGACTCTTGCTTGGATGGCTAGGCGCTGCCGTCGTTTCTGTGTGGCTTTGGATTGTCTGTGTGCTACAGTATTTATGATCATCTATTTTGAAATTTTTAAGCCAGGGGAGGGGGTTGTTGACTGACTGAAAGGTGGACTGTATTCTTAAATTTTAGTTCCTTTATCTGGTTAGGGTAGGGGTCTGTATAGACATTATGATTTGCTTATTTATATGTTTCATCATGATGACATCATCCTATTTCTATATAACCTCCACTGTATGTAGTATAGTAATTTATTCATGCATGTGATATGTAAATTGTCTTCTTGCATCAAAATCTCATTTTTTGAACAATAAATTTTGAAAATCTACCTGATATTTGTATTTTATTTAAATATGATTTTTTGGGTTACAGACGAGTGTAAGACTTGCCAACAATGACCACTGCATTACACTGTACAAAACATGGGAAGCCACTCGAAGACAACCAGTTTTATCTCCCAATAGATTATTTTCAATTATATTTGATTGTTGGCATCAAAGAAGAAAATTTACTAGGTTTCGATGGCCAAATTCAGCCGTTCAGTCACCTTTTGACATTTTACTTCCCTGGTCATAGGGCTACCTAAGGAAACTTGCATTCGAGTTTCTCTCCTGGCTTGTATTCAGCAAACATCAAGATACAGAACCCAGGGATATTGAACATGTACAGAAACGGCCCTCACAAGTACCAATTCATATCTTGGTTGCCTGGAACATTGTGGGTTATTCTTGCTCAGAAAAATATAGAAGTGGCGCTGAAGGGGATCAAACCTGGGACCTTTTGATCCCAAAGTGTATGCCTTGCTTCTAGGCCACTGCTCACCATCAATAGTCACCTTAAGTGGGATTCGAACATGTACTGTATGTAGCCTACTTAAGTTATAGTTAGAACATATTAAGTAAATTTTAATGATTAAAAAGGGCGGAGCGAGCGAAGCGAAGCGAGGCCTTTTTAATCATTAAAATTTACTTAATATGTTCTAACTATAACTTAAGTAGGCCTAGTCCTAATTTGAAACTAAGGTCAACTGTGGTTAAGGTTTTCATTTCATATGCTAAACTACTGACAACTACGTTTAGATACAAGGTCATGCTGACACGATGCAAGGTCATGCTGATACGATGCAAGGTCATGCTGACACGATGCAAGGTCATGCGAACACAATGCAAGGTCATGCTGATACGATATAAGGGCTAACACGATATAATGGCTGACATGATTCAAGATCATGCTGACATGATACAAGGTCATGCTGACACGATACAAGGTCATGCTAACACAATATAAGGTCATGCTGACACATAATAAGGGCTAACACGACATAATGGCTGACATGATTCAAGATCATGCTGACATGATACAAGGTCATGCTGACACGATACAAGGTCATGCTAACACAATATAAGGTCATGCTGACACGAAATAAGGGCTGACATGATACAAGGTCATGCTGACACAATATAAGGGCTGTCACCATACAAGGTCATGCTGACACGATACAAGGTCATGCTGACACGATATAAGGTCATGCAGACACGATATAAGGTCATGCAGACACGATACAAGGTCATTCTGACACAATATAAGGGCTGACACGATACAATATCATGCTGACATGATGCAATGTCATGCTGACATGATGCAATGTCATGCTGACATGAACCAAGGTCATGCTGATATAATTATTACATAGTCATGCTGACACGATGAACGGTCATGCTGACACGATGCAAAGTCATGCTCACATGAAGCAAGATCATACTGACATGATACAAGGTCACGCTGACATGATACAAGGTCATGCTGGCATGATATATGGTCACGCTGGCACGATGCAAGGTCATGCTGACACGAGGCCATGCTGACACGATATAAGGGCTGACACGATACAATGTCATGCTGACATGAAAAAAAGTCATGCTGACATGAAACAAGGTCATGCTGATACGATACAAGGTCATGCTGACATGATACAAGGCCATGCTGACACGATATAATGGCTGACACGATACATGGTCATGCTGACACGATATAAGGGCTGACACGATACAAGGCCATGCTGTCAAGATATATATCATGCTGGCATGATATATGGTCATGCTGGCACGATGCAAGGTCATGCTGACACGATACAAGACCATGCTGACACAATATAAGGGCTGACACGATACATGGTCATGCTGACACGATACATATCATGCTGGCATGATATATGGTCACGCTGGCATGATACATATTCATGCTGTCACGACCTATGGTCATGTTGACAAGAAACAATGTCATGCTGACACGATACTAGGTCATACTGATACAATGTCATGCTGACACGATACAAGCAGGGCCCTACATTTCCGGAATTGCGGATTTGCTGCGCTAGGAGTGGTTTTGTGAGAGTCGATTGACGATAGATTTAATGATATTTGGAATGACTGAAGTATGAGATGGGAATTTCAAAATTGTGCGGTTTAAATGGTTGAAGTCAGAAATACAGCACGTGATTTGTTTAGCACATTTTGTACTTTTAAGTTTTGATGCTTTTGTTCCATGTAAATATTCTAGTGCCTCGAGAAAATAATGAACGTTCGCGAAGGTTACGTACCAAGGAATACGCGTCCCCCGGGAAACGAGGACATCCACGCACATAGACACACACGCACGCACAACAGAGGTGACGAGACCAAAACACAATATGGCAAACATATAGTAAATGAAAGATGGAAACTCATTTATGTCACCTGACTTCATTAGAATAGTTAACGAAAGTGCAGCAAATGCGTCAAATTCTGTTATTAAAATCACGTCCCGCTGTGTGGCGCTTCTAATGCCGATGAACTTATTCCGCAAAACTGAAAATTTCACGTCTTATACTTGAATTATACTTGTTAGTTTCAATCTCTATCAATATATTAATTGCTTTCGTTTACTATATGTTTATCATATTTTGTTTGGGTTCCGTCATCTCTGGTACTCGTGTGTGGGTGCACATCTATGTGGCTGGACGTACTCTTGTCCTGGGGGACGGGTATCCCTGGGAAAAGGCCCTTATCGAATGCTCAGTGTTTAGTACAGTATGATGTTTACAATACTCTTTTATTTTTTCTTTGTTGTTTTATTTGTTAATGCACAT
The DNA here is from genome assembly GCA_947247005.1 of Spisula solida. Taxonomy (NCBI): domain Eukaryota; kingdom Metazoa; phylum Mollusca; class Bivalvia; order Venerida; family Mactridae; genus Spisula; species Spisula solida. The sequence goes on from OX365946.1 coordinate 21,510,660, forward strand.
GTCTAATGGCCTTAACTGACAATCAACAGCAACAGCAAAACAATGGCCTTAAATGACAATCACTTGAAACTACTTGAAAATGAAACTTGCAATAGTTTGTCTACGAAATTCAAAGTGCTTAGTATGTCATCGATTGTGGGGTGAATATACACTCAACCACTTTTCTAATTGTTGTTTTTTTCAATCCTAAAATACCTTTAACTGTGACCACATTATTTGATGGCGAAATGCAAAATTGATCGCATGACTGACCATGTCTACTTTGACACATGATTTTGATTTTCAATGGTTGAAGTGTTAGGGCAATTGCATAAAACGTTTGTGTGCAACATGTCATCAAACATTATGATCACAGTTTAACGTATTTGGAGTTTGAAAAGTGACCAATTAGAAAAGTGATTTAATGTAATAGATAGGCTTGCTTGGAATATTCGTGTATTGGGGATATGGATGGTTCGTTCTATGTCTCACTCTTGCGTGGGTGGTTAGGCGCTGTCGTCGGTTCTGTGTGGATGTAGATTTTCTGTGCGCTTCATGTATGTCTGTGCACTTTTCCACATGTATAAGATAATTGAAAATTGTACGAAAAATGAATAGTACATGTAGTCTCAAATAAAAGATTACTAGTACCAAGACAATATCAACCATATTACATTTTCCTGCCATCCAGATAAAATCAATAATCTATATCTTATGATATCTTGTTACTATTTTTAGAACATGAACAATAATATGACATGTGCCTATTCAGTAGATGAGCTTTTGGTATTTCTGCCCTTATGCACCTATCAATGTTTTTCCCCCGGGGGGGGGGGGGGGGGGCGGCGGGCTGACCCAGGGGAGTTTGACATTTTTACTTTTTCAAAGTCTAAATTCCCACCCTAAAGCAAGGGCAATTTATCAAAATCCCCTCACTGGGAGATGCTTTACATACCCTCGGGATCAAAATTTCGGCCAAAAGTCTACTTTCCCGGGACTTGGCACCATTCTGTCTGTCAAATTACCACCTATCGGGAACAGCCGTCAAAAGTCCCGTGTATGCCCGCCGCCCCCCATTGAGGTCCTCATGGAAGATTGTGTTTATATGCAAATGTGTTAACCTCGTAAAATAAAGTCATTATTATTATTATTATTATTATTATTATTATTATAGGTGCATTATGCACCAGGCAATATTGTGCCCGCCCGGGGGAGTGGCGGGGAGACAGGGGGAATGAGACAGACGAATCTTCCCGACAGACGGGAATGAGACGACCTTATCGACTCCGAGCCCCGGGAATAGACTTTGGTCCGGGAATTTTTACACCGCGACAGACGACAGCGATACTTTTATTCGTGTTTTATTAAATTACCCGGATTAAAAACTATATGCTCCACAGTGGGGATATAGACAGTAAGCATTGTTTCCAGGGTGGGAATTTAGACATCAAAAAAATGAAAATGTCTAATTCCCCTGTGTCGCCCGTCGCTCCCCTGGCGGGCAAAATATTGACTGTTGCATTATATAATAGTCGATGAAAATTTCAAAATATTGAAATTGAAGATCTAAGTGAAACACCTAAAAAACGAACTGTACTGCATATACCACATAGTACTTATTTATGTAGTCTCCCAATTTAGTAACCATAATCTTAAAGCATTTTTTTGCTTTAGTAATTGAGCAAAAATGTTTAATACATGTATGGTGTTTTAACGCCGTATTCGTGGAAAATGATGCAATCTTCTGTCGATTTAATGGATCGCTTTGGTATACATCGATGTTTTTTATTACAAATAAAGTTGTATAATAAATTGGTAACAAAACTCAAATAAAATAGCTACATATATAACAGGTTGCATGTGTCCGCTTGTTTCTTGCACGCCAAATGATGCAATATTTTCTACATAGCAATAAATCATTATGGCAATGTGATATCAACCGACTACTTCGGACATTCACCTGCGTTGTTGAATTAACCAACGTATTGGAATGAACAAGGACGTATCTTGTTTATTTGTGAATTAATAAGACATTGTTTTGTTGGATTGTATGGCGATGATTGCAGATAAAAAGGTGTGAATGTCTCAGCCAATCGGATTGATTGTTTGTATTTCGGTCAAGGTCGTCTGACAAAAACGGACGGACAAGCGATAAACAGAACAGAAGCGTTATAGTGAAGAAAAACAGTGTTAAAAACGTTGCATTTAATTCACGATTATGGACGCAGGAATTTCTCCATCCAAAAAGCAAAAAGTCGACAACGGGGTAAATATTATGATTTTATTATTATCGCAACTTTGTGTCCGTTAATTAGTATAGTATGAGCAATTCTTTCTTCGGATTTGATCTTTTATATTTATACATACACATATATCATTGAAATATACCTACATACTTTATGCTTAAACCTGAAGCAAGTGTTTTTGGAAGCAGGGGGAAATATTAAGTTTTAATGACCACAATATAAGCAATTATTTTTGTTTTAAACTTTTATATAGACATACATGTATATTATTGAAATCTACCTACAAAATGTATATTTAAAGCTTAAGCCAGCGGTTTTTTTGGAAGCAGGACAACTTATCTTATTATCCCATTCAAGATTAATGTTGGGTATTGTTTGTCTATCATTGTATAATCCTATACTATTGTAATATCTGAACATAAAATACTATTGTTATATTAATGCACGCATGTGCGAACATTTTAGCGGACGTGCTGTTTATTTTTCTTTCCCGTTAATGCGTGTTGTATGACTCGCAAATATTTATCAAAAACAGTATGAAAAAAGCAATGTTCTGTAAAATCTCTGATCGCCTCAATGATAAGATCATATAATATTATTAAATAATAATAATAATATCATCTAAATAAGACCACCTCACTTAGAGACCACCTCAACAATAAGACCATATTAATATTGACAATATCAAAATGACGAATTCAATTTGCAAGTATCTTTTCACTGTTTTGGCCATAATTCAACTACATTTACTTCAATTCCAAGACAAACTCAGTAACATTAACAGTTTCAAAAGGACCCGAGAGTGCCGTGGTCGCATTACAGAGGTTACTTTATATATTATTGAAGTTTATGTACATGCATTCATATAATATATACATGGATTTGTCCTTATTGTGACCGGGATATAAAGATAGACATCGACGCAATGTCGGACAAATATACGGCCCGATGATTGCTTATCTGTCACAGCCAACGTTCAACTTGTCATCTGGTTTGTCGCGTATCATAATTCTTCAAAACTTATACCATTTCATGTGCACTGTGTTCACACTGGTCGTGGATCATCGTGAGACAGCCCAGAGGGCAATACCGAGTATAGTCTTTGTACAAACGACGAGTAAAACTAATTAGTAAAACTAATACCAGTACTCGTTCATACGCTCAGTAAATAAATAACGTCGGAGCACATAAAGCTTCGATTATTTGTTGTCCGGGTGAACATTGTTTTTCAAGATCACCTTTAGCAGCATATTACCAACTTACGGGATTAAGTTGACATATTTGGACGGTTGATCAGTGTTCTTATCATCCAACAGTCGAAATTTCAGTCGAATTGAGACTGCTCGGTTACATTATTCTTACGCTGGACCAGCTTACCAGTCCAGGTGTGGACCTATCAGCATGACTGTGCCGAACGACATGCAAGAAAGCTTTACCAGTAACATTATGTCTTACCCTTTGATTCAATTCTCAACACGCCCAGTTATTAGCCTAATGAGGCAGGCGCCGCAATCACTACATGTAGACCACCAAGGTCAATCAGCAAACCCTACATATCTGCCTTTATCTACATGTTCTGCATTACAGCGTGTGTTTAATTATACTGCATTGGATGCATATATTATGTATAGGATAGGCCATGAGTATCGGTGGTTAAGAGATTTAGACGCGAGCTTCAGCGAGCGTCTAATCTCATAGCCAGTGATACGAGATGTCTTTCTGACTTAGATCACGCGACAAACTAATTTGTCCATGTACCGTTATTCGTACACATTAAATAAGTTGTATATTGTATTTCTGGCCAGATTATGCAATTTGCTCCCAGTAATAGGATTAAATTCTGTATTTATTACTAAAAAAACAAAGGATCAAAATCACAAGTTATTCAGCTCAAAATGTTGGATACCGGATTTAGACGATGACAATACTGCGCTGTGATTGGCTTTTTGTGGCTTATAGTGGTCTAATGGACGAATTCTTGTCGCCTGTGCATTTTCATTTCCGTGTGTTATTTTTGTGTCTCGCTGTTTCTGTCGAGTGCAGGCCTTTTTCTAATCGCTTAGTTTTGAATATCATCATAAATTACTAGAAAACGGTGCTAGATCCGCTTTTAATCTCCAAAACTATCAATAATAATACTTAATTATCACACTGAAATAGTCAATCGAAAATCCTCATAACGCCATACTCTTCGTTTTCAAAGGGACCGCTTTCATGCAGAGCTAGAAATTTTTACACTAGTCATTTCGTGTCTCGCGTGCTTTGTTCTTTCTAATAAGTGCTGCCTTCCCTGTCCGATTTGTTATTATCTTTTGGCATAAATATGACATCCAAATTAATGGCATGTCCAGTGAAAAATCGCTCTTGAACTCACTAAGACTGTTTGGTGGGTGCGTTAGTTTATACTACATGTATATAGTATAATTTTTATGACATAGTCGTTCCATCTAGTTGACAAGTTTGACTTGACACGTGACGAGGAATCGTGATCAATGTTCTAGTTCTTTCTATAAGAGTTTATTTATCAGTGGCCTTCTACTCAGGAATGACTTGAAGACGTTCGCACTTCAGGACCGAGTCTTATTGACAATAATCAGACTTATAGGTTATTGTCACGATTGTATGTAAGCACGAACTTCATTGTACGCTGCACCAGTGCACGTACATGCTTTCTGATACATGTTTGCGCACATATCTATCCAAAAGCTTAACTTGTGTACGGTCGCGAACAGCTTTTCATAATCTGGTGTATGTTTTATGTTACGGGTAGAGCAAGAGGAGATAGGTAGATCATGCGCTGACCAGATACCGGGTATTTACTTTGTAAATGCCACATAAGATGTAAATCAGCAAAGCCCGGTCAATGTTCTCATCACTAAAGAAACTTTTGACTTACACTTTAAGATAAGCGTTAGCACCCTATTTCGAATATTCAGAAGAAGCATGATTCTCTCTGTCCTACTGTATTGTGCTGAATCACGGAAGACTACCAAAGTAATAACAAACCGCATAGATGTTTACCATGTGTAATACAGTTTTGCACCAAGATGTGAATGGATGGCGGCATTATACATGTACAAATGACTAACTTTTACTGCTTACATTTAATATAGGGGGGGGGGGGGGGGTAAATTCCATTCCCGCCACCAATCAATCAATCTTCTGTCCGTGGGATCAATGGTTAGCGCGCTTGCCGTCTAATCATGGCTGGCGACCTGGGTTCAAATCTGGTAGGAGGCACACATATACATACCTGTCATATTTCAGCAGAAAGCTGACTGGCAAATAAAGGCTATGCTCGGTATTTCCAATTCTCACTTGTCGTTAATCGTTCTCTCTCATGTCACAATGCCTCGGAATTTCAACTGTTCCCTAGCAAAGCGTAAATAAATCAAAATTACATGCGTAAGGGAAGTAGTTTATTAATGTGACGAGTTAAGTACATCAGTATTACACGACAGTGAATTAATAACAATCTGTCTTAACACCATAAGTAGTATGTACACCTGTTGCATCAGCGAAATGAGTATGACTAGCTGGTTATGGCAATCCAAAGCAATTAAGATTAAAATAAAAGTTTTTTATGGGACATGAAAACCACAAATAGGTGATAAAAGTACTATAAAATATCCGCCTCAATCAAGATGACGAAATTTCACGACCTGCGTTGATGAACAGCGTATGATTTTGACAACCAAGTAATTCACAAACAAAATATTAAGTCTATCAGCCTTTTTAACTACAGTACTGGCACTAGTTCATTCATGTTTTTTTAAAAAACTGAAACTGGGTCATTCAGCTGTGTGACCCAGGTATAAAGTACTCGATTTTTCTAAGCGTCTTCCTCTCGAGGAAAGTTTGCTATGATCAGAATAAATTGTTATCTAAATTCAGGTCACTTGAAAATCACTATTGACCGTCATAACAAATGCCAACATTCGATGTGTATATAAGTCTTCGTTTATTATCAATTGATATGTTGCCAGATGTCAATCAAGAATTTAGCTGACTTAAACTTGAACTGCTGTATGTTTTAGTAGTAATAAAAAACTAATAATATTAGAATAGTAAATTTAAACAAGTCAAAGAGCGGATGAGGCTACCGTGATAAATATGCCTAGTAATATTCTTAACTACTCGTTGTTATATGTAATGAATGTGTAGTTTTCTGTCACTTTTATTGGCCAATCTCTCACCTAAATCTAACATGAACGAATCCCTACAAATACACTCAGGGACAAAATAAACACACACTTTATGTTATAGTAAATTTTTTAATGTTATTCTTTTTCAAATTTGTTGAAATTGCACACACCCATGCAAGAATTATTACTGAGGTTCATTTCAAAATTTCATTGATATTGGTGCAGAAATGACATTTTTACAAAGGTTCAAATCTAACAGTGGAGCATGGTAAAATTCACAGTTTTTTGTTCCACTGTTCAATGAGGATCCGGTGAGGTTCATCAATGTTCCTCGGTAGTGGTGCACGTGCGCGGAAGCGATGTCCAATTTCGTCCCAGATATGCATGTTTATGAATTCGCTCGTGTACGCCTGTCTCAAACCGACTCAACTGTTATACAGGCAATAAGTGGCACGTACAAAGAAAATATGCATTTATTGAGTGTTTGTGATACTGATGGTTAAGTTGTGTATGAGTTGGGACATGTATCGGCTAAGCATTAAACGACTATGGAAGTTATCGTTATCGTCTACAACTAAGAAGAAACAAGAAATGAATCAATATTAAGTTATGATATTTTGAAAACAGAGTTATAATTTTCAATTAATTTGTCAATTTACTCGCCATTGGATTCCTATCATCATCCTAGCTGTGGTTGTGACAGGCCGGAAGTGAATCATGCGACGGAGCATGCACATAGCCTCGCCTTGTTTACGAGATGACATCCGGGGTCTACCTATGTGAGGGCGATCCTTTATCATCTCAGTGGCATTGTATCGCTCTTTTAGCCTTGTAATTGTAGAATTGTAGCAACGGAATTGCCTGGCGGCTGCAGCACGACAGATTCACATTCGAAGTATTCGAGTTGCTTCCGACCGAATGTTATCTGGCAAATAAGGTTTAACTTACTATGTATGCTTTTATTTATGAGTTTTTAAAAGTGTGATCGATAACCTACTATTCGCCAATACAAACGTTCCGCTTTTTTATTTCGCACGAGCGCAACATATAGGTTTTATCCATTTCCGGTCAAATAGGTTTTAGAATATATTATATAGTAGTGTGCAAAATGTACAGGAGTCAAGTTTTTAACCAATGTAGCATGATTATTTTTAATAAAAAATATATCAAACTTACTTAGCAAATTAGGCCCCCCGAAAATAATGTGCGTTTATTATGTCCCTGAGTGTACGACAGCAACACGTAATGGACAAGGCGCGTACTCAACAAGGTGGCCACACGGATGACCAAGGACCGTCCCGGACAGTCCTAGCAGAGCTACGAACGGCACAACCAGCCCGGTCAAACACGGAATCTACACGTGCTGTACCGGCGTGTTCCGTGTAACGACCGTGAAAGGTCCGGGGACAACCGTACTTCTGCCACCATGATCATAGATTGTCTGGAATCTGAAATATTTTAGTTAACATAATGTCATCTGTAAAGGACGCACACTGGCGATCTATGCAGAGATATGGATGTCCCCGGGTCATCATGACATATATACGGATGTTCTTGGACCATCATGACATAGATACGGATGTCCCCGGACTATCATGACATAGATACGGATGTCCCCGGACCATCATGACATAGATACGGATGTACCCGGACCATCATGACACAGATACGGATGTCCCCGGACTATCATGACATAGATGCGGATGTACCTGGACCATCATGACACAGATACGGATGTCCCCGGACTATCATGACATAGATACGGATGTCCTCGTGCCATCGAGGCAGAGATACGGATGTCCCTGGACCCTACATGGTAGCTACATGTATCTGCCAGGTTCTTGCCATCTCCCTGGACCATCTTGGATGAACACGAAATTCTTAACTTCGCATTCTCAAAACTGCATTGTCAGCCTCCCGGAGCACCAAGGACATTCCCGGCCGTTGAACAGAGTTCCGCCTGTAAGACCAAACAAAAAACTCGGATGGTTTTAAAGCGAACACGTCTTAGCGGACATTTTTTTTAAAACTAGTACTTCGGATTTAAAGAACAATCGATGACGTTTTATTAACGAAACTTTACCGTTACGCATTTTGACGCACACGCTCTTTTACAAAGCACACACTGATGTCAAGTCGTATAATACATATAGCCGACATTTGTACAGGTGCCAAATTGTTATTTACTTTGTCACACTTATTTATGTATAGTGTCCCAATCGTCCTTCGAGTAATGTCGTATTTTTGACGAACTTCAAAACGAAAGCAATTAGTGATGCTAATTATGTACATCCATCGAATAATAATTACCTGACGAACGAGTTTAACAAATAGAGGTAACCGCAAAGACGCTTTATTGTCGTCAGATCTAAATGTTAATTGATTGTCTTAGGTACATGTATTTTAAAATGCATATACTTATATAGGTAATAAAGTCTTTACAACAGAACATTAAGAAAAAAGTGTATCCAATATATCGGTCGAATGCTATTGCCGGGCGCTACCAGAAATAAAATATATCCCATAAATCCGATATTGCCGGGCGCTGCCACCAGTGTGGCTCGTTCTTGTTAAGGGTCCATAAAAGTTACACCTATAATCATGCCACAAGTAACCATGGTGGGATATTTCTGCAACCCCGTGGTGTGCACGAACATCAGAGCAATATGTCTACCGTATTGTATACTATAGTTTACCATCTGCTGCTACAAGTTTACTATTAATTAGAGAGGACAACGAGTACTAAAATCGGTACTCGGGTACTTGGTCATTCTTCCGATTGAGTACTCGGGTACTCGGAACACTATAAATGTGAATGATTTTTGGGAAACAGAAATGTTGTACTGCAAATGTGCGTGTTCAACTTCAAATAGACCATCGTGTATGCCTGTCCGTTCTGTTTAGTTGATGATCAAATCTAGATCGGTAGAAGAATATTGAAACAATAAAAAACTTAATGTGTAAATGCAATATCACTACATTTGTATTAATCTTACAGACACATGCCCACGCCAAGGACAAGCTGCCACATCACAACTACGTGGAGGACTATGATGATAAAGATGGCAGCTCCAGCATCTTGTTCTCACTTCCAGAGAAGATAGGAGCACTGGCTGATGCACTCAAAGTATTCGAGGTAAGCTAGATCTGTCGAGTTTATAGGAATCAGCTATTTTGGCTTTAATGTAGGTTCCTTATGCCAAAACAGATTACTATTTTGGGTCTTGTAATATACTGTTAAAACGGTTAGGTTACTGATAAACATACTTAATTGATTTATTTCCTGCAGGGGTGACAGTATTCCTGAATTTTCCGGATTTCCGGATTTATCTTTCCTGAAAGTTATTTGTTGAAAATAGCTCAAGAATTGGCAAAGTTATGGTTGATTTAATCTTCACTGAAGGATTTTATTCAAAACAAACTGAGTTAAATATAGAAACAATGTGGTTGACGGCCTTTTGTTAGGCGAAAATGGCCGGCCGCGTATGATTTTCAGGATTTTTAATTTGTTGACAGCCCTGGCACTGGTAAATCAACGGCTCACAGCAGCTTCAAGCAAAATGCCAATGAAATGTGTAGGCTAGGGGCAAAACAATGGGACATCATAAAGGGTTACCAACAACAGTATTGTTTGTGTTGGCCTTATTTCATCTTCCCTTCATTTAGTCTATATCCCCTATATATATTTTCCCAACGTTATATTATATGGAAATTAACGCTCTGTTTTTAATCGGAGCATCGGAGCGATGTTTCGGTTGACTGTCTTTTATAATGGACTAATCAAATGATCACATCTGTCCTTGTTAGCTATATGTATACTGTATCAATATGAAATTATACATTATTGTAACACAAACATGATTACCGTGTTCAATGTTTATAATATACACACTGTTTCCACTGTGTCCTCCGTAGCTCAATGGTTAGCGCACTTGCCGTCTAATCTAGCGACCCGGGTTATAAACTGGGCGGAGTCACACATATATAAATTATGCCTGCCATATTTCAGCAGAAAGCTGACTGGCAAATAAAGGCTATGCTATGAATTCGGAACTAATTGTATATACCATGCACTGCAAACTTCTATTAGCTGTAAGCGGCATTGTTTCGCATTGTTAGAACTTACTCAATTGGTATGTTAACCGAACAAAACTCCGTATAAATTAATACATTTTGTAGTTTAACATACAAAATACACCATTCCTGTCAGGTGTTGGCTTTGTTATACAATACATCATTTTGGTTGGTTATATTTAGACTAAAAAAGCACTTATTCATTTCATTTATGAATTAAGTGGATAACATTAATCCAAACTAATTACGAACATTTAAATACATTTTATGAGTTCGTATAAATGGCTAATTATACGCAACATTTAAAATAAACGTAATTATCATAGGAATATATCGCACGTAAAGTCTTGTTGGTATATTTTGGAAACAGTACGCGAGTCATTATCATATGCCTGTGTGACAAATTCAATTGGCATACTTTGGTCGTTTAATCGGACCAGAGGCCGAACGAACATCGACCGGTCATCCGGCGGGGGTCGGGGTAATTTATGTCTCTTTTGACGTATACATGGCTACTCATCGACCGAGGTCCGCACGGTGCCTAGACATCCAGTGCACATCGGATACGTGGACATTGACCGGCGGACGTCCGGGTGATCTGTGACCTAAGTACAATGTACATATATACTACGGGGATCACAAAAACAATTTCTGTATGTCAATACATGTATAACTAATCGCGGATCATAGCTTATATCGATAGGAATTGTCTATTTTATATAATTTGTTAGTATATAAATAAAACACTGCCTCCGACGACCAATATCATTTAGGATTGGGATTATAGATAGGCAACATATTTATACATTCAAAAAAGTAATAATATTGAACAACTCTTCGCTATCATGGCTAATGTCGACCCATTTTTTTTTATTTCACAATTACTGTTTTGGGGGTAGGGACGAATTTGGTGGGTAGATATGTGAGGGAATTAAACAGAAATCTAGGGATTAAGAGCGTTCTTAGTTAGCTGTTCAAATGAATGTCATGCTATATTTTTATACCGGTATTCGTACGAAAAAAGATATTATCAGAAAAGCTAAATGCGCATCGTTTAACAACTGTACACGAATCTTGTAGATTAAACAACACAACGCACTTCTAAGTCGACCATGACCTAATATGCAATTCTTATACGTGCCTGACGTAAGATTTTAAAATAGGACATTTTGTCAAAAATGACACAATTGTCTGTTGTGCATAAGTAAATGCACGCAATGTCCTGTGTGACCAGAAATTTGCGTGAACAATAGATAAAAAGATATAATGTATTAAATTTTATGTAGAACACACGATGGTATTAAGTCAGATCCGTAACACGCAGTATGACACATCTTAGCTTTTTTCACCGAAATGAATGAAATTATGCGTTCTCATTCAGATTTGAGCATTCAAATTAAATATTATTACAACTAATTGTTGAAACGTTACGCCGGAATAGCTTAAAAAATATAATAGAAAGTCGGATGGGGAACGCAGCACTAAACTTAATAAGCCGAGCACAGACAACAGAAAAAACATCACATACCACAATTGCACGGCCCAATGCCTGGCGCATACCTGAACGAGATAATGAACTGCCAAAGTCACAGAGTGAAAAAGCTGAATGCAATAGTTTCACCAATAAAAAAGCTGAATGCCCTAGCTGAATACCCTAGTTTCAACAGTAAAAAAGTTGAAAGACAGTCTGTTGTTTAATTATGGTGACACTCATTACAATCATGTTAGCCTATGATGATCTGATCTTTTACAGGCGCATAATGTCAATCTGTATCACATTGAGTCCAGACCGGACAAAAGAAATGAATGTGAGTATGAATTCTTCGCTGATTGTGATAACAAAACTGGTGGCCTTAAAGAAGCGATTTGGGACCTCAAGAAAAAGGGATCCAGTGTTACCCTTTTGTCAAGATCTGGAAAAAAACAGCGGGGTTCAAGTAAGACACACTTTGTTGTATTAGTTAGCCAAATAACGTGACTGATTATTCAAATTGATTTTGTTAATTTGGTGATATTGCTCCTAAATACCACCCTTTTAGCAGATATGTTTTTATTAAACCCCGTATGGTGCAATATTTTCATATTTTGTATTGGCATTAAATATGCTCATATCCTAAGTAGTTTTGAGGATATGAAGGTGTATAGTAAATCCTCAATAATAAGATCATCATTGGAACCGTTTTTAACTTGTGTCGATATTGAGCTCGTCTTTAAGTTTAAGGCAGTTACAGAGCAAAAACAGTGCGAATGGCCTCGAAAATTGTGGTCATAATTTTTTAAGATTGAGTAACTCATTGAAATGATCTTTATGTAAGGTTTAACTGTTGAATTAGGTCTATCTCTGTATTCATAATATGCTTTCTTAATACGCAGTGTTCGGGTTCGGTAGATTTGGAGATCTTAATTACTCTAATTGCGCAGTTATTTGTTAATAACAAAATATTTTGTACTATGAAACGATTACCTGAACCCCTCGTGACATAATTATGTAATAGGGGAGATCACCTATTCATATGCAAAATACCCACCAGTAATATATAGGATGAATGTACAATAAAAACTATCCAATAGTTAGCTGGTGGGAACATTTGCATATGACTAGACCTGAATACAAACATAATCTCAGCTATAAACGTGACTATTTATTACCATTACTTTCCGAATAACAGTCAATTTAGTTAGTGACCTTCTATGGGCTTGTGAAATGGTCTCCTGTGAATCGGTGATTCTGATTGGCTGGTCTAAACATAACACTCCGGGAATCGATCTTTGTTTCCAATGGTCTACAAAGTATTACCATTGCGTATCATCACGGTATATACCCCGATACACCGCTTCTCAATTCCGTCAGATAATTGTTTTGTTTTAATATGGCTCTGTCGGTACTAAAAAACTACAGGTGTTACGCTCGGTAGGAACTCAGATGCCATGTATCCAGAGTTCCGTCGGAGCGTTGCATTGTATTTCAGTTCCGACAGAGCCATATGAAAACAGTACAATTTTCTGACAGTACTGAAAAGCGCTGTGTCAGGATACGGTCATTAATCATGAGTGCATAATTTTTCCGCCTGAATCAGTACCGAATTATATGACTGCATATATACGATATGGTGCATGTGTATGGTATGCATTACAGTAACTTATTACTGATTGTGTTGTAGGACAGCGTACTACATCCTCCAGCAGTAACGAAGGTATGACACCTGGGAAACATTGGTATCATCCTCGTATACACATAACACAAACATCGTCGTATACACATAACACAACATTGGTATCATCCTCGTATACACATAACACAACATTGGTATCATCCTCGTATACACATAACACAATCATCTTCGTATACACATAACACATTCATCCTCGTACATACACATAACACACCATTGATATCATCCTCGTATACACATAACACAAACATCGTCGTATACACATAACACAACATTGGTAACATCATCGTTCAGACATAACACAACATTGGTATCATCCTCATATACACATAACAAAACACTGGCACCATCCTCGTATACACATAACACAACATTAGTATCATTCTCGTGTACACATAACACAACATTGGTATCATCCTCGTATACACATAACATTGGTATTATTCTCGTATTCATATAACATTGGTATCATCCTCGTATGTACACATAACTGAATATTGGTATCATCCTCATATACACATAACACATCATTGGTATCATCCTCGTATACACATAACACAACATTGGTTTCATCCTCTTAAACACATAACACAACATTGGTATTATTCTCGTATTCATATAACATTGGTATCATCCTCATACACATAACACAACATTAGTATCATCTTCGTATACACATAACAAAACATTGGTAACAACCTCGTAAACACACAACACCACATTGGTATCATCCTAGTATACACATAACACAACATTGGTATAATCTTCGTATACACATAACATAAACATTGGTATCATCTTCGTATACACATAACACAACATTGGTATCATCCTAGTAAACACATAACACAACATTGGTATAATCTTCGTATACACATAACATAAACATTGGTATCATCTTCGTATACACATAACACAACATTGGTATCATCCTAGTAAACACATAACACAACATTGGTATAATCTTCGTATACACATAACACAACATTGGTATCATCCTAGTAAACACATAACACAACATTTGTATCATCCTCGAACATTCACATAACACCACATTGGTATCATCCCCGTAAACACATAACACCACATTGGTATCATCCTCGTACATACACATAACACACCATTGGTATTATCCTCTTATACACATAACACAACATTTGTATCATCCTAGTAAACACATAACACAACATTGGTATCATCCTAGTAAACACATAACACAACATTGGTATTATCCTTGAATACACATAACCAATCCACATTTCGTATAGTGTCATTTTATTATATTATTTCATCATATCATCGTTATGGTCCCATTAAGGTTGTGGAAGGTTGAGGGATATATGTTTGCCGTCGTCGGTTCGCCGCCCAAAAATGTTGTGACGCACGTTCCTTTAACTATAGTTGAGCTCTGTCACCAAACTTCATAGGAATGTTAGTAAGGATGTACAGTTTCGTATATAAAAATGTTGATTCAGATTATTGCTCTTGACAAGTTAATTTTGCTTGTGTTATGTACAGACAAGCACTTGGGCTATGTACACTGTACAGTCATAAAACTTCATAATCAGCATGCAACGTTTCTAGAAATTCATTTAGTATTAGCGGAGTTATGGTACTTGGCATGCTTAAATGTGAAGAGATGGCATCCGTGTCTCGCGGACAAATTTCTAGTTACTAGTATTACATTATTTTATTATATCTTATATAATAATCATGCTGTCTTAAAGCTTTATCATTTAATTTTATCATTTTATTTGATCATTTTATCTTATTATATCATTTCATTATACTATAACTATATATTAGAATGCTCACATCTCTCAGTTTGAAAGAAGGTGTAACACACACAAATACTTCTAGTAAAGCTGCATTGAATCACTCAACATTTATCACCACAGTGCTTTGGTGTGTCACTTGTGTAATTGCATACTATTTTAGTTTGAGTGTTACTAATTTTAAGTGGTCGCACGGCTTTAACCACTAGGTCTTCGTACTATACACAATGGCATGTCTTTAGTTACTTATGATATTTCAGACATACCTATTTGTCTATTATGTAATAATGATTATAGGGGCAATACATACTGGACCTCTGGATGTTATTTTTAAATATATCTTTGAGATGTAAAATATCACCACTTAAATGCTAAATTTGAATCCAGTTCATTTTTGTCAGAATCTATTTTAATTTTTGAGAATTTGTAATGGCGCCGAGGATTGTAAGGGAAGCAAATCAGCCCGTGTGATTCTTATTAAATAATCACTGTCATGATAGCAAATAATTCACATAACCCACTTGATGTTGCGATGTCTTGTTTTTTTTATAACACAACTAATGTGACGTGTTGAACCAGGTTAATTGAAGTTGTTGAACATTATCAATTGTATGAACTAATTGATACATTCATTATTTATCATCCAAAATGCAGTGCGAAATAACTAACTAATTGTATATTCTGTTATCAAGCTATCTATGTACTGAGTACATAAGTCAAACAAGTCAAACAAGCACCGTCGCAGTATAGGTTTCAATACACATTTATGTTAATAACCTGTATTTAAATGTAGTTAAAATTTTGTTATCTGATCGAGAATTCTACGTAAAGACTTAACAATATCTCAGACATCACTTCATCATGCATATATTTTGTTATTATTGTAACGAAGCCAAGTCTAACAAATAAAACAAAAATGGTCCGTTCTAAGCTCCTGTGGAAAAGTTCAAAATGAATGTACTAGTAGGGCACGTATAGCCTACTTTTTCATTGTTTTAAGTAATTTGTTTTGCTGTGAAATGAGAATCAATATATTTTATCACATAATACCGGTTAAAACCAAACATGTAATAAGAAACAAATATTTTTTTTCATTTTTAATTGATTTTCATGCAAAGCGTTTGTTACTAGATCTACCAAATGAAAATTCATCAAATGAAGAGTTCTGAGTGGAACATTTGCACAGTAAACAATGTATTAAATCCTCTTTTTCTGGTCTTATTGGCTTTACTGGGCATAAACATGCGTGTATTGTTATAAGTATTACACATTGTAAAACTAGACTATTTTTGCTACAGTTCCCTGGTTTCCCCTGAAGATACATGACCTTGATAGGTTCGCGAACCAGATTCTCAGTTACGGGTCCGAACTAGAAGCTGACCATCCTGGATTTAAGGACCCTGTCTATAGAGCACGTAGGAAGGAGTTTGCAGACATTGCCTTCAATTATAAATAGTAATGTATTGTTTAATTACCCACATTTATACATTGTCTTTTTATATTGATGAGACATATTGCTTAAAATATTTACATGTAGTTATGTTTCAACCCCTTCATTTAAAGGGCATGGTTCCTGTTTTATCAAAGCACTTAGAGAAATCGTAAACTTACGATCAAATTAAAATTCTTCTTAATTAGTTGTGCAATTATAAAGTGGGGGTAAATGGAGCTGTAATACTAATAATGGTTCAGTTACTGAACCCCTACAAATCGTATCCGTCACTAACTTGCAGTTGTTAAAGAATTATAAAGAATTTAAATTTGAGCGTAACTTTAAGATGTTCGTAAGTGCTTTGATAAAACAGTACCCAGCTGATTTGACTTGTTAGGTGTCTACATTCTGTGCATATTTACTTCTTGACTCCAAACCTACAATGTCGGTCATTGTATAGTCACGATAGTACCTGTATTATTGACAAGGCCGTTCATCGACTTGCTTAACCAAAAACGGACCAGGATTAGAACCTTCGATCTTCTGTTCCTAAACCACTAGGCCACGGGAGCCGATATGTTTAATGGTTCATTTATTAGAAGATTTTAGAATAATAAACACCATTATATTTTTGTTGATATTAGTACATGTTCACAGAATAAACTTGGATTATAAATTAGCATGGCAAAAAGCATGCGACGTTTAATTAATTAAATGTAGCATTTTCAAAACGTCTAAATCATAAAGTGTCGGCGAGTTATAATGTGTGATGATATGTTTCTATCACCTGTAGACATAGCTTCACAGTACAACCTCTGTAGAGCAACGCCCTTTGTGAGCTGAAAATACGGACCGTGGTGTAGAGGTTTCTCTAATTTAGTATTTATACAACATAAGGGACATTTGGTAGATGTTGTTACAGAGAGGTTGTTGCTCTACAGAGGACCGTTCTGCTCTGGAGAGGTTGTGCTGTATTTTAATCAAATATATAACCTTGATTGATGACGTATATTCTCTTTTACAGTGGAACACCAATTCCTGCCGTTACATACACACCAGCTGAAATAAAAACATGGTAAGTTTTCAAAACTACGAGTAGTTACATACAGTATAACATCACTTAAATACCACCTTAGTACATGGATCACACCCTATATTTAGAAAATAAGTTAAGATTTCAAAAGATAAAAATATGTAATCGAACTGTGAAATCAGCATCAAATAGAGACCACAAAACACAACACCATCACAAGGAAACAAAACAATGTAAAAGACTAAATGCAAGTCGATTTTTCGAGATAACCCGCAATAATTTGAATCAGTTTCAATGTACCTAACCTGTCAGGATCTCTTAACTTTTCTGTAAGTTGTAACTAGCATAGCCTTTCTTGTTTTGTTTTCAGGGGAACCATATTCAAAGAACTGTCCAAACTGTACCCCACCCACGCTTGTCGTGAATTTAACCACGTGTTCCCTCTTCTCATTGATAACTGTGGATACAGGGAAGATAACATTCCACAGCTAGAGGAGATCTCCAACTTCCTCACAGGTTAGTAGTACTAAGTAATAATAGTACATGCACGTAATATCTCATTCTTGCAGCCGCGTATTGTATAGATAGTTCATATTGGCACCCGATCCGATCAATAATTTCCGTCACAATAGAAGATGATGTCAGGCGAGTGTCTATAAGAGTCATGCTTGACGAGACGAGAAAAAGATGTCAGGCGAGTGTCTGTAAGAGTCATGCTTGTCGAGCCGAGAAAAAGATGTCAGACGAGTGTCTGTAAGAGTCATGCTGGTCGTGCCGAGAAAAATATGTCAGACGAGTGTCTGTGAGAGTCATGCTTGTCGAGCCGAAGTGTTGACTAAACAGGCATCATAATTCTTCGTGTGACAACAGGTTTCCTTATTTTCACACTTTTGTATAATCGACTCCTGTTTTACAGATTGTACTGGGTTCAGACTTCGTCCTGTTGCTGGTTTGTTGTCATCACGTGACTTCCTGGCTGGCTTAGCTTTTCGTGTATTCCATTCTACACAATATATCAGACATGGCTCTAAACCTATGTATACACCAGAACCGTGAGTAACTTGTAAACATGTTTATACCAATCAGGTTATGTCTTATGTTAGGTCTCTTCATATTGTGCCGTTTTCCTTTGCCGTTGTATACTATACCCCAGAACCTTGAGTATCAAAAACACCAATTGGGTCAGGTCTTACATTATGTCTCTTCATTTTTTACCAGACAAATATTTGTAAAAGGTGTTTTCATTGGCCCATGAGTAGCAAACCACCAATTAATCAGGTTTTGCGTATGGCTCTTCAAATTGTGTCAGACAACCGTTTGTAAAATACGTTTTAATTGGCTGTTATATAGGACTTCTATAACCCAGAACCGTGAGTAGCAAAAATACCAATCATGTCAGGTTTTGCAGATGGCTCTTTAAATTGTGTCAGACAATCGTTTGTAAACACGTTTTCTTTGGCCGTTATATACTATACCCCAGAACCGTGAGTAGCAAAAATACCAATCATGTCAGGTCTTGCATATGTCTCTTCATATTTTGCCAGACAACTATTTGTATAAGGTGTTTTCATTGGCCGATTTATACACAAGACCCATGAGTAGCAAACCACCAATCAATCAGGTTTTGCATATGGCTCTTCAAATTGTGTCAGACAACCGTTTGTAAAACTCGTTTTCATTGGCCGTTATATACTATACCACAGAACCGTGAGTAGCAAAAATACCAATCATGTCAGGTCTTGCATATGTCTCTTCAAATTGTGTCAGACAACCGTTTGTAAACACGTTTTCATTGGCCGTTATATACTATACCCCAGAACCGTGAGTAGCAAATATACCAATCATGTCAGGTCTTGCATATGTCTCTTCAAATTGCGCCAGACAATCGTCTGTAAAACACGTATTAGTATACTCCAAAACCGTGAGTAGCATAAAATACTTTTTTAAACACCAATTGCGTCAGGCCTTACATTATGACATAATGTGTCTGCATACAGACACGTTTTCAACTGACTGTATTTAAGCGTGTGCTGAAGTAAATATTATAAACACATTAAATTGCACATAACATAATTTGAATGAGTCTGTTTAATTATGTGAAACTGTCTTTGATTTTCAGTGATGTATGTCATGAATTGTTGGGACACGTTCCATTGTTTGCTGATCCATCGTTTGCTCAATTTTCTCAAGAAATTGGATTAGCATCTCTCGGGGCTCCAGATGATTATATCCAAAAATTAGCAACAGTAAGAATAAGCAACCCTCTAGCTGTACACATGTACAATGTTATTTTTAAAACCCATTATAAAATCTTGTAACGAACAAACGTTTAGTTCCGTCTTTATCCGGGTTCTATATTCAAACTGATCAATTTTGACTATTATTATTTAAATCTATGGACACCTTTGGAGTGCATGTAGTTGTCAACATTTCTGGTTTCGCACATATCTAGAAACTTAGATATTATCATCAAATACTTGTTTCAATAAATGTTTTCGTAAAATTGTAATGTATTTTGTTTTAGTTTTACATGTTTTTGACTCATTCCACTTCAGTGAGAACACTCGTACGTTTTATGTCATGTTTTATATGCTATTGCTACTTATTGAAGAACGTTTGATGTAGCCTCCTCCAACTTATTCTATGTTTTACAGTTTATATTTTAGGCATTACACAATACCAATGAAAGCATACATGTACTAGTAAACGTTTACTGTCTTTATTATTCGTTTGTTTTCTTTTGCAGTGTTACTGGTTTACGATTGAGTTTGGTTTATGTCGTCAGGATGGCAAAGAGAAAGCATTCGGTGCGGGACTGCTTTCATCATTTGGAGAGTTGCAGGTATGTTACCAAACACCGCTCTCTGAATATTCATTGTGGTTAGTCTGGTGTTCGTCCTTTTAATCCCCCTTTCTGTCTCCGTGTGGCTCCTCTCTTTATATCGACTCGTCATGTGTCGCTTGTTTTAATGGCTTTATTTGGGATCGCTTGTTTTTATTGGATGTCATACAAATCGTGACGGCTGAAATTATTCCATTGATATACAGTATCTGAAGTTCTTCTTTCTATATTTAATCTATAAAACTGGGTCGGAAGGTACGTATTCAGTATGTCTACCTTAACGTATGTTTGTCTTAAATCGTCTTTACAAAGCAACATAACTTTAGATCAACCGATACCATCATGTGTGATAATTCTTCAAGATAATACGAGTTCTAGTTCTGCGACGCTCGGTTCAATAACTGCTCTCTTGTCTACCTTCTATAGTATTTAATTTCGTGAAGTTTCGTGTAATAAAATTAAATTTCGTGTAATTATGAATTTGTCAAAAAACATTGGAAGGTGAACCATTCCCTCCCTCAATGTTTGGAGGTCAATTAATCGTGTTGATTTGCTTAGTACTCGAGGTAATCCATGAAACAAATTACATTCAAGTCTAACGAATAGTAATGTGTTTACAGTTTTCGTTCGGCGGGTTTTGTTTATCAATTTTAAGATGTCCTGACCTGCTTATTCGTCACGTAGGCTTGAATATTTGGAATAAAAGGAAGGGCTTCAAGTTCTACGTGTGACCTTAAGCGTCTACTACCATATGTATGACATTTGGTGCACCTGTAAACTGGATTAACATTAGACACCTTGTGACATTTTGTCGTTATCCGTACCTGCTAGACGAAACCTAATTTACTCTAGCGTAATACGTACATGTCTTGTCTTTGCTTTTGTCTTATTAAATGGATAGAAAATCCAAACAATAAATCTATCATTCGTCATTTTGACCGGGGCCACTTTCAGGCAGAACTAGCAATCTATTCTATTTTTTGCTCACCTGTCACAAAGTGACAGAGTGAGCTTTTGTGATCACTCTTCGTCCGTCCGTCCGTCCGTCAACAATTTGCTTGTGTAGACACTAGAGGTCACAATTTTGACTTAATCTTTATGAAACTTGGTCACAATGATCATCTCAACAAAATCTAGGTCAAGTTCGAAATTGGGTCATCCTGGGTCAAAAACTAGGCCACAAGGTCAACTCATAGAAAAACCTTGTGTAGTCACTAGAGGTCACAATTTTGACCTAATCTTTATGAAACTTGGTCACAATGATCATCACAACAAAATCTAGGTCAAGTTCGATATTGGGTCATCCGGGGTCAAAAACTAGGTCACAAGGTCAAATCATAGAAAAACCTTGTGTAGTCACTAGAGGTCACACTTTTGACCTAATCTTTATGAAACTTGGTCACAATGATCATCACAACAAAAGCTAGGTCAAGTTCGATATTGGGTCATCTTGGGTATAAAACTAGGTCATAAGTTCAAATCATAGAAAAACCTTGTGTAGACACTAGAGGTCACAATTTTGACTTATCTTTATGAAACTTTGTCACAATGATCATCTCAACAAAATCTAGGTCAAGTTCGATATTTGGTCATCCGGGGTCAAAAACTAGGTCACAATGTCAAATCATAGAAAAACCTTGTATAGTCACTAGAGGTCACAATTTTAGCCTACTCCTTATGAAACTTGGTCAGAGTGATCATCTGAACAAAATTTAGGTCAAGTGCAATATTGCGTCATATGGGGCCAAGAACTAGGTCACTAGGTCAAATCACAGGTCTTGCATGTACTGCTATAACAGGTGAGCGACCTAGGGCCCTTTAGGCCCTCTTGTTTGTACTTTTCGTGCTCGGTTGTTTCTGTTGAATGCTGCCTTCACTGTTCTATTTGTTATTACCTTTATGCCACTGTTTGTTTGTGTTTGTTCTATTGTGTGTCTCTGTCCTTCATGCTTTTGTGTGATCTGCTGTTCATTCGACCCAGCTCATATCATTTATGTTTATAGTGTATATAAGATATTCTAGTCCGATATATTATAACTGGTCTGTTTTCTTAAAATAGTAATTCGATTAAATCGATTTAAGGGGGTGTCCAGGGGTACAGCAAAACGGACATGCAAAACGCTTCACTTTTGATACCATTGCACGCGCGTAATTGTCGGCTAATTGTAGAACATAAACTATGTTTATTTGAATTAATTCTTCTATCGCGTCATTGTCCAACATTTGTGATAATCGTACTTTGTTTGATCATGCACTTTTTGCATGGTTACCATCAATCAAAAACGTATATATAGACTTCGGATGTTTTTAGTTTGCATAATTTGGTAATAAAACACTGAATATACTAACGAATTATTTTAAGTTCACGAAGGCATGTTCCATTTCTGTGTGATCTTACATTTTGAGATTAGCATGAGCAAAACATTACATGTAATATGTGTTCGCATTAAAGTACACATTCGTTGTAAATTATATAGATGCATGCCTACTACACGTGACGCAAAACCTTCTCTTGTCATTGTTCTACATGTACAAATGGTAGTGAAATAGTGACGTAATTGTATTTTTCGTCTGTCAAACGATAATAGAAAATCGGACAGGAAAGGCAGCACTCCCCTTTAACAACCGTGCAGACAACATAAAAACATCACGTACCACAGTTACACGGCACAATGCCCAACACACAACTGAACGAGAAAATGAATTTAACCGCTGAAAATCCAAGATTTAGCTGTCTAAAAGTCAAAAGTCCTAGCTGTCAAAAAGCTGACTACCTGGTTTCAACTATTTAAAAGTTGAATGCACTAGTTTTCAACTATAAAAGGCTGAATGAACATATTCAGCTGTAATAAACTGACAACTCCTGATATGACCGTTATCAATGTCATGACAGAACATATTGTGTCCAACCTGGAAATCAAACCAGGGGCTTCACAAACACTTCCATTGAAACTAAATCTAAATAGACTAGAATTTCTGTTGCATTTTGTACTAGTATATTAAACCAATGTAGTTGTCTCTATAATTGTTTTTGATTGTATGCACATGCTTATTTACATTAAAATTGACACATTCATAACAATGTGACCTAGCCTAGAGTTAAGGACCATTGAAATTAAGTGTAAATCTGAGTGTTGGTCTTAAAATGTGTGTGGATATGGTCCAACTGAGTTCTAGAGAGCAGCCCATCTCCATATTCTCTGTGACCGCTACCGGACATTCATAATTGTTTTGTACTTACAAATATATATAATGATTATGACAATGCTTATTCAATTTGTTTTAGTATTGTCTATCTGACAAGCCTGAGAAAAGACCGTTTGAACCCGTGAAGACAGCAGAACAAACATACCCCATCACAGAGTTCCAACCTGTCTATTTTGTTGCTGACAGTTTTGAGTCTGCAAAACAGAAAATGAGGTAAGAGAACACAACCCTATCATTCGCATCTTAAAGGTGCTGACTCACAGATAGGGCTAAATTTTTTGTATCACGTAATTTTCCTACCTAACAAAGTATTTATGTATTAGAAAGCCAGTGACGGTTGCTTCATGAAATATGTATGGACATATAAGCAGTTTGAACCACTCTTAACATCGTGCATTCGGTATTTTTCCTTTCAAAGAGTTTTTCCAACATGCTTTGTGAATTATTTAATTCACGCGTGATCGAAGTGTAACATCAACAAACTACAGCGTAAACATCAGTTAGGCATTCATTTTGTATTTAAAAACACAAAATAACTACAAATGCCGAAGTTAAACAAGTTATTTTAGACGTAGTTGTGGTTGTTTATGGCATATACAGGCAACTATACCAAAATTACGCGAATATTTGACAATTTTATTTTATTTTTGCAATACACCAATACGTGAGGCAGCACCTTTAAGAGTGTCACACATCCCAGTCATGATATTCAAAGTTGAATGAGAATAACCGTTGTTGTTGATCAATAGGCTGTGTATGTTGAATAAATAAAAATACTAGTCCAGTATGTCCTTGTTTTTCAACTGTGGCTTACTTGTCCGTCCACTAACCCAAACTCCGCGCAGCGGCTACTTCTATTGCAACTGCTGTGACGGGTTTACCGCAAACCATATTGGTTTCAAAGTCTGCCAGAGTGTTGTGTGACATTTGAGTAAGAGCATAGTACTGATTTGTTTTTATTATGCTTGTGTACAATGTTCGTGTATTTACAGGGAGTTTGCATCCACCATTCCACGACCATTCACCGTCAAGTACAATCCTTACACATTAAATGTAGAAGTCATCGAGTCGAAAGGACAGATACTGAACCTTGCAAAGAACATTAAATGTAAGTAATGTAACTAATGCTTGGACATTGTTTACCCACTGTTGACGAGTCTTTTACTTTCGGTGTATATTATGTATTTTTAAATTTCTACACCCATTCCTTTTGGCTTATTGATCAAACTTGGTTTCTATTGTTTACCGGTAATACGAATTGACTCACTTTCTTTATATTCTATTTAATAAACAATAAGACGGGTTGTACAAGTTTTGTGCATTAGAAATATTTCATTTAAACCAAAAGTTTTAATGACAAACGCTTTACAGTCACGACCATTCAGACAGACTAAAATATTCTCTGATGTGTAATACCTGACTAGTCCATCCCATACCAACCTTTACCGAAGAATGGATTAAACCTAAAAATACAGTCACGGCTCAATGCTTGAAATCGAACTATGTACGGTTTTCACTCACAGGACCAATGCTTGGTATCACCAAGCACATAATCTCGCACACAATTGGTACAGTTGTTTGTTTGCATTCATAACTGCATGGCCATTCGGGGATTCCCTGTCTGGTTGGCGAGTGACTTCCGACTTCATAGGGAGAGACAGTTTACTTAGTTCGTGGACGTGTCCGGTAAAACAGCTCTGTTGCACACGAAATTATCTCTGTTTTACAAATAATTTCATCTCCAGTTCGTTGGGAAAAACTGAAGAACATTTCAGAAATAACCAAGTGTCCCGGCCGAGAATAGAACCGATCCGTAGTCAAGAGCATTACAAACGCGATGACTGTGCCACTAGACACGTATTTTTAAAATAGTCATAAACATAATTGTGCAACATTTCTCCATTTCAGCTGAAATGACACTGCTAGAAGATGCCTTGACGAAATTCCAGAATCAAGATTAAAGAATGAAATGTCGTTTGCATGCTGGCTTACATTTGTAATTATACGCAGATCGTATCAGTGAAGAAATGGACCAGTACAAGACACATTCACACATACATTTTACTCAACCCCAATTTGTATTTGTTTTATTCAACCATCGCGATAGGAAGACTAATTTTCAAAGGTCACATCTATGAACTTATTTTTGAGGTTTTATTACATGGTGTATGTAATATACTGTATGTGTGCATTTTACATTCTACATACTGTAAATGTTTGTTAAATACTGTTTTATCATATATTGTTATATTTACGTTGTATGTATACATAGTTGCATTTCTTGTTGTCCATGCTTCATGTGGGTAAAGTGTTTTCTTATGCGTATACATGATTGTGTCAGAACTGCTTATACTGTTTTCGTCGTCTACTGGGCGTAGGGGAGGCAATGTGTCACTATCAGACACAATTGATCCCTATTTCCGTGTATTTAGCACGTGAAGCCGGGCGTTTCAATACTATGCGTTGCCATAACAACTAAATGTCATTTTAACTATTGATTTTAACTGTAAATATTACCTACATACATGTATATAGGTAAAGGTAATAGTTTGCATGTACATGGTGTAAATTATGTATGCTGTGAGAAGTTGTGAACCTACTGTGTTATGAATGTTGACAGACTGAGGATTGTTATAGCATTGTGTACATTGTAGAAGATACTTATGGTGATTTCTTTCACATTGCGACTTGGAATTATGTGTCTGTCGTCATAATATCGTTCTCGCCAATTATTATACTGTTTGTAAGTGCCACCAATTATACACTTTATTACATAATTATATATTCCTTCTCAGTTTGTATTGATGTACATATACCTGTATATGTGTCATATATAACACAATGTTACGGGCTGATATGTAAGACCCGTTACCGGTTTATTCATATCCAAAATCAGATGTATATACATGCATTTATTTGTCTTATCACTCGTGCACTCATGCTTTGTTGTAGACAGTGTTACTGTTCTAACTCCGTTTGCACACAAAAATGTGACATTGTGTATGGTTAAATAAACTTGCTTGTTTTTGTTTTCTAGATAATTCTTGTGTTTTTATTTTTTTATCTATCTCAGTGGGGAATGGAAATCTAGTGTGCACAGTTATTGTTTGTGTTGCCTCGTTCAATATACACATGTAAGAACGTCAACGATACAATGTGATCGAACATTGTTGAAGTCAACTCTACGTGTACAGTGCATTTGATGAACAGAACAGAACATACTGATAGGATACATGAGTATAAAAAGTACAATATACATTTATATGTTTCGAAATACAGCACTGAACAAAAAATGAATTTCAAACACAGCTTTATTTGGATATTTCAATGTGGAATAACACATACAGTCTGGCGTATTCTCAAACAGTATTTTGATTATTATACAAATTCCACACCAAATACAAATAGTACTTATTAATTAAATGAAATTTGAATTTAAATAAAATAAGAATGTTAGAATTACAAGGTTCAAGAAAGACGCTGAATACAAAGCTAAAGATATTATTCAGATTCTGCAAAAATAATCATTAAACGAATTATAACAAGAGCCAAAATGTCACAAAATATGCCCGTCTCGGGCATGGTCAATGAAATAAAAACAATCCAAAAAGCACTGTCAATTTCACATTTATTTTGGTAATTAAAGGCCGATACCCCAATAAGGACCAGACAGATTTTTTAATTAAAGGGCCATAACCCATGAATGCCTAGGCTGATTTGGCCTATAATTAAACTTGTCCTATAAACTATACTTATAAGCATTGTCACAAGTTTTGAAGACGATCGGATGAAAACTGTTTGATTTAGAGTACAGACAAGGCCAATTTCATACATATTTGGTAATTATAGGCTCATAACCCGATAAGGCATAAGCTGATTTGGCCTATAATCGAACTTGGCCTAGATATTATCCCATACGCATTGTCACAAAGTTTGAAGACAATCGGATGAAAACTCTGATCGTTAGAGTAAAGACAAACTGCTGGACGCCGCCGCCCGCCCGCCAAGGGTGTTCCCATAATACGTCACGTTTTTCAAACGGGCGCATAAAAACCTTAAAATTACAATGCTTACATACATTTGCAGTAGAAATCAACTGATAACTAGATAATTTTAAACAAGATTATGTTTCCAGTGGGGTTTGAACCAATGACCCTCAGGAATATGTCAATTTACATTGTGACCTTATTTTTGACCCCGGGGGATGACCCAATATCGAACTTGACCTAGATTTTGTTGACATGAGCATTATGACCAAGATTCATAAGGATTAAGTCGAAATTGTAACCTCTGGTGACTACACAAGTTTTTTTTATGATTTGACCTATAATTTAAACAAAAAAAAATATTTTCCTCCATATAACAGTACAAATACATGCTTTAAATACAAAACATTACCTAAACACTTACACAAATGTTTGCTCCCAGTGGGGTTTGAACCCATGACCATCAGGAACATGTCAATTGACATTGTGACTGCTATTTTGGTAATTAAAGGCCCATAGCCCAATAAGGCCAAGTGCGATTAGGCCTATAATCGAACTTGGCCTAGATATAATGCCCATATGCATTGTCACAAAGTTTGAAGACGATCGGATGAAAACTCTGAGCTTAGAGTACAGACAAACTGGGGTTTTCTATGATTTGACCTATAATTTAAACAAATTTTTTTGGAAAAAATATTTTTCTCCATATAACTGTACACATACATGCTTTTAAGACAAAACATTACCTAAACACTTAAAAAAATTTTGCTCTAAGTGGGGTTTGAACCCATGACCCTCAGGAATACAAATGTATGTCAATTGACATTGTGACTGCTTTTTGGTAATTAAAGGCCCATAACCCACTAAGGCATAGACCGATTTGGCCTATAATCGAAGTTGGCCTAAATATTATGCCCATAAGCATTGTCACAAAGTTTGAAGACGATCAAATGAAAACTCTTAGCGTTAGAGTACAGAAAAACTGCTGGACGCCGCCGCCACATTAAAGCTCTTTGGGATAGAAAATTATTCATGCATATAAAGGAATAAGTAGGTTCATCATAGACATTAAAGTTCGGGGCAATGCTTTCAGTGACATGACTTCCAGGTGTAGATGGACATGTCATCCAAGGACTCGTGTTCTACCCCTTAGGGCATTACCATATATTGGGTACCTATCCTAAGTCAGCCACATGTAACTCATACAGCCTTTCAGGTAAGTCCTGATAAACGCTTTATTTTACTTTTCTTAAGTGATTTAAACAGTCAGTAAATGTTTCAGTCAGCTAGTTTTAAAGACAAGCATACAATTTTCCAGTCAGTTAGTCAGCTAGTAAGTGCTTCAGACAGTAAAGGTTTCAACAGTCAGTAAGGCAGAGTCTCCGACAGCCTGTATAACTTTGTTTAAGCCCAACAGGACGTGATTCAGACAGGCAGTAAGTGATTCAGACAGTCAGTATGTCTACTAAACAGTAAATGCTTCATCAGTCAGTCAGATAGTGTCTGGCAGTCAGTAAGACGTAATGTTTCAATGAGACATTTAGTGGTTCAGTGTGGCAGCAAGTGTTTCACTTGGACAATAGGCAGCAAGTGTTTCACTTAGGCAATTAATGTTTAATTAATGGTCGGTAGTGTGTTGGGTACTTCTTCGTTTTAGGTTTTCTGACAGCTAAAACTAGGCATTATAGTCCTTTTGCTGTGGAAATTTGGTCATTCAGCTTGTTATAATTTATTATACTTTTCGACAGCTTGGACTTGGGCGGATCTGCGCTTGTTTAGTTGGGCATTGTGTCTTTATGTGTTTTATGTTTCCTGTGCTCGGTTGGTTCAGTTGGGCATTGTGCTTTGTGTGTTTTTAATGTTTTCTGTGCTCGGCTGGTTAAGTTGAGTGCTGCCGTCCCTGTCTGACTTAATATAATCTTTTTAAGCCAGAAAGTAAGTACTTCAGTCCGGCTTAGGCAATAGGCAGCAAGTGTTTCACTTAGGCAATTAATGTTTAAGCCAGAATGTAAGTGTTTCAGTCCGGCAGTGTTTCAGACAGTCAGCAAGTGTTTCAGTCAGGCAGCAAGTGTTTCAATTTCATTCAGTCTGTAAATGTTTCATTTAGTCATTTAAAAGTGTGCGTAACCGTAGCGTGGTGAATTAAATGTTTGACGTTTATAATCTAGTAATGAGCAAAGTATAATTATATATGTCCAAGTGGATCTGATTCTCGGGCATATGGCAAAATGAGCATTTCAAGAATTCGGTTTGTGCGACAATATGACCTGATTAGATTAAACTGCAGTTCTCGGTTCATTTTTAACTTCGTGAAATTTCCAGGATAAAAACAGTTTTATTGAATACTAGTAATACAATAATACTACAATACCAGACATGTCAACTGCATCGAGAAAGGCGGCAATTCTAAAATCTCGCTGCTTGGTATTCAACAAAAATTTAAGTGGGTGGAGATATAATTTCTCCAAATAGTGGTAGCGTGACTGATCAATTCGGGACGGACTTTATTGTTGTAGTAGTGTTGTCTCTGATTGATGATCTATTTATGCAGTAGTAGAAACAGAAAAAACCAACAGCCAAGTCTTTCTGGTAGTTGAAGATTGCTCTGAGACTAAAATGTCTCAGACTCGAGTCGTAATTTTAACATAAAGTATTACACCAGGAAACAGTTAAAACATTTTTTTAACTACAACAAAAGGTATATTTATACTCTATGATAATTCAACAAATATTACAAATACTAATTAGATCT
The DNA here is from genome assembly GCA_947247005.1 of Spisula solida. Taxonomy (NCBI): domain Eukaryota; kingdom Metazoa; phylum Mollusca; class Bivalvia; order Venerida; family Mactridae; genus Spisula; species Spisula solida. The sequence goes on from OX365946.1 coordinate 21,541,304, forward strand.
CTGTGTCCTAAATGCTGTCAAACCTAATAAAAATAGGGATAAAATTAAAATACGCCAAAAATAACGGGCACCAAAATTTACAATACTAAATAACGATACAGTAAATAAGGAAAACCCTTCTCGCATTCTTACCTAAATGTTACAATAACAAACAAGTAATTAAGAATTGCAAGCAATACAGAAGTCCCCTACCGGTTTGAAGCCATTTTCAATGTTTCTGTTGCCATAGCAACCACAATTTTTGTCAGAATCAAAATATTTTTAGACGTGCATAATCCCCTTATTGCCCCCTATCCACATATCAAGTTTCATAAACCTAGCTTGGAAACTGTTTTGAGTTATGTCAGGATCCAGATTGTTTAACGGACGGACGAAGGGCAAACCTATAGTACCGGAGGGGGACTTAAAAGTGTTGAATAAAAATAAATATGTTTGACTGATCGGAAAGAATGCTAGAAGACGACTGCTAAAAGTGAGCCGCTCGAAGTGCCGGTGATTCTTGAAGTACTCCTTCTTGATTACGGTGCTGTCTTTTAGTCCAGTCATTCTACGATTTAACCTCAAACTAATTGCAAAAGAATATTGTTTTCGACGATCATGTAGAAAAAGGTACGCTTATAATCATATAAAAAGTTTAGAAAAATCTAAAGTGCGGAAAACGATGAAATTTAACCTTAAACTCGTTCATTTTTTTGAACTACGACATGGCAAATATAACTCGCCAGTAGTGACGTCATATCAACTTATTGCGTGCGATGAACTGTGTAATTACGAAGGCATAATATAGTCATATTAACGTGATTATGTTATTTAAATATCAAATAACACATAAACCATTTAAGTTGTCTATTTAAAAAAGGAAATGTATTTAAAAAAGGAAATGTAATAATCTTGTTATAGACAAAGTCAAATATTTTAGAAATCATGAAATCAGAAACATCGATCTAAAAATGAAATACATGAAATATACTTTATGACACGTTCAATGGTAGATAAATTGATTGTTTTATGTAGTAAAACACATCTAGACCAGAATGCAACCGTTTCCAGACCCGATGATGCGTTAAATATTGGATTCCTATAGGGGCCGGAAAAAAGCGTTTCCAAAGCGTGTCTCTTATATATAGTAATGGCGGGATGATGGTGAATTTCAAAACTGTATTTTGTGATATAATTTCTTTGGTCTTTTATCTAATTTGACCTACTTCTGCAGCATTCAATGCAGATCTCAGTTCGAGTGTTGCACTCTGGACATACTCTAGTATAAAGATTTGACCGTATTTCTATCTGAAACTTCTCCAGTCAGCATTGAGTTTAGATCTAATGTCGAGCGTGTCCCTACTGTGGACACACTCGAGCTCTGTAATCCAGAACCAATTCTGGCTAACATGGAAAGCACATCTAACATCTGGCAAACTGGGCCTTAAAGGCAACAAAACACTCAGCAATATCCATAACAGAGCCAAATGGACCACAGACCAAGTACAGGTTTCGTATCGATCTTACCACATACCCAGTCCTGTAAATGTAATGGGTGTGCGATATGCTCTATGATTACCAGCCAGCGTTTATTAGTCCCCTACCGGTTTTTGACCGGAGGGGACTATAGGTTTGCCCTCCGTCCGTCTGTCAAAACATCTGGATCCTGACATACCTCAAACAGTTTCCAAGTTAGGTTTATGAAACTTGGTATGTGGTTAGGGGGCAACAAGAGAATTATGCACGTCTTAAAATATTTTGATTCTGACAGAAATTGTGGTTGCTATGGCGACAGAAAGAGTGAAAATATGCCCAAATCTGGATCCTGCCATAACTCAAACAGTTTCCAAGTTAGGTTTATGAAACTTGGTATGTGGATAGGGGGCAATAAGAGAATTATGCACGTCTTAAAACATTTGATTCTGACAGAAATTGTGGTTGCTATGGCAACAGAAACATTGAAAATGGCTTCAAACCGGTAGGGGACTTCTGTATTGCTTGCAATTCTTAATTTCTATTTAAACATAGTTTGCAAGACATGCAAAAGGAGAACATTAAGGTTAGCAAAAAAATAAATATACATGCCAATAAGAACATTTCCTGACAATCTCTAAGGTTGTACCTGGCACATTGGTCCAATCTCAGACATGAACCGGGTTATCATATATCTGCCTTTAAATCCTATTGTTGTTTTACATCATTTGACATTCAAACACAATCTCCATTTCGATATTTACATTTTGTATGTGTACCAATTTACATTTATGATTTTATAAATATTATACAGGATGCAGTTAGTTTGTGAAAAATCTCAAATACTCGATTACATACTCGTTGTATGAAATGGGTGGGTGGGTAATAAAACCACATATTACACGCCATACTGTATGGGTGCACTGAGTTCCAGCTAAACTAAAGTGTTTTTCAAAGTGTATTTTATATATGTATTAATCAACATTATGAATCATAACCAAAGACATAGGGGATTTGAAATGTGAAATTGTGTTGTACGTGTTTTATGTTTTACCTGCAAATAACCTTGACATTGATTTTTTTTATATTCAACTTAAGAGTTTTTTGATATTCAACATAGTGTATCTAAAATATTTCTTTCATACACGTATGTGGTTTCTTTGATACATATACTTCATTTAAGGATATTAATTTCAATGAATTGTGTCCTGCTATTTTCATGTATCTATTTTTAACTGGTAATGCTCAAGAAAACGGCGATCTTAGACGCCATTTTGAATTTCACCGAACGCCATCATTTTTGCAATTTATGCTTGCAGTGTCTGAACTTTCACATGTAACCATTCATTTCGGTAGTAAATATACCTTGTTGATCTATGGGGAACTTGTTTCTGAGATTGTCACATTCCATTATCCCACTCACTTGTACAGGTCTTTAAGCATCTATATTTAATCAAAAACGTCTTTATTTGTTTTTAACTCACCTGTCACAAAGTGACAGAGTGAGCTTTTGTGATCACTCTTCGTCCGTCGTCCGTCCGTTCGTCAACAATTGGGTTGTGTCCTCTCTAGAGGTCACAATTTTGGCCTAATCTTTACGAAACTTGGTCACAATGATCATCTCAACAAAATCTAGGTCAAGTTTGATATTGATTCATCTGAGGTCAAAAACTAGGTCACTAGGTCAAGTTATAGAAAAACCTTTTGTAGTCACTGGAGGTCATATTTTTTTATAAATCTTTAAGAAACTTGGTTACAATGATCATGTCAACAAAATCTAGGTAAGGTTTGATTTTGGGTCATCTGGGATCAAAAACAAGGTCACACTGTCAATTCTAAAACTCAATTGACATTTTCCTGAGGGCCGTGGGTTCAAACCCCACTGGAACCATAACTTTTACTTTTTTTAATCTTTTTTTTAAGTGTTTATGTATTGTTTTGTCTTTATAGCATGTATTTGTACAGTTATAAGGCGGACAATATTTTTTCCTTTAAATTATAGGTGAAATCATAGAAAAAACTTGTGTAGTCACCAGAGGTTACAATTTCAACTTAATCTTTATGAAACTTTGTCACGATGATTTTGGTAACTAAATCTAGGTCAAGTTCTATTTTAAGTGGTTCACATCATTTAATTTATGAATAAGTGGTACACATGTGTCATAAATAGGTACAACTCATGTAACTTTGGTATAAGTGGTATGCATTTGTCATAAAGAGGTACACATCATGTAATTTTTGTATAAGTATTTTACATGTTTCATTAAGTGGTACACATCATGAACTTTATGTATAAGTGCTTACACATTTTATAATGTGGTACACATCATGCAATTATGGTCATAAAGTGGTATACATCATGTAGTTTTTGTATAAGCGTTTCCATATATCATACTGTGGTACTCATGTCTAATTTTGGTATAAGTGGTATGAATTTGTCATAAAGTGGTACACATCATGTAATTTTTGTATAAGTATTTTACATGTTTCATTAAGTGGTACACATCATGAACTTTATGTATAAGTGCTTACACATGTGTTAGTGGTTTACATGTGCCATAAAGTGGTACACATCATTTGATTTTTGTGTAAATGGTTTACATGTGTCATAATGAGGTACACATCATGCAATTTTTGTACAGGTGATGCACTTGAGTCATGAAGTGGTACACATTATGTAATTTTTGTATAAGTGATTCACATGTGTCATAATGTGGTACATGTCATGAAATTGATGCACAAGTATACATTTTTTTATGTGGTACACGTCAGAATTTTAGGTATAGGTATACTTTATCATATAGTGGTACAATTCATGTAATTCTGGAGTCTTAGAGTGGTACACATCATGTAATTTTTGTATAAATGGTTTACATGTGTCATAATGTGGTACACATCATGTACTTTTATATTAATGGTACATGAATACATGAGTCATCAAATGGTAACATTGTGTGATTTATGAGTGGTACACATCATTTAATTGTGTATAACTGGCTTATGTGTATCATAATGTGGTACTCATCATATAAATTTTGCATAGGTCATAAGCTGGTAATTATCATATTAATTAGCTGTGAATGGAATAAATGACTATTTTGTGTAATTATATGTATGCATGATTATTTTATGCCATTGCTAGATTGGTAACTATAATGCGATCCGGCTGAACGATGTATATGCACTTTTTGTCAATTTGGTAACCATCTTACACTTTAGCTAAGTGATATCAATGTGTACACGATATTACGCACGAGTGAATGTATGTACATGTATGTATAAATGAATGTATGTATGCGTGTTGGTATGGGTGGACGTATGTACAAGTAGGTATGTTAGTATGTACGACTTATATGAAAGTGTGATACCTGAACGGTTTATTCGAGTTGCATGTATTATGCATGAGCTATTCTGGTTGAATTTTCCACACATTGACACAGCCTTCTACACCTATTATAGGAGTTTAAATGTTCTATTGCTTTTTGTTTTGCATTCTTTTTTTGGAATGTCTTTCTTTCTTGTTGAGCAGTTTGAGTAATACTGGGAAACCGTCGCAATATCTATTATATAGCTGAGTATCAAACTCAATTAATCCAAAATTTATTTCATCATTGATTGTCAACCAACATTATCACACTGCAACTATTGAATGACTGAAAATGTAACCTTTGTGTCAATGAATGTACAGGGACTAGGTGATAGTCGAAAAAGAAAAGATGTCTTAAATTATCTGAAAAGTAAAAACTATAACATTTATTTTCTACAAGACACACATTTCACCAATAAGGAGATAAATTATATACGTGCTCAGTGGGGATACGAATGCCATTTCAGTAATTATACTAGTCAAGCCAGAGGCGTCGCCATATTGATAAATAATAATTTCGATTTTAAATTTATAAGTTGTGATACATACGAAAATGGAAATCTGCTTATACTCAAAGCCAATATTTATAGCAATGACATTACATTAATTTGTTTGTATGGCCCTAATAGAGATGACCCTGTTTTCTTCAGATCTATAAAAGATAAATTGTTACTAATCGACACTCCATGTATTTTAGTCGGAGATTTCAATCTTGTTTTAGACCCTATTAGTGACTGTTTTAATTATTTACATATCAATAATCCAAACGCAAGAGAAGTCGTTCTTGAAATGATTCCGGAATGTAACTTAATTGACTGTTGGAGAGAACACATGGAAAAAAAACAATATACTTGGTTCAAGAGAAATCCGGTTAAAAAAGCTAGACTCGACTTTTTCTTGATCTCACATAACCTTTACGCAGAAATGGAAAATACTGAAATAAAGGCTGGCTACAGAACGGATCATTCATTAATTTTATTGAATATTCGATTCGGTAACTCTGTTAAAGGTAATTCATTCTGGAAATTCAATAACTCTCTTTTAAAAGATATTCAATATGTAAATCATATAAAAACTCTAATAAATGAAACAAAACTACTATATGCTTCGGCAAACCAACATGATTTAGAAAACATAGGAAATGAAATTATTAATTTTGAAATAAATGATAAACTGTTTTTTGAAACATTGATGATGGAAATAAGAGGTAAATCCATTTGGTACGCTTCATATAAAAAGAAACAAGAAGAAAAACAGGAAGAAAAATTAATATCTCAAATAAGCTCTCTTGAAAAACAACATAATATTGACTACCCATTGTTAGAAACTAAAAAGCATGATTTAATCGAACTCAGAACAAAGAAGATGCAGGGTGTTTTTATTAGATCTAGAGCAAACTGGATTTCTGAGGGAGAAAAGCCATCCAAATATTTTTGTAATTTAGAAAACAGGCATTACATTTCAAAGGTTATGAACTCGTTATACTCTTCTTCGGGTACCTTACTTCAAAGTCAACAAGATATATTAGATGAAGTGGCTAAACACTATAAAACATTGTACTCGTTAAGAGAATGTGAAAATTTTGACCCCGAATCCTTACTTCATGATATAGAATCCCCCAAATTGACTGAAGATGACAAAAACTACCTCGGAAATCATTTAAACTCAAGTGAAATGTTGGCATGCCTTAAGCGCATGTCTAATGACTCATCACCTGGCAGTAGTAGTTTTACATCAGCTTTCTTTAAATTCTTTTGGAAAGACATCGGTCAATTTTTAGTCAGATCTATCAATTATGCATTTGATTCCGGTGAATTATCTTACACCCTTAAACAAGGTGTAATAACTTGTATACCTAAAGGTGGAAAGGACAAACAATACATAAAAAATTGGCGTCCAATCTCTTTACTCAATGTTTCGTACAAAATAGCGTCTGCATGCATTGCACAACGCCTGAAAACTTTTTTACATAAACTTATCAGTGAAGACCAAACTGGCTTTTTGTCAGGTAGATTTATAGGTGATAATATTAGACTAGTATATGACATAATGCAGTTGACGGAAGAACAAAACATACCGGGAATGATATTACTAATTGATTTTGCTACTGCATTTGATTCTGTCTCATGGTCTTTTATGTATAAGGTATTTAGCTATTTTAATTTAGGTGAAAATTTTATCAAGTGGGTAAAACTGTTTTACACAAATATTCAATCATGTGTTAACATTAATGGACATATGTCAGACTGGTTCAATATTGAACGAGGCTGTCGTCAGGGCGACCCCCTATCCCCTTACATTTTCATTCTTTGTGCCGAAATACTTGCACTACTAATGAAAAACAACATTAATATCAAAGGAATAACTATATATAATATTGAATTCCTCTTATCACAGTATGCAGACGACACTTCTATCATGCTAGACGGGTCTGAAAAATCTTTACAAAACACTATGGAAACGTTAAAATTCTATGCAAAAATATCTGGTCTAAATATTAATATTGAAAAAACAAAAGTTTTATGGATAGGTTCGATGAAAGGTTCAGATGTTAGATTTTGTCCTGAGTATGAGCTGTTATGGGAAACGGAAAGTTTCAAGCTTCTGGGAGTCGATTTTCCAATTGACCTTAATGATGTAACTGATGCTAATTACTCTTCAAAAATAGAAGATATTAAAAGTCTTTTCACACATTGGTCAAAAAGAATACTTTCGCCAATTGGTAAAAATGTAGTGATTAAAACGCTAGCGTTGTCTAAAATTAATCATCTTATATTAAGTCTACCTAACCCAAATTCCAATACCATTAAACTAATCCAAAATGCATTCTTTAAATTCCTTTGGAATTCTGGACCGGACAAAATAAAAAGAAATATCATTACCCAAAAATACGAGAATGGAGGCATAGAATGGTAAACTTAGAGTTATTTATAACGTCTTTAAAAATGACTTGGATACGGAGACTTATGTTATATAACACAAAATATTTTAAACTAGTCACAACAATGTTCCCTTTTATGTCGACGTTCGACAAGTTTGGAGACATTTACTTAAAAAACAATATTCCACTTGTAAGAAACCAATTTTGGAAGAATGTTTTTGAAGGGCTTATAATTCTTATGAAGCAACATCCACAAAATTGGCACGATTTTTGCTCTCAGCCAATATGGCACAATTCAATGTTTAAAGTTGGTGGGAATAGTATTTATTATCCCAGATTTGTAGAAGCTGGTGCGATTTTTGTTAACGATTTTCTTGATAGAAACGGTGCTTTGTTATCCTTTAATGACTTCTTATCCAAATACAATATTAATACCAATTTTCTTCAATATCAGAATATTATAGGCGCCATCAGGAGATTACTTGCACAAATGAATTTTCATCACCTGGCTGTAAATGAAGAAAATCCACTACAACCATTCTGCGTAAAAGTGCTTCTTAAACAAAGTAAAGGTTGTAGAAACATTTACGACTTATTAAATTCTAAGAATTATGAAGCAAACTCAAAGTTAAAATGGATCAACGAACTGAATGTGAATGCAGATTTCAATTGGAAATATAGTTACAAATCACCATTTAACATAACAACAGATCCAAAATTACAATGGTTTCAATTCAAAATCAACCACCGCATTCTTGGTACTAATCATCTTTTATACAAAATGGGAATTAAAACAAGCAATATGTGTTCTTTCTGTAACAACCAAAGCGAAACTCTAAAACATCTCTTCTGTGACTGTCACCATTCTTCTGCTTATTGGGAAGAAATTAAACGATGGATCAATACTAAATGTCCCGAGATCAGTACTAACTGGACGACATTAGACTTACTTTTAGGGAACGATAAAATCGATAAAGCCACAACATATATAATTACATTAGCCAAGTATAATCTATACCGTTGCAAAATTTTGAACATCCCACTTTCAGTTAATATATTAAAGAGTCAGGTCAACTTACTCCTTAACACAGAATTATACATCGCCAAAAAAAACAACAAAGTATCAAAGTTTGACAATGATTGGAAAAACTATTCACCTTTGATCACAAATTAAATCTTATTTATGTGACAAATAATACCCAGTTTACTCAACACTGCAAACTCTCTCCTTAATGTTCACCTTTATGCCTTGTCTAAACATTAATATTCTGTAAATCATGAATTATGAATGTATATATATATATGAAATAAACGGGGTTACCCTTATGGGGCCCGAAAAAAAAAAAAAAAAGTTCTATTTTGGGTCATCTGGGGTCAAAAACAAGGTCACAATATCAATCGACATTTTCCTGAGGGCTTGGGGTTCAAACCCCAATGGAACCATAATTTTTATTTTTTTAAGCGTTTAGGTATTTTTTTGTCTTTCTAGCATGTATTTGTACAGTTATACGGAGGAAAATATTTTGTTTAAATTGGTAGGTCAAATCATAGAAAAACCTTGTGTAGTCGCCAGAGGTTACACTTTCAACTTAATCTTTATGAAACTTTGTCACGATTATCATGTCGACAAAATCTAGGTCAAGGTCGATTTTGTGTCATCTGGGGTCAAAACAAGGTCACAATTTCAATTGACATATTCCTGAGGGTCATGGGTTCAAACCCCACTGGGAGCATATTTTATTTTTTTTTAAGTGTTTAGGTAATGTTTTGTCTTTAAAGTATGTATTTGTACGTACATTTATATGGAGGCAAAATATTTTTTCCAAAATAAATTGTTTAAATTATAGGTCAGATCATTGAAAAACCATGTGTTATCACCAGAGGTCACAATTTCGACTTAATCTTTATGAAATTTGGTCCTAATGATCATCTCAGCACAATCTAGGTTAAGTTTGATATTAATTAAGTCATCTGGGGTCAAAAGCTAGGTCACATGGTCAAATCATAAAAAACTTGCAATAGAGGCTGAATTTTCTTAATTTTTTTTTAGAAAATGTGTAGGGTCACCATAGGGGTGTGCATGCACTAGTACGACAGGTGAGCGACCTAGGGCCCTTTGGGCCCTCTTGTTATCTTTACCACGTTATTTTCATCTGTTTATAATATTGTTCGTACTTCAATTTAATGTAGTTTATGGATATGTGCACTTAATTCACATGGAAACGAAAATAAACACTGTCATAAAAGCAGCTTTAGTGTTTCCAATAGTGACCTAATTTTTCGGCAACTTCCCCACCCTAGATTGTTTAGACGTTTGATATGTTATTTGTCATTGTTTTCCGATGCTGTTCTAAGCTAATGAAATGGTGCTGTTCTGAGCTTTATTTATATGTGATGCTTGTCACAGTGGGTACATCTAATTTCCTCGGTTTGAGTGGATTTTGGTCTTAAATGGTATTCTACAGGTTTAGGTGTTATAAAAGTTTCCAAAGAATACTGGTCGCCAGATTCTAAGAGCACTGTTTCCTTCTTGATGACGGTGCTGCCTTTGTACACGTTATTAATATTGGCTTTGCTTACTCCAATTTGCAGCGCATTCAGACGATGTTGTTTGAGCAATTTAGAATTTGGAGTGTTAATGTAGGCAGAAGGCGCTCCTTTAAGATACGTCTGGAGATATAGGTTTTTCTGGAATGTCCTTGATTTTAATTAGTCGGTAATCATCTGTTTGTATTGATACTTCTTGTTGTTTTTCTTCTTTATGTTGATGTGGTTGTATTTCTTCTATGTATTTTCTGGTATTCATTAATTTCCTCTAATAAATCCTCCAGATCTTGCTGGCTGTCTTTAGTAATAGGGAGATCTGGTGTAGTGCTGAATTTGTATGTAGTGGGTGCAACTGTTGTATTTGTTAAATGTGGTTTGATGCTGCTAGCTGAAGAAATGTATGAAGGTAGATTCCAATAAAATGGTGTATCTTCATCTAGAAGAATGCCAAAATCAGGAGGTGTTAATATATAATCTGGTGTAATGTTGTTTGTTTCTGCAGTATGTGATATTGTGGTAGATGTGTCGTAATTTAGTGGTGGAACAGTGGTAGATGTGTTGTTGTTTGGTGCTAGAACAGTGGTAGATGTGTCGTAATTTAGTGGTGGAACTGTGGTAGATGTGTCGTTGGTTAGTGGTAGAACTGTGGTAGATGTATCGTTGTTTGGTGCTAGAACTGTGGTAGATGTGTTGTTGTTTGGTGCTAGAACTGTGGTAGATTTGTCCTTGTTTAGTGGTAGAACTGCTGCTGTCTCTGTAGTGATTAGTTGCTGATCTGATGTAATGATGCTTCTCTGTGCTGCTGAATGTATCTGTTATGACCTACAGGGATTGTGCTGTTCCTCTATAATATGGTGATGTTCTGCTTTTGTGTATGTTTTATTTGTTCTTGTGATCTCCCTTCTCACAAGTTGACTCATGTCTTTTCAAGTTGCTTGTACTACACAGAGGAAATGTTACACCACTCTTAAATCGACACATTACGAAAGTCTCGTGGCGATCTTCCCTATGCCTTTTAAACTGATCCTCTCGATCGTATCCAAGGCAACCTTCCTTGCATGCATATTGGCATAGTCTGTACTTCTTAAATGGTATCTTTAAACAAGGTGGCAGTGAAGGCGACATTCTGTAATATACATAACACCAGAATTACATTTTGGAAATAACAGATGAACAATCTAGGTTTTATTTTTCCATTCAATTTTGTAGTTAAGATCTGACAGCTTTTCTATTATGACATATGGACCCAACAAACGATTCTCTAATTTTGGCATCCTACCTATACATTTAGTTTCATTGGTCAGCCATACTCTATCGCCTACATTATTAATCCCCCGCCACGAAGTGGGAGGGAATTATAGGAATGGTCTCCGTCCGTGCGTCCGTCCGTAACACATAATCATGTCCGCTCTCATGCCTTGTCCGAATTGCATGAAACTCGTACCAAATGTGTAACTAATTAAGACGACGTGCAGAACCCACATTCCAACAATGCCGGTTTAAGGTCAAGGTCACAATTCAAGGTCAAAGGTTTGAATCTTACATTTCGTGTCCACTCCATAACTTTTTAATGCCAGGGTAAACTGATACCAAATGTGTGATTAATGATGATAACGTGCAGAACACACATGCCAACCATGCTGGGTCAAGGTTACAGTTCAAGGTCAAAAGTTTAAATCTTACGTTTTATTCCGCTTTTTAATGGCTTGGGCCGAATTGCATGAAACTCTTACCAAATGTATAACTAATAAAGCCGACATGTAGAACCAACATTTCAAATATGCTGGGTCAATGTCACAGGTTTAAATCTTATATTTCATGTCCACTCCATATCTTTTTAACGCCTGGGCCGAATTGCATGAAACTGATACCAAATGTGCAATAACTAATAAAGATGACATACAGAATCCACATTCTAACCATGCCGTTTCTAGGGCAAGGTCTCAGTTAAAAGGTCAAAGGTTTGAACCTTACATTTCCCATCCGCTCCTTAATTTTTCAACGCCTGGACCAAATTGCATGAAAGCATAGGAATGTGTAACTTATTGGACAATTTCACTGTTCATAAATGCGGTGGGGGATTATAACCGTCTTTTGGACTGCCTTGTAAGTATTAATGTTCACGCGATGAGCATAATGTTTCTTATATTGTCTATCTGAGGCGAGCGCTAAACGACGACGAGCGATTTTATGTACATTGTACATAATTGTTAGTTTTTGTTTGACATACTGACTTGGCGATTTATATTGTTCTGCGGGTATACAAGCACAAAAAGCTAGATTAGGTGGCATAGAGTGTTAACAAGATTTTTCTTCAATGTGACCTAGTTTTTGACCCCAGGTGACTCAGTTGCGATCTTGACCTAGATTTCATAGAGTACACATTTTGACCAAGTTTCATTTAGATTATATTAAAAATGTGACCTCTAGAGAGTTAACAAGGTTTTCCTTTGATGTGACCTAGTTTTTTACCCAAGGTGACAGTTGCGACTTTGACCTAGATTTCATAGAGATACACAATGTGACCAAGTTTCATTAAAATTATATAAAAAATGTGACCTCTAGCGTGTTAACAAGGTTTCTCTTTGATGTGACCTTGTTTTCGACCCCAGATGACCCAGTTACGAACTTGACCTTGATTTCATAGAGACAAACATTGTTTTATAATGATTAAGTGAAAACTGTGACTTCTAGATGGTTAACAGTCCAATTGTTGACGACGAACATATGATGATCACAATAACTCACCTTAAGCACTTGAATGTCAAGGTTTCAGCCAAATGACCTAGTTTCAGCAATAAACAAGACTGCGTTCAATAAACGCTTATGCCCCCTGTGGAAGCCTTGTCCATAATAAGTCTAAGTCCAAAATTGGGTCAAGGTGAAGGTCAGAATGGGATTAGTAGATACAGGTGTGTGGAGTGTTCATATACAACATCCATGCAAGTATGAAAGCTTTGTAGCAAGCCATATTAATGCTAGAAGAAACGGTCAATTTCGGTTAACCAAGAATTTGGCCCTTCAATAAGTCCAAACAAGAATTTGGCCCTTCAATAAGTCCAAATTAGGTCAAGGTGGAGGTCAGGTGATACAGGCGTGTGGAGTGTTCATATGTTGTACAACATCCATGCAAGTAAGGAAGCTTTGTAGCAAGCCATAATAATGCTAGAAGAAACTGTCAATTTGGGTTTACCAGGACGGACGGACGAGGGGGGGGGGGGGGGGATAAAAATAGTGGCATTACAATTTACCATCATATTTTAAATAATTTAATTTGCGTGATCTACGTGAACAATCATTACATTGCTTAGATGATGATTTAGCCGTAACGTAATGTACAGAGAAATAAAAACGCCTATAGAAACTGTTAATCACTCTTTACTCAGCAAGCTGTTGCCACAGTGCAACGGGAGTTTTACCGCATAGCAGGTACGCAATAGGTAACTAAAGTGAACAATGTACAAGTGACGTAGCAGCTGTTATTGGCTTAATATTTATGCATTTAGTGGGAAATTAAGCATTTATTTAATGCTAAACAGCAAAAGACCTAGTTCACTAATTTGAAAAACGATCTCCAAGATTGGGTTGTCTTAAACCTTGACTTTGCAGAAAATTATGCTTGTATTAGCCAAATTGAGATTCAAACTGCTCATTGGCACCACTAGCAAGTCACTTTGCACCTTATTGTTGCTTACTACAACTGCAGTCACGGCCCATTTATTTTCTTTTTATATAGTTAAAACATTTAATTTAACTGTCGTCAAGTTAACTTTATATTGAACTCCGTGGTGTTTCAACAAATGTCATAAAAAGATCGATTCTTCAACTATATTTATCTGCATACATCTATCAATGTGGACTGGACATTCATGGTCGAACAACAAAATTGCAGTCTAGATCTAATTTTATTTTCAATTATTTTTCTAGAGGCTATATTTTTCTTAAATAAATAGATGGTGTGTGATGCTAAATTTTACATCACGAATATTGTTTCGAAGTGAACAGGCAGTGTACAGGACAGCAGGATCTTCAGAGAATCAAGACTATCAAGCACAGTTAGAAACAGGTTGGTGACATTATTCATCCAGTGTTTTAATTTGTCAGAATTAATGTATTAATAATATTTGACTTTATAATTATATTGAATTGTGTTCTATGTTATTAAATACAAGTGTCATTCCATTTTTCAATACATTTTTATTAATTATCGTGCTCTTTAGCTTGTCAATACTCGTACTACTATACATAAAGTACTTATTCCGGGGTCAAGTGGTTAGTTAGCAATCCAGGTTCCATTACCGGTATCGGCAGGTCATACCAAGTGTCAAATTAATAAGACTTGCGGCTATTTAAATGTTTTCTTCATGACGTTCGATATGGGGCCAGATAATGTTAAAATCAAACCTTATGTCTGTCTTGTTCAAGCTTAAACATATACTAGTATAATAGAATTAATTCTATTCCTTCATAGCCACTCAGTTGGCCCTATCATAATATATTATCTCAGCACTGGTATATATTCTTGTAGTTCAAACTTTGGTTTGTCACAGATTCATACCAATTGGGTATGGCTCCTTGTACATATTTCTATAGAAAATGATGTACTCTTATGCACCCATTTTCTTTTAGATTGAATGTCGGCGACAGATAACGACAACATAGAGTTCAAGTTGCTGTCAAATTCACAATTGGATACATTACTGCAACGTGTCTATGCCTCTGTCAGAACCAAACAGGGAAAGGAATATTGAAGTTCCAAGATAACTCTTGTAGGTCTTCGAGCTGCAATCAACCTTCATTTTACGTGTCCGCCTTACTCCAGAATAATAAACTCGATGAATGATCGTGAATTTACAGGATCAAACCAAGTACTCAATGGATTAAATAGAGACACTTTACAAATCTTGTTTTTAATAAAAAATAGTCCAAAAACCTTGCAAAACAAAGTTCTGTATGACATAATAAGTCAGTTTTGTAGGCAAGGGCAGGAGGGTCTGAGAGGTGTAAAGAAATATTTCTACAAAAACCTGCACTGATGCCAGGGTTAGATAATGTGTTGAAATGGCATTTTAATGAATCTGATTATAACCACCGTGACTGAGATTGACTCGAGGAAAACTATTAAGGAAGCTAGGATGTGTAAGAATCAGGGTGAATTTTGTCCAATAAAAATCATTCCATAAATATCTTATCTAAATGAAACCCTAATCTGTCAGATTTTTTCAAAGACCCCCAAAAGTCCATGGGATGTTGGTATGAAAGAAACAAGAAAATGTGTTGATAATGCAACAGGGTCTAAGCAGAATTATTAACTATCCTCCGTAATGTGTTCATTAATTGCACATTAATTTATAATGAACTTTGTTTGCACTTTAATAACTTTTATTATTAATTTTCAAAAATACAATATTACAAATTTGTTACATTTGTACGGATACACCAGTTAAGCGCAAATTACCACAGGCACTTGGGGTCTGGACCCCGCCCCAAGCTACGCATCTGGATATATTTTTATCATCAACATTGTATACCCATACCGATTCACTAATCACACAAACATTATTAAACGTAGCTGGGACAAATAAAAAATATTGTTTCTTTTCTTGGTTTTTGGATTTCTGACAGCGAAAACTAGGCATTATAGTAGTTTTGCTATGGAAACTGGGTCATTCAGCTAGTACTAATTTATTATACTTTTCGACAGCTTGGACTTGGGCGGATCTTTGCTTGTTTAGTTGGGCAGTGTGCCTTGTATGTGTTTTATAACTAAACTTAACTAAACATTTATCAAGACAATAAACGCTGTAACCAAAACGTTTTATTTTGCTTGACAGTTAAAATTAACAGAAACATCACTGAGTCATAGATAGCTTACAGTGTGACACACAATGCTCACTGTTATGAGAATGCTAAAGAATCTTGAAAATAGCCATGGTTACTGGTGGTTACATTATTAAGCAACTTTGTGCTGTGGTTCAATATGTTGACCGTAACATAGTATGTGCATTACTAAACTTTCTTCAACAACAACATCATAACAAGGCAGAAATAAATGCTTGTTTGCCTCAGCTTCAGTTGAGTTTTTAAGCACTTCAAAAGATCAGAAGAATTAGATGGGAAAATAAAAGAAACAGTAGGTCGGATATCTTGTACATGGTATTGTTATACTATATGCATGTTAGAGTGACGTCCATAGAATGTAGTGTATTCAATGTTGTATAAAGTGTAGTTATAGACGTGTTAGGGTGGCATCCATAGACTGTAGTTCATTTCCATGTTCAGAAAACATCGACACAAGACACTACCTGACCAAACATAACACAGAAAACATTCACACAAGACACTACCTGACCATACATAACACAGAAAACATTGACACAAGACACTACCTGACCAAACATAATACGGAAAACATTGACACAAGACCCTACCTGACCATACATAACACAGAAAACATTGACACAAGACACTACCTGACCATACATAACACAGAAAACATTGACACAAGACACTACCTGACCAAACATAATACGGAAAACATTGACACAAGACACTACCTGACCATACATAACACAGAAAACATTGACACAAGACACTACCTGACCATACATAACACAGAAAACATTGACACAAGACACTACCTGACCATACATAACACAGAAAACATTGACACAAGACACTACCTGACCATACATAACACAGAAAACATTGACATAAGACACTACCTGACCAAACATAACACAGAAAACATTGACACAAGACACTACCTGACCATACATAACACAGAAAACATTGACACAAGACACTACCTGACCATACATAACACAGAAAACATTGACACAAGACACTACCTGACCATACATAACACAGAAAACATTGACACAAGACACTACCTGACCATACATAACACAGAAAACATCGACACAAGACCCTACCTGACCATACATAACAGAGAAAACATCGACACAAGACATTACCTGGCCAGTCAGTAATTTTTCATGGAGTCTGATGGTTTTTAAATGCCACATTGTCTTCCTAGAATTCTTTGCGGAAAAAATAGTTTTTTATAGTTTTGAAACAGACTACCAAAACAAACAACTTTAATTTGATGTGACATGGTGACCTAGGTTTTTACCCACGATGACCTTATTTCGAACTTGACCTGGATTTTAAAGATACACACATTGTGACAAAGTCTTGATTGTTAACACTCAAGAGATGGGGTCAAAAACTAGGTCACATCAAAGAAAAACTTTGTTAACACTCAAGATGAACCTAATCTTTATGAAACTTTGTCACAATATTTTTCTCTATAAAATCTAGATCAAGTTCGCAACTGGGTCATCTGGGGTCAAAATCTAGGTCACAAGGTCACATTGAAGAAAAACATTGTTAACACTCTAGTTACGAATTTGACCTAGAGAACTTTGTAGAGACATTGTGACAAAGTTTCATAAGATTAGGTGAAAACTGACCTCTTGAGTGTTCAATTGTTCAATTGTTGACGCCGCACGTCGCACGACGGACATAGGGTGATCACAATAGCTCACATTGAGCACTTGGTGCTCAGGTGAGCTAAAAACACACCAAACTCTTGTTCTGCGTCACCTTCGAAGAAAGCTATAGGCTAGCATGTAACCCTATATGTAAATACCGGTACAACAAACATTAGGCCAGACAATCATACACCTACCTCTGAAACAGGTAAATACAACAAACATTAGGCCAGACCACCATACACCTACCTCTGAAGCAGGTAAATACAACAAACATTAGGCCAGACAATCATACACATACCTCTGAAGCAGGTAAATACAACAAACATTAGGCCAGACCACCATACACATACCTCTGAAGCAGGTAAATACAACAAACATTAGGCCAGACAATCATACACCTACCTCTGAAGCAGGTAAATACAACAAACATTAGGCCAGACAATCATACACCTACCTCTGAAGCAGGTAAATACAACAAACATTAGGCCAGACCACCATACACCTACCTCTGAAGCAGGTAAATACAACAAACATTAGGCTAGACAATCATACAACCTACCTCTGAAGCAGGTTAATACATCAAACATTAGGCCAGACAATGATACACCTACCTCTGAAACAGGTAAATACAACAAACATTAGGCCAGACCACCATACACATACCTCTGAAGCAGGTAAATACATCAAACATTAGGCCAGACAATGATACACCTACCTCTGAAACAGGTAAATACAACAAACATTAGGCCAGACAATGATACACCTACCTCTGAAACAGGTAAATACAACAAACATTAGGCCAGACCACCATACACCTACCTCTGAAGCAGGTTAATACATCAAACATTAGGCCAGACAATGATACACCTACCTCTGAAACAGGTAAATACAACAAACAGGCCAGACCACCATACACCTACCTCTGAAGCAGGTAAATACAACAAACATTAGGCCAGACAATCATACACCTACCTCTGAAGCAGGTAAATACAACAAACATTAGGCCAGACCACCATACACCTACCTCTGAAGCAGGTAAATACAACAAACATTAGGCCAGACAATCATACACATACCTCTGAAGCAGGTAAATACAACAAACATTAGGCCAGACCACCATACACCTACCTCTGAAGCAGGTAAATACAACAAACATTAGGCCAGACCACCATACACCTACCTCTGAAGCAGGTAAATACAACAAACATTAGGCCAGACAATCATACACATACCTCTGAAGCAGGTAAATACAACAAACATTAGGCCAGACAATCATACACATACCTCTGAAGCAGGTTAATACAACAAACATTAGGCCAGACCACCATACACCTACCTCTGAAGCAGGTAAATACAACAAACATTAGGCTAGACAATCATACACCTACCTCTGAAGCAGGTAAATACAACAAACATTAGGCCAGACAATCATACACCTACCTCTGAAGCAGGTAAATACAACAAACATTAGGCCAGACAATCATACACCTACCTCTGAAACAGGTAAATACAACAAACATTAGGCTAGACAATCATACACCTACCTCTGAAGCAGGTAAATACAACAAACATTAGGCCAGACAATCATACACCTACCTCTGAAGCAGGTTAATACAACACACATTAGGCCAGACCACCATACACCTACCTCTGAAGCAGGTAAATACAACAAACATTAGGCCAGACAATCATACACCTACCTCTGAAGCAGGTTAATACAACACACATTAGGCCAGACCACCATACACCTACCTCTGAAGCAGGTAAATACAACAAACATTAGGCTAGACAATCATACACCTACCTTAGTCCTACAAATATGACTCTCGGTTTGTTTTTTAACATTTGGACTTTCAATTTCAAACCGAAGTCATACCGAAAAAGCTCAATTTCCTATTGCACGAGTCCGCCCGAATTTACAGCGGAAGGTTTTACATTAAAATCAAACTGAATTTCACTTGTCACGCCGTTGAAATGCAATATTGTTAAACCTAAACCAATATTGTAATCATAAACTCAAATTGTTACCTTGCGAAATGCGTTTTAAATCCAATAATCTTAATAATCCAAATACCGGTTAAATATTTACACTCGTTGACTTTCAATATGCAAATCACGTTGACCGCATAAATGCATACAGCGATCTGATTGGATGATTTAAAATATCGGTCGATACTGGATTACAATTTTTTTGTAAACGAAAATTGAAGTATTACCAGTAAGTGTAACATTTTCGTTTAATTTGTTTGACCCGATTCGTAATATTGACGCATTCAAAGCGCTTACGTAACCGTATAACACAGCGGTATGTGGAACAAGCTGAC
This sequence comes from Spisula solida, assembly GCA_947247005.1. NCBI lineage: Eukaryota > Metazoa > Mollusca > Bivalvia > Venerida > Mactridae > Spisula > Spisula solida. The sequence goes on from OX365946.1 coordinate 21,561,374, forward strand.
AATCGTGTTTACATCGTTTAATTCGGCTTTAAGGTGGAATAGACCCTTTTCGGGGAAAATCGCCTGTAACTCGAATTTTGCTGAGATTTTGCAAAAAATAGTATCAAATGTTGGCTTTCGGTTTTTGGTGGTTTTAGGGAAAGTTTTCACGCTCCGTTCGATAAAAAGCGCCACCTAGCGGGACGTGTTTTTGCGGGAATTTCAACGTTATGATCATTTTTTGGGGTCTGTATTGACGTCACTCAAAAGTGAGAAATATAGTTCTGCAGGGAAATGTATGATGCGTACTATGGTGTAAAGTATAGAAAGAAATAGTACACATGATGTACATAACGCTTAAATTACCGCCCCGCACATTGGGTATTGACGGCATAAAAATCGTTACTTTTCTTTCATTCATTTGTAAATAGCAAGAAAACGGGACGGTCAAAGTTTTTTTAATTTTCCTATGATATTCTTCAAAGTATCTTCTTTGTTTTAGATAAATAAAAAATGGGGTGTTCTCGAGTCCGTTTTCGCGCTATTTTCAATTTAAGCGTCTTTGTCGAGGTAAAAACGTTAACGTCAATGTCGGTAACGTCATTTTATGTCCGTCGCAACAGAAATACTAACGAACGAATTAGCTGACAAAATTAGCAAAAAACTGGACGGTAAAGTTTAATCGAATTTTTGTATAGTATAATTTAAAGTATTTTCTTTGATTTTGTTAAATAAAAAACTGGATGTTCTCGAGTCCGTTTTAGCGATATTTTCAATCTAAGTTATCTTGTCGGAGTAAATGAACGCAAAGTTAACGTTAGAGCGCTTACAGCGCTGAAGGGGTTCAAATCGTTCTTTATTTTCCTTCAAACCGACATACTTGGCAAAAAAGGACGGACAAAGATGTTTTTATTTTTCCTATGATTTGCTATTATATATGTTCTTTACTTTAGTGGAATAAAAATGCGGATGTTCTTCAGTCCGTTTTCGCGCTATTTGCAATTTAAGCGTTCAAAAAATGCCGTTGTCTGGAACGTAAAGTAAGTAAGTAAGTAAAGTCTTTATTTTACGAGGCTAACATATTTACAATAATGCAATCTTCCATATGGGCCTCAACATATATACATAAATATATAAATAGGTACATTACATCAAAGACAAGTTCACAAATATAAATAACAACATATTAATTACAAAGAAAATAATAGGACAGCACTATATTGAACATAGTATATGTTCATGAAAATAAACATTTTATCACTTACATTTGCAAATAGTAAATTGGTATAATTATATTTAACTGAAAATATATTCACATGATGGGTCTGTTTGTTGCAATGCTTAACTATGGGTATTTCCATTTGATGTATGCATTTTTGAATTTATGTATTGAGTCTGATGCTCGTACTGATTTTGGTATATCATTCCAGGTATTTGGTCCCGAGTAGGCAAGTGATTTTCTAGAAAGTTCAAATTTTGGTGATGGTACAAATAGTTCTTCATTTGTTACTGATCTAAGATTACATGAATGAATTTGGTTTAATTTGGTAAATTTTTGTTGCATGTATTTTGGAAACTGATTATCATTGAGTGATTTGTACACAAGAATTGATTTTTTATATTCAACTCTTTTATCAAATTTCATCCATTGAAGTTTATTGAAAAGAACTTCAGAGGGAGTGTCAAAGTCTTTTACATCAAGAATGATGCGTGCTGCCCGTTTTTGAAATTTAATGATTTCGTCAATGGATTTTTTGTCTGTGTTAGCACAAATTGAACAGCAATAATCTAGGTGTGGGAGAACGTCTTTATATATCCACCGCAACAGAACTATTAGCAAAAGAAGAAGCCCCAAAAACAAAAAATTGATGGACAGCATAGTAAATGCTTTAGATATTATAATTACAAAGAACTCTTCATTACTGTTGTGGAAAGTGCGGATCTCTCTCTTAAAGGTATGACGATCGGGGTACTGGTAAATCTTTTCGAATTTTCCATTCATGATACAACTACTAAATTAATGTTGTGACTGAGTCGACATTCTGATCACAGCTTTATGTATCATGAATAAGACAACAGAGACACAGTTACAAACATGTACGATTGATAAAGTTGATTTCCTTCGTCTTTCTGAGGTCTCCTAAGTTCGAATCTCACGCACCTGGTCATGGTTCACAGACGAGAAGTCAATTTGATGAGCTAAAATGGCGGGCATTTCCATAACATTAAGTCTAGTGACATGTCTGACTACGAGACACCTTAATAGACATAAAAACATAAGCATTCACAATTATCTGGTTTTCTTTCTTAACCACACTGCTTTTAATAAACGGATTTGTAAAACAAACATACAAAATATATTTTATACACCACAATTTACACATTGAAATTCATACTTTAAAATAATTTATTTGAGATCGATTGTTTTTTACAACTTACGTATATTACCATGGACACCCCATTCATGACGGTGTACATCGCCACGAGGTATGAGATACAAGCCAGAAGTCCCTATTATGCTGAGCAAAGGAATTCAAAATACAATGTTTTGTCTATGGTATGGCGCGTCCTGGGTTGAACCAAGGACCTCCCACAATCGAGGCGGACGCTCTACCACTAAGCTATCGAGGCGTATGAAACACAATAGTTACTATTTTATACTGTTTAATTTAGACTGTAAAATATGGAGTGAGAATTGTGAAGTGTGAAATGTGAAGTGTTTATGCGTACTTTTAATATTAATTCATTTGTATATACAGTGTATGTCAAATTTCACATTTCTTAATTAATTTTCTATGCTGCATGTATATTTTCAATCCCTACAGTTAACTGTATGAAGGTTGAACTAGGAAGTGTGAAAATGGAATTATCAATCCAATGTAGAGTTTATATCCGACAAGTATAATGAACATAAAGTGTCGGCCGTTCGTGAACTATAGACGTTTGCTTGAGAGTTATTTTACTATATCGTTTATAATTGTGTAATAACATGCAAAACGAGCACACGAACACCATCAGTAGTTTGTCGCCTGGTTATTATTTCAAAATATCTGCGATGCATATTTTAGAACAGGAAACAACTTAAATTAGAATACTGGAGTAAATGCATAAGATTGCCCCCAAAGTCACACATCGCGCCAAGAAAAATTCAATCTCGATTACTAGTACATTTGTATTTCAATCAGCAGTGATAGCTCAGCGATAACAAATTGTCCTGTCAATCAAGCGGTCGTGGGTTCAATCCACGGCGTGGGAATTGGATATTTCTGTAACTCTATTCGTAGTATTTCCCGATATATCTGACTGTGTGGACTGTAAAGTACATTTTTTGTATCTGGTTAAAGTTGTAAGGAAGCTGTGTATCGGTGCTATATACAGGACACATTAAAGAACAAGCTGTCTATTCGAAATAAGAGCTATGCACATGCACTCCTGCAGCGCCGGGCATGAGTGTAACTAATGTATCTCTCTCACTTCGGTGATACATCTGTGCCCTTGTGGGTGCAAAACTGTATGTAAAATACCTTTGAACGCGTGAGTCGCATAAAAAGGAGGATTATAATTATGGTATAATAATTAATAAATTAATAACATTGCATACTAGTTTGATTGAACGTAATATCCTACGATGGACGTACCCATGCGTATGGATCGAAATGTCCCGCGATGATCTCTGTACTTTCTGCTTAATTCCTCAAAGCAAGAACATCCACAATGCATCACTTTACACAGACCTGTGTATAAATTGGTATCTTGGAGGACCAAAACCTAATGTTATGTGGTCATGTGGAGTATAACAGCCCACTTGCGGTTTAATATCGCGGCGGAGAGGGTGTACAGTTTTCAGAATTGGCGCATGTCAAAAAATAGACTTCTACAAATCACTCCAAAATGAACTCATACCAGCGCAACTAAATGTTGCATGCTAAGGAGCGGAATTATTCACATTTGATCTAAAACAGGTACGTCAAAACTTAAACGTTTAAGTAGAGTACTTTTAGTCCGACCCGATAACTTAAAATGGAAATAGCGTTTAAACGGATCCGACAAAACCGAATTTTATTCCACTACATAACGAAAATACTTTATATCAAATCATATGGAAATTAAAACAATTTTGACTGTCCTGCTTTTTCGCTAAGGAATAAAAAGGAGCGACCTTAACGTCATAAAAACTGAAGCGTTCTAACGTTAACGTTGCGTACTTTTAGTCCGACTTTACTACGTAAATTGAACATTGCGGGAAAATGGACTGGGCAAACGTCCAATTTAATTGCACTTAATTAAAGAAAATATTTATAGCAAATCATATGAAAATTAAAACAATTTTGACCGTCCTGCTTTTTCGCAAAGGAAAGAAAAGGAACGATTTTAACGTCATCAAAACTCAACGTTATAACGTTAACGTTGCTTATTTTTACTCCGACTAAATATCTTAGATTGAAAATAGCGCGAAAACGGTCTCGAGAACACACCATTTTTTATTTCACTAAATCGAAGAAGATATATTAAATAATATCATACGAAAATTTAAAAAACTTGGACCGTCCCGTTTTCTTTCTATGTGCGTATGAATGAAAGAAATGTTGCGTGTTTGACGCCGTCACTACTTAGCGTGCGACGCAGTTGTTAAAGCTTTTTGTATATCATATTCAATATTTCTTTCTATAAATCGCACCATATGACACAGCATTCATTTCCCTACACGAATATATTTTTCTCGTTTTCATAGCGTAAGTATTGACCACAAAATATGAGCAAAAACGTAGAAAATCCTGCAAAAAATACGTCCCGCTAGGTGGCGCTATTTATCACTCGGAACGTGATATTTCTCCCTAAAACCTCCCAAAACAGAAAGCAAACATTTGATTCTATATTTGTGCGAAATTTCATCAAGATCCGAGTTACACACGATTTTTCCCGAAAAGGGTCTATTTCACCTTAAATCAGATTTAACTCGTATACATTGAGTTTAACTATTGCATTATACGTGCAAGTGTTTGAAATGAAAGTCTATGTCATATTATATATATTGTTATTTCGACTCTTTGTAATTTTAATTTGCGAAAGGAGATTGAGCATTCCCGTCTAGACGTTGGATACTGCCAATTATCAAAGTACCTCAGTATTCATCACGTCTAGATTTCTGGACTAACACCTACTCTGAAGCAGGTAAATACAACAAACATTAGGCCAGACCACCATACACATACCTCTGAAACAGGTAAATACAACAAACATTAGGCCAGACCACCATACACCTACCTCTGAAGCAGGTAAATACAACAAACATTAGGCCAGGCAATCATACACCTACCTCTGAAGCAGGTTAATACATCAAACATTAGGCCAGACAATGATACAACCTACCTCTGAAGCAGGTAAATACAACAAACATTAGGCCAGACAATGATACACCTACCTCTGAAACAGGTAAATACAACAAACATTAGGCCAGACAATCATACACCTACCTCTGAAACAGGTAAATACAACAAACATTAGGCCAGACAATCATACACCTACCTCTGAAGCAGGTAAATACAACAAACATTAGGCCAGACCACCATACACCTACCTCTGAAGCAGGTAAATACAACAAACATTAGGCCAGACAATCATACACCTACCTCTGAAACAGGTAAATACAACAAACATTAGGCCAGACCACCATACACATACCTCTGAAGCAGGTAAATACAACAAATATTAGGCCAGACAATCATACACATACCTCTGATGCACATGCTGACATGGTAAGGATCAACTTTCAGTTCTTTTGCTGAATCTCACCCTAAACCTCAATGGTGATTTTAATACAAAATGTTGATATCAGGGATATCTGTTTATTTCGGTGATGTAACGCATATTTTAAAGCCTGTTGACGTTACGTTAAAGGGACTGCCTCACATATTGGTGTATTGCAATAAAATAAAATTGTCAAATATTCGCGTAATTTTGGTATAGTTGCCTGTATATCCCATAAACAACCACACTGACATCTAAAATAACTTGAGGAATTTCGGCATTTTGAAGTTATTTACAATTAACACTACTATAACTTAAAATTGTCTGAAATTTGTTCGCATTTGATGAAAACGAATAGAAAAACGAACCAAATACCTCACTGATCTTTACGCTGTAGTTTGTTGATGTTACAGTTCAATCATGTGTGAATGAATTACATAATTCACAAAGCATGTTGGAAGGTATCTTAGCGATTTTTTTTCAAGAAAGTGGCTTTCTATTACATCAATACTTGGTTAGGTTTGAAAATCACGATATAATTTTTTTTTGCCCAATCTGTGAGGCAGCAACTTTAAGTTTCTTTAAGTTTTTTTCTTTTTCTGTTCCTTACTGGAACCATCTTATAAACAGTGAACATGCTTTTCACTGATAAATCTTCTTAATCCATTGATATAAAAATAAACTTAAATACTTGGCTATCACGTTGATAAAAGCACTTATCACACAGTGCGTTGGTATGACGAATTATTTACCAAAGGATGATCTCCACCAATTTAGCTTTATGGTTTTGTTTTCAGGTCCAGTTGTTGACGCCAGGACATGTTCAAGTACAACGCAACGCATTGAGAAAGGCAACGACCAAAGCAACAACCAAGGCAGGAAAGGAGGGCTATATATGGCATACCGCCTGACCAGTCTGATATTCGAAACTGAAACCTTGGCGAACTGTCGTGGCCTTGGAATTGGCAAGGCAAAACTGTCAGCCAACCGTGAACCATTGGACGTGAACCATTGGATGCAGGAAAATGAAAGACATAAAAGTTAGTTTAGCTCATCACACGACTTTCCTAACCTTTAAGGTTAGTATTTAAAAAAAACTCACAATGTCGCCTATTGATCGATATCCCCTGACCATTCAATCCGGAAAACGGGTTTTATCCTATTATGTTGAGATTATTCTCTATTTAAAAAAAACAAGTTATATACATTTAATTTTACGGATTGACCTAACCAGTTTTTTCTTGTTTGTATCATTGCCTGTACTAATTATTTCTTTTACTAGTACCCAACATTTTCACATGTGGATTAAAATTGAATTGTTGTTTAAATTTCTATCGAAGCGAATGACCTGTCACAGCCATGAATCAAACCCAAGTGACATCAGGTTAGAAAAATGTACCACTGGACCATGACACATGTTCCATAGGAACATCTCTTTTAATTTACAGATTATGTAATGTCTTGGTGCAAGAGGAATCAATATAGAGTGCCGACAGATTCTACTCACTTTATCCAAAATGGCCGACCTTGTACTGAACTCGACTGGAACGACAATTTAGTCGGATTGACCTCCAAACTGGAAGACCCTGAATACGTACGTAGATGATACAGATTTACGCCAGATGGACTCGAAAGACTAGTTCGACGGATAGGAGACCGACTGGAACGGCCTACGAGACGGAACAGGCTCTTGACACCACGGCAACAAATAATGATTGCATTGAGGTTTTATGTCTCGGTGAGTTTTTTACACGTTTTGGGGTATACCTTTAGGGTTGATGCCGACACTGTGTCAAGGCGGAAGTGAACAACGCTCTGTTCGACTTAATGGACAGGGCCATCAGTTTTTCCGTTTCACAAGCCGAAAAATAAATCCTGAAACGGGGTTTTTATGACATTAGAGAGTTTCCCTCTGTCATCGGTTTAATCGATGGAACCAATGTTAACATTCAATCACCGTCGAAAGAACAAGAAGGACATTTTATCAACCGACACCACAGGCATTCGCTGAATGTACAAGCGAGGTAAATATAGGCACAACTGTCACAAGCCTTCAAAGTTCAAGGCTGGAGTCGTTCCCCCTATAGCCTGCCCCTTTAACACTGCCAGATATCTCAAATAAGTACAACAGCAGCAATCTCATGCACATTAGTTACTTGGTAGTTTATTCGTACATTAATCTGTAGATCTATCTAGATTACCGCAATCCAATTCCTTAAAAATGACACATTTTGACATCAAAACAGAGACGACGGCATAAATACAGCGTCATTTGATTTTGAAAACGTCACCTGGCGCGTGCAACAAATTAGGCCAACAATACAATGACTTTAGGTAAACCTCTCATGAATAATTATTCGAAAATTGGCGTTTTTAAACAATACAGGCCTAACAGTTACACGAGGTTTGTTTCTGCTCATTTCCAAGTGTGACAAAAAATCATCTATCCTGACCTAACCAATCATTGAGGTTAGATATAGACAACTGCCAAAGTAGATCTAGATCCAGACAAGTGATTTATATTCGCGTGTTGTTGGCGATGATTTCCACTTTATATTTACTTGGGTTATTTAATTGACCACTCCAGACTTTCTGGGCATGTTCCGCGCCTTTTCGAGTGTAGTTGTTTATTTTCTGTGGCTTTTTGTTCTCGCGTGTCCCGCGGTTTCTGTTGGGGGCGGTGCTACTTCCGGTAGTTTCGTATTTTGTTTAATTATTATATGGGTTTGTATCTGGATTTAAACGCCAATTCCGTTTACAGTGGAGTTTTTCATTTTTAAATAATCTATATTAATTTTTATGCCATAATTTCTCAGTATTTAATTTTTTGACCGGGGCCAAAAGCTATATGGAGCTAGGAGTTATTTATTCGTATTTGCTGGTTGTCCTCTTACTATTTCCTCCCCACGTTTCGCATCCTACCTGGTTCGTTTATGTACAGCTGTGGAGTTTTGGATGTAGTGTTTTGTCCCCTGAGGTCATTTAAGGTAGTTGTAAGTCCCCTGTCGGTTTTTGACCGTAGGGGACTATTGGTTTGCCATCAGTCCGTCAGTTTTGGTTCTCACGGGAATTGAGGTTGCTATGGCAACAGACACATTGATTATGGCTTTAAATCGGTAGGGGACTTCTGTATTGCTTGCAATTCTCAATGACTTGTTCATTACGTCATATCTCGATTTGTTCAATTACGTCATTTTACTAATTGAAAGTAGGTCATACGACTATACGGGCCTTTCAACGTTTTAAGACTGTTATTTATGTAGTTCAGCAGTTTTACTGTTGTAACTAGGTCATTCAGCGTAGGCATTCCGCCTTTTGTTTGCTGAATCTTTTCTTTCCTTTTGTTTGCTGAATCTTTTCGACTGGGTCATTCAGCTAGTTATAATTTATTATACTTTTCGACAGCTTGGACTTGGGCGGATCTGCGCTTGTTTAGTTGTGCATTGTGCCTTTAATGTTTTCTGTGCTCAGCTGGTTAAGTTGAGTGCTGCCTTCCCTGTCTGACTTAAAATAATCTTTTTTATGCCCCCGTATCGATAGATCGGGAGGCATATAGTGATGCACCTGTCCGTCCGTCCGTCCGTCCGTCCGTCCTGGTTAACCCAAATTGACCGTTTCTTCTAGCATCATTATGGCTTGCTGCAAAGCTTCCAAACTTGCATGGATGTTGTATATGAACACTCTCCACACACCTGTATCACCTGACCCTTTTTTACCTTCACCTTGACCTAATTTTGGACTTAGACTTATTTATGGACAAGGCTTCCACAGGGGGCATAAGCGTTTATTGAACGCAGTCTTGTTCTAGTTTGCGAACAAAGTATCCATACTTGCCATCAGAAATATTTGACACAAAAGTATCGTGTAAGAATTGCAGGGACGATGACTCATTTCACTTCTACGACTCGCCTGTTAACAGACAAAGAATACCAATTTGTCTGGGAAAACTGTTCGCATATTTAGTTGACTATTCAATTAAATTGATAAATTACGTACCTAATAAGATTATGTAGGAGCCTGTAGATCATGCCCAGCCACCGACTGTTTAGTTTACTGTGGGCGGCGGATAAGCTCGTGTCGCGTAACAATGTAGAGTATCATTAATAAACAGAACATTCCACTTTTAATAAGACTGAAATGACCTGGTTTTGTTTGGCATGCTATTTTTATAGCGATATGATAATGAGTAATGCATGATGATAAACTTGTTGCATACTCTAACGAGTTCACGGCCTCCGTGACGGCTTATCAGGACTCATCGTGTCGTTTCCGACCGTCACCGACCACAAACCTCTTATTAATGATATAAATGTGTATTCTTAAATTCTCTTTTATAAGATCGCGTTCCTGTTGAGTAAAATTATTTGCACGGCTCTACTTAGCTTTGGACGACTCCATTGCCGTTGTTGTAAGTGCGACGTCTGCTTAAAATTCCGCGAATATTTGACAAACGGAACCACGATTTGTTGCATGATGGATCTAAATCGATCGCATTGTATTGTGGATAGTTGGGTTAAAGTTAACCAAATCAATATTTATCCGGAACTGGATAACTTATCCAAGTGGATATATGGTTTTATACAAACCGTTAACCAACTTGGATAACTTAACCAATTTGGTTAAAGTTAACAATGGGGATAAGTTATCCAACCTTGTTAACTTAACAAACGTTCATACAATTGGGTGCTGGTATATGAACGTTTCCTGCTTCGATCCAAGGTGTAAACAAATTGGTCAACCAACCGATAAAACCCTCTGAATTCATCCACCCCGTGTCTGAATGGCCATGAGCTGCTGCTTCAAAGCCTTCCCATGGATAACATGCGAACTGTTGGCCAGGACATATGATCATGGGCTGGTTAAAATGACACGAAGCACTGGTCGCCGCCATGATAGTCGACTGTGTCTTGTCCGAATTCCCATAGCAATAGACGACAGAAACCCCCTTAGGATCAATAACCTTTCAACTTTTACTGAGTTATGGCAGGATCCAGAATTGGGCATATTTTCACTCTTTCTGTCGCCATAGCAACCACAATATTTGTCAGAATCAAAATATTTTTAGACGTGCATAATCCCCTAGCCACATACCAAGTTTCATAAACCTAGCTTAGAAACTGTTTGAGTTGTCAGGATCCAGATATTTTGACGGACGGACTGACCTACTAAATAAAGACAAACCACTTGTTTATTTTATATTCACTTACTACTGCCCTTTCTTTCCCTAACTGGATAGTAGATTTAATTGTCAGTTCCGGATGACGTTTGAAAAATCGCTTTTAAGCAAGTTTTAATAACGAAAGGATTAGAACGGCCATCAGCTTCAATTACCTTTTGTAAAATGTGACAAAGTTAAAGTACAAGTTTTTATAAATTATGTATTGTCTCTCAATTGGAAAAATTATTATTGAATGAATAAATATTAAGACTCTTTTATCAAATTTTTATGTTATAGTTAGAACATATTAAGTAAAATTTAATGATTAAAAAGGTCGGAGCGAGCGAAGCGAAGCGAGGCCTTTTTAGTCATTAAAATTTACTTAATATGTTCTAACTAACTTAGAATATAACATTCTGCATTCTGATTGGCCGATAGAAATTAGCGCGAACGCATGACGTCAAGTCTGTGAAGAGAAAATTTTAATGATTAAATTTTCATTTAACCGCGAAAATGCGGCGTTTTCATTGGCTCATAATGTAGGTTATATTCTAAAGAATAAATAAATAACAACACGGTACTCTTTTATCAGACTGTTCATCTTCAAACTTGTTGACAATGTTTATGGTCATTATTATCTATGCCAAACGATACTATTAATTCAGACAGGGAAGGCAGCACTAAACTGAACCAGTCGTGCACAGAAAACACAAACAAGGCACACAACTAAACAATAAAGATCCGTCTAAGTCCAAGCTGACGATAAGTATAATAAATTAGCTTCAGCAACCAAAAAACTAGATGCCTAGCTGAATGACCCAGTTTCAACACTAAAACGACTACTATTACAATAATGCCTAGTTTTAGATGTCAGAAATCCCAAAACGAAAAAAGTGCCCTACACACTGCCGAACCAGAAAAATGACACCACCTAGTCCCAGCTGGTAAAAAGCCGAATTGCTCACGCTGAATGACCAAGTTACAACAGTAAAACTGCTGAAATACATAGTTTTAGCTGCCTTACGCCCTTAAGGTTAAATAACAGTATTAAAACGCTGAAAGGCATGATTACAGCTGAATGACCTAGTTACAGCAATAAAAAACCAAAAGCTAGAGTCGGATGACCTAATATTAAGTCAGACAGGGAAGGTAGCACTCCACTTAACCAGCCGCGCTAAGAAAACATTAAAAACACACAAATCACAATGCCCAACTGAACCAACCGAGCACAGGAACATAAAACACATACAAGGCACAATGCCCATAAACATGCCAAGTTCGATATAGGCCCAATCGATCATGTATGCCATGACGTCATAGTTGAAATAGATTCGAACGGAAATAATCACGCCATAATTATGACGTCACCATATAAAGAAATGACGAATACAAAGATCACAGTCATAATGTTGGACTTATATTGTTGTTTGGCAAACTCATTTTTTGACCATTGTGTCTTAATTGTTTAAAGTAAATATACATTGAATGCCCTGTAATACTCTAATACGTCGCCTTTAAATTACATGGCAATGTTTTTAAAGAATCTATATTTTACATGGCTGATTGTATGTGTGCCCACCAAACGGTCTTTCGATCTTTTTTTGATGGCATTGGTTAAAACTTTCTTATTGCTGAAATTAGGCTGAAACCTCGTCATTCAGGTTTTTAATACTTAATTTTTCTCTATCTTAGGACTTCTGTTCTGACAGCTAAAACATGGCGGGAAACTTTTATTTCACTGTGATGTGCTATACTGTAAGGTTGTCAATTGGGTAAGTGTGAGGTTTGGTGCACTGTAAAACGTTTAAGCCCCCAGTGACATTTGTCGCCGTCCGTACTAAGGCGGAAGCCCTTTGGTCAACCTTCCTCTATGTATGTATTGTCCACTTTATAATAAAAATACAAAAACATTTCGCCATTGTGCCTTTTTGTTGAACTTTGTTCATTTTGTATCACAGGTAACTGTATCATTAAAAAAGAGTAAACAAAAACAAATATTTTTTTTAATAAAATGTATATATCCGCCCTTTTTAATCATTAAATTTTACTTAATATAATATGTTCTAACTATAATTAAAACCGGTAGGGGACTTCTGTATTGCTTGCAATTCTTAATTACTTGTTTTATCTATTTTGTGACATAAAATGCCACTAAGGAAACTAGGTCATTCAGCTTTTCATTCAGCTTTTTATAGCTGAAACTAGGTATCAGTATTTTATACATTGTATCTGAAAGTTGTTGAAGTATCCAGTGACTACATGTGCTTCCTTGGCAACATTTGTCTGTATGGTTGATACTGCTTCACCAGGTTCGTGAAGTTAACAGTTCTATGTTTGGCTTTACCTTTTGTTAACAGTCCTGAGTCTACATTACCAAGCACCCTTCAAGTGGGCTTCCGACAGGGACTGGACTGGCTTGTGGACTACCGGTCCTGAATATCTTTGTCTTATTTTGGAGTATGGGTTTCTCACCATGCATCACAAACGACTGCATCAGAGTTGACTCGGCAGATGTTGAAGAACATGCGCTAAACTCAGGTTGCCTTTTTGGATTGACGAACCTAGATTCTTCTGCTGGCTTTTGTGTATACGTTTGAACCTATGGTAGCCTTGTCTGGTTGGCTCCTTGTATCCTCATATTATACGATGTCGTATCTGGTATATTGACACTAGTAGAACATAAGAACTTATCAAATGTCGTTGTATAAACAAAATGGTCGGAGGTATCGTTGTATTTTACCAATAGCTAAAGTTTCTATAAATATAATAATATTCAGTCGGACAGAGGATGCAGCACTTGACTCGACCAGTCCTGCACAGAAAACATAAAGGTACACTGCCCAGGTACAATGACAAATAAAAAAGCTGAAAAAATCCCCAGCCGGATGACCTAGTTTCCCAATAAGTAAAATGTCTTAGTTAAATGACCCAGCCTCAACAAGTCGAGCGTAACCGAGAACGACCAAGCTCCAACAACCCCCCCCCCCTATTAAACAAATAGTATGCAACGCTTAAAAGTCGTAATAAAAGACGTACTTGGTCATCATACCTAACTTCCGGCGGATGAGCGCCATTGTGCTTTCCTTTACTACCGGACGAATTACGTTATTTACCATATACAGGGTGATCATAGATATATGATAGCATAAATAATAACTTCGATGACTTGATCAGCTTTTAAGAAAATATAAATTAATACAATAATAAAGGAGAATAATGGAACACACGACAAAACAACGGGTATTTTTTCAATTTATTTCATTAGGGATAAAAAATAGGTAAGTTAAGTGTCTCGAAGTACTTAAAAAAGGTGTTTTTTGTCACGTGATGTTATTGATCTAAAAATAGAAATATATGTAGAACAATGTTTATTGATTAAAGATACCGTACATTCGTTAAATGTATATACATGTAGTTATATTTTCTTTGTATATATTGTTAAATGTATTTGAGCCGCGTCATGCGATTTTAGGCCTTCGGACAAAATTTTGACATTTTCAGTTTTTGTTGTATACTTAAAATACAATCTTTTCTAGGTTGAATAGTCTTTATTTCGGCAATTTTTATCAACCAGATACGAAGTTATGCCAATTTTTGTCGCATAACTGCACATGAAAAAGAAAACTTTTTGACGTCATTTTAACGTCGTATATTTTGCATAATTGTTGTGCGCTACTTTGGGTGGTAAAATTGAACTGAACACGGTCGTTCAGTATAACATACTGCCATATTTAGTTGACACCAGTCTGTTAATATGTATGAATTATTTGTTTCCATTTAATATCAAAATATAACACGCAACATTGTGCATTTCAGACTGTCCAAACGCCTTTACATAATAGAACTAAAAGGTCCGGATGTACGAGGGATGATCAATATATAACGAGAAAACGCGCTTATACTTTTGTTATAATCAGTTCGATGTTACTCAAACCATAGCTGGAAGTAATAATTCACATTAGCACTGTTTCTCTGAATATTTATCATTTTAGTGACATCATGCTAAATTCTATGGTTTGTAAGGTATCCCGGTAACCCTCAAAATGCGGAGTTGGGTCATTTTGCGGAATTTTCACCGTTTTAACGCAAATTCATACCCAACCGTTTTCATGTTAGCAATAGCAATGTGTCGAAAATTGGTACAATGCTTCACCTAAGACTCGCCTTACTGATGGTTACGTCTTACACGGGTTGTGTTGCCATTTGTTATGTCACGCACGTGTTATCGTTCCGTGATAGCAAAACTGACGGACGACAAATGATTAGAAATAAAATAATTAGTTTTAAAGAAAACAAGTAATAATAGAATTGCGCACGGTATTCGGTAATCATTTCGTGATCATACCATGTCAAATGCTTCGATTTGTGAACATAATAACATAATTAAAAATGCACCGAAAGGGTAGTGATCTAACGCAAAGTAGGTGTAACGTTACGTCGACGTCAGTACTACGCACAGAAATGTTGGGTGTTTGGAACGATATTCCTAAGAATGACTATCGTGAGTCTATTTTCAACTTGGTATGGCATTGGCGAAGACGTATACATGTTGAAGGAGGATAGTCTGAAAAGTTTTTTTAAAAATTGATACAATAGGGCCTTAGGAATGTGGTCGTCAAATTGGTCATAGTTAAATTCTGAATTACGGTAAATGGCGTTGCCCCGCCTATCGGTTTCGTAGGTCGGCAAAAATGTTCCAAACTTTTTTTTTCGATATATTTGAAAACTATTTTGTCCGTTTTCTTCTCATATATGTATTAACCACCACATAAAATACTTTTAGAAAATAACACGTAATATTAAAGTTATAAGCATTTTCTCGTTTTATATTGATCATCCCTCGTGGTTTGTTCTTATTTCAGTTCATTACAATTATGAATATACATGTACTTCAGGAAGTTCCCGATGTTCGACCATGAATGACAGACTGTGTTAGACTATAAAACAATAATAACATGTTTTCTTGTCCACGTGAGATACCAACGCAATGAAACTTCGTCTTAAAAATAATATGAGGTTATCCACTCGGTCCATTGTACATGTATAACTATTTGTTAATCGACATGCGACTGTTTATCAACTCACATGTAACTGCTAGTGTATCTAATAACCCCTTCCCTGATATATACTGTACGGGATACATGTATGGTCACGAAATGTAACAATTTACATGTTTCATGAAACGAACTCAAATTCTAACAGCACAAATACCACACTTTCCCTAATGACAGTACATGTATTTTAAAAGCTAAATTAGTTTGCGCTTGGAAACAACGTTCCGACAATTTGGATTATGATATTCAGTGCTTCAGTGCTTCCGATAAGCTGCGCATAACATACGCAACTGAAATTATGGAAACGCAAATGTTCAGTGCATTTTTTAGTGTAGCCGCTACATGACAATTACAACATGCGTATATTCGAAATTCTATATAATAGATATGCCTTAACCTGAATACGTTCAAAGGTGAAGTACAGAATAATGTCTTGTGTAGATTATTTTGTGTTATAAAATAATGACGCAACAGCTACTAAAAAACTGCATGTGGCCGACGCATACTTGACCTATCTCAAGTGAACTACTGAAAAACGGATCTTAATTATGATATGAGCAATTACTTTCACGGGTTTTCTCTTATGTTACTTCACAAATGTGGATTTACCGACGAACTGTCCGTCTCCAAATGCTCGGACAAACCGGCGTGATTCTTAGTAGATCTGCAATCAAAGCCGCCTACATCATGTACGACATAGCATTTATATTCTCAAATAATTCATACATTGATGCCTTGATATGACATATGGTTCTAACTTCTAGAACTAGCTAATTCAAAAGCGTTATGTCACATCAGACAGTCAGTCAAACATGACAAGAATGAATCACAAGGACCACCCCATCTAACAAGGAAAACTAATGAAGCAACAATCAACATACACGCCCTTATGAAACAAACGAAGCAGCCTCGTGGAACAATTTCAAGAGCTGGAGTTTAAAGTCATAAAAGAGCTTACAACCACTTTAAGTCTTAAATGAATACAGTTCAACAAAACGATACAGTGAACTGCATAATTATATGATTATTTTATGCAAGCCGCGAGTCAATGTGACGCATGATTTGAGTTGTTTAAATGACCGGTGTCGTCTGTTGTGGTGAAATATATAAGAGGTTGAGATCTGATCTTGACCGAGAATGTGTGTATTATTGTTCGACTATTTCACACTTTTTCCCAGGCCAGAGAAACATTACTGCACTGACTCGTTGAATTAACGAGTAGTTACACACCCATGTATACTTACCAAATTCGCTACTCAGCCTCACTTTGTTGTGATCAATATTATTTTAATTCTAGGCCTATTTGCGTACTGTATAGCGGGTATATTTCACGGGGGTTTAATTTTCGCTATATTCGCGGTCAACATCGATAGCGCGAAATCTAAACCCAGCGAAATATTCACCTCGTAAATTCACAAATTTCACAAAGGGAGACAATTCGTGTTTAAAAACATGTGATGGAGCAACAAGAAATAAAACAACGTTGACCCAATGACTTTGCAAGAAGTACTTCGGTTAAGCAAAATACGGCAATAAGATTATAACGACTTATAATAAATCACAAAATATAATTCGAAATTCGATTCTTGTAAAAATGTGTTTAAACTCTATGCATTTGTATCAAATATCATACGTGCATCATGTTTTCTCAACGTTAAAAGGTGTTAAGCAGGTGCGCCAAACTTGTTAAATTTAACGATTTTGTTAGCAAAATGTGTAAATGTTAGCCGAACAAGTATTTTGTTTGTGTTCATTTTCGAATGATAGTCAACTCGGCTATCAAACAAACCGTATAAGTAAATCATGGACGGGGGGTTTAAATATAAATACGGCTGACTTCTTATTAGACTCTGTATACCAAAGAGTTTCCCTGACTACGTGCGCCCCAAAAAAATCAAACGCTTTAAATTACTCAGGCACAATGACGTAATATATTCCTGCATATCGGAAGTGTTGATTTGATTTTGCGTGAAAAATAATAACATAGCGTTTCATCAGTTCTAAATTGTCGGACTTGTTTAATCAATAATTAATTATGGACTATGATAGCAACATAGGACTTGTGAAACGTACGTATGTCCGCAATTAATCGACATTTAATGAACAATTTAATCGTCATTACACACATTTTCTTACAATATTGCATTTAAGCTTTATAAATTGCCGTGTTCAGCAATCAATTTCCATGTTTTTTTTATTCGCCAAGGTGTAACTTACGTCATCCCATTTCATGTTGTTGTTTACCAACACGGTTTTAAATTCGCGGTCGGGGTCGGGGTCGTTTACGCGAAATCAAGACACCGTGAATTCAAACTGAGGATCCAGATAACGCGAATAATGGACCCCGTGAAATATACCCGCTATACAGTAATGCAATTATGTCAATGGTATTCGTGAACATTCAATACGGCCATGCTGGTTTGATAATTTTAATGTATGTAGAGATATTCTTCTTTTAAAGGCAAATTACGGTAGCCAACAGTGTCTCAAATATTTTTGCATGGAGTTATATAACTCCGTGATTTTTGTCCCAAACCCCTTTACCTAGTGCGGTTAGTTTTTTTATTAGAACGGAACCTAGGCATGAAAAATGTTCATTAAAATAATGGCATATTGCAACATTTATTCTAATAAATAGACAACCTATCGAAGACTATGTCTCCTTCATCATTGGGCAGACAGCAACATTGTATAGCATAGCCACATATAATGGCTTAAATTCTTGACGCAGTTCCCCCTCTGGACACGAAAAGAAAAATATAAGAAGAATAAATAGTCATGATCTGATTCCCTGACACGAACACGACTTTGTTATGGTGGTTTTTAACTTCCACGTGGTATATCCATACTGGTATTAATTTTAATAATTATTCTATATAGAATATAGATCTATACATATACAGAAATAATTTAATTGGAAAATCATAAATCCAATTGGCAAACATGGTCGTTTTTTTTTTATCTTGATCGGTCAACTAAAAAATAAAAAAAAGTTCTCCCGAGTAGAGTATTGAACCAGGACCTTCTAGATGGAAATCCGACGTACCATCTATTACACCAATGACGCTATAAACAAAATGTTTCATAAATAGTTAAATATAATAAGTTCCAAGGGAGACTAATCAAATTGACTAATAATCTAAGGGAGGCTATTCATAGTTTTTCGTTTTTATTGAATTAGGCCGAAATTAGAGGTAAGCCAGTTCACAAATTAATTGCAAAATGACTAGTAAAAATAGCTTTACCCATAGATCGCATCTATAAATTTAAAACCTGCATCTGGACAAATTATTAATATAGATATTGTAAACAGCCGTGAACATGCCTGGGGACGAAAAGTCTGCTCTGACTTCATTTTTTTATCTCGAATAAAACGCTAAAAAGTTGGTAAATTTACAAAAATTTGGTATCAAAACTTCGGAAAAATAGTGTTTTATTTGAATTTCATCATTTCTGGTCCCACTTCTTTATTATTGTGCTAAAATAAACGATTTTGCAGATGCCACGCTGCGACCGGTTTGGTTACGAAAGTGCTGGACTTTTCCCGTCTTTTCTGACGTTGTAACGTCATTGTCCGAAGGCC
Organism: Spisula solida; assembly: GCA_947247005.1. Taxonomy (NCBI): domain Eukaryota; kingdom Metazoa; phylum Mollusca; class Bivalvia; order Venerida; family Mactridae; genus Spisula; species Spisula solida. The sequence continues at coordinate 21,580,896 of OX365946.1, forward strand.
TAAAATCGCATGACGCGGCTCATTTGATAAACGTACACATGACTTGATACGTTGTTTTGTCAATTTTCTCGGTAGATCTTCATAACATCCCCCTCTATTCTGAAAAACAAGCTGCAAAGGGTTGTCAATAGTGTCTTCGCAAATAAGACCATTGTTGCTTTGAATTTCGCGTCGTATTGAAGTTTTAAAAATCAGGCATTGTTTCTGGTTTTGGAGTATACACTCTTTTTAGTCCCCTACCGGTTTTTGACCGGTGGGGACTATAGGTTTGCCCTCCGTCCGTCCGTCAAAAAATCTGGATCCTGCCATAACATAAACAGTTTTCAAGCTAGGTTTATGAAATTTGATTTGTGGATAGGGTGCAATGAGGGGATTATGCACGTCTAAAAATATTTTTGATTCTGACAAAAATTGAGGTTGCTATGGCAACAGAAACATTGAAAATGGCTTAAAACCGGTAGGGGACTTTTGTATTGCTTGCAATTCTTAATTACTCGTCTTTCAGGCAACGCAATTAAAATAAATCCAAAGCATTTAAATCCAGTGAATGAGGGGTACCACTTCCACCATCACTATACCCTTGGCAGAATTTGATGATTGCATCTTCGTTGCCGTGCTCCTCTGTCAGGTTACTGAAGGCAGGTGTGGCGCGTGACATGACTATATCGGGCCATTCCTCTAGGGATGTAAAGAGCGTTGTCAGAGTTTCTGGTAGGCAAAGAACTCTCGTGCCTTACCTCTAAAGCCCCACACCTAGTAATCCTTTGCTTGATCCTCGGTCCAGCCTAGTACATCGCAGTAGCTATGAAACATTTCTTCAAAGGCTATTCGGCATGTTCTTCCGTCAAACACTAGATTCTTCGGACACATCTTATGAGAAGCTCGCTTGGTACCCATTCCACGACAATTTACAAAATGCAAATATCACAGTGCTGTACAGTTCAGCTTATGCTCATTATTACAGCTTTTAATTGTGTAGTTTATGGCTGGATGATCAGGTTTGTCCTTTAAATATTCATTTTGAACTTGTGAAGAATGTAAGAGTAATGAATAACACACGTAAGCACAAAATCTTCTTAAGCATGTTAATGTAACACCATACCGCTTCGCGGTCCCCCGAAGGTGTTAACGACGTAAAAGCGGTTATGGTATTTCCTGTGGTATTGGACTTTTGTGGCGGGAAAGTAAAATAAATTGGCACAAATTATAAGAGGTGTGCGACAATTTCTGGTCACAGAACGGGTTTTTTATTGATTATTCATATAGAATTTATCACAGAATTGTCAAGTGCTAGCGCTTAGGTATTAGTGTTGTCTACTGATAGTTTAGGGTAGCGTGTGTCAGTTGCACGGACAGTTTAGGGTAGCGTGTGTCAGTTGCACGGACAAAATCAAGACTAAGATTATTTCAACATAAATAAGGTAAATAGAAAACAAAGTGTAAATTCCAGTCTCTACTATTTAATGAAGGAACAAATCCACCAAACTAACTCAATTCAATCAATATCAGAATAATGAATAAGCAACGCAGGTAAATGACTTAATAAACAACTATTTATCTGACAAAAATACTCAAAAACATAAGTATCTTCACCAGTCTATTATGCTAATTAAATAAAAGTATATTCCTAATTATTCTTAGAATATAACCTACATTATGAGCCAATGAAAACGCCGCATTTTGGCAGTTAACTTAAAATTTAATCATTAAAATTTTCTCTTCACAGACTTTACGTCATGCGTTGGCGCTACTTTCTATCGGCCTATCAGAATGCAGAATGTTATATTCTAAGTTAGTTAGAACATATTAAGTAAATTTTAATGACTAAAAAGGACTCGCTTCGCTCGCTCCGCCCTTTTTAATCATTAAAATTTACTTAATATGTTCTAACTATAACTTAAAACCATTTAAATCTATCTCAAATGATCAATGTTAAAGAATTAACCAGAGTTAATAGAATTAATGTTCCAGTAAATAAAGAAAATCAGTCTCGCACTTTTAGAAGAGATGATAAATCAGAGTCCCGGTATATGTATTATGTACACTTACTTTCATGAAATCTTGTAATGTATGGAACATCTCTATTATCACAGGGTGCAGATTATGAAATATCTCATTATCCAGGTCTTAGTGAATTGGCACATAAATCAAGAGTCCCGGTATATGTCTTATGTACACTTACTTTCATGAAATCTTGTAATGTATGTAACATCTCTATTATCACAGGGTGCAGATTATCGAAGTACTCATTATCGGTATGGGTCCCAGTCTCAGTGAATTGGCACCTTGAAGTCTCACTCTAGCGAATTTTATGTTCGTCCATGTATATAACCTCATATCCATTGTATATCTGTCACGATTGTGGTTGACAGACCATGAATGAAATCAAAGTATTTTTGTTTATTCTGGTGTATTTTTCATTTTTTTATATTTAGGCTGACGGCTTTCTTCAAAACTGAAACTAATTATAGATGACTTTCAATATACATACACAACGCAAATATATAAATACAACTACACATCGTGGGCAATAATACAGTAGATCTACAAACCGGATATTAAACCAAATGCAATAATGTATATATCTCATACTTCTAGCCTTTCTCTTTTTACACGTCTGAAATACCAAATGCAATCATGTATATATTTACTACACAATATCTCATACTTTAATTCAGTATATTTCACATACAATTGAGCTATATATTTTTAATGAATTATGAATGTACACTCACCATTAACTCCTCGTCCTTCATGTATGGATTGAATGGTGATAACTCAGACTCTGAGTCTGTCCCGTCTTTAATAAAACTATCGTTTATATTTAGGCTGACGGCTTTCTTCAAAACTAAAACTAATTATAGATGACTTTCAATATACATACACAACGCAAATATATAAATACAACTACACATCGTGGGCAATAATACAGTAGATCTACAAACCGGATATTAAACCAAATGCAATAATGTATATATCTCATACTTCTAGCCTTTCTCTTTTTACACGTCTGAAATACCAACTGCAATCATGTATATATTTACTACACAATATCTCATACTTTAATTCAGTATATTTCACATACAATTGAGCTATATATTTTTAATGAATTATGAATGTACACTCACCATTAACTCCTCGTCCTTCATGTATGGATTGAATGGTGGTAACTCAGACTCTGAGTCTGTCCCGTCTTTAATAAAACTATCGTTACTAATGGTATCATCCACTTCCATCATTTCATCTTCCGAAAAACAAATTCCTTCCTCGACAACTGCCTCTGTCTCAATGAATTGAACTGCAAATATAAAGACAAAAATGAAAAATCGGGCGTGGGTTACCCTCCAGAGGCTTATAGTCTGATTTATATAGGTATAAATGAAAATTTGGGCGTGGGTTCCCCTACAGAGGCTTAAATATTGGTTTGATCTTGCTGCCATGGCTTCTGTACTGGTTTTTCTTTCAAATAAACATCATAAATGAACTCAGCGACCTCGAAAACCCCCGAGTGGGGGCCACTTTCTCAATATTCTAAATAATAAAAGAGTTTTACCAGATTTCCTCTCCTCCCTGCAACTCCGGCAGATGTAATCAGTAGTAACAAAGAACTACCTCAGAAGCATCAAGAACATCATCAAATATAACATTAATAACTATCCAACTTGATAACAACTTAACATCAAGTTCAGTATTATTCACACATTTTAGACAGATTCACCCCCTTAATGGGATTACTGGATCCAGCAATATTGCCTATTTGTCCACGAATCCGTTCGCTCAAAGCCGTGATGAAACTACTTGGAGGGAGAGCCATAACCTCGTCAGCCTTCTCCATATTAACCCTGTTACCATCAATTACTGCCACCCAGTCTGCAAATGGGCTTTTCGTACCATAATTAACCCCGAAACTTTGTTCATGGACCTCACTACTGACTCCCGCCATGGGTTGTGAAGTGGTTGATGATATCTCAGGAACTTGTATACTAGTTCAACCATGCCAGTGGTAGTAGGACCAGTGCCTGGTACCTCCTTGGGATATTGTAACTGTTCATCCGTGAATGTATTTACAGTACTATCAATAATCTTAATGGGTCTCTGAAAATTGTTATCCCTAAACTCAACCCCACCCCAAATGTCCTGATGTTGTTTTTCAACAGAGATATATTGTTGAAGCATATGTTGGCGTAATAATTTATCAACATCAATTTCAGCACCCTTCTTAACATAGACAGGGCGTAGTTGCAACTGTAATATGGCCTTCTTAGGTAACGCCTTACCATCGACTAATTCCGTCTTGAATTTAGACGCAGTAAGTATGTTCATAATTCCCCCAAAAAATATGGGACCCCTACCAGTGAATGTATCCCTGCATGATATAAGTTTGGGTGTGGAAGTGACAGGCTTATTGACAGTGACATTACGATGATTGTCTATCATATCAGACTTGTGATGTAAGTTACCATATACATAGTAATTATTTGGTGGATAATGAGGTACGAAACCACTCAAATTGTCCATATCAAATGGTATATGTTCACGCTGACCATTCTTGGCGAATGCTAATTCTAATGTGGACTCATCCAATTGATACTCATTAGCAGTCTTTAAGGTTTGCAAATATGTCAACTTAGACTTAACATTGACCAATGGTATGAACTTATTACTAAGACCCAACATATAATAATCCTGTTGTGATGCGTGAGCACATTCATCGAACTGTAACGTGAAGGCCACACATTCAAATTTAATGTCATAACCCTTTTTAACAGGTACATCTGTGGTACTAGGTTTGAACAATAACCTAGACACATTACACCACTTACCATATGGAAACACTATGGGTTCAGTTTTCACAACATAATACCTATTACTGACCGTATCAACATCTAAATACTTATAAACCTCTTTATTTTGTATCTCCATAGTGTCATTGTCCTTGAAAATCTTTACATCCTCAAATAGGTTAGTACTGAGGTCAGAGGACGTATCCAATAAGTTGTTTAATCTCATCTTCTCCTTTAACGCATCCAACGTGTGTTGTTCAGTGGCGTTTGCTATGTCGTCAGAATAATTCATTAAGAATGAATTGTATGTCTCCCCGCCTGTGGGACGAGTAAAGTTAGCCATGACCGACTGCTCACTTGTGGTTCCCGAAATATATAATAATCACCTGTCAATAACCTCCAGTCGTCTAACGCCGTCCGTTAGATTTACGAACAACCTTGAAAAATTCCCTCAACAGTACTTGCCTCAACAACACAGCCTTATCAGAACGTTTGCCTGTCGTGGGATTCCTAAAATAAATTTAAAAGCTGTGACATCACATATTGGTCTACGTTTGATGATGTCCACGACCCAAAATCGAATGCATCTGGAGTATTATCCATAAGTTGTTTCTGGCCTTGAGTAATTATGTTATGGTGGACCCGTTCCCCAGCAACAAAGTTATCATTCAATTCAGTCAATGCTTTCTCGCCAATCTCAACCATGTATGATTTTTGCTGATCACCAGGAAATAAAGCCCCCAAACCAATCTTCAAAGCCACCTTAGCCATGTTGAGCATTCTTTGAGATGTTAAAAAAGTGCTGTCTGCAGACTCCTCAGTGATAGCTTCTGTCATGGATGGGTAGATCTCACCAACTTGTTCAATGAACTCACTGGTGGTTGCATGCATGGACATGTCTGCCCAAGCAACATTTTGAACATTTTCAGAGACTTCTCCACTAGTGAATTCAACATCATCCAGTAAGTCTATTGAGTCACTTCCAATAATATCTGCAACTGACTCTGATGTTGATAGGATACTATCAGCTGACATGTCTGCTAAAACCCCCTCAGCACCCAATGCCCCAACCTCTGATTCCATCAAACCACCAATAAATGCACCAGTCGACCCTTCAGCAATAGCACCAACCTCTCCCGCTGCTAGGATACCATCTGCAGCAGTGGTAATGATATCTACAGCTGCACTAGCAGCAGCACCAGCAGCACCACCCTCTATAACAGCTGCTGATATAGCCTCAACGATACCAGCAATAATGACACTAGCCATTATTTAATGTATAACGTACCTTGATACTGATCTTGTCCTAGCACGCTTGGCGGGAGGTTGTTGACTTGTTGAGGTGGTGGCTCGTGTTGATGGACGTTTCATTGCCTAATCCTATGACAGAAGAGGGGTGACTGTTAATGATTGGATCCACCACAGGAATCTTATTACGTATTGTGGGTGTTGGTAAAAACACCCCCAAAATGGTTGACAATAACGAATACCATAATGCCTGTGTTGTTCTGTCGTCGTTAACACATAACTGATACATGCTAAATAATATGATGCTGACCAGAACAAACACCAGACACAAGTATTTCACACGGCGTTCCACCACCATATCCTTATATCTAATACAACTTAAATTGGGATCCATCTATTGAATGAAAAAAAAATTCAATTCAACTAATTTATTCATTTATTAGTGAAACAATCGTCTGACACATCTTCGCATAGCATGAAATTTCAGAATTATAAACCCCCGCCTGTCCGGGGCGAAGTAATGCTCCTGTGTTTGTGTTGCCATTGTTATTCCACATGCCGGATTAGCTGGCCTTTTGAAAGCAGGCTTTCGAAACGTAAATTTCTTTCTCAAAATAGGCGTAGAATTCCTAAAAATACATTATATAGTATAAATAAATAATAAATATACACTTACAATTATAATCCAAATAGAATTCCACTTAATTACAGTTTTTCCGAACAATATACAGCTTTTCCGAACAATATACAGCTTTTCAGAACAATAGAACGTTCCTAATTGACAGAACGTCGCTAATTGGTCAATTATAGTAAACAATTAGCGTCATGACGTCACATCCGCCCAGCGCGAAATCGTGACGTCACACAGAACGCCGCCATTTTCCTTGTTGACGTTTGAAGCGTGGAAATTGAAATTTCGTTCATTTAAAGCCAAATTTGGATAAGTAAGTATGTTTTTTCTTCATGCAATGTTGTATTATAACCGTATATACCGTCATATAAAATTTCAAACCGAAAATGTACCAAATAAATCTTTTATCAGACTTTTGACAACTTCCTCCCTGCAGATGTAACTAGTATTACTTTACATCTGCCGGAGTTGCAGCGAGGAGAGGAGAGGAATCTGCTAAAACTTTTGTTATTGAGAATTTGGAAAAAGTGAAAGGTACTCGGGGGTTTTCGGGGTCGCTGAGTTCATTTATGATGTTTATTTGAACGTATAACCAGTATATAAGCCAATACACTTAAATCCAACGACTATTGAAGCCTCAGGGGGGGGGACCCACGCCCAATTTTTCATTTGATACCTATCAACCATAGAATATAAGCCTAGGCTGGGGAACCCACGCCCGATTTTGTCATTTATACCTATAAAACTTATAATATAAGCCTCTGGAGGGGGACCCACGCCCGATTTTTCATTTGTTCTTCCTTATATTTTCAGTGGAATTCATAGATAGAGAAGCAGCAGTTGAAGACCATGTTTGGTCGTCAGACGAAGCCGAAGAGATGGACACAGAAGAAAACGGTTTCATAACCGACTACGTAGACTCTGATGACTCATCAATCAGACCACTCAACCCATACCTTAGTAACCTAAAGAGGGAGAGGGATGAGGATGAAGAAACACAAGAACCCCCAGCGAAGAAAAGGAGGGAGGAAGTTGTCAAAGAGAAGAAACGAGTGTCCAAGAAAAGGAAGAGAATAGTGCAAGTAGTAAGTATAAACTATACCTGTATGATTGATGCTCTAACCGCATGTCAGGGTCCTCCTCTATCAGGGATACATCATTCGAAGAAGACACACTAATACTCTCAGTCTTATAATCCCAATCGAGCATCCTATGACACCCTGTACACCTAAACTGGTGTACACAATCAAAGCTGTCATCGCCTACACAACCATAATACTGGACCCTCCGAGAGCCAAGGAAACGTTGTAATTCTCTTGCACATGTACTACTGTCACTGCTTAAATAAGTATCATCCTCTAAGCCAATGTCCATGGTGTATTGTATGTGTGGTGGTAGCCTATAAAATGACAAATATATATGTTATTCCACAGGATGATGAGGAAACTGATGATGATGATGAAACGTTCCTATCAAAGGTTATGAAAGTCATCGATGAACCACCAACCAAGGTGATGAAAATTGAAGAACCACAAGAACCACCCACCAACACTGGTAAGAAAGTACAACAATGTCCTAAGTGCCAAATAAGATATAGACAAACCCATATATGCATGGAGATTACCTCTGAGGATACTTCTACAGCAGCACCAGAAAATATTGAGATTACTTCTGAGGATACAACAGATTCTACAGCAGCAGCACCAGAAAATATTGATAGTCAAAAATGTAATAATAGTCAAATTCCATGTAACCATGAGTTTATAGAACCTGGTTGTCAACCCTGCCTGGTCAAATTAATGTCTGAGCCAATCCGTAGAAAAGAGCGAGTGGTGGTTGGAGCCACCCTCGCAGAAAAGGAACGTGACTGGTTGAAAAGTGTAGTAGATGAAGACCAGAGGGTTGACATGTGGCTAGAAAAACGCCAGGAGTTTAAGAGAAAGAGCAAGGTAGTATACGAATGTAAGGCTTGTGCCAAATTTATGTATAGTAAGAAATTTTATGATGCACATATTGCTGGTCAGCCCCACAAACTTAAAGTTAAGTCATTGGGAATTTCTGAAGAGGTGGTGGCTGACCAGGGATCGGGTATTGCAGTGGAAACAACAGGTAATAACCAATTCGACTGTCGCACATGTAATAAAACCATGTACTCAGAGAATTATTACCAGCGTCACATGACGTCTAAAGGCCACAAAAACCAAGTCTCAAAACAGGCCAAAAAAGGCACCAAAGCACCCGCCCAGTCTCAGAATGTGACGTCTGGTAATAACCCTGTGAGTACAGGGTCCGTTCTTGAGAGACTTCAAGAAGGGGGGGATATAGGGGGGAAACATGTCATGACCAGCAGGAGCCCGTATTCCACGTAGTGGATGACAAAAACTTATATTGTGATACCTGCAAGTTGACAGTGAGCAAGAAAAATATCCAACGTCACTTGCAGTCTGCTGGTCACATGTCCTGCGTCGCAGGATCTGATTTTCATTGTATACCGTGTGATAGACAATTTGCCCATATGACCGGATTTGCACGGCTTTTTTTTATATTTTTTGCTCTATTTCTTTCAACTTTAACAATCTATAACAATGTTTAACAGTTTAACAATTTATTTTTTGTAACACATAGTATATATATCACATTTATAACAAGTTTCCATAGTTTATTTTATGCAACATTTTAGCTTTCTCCATTTGTTTCTGTTCCAGGTGGACCTCTAATGCTGCGTTCTGTGCGTTTTGTCGTTCTGCGTCTACTTCGTCGTCTGTCCGTCGTTTTTCGCTACTTGTTAACCATTTTTCTGGTGTTGTTGTTATTCCCGGGTTAATGGTTTCAACCTCTTCCATGCAAGCCTGATTACCACTAAATGCATATGCTAAGAGGTCGTCGATTTCCTTCTGATATAATCTAGGCAAGTCACTGTCCCCAATATCGAAACTCTCGTTGAAGCTTTCATTGAAATCACTTTCATTAATTTCAATAGGTGCATCTTCTGTACCGTCGGTGACATCAATTTTAATACAGCTCACCTCTACTTTTGGACTTGACAGGATGTTTTTGAGCGAAGTTTTCATCTTCTTGAACAGCTTTTGTCTTTTTTTTTTTTTATTCAATTTAAACATATATTTGTACAAAAAGATTACATAGCTACATCAAGCATATAAAACGTCATATGTATGCATTGTATACAACACTCATAATATATATACATAATCTCCTTATACAATTTATCCCCACTTTACAATTATGGTTGTTTGTCGAATAAAATATGTAATATTGCCGAAGTTGGTTGTTAATACTTCAACAAAAGTAAATTAAAAAAAATAAAACAATACAAAATCAACCGTGACCTCTGGTTCTAATTGTATAAAACTCTGTATCTATTAACAAAAATATCCATTTTGTCATTTTTTAAGGCTATTTCCCGTTCAATAGTTATTCGTGTTTTAAGGTAGTTTAAGAAGTGTTAAAAACATAATATCCCTAGTTTTTGTTTCGTATAAAAAATATAATACTTCATTAAAATGATAATATAATTAATCAAGTTATAGTGTACATGTTTTTTCGTGATACCAAAACTTACTATCGTATAATCAAACATAATATCAATATCTTTTCCCCTTAAGTATCGGGATAACCTATTCCACATATTCTGCGAGTGACAGCATGACCAAAACAAGTGCTCTATACTTTCCTCATAACTATTACAGAAATAACACATACTTGATTCTACTATATGACATTTTAATAGAAGTTTATTTGTAGCAACTACGCGTTTTAAGTATTTGTACTGGAAATCACGCAGTTTGGTATCTATAGTTGCGCTGAAAGTATTTCTGTAAACAAGTTTCCATATAATATCATTGTTATTTAATTCGTATTTCCATTTAGTTTCCGATTTAACATTTCGTTCGCCAATATTTGATATTTGAAATTTATAGTATTGTTTACACGGTTTTTGTATTTTTGATGTAATTTCCAGAAGCGTTGCTGGTCTGTTGCGTGTTAATGTTTCCATGTTTATTATATTTTTGTGCGTTGCTGGTATATTCGCAATAAGCTGGTGAAATTTTAGGAACTCGGTTGCTGGAATATTGTAGGTAAATGCGAACTGTTGAAATGTATAGAACTTATTTATGCGAAAGTCATATAAATGTTCCAGGTATTTTACTCCATTGTCATGCCAAGTTTTCCAAAATATTGGTATGTTATTTACTTGTATATGTCTATTATTCCAGAGTATGTGGTTTAGTTTATCTTCAAAAACTGTCTTTTACTGTATACCAACTTGTGAGAATGTCTTCTAAAAATGAATTTTTTATACATAGTTTACGTATTTCAATTTGTGAGAGTTCCCCTTCGAATATTAAATTACCACCATATGGTTTGAGTATTGACTTGTAAATATGTTTCCATTGTCCGGTATTTTCTTCATCTATAATACGTTTAACCCATGAGGCTTTTATTGAGTATACAAATTTTCGAATGTCTGTTAGTTTTAAACCTCCTATATCATAATTCTGTACTAATTCTATTCGTTTAATCTTTTCGGGTTTTCCATCCCATAGGAAGGAGAATATGTTTTTAGTTATTGAGTCTAATATGTTATCCGAGGGAGAAGGTAATACACAAAAAGCGTAGACTAGCTTTGGTAAGGCAAGGGTTTTTATCACAGTCACTTTTCCCATCATTGTTAGTTTTCTGTGTTGCCATTGTTTTAAACAATTATTAAAATCCTCAATTTTTGCATCAAAATTATTTTTAAAGTTGAGATTGTTATCATTGTAGAAATTAATACCTAGGGTTTTTGCAGATTCTGAGTTCCATTTGAACTTCTTATTCTTGCAGTATTCAATGTTTGAGGTTTTTAAGGAGCCTGCCCTCAAAATGACCGATTTGGTATTATTCAGGTTTAGGCCAGATATGACTCCAAACTGGCTAATAACATATACGAGCCTTTCAAAAGAATCTTTTGAACCGTCATTAAAATATGTTGCGTCATCCGCGAATAAGGTTTGTTTAACTTCATTGTCGTGCATCGTGATACCTTTTATTGAATTATCACACGCTATATAATGTGATAAAACTTCCATGCATATTATAAATAACGAGGAAGACAAGGGACATCCTTGTCTAACCCCATTTAGTATTGTAAAACTTTCAGACATATATCCATTGTTAAGTATCACGCTACTTATATTGTTATAGAACAACTTAACCCAACAAATTAAACCGTTTCCAAAATTGAAATGTTCTAGGCATTTGAATATAAAACTATGTTTAAGGGTATCATATGCTTTTTCAAAGTCAGAAAAGAAGAGTAATCCTGGTTTATCGTTTTCATTTAAGTAGTCTAAAATTTCAAAGATGAGCCTAACGTTTTCTCCTATGTATCTTCCTTTTATGAAACCGGTTTGTGAGTTTGCTATAATAGTACCTATAACTTTTCTTATTCTGTTAGCTATGGTCTTGGTAGCAATCTTATAATCCACATTTAGCAATGTAATAGGGCGCCAATTTGATAGAACAGTAGTATCTTTATCGGACTTTGGTATTAATGATATTACCCCTTGCTTTTGAAGGTCTGTTAAATGTCCAATATCAAAAGAGTAGTTAATTGAATCAATATAATATGATTTTATGTCATTCCAAAATACTTTATATAATTCTACCGTAATACCATCTGAGCCGGGACTTTTGTTATTTTTCATTTCCATGAGAGCTTTAAAACATTCATCTATAGTCAGCAAACCTTCACATACTTCCTTATCTTCCGTTTTTAGTGTTTCTATTGGCTCACTGAAGAAGTCAATATTAGGTAGTTTATTGTTACTATTATTTTGATATATGTTTTTGAAAAAGTTAACTTCTTCTTTAAGTATTTCTTTTTCATCCGTTATAAATGTATCTTTAATTTTTAATTTTCCAACAATTTTTTTCTGAGCGTGATGTTTTTCCAAGTTTGCAAAATATTTAGTATTTTTTTCATTGCCTTCTACATGATTTGCTTTGGATCGTGTTAATATCCCGTTCATTTTTATATCTAACAAGTTGTCTAATTCTAATTTCGTTCCTTGTAGTTCTGTATATGTACGTGCATTATTATTTTCATTAAGCTCCTTTTCCAACTTTGATATGTTTTCTATTAATTCCTTTTCTCTTATGTTTTCTTTTTTCTTCTTCTGACAGGCATACTTTATAGTTTCATTCCGGATGGTACTTTTTATTAATTCCCATTTAGTATTTGGGTTTGCTTCGTTATTGATGTATATTACTTCTTTAATTTCGTTTGATATTTTATTTCTATATTCTTCGATTTGTAGAAGACTGTTATTTACTTTAAAGTATCCAGGGCCTCGTTTTTTATTAATTAATTCAAGCTTTAATAATACGGATGAGTGATCTGTCCGATAACCATACTTGATAACACATTTAGTCGCATGTCTTTCTAGTTCTTTGGATATAATGTAATAGTCTAATCTACAAGATATTGGTGGACTGTGATTGGAATGCCAAGTGAATTGTTTTTTATTTATATGCATGTTTCTCCATATGTCCATAAGTGAAAATTGATTAAGAATGTCTTGTAATTTTGATCTGCATTTTTTATGAGTATTTTGTCTTCCGTTTCGTTTATCAAGATTAACATCCATTATTGTATTAAAATCACCCCCTATTACCATATTTTCTCCATCTAACGATGCAATGTGTTTAGAAAGTTGTTCAAAGAAGCAAATATTATCTTCATTCGGTCCATATACATTAACTACATTTAAAGTATTCCCATTTATTTCTACTTTCACAGATAATATTCTTCCTTTAAGGATACATTGTGTTTCTAAAATATTGCAGTCTATATCAGGATGGGTTAAAATCGCTACCCCTTCCGCATTGGATTTGTTACCGCTGCATATCATTTGACCACCCCACTCAGACTTAAATTTATCATTCTTTTGTTCATTTAAGTGTGTTTCTTGTAATAAATAGATAGAAAACGTTTGATCTTTAAGCCATTGGAATACCTTTTTTCGCTTTTTAGTGTCGCCTAAACCTTTTACATTCATTGTAAAAATAGTTGTTTCCATTAACCATAATCAAAAATATTTACAACAGAGATCAGAGTTGATTGTGCATACAACAGGAATTGAACTATGTCCATTATCTTATGGAATTTAATACCTACAGCAATAATAACAGGGCTAAACATAGTAATCGATAGTCGCAAACCACGCAGAGAAAAAATACTCTTCTATTACTGACGCCCATTATATATACTTTACAAACAATGCATCAAAATAACAATTATTATGTCATACATACATACATACAAACATTGGTATATATCGATTACTCAGGTCAGACATTTGTATACAGAGCATTATGTCAACAATCATTGCAATTAATTTGTCGTACTTATTAAGATGTCTAAAACATTAACGAAATGCTATCATATTGTGATTCCATCTACAATTGGCAGATCTGATCAAACGGACCATACAAGCTCTCATAAACACACATTCATAACATGCAATGCTTAATACAGGTACATTTATCCTATGTACACAAATTCATACGAAATAGTGTCTATTAACCATTAATACAATACAATTACACATGTCGATAAGGTTATAATTCAACTATCATAGTATGATGTTAATATTTTTGAGACTTTACATATAACATGTATATAAGAAACATTACTATCAAAACAACTAAATATTTGAATATTTATACAGACTACATAAGCCCCTTATTAGTCTAAATAAAAGCATATGTGTTCATGATCTATCATTTTTACATAGAATGTGCTCAGTGTAACGCAGTAGAAGCGATAGATTATTTGCATCAAAACATACAGCTTTTGTCTTGCTGGTCCATCCGTATCGTCCGTATCTATATCCGCATCACTGGCGTTTCTTTTGGGGCTGCTTGTCACATTAATTCCCTTTCGGAAGTCCGCCTCACTTTCGATGTCGTCAGTTAAAACCAACGCTGGGGTAATCATCGGTGCCTTTGTTACATAGAAGTGTAACATCTTAGCAATGTTACTGAGTGTGATTCTTATTCTTGCCTTCAAGTTGTTTTTCTCACCCTGGGTAAAACTGCAGAATTCTGGGTAGTCCTTTATTTTTGTTAGGATCATTTGCATGTTAATCTTAGACTGTTTAATATAATTGTAGTCTGAGCTGCTCCTGAGTTCTTGTGGTTCTACTTCTTCCGCATTGTCCACGTATCTTAACTTCGGCTTCTTGTAGTCGCTGACATCTATCCAGTAATCGTTTCCTGTGCGTTCTGTTATACCAAGTAAGTATGCTCCGATTTCCTGGAGTTGTTCTTCATCGTGGGTAGTCATCATGGTTGTCAGTCGTTCCAGCATTCGGTAATCGTTTATTTTACTCATCATCACTGTAGCTTCGCAATTATCAATGTCTTTGATTGTTTCTAACGCCCTTCGCAGACCTACCCGTGTGGTTGCTATGTCATTTATCGCGTCATTTATTTCTGAGACGTATAGACGATTGTATTCATTGAGTTCGTCTACAGGCCAATCTCCTAATTTGAGGATAGTATCACGCATTTCCTTTAATATGATCCCAAACATTTCTGGGTTAGGGGCTAATTTGTCCTTAAGCATGTCAGACTTGTGCAAATTATAGTACCCAAGGATACGGTTTTTGCAAGCTGCCGATTCCCCATTGAAATGGGCCCAAGGAAGGGTGTTACATTGGATAAGGATCGGGGTCCTTTCTAATATTGCCGGTTCTTTGTTTTTTACATTTACCGTTGTGGCCTGCCCTTCCGTGATTTTCTTGAACTCTTCCATTGACTCAGGTTTTGTGATTGTGAGTTCAGGAATTACGATGAGTTCTTTGTTCAGGCACCGCTGCCAGCTAAAGTCTTGGGATTGCACGGTTTGACCTATGACATTTCTGAGTGGCATTAGTGCATTAGCCCAGAAAGTCTTCCCTGCATTCGATGCCCCATGTAGAATAAAGGTATTCTTCTTTGGGTCATCCTTATTCAAGATCCTGAATAACTTCAAGAAAAAGTCCCCGGGGACGATCCCCTGGTCCTCACACCACCTGAGGAACAGGTTAGCCGTTTCACTGACTGTTAAGTAATTTTCAGTGTCTACTTGTTCGTAACCTATTAACAAATCAACATATGATTCGTTATTGAATTCTCTTAGCATACGCATTTCTAGGATCGCTTGTGTTTTTATCAGATTTATCATGGGTACCAGGTTCAATGTACGCCATTCTCTGAGTTCACATTCGTCGCCATTATTGTATATTTTCTTTAGTATATCTATGTTATCCGTGGATTTATATTTCGTCATATATTCCATCATGAGAGCGACTTTTTCTGCTGTTTTAGATACTTTGTCCTTGCCAAATTTCGTTTGACTAGGATTCCTGTTTGCGTCCGCGAATGTGTCTAGGGACATTGTGTCCTCCTCCACGATAGTATTCAATTTACTTGCTAAGTATATTGCTCCTGTGGGAGTGTTACTATCATGTACTTCTACGCTTTCTGAGAAGTCCATAGCCGGTCCGGTAACCATTTGATTGTTAATGATACGGTCTAGTAGTTGGCTGTTGTTACAGCCACCGTAACATCTTGGTGCCTTAGACATGTAACTGAGAATACCATCCATGTGTTTTATTTTTTGGCACCTAACTGTGGCACCTTCTTTGTGCAGAGACCCTTTCCAAGTATTGAAAGACCTTTGTTGGCGGATGTTTTCCTGACCGATTACTAGATGGATATGCATATCATTATCAGCACACGATCTATCCGTAGCCCCATTGTGCCACCAAATAGCTGCAGGGTGCGTATTAATGAATTTTTTAAATGAATTAAGCACCATCGCATGCTTCTTGTTACGTTCATAGATTTCGATAGGTGTTTGGAATTTCAATGTTGGAGTATAAGACTCCCCGTTGAGGTCAGCGGTAGTTGCATATCTACCCAACGGTGTGTTTTTCGGTGTTCGTTTTATTTCATTGTCTTCAAATTGGTACAGAAAGTTCTGAATAGTTTCAACTGAGATGCCTTCGGGCAAGTCTGCTACGATGACGCTATAACAATCACGGTCACTAATTTTTGCTGACAAGATGCTCTCTGGACTGATCTCCCTGTAATTAAATATTGAATTGGTAAGTAGGTATTAAGTCCATATGTGCAAATTTGTCATTCAGTTGAGTGACACTGCCTAGTAGTTGTTGTATCATAACTGTGTTGTGTTCTATCATTTTTAGTGTTTGTTGTCTTATTCCTTCTTGTAATGTGTTATGTATGTCTAATTGTTGGTATTTTTCTGTGAGGTCTATTATTTTGTTGTATGTTGTGTCCCACCCTAGTTCTTTTTTTATTTCACCTATGAATTGGTTTGTTACTGCTCCTGTAACTGAGTCTACTATACTGTTTATTCTATCTTTTGCCCATGTACTTTCTGGTGCATTTACGTGATAGTTTTGTAATTGTCTTATTTGCCCTTTTATTGTTGTTATTTGACTATCTACATATTTTCTTAGTTCTACGCAACAGTCATCTGGGTCACTCTCTATTGGTTTTTTTACCTCAGTATTGTCATTTCCACTATCTATTGGTACTTTTCTATCTGTCTCATCATTTGTTTCTCTACTCTCTAAGTACATACTCATTTTTTTTAAATATACATCTAATTTTTTCCATTTTATTTTCATTTTTATCCAGTCCTCTTTACACCCACATGTTTTCTCTTCCTCATCATCATCATCACTACTTTCAGTACTTGACCAGCTCGGTAGGTCATCATTATCGGGCAAGTCGGGCAGACTAGGCCATCCAAACGGCCATGCGGGCCAATCTGGCCAATCGTAAGCAGTTTCACATTTTATTAATGCCTGCCACGCCATAGTTTCACCAAATTTCATGTTTTTTTCTTTGCATGACCTATCATCTACTGGTGTTTTTTTAGGTGTTTCATCGGACGGACCATCTATAGTATCCCAAGCTTCATCTATATTGAATCTATCAGGTAACTCTCCTGGTTTGTCTATTGCTGTTTGAAAGTGCTCTTTTGCCTTTTCTAGTATTATATTTACTATCACCGGAGCCAGGTGCTGTGGTGTTATTGTTGGCAGTATTTGTGCTAGAGTCAAGTTTCGGTCTCTGTATAGCCACTGCATACTTCTAACCTTATTGTCTATTCTATTGTTTTCATGTGAAATGAACTGATCTATACTACCTATGATTGAACTTAGTTCCTTTTCTGGCCATTGTTGGAATGGATAAGCTAATTCTGGTTCTACACTATCTAATAAGTATGCTATTACTGGTACTCCTGTCATTGTTTGTGTGCCTGGTTCTTGGTTGATTGAGTATGTTGTTACGAATGTGTTTGTTTTCATGTCTGCCTGTACATTTATTCTGAGTTCGTATGCATAATCGAAGCTTTTGTCTGTGTTTGGTTTTAAATCTGTTATGTATTTCCAGTCATACACATTATAGCCTATGGTATAAGGTGTATCAACTGTTAGTAACGCTATCTTATGCCCCGTGTCTAGTTTTGTACCTATCCTGAAATTCATGGTCATGACATGCAACAAAGTATCAGTACTCCTACCTGGTGTAATAGTCTTTAAGTAAGCTTCTATGTATTTATAAGCATCAAACAGCGATCTTATTGCATGCTGTGGGTTGTCATAAGTTGACACTAAAATGCCAGGTCCTGGCGTGTATACTGCTACGTGGTTAGGTATTGTTAAAGCATGTTCATGCTTCAATCCAAAGTTGTCGGAAACATTGCATTCTGCTGTTGGAGTTTCCTGTATCCACTGATGTACAGTGATAAACGTGTTTTCAGGGTTACGCATAATGTTCTCATGCCAGAGTACATTCGACTCAGCAATAATTGTAGTGTTAGCCACATAGTTGTTGAATCTATGGTTCTCTACCTTGTCAGTATATTCAATGTGGTTAGTATTTAGTGATAAAGTGTCTATAATGTTATGGAATGGTACATAAGTAGTCATGACTTACTCGTCTCTCTTAGCTTTGTTATTTTTCCACATGTACATGTTAGTAGCGGGTACCAGTTCTTGTGCGTTTTGTCGTCCTGATCGGTGAAAAAGTGTCGTCGAACACGTCGTCTTTGAGGTCTTCTAGCTCCGCGTCGAGGGTCCTCTTTCCTGGCAGTGGTTTTCCGTATGTCGGTCCTTCTACCTGCAAAGGAGTGGTTAAAGTGGTTGAACGTAATGTACCTGGCACCGTTTTGTATACAAGCCCTAAACGTTTATGTTCATTTACATTTCGCTTGATGGTTTCTACTCTGTTAACTGCCTCTAACTTGGGCTTCAAGTCTTTAGCATTTAACTCTTTGACCTTATCCAGGTTAAATATACGCACCATTTGTTTACCATCCTTTGTTTTAAAGGCCGAACCATAACGCTCTCCATTGGATTGCATTACTGGGAATGGGGTATAGTACCTTTTGCCTACTAGTCTAGCATCTAGAGTTTTTAGTGTGAAAAAAAGGTCCAGAGCGTTTCTCAGTTTATTCGTGTAGAGGGATGCTTGAAGTTTAATTTTAGCGAGGGTGGACATCTGAGATCCTGTAGGTTACCATGGAAACCATGATGGCGTCAAAATTTCCCGCCAATTTTTTAGTACACACTCCGTCTTAATATAACCTTTCTAACTAGTATGTACAAACACATATCAATTTTATTATGCGTACTATTTAAAGTACCGGTATAGAGCTCAGAAATGATATGAGAGTCAAGGTCATTTAATGTCAAGGTCAAGGTCATTTAGAGGTCAAAAGACCTAAAAATAGGTAAAAAATGTGTTTTTACCCCAAATAGTTATCATTCATATGCGCAATTTTGTCCATATACTTCATTAATTTATTTCAACATCGCCTGTTATCAGTTGCACTTAAAATAAAATTTATTTCGTGTTGACATGGCGAATAAAAATGAAATAAGGGGGAATTTCGTAACCCCACCCCAATTGAAATTGTCCATATATTTTGATTATCATGACAAAACTGTATGCATTGCATTTGCTTCACCAAGTGTAAAAGTGCAAAATGTGCATACATACTACTGTATGTGCAACCTTATTACACAATGATACATAGCCTAGCATTTAAATTGATATGTTGACCAATGTCACGAAGGTGAAGGTCATTACAAGGTGAAAGTTCAAGACAATTATTCCAGTCACATTTTTATGTTGTTAAAAGTGCAATAGCTTTGGGTTTTTTTGCTTCAGCGAGGAGTATTTCCTACAATCATGTGTTGATTTTGTTTATTTATGTAGGCAGGTGTTTGAAGTTTAATACTAGAGAGGGTGGATAACTGAAATAAAGTCAGTTACCATGGAAACCAAGATGGCGGCCAATATTACAGCTCATAACCAGTCCAAATTTCATAGTCCGGGCCGAAACCCCGAAAAATTGATCTAACCCTTTCATTGTTTTTTCTTTAATGATTTTAGTAGACAAGACCGTTAAAATGGAATTTCTGACGGGTGCCATTTTGTCACCACTGGGAATTCTGAGAAAAATTCGGTAAAACGTTCCAAAATATAAACGAAACTGCGAATTTCTGGAATCGGTGATCTACAATGTCATTTTCAATCATATTTTGTAATAAATCACACTAAAATGTAATTATCAAGTTCCAGTTGAAGACTGTAAAATTTTAGTGTCTTGTATTTATGGAAAAGGAGTTATTTTTGGGGTTAAAACATTAAAAACTGCACATAAAAATGCGAATTTTTGGAATAAGTCGTCTATAACGTCATTGACCATTTAATTGATAAATAATCGCTGTGATAGTTTCATAGTGACTTGCGATTAATATATTAAGCATCTTAAGCTAGATATTTTTTGGGTAAAACATCGAAAATTGTAGTTTTTGGAATCGGTAGACTATGCACAATGACATTGATCATTTTATTTGGTGATTTAATATGTCAATGTAAATGGTATAAAACTATAAATAACCCTGCAGTTTAGATATCAAACATCCTAAGATAGGCTATTGTGCAAAATGTGACTATTTGGGATGAAACTAAAAATATATACATGTTTTGAGTTGGTTAAAGCAATAACAGTACCAGGCAGAAGTTTGTATCATAAACAACTTGGAATACACCTTGTATACCAGGTAGTGTATTGTCACCCTTATATACATGTAGAACCAGGAATACCTTCCATATCAGTGTTAGGTACCATAAAGAGTACAATATGGCTCTCCCATGCAGTGTTTAATATCCTAATAGTCTGGAATGACAATGGCAGTCCCTATAAAATAAGGGATAACTCAGTTAGGTAGAGTCAGAACGTCCCCATAGATCCAGGCATATCTGTTTCCAGCAGTACAGTATAAGGTTACCCATACGGTCACACCCCTGGCATTATTGTAGGCAACGGCTATTTATAGAATTGTTTTTCTTGTCGAGTACTAGTGGGTCATACATAGCAATGACACTACCCTAGGATGTACACCCACAGAGCACAACGAGTAGTTGCAAACTGTGTTGGGTACCATATAAAGCCAGGAATGGCTGTTTCAGGCCATGCATGTGACAAAATGGAGCAATGTATAGTTACTCCATACCTTGTTTGAATCTCTTTAGATTTACAGATGGCTGAATCCAGCAGTATTATGTATTAACGATTCTGTCAGGCATTTATTAACAAGGGAAGACTTTAAAAGTAATTTAGAATCAATCACCGTTTACAGCAGCATTAGGGTACCAATGTATGTCATACATAGCTTACAGTGATTGCTCGCCTATAGAGCTAAGCAAGGATATGTTACATATATTACATAGAACAAGAAGGGCAGTCAGAACTGTGCATTGTTGAGTACCATATAAAGTCAGTTTTTGATATCTATCTAAAGCCTATGTTTCACTGAACATGTTTTTTCTCGGCGATGTACTCTCGATGGACATTAATGAGCTTCGCGAGGCAACTGAACCGGTTTCTCGTGGTCTAGGTGTAGCTTTGGGGAAGTCATGGGACAATTTGTGATATCGGGAGGGTTTGTGATCAATCGTTAGAAATCGGGATATCTTCCCGACGTTATGCGTCTGTCCCGCTGCCTCGGACATGTACTCCTGGTGGTAATTTGGTGCTTCGAAAGGCGTCGGGAACAGGTTCCCTGATGTCTCAGGGAAGCTCCCCACTTAAGTGTCAGGAACCTTAGACAACATTTCGGTGTCTCATTCGAGGTCTCGAGAGTTATTCCCCGAATGTTCGCTAATACTTATCGGGGATGATTCGTGTGGTACCAGTAGGCATCATGAGAACTTGATTGATTGAACACATTGGTCCTACTGCCAAGGGAATGTACTCCCGAAATTAATCGGGAGTTTGGGGCGTCGGAGAAAGGTTGAATGTGCAAAATCACCGGGGGCCATCACGAGAAACTATATGTAATTCTTCCTCGTGGATGAGGAATTCCTCAGTGGGACATAGGCTTGATCGAGCAATATAAATTATAGCGAAAAATGCATGTGGCAGAAAGTGTCAGGTGGCAAATGAGGTTCAGGGAATAGTTTATTAGTTCGATTTTGAAGCAAATTCTTAATAATAATATTTAGTCTCACTCAGGGCCAAATACTTGGTGTTTCCGTCACTCCAAGGGTATGAGAGAGAAACTAGTAAGGAGCTTACTAGTTGCATTTTTATTCGTTTTTGGTATGACCCGGTCTGGCAGATCGAACCAGGTTCACTCCGCACTCGAAGCGGTCGCTCAACCACTAGACCATCGAGGTATGACTGTTCTAAGCAGTACATAGTATCTATAGCGCATGGAACGACTGTGTTATGCATTGCTAGGTATTATATAAAGCCAGGAATAGGAAAGACAATTTTAGGTATCACAATCAGTGTCGAAATTGCTGTGTCTGGCAGTGAAAGGTATGTACTCATAGGACATTGAATGGCTGGTCTCATTTGGTAGTGTTCGTACCATACAGGGCCTAGCAAGTTTGTTCTCAGGGGTTGAACACGTACATTTGCAGTACAACATTTCTGTGTCCCAAATAGCATGCACATTTATAGGGTTCCGAGTACCCGGGTAGTCGATCGGAAGAATGACCGAGTAACCGAGTACCGATTTTAGTACTCGTTGCCATCTCTAGTTCCACTAGCTTCTGAATCACATGGAATCCCAATTACTCAAAGGCCACATATGTGATGCCTGTATTTGGTTCTAATAGATACTTTATATCGCTGGCTTATAATTAGATGGTCGTATGTACAAAATCAATATTCTGAGAAAACATGACAAAACTGTCTGAAAATTACTCTTTACTTTTGGAAAAACAAGCTTTTTGAACTTTTCGTGAAAATAGGCTCATAAGAAGCGCATTGAGATGCAGATGTCAAATATGCATGATTCTTATAAGGTCGACCTCCTAATTCTAAGCCAGCGATATGATCAACATATAAGACCGGAATGGCTTTATGTTTATATTCAAAACGCCACACTTATCATATATTTAGTGATGTTGACCCCCAATATATCGCATTTAGCTCAAAGCATGGTATTAGATAAAGGATAACTTGAACTACTGATGATATGGCAATATTTTAGTCTTACAGTAATTACTACCAAGTAAAATTATTTATGAGAGTGTAGTAGATCGATTCACAAAAAAAGCTAACCTTTCATTTCAATTTGAATGTTTTACCCTAAAATAACAGATACCCCGAACATATCACATTTTTTTACCATAGCCTAGCTGAAGATGTTTGATATCTTAATCGCAAGTCACTATGAAACTATCACAGTGATAATTTATCAAATTAAATGGCTAATGACGTTATAGACTACTTATTCCTAAAATTCGCACTTTTAGATGCAGTTTTTAATGTTTTAACCCAAAAATAACCCCTTTTGCGTAAATACACAACACTAAAAATGTACAGTCTTCAACTGAAACTTAATAATTACATTTTAGTGTGATTTATTACGAATTATGATGGAAAACGGCATTACAGTTCACCGATTCCAGAAATTCGCAGTTTCGTTTATATTTTGGAACGTTTTACCCCAATTTTCTTAAAATTCTCAATGGTGACAACATGTCACCCATCAGAAATTCCATTGCAACGGTCTTGTCTACTGAAATTATTAAAGAATAAACAATGAAAGGTTAGATCAATTTTGTGGATTTTCGGCCAGGACTATGAAATTTGGACTGGTTATGAGCTGTAATATTAGCCGCCATCTTGGTTTCCATGGTAACTAACTTTATTTCAGCTATCCACCCTCTCTAGTATTAAACTTCAAACACCTGCCTACATAAATAAACAAAAAAACCACATGATTTGAGGAAATACTCCTCGCTGAAGCCAAAGAAACCAAAGCTATTGCACTTTTAACAACATAAAAATGTGACTGGAATAATTGTCTTGAACTTTCACCTTGTAATGACCTTCACCTTCGTGACATTGGTCAACATATCAAATCGAATGCTGAGCCAGGTATCATTGTGTAATAAGGTTGCACATACAGTAGTATGTATGTACATTTTGCACTTTTACACTTGGTGAAGCAAATGCAATGCATACAGTTTTGTCATGATTATCAAAATATATGGACAATTTCAATTGGGGTGTGGTTACGAAATTCCTCCTTATTTCATTTTTATTCGCCATGTCAACACAAAATACATTTTATTGTAAGTGCAACTGATAACAGGCGATGTTGAAATGAACTAATGAAGTATATGGACAAAATTGCGCATATGAATGATAACTATTTGGGGTATAAACACATTTTTTACCCATTTTTAGGTCTTTTGACCTCTAAATGACCTTGACCTTGACATTAAATGACCTTGACTCACATATCATTTCTGAGCTCTATACCGGTGCTTTAAATATTACACATAATAAAATTGATATGTGTTTGTACATACTAGTTAGAAAGGTTAGATTGAGACGGAGTGTGTACTAAAAAATTGGCGGGAAATTTTGACGCCATCATGGTTTCCATGGTAACCTACAGGATCTCAGCTGTCCACCCTCGCTAAAATTAAACTTCAAGCATCCCTCTACACGAATAAACTGAGAAACGCTCTGGACCTTTTTTTCACACTAAAAACTCTAGATGCTAGACTATACTCCTCCTGGTCCTGGTCTACTTCTTGTTGGCAATTTTTCTGCTCCTAGTATTCCCCAAGTGTCTCTTAGGTTTAAGTACCTTGTATTGACTACTTCTATTCCTGCTGCTTCTGCATCTGGATCTAAACTACTTATTTCCGGTACTACTGCTGTTACCGGTGTAAAAGGCTTACCCATTACTTCACCATCTTCTCCCGTGAGTAGTGTCCCATGTTCATCTCGCTGTGGTACTTCCTTACTAGTTATTATGCTATCATTTCTGTCATTCCAGTTAATACCGTCACCAGTAGGTGGGGTAGTGTACTGACTTAAGTTATCATCATCTAATCCTGTCATTATTTTACGTAGTACTGGTATTTCTTTTTGTGTGAAACCTATTTTTGATAAGTATTCTGAGTACATTTCTGGGTGTTCTATGCCCATGTCCTCTGTTTCTACTACTACGTCATTTGTGCCTGTGTTTGCCCCTTCTACTTCTACTTCTGTTTGTATTTGTACCTCTCTAGTTAGTCTTGCCTTTTTTTGTGTTAAGTCAAAACCTTGGTTTTCTAATTGTGATTCTGCTCTTTCTTGTAATGTTTTTGGTTTTAATATACTTGATCTGGCTTGGTCTGCTTCTATGTCTGTGTCTTGTGGTTCTAGGTCACACCTTTCGTTCGCTGGTAGTAACACATACTGTAAAAGCAGAATATTTCGCGAGGGTTTAATTTTCGCTATATTCGCGAGTTCGATAAATTCGCGAAAATTGATGCTCGTGAAATTATTACCTTTAAAATAGCTTCAAATATGTTGAACTTCAATTTTGATTACGGCTAAGCGACGCCATTACAATCTACCCGGGATTTATAAAATACTGACGATTACGCTGACTTTTGACTGATAAACTAAATTTGTTTGATTGATATTTACAAAACGTTAAATATACAACATAAAATGTGAATATAAAATATTTCTGTCAAAAATCCAATTCATTTAGTAGTTCAATTGAATAGTTCAATGATTGTGTAGCAGTATAAAACTACACTTACGCACACTTCCAACGCAACACCTACATTTTTCATTATTTCTCAACTGTTTAACATGCGATTTGATTAAAATTTGGCATATTAATAGATATATATTTAATTGATGTTTATATGATGATTTTATCAAAATCGATTGATTGTAAGATGAAAATAATTTCAAATTACGACCATTGCTGCAAATTGAAAAGTCACAAAAATACACCATGAAAACTATTACAAAAATGGATGTAAATTGTACTAAACAGTTAATAACAATTAATAAATGAAGGAAAAGCTTTATGTTCCTTGTTAATTAGGATCTAGGATGTCCATCCATGCATGTTATGATATATTTTTTCTTCTGTCCCATCGAAAGCACATAATTCGTATCAATATCTGGGGAATGGTCCCCATTTCTTGAAAAACAGCCCGTTTCTGTCGTTTTTGTGGGGTTGGTGGTCGTCTCGTTTGTCGCTTACACAACTGGTCCCCACAAATTCCAAATAATCTTGAAATCCGAAGACTTTGATGATATCGGCAACTGTTGCATGTTGTGATTATGCAGAAATGCTTGACGTACACGTGCTAAGTGAGCTAGAGCTACGTCATACACTATTTTGACATGGTTAAATTTTTGTGACTTTTAGTTTTGCAGTGATGCTCATTATTTGGTTTAATTTTTATCTTTCAATGAACTGATTTTCATATAAATTCTAGGAGACATGCAAAGAATATGTATCCATTAACATTCTACGTTTGAACTATATCCATGGAAAAATAGTTGGAGAAATGATGAAAAATGTAGGTGTTGCGTTGGGAGTGTGAGTCAGTGTATGTCTACAGGTACAATGTTTAACACCCACGGCTAGTATTGCTTGTTCCAATTAGCTCAAAAACAAGGGTCTGAATACAATATACTTTCACAGTTTTCTCATTACACAATGGTACGGTCTGGTTTGGCTTAATTGAGTTCTGGTAAATACCAACAACTTAAGCCAATCAGCCAATTAAGAATTCCATCGCTTTGATAGATGACCATTATATTGTACAAACAGTAGTCGTAATTATCAGAGTGATTATCAGGCCGTGGCAACTCAATAATGCATCAGGGATATTGCCGAGAAAGTAGAATTTTATTTTTCTGAAATTCGAAATTCGCAAACATTAACCCTCGCGAACTACTTCCAAATTAGAAATTCGCAAAAATTTAGCCTCGCGGAAATAAATGCTTTTACAGTAACCTGTTTGCGGTATGACAAAGTCCTCCGCATGCACTCCAAAGTTAAACCTATGCGGGTCAGCCATTGTGTTTTTATATGGATCGTCGTACAATGTTCCCATCCTCTGGTACTGATTGCCTGCCATAAACATGTCTATACCGCAGTACGGGGAATAGTAGAATGTAATTGTGCATGTATATGTAGCTTTAAATTGTGCGTACCTATTTGCCTTTCCTGTACTTGTGTAAAATGGTGCGAATCTAAAGAACTTGTATTTGGGTGGCATGATTGGTGCCCTGTTCGTTTGTGTTGCCATGTTAGCTTGGATGCCCCACACTGTGTCTAATATATAATTAGCTGTTTTCCTTTGTTCTAAATTACAAGCTACACTATCTATACCTGCAAAAGAGCCTACCGGCATCCTACCTGAGTCGAAATGATGTGAAAGTTTATATTGTTCTCCTGTCCTCCAGTGATCGATAGTGAACATTCCGTTATAAGTATCAAAAGCTCTTACCGCATAATCTTTGAGGCCTTCGTTTCTAGTTGATGCATACATTTCTGTTGGGAAATGGAGCTTAACTCTGGGTATCATACCCTCTGCCCTTTCTAGAGGTTCAACTCTCCTAAATTGACTATTTATATCAAACATATTTGCATTGTTTATTGCTACAATATTTTCTGGCCTAAATTTGCCATTTGTGTCTGTAAACACCTCTATGCTATCTTGCTGGGGCGTAGTTACTATTCGCCCGTCTGATTTTATTTCATCTCTACATGTTATTAAGTCGTCTAATGTGACTGTATGCCCTTCCATTCTATAGCTATTTGCTCTTGTTAAATAATGAATTAAATGGTTTGGCCTTACCCCTGCTTTCGCCCAATTCAGAGGTATAATGCTACCACCAAAATCCCAAGCATATGTTAATTTATTGTCCTTGTTAGTTTCTATATTAATACCTGACATCTCCGTGCCCGGTCCTAAGAAGTGTACATAAGTTCGGCTAAATGTAACCGTCTCATGCCATGCACTATCTTCCCCCCTAGTAAATGTTTGCGAGATACCCGGGCCACCGCTTACACCTGGGCCTACACCTAATTCGCCTTGTGCCTCCGTATTCTCTAATGTTTGGCCTTCAAAATGTTGCCCCTTTGGAAATGGTTGCGGTAATGTACCCGCACCTGAGGTGCCTGGGGTGGAGGACGTTTCGGGTTTGGGTCCCATCCCTGCGTGATAAAATCCACTTACTTAATTTATTATTCTTCTGTGATATTCTTGTCTCCACTCTCTGTAATTCTGCTGGTGTTGCACAATACCGTTGAGAAGTCGTCGTAAAACTACGTGGTCTACGCTCCAGCCGTGCGGTTGTCTGAAAAGTTGACATAACACTTTGATTTGTCTTTTGTAGTATTTCATACGCCGTCTTATATATCTCGAAACATTATCCTCATTAAGATGGTTATGTTTATGAACTAATCGCGGTGCCCACCTTTTTCTACATCTAACAATATTAAGCATATTCACCTGAGTCAAAATACACGTCTGCTCGATACGAGTTCTTCTAAGCGAATGATGCAAATCATAACAAGATGACGTCATCTCGGGTCACATCACGAGATTTCGTTAGCGACCCACTTAGTTACCACTAAGTCACGTGAAGGACATCTACAGGAATGGCTGCCACTGCCGCTTTGCCCGAAGGGATCCACACATCTAAATTGGTGTACACAATCGAATGAGTCCTGTGTACACCCATAATAATGCACCCTCCTACTGTCGATGAAACGTGCTAACTCCCTGCCACATGTACTACTGTTACTCCGGCAGATGTAAAGCAACAACATCACTATCATTTTCACAATTCAAAACAAATAACAAGTCTTTAACTAACATTGTCAGAATAATAAATACAGTAAATATCATTGCACCTGTCCCACTTTATCTAAAAAAATGTCCGTATAAATATTCCTCTTGCTCTATATCAGTCATTTCAAAAAACTTTCCTGCACTTACATATTTTGAATTATTTGTTTTCCCTTTATAATTATCTCTACACAGTGGGCACTTAGGAATTTCACTCTTTAGGATCAACTTATAACAATCCACACAAACCAAATCAATACAAGCACAATTATTTTTCACAAACAAGTCTCTGTACTCTAAGCAAACACAACAACACTCAACCCAGCATTCCATATATTCCATAGCAATACCTAAACACAAAACAAATTTTTTTTATGTTATTATGATGTATGCATCATATAATCATGTACAATAAATATGATCATATTATATTCATATATATATAGGTATAAAATGATAATTTGGGCGTGGGTTCCCCTACAGAGGCTTAAATATTGGTTTGATCTTGCTGCCGTGGCTTATGTAGTAGTTTTTCTTTCAAATAAACATCATTAATGAATTCAGCGACCTCGAAAACCCCCGAGTGGCGGGCAGTTTTTCCAAATTCTCAATAATAAAAGTTATACGAGATTTCCTCTCCTCCCTGCAACTCCGGCAGATGCATACATCATATAATCATGTACCATAAATATGATCTTCATATATATATAGGTATAAAATGATAATTTGGGCGTGGGTTCCCCTACAGAGGCTTAAATATTGGTTTGATCTTGCTGCCGTGGCTTATGTAGTGGTTTTTCTTTCAAATAAACATCATAAATGAACTCAGCGACCTCGAAAACCCCCGAGTGGCGGGCAGTTTTTCCAAATTCTCAATAATAAAAGTTATACGAGATTTCCTCTCCTCTCCTCCCATGCAACTCCGGTAGCATTAGTAAGTATAAACTATACCTGTACGAATTATGTTCCAACCGCATGTCAGGGTCCTCGATGATGGATACATCATCAGACGAAGAAGAAACAGTAATGCTTTCAGTCGTATAATCCCATTCGAGCATTCTATGACAACCCATACATCTAAATTGGTGTACACAATCGAATGAGTCCTGTGTACAACCATAATAATGCACCCTCCTACTGTCGAGGAAACGTGCTAACTCCCTGCCACATGTACTACTGTTACTCCGGCAGATGTAAAGCAACAACATCACTATCATTTTCACAATTCAAAACAAATAACAAGTCTTTAACTAACATTGTCAGAATAATAAATACAGTAAATATCATTGCACCTGTCCCACTTTATCTAAAAAAATGTCCGTATAAATAGTCCTCTTGCTCTATATCAGTCATTTCAAAAAACTTTCCTGCACTTACATATTTTGAATTATTTGTTTTCCCTTTATAATTATCTCTACACAGTGGGCACTTAGGAATTTCACTCTTTAGGATCAACTTATAACAATCCACACAAACCAAATCAATACAAGCACAATTATTTTTCACAAACAAGTCTCTGTACTCTAAGCAAACACAACAACACTCAACCCAGCATTCCATATATTCCATAGCAATACCTAAACACAAAACAATTTTTTTTTATGTTATTATGATGTATGCATCATATAATCATGTACAATAAATATGATCATATTATATTCATATATATATAGGTATAAAATAATTTGGGCGTGGGTTCCCCTACAGAGGCTTAAATATTGGTTTGATCTTGCTGCCGTGGCTTATGTTGTGTTTTTTCTTTCAAATAAACATCATAAATGAACTCAGTGACCTCGAAAACCCCCGAGTGGCGGGCAGTTTTTCCAAATTCTCAATAATAAAAGTTATACGAGATTTCCTCTCCTCTCCTCCCTGCAACTCCGGCAGATGCATACATCATATAATCATGTACAATAAATATGATCTTCATATATATATATAGGTATAAAATGATAATTTGGGCGTGGGTTCCCCTACAGAGGCTTAAATATTGGTTTGATCTTGCTGCCGTGGCTTATGTAGTGTTTTTTTTTCAAATAAACATCATAAATGAACTCAGCGACCTCGAAAACCCCCGAGTGGCGGGCAGTTTTTCCAAATTCTCAATAATAAAAGTTATACGAGATTTCCTCTCCTCTCCTCCCTGCAACTCCGGCAGATGTAAAGATATAGGTATAAAATGATAATTTGGGCGTGGGTTCCCCTACAGAGGCTTAAATATTGGTTTGATCTTGCTGCCGTGGCTTATGTAGTGTTTTTTTTTCAAATAAACATCATAAATGAACTCAGCGACCTCGAAAACCCCCGAGTGGCGGGCAGTTTTTCCAAATTCTCAATAATAAAAGTTATACGAGATTTCCTCTCCTCTCCTCCCTGCAACTCCGGCAGATGTAAAGTAATACTAGTACATCTGCAGGGAGGAAGTGGTTAGAACTTTATTTTCCTGGTTATTTGGTACATTCTCGGGTTGAAATTTTGTATGACGGTAGATAAGGTTAAAATACAACATTGCATAACAAAAAAAAATACTTACTTATCCAAATTGGTGAATTATTCGTCAAAATTTCAATTTTGGACGCTCCGGACGTTGTTTGTCAATAATTGCGCGTAACGTTCTGAGCGCGCGCACGACGCCATTTTGTTTGACGTCATTTAACGCGCTTGTTTATTTCTAATTGGCCAATTAGCGACGTTTATCTAAATTGGATTTAAATTGGAACGTTCTTTTGTTGGATTAAGCTGGAATTAGTTGTGTAACGCTGGGAATTCAATCGGATTATAATTGTGAGTGTATATTTATTATTTATTTAATTATAAACATATATTTTAATTAATATTTAGTTAATATATTATATTTTTAGAAATTCTACGCCTGTTTTACGAAGAAAGTTCATGTTGCGAAAGCCAAAATTTAAGAAGCCATGGCGGACCGCATCCAAAATTACACAAACACAAGAACATTATTTCGCCCCGGACCGGCGGGGGTTTCTAGTTGTTAAATTGCATGCTGTTAGACGTTGTTTGAGGTTTTTTGGAAAATAAATTAGTATTATTAGTTAGTTTTTTGTTTTTTTTCTTTGTAATAGATGGATGATGATTTGAGTTGTATTAGATACAAGGCTATGGTGGTGGAACGCCGTGTGAAATACCTGTGTCAGGTGTTTGTCCTGGTCATCATAATAGTATTTAGCATGTATCAGATATGTGTTAATGACGACAAAACAACACACGCATTATGGTATTCCTTATTGTCAACAATTATGGGTGTCTTTTTACCAACACCGTCAATACGTAATAAGTTTCCGATGATCAATCCAATGACTAACAGTCACCCCTCTTCTGTCATAGGAGTCGGCAATGAAACGACAGTCTCGGCAAACAGCGACAAGTCAACAACCTCCCGTCAAGCGTTCTAGAAATTTACGCAGTTCATCGAGTTCAGTATCTAGGTACGTTTTACATTGAATAATGGCCAGTGTCCTTATTGCGGGTATAGTTGAGGCTATCTCAGCAGCTGTTGTAGAGGGTGGTGCTGCTGGGGCTGCTGCTACCGCCGCTGTAGAGGTAGTTACTACTGCAGCAGATGGTATCATAGCTGCGGGAGAGGTTGGTGCCATAGCTGAAGGGTCAGCTGGTGGTTTGATGGAATCAGAGGTTGGGGCATTGGGTGCTGAGGGTGTTTTAGCAGACCTATCAGCTGATAGTATCCTATTATCATCAGACTCAGTTGCAGATTTAATTGGAGGTGACTCAGTAGACTTACTGGATGATGTTGAATTTAGTAGTGGAGAAGTCTCAGCTAATATTCGAAATGTTGCTTGGGCGGACATGTCCATGCATGCAACCACCAGTGAGTTCATTGAACAAGTTGGTGAGATCTACCCATCCATGACGGAAGCTATTACTGAGGAGTCTGCAGACAGCACTTTTTTAACATCTCAAAGAATGCTGAACATGGCTAAGGTTGCTTTGAAGATTGGTTTGGGGGCTTTATTTCCTGGGGACCTAGAAAAAGGAAAGTCATACATCGTCGAGATTGGCCAGAAAGCATTGACTGAATTAAATGATAACTTTGTTCCTGGGGAACGGGTCCACCATAACATAATTACTCATGGCCAAAAACAACTTATGGATAATACTCCAGATGCATTTGATTTTGGGTCGTGGACATCAAAACACCTAGACCAATATGTGATGTCACAGCTTTTAAATCAAACTTGCTTGTAAATATATATCAACTAAACACCTCGTCGATCAGCGTGTGTGATCTTATATCTGCAAGAAAGAATGTGTTTGTATTATGATCACACTACGTAGCATACAAACAGAAAATTAAATGGTGATCACACAATATTCTAATGAAACATGTTGGTTTACGTAATGTACGCATTAAGTTTTTGTTTACGGAATATACTTATTTTCAAATTCATGTGTAACTTTGTTGTAGTGCTAGCCAGGCAACCAAAAATCATCACGAACGATACATATCATATGGCGATCATAATGTTTAAAGTGTCGAGTTTCAGGCCTAAACAAAGCACATATCAAAGTTAATCGGTTTGATATGCGGGTACTCTGTGCCTATTTTGCATTTCTGATTTAACCTGTAACTATGCACATACCTGCATTTGTTCGCTCGCTTCGCGCCGCCATCTTGTACACGTAATGTACCATCGAGACCACGTGATTCTCCCTTGTGTTTATTGTCCATGCCATTACTCCTAATCCAATGCAGATGAAGATTTGGCATTTCATAGTTGCCACTGGTACTCGACCAAAAAAAAAATTCTAAATAGCTGTGGCCTTTAATCTATATTTAGACCATGGTGCTCAAAGTAAAGAATAATCTCTACTACTATCCAGTTCTACAGAAAACACATTTAACTCGCCCGTCTAACTGAAATCAGGCCACAGGATCACCAAAGAACTTAAGTTCGTGCTCAAGTAAAACTCAAGCCAACCTTTGAGTTCGATTTTGAACTCAATTGAGTTTTGGATTTGAGACTGGGTTCACGAACGAACTTAAGTCCGATCTCAATTGAGTTCAAATTTACGACTCAACTATTATTATTTATCAACCACGTAAGCGATGTACACTTCAATTTGAGTTAAAAATTCATAAAGAGTACGGGAAAACTGTCACCAGTCGTCTGCGGTCAATCGGTGGATGCATAAAACCGGTAAAGCACCCAGTCAATTGGTCAGATGGGAAACATATGAAGCGATTTATTTAATCTGCACCAAATATGAATGAATTGTTTGGGAAATTCAAGGGAGCTGGAGCTGGAGCTGGCCAATCAGCAGTCCAAAAACAGAAGTTGGCAACAAACAGATTATATTAAGTCGCGGACGAGTTGAATTCCAAATTGACTTTGTTTTAATGTTGCGAAAAAAATCCAAAAAGCCTTTTTACGTACCCATTACGTCGACCATTGATTCCTTTTTCTTTATCCATTGAACTGGTTCAGTTTGAAAAGAAAATAGCCAGAAGTAAACCCCGGAGAAGTCGGTAAAATCCCTGAATGTGGAGAGCTCTGCTCCCGTGTTCACAAATGATTAGTATCAAGATCAGGATCAGATCACTTGATCTTCATTTTCAGGCTCCGCTGATCTTGATCTCAATTTTGGTGTTCACGAAGCTAAAATTGATCCGGATCAGCTGATTCAAATTTGATCCGCAATGTCGATGTTATTAGCGACACTGAAGCTGTTACTCTTCAATCGGAGGCTCGTTTGCCATAGTATGGTCTGCATTTTGACACTGATAGCTGACATAGAAAATCAAACCTTTGATGAGAAACCTCGCCAAACCCTTTGGACGACGGGGGAGAAACTGCTTTCTCTTAAACACCAAGTACCAAGCCCTTTTGAGGAAATTCAAGGGCGCCCCACTGAGGGCGAGAAGATGGAAGCCCTGTGGCAAACCGCCACTGACGAACTCACCAGGTGAATATACAATGTATATTCAGATACCGGTATATTCCTTTCCATCCATTATGATATATTATTCCATCTTCATGTACTATCATCATAACACCATCGGATACCTAAATAGAATCGACATATCGCTTGCAAAGAAAAATAACTATTTTTGTTTTGACAGGCATAGTTTATTAATTAATACTCGAGTTGTCTCGCTTTGCTATAAATTTGTGTTAATTGGTCCGTTGTCGTTTTTTGAACCAATCCGTGTAGTTGACACAATTTGGCATTTTTTGTCGACATCGAGAACGGAGTTATTGGTTACCTGGTGAATGATTTTGTTAGCATCTAGGTAAAATAATATGTTTGTTTTTCATGACACAAGGCAGAATACATGCTGTAAATAATGTGTCTATTATAAATGTATGTTAGGCCTTTTCAATGCCTGTCATGCTGTTTTTTTAGTTTACAACATCAGTAAAGTACATGAGCCCGAGATTAAAAACTATTTGTTTTAACCATAATGCATGTTCTAAGGTGTGTAGCCATGCCAGGCCGACATAGATATCCTGTATTCAAATTGCATAACAAATCGTCACGGATACATACACATATTCTTTGGAACTTGTGCACATCGAACAATTTATCATTAATTTAATGTATAACGGTAGTGGATATATTAGCCAGTAACAGATGTCATATATGGTATACTGGATCACTCATTTCAATTCTTACATGTATGCTTACTAAAATTATGATCAGGTCAATCAGTGTGAAGAACGCATCAAACTTGCAAGGTAGAACATATTATGTAAATTTTAATGATTAATAAAAGTTCCGCGAGTCGCATGACGACATGCACATTTGTCATGGAAAACTATCCAGTATTGGGCTACATATCCGACTCACAAGAGTTCTCTAATCATCTGAACTAAAAACGACAAAGTGATGCTCTGGACAAAAAAATGTCCTGATAAAATCAATCTGAAGGGAATCATTCAAACACTACACAAACTAGAGTTATGATTCTTGCGCACTGCAATTCATGTCACAACAAGAAACATGCATACCAATTTTGGAGTCATTCATACTTTTATGGTGACAAAGTTATGCCACGGACAAGGAATGCTTATAAAATCAATCAAAGGGAAATAATTCAAAAATGACACAAGGTAGAGTTACGGTTCATGTGTACTGCACTTGGGCTTTTGGTAAGAAACATGCATACCAAGTTTCAAGTTATTCAACTTAACGGTGACAAAGTTATCCTCCGGACAACAAATGCTCTTATTAAATCAATCTAAGGGAAATAATTAAAAAACGATGCAAGGTAGAGTTATGGTTCTTGCGCACTGCACTCCGGCTTATTGCAAGAAACATGCATACCAAATCTTGAGTCATTTGAACTTAAGGTGGCAAAGGTATGCTCCGGACAAAAAATGCTCTAATAAAATCAATCAAAGGGAAATAATTAAAAAACGATGAAAGGTAGAGTTATGGTTCTTGCGCACTGCACTTCGGCTTGACAAAGTTATGCTCCGGACAAGCAATTTGTGACGTCGCCGCAGCCGCCGACGCCAAAGTAACACCTTTATGTCGCCTTTTCAGGCGACACAAAAATGTGTTTTCTTAATACCTTGTTTACTTTTGTAAAGAAGCACCTTTGACAATTTGTGACCTTGACCTGTGATGCACTCTCCCCTAAGCAATAGAAGTCGTCTAATCAAGGACAATCATCAAAACAGTTATAGACCACCCGTTCTTAAAATAGGTAGCAGAAAAAAACCTTTCAGGCCCTTTGATGCAGGGATTCGTGACCTAAAACAATGGTGGTCTCCTACCTGAAAAAGCTAATCACCATAATTATAATGTTGAAGCAACTAGGACAAACAGTTCTCAAAATAGTACTGAGGCTAAAGAGTCTCTAGAGTATAAACAAGGTTTATCTCTGATGTGATCTGGTGACATAGATTTTGACCCCAGATGACCCAGTTACGAACTTGACCTAGATTTCATAGAGACCAAGTTCCATAAAGGTTAGGTAAAATGTGACCTTAGAGTGTTTACAAGGTTTTTTTTCAATGTGACCTAAATGTTATAGAGATAAACATGTGACCAACTTTAAAAAAAATAAGGCAAAAAGCGTGACCATTGGAGTGTAACCAATTTATTTTTCTTTGATAAGACCTTGTGACCTAGTTTTCGAGCCGAGTTAACCCAGTTACGAACTTGACGTAGATTTCATAGAGACAAACATTGACCCCAGATGACCCAGTTACTCTGGAGGTCACATATTTTAGCTAATCTTTATGAAACTGGGTCACAATAAAATCTATAAAATCTAGGTAAAGTGCGTATTTGGGTCATCTGGGGTCAAAAACTAGGGACACATAAAAGAAAAAGATTGTGAACACTCCAATTGTCACACTTTTTGCCTAATCTTTATGAAACTTGGTCACAATGTTTGTCTCTAAAAACTTGAGGTCATGTTCGCAAGTGGATCACCTGGGGTTAAAAACTAGGTCACATTGAAGAAAAACCTTGTTAACAGAGGTCACATTTTTTACCTCTTCTTAATAAAACCTGGCCATAAATTGTGTAGTCGTAAATTTTACATAAAATATTAAGGTCATATAACAAAAACTGATTCTGCTTTAACTGCTAGTCATCAGGTGAACGCTTTAGTATGGAAGCCCTGGAGGGCACTATTGACTTAGGTTTTGTGACTTGCGACTTAGAACTTGCGACTTATGACTTGTGACTTACATTCTACAAATAAATCTGCGCGCACTTCCTTGGGCATCATGGATGGTGAAGGATGCTGTCTGAATCGGAATTACCTGATAATAGTCTATAGTGAGTCAGGTAAGTCGGTATTAGTTTTGTTTGATTGAAATCGTCATTGTTGAAGGCATCGAACCGTTATTCTGAATTGTTAACCCCATTAACTAGAATACCGTTCATGTAATAGCATAATGTCACATGGTATTATACGTGTACATGTGCATACACAGTATAATGGTTTGCTTCCTTTTCGCTATCATGTGTGCGTCTCATTTGAGACAGATAGTTCGGATTATACATATATAGATTTTAAGTTTTGTTAAAGTAATAATAATTATATGTTCTTCTACATTTTTCCAGGTGAAGAAACTGGAATGTCCGTGCTGTGTGTGTATGTTCGGTGCGTTTGGTTCCACAAATGATGTCGCGGTGCATACCTATTTACCTGCATTGTCTTTATATCCAGCAAAGCAACCGGCTCAAATGTAAATTTGGCAATTGTGTGACACTATGGGCTAGAAAAGATTTTGTATGTGATTGTGTTGTACCATAATGGTGAAGTAGAACATTTTAAGGTTTTACAAATTCCAAGTTGTGGATATCAATACATTGTTATTTATGGCGCCTATGAACTAAGCTTTTCTAGACAGCTTTATATTATCCGTATAGGTTTGATTTCATAGTCAAACATCTATAAAAATAATACGCTATTCTGTCATGTTTTGAAATACATGTAATGCAGCAGACTCAAAGTTGTCATTTGCAAATG
Organism: Spisula solida; assembly: GCA_947247005.1. Classification (NCBI taxonomy): domain Eukaryota; kingdom Metazoa; phylum Mollusca; class Bivalvia; order Venerida; family Mactridae; genus Spisula; species Spisula solida. Next base: position 21,619,258 of record OX365946.1, read on the forward strand.
TGTGTTTGTCTACCGTTCATCCTTTGCAACATAATACTGTATTTGTGTTAGCTTCGTATACAAAATAAAGCAATTAAGACCAAAAACACTGTCAATTTCATGATTTAATATCTTTCCATGCTTTGGGCTTATTGATAACAAACGACGGATAACAAACTCTGTCATATTTAATTACAACATTTATAATTACAACACTTTTTATGATACATTTTGCTGTCTATAAGTTTATCAAAGATAGTGTGTATTTCACATTTTACACGTCATAAGTCACAAGTTACAAGTCTCAAGTTATAAGTCACAAGTCACAAGTTACAAGTCACTAGTCACAAGTCACAAGCCACAAGTCACAAGTTACAAGTCACAAGTTACAAGTCACAAGTCATCAGTCACAAGTCACAAATCGAAATCTTAATTGACATGCAGAAATACACTTGACGTTATAACCATATTAGTGGGTTACTTTACGAATAAATGAATCATTAGACCAACATGTCAAAATTATTAGAGCAACATATACATGAACTTATACTAAAGTGGCTCACCATAACAAAACCGACTAACAGCACACTGTTTGGAATTAAACACATGCCTTTCCAACATCTCAAAATGAATTGGAGTAAATGTATATCATCAAATTTGTACTCTAGCATGGTACAGGGTCTTAGGGATCCTATATCATAAACTTTCCCATTTTGTGCCACTCAGTCCAGATCGGTTTGTATTTCTCTGTCGACTATATCAACCATAACGTCCATTTGAGTATATATAGGTTCATAACGAGACAATGATATTTATGCTCAACTTGAGCGGGTTTATTGTAAGTATATGCATTTCTGTCCACTGCAGTAGTGGTGTTCTTCACAGCTTTTATGCAATATTCCAAACGAGATATTTTTAGGATTCCATGACAATAAAAGCAGATTTTCATTTTATCTCCACCTGCAAAAACAAACAAACATTTTAATTACACCGGCCATTCGATTCACCTCTCTTAACCAAAAGATTCGTCACGATAGTGACGCTAAAATTATACAACTATAATCTATCTAAACGTAGGAAATATATTATAGCAATGTCAACACTAACTTTGTATGCAATAACATATCGATAAAGATGAATTTTAAACCTAACTCTTATGTAGAAGAATGATAGCAAATTCGTTTTTATTTTAATAATGCAACTTAAACTGACTTACCTGCCTTGCTAAATATAAAAATTCGATTCACGTATCAACCATTTTTATCCACGTAAAGAAAGATAAAGCATACAAATATATTTATAGTTTGTTTGGTCACAAGTTATAAGTCACAAGTTATAAGTCACAAGTCATAAGTCACAAGTCAAAAGTGCCCTCTGGGGCCTCCACAAGTCACAAGTTATAAGTAATAAGTCATAAGTCAAAAGTGCCCTCCAGGGCTTCCATACTTTAGGGCCAAATGGCCCTCTTGTTACATTTTGTATAGGTCCTAGATAAAAATGAGAAGACTATTAGACACCGAAGATGAATTTTCAACATCGTAAAACAACGAACTAAAGTTGAACTTGAATTATTGGAAAATCGAAAAAAGCAGGAAGAAAGAAAATCCAATTTGGAAATACTAGTATCGGAAAATAAGGAAAGTCAAGCAATACAACTGTTTAAAATGATGAAAGTTCTACATGGTTTGCAGAGTCTAGCAGATATATACATCCAAATGTGCGATGAATTTAGAGAATTTTACAAAGCTTCCGAAAGTAAACAACATTTATTTTTGTTGCAAAGATCGTTGTCAGAGAACAGTCGTGAATGAGAAGATGAAGAAGAATGCTCAATGCAACGAAGCCGTACAATAGTAATACCAATTAGTCTTAAATAATAGGTGATTCATCAAGGCCGGAGGCCTCGATGTTATCACCATACCGGTATTGCGTGCTTGCGAGTTTATAGCTAAGCCGGATTTTGGTCAACATATATCCACTAAAATTCGTGTGTATCAGCTCGGTACCTCGAATATGTGAATGGAATTTGACAAAATGATTGACAAATCATTAAAATTACAAAAATTGTTGCCTCAATGAATCACCTATTATTTAAGACTAATTGGTTTTAAACTGCTTCAGCGGTGAGGTATTTGTTAAATATGATGTATTGTATATGTATGACGATGAAATAAGGATTATTTGGAATATTAAGGATGTATTTACGACGAGAAAACAACGGGATTGTAGCGAAATGTAAGAAAGAAATACAAGTGCTATGCATATTGCAATGCATCACGATCAAGGGACATATAGTGTACGTCATCCTCAGCAAATTCCCAATCTCATTGTTTTTAAAAGAATGGTGAAGCAAAACATTATCTTGACTCTCGTAACGATCCACCTTTTTCGCATTGCTCCGTCTTATTCGATCTCCACGCTCGAAAATACGCTTAATCAGGGTGTCTTAGTTGATAGCTATACTGTAATAATACTGGTTGCTAAAAGTCAGATCAGATCATTCAGAATACTCATAAACAGGACTTATCTACGTCAATTACTCTTTTATTTCCTCGAGAAGGCCTAAAGAGGTAATAAATGTGTTATGTTTCTTATCTTTCTCACAAATATACTCGAAACCTACGGCAGCTGACACTTAATCTCGCCTATGTACGTCTTTAATAATGACCTTAAGCATTAGGTTAAGTAACTGTCCGTTCCTCACAGATAAAAGAGACGAGGCCTCGAAGTAATCATTTAAGCGTACATTTGCTGGCTTTTTATGTGACTGGTATTTTCGACATTTCTCTTTCCATAGCAACCATAGTTAAAAATATACGAATGTGATGTAACGCACGGTACAGGGTATGGTTGGGTAACGTCACCGGTGTATATACAAATATGTGTACTAATGCAAGAGAGGCAAAGGCGTATAAGATACTGATCCTAATTTGTGCAACAATTCATGTAATACATTCATGGTCTGAAGTTTAATGACATGGTCCAAACGACACAGAGATAACGAAAATATAGAATGTTTGAACATTCATCTCAGATCAATAAGAGCGAGTATGGTGTACGTCCAAAGAAAATAAAATACGCATTTCTGACATACCAGTAAGCTTTGCGGTTGAATATTGGGTTGAAGTAGCGTCTATAATCCGTGTGTATCCGGAATCGTGTCAGTTACCTACCTGTTGTGACTTGCATCAATAAAGTCTTCGCGATTATATCGGCTTAATTATCAATAAACATGTATATGATTTATGTAGTTCATGGAATTTAAGTTAAAATCATCATCTAACTAGTTAAAATAGAATCTAGCTCAGTAATGATTTTCGTCTGTTTTACTGCTTAGCCGTTTTATTGATAAAAAGTCATTAAGAATTACAAGCAATACAGACATCTACTGATTTAAGCCATAGCACTTTAAACAAATTTCCATGTTTCTGTTGCAATTAAAACCAAAATGTTTGTCCGAATAAAATATCGTGATGTACATAATCTCCTTGTAGGCACCTACCCACATACAAAGTTTCATAAACCACCTAGCTGGGAAACTGTTAAGAGTTATGACAGAGCCAGATTTTGATAAATTGTATCCATAACAACCACATTTTTTCGAAATAAAACAAATATACACCTGTCTAATCTCCTTATTGCTCCCTATCCACGCACCAAGTTTCATAAACCTAGCTTAGCGTTATGTCAGGATCCAGATTTTCGATGGACGGACGGACGGACAGACTGACGGCAAACCTATAGGTTGCTGCTTCTGTATCTTGCATTATGTTTATTCTGTTTGCCGAGGCAGCACGCACTATTTACTTTTGAATGTAATATATTGCATGTGCCAAGTAGTCCATCTAACTTATCTCTTCGATAGGGCGGAGTTTATAGTATCTTTGTGTAAACTACTGATATTGTATAGAATACATGAGTGCTCCTACTTAATGTTATTCTACCAAATGATATTGTAATACTAGTATACGCTTAGCCGCACAACATCTTAAGCTAGCACTTAATTTCCTGTAATCTGATTGACCGCAAGCATTAACACCAGCATTTAGCGGACTATATAAGGCGCGCTATCGCAAACCTGACAACGTGCTATGACAAGCCTTGTCAGCCCAGCCAGGGAATTAAATAACATGTGTGAGTAATAATTCCATGTTTGAATCTAGCACTTGTAAAAGTTTCGTTCTCCGATCTTAGTTATACGTACATTATCTATGACTAACCAATACAAGCCATCTTCAAGTACGTACCTTTAAGTTAATTATATACTTAGCGTCAAAAGTTTTGCAACAAAATTGAAAATCCTAAATTTTTGAATTGCTGGATTGAACTAACTTTTCTCTTCCACGTATCCGTGAGAGTATCGTCAGTGGTTATTTTTAAACTAGTGCCGTCCTTTTTCGTCACACTTGAATGATCACACGTTCGAAAAAGGGTAATTCGTCTATTCATGTACGGGCAAATCGGGTATTTCATTTTTCTCTTAATTTTCACTTTACACGTGCTTCAAACATGCCTGTGATAAAAAGTACACAATAAAATTTTTATTTAAGCAAGACATGTACGCTTAAAAAGATTATCAAAATGGGTAATGGTGAGCATAATCGTGTATATCAGATACTAAAGGCTGGTGTTTCACTAAGGCTGCTTTCTGTCGCATTAAACTGTCATGTCTTTATCATTAATAGACTATGGTATCATATCAAACAGACAGATTGTGTATATGACATACCACGTGATGACAGGTCAGGGGTCAATACATCTAATATAGACAGGCATTATGCTAAAACTGTAGCAATATATTCAATGACATTGCTGTGGCTTAGCAGTAGTCAACCATACTTTTAAATCAATATAAAACTTGCATTCCAATTGTGTTATTTTGAAAAAGACAACATTTTTAAAAAGATCTTTATTTGGGTAAAATCGTGCTACGATCACTTATCAATCATGGTCAAAGAACGACCATTTTTACTATGCTTAACTCCCTTGCACCATAAGATATTAATAATGTTGAATACTCTAAAAAACGCTGTCAAGTTAAGGTAACGAAAACATGTTGCTGAGTAAAAACCCCGCGTTTATTTGTAGGGTGCTTTTTAATGGACGATTGGTCGATAGCATAACGCAACATTTCGTGCAAAAATATCAATAAATAGAAAGGATAAATGGTACCAAAACGGACACAAACATTTGCTAAGTGTAATGTGTATTTTTGAAATTTTTGGTTGTGTCTTATTGGGTGTTCATATAAATAAATACATTTCTTAAATTTGATAATTGTTATGAATTTATATCGGTTATATATCAATGTAAACATGTGTAGTTGTATCAGCATAAACTAGTTTGCGGTTTCAATAAAAAAGACAAAACAATGTAGATTTGCGGAACTTTTGACGCTCAGTATACAATCATTTTAGATAATTTAAGGTATTTTACTCTTAGTTTATTTACAACAAATGTAGGTCTAATAAACTGTTTTCTATGGCTCACCTCCATAACCTATCCTTTTGTTTATTATTGTCGTCACTTATGAATTATTTTCACCACTGCATTTTGCTGCACTTACAGCGTATATCTACCTTTATTAGGATCTGCTATAGTATTGTTACATGTGAAAGCTTGGAAACAGGCAAAGAACAATCACGTCCATTAAATATTTATGCAGGTAATGCTATGCAAAATATGTACAACTTTGTCAAAAAAAAAAACATTTTATAAAAAATTGCATTAAGTTACACATAAGTTAACATTTCAGTTAAAAAGTTAACCTTAATAATCGAATCCGGAGAACTTATATCAAAAAGCAAAATGGCCGACCTGAGTCTAAACACTAGTTAGGAAAAACAATTTCGACGGATTAACAGCGCCATGCTTAGCATAGAAGAAAGGCGGTTCGCTTAGAAACTGTCTCTTACTTGATATCGATTAACATCGACATGGTTGGTACCAAAGTAATGCGATTCGCTTAGAAACCATCTCTAAGTTGATATCAATTAACATCACTATGCTTAGCACCAAAGAAAGGTAGTTCGCTAAGAAACCATTTCTTACTTGAGATCAATTAACATCGTCATGCTTAGCACCACAGAAAGACGGTTCGCTTAGAAACTATCTCTTAGTTCAATCAATTACCATTGTCATGCTTAGCACCAATGAAAGACGGCTCGCTTAATAACCATCTCTTAATTGATATCAATTAACATTGTTATGGTTAGCACCGAAGAAAAGCGGCTCGCTTAGAAACCATCTCTTACTTGATATCGATTACCATTGTCATGCTTAGCACCAAAGAAAGACGGTTCGCTTAGAAATCATCTCTTAGTTGACATCAATTAATATTGTCATGCTTAGCACCAAAGAAAGGCGGCTTGCTTAGAAACAATCTCTTACTTGATATCAATTAACATCGTCATGCTTAGTACCAAAGAAAGGCAGGTCGCTTAGAAACCATCTCTTAGTTGACATCAATTAACATCGTCATACTTAGCACCAAAGAAAGGCAGTTCGCTTAGAAACCATCTCTTACTTGATATCAATTAACATTGTTATGGTTAGCCCCGAAGAAAAGCGGCTCGCTTAGAAACCATTTCTTACTTGATATCGATTACCATTGTCATGCTAAGCACCAAAGAAAGACGGTTCGCTTAGAAACCATCTCTTAGTTGACATCAATTAATAGTGTCATGCTTAGCACCAAAGAAAGGCGGCTCGCTTAGAATCAATCTCTTACTTGATATCAATTAACATCGTCATGCTTAGTACCAAAGAAAGGCAGGTCGAATAGAAACCATCTCTTAGTTGACATCAATTAACATCGTCATGCTTAGCACCAAAGAAAGGCGGCTCGCTAAGAAACCATTTCTCACTTGAGATCAATTAACATCGTCATACTTAGCACCAAAGAAAGGTAGTTCGCTTAGAAACCATCTCTTAGTTGATATCAATTAACATTGCCATGCTTAGCACCAAAGAAAGGCAGTTCGGTTAGAAACCATCTCTTGGTTGACATCAATTATTATTGTCATGCTTAGCACCAAAGAAAGGCAGTTTGCTTAGAAACAATCTCTAAGTTGATATCAATTAACATCGTCATGCTTAGCACCAAAGAAAGGCAGTTCGCTTAGAAACCATCTCTTACTCGATATCAATTACCATTGTCATGCTTAGCACCAAAGAAAGGCAGTTCGCTTAAAAACCATCTCTTACTAGATATCAATTAACATCACTATGCTTAAGACCAAAGAAAGGTGGTACGCTAAGAAACCATTTCTTACTTGAGATCAATTAACATCGTCATGCTTAGCACCACAGAAAGGCAGTTCGCTTAGAAACCACCTCTTAGTTAAATCAATTACCATTGTCATGCTTAGCACCAATGAAAGACGGCTCGCTTAATAACCATCTCTTAATTGATATCAATTACCATTGTTATGGTTAGCACCGAAGAAAAGCGGCTCGCTTAGAAACCATCTCTTACTTGATATCGATTACCATTGTCATGCTTAGCACCAAAGAAAGACGGTTCGCTTAGAAACCATCTCTCAGTTGACATCAATTAATATTGTCATGCTTAGCACCAAAGAAAGGCATCTTGCTTAGAAACAATCTCTTACTTGATATCAATTAACATCGTCATGCTTAGTACCAAAGAAAGGCAGGTCGCTTAGAAACCATCTCTTAGTTGACATCAATTACCATCGTCATGCTTAGCACCAAAGAAAGGCAGTTCGCTTAGAAACCATCTCTTACTTGATATCAATTAACACTGTTATGGTTAGCACCGAAGAAAAGCGGCTCGCTTAGAAACCATTTCTTACTTGATATCGATTACCATTGTCATGCTAAGCACCAAAGAAAGACGGTTCGCTTAGAAACCATCTCTTAGTTGACATCAATTAATATTGTCATGCTTAGCACCAAAGAAGGCGGCTCGCTTAGAATCAATCTCTTACTTGATATCAATTAATATCGTCATGCTTAGTACCAAAGAAAGGCAGGTCGAATAGAAACCATCTCTTAGTTGACATCAATTAACATCGTCATGCTTAGCACCAAAGAAAGGCGGCTCGCTAAGAAACCATTTCTTACTTGAGATCAATTAACATTGTCATACTTAGCACCAAAGAAAGGCAGTTCGCTTAGAAACCATCTCTTGGTTGACATCAATTATTACTGTCATGCTTAGCACCAAAGAAAGGCAGTTCGCAATTAGAAACCATCTCTTGATTGACATCAATTAATATTGTCATGCTTAGCACCAAAGAAAGGCAGTTCGCTTAGAAACAATCTCTAAGTTGATATCAATTAACATCGTCATGCTTAGCACCAAAGAAAGGCAGGTCGGATAGAAACCATCTCTTAGTTGACATCAATTAACATCGTCATGCTTAGCACCAAAGAAAGGCGGCTCGCTAAGAAACCATTTCTTACTTGAGATCAATTAACATCGTCATAAAACCAAAGAAAGGTAGTTCGCTTAGAAACCATCTCTTAGTTGATATCAATTAACATTGCCATGCTTAGCACCAAAGAAAGGCAGTTCGGTTAGAAACCATCTCTTGGTTGACATCAATTAATATTGTCATGCTTAGCACCAAAGAAAGGCAGTTCGCTTAGAAACCATCTCTTACTCGATATCAATTACCATTGTCATGCTTAGCACCAAAGAAAGGCAGTTCGCTTAAAAACCATCTCTTACTAGATATCAATTAACATCACTATGCTTAAGACCAAAGAAAGGTAGTACGCTAAGAAACCATTTCTTACTTGAGATCAATTAACATCGTCATGCATAGCACCAAAGAAAGGCAGTTCGCTTAGAAACCATCTCTTACTTGATATCAATTACCATTGTCATGCTTAGCACCAAAGAAAGGCAGTTCGCTTAGAAACCATCTCTTACTTGATATCAATTAACATCACTATGCTTAGCACCAAAGAAAGGTCGTCCGCTAAGAAACCATTTCTTACTTGAGATCAATTAACATCGTCATGCTTAGCACCAAAGAAAGGCAGTTCGCTTAGAAACTATCACTTAGTTGATATCAATTAACATTGTCATGCTTAGCACCAAAGAAAGGTAGTTCGCTAAGAAACCATTTCTTACTTGATATCAATTAACATCGTCATGCTTAGCACCAAAGAAAGGCAGTTCGCTTAGAAACAATCTGTTAGTTGATATCAATTAACAATGTCATGCTTAGCACCAAAGAAAGACGGTTCGGTTCGCTTAGAAACCATCTCTTAGTTGATATCAATTAACATTGTCATGCTTAGCACCAAAAAAGGTAGTTCGCTTAGAAACCTACTCTTACTTGATATCAATTAACATTGTCATGCTTAGCACCAAAGAAAGGCAGGTCGCTTAGAAACCATCTCTTAGTTCATATCAATTACCATTGTCATGCTTAGCACCAAAGAAAGGTAGTTCGGTTAGAAACAATCTCTTAGTTGATAATATGAACTAAGGCATTGCCTAAAACAGTTGATCCAGTCATACCAACATGATAAATTACTAAAGTTATTAAGGATGCTGGATCGGTTCAATGCGCATGCGTCATAGTACGTTTTGTGCACTATAAATGTAAAACTATGTCAAAATAATTTAAAATAAATCAAATTGAACAGCTTTGATAAGTATTATGAAATAAAATTGGAAAATACTAATCGAAATGACGGTTTCCATTCCGAAAAAAATATTACATTACAAAAAAGGTGGGTGGGGTAAAAAAATAAAAATATTGCTATTTATGCCAAATGACTTTTTTGGGAGTCATGTTCGTATGGTAATGTTTGTTTATTGTGTGTTATGTGTTTTCGCGATATTTACAAGTTATTTTAAGCGTTTTCATTGATTTTCTCAGCATTTTTGCCATATTTATACAAAATAAAAACAAAAATTGCGAAAAAGATACCTCGGTGACATATATTTTTTATTGCATAGTTTTGAAGATCTATGTTATTAGACTAATTTAACAAAAAAGTTTAAGGTGGGAAAAAAAGTTAATAGGATTTTACCTGGGTGCTACTATGCTGCATTAAATATGAAGTGGGTTGGGTAAAAGAGCAATATATATTAGACCGAAATGAAATATACCATTTTTGGTATCTTGATCATGTATAACAATGTGTACCCAAACTATAATGAAAAATATTTTATTATTTAGATCACAGACATCAAATAAAAATGTCAAATTTGAACACCACCACCAATTCATCAATTTCCATGGAATTATAAAAATAATTCATACACACTTCAATCAGGGCTGATTACCCGAAAAACGAGTTCCGTGACCTAGTGTTTTTTCATCATATTTTGTGTCAGAATAGATTTCTCTACTTCCTGGCAAAATTTGAGCAAATTCTGAAGGTGGGATCCAAAGCGCTCCAACATCCTTAACAGATAAATGATTGGTTGGTTGAAAATAAATATTTTTCAAAACTGTTGACAATAAATTGAATAATTTGGGTACGAACCAATTAGGATCCGCTTCGTTTACGATGAAAATCAGCATCGAAAGTAGAGTTCATTGTATAAATACGTTATGTGTAAAAAAAAGACAGTTTTCCTTGCTTAAAACAAGTACTTCAATCTTATGTTATAGTTAGAACATATTAAGTAAATTTTAATGATTAAAAAGGGCGGAGCGAGCGAAGCGAAGCGAGTCCTTTTTAGTCATTAAAATTTACTTAATATGTTCTAACTAACTTAGAATATAACATTCTGGATTCTGATTGGCCGATAGAAAATAGCACCAACGCATGACGTCAAGAGAAAATTTTAATGATTAAATTTTCATTGAACCGCCAAAATTCGGCGTTTTCATTGGCTCATAATGTAGGTTATATTCTAAAAGCAGTAAGTTTACCGACAATAGGCTTCCGGCGTTCTGTGCAAGTTTTTCTGTGCATTCCAAAATGGCGGTCAAAATTTCCTTAGCAACATGGTTTATCTCCCCTTCATTAATGTTTTTAGCGGACTGGGGTGTTTCGTAATCATACGGAATATTCTTAAAAATCATTAAAACATAATTTTTAAGCAACACATTTTTTGACATTAGTGAAATCGAAATCATTTTCATTCACATCCTCAGAGTACCCGTTTCCCGCCAAAAATTGTACACACAAATCTCAGGTCAATAGGGCTGACCAAAATTCGGCTTGGCTAAAAACCCACAAGCACGCAATACCGTTATGGTGATAACATCCAGGCCGGATCACCTATCAATTAACATTGTCTTGCTTAGCACCAAAGAACGACGGTTCAACCGCTTAGAAATTGTCTCTTACTTGATATCAATGCCATGCTTAGCACTGAAGAAAGGCTATGGGATAATGCGGTTAGAAATTCGTAATGTCGACATCTACAATACATGACATCCATAGACTATTCAGAAAATTACGCGCGCAAAATGACGTTCTAATGCATTCCATCATAACAGATTTCAAGCTATGCAAGTAAATAATGAAGTTCGTCATCATATGCTATTTATTAGGTTGTTCTCCGACCCATTCGTATTATTTAACGATTCTGGTAACAAGGTGTGTGTAACAAACATCTAAAACGTCTGCAGTACCAGATGGTCGAGTTAATGATCCATTTAACAAGATTGCAAATTGTGCCCCTAGGTCACCTACACGAGTAATCATAATGTAACTTTCAAATACACCATATACATAATTATGCCAAAGGGTGTTGTGATCGGATTTCATAAAGTGCAAGCCACGTGACAGTGACGTCTATATAGCTAACAAGCATTCCTTTTTACTTAGCCTGGTGATATAATGTACCAATTTTACTAATGTACACTTGCTTATCATCAGACATTTCTACAGGAGGCCAGTGTACAATTATTTCTTGAACAAGTCATTAAGAATTGCAGGCAATACAGAAGTCCCCTACCGGTTTTAAGCCATTTTCAATGTTTCTGTTGCCATAGCAACCACAATTTTGCATTATTCCCTTATTGCCCCCTATCCACATACCAAGATTTATAAACCTAGCTTGGGAACTGTTTTGAGTTATGTCAGGATCCAGTTTTTATGACGGACGGACTAGTCCGACTGACCATCCGGATGGCAAACCTATAGTCCCCTCCGGTAGGGGACTAATAACCATATTATTCACAAATCAATACTAGCAGCATAAATTCCGAAGAAACGGGAAGACCCCAAGGTACAGACGAAATCAAAGTCCAAAGAAGCCAAGGACAAGCCCCCAACATTTCTAAGAAAATACGCTGATGCGCGTTTCGTTTTGGGGTATAGTTTTGCTGCTAATGAGACATATTTAAAGCTTCTAATGTGAAACCACAGGGAAGTACAAAGTGTTATGAAACCCTTTAGCTGCGATAAATACATGATTCCTAGAAAATAGAAGATTATCTATTAAGTGGTTTTAATGATTAAAGAGAAATAGCTCTGCTTTGCCTCCCATTTTTTAATAATTAAAAGTTAACTTAATATGTTCTATTACTTAAAGACAAAATAATCTATTTTAATACTTTTAGTGATCGTACTGGCTGAACCATACTAGTGAGAAACATTTTGATTAAATTGCAACTGAAAATATCTGTGTATGTACGTTGCATTATTACATGACACAACTAGCAAAATACTGTGTTAAAGTTATGTCATGTAATAATGTGTCATGCAGAGACACTTTTGTTGTAAATTGTTCAGATAGGCATACTCAGGGGGAAAAGAAATGTTTTCATGTAGTAGGTTTACATTAACAAGAGGATCATAGATCTTGGGGCGCTCACCTGCTAAACTTGGTAAAACAAGATTTTGCTATTATTTGATATATTGACCTAGTTTTTGACCTCGCATGACCGAACTTCAAACTTGACCTAGATTTTATTGAGATACAACTACTAACCAAGTTTGATGAAGATCAAAGCAAAAATGATGCCTCCAGAGTGTTAACAAGGTTTTCCTATTTTTTGACCCCACATGAACCAACTTCGAACTTTACCTATATTTCATTGAGATACAACTACTGACCAAGTTTTGAGAGTGCTAGAGTGTTAACGGTGAAAAAGTTAGCGGACGGACGACGGACAAAAAACAATCACAAAAGCTCACGCTAAAAAGTAAGCTGATGTAAACAAGAGGGCCCAAAGGGCCCTAGGTCGCTCACCTGTCGAACTTGACCTAGATTGTGTTGAGATGATCATTGTGACCAAGTTTTATACAGATTAGGCCAATATTGTGACCTCTAGTGACTACACAAGGTTTTTCTATGTTTGACCTAATGACCTACTTTTTACCCCAGATGACCCAATATCGAACGTGACCTAGATTTTGTTGTTTTGATCACTGTGACCAAGTTTCGTAAAGATCAGGTCAAAACTGTGACCTCTAGTGACTACACAAGGTTTTTCTATGATTTGACCTTGTGACCTAGTTTTTGACCCCAGATGACCCAATATCGAACTTGACCTAGATTTTATTCAGATGATCATTGTGACCGAATTTTGTAAAGATTAGACAAAAATTGTGACCTCTAGTGACTACACAAGGTTTTTCTATAATTTGACCTAGTGACCTAGTTTTTGACCCCAGATGACCCAATATCGAACTTGGCCTAGATTTTGTTGAGATGATCATTGTGACCAAGTTTCATAAAGATTAGGCTAAAATTGTGACCTCTAGTGTCTACACAAGCCAATTGTTGACGGACGGACGGACGACGGACGGACGACGGACGACGGACGAAGAGTGATCACAAAAGCTCACTCTGTCACTTTGTGACAGGTGAGCTAAAAAAAGAAAATGATTAAAAGTGCTCTAATATATTAGAGCCAGTTGATTTAGCCGTCTTTAGTCTCATTTCTACTCCTCTGCATGATGTACTGTAAGTACAGCTACAAACTAGGTGAACTTATTGAACACAATTGTGAACAGGCGAGAAAAGAGAACCTCTGATCTCGGACGTTATAATTGTGGTTAACCAAGTATGTAATTTTGCCACAATCCATTATAAAATCTAGGTCAAATTCAATATTGGTCATCTGGGGAAGAAAAACTAAGTCACACGCTTAACAACACTATTATAAGGTCCAAATTATGACATTATTTGGCCACTATGGTCATAGGACCGCTGCAAAGTTAGATATTTTGTATAAAACTAGGACAAAGGGGCAAATGATGTGTTTGAATTGCACATTCTAGAATGTTAGTCAGAATCATCGTGCGTCTTGAAGTAATCTGTCTACTTTGCATATGGGTCAACCGGATCAATGTACTCCGGTGAGCGATAGGGGACCGGCATTAATGTAGCCTCAGTTGCATGTACAAGGCTATCATATAGTCCTAACCAGCGACCTTGTTATTTACATAAGATAAACAAGACTGCGTTCAATAAACGCTTATGCCCCCTTGGAAGCCTAGTCCATAAAAAAGTCAATCAGGGGCCATAATTCTGTTAAAATGTTAAATAGGGTTACATGGCTTTGTCAGTATAAGGGGCTTATGGTGGTAAACAAGTATGTCAAGTTTGAAGACAACGCCTTGATGTAAGACGAAATTTCGGTTAACAAGAATTGGACGCTTAACAAGTCTTAAGTCCAAAATTAGGTCAATGTGAAGGTCAAAATGAGGTTAGATGATACAAGCGTGTGGAGAGTGTTCATATACCACATCCAGGCAAGTATTAAAGCTTTGTAGCAAGCCATAATGATGCTAGAAGAAACGGTCAATTTGGGTTAAACAAGAATTTGGCCCTTCAATAAGTCCAAAATTAGGTCAAGGTGAAGGGCAAAATGGGGTTAATGACCTTTTTTTAGTTTACCCAATATCGCACTTGACCTAATCATTTAGACAAACATTATGACCAAGTTTCAAGAATATTGGGTCATAATAGTTACCTCTGCGTTTACAAGCTTTTTCTAATTTTGGACTTAGTTACAGGCGTGTGGAGGGTTCATATACAACATCCAGGCAAGTATTAAAGCTTTGTAGCAAGCCATAATGATGCTAGAAGAAACGGTCAATTTGGGTTAACCAAGAATTTTGCCCTTCAATAAGTCTAGGTCCACAATTAGGTGAAGGTCAAAATGGGCTGACCTATTTTTAGTTTACCGAATATCGCACTTTACCTAGATTTTATAGAGACAAATATTCTGACAAAGTTTCCTGAAGATTGGGCCATAACTGTTGCCTCTAGTGTGTTCACAACATCTTTCTAAGATTAGTCCTAATGACCTAGTTTTTGACCCCTTCTGACTCAGTTACCCACTTGACCTTGATTTCATAGAGACAAACATTCTGACCAAATTTCAAAACTATTGGGTCATTAATGTGTCCTCTAATGCGTTCACAAGCTTTTTTTACATAGTGACCTAGTTACTGTCCCCATGTGATCAAGTTTCTACCTTGGCCTAGATTTTATAGAGACAAACATTCCGACAAAGTTTCATGAAGATTGGGCTACAATAGTTTCCTCTAATGTGTTCACAAGCTTTTCTAAGATTTGACCAAGTTTTTGACCCAACATGACCCAGTTTCGAACTTGACCTAATCATTTAGACAAACATTATGACAAAGTTTCATGAAGATTGTGCCATAATTTTTACCTCTGCGTTTACAAGCTTTTTTAATATTGGACTTAGTTACCTAGTTTTTTACCCAACATGACCCAGTTTCAAACTTGACTTATATTTCATAGACAAACATTCCGACCAAGTTTCATGACGATTGGGTCATAACTGTTACCTCAAGTGTGTTCACAAGCAATTGTGGACGGACGGACGAAAAAAAATCACAAAAAATCCACTATCACTATGCGAGATAAAAACACACAAGGCACAATACCCAACTAAACCAACCGAGCGTTGAAAACACATACAAGGCCAGCAAAATGTAGAGTGCTGCCTTTCCCGGCTCGATTGGCTGATCGTTTTCGGCTTTAAAAATTGTTCATGACGTCATTAAAACTGAATATCGAATGACGTCATTAAAATTCAATGATATCAAATGACGTCATTTGCTTAATTGGCGCTCACCGTAAAATAATAATGCCCATATGAACATTTCTAAATGATTATTATCCGTCTGTCTGATCACACAAAATACATCCGTAATTAGACTATGATGAAATTTAAACTGAAAACATCGATATAAAATATTTCATTACACAACTTAACAAAAAACTTACAGACCAGTTTTCTGAATGACCTACATTTAGCTAAAAAAAATAAGAATAACAGTAAATGGTAAATCCTGCTGCCGCTAAAATAATTGTTGGTGGTAGTAAACAAGAATTATATTAATGAATTGGATAGCAGGCTTTCTACTGCCCTTTCAAAAAATAGTAGGGCAAAAGGAGGGAACATTTTATTGATAAAGTAAGGCAAAGTAGGAATTTCTGACATTAAAAAGTAGGGATAAAGAGTGGGGGGTACGCCACTTGTGAAAATATTGATTTCTGTGATCACTAAGAGAAATAAAATTTGGTCTTGCACCAAAATCAACAAATATTCTCTTTTATATCAATTCATGAAATTTGTTAAAAATGTATGTCTCTATAGACAAGGTTAAAATTGCTAATGATAGTTTTTATGTAACTATCTACTGATGCACGAGGCATATAATGATAATTTGTTCATTTGTTATACGATATGCAATGATAAGTGTTATAAATTCATTTCAGAAACATCTAAATCGAAGAAACTGAAGAGTTTGGGGGAACTGGAGGGCGACGCTTTTGGCCGAAAAAAACTTGTCTTGGGACAAGAGAATTTAAGACAACAAATAGAACTTCATAAAATTAAAATTGCTTATTACAGTCTTAAAGCTCAACAAATATGTTCTGAACCTTTTGCTGCTGCATATTTAGAGTTAAATTTAGATCTGGCTCCGTTCTCACCAAGAAATAAGTTTTCAGGATCAATCTCAAGATGAAATTGCTTTGTTATTAATACATATAATCTGTTAATGGAAACATAACTTTTCAACCTGAAAATTTTGTGGCAGAGAAATATCCTTTGTCTTGGAACAAGAGAAGTCGAATCAGCTAAATTAACTTCATAAAATAAAAATTGCTTATTACAGTCTAAAAGCGCAGCGAATGTGAAAAAATAATTTTTTAAGGTGAAAAAGAAAATTTTGTGGCAGAGAAAACTAATGTATTTTACAAGACATCTATAACATATGATCCAGCAAAATTATTTTCCTTTTTGTTAAATAAATTAAGGAAACCTTTGCTAATTAGATGGCGTCATCATAATGATTAATTTAGTATTTACGTGACGTCAATAACGTCATTTCAATCGTCATGCCTAGTCTTCATCATGTCAAAGTTTGTCACTAAGTTGGAGCATTTTGAAAAGGTATCACATTTTGGAAATCTTAAACATTAAACTACAAAAGTATTTCAAAATATGACGATGTGAAATTTTGACCGCATCCCCCAGCAGAGCTCAACTGATGAATTGATGTCTTTATTTAAACAACATATCTTCCGATACATGGCACATATTTACAAACGTAGAGGTAGATCTACATGGTTCTATATATTTCTAGCTGCGACGTGAACATCTGAAAGCAAACAAGTTAAGTGTTTAGTACACGTCGACTTCTCTGAAAATTACAGATGTGAGTTTATAGGCATCTTGGTGAAGAGGAGCAGCGCATGTATTTGGGGTTTCCCAAACAGCAAGTACACACATACAGACATGTCATGAATTCTTCAACGATGGCCCATTTATCCAGTATAGAAGGGTTGTTTCTATCTGCTTACAAAATAACACATCAGTTCGGGTTCAAAGAAACTAAATGGTCGTCTTTTAAAATTGGTCATAAAAAGGCAATATCCGATGCTGTCGGAGGCTCTTTTAAACATGGGTAGCAGATCGAAGTGATACACACGTGTTGCATCCAAATTTGACTTGTAATTTAATCAATTGTCTATATTATGAAGCAAAAAGAAGAGAGGTCCGGAGCATCAACGGATCTGAAAGTAGGGCGTCTATAAGGAAACATCTTAAAGTTCATTTAGAGGTAAGATTTGGTCAACGGCTTCACATCTGAAGTGCTAGATATGTTTGTGTATTCAAGAAATGTGTTATGTATGTAAGCTTCATATGACTCGATGTTCAGCCGAGCAAGTTCCCGGATCTGGTCTTAGTTTGAACTTGTGTCAAAAAATAAAGTATGAGTATGTAGCCATATCTACGGTTACGGTTTCTTCGTTTTTTTGTATTATCTGACAGATTTTCTTCAATATTGGTCACGTAACAAAGATTTCAGATTGTTTCTCCGTATTTGTTGATCACGCCTCGTACTAGTATCTGAAAGCGTAGCTATCTTAGATAATTGAGCTAGGATAGCAGAATCAGCGAACTGGTCTCTAGATAATACTAGTAAGCTTGAATATTACTCTCCTAACACTCGTCAACGATAAAGATTTCAGTCTTGAGAAAACTCGATTTACTAATATAAGATCTTGAAGAAAATCACTTGTAAATTAAGTCTATTACATCCGATGTCAAAGGTGTTTAGTGACACAATTACACGAAGTTGTGATCCTTACATTACATTGAATCATGATGGTGCATAGGAACTTCATTATTATGTCCAATTCGCGTGCAATAATGCATAAGTGTGTAATTAGCTGGTGTCACGAGGTTTTCTAGCGATAAAAACAAACCGTTGATCACATAGTGATAAATACGGCGTATACGAGGGAAGATCCAAAAAACGTAGACATGGCAATCCCCACCGTATATGTTTGCCACTAATGGGTGTTAAATGGAAACAGGACTAGTTGATGGTAACAACTTTCGAAATAAAATGCGAATGCCATCATTACCTAAAGTATTCTTTTATAAAAAAAATAGGTGGTCTTCAGTTATACCTGCTGAAGATAAAAATTCTGCTTTTCTGTTCTCAATAACATTTTGGGCGAGAATTTGATCATAACATTTTATATATTTCTTCTGATTTTCATTTCTTTTCAGTCGTGTTTGAATTTTGTTGAACGAATATGTTTTAATTTTGTCTTCAAAATTGTCAACAATTTTCAAAAGTTTACTAAGTGAAATCACATATTCAACTGTACTGTGTGCATCGTACACTGTAAAAACGATGTTACTAATTTAAATGCCTAGCTAAACACTTTTTTGTTACACTTTTTGCACATGTTGAAATGCAACACATGTCACATGTTTTGAATTATATCAGTAGTGTTCACAAAGTAGAACACCTGTGTATACTTCTTAAACACATTTAAAACATGTTCAAAACACCTGCGTTTACTTTTTTATACATGTTAAGGGTAAAAAATAAACACCTGACCTGTTCTAAACGTAAACGCAATTTGTTACAGTTTATGCACACATGAACACATTCCTTAAACACATACGAGGTGTGTCCAAAAAGTTCGTAGACACTCGTGATAAAATGAAAACAAAACAACATATCCACATCAAACTTCAGTATTACGACAAACATTGCAATTACTTATAACACAGAAATTTTCAGTGAAATGCGTGGAATATTATTTTTTGTACAATCATTCAAGTGTACTCACTCGTACCCGAGCGGCGCAGGTAGCGACGTCAGTAACGTCCGCAACGTAAATTAACAACGTTAAAATGTCACAATTTTTCAAAGTAGCAGCCACCGTTATCAATGTTTTCGTCTGCCTCTGTCGAAATCTGTCAACAACCTTAGCACCCATCGTGCGCATTCCTTGTTCATACCTAACTGCTGCTTAGTATGTTATTTACTGTTCCACGGCTCAATTCAGATTGCTCCGGTCCTCTAGCTCACGAATGCTCACACGTCTATATTTATTGACGATCTATTCTATAGACGTCACAGTAACGTCGTTAATAATTCTCGGTTGTCCGCGCCCTACGTCTGCTACATTATTAGTTCTTCCATCTGAATATCGCTTGTAAATAAGTGCTCTATACGCGGAATCCTTGTCTGTAGCAGACCGAAGTATTTTAATGGTTTGAACCGGTGTTTTGTCCAATGATGCACACAATTTAATGAAAGGCCGTTGTTCTTCGACGTCAAAAACGTCATTTTCGTTTCCAATTATTCCTTAGGTCCTTATGATAAAAGTTTATTTTTTCAACGTTCAGGTGTTATATTGTAATGATATTTGGCGGATGTGACGTCAACATAACCTCGTGGCACGCTGACAAACGTCAATGTATTCGCACTAAAATTACGCAATTGCCATGACATTATATCAAACATACTAACTAACGAACTGCGCCGCTTAGCAAAACCATGATATATAAAATATCATATATTTTTTTATTTTTATAGTACATTCAGTCAAATTACTACAAAATATGTATTTTGTAATAAAGTATAGAGGTCTGGTGAAAAAGAATATTTCATGACGCCGGATATCTTTTAAATTGGGATGTCTACGAACTTTTTGGACACACCTCGTAAGGTGTTTAAATTCTATACATTTGACATGTATTGCTGTTCTCTACAGATATCTTCAATTGAAGCAGTCTGCTTTGCAAACTATATGCAGGGCAATGCACAACAACCTGAAATATGTGCTAGTTAACTACATGTAGAACACTTTATTGATTAAAAACAGACAGTAATACATATTAACAGGAATTTGATTAAAAAACAAATAACGATTTCAAAATGGTGGATGGGGTAACATAATTTCTTTACCTTGTAGAATTAGAACTATACCAAGTTTTTTTTAACATATCATAAATATGTCAGTGTATCACAGTAAAAATATACATAATATTTACATAAATCAACAGATTAAGCATGTAGAATAACAGTGAGAGCTTGTATCAACATAAATTTGGACCATATCGCGTCCGTAAACTTTGCGCCATTGCGCAGAAAAGGATTTGAGATTAAAAAGTATGATTAAGTATAATAACAATGTTCTTGTATCAAATACCGGCTACATATTATGGAATGTTTCTTCACTTTGTTTATTAAATAATTGTTCGGAAAGAATAATTATATTTACGCTATTTACCATTTTATGTTTTCACGTGAAATGTACGTTTTGTTTTTGTTTAGAGATTATTATATTTACAGGCGTGTTCACCTGAGTGTTCCGATATTGTACGCCTTCAACACACCAGCGTTTACGGAAGAAACTATATTAATTTCAAGTTAAAAGAGCAGCTTAATGTCTCAGTCTGAGGCCGGTCGCTGTCTTCATTGATAAAATTCAAGAATAATATTATATTTATTGCTTGTCTCGAGAGAGCTTTTCGACCGACATGTTTTTCATTTTCAAAACACGCGTGTTTAATTAAAAAACACACGTGTTTTATATTGTAACCCCTTAGTTCATTGCTGTTTAAACCTTAAACGCATGAACACGCTGAATGCATTACCAGTGTGGCCATACCACGTGGTATGTGACGTCATTTTTGGCTAAGACTGTCAGCCGATTTCGCTCGACTGGGAGTTAAAAAGTCCGGTAAGTTTCTTATTGTCCACTCGATTTTGTCGAAATATGGCCGATGCTAAGGAGAAAAGTGTTTACTATCCCCGGTTATTGATACATTTCTCACCACGGGTCTAGTTTTGTCTAATATTCGAGTCAAATGCCAGTCCGCATCAAAAATGAAATGCTTAGACGGCACGCCAATTGGAAATTATTCATCATAATAATAATAATTCATCACAATAGTAGTTAATATATACTACAGTAAGCAGTGCCTGACGTCAAGTCACTCATTTCAATACATATCGGGTGAACAGATTGAAAAAAAACACCAAATAACGGTATTTTTTAAAAACAGAAAAAAAGGCTAAGACGGCACGTCGTATTTGTTCAGCTAAGACGGCACGCCAAAAGTGAAGCTAAGCATCGTGTACATTTTAAACATAATATTGGCGTAATTATCCAAGCATTGACTGGAATGAACTACTAGTATTGCAAGACATTACGTATAAACTCAACAGGACTGCTTGTCGTATTGTTAATTGTTTTAGGTTGGTACCGAATGTCAATACGATGCCACTGAAAGACAAAATAATAAGACTATTATTGCGGAAACCTCTTCCAATCTCTATCACCCGGTTATGTAAATGCGTACGATTAACAGTCGAAATGTTTGCTAATCGAGTCTTTCTTTATTGTACGAGTTAACAATTCTGTTGTACGTATTTGTATGTCTAAACAGAAGAGCATCGCCGCCAAAAGACTCGCATAATTCTTAAACTGGTTGCTAAATTCGGCCTAAATGAAATACTCAATTTGATAACAATTTTGTTTTATCAATAAACAATGGAACTGTCGTGAATGTCTTGGTGTGTTAAAATGCTCGACCACAAAGCGTTTAAATTTAGTAGGAACCTTGTCGCACACTAATCATTGCTAGTAATCAACATCCTTTTTTTAACTTTGATGTATACTCTCGTTGTAGAAGAAAAATGTCAACCGACGAAAATATGTGCATGCAGTACTTGTGGGAAGCAATTCAACCACCGAAACAATATGTTAAGCCATGAAAGAACACACAGTGGATTGATGCCTTATACAAGGTGTCCCAAAAAACGGGGACCTACCTAAAACCCTTATAACTTATTTAATTTTTAATGAATTTGGCTGTTTTTGTGAGAGTGTGTGAATGTGATCTTAACTTCTAAAATAGGTACTTATTAATATGTTTTGCTTAAAACAGGAAATGACGTCATCATTTTAGCTATGGTGTGAATTCCTGGTTGTTTTGCTGAATTACGTGAAAATGTCATCATTTGATAAGACATAGTTGTCTGAGCGGTCATTGGTTTTAAAGCCTCAGAATTGAAGAAAATCTTGTGAAAAGCGAAGAAAATTACAATGATATAATGAAAGCGGGGGAAAAGTGGTTAGTTTACTAAATAAAAGGGAAGCAGGCAACCTTCAAAACATTCATTAACAATCACCAAAGAAGAAAAATATAAATATTAATTTATTATTACTGAGAACAATCAACAAGGAAGCTTAGTAAGAAGCAAAAGGTAACAAGGTCAGTGAAATTATATCGAAATTAACAGTTCATAGATTATATCAGAGTGATTTAGTGTGTCAGCAATTATAAGAAATTATTACAACAAATCAGAAGCAACAAGAGGATACATTCGCAAGAAAGTACTGACATTTGACCTCATACTTAAGGGCAAATGGCTTAGATATAGCTCTGATATGAGCCCTAAAGTGAATTTGTTTGCTGTACATGATGAACATGAGTGTATACAGATCCATTATCCTTGACTATGGGTCAACTGAGTTGTCATTTGGGATCAGCATGGAAATCCATCTCTATGAACACATTGGAATCCTTGTTCACTGTATGCTGAAAACAAGGGAGGTAACTCATCGTGTTGAACTAAATAATCACAATTATGATCCTGGTATTTTGAACTATGTTTATCCCTTTATGTTTTGTCATATTGGCAATGTGTTATTGATAAAAGCAACAAAGTTACGAATGTTTAACCTAGGTCCCCGTTATTTTGGGACACCCTGTACTTGTGGATTTGGGTTTCCAAAATAAACACCGGCTACAGCGGCACAGGTAAATACTTATTAAGTATTTTACACGGACACTAAATTCCAAGAATCTCCCTTTTGTACTAAAGATCTCGCAAAATGTTGGCAGCCTTCAGCAACTATATTGATCTTTTATTTAGTTATTGTGATTCTAATAACTCAAATGCAGGATGCATATTTTTCCTTATTAAGTGTTTGCTTTCTACTCCGTGGACATATGTTTGACTGGATATGTATCGACATCGTTAATTTCATCGACCAGCTGTGATTTATTTGTAAATTCATGATTGTTATACTTGAAATTGTCTGTAAATAATTTGAAAAAAATAATAAAAAAGTCAACATACATCTCGGTATTGTTTATTTATCATATCAATATAATATTGGCAAACAAAACTCATCAACTCAAACATTAATAATCATCGTTGACATCAGATTTATGCAAATACTAGCTTATATTACTACAATGGATTGACGAAATATAAGTATCTTTTCTACATAATTAAATAACTAGGTATATTCGGTTCGCGATCTGGTAGGACCCACATAAACGTAAACTATCTTACGAAGTACACTGAAAAAAAATGGGTACATCTTTATAAAACATCCTGGTACTGTTTTGTCAAAGCTTTTATGGAAATCTTAAACTCACACTCGTATGTAAAGTCCTTATTCTGCTTTTACAACTACTAATTTGGGATTCGGCTGATCTTGTATGAGTGCATTACTGCATCATTGTTAATATTGCAGATCCATTTACCACTATTTGTATTTGTTAAAGAATTATAAAGAGTTCAAATTTGGACGTAAGTTTACGATTTCCATAAGTAAAATGTTAAGTTTGAAGCAGTGTAAACAAGTATGGTTGGTTCAAGTAACCAGAAGAGCAAGCGTCATACCCTTCAAGCGCCAGATTTTTCATAACAGAGGGCATTACATCAATTATCTCAATTATTTCAGAATTCAGTGTAGTGTCCTCACATCCCAAAGTATCTTGTTCAGTTCCAGATTCAGTGTTTCCACCACAAGCCTGATCTTGCATACTCACAGTTTGAAGCAGTGTAAACAAGTATGGTTGATTCAAGTAACCAGAAGAGCAAGCGTCATACCCTTCGAGCGCCAGATTTTTCATAACAGAGGGCATTACATCAATTATCTCAATTATTTCAGAATTCAGTGTAGTGTCCTCACATCCCAAAGTATCTTGTTCAGGTCCAGATTAAGTTTTTCCACTACAAGCCTGATCTTGCATACTCACAGTTTCTTCAAAGTTTTGATTTTGTTTACATTCTTCTGCTTTGTTGACATCGTTGATAGGTTGCTGTTGTTGAGTATTTAGATCATACAATGAACGCCGAACCTTGTTTGTTTTTGGTGATTTAGATGGTGTTGTTACTTTTTCGTAAGTAAGTATGTCTACTTTTTTATTTGTGTTTATCTCGTTTAAGTATTCTCTGACGACTTAGCGTTACCGGTCATGGTCTGCAGGAATGATTTTATTTTCGGAGTTCGTGAACAGTAACCTCTTTGCGAAGACTTTGTGTATGTAACTTTATTAAAAATGTTATTGTTCCTTTCAATCAATGATGAAACAGTATTCGGTTTAAATGATCGTCCCTTCCTGGTACTTTCGCTACATGTACGCTTTCCGAGCGATATCGTGGCTTTAGCCCGCATGACCCTGAAATAAGAAAATAACGATTCTGCTAACATGTAGAATAGGGTAAGAGTATTTGCGTTATAGGTGAACCTAAATTTTTGACATGCGTATACTGTGTACAAGGATTGGCTGGACTAGCAGTAGACTTACTTCGTTAGTTTAATTACTAGTACTGTAGTTAACTGTTGCATTTTGTTTTATCATTAGGTTGTATTATTTACCATATTAATACAATATTTGTAACACCGTGTTATTACACGTCCAAAAATGCTGTACAGTCAAAATCAGGAAGTGTAGGTATATAAGTCAATACGGCATGGATAAAAGATTTACCCTATGGACGTATGAAATAAAAATGCCCATCCTAATCCGTAAATGTTTGATGCAACTAGTTAAAATACAAATAGAAAAGAACCACACTTGATTTGTGATGCATTCGCATTGACGATATGCAGTTGAAATATCGGCGAGCCGTCTTAGCTGAACAAATACGACGTGCCGTCTTAGCATATTTTCTGTTTTTAAAAAATGCCGTTATTTGGTTGTTTTTTTTCAATCTGTTCACCAGACATGTATTAAAATGAGTGACTTGACGTCCGAACAAATTTAGACACTGCTTAATGTCGTATATAACTACTATTGTGATGAATTTCCAATTGGCGTGCCGTCTAAGCATTTCATTTTTGATGCGGACTGGCATTTGACTCGAATGTTAGACAAAACTAGACCCGTGGTGAGAAATGTATCAACAACAGGGGATAGTAAACACTTTTCCCCTTAGCATCGGCCATATTTTGAGTGGAAAATAAGATACGTACAGGACTTTTTGACTCAGTCGAGCGAAATCGGCTGACAGTCTTAGCCAAAAATGACGTCACATACCACGTGGTATGGCCACACTAATTACCGTTTAAAGAGAACACATTTTAAACACATGCGTTACGGGGTGAAACCCGTAACGTGTTGCCATTATTTACAGTGTAGTTAATACACAGAAAGTCGTTCACTAAGTCTTGTTAACAGCTTGTACCCAGCATGGTTCGGCTGTGGATAATCTTGTTTAAACAGGGATAGAGTGTCACAAAATCCAACGATGTTTGCTATATATACCTATTTTCTTACACGAATTTATTAGAACCTTCGCATCAAACATAGCGTTGTGTGCAACTAACAGATTCCCAAATGATTCTAAAAAATGTTTGAAATTTGTAAGATATGTCTGTGTCTGTTGATACCACAAAGTCGCATTTGTAATACATGTCCCTGCCATAGATTTCAATGTTGGTTAACTTACTGACAGCTTTTGGAATGAAACCAGCCAGGGGAAAAACAGGCGCTGAAAGTCTTTTCAGTGGCTCTAAAACCGCCAATTGAATAATATCGGCTTCGTCTCCTGAAAAAGAACAACAACAAAAATAACATGCATTATAAGGACTAAGGATTAAAATTATATTATAACGTTTAATAACTTTCGGTATTACTGATATGTTATTTAACTTTATCATTTCCTTGATGCTTCTTTCATCATACCATCCTAACAAATGCGCTGCAAAGTTACGCGGCATATTGACTTGTCAACAACATCAACTAGTTAAGGGTCAAAATCCCGCAAGCTACGGTAATCCGACAATATAACATCAGGAGTAAATGTTTGCATTAATTTTGCTTACGAAAATGACTCATTATAAAACAGAACACTGCCGGCGGGCAAGAGGAAACAGCAGTTACAGTTACCAAAAATAATCGGAAATCTGCACCATTCAAATAAAGGAGAGAGCTTATTAATGCAATTAAGCGTTCAATTCCTAGTTTAAACCCGGCAACCGCTGCTTAATAACCACACCCGGCAGGTCAATAAACACGCTAAATATTAAAATATTACATGTAGAATCATGTATACCGAATACGATAGTCTTCAGATTACAGTCGATTTCCCATGTATGTTGCACTTTTCTGAGTTTAACAACAGTGGTTCTGGAGTTGCATTCGAACCAATATTTTCTGTTGATGAAACTCTGCTCTGATACGTAATTCCCTCGAAATTCTCAATGAAAACTTGGTTTACCCTCTTCTCTTCCTTCAGATAAAGTCTGCGTTTTTGGCTTCGTGTGAAGTTTGCCGGATGCACTTATCGTGCCGTTTTTTGTCAAGTTCATTGAATCGTCTGGATGTTACTTTACTGGGCGACATTGTGTGTCGCATATACCTGTGAACAGATTATGGCCAACATAAACGTGTTTAATAATGATGTCGGATGTTGATAATGAATTTTATAAGTAATATAGCACGGAGAATTTGACTTGATCTTGACCTTTATGCATGAATATATTACAAAGTTCTTGAATATATTTCCGCGAGCAAACCGTGCAATATCGATCCTTCAGATTTGTGTCGGCATTACACATCGCGCGTCATCGTGATGTTTTTATTTGTACTTCCCGCTAATAAAACATACAACCGGTGTTATAAATATGGACACACTTGGACTGGGCAGTTTCATGGAGCAGGTTAATTTGGTTCCCGTCCCCAATATTACAGTAGTTTGTAGTAGTACTGTAAGTTTGGGGACGGGAACCAGACTATAACCTGCTCCACGAAACAGCCCAGTCGATAAGGCCTTATATCAACTGTTAAATTATGCAAATGGGGGGGGGGTCGACAGTCGTATCAGATTCTCCGGACAATATGACTATGCTGTACTGCTGATGATAATACGATAGTACGATAACGCAACATGTCCATATAAGGTTGGCGAAACAGCGATATCATATTGCATAATCATCATCGTACTGTCGTGCTTTCGTCATCGTATGCAAATAGAGGATATTACATGAGTGTCTTCATATCGAATTTATTAAACGAGTTGAATAAAATAATAAAATGCGAGGCTCTGCCGAGCACTTTATCGATTTTATTCAACGAGTTTAATAAATTCGATTTGGAAAGTCACAAATGTAATGTTTTTTTTATCACATGTTAGCCTTTTCCGGCCGAAACATTAAAAATAGCTACTTATTTCCACTATAATAAACGCGCAAATATGACGACGTCGCCTATATTTTGAGTGACGTCACGTCAAAGCTTTATTACACTAGTATATTATCAAAAATAAATAATGGCTTTATTACGCTACAGTCGGTTACGTCAAACATGTGATAATTGGTAATAAGTAATGGTTCCAATAATTATTTAAAAGTGACCTGATTTATTACTATAAAGTATAGATCTTTGCAGTTTCATATAATAGATAATTCTTTTTTTTTTCATTTTCACAGGGACGGACATGTGACCAACCATGATTTAACATTGACGTTATCACTGATTTTCAATAACTAGGTCCAAACGGTAAGGAAAAAAACTAAAAATGCGACCTTTCCTGATTCAGTTTGATCTTACCTTAAAAGTTTGATATATCATCCAGTAACCATGCCCGAAAATCTTGAATGCAACACTTTCGTAGTTTTTATGTTATGATCATGCAAACACAGGTAGGTAGAAACCAATTCTAGTACTTACAAAACCTCCGTTATCACAGCCCTATGATGTTAATTGCAAACTTATTTGAAATACTATATAAAAAATATAGCTCAACTTACTGTAATCGCAATTATGATGTATGGCGATTCTAAATGTGATAAGGTCTGAACGAAATGATCAAATAACAAGTTTGAATTTCTACCGATATATTCGCACTAATCATTTGGCTGTAAACAAAATAAATATAAGTATGTGCTTGCTTTAACTTTCATTGAAACAAAGAATGCTTTATTGTGTGATCGCGCATCAACCCAAATGCAACTTGTTAATCGTATATAGAATTCAAATGAACGATTATTTTCGATCCATCTACATATAATTTTTAAAGTAGATCAAACATTAACAATCAGCCAAATAATAACGAAGGTTTTGTGTTATAATGGATAAATACAAGAAAGCAACATATTTTAATCTTAAGAATTGTTTAATGTTCAGAACTAGGATGAACAAGTACAACAATGTATAACATGAATTTACAATGAATATTTAGTACTATGATATTAAAAAGTTGAAGAAAACTTATTTCAAAGTCATACCTGAAATGTCAGCAATTAATCAGAACAACACTTAAAAGTCAAACTGGCAAACGCATACAAACATAAAACACGTTTCTATGGTGTTTCTGATTTCAATTTACCACAAAACACGTTATGATATAATTTTGATAATGCAACATACTTATAACATGGCGACAGACGGTAAAATAACAATGGTAACGAAGGTTTCCTGAGAATCAGAATATAACATGTTGACAATTATTTTGGGAACATTGGCAAGTATCTAAGTTGTAACTACATTAATAAGCATGCTGAAATGTACAAGAGACACTTGGACACAAAACTTAAACATAATACCAAACAGGCTAATTGAAAACGTCAATACCAACAACCCGGCTGATAACGAAGGTTTAGTGACATCAGAACTTTTCAGTATACACCGCATACATGTTCAAAATACACTATCTGTCACTATCACTACTTTTTAACAATGACTTTGACTTTCGAGTAGCCTTTGGTGCATCTACTAGTATCAATATTTAACAAGACTTCCATCTAACTATGTCGTTATGTCTAGGTCAATAGAAAAACTGCATATTAGTTTTCACAAAATTCACTTCATGATTTTCATCGTCTTGATTAACAATGTTATCAATAAACAAGCTATCTTTGCACTCAGTAGTAACATGATTACCAACTGCATATTTTGTTTCAGCCACAATGCCGGTTTCCCTTTCTTCTTGTATTTTTCAAACGTCTTCATATCTGTTATTTTCAGTATTTTCTGTTTTGCTTGTTTCTCCCTTTTCACCTTCTTTCTGACAGTTTAGAGGAACGTACATAATTACGGCACATTCTCTCTCATTCCAGTCATAGGTAGTCTTCATTGTTTTGCTCTTTCAGGCGCATACAATATACCGTTTGGATTTCAGCATTACTCTTGGTCATAGTTATAAAAACGCATATAATAAATTAAACTTTCGTTATCTTTATGAAACCTTCGTTATCGTAATTATAAACCAAATCGTAAGACTGTAACTAAATTAATGCACTATAAAACTTAACACATGATATAAGTCTATGCAATAGCAATACTTAGGTTGATATCGCGTATGGATAATAGGATAACTGTTCTAAAAATCACTTGCAGAACACGAAGACTATTATATATTTTACCGTAGTCCGGTTTTCTCTTCAACAAATAATAACAGAACACATTGCAAATTATGTAATGGTACCAATTTCATACACATGTAACAGACTTTTAAATGCAGTGAAGTAAAATGTGTACATACACGTTATAATATAACTTTTCTCACCAAATGCAGTGATATAACCTTCGTTATCGCAGGATAACGAAGGTTTTATAGATTTAAACACAAGTGTTAAACAAAAAGGAAGCCATACTCTCTTATGTAAATGTTTATCTTAGCAAAAACGTTATATCGTGCGAATAAAATCATAGTTAGATACTATCTCAGTCAATCTTATTGAAAAAATATTTTCGTTCGAAAGTAAGGTAAAAATACTCACAACTCTAGTTGGAAGTACAAGCAATGTTTTACGACATCTCTCGGCGATTTCGCATTCAAGCAAGTCTACACTTCAAATAGGCCTAACAAAAAGTCATATAATTGTAATCTTCTGCGTTTTTAGCGTTAGTTTCGAATTTTGGCAACGAAAGTTTAAATCACGAAGGTTTAAACTGTGTACAAAACTGAAATTAGTTTAATGTATAACTCTGTATTAAACATAAATTTCGTTTTTATTACATCAATATGATATATCTGGTTGTGTAAATAGCCTACCAGGAGTCAGTTTTAGTATTAATGTGCATCTTTTATGATCACGAAAGTTTTAAGCTATTACTTTTGAGTAAAGGTTAATATTTTATGATGCACAGAGTTCGCGATTTAATAAATAATTCGTATATGCCTGCGATCCTATAGTCTTATTTAGGCTTTGGTGGTATACATAATGATGTTTCATTTGTCATAAACAAGTTATTTCTTAGTTTGCTACACTATATAAATTGGCAATAACGAAAGTTTTTTAAAATTGAAAAAATTGGCGACACATGAAACGCATTAAAATTTGACACTATAGCTGGCAATGGACAGCAGATTGCCTCATGAATTATTGAAAGGAAGGTTTGAGCTTGATGTTAAAACAAAAAATACCGTCTCCAATGAGCTACTCGTAAAAAGAAGACGTTGTTCATTTGGGTATTTTGAGTCGGCGACAATAACGAAGGTTTAAATTTTGATAGATGTTTCGAAAATTTGAACTTTTTTATGGACGATGGAAGAGATTATTTTATCGCAGTGTTTGGGCTGATGTAATAACCTTCTGTAGAGACATATTTGTTAGCTTTCCAGCGGTTTATTTGTTAATAAAACAACGGAACATGGCATGGACCTAGTTATTGAAAATCAGTGTATATGCAGCGTTATCAATTTTTAAATGCCGGCGGCAGTATTTCAAAGTTAATTACTGACAATTCTAGCGCTGCGACTTAACCGTTGTAGCTCACCTATCACAAAGTGACAGAGTGAGCTTTTGTGATCACTCTTCGTCCGTCGTCCGTCAACAATTTGCTTGTGTAGACACAAGAGGTCACAATTTTGGCCTTATCTTTATGAAACTTGGTCACAATGATCATGTCAACAAAATCTAGGTCAAGTTCGATATTGGGTCATTCGAGGTCAAAAACTAGGTCACAAGGTCAAATGATAGAAAAACCTTGAGTAGTCACTAGAGGTACTGGAAGATATCAGTCTTCTACCAGAAGAAACATCTGTTAGCACCAGTATTGACTCAATTTTTCTGCCGCCAAATATTTGAAAAACGTTCGCTGGCTAAAGGTCGTAGGAACCCCAGTAGCCATAAACCGCTAACAAGCTTAGAAATCTTAGAGCAGAAACCTCTGTAATTGGAAAAGAAAATTCCAAAGGTACAAAAACACTGAAAATAGATACATTGTACAAAATGTTGCACTAGTGCGATGTTTAAGCATGTTCTTATCTAGGGAACTATGCTATACTGCATGGCAACCAGAGATTTGTAGATTACAATTAATTTAGTTATTTTTAAAAAGGACTATATAGGAACATTCCTGTGAAGTTTGGTTAAAATTGGCCTATGTGTTTAGGAGAACTCGTTTGAATGAATTGTTGAAGTACGGACTGATGGACGGACTAAGAGCGATCACAAATGCTCACCTTGTCACACTATGTGACAGGTGAGGTTAAATATGTTCTATCAAAAGCTATGAAATTCATTTATAGAGCCACTTACCCAAGCCACATGGTGTAAACCAGTTATACAGTCAGTCATATAATATTTATCTAAAGCTTAGAATATTAGCCGGTATCTAGGGTAATAAAAATGTCACAGACATCAAACAAATCTGTTTTTGGCGAATATAATGATGCTAGTTAACTTTTGATTTATAAGTTACGACTCTTGGCACAGAACAAATTAAATCATTTTGCCCATGCATATTCTAAAATTCACACGAAATACTAAGTTATAGACACAAGTAGGTAAATGATAGACCTTGGGAATAATATTGGATCAGTCTGGAACAAATTTGAATAATACACGTTTTTCATGATTATCCTTGATAGATTCTAATGAAACAAGCCTTTGATCCAATTGTAGTATTCATCTCCGATATATATGCGAAGTTTCATTCCGTTATTCCTTTTTAGTTCACCTGTCACAAAGTGACAGAGTGAGCTTTTGTGATCACTCTTCGCCGTCTGTCCGTTCGTCAATAATTTGCTTGTGTAGACACTAGAGGTTACAATTTTGGCCTAATCATTATGAAACTTGGTCACAATCATCATTACAACAAAATCTAGGTAAAATTCGATATTGGGTCATATGGGACCAATAACTAGGTCACTAAAATATCAAAGCTGTAGACCAAGTGGTTTGAGAGAAGATGGTCAAAGTTTCCACTATATAAAGCAAGCAATTGACCTCTCGGTCGGGCAAGTTTAACCCAGAGTCATGATTTAAACAAGTATGATAAAGTATCAAAGCTGCAGGCCTAGTGGTTTCAGAGATGATTTTTAAATTTTTCTCTTTTAAAATCTATTTCAATCTCCAGTGACCTAATCATGTTATTAACCAAAACCATTTGAACAATTTTGAAAGAGGACCATCCAAGAAATATTGATGTGCTTTTTGGTTAAAATTTGCCTTCGGCGGGGGATACTAAATTGTACAACATAACATTTCAAGAATTCAGTTCTTACTTGATTTAGCAGTCGAGGAACTTTCTTCTTCATGATATCATTTATGGAATTCGATATTTTCACGAGTCAGCTCTGCTTAAATTATAGACGTCGTCGACATCAGAATCAGTGTCTGGCAAGGCTGCAGCCAAAGCGTCCCATCTGACAGGTGTAGGACGAGGTACGGGGAATGTCGCATGGTGATTTCGACATTCAACTGATTATTTGGGAATGTCAAATTATTGTCGAATCCGGCATTATAACAAATGTCATTACAATGTCGAAGTTAATGTCGAATTTGACATTCAAAAATGAATTAAAAACTGAATGTCAAATTCTACATTTCAAAATTAAGTTGAAACCATTTTAATTTCAGAATTAATGTAGCAATTTGATTTCGACGTTCAACTTAATTCGGCATTATTGAAACATAACCTCAGTTCATTATTCTTTTTAATGTCGAATTCGAAATTTATTTCGATATTCAAAACGGCTAAGTTTTTAATATCGTTTTTTTTAACAAATATATATGCCCGCCCTTGAAGACTATAATTGTGAAAAAAACTATTTTCCTTCAATGACAATGTTACACGTGGGCATTTATACCGGCTCACGAAAGATCGATATGCAAAACCTCTTTTGTCTGAATGCTTTCTCTAGAGAAAGTTTGAGCAATCGACGAATTGAACAGCCTGGATGAAGTTCTAGTTTACAGTTCTAGTGTTGACTCTTTTAAGATCAAGCTTCCTATAGCGTGGAGATCGTAGGTTTAACCTGAACGGTATTTATTAGCGCAGCTAACTTTTTGTTTGGTCTGCTTTTCAACCGGAAAACATGTATAACCTATTGACAGAATCTACAAGCGCAATGAGCGCTCAATCAATTCCACACTGGAACAGTAAACAGAAGACATAGTTTTATATGTCCAGAAGACCTTGTGCTCGGTTAGTTGAGTTCAATTAGGCCTTGTGCCTTGGAAGTTTTCTGTGCTTGGCTGATTGAGTTGAGTGCTGTCTTCCTTGTCTTGACCAAATATCATCTTCTTGACCATATGTTAGCCAGTTTGTTTGGTACTTGATTGTCGAAATGACGAGTTACATATTTGCAATAAGGTTCATGCGGTTCGGCCCGGCGTTAAAAAATTGTTCTGAAGTGTAACGCTTAAACATTTTATCCTGAACTGAAACCTTGATCTTCAGCCCGCACTTCTGGAAAGAAGTTTATACACGGCAAAGGCGTTAAAAAGTTATGGACGACACGAAATGCAAGGCTCAAACCTTTGACCTTGAACTGTGACAATCAGACAGCACGGCTGGAACGTGGGTTATGGAAGTCGTCTTCATTAGCTTAACATTTGCTGTAAGTTTCATGCAATACGGCCAATGCGTAAAAAAGTTACTGAGCGGACACTAAATGCAAGGCTTTGACCTTAAAGTGTGAGCTTGAGCTGGCATGGTTGGAACATGTTCTGCACGTCGTCTTTATTAGTCACACATTTGCTGTAAGTTTCATTAAACTTTGCCTAGGCGTTAAAAATTTATGGAGCTGTCCGGACACGATTTTGTTACGGACGCACGGGCAATGACCATTGCTATAATCCACTAAGTGACGGGCAATAAACATATATATACGCCCATCCTTAAGGTGGGGGGGGGGGCATTAAAAGCGGCATTACCTAGTTCTAGCTTCTTTTAAGTTATATTTTAGTAAATCTTTTAACCTTGACCCCATCGGCCTTACATACATAGCGGTTGCACACACGCTACTAGCCTACACAGTCACGGTTTTATCATGATACTTCATTCTTAACTGAATGAATTGAGCTGTCAAACCTTTTTCTACTTTTTAGCAGCTGTGCTTTAACAATGACTTTCAATCTCACGCCGTTTTTTACACCAGGCTGATCCTTTCTAAGAAATCCATAGTCTGCATAGATGACGTTTACAACACAGTCTAGTTCACGAAGAAAAATCAAACAAAAATCTTGTGCAGGTAAACGTTTTGGCAGAATGTTTGTTCACATGCTATTAATGGTAGATCAACTTGATCAAGGTGAGCGATGTGATCAACTTGATCAAGGTGAGCGATGTAGAGCCATTTTGGTCCTCTTGTTTCGACAGCGCTGTCACACAGAAAAAATATCATATTAAGTCGGACAGGGAGGGCAGCACTCAACTGAACCTACGCACTAGTAATCGTCAACGAAGTTAGCCGCCGAGCATTGTACCACTAACGAAGATCATAAAAGTTATTTATGAAAATATACTGGCTTCTAATTGTATGCCATGCCTGACGCGTACTATCTTGATTTGACACATTATCTATATCCTCATACACACAATCAGTAGTCAGGCAACAATTATACCATTGCGTGTAATGCAACAGGTTCAATATTATGATGTTAATTGATTTACATACTTGGAGGGCATTCCATGGTGTACGTAATTGTTAAGTTAATCCGGTGAATTAGCACAAGACCTTCTAAATCGGACAAACGGAGTTGAATAAGTCGAGGAAGCCCAGTTACAAAAGCAATTTGCTTCATATCTAATTTAGACAGACTAGGACCTAATGAAAAAAAGTTCAGTTCAATCCAGTATTTAATTAGGCTTACTGTCTTTTAGCTCACCTGAGCTGAGCACAAAATGCTCAAGGTGAGCTATTGTGATCACCCTATGTCCAGCGTCCGTCGTCAATAAACGGACTGTTAATACTCTAGAAGTCACAGTTTTCACTTAATCTTCATGAAACTTGGTCATAATGTTTTTCTCTATGAAATATAGGTCAAATTCATAACTAGGTCATCTGGGGTCAAAAACTAGGTCAAACAACGAAAAACCCTGTTTACACTCTATATGTCACATTATTTATATCATCCTAATGAAACTTGCTCATAAAATGTATCTCTATCAAATCTAAGTCAATTTCAAAACCAAGGTCACCAGGGCACATTGATAAAAACATAAAAGTTCACATTTCTTACCTAATCTTTATTTAACTTGGTCACAATCTTTATCTCTATGAAATCTAGGTCGAGTTTGTGACTGGGTCATCTGGGGTCACATCAAAGAAAAACCTTGTTAACACTCTAGAGGTCACATTTTTTATATAATCTTAATGAAACTTGGTCACACTGTGTATCTCTATGAAATTTAGGTCAAGTTCGTGACTGTGTCATCTGTTTAAAAACTAGGTCACCAGATCACAACAAAGAAAACCTTTTTTTACCTCATCGTTATAAAAACCTGGCCATAAAGTGTGTATTGTAAAATCTAAATTAAATTTTAAGGTCATAACAAATACTGACCCTACCTAAACTGCTAGTCATCAGGTGAGCGCTTAGGGCCAATAGTCCTATTGTTAGATACGTCGGACCTTTAAAAATTTCACGGTTCTAAACATTTATACCTGGCTGTTGCAGTTTTTTTTCAAATACAAACTTTTATAGGAATATTTTTCAGTATGGGTAGTTGCCCAACTAAATATTAGAATTCGAATGTGACTAGTGTTATCAAAGTTGTCGCCCATGAAAATTAGATGATGGGGAAAAACTAGTTACGCTCAAAAACTAGTTAGGAATGGGATATTTTGATGGAATATGCTACTAGGCACATGGGATTGAAAGTGGGGCATTGTAGGTCAAGGTCACTGGAACTAATAATTGAAAAAAAAATCTAACAGATCCCACCTGTGTAACAGACTAAGAAGACATGTTCCAGATTCTGTGTAGCATACTGCACGAATGTTATGTATAATGTTATATCAGACATTTTTTAATGGATTGAAAGATTGTAAGCATATTTTAATGTGTATTGCAAAATAATAATGCAAATTGAACACTAATAATCATTATGCGAGTGCATATTAATGAGGCCCCATGGGGCAATATTGTATTTCTCAAATGTTAACAACCAAAGGCTTCTGGTGTTTGGAATACATGTACAGTTGGTCATCCAAATTTTTTAATCCATAGCTTCCCACTAGTCCAAGGTTATAAATGAGCTTCACATGTTTTAGCTAGACTTCTTATGCAGAAAGCTGCAGTTTATTAATTGCAGGTGCTCCTGTTCATTCTTTTTATGACTATGTGTTGAAGATTAGGTAAAAGTTTCTTAACCTCTAATATATAGTGTAGTGCATTGGCATGTTGCTTTGATTATTAACATGCTTGTCACCATCATGACCCCCAACCCATACACAGAGGTAGGTAACTCTATCCAGCATTAAGATGTTCCATTTGACTTGGGAGTAGGGGTTTTGACCCCTGTAATTTCCAAAAAGCCACATTTGGACCTTAAAAGCATGGATGTTTTGCCCATAAAAATGTAAAATTTAGTCAAAAGTATCAAAATGACCCTTCAGATTCAGCAGCTAGTGAATCATCTGGCATTTTGTTTTAATTATGCCCCCTTTTGGACTTAGAAAAGCAAATGTTAATGTTTAGGTACAAGTATTTTACCTGATATAGCATTGAAAAAGTTGCTTTGATAGTTTACA
The DNA here is from genome assembly GCA_947247005.1 of Spisula solida. Classification (NCBI taxonomy): domain Eukaryota; kingdom Metazoa; phylum Mollusca; class Bivalvia; order Venerida; family Mactridae; genus Spisula; species Spisula solida. The sequence continues at coordinate 21,657,169 of OX365946.1, forward strand.
TACTTGTTCACCATCAAGACCTTAAGACCTAAACAGAGTCGACATTGTAGTCACCCAACCTCTACACAGCAGAGGAATATATAATGATTTATACTATCCTAGCATGGCAATGTAAATAGGGAGGTGGGCTGTTTTGGTCATCTGAAAAATAATTTACTGCAGTTGTAATCCATAAATGCCACTTGGCCAGGAAGCAGTCATGACTCACATGTGTTTAGGGTATCAAATTTAGCCAGACATCTCGAAGAAACTCATGAGTATGCATTTTACAAATTCTGTACATAAGATACTATTTCTAAAATTAAATACTTGATGCATCCGTGTGATGTACATGTCTGCATTGTTTATAGTAGTCTCCTTACATCTGTCTGTCTGACCCAAATCATGAAAGCTAAATTAGATGGTTGGAGATGAGACCGAACACAATAGAACTCTATTGAATTCATTCCGTGACCACTTAATCCTATTTTTCTTTTAATGGCTATTCCTTTGATCCTAGAACAATGGCATGACCACATACTGTACTTGAACTCGGCTCTAATCACCTTATGTATGAGTATGCTGTGTATGAATTACAGGAATGGACGATGGAGTATTACTGGGAGATAGTGTGTATGCCTGTGGATCCTTCATGATGACTCACTTTGTACATCAAGGTATTTAAATGTTTACTTATTAAAAAGGACAACCTTGTGGTGTATGTAGCCTTTACATGATGTAAAAAACGGAGTAAAAGTGAATAGATTGACTCAATTCAGTAAAATGGCTTCCGCCCAATTAGGTATGCAACTGTGTTATAAGTTTGTTGGAAATCTGTTTGTTTATTGTTTGCACATGAGAGCACCACTTGGATATATCCATTTCACTTGTCAACCACAGTATCGCCATCGTTTTTTTATTGAATATAATATTATATCTAAATTTTTGATACTAATTTATATTTTATTAAGGCCATTTTGTACATGTATGGGCTCTCATATGTTTAATATACTCTATGTGCTAACTAAGTTATTGTTGAACATGGTTCTTTGTGGTTAATTATTTATATTTTAGCTTACTAAGATGAATTATGAGTGCGGGCGGTTACATGAAATCTGTGTACAAGACTGGTGAAACGGACTGAAACTATCAAAAGGAACAGGGATATGGGTTTTATGTTTAATTTATTATTTTGAATTGTTAATCAAGTGCTGCTGGACTGCACATTGTAAAATGATTCAATACTTAGTACTTGTTTCTTGAAATCTTTGTTACTGTATTTCTGCTTGATATCAAATTTAGCCAGACATCTCGAGGAAACTCACATGGGTATGCATTTCCTAAATTCTGTACATAAGATACTATTTCTAAAATTAAATACTTGATGCATCCATGTGATGCACAGGTCTGCATTGTTTATTAAATCCATGAACTATGTCATTAACATAGACGTTTCTCTGATTATTAGGGCCCCATAAAAAATTGCGGTTGCTCACCCTATAGTAGTCTCCTTACATCTGTCTGTCTGACCCAAATCATAAAAGCTAAATTGGATGGTTGGAGATGAGACCGAACACAATAGAAGAACTCTATTGAATTCATTCCGTGACCACTTAATCCTATTTTTCTTTTATTGGCTATTCTTTTGATCCTAGAACAATGGAATGACCACATACTGTACTTGAACTCGGCTCTAATCACCTTATGTACGAGTATGCTGTGTATGCATTACAGGAATGGACGATGGGGTATTACTGGGAGATAGTGTATATGCCTGTGGATCCGTCATGATGACTCACTTTGTACATCAAGGTATTTAAACGTTTACTTATTAAAAAGGACAACCTTGTGGTGTATGTAGCCTTTACATGATGTTAAAAACTGAGTAATAGTGAATAGATTGACTCCATTCAGTAAAATGGCTTCAGCCCAATTAGGTATGCAACTGTGTTATAAGTTTGTTTGAAATCTGTGTGTTTATTGTTTGCACATGAGAGCACCACTTGGATATATCCATTTCACTTCTCAACCACAGTATCGCCATCGTTTTTTTTATTGAATATAATACTTTTGATACTAATTTATATTTTATTAAGGCCATTTTGTACATGTATGGGCTCTCATATGTTTAATATACTCTGTGTTAAGTAAGTTATTGTTGAACATGGTTCTTTGTGGTTAAGTATTTATATTTAGCTTACTAAGATGAATTGTGACTGCGGGCGGTTACATGAAATCTGTGTACAAGACTGGTGAAACAGACTGAAACTATCAAAAGGAACACGGATATGTGTTTTATGTTTAATTTATTATTTTGAATTGTTAATCAAGTGCTGCTGGACTGTACATTGTAAAATGATTTAATACTTAGTACTTGTTTCTTGAAATCTTTGTTTCTGTATTTTCTGCTTGATATCAAATTTAGCCAGACATCTCGAGAAAACTCGCATGGGTATGCATTTCCTAAATTCTGTACATAAGATACTATTTCTAAAATTAAATACTTGATGCATCCATGTGATGCACAGGTCTGCATTGTTTATTAAATCCATGAACTATGTCATTAACATAGACGTTTTTCTGATTATTTGGGCCCCATAAAAGATGCGGTTGCTCACCCTATAGTAGTCTCCTTACATCTGTCTGTCTGACCCATATCATGAAAGCTAAATTGGATGGTTGGAGATGAGACCGAACACAATGGAACTCTATTGAATTCATCCCGTGACCACTTAATTCTATTTTTCATTTATTGGCTATTCCTTTGATCCTAGAACAATGGAATGACCACATACTGTACTTGAACTGGGCTCGAAGCACCTAAATAATTAGTATGCTGTGTATGAATTACAGGAATGGACGATGGAGTATTACTGGGAGATAGTGGATATGCCTGTGGATCCTTCCTGATGACTCACTTATTAAAATGTTTACTTATTAAAAAGGACACCCTTGTGGTGTATGTAGCCTTTACATGATGTTAAAAAATGAGTAATAGTGAATAGATTGACTCCATTCAGTAAAATGGATTCAGCCCAATTAGGTATACAACTGTGTTATAAGTTTGTTTGAAATCTGTTTGTTTATTGTTTGCACATGGATATATCCATTCCACTTGTCAACCACAGTATCGCCATCATTTTTTTTATTGAATATAATATTAAATGTAAATTTTTGATACTAATTCATATTTTATTAAGGCCATTTTGTACCTGTATGGGCTCTCATATGTTTAATATACTATATGTGTTAATTAATTTATTATTGAGCATGGTTCTTTGTGGTTAATCATATACATTTTAGCTTACTGAGATGAATTGTGACTGCGGGCGGTTGCATGAAATCCGTGTACAAAACTGGAGAAACAGACTGAAACTATCAAAAGGAACAGGGCTATGTGTTTTATATTTAATTTATTATTTTGAATTGTTAAGCAAGTGGTGCTGGACTGTACATTGTAAAATGATTCAATACTTAGTACTTGTTTCTTGAAATCTTTGTTACTGTCTTTTCTGCTTGATATTTTCTCTGTAATTAATAGTCCTGTCAAGAACTAGTTGTTTTCGCCCATTTTCTGAGTCTTTTATGTATATCTTGTAAATACATATATATGTGTGTGTGTGTGTGTATATATATACATATATATTATATGAAGACAAGATTTTTGTAGTTTAATATACAGTTCTTGCTTTAAATATTTCTGATGTATTGTTTTTAATTTACTCAATTTTAAATTATTTAAAGCAATTGCTGCTTAGCAGTATATATTATTGCAAAACGATTAAATACTTGAAAAATCTAAGTTTGGTAATATACAATATAAATACTGCTTAAATTCTATTTTAAACTTCCAATAATAAATATTCCTGTTAGGGAACTAGTATATTCGTGTTTTACCATCCTTCCGCAATATTATCAATATTATTTTGTCATGATAAGTAGTCGTCAAACGTTCACTTTGAAATTTATGGATGATTTGGGCCAACTCGTGATGCTGGAGATGTCTGATGAACATAGATGTTTGAGTTATTTTGCTACATTTGGCTTTGGAAAAACATCATTCAGGGCAGCTCTGTCGGAGTTCAAAGTAAATTTCCCTGGTGCCCCTGCTGAAATACCAGAAGATTCTTTAAGAATGAAGATTGGTATCATATACAAACAAGAAGGGGCCCCCCTAGGTCGCTCACCTGTTGTAGCAGTACATGCAAGAACTGTGGTTTGACCTAGTTCTTGGCCCTATATGACACAATATCGCACTTGACCTAGCTTTTGTTAAGATGATCACTCTGGCAAAGTTTCATAAGGATTAGGCTACAATTGTGACCTCTAGTGACTATACTAGGTTTTTCTATAATTTGATCTTGTGACCTAGTTATTGACCTCGGATGACCCAATATCAAACGTGACCTAGATTTTGTTGGGATGACCATTGTGACTATGTTTCATAAAGATTATGTCAATATTGTGACCTGTAGTGACTACACAGGCGTTTTTCAATGATTTGACCTTGCGACCTAGTTTTTTACCCTAGATGACTTGATATCGAACTTGACCTAGATTTTGTTTAATGATTAGGCCAAAATTGTGACCTCTCATGTATACAGAAGCAAATTCTTGACGGACGGACGACGAGTGATCACAATGGAAAGGGAAGTTGTAGGTTCGTGACAAAAAAGTGAAAGAACACTTCAGGTCAGTTTTTTTATTTTCCCAGAATCTGCTGGAGGTAAGACAAGTACTAACAACTGTGTTGATCTGAAAGTTCAACTACTTGTTTCTGAAACGAAACATGTCTTAAAAGAAACAAGAGGGTCCTAGGTTGCTCACCTGTCGTATTAGTGCATGCATATCCCTATGGGGACCTAAGTACTAGTAATCATTTACTGAGTAAGATTCAAGAAAACTCTGGCTCTATTGCAAGTTTTCTTATGACTTGACCATGTGACCTTGTTTTTACCCCTCATGGCACCCAATATGGAAATTGACCCAAGATTTTGTAATTGAACAATCGAGATATGACGAAATGAACAAGTTATTAAGAATTGCAAGCAACACAGAAGTCCCCTACCGGTCCAAAGCAAGTTATATGTGTAAAGCTATAGACATATCCGATATTGACACGCAGATAGGTTGCTTTGCCCACACTCTTGATTTAGCAGCTAAAAAAGCTTGCAAAACCAATTATTAAAAAAATGAAACCAGTTATTTCCTTTCTTCACCGCAGTCATGTTGGCGCCAAGGTATTGAAAGAAATGCAAGAACAAGTTGGTGTCACCGACCTTGCTTTACTGACAGACGTAGAAACTCGTAGGAACTCCAACATATTTAATGATTGAAAGATATTTTGAGCAGAGAATCGCCATTCATGCAACATTTTTAGATAAGAGACTTGAAAACAATACGGATATTTACCGAGATTTTAAAGAAAATGAAGTTAGAAAGGCAGAAATTTGTATTGAGGTTATGAAGCCCTTCTATGACCTGACTAAAGCTGTTTGTTCGGAACGGAACCCCACAGCAAGCCTCATATTATTCTTGAAAAACAAAATACTAAAGAAATGTGAAATGTTTGATAGTGATTCTGAAAGCAATTAAAGAAAGTAAACGTTGGAACCAGAAGAACAAATCACTGTAACCAGTCTACACTATTAAGTTTTTTGTTTTTTTCGCATAAATTGTCAAGTTACCGGCCAGTTCGACCGTAAACAATTCATATTTCATACTTTTTTCGTGTTTGCATGCCATATAGTGCTATTTTTTGTTCATAATTATATTGATATTAGGTTATAATTCCTTTTGCATATTTTAACTGCGTTCTAGTCATTTGTTAATTTTGTGAGTGGACCTCGTGACTTGATTGCGTCATCACGACTTGCATGTAACTAACTGTAGGCCTATAGAATTATTGGTTGTGAACATTTTACTTTGTAATATTATTTCATTTTACTTTGCGATAGAGCATCGTTAAGTTGTGTCTTACATCGTTTATAGATCTACGATAATTACGTAGGTTATCTTAAATATATGTTACATTATTTGTAATATTGTTTCATTTTACTTGTTTAGTTTTCTCCAAAATACCGAAAATTACACCAACATTCAGAATTAAGCAAGCCTCAACAAGAAAATTCCATCAACAGCGAAAGAAATTGAACGTCGACAAACTACTCAAGAAAATGATATTACCGGCAATGATCACTCCTCTAGACAACCAAACATACGAAGAAGAACCATACTTATTAGATGAATTACCACCGGCACTACAACAACGACAGATTTACGTATACAGATTATACGGTACTTTTTAAATAAACAACTCGAGACATTTTCAAAGTTTACAGTACATTTATTTTTTTTAGACACAAACTATCTATTTATAGATTTGGACAATCATGATCACGTGACTTCGCGGGATCCACTTTTTCTTACTTCGAGAGAAATATTGTGCATTGTTTTTATTATCATACCCAGATGAAAGCTTATGTTAAGCCGTTTGAAACGTTGGTTAAAATAAATTTGATTAACACATCCGTTGTCAGTTGTTCGTTACACACACGATTTTATTGGTTTCAATTGTTTAGTTTTAGTTCAAGATGTTTATATATACAGTGTAGCAATACCACGTGACTTTTGACTACAGTTACAAGAAGAAATTTGTAAACATTGGAAAATAAAAAAGCCATAAGTATTTTATTTCTTCATGGATTTCGATGAAATATACGCCACGCTAAGGGGAACATTATTTGCTATTCATGAAATATAAAGTCTTTTTCAGCGGCTGTGCCGTTTTGTCCATTACCTTGTGAAACCGTGGAACGTGTAGGTTTCACGGGGTAATGGATAAATCGGTAAAACTGCTGAAAAAGATCTTATATTTCACGGAAAGCAAGTACTTTTCCCCTTAGTGTGGCTTATATTTTATAGAAATCGATGAAGAAATAAAATACTTATGGCTATATTTGTGTTCCAATGTTTACAAATTTCTACTTGTAACTGTAGCCAAAAGCCAAGTGGTATTGCTACCCTGATATAGATCTACGATCATTAGTAGGCTATCTTAAATATATGTTACATTGTGTAAATATAGGTCTACTCAGTAGATGTACGTGTTTTTTTATTAATAATTAATAACATAGTATACTGAATAAACGCGTTGTGCTTGTGGTGAAGATCTACCTACATATATCTGAGCCTACCAACAGAGTACTTGTGGTTCCCGCTTTTCACAGTCTGTAAGTATGTTAAGTCGTAGTCAAAGCTTGTTTTTTGCTTCGGTCTTAAATGGACATAATATTACACTGACTGGCCAGGGTGGTAGTGGTAAGACCTTTGTTTTGCAGAAATTAGTCAGAGAACGTGTTTCTCTTGGTAATTGTGTTGCTGTCACGTGCACCACCGGCACTGTCGCCACCCAGTATGAGAAAGGCCAGACTTTGCATAGTTGTTGTGGTGTTGGTGATGGCAGCATACAGAAATCAAGAGTTAGGTCGGTTGATCATTAATAACGAGCGATATAGAAATGCAAAAGAACGTTTCTCTGATTGCAATGTTTTAATCATTGACGAATGTCAATGTTGAGTAAGAAAATGTTTGATACAGTTGAATTTTTATGTCGTAATGTAAGAGGGGATGACACATTTTGGCGGGCTTCAAATAATTATGTCTGGTAATTTCTATCAACTTCCTCCTGTTCCAGATTAGTTGTACGGAGAAACTGGTGAATTTTGTTTCCAGTCAAGTATTTTTTTGCTGCTTTACCACATAGTTTTCGTTTAGATACCATTTTTAGACAAAATGATACCAACCTGGTACAAAATGTATCACATGTGAATGAACTGAAAAGGGAACACCTACAAAACAATCTCTAGAATTCACTAAAACGTTAGAAAGAAGCATAAGTGTTAACAAAGATACTGTTTATTAATTTTCCACAAATTTTAAACAAAACTTTTTAACAATGTCAAACTGAAATGGTTTTCAGGTGAAGTAAAACTGTACCGTGCTAAAGATGAGGATGACGCATATTATTAAAATAAATTTCAAGCACCTGCTCGTTTAGGCGTGAAAGTCAATTGTCCTGTAGTGTTAGTTGCAAACCCTAGTGATTCGTTAGTAAATGGAACAAGAGCCAGAGTGAAAGCAATGGTTGACGACTTCATCACCGTTTATTTCACTCAACCAAATTGTTAATGTTATCAATTATTTGTTCACAAAATTGACCCCGTCTCTAGACGAACGCTTTCAAAAAGGTTACAACTGATATTGTCTTTTGGTACAACGATACATAAGTCTCAAGGCATGACCTTACAATCAGTTGTTATAGAATGTACTGATGCAAGAATACCAGGTCAAATAGGTGTTGCCTTGGTCGTGCTACGTCCTCGACAAATTTGAAAGTTAAAACATTTTAGGCATTCTTTGATTAAAGAACACCCTGATCCTGTAAAAAAGTTTTATACTTTCGAAATCAATTAACAAACTGCAAAAAGATTATATTAATTCAAACAGGGAAGGCAGCACTCAACTTAACCAGCCGAGCACAGAAAACATTAAAAACACACAAATCACAATGCCCAACTTAACAAGCGCAGATCCGCCCAAGTCGTCCAAGCTGTCGAAAAATTATAATAAATTATAACTAGCTGAATGACCCAGTAGAAAACATTCAGCAACCAAAAGGCGGAATGCCTACGCTGAATGACCTAGTTACAACAGTAAAACTGCTGAACTACATAGTTATAGTTATAAGACCGTAGTTGTAAAAATGAGTTTATTTCTGAAACACTTGAGACCGACTTGCTTACTCCTTTTGACATTGATAGTAGTTCTGATGCTGACATCAATTACACAGACGATGTTGTTTGTGATGATGATGTACTAGTATTCTCATGCGCACAAAGCCATCTGCAAATACTAGTACATATGACTCAATCATAATGCGGTGTAATAATAAAACATCATCATGGTTACATTCATCGTCTGATCTTGACCGCAAATCAATACTAGATGAAGCTCGTACCAATGCTCCTGGTTTCATGACAAAACTTCAAGAAAGGCAGCAAAAACCGTTTGCTTCTAAGTTGCATCATCTGAAGGAGCGATAAGAGAAGAAGGCAAAACAAGAGGTAAAACAACATACCAGTAAGGTAAACTTGACAAAAATATAGAGGAATGTGGTGGTCTTTGGACAGATATTGCTGCTCTAGTTTCATTTAAGGAAAGCTAAGAGATGCTATTGTCACACAGTTACAGTTCAGGAAAGTAAAATATCTTTTCCAGCAGCAACATAACATAGATGACAGTGATAGTGATGATCTCCTCGTCTGTGATTACCCCAATGATATTGATGGTTTAAGTAACATTCACGCAATTTTGTCTAAACAGAAACCTGTATCAAGTCCAGATAGCCTGGACCCAGTTAAAATGCGCAACGATATTTCGTACGAAGGTAGCCCAATGGAAGACTCTTATTAATTAATCTCATTTTAAAAGCATTTACACCTTTTTATAATTGGCTCAGTTCTCACTATCTTAAAATGAACATCATATCTGATGATAATTTCATTGACGCATCACTAGCAGAACCAAAAAACGTAACAAAATTCTGTACAGATATTAATGCTTTCTCGAAGAGCGATGAGTATTTTTCTTCTTGCAAACGCTTTGTAGCAAACTACTGGACCAGTATTAAAACCGAGTGTCAATTATTTTGCAACTATGTTAGCTTCTATCTATAGACTTTTGTCATGCAACAAAAAACTGAGCTATTAAAACCATCTTATGTCAGTGAACGTACAATTCCTTCTGAAAACTTTGAAGAAGGTAAAGGTAGTATCCGTTACAATGGTGGGTACTGTGAAAGTAAATAACAGAAGAAAGTCCAGTCGTCCCTGTTTGACCCTAAGCAAGAAAAGCAACTTGCCATGTGTAGAAAGAAAGAAACAAAAGGGTCCTTAGGTCGCTCACACGTCGTAGTTGTGCATGCAGCCCTGTGATTTGACCTAGTGACCTCAAACTTGACCTAGCTTTTGTTGAGATGATCATTGTGACCAATTTTCATAAAGATTAGGCTAAAATGGTGACCTCTTGTGACTACACAAGGATTTCCTATGATTTGATCTAACCAATATCAAACTTGACCTAGATTGCATTAAAATAATCATTGTGACAAAGTTTCAAATAGATTAGACCAAAAGTTGTGACCTCTAGTGACTACAAGGTTTTTTATTATTTGACCTTGTGACCTAGTTTTAGACCCCAGATTACCCAATATCGAACTTGACCTAGATTTTGTTGAGATGATCATTATTGTGATCAAGTTTTCTAAATATTAGGCCAAAATTGTAACCTATAGCGTCTACACAAGCAAATTGTTGACCGACGGACGGACGACGAGTGATCACAAAAGCTCACTCTTGTCACTTTGCGACAGGTGAGCTAAAAATGCTTTCTAAACTTGTAATTGGTTACTCTGAATTGTCCATTACAACTGACTTCAGTGAAATACTCTGAACTCGCTGAAGATTACGAATCATTTCGGAAATATTTGGCCCTAGGTGTTGTATCTTTGGTCAAGTGATGACATGGGACCAGTTATCTAAGAGCGGAACTTTTCACTTCGAATGTCTTGGAGGAGTTTAAACATTTCTTTTCTATTTTTATTATCGTTTACCAGGGCATTACAAAAACAGGCGAAGCGGACAAAAGCAGAAGTGTTAATGGACAAACAAATATCATACTTCGGAGGGATGGTCGACAGGCAAGATTTGGAAAAACAGTATTATAGGGGATTGGTCGAGCGCCAAGATTCAGAAAAAGAGCTGCTGCAGGTTAAACTTCGAGTAATGAAAAAGATTGTTTTTAAGTCGGGCTGCACTCAACTTAACCAGCACAGAAAACATTAAAACACACAAATCACAATGCCCAACTGAGCACAGGAAACATAAAACACATAAAGACACAATGCCCAACTAAACAAGCGCAGATCCACCAAAGTCCAAGCTATCGAAAAGTACAATAAATTGTAACTAGCTGAATGACCCAGTTTCCACAGCAAAAGGACTACAATGCCCCGCTTTAGCTGTAAGAATTCTTAAAACGAAGAATTGCCCAACACACTACCGACCAAGAAATTTAAACACCCCTTGTCTCATTGTTTAAAAGCTGAATAGAAAAGATTCAGCAAACAAAAGGCAGAAAGCCTACGCTGAATGGCCTAGAAGGCTGCGGAGTCCAAAATGAATGAACTAAATGCTTGTGAAATGTTTAAGTTGATAACTGAACAGTAGTGTATTAATCAGTGTTTAGCATTATACGAGTAGCAGTACATGTAAATGTATGTTTAAAGTTTAGATATAGGAATATTAAAGGAAATCCATAATAAAGGAACAGAAATAATCTTTCAAAAATATTATTTCCAATGTAAATATTTCTAAACATAATATAGAATTTCGGGCAGTTGTTTCGTCTCTCATGGCATCATTGCAGCTTTCCCTGTCAGGATCCAGGAGTGTCCATTTCTGACTCATTCATGAACTTTGTTATGTTGTGCAGCACAACACACGCAATTACTACATTACACACCTAAATAGATAACAAGAGTCAACATATCACAAAATACGCCCGTCTGATGGCATGTTGAATTAAAAAAAATCCAACTTGGCCTATTTTAGCTCGACTAACATTGGTGTTGACGTTGCATGTTGGTTTCGTGCATAAATAAATAATGTATGTGTAATTGGAAATGCCTTCTAGTGTATACCATTGGCTGGTATAGTAATGCGCGTTTAGATTGCGAGACAATTACACATAATGCAAAACCATCCGAATTAGAAACATTGAAAATGCAGCGTTGACAAATGTCTAGCATTATCCTTTATGACAGTTCCACAATGAGTAGTATGTTTAAGGAAGCTCACTCCTCCAGTTGAAAACGGAGAAAATGTAATGGAGCTCCAGCATAATCTACATCCATAAGGATTGAAGGATACAAACTACATTTTTTAATAACAATAATGCACAAAGATCTACTGTGTAAAGCATAAACCATTATAAGCATAAACCATTATAAACTTGATAGAAAATTGGCCTTTCTGGGCTTTTTATTAGACCTTTCTGGGCTTTTTATTAGACCTTTCTTGGCTTTTTATTGGCCTTTCTGGTCCGATCCTTCTTGGTAACTGGGTATTTCTTGTAACTGAGCTTTCAGGTAAGTGGGCCTTATTTACCCTGATTCTGTAAAAATGTGTATGATACCGCACGTAGATCTAGTGGGCCATTCATTGGCCATTCGATCGGAACCCTATTCAAAAACGAGGATCCCAACTCCTGGTTGAGATAGACATCCAACATTAAACGAGTGTGTCATTCTACATTTTGCTTATCTACAATGATGCCAGTTTGTGGTGGCAGGGGAAATCACTGCGTATGTTATCATCCATGTCGGTGGCACTAGCCAGATGAAAAGTACAGAAGTATCTTTGACCTACCAACAATTACAGACGATTTCAACAATAATGAATGTGTACAATACCTTCATCATCACAGATAGCTTGCACTGATATGCTGTGAAAAGCCTTTCTGTTTACGTAGGACGCTTCGTCTGTCGTCGGGGCTTGGATTCGGACGTGCGTTCCATCTATTCACCCTATGACGTTGGGAAAACCGGCAATAGAATAAAACCCGGTAGCTAATATGAACTAAGGCATTGCCTAAAGGGGATTCAATCATCCATTGATACTATATCAAAATAACTCATTACAGTTATTAGTGAGGAGCATCTTCACAGTATGGTTGTTCATACAGTTTGTATTTATTCTACATTTCATGAAATTCAGATAGAATTTTAATAACTCAAGGAAAATTGACTAATACAACAAGAGGACCATTGGCTCTAAAGTGCTCACCATATGACCAGCAGTTTAGGCAGAATCAGTGACCTAGTTTTTGACCCCAGATGACCTAGTTACGAACTAGACCTAGATTTCATAAAGCTACACATTGTCGCCAAGTGTCATTAATATAACATAAAAAATGTGACCTCTAGAGCGTAAACAAGGTTTAAAATTGATGTGACCTAGTTTTTGACCCAAGATGACCCAGTTACACACTTGACTTAGATTTCAAAGCGACAAACATTGTGTCCAAGTTTCATATAGATTAGGTAAAAATGTGACCTCTAGAGTGCTAACAAGGTTTTTCTTTGATGTGACCTAGTTTTTGACGCCAGGAGACCTAGTTATCCAGATACCTAGATTTCATAAAGCTACACATTGTGGCCAAGTGTCATTAATATAACATAAAAAATGTGACCTCTAGAGCGTAGTAATGTACCGATTATCGGATAACATCGATTAGTGGTGTCCAGAAGTCAGCCGATTCCGATGATCGATGTCATTCATCCATAATCGATCATCGGATAAATATAACAAAATGTTAAACAAGACTTATTTAATCAAAAATTGCAAGGAAAATTCAAAGCATGGAAGTTTGAACCAATTGGATGCCTGTTAGAACCAATTCAAAGAATTTGTTCAAACTCAGATAGTAAAACGTCTACCAAAAATTATTGTTTTTCCCTTTGTCACCTTTTTTCGCGACTTGGGAAGTAGGAAAACATGCATTAGTACACTGCATATTCAGTCCCTGTTCTGCCGATTATTAATCGGGAAAATCGCATTGGAAGTGCCAGTCGATTCTAGCTGATGATCGATTATGATTTGCAACCGATGTCCCATCACTACTAGGGCGGAGGTAATTCTTCAATAAATCAAGGGTGACAACTCAAAAAAATTGACACACAGAATGTGTGTTCATATTCATTTTAAGTTACATGAAATTCTTCCAGCTAATTACAAAGAACTGAATGCAAATGGACTGGCGGATGAAATTTTTCAACAAATCAAGGGCAATAACTCTAAGGAAAATTTACCAATAATGATAACTTGACAGTCATCATCACAGTAATTGGGTGCTCATATTCATTTTATGTTTCATGAAATTCTACAAGCTAGTTACAAAGAAAGGAATGCGAATGGACGGTCAGAGTGAATTATACTGTAAATCAAGGGTAATAACTCTTAAGGAAAATTGACCAACTTAAACAAACTTGACGGGCATCATGACTTTTTTATTTTAAGTTGCTTAAAAATGTACCAGTTAGTAGAAAAATGGCTGCAGACGGAAGGACAGACAGAAATATTTAATAAATCAAGGTAGATGATTGCCAAAGGAAAAACACCTGACAGGCATCATCAAAGTACTGTATAGTTGTTCATATTTATTTTGATTAAGTTCCATGAAATTCTACATGCAAGTTACAGAGAAATGGCTGTTGATGGCGATGCGTCTTTGTAAGCCATATGGCCAGTCCACACGCACATTACCCCAAGTGCCGGAGTAAAAGTTAAGCATTACATAAGTTCAGTGAGTCACAATGTAACTATATAGACTTCACATAATCTTCCTTTTTTGCAAAAATAATCGCGATTATTGTACCTAGTTGCTCTATTCGCTTAATGCAGCCACCCCCTGTCAAAAAGTATTAGATTCAGAATTTCTCGCACATTGCTGTAAAATTAATTCTGTTATACTGGAAAACGGGTTTTATCCTGTAATGTTGATATGGTCAGTGACAAACCGTATCTGCAGTTATAACTGAACTACCTTTTAGGAGACCCCTAAGGAATCAAAATGATATTGAGCCAGAATATGGTTTTAAGAACAGTGTATTTTTAGCGTTTTCTTGAATGACGACTAGAGCTGTCATTGATACGACCCAAGGCATATCGATGATTCCAATATATAGGAAGACGAGCATCGGCGATACATCGTTATACAGTTACACATATAGACCGGGTTCTCGGTAGGATTTTGAAGTAGGAGTCCCAGGACTCCTTCTTAGCAAAATGTTGGAGTCCTATAATAGACGAACAAGAAACAGGCCTTTCAGTCAATGATCCCTTTTTAGCCATTCTACACTGTACATGTTGGGTATATATTCAGCTTTGAGATAGCACCTTTGGTTAGAGTTTAGACTTGACCCATTTTTACAATTTGTGAACTTACATTTTAACAGAGGGACTGTTTTGTGCAGGAAAAGGAGGATTTTCGGTGGTTCCATTCATTTACCCAGGTAGCGGTTTTCGATATCGACATTACTCGGTAATTAAAACCCAATTTTCCGGATCCGGAATTTCACGGTCAGGGGGTTAGCGAGCAATAAGCGGTATAGCGGGAGTGTATATTTTTTTCTTTTTCAACGTTTAAACATGAAAAACATATAAAACAATTATTGCACATTATCATTAAACATCTTAATTTTATAAACTTTAGCAAGAATTATCTGAAAAAATGTTCAATATTTGAATATTGCATTTTATTCTACACTGTCGCTTTCGAAGCTCGATACCGATGGTGAGAAAATATACGCATTTTTCAAGTTAAACATATTATTGAGGCAAAAATATTGTCAGCGAGGTCGTAAAATAATGTTGTCAATGTGTTCAAGTAAGACTTTATTCAAATTCTTATCTTTTGGCTAAAATAATCGCGATTTTTGTACCTAGTTGCTCTATACCCTATATCAGTTTCCCCCCTGACGTACATTCAGAATATCTCGCACATTATCGCTCAATTAATTCCGTAATCCCAGACAACGGGTTTTAACCAGTAATGTCGATATGGTGAATATTCTAAAATATGAATCGATAATCGATTGGTTAAAAATATTGTTGATACCGCTTAGGTCAATGACAGCTCTTATGATGGCATCACACCGGAGGTCACATGGCAGCTACATACTGTAATGGACAGTCACAGCAGAGCGACAGATGAATACCGATCAACACGACAGAAACTTTGTTAAACGCGGGTCAACCAACACAGACCTTAACTGGATCTGAGGGTTCTTTGAAGGGTCTTGGGACATCTGTCACTTCTCCGGTCTTGTTATGTCTTTTTTTCCAAAAAAAATTTCTTATAAATAATCATAAAAGCACTCATGAAAAGTTACATAGTTTGTATTTTGGTCAATTCTCATATTTTTTCACGGAGATCTGTATTGACAAACCAGCAGTAGACAGTTGTGATCAATTAACATGGTCATCTAACACAGAATGATTGTTGATAATGAATTCACAATAAATGGTTAGTTGGTTGGTTGA
The DNA here is from genome assembly GCA_947247005.1 of Spisula solida. Lineage (NCBI taxonomy): Eukaryota > Metazoa > Mollusca > Bivalvia > Venerida > Mactridae > Spisula > Spisula solida. Next base: position 21,673,311 of record OX365946.1, read on the forward strand.
TTGTTTGTTGTTGACAATTTGGGTACGAACAAATTTGGATACGCTTCGTTTATCAAACTTTATGATGCAAATTAGCATCGAAAGTTGATTTCTTTGTTTACCTACGCCAATTATGTGTATAAAAGACAGTTTTCCTTGTTTAAAACAAGTACTTTAATCGTATAAGCAGTCATTTTAACGATTGTAGGCTGTACTTACTTGACGGCAGTCGAATGAATAAACTTCTTCCGTTTGCGAGGGACAGTCTAAAATGCTAACCGACCGCCTTTATCTCGCGCGCTAGCATTCTTACCTCCCCTATCGCGTTTAATGTTGTGTAAGCTAGGGCTCAAGGAACATTTTTAAACATCATTAGAAAATAAAAGATAATTTATTAACAACAAAAATATTTTTTTAATGAGTTTGCCAATTCCATTCACGTCTTCAGAGTACCCCGAAAAAGCACTTCCTGTACACACAAATCTCAATCGGACAGGGGTGACCAAATTTCGGATGGGTTAAAAACTCGCAACACGTACAATGCCGTCTTGGATTTTAATCGAGATGCCTTCGGCATCTCGATTAGAATCCCTATTACTATTAGTATCTTCTTTTCTTCCACATTCGGCCATTTGACAAAATCTCTCACCTTGCCTACGATAGCTCCTATCACACATTCAACACTTCTCGACACTGTGCTTTTGCTAAAGCCTAAAGTATCTACAATTACTTGGAACATGGCCCCAGTTGCTAAATTCCTCAGTGCAATAAGCACTTGTTGCCTAGGGAACATGGCATGATTCCTGTTAGTGGCCCTAGTCAAGTCATTTTTAAGCAAATTTACAATGAAATCAACACCCCATGTTACTGAACAGGTACCGCTGTCGCATTTCTACATCACTAAGGTCTTCCAAGTGGTCAGAATGCCTAAACTTTCGGTCAATTCTAACTGGAACTGGCAACACGGCAGCCATTTTGAATCCTGTTCAACTATAACGAAGGTCTAAACCTTGATTAGTTTGACAGGAGATTTCACGGTAAAAGCGGTCGTTAATTTTGAAGAACGGTATTTAACGTAAACGTTAAATTTAACAGCCGGTTAGGATATTTAACCGGCCATTAAGTTAAACGGAGCTTTGAGGAACCGGCTCCAGGAGAGTGAGGTTGTCCATTTGTTAGGTGAGAAAGAACAGTGTGAAAGTCAGGTTGACCAGATGAAGCAAAGAAGCAAATACCACTGTTCTAGAAAGTTTAAATGAATCATTAAATGACCGAAAGATTCAAACTTACTACAATGGTAAGTTTATAAATAAAATAAGAGAAACTGTAATGAATCTTGTAACTGATTGAAAAGGATTGAATTAGGGACAAACGTGAGCTCGTATCTTATTTATGCAAATGTTTAAAAGTTTTGACATAAATGTGACACGTCCTTTTCCTGGTAACATGTCGAAGACAGGGTGTTTCCCAAATACTGAATTTCTTGTCACCATACAAAATATGTCAAGTACCTTATAAGTTAGACCGGGTAGATTATTATACATAAACAGTTGAAACAGAAGTCTCAACAGAAAATATAATTTAAATCTGGAGAATATTGAAACATTGATAAGAGAAGCGAATTGAAAAGCATTAGCACTTGGATGATACATTACTATACACTGTTGAATAGACATATTTCGATGTGAAATTTATGACAAGAGGGCCCAAAGGGCCCTTCGTAGTAGTGCATGCACACCCCAATGGTGACCTTAAGTAATCATTTACTAAGTAAGATTCAAGAAAAGTCAGCCTCTATTGAAAGTTTTCTTATGATTTTTATTCTCGCGTGTCCCGCGGTTTCTATTCGATGGTGCTACTTCCGGTAGTTTCGTATTTTGTTTAATTATTATAATATGGGTTTGTATCTGGATTTAAACGCCAATTCCGTTTACAGTGGAGTTTTTCAATTTTAAATAATATGTAATAATTTCTCAGTATTCAATATTTTGACCGGGGCAAAAAGTTGTATGGACCTGGGAGTTATTTATTCGTATTTGCTGGTTGTCCTCTTACTATTTCGTCCCCGCGATTCGCATCCTACCTGGTTCGTTCATGAGTTTATGTACAGCTGTGGAGTTCTGTCCCCTGAGGTCATTTTATGTTATTGTAAGTCCCCTATCGGTTTTTGACAGGAGGGAACTATTGGTTTGCCATCAGTCCATAAGTTTTAGTTCTCATGGGAATTGTGGTTGCTATGGCAACAGACACATTGAAAATAGCTTTAAACCAGTAGGGGACTTGTGCATTGCTTGCAATTCTAAATGACTTGTTCATTACGTCATATTTCGATTTGTTCAATTACGTCATTGAAACAAGGTCACTCGGCTATAGCTTTCAGATATTTTGTTGCTGAAATCGGGCATTTCAACGTTGAATACTGTTACTTAACTTTTGAGACTAAAGTTTTACTGTTGTAACTAGGTCATTCAGCCTTTTGTTTGCTGAATCTTTTCTATTCAGCTTTTAAACTTTGCTGTGGAAACTGGGTAATTCAGCTACTTATAATTTATTATACTTTCGACAGCTTGGACTTGGGCGGAACGTCGCTTGTTTAGTTTGACTTTGTGTCTTTATGCGTTTCCTGTGCTCAGTTGGTTCAGTTCGGCTTTGAGTTTTGTGTGTTTTTATGTTTTCTGTGCTCGGCTGGTTGGGTCGAGTGCTGCCTTCCCTGTCTGACTTAATACAATCCTTTTGACCATGTGACCTAGTGTTTGACCCCTCATGGCCCAATATCAAACTTGACCTAGACTTTGAGATGGCCATTGTTATCAAGTTTCTTAAAGATTAAGTAAAAAATATGACCTCTAGTGACTACACAAGGTGTTTCAATGATTTGACCTTTTGACCTTTTTTGGACCCCGGATGACTCAATATTGAATTTGACCTAGATTTTGTTGAGATAATCATTGTGACCAAGTTAAAACTGTGACCCAAGTAATTGTGGACGGACGGACGGACGTACTCATGAGACGGTATTTGTGGGGTTTTCTTTTGTTCTTTCTTTTGTTTGGTTGCAACCCACAAGTAGCATTTTGCACCCCACAAGTGACGGAATGAATGGAATCTAAAAATAGCCTATTGTTCCACACCCCACAACTACCGGTGCATTCGTACGGACGAACGGACGAAGAGTGATCATAAAAGCTCACTCTGTCACTTTGTGACAGGCGAGCTAAAATTACAGGATGTTCAATTCTGTTCATATATTAGTTGATCACCTCTCGTATAAATTATCCAGTCAGTGAAATAGCTGCCGTCATTCAAGACACTTCGTCATATACGATTGACAATCACGATGTTAGAGAGAAGAAACTATTATTATCAAACTATTGGACATCACCAGCGGTAGCATCATGGCACCTGACGCGGTGTTCAATACATCACGTTCAGTACATGAAATGGTGAATATATCTTTAAGTAATTTTATGAACGAAAATGTGTCATCTGAAGATACCGAAGATGCTGTTGAGCCGCCGTTTTATATCGTTTTAACTTCTACAATGTTATATAGTTTAATATTTCTTATTGGAGTTATTGGGAACATTTTGGTGATTGCTGTAATCACGTATAGCCGCTCAATGAAAACAACAGTAAACAAATATTTATTGAATCTTTGTGTAGCGGACGTTCTTGTTATTGTGATATGTATGCCTACTGCCTTGGCTGATATTTATACCAAGGAAGTATGGTATTTTGGAGAATTTATGTGTAAGTATTTGTTTACGTTATTTATTAAAGAATAGTTTTAGGTTTCTTGTATGACGTCCGGTTATTACCTCCACAGGCAAAGCTGTGATGAGTTGTGGAAAAGAAAGCAAAAATTGACTAAAGAACAAGAGGGCCATTGGCCCTGAAGCGCTCACCTGATGACAAGCAGTTTAGGCAGAATCAGTATTTGTTATAATATGACCTGTAACAAGGTTTTTCTTTGATGTGATCTGGTGACCTAGTTATTGAACCCAGATGACCCAGTTACAAACGGGACCTTTAATTCATAGAGATACACATTGTGGCCAAGTTGCATTAAGATCATATAAAAAACTGTCACCTCTTGAGTGTTAACCAGGGATTTCTTCAATGTAAAATGCTGACATAGTTGATGACCCCAGATTACCCAGTTGCGAACTTGACCTAGATTTCATAGAGATACACATTGTGGCAAAGTTTCATTAAGATCATATCGATGGGTTGGCGGAAGACTATTGTAACTCCTTCATAAAACATAATGAATTACAATAGTTTTCCGCCAAACCATCGATATAAAAAATGTGACCTCTAGAGTGTTAACAAGGTTTTTCCTTGATGTGACCAAGTACCTAGTAGTTTTTGACCCCAGAAGACCCAATTACGAACTTGACCTATATTTCATAGAGACATACATTGTGACCAAGTTTCATTAAGATTATGTAAAAAATATGACCTCTAGAGTGTTACAAGGTTTTTCTTTGAAGTGACGTAGTTTTTTACCCCAGATGACCCGGTTACGAACTTGACCTAAATTTCATAGAGACATTCATAGAGAATGGAGCACTCAAGAAATATTGTTACCAAGTTGTGATAAAATCCAGTCTGCAGATAAAAAGTCTTCACTATTTATTATATATAGGGGTAACCGAGCCCCCACCCACTGGCGGCCATGTTTTTTGACGAATCATGACAAAAATGTAAATTTTGTAAGAGGGTCATCCAACAAGTATTTCTGTACTACATGTACAACAAAAACATGCGTTCCGTGGAATAACTACATTCTTATCGATTTATTTCGCTAACACAGCTATCTACCTGTCCGCTTCGTGCGACAAACTCAATAAACATAAAAGTGATAAATTTTACACATGGCTATTCATATTTTCTGCTTTTAGACCACAGCATTAAACTATGTAATTAAATATTTCGCTCGTTTGTCATCATGTGAAAGATTAAATAATACAAAATAAATGTCCACCTATATAATTCAAAAAACATATAAATGTGTTCGTATAATATTCTCAATTTATTCAAATAAATGCATAAACACTATATTTTAAGACATTATATTGCAATGCTTTAAAATCCGTTTCAATGTACCCAATCTAATCAACAATCAATGTTTTTTTCAATACTCGTGATTTAGTTCTTAAGTTCAATATCAAGTACATCGTCGGTGCATGATTCTGTGTCTTCACAAGCGGCATTGTACTTTTTAAGATATTTCAGGTTTATTTGGGTGAGTTTTTAAATATTTTGAGTGTATTCGACGTGCAGCGGTTTTGCCAAAATTCCTGAACGCTCGGCTTATGTTGTTACCATACGATGTCGTGCGCTACGCCATTACATGCAAAGTTGGAATTGTACTTTCAGCGATAGTTATCGCGAGTCGAACATTATCTACGGTTTTGAATTAAAGATTAAATAAGACGCAATGTGATGAACTTGTCAGTATTAACTTTATTGTAACGTTTTGTTATGTATACACGCACAAACGGTTGTTTCTTTAATCCCTGCTCAACTGGATGCATCTGTTGGAATAGACATACCTTATGAGACGACCCCTTATGCACGGGATTCGGAGTCCACAGTGTGTCATTCATTGCGGGATGAATATATAGGCTTGCTTGAAATGTCCATGATTGGGGATATGGATGGTTCGTCCTATGTCTGAGGCGTACGTGAATGGCCAGGCGCTGCCGTCGTTTCTGTGTGGCTTTGGATAGTCTGCGCTACAAGTTTTTCTACAAAATTATTGAAAATATAGGCATACCACCGTGATGTGCAGTTAGGTGCTACACATTTTTCCTCATTGTGGTACAAGCCAGACACATTGAAATGCAGAGAGGAAATGCACTTTTCCAGCTGTTCGTTGTGTGTCAAACATATTCTAGTGTCACGTGTGTAGTGGATAATTGGTATTTGTATATTCATGTTTGGTATTTGCCATCAACACAGTAACACACACCCTCTAATTAAGTTGTTTTGTTGTGATGGATGGATGCTATATGTCACTGCCATAGCGGAATGTCACTGGCACATCAATATGTCACAGGTACAGCAGTATGTCATAGTCACAACAGTGTGACAGACACATCCAAAGCAGTATGTCACTATCACACAGCAGTATGTCAGTCATAACAGTATGTCACAGTCACAGCAGTATGTCACTATCACACAACAATATGTCACTGTCAAAGCAGTATGTCACAGTCACAACAGTATGTAACAGTGACAGCAGTATGTCACAGCCACAACAGTATATGTCACAGTCACTATATGTCACTATTATACATCCGTATGTCATGTCACAGCAGTATGCACACAACAGGTTGTCACAATCACACAGCAGATTGCCATATCACAGCAGGATGCTTCTGTCACAGCAGTATGTCACAATCACAGCAGTATGTCACTTTTACACAACAGTTTATCAGTATCACACAGCAGTATATCACTAGAGAAAAAGCGCGGACAAAATTTGCACGAACCAACCTCAAGCATGATTCCAATATAGCCCCTATATACCATGTATCTGGTGTATAATAACTGGATAATATAAGGATACGCCTTGGCTATGTGTCATTTAACAAAACATGGAAATAAAACTTGACCTTTAAAAAACTTGTTTTGTTAACGATTTGTGCTCTAGATGTCACAAGTCACGTTAATATGCACCATGTTGTGAAAATGTATTGTCATTAACATCTGTTTCATCGTTTTGCACCCTAATAGAAACACGTATTGCATGTCTACCTCGCTGGGTGCTTCTGTTGTCTAGATCTCTGTAATTATGGACATGTTCTAATTGTGAATATGTCCCTCGCTGAATGACTGCAATTTATACAAAACTATTATGCTGCACACAAGTGCGTTAACAATCCGTCTTTGCCTCATAAAATGTGCATAATTGCCAATAATCGTTGCTGCTGTTGAAGCGGTATGTAATGCAATACCAAGGGTAATTATGCTGAACATCTATAGAGAATACAAGGAATCCGTGTTTTTAAGAACAATCAGTCTTTAAGAGTTCTAAGTCGCATTAAGTTATAATTTGTTATGGTTTTCTAATTGGTGCCGTGTGGAATGTTGGCCTTACGGTATCAATCAGTTTAAGTATGTGACATATGTTACTAGATAAAGCTTTACTATGTCTAGTTATTCCTATTTCATCTCATTGCTGTTATTAAATAACTCGGTATCTAAGGATATGTCATAATTCTGTACTTAACGTCCATTATTACACAATATTTCATTCCGTATGCTACTTAATGTGTTCAATGTTTCTATATAAGGCCATAGGTGAAGAACAATGTTATTGTACCAGACATTAAGAATACTCCATGTGATGTTTTATACCATCAGTCATCCGATCTTAGGATTAAATAGGATAAAGCCGCGTCAGGATTACATCTATAGGATAAATCGGCCTCTATACTTACTTCATTTCTTAGAAAATATTAGGTTTAATTGTATATTCATAAAATTCAAGGCTTGACATAATTAGTATTAATTACGAAAAAAATGAACAAGACATTGTTCTACATTGGTTCTTAACGTCGCGTTATACAATACAAAAGTTGGAACAAAATTTGGAGGACAACAGACTCTACCCACTTTTATCTCTTCAAATGGGGATTAATATATGATTGTTTTTCCAATGGAAAACCCATTCTGTTGAACATTCATGAAAAATACATAATTTATCCTCTTTAATATATCACTATAAAACCAAGAGAGAGTTTGGAGTGGTACGCCATATGCTATGTTTGTAATCAATTCTAAAAATAAAATTTATATTAAAGTAAGGGTCGCATTATGTTATGATACTTGATGTCCGTCTGCGCTAACAGTCACAAATGAAGCAGGCAAAGATTACCCTGGTGATTTGAAAGCAAAAACGACCGATAAAAATCAATAGTACGTACACTGTTTTTGTACTATCTTTTTGTACTTTCGTTTTTTTATTTGAACTTGGATAAAAAATACCTGTGTTTCACGACAAACAAATGCTCAATTAAAAAATATAATTCCTGCGTGCAACAAGAGTTTCATGCGACTTTACAGTTTCTCAGTCGAGCTAAGTATTCTTTAAGAGCTCTAAAATATCGAAAGACGTTTAAAACCGGTTGAGATATATGTGAAGTAATCAGTAGCTTGGAAAATATCAATGCGCAATCACGACAGTATGTACATGTACAGTGCGCTGGGAAATGTTTGTAAAGCACACTTTCGGTCAAAGTTCACCTGAGACCTATAGGTTATGACTTCATTGCACATGCTCCCGAAAATAGAAAATTGACTGAAAAACAATTAACTTAACTGATTTTGGAGAAATTTTTACCGAAATACCAATTCTTGTTTCAAATGACCGTAGATTATATCTATCTGACTGGAAGAATATTTGCTTCGTGATAAAATGAACATTTTCGAAATGATTGTAAATGTAAAGGCACTACGATTTGTAAATGAGTCAATTTCAAAATGCGAAGGTTTTCTTGTCCTGATTGAATAACTTACACATAAATATGGTAAATGATAGTACAACATTCCTTATATAAAGCTATATATACTGTATTTATAGTAACCCTACAAAACTTAAAGATTTGTTATCACTAAAATGTTTTATTTGTGTTTTACTGCCTAAAACAGGGAACAAATGAATGTCCCAGTACCACAGTGTTATGCTTTTTATTAAAGTATTTCATGTTGTCATATGTTATGAGACAAAACTTTTTAGTTCATTTTGATGGTGAATATTCAATAATACACAGAAAATATATTGTTAACAAAAATATACAATGAATATATGTTTTATGCTTGTCCCATAGCTTTTGTATCTTTGGTGTAACGAAATCGATTAGGTACCCAATTTTATACCATGATCCCCTAAAATACCAAAATAACTTCTTTTTTTCGAAAGAGTTCCTCATCCTTCACACAACATCGATGAATAGTTTTTAATTTAATTTATAATTGGAAATTTATAGACAATTCAATGGTTGTATCCCTGGTCGTACTTTTTTTCTTTGTCCGTGGTGTAACGCTGTTTATTATACATCCGAAAGCATATTTTTCAAAATAGTTCCCCTTTTGGTTTAAGATATATGTATACAGTAGTTTTGTAATGTCAGTATCGAAGTGCTATAAACGATGTGTATGTCATGATGATAACGTCTCAAAAATGTCCGTGGTGTAACTGTCCATGGTGTATCAATTTAAACTTGTTACACCACGGACAAAATCAGTTAATTAACCATGAAGTTCAGAAATATATTGACATTATTAATTGCATACGATTGCATTTCATTGACAGATATTTTTAAAGCAGACATGTGTTGAAAAAAGCATAATAGTGTACTTATATTTCATAATAAAACTAATAAAGGTAATATAGGTGTTACACCATGGACAATTTCTTTAAGAAAATCTACCTGACTGTTAACACATGACATCCTTTTGTTTTTGCATAGAGATATTAGGTAGCACTGAATACACCACACAAGTCGGCAATACCTTTGATCTTAAGTTTATTCCTAAATTTGATCAATTAGGTATATTAATGTGTTTGTCCATGGTGTAACATATTTGTCTGTGATGTAACATATCTGTCCATGGTGTAACAATGTCCGTGGTGTAACAATGTAAATCAGGTTTTATGATGTAATTGAAATGAAAACAGTCTTTACAATAGATGTATCTTAAAGATAGCCTGCAGGAAATGCTACATGTATGAAAGAAAAAAATAAACTAAACTGTTTTGTTTGTAATATATACAATACAAAGTAGTAGAAAATTCAGATTTGATATTGGTGAATTGTATTGCTATACAAATTCATGTGACTCATTCAATTTACAAGTTCAGCAAAATTTATTCCGATATGAGTATTTTTGTTACTATGTACTTGAAAATCAGCTGAATTCAGTTTGTTTAAAGAATTTATTGTTAAATTTCCTGATCGTTACACCAAAGACAATTTACTTAAGTGACTTAAAGTTTGAAATTGAAAAACATATATATTGTCTTAATTAAGGGTGCAAAATATACATAAATGTCCAAGAAGAGTTTGGACAATAACATTGTACAATTAAAACCATTATATTTGACAAAAAATATTTAAGAAATTGGGGAGGCTAAAAACCTGCGAATTTTGAAATAGACTCAAATAACAAGCAAACATTGGAGGGTATTTGTGAACAGGTCGGGTAATTTCGAATATGTATGAGGGTAAATCTGAACACTTTCGTATTTTCCAAAAAAAATCCAACATGCACCAATTAGCGATAAAAAACATTGGCAATTTTTTTCTGAAATACAGATTAATAACTTTGTCAAATTGCAACTTTGAACATCAACTGCAAACGGTAAAGTGTTTCCACACAGCTACCCTAAAACTAAAATTATATACACGTTCATCTCAATACGTAATTTCATTATACATTTTAACCTTGGAAAATTTTGTTTGCTCTCTAATACCAGTGATAATGAAATAAAATACAGATTAATAACTGTCAAATTGCAACTTCATTAACAACAAACGACTTAAAGTGTTTCCACAAGCTAAAAACAAAACTACTCATTTCGTATTACACAGTTTAGCAGTGGTCACATTCAAACTGCAATTTTTGCCTCTGATAAAGACAGCAGCTCTATTGTTTTAATACATGATCTGTGCAACCACCGTGGATTAACTGTTATGGCACATTATCTGATTTGCCATCAAAGGATTGGTTACAAGAATAGTATTCTGTTTTAAAGTCCGTTTCAATATCAGCCATTTTATCATCCACTAGCGAAATATCAGTATTTTAGTTTTCTTCATCCGTTGAATCAGTGCCAGAATCTTTTGATTTTTGTTTCTTTTTCATTTCGTTTACGAACGTCTGCACATCCCTCTTTCTTTTCATTTCTTTATTTTGCAGTTCTTTATGCATTTTGTCTGCGCTCTCTCTCCCTCTCCCCCTCTCTCTCTCTCTCTCTCTCTCTCTCTCCCCCTCTCCCTCCCTCCCTCTCTCTCTCTCTCTCTCTCTCACATACTCGCCAACATTTGTGAAGTCACACACGGCTTGTTTTCAAGACTCTTTCAAAGAACTAAATAGTTTTAAATCGCACGGATCAGATGAGATGCATGCTCGAGCAAACAATACAGAACGATTCCATGGTCTCAACAAAACTTGGATGCTTCCAATGTATAGTGCGTTGAGTAACAACACTACAGGACGCTTAATTTCGCGATCCGAGAGACTGGTTCAAATACATCAGTTAACCATGTGACGAATAATTCTGAATCCATCCATCCAGAAGTGTTTCTACCAAATATAGATTCAGGGAACTCTTCAAGTGGATTAAAGCTGAAGCGCAGCCCTGGATACACTATTAATGGTTACAAGAAATAACCCATGACATTCATGCATGCCGAAACCGTTACTTGTGTTTTGTCGGATGCAGTAAAGTTATAGATATTTGGCACGCCTCTCGGAGATTAAACTTTGGGGACAGTACCCGATTCGTCAGTATTAAACCCACGAGATGGGTCATTCTATATGGAAGCATCAGCAACTTCTTCGGCCATGAAATCACAAAATTCCTGAAACCATTGTTCTACTTTTCACGGGGTTATTATTTCTCTCTCTTTTGAGAGTTGCTGTGGTGTACGTTCTGATAATATGGGATGCCTTTTTACAAACCCATAATACCAATCTTTACCGGGGCAATTGTTAATGAATGGGTTTTTCAAGAATAAGCTTAACAGTTCATTACGAGTTCGCCCAAAACCTAACTGCCCAGTCAACAAGAGTAGACTCTTTTTCAGCAGAAAGTACCGCAGATGGACCGATTTTACCAAACATTACAGTTTTCTGATTGACCTTGTTCGAAAGAGTACTCTTTGGTATACCAAATGATGATGCTGCTTGATAGAGACATTTCTATTAAATGCAAAGCATGACTCGTTGTATCATTTGAATAGGACCGATATAATATAATATTTCTTGGAACCAATCTGTCGACTCACCTGAAACAATCAGGTAAATTTTATTATAAAAATATGAAATGTATTTCCGCCGAATAGTTCATTATCAATAATTAACGTTTATGATACTTCGTCATTATTATATAAATTCAACTATTTTTTATTCACTTGCTCAAATGCGAATATCAGCAGACCTTGTTTTTAAACAAAATTAAAATGTAATGTTCTTTATTAAGAGTAGTGAGAACAGAATATTTGTTCACAATTACACTCAATCTACAAATTTGTGTCGGGTATTTCCGAACATCATAATAGCACGAATCAAGCGCAGCAAACAACGTATTACGTAAGTTTCGGTGAAGGGTAAGATACTTAGGTCCTTAATTTTCTACACAATAGACCAGATTAGATAAACTGTTTCGGACAGAATTTTAGCCCACAACAGCATGCATACTTGACACGTGTTTATTTTACGAAAATGTCTCACATAATAAATATTTTCACAAAAAGGCTATTATCTTGAAGTACTTGTGCAAAATTTTGAACCGGAAACCGACATGCTCGATTTCGTAATTGACTTTATAAGATAAAGAGCAATGTTCAGAATAACAAAAATATCGGAACCGTTTAAAAATTGTCGCTCGTTCATATATACCTAAACCCACTCTACCTACACATGGCACAGACAATTCAAAGTGAAAAGACGGTCAATTGAAGACAACAAAAGAGAAAGGTGGCCGACGACAGAGAGTCCGTGTGTACGTGAAAAGTGACAGGAATCATCTGAGAAGACAGATTGTCAGCCGGCTCGATAATTCTCCTTTAGCTATGTATGGGATCTGTACGAAAGAGCTTGGTACGTATGTCGAAAATCAGACATCCATAGCCTTGAGTTGTGACTATGTGGAGAAAGTGCTCCATACATTGGACCGAAATTGCTTTATACATTATAAGATGTGACGTCGTTTAATTTTCTAGTGTTCGGCGTCTGCGCATCGTGACAGTTTAGGAATCGTCGTAACTACATGTATGTACATGTAACTGTTTGAAATATTTTAATCATTTTTATAAGAGAGTATGATAATAATTATATAGATGATTGTGATGGTATGTTTCCTTATTAGAAATAACACACGATTCACAGAATAATTATACGAACTTCCCGATCAACCCACGTATATTACTGTCCTCATTATCACTGCTATTTTGACATTTTGTAATTACTTGTGTAGAAATGTTTTGAAAAAAAAGATTTAAACTAAGAAAAAATGTCATTGATTTTGATTTTTAAAAAATCACTCATTATAGTGCTTTATCCTAGCTTTAAAATTTCTCATAAATTATGTTGAAAAACTTACTTTGTTACCATTGTAACCAATTCCGGAAACGTACTCCGGCTGAGAAAAACAATGAGTTAGTTATTTCAATCAGTAGAAGCCTTTATCTACATCAACAGTTAAACATAAAGCTACAGTAAGAAATTACATGTATTTTGAACAGTGTGTCAAGAATACAAAAATACTGCATTTATGAAATTTGTGTTACAGTTACGTCAAATAACGTTTGAATGACGTTCGCGATGTCACACAAAATGGCTCTGAACTTTGTTTTAGTGTACTCACTCTGACAGGGTAATCCGGAAATGTCTGGATAGAGTTGTAACTTGTTCCTTTCCAAAATCTAACAAATTATAAACATCAAATGAGAAAAATGATACAAATTTTAATCAGGTATCGAAACATTCAAACACATGGACTGAAGAATACATTTATGTAGGAACATACTTATGTATATCTTTAATGGTTTATATTATTCAAGGATGAATCTGCAATTCAACAGTTTAAAATTATTTAATATAATAAATACAGGATTATCGGCAACACCGGGTTAGCAGCATTGTACATCAAACTGGATAAATCAACATCAACATTGTTACAAGCATGCAAAAACAAATGCATTCGAACTGGACAAAAACATTCCCACTATAACAGTAAACAACAACTGGCCTGTCACCTTCCATTAGGTTGGTATGATGAAGAGGCCAGCGATCATAAAATAACTGATTCTGGTAGCATAAACAACACTCATTATTATCCGACTGAAGACTAAACCTATCATTACTGCCGCTGATTAAGTTGTCAATAATTGTATCTCTGTATTACAAAGACAGTGTCGGTCCCTTAGGATTTACATCGCAGAATATACCATTGTCAATAAATTCTTGTAGCTTCTGGGATTCCCATCAAAATAATATGTAAATTCTTGAAAGGAACAATGTCTCCGAAGTAATCAAAACAAAGTGCAATATGCATAGATTACGCATAAATATGAGTAGTATAATAATATGTAGGTTAATATCCTACTTACTCATTTTTTGTCATTAAGTACAGCAACTGTACTCTGAACCCAGTGGTGTAGCCTCAGCAAGGGTAATGTATCTCTCTGTTGTTATTTCAATGGCAGCCTCATCAGTGAATGTCATAGTAATATGCAAGACAGACTGTTACACATGTGCAGTATTTCCATAACATAAATATTCCAAATCATTACAATCACTGATTTTATTTTATACAGGAATAACACATGTTTATACAAAAACATATGCCATGACAGACTTGTTGAAAAAAGGAAGATTTACAAGATACATGTATATATTAAAATGTATGCACTATTCATGAGAAAATCTAGAAAGTTACCTTTCTCAACAACCTTTAGTCCAGTTATTTTAATGACATCATTGACATGTTGGTACAAGTCTGACGAACAAGTACTTCTTGGTGAATCAATACTTATATATTGATGAATATAGAAAGAAATCATAATTACCAATTATTTCAATACCAGTTATAATCGTAAATGGATTGTTCGGGTAAAAGTTTAATGTAAAATCTTAAAATAACTACCGGACAACCGTCCGGCTTTGGACGTAATTTATCCTGGATCGAACGAAAATTCAACGGTCAGGTCTGTCGGACCGGCACTTTTATGAATGTCTGAGCCGATGTGACCCAAATAGTGCTACCTTCTGTTATACGAAACCTTTGCTGGAAACCAAAATATTGGTTTCGTATGTATAAGATACAAGGTATAATATCCAACGTACATTTACTATGTATATGCATTTACTATGTATATGTTGATGCGGGCCATCTAGCTAAGGCATTACCCTTGCTGAAACTGGGTCATCCGACCGGGGCCTTCATTTTTTTATAGCTGAAACGAGGTTTTTCAGGTGATACCTTGACTTTTTAATACTGCTTTTTTCTACTTTATAGGACTCCTTACAGCTAAAACTAGGTATTTCATTAGTTTTACTGTTGTAACTGGGTCATTCAGCATACATGGGCATTCAGCTCTTTGATTCTCTGAACTAATTAATTCAGCTTTTCGACAGCTTGGGCTGGGCGGATTATACACGTTCAGTTGGACATTGTGCCTTATTATTTTTTATGTTTTCTGTGCTCGACTGGTTCAGTTGGGCATTGAGCCTTCCCTTTCTGACTTAATATTATATTTTTGTCATTAAATCCAGAGTTTAGTCAGAGCTAACTGTAATATTTATTAAAGAGTATACAAAAACGTTTTTATTTACAATGTCTTAGTTAACATAAATTTTATAAAATATAAATTACTCTATCAATTATACAGTTACCTGTGATTTTAGTCTGATCAACACTGTGACCCCACATTTTGTGCGAACTCTAAGATTTCATTCAGATTTTTCTGACTATTGTACATTTACAACACGGCCTAGACATTTCAGCCCATCACTAATTTCCCCGAATTTTGAAATTCATATTTGTAGTAAAGGAACATGAACGATTACCCATACCGCTGTCGACAATTTCTACCGATTGCCACTATTACGGAAGTCGCATTGGGAGATTTTGTACACATAACGAAATTGTTGTTGAGTCAGTGATTACCAGGCGTATACATACAGGGTGTCCCAAAAAAAAACGGGGACCTGCCTAAAACCCTGATAACTTATTTAATTTATAATGAATTTGACTGATTTTTTGTGAGAGTGTGTAAAAGTGATCTCTACTTCTAAAATTGGTACTTATTAATATGATTTGCTTTAAAACAGGAAGTGACGTCATCAATTTACCTATATTATTATTTCCTGTTTTTTTGCTGACTTACGTGGAAAATTTCATCATTTGATAAGACAATGTTGTCTGAGCATTCATTTTGAGAAAGACAAGGTTTTAAAGTCACAGAGGTGATGAAAATGTTGTGAAAATCTTAGAACTTTGCAATGCAATAATGAAAGGGGGAGAAAATGGAGTTTATTTAAAAAAAAGGAAAGCAGGCAACCTTCAAAATATTCATTAACATTCACCAAAGAAGCAAAATATCAATATTAAGTTATTAATATTGAGAACACTCAACAAGAGAGCTTAGATAGAAGCAAAAGGTAATAAGGTGAACTTTTATCCAAATAAACAGTTCATAGATATATATTAGAGTCATTTACTGTGTCAGCATTTATAAGAAAGCAGAAACCACTTATTACAACAAATCAGCAGCAAAAACATGATACTTCACAAAAAGTACTGACATTTGAACTCAAACCTAAGGGCACGTGGCCTAGATAAAGCTCGGACATGAGGCTTATGGTTAATCTGTTTCTTATTCATGATGAACATTAGTGCATGCATATCCATTATCCTTGAATATGGGACATCTGAGATGTCATTTTGGGTCGGCATGTAAATATATACAACAATGTCTTGTCAAATGATGAAATATTCGACGTAAGTCCGCAATAAAACAGGAAATAACACCATATGTAAAATTTATGACGTCACTTCCTGTTTTAAAGCACAATTTATTAATAAGTACCTTTTTGGAAGTAGAGATCACTTTTACACACTCTCACAAAAAATCGTCAAATTCATTAAAAATTAAATAAGTTATAAGCGTTTTAGGCAGGTCCCCGTTTGTTTGGGACACCCTGTAAATACGTTATATATAACTCAGTTTCTAAGCTAGGTATATGAAACTATGTAAAGGGTATGCCCATCTAAATGGGGTTTTTTATTCTAACAAAGTGTGGTTGCCATGGCAACAGAAACATTGAACATAATTTAAAGGTCATGGCTTTAAACCGGTAGGGGACTTCTGTAGTGCTTGTAATTCTTAGTGACTTGTTATTATAGTAATTGGATTTGTTTGTGAATCATGGTAAATTGGGTTACAGAGAATGCTTTGCCAGCTCGATTCTTCCGACATGTCTAAAAATATATACAGTGAAAATGAAATTAGTTGCACGTAGTATTGTTCGAAATGAATATTCAGATGTCAACGCAAGACAATCTTGTAAATAGTGTAGCAACACCGAACAAATTACCTTTGGATGTTTTATTAGATAACAGAAAACAATTTTCAAATAAGTTGTTAAATTCAATGAAACCGTGTGCCTCTGAGAAAACCTTAGCATAAGTGGTCACAATTTCTATCTATATGAAATATAGACCAATTTCGTATTTGATCACCCGGGGGAAAAACTTTAGTAGCAAAGTAAAATAACAGAAACACAATGTTAAACACTCGAGGACAGGATCTAGGGCACATGTGAATTTCAAGAAAATCATTAACTGCGACAGTTATCCGAAGGATATTATCAAATATCTGTTAATAAATAAAGTCGAGTTATATCAGCGATTTCCCTGATTTTAAAACAGATAATACGCGAGAAATGAAACAGAACTTTATTTTGTTGAATACCTAATTGACATGATAATGACAGGTTTCTTGTTACTGTATTCCGTGCTCGGTTTTCATTACATTGAAGAAGATATAATTATTTCCTGAAAATTTTGAATATAAATCAGACGAGAGACGCAAGTTATTTTAGTTTCAGATCTAGGCACGGCTTTCTGTTTAAAGTGTTCTACATTGATTTAACGTTGATGTTTTAGATGCAACTGAAGACTAAAGCCTGTGTTCGCCATGCCGACCAATTCATTCACAATTTGATTCTGATTACATTCATAGTATAGCACGGTTCTGTAATTCAATATTTCTAGACTGCAGAGAACTTATTTACGATAGTAGACAACTTGAGGAAGTCTCTGTTAATTGTACTCGGCCAACCAAATTGTTTCCAATGTATAGTACGTGTTAATTAGTTTTGCCATTGCTATTTCTCTAAAGTAAGGGACAATGTAAGACTTGGCGATTTTGTTCCTTTTCCATAATTTACAGCTTAACAATTATACACATGGGGTTTATTGATACATCAAGAGTTAAAATCGACACGAGTTTTCAAGACAGTTTTCGCAGAAACTCGTTACACTTAATATATTATATATCATGTTTTCTATCGGGTAAACAACTACGTCGATTATATAACTTTTAGAAACGATTCGTTAAAACTTAATTATCTTCAAAAGTCTTCGAATGCTTTTGAGTACTCGGATTCAGCATGATTAGTCAGCAAAACATTAGTAAATTCCTACTTCCATTTCTCCTCATTTTTAGATACCCGCCATGAGTTGACCTTGGTTTTGTTTCTGTCTATATAGCTTTCCGCTCATTCACCAGCTCACAAAGCTATTCTGATAGTATTTATTGTTTGCTTAATATTTTCTTCAAGTGTTTTTGTCTGCTTAATATTTCCTTTAAGTGTTTTCATTTATCTTGTAATTGGCCAATTAATTCTCCGTTTCTATGATTTACTTCTTGCTAAAACGTTCGGGGTTTATGTATTGAATATTACACTTTGAACACTCTTTTTCAGCCCAATAGTTCAGTTCTTCAATTTGTTCGAATACCTGCAATTAAAATATTTTAGTAAAATGTGCCGTTTTCGTAATAACGAAGTATATGTGTTAAGAAGGAAGGAGCACATGCACACTCATTAAATTAACCCAAAATACATGTTACATTCTAACTCGTGACGTGACATATGTAAAGAAAGATATCTGAAGAGAAGGTAGATCCTACTCTTGAAGTGTAATAATCTGGTTTATTTTTTTTGCAATATATCTTATCAATACAGCACATGCATTTGGAGACAGACACTGTACTCGTTTCATGCTGCATTCAATCCTTAAAATAGTTTACAGTTTAATTGGTATAATACATATGATATACATGTACTTGTGCATGACCAACAATTCCTTTTGAAAATACAGGAAATAATTGACGGGACTTTACTTTTAACAACAACATAGCAGCGGAAGATGAAAAGAAACCCCAAATACGTCTAACCTTTCATATTTATGAACTGGCCAGAAAATAATATAGCTCAGAAAATGGCCGGTAGAGATTTATTTGTGTATCTTTAGTACCAGACAAGCTAGCCTCTGTTCTAGGCGATTGCAAAAAGCATTTAGCAACCAAATAAGACACGAGTGTAAACGTTTGGACAAACTGTTCAAATAAATCGACTTGTTATACCCCCGCAAACAAAGTTTGAAGGGGGTATACTGGAGTCACCGTGTCTGTCGGTCGGTCGGTCTGTCTGTTAGCAAAACCGTGTCCGCTCTGTTACTTTGTCATTTCTTACTGGATTTTAAAATCTTTTGGTACAAATGTTCGCCACATCAAGACGATGTGTCATGCGCAAGACCCAGGCCCCGAACTCAAAGGTCAAGGTCACACTTAGAGGTCAAAGGTTATATAGGCATCCAAGTCGTGTCCACTCTATAACTTTGTTGTTTTTTTACTGGATTTTAAAATTGTTTTGTAAAAATGTTCACTACATAAAGACGGTGTGTCATGCGCAAGACCCAGGTCCCTACCTCAAAGGTCAACGTCATACTTAGAGGTCAAATATTAAAAGGCTCAAATAGGCATGTGAATCGTGTCCGCTCTGTAACTATGTCATTTCATATGGGATATTTATATTACTTGGTACAAATGTTAACCGCACCAAGACGGTGTGTCATGCGCAAGACCCAGGTCCCTGGCTCAAAGGTCACACTTGGGGGTCAAAGGTTAAAGGCACAAATAGGCATGTCATTCGTGTCCACTGTAACTTTGCCATTTCTTATTGGATATTTATGATACTTAGTACCACATCAAGACGATATGTCATGTGCAAGACCCAGGGCAAGGTCAAACTTAGAGGTCAAAGGTTATATAGTTATGCAAGTCGTGTCCGCTCTGTAACTTTGTCGTTTCTTAGTGGATTTTAAAAGTGCTTGGTACAAATGTTTTACCACATCAATAAAGTTTTTCTAAATTTTTTTCCTATATTTTTTTTCAAATTTCTTGTTTTTGATTATTTTTTAAAAATATTTTTTTTCAATTTTTTTTGTAGTTTTTTTTGCGGAAGACCTAGGTCCCTAGCTCAGGTCAAACGTTATAGTTATGCACGTCGTGTTTCTTACTAGATTTTAAAAGATAAAAGTAACTATAAATTTAAATAATATTCCTGTGTCAAGCAGTGCTGCGGGGGTATGATTCATCACTCCAGTGATAGTTCTCGTTTTCTTTGACTTAGTTTAAGATGGTATGGTTAACGGAATTGAAAACGCGACACTGGGATAAGCTGACTTACACCCGGAATAAAAATAAAATATTTACACCCGGAATAAAAATAAAATATTTCATTATTATAATTGACCAAAAATAAATGTTGTGGTTCTAGTAACATGGCGAAAGAAATTAGGGTCGGTTGGTAGGAAAAACATTTTTTTTAATTATTATTATTTTTGGACCCAAGCAGGCCATCGCAAAAACCGTAAAATAATCATCAATGACGATACCTGAGAATAATACACCCGTTAACGTCAATATTGGAACCACTAAATGCCGAAAACTTTCTTTTTTGAAATAAAATGTTCAGGGTCGGGCAAAAAATATGGTCAGACCGGTAACTAGAACCACATAATTTGTTTTGGCTTAATTACACATGGTCTTGAAGCTCAACTTTATGCCGTCATTTTCGTACCCAAATATCAAAAATGGGATTAGTGATAATGGAATATCACACGGATAAGACATCAATTCAAAAAATGAAAGTGACAGATTTATGGGTAAATTGGATCGACGCTGAATATGATCAGGCCTCAATTGTACTTGACTGTCTCATCTTTATTAACTTGGTGCCGAAAAGACGAAAATAAGCTTTATTATGATGCATAAATATAAGGACTAATTTTGTTTTCCTTGTAAAAATCAACGTACCCTCACTGTCGCGTTTTAAGTCCCCTACCGGTTTTTAACCGGAGGGGACTATAGGTTTGCCCTCCGTCCGTCCGTCTGTCAAACAATCTGGTCCTGACATAACTCAAACAGTTAAGTTTCCAAGCTAGGCTTATGAAACTTGGTATGTGGATAGGGGGTAATAAGGGGATAATGCACGTCTAAAAATTTTGATTCTGACAAAAATTGTGGTTGCTATGGCAACAGAAAGAGTGAAAATATGCCCAAATCTGGATCCTGCCATAACTCAAACAATTTCCAAGCTAGGTTTATGAAACTTGATATGTGGATAGGGGGCAATTGTGGATTATGCAGGTCTAAAAATATTTTGATTCTGACAAAAATTGTGGTTGCTATGGCAACGGAAAGAGTGAAAATATGCCCGAATCTGGATCCT
The DNA here is from genome assembly GCA_947247005.1 of Spisula solida. NCBI lineage: Eukaryota > Metazoa > Mollusca > Bivalvia > Venerida > Mactridae > Spisula > Spisula solida. The sequence continues at coordinate 21,694,830 of OX365946.1, forward strand.
GCCATAACTCTAAAAGTTTCCAAGCTAGGTTTATGAGACTTCATATGTGGATAGGGGGTAATAAGGGGATAATGCACGTCTAAAAATATTTTGATTCTGACAAAAATTGTGGTTGCCATGGCAACAGAAAGAGTGAAAATATGCCCAAATCTGGATCCTGCCATAACTCAAACAATTTCCAAGCTAGGTTATGAAACTTGATCTGTGGATAGGGGAAAATAAGCGGATAATGCACGTCTAAATAAATTTTGATTCTGACAAGAATTGTGGTTGCTATGGCATCAGAAACATTGAAAATGGCCGCAAACCGGTAGGCGACTTCCTTCTGTATTGCTTGCAATTCTTAATTACTTGTTAAATCTGCTCAACATATAAAAATAAAGGAGAATGTAGGAAATACGCATATCAGATTTACTGTAACTGTTTCATATTATGCTATTGTAAGCCTTATTTTGCAGGGGTGGTATTCACAAAGCATCTCAAGGGAAAATTTAGAATTTTCTTAAAATCTTGAGATTTTCTTAAGTGTGTCAGCTAAACAGGAACATCAATATTATCAATAGTTTATATAGTTTAGAAGTATTATGTAAAGAGCAACAATGATTACAAAAAACATGGATTATCCTTCGTTTCTTGGCAAATATTTGCAGCTCAACTTTTTAACTTAAGTCCAAATTTCCCATTAAGATGCTTTGTGAATACCAGACCAGACCAGTCTAAGATTACTGTACAATATGTCCAAACACACTGGAGCACCCCACTTAGAAGGCAGCGCACACCAATACAAATGTAGTATACAAATGAGTCTGATAACTTAAGGGAATTATTACATCAATAATTATGTAGACAGATATATTACTAGAGAGTGCTTATAGCTGGAGGTTCTCGAAAAACGTTTAACGTATATTTTGTAGCAGGCAATCCACTTAGTTGAGCATCTCCTTGAAATAAATACAGTAACCAAAATTGATTTCTTTAGCAAAGGTGATTAATACATAGCAACCCGTGTTTGTTGTGCGCTTCAAAAATCCTAATAACATTGACAGCTTTTTTTCTCACCTGCTGAATGGCGAAAGGGATATAGTAATAGTCAGCGTCCTTCCGCCCGTATGTCCCATAAAAATTTTGCCCAGATCATAACTAAAACTTTTTGAGGTATTGACTTAAAACTTGGTATGTGAATAGAAGGCAACTAGGAGAGGTGCAGTGACCAAGAACCATAACTTTATGTAGTCCAGTTTTGAATATGTGTTTGTCCAGAGCATAACTTTAAAGCTATGTAATGTGTAGACTTGATATTTGAAAAGGTGACAACTAGGAGAAGTACAGTGACCAAGAACCCTAACTCTACGTAGCCCAGTTTTGAAATTATCTCCCTTTATTTAATTTTAAATTATATTTTGTCCAGAGCATAAGTTAAAACGTATTCAATTGATTGACTTGAAACTTTAAACATAAATAGGTAGATGGCATCTAGGAGAAGTGCTGTGACTTAGGAACATAATTCTAGCTGTTACAAGATTCTTGAATTAACCAAAGAAGTTGTTTTATGATATCTCCCTTTATGTAATTTTCTAATATGTTTCCTTCTAGGGAACTCCGAAACTATAACAGTTATTGACCTAAAACTAAATGTTTAGCATTTGACATCTAGGGGTGTATAGTGACTCTGTCTGGTTCTATTTTATTAATTATCTCCCTTTATTTAATTTCTTTGTTATAGAAAGAGAACGCAAACGCGAGGTTGTCTTATTTTGTCGAGGGCGTAGCCCGAGACAAAATAAACAACCGATAGTTAAGTTTTCTTTGTAATTTATATCATTGGCCAGTGATTGGCTGTCACTTGTAAACATAAGGCGTGTCTTAATGTATTACAATGCTGACCGATTACAGTGTAGCAATACCACGTGGTTTTTTACTACAGTTCCAAGTAGAAATTTGTAAACATTGGAACACAAATGTAGCCATAAATATTTTATTTCTTCATCGATTTCTATGAAATCTACGCCACGCTAAGGAGAACATTATTTGCTTTCCATGAAATATAAAATCTTTTTCAGCGGATGTGCCGTTTAGTCAATTACCCTGTGAAACCGTGGAACGTGTCGGTTTCACAGGGAAATGGAAAAATCGGTAAAGCTGCTGAAAAAGATCTTATATTTCATGGAAAGCAAATAATTTACTTAGCGTGGCGTATATTTCATAGAAATCGATTAAGAAATAAAATACTTATGGCTATTTTGTTTTCCAATGTTTACGAATTTCTTCTTGTAACTGTAGCCAAAAGTCACGTGGTATTGCTACACTGGATTAACATGTCCAATAAAAATCAATACCACGGTGTTGTGATTTTAAAGTTGAGGTCTCCAATAAAACTCGAACAAGAAAATCGATAGAGGTCACGTTGACCGAAGTAAAGAACAATAAAGTTGTATGTATACCAGTGTAGCAATACCACGTGACTTTGAACTACAGTTACAAGAAGAAATGTTTAAACATTGGAAAATAAAATAGCCATAAGTATTTTATTTCTTCATCGATTTACCTTGTGAAACCGTGGAATGTGTAGGTTTCACAGGGTAATGGAAAAATCGGTAAAACTGCTGAAAAAGATATTATATTTCACGAAAGGCCAATACATTTCCCCTTAGCGTGCCGTATATTTTATAGAAATCGACGAAGAAAAAAAATACTTATGGCTATATTTGTGTTCCAATGTTTACAAATTTCTACTTGTAACTGTAGCCAAAAGCCACGTGGTATTGCTACCTTATATACAGTGCAGGATAATGCACTGTAGTAATTGCACTCATTCCTTTGAAAATTAAGGCACACCCCATCAATTATCATCGGATTTAGCCACACCGCCTCTGTTAACATCAATGTAAATTGCCATAGCCATGATATAAGATATCTTTTTCCATCTTTTTTGTCAAGAGCAACTCCATTACTTACATATGATTGGCTTGAAGCTTAAAAATATGTATAGGTTATAACAGTTATGAGGTATACAAACTGTATAAGCATGTATCAAGAATACGAAATTATGTCTAGTCCTGTTTCTATTAGCAAACATATACGACCGGGGACTTGTTACTCAAATGCATACTACCAAGGTATAGTTTGAATGGGCCGGGGACAAATGAAATGAATGTTGAAATGACATAAATAAATGCATTACATTAAATGTAACATCTAATTTACTTTCAGGTAAATTTGTTCCATTCCTTGAGAATACAGTCGCCAATGCATCAGTTCTAACAATCCTAGCTATCAGTTTCAAACGTTACAGAGTCGTCTGTTACCCCTTTAAGGTAAGTTTTCTTTCTTTGACACTAGCATATACACCCTATGTTATTGTTAACAGACATGCAATAATGTTCGTGATACAACAAATCATTCCATCAGACAGCAAATGGGGTGTCCAAATAATATTATTTTCTGTCAGAAATAAGTTATTTTTTTGTCAGATTTACTGACTAAGGTCATGAACTAATACAGAATATATAAATCCATCAACATGGAACGTCGTTCGGTGGTTATTTCAGGTATAATATATAGTAAAACATCACGACATTTCGTTCAAAATTACACCGAATGTTATCTTTCGAAAATACTTTCGTGAAACATTCCTTCAATTATTGGTTCATGGTTATTTGGTGTATGTTTTATTTTTATGCAACGGCATCTACTGATGCAGGAGGTACATAGTGATTATCCTGACCGTCGGCTCGTTCTTCCGCCCGTTTTTTCCATTGAAAATGTTAACAAGAACTTTCAAGTTCTTGAAACTCAAATATTTTCTAAGTCTGTCAAGGCATTCAGGCTTTGCAGCGTTCCTAGTTTTGTATGTCTTAATTTTGTCTGAAACCTACTAGTATTCCTAGTTTTTCATAAATTTGACTTTTTTGGATAAGATAAAACTATCTTTTAATAATATATGTTGAAGATAATGTTTCAGAATAAGACATTGAGGGGCATGGTCATAACTAGGGTGGGGTTGGCGTTTTAGGGTGAAGCTTATAAACTTCCCAACGAAGAACAAGTGCGTGTAGTTTGCAGCTCAAGATAAATTATGCATTTTTTCTGGCTCCATTTGCTCGCCCATTAACGTTATCAGTGAATACAGAGACTATAGATATCTATAGTACATGGTAAATAGCAAGAAGAGTTTGTGTGGAATGCTGTTTAAAAAAATGCATGTTTTCTGGTTCGCTTCACTGGCAATAGCTTTATCAGGGAATAGTACAAAACAAGTCAAATAGTTCCTGCGAGCAAATGATGTACCGACTTCATTTGACAGAGAATTGACAGGATCCTCGACCTTCTATATACATAATTCAACAGCTGATGTGTATAAAAATAAACATGAAAATCTCAAAATTGTGAGAAAAAAATAAGCGCGATAGGCCGGTAGCTTTCAAATTGGGAAAACTATATGCACGATAATTTGAAATACGAAATTTATCAACAAATTGTTAAATAATTTCATGTATAAGAAACCAATTTTCAAGACACTTAATTGCATATTATGACTCCCTTGTTCCATATAATATTTATATACTTATAAATAAAACCCCGTATCAGTTCATTAAAAGGTATTATCATAAGACAAGTTTTCAGTGTTCAACAATATCAAAGATCATAAACCAATTCCGATAATTCCATGACAATTGACTCGGAAGCGCTGTGCTTATGCAGCTGCAGTCACCTGCTGTTTAGATCCATGGTCTCAATATTGCCTAGCGCTTACTGAAATTTCGGGCAGTTCTGATTTCTTCGGTAAATAAACTATTGCAATGCGACAAAGACCGATGTTGTCCGCATTGAATAATGGAATTAGTCTTGTTCACGACATTCTTACAAAATGCATCTGTTTTTGGATTTTTTTTAAAATCGTAAACCATCGAGAACAGGTCACGTGCTCCTCCATGGACTTTTTACTTTATGCTATCCAATATACTTGCTCGCTCAAGGCTCGCAGGTAACAAGTCAGTGTGGTATGCAGCTCAGACCATCAACGCATTTTTCTAGCTCGCTTCGATCGCACAATAAAATTGGTAAATCATTAATCAGAGAACGAGTTATGTGGTTGAGGCTGACCTGCTCAGATATATAGGCATTCTTGTTAGCTTGCGCACTATTTATATAATATGAGTTTGTATGCTGCCCAACCGATAATGTATTTTTACAACACTGTGACTGTCGTTTACCTATTCAAAAGCCGATTACGTTCCCCTTTTGAAAATTACTAGTTATGGCGATATGCTTTGGTGATGACCGTATTTTTGTATTTTGTGTGTGGTTTGGTGACAACTGAAGTTAGGATTATGCTCCAAGATGACTAATATTGACAGCTTAACAGTCCTGTAGTATGAAATGTTTATGGTTACTGCGTTAATCAGATCGGGAAATCTCCTAGTTTTTGCCTCGACCTTCCTAGATTTTCTTAGTTTTTTTGTGAATAGTTTCCTAGTTTTCTCAAGTTTTTCAAAGATGCTGCTAGAAGTCATAAATACCTTACATCGTCCACGCCATGTTGACATCCAACATTTATACAGAATTATGGCCCTGGTTGACTTAGCTAGTTGTTAAGGACAAAGCTATCACCGGGATAAAGTTCAATCAAATGTTAAATGCATAGTCATACTGCACCGCGCCATCGACTATATATACTTTGCTTTATATCGCTCGGCTATCGCTACAATGTTGCGCAAATAACCAGTATCAATATAACCAACATTTGAATTGATTGAAATGTTGTTAATAACACTATTAAGACTTTCCACGGGCGAGACACGGCTCAAATAGCGGTGAAGTATTTTGCACCTCTACAGCTCTCAATGAGCTACATAATTACAAACGCCAATGGTACTTGTTCATTTTTCCAATTTAGATGTTAGTAGGTCATCCCACTATACGGGCCTTTCAACGTTTTAATACTGTTATTTAACTTTGAGACTAAAGGCTGCTATAACTATGTAGTTCAGCAGTTTTACTGTTGTTACTAGGTCATTCAGCGTAGGCATTCCGCCTTTTGGTTGCTGTATCTTTTCTACTGGGTCATTCAGCTAGTTATAATTTATTATACTTTTCGACAGCTTGGACTTGGGCGGATCTGCGCTTGTTTAGTTGGGCATTGTGCTTTGTGTGTTTTTAATGTTTTCTGTGCTCGGCTGGTTAAGTTGAGTGCTGCCTTCCCTGTCTGACTTAATATACTCTTTTTACTATCGGTTGACCAATTAACGACGATGGTATACAATGAGAGAAGGGAAGCCATAATCACGCGACGGTGTGTCTTATCCGATAGTGCAAATCGCCTTGAGAATATGGCTTCACTTCTCGCATTGTAGAGTAATATGTTAGTATACTTTCTATGTCGCATTAAGGTACCTAATATACAGTCATCAACATTTTGTTATATAGGAATTAGAATGACAGCCAAACAATTTCAGTATTGTCCACAGCTTATCATATTTTGTTTAGCCTTTTATTTTGCATATCAAACGTGATCAGGCAGCAGGTTCCGATATTAATCAGGCAGCAGGTTCCGATATTAATCAGACAGCAGGTTCCGATATTAATCAGGCAGCAGGTTCCGATATTAATCAGGCAGCAGGTTCCGATATTACAACGAATACTTACACCTAGCACTAAAATATTAAAATTCACGTTTGAGGCTCATAGTGACAATTTTTTATAGCAAGAATTTGTGATAATGCCAAATTCATACTAAATATTATTGTGTAATTTAGTGTATTGTAAGATATAATTACCATGCAGTTGGCACCCAGGTTCGATAACTACATCAATACCTCATAAACAGTCACCATGGCAAATAAAATGTCCCAGATGTAAGTTTCACACTCATTTAATATTTGTTATTATATATATTGTACTCGACATCTAGATAGCAATATATAAGACAAATAAGTTAGCTCAATTTTTTAGTGCTTAGTGGAAGTATTCGTTGTTATTCCGGGCCCATGCATATCCACGTATTTATGAGCTGTGTTCGAAGAAAAGTGGTTGATACAAGACCATGTTAGATCTTGTAAAATATGACCAGTTTGAAAACCAGGGTCATGTTTACAAGGGTGTTTAAACCAATGGTGTTTTGTAGATATGTTACATTTATATACCTGAAATAACTCTGACTTTAACACAAAGAGTTTTTATAGTATACTCATCTTCACTACTCTATTGAATCTCGAAAACAAACAAATATACAATGTTATTAAGTTCTAAGAGTGTGGTGTTTTGTTTAATATGAAAAGTCAACGTGACATAAGTATGATAACATCATTGAATTTATTTGCCGAATCCAAATCCACAATGACAATGACCATCAATACAATGCCAATCTCTGTCACAGTGATGTCCATGTTTATGACAATCCGCCGCGGCAACACATGTGTTCATGTTGTTTGTGTTGGTTGCTAAAATATAATTACAAGTACATCTTATTACCTGGTTTAACGTATTTTTGTATTACCACATATTTATCGCACAGGTAGCTGTATCATTGATAACGAGTAAAAATGTTTTCTTTTATAAAATTTATGTTATCTAAGATATTATAAATTAAAAAAAAAATTTGTTTACTATTTATTAATGATACAATTGCCTGTGGTTTGGCTTCGCTGTGGTGTTGTAGAAAAAGATAATGAGAAATGGGACACGGAACAAAGGCAGCTCTCAACTGAAACTACCGAGCACAGTAAACAGACTACAATCACATGGTACAAACCCAACCAATAAGTGAACGAGAAAGTGAAACTAAATCGCTGATATAAAAAGTCAGTACATAAATGATAATAATTTTAGGCACTAGTGTGTTATTAATCAGTAAAGCTTTGTTGCACACGACGTCATTAGCTAAGAGGAGACGTGACGTCGAGTGTGAAAGCTTTGTTGCACACATAACGTCATTAGCTAAGAGGAGACGTGACGTCGAGTGTGAAAGCTTTGTTGCACACATAACGTAATTAGCTAAGAGGAGGCGTGACGACGAGTATGAAAGCTTTGTTGCACACGTAACGTCATTAGCTAAGAGGAGACGTGACTTCGATTGTGTTTATTAGTTTACTGAAGAGTTTAGAAAAGAAAAAACACCAGCATGCGAGTATAGAAAGGTTACGGTATAATCAAATATCAAGCAAAATATTTGCATAACACCGATTAGAATATAACCTACATTATGAGCCAATGAAAACGCCGAATTTTGGCGGTTAAATGAAAATTTAATCATTAAAATTTTCTCTTCACAAACTTGACGTCATGCGTTGGCGCTACTTTCTATCGGCCAATCAGAATGTAGAATGTTATATTCTAAGTTAGTTAGAACATATTAAGTAAATTTTAATGACTAAAAAGGACTCGCTTCGCTCGCTCCGCCCTTTTTATGCCCCCCTATCGATAGATGGGGAGGCATATAGTGATTCACCTGTCCGTTCGTTCGTCCGTCCTGGTTAACCCAAATTGACCGTTTCTTCTAGCATTAATATGGCTTGCTACAAAGCTTTCATACTTGCATGGATGTTGTGTATGAACACTCTCCACACGCCAGTATCACCTAACCCCATTTTGACCTTCACCTTGACCTAATTTTTTACTTAGACTTTATGGACAAGGCTTCCACAGGGGGCATAAGCGTTTATTGAACGCAGTCTTGTTAATCATTAAAATTTACTTAATATGTTCTAACTATAACATAAAGTTCAAAACAAAGCCATGGTAATGGTACAGCAATGGTTAGTGCGCTGGATTTGTAACCCGGCGATCCTTGTTGGAATTCCGGTCGCTGCATGCTATATTTTTCCATTACAAATTGACAACAACGGTTATCTATTGAAGGATAAGTCTGTACTAGTTATGATATACAGTACAGCCTCTATAGAGCAACACCCTTCGGGAGCTGCAAATATCGGCCATTGTACAGAGTTTTTCGCTCTACATAGGTTGAATTTATATGAAAATATCAGCTTAGGGAAATTTCGAAGGTGTTGTTATAGAGGTTGTTGCTATACAGAGTGCCATTCTCGTGATATTGTACTGTATTATGTGCAGTCCTGGAAAAACTGGCTAGGTGAATCGGACGCCGTATACTATTAGGAAAAATGTTAAGAAACGGCGTTAATAATTTAACCTGATTAAACAAACGAATCATAACAAAGATATGAACTTACACTGTGTACAAGTACATTGTCTGTTGTTACATTCAAGCATGTAGTCGATCTCAGGGCAGGTCACATGTCCACAATCAGCAGTACTGCGACAGTCTTCTCCCTTTGCCATCACTTTTAAATAAAATATATTGTTTAATAAAAAACATTAAATATGCATGGATGACTATAACCATGTTATTTTCCTTTGCATCCTCAAACATAGATAACCAAGCCCAAAATAAAATCTAACTAAAATTGAAAATAAAGTCATGATTATTGACTGACAAAATATTATCTAGTTGGATAGCCAGACTAGACCAACAGCTACATTTAATCATATAAAGTACATTTGTGTGTATTTATTGACCGCGAATTAACTCTGTGAACAAATACTAGTTATCATAATGAAAGCAATGGGGAAAATGCGCCCATCATTATGGCACTTGAACCACCGACGCCATGAACACAACAGCGATCAACCAGGCTGTCATCTAACTTCGTAGACGTACCAACTAAACAGGCTGCCATATATTTTTGTACATGTTATAAATATCTTATTGCGTATCAATTCGGGTTTGTCCACTCACCTTTAGATATTTCACCTTCAGTCATCGATTAATTGTATTCAAATGCTATTTTAGCCCATGGTCTTATGATACATAAACGTACAGCGATGTTTCGCTATTAAATATATCCACGTAAAGTAATGATTGCAAGTTTAACATGTTTAAAGAACCAAAGTATTTTAATTTTAAGATCTACTGTCGCTACCAAGGCTGGTTTGTCTGGTTTTGTTAGCGGATCTTTACGGAACTAAAAATTTATCAAAAACTTTAGTGAACCATTTTGAAAAAATAGTACAAATGTATATTGTATTCATAACTTAATTGGTTATTGTTAAGAATTATTCTGAATTATTCATCAATATGGACAGTTATACCAATATAGGCCTACCCTCCGCGACTAACGACGCGTTTTGTCTTTCCAGTGGACCAAGTTTAGGTAAACATTCTAAGTGGAACTTTTCATTTTGATGCATTCAAGTAACCAGTTTAGTGTACGAAATTATATTGTAGCCGATAGTTATAGTTTGTTTCTTGAATCAAATGGACAGTATTTCTTGTATGGTTTCATATAAAAATCGGACAAGTGCGTTTGGAACAAGAAGATAATTGATAATCGGACAGTTTATAGTACATTTCATCGCAAAATATTTCTTATTTATCTTTTCTTTACATTCTACACTATAGAAAACAATCACTTACCGATGATTCTACACTATAGAAAACAATCACTTACCGATGGCTCCGACCAACACTAACATACAGACTGTCAACTTCATGTTTGCTTTGATTGTCACACACCAAGATTTTCCAAGCAAGTTATGTGGTGTTCAGTATCTGACCACATATATAGTGGACAAAGGCACGATGACCAGGCCGTATTGGGTGTATTTGAGTCAAAGACATGACAATATTACATGATATAATGATGTCACATTGTCGACAATATTACATGATATAATGATGTCTCATATCTTGACCGATATACAATGTGTAATATTATACGAGTTATACCTCACTTTTCACAAACAAGTTTCCCATTTAGAGTAAGAATTTTAAGATAACGTGGGAGATATATCCTCTGCTTGACCATTGTAAACATATAGGAGTGTATTAGCTTTTAGACATTTTACTATTGCATTGTCAAATATATATTATTAAGACACTGGTTTTATTGCACGAGGGTGAGCAACACATATTGACCCGCGTATTTGTTGACCACCCCTACGTTTTACACTGATGTTGGGAAAGGGGCAGATATTTTTTGGATACTATAATGAAGTTTTACGAAAACAGGAAATATGACATTTTGCTACGTACCTTAAAATAAATGGTACTACTAATGTAGTACACTTAGTACGTGTATTGTAAATTTCAAGAAAATAATCACAAATGAAGTAAATTTACTCTATGCTTGTACTTAAACATAATTGAATTGTTTTCCGGTTGTTGTTGTTTTTTTTTGGCGTATTATGTCTGTATTTGACCTAGGGGTGCTACATAACAATTCGTAATTCAATTATAAAATTATTATCATTTCTGACCTATTTCACAAGTTTTATATATTGTCGTATAACTGGTCTTAATAGGAACCCATAAATCTAGTTTTGACCAATGTCTACAACATGATAACCTGAATTAGTGATGAATTTAATCATCTTGTATGTTTTCGTCGTTTCAAAAAGCATGCATATTCATGTAGGCATAGCATACGGAAACCTGTATCATAGCTTTGTTACAAGTTGGTAAAATTAAGTCGGTAAAATAGCTACATGGATGAACATCGGTCACAAAAAAAAAGTTAAAAGGGCATGTATACATAGGGGTTGTTTCGAAACATAATACCAAAACGAAATAAAGCAATTTATGCAGCGATTCTTTTCGATTTCACTTCTACCGAATTTCTGCTTCAGACTTCATAGCCTTTAATTTAAAGATGTTTATCGCTTTATATTAAGTTAGTTTTTTATTTCCACCAGGAACTGAAATAATTCCTAGTTCCATTAAATAATAAGCCATATTTTGAGAACGCTGCTATGACGGGTGGCTGAGCACATAGCAGAAGATAGATCATAGATCCATAGATGGACACGGATATCGGATGCTATATGAAAACCCCTTTATTAAGTGTCAAAGCTGTGACTACATACATTTTTCGACATTATTTTATCAAAAGGCATAATTCCCAACAAGTGGAAGGGGTAGCTATATTTCTAATAAAAAACGCAAACAAAGTTCAATTTAGAGAATTATTGTCAAATTCGAACGAACACATAATCGGCAATACCTTTTCCAAAACAAACATTGTTTTCTCTGTTTTTATTAGACATATAGCTACCCCTACCCCCTTAGGAAAGTATGCCTTTTTGTCATATACCCCAGGTTACATCTTCTGGATTTCATATTAACAGATAGATTAATTGTACCTCTACGTATAATAAGTCCTTTTTAACTTGAAGCAAATGAAAATGTTATTGTCAATGTATTTACAAGATTCATGAATTTGTCTGGATACAGCTAATATAACAAGAGCCGTCAGTGACGGGTGATGCTCCCCGTGTGATGTTTGTCACAGAAAAAATACTCCAGAAATATGCAAAAGAGAGTTGTGGTTCTTGTGCACTGCACTTCCACTTACTGAGATATATTTACATGTGAAGTTTCAAATTGATATCTCTCATACTGTACGAGTTATGGCCCGGACAAGAATTAAGTATGAAAAATTACAAAGGGGAATAACTCTAAAAATATTAAATAAAGAGTTATGGTTATTTTGCACTGCACTTCCCATCACTGAGATCTATTGACCTATGAAGTTTCAAATTGATATCTCTAATACAAGTTAGGGCCCGGACAAAAATATCGGACGGAAGGACGGACAAAGCGGCAACTATATGCTACCCCGAATTTTCGGGGAGCATAAAAACGTTTTTGATAATGTGTCAGAACTAGCATAGCATTTATTTGGCGAGATCATCGACCTTCGATTGGCATAATTTGACAGCTGATATATTGTCTATAACCCCGCTTATATGTTTTCATAAGCTGGTAGTTTCACCCTCGATGTGTATTACACACACAAATGTAAGATGTAGAAAGAGAATCCAACGCGAGTTGTCTGATTTTGGACTAAATATGGCAAACAAGCGGTAAGCTATCTTTGTAATTTATATAACTGGCTGTCACGTTGTATAAGGCGTGTCTAAATAACACATGACTTGACATTGTGCGTATTACGATGATGAACGATTAAAATTCCAATAAAAATAAAACAAGAAATATCTTTAAAAAAGATACATGTATACAGTTTAAATGACACATTGCGATTGTTACATGTATATTTTTTCAATACATTTGCGAAAGATGTCAAGTGGTTTTAGACTCGATGATGTAAATCAGCCACTCACAAATATACCGAAGCAGGCAAACTTTGTGAGAGACATCCATCCACCGTGACAGAGAAATGTCCAGCACACATATGGAGAAATTTTCGGATGCCTAATGCATAAAAATAAAATGACGGTTCTCTAGCCAATGCACGTACCGTTTGCTAGCGAACCGGTGCCGAACGAATAATTTCGCTGTCTTGTCGTCCGGTGCCGGTTCCCTAGCCACTGCCTTCTTTCTACGCAATTCCAACCGTACAACCGATATGAATAAGTTATGACGCAAACGAAATAGTTCTCAAATTACAGGCAAGTATCATATTATATGCATACTGTTTTGTAAAAATGTACACTACATGCTATTGTTATTCGTGTCCTGATATTGTATTTAAAGAAAGAAGCAAGATAAATAATATAATTAGTAAAACGTTATAAAACAATCCATGATTTCGTATTACTCCGCATTGTTGTGCTCTGCTAATGTAAACCAAAACCCTTTTTATGTCAACATGTGTACTGTAAGCGGTAGCCGATAACAACCGAAGGTGTTCGCAAGGCTGTTTTCGATGAGTCATCGAGGTCATGGTAAGGCATGCGCATTAACAGAGATACAAAGCTTGGAAAAAGCTAGCGGACATTTGTCACTCTATAGACCACTATACAAAAACATACAAATCAGCATCTAACTTTTTGTGTTAACTTTACTATATGTTCACCAATCACAATTTAAAATCTATACCGTGCGGAGATATTTACAAACATTTCATTGGTTTTTAAAGTGGGTCAATATCCAAGCTAGACAGCTAACGCTGAAAAAACACGGTGTTTTCGTTTTAAAGTTGTAGACCCGAATACAATTCGACCATGAAAATTAAAGAGGTCATGTTGACCGTAGTTAAGTTCAGAAAGCTTTCTCTGTAAGTAATGCAGTTCGTCTTGTTCTCTCTAAATATATCGAGTATTTTTACACTTACGACCTCGTTCTTTTAAACCTTCTAATTGATAGTCTAATTTGTCTTAACAGACGACCGACATGCCAAAGCAAGGAACTACTGTACGGTTTAAGTATAACAATGGTCTATAAGTGCTATTACTACAGTACACACTTAAGTCACACCTCTTCAGTTAATATCAATTTAAATAACCGTAGCCACGATATAAGGGACCGATAGCGCACGTTTTGCCTGCGGAACTTTAATATTCAGCGCAAGAATCGTGTTATATAATATTATTAATGCATAATGGGCAAGATAACGTCAAATTATCCGTACTTCAATAATACATTGTGTACCTGTATAATACTTAATGCGATAGCATGTACTACACGTATTTGCTTTTACATTGAAATATATCCTCAGTGAAACTCATGTAAATAGAAACCGACCACTGTCTTCCTTTATGCGAACTTTAAATAGCATCCCGTGGATATTAATAACACTGCCCTCACCGCATCATTAATCTAATGGAGTTCTAGCACGACTCTTAACATTATCGCATGTAATAAGCCGTTCCGGAACGTCTTTTACGCGGATTAAAAGAACATTTTCATGATGATAACAAACAAGAAGCATCGTGGGATAGTGAAGTTCCGCTAATAAGACCAGTCCAAAAATTGGGTCTTAATAGCGAATCGGTCTTATTAGCGGACCTTTTTTGTTCTAAATTTAATACTTTGGGACCTTAAACAGGCAAAAATCTGCATGATTTCAAAATAATCAAAGTGGTCTTATTAGCGGAACTTTACTGTAATTCGCATCATATTGTTAAGTCTCCGGACAAAAGAAAGGAATCTTATCCATGTAGCCAATGGTCATGATGACGTTATTAAAGTTTAGATTATTTACCTATCACCGGGAATACATACGACAACATCCGTTAGGTACAGTTTCATGCTGTAAACCCAACAATAATATTAAGCTTGGATTAACTAAGCTTGTTGCGCTCCGGTGATTTTTCTGTCAATTCCAAGGTTGTATCATACTATTCGTTTTAATTTGGATGGTCGATTGGATAAGTCTTGACTTCGGATTATCCGAACGTCCTTGGTACGGTTCGCGTCCCGGGCACTTGGTTATTCGGTTTCCACCCAATTGGAGACCAATCACTTGACGTATGTCAAACCTGGCAATAATACTGGAAAGAGGACCTGGATAGTATACATAGACAGAACTGGTTGGAAACCCAGAGATATATGCGTTTTGTATACCGGACACGTAAAAGAACCAAAGAGTCTGTTAAAAAAGATCTTGAGAATTGACCCCGGATTCCTTTTGCCACAAAAAGGTCTCTTCCCTTGAAGTCGGAGGTCAATTAATGCCCAATCTTGCGAGGTAAACAAGCAAATTCGTGAAATTGATATTCCCGCATACAGGTTATTAGTATTATAGCGCAGTTTGGAATGTAATCTCAGTATTATCGCACAGTTCGGAATGCAAGCTTCCATTGGATAACCAATTAATTGTTCAATAAATCATGAGTAATAACTCTTAATCAGGGTTCCACAATTATTCTGACACAAATTCCCCGACAAAAAATGCCCATAATTGCGTTACACACCATAATCTAAACTTTTCTCTTATGACTTTATTATTCTTTTTAACCATTTTAATTGCATTTTATGGATTTGATTTTGGTGGTTTTCTTGAACTTTTTGACATTAGGTATTAGTTTCAGTGGTTTAATTCTATATTTTCAGTTTTGCGTTTAGCATTGTGACGTGTGCTTGTGGTCTTGTGGTTTTTTCAATGCTTTCTTCCATGTTTGATTTTTCAAAGATCATGATTTCACAAAAATAACCAAATATAACCGCTTTCAACTCATGTTTTCGTTGAACGTAATGGTAAGAATAATTTGGAATGCTACTCATACTAGGCAGAGACAAAAATTAATATGAACTAAGGCACAGCCTATTTTAGCGAATTATATCTTAGCTATATCATTTACACTAGGCAAGTTGATTTAACCTAGAAGTTATTAAAATCCCAATTCAACTTATTATGAAATGTCATTACTTTCTGGTCCGACTCCACATGTACTGTACGATTGTAAGTTGTTGAGGTTCAAAAACGCCAGAAAAAGTAACATGATCATCCAGTACAGAATGATTGCTGATCATACATGTATGATTCATAAATGTACAGTCAGTAGAAAATGTGACATTCTTGGGCACGAAGTAACGAAGGACGATACAGTACGATTACGAACCTGCTTTCGTTTTAAAATTCACTGTACTGTATAACTACGTTGATTGTCTATAAAAATACGACTTTCCTTGTATAAAACAAGTACTTTCATGGCCTAATCAGTTGATCAATAACTGCTTATAGGCAGGCTGTCACGTCCAGTGTTTTCTCTTCCTAGATGGCGGTCGATCAAAGTGCTATACTAAGCAACTGAGCATTTATCTCCCTTATTTTAAAATGAGTTCTAGATAGGCCTACTAGAGTTTTTGGAATATTTTTAAACATCATTAAAATATAAAAGAAAATTTATGAGCTACAGAATAACGCATTTTAGGAAACTTTTGTTATTCTTTTGGCGGCCATTTTTCAGTATCTTTCTGTAACTTCGAAACTGTAACACAAATTTTCAGATCCATTAGTGAATTCAAACTCGGACCAAACCACGTGACCCGTTGACTTAATGCGAATTTTTTTTCGGCTGAAAATTCTCTATTAACTGCAACACGGTGACGAATAATACCCCTAACAGCACCGCCTTGTCACGGAAACCACGTTTTCATGTTTGCTAAACAACCAGGTACAGCAGGAACCATGCTGCTGAATATCTTCACACAAGCTACCTTTACCGGCAAATATCAACATTATATATCATGCATAATAAAATTTATGAACATGAAACTGATTTTCTTATTCTAGCGTTATTGTATTGTTGATTCCTGCGAAAAACGTCGATGACACAATCTCAAACTCAATAATCGAACTTAAATCAAAACCAATAGATGTAGTGATTTTCTTTCGTAACTAAATGAAAACACTATTAGAAGAATTTTTCAGTTGACTACATGTCTAGATTACATTTTTATATAATGTAATATTTGCCCAACAGCTATTATTAGTTATTATTAACATTACGTGACCGTTCAATGTAACACTCCTGCGAAATGTGATTCATGATTTCATGAACACTTCACTCCAATGAAGAATTGTTCATGAACAGGCCTTGATAAGTTCTTGAAATGAGTTCATGAACTTTTTTACATGAACTATTCTTAAAGTAAGTTCATGAACTGTGGACGAACTATTGATGAACATTTGGGAGTTCATGAACTGTTCTTGATCCAGCCATAAAAAGTACCTGATAAATATTTCAGTAACTATTATTTCTAGACTGTTCTTAAACCATCCCTGAACTGTTTATCAATTAATTCATGAAAAGTTCTTGAAGTGTTTATGAAACACGACTTCCTGTCACATGTTGATAATATTACAGATTTTCAAAATGGCTGCCAGCAATGACAAGAGCTGATGTTTGACACATTCTAATGAGTGTTTTTATCTAAATGAGTGATCTTATCAACAAGTCATTAAGAATTGCAAGCAATACAGAACCTACAGGTTTTAAGCCATTTTCAATGTTTATGTTCCATAGCAACCACAATTTTGTTCGGAATCAAAATATTTTTGGACGTGCATTATCCCCTTATTGTCCCCTATCCACATACCTAGCTTGAAAACTGTTTGAGTTATGTCAGGATCCAGATTTTTTGAAGGAATGACTGACGGTCGGACTGACGGCAAATATATAGTCCCCTCCGGTCAAAAACCGGTAGGGGAGTAAAAACAAGTTGCAGGCTTTATAACATATTACATGTATATTCTTAATTGTTAAACTAAAAATATAGAAAAACTAGAATTGTGTCCATGAGACACGGGTGCCCCCATTACAGCACATATCCTTTCAAATGAGGAATAACAGTTTGAGGTAACATTATTATTCAATTCCTTTAGCCTTGTGGACAATACTTCTATCAAAAATATCAAAGGCCATCATAATTAAATTAAAAGTAACACCGGGCCATAATTCTGGTAAAAAATCGACAAAACAAAAATTCCATCCTTTACGGTCACCTATACATTGAGGTTGTTCATCTGTGAAAGTTTGAAGAAATTCCACCCAGTAGTTTATGAGGAGTTCAACACACAAGATTTTCACTATAGGGTATATAGTAAAAGTAACAAAGGGCCATAACTCTGGTCATACTTTATGCAGCGAAACTTCCATCCTTTAGGGTCATCTATACATTGAGGTTGTTCATCTCTGAAAGTTTAAAGAAATTCCAACCAGTAGTTTTTGAGGAGTTCAACACACAATATTTTTCACTTGAGGGTATATAGTAAAAGTAACAAAGGGCCATTACTCTGGTCAAAATGTACGCAGCAAAAATTCCATCCTTTAGGGTATATAGTAAAAGTAACAAACGGCCATTACTCTAGTCAAAATGTACGCAGCAAAAATTCCATCCTTTACGATCATCTATACATTGAGGTTGTTCATCTGTGAAAGTTTGAAGAAATTCCTCCCAGCTGTTTATGAGGAGTGGAACACACACAAGATTTGTGTTACGTACGGACGTACTCATGAGACGGTATTTGTGGGGTTTTCTTTTGTTCTTTCTTTTGTTTGGTTGCTACCCACAAGTAGCATTTTGCACCCCACAAGTGACGGAATGAATAGAATCTAAAAATAGCCTATCGTTCCACACCCCACAACTACCGGTGCATTCGTACGGACAGACAGACGGACGGACAACACAAATGCTATATGCCCCCCCCACTTATAAGTAAGTGTGGGGGCACAAAAACAAATTAGGAAGTGGGTGGGGTACGCTTAGCATGATGTTTTAAGAATCAAGACGACGAGTGATCACGAAAGCTCAACTTGTGACAGGTGAGCTAAAAATTTTACACAGTTCTCTCGCATATCGGAACGAATTAAATTATTAAGTTACAGAAAGCAACACCGTAGCACAAGATTCAGTTAAAAAGCTAGTATCGATGTACTCAGTTCCTAAAGCAAGTCACATTTTTGTCAAACTGAAACAATAAAGTATTTGACCCCTACATTGACCTATATTCATAAATATTTGATCAGTTTCAAGTTAGGTCAAATATTTAAACATATTTATCCAGTCACTTCCGGCATAATCGACCAGATAACAGGTAAATGAACGTCACTAACCTGTTAGTCTCTATATAATCTTCTTACTGACCCTTGCCCACTTACCAAGCTTCATTAAACTAGCTCGGAAACTGTTTCTTACGACCGGAGATGTTTGATAAAGATGACGATTCAATGGCATTCAGTTTCATTTTCAATCTGAACAGCGATAGGTAGGAAAGTACTTCTGATTTTCATTTGCTCTTATCAGGAATTGCAATACGCCATGACATATTTGTTGATTAATAGTGTTTCCGTCACGTCAAGTAGCTTTTAGTCATGATTTAATGACGAGGTGATAAATCATCAGTTCACTATCAATAAGGCTGATAAATTACCCGTGTCTTCATCTAGGCCTACTAAATGCTTGTATTTTACGATTTTGTCATAAACACCCTAAATGATAAATGTTCTATTGTCGCTGCATGATTATTATAACCATTGGATCGTTACTCCCTTCGTGAGTTTGCGGTATATTAACAACCTCACTACCAAAACCGAAGCTATGTGTTCCAATAGTAAAAGCTCAATTATTTCCGTTTATCTCCGGTGTAAAGGCGAAGGTGATCAGAACGTTTTTGTTCATGATAATATTAACAGGCTTTATGTATAATAACCATCAATAATGCAAAAGGATTAATTAATCGGACGTGATCAGAATTCTTGAAACAGGATTTTTGATATTGATGTTACACATTATCTTTCCTTAAATGCTAATAAATCGCTTTGCGTAGGAAACCAATTCGCAAGTAAAGCTGCATTTGTAGAAAGACAAAATATAATATTAATTCCGTTAGAACCAGTCGAACGTAGAAAACATAAAAGGCACAATGTCCAACACTCAACGGAACGAGAAAATGATTCGTCCAAGTCCCAGCTGTCAACTGCTGAATGAACTAGTTTCAGCAATCAACAAGTCATTAAGAATTGCAGGCAATACAGAAGTCCCCTACCGGTTTGAAGCCATTTTCAATGTTTCTGTTGCCATAGCAACCACAATTTTCATGCATTATTTCCTTATTGCCCCCTATCCACATACCAAGTTCCATAAGCCTAGCTTGGAAACTGTTTGAGTTATGTCAGGATCCATTTTTTTTACGGACGCACGGAGGGCAAATCTATAGTCCACTCCGGTCAAAAACCAGTAGGGGACTAAAAAGCGCAATGCCCGAGGTAAATAACCTAGTTTCAACACTAAAGCGGCTGAAATGTCTAGTTTTAGCTTTTTGAAGTTAAAACAAGACTGCGTTCAATAAACGCTTATGTCCCCTGTGGAAGCCTTGTCCATAAATAAGTCTTAAGTCCAAAATTAGGTCAGGTGATACAGGCGCGTGGAGAGTGTTCATATACAACATCCATGCAAGTATGAAAGCTTTGTAGCAAGCCATATTAATGCTCGAAGAAACAGTCAATTTGGGTTAACCAGGACGGACGGACGAACGGACAGGTGAATCACTATATGTCTCCCGATCTATCGATACGGGGGCATAAAAATAAGAATAACAGTATTAAAAGCTGAATGCCATTGTTTCAGCTGAATGACCTAGTTTCAGCAATAAAAAACCCTGAAATCCCCTGCCGAATTACCTAGTTTCAACAAGTTGAAAGCCTTATCTGAATGGCCCAGCATCAACAAGCCGAGCACAACAGTTGAACGACTGAGCTCCAACAAGCTGAATGCCCCTCAACCGAGTGACCAACTTTAATCAATTTGTATGCCCACGCTGAATAACCGCGTCTTAACGACAAAAAAGCCAAAACATCTTGTTTTAGCTGTCCCCGTCTGAAGTTTGTTTTAAGTTAATTTTATATCTGTCTGGTCTAGTTTCCAATTAGCTGATTAGGTAATTACGTAGTTGACCTCGACAAACTTTTGAAACTTTATCATGCTATCCAGCAAACACACCACAGTTAATGCCTCAAGATATTATGAAGATAAAAATCTAATCTTAACTGAAACTTTAAAAATTTAAGTATCTTTGATAAAATTAAAATGTGTCATATTAAATTATAAAGAAAAAGATGTAATGAGTAAATAAGTCATCTATATGACTAGATATTTTTCTTTAATTTTGTTATTAAGAACTAATCAAAGAAAGAGTGTATTGTTATTCTCCTCTCTCATTAGCTTCTTAAATGTTTCTCTATTAACAGAATCGTCAATAAATCATGTAACATCACATCATATTTGTGACTCTCCACAAATAACCACGCTTGGTTATAATATTAATAACATACTTATATTTATTGGTAACTAACTCAATGTTGTTTTTTCTGTATTTGTAATTTCATGTGAGTAAAACCATATTTATGAGCCTTAATAATGTCGTTACATTTTGTTAACCTAATTTTTTCATGTTAACATGTAATGAAAGAATAAAAGGTATTTTACCTGACTTGACAGGGATGGTAGCATTTAACAGACGCAGACATGCATGAAAGGTACATAACGAACACACCACAAATAACAAGTCCCCATGATAACATAACAAGAACACTGCATACGTACGAGCTCGACTTTCTCGTAGTCCACTCGCAAACTCCGCGAAATTAAATCACTCGAAATAATTTCTTGGTTTACAGTACCACAAATGAAGCATCAAATGTGTATTTTTGTCATTTGTAATTAATACACAATAATATACAGTGATGTATACCCTTGCTCATCAGTGAGGAAGTGGGTTTTGTTCAGATATGAACACCAACGAAAAACATAACCAACGCCTCCGCCCCGCCAACACAGAAGACAACAGCACTTTTTTATAGGAAAAGTCAATGTAAAAATGAACTAGAGATAAAATGAAACTGGACAGTCATACTTTCACTTGACAAGTTTGTAATAACAACACAATTGTATAAGCCCCTGCAAATGCATACATGATATATAACAGTTGTCAATGATTGAGATGATACAAACACTGCAGGGGAAGGCATGAATTATGTAGCAATCTGTACAAATATCACTTCAATAAAAAGGGAATCAATCATGTTGAAACTTGATACATTTTACGTCATCGGGTCACAAAACCCGCGTCTATATACTAGATAGATAAATAAAGGTTTATGTCATTATAAAAAACAATATTTACTTATTGTCTACAGTGTCTCCTGGTAACAAGAGTTTTCGTGGTTTACACAATGAGGAATAGACAAATAAGGCTAAATCATACGATAGTTAAGTAATAGAAGTATGTTATTTTCTCTGTTCTCGTTCCAATTATATTGAGAAAAGCGAAATGTTAATAGCCGTGTAGGCAGAATCTCCGTTGTTTTAATGAGTATATTTTATATATGAGACGATAATTCTTAGTTCTCACACTTATGGAACACAGACGATAATGTCTACATAAATCAACCGTTCTCTTCGGGGTTTTGTTTATAGATGGATTACTAAAACATTTGGTATAGACTAAACAAGATTTCTGAGTGTCTGATCTCTATCTTTTTATCATATTTCAACTAAGGGCGTGGTAGGTATGGCGGTGATAAAGCCAATCCCAGTGTGACATCGCAACAAATGGCAACACCACGACTTTGTGTATGCATCACATCATTTCGGTAACACAGTACAAATATCACATGACATCGGAGTGACGTGAATATTTCCTAACCGGGACCAATACTAATGCAAATATTTCCTATAATGTACTGCAAAACAATGTTTCACCGCATACACTCATTAAAATTTACAAGTACACCAACACAGTAAATAGCGATACATGCAAATAGTGTATATCATTTTGCTTCTAGCTTGAAATATTACACTATATAGATCTACAACATGTATAATATTATGTTTATTTTGAAGTTATTATGTTTAAACATGTTAGGAATTGTAAGTAGTGAAGTATTTTATGTCTCCGTATCGTAGATGTGGGGTTTATTACTTAACACATGCATGTCGATCGGTCGGTTGGTAGACAAAATGTTTTCCGATCAATAACTCAAGAACAAACGGACCTAGAGGCCACAAACTTTAAGTGGAGGTTGATCATCATCAGTAGATGACCCCCATTGATTTTGAGGTCGCTATGGTTCAAAGGTCAAAAATACCTTGACCTTCGAATACACAACAGTTTCTGATCCACAATATAAGAACGGTGGATCCTAAGATGCATATTTTACAAACATCTCTTGTTCGTTCTATATTCAGAATTCTTCAGAATTTATGTTTTTGGGGGTTTTGGTATTCCTGGACAATGTGTAATAAACATTTCAAGACATTTTACAATACACAGTTGAACCAAGCCAAATAAAAATATCCAATTATCGAATGTTGTGGTTATACTACTCGCATGAACACATGCAAAAAATAAACAAGCTATCATGTATAATAAAAAAAGATAAAAGCGTAACAAGTCGGTGTACTTTTAATGAGTGTATAGTCAAAATAGAATTATACATTTTCTGGGTTTAAAGTGCATTGGTACTTCAGTTTTCCTGCTTGAGAAAAAAAACTAATGATTAAAGATACCATAATTGTGTAAATTAGATTTTATAAATAATTGCATGACTTTTCTTGAACTCTCCATCAGTGTTGTTTGACTCAATTTTCCAGAATTGTGTAAATGTGCCTCGTGTGTATGTTACCGACTTTACGAAATACATTGAACTCATCTTTAAAGATTACAAGGATTCATTGGAGTTAGTTAAATGCACCTAAGAGATTAAGCCATTCATTAAGTCTTTATTTTTTGTTCAGGAATGAAGACTATTAACTATAACTCTCAATTATTTTGTTTACACATTTGTGTTAACAAAATAATGGGAGATTATTTTTCTACACTCTTGCGTTAACAAAATAATGGCAGACTTATTAACTGGTAATGTGTTAACAAAATAATGGAGTTATTGTTAATGAATGTGTTAACATAATAATGGAGTTATTGTTAATGAATGTGTTAACAAAATAATGGAGTTATTGTTAATGAATGTGTTAACAAAATAATGGAGAGTTATGCACTCTGTGTGTACACACACGTTTCCTAAAGTACTAACTCATTACAATGTACTCATTGTGCAATATAACACAACATATTCGTTACGACAGTACGAGATGTATACAGATAAAAACAACGTTTCATCAATTCATTGATCTTAAATTATGTATACATACATTGTTTTGCAAAAGAATATAGAATTCCGTTAAGGTCATGAGCCTTTGAATTTGTCTATCAGTTATGCGAGATTGGGAAAGGCACGAACGTGTGATGAAAACGCGAGTAAAAGAAAATATGATAATACGATATAATACGATTTTGTTTTAACAATCATACTCTCATAATTTAGACTTCGAAACAAATGTACTTTGGTGTTTTCGACATCGTACATTTGCGTTTTCGTGGTCGTATTCTCGAAAATGCAGCGACTTAATCAACATTATACATGAATTTATCTCCACCATGTTTCTTTTAAAGTTTTAAATATTCAGTTATTGTTTATTCATGTACTCACTGACACTGAAATATAAAAAAAATGGTTTCATCATAAACATTATAACAAGTCCATCATGTTACTTCATCAAGTGACAGTGTAAGTGACCACATGGCTTGATCATGTAACACACAAGTAACTACTTAGTCATGTTTTCATGGACCGCACTCCATTACTGGAGAGTTGTTAGTAGTGGAAAAGTCATTTCTGGCCCAGTGCCTCCTCCCATAGTAAATTGGGTCAGATTACCACAAGTATCAATTGAATCAAGTAATTATAGAGGCTGTACAAAGGAGATCAGAAGAGATGTGTCTTAGTTTTGTGTCTAGCAAAATTGGTAGACAGAAAAATGTGAGGACATAACAAATTGGATTTGGTTGATATTTTACCGAGTATATGACAGAAACTTTATTGAAAAGGTTAACATTATATGAACCGTTCTCCATGAAAACAAGGCTGATAAGGCCGATAATAAAATATTGTTTGTTTCCCATCCCCCGACCGACCGTTGAAAATGGTCGCGACCGTAAATATTTTATTTGAAGTTGGCCAAAAACAAATATTTTTTTCCGTAAAAAATGTCTGGGTGCGAATATTATAGTTACGATTATTATTGAGTACGAAACATTCCGATCCGTCCGGATACGGTTTGTAGTAGTTGCTCGCTGGTTCCTGGAATTTCAGCGCAAATATCGATTATAAAGAGCTGAACAGGACGGCCCAAAGAGGAACCATCGTCAAGCATGGCGGACGCGCTACATGCATTTTGTGTTTCTGTGATTGTAAAAAGTGATGATTGTTTCACGAGGACACTAGTAAAAAAGCGTATAATAAAGACATCGCCAAAATTAACCTTTAACGATTTGTTAAATTAAGTTATTGCCGAAACCGACATCAGTTCGAACGTGTCACGTGGTTTAGTCATAGTTTGAATTCACTAATGGTTCTGAAAATGTGTGTTACGGTCTCGCAGTGATAGGAATATACTGAACGATGGCCGCCAATAGAATAACAAAAGTTACCTAAAATGCGTTATTCTGTAGCTCATAAATTTTCTTTTATATTTTAATGATGTTTAAAAAATATTCCAAAAACTCAGTAGGCCCATCTAGAACACATTTTAATAAGGGAGATACATACTCTGTTGCTTCGTATAGCACTTTGATCGACCGCCATCTTGGAACGCTGGGAAAACAGAGAGAAAACACAGAATGTGACAGCCCGCATAGAATCAGTAATTGATCAACTGATTACGCCATTAAAGTACTTGTTCTAAACAAGGAAAGTCGTATTATTATACACTTACTAAGGTAGTTATACAGTGAACTTAAAAACGAAAGCAGGTTCGTATCGACTATCGTCCTTCGTTACTTCGTACCCAAAAATGTAACAAATTTTCTACTGACTGTACATATATGAATCATATGATC
This sequence comes from Spisula solida, assembly GCA_947247005.1. Taxonomy (NCBI): domain Eukaryota; kingdom Metazoa; phylum Mollusca; class Bivalvia; order Venerida; family Mactridae; genus Spisula; species Spisula solida. Next base: position 21,720,989 of record OX365946.1, read on the forward strand.
AGCAATCATTCTGTACTGGATGATCATGTTACTAATAATTAAGGACATCTGACAAGTGTCTACTGCTGTGTTTCAATACTGACATGTAGCAGCGAGCTATGAGAATTGAACAAAATTATGAAAATGAATAGGCTGTGCCTTAGTTCATATTATTTCAACTATGGGCGTGGTAGGTATGGCGGTAATAAAGCCAATTCCAGTGCAACATCGCAACAAATGCCAACACCACGACTTTGTGTATGCATCACATCATTTCGGTAACACAGTACCAATATCACATGGCAGTGAAGTGATGTGAATATTTCCTAACCGGGACCAATACTAATGCAAATATTTCCTATAATGTAATGCAAAACAATGTTTCACCGCATATAGTCAAAATAGAATTATACACACAGTATACATTGTTATGCTACCCGAAGGGTGAGCATATAGTCGCCGCTTTGTCCGTCCGTCTCACTTTTGTCCGGGTAATAACTTGAACAGTATTGGAGATATCAATATGAAACTTCATAGGTGAATATACCTTATTGATTGGAAGTGCAGTGCACAAGAACCATAACTCTTGTTTGCATATTTTTTTAGTTATTCCCCTTTGTAATTTTTCATACTTAATTCTCGTCCGGGCCATAACTTGAACAGTCTTGGAGATATCATTTTGAAACTTGCACAAGAACAATAACTCTTGATTGCATATTTTTTATGGGTTTAAAGTGCATTGGTACTACAGTTTTCCTGCTTGAAAAAAAACTAATGATTAAAGATACCATAATTGTGTAAATTAGATTTTATAAATAATTGAAGACTTTTCTTGAACTCTTCATCAGTGTTGTTTGACTCAATTTTCCGGAATTGTGTAAATGTGCCTCGTGTGTATGTTACCGACTGTACGAAATACATTGAACTCATCTTTAAAGATTACAAGGATTCATTGGAGTTAGTTAAATGATTTTAAATACACCTAAGAGATTAAGCCATTCATTTAGTCTTCAGTTTTTGTTCAGGAATGAAGACTATTAACAATAACTCTCAATTATTTTCTTTACACTCTTGTGTTAACAAAATAATGGGAGATTATTTTTCTACACTCTTGTGTTAACAAAATGATGGGAGACTTATTGTTAATGAATGTGTTCACAAAATAATGGAGAGTTATTGTTAATGAATGTGTTAACAAGATAATGGAGAGTTATTGTTAATGAATATGTTCACAAAATAATGGAGCGTTATGCACTCTGTGTGTACACACACGTTTCCTAAAGTACTAACTCATTAAAATGTAATCATTGTGCAATATAACACAACATATACGAGATGTCTACAGATAAAAACAATGTTTTATAAATTTATTGATCTTATATTATGTATACATACATTGTTTTGCAAAAGAATACAGAATTCCGTTAAGGTCATGAGCCTATGAATTTGTCTATCAGTTATGCGAGATCGTGAAAGCACGATGGGAAAGGCACGAACGTGTGATGACGAAAATGCGAGTAAAAGAAAATATGATAATTCGATATAATACCATTTTGTTTTAACAATCGTACTCTCGCAATTTAGACTTCGAAAAAAATGTACTTTGGTGTTTTCGTCATCGTACATTTGCGTTTTCGTGGTCGTATTCTCAAAAATGCAGCGACTTAATCAACATTATACATGAATATTTGTCCACCATGTTTCTTTTAAAGTTTTAAATATTCAGTAATTGTTTATTCACGGAAATGTACTCACTGACACTGAAATATAAGAAAACTGGTTTCATCATAAACATTATAACAAGTACATAATGTTACTTCATCAAGTGACACAGTGTAAGTGACCACATGGCTTGGTCGGTAGTGTGTTGGGCACTTCTTCGTTTTAAGTTTTCTGACAGCTAAAACTAGGCATTATTGTCCTTTTGCTGTGGAAACTGGGTCATTCAGCTAGTTATAATTTATTTTACTTTTCGACAGCTTGGACTTGGGCGGATCTGTGCTTGTTTAGTTGGGCATTGTCTTTATGTGTTTTATGTTTCCTGTGCTAGGTTGGTTCAGTTAGGCACTGTGTTTTGTGTGTTTTCAATGTTTTCTGTGCTCGGCTGGTTAAGTTGAGTGCTGCCTTCCCTGTCTGACTTAATATAATCTTTTTGATCATGTAACACACAAGTAACTACTTAGTCATGTTTTCATGGACCGCCCTCCATTACTAGAGATAAATGTAGTGGAAAAGTCCTTTCTGGCCCAGTGGCTCCTCCCATAGTAAATTGGGTCAGATTACCACAAGTATCAATTGAATCAAGTAATTATAGAGGCTGTACAAAGGAGATCAACAAAGATGTGTCTTAGTTTTGTGTCTAGCAAAATTGGTAGACAGAAAAATATGAGGACATAACAAATTGGATTTGGTTGATATTTTACTGAGCGAGTATATGACAGAAACTTTATTAAAAAGGTTTAACATTATATGAACCGTTCTCTAGGAAAACAAGGCTTATAGTGACATAATGAAAACCATGATAATATAGTTTTTTACGTAACGTTAACAATCATTCCACAAATCCAGTATTTAATAAATTCCTGATGTAAAGGACAAGGTTCACTAATGGCTTAATTTGGCCCTGTGATTTTTCAAAAAATAAAAATGCATGTTCCTATAAATCTGTCCTATAATTCAAATAACTTAACATTTCCTGTGTAAAAAATAAGCATACATATCCCAATTTCCCTTACACTTTGTTGACAAAACTGCCAAGAATATGACGTATATGTCATGTTTATTTCAAAATGTCATTTTTGGCCATTTTCACGACTATTAACGACGCAAATCCTTCCCAAAAACCACGATGGCACACTTGCGACACTTTTATATTTTCACATAACCAGTGTTCTGCAAGTCTTTATATATTTACAAAATATCAAAGTGTCGCAAGAGTGCCATTGTGGTTTTTGGGAAGGTTTTACGCCATAAAAAGCCATGAAAATGGCTAAAAATATCATTTTTTGGTAAACTAAACATATTTCAAGTTGATTTGTCGACGTATTACGAGGGACATTTGGAAAAGTATGCTTAATTTTTGGAAAGACAATGTAAGGCTATTAGAAACATAGGACAGATTTAAAGGAAGATGCATTTCTATTTTTCGATAAAATTCAGGGCCAAATTAAGCCATAAATGAACCTTGTCTGTGTCATTTTAGCTCACCTGTCACTGACTAAAGGTCACAATTTTAGCCTAATCTTGATGAAACTTGGTCACAATGATCATATTAACAAAATCTAGGCCAAGTTCGATATTGGATCATCTGGGTTAAAAAACTAGGTCACTAGGTCAAATCATAGAAAAACCTTGTGTAGTCACTAGAGGTCACAATTTTGACTTAATCTTTATGAAACTGGGTCACAATGATTGTCAACAAAATGTAGGTCAAGTTCGATATTGGGTCATCAGGGGTCAAAATCTAGGTCACAAGGTCAAATCTTAGAAAAACCTTGTGTAGTGACTAGGTCACAATTTTGGCCTAATCTGTATAAAACTTTATCACAATGGTCATAACAACAAAATCGATATTGGGTCATCCGGGGTCAAAACTAGGTCAAGTCACTAGAAAACTTGTAATAGAGGCTGAATATTCTTGAATCTTACTCAGTAAATGTAAATGATAACTTAGGTCACCATAGGGGTGTACATGCACTACTACTACGACATGTGAGCGACCTAGGGCCCCTCTTGTTTAGAAATATTTTTTATTTTAATAAAACGTATCAAAATCGCTAACGTTTGCTTTCCGAGAAAAGTAGCTCCTGTTTTTAACCATTAACCCTTGTTTTTAGCTCACCTGTCAGTGGCAGGTGAGCTTTTGTGATCTCTCGTCGTCCGTCCACAATTTGTTTGTGTAGACACTAGAGGTCACAGTTTTGGCCTAATCTTTATGAAACTTGATCACAATGATCACCTCAACAAAATCTAGGTCAAGTTCGATATTGGGTCATTCGGGGTCAAAAACTAGACCACAAGGTCAAATTATAGAAAAACCTTGTGTAGTCTGTAGAGGTCACAATTTTGACTTAATCTTTATGAAACTAGGTCACAATGATCATGTCAACAAAATCTAGGTCAAGTTTGATATTGGGTCATCTGGGGTCAAAAACTAGGTCACAAGGTAAAATCACTTCAATATGTCATTGGGTCTAAATGTGATGTCAGTTATAAAGTATAAGACAATATGAAAACCTTGTACATGCACCATTAGGGGTTCATGAACAACTAGGGCAGGTGAGCGACCTATGGCCCTTTGGGCCCTCTTGTTCTCAATAGGGTACTTTCCAGAAACGGGTCACCTTAGCAACGAAAGAAGTTATTTTAACATAATTATATACATGAGAACAATTAAATCTTGGGGTAGTACTATATTATCCATTTACTTAAAACTAAATGAAAGAGCATGCATTTTTTCTCATTTCAGAACCTTTTCCAAGCATATTAACTCATATAATGTCACCATGCCCGATTTTCCTGAAGAACGGCTCTTACAAAAGAGAAACAACAATAAACGATAGCTGCGTAAAATGAGTAAATTCTATTATTGTAGAACTTTATTACTACGAATACTCAATGTTCTAATTTGTCCGCACATTATTACAGCAGACGGTCATATTTGTTATCACCGGAAGTGCGTATTAAAGGATTTCCATCCGTTATGTGTCATGTCGCAAAAAATATCCAAAAATGCTTATACATGTACTTATAAATCTGTAATCAAATCATGTGACTGTACACTGTGTTTATATGCTGTGATTGCTTCATCCAAAGAATTACAAATGAGGCATAGTTGAGAGGACTTGACGCATGTTGGAAATGACTAGTAAAAAAATGTGCTTATGAATTACGTGAATTTGTTCAAATTAGGATAAATCAAAACTGAATTCGTCATATTTCTTACAATAAAAACATTTTCAGACAGATATATAAGCATGTTGTGTTACATAAAATAAAATGACATATTCCGATTCAATAATAAAACTTGGATAACAAAGAGATTCATTTAACCATTCCCAAAACTGATAGACGAAACTTGGAAATATGGTTGTGGTATTTTATTTATCATCGTTTTGGTGTCGCCTGAAAGGGCGACATATAGGAGTTAAGCCCCGTTTCCATGAAACGTAAAACCTATTTATTCGGCGCGTATTATGTATAAGTATAATATATAATTCGCTTCAGTTTATGTTACATGATGACGTTTCCATTGACGCGTTTTTCGGCGAAAAAATTCGCTTCGCTACTTTATATATATTTTGTCTGACCAAAAACGCAACCACCATCTTCTCCACCTGATATTCTTTCAAGTGGGCCAGAAAACATGTAATTGCATCTTTTGTTACGGCCTGAAAGTCCCATTTTCTTTAAAATATTGATGAAAGATACGCGTTTTTATAAAAAAAAACGCGTATGGAAACAGTTTTTCAGCGCGTAATCGGCGCGTAAATAATCGACGCGTAATTACGCGCCGAAAAAATACGCTCCATGGAAACCCGGCTTTACTTTTGTCGTAGGCGGCGGGGTCCGAATTTGCTTGTCCGGAGCATAACCTTGTCACCTTAAGTTCAAATTACTCAAGATTTAGTATGCATGTTTCATACGAAGTGCGGTGGGCGTTCTTTTAAGAACCATAACTCTTATCTTGCATCGTTTTTTTTAATTATTTCGATTTGATTGATTTTATTAGCTCACCTGTCACAAAGTCACAGTGAGCTTTTGTGATCACTCTTCGTCCGTCCGTCAACAATTGGGTTGTGTCCTCTCTAGAGGTCACAATTTTGGCCTTATCTTTATTAAACTTGGTCACAATGATCATCTCAACAAAATCTAGGTCAAGTTCGATATTGGGTCATCTGAGGTAAAAAACTAGGTCACTAGCTCAAGTTATAGAAAAACCTTGTGTAGTCACTGAAGGTCATAATTTTTTATAAATCTTTAAGAAATTTGGTCCAATGATCATGTCAACACAATCTAGGTAAAGTTCGATTTTGGGTCATCTAGGATACAAAACAAGGTCACACTGTCAATTATAAAACTCACAATGTCAATTGACATTTTCCTGAGGGTCGTGGGTTCAAACCCCACTGGAACCATATTTTTTATTTGTTTAAGTGTTTAGGTATTGTTTTGTCTTTATAGCATGTATTTGTACAGTTATATGGAGGAAAATATTTTTATTTTGTTTAAAGTATAGGTCAAATCATAGAAAAACCTTGTGTAGTCACCAGAGGTTACACTTTCAACTTAATCTTTATGAAACTTTGTCACGATGATCATGTCAACAAAATCTAGGTCAAGTTCGATTTTGGGTCGTTTTGTCTTTCTAGCATGTATTTGTACATTTATATGAAGGCAAATATTTTGTTTAAATTATAGGTCAGATCATAGAAAACCCCTTTGTAATCACCAGAAGTCACAATTATAGGTCAGATCATAGAAAAACCCTTTGTAATCACCAGAGGTCACAATTTCGACTTAATCTTTATGAAATTAGGTCCTAATGATCATCTCAGCACAATCTATGTTAAGTTTGATATTAATTAAGTCATCTGGGGTCAAAAGCTAGGTCACATGGTCAAATCATAAAAAACTTACAATAGAGGCTGAATTTTCTTAAATTTTATTCAGAAAATGTGTAGGGTCACCATAGAGGTGTACATGCACTAGTACGACAGATGAGCGACATAGGGCCCTCGTTGTTAGAACATTGCTTGTCCGGAGCATAACTTTGTCACCTAAAGTTTAAATGACTCAAGATTTGGTATGCATATTTCTTGCAATAAGCCGAAGTGCACTGCACAAGAACCAAAACTCTGCCTTGCATGGTTTTTTAATTATTGCGCTTTGATTGAATTTATTAGAGCATTTCTTGTCCGGAGCATAACTTTGTCACCATAAGGTTGAATGACTTGAAACTTGGTATGTATGTTTCTTACAAAAAGTCTAAGTGCAATGCACAAGAACCATAACTTTACCTTGTGTGCATTTTTTAATTATTACCCTTTGATATATTTTATGAGCACTTCTTGTCCGGGGCATAACTTTAGTCACCATAAGTATGAATGACTCTAAAATTGGTATACATATGTTATATAAAGTGCAGTGGGCAAGAATCATAACTCTACCTTGTGTATTTTTTGAATGATTCCATTTTGATTTATTTTATCATGACTTTTGTCCAGGAAATAACTATTTGTTTTTAGTTCAGCTGACCAGATACCTCTTGTGAGTCGGATATGTAGCTCAATACTGGATACTTTTCCATGAAAATGTGCATTTCGTCAGGCGACACATCCGGCTCGTGGAGCTTTTATTAAATGTGTATTGCCATTTCGTATTATATGAATGCTGCATGCTCCTTGTACATTAGAAGTCCAAAATTATTTCACAACTGAATAATCACTATAAGTGGATGCTTCTAAACGAACATCAACATGAAGAGTGATTATATACTAGTAATATAATATTGCATTCAACATAAGCTTGCGTGCAGACATGCATAGTGAACATTCGAAGCATATTTTATTCACTATAAAAGTGCATAAATGCATAGTCAATATAATAAATTCTAAATGTAAATCATAACACGTTTCTAATAGCTTCTAACATGTAACCAAGAAGAATCGGTATATTCAAATCCTGTAAAACAGGAACATGTCTGTATTCAGTATTTTTTTGTTGGAAATATTTATATATTTAGGCTAGTTTGTTGTAGCAATATCTGCGTTGTGTAATTCAACATTAAATCCTACGGTATTATCTCTATATAATTTCATATGTATGTTATATCATTCATACTACGTCGTATATGGCGGAGTGATTACTTTATGTCGGCAAATGTTATCTGGAGAGTCAATCCTATCATAACACCAACGACCAGACACATTGATTAAATTGCATTAACACCGTCCTAAAGTACATTGACGTAACGTCAAAAGTTGCGACCAATCAGCGTAACACAATACACGTAACGTCAAAATTTTGCGAAATTCTATTGTTTGTACACAGTAAAAGAGATCACGTAAATGATATAATTTTACATCAGGCATATTTTTATTTCATGTTTTATTTTTAATACATAACATATTAACATTAATTCATATTTCAAATGTAATAAAAGTGCATATTATTCGCTTAAATAACACCTCAATATAAGTCTGTGTTTTTTCTTTCAAATGGCGTCATTTTTTTATAGGTGGGACAATTTTAAGAATCGCTCATCTGTATATAGAAATGTCATTATTGCAGGCATTTCAAAGACAAGACTCTTATTTTACACAGGAAAATAAGCGAAATTGATAAAACAAATTAAAATACAAAAAGCAAATATGGAAAAGTGTTTTTGTATATTGAAATACTTGGGGAGTATTTTTTAGTTAATTTTGTTAAAGTTGGACATTTTTAAGTACTCGTATTCCGGTCACTACAAACAAAGCAATTGTTTATATTTCGTTTATTATTACTTATACAGATTCTGTAAAGAAAGCGAACGAAACTTATCTAACAATCGTTAAATTTTATGAGTTAATAAATTTTTGTCATCATTTTAAAGCTCAACATGTCTTATTTTTTAGCTATTTTAAGGGAAAATGACGCAACACACTATCTCCGAAAAACACACCCATCTCGTTTATAAACATATGCACAACAGTCAAAATTACACCACTAACGTATTCACGTTCCAAGACAACGCATGCAAAATTTGCCGAATTTTCAGTTCCGCTCAATAGAATTTAATATAAGGTACTGCGTCTTTAAAAAAAATGTTACATATGACGCACGCTTTTTCGGCATTTTTTACACACAATTGGTGTGTTTTTACGTATTAACGTTATTTCACTATTACACTTTTAATAATTTATTAAAGCCCTATAATTTCTGTGTATTTTGATACTTTTGTGAAGAAAATAGGATGAATAGTAATTAAATACTTCACATTTTTAATTATCACACCAACGAATTTTAGCATGGGTCGCAACTTTTGACGTTACGTCACTACATTGTACCGAAATAAATTAACAAATAGGAGAGATCATTGTATGCATATGCAAAATGCCCACCAGCAATCTATTGGATGAATGAACAATAAAAACCTACCATTCACCAATAGCTAGCTCATGGTATGAATACGTTTTTATACAAACATGATCTCTCCTATAAGGAATTGCAGTCTCATACTAAGGGACGCGTCATTTCTTTGACAATCTAATAATACAATTAAACCCGGAAGTATCATCATCGACTTCATCTCGTCTTTACTAATGTAATGGTTCGCGTACGCCATTACTTGTAATGGACAAATTACTGGTTTGTCATGTGCAAGGGAATTCAGCGTAACGACAGTTGCAATCAGTCATTGGATTCCAGAGCTAAAATTAAGAGTGATGACAAATGCCGTCACCATGTTAAACAGGACAATGTCGATTAACAAGTCATTAAGAATTGCAGGCAATGCAGAAGTCCCCTACCGGTTTAAAGCCATTTTCAATGTTTCTGATGCCATCATAAGCAACCACAATTTTGGTCGGAATCAAAATATTTTGGACGTGCATTATCCTCTTATTGCTCCCTATCCACATACCAAGTTTCATAAATCTAGCTTGGAAACTCTTTCAGTAATGTCAGGATCATTTTTGACGGACTAACTGACGGACGGACGGAGGGCAAACCTATAGTCCCATCCGGTCAAAAACCGGAAGGGGGCTAATAAACCATTTTCAATACACTTCACTTCATGAATTTGCCCTGCCAACGATCACCAGACATTATCGAATATAGTACGAAAAACAAAGCATCATCTAAACAACTCGTAATTATTCATAGGCGAGAGTAGATAACAGTCGGAAAATAGTTATCAACGACGGAGGTCTTAAAATAGAAGATTTCTGCGTGTTTGTGGCTATGGCCAAATACTAACTAGATTCTAATTTACCACTAATTTACCACAAGAATATAATAATACAGTAGATAAAATGACTTAATATTCTAAATTTGTTACAAAGATTATCAATGAAAAAAAAAGTTTTGAACCTTTAAACTGTTTCTTTATTTACAAATTTATGTTCTATTTTATACATGTATTTGATGTCATGTTTGATTTCCATGTTCCATTGTATTATATATGTCCGTTGAAAACGGGACGTATTATGCGAACGCTCTTGGCTGGTGGGTGGCGGTGTCAAGTTGTTTTGTATGTACTCTATTTAAACCATCTTCAAACTTGGTGACAATGTTCATGGGCATTTATAAACCAAGATAAAAAAAGTTGAGAAATAGGCCAAGTTGGATTCTTGTTTACCATTCACTATGCCCCAGACGGGCGCATTTTGTGACATTATGGAACTTTGTCGTATTTCGGAGGGATAAAAATCGGAGTTGTTAATAAATACTAACACCCCCACTGTTAATGTATCAAAATTAGCCATTCTATCTATGAGCGTGATAAAAGCCATATTAGATAATAGGAATTAAATGACAAAGCCTGATTTTTAATAATCATTACATGAATCACGGCCACTAATGGAACCGAAATAGATTCACTGAAAGCGTCACGATTATCACGCCATTAGAATGGATAATTATATATTATATTAAAAGTAACTAGTATGTATCCCATGCCAACGCACCTACCCATGTATCACATTTCAACTGTACATATAACATAAGAAGAGAGACACTCCTCCGCAGTCCAATTGACGTCAGTTGCGTTATTTTGCAGACTTGTTCGTATTTACATGACATTTTCGTCATAATTCAGACATGATGCTGTAATGGAAATTCGTAGTGCTGAAGATCAGATTATTCATATACATTATAAGTACTTTTACTAGTTAGTTGTTGCAGGCAAACGAATTTATATGTAACATCGTTGGAAAGTCGATGTTCTCGTTTACTACAGTGCTGTCTAGTTCGATGTTATAAGTACATTTATACAATGCTAAAGGAAAAATGACCATTAGATGAGAAGACATAACTACGGGCAAAATAAGAAAACAAACATATCAAACCCTAGCATAAATGCGTAACCATGGGTATAACAGGGAAATTTAACCGTAACATAAATGTACTACGGTAGTGGACAAGATGAACTTTAGTGTCATCCAAACAACCCAATTATAGAGATAATGGTTCTACTGAAATTCACAGTACTGGAACTGTCAAAGATGCCAATCACTGTCGTAACCACGTTACATCATTATATTTTTCAGGCAATAGGAAACAGTGCGATTAAGATATGGATGACGGTGCTTGTGATTTGGTTTATATCATCGTTATCAAGCATACCATGGTTCATGATAGCGATCCTGAGGCCTTCGCACCTTATGGATGGAACTCCCGTTATGGTACGGCAATTAACAGTTTAACTAATATATAAACCAGTCTGGATGGAATCTACTTATAAGTGGGCTATTTAGCGACTTGGATATATTGGGAATTTAAAATTTCGCCAACATCTCGCGTAAATGTTGACCTACAGTGAACTAGAATAAAAAATCCCTATGATTTCTCTTCCCAAAAACTAAAAAACTTTGATGCGCGGAAATATCCACATATATAATACTTTAGATAGACTTAAAGTAACATAAAGAGTCAGTGCCATTTAGTGGGCGATTGCTTACATAACAACACTTCTAGTAATATAAAGAGTCGGTGCAAGTGTAAGTGGCCAGTTGTCCCAAAAAGATATAGCTCCTCTAGTAATATAAAGTATTACAGGGTCTTTGATTGCTTAAAAAACAACACTTCCAGTAATATAAAGAGTCCGTGTCATTTAGTGTTCGATTGCTTGTCTTAAATAAGTGACCAGGCCCCGATCTCCCGAAGCATCTCAAGCAGAAATCTCAACTCAAATTGAGATATTGCTAAATTCAGAGTTGGAATTAGAAACAAATCTGAAGCTCCAGCTTTTGGGAGTTGTACTGTAATAAACTCAGAATAACATTTCTGTTTAGTCATGCCAATTTTGAGTCCAGCCTTGCATGGAAATTAACATAAAGACACATGACAATATTTGAGATGAGATCTTGCTCACATTGAGATGCTTCGGGAGATCGGGGCCTGTTGTTCCAAAAAGATCTAAATGTCTTGGATGTATATCACGGTACGTACATGTATATCCTTAAATAACTTAACCTCAACCTTTCTTCCATTCAAAGCAAAATAAATTTGTATCGAAATACTAAAATCAAGAAACGTGCCAATACCAAGAAAACCAGGGTTTCAAACAACGCTTGTAACTTGCAAATCTCCACCAGAAACCATTTCGTTGGAAAACCTCGTTAATATTTTTCAAATAATCCAATTTAAGTACTTTCAACGTACAAAGACATATATCATTATCAAGCGTCATTAAACAGTTTTTTACATTTCAAATGCGTGTCTGGTCTCGTAAGACAATTGTGACACACTCGAGGGTTGAAAGAAGAGTTTTAAAGCGTCTTTAAATATTAAGCTGTACGTGTATTTTTCATGGTCTTTTATTGTTCAAAGCAAGTCAAACTGATTTAAATTCTCTTTGACTCCACCACTTCTTGAAATAATATGTCTATGAATTTAATAGTTTATAAAATTAAGAATTTCTATCTTCGAACATTGACAGTTTTATAGTACATGTACTTAGTAAAGTTCACGAGCAGCTGTGATGCGTTTGTGAAGTACAAATGCCTTCCAGTGCATGTAAATATTTCCAATTTGTAACATATTCAACACTGTTTGTAGTATATTTATAGTCAACTGTCGATGAAATAGCCTCATCTTTAAATAAAAAATTAAATGACAATCAAATACATACCCGACGTCGATTTTCGTTCGATCGCGTGCATAATCATTTTTATACGTATTATGGGAACACTCTTGGCGGGCGGGCGGCGGCGTCCAGCAGTTTGTCTGTACTCTAACGCTAAGAGTTTTCATACGATCGTTTTCAAACTTTGTGACAATGCTTATGGACATAATATCTAGGCCAATTTCGATTATAGGCCAAATCGGCCTAGGCCTTATTGGTTTATGGGCCTTTAATTACAAAAAAGCAGTCACAATGTCAAGTGACATATTCCTGAGGGTCGTGGGTTAAACCCCACTGCGACCATAATCTTTTTATTACTCCCCTACCGGTTTTTGACCGGAGGGGATTATAGGTTTGCCCTCCGTCCGTCCGTCAAAAAATCTGGATCCTGACATAACTCAAACAGTTTCCAAGCAAGGTTTATGTAACTTGGTATGTGGATAGGGGGCAATAAGGGGATAATGCATGTCTAAAAATATTTTGATTTTGACAAATATTGTGGTTGCCATGGTGACAGAAAGATAGGGGGCAATAAGGGGATAATGCATGTCTAAAAATATTTTGATTTTGACAAATATTGTGGTTGCCATGGTGACAGAAAGAGGGAAAATATGCCCAAATCTGGATCCTGCCATAACTCAAACAGTTTCCAAGCTAGGTTTATGAAACTTGATATGTGGATAAGGGCCAATAAGGGGATTATGCTATGGCAACAGAAACATTGAAAATGGCTTCAAACCGGTAGGGGACTTCTGTATTGCTTGCAATTCTTAATTACTTGTTTTTTTAAGTGTTTAGATCTTTTGTCTTTAAAGCATGTATTGTTACAGTTGTATGGAGAAAAATATTTTTTTCCAAAATACTCTAACGCTCAGCGTTTTCATCTTCATCGTCTTCAAACTTGGTGACAATGCTTATGGGCATACTATCTAGGCCAAATCAGCCAATGCCTTCTTGGGTTATGGTCCTTTAATTAATTGTTTTGGATTATTTGTTTTTTTCATTGACCATGCCCGAGACGGGCGTATTTTGTGACATTTCAGCTCTTGTTAATGCATAAAATCTCCCAATCTACACTGGTAACAAACGGTCAGTTGACTGTGCAGTGTTGATATTATCTATTTTTGTGTATATATCAGGCTATAGTTATCTCCGATGAACTGTACGTTGAGTTTGTTGTCAACGTTTTGACATTTTATGATAATACTTACAACGCTGTACTTTACATATTATAGCACAAAAACGGTGATTTTGCTCATACGTTAACGGAACGAAAACTATGCGTAAACACAAAGATACACGCGCTGTTAACGTCCAGTTTTACGTACAGTCAAAGGACATAATTGTTCGCCAACCGGCTACGCAACTGACGTTGTAGCGTGTTGAGTCAATATTTTTTTCGATCGCGCTTTAAATAGAACAAGTAGATTATTCATGGAAATGCTCCAAATATTGGACATACATGTAGTATGACGTATTTTGAATATACTGATGACGTATTTTCTGTCGTCAGAATTAAAATGTAAACACAATCGAGAAAAACAAAAATGGCATGCAGACGGTCAGAATTAAGCACTGATGTTCGAGAATTAATCGCGGAAAGCTTCAAGAATTACCCAAAATAAGTCGGAATTGTCTAGAATATTAAATATACCTAGATCAACAATAAAAAGTGTTTTGAAGAAGTTTCAAGTAAGTGGAACAGTTGACAATAAAGGTTGGAGGGGCGGAAGAAATTGTTTACGGGTCGCGATGAAAATAAACTTTCAAGGGTAGTGCAAACGAACCGTAGTATGTCGTAACAAGATATAACCAGCACATTTAATGATGGTAGGGATCGGCCTTTTTGTACAAAATTTCATGATAATACTTTTAATATGTAACGTTGTGCATTTTTACATACTTTTATGAATTTTGATTGGATAAACGCCATGTGACTATATTTCAGGTATGTCGTAACCCAATAACCAAACCTTGGCAAAGAATATACGTCATTGGATTTTCTGTGACGTTCTTTCTCATACCAAGTTTGCTTATGTTCGTGCTGTACTGTCATTTAGGCAGGGTTCTCAACAGAAGTAGTATTCACAGGACAAATGGCGACAGACATACAATGACCAACCGTAGAAACGAATCGAAGCAAAAACTACATCAAGTTACGAATACAGTAGTTTCAATTGTTGTTGTGTTTTTCGTCTGCCAGTTACCTATACGTGTTGCTGTATTGTGGTTCTCTTTCGCCGACAAATACGTAATCTGGGGACTCGGATTGGAAAAGTTCTTGCTAATTTTGTACTCTACACGGATCATGTTCTATTTGAACCATGCCTTGAATCCAGTTGTATACAATTTTGTTTCATCTAAATTTCGTACTGCTTTGAAAATGTTTTGTATCCGTGTTAGAAGGTTTGGATGTCACAGAGGATCTAGTTATAGACATAGATTGTCTATTGAAACACCTAGAAGTAACAATGCCATACCCCAGCTAAAGCTGAAGACTTACAACACCGGTTTCTCAAGAGATACCGGAAATAACGCAAGATGCTCAACGTCTGTATCTGCAAATGAGGGATACCGTGTAATGATTGAAGTGGAAAATAAAGAGATAGAAATTCGTTTTAAAATGAAAACAATTCACCCCGACGAATCGTAAACATTGTTTCATGCCATAAATCTCTCATAACCTTTGTTAACATTGACTGGTTCTAGTTCCGTGTGTCTAGTAGTAGAGATACTGTCTCGGGAACGGTTTGTTGTGGATGTTTAGTCCATGCAACTTTCGTACAAATTAAAATGGTACTTGTATAGTCCCCTTGCTTAAAGCTCAACGTTTAGATTTGTTGTACATGTACCAGTCTCCGGAGAAAGACATGGATTTAAAATACATGTGTATGCTTTTGTTCAATGTAATGCTGTTTGTATTCAGAACCATCTTTCTATTTTGTTTCTGACATGTTAATCTTTATATTATTTCAACTCACAGCTATATTTGTTTATATTATCATATAGTACGTAAGAAGTGTTTGAAGGCATATGTTGTGATTTTCTAGCATCACATATTGTTACAGCACAACAGTGATTACACAGAACTTATTTTAAATGTATACTATGCCCATTTGAACATTTTACAACAAAAAATATTTAATCTTTTTTTGTGGCCACATTAACTAAAACACCCGAACTTGAAAACTGCGATAAAAATGCAGCTCAAAATACTGGTATATCAAAGTTTCTCCTACAAGTTCGTACAAATGGTAAGGTATTTCTTGCCTGTGTTTACTCAAGTAAAACAACGAATATTATTGTCTACAGTGGTTTGTTCTCGACATAGAGATGCAATTGTGCCTTACCACAAACGTCACATGGGATTTTAAACTTGAACAACATGTCAAAAAGTCCTAAGCATATCAATTAAAAATACTTACAGATCGCGAAGAAAGCTCAAATCTCGTGAATATGTAGCTAAATAATTTATAAAGATATATGATAAAATTGGTTTACATTGACTTTGTTAAAGCTTGTGCTTCTAGACAGACTGTCACCTCCGGAAGACGCACAGCGGGGACGACCTGTGGCGTCCCATGAAACCTGAAAATCAATCCTGTCCATTTTGTCTCGAGGTCACGAATCTGGTTCATTGATTAGATACGATGTTGCTCAGTTGTATGCTAAGGTTTTAATATATTGTGGTTTAAGTCCATAATAAACATCGGCAGCAAATTTAATGTACTTATCAAGTGAAATTTCTTGATCAATCGAAAGTACTTGAATACGTTTAGAGTAACCTATTGTAATGTTCTCAATGTCACCACCGCCTGCTTTTTTTTTGTATTGGTACAACGTTGTTTTAGGGATAATATAACGATCAGAAACAGCATTTAGACTCTTCTTGTTTACGATGAGTTCTTGCAATGCAACTCTGATATTTGTATTTTCAGACACCCTCTTCAGCCTTCACCGTTTTTCTTTTTTAAGTCCTCATCTTTCTGAACATATAAATTAATTAAACAACTAGAGATTGAACCAAAAGGGTGGCCTCTGTATTATAATTGAAATATTTTTAGAGTTTACAAAGGATGTTTTGTTGTTTACTAGCCTATCTATCTAAATCCTAAGTTAAGTGCTGCCTTCCCTGTTCGACAATACGCAAACGCGAAAGAAACAGAAATACTGCTAAAACGATTAGACGAACCTGTTTTTTAACATGTTCAAGTCTGAGAAAACTAGAAACATTAAAAGGCAAAGTAAAGCTGGTCCGGTAAAGGCTTACAATGAAATAAAAGGTGTAGCAGAGATGTTTTAGATACTTCACTGATGGAATCTGTATATATAATACAGTTAGTGCAGTTCAGAATGGTGTAGCATGTAATAAGCACTGAAATAAATTGGTTATGTTTTATTCAATGTAATAAATATGCATACCTACGCTTTTTCAAAAGAAAAATAATCACTCATACACTGGTAGTATGATTATTAATAAATACTAGTCATTGTTCATGTTTTGGACAGAAAAAAAATAACTTTCTGCAGGTCCTACTTTCTTTTCTAATGATGTACTTCTGGTGAACTTGTCGCTTTGTCGTTGAGTTTGTGAAACCACACACAAACCAAAACGACATGTATGTAGTTTGGCCACTAACTCTACAAGAACTGGATGCCGTCTGCTTGATAACTGGCCACAAAGGCTCCCGGATCTCTCGAGGTTCTGGTACCCCGGTTGCTGCGGTGGTACCAGTGTTTTCTTGAATATTGACAATACAAAACAACAATATTGATCTGGTACCAATCCAAGTCCATTGATTTAACTAGTATTCAACAGTATTTATACTCGATATGTTACTTATCGACATCATCAATGAGCTCATCAGACACACAGGTCAAATGAAAGCGCCTGGTGCATTTTGTGCACTGAATAAATTCGTTGTAATGTGTTTCACACATGAAGCAGTCACTTACATTTGCATGTACGCTGTCATCTGAATCGGACGCTTCTATCTCCTTCATGATTCTGTCGGCTTCTTCCTCTCTTTAATTTGTTTTCTACCGTTTTCTGTCAATTTCTCTCTTTCAGCTTCTCGGCTTTCTTCTGTTTTTTTCTTTGCATCTTGTTATTTCAACCATTCTCTGTATTGTACTTCAGTTTTAGCTTTCGGTATAACCATTCTACGTACCTTTGTTTAGTTTTGGTTTCAGTCTTTGGATATACAATGTACTAAATATCTGCTAAATTATTAGTCTGTGATTCTGGTGTCGATAGCACTGTGAAGCAAGCGTTGCAACAAACATACACGGTGCAATGGACGCTGCATAAGATTCGCTAGTTGTCATTGCAGGCTTTGCAACTGCAGATACAATAATAGCTGTTTTTCTATTGCGGTTGCGTTATCGATCATAATCATGAAATGAGCTTCTACTGCTGCCGCACTAATTTTACAGGTGTCGGAATACCCGTTTCCATTGCGGTTGACTTGACAGGAGATTCGTTCATGGCAGTGCAGGATGTAGCAGCGGAATATTTTAGTAAAGATGGCATCAGTTAGCGCAGCCCCATTTGTTGATTAACACGAATTCAAGGAAATCCTCCCTGAGTGAACGACTGGCTTCGTCATAATATCTGAAATAAGCAGTCAACACAATCGACTTATTATTCTTAACTAAACGATATGGAATCAGGGTTAAAACTTAAACATAATAAAAAGAATGCACATCGAAATTTCAAAATAAAACTCAGTAACATTTAAATGTATAAATTTAATGATAATAATGTAATTGATTGCATTTTTGATAGCTTGCACATGAATCAGAACGATACGAGTAATTCCAGTGAAATGACTCGGGTTTTAAGCAATATTCACAAGTTTGCAGTCGAACTCGTTTTTTACAACATGCCATTAGCATATCGCGAGCAAATATACTATCATCCAAGTTCATTCACATGCGAGCGAACATTGTATTACATGTACGCATTTATTAAGATATTAGTTTACCTGACAAACAGTACCATTTGGTCTATGGTAGCCACATCGGTAGCTTCGTCTGCCATGAATCCATTACAAAGAGCCCTGTTACATGGTACTACAATATCTTCCCCAATCGTACCATTCATATATCGTTTTTGATCTGTGGAGACGTGTACAATGTTTTTGCGTCGCCATTCTCGAGATGGTCCTTTCATAAAGTGTTGGTTTTTGCTTGATGGTTCAACAAGGCCTTTAAGTTACAGCCTTCTTCTGAATTTTCCCCGCAATATTTTGTTTTCCACTCAGAATGATTGTTTTCACAATTTCCACTAGGATTTGCCGGTCACGCTCCACGAGATTATTGTATGCAGATGACATACAAGACATGTCTATGTATTATACTATTAGCCGAACGACCACTTTGGAAACGCCTATATGTACATGTCCGAGGGGTGATCCAGACGTACGTGGACTTTAGCTCTAAAAAGTGGCTTTTATCTATTATATTGACATAAATCACAACATATATTGAAAAACAATTATTTGCATCAAAAGTTATACGCTACCAGAGCAACACATAAATGCTTTCGCGGATCAATGCAGAATTTTTCAGTACAACTTGTTACATTATTGCTGACTGTTACTGTGTTTCTTCATAGAAAATATGGCAGCATGTTGAATGTGAATGTTACCAAGTAATTTTAAAATCTAGAACGAAATAACAAAATAGACAAGATATGTATACTTGTGTCTTTTAACTTTTAATCTCTAGGTATGACTTTGAGCTAAGGACATGGGTCTTGTGCATGACACATCGTCTTGATGTCGAAACCATATTTACCAATATAAATATCCTATTAGAAATGACATACTTACAGAGCGGACACGAATCACATGCATATTTGAACATTTCAACCTTTGATCTCCAAGTGTGACCTTTGAGCTAGGGACCTGGGTCTTGCGCATGACACATCGTCTTTATGTGGTAAACAATTATACCAAGTAATATAAATATCCAATTAGAAATGACATGGTTACAGAGCGGACATGAATCACATGCGTACTTGAGCCTTTCAACCTTTGACCTCTAAGTGTGTCCTTGACCTTTAAGCTAGGGACATGGGTCTTACGCATGACACATTGACTTGATGTGGTGAACATTGGTACCAAGTAATATCAATTTTCAATAAGAAATGATAAAGTTGGAGCGCGGACACGATTTCACAATTTTCGAACAAACACACACGGACATGTGATCACTATATGCCCTTCCGCCTTTCAATGTCGGGGGCATAAAAATCCGACGTTGACTGAAAAGGTGCTTACATTGGTCGGAATGAACCATCCGTGACATTATTGGAAAGATACGATCTTGTAGAGCTGGTAACGGTACAGATCAGTAAATATTGATAGGGCGATTAAATATGCATAGGATAAGAGCATAATGGGTTAAGGAACATAAAGCACAGTGATTAACTGTGTTCGAAAGCTTTGTGAAAGTGACGCGGTACGTCCTGTCGGAGCTGCCCCGCGATCCATAACCGTACCCTCATATACTTACATATGCTGTGATTACGTTATTTATGGGCAAATCCAAATGAAATTTGGTATACTTGTGCAATGAGGATCAATATTGCATAGTCCACAGATTTGTTACAGTAGCTGTTAATATACCAGTTTATGAATTAGAACAAAAGTCCACGTAATTCTGGATCACATGGATGTTATGATTTTATATTTAAAGAAGTCATCACGAATCCTGGGTGTGATGTCATAAAAAGCGTCTGTATACAGTGTATGGTGGCACATTGGTATTTTCATCTTGCTTGTGGCCATTTTGAAATTGCGCGGCTTGTAAACAAGCGCATAACTCTGGGCAGTATAGTTCCGGATTCATGACGGCAAGAGTAGTTATGATTGCAGTGACGTAACGTCAAAAGTTGCGACCCATGCTAAAATTCGATGGTGTGATGATTAAAATTTGAAGTATTTAATTACTTTTCTATTTTCTTCACAAAATTATCAAAATACACAGAAATAATAAGGCTTTAATAAATTATTAAAAGTGTAATAGTTTAATAACATTAATATGTAAAAAATGCCGAAAAAGCGTGCGTCATATGTAACATTTATTTAAAGACGCAGTACCTTATATTAAATTATTCTATTGAGCGGAACTGAAAATTCCACAAATTTGCATGCGTTGTCTTGGAACGTGAATACGTTAGTGGTGTAATTTTGACGGTTGTGCATACGTTAACAAATGAGATGGGTGTGTTTTCCGGAGCTATTGTGTTACGTCATTTTCCCTTAAAAGGCTAAAAAAATAATAGGACATGTTGAGCTTTAAAATGATGACAAAAATGTACTAACTCATAAAATTCAACGATTGTTAGATAAGTTTCGTTCGCTTTCTTCACAGAATCTGTATAAGTAATAATAACTAAAATATAAGCAATTGCTTTGTTTGTAGTGACCGGAATACGAATACTTTAAATTGTCCCACTTTAAAAAAAATAACACTTTTCCATATTTGCTTTTTGTATTTTAATTTGTTTTATCAATTTCGCTTACTTTTTTGTGTAAAATAAGGTCTTGTCTTTGAAATACCTGCAATAATGACATTTCTATATACAGATGAGTGAGTACTTAAAATTGTCCCACCTTAAAAAAATTGACGCCATTTGAAAGAAAAAAAAACACTTATATTTAGGTGTTATTAAAGCGAATAATATGTACTTTTATAGTGTTTGTATTACATTTGAAATATGATTTAATGTTTATATGTTATGTATTAAAAATATAACATGAAATAAAAATATGCCTGACGTAAAATTAAAGCATTTAGGTGACCACTTTTACAGTGTACAAACTATAGAATTTCGCAAAATTTTGACGTTACGCTTATGGGTCATAACTTTTGACGTTACGTCCGTAAACAACTGTTATCGATCGCATATCGGGACCCATCGGACATTACTGACGAAACGGAAAGACATAGTAGGTACGATTGATGGATCGCAATGATAAATCTGATTACGTCATAAATTAAGAGAATTTAAATATTACTTAAGAGCTTATATTAAAATACTGTTTACAAAGATTAGGAGTCAGATTCTATCACTCAGATTGCAGTTCACGGCGTTGAGTTCTGTAGGTTTAATAAGATCTACCTCTGCCCCCTACACACTCAAACGCAATTACGCGCGTGTTTTTGATGCTGCAAATGAACATAAAATTGAGACAACCTTCGGAGAACACAAGATGCTGTCGAACACAAGATGCTGTCATCTAGAACTTCTGATCATAATATTTCATTAGAACAGGTCCTAATGACATACGAGCCACACTCCATGATAAATTTAAACACAATATGACTTGATAACTATAAAGTACAATCAAGGGGATAATAACCACTAAAGCCCGGTGATTTAACATGGTTGTAACTTGTTTATTGAACGCAGTCTTGTTTAACATTGTTTTCTGAGTGCCCACGGGATTGTTCACATGACAACCTTTATAACAAATTGTTTTAAATGCATTCATCCTATGAATTTTGTCATGATAATATAATTATGTATTCCTTAAGATAATTCCAAAGATAAGCTACATGTATCTATATTACTGGAACAAAAATTATTCAGACAATTTTTATTTTTCGTAATTTAAACCTTTAGAAACTGTTGCCAGGCAATCATGTGGGATTTAAAGAAACGAAAAAAAAATATGAGGTCGATCTACACATCTTAAATATTTTGATACATATTTATCAAAAGAAGGCGAGGCATATTTTTTATTTTGGTGCCCTAAGACAGTTGCTCTAAATTATTCTTAACATTGTCAATTACTACCCAGTGAGCGAGAAATCTGCTCCTCTACAAGACCTTTCTGAACCCCTCCCTACATAGCATTTTGAAACTAATCATCTACATAGCATTAGTGAAACCCGACAACCTACATCATCGCATATCTGAAACTAACAACCTCCATCATCGCATTTCTGAAACTGACAACCTACATCATCGCATTTCTGAAACTAACAACCTACATCATCGCATTTCTGAAATTGACAACCTACATCATCGCATTTCTGAAATTGACAACCTACATCATCGCATTGGGTTATCTAGGGTCAAAATTAGGTCACTAGGTCAAATCATAGAAAAACGTGTAGTCACTAGAGGTCACAATTTCAACCTTACCTTTATGAAACTTGGTCACAATGATCAACTCAACACAATCTAGGTCAGGTTTGATATTGTGTAATTTGGGGTCAAAAACTAAGTCACAAGGTCAAATCATAGAAAAACCTTGTGTAGTAACTAGAGGTCACAATTTTGACTTAATCTTTATGAAACAAGGTCACAATGATCATCCCAACAAAATCTGGGTAAAGTTCAATATTAGGTCATCCGAGGTCAAATCATAGATAACCTTGTGTAGTCACTAGAGGTCACAATTTCAACCTTACCTTTATGAAACTTTGTCACAATTATCATCTTAATAAAATCTAGGTCAAGTGACCAAATATTTGTACAGCCCCATTGACGTCGCTACTGTTGTGCATCAATACAGTGTATCAGTGTAGCAAACAGTCACTATCAAGAGCTTTGTCTGATCACAGTTTACTGCCGTCTTATATCTGTGACATAGAGTTCATTATTTAAGTAATGCGTAGAAATATCGTAAGTCAAGGCTAACCGAACTGTTTCATAACGACAAACATCGTAAATATTGTTGGAAGTTTTGCATTGTAATATTAATAAGCACCATAAACCCATGCAAAAGGTATAAAACGAATGGATCTGCAAGAAACTGCAAGATATTTTGAATATCCCATTACTAGTACGTATATATCCCATCTACTTCCCGATAACGACATTTTGAGACATTAGTATGTGCATGTCAAATGCATGTAGTTTGTCGAAGATCGAAGGTGTTCTGTAGAACGAGAGCGAACACTTATCGTTTCTGGATAACAACATGTTTTGATTTAAGACTGCTTTTAAGTAGGCGGATAGCAACGGTGCATCAATGAAACCGCAAGACTTTGTGTATTTAGAGGTAGGATGGTATCAACGGCTTCACATATGGAGTGCTATTTGCATGCTGTATTCAAGAAATGCCGAAAATATTCTTAAGCACGACTGTTCATCCTAGCAAGTAAAACCGGTCTACATTCCATCTTTGTTTGAACTTGTGTCTACAAAGTAAAATAAATACTATGAACTAATGCATTGCCTAAAGCGGATTCAATCATCCATTGATAATAGATCAAACTAACTCATTAAAGTTATTAGTGAGGGGCATCTTCACAGTATGGTTGTTCATACATTTTGTATTTATTTTACATTTCATGAAATCCAGATAGAATTTTTAATAACTCAAGGGCAATAACTCTAAGGAAAATTGACTAATACAACAAGACGGCCATTGGCTCTAAAGCGCTCACCAGATGACCAGTAGTGACCTGGTCACCTAGTTTTTGACCCCAGATGACCCAGTTACGAACTAGACCTAGATTATATAAAGCTACACATTGTGGCCAAGTGTCATTAATATAACATCAAAAATGTGACCTCTAGAGCGTAAACAAGGTTTAAAATTGATGTGACCTAGTTTTTGACCCCAGATGACCCAGTTACGCACTTGATTTAGATTTCATAGCGACAAACAGTATATTTTCATATAGATTAGGTAAAAAATGTGACCTCTAGAGTGCTAACAATGTTTTTCTTTGATGTGACCCAGTTACCCAGAGACCTAGATTTCATAAAGCTACACATTGTGGCCAAGTGTCATTAATATAACATAAAAAAATGTGACTTCTAGAGCGTAAACAAGGTTTTAATTTGATGTGACCTAGTTTTTGACCCCAGATGACCTAGTTACGCACTTTACCTAGATAGCAAAGCGACAAACATTGTGACTAAGTTTCATACAGATTAGGTAAAACATGTTCATGAGTGCTCAGGTGAGCTAAAAACTTGACGGACATCATCACAGTATGAGCGTTCCTGTTCATTTTTAAGTTTCATGAAATCCTACCAGCTATTTACAAAGAAATGAATGTGAATGGACGGGCAGAGTGAATTCTTCATTAAATCAAGGGCAATAACTTTAAAGAAAATAGTCCAATAACAAAACTTGACTGGCATCATCTTAGTACGAGCATCCATATTCGTTTTAAGTTTCATGTAATTTTACCAGCTAGTTACAAAGAAATGACTGCGAATGGACGGGTGGAAGTAATTCTTCAATAAATCAAGGGCAACAACTCAAAGAAAATTGACACACAGAATGTGTGTTCATATTGATTTTAAGTTACATAAAATTCTACCAGCTAATTACAAAGAACTGAATGCAAATGGACTGGCAGATGAAATTTTTACAACAAATCAAGGGCAATAACTGTAAGGAAAATTTACCAATAATGAAACTTGACAGTCATCATCACAGTAATTTGGTGCTCATATTCATTTTAAGTTTCATGAAATTCTACAAGCTAGTTACGAAGAAAGGAATGCGAATGGACGATCAGAGTGAATTATACAATGAATCAAGGGTAATAACTCTTAAGGAAAATTGACCAACTTAAATAAACTTGATGGGCATCATGACTTTTTTATTTTAAGTTGCTTAAAAATGTACCAGTTAGTAGAAAAATGGCTGCAGACGGAAGGACAGACAGAAATATTTAATAAATCAAGGTAAATGACTGTCAAAGGAAAAACACCTGACGGGCATCATCAAAGTACTGTATAGTTGTTCATATTTATTTTAATTAAGTTCCATGAAATTCTACATGCAAGTTACAGAGAAATGGCTGTTGATGGCGATGCGTCTTTGTAAACCGTATGACCAGTCCACACACACATTACCCCAAGTGCCGAAAGTTAAGCATTACATAAGTTCAGTGAGTCACAATGTAACTATATAGACTTCACATAATCTTCCTTTTGGCAAAAATAATCGCGATTATTGTACCTAGTTGCTCTATTCGCTTTATGCAGCCACCCCCCTTCCGAAAAATATTAGATTCAGAATTTCTCGCACATTGCTGTTAAATAAATTCTGTTATACCGAAAAACTGGTTTTATCCTATAATGTTGATATGGTCAGTGACAATCCGTATCTACAGTTATAACTAAACTACCTTTTAGGAGACCCCTAAGGAGTCAAAATGATAATCAGCCAGAATATGGTTTTAAGATTAGTGTGTTTTTAGCGCTTTCTTGAATGACGACTAGAGCTGTCATTGATACAACCCAAGGCATATCGATGATTACAATATAAGGAAGACAAGCATCGGCTATACATCGTTGTACAGTTACACATATAGACGAACAAGATTTAGCCATTCTTCACTGTACATGTTGGGTATATATTCAGCTTTGAGATAGCACCTTTGGTTAGAGTTTAGACTTGACCCATTTTTACAATTTGTGAACTTACGTTTTAACAGAGGGACTGTTTTGTGCAGGAAAAGGATGATTTTTGGTGGTTCCATTCATTTACCAAGGTATCGGTTCTCGATATCGACATTGCTCGGTAAAACCCGTTTTTCCGGAACCGGAATTTCACGGTCCGGGGTTAGCGAGCAATAAGCGGTATAGCGGGAGTGTATATTTTTAACTTTTTCAACGTTTAAACATGAAAAACATATAAAACAATTATTGCACATTATCATTAAACATCGTTTTTAAACTTTAGCAAGAATTATCCGAAAAAATGTTCAATATTTGAAATATTGCATTTTATTCTACACTCTCGCTTCCGAAGCTTGATACCGATGGTGAGAAAATATACGCATTTTTCAAGTTAAACATATTATTGAGGCAAAAATATTGTCAGCGAGGTCGTAAAATAATGTTGTCAATGTGTTCAAGTAAGACTTTATTTAAATTCTTATTTTTTGGCTAAAATAATCGCGATTTTTGTACCTAGTTGCTCTATACGCTATATCAGTCCCCCCCCCCCCCCCCCGACATACATTCGGAATATCTCGCACATTGTCGCTCAACTAATTCCGTAATTCCGGGTTTTAACCAGTAATGTCGATATGGTGAATATTCTAAAATGTGAATCGATAATCGATTGGTTAAAAATTTTGTTGATACCGCTTAGGTCAATGACAGCTCTTATGATGGCATCACACCGGTGGTCACACGGCAGCTACATACTGTCATGGACAGTCACAGCAGAGCGACAGATGAACACCGATCAACACGACAGAAACTTTGTTAAATGCGGGTCAACCAACACAGACCTTAACTGGATCTGGGGGTTCTTTGAAGGATCTTGGGACAACTGTCACTTCTTCGGTCTTGTTGTGTTCATACTATCCACAGACAAAAAGCACCGAGGAATTCATGTTCTTTGTTATATTTTTAGCTTTTGACCTCTACCGACTTCACAAATTTTTTGTATGATTTTACATTGTGACCTAGTTTTTACCCCGGATGACCCAATATCGTACTTGACCTATTTTTTGTTGAGATGATTATTGTGACCAAGTTTCATAAAGATAAGGTCAAACTTGTGACCTCCAGTGACTACACAAGGTTTTTTTTATTTGACCCTGTGACCTAGTTTTGACACCGGATGACCCAATATCGAACTTGACCTAGATTTTGTTCTGATGATCATTGTGACCAAGGTTCATAAGATTAGGTCAAAATTGTGACCACTAGTGCCTCCACAAGGTTTTATATGATTTGACATTGTAACCTAGTGTATTACCCTGAATGACCCAATATCAAACTTGACCTAGATTTTGTTAAGATGATCATGGTGATAAAATGTTACATTAAGATTACTTCAAAATTGTGACCTCTACCGACTACACAAGGTTTTTCTTTGATTTGACCTTGTTTTTGACTATTATCAAACTTGACCTAGATTTTGTTAAGATGATGATTGTGACTAAGTTTCATCAAGATTAGGTCAAAATTGTGACCTCTAGTGACTACACAAGGTTTTTCTATGATTTGACCTTGTAACCTAGTTTTTGACCCCAGATGACCTATTATCGAACTTGACGAAGAGTGATCACAAAAGCCATATCTGTCACTTTGTGTCAACTCCTGTGTACTGTTTTATCAAAGCACTAAAGGAAATAGTAAAGTTACGCACAAATTTTATATTCTTCATATTTCTTGAAAAAACACATAATATTAGTAACATACTGTGGTTTGAAGGAATTTTCGTGCACTATTTATACTGTGTTTTGAACAAAAATGGTTGATTTGTCTGACCTCTGGCCCAGTGTCGACCTTCAAAACCATCGTTTTCAGTACCCTGATTTATTCATTTCCGTGCACAATTTATCCTGTGTTTTGAACAACAACGGAATCAAAGTCTGACCTCTGGCCCAGTGTCGACCTTCAAAACCATCGTTTTGCACAAAGAGTGTCCGGTGCCAGCACAGAGAGGGATCCGTTTTCTCATTTTGCCAGATACGAATATACACCATGGATTTTTAATTTTTGTACACGATATATCTTTACTTCAATGGTAAGTACTACGTCAAAGAAACTTAGCTGTTGGTACATTCCATGTTTCGCTGGCATTAAGTGTATCGGATTGCCTACATACGTACTCTGTTATTTCATCCTTTCCCGAACGGACATTATTGTTGTAATGTGTAATATAATCTTTGGTTAATATCACAATTTGACAGTTTTTGTTGTTCAGAGTACGTAGTGGTCATCGTTGCTTGTTTTCCAAAAAAATCATTAAAACTACAGATCTTCGCATGGCCTGACAATTCGCCTAGAAAACAGTCCTATCGTTATCTGCGTTGTCAGAGGTTCTAAATCTTATACCGATATACCGATATACCGCTTCTCAGAATGAAACAAGACTGTGTTCAATAAACGCTTATGCCCCCTTGGAAGCCTTGCCCATAAAAAGCTAAGTCAATCAGGGGCCATAATTCTGTAAGAAACGGTCAATTTGGGCTAACCAAGAATTTGGCCCATCAATAAGTCTAAGTCCAAAATTAGGTCAAGGTGAAGCTTCAATTGGGGTCAGGTGATACAGGCCTGTGGAAAGTGTTCGTATACAACATCCATGCAAGTATGAAAGCTTTGTAGCAAGCCATAATAATGCTAGAAGAAACGGTCAATTTGGGTAAACCAAGAATTTGGCCCTCCAATAAGTCTAAGTCCAAATTAGGTCAAGGTGAAGGTCGAAATGTCGTCAAATGATACAGGTGTGTGGAGAGTATTCATATACAACATCCATGCAAGTATGGAAGCTTTATAGCAAGCCATAATAATGCTAATAGAAACGGTCAATTTGGGTTAACCAGGCCCTTCAATAAGTCTAAGTCCAAAATTAGGTCAAGGTGAAGGTCAAAATGGGGTCAGGTGATACAGGCGTGTAGAGAGTGTTCATATACAACATCCATGCAAGTATGGAAGCTTTGTAGCAAGCCATACTAATGCTAGAAGAAACTGTCAATTTGGGTTAACCAGGACGGACGGACGAACGGACGGGCAGGTGAATCACTATATGCCTCCCCATCTGTCGATAGGGGGGCATATAAAATGTACTGTTCCATGCTCAAAAAGGTAAATCCAACATCAATTTTGCACTTTTAGAAAAAATGAATGAGCTCTCACAGATCATGTGTTTACACTTACAAACTTTTAAGACGCACGTTTTAATGTTCTGTAATTTGATATAACCCAATCTTACATCAAACTGACTGCCTGGAAGGCTGTTTTTAATACATGTTTATTGCAACTTGGTACAAATTAACCAGATTGCAATGGTTTCAAATTATTTGAAAATCAAGTTACAGTACCGATTATGTCAGGTTGTAACAGTTGATCACACTGCGTAGTTCCGTAATTTCGTTTAACGAACTGTCAATTCCAGAAATGAACTACGTGTCTTGGATTTCAACTGCAGGAAGTTTAATCTTAGACAGTGAACAATTTACCCTTAGAACATTGACACTAGAAGTAATTATTTATACGGATCTTTCTCTGGTGCCTAATGAACTGTGTCTGGCTTGTGTGTCTTTGTTACCATTCTGATTCCTTCTAGTGTATTGTCGAGCACTTTTGACTTGTCACTAATTAATCCCCGTGTGTTTTCGTTATTGTACAGCAAGAATGTTTTGATTAGTTAAAATAACAACTCTGATTGGACAACGGATATTCATGGATGGCATGTTAAAAGTGACAGGCAATAGTACTATGCAAGCAGATTCGACAGGTGTCTTTGTCAGGTATTTGTCATCACAACCGTTGGTGATAGTTACATTTGTACTTGTATAGATAGAATCTGACCTTAACCGTAACCTTTGAATATACACTATCTAAAGTATATGGCTAAAAGTGCAGTCACGACTCAATACTCGTTTTCGATGTATAGAGCTTTTAGTGGCACATAATACATTTTGTTATAATAATAAACACAGGTGGGCAAGCCCAGTCTTGCCTGTGAGTCTTGTAAAACCCAATTCGAATAAGTTTGACCCTAAGTTTTTCTTAGTTTTGTATAAGTCAGCTTACACGTATATATATATAGTTAGGTCGGTTTCCTATATTTATTAGCTCATCTGATATATTGTGAAACCTAACCTAGAGGTCAAATTATATACTTAACGGATTTAAAAACGCTGTAATTGAATTATGTTTATTTTAACCAGAAAAAAAATAGTTCTTATATTAAAATGCATCACATTAAAGGTGAACTGAAAACCGTCATTTTGGTATCAATATAATAACATTCAGACAAGTATTTAATAATATATTGCATAATAAATATATCGCTCCAGAATTATTCTCGTTCACCAGAGTATTCTTCACCTTAGATATCGTATCATGGGAACTTGACTAACCACTGATATAAGAGGATGCTCCAGAAAATGAAAGTCACACTTTGACCTATTGGTAATTGCTAGATGTGCCACGATGTCTAACTGGTGACCATACCAAGAAACAGGAATCAGCTATCGTAGAACAACTGATCAAAATGATGCGGGTTTCAGTTAAATACGAATAAATCCCATTACTTTACTTTGTTAAGGTGAAGTTGAAATCTTTTGATATGACGTCCACTATACGTAATGTGCAATTGAAAGTGTTGTAACATGATGTATTTCGCTTTCATTTACAAAAACATTCAACACAGGTTAATATCGTAGTGAGCGTTGATCCAATTTGCCGAAAACCCTGTGAATTTTCTGAACTAATGTATTAACCACGTGATCATTCTGTGATTACTTATCCGATTTAAGATGTTTGAGTATCAAAATGTCGGCATTACGCTGACCTTGTATCATGTATAATTATGAAATATATTATTTTACATTCTTTGTAAAAGTCAACTTATCCTAGTGTCGCGTTTTTAAATCCGTTAACCATAGTTTCTTATTTGATATTCATTCTGCTAAAAAATTCCGATTCGATATCAGGGACATTTGACTTTGAAAGGTGATAATTAACTCAGATTGCCAATCATGATACGACAAATCGTCATTAGACTCTGTTGAACCTGATATCATTGATAATTCCCAGAAGCTTTGTAGATTCAGTCACAAGCATAGATTCAGATAAAAAGAGGATTTAATACATTAAAGGCGTAAATCTGTAAACTTATTTGGTTTCAATTCCTTAAAGTTCCATTTTGTAATCCCGTTGGTTAAAACGTCCATATTTAGAATCAAGGTGATGAAAATGTCACATTAATACGCGAAAAACGTTAATAAATTAATCAAAGCGCTGAAGGCATTGGTAGTCGGTCGAGTTACCCACAGTGTGAATTCAAGCCTTTTTAAAATTAGTAGCAACATTTTTCTTCCTTTTTGATGATTTATATACGTATGTACTCTACAATGTCCAATGTTTTCTAATTGCTTCCATTCGCTGGCATAAACGCATCTGATTGCCTATATAAAGGTACTTTGCGACTCCATCATTTCCCGAACGGACATTATTGTAGCAATGTGTAATATGATTATGACGGATAATACTATTTCAATTTGTGCCATATAATGATTATTGCACCATTCCGTCTTTTGATTATCACATAAATGTGTATGATTTATAGTCATAAGGTGCAATTTGAATATTTAGTTAATATTACGCGACAATTTTGCTATTAAGAGTGGTTATCGTTGCGTGCTATACCTAATAAAACGGCTAAAGCTACAGATCTTCGCGTGGCAGAAACATTTCATAGCGTGCTGTGTGTTGTCAGAGGTTCTAAATCTTATTGGTTACTATAAATTCTTATTGTCGTATGTCCTTACGTAGTCGAAAATATGTATCTATATTTGTAACTGTGTATAGTACATACAACGTATATATTTTAACTGGGATATATATATATATAACAACTGTAAAATACTATATTCGAAGTGTCAAGAAAATACATTCCTAAATTGAAGGCCTACGAATGATGACTGCTCGGTTAGAACATCCTCTCTGTATATAGACAGACAGTTTAATCATTCCCCTTCATATTTGCAAAATGATCATGTTCAAAATAGTCTCAATATCAGTATGTAGCTCAACAAACACTTTTTATTGATATTGCAACATTATACGTACCTGAACTAGTACATGTTAACGTACCTGAACTAGTACATGTTAACGTACCTGAACTAGTACATGTTAACGTACCTGAACTAGTACATGTTAACGTACCTGAACTAGTACATGTTAACGTACCTGAACTAGTACATGTTAACGTACCTGAACTAGTACATGTTAACGTACCTGAACTAGTACATGTTAATGTTTGTTTTAAAACAACAGTCTGGGAACTTACGGTACTCCTATCCCCTCGCACGTACAGTCCAACTTTTTCATGCATGCAAATGAAAAAAGACATTACACTGTCAAATGAATAATAATGTAAATAAGCATAATTATATAAGTGAGACCATGTTGACAATGGGAAAAGTGTTCCTATCCCTTTCAGATTGAATCACAGTGATCGTTTCCTGAACAAAATGAAGCAGCCTGTGCCCATAACATTTTGAAATTTTAGCGCGACAATTCGCGAAATTGGGAATTATTAAAAAAGATTTGTTTGGTTAAAATTGTCCATACTTTAGTAATTTCTACTGATAATACTCAAATCATATGTAGCAACGACTTTTGCATGTTTGAAAGTCTATTGTTTTTTTTCTTTAAAACAGCCATACCATTAGTCGCTTTTAAAGCAGCGAGAACAAAACTGAAAAGGGGGAAATATGCATTCTTTTTGGGGAAAAGTTATGACTTTTTGGGAAGAATGGATGTTATTTTGCTAGGGGAAGGTGCCTTTATTCGGCCCCAAAAATAGCCGAACAATCACTGGATTCGTTCCAGCAGTCATTGTAGCAGTCCAATCGTGAAAGCTCAGCCATTTCCGTTTGTCTGAGGTAAACATAATATGCATAAAGGTAGCGGTGATTAGAATGTCACGAATGTGTTAACTGTCTAAGACAGTGTAGCAATACCACGTGGTTTTTTACTGGGAAGCAAATAATTCCCCCCTTAGCGTGGCGTATATTTCATAGAATTCGATGAAGAAATAAAATACTTATGGCTATTTAATTTCCAATGTTTGCAAATTTCTTCTTGTAACTGTAGTCAAAAGTCACGTGGTATTGCTACACTGTAAGAGGAAGGAAACGGTTTCTAGACTAAATACCAGTGCTTTTATGGTAATCGGATTTTAACACAAGCGTGATGAGTCGCATTTATATGATGTTGATGAAGAGATATTTATAGCATACCATTAGAAGTGATGTACCAGTTTTCTGTTCATTATAAATATTCTAATGAGTTTTTTTCAGTTTCAATATTACACAAAACAATACTAAAGGTGTCATGAAACAATTATAAATCATATGGTAAAAATAATAAAAGGAAATAGGATGTAGAAAATGGTACCAAGGGGAAAACATAAAAAAACAATCTTATTTCAAAGATTATTATGAAATGTGAGAAAAGACATGATTATAAAAATGACCGAAAATCATCTGACGTCTGTTTTTATGCCCCCGTATCGATAGATCGGGAGGCATATAGTGATGCACCTGTCCGTCCGTCCGTTCGTCCGTTCGTCCGTCCGTCCGTCCGTCCTGGTTAACCCAAATTGACCGTTTCTTCTAGCATCATTATGGCTTGCTACAAAGCTTCCATACTTGCATGGATGTTGTATATGAACACTCTCCACACGCCCGTATCACCTAACCCAATTTTGACCTTCACCTTGACCTAATTTTGGACTTAGACTTATTTATGGACAAGGCTTCCACAGGGGGCATAAGCGTTTATTGAACGCAGTCTTGTTTTATAACTCGTTGGGGACAGTACCGATATTTAAACGAAATAGTGTATTGTTCAAATTGTATTTTATTGTAAAAAGGAAAACAAAACCGATAGTGTCACAAACTGAATGACTACAATAAGAAACCAATGCATTTTCTCATAAAATTAAGATGAGAAAAAACTAAATCAGGGTTGCCAGCAACTACGACAACAAAATTTCCCTGACTTTTCACTGACTAAATCATACTTTTCACTGACCAGTACCGCTATTTTTTGGCCTCCCAGACATGCGCTCCTTTGTATCTTCTCTCTTTTTAGCAATATCCGTTATTTGCCAAAAAATAGGACTATTTCAACATAGGTAAGGGCCATTTCTGACAAAGAAAACAGCTACATCTACATAATACGTTAATCTGTCAGACTTGATTACAGTTACAACTTTGTCAACAGCTACATTGCTAGTCCACAGCAATTAACTTATCATTGTTACTCAATGAAATATAACTTTAGTTTCATAAAACTGTATGTGACATATGATTTCATGAAAACTGATAGACGCATCCTCTGTAAATGAAGAATTTTTTGTAAAATTTTCTTTCATTATGTTCACCACTTACTTGATATATCTTTACTGATCAAAGTAACTGTGCTGGCTTA
Source organism: Spisula solida (assembly GCA_947247005.1). Lineage (NCBI taxonomy): Eukaryota > Metazoa > Mollusca > Bivalvia > Venerida > Mactridae > Spisula > Spisula solida. Next base: position 21,755,698 of record OX365946.1, read on the forward strand.
GCATGTCAAAAGAAAATACATAAAATTACAAAGCTTTCCTTTATCAGCTACTTTTTAATAAAAGTTGACAGCTTGATGTAGTGCGAGCGTAGCGAGCAAGAACAAAAATGAAGACTGCCACAGCTACTGAACATTCTATTAAACTTCGACCAAGAATTTTATTTTTCACTGACCATTATCCAGAATTCCCTGACAATTCACTGACTTTGAAACAATATCAGTTGTCCCTGACTTTTTCAGGTCGCTGCCAACCCTGTAAATTAGCCGAAGTGAACTGTTGTTGTTGTTCTAATTTGTATGACGTCATCAATAACGTAAGTTCCTCCCGCGTGCATATTGAACAAAGATGGCGGAAATTGTTCAATATGCACACGGGAGGAACTAACGTTATTGATGACGTCATACAAATTTGAACAACAACAACACTGTCTATTAAGAAGTTAACATGCCTCGTCGACAAGTTAAAATATCGTTTTAACACTATAACATGTCGTATAGACATCTTCAAATGATAGTTTAACAATTTACCACTGTTGTTTAACAATATAACACGTTCTATTAAGAAGTTCACATGCTGAATGGACATGATAAGAAGCTATTTCAACAATTTAACATGCCATATAGACATCTTCAAATGATGTTTAAACAATTTACCACTGTTGTCTAACAATATAACACGTTCTATTAAGAAGTTCACATGCTGAATGGACATGATAAGAAGCTATTTCAACAATTTAACATGTCATATAGACATCTTCAAATGATGGTTTAACAATTTACCACTGTTGTATGACAGTATAACTCGTTCTGTTGAGAAGTTCAAATGGTTTTTGGACATGATAAGAAGCTATTTTAACAATTTAACATGGCATATAGACATGTTCACATGATATTTGGACAGTTTAACAGTGTGACTTGACATACAATAAGAAGTTCACATGCCCTACCGACAATTTAAGACGTTGTTGTAACAATTTAACATGTCGTATAGACATGTTCAAATGATATTTAAACCATTTACCACTGCCGTTTAACAGTATAACACGATGTGTTGAGAGGTTTGCATGCTCATTCGACATTGTAAGACGTTGTTTTAACAATTCAACAACGCATATAAACATATTCAAATGATAGTTTAACAATTCATCATTGTAGTTAAAGTCTAACATGAAAATACGAAGCTTTGAGAAGTTAACACGTTCTTCTAACATTATCAAACGTTTTTTCAACAATTTAACATGTAACGTAGACATATACAAATGGTGATTTGACAATTTATCGATGTGGTTTAACAGTATAACACGATGGCTTGAGATATTATTGTATTCTTTTAACAATTTAAGACGTCGTTTTAACAATATAACAGGGCAAGTTGACATACTCAGATGATATTTTGACAAGTCAACAATGTGGTTTGACATATTAACACATTGTACTAAGAAGTTCACATGTTCTACCGACAAGTCAACATGACAAGCGTCAACAAAAGACAGCTATGGCGTTCCATACATAATTGTGTAAATCTATTTTCTTTTGGGTGAAAATTGATATTTCCCAGCAAACACCCGACATTATGTAACGTTGGATTATGGTTGTATGTTGGTTAGTTGGTCAGCAACCAAAATCCAACGTTAATACAACATTAAAACACAAACGTTAATCGTTTCATAACGTTGTACTAACGTTGATTTTTGATCAGGGTGGTAATATTAGGTAAATATCATTGTTTGATTGTTTAATTTGATTTTTTATCAAACAGAGGTTTTAAAACATGCACCTCAACAGTTGATAATGCGCGGTAGTAACATTCACTGATTAGTTCGCTTGAGTATCGTGTTGTAGAATATGGCCGCTTGGTGGCGCTAGATTCTTTAATATTTAGATTCGAAAATTTAGTTTTAGAGAGATCTGCGAAATTGATGGCTAAATTATATTAACCATATCTGGGATTTATTTATATTAATTTTGAGCAAGTTTTAGTATGACGTCGCGAGTCGATTTTTTTTAAAAAAGGAAATACGAAAATTTCAATTGAATAGTTTCGCATGTGCTTCCGAAATTTGGCGGAAAGTCCAGTTGGAACAAACAGACAAAGCGTACAGAAAAATACCAGTAAACAGCAATTTAAATTAGGGTAAGTATATCATATCTGTGTAAAGGGTAGCAGGACAGAGCGGACCGGACAGAGCGGACCGTGTTTTGGGACAAAGCGGACCATGATTTGGATCTTAATAGAACACATCCACTTCTGCAAAATGAAGATTTCTACGTCACGGTGATTAAGAAGATAGTATTCAGTGCGGCAGACAGAGTTGTGTATTTGACAGCTCATAATTATTATATCGAAAGTTCTTTACTGTGTCTCCTGTCAAGATTTTTTTGTGTCTTGCAAAGTATATCAAGCGATATGAAATTGAAAATGTGGTTTGTCTTCACTAGGAAGCAGTGGTCTATATGTAGGTGATGGGCTTTGGGATTGAGAGGTTCTAGGTTCTATCCACGTCTGTTTAAACGCTTAATTTCTCTGAGCAAGAGTAGACCACCATGTTCCACTTTACCCAGGTGAATGAATACTTACCCGAGAGAGTAAAATGTCGATCTGAGAAAAGCACGGTAGTAGTCCTGATATACCACTTCTTAGAATGAAAAAATGTGCTGTTCAACTTTCAACCAGTGAAATCCAACACCAATTTTGCCCTTTTAGAAACAATATATGAGCTCTCACATGTGTATACACTTACGCACTTTATAAGGTTCTGTAATTTGATAAAACCAAATCTTACAACAAACTGACTGATTAAAAGGCTGTTTTTAATTCATGTATAATGCCACTTGGTACAATTTTACCAGGTTGCAATGGTTTCAAATTGTTTGGAATACTCAAGTTACAATAACGATAATGTCAGGCTGTAACAAATTAATCACACTGCGTAGTTCCGCAATTTCGTTTAACGAACTGTCAATTCCAGAAATGAACTACTAGTATTTGTCTTGAGTATCAACTGCAGGAATTTTAACCTTAAACAGTGAACAATTAACCCTTACAACATTGACACTAGAAGCAACAAGAGATGTTTGTAAAACACGTATGCCCCCATGTCAGCCCAATAGTCAGAAATGGTAAAGGTCACTGTGACCTTGACATTTGACCTACTGACATCAAAATCAATAGGGGTCATCTACTGTTGATGACCAACCTCCATGTGAAGTTTGAAGAACCTAAGTCAAAGCGTTCGTGAGTTATTGAACGGAAACCAATTAAATAGTAGAAAATTGTAAAGGTCATTGTGACCTTGACATTTGACCTACTGACCCCATAATCAATAGGGGTCATCTACTACTGATGACCAACCTCCATGTAAAGTTTGAAGATCTTAGGTCCAAGCGTTCTTAAGTTATTGAACGGAAACCATTTTATACGACCGACAGACAGACCGACAGACATGTGCAAAGCAATATACCCCCTCATCAAAGATGGGGGGGCATAATTATTTATACGGATCTTCCTCTGATGTCTAATGAACTGTGTCTGGTTTGTGTGTTTCTGTTACCATTCTGAATCCTCCTAGTGTAGTACTATGTATGGCAAGCAGTTTCGACAGGTGTATTTGTCATTTGAAATTATTTGATATGACATCTACTATACGAAATGTGCAATTGAAAGTGTTGTAAAATGATGTATTTCGCTTTCATTTACAAAAAACATTCGACATTAACACAGGCTAATACCGTAGTAATTTGCCGATAAACCAGTGACTTTCATTTTCTGAACTAATGTCTTATCCACGTGATAATTCCGTTATTACTTATCCGATTTTAGATGTTTAGGTATCAAAATGTCAACTTATCCTAGTGTCGCGTTTATAAATCCGTTAACCATAGTTTCTAACTTGATATTCATTCTGCTTACAATTTTCGAATCGATATCAGGGACATTTGACTTTGAAAGGTGGTAATTAACTCAGATTACCAATCATGATACGTCAAATCGTCATTAGACTCTGTTGAACCCGATTCCCGTTGACGTCATTGCTAATTCCAGAAGTTCTGTAGATTCAGTCACAAGCATAGATTCAGATAAAAAGAGGATTTAATATAAAGGCATACTAGTAAATCTGTAAAACTTATTTGGTTTCAATCCCTTTAAGTTCCGCTTTTGTAATCAAATTGGTTAAAACGTGTGTAATTAGAATCACGGTGACGAAAATGTCGCATAATTACGCGACAAAACGTCAATAAATTAATTAAAGCGCTGAAGGCATTGGAAGTCGGTCGAGTTTCCCACAATGTGAATAAAGTCCTTAATAAGTTGCAAGATTTTATGCACTTGACAATGTCCCATGTCTTCTAATTGCTTCCTTGAAACTTCAGTGTTTCTATAAATGAAACAAATTGCATTGTCGTTGTTTGTGACATTGATTTATGACAACAGTATGACTATTGACTTTATCGTTGAACGTGTATCTATTTCCTTGAATGTATAATTATGTAGCCAATTTTTAGAACGTTTCCAAGACAAAATGCATGCTGTAGTACGAAATGGCCTATTTGAGACTGATACTGTCGTATGCAGTTCAATATATAGTTTTAGGCAAGCCAAGTTGATGATAACTAATTTACTGGATGTATTATGCATGCATTTGGGGAAATTTAAAAGTAGCATTACTTATGCAACGCCTCTGGTATAAGGTGTAAAAGCTCGAAGCAGCTCTACATGTTTTAGGTTCGTATTCTGATCGTCAATCTTGTCAAAACAGGCGCATATATAGAAAGTTCCATTTGAATATACAGGGTAATCATTAATACGAGAGGTGCCATACTGATATTAGAACACCGTTGAATACCCGATATTTTCATGTTAACCCAATATTAATGAAATAACTCTTTTGAACCGCGTAAAATAATGTGTCAGGTAACATGTGCACTCACTGTTTGGTTTGTTTGCAATATGATTCGAGCCGAAATCAGTGTTTGGCTTTTTGAAGGCCGAATGCTCCTTGCGAAGCACCAAGAAGGTGTTAATAGATCATGGATATACCGTTTCTGTGAAGACTTTCGGTAATTTTCGTCCCTAGAAGGGTGCTTTACGTTCTGTTGCTCTAATATGTGAAATGACACAAAATATTTAAAAAATGCCAAAAAGTGACGATTCCTTCAAAAATCGTAACTATTGGTTATATGATAACTAGGATAAATCCAATAACCAAAATGGGGATTGCAATGAAGGTATGAGTATCCTTCGAAATTATTAATCAAGTAATTTAAATGCCAAACTCTAAAAAACGGTCGGTGTTCACCAACGATTTTACCAAAAAGATAACTCTTTCCTCTCTGTTGAGGTAATGCTTTACCATTGAGATATTCACGGTAACACAACATATTGCTATTTGAGAAATGTTTACGAGACTATCTAAAAGTTAACACTCGTTAAGCAACGTGAGTTCCCACCCGGTTGCATGTCTTGTGCTATTGTTTGTTAAAACTAATAAAATAGAACTCAAAGTGAAAAATAAACGCACAGAACCATGCTCCTAACGTTTAAAATAGTTTTTGGACAAAATGTTTGCCACATCTCGTTCCTGACGACAATGCCTGGAACATGGTGTTTTGGTCAGCTTCATACCCCACCACAATCATGCCATTCGATACATTCCGAACACGAATTCCAAGTATATTACACAAGAATAGTGAATGTCGAAGTCTTACAATCCTGTATTCATAAACTTTAAAATATTATCGATAAAGCAGCATTAATTACACTCGATCAATGTTTACACCATCAATTGGGGTTTTCTGTCTTAAAAAAGCTCAATTCGATGCCGAAATTATTGATTTGGGGTAAAACTAAACTGCAAAAATGAAAAACAGTGAGTGCATATGTTAGCCGACACATTAATATACATGGCTGTACAGAGACATTTCGATTATAGCGTGTCAGCATGAAAATATCGGATGTTTAACGGTGTTCAAATATAAGTGGGGCACCTCTCGTTTATCATAACATAAATAACTTTATCACATAACCCGCGGTCCAGCAGTGCCGTAAAGCCGTGCCGTAAATATCGTTTGGCACTCCCAGAGTGTGCAATAAATATTTTAATTAGCCTGACGCGACGTAACCCAATCCATGCATTGATTGACCCTTGACGTCAGGATAATACCAACGGCCCACGTCTGTTATTAGTCAGAATATCGGTAAAATTCGTAACACTAAGCCGCCATCAAACCGACGTACGGTGTTTTTTTAATCAGTTATTTTTAGTTACATTGTCATTATTTCCCTGTCATAGTTGAAAATATCCTATGATTTTGATAAAAAAAGTTATAAAAATGGTTGGTTAGACGTCGGATTAATGGCGTATCAACGTCGGCATATTTGGTTGTAGACCAATTTTCAATATGGTCCACATCAGCATGGAATATATACAGTAATTTACAGAATACATGATAAATATGAGAAACAATACATAAAAGAGTTAGACTCATTGAGTCTATAATAAAGAGGCAAACAAAAACAAAACATTGTGGTAAAAAATATGATATACAAAATGTAACACTGTAATTTATGGATAAAATTATTGTTATGTTATGAAACACTTAAATGTTACATCATGTGACCAGAGTGCATCCACTGCAAATAGGAATTGTTTTCGTGTATTTAAAGTACGTTTCTGTTTTGGGATCATATTCCAAATCACTAGTCCTAAATCACGGTATGAATCCCGATACACGGCTGAGATAATTGTTCTGTTTCCATATGGCTCTGACGGAACCTAATGCGTCAGAGCTATATGAAGATAGAACAATTCTCTCACGGAACTCAGAAGCGGTGTATCGGGATTCATACCATGTAAATAACTTAATTAAGGACTTGCGGTAAAATTCCAGCCGTGGTTAAGGAATTGTATTTTCACAATTTTCAATTGATCTAAGCTGGCGATCTGACTGCTGGTAGTTTACGTTAGATGTGATTTTTTAAGTATTCTGGGCATGTATTATTTAGTAATTCGTACATCAATATTGCCTTTTTATAACAAATTCTGTCTGAAAAAGTCATCCGCTTCAATTCTTTAAACAGTTCGGAAGATGGTACATCAAGTTCCTTATCAATAATTTTTCTGGCTGCAAGTTCTTGGAACTTGAGAACAGTTTCTAACAGTTCCCCCATTGCAGTTTCTTCATACTGTACAACAGTAATCAATATGGGGCAATATACATGTATATGCATTTTCCTAGAGTGGAGGTTTAGGAAACATTTGATTCTGGGAAGAAGATATAGATAACCAGGACACTTCTTAAGAGTTTGTTCAACCTGGCACTTCCTGTTAAGATTCTGATATATATGCATCCCTAAAAGTTTTTTCAGATGATGAGTATGTCAGTGACTCTCCTTGCATTTGAATGTTGTTAGAATTTGGAAGCAGATAAATACATTGCTTCAATCTTGTTAATATTTTGAATCATTGAGTTTGTCTGCACCATTTGTCTACAGCATTGACCTCATTTTGTTAAAGGTTGTGTACTTCAACTATGGTACTGCCATGAGCAGATAGTGTGATACCATCAGCAAACATGTTGACTGACGAATCCTGAGTATGAAGTGGAAGGTAGTTTATGTAAAGTTAAAATAGTACAGGTCCAAGAACAGAACCTTTGGGAACGCCTGTAGGGATTGGTTGTGCATCTGAAAGAGTTCCAGATATGCATACTTTCTGTGAGCGGTTTGTCAAGTAGGATATCACTTTGTAAGGCATTTCATTAAAGCTTGTCATATTAGTTAAATTGAATTAAAAACTATATTATCATGACCATGAAAAAACAAAGAAGACTATACTATTAACAAATCCTGAATACTCACAAAGAGAATATAAAAATAACATTAAAACTATTGTGATGAATTCACAAAAAAACTTCTTTGAAGGGTTGAACTTGAATCGCTCAGTTACATTTCCTGGGCTTTACCATCTAAGCTATTACAGCATATTTAACTACATTGTACTTGCAATTTGCCAATGCTTTCATTATATTGCAATTAGTAAAGCATGACGATAGCAACTAATTTATATATATATATATCCATGAACGCAGATAGATAGAGACATTTCTTGTTTGCCACGGAGACCCGTCGGTAGATCCAAAATGTATACATGTAGGGTTACTGGGATGCACTGATTTGTTGCACAAACATGTCTATCACCTGCAGGCGCGTAGCGCAAATTACTCGATCGAGTATAGTTGAAAATGAAAATCTCAAAAAAAACAATCGTTTAAAATTCGAAAAATGTATTAAAATGTTCAATGATAGTGTGCAGGGGGAGAAGATATTGACGTAACTCACCATTTAACTCTAGCCTGTCCTTTTCAATACTACAAATTAGTTCCACAGAACGCTCAAAATAAATCTGTTGTTTTCAAAATTTTCCCGGGGGAGCATGTCCCCGGACGCCCCTAGTTGCTGATGTTTCTCTTTATCCGATTTTCAACGGACGTTTATCTTGTATGCTGCACAGATAAAGGAATGCATCATTTATAGCTAAAAAACCAGTTTATCACGCTCATGTATATCTAACAAATCTGCGGCATGCAGTTTAGATAACGATGCATTTTTTTCGAGCTCGCTGCTCTCGCACAATAACTTTATCTTGAACTTTATCTTGAACATCTATGTCAAATACAGAATGAGTTTGTGTGGTATAATGCTGCTGAGATAAGCAATGCGTTTTAACAGTTTTACAGTTTTATTGGTATTAATTATCGGCATTTGAAATGCCTTTGGCCATCGCTCGCACAATAGGGTCTACCATGCCATATAAAGGGTGTAAAGAAAGTTCGTTCCGGTCAGAAAGTATGGGGTATTTTTATTTTTTTTAAGGCGAAATATGACGAAATTTGCTATGAAGTAAATTTAGGATATGTGGATTATTTTTGCTTGGGATTCCTTTCTGGTAAACACCGTTCCCATGGATTTATAGAACGCGGAAGTAAACGTACGTTAACGTTACGTCGACGGCCATTTTTAAGATGAGTCGACAAACAGAAATAACTATAAAACTGAAACATAGCCAGATTTAGGCATTTTAGACATTCATATTGTTAAACAATACGTTATGCTTAAAGTTATTGGTGGCTTCATGACTGGTACTCATGAAATTGGAGCACAAGTCAACTATGAATTTGCAAGTACATGGTATCGATTTCGTCGATCGTGACGTGACGGAAACGTCAAGCGAAAATTTAGAGTAGGGTAAAGAAAATGACCGACTTTGTAAAATAAAATTTAGAGTAGGGTAAAGAAAATGACCGACTTTGTAAAATATAACAGTGGACAATTACAGGAACAACTTCTACGAACATCATAAGGCATTGGCGAAGACATGTCTCATTTTTTCAAGTAAAGAGTAACTAAATAAATCCAAAAGTAAAGAAACGTCTGAATTGACATAAACGCGCCATTTAGAAAAATATACGTATGTAGGAAAACAAAAGGCATTTATTTGCAAAACGAAAACTTACATCTTCATAACTTGGATGATGTTTTGTTTTTATATAAGGTTAAATATAAGTTTAGTTCATCACAAGTTCAAAACATACACAACGATACAGTGAGTGGACAACAAAGGGAGTACTTCAAACTTTACCCGGCCACGACGTCGTTTACGTCATATCCGAAACAAGATCAACACATTATTTATTCATTGCGATTGAAAAAATGTTGAAAGTCAAATCAGCTAAAACTGTTATACATAATGATGTCATTGTACCAGGATACTGAATATATTAATTTTATTAGTTGTGTGTACAAAAGCTTTTCAAAAACCGGAACAAACTTTCTTTACACCCTTTACATGTAGATCTACCTGAACAAATAATCTATTCAGATTTCACCTAGTCTTTCCACTTATCTTCCAATGATTTATGTCCGTTGTTCATGTACTGTTCATGTACAGTCCATGGGCGTAGAAGCGTCTTCAACATTGGGGGCCAACATTTGGGGGATGGCAAATTTTTTTTAATTATTTATGGGGGTCACATTAAGTGTTAATAGCTTATGGTGAATGTTTGCGTATATCATTACTACGGTAAGGTATAGCTACTGAGTTGTTTTGCTTGCCAATATAACGGGTAAAAGATTAACCTAATCATAAACTAGTATTGCAAGTAGGTGGGTCCGGGGGCATGCTCCCGGGTCGGGATTTTTTTTAAAACAATGGATCAATCTGGTGCATTCTGTTTGTTCTGAGATAAATATTTGGTATTTTACAAGACATGTTTTGTTGCAAGGTCAGCAAAATTAAGTCCTTATTTTGTAAATATTTTTACGTATTATTGCACAGATGCCAGAATTCTGAGAGTTAAGGGGTTTAGTAAGGGATAATTTAACATAGAAATTTAAATGCAATATAGGAGCTTGGGGACTTTTATCCTACAATGTCTTTCTATAGTTCGTGTAGCTCTTTCAACAGCTACATGATAACATATTTCATAAATCAAATTCATTTGGCGAGCGAAGCGAGCACGAAAATTCTCATTTTATATTTTTTAACCAAGACTAAAAGGCACATTACCTTTTACAAGACTATTTTAGACGGAAATTATGAAACTTGTCTGAATTATTGGGGGGGGGGCAAACGATATGTTGGCCCCTCTTGACCTAACATTGGGGGGCCTGCCCCCCAGGCCCCTTCTCCTACGCCCATGCAGTCGGTCAGATGATGAACTACTTACAGGCCCGTATTTGGTGGGGGCTTTGGGGCTGAAGCCCCCCCCCCCAGCTGGCTGGCTATATACCATTTTGAATGAATGAATTGGGGGCTAACTAAATCTCTTGGCATCTACCATATACTGGTAGTGACATGTATATTGGACAGTCTATATGACATCATGTGTATAGATTGGATAGCCCCCAGGCATGACTAATATCCAGCTCTCAACAGGACCTACTGCTGTGGAGGTGTGGTTTTTGCAACTGATAAAAAATTAAGATTGATTAGTGATGGTCAGACAGAGCTTACATAATGATATCAATGGTTATAAGAATTCAAACTGGTAGATATGCCCGTAATCGTATTGTTCAAGAAGAAAGGTACTGTTTATGTTGCAATCAACTAGATATAAAAGATGAATTCCATTTTGTTTGTATATGCCCATGTTTTAACGTCATAAGAAGGAAATATATTAGCATTTATTTTTATCAACGTCCATCCGTATACAAATTTATTGAATTGTTAAATTCTAGTAATACAAATGTTCTTCTTAAATTATCTTTATATATCAAGGAATCTTTATGCTTAAGAAAAACTATATTTAATGTATAATTATATGTTCATCCTCAACTACACCCACATTTCAGGCCTCAACAAAATTTTTTCAAAGCACTCGTCCTGCAATATAGACAAAGAAGAAAGCCCCAAAATCTTACTTGTCCTGCTATATAAATAAAGAAGGAAGATATTGTGCAGGACGAGCGGACGAGTGGATTCATTGAGGCCTGCATTTTGTATAGATTAACATACCATAGAATTATTTGTTTGAATTATCTTTGTATATAGTTCTTGATCACGTGATTATTTGTACATAATTGTAAATGTATGCAAACAAGACGATGTACGTCGTACAAGTCTAAATAATAGATGTTCTGTTCAAAAGAGGTTCTGTTATAAACTTTGTATGGTATTGTATAATGATATCAACCATTAATTCCCATTAAATTAAAGCATTTCATTGAAATTTGTTTGATAAATTAAATGTACAATTTTATATTCGAATATTAAAGTTAAAAATGTATATAGTGCAGGAAATCGCAGTACAAGTCATTACATTACATAATTATCATTTTTCTTTATTCATGTAAAATTTTTGATTTCTTATTTAATTAATTGTAAAACTTTAACATGAAACATATTAAAATTTTTAAATGTTCATCTAGATCTAATTAGTAGTACTTCTTTATTATTTTTAGGTCTAATTTTAAAGTTAAAAGTGCAGGAAATTGCACCATTTTTATTCAAACATTGAAAAAATCGTCGCAGGGAGGGGTGTTAAAAAATCATGTTTGTACAAATTTAGATTTCTTATAGACTATTAATAATTAATGTTAGAACGGTCAAACATGAATGATCAGATTATTTAATTTTTTTAATGTTCATCTAGATCTAATAAGGTCTGATTTTAAAGTTAAATGTGCAGGAGATTGCACCATTTTTATTCAAACATTGAAATTTTCGCCGAGTGGGGACCCCCTCCCGTTCCTACTCCATCTCAGCCCCCCCCACCAGTTGCACCACCTCTGGATACGGCCCTGACTTACAAAACAAAACCGAGTTTACGAACTGTTATAACGTTAGCATTTTTAGTCCCCTAGCGGTTTTTGACCGGAGGGGACTATGTTGTTGTAGTTCTATTACGCTATTGTCGTAGCCAGGGAAGTACAATAGATCTAATATATTCTTCCCAGCCGTAGCGAAATGTTCTCTCTGTTCTTCGGTAATACTCTCTTTGTGCTCCAGGTTTGCCCTCGGTCCGTCAGTCAGTCGGTCAGTCCGTCCGTCAAAAATCTGGATCCTGACATAACTCAAACAGTTTCCAAGCTATGTTTGTGAAACTTGATATGTGGATAGGCGACAAAAAGGGGATTATGCACGTCTAGAAATATTTTGATTCTGACAAAAATTGTGGTTGCTATGGCAACAGAAACATTGAAAATGGTCTCAAACCGGTAGGGGACTTCTGTATTGCTTGCAATTCTTAGTTACTTGTTTATATAAATCTTGACTGAAATAATAAGACAAAATTGACTTCAAAACTCCACCAGAGACGTTAGAATCGATTATACAATACAAAAAAGGAGGAACCCAGACCGCCCTTCCGGACCAACCCACTTTCGAGTAATGTCAAATAAGTCCACGCTATGCCCCTGAATTCACAGTTAAACAAATAACCATTTATTTTGTTACATAAAAAACAACTTGAAATCATCATTTGCATAGTAAGTGTTGTTGTTTATACATGTATGCTGTTGATCTCATGCTATTGCTATAAAAATGTATATTTCGAATTGTCAATACCACACCTAGCATGTTATTTAATTAACATGCGTGACCACACTAACCACTACATTTGGTATATATCACGGATATACACAGAATGTATTTCCGTGTATATATGTATGTTATATATATGTTGTGTATGGGCCGGTGGCCTAATCATATTTATAAATAAACTGTAAACGATCCTTAAAAGAATAACGTGATGTTTCGTCAAACTAATTTCCGTCTAATAAGTAGGACTACTTGAAATAATGACAATATGCGTAATACGTTTGACTAATTGATGAATAATTAATACATCAAGTGCATTTTTATTAATGTCAGTGCAGTTAAAGTGCACATTTAAATAATAATAACGTCTTTCTGTGGATAATATAATTGGCCAAAACCAATTTTCATTATTAGTTTTCACATGTGAAATGACATTATCGTTGAATCGTGTGTTCGGGTTATATGGAATTTATACATGTTTGACCTGGGAAATCTTATCACGCTTAGATGATTTCACGCAACACCGAAAAGATTCCCCCTTCTCAAATTTGTAAACAAATTCAAGGTTTGGCAAAAACCGATCAATATTTATAGGATATATATTTGTTAAGTTATTGACAACTAGTTACGAATATTGATGCACGTATTAAAATCGTTGCCATTCTTTTCAGTGATACAAAGGCTCTGTGTTAAATCGTAAGTAGCAGTAAGTTTGGACAAACGATTTCGGATACATTCTGTATTTATAAATGTAGTAGTCACTAGCGCGTATTGTATTTAATTACTAATAGGGGAGAAACTTGTTTAGGCAGACGGCTAGCTCAGTCGGTAGAGCATTCGCCCTGGAAGCGAAGGGTCCCGGGTTCCAGCCCCGGTCTGGTTGCAAATTTTTCTTGCACAGTTACAACTAACATTTAGCGCCTAACGGGGTATCCAGTCAACGCTTCACCGAATTGCCGGAAAGCACCGAAATGCCGGAAAGCAATTTTTTCTGTATATATTTCAGTAAGAGTTGGTTTTAGGGACGCATTTGGGGTTGCGTATCATTAAATATGGGCTTAGGCACCTCTATGTGCTATAATTACAGAAGAAAAAGTACAAACCTCATCAGTAGACATATTGATGTCTATCCGATTGCTTTCCGGCATGAAAACGGTGAACGTGTACATTTCTATTAGTTTAACTGTTATCATTGCTAGGTCATAAAGAGTTATATATGCGCATATTTTAGGTTACAAACTGCTCCATGTGTTATGTGATTACACAAATAAGCGAATGAATAAATTGATACGATATTGTACCAGTCGAATAAATAGCTGAAGTCCATCAGAGTGATTTGCTTTTCGGCCCAAGCGGTGATCATGTATATTTCTACTAGAGTAAATGGTGTGCCGGAAAGCAAATTTATTAATCAGTATCAACATTCTAAAGTATACATGTTTGTCTGTCTAACAGCAACAGTACCAGTCCTGAAAAAGTAGATCGGTAATTTGCTTTCCGGCTTCTTCGATGATCAATTAAACGTTAATGTTTGTACCGGAAAGCAAATTAGATTAAAGAATGTTCATGTATTTACTACGTATTAAAGTGTACATGTATGCCTGTCTAAGTGTACTAGTCGAATATCATAAAAAATTATATCAGTTATTTGCTTTCCGGCACCTTCGATGATCAATTAAACGTTAATTTCTGTACCGGAAAGCAAGTTGGTTTCAAGAATGTTCATGTATTTACTACGTATTAAAGTGTACATGTATGCCTGTCTAAGTATACTAGTAGAATATCATAAAAAAATATATCAGTTATTTGCTTTCCGGCACCTTCGATAATCAATTAAACGTTAATTTCTGTACCGGAAAGCAAGTTAATTCAAGAATGTTCATGTATTTACTACGTATTAAAGTGTACATGTATGCCTGTCTAAGTGTACTAGTCGAATATCATAAAAAATTATATCAGTTATTTGCTTTCCGGCACCTTCGATAATCAATTAAACGTTAATTTCTGTACTGGAAAGCAAGTTAATTCAAGAATGTTCATGTATTTACTACGTATTAAAGTGTACATGTATGCCTGTCTAAGTGTACTAGTCGAATATCATAAAAAATTATATCAGTTATTTGCTTTCCGGCACCTTCGATGATCAATTAAACGTTAAACGTAAATTACCGATCTACTTTTTCAGGACTGGTACTGTTGCTGTTAGACAGCCAAACATGTATACTTTAGAATGTTGATACTGATTAATAAATTTGCTTTCCGGCACACCATTTACTCTAGTAGAAATATACATGATCACCGCTTGGGCCGAAAAGCAAATTACTCTGATGGACTTCAGCTATTTATTCGACTGGTACAATATCGTATCAATTTATTAATTTGCTTATTTGTGTAATCACATAACACATGGAGCAGTTTGTAACCTAAAATATGCGCATATATAACTTGTTATGACCTAGGAATGATAACAGTTAAACAAATAGAAATGTGCACGTTCACCGTTTTTAATTTTATGCCGGAAAGCAATCGGATAGACATCAATATGTCTACTGATGAGGTTTGTACTTTTTCTTTTGTAATTATAGCACATAGAGGTGCCTAAGCCCATATTTAATGATACGCAACCCCAAATGCGTCCCTAAAACCAACTCTTACTGAAATATATACAGAAAAAAATTGCTTTCCGGCATTTCGGTGCTTTCCGGTGCTTTTCGGCAATTCGGTGAATCCCCAGTCAAAACTCCCCCATTAAAAGCCCCCTTTTAATTATTAAATGTAATTACATAGTAGTTGAAGTAACTTTCAACATCATGGCTAAAATGACTGCAGATAAGCTGTCTCCAAGTGGCTGCTGACGGTCCAGTCAGGATATGATACTGTACGCATCGACCTGTTATTTTAAGCCAATAGCCTATAGAAACATGTCCGCTTGATTGTTTGTGCCGATTTAGTTTACCGATTCCAGTAGAAACCATGCTGGATGAACTGTACTTTACTGTACTGGTTCCTGCGGTCTTGCTGTCAAACCTGTAGGAGCTGCAAAATTATACAGTTGATATCAGTCTAATATCATTAAATATGCACATTTAGAAATTAGACATCATTCTAGAGCTCCAAAGGGCTGGGTGACAGCCATCGATACGAGTAGTTAGGAGAATAAAAAGGACAATAGGGCAGCACTGACAAAGGACAGGGCTTCGGCGCGGCACCCTGCTATTCCTGTCTAGAATAATCACTAACAATTAATTGCGGTGTAATTATGAAATTTGCTGTGTAAGGTATCACATTATAGTTATGATCACATGAGTGTCCGTGCGTGTGTATGTGTATACATGGCACCTTTTCTAGGATATCCCTGATATTTTGTGCCAGTATAACATTTATATCTGATCTATCGGAACAATATGGTGACATTGTGTCATGTTAAGGGTCACTGGAATTATTAAGACATTAGTTGAATGGTATGACTCACTATAATGTCATAGGACTGATAAAAACAGAAAAGCAACCCGCATCTAATAGTATAATAGAGAGTTGATTTTGCCCTCTACTGGCTCATTTCTACACCCCTGCATTCTGTATAAAAATTTTGATAGTTCATATCTGTGCCATGAATAGTTATTATGCCCCCACACATCGAGTTGTAAGGGGGGTATACTGGATTCAGCTTGTCGGTCTGTCTGTCGGTAGACGCATTCTTGTGGACGCAACTCCTCCTACAGTTTTGGCAGGATTACGCTCAAACTTTCACAGATGAACAACCTCAACATATAGATGTGCATGTAGAAAGGAATTTGCGCTACGATGTATTTTGGCAGAATTATGGCCCTTTGCCGGTGGGGGTATATTAGTCTGCCGAATGGCGACAGCTCTAGTCCTAACTACAAACAAAGATCAACTGGTTTTTTTCTGTTGTAGAATTTGATGCAATGGTGAGACTGATGTAGAAATGCCCCAGGAACATAGTAATGTCGTAGATAGTGTAGATGGAAAAGATCATGTCGGCTCTGATTACACCGACTGCAATGAGGTATACACACATCATCATTAATCAGTGATTTTTTTGCTTCTTTGGGAAATTTCATGAAGTATTTAGGCCAAATAAACAGAAAAAGAGATCACACTATTGTGACTATTTACTGGTTTCTTTGAACTGTTATGCTTGACCTCTTGTCAAACATGTTCATAACTTTATCATTTTATGTCTGATTTTGAAAAAGAAAATATTCATTGGGGATTTCTCAGCCTTTTTGCTATTGGAAAAGGGGCTGTTTACGTTGACCGGACCCTATTAAAGAAGGAAAAAAATTACTGTTGATAGAATCTTGAAAAAGTTATTTAACCTGACTTGTGTCAGATATTTGAAAGTCATTCAGACCAAAATCAAATCATATCAGGCTATAATGAAGATATACAAAAGAAACAAAATATAAAAAGTGCCAGCTCCGAAACAGAAACTTACGTCAATTCAATTCAGATTTAGCCATCCAGTTTTCAAGATGTCTTGGTGTTATTGTCAGGATGCGCTAACATATACAACTCCATGTTTTAAGTAATACATGTACTTTATAAATGTTAAGATTTACAACAACAATACAAGATGGCAAAACACGGGTCAATCTCAACATTGTTTACATTCACTTGACGCTTTGAAAAAATATTGATTTAACTATGTACGGTCAACAGTAATCTTTTCTTTAACTGAGTGATCAATTAATAAAGTTTGTTTCTTGTGAATTCAATTTTGATCACCATCATCAGCTCTATTTGTTCTTGTAAATGTTTTAGTCTTGAATGGTTACTTATCTAAAATTATCTTGAATCTTACTTGTGTCTCTGCCCCATGTATGCACACCTGTTTATAAAATCAGACCAAGGAAGGAGATTACAAACAGCTTAGATATCTCTGAATAAATTTGTCTCCCACATAATAGTGGGGGATTCATACTGATTTTGGGCTGGATGGACAACTCAACGTTTGTCCGCACTTCTTCTACGTAACCACTGTTTGTATTTTTGATGAAACTTCACATGAATAGTTAGTACTAAGGCTAGCTATGCATATTATCAGGAATTCTAGGTCAGATGCATATTGCTAGAGTTATGGACCTTTGCTGGAGACATACGTCTTTAGGTAACAAACCACCAAATGCCTACGCGGACCAAAATCATATACACTCAAGTAGTCCTGTAAAAAACTTTGACATA
Source organism: Spisula solida (assembly GCA_947247005.1). Lineage (NCBI taxonomy): Eukaryota > Metazoa > Mollusca > Bivalvia > Venerida > Mactridae > Spisula > Spisula solida. Next base: position 21,773,943 of record OX365946.1, read on the forward strand.
CCAAATTTTTCTTATATTATGTGCAACCCCCTGATTTCTTTTTCATTTTCTTGAGGCTATATGCTATTTCTATTGATTGGTGGATTTTGAGAGGTCCCACTGGACAGAAGTTTGACATTTTTTGGGTCAGCAATTTGTCACTTTACATTGAGTTAAAGAACAAATTTATTTGGTGGTTTGTTACCTTATGTAAAAACTTTGTTACTTTTGTAGGATGACTTGCAATTTCAAAAAGATTTGAAGGCGGAACAAACTAGGTTAAGTACCTTCACAGAATGGTCCCCGGATCTTCCTGTTAGGCCGAAAGAACTCGCAAAAGATGGATTTTATTCTATAAAAACTGGGGACCGAGTTAAATGTATATTTTGTAACCTTGTGTTAAAGAACTGGGAACCTGGAGATGTTGTGCACGAAGAACACAAAAAGTTTAACCCTTGTTGTGCGTTTTTGTTGAAAAGAAATGTTGGCAATGTTCCAATATCTGAGCCTGGAACCAGTTCTGGTGCTGGCAACTCTCGACAGGTTCCAAGATTTCCAGAATATAGTAAACCTGCTGCACGTGAAGGCTCATACAAAGATAAGCCACAGTCTATGAAACAGTCAACCGATGATCTTGTGGAAGCTGGATTCTTTTATATGGGTATACACAGCTTACTTTAATATATTTTTCATGTTTGCTTTTCTTCAAGTTACAAAGATAATTTGCTTTATAGTTATATTCATTTGTAGGTCAGGGGTTCCACTAGCTTCTGAAGGGTCATTTTGATACTTTTGACACAATTTTATAGGCAACGTACCTAGAATTTTAAGATAAAACGACCCTTTAAACCAAAACCTTAAGGGTCAAATTGTGACTTTTTGGAAAGTTCAAGGGTCAAAACTCCTCCTCGCAAGTCAAAAGAAACCCCTGAGGGTACCAGATAATTATTTTGCCAATTCAGTTTGCCAAATCTACCATTATGTTTGACTTCCCACTGTACATCATTTAATGTGAGAATCATCTGAATGTATTGTGGGTTGATTCCTCTGTGAAGGTTTATTCTGAAGTACATATGGTTGTAGGTCAAGACGATTGTGTGCGTTGTTTTTACTGTGGTATCTTGATAAGAAATTGGGAGGTAACAGATGATCCTTGGACTGAACATCAACATTGGTCACCTAATTGTGAATTCCTCAAATCCAGACCAGAGTCACATCAAAGGTAAATATGCATAAATCATGATAATTATAACAAAAAAGTTATTCTTCTGGATAAAGACTTCCATGTAATGGATTATTAGTCCCCTACCTGTTTTTGACTGGAGGGGACTATAGGTTTGCCGTCAGTCCATTTGTAAAAAATTCTAATTCCTGACATAACTGATTCAATAAACTGAAACAGTTTCCAAGGTAGGTTTATGAAACTTGGTATGTGGATAGGGGGCAATAATAATATTAATTATGCACGTCTAAAAATATTTTGATTTCGACAAAAATTGTGGTTGCTATTGCAACAGAAACATTGAAAATGGCTTCAAACTGGTAGGGGACTTCTGTATTGCTTGCAATTCTTAATGACTTGTTTTAGTAGCTATGGCCATGAAACATTGCAGAAAAGTTCATTAGCATAGGTTAATAGCTCACCTGTTACATAGTGACAAGATAAGCTTGTGTGATTGCCCAATCATCTGTCCACAATTGCTTGTGAACACACTAGAGGTCGCAGTTTGACCTGATAATCTTGATGAAACTTTGTCACAATGGTTGTCTCCCTAAATCGAAGCCAAGTTCGCTGCTGGGTCATCTGTGGTCAAGCACTAGGTCATTAGATCAAATCAGAGAAAAAAATTGATAACACTCCAGATTCACTTCTGGCATAAACTTGGCCAAAATGTTTGTCTAGTATGTAAAATGTTGATCATGTACGATACTTCACCACAAGGTGACAACACTAGATATTCTCTAATCTAGTCTAAGTATCTTGTTTATTGTGATGAATGCATTAGGACTTATGGCTTCCTTGTTTTAAGTCCCCTTTACAGAATGTTCCATTGTCATTAGTGTTGATTTTCGATTTATTAGTCCATTATGAATCTGACAGATTTAATACATAAACACCAATTTATGGTTTCTTTAACATTGTAAGATAGTAACATGATCAGCTTTGTCCTCACAAATACTTAACATTCATGGTTAATATATCCTGCTGGAACATTGTTATTGACATATTTATACCTCATAATCTTTCTTGTAAAAATTAGTTCCATTTCTTGATAACGTGATACGTTAATGCTGATGTTGTATTTTACTATTGTGTTGCAGTTGATAGTAACTTACAGTCATAAACCTGTTAAACTTAGGAAATAGATCGCTGTTTTGCGTGATATACCGGTGAATAGAAAACGGTTTAGAGTTCATATGCGTAGGAATTAATCACGAAGGCCGTAGGCCTGAGTGATTAATAACTATGCAAATGAACGACAAAACAGCAATCTATTTGCATTCTAACATGTGCAATTTGTACACTTTTTTGTTTGCGAGGTTGGTGAGTTATTTATCATGTTGCTATAGACAACTTCCGCTGTTCAAAGAATCGTAATGTACGCCCCTGGATTTTTAAGCTTTACTATTATCTTTAGTTGTCGCCAAACTGATGCTTATTTAACGCCTGGACGTCCAATTACGTATTTCACATTTACGCATATGAATTGATACATGCAATAACATGTTGCTAGAATATAAATATAATCGAATAAATAAATAGAAATGCTACGAAATGAAAATTACGCAAAACGTCGCGCTCTATGGCGACGTCACAATTCATGACGTCATGAAATAAACAAGACATTAATTTCATTGATAAAAATCGCGTATTATACGCGGGAGATGAATTAAACAGCCGAAATTCTACCGTGATATACCGTTTATGTGTACTTTGATCATTTATCACAAGGCATGGTGTGCTTTTGCGATCACTCTTCGTCTGTCAACATTTTGCTTGTGTAGACACTAGACATTAAAATTTTGACTTAATCATTACGACGCTTGGTCATAATGATCATCTGCACAAAATCTAGGTCAAGTTTGATATTACGTCATCCGGGGTCAAAAACTAGGTCACAAGGTCAAATCATGGGAAAAACCTTGTGTAGTCACTAGAGGTCACAATTTTGGCCTAGCCTTTATGAGCAATGATAACCTCAACAAAATCTAGGTAAAAAATCGAAATTGGGTCATCTGGGGTCAAAAACTATGACAGGTGAGCAACATAGGGCCGTTTGGGCCTTTTGTTTTGTATCTATCGTTATATTTTTAACGTGTATTATACAGGGCTCTCTTTCGTCTTATAATAAAAGTTCAGAAAATGAACTCATTCCTAATAAAATAGAATGGTAAGAAAATGTAAATTGCCATAATTTTATAGAAATTTGCTTTTAGAATATGTCAGAATATATGAGATAGCTAAGAATGTCTTATAGGATTTTGTGAATTACCGATAGTTAGATTTCTTGTCTGCATCTTTATTTTACACGATTCTTTCATTCTATCAAAGACGAGCATCACCATCAGAAAGATGGCACAAGGAGGCCAGGTACATACTGGTGTTTGCACATATGTTTACATACTTATTTTATTTCTATGTAATCATGTTGTTTGTACTTATATATGTATATGAACCACCCTATGTTATAACCACCCTGTAGTCTAGTCTGTACTCCATGATTCCGCCTCTATATGTCCAAGTGATTCACCCATCTTAACGAGACCTCAACAAATATTTTTAAAAGCACTCGTCCTGCAATATAGACTAAGAAGAAAACCTCATAATCTTACTTGTCCTGCTATATAAATAAAGAAGGAAAAAGTTGTGCAGGACGAGCGGACGAGTGGATTTATTGAGGCCTGTTAACTAGTCTCTTATCTGGATACTGTTGGTAAAAACTAAATGTAGGGGTTACATTTGACCCTTGAACTAATCCTTTCAAGCCTTCTTTCATGATTCAGACTATAGGCAGTTAATTATCCTTTAATTACAGGAATTTAGGCTTTAATGAAAAATTATTGTAACATTCAATACAAATTATCAAAAATCACCATGGAGACTCATGCAGTACCTTGTGTAATCCCTTGTAACTGGATTAGGGCTCTGTAGGGTGAAGGGTTAAAAATATGGTGAGTTGAAGGATGCCAGTATGTGGACCCTTTTAAATAGGATGTACTTTCTCTGTTGTTTTTCTGGGTGTATTGGCTCACAAGAATGCAAAAATGACTGAAATACTTTATTCATTTATCATTTTGATTATAGCAAGAAATCAATAAGCTAGTACAGTGCAACCTCTCCAGGGCAGTCATCTATAGAGCAACAACCTCTCTTAAACAATATGATAATTTTGTTCCAGAAGTTACCATTTACTATACATTTTACCTCTCCATAGCAACCACCTCTGTACAACAACCAAGTTCTGTCTTTCCAAATGTGTGTTGGTCTAGAGTGGTTGTACTGTACATTGTTACAAGTTACGACACATTATTAATTATTTTACTTTTTCGCAATTTTATGCATTTTACATTAAACAAAATATAACACATTAATTAATTTTGATATAACACAACACTAGCACATACTACAAGTTTGTTTTGTATTTTACAACTATAAAATACTGGGTGTTTCATAATATCTGACCCCATTACAACGGAAGGCCATGAGAAAATGCTTGATCTCATCTGATGTTTTCATATACCAATGGAAAGCTAACATTTGGGTGTTTTATGCAATATACGTATAACATAAACATGTTACTATCGATGCAACCAGAGAATTTAGATTCTTGCAAAATGTCCAAATTGAATTTGTTTCCAAAGTTAAATTAAATAACTTGTAAAGTATGGCATGATATAATTAGTTTTAAAGTGTTTGTAAGCACAATTATATATTGATTTGAAAGTTTCATCCATCTTTAATGGCCATGTGATGGCAATGAACCTTTCTAAGCATAAGAACACATTGAACCATGAATGTCATCTCTGATGTTCTGTAGAATATGAAATAGATCATACAACGGTTACCATAGACTGATAATGCTCTTTGGTCCTTTCCTAGGCATCCATGCAGAAATGATTGATCAAATGTGTGCATGGTCAGTTTACTGTGTCTGAGATAGCCAGTGCTGTCAAAATGATTCTAGCCACTGCACTCGTCCATGATGGGTTCATCACAGGGATGTGGGATATTATTTGTATCATTCCATGTCATGCTAGGTTCATCACAGGGATGTGGGATTTCATTGTTGCTTTGTACTTCACATTCCATTGTTGCTCTGTGTTTCACATTCCACTGTTGCTCTGTGCTCCACATTCCATTGTTGCACTGTGTTTCACATTCCATTGTTGCACTGTGTTTCACATTCCATTGTTGCTCTGTGTTTCACATTCCATTGTTGCTCTGTGCTTCACATTCCATTGTTGCACTGTGTTTCACATTCCATTGTTGCTCTGTGCTTCACATTCCATTGTTGCTCTGTGCTTCACATTCCATTGTTGCTCTGTGCTTCACATTCCATTGTTGCACTGTGTTTCACATTCCATTGTTGCTCTGTGCTTCACATTCCATTGTTGCTCTGTGCTTCACATTCCATTGTTGCACTGTGTTTCACATTCCATTGTTGCACTGTGTTTCACATTCCATTGTTGCTCTGTGCTTCACATTCCATTGTTGCACTGTGTTTCACATTCCATTGTTGCTCTGTGCTTCACATTCCATTGTTGCTCTGTGCTTCACATTCCATTGTTGCTCTGTGCTTCACATTCCATTGTTGCACTGTGTTTCACATTCCATTGTTGCTCTGTGCTTCACATTCCATTGTTGCACTGTGTTTCACATTCCATTGTTGCACTGTGTTTCACATTCCATTGTTGCTCTGTGCTTCACATTCCATTGTTGCACTGTGTTTCACATTCCATTGTTGCTCTGTGCTTCACATTCCATCGTTGCTCTGTGCTTCACATTCCAATGTTGCTATGTGCTTCACATTCCACTGTTGCTATGTGCTTCACATTCCATTGTTACTCTGTGCTTCACATTCCATTGTTGCTCTGTGCTTCACATTCCATTGTTGCTCTGTGTTTCACATTCCATCGTTGCTCTGTGCTTCACATTCCATCGTTGCTCTGTGCTTCACATTCCATCGTTGCTCTGTGCTTCACATTCCATTGTTGCTCTGTGCTTCACATTCCAATGTTGCTCTGTGCTTCATATTCCATTGTTGCTCTGCGCTTCACATTCCAATGTTGCGCTGTGCTTCACATTCCATTGGCGTTGTCCACGGTTCTTAATATAATGATAAGTTTACTGATTGCAAAGTTATAAAGTTTAATATTTTATATAGAGGTTTAACTGGCATTAAAGCTGATCATCACAGTGGACCTCCAAAGATCTCTATTGCCAATATGGGTGACTATTGAGTCCAGTTTTTACTATTGCAATACTATTGCTATTGCTGAAAGTACTATTGCGATACTATTGTATTGCTGGAAACTATTGCGTTATTGTTATTGCCAAGATTGAAAACCAGAGAATAACTTGTAAATGCAAATTTGCACTGTGTAAGATATCACTTTGTTGACTACAACATACTAATCTACTTTTTGTGGAAATGATTTGAAATTAATTGGACAGAAATAGATTAATATAAGAGTGTGTAGAATTTGAACGATTGTGATATTGGTCTTTTGTGGCAGTTTTGATGTGTGGCATTATTTAAATTAGTTTTTTAACAGGACGGAATACACTTCATTTATGAAAAGGAAACTATTGTAACCATCGATAATTGAGCTAGCTATCGGCGATGGTTATTGGATCGAGACTTTTACTAAACGATCCATACTATCGGGACACTTGGGATCGCAATGCATCGATATTTCGATAAATCGGCCCACCCCTAATTGCAAATTGACATTGACGTGCCAAGAATAATCTTTTTTTTTTTTTTTTAAAACATGTAGCTCAATGATTCAAATACACACTCTGCCTCGAAAATCCATCTCTGGACAATGCTATGCAAACATTAAAAAAAATTACCGTAGCTGAGTACAGGTTTGAACGTCTTAGATCTGTTAGATGACAAAACTCCTGCTAATTATAGCAGGGATGTGGTATTACGGTACCTCTCATTGCTTGCACCATACCGCATCACGCTCTTGTGAGATACGGCATTACACAAGCAACTCGAGGTAATTCGGCCCAACTGATCAACACACTGGAGTGATATTCCGTATGTATCGATAGACTTGTAGAAGTAATTTTCTTCTAATTATAAGTTGTAATGAACTTGTAAATAGTTTCTTTCTTCTACTAATAAGCAGACTGAGGCCTTTTGGTACCGGTAATAAGTTGTACTACTGAAATCTTTTGATATGTCAGTATTTACCATAATAAGTATAAATCTCATACTGGTGTAATTGCCTTAAAGTTTTTAGGATGAAAGAGTTGTTAATATCCTGTACAAATGAGATAATTAATGAAGTTATTCCTATATAATACACACTGAAACTTTGGTTTGTGTTCTGTAATTTCCTTTTTAGTAGCATGAAAAGAGTTGTTAATATCCTGTACAATTAAGTGAGACAATTATTAAGCTTCAGATTCAGAAGCTAGTGGAACCCCTGACTACCCTTGATCCGCTTAGAACAAGATGAACTTTGTCCCATGAGACGCTGGTGTAGTACCAATCAATAAACGAACAACAAGCCAACACGATGATGAATATATTGTGTATATTTCAGGTGTGAGATAACGCCCGTCATGAAGAGAGTACTTGCCATGGGGTATGATATTGACTTGGTTGTAGAGAGTATTGTGTATATTTCAGGTGTGAGATAACACCCATCATGAAGAAAGTACTTGCCATGGGGTATGATATTGACCTGGTTAGAAATGTTGTAATAGTATTGTGTATATTTCAGGTGTGAGATAACACCCGTCATGAAGAGAGTACTTGCCATGGGGTATGATATTGACTTGGTTAGAAATGTTGTAATAGTATTGTGTATATTTCAGGTGTGAGATAACACCCATCATGAAGAAAGTACTTGCCATGGGGTATGATATTGACCTGGTTAGAAATGTTGTAGAGAGTATTGTGTATATTTCAGGTGTGAGATAACACCCGTCATGAAGAGAGTACTTGCCATGGGGTATGATATTGACCTGGTTAGAAATGTTGTAGAGAGAAGACGAAGGTCTGGAGGTAGGTTATCGCCTGTAGAAATAACCATGTAGTCAAATATGACACCATGTAGTCAAACATGACACCATATTGTCAAACATGTGCGAAGCAGCCAGTCAAAATGCAACCAAGAGATGGTTGTGTACCACAAGTACAGTCAGTATGAAAACAATTTCATTAATTAGGAAATAATGAATATGTATTGGGTTTTATTGTAGAATAAAGCACAGTCACAAGTTCTGATGTGTAGTAATTAAATCAAAAGTGCGTAGTACAAGTGATTTAATGCTTGCATCCAAACAAGTGACCAAGCTTTATTATTGGTAAAACACAGGTACATATTCATTTTTTTGCTACACTACTTTGTTCCTCAGGACGCTATTGCCTTATTTGCCCTAGCTGTGCTTTAACAGTAATTCATGCATACCTGTATCCTCTATGTGTACATTCTATTGTTTAAGATAGGTGGCTGCTTTAATTCAGGTGACCACTCATATAAATTCAACTGTATATTGTTGTTCCAACTTTAAACCATATAAACCACCTCCTCCTCGATAGCCTAGTGGTTGAGCGTTCGCTTCGAGTGCGGGAGGTCTCGGGTTTCGATCCCTGGCCGCATCATACCAAAGATGAAATAAAAATGGTACCAGAAATTCCTTGCTAGACGCTCAGCATAAAAGGGAAACTGGCTCACTTCTCTCATACCCTCGTGGCGATGGATTGCATCAGGAATGAGGTGTCGAGAGTGATTAATATAAGTTGAATTAAAACTTGTTTCACAATCGACCTTAAATAAATTAGTATAAACTAAACCATATACATGTTTCTGACTACAATGTATGCGCAGTTTTCTTTTTACAATGTTAAGGCTGTTATATTTAATGATATGTAGACCAATACAAATAGATGGTAATTTACTATACAGTGCAACTTCTCCAGAGTGATCCTCCATAAAGCAACAACCTCTCTTAAGCAACATTATCATTTTGTTCCAGAAGTAAACATTTTCCAAGCCTTTACCTCTGCAAAGCAGTAACCTCTGTACTTCAAACAAAATTTGTGTTTTCCATAGGGTGTTGCTCTAGAGAGGTTGTACTGTATTATATCAAATTTAGGACTGTGTTTCATACAATGTAACTGAACATTAAGTTTCCGAGCCAACTGTTATTGAAGCCATTGTAAAACCAGGCTATTAGATTTTATGTGACGGTTAAAACAAGGTTAAAACAAGGCTATAGTATTAGAAACTATATGATCAGGGGTGTAGAAACGAGCTAGCTACTTAATGTCATTTTCTTCTTTGTTACTTTAAATGAGTTTTCAAACCAAACTAAGTTTGAAAATGAACTGGCTACATGAAAGCATTTCTACACCCCTGTATGATAACTGTTCAAAATATTGCCCATTGACTCAAACTCCTTCCAGCTTAGGGTCACTTATTTGAAATGCAAAAATACTTAATAAGGTCAGTGATAAACGTACATAGTGTGCCCACAATAATGCGAAAGGTGGGAAAAAATTGATATATTCCATAAAGATGGATTAATCCGATGTGCATGATTTATCTGTGATGATTTGAGAACAAAACTGAAATATCTGTTTACTTTAGTAATAGTCCATGTGACAGACCGAATGTCATTACCAAAAAGGTGAACAGATCCAACAATGATTTTCAGTAAGGTTGAGGTATCAGGATTCCAAAATTGGTTGATGGACTTGCGGGTCACTTTGCCAAATGACCTTTTGGCAGCCATCTTTAAAGATGGCCGACGTTATATATGATAAAATGGTTATCGACAGGAAAACTTATATAACTCTTTGACGAAACGGGCTATTGACATGTAACATAGCTCAAAATGATCGCAATTAAATTCTGCGAAAGTTGATATATAATAACCTATGCTAAATAAATATAATGACCCCAAAGAAAACAGTAAATTTTTAACGTTTTTTCTCCATAATTCGTATTCTTGTCGTTTTTGACGAAACAGAGCCCATATTGATCAAATCTGTTTTGTATGTTTCACATAATCAATAATGAAAGACAACATAAGAAAAAAAATGCCAAAACCAAAAGAAAGGCATACATTAGGAAGATATCCGATAGGGAGTAAAATACGGAAAATCTCAAAATTAGCAGAACAAATATGAAATTGTAGTTGATCTTTGTCTGGTCTCTAGCCTACAACCTTTCTGACTTAGGTGACCTTACCAGAAAATAAACATTCCTGTCAGCATAGCTTGTAAGATCAAAAAGACACACAAGCCCCCCTACCACAACCAAAGTGTCAACCACAGGGGGGTGTTTTGTTTTTCTGGTTTTTTTTCTATGTTTTTTTTTTGATTTTTTTTTATTATTTCTGTGAATTATGGATGCAATTATGATGACATCACCATCACTGTCGTCGTCTGAGTTACTGAACTGATCATCAACTTCATCTTGCATATTTGAACAGTCCTGTAATTTGCAGGCGGGCGTACAGCGCAAACCATTTTTTGAGCATGGACATTCGTCAATACAGCGTCTAGAGCACTTGCAAGACATAAGCTCCAGTACAACATGTGGAGCTGGTGCTTTCGTCAGCCAACATATCTCAATATGTCCATCTACTTCAACCCATCCATGTCCATCAGCTGGATTGGGTACATCTGGTGAATTAATTAGGCTTCTCTTCCAGATAGCAGCTTGGTAATTGGCACGATAGGCATGCTGTCTTAGTGCATCCCTACATGGTGGAAGTTGTCCAGACGAAAGCTCACCTTTTCTTGATCGGAACATTTCATATCTTAATATGTTAACATCTTTAATTTTTGTATTTGAACAATACATACTGCATGTGAATGCTTGTATGACTGCAAACATATCATCTGTGATATGCCATTCCTGGCCAAATGCCATGAACAGGTCTCTGAATTCTTTGTTCTTAGAGATCAAGTTGACTGATTTCACCTTGCCCTGTCCGGCGAAGGAGCTTGTGGTATCACAACCTGTATATGCATGGAGACCTATCAATGCAGTACTAAAAATCGAGTCCAAGTATTAACCCAAGTTGTGAGATATCTATAAGTCTTATTGTGTTCTTTTTGCCCCTCCTTAATAGGATCCTACAATCTATTTGTGTGTGTATTGATAGAAGGATAACGAAAACATCAGTGTCTTCCGAAATGACAATAACTTTATGGTAGCTTTCAGATGCATGTTTCACATGGATCATCATTCGCGAGTCGGCTTCTTCGTGTGTGGATTTCAACTCAGGAATCTCTGTCACACCATCCTTTGTTATTTTGAAACACCGCTCGCCAGAGGTCACCATCAGTAAAGTATCACCAAGTTTGTCTCTCTTGTGTTGTTCTTGCCAATTTTCCGCTAAGAAAATGGTAAGTTTGACTTTGCTTTCAATGCTAGCTAAGATGCGTTTTCAGTTCTTGATTCTATGTCCAGCTTTTATCTGACTGAACACAATTCCGTGTTGCGAACCACGCTGTGCACGCTCAGCAGTCTTAATTGACTGTTCTTGATATATGTCAAATACAACATCAATTCGAACACTCCCCCTACCATCAATAAGAACCTTTTTCAGTATACTATCAGATAACTCGTCGAAGGTTAAATTCTCACCATGAACCATCTGTACTATCGCCATGGCATCAATTACTGTTGCACGAGTATCAGATGGAAATTCAACATTTGCCAATTTCTTCTCGAAATACTGGCCTAATGCAGATTTATCAGTTTTTTTCATTGTTCCATCTGCATTAGCTAACGCCCATGGTTTCGGACCTAGGGGATATTCAAATACCTCTTTCATGTCCAATTTTCTGTTTTGGGCAATCAAAAGCATTTGCCCAAAAACACGATTATCTGATTTTAAAATAACTTCTTTGTTAGCACCAGCATTAATAACAGTGTCTTTCTGTAAAGCACTGAATGTCTTTAGCTTCAGTTTCTTAATGGGTTCATAGAATCCTGCCCCAGACTCCAATCTTTTCATGTGATTCTTGAAAGCATCTTCACCCTTGCAGTGAGCTTTCAGAATATCATTTGTTATAACTTGGGTTGCTGCAGCTCCAGTAGACAAACATACAAGGTCCGATGACTGATTAGAAAAAGGATTTGTACAATTGTGTTCAAGCATATCAACAATTGACGTCACATCAGCTTCATCTCTCCTAATTCTTGATGGTTAAAGGTCGGCATGCCCAAGCCCTTCTCTACTCTGTCCGGATATAGATATGAGCTCTCTCAACCGTCTTAAAGCTTCAGCCCTGTGTTCTGCAGTCATATAAAAGCGTGTCAATGCATTTGGTTTTAGACTAAAACCTTTTGTACCAACAGCAGTTTGAGTATCTTTGTTCACAGTTTCCTCAACTGTTTGGTCAATGGGAATTTTGGCAAAAGGATTTGATTGCCCGTGTTGTACTGAGAACCCACCGTTAAGAAAATGACAATGGAGGTCTGGGCATGTCTCATATAATTGGGACATCTGTGCATAGTACACGGGTAAATATCGAGAGTAGTTTGTCTTATCCATTGCAAAGCACCAAGGAATCATTGCTTTAATGCTTGCTAAATGTAAATACCAGTCACCACAGCGATCTGCTCGTATCAATCCAAGAAGAATATCAACCATGTCAATATACATCATCCAAAATGATGCCATGTGGCCACGGTCCTGTCTAAGAGAATTCATGTAACCTCTAAACAGGTTTAAAACTCTCTGACATGACTCTTCATTTATACAAGATGCAAGTGTTGCAGCAGAGGTATCATTATGTATACTCGTCACATATTGCAATGTTTTATTTAGATGTTGTTTGTTTGCACTATGGTTATTTTCCAACCATTCAGTGAATCCGGACCACACAAGTCGCATAAGAGCTTCATATGTTAGTTTGTGCAGACGCACACCTCTGTTATATTGTTTCCCATCTAACACTTTGTCAATCGAACCTTCAGCTATCACCCCTGATTCGACTGCAAGGTCACGAAGTCCCGCATCACGAAATAGTTTCCCAATAATAGACAGCATATTGCAAATAACATGGAAATTGCCCATCATTTGCAAAATATTTTGAAATTTATGTTTGTGTTTCCAAGCAACTTCAGTTGCCTTGGCATATAGAGCCTGGTCCATGATTACAGCTATCTTGTCTACACCAAGATGTCGCTGTATGGCGATTGACTGTGTATTTCTTGAACTGTTGTCAATTCTGTGGCCGGTGCATTGATTGTGGGCAAATACCCAACCTTATCAGGATTTACTGTATAGTAATCTCTTGTTTTGATGTTAAATCCAGTCCAAGAGCTAACCTTTTGGTTAACAGTATCATGGAGCCTTGTGATTACCCAAAGATAATTTTTCTGTTTAGCAATTTCAACAGCATCTGATAGAGATATATTGATGTTAGCACATTTTAATGTTGGGGGATTTTCTCTCTTGGCTGATATATAAATGGGCAAATGTTGTTCAGGCAAGTCTAATGTACGCCTCTTATCCTTTCTGTCCACAGTAGATTTCTTTTCTTGTGAGCAAGAAAGTGATTGTGGCTGGACTATAATACCATTTACACGATGTGATGTACCTGCCCCAGTGAGAGTTTCTTCCAGTCTATCAATATTATCAAAGGCAAGTACTGTTGGGATACACACATTGGCCCATGAAGGTAATGCCGGTTTGTGTCCATCTTCACCGCTCATTTTCTCAATGCATATAGCTGTGTCAATCTCCTGTAATCGTGTATACGAACACCCATGGCCCAGGCGATTCAATGTCTTAATAAGTTCAACATTGCCAGTCAATGTTTTGACAATCCAAGGAAGAAGGATATGTTTTGGAGTAAGAATGCTTGAATTTGTAACAGCGCTTATGATATCCTGACCAAATGAGAATGTTAGGCGTCTGACTTTGTCAGAGATATCAGACTGACCACCGCCAAGAAGTACTTCTAAGAAATGAGTAAGACAGTTTGGAAGTTGAACATAGTTTTCAGTCAACTCCTGTGGATTTGGAGGCCATGACTGCTCCTTGATTTCTTCTGTAATTTTATCACGAATGATTAAAGCCACACGATCAACTAAGTTTTCACAACTTTGGCTCTGTGTGTACGTTTCAATATTTTGTTTCATGTCAATGAAGTCATGAGCATTGGATTCTATTGAGAGATTGTAGGGTTTTACATAAACATTATTGGCAGTACCAGCAGTGAAAAAGAGTAAAGTGTCACAAAATTCTGACTCAAGATTCCTACGGATATGTGTTTTAGTAGATTGCCGAACATCTTGAATTCCATTATCACCTAAGAGCTCTACAAGCTTTGAAGTGAGTTTGGCCAATGAAACAAGACAAGGGTTCGAAAAAAGATTGATACGGATAAACTTGTATAACAACTGTAATGCGTTGTTTTCAGCTGTGGTATAGTCATTCACGACCCTGGAATCAGTTGTTGAGGATTGCTTTAGTGAATACTTTGTGTACTTTTTGTAGCAAGACGCATGGTAACATGCCTCCGCTGCTACAATGTCACGCGAAGTAATGGAAAGGATCTTTGTATCACCCTTATGAGTTGCAATCGACCTAAGTGTCAGGTCAGCGCGTAGATCGACTGCCTGAAGTGAATCAATGTTTCTCGGGTCGATGTACCTTTTAAACATTTGTTTCTGCATTCGCAAAAGATGCATAACCTGTCATAAATACGTGCCATGTCTGATGCTCCTTTGCGCAAAGATTGTCTGAAAGGTTGGTCAGTATGCGAATGGTCTATTGCACTTTCATTTGAAAGATGCTTAAGTCTATTTAATTCTTTCTTGTGGGTAAAATTCGACCTGCACTCCCGGTGATAGAATACATTGGGTATGTCAGTTGAATTTTCCACAAACAAATTCAGGATAGGATCAAAAAACCTAATTTTTGCTGCTTCATATAGTGAAAGCCACGAAATTATATCTTTAGGTTTGACAAGTTCAAATGAGGTGCCATCCTTTTTACATATTATACAAGCAGCATGGTCCGTCTTTAATCTTTACCAGGACATTCAGTCATGGTAATTATATTAGAGGATGGTTAAAAGAGATAGATTTGTCAACTGACGGCTAAAAGAGATAGATTTGTCAACAGTTTTTTTACTAAAGGCTTAAAGAGATAGATTTGTCAACTGATGGCTAAAAGAGATAGATTTGTTGCTAAAAGAGATAGATTTGTTAACTGATGGCTAAAAGAGATAGATTTGTTAACTGATGGCTAAAAGAGATAGATTTGTCAACTGAAACTTGTTTGATATACATGTACAAAGTTGCCTATTAAAATACTATTAGGTGTATTCAGGCAATTGAACACAATTCAATAGCTACAGAAATGTACATTTCCCAAGCATATATTTGTCTGAAAGTGGTTGTTTGTAATAACTATCGGTATAATGTAATCCAACACTAAAATTGTCGATACAAACATATACCTAACCGCTCGCTAGCTAGATTGGCGACAAAGAACAGTCTGACCTCAAAATGACGTCATCAAAACGCAATACAAAGGGGCGTTGTCCACCATAGGATCGGATCCTAAAATGTTAGTTAGGCGTGCAGTTTTATTAGTTAAAAAAGAGATATTCGCTCTATACGATGTAAAATTCATTATGAAAATCATTTTGTAGCCATATATTAATTACCCGGCCCATAACCAAACGCGTATCCACAGGGCTATGGTACCAAACCCACAACATTTGTTAGGCTTATGATTCGGCACTGGACTCTTACACATGCATTGATTTACTGAAATATTCACAAACAAACCCGCTATGAAATAGTAAAGCATTTCATGCAACATCAATAGGCCGTGGGAATGCTGGGAGCGGTTTATTGAGATTTCTAAAAAAATCACTTTTATTGCTAGTTGGCGTAAAATCCTGAAAATTTGGACTTAGAAGCGAAAATCTATCAACTAAATGCACATTATAGATACCTAGAAGTTACATCTGCTTATGATGAAATAAATATTGCAAAATACCAATCTGAGTTTAAATTGCAAGAAAAGAAATAACAGAAAATACGATAAGATATCTGAAAAATCTCAGAATATCGAATTAATCGAACTTATAACCTTGCTACAAGATTTTAATATCTATATCAACAGATGCGGGATGGAATCACGGACATTTTAAGACATATTTCAAGCCTATAGCCCATGTAGGTGAGAAGTTATTAAGGTTTTACCAACCCTCCTGTACGTTTAAAATAATGGCGGCCATGGCCACCAAAAGGTCATTTGGCAAAGTGACCCGCAAGTCCATCAACTGATTTTGGATTGCTAATATATCAAGCTAACCGAAAATCATTGTTGGATCTGTTCACCTTTTTGGTAATGAACCTTCAATTTTCAAGACCTGGGACATGGACTATAACTTGTAAAACCAATGTTGCAACAGTTGACTAAACCGATTCACGTTTGTAAACTAAAATATTCTTGTTGTTTATTTTATAGTGGAAGAAATCACAAACTTGAATATTCTTGTTGTTTATATTATAGTGGAAGAAATCACAAACTTGAATATTCTTGTTGTTTATATTATAGTGGAAGAAATCACAGACTTAAATATTCTTGTTGATGCTGTTGAGAAATTGAGAATCCAACAGAAAACCGTGTCTAAGGCACATGGTATACCTATCATGGAAACACATGGTGCTTCTGAGGAATGCTACTCTGGTGAATCAACATCTAGTGGTATGTTATATCCTACACATATACAGTACATGTAATTTACACCCCTATTGCTGTGCACATGTCCGTCAGTCTGTCTGTCGGTAGGTAGACCAAATGGTTTCCGATCAATAACTCAAAGAGTGCTTTGCCCTATATCTTCAAACTTTACACAGAGGTTGGTCATAGTAGATGACCTGTATTGATTTTGAGGTCAAAGGTCAAGGTCACCATCTTTACCATTTCTGACTATTGGGCTACCATGGGGGTATATGTGTTTTACAAACATCTCTTGTTCCATTTATAATTGTACGGAGGTCTGTCAAAACTTGTAAATTTAAGACTTGGAAATGTATGTGTGAATCTTCTGATGAATTCTGTTGTCAGATATAGGCTTTTAAGTATCGTTGCTAAGCAACAAAAACATCATTAGGAGTAAACTCTCAGCTAATTGAAACAAACCCTTGTACTACTAAATTAATTCAGTTACCTAAATTCTTCCCTTTTAGCTCTTATGTAAGAGTAATCTCTTGTCCAGGAGCAATCCTGGTTAAAATACTGAGTCAGGGAGGTTATGTACCTTCATGATAGCTTAGTGTATTGTAAATATATGTTATGCTATGGGCTGGTGGCCTAAATCACTATAAACGTATTGTATTGTATATGACTGAATTTTATAGTGAAATAAATTAGAACAGTGAGACAACTTTTAAAAAATCTGTATCATTCTTTGTGTTTAATTCCACGTTATATTGTAGGTGCACCTTCTCTGGAGGACGAGTACAGACAAATGAAGGACCAAAGATTATGTAAAATCTGTATGGAGCGTGAAGTGGAAATCACATTTACTCCTTGTGGACATTTAGTTGCGTGTGAAAAATGTGGACAGCCGTTAAAAAAGTGCCCAATATGTCGATGCTTGATCAAATCATATGTTAAAACTTACATGTCATAACTGTTCTCATTTAATTTAATATTTCCTCCATATCTATGTTAATATGCAGGGCAAACAAATTATTCAGCTGTTGAAATATTGCATATGTTGATGTTTTATAATACTGCAAAATATGATACACATTTCGGTTTACGACATTTTACCTCGTTCCTTAACCCCTGGTAAGATGGATTAAAGGGGTTTGGGGGTTACACAAAGACTTGAATCCCTTAAATCATTGCAATAATAACGGACTGGATTTTGCCACTTTACAAAATGTGGTTGCTTGGAAATTTTAGAAGTCAAAGGATCAAGGGTGTATTTTATTATTTGCAGCTCCCTAAGGGTGTTGCCCTGAAGTTTATATTGAGAACAATTTACAAGTACAATGTTGTTGTGCATTATAACCCAGAGATTCTAGTATATCTACTAGTTCTTGTTTTTTTATGCCCCCCGTATCGATAGATCGGGAGGCATATAGTGATTCACCTGTCCGTCCGTCCGTCCGTCCGTCCTGGTTAACCCAAATTGACCGTTTCTTCTAGCATCATTATGGCTTGCTACAAAGCTTCCAAACTTGCATGGATGTTGTATATGAACACTCTCCACACACCTGTATCACCTGACCCCATTTTGACCTTCACCTTGACCTAATTTTGGACTTAGACTTATTTATGGACAAGGCTTCCACAGGGGGCATAAGCGTTTATTGAACGCAGTCTTGTTTTGCTGTTGGAAGTCGAAGAAAAAGGTCGAGCTAGTGTCATCACGGGATCGTGTGTGTCTGCATCAGGGGTGTCAATTTTCCTGATTTATCCAGATTTCCGGATTTATCAGTCCTGAAAGGGCAATGGCTCTTGACCAAAATAAAAGTTATTTGATGAAAATATCTCAAGAAAAGCCAAAATTATGGTAAATTTAATCTGCTCTTAAGGTTTTTTTTTTAATACAAACTGAGTTAAATATGGAAACAATGTCACTGAAGGCCTCTTGTTTGGTAAAAATGGTCGGCAGCGTATGATTTTCCTGATTTTGAATTTGGCCCTGTTGACACCCCTGCTGCATTGGCTTGTGCGTTTGTTAAGTTTATTGTCAGTGTCATTTACTCAAAGACTATCCAAAGCATCCACTTGAAACTCAACATAGTTATTCAGAAATCAACATGTGAACTTGTACGTGCAACTGTCGTGTTTTAATGGAATAGTTTTACATAGTTATAAAAAATTGAAAGACTGTTTGTAATAATTGACTGAATGTGTCAGTGAACATGATGGCCATTTAAATTCATAAAATGGCTTTTATTGGAAAACACTCATAAAAGTCAAAACATCTTGTCATCCAAATACATGATTGTGCATCACTTTGTCGGGTATTTCATGATGACACTTTTATTTACTGTATTCACATGGCACTCAATGTTGAAAACTGAAATCTGGCAATGTATTTAGTGCCATACTTTGTTAATCTACTCATCTATTGACATCTTTATTTGCCTTGATTTTAAATAATTACTTAACTTGTTTGATTTTCCATGGGACATTCATTGGTTGCAGTTAGCTGGCTTAGAATGAGAAGGTCGTAAGTGCAACTTATGCATATTTGAAATCTGCACCACAAGGTGCTTTTTATGAGCCTATTTTCATGTAAATCGGAAGTGTTCATGTTGACCGCACTATCGATTTTGTTCTTACGACCTTCTTAGCGAGTTGGCCATGACCAGTAGGGAAACCCTATTGATTGTCAGTTAATCGGGTTAGAAATTGCAGTGACCTTCAGTTTAGAATGTTTTCATTTGATAAATCTATGACAGTTGGACCAAGCACAAAAGGGTCACAGCAATTCTGACATATCTGGTTGCTCTTTAGTTTGGTGTGATAATTATTATACTAGCTGTAAGACTCTGTATAGGAACCTTTCTCATTTATTGTAGATATTTTAGTGTTTCAAATTATGTTGTAAATATGCTGGCATTTGTATGTTTATCTACTAGATGATGCCTCATTTTATTGTTTAAATGATTTCTTAGCATTGCAATTACTAGTGAAATAGTTACCAAAAGTGCTTAGCATTCATGATTAATTTTGCAAAATTGGACCCAAAGTAGAAAAATGTATGCAAAAGTCTTTTATTAAAATTTAAGTACAGTACCTCATGCCCTCAATGGGGCGAGATGACATTATTACCTGCTGTTATGTTGCAGCAATTTATATGCATACCGGTATTTTATTGATAAATTGTTGTGTTATAATGTTTATGTACATGGTATTTGTTCTAATGTTAGACATTTGTGGACAAATGCGTTCAAATTCACGTAGCAAAATATCTTGAAAGTGATGTTGTTGATTATGTCTCCAACATAAAGTGGATAGACATATAGATTTTATGCTGGATGTCTGTCACTCGGCCTGTATGGATGGATGTCATAAAGTTTGTCAGCGCTAGTTCTGTTTAATGCTATATGAATACTTGGTACCAAGCCTAGTTGCACATTTTGTCATGAAGTTTAGGTTGGATGATTATTGCCGGAGTTATGGCCCTTTGGGGGAGACATACGTTTTTGTGTCAATACCCTTCTAGTTTGTATTATTTGTGAATACAATGTGCAATGATTTATACTTCTATACAACTTTAGTTTATATTTGTTCTGGTAGTTATTTTTATGCTTACATACATTTTTTGTCAAACTGTCTCAATATAACAACCTGATTTGCTGGATAATATTTACGAAGCGAATGTTTCAACTAGTCTGTTCTTAGTTCTGAAATACGAATAAAGGTACTTGTTTCGTACAGTGTATGTTTTTACAAATTATATTGCTGTGAAGTGTGCAGTACAAATCAAATGATTGCATTGGACTTGTTTAAAATATTGGACATAATGTTGAGTTGGGTATTTGAGGGCCAGTCATAAAGTCATACCCGTGTCTATTACATATATGTAGTGTAGATGATCATGTGATGGATTTTTTAACTGTGTCGAATCCCTTTGCTTATCTAGCAATAAAACAGTTCAAAATATAGAGGATCTTACATGGGTGCTGATTACATATGAGTTTTATTATAATTGTTGTATGACATGAGGCTTTGCTGATTAATTTTATAAAATGTGTATGTATTGAGCGCGAATGTAAGATTCTATTTATCACATAACCTTAGAGAACGAATACCGTTCAAAATGGTGATTTATTCTGCTTAGGTTTCAACCAAACTTAATCGGTACAATGAGCGTGACATCAAGCTAATTTAAATATTTATTAAACTTTCTGCGAGTACCGAACAATATTTCCAGTATGGTTATGTGATAAACACTAATTTTGCCTGCTTCTGTTACTATCAACGTAATACAATAAAAACAAAATGATCTAGTTGGAACAGCTGTACAGTAAAGTAGTTGTGCTTTGATAATTGCATTTATCTTTGATTTTTTTTTTCTTACCTTATCTTTGATTTTTTTTCTCATCTTCTCTTGTGTATACTGTGTATTTGTATTTATCTGTGGTCATGCACACTGCCGGTCTTGTTAAGCGGCCCTTTGAAATAAAGTAAAGATTTAGTGGAGATTTTATCAAATTTTATTTCACCAAGTGTCCACCAAAAATAAACAAATTTTCTGTTAATTATATGCTTCAATTTCACTTAAAATGATACAGTAATTGGATTAAATCATTAATTGGAAAAATCTCATTGCAATTAGAAATTTACAATGTGACAATTATGAGGTCATAATGATCCATCGGAAAAGACGTTTGCTAGATCAAGGCCAACATCTTCCTACTTTACTACAATCTGTATCATTCCAAAATATTTGTATTACTGGTAAAGGTTTTCTAGAAATGAGTTATTTCCCTTGGGTAAAATCTTAATGTCAGTACTTTGGATATCTGGCTAAAGGCATGTTAGTATTGGTAGTGTGTTTATTTCTGGATTACTCTGATTACTTTGGTACAAAACTGTACTGTGTAATCAAATATTTGTTTCTTACTTTCCCCGGATGACTTGATAATCAATCTCGGCATACCGGTATATATACAGTCAGATCTCGTTATAACGACATCCGATATACTGACAAATTCATTATACCGACATCAAATTTGGGGACAAAAGTATAAAATGCTCTTTGTATCAATTCAGTATACCGACATATTCGTTATAACAACATTTTTCTTGGAAACAAACAGCGTCGTTGTATCGAGATCTGACTGTACATGCCTTTTGGTGACAAAATTTACATAATTCACAAAGGAGTTTTTAGGATGAAAGTGAAAGGAAAAGACAAGCAATATTGATGCCAGTACTCAAAATAATGGCTATATAATTCTTTGTTTTAATTGCTGATTTTGATGCCCTTTAGCACTTTGATTTATCTTGTAGTTTCATTGCTTTGTATGGTTATTTTTATTGGGTTGGTGCTTGGTATCACTATGTACACTTCAATTATTTGAAAAAGAGTCTCTGGAGTGAAGCTTAATACATGGTGTTAAAAAAGTTTGTTCTCAAAATATAAATTCATACTAAATTTTATCTGAACTATGTAGCAGTGTACAATTTTAATTTCTTACACTAATAGCTTCATTTAATGATCAAAATATTAGAACAACTGTTGAATTTAACCTGCAAACTATACATTCTTTTGACGTCAGAAAAATAAACTATTGAAACTTTAACATTGAGAACACACTTTTTTATCACCCTGTACATAGCTTCATTTATTCGTTTCAATATTTCTATCTGTTTAACTTCAGACTGCATGTTATTATAGAACATAATTTTTACATGTCATTAAATTGTTTTTCATATTTCTATCCGAGTGTCTACATTCATACTACATGTTATTACAGAATGTATTTTGTACTCTTGTCACAAACTTTAAATTGTTATCAATGAGCTAAGAGAATTAATAGAGTAGAGGACCAATTAATTTTGTGTTCATGGTTTTACATTTTACACCAAATTCCCACCTTCCATCAGAGTGTAAAACCACGCTTTATTGTTGAGGATAATTTGTTGAGAATTTCATTGATCAACTAAACCTTAAGATTACACCCCTATCAAAGATAAAAGGGGGTCATATAGACTTGCACATGTTGGTAGGTCGGTAGGCCTACACCGAATGGTTTCCAATCAATTACTCGAAGACCATTAGGTCCTGGATCTTCAAACTTATTTTGGTCGGTCGTCAGTCAGTATGCTAAATGGTTTCCATGCAATCAATAACTTGAGAACCATTAGGTCTGGGATCTTAAAAACTTTATTGAAGTTGGTCACTACCAATAGATGACCTCTATTAATTTTGAGGGCAATAGGTTGCCGTGACTTTTAACATCAATGACTAATAGCTGCCACGGGGCATACATGTTTCATTGTCCTTCTAATATTTATTAGAATTCTGAATTATATAATTAACAATGTTATAGAAATCGCCTAAAATTAAACCAAATCCACAAACCACCTCTTTGGTGCAACAAGGTTGTATAGCATATAGTGGTTGCGCTAAAGGGACGATATGTTTATGCTCACAAATATAAACATTTTTACTCTTAGTTTTTATCTAACAACATTTATCACAATTTTTATGTTTATTAGTCCCCTACCGGTTTTTGACCGGAGGGGACTATAGGTTTGCCCTCCGTCCATCAGTCCGTCCGTCAAACAATCTGGATCCTGACATAACTCAAACAGTTTCCAAGCTAGGTTTATGAAACTTGATATGTGGATAGGGGGCAATAAGGGGATTATGCACGTCTAAAAATATTTTGATTCAGACAAAAATTGTGGTTGCTATGGCAACAGAAACATTGAAAATGGCCACAAACCGGTAGGGGACTTCTGTAAAGCTTGCGATTCTTAATTACTTGTTATTTGATATTTTCCAGATGAACACATATTCTAGATTTACATGATATTATGATACTTTCAGAAATACACAAAGTATTTTAATTTGTTAAATGTTTTATGATGTTTGGCATTGTTTTTAATCATTTGTTCAGTCAGTAATGTATATACCTATCATTTGTAATTTTATATAATTTCATATTCTATGGTTGAAGTGAGAATTTTAAAATTCCTGTGAAGTTTTGATATTGATACTGTCTTACCTTATTTAAATCGAGGTTTGTGATGGTTCAATGTGACACTTTCAGATATCCACATGATGTTATTGTCAAGTTATATTAACACGTCTATAGATTCAAACATTATTTTTTTGTTGATTGGAGCTGTTGTTATCTATGAGTATTTATTTCAATATTAATTTGCAGTGTTACAATAGTTTCTTGTTAGCCAGGGTTTTTGTTAGAAAACTAACCAGGGGTCCATTGCCTAAGCAAAGTGCTACCAAGCGCCTTTATTTAGTTACCTCCCGTTCAATTAAATACAGAATGCATAGATTACCTCCCATGGCAAGTGCTACGTAGCGTTCGCCTTTATTAACAGTCTTCAGTGAAGTTCGACAAGCAATTGCCTTTATATTTAAACCATTTTCAGTTATGGTCATTTATATCTACAGGAGTCCTGCTAAAGTGTAATACACCATCCTGACCATTAGACTCTAATCTTTATAAGTCTGTTACCAACATAGTTATGTAACTTTGTCAATACTTAGGATATTTTTATCAAATAATTTTCTGCTGAAACGTTCAATTTTTCTCAGTTCAGCAATTTCAAATTGGAAGGACTCTCTATCTAGCAGGAGTGTTTATCAGTCATGTTTCTGAGGTTTCGTTTGTTTTTGCCGATAGCTACTTTCAAGAGAGTTATTTCCTTTCTTTGAAATCCAGAAGCCTGTTGCCAAAAAAGCACTACGGAGTGCTTGATAGTGCTTTACTAGGAAACAACTTGCTTAAAAAAGCTCTACGTAGCAGACGAAGCTAAAAAATTACATGCTACCACGAAGCGCTGGCAGACAGCAGGCTGTTGCACAGCAAAGCGCTATTGAGTGCTACCAAAGTAGTTCATTGCACAACAAAGCGCTTGGTAGTACTCACCTAGCAAAGTGCTGAGAAATAGTATGTTATCGGGGAGCACTGGTAGCGTGTCGTTGCATAGATGTAGGAAAGCGCTTGATAACTCTATTTGGTAGCACTTTGGTTAGGCAACGGGCTCCATGTTTTCTTTTCTTGTAATCGAAATACATCTTGTTCTACTGTCCACACATACTGTAAATGTTAGATATTTATAGAGTGCCGTGATGTAACTACTACGAAACAGCTTGCATTGGTGTAATTTATCTATATTTTTTTGCAGCTTTATATATATATATGGTGTTAAGTTACAATATTATTTTTAAGTAAAATCACTAAAGAAAATTGCTACAGAAAATTGCTTTCAAATTAGTAACAATCCATAACAAACATAAAAGCACATGGTCCTAGGCTATTGTTATACATGTAGCAGTCCTAACTTTGTCCCAAAGTAACTCCAGTTTTATCAAAGCACTTTGTGAAATTTTAAACTTATGTCCAAATTTATATTCTTTATAGCACTTAAACAGCTAAAAATGTTGTCAAGGATGGTTCAATATTAATTATTGTTGGTTTTAAAGAATTATTAAGAATTGAAATTTGAACATACGTTTACGATTCCCGTAAGTGCTTTGATAAAATGGTACCCACATGTAGAGGACTTGACTATAGTCAATATAGTCACAGAAACATGACCTAACTGCCCTACCTGGGCTTCGAACCCAGATCTTTCCTGTGACATTTTGATATCTGCACTAGGCTGATGTATTCTGTATCATTCAGTCAATAATACATTGCAGCTGGACTATGGTACTCAATATACGTGGTGTTGTTATTTACAGACCAGACTGATACATCTATAACCAATAGCAATTTTCTATGTTCACATAATAATCTGTTTGTTAAGCTGTTATTTGGTCATATTCTCAATTGAAAAATATCTTTATATTAAGACTATGTACAATATACTGGTAGATGTGTGTCATGGTAATAAACTTACATTCTGCATTTCTGTTAATTTTTTTCATTTTTCTCAAATATTCAAAGAATAAGTAGAACTATTGTACCGTACTAACCCCGGCATTGGCCTCTCCTCACGTCCAAGTTTTTTGGCAAGTTTCTGTTTTAGAGTAAACTGGATATACCGGCATTGTGGCCAGAGTTGCTGGACTTACAGGTAACATGACCGTGAGTGAAATAAGGCAATGGCTCCACCCTGGAGTTACAGGTAACATGACCGTGAGTGAAATAAGGCAATGGCTCCACCCTGGAGTTACAGGTAACATGACCGTGAGTGAAATAAGGCAATGGCTCCACCCTGGACTTACAGGTAACATGACCGTGAGTGAAATAAGGCAATGGCTCCACCCTGGACTTACAGGTAACATGACCGTGAGTGAAATAAGGCAATGGCTCCACCCTGGACTTACAGGTAACATGACCGTGAGTGAAATGAGGCAATGTCTCCATGCAGGAGTTACAGGTAACATGACTGTGAGTGAAATAAGGCAATGTCTCCATGCAGGAGTTACAGGTAACATGACTGTGAGTGAAATAAGGCAATGTCTCCATGCAGGAGTTACAGGTAACATGACTGTGAGTGAAATAAGACAATGGCTCCATGCAGGAGTTACAGGTAACATGACTGTGAGTGAAATAAGGCAATGGCTCCATGCTGGAGTTACAGGTAACATGACCGTGAGTGAAATGAGGCAATGTCTCCATGCAGGAGTTACAGGTAACATGACTGTGAGTGAAATGAGGCAATGTCTCCATGCAGGAGTTACAGGTAACATGACTGTGAGTGAAATAAGGCAATGGCTCCATGCTGGAGTTACAGGTAACATGACCATGCGGGAATTTAGGGAATGGCTCCATGCTGGAGTTTCAGGTAAAATGACCGTAAGTGGCAATGGTTCCACGCTGGAGTTACAGGTAACATGACAGTAAGTGGCAATGGTTCCACGCTAGAGTTACAGGTAACATGACTGTGAGTGAAAAGAGGCAATGGCTCCACCCTGGAGTTACAGGTAACATGACCGTGAGTGAAATGAGGCAATGGCTCGATGCTGGAGTTACAGGCAACATGACCGTGCGGGAATTGAGGCAATGGCTCGATGCTGGAGTTACAGGTAAAATGAACGTGAGTGAAATGAGGCAATGGCTCGATGCTGGAGTTACAGGCAACATGACCGTGCGGGAATTGAGGCAATGGCTCGATGCTGGAGTTACAGGTAAAATGAAGGTGAGTGAAATGAGGCAATGGCTCCACCCTGGAGTTACAGGTAACATGACCGTTAGTGGCAATGGTTCCACGCTAGAGTTACAGGTAACATGACTGAGTGAATGAGGCAATGGCTAGATGCTTGAGTTACAGATAAAATGAACGTGAGGGAAATGAGGCATTGGCTCGATGCTGGAGTTACGAGTGAAATGAGGCAATGGCTCCATGCTGGATTTACAGGTAACAAGACAGTAAGTGAAATGAACATCTTAGAAAAAAGAAAACAGCAAAAATGCAATATCACTTAAGGTTAACATTCTAATATACAATTCAGAAAATAATTCGGGGTTATAATCTAGTTTCTCAACCCAGACACATTTATCATACTGGCTCCATTAATTCAGGGTTATATATATCCTAGTCTCTCAGCCCAGACACATTAACCATACTGGCTCCATTAATTCAGGGTTATATATATCCTAGTCTCTCAGCCCAGACACATTAATAACCAAACTGGCTCCAATAATTTATAACTTTGACAGGAGATTATCTTTCAATGTCAACAAACAACCTAAATCTCAGTAATAAGAGAAATTTGTTAGTTACTGTAAATATTGATAATTTAATATTTTTGTCTTTGAAATCAGACCTAACAGACCAAATTACACATCTCGAAAGAAATAGAATATTGGCTGTATGTATATAAAAAGATATTAAGTCAGACAGGGAAGGCAGCACTCAACTTAACCAGCCGAGCACAGAAAACATTAAAAACACACAAAGCACAATGCCCAACTAAACAAGCGCAGATCCGCCCAAGTCCAAGCTGTCGAAAAGTATAATAAATTATAACTAGCTGAATGACCCAGTAGAAAAGATTCAGCAAACAAAAGGCGGAATGCCTACGCTGAATGACCTAGTTACAGCATTAAAACTGCTGAACTACATAGTTTTAGCAGCCTTTAGTCTCAAAAGTTAAATAACAGTATTAAAACGTTGAAAGGCCCGTATAGTCGTATGACCTACTTTCAATTAGTAAAATGACGTAATTGAACAAATCGAGATATGACGTAATGAACAAGTCATTAAGAATTGCAAGCAATACAGAAGTCCCCTACCGGTTTAAAGCCATATTCAATGTGTCTGTTGCCATAGCAACCACAATTCCCGTCAGAACCAAAAACACATTGATCCATCTTAGGTAAATCTATTTTAAATATTTTTCTGAGAAATTTTATTTGTTATCTGACACTATTTTTCACAAATGTTAAACTATTTAATTTAATATTACATTCCAAGAATAAATGGAATTTAGTTTCAATGTTATTACAAAACAAGAGAGACCAAAGGGCCCTGTCGTAGGAGTGAATGCACCTCCTTATGGTGACCTACATTACATTTTCTGAATAAGATTTAAGAAAATTCAACCTCTAGTCTATTTTATGATGTG
Source organism: Spisula solida (assembly GCA_947247005.1). Taxonomy (NCBI): domain Eukaryota; kingdom Metazoa; phylum Mollusca; class Bivalvia; order Venerida; family Mactridae; genus Spisula; species Spisula solida. The sequence continues at coordinate 21,802,403 of OX365946.1, forward strand.
ACCTAGTTTTGACCCAAGCTGACTAAATATTAAACTGTTGAGATGATCATTATAATAATGAGGTCGAAATTGTGACTTCTGGTGACTACACATGGTTTTCCTACAATTTGACCTTGTGACCTTTTGACCTTGTTTTGATCCAATATCGAACTTGACCTAGATTTTGTTGACATGACCATTGTGACCAAGTTTCATAAAGATAAGGTCGAAAGTGTGACCTGTAGTGACTACACAAGGTTTTTCTGTGATTTGACCTTGTGACCTAGTTTGTGACCCCAGATGACCCAATATCAAACTTGACCTACATTTTGTTGAGATGATCATTAGGACCATGATGAACTTATATCAAACATGACCTAGATATTGTTGACATGATCATTGTGACCAAGTTTCATAAATAGAAGGTCGAAATTGCTCTAGTGACTACACAAGGTTTTTCTATGATTTGGCCTAGTGACCTAGTTTTTGACCCTAGATGACCTAATATCGAACTTGGCCTATATTTTGTTAAGATGATCATTATGATCAAGTTTCATAAAGATTAGCCTAAAATTGTGACCTAGTGACTACACAAGCCAATGATTGACCGACAACAGACGAACGAAGAGTGATCACAAAAGCTCACTCTGTCACTTTGTGACAGGTGAACAAAGTGACAGGTGAGCTTAAAACACTTCTTAAATTTAGAGATACCTTTCAAAAATACGATGAATAATGCACGCAAACTCTACTGACATACTGACACTATAATCATGAGGAAACAACAATACAAATGTATATACAAAATGCATCACATACTTTAGTACTTTTTTAACAGATTTAATTTCTCAGACTTCGTCTGGCTGTGGCACACTTCATATTGATGATCTAATTGAATGTTGGGTCACCAATCTCAGGTATACCACCTGGAATCTTAAATTTTCTTAAAAGAACAGCTTATGGAAGAAGGGGTCTTGATGAGTTAGAGGCATTGTGTGATCGTCTCTTCCCTTGGCATAGGATACTGCCAACACTCCCTTCATATTGTTTTCTGTGCACATGTTTGCTCTACAGTCTGAAATTCAAAATGAATATTTAGGAGGATTAATTGGTTTAGCGAGCCATGTTTCCGTCACAGCATCCATATCATAATCACTGGATGATATGTAATCTAGCAAGGCTTGTTTTTGACTGACCTTGAAGCACTCTTTTATACATAAAAGTTTGTTGTATTTTTAAAGATGTATACCTGTGCGATGTGTCATCTATATGATGTGCATGATTAAATTGAATCCATGACCATTTGCATCATCAAAATTGTAGTAGAAACGGAATGTGATGCCGTTGGTTCCAACAATGTACCTTTTGGTGTCCTAACTCTATGAAGCTACAGGTATGAATTTGTACATCAGCGAGTTCTTTCTATATATTGCTGAACAATGATCAGCTGCAGGAAATCAGCTGCCGAAAATGTTATAAAATTGTTATAACAAGAGGGCCCAAAGGCCATGTCGTAGTTGTGAATGCAGGCCCCATTGGTGACCTGTGCAATCATTTACCATATCTGACTAGGATTAAAGAAAAATGCACCTTTTACTCAAAGTACAAAGTTTTCATATTGTCTTAACCAGTGACCTTGTAAATTTACATTAAATGACCAATGTTGAAATTCTACCTAGATTCCATCTAGATAAGCATTCTGACCAACTTTTATGAAGATACACTGATGAACAACACAGCCTCTATATTCTATGGTTTCTATGATTAGACCTAGTGACATTGTTTTTACCCCAGACAACGAACTTGGCCTTAAGTTGAAATGACCAGTACATAGGCGGATCCAAGGGGGGGGCGGACCCGGCGTACGCCCCCCCTAAAACCGCCAAAGCCTAGGTAATTTATCATATTTTGGATGTAAGAACAATAATTTTTTATTGATATGCAATTTTTTTCGCTCGCTTCCCTCGCATCAATAAACAATAATCAATTTATTGATTTTAAAGTAAACTTAATGCTGTATGCAAGCAACAAGATATGGGACTGATTGGTAGCATGGTGCCAAACATCGGATACAGAGATTCTTGCACATTAAAAATGTCCGACAAGTCATAAAAGATTAATACAGTTGGCTTGATTTTCTAATAAACCTGTCCTTTCATTAAAAAAAAAGATATCTCAGAATGCAGTTGACGAATTCCGTGGTTCTTTTTAGAACGTTACGAGGCAGAAAGCCACTGGACCCCCTAGTCGCTGGATCCCAAGTATTTCACATTTCCGCTTGAACAAAAGTGAAGCCCTGTAGTTCGCAGGGTAAGCTGCTCAGATAGACAGTGCATTTTTTCTTCGTGACATATTCACAGCAGCTATATATCAGTGAATATTATCCAGTCGATTATCGTTAGTCCTGGCTATATAAACAACGATTTTTCTTGCTTGTTTCGCTTGCTGTATATCTACGTAAATTCAATGAAAGTTTTCAATTTACCAATGAGTTTGTTGGGTATGCTGCTCAGATAAACACTGATTTTTTCCAATTCTTACAATTACTAAATCAGTGAATATTACCAAGTGAAAAGTGTGTGGTGTATGCTGCTGAAATAGATGATTGCATTTTTTCTTGCTCGCTCCACTCGCACAACCGCTATCAGTTAAGCTGGTCAAGTAGGGAATGAGTATGCGGGATATGCTGCTCAAATAATTAATGCTTATATTCTTGCTCGCCTTGCTCTCACATTAACTTTATCAATGAATATCATAAGATGAAGAACGAAATTGTGTGGGATGCTTTTTTCTAGCTCGCTTCGCTCGCACATTTCTTTGAGGGGGGGGGTCAATACATAAATGTACGCCTCCCCTAACGCCAAATCCTGGATCCGCCCCTGCAGTATGACTAAGTTTCAAGAAGATTTGACCCAATTTATGACCTATAGTGCTTATACAAGGTTTATCTACGATTTGACCTAGTGACCTAGTTTTTTACCCCAGATGACCCGATATGGAACTTGACAAAGATTTTGTTGAGATGATCATTGTGACCAAGTATCATAAAGATTAGGCCAAAACTGTGACTCTAGTAACTGCATAAGGTATTTCTATGATATGACCTAATGCTTGACCCCAGATAACCCAATATTGAACTTTACCCAGATTTTGTTGAGATGATCATTATGACCATTAGTTTCATAAAGTTTTGGCTATCATTATGTTTCTGAATGTTAATTTGAAAGTATTCTAGAAACTCTAAACAGGTCCTTCAATTCTGGAACAGGTGAATTGTAACCATTGTCTGAACCAATCTAAAACTGCAAACGCATACTCATGACTCTCAGTGAAACAGTTGTAACAATAAAGTATGCAGGCATTTACAAGTAGATAGTGCATAATTATGTGTAATTCTTCCAATGCAGTACAAAATCCCACTCTGGGGCATTGTCATACAATTCTTGTTCATGAGGGGAGGGGGGTCTAAATAATGTGTCCACTGCTCCTCTGTTAGACTTATCAACACTTTATCACATAAATATTATGATCTTCCATGTGAGAACAAATGACAGAACAATGGTCTCCAACATGTGTGATAACAAATACGTGACGTCACTAGCTTTTCGGCGCAAAGACGTAACGGTGTCGGCTTAATTTGGTTATTTCTGACGTTGTTTTGACTCGGTAACTATGGTAATGTGATAAAAAAGAATCCCCCGTTCGTTGTCTTTGGGATCAACATTTCTTAAACTTGTCACGAAAACAAATTATTAAACACGCCAAAGACTCATTTAAGAAATGTTGATCTCCAAAGACAACTCATGACGGATCCTATGTAAGTCCACTGTCATCTCATCCTAATAATAAACTAATAACATAAATATATACATTTTATTTTTTATTTATTTAATCATGTACAAATATTCACATGTAAAAATAACATAAGATATCATATGGTCAACAATATCAACATTATCCCTGAACAGAACAGAACTTAAACATGTGGTATAGCATGTAGATAATTCATATCTACATCTACATAATACGTTAAGCTGTCAGACTTGACAATTATTTAACGGTGCGCTTAGATAGAAAAGGAAAGAGAGTGATAGAAAAGGTATGGAAGAATAGATTCGTTCAAGACGATGGAGATATGCATGACAGAAAAGGATAGAAATATAAGAAAAGATATGCTCAGATATTTTTCGACCATCAAGGCACTTGACCTGTCCAGCTTCCGTGGCGGTGACAGGGACTGAGTCCCAGCTGACATAGCTCAACACCTATCACATGGTTGTACTTCATATCTGAGCGAAGTAATCCCCTTAGAATGAGAGTTTATCAAGCTCCTTCTTGAAAGATGTCAAAGAAGGAGCCTCAGCCACAGGGGCTGGTAAGTTGTTCCACACAGGGATGGTCCGTGGGAAGAAACTGAATTTGTAAGTATCTGTAGATGCGTGATGTTGGAGAAATCTGTTGTTGTGAGGTGCTCTAGGCATGGATCTGGCTGTCTGGAGGTACTTGTCCGGTGGGATGTCTACTTCGTTGTGTACGATCTTGTAGAACATCGTGAGCTGTTGTTTCTGACGTCTCGACTCTAGGCTTTCCCACTTCAGGTGATCTATCATATCGGTTACGCTGCTTGTATTTCTGAATCGGTTTGTTGTAAATCTAGCAGCTCGTCGTTGTACCATTTCGATGTTTTTTGAGAGATATTGATGGTGAGGATTCCAGATGGTGGCGCAGTAATCAAGGTTCGGTCGTACTAATGAAAAATATGCGTTTGTCTTCGTTTGTTCGGAAGTTTTTTGGAGATTTCTTTTGAGGAAGCCAAGGATACTATTTGCTTTCTTGATTTTTTTGTTGATATGTGAGGTCCAGCCTAGGTCGGATTGAAGATCTACTCCCAAGTACTTGGTGATGGTATCTTGTTGGAGAGTGATGCCTTTCAAAACGTAGTTGTACTGGAATGGTTTGCGGCTTCTAGTGACTCTCAGGAAGCTACATTTCTGTGGGTGAAAGTCCATGCCCCACTTTCTCTCCCACTCTGCCAAGGCATCAAGATCTCGTTGCAGAATAGCTTGGTCTTCAGGTGATCTGATGTATCTGTATAGGATACAGTCATCTGCGAAGAGACGTGTTGATGAAACTACACTGTCTGGGAGATCATTGATGAAGAGAAGGAAGAGAAGTGGACCAAGGACTGAGCCCTGGGGGACGCCGCTGATCACAGGTACACTGTCAGATGATTGTCCTTCAACCAGGACTTGCTGTGACCGGTTTCCAAGGAAGGAAGCTATCCATTGGTGCATGTTCGACCTGATCCCATAATGGTGGAGTTTCTTCAGTAGCCTCTGATGTGGAACCCGGTCAAACGCTTTGGAGAAGTCCAAGATGATGAGGTCAGCTTGTACCTTCTTGTCCATGGATGAGGCAAGTTCGTGGACCAGGGTCAGTAGTTGGGTCTCACAACTCCTTCGTGTTCGGAAACCGTGCTGACAGTCATGCAGGATGTTATGTTCATCTAGGTGCTTGAGGGTATTACTGACGATGATATGTTCCAGGAGTTTACAGCATAGACTGGTAAGGGAGACAGGGCGGTAGTTTGCTGGGTCGTGTCGAGCTCCTTTCTTGAAGATGGCAGTCACGTTTGCTTCTTTCCAGTCTTCAGGAACCACGCCCTCTTGTAGAGATCTGTTGAAGATCAGAGTGAGTGAAGGTGCGATGGAGTCTGCATAGTCCTTCAGGAACCTAGCCGAGATCCCATCTGGGCCGGACGCCTTTTTGGTGTTCAGGTTCTGGAGGAGCTTTCTGGTGCCTGCTTTGGTAACAGCAAAGTCAGGCATTTCTGGGTATGGCTCGCCCTCTGGTGATGGTATGTCCTCTGTGTCTTCCTTGGTAAAAACGGATGAATATTGATTGTTTAGAATGTTTGCTTTGTCTTTAGCTTGGTTGAAGAGTCTCCCCTTGTCCTTGAGTGGCGAGATGCCATTATTGTCCTTCTTCAGTGACGATATATAGTTCCAGAATTTCTTTTGTTTCACAGGTCTTTCTTCTTTTTCAATTGGTTCTATGATGTTATTGATGTAATTTTGATGAGCTTTTCTTTCCTGTCTTTGTAGATTGCTTTTGAGTTCTTTGTATTTACGAATGTCACTTGGGGATTTAGTTTTCTTCATGCGAGTGTACAGTTTCTGTTTTTTCCTAATGGCTGCTCTGATGGTTCTGTCAATCCATGGTTTCTGTGATTTCCTGTCTTTAGTCATTCGGGATGGTATGTGTTTATTCATGATCTTTGTGACTGAGTTTTTGAAGATAGTCCACAGGTCGTTAACTGTTGTGGCCTGGTTTTCTTTCAAGGTTAAGTATGCTTCATGGAGTTCATTCTCGATTGATGAGCGGTCAGCTTTGTCATAGCTGAAGACTTTCCTGGGTGGTGTCTTTACTGTAAGTGGTCTTAGACTGGCTTCAACATATACGGCTTCGTGGTCAGATATACCAGGGATTACTTCTGTTGTGTTAGTGAGAGATGCGTTGTTTGTGAAGAAGAGATCAAGAATATTGGAGCTGTCTTCTGTAGTTCGAGTTGGATCTGTAACTAGCTGTTCTAGAAAGGAATTACTGGAGATGTCTAAGAGTTGTATATAAGTGAAGAATAAACCCATGTTGGACTATTCCATTTTAAAACTTGTCAACTGTGGCTAAAACAACACTGCTATATGTATATCAGGATAAAATAATAATAATTGACTATTATGATGAAAATAAGGTAAAAGAAACACAAAATAAATATTTTAAAAAATTGTGTTAGAATAAAAAGATGATGATTTCAATGGCCGTACATGCACCTGGGGAAGGCCTGCATTAACAGGTAACATGTATGACCAAACACAGTAAATAGACAACACAATACTACATAGTGCATTAATGTGGTGATACATACATTGACGAATTCTATCTGAAAAATTTCATATTAAACTAGATCTGTCACCATTCGGCAGACTAATATACCCCCGCCGGCAAAGGACCATAATTCTGCCAAATTCATCGCAGCGCAAATTCCTTTCTTCATGCACATCTATATGTTGAGGTTGTTCATCTGTGAAAGTTTGAGCGAAATCCTGCCTAAACAGTAGGAGAAGTTGCGTCCACAAGAATGCGTCTACGGACAGACAGACGGACGGACAAGCTGAATCCAGTATACCCCACTTACAACTCGTTGTGCAGGGGTATAACTAGTGTTTGATGAGATGACCAATTGACGTGGAATGAAACACTTGTACTATCTCCTGACACGTGAACATGGAAAGTCCAGTCTGAATATTGTATGACTCACTTCCTGTAGACATTCTAGAATGGTGTGCATATCACAGATATTGTTAAATAAGTTATGACGAGATTATGCTCCACAGTTATCAGGTAAGTTCCACCAAGTCATATTTCTCCAGTAATTGAACTGTCTCCTTCCTAGCACTGAAATAAAGTTAAGTACTATAATTATTGTTAATTTGTAGTGACATCCCTATTAACAAAGGATCTTAAGGGAAAACTTAGAATTTTCTTAAAACTGAAAATTTAAAATCTCAAAAAGTATATCACCTGAACTCATTCTACCCTGAGACCATTTCTCCACTTATCTCTTAGAGGTAAATAGCCTATCAGCCCCTACATCATTAATAGGTTTATCACCTCTGACAGGAAAATCAAGATTAGCATTTCTTGTATTTTTTAGAAGCATTATGTAAAGAGCTACAATAATCACAAAGAAAACATGGGTTATTCTTGGTTTTCTTGGGAAATAATGTGTACCTGAATTTTATAACTTAAGTCAAAATATTTAAGTTTTTCCTTATGATGCTTTGTGAAAACCAGCCCTGGTAAATTTGACATAGATCTGTGAAATGCCTACTTTCAGACCATCTTAATTATTTTTTTATCCAGCAAACATATATGTGAAAGTTATCTTCTTTTGATAATGAGGTGGACTTATTATTGAGATGATCTTCAAGAGACTTTTACTGTATATATTATCAGAATATTGTTATACACATGCACTTGATCACTGTCTGAGATGGGAAGGGCATTTGGATATCAGTTCTTAGTATGTTTTGGTTTTAAATCGATTAACATTTTCTGCTTAACACATATCTGCGTTGCCTTCCCTTACTCTGTAAACACTTCCAACATAAAATGAACATTAAAACCATAATATTGCCATGCATCATTGAGAATACTTTCATGTTAAATAAACTAGACTCAAATAAAGTACATGTACACAAAATGAGAAAAGTGTGCAAAATTTGTTAAAGCTAATTTCCAAGAGGAAGACCAAAGACCACCTGGCCCAGATCTCCTGAAGCATCTCAAGGAGAAATCTCAGCTCAAATTGAGATTTTGCTCAAATAAGAATCTGAATATAAGACAAATCTCAAGTTTGAGCACCTGAAATAATGCTGATATAATGCTCTAAACATTCTGATGATACAATGTACCAATTTTGAGTCTCATCTTGCAAGAAAATTTACTCAAAAGACAAAATTTGAGCTGAGATTTATCTCAAATTGAGATTGAGGCCTGGCTCAGAACAGTAGAGGCCCAACTGTGAACCAGTGGAGAAGTTGAAGCTAATTTGAAGAAAAGAGCTAAATTGCAAAATCATGTGACAACCTGGCCCCGTGTTCACAAAGAATAGGTTTTCAGGATCAGACTCAAGCTCGCTTATATTTTATTTCATATACAGAAAATCTGTTAATAGAAAGACAACTTCTTTAATTCAGAGGAAACAATGTTGATATCTTCTTAGATTTCAAAGAAAAATACACAAGATTTAATACATTGTTACAAAAATACAGTGCTTAATTATTATTACCGTATATCGGGTAATTTTCGCGCTTACCTAATTTTCGCTTTATTCGCGTCCAAACCAATTCGCTAAAATTGAAAACAGCGAAAAATGCATACCAGAATTTCGCGATTGTCCGAAGATGAATGTTTCTACTTTCGTTTTCGTCTACCAGCGTCGTAATATTAACGCGTGATGAAAATCGATAGTTTATACTAATGTCTAGTACTATACGATAACATAATCCGTATAAATCATACATAAGCTTTTAGTAAAACTAATTTAACTAAACCACCTATAAAGTTCAAAGTTTAAACAATTATGTTGTTTAAGATGCTATTACACCAACAAGCGTATTATCACTTATTCATCAGTCTTGAATGTAAACAAACAAGGGCCAATTTAACAAAAGAATTTTCCCGTCTATTGTATGAAACAATTGAAAATAAATGACGAGGTGTGAAATACATATCTCTGTAGATCTATTTCACCTGTGAAAATATCTTTTATACATATGACAACGCGGTACATACTGGTTTTTAATAATATGCGATCCCGCTGTTGACAACAAAATACGCACGCCGGTACCAACCGGTCCATACTGGCTTTTAGCTGCGCTAAAACAATCATGTTGGATTAATCTCTCCTTACAAGATGGAAAACCCGAAAAAAAAAAACAGAGGTTAGAAATCGCTAAAATTAGCTTCGCTAAAATTTGATTTTGCCGAAAATCGCGAAATTTGCAGTACGCGAAAATTACCAGATATACGGTAATAAATTGAAGCTGGGTTTTCGAGCTTGATCCTGGATGTCTGATATTCGTTTCAGTCTCAAGCACAATAAATCCCTTCTTTATAAGAAAATAAATGTTTTCAAGGTTTGTAATATGTTACCTAGAAGATATATAGGTAGTCTGTAAATGCTTAGGAAGATAGATTTCTTAACTTTACAAATAATTAAAAAAAATATTAGAACAGAATTAAGCTTTAGTCTGGTCCTGAAAACTAATTCTTTGTGAAAACGGGGCCTGACAAATCAATACAGATCAAGAATATGCAGGTAAGTATTTCCTAAGAGGATTTATCTCAAACTTTGGTTCTGATTTCAGCAAAGTATGCACTGTGGATGAGATTACTGACCTTCCTGGTCGGATAATTCTGTACCTTCCTTTCACTGATAGATCTATTACGGTGGACCCTTGTCTAGAAAAGTTTGTATCCCCTAATGTACCCCCATCACATATAACATCTAAGCTAGGCCACAACTCCTGGAATTCCTGAAAAGGTAAAAATAATACTTCTTATTGTACATGATGTATATAAAAACAAGAGTTGTCTCTGTAAGCGACATAATAGTACAAAATGTATGCCTCCTAAGTCCTATGCTTGAGGTACATACAAGAACTTTTAGTTAGAATTAAATACCTTTGACGATATAAACGAAATAAGTCATTATGAAAAACCACGGATATACACAGAACGGATACGCAGGTCTAAAAATAGCCTAAATATGACCTGACTACCCATAATGCATTGCGCGCTTCGGTAAGCACGATAATTGTGAACATAACTTATCCAAAAGAAATATTTTTTCGTGTCAAAACCACAAAACTAAGTGGTTTGATCATTTTCAACAAATAGAGGACACCCCAAAGATCACCAAAAAAATTGATTTATAAGAAAAACAGTCGTAAATAAGTTTCCTTAGGGATTTAAAAAAGTAAATATCGGAAGCAATCCAAAACCCGTCGATTGAAAATTTATCGATCAGGATAGGTCACAGAAAATGTGGTCTATGTCACAATTGACAGATGAATCGTCCAAACTATCTATACAAAAACATAACGGAACAAATAAATTCCCATCTTTGCTTATTTTGACGAAGAATTGCTTTAATGAAAACAAATATCTCATTGACAAATCAGGCTGAATTTGTGAAATAATCCAAGATGGCGGCGGCTAGCGGGAAAAATAGCGCCAACTTGAGAATCTCGTCAAGTCTCGCTAAGTCTCGTACAAGTAAGCCGATCGCGATATTTCATTCCAATATGGCGGCCTATATAGAAAAAATAGTGGGAGTCGAATGAGTTGCTTTTCCGTCTAATGTATTTCCGTGGAAAAACTTCTAATAAATTCATCCTCTGCTTGTCTAGAACTATTGACTAATGATAGTAAATATGTGTCCCATTTAATTGCAACAGCATTAAAACTAAACAACTTCAAGTATATAGGATAAAGGGTATAATGTTTGCAGCTTGTTTGCGTTCAACTGAGACAGTCAAGGTGTGTACTCATCCAGTATTTTCCCTGCTTAATTGGCCAATGACCTAGAGCTGGCTTTTAGGGCAGTGACAGAAACTTTGTGTGATACAAGAAAGCCGGATGCGCTACTCTAGCATTTTCCAATTAGAATCCTTGGCCTGTGAATACATGTAGCTCCAATACACTTAAGACCAACCAGGGTATATCTAGTTAGGAGAAAAGCATTGAAAACACACAAAAGAGATAGTGTTACCCACTGAACTAATGTGCCACCCAAAGGAGTAAAATAAATACAAAGACAAACCTCCACACATAATGTACTTCTAGAAGCTGAGATATTTGCACTGGTCAAAGCAATTGGTCCACCACAAGTCTGCGCTAGTTTGATCATGAATTGATGATTAGGAATCCTGATGCCAACCAAGTTTTTACCAGGGTTTAAGTCTGGGTTAAGATCACTTGATCGCTCTAGAACAATAGTCACAGGCCCAGGTAATAATTCACACAGAAGGTCCCTAGGAACGATAACTTTGCTCCATCTGCAATATATCGAACATATAAAGTCAGGGTTTCGCTTAAAGTATCATGACAGACTGAGATATAAATGATAACTTGAAAAGAACTTCAACAGTATATACAATGTAATTCAGCATATACATGTTACTATAATTGCTGAAACACCTTTCAGCAAGAATAAACAATAAATTGTCTTCAACAAGTGAAAGTGTTATGCGAAACAGTATTCAATCATTTAATTGCATGATTTTAAACATAATTCTTTCCAGGGGCACTTATTAATACAGTAGGATCTATATACTGGAAAATACAACTACAAAAACACACCAGAATTGGGTTTTCATATTTTAAATGCAATTGACCAACCGAAATATAAAACTATAATAAAAGCTCTGGCTTTCAAGTGAGTAACACAACTTACTTGTAGAAATCTTCCACGCTACCGACACTGATGGCAATAGGTTTATCATGATCTCTTTTCTTGATGTCATATATTCTCCTGATAGCATCTGAGTTCTGGGTTAGTCCAGCTATCCCATAGATGGTGTCTGTTGGTACAGCTATAATATGGCCATTCAACAAACTGTCTGATGCCTTCTGGAGATGGCTTTCTGTGTCTGCAACAAGATTGATAAGAATATCTTACATTATAAAAATCAATATAAACTGACTAAGAACGTCGATATTGACATTGGCAAAAACTGACATGATTTTGAGACGGCAAAAAGTTTCTTTCAATAATTTTGTTTCAGAGTGTGTACCACATTGAAGTCAAATCCATCCGCAAATGCATCTATCCGTCCATCCATTCACAAATCCATTCATCCATCCTCAAATCCATACATCCACAAATCCACCAATTGGCAAGTCCATCCATCCACAAGTCATTAAATCCACACATATTGTCCATCAATCCACACATCTTGTCCACCCATCCACAAGTCCACCCATCCATCCACAAATCTTGTCCATCCATCTACAAGTTCATCCATCCAAACAACTTGCCATCCATCCACATCCATCCATTCACAAATCCATCCATACATACATCTGGACACAAATACATGCATCCATCCATCCACAAATTGATCCATCCATTCACAAATCCATCAATTCACAAATCCATCCATCCATTCACAAATCCATCCATTTTACAAATTCATCCATTCACAAATCCACCCATCCATTCACAAATCCATCCATTCACAAACCTAGTTTTGGATACCATAACTAAATGGTCTTTTATTTACACTGACGTGTCGACCTTTTGGAAATGGAAGGATCATCGTTAAATACCTTGGACTACCACATTGTGACAAACCCATCCCATATATGACTTTAATTCACAAATACATCCATCCATATACATGTATCTGGACACACAAATCCATCCATTCACAAATCAATCCATCCATCCATAAATTCATCTACAAATCCCATCCACAAATCCAAAGAACACTTGGAAAATGATCTTTGACAAATCCCATCCACAAATCCATCCATCCGAATGGGTCTATTAGCAAAAAATGTTTACTCTGAACAGTGGGGCATACTGGCAGGCGTCCTACATCCGTACCGTTTTGGCATAAATTTCATGATAACTCGTAAATGTGTAAATCAAGTAATTAAAATTTCACCTGAACAAAGCTAGGTTCGTCTCGGAACTGAAGAGCTGATTTGTTTACTTCTAAAAATAATCCAAGTGCATTTTGAGGGCCGTTGTAGGGGTCACCACATCACTTCATTTTTAAGTCCAACAGGACCATCAATACGGACACACTGTTGTCGCGTTTTTTATTACGAAAAAGGCGTTAAATATCGAATTAAACCATGTAATAAATCAAGGGAGAGCACAAATGAACGGTTTGTGCAAAATTTGTAGGATTTATCTCCCGTGAATATTGGAAAAATATCAATCGGAACTCAGCGGTAAAATTTTAAAAGTTCACTTTTCATAGCGGGCATTTTGATACAAAATGGCGTTGTATGATGTTTTGAAACATTGCACATATTTATTAAAGCTATATTTTCCTGGTTAAACTGTTTACAAAACATCTCATCGAATTACCTCATATTTAGCAGAAGGACCTTAATTTATCCTTTCGGGGCTGCGCAGAAGTATTGCGCAGTTATGCGATTTTCAACTTCCCCCGTAATGTAAACAAGCTTCGCGAGTACAGACGAAAATAAATGCGACATTTCTTGTAAAATATTTAACTTTAATCGTTGCTACTTCGTAGTGTTGACAAAAATCAAGCGTCTAATTGATTGACAACAGATGAATAACTGATGATCAAAATTAATGGCCGCAATAAAGCGTTTTTGAGGCTGTCCGGATTGATGGTCGTCTGGATTTGGTGGTCGCCAGCCAGTATATGACAGGGGCCCGTGGTCTGATTAGCAAAAATATTTTCAGGTCGTTCAATAGATGGAGTTCAGATTGGCTTTGTGAACAAGGTTTTAGATCTAATAGTAATAAGAGATAACCAAATTGACTAGATTCCACTACAGTACTGTACAGTAATTGAATTTGAAAACAAAACAAACCTCCATCTAACAAATTCAATATTTTATCCGTTTTGAGATTCATTCTTAAAGTTCGGGTACAGATCTTATGAAAATTCGTCACTACACTTCTGTATACAAGCGTCATCTACTTCTAAGTCGGTGTGACACTCGAATAAACACATGTTTTAAATTGCTACACATTGCATCAGATGGGCGCAGCCATTTTGAATGCAATGAAATTGTAACTTCAGAAGCCTAAATGTGTAAGGCTGTATTCTTCCCGTACAACCATTTGGAGGATATTTGTTGATTTTAGTGTAAGGTCGAATTTTATTTCACCGTAGTACTCGCGCACTTTTCTGCATATCCATAAACTTCGTTACGAACAGAAATAATGGAGAGTGTGTTTTAAATACGCAAATGACGTCATTTGACGCCTTTTGTTAATTGTGATTGTGATGACGTCTCGCACGTGACGTACGTATAAAGCGCTTCTATAAGAAAAAAAAAGATTATATTAAGTCAGACAGGGAAGGCAGCACTCAACTTAACCATCCAATCACAGAAAACATTAAAAACACACAAAGCACAATGCCTAACAGAACCAACCGAGCACAGGTGTAACGTTTTCGGCCGTCGTCTCTTAAACTCTAAATGTGGTAGCGTACAACTTATGGTTATTGTCCAACAATAACCGTCCAACAGATGTAACCTAATGTTTCCCAACTAACAAAAGTCATCAACGTTCACACAGGCCTACTCTCGTGTTGTTCTAACTATATATGGCTATAGCCTGCTCCCTAGAACAGACACCCTCAAGAGACCCTGCAGCGTACACAGCTACCCACGGCTGTAGACTGTCTCCACACAGCAGTCACACACAACCCTTGACTGTAGCTCTAGCCTACTACACGCTGCGCAAGCCTCACACAATACGTTCCAACAACGTAATACGTTCCACCAACGTGTCTCTTCTCCAGCAGACGCACCAACCAAACAACACCTAGCTGGAACAATTATTAACCACGTTTACTGGTACTCCGCAACTATGTCCCCTAATAGCTTTTCAAGGAAGCGAGGCTTCACGAGAAGTCACTAGCAAGAGACACTTGCGTAAATACACAGAGTGTAGCGCTGGTCAATAATTCACTTCGTTTTACCAAAGTGAACGAGTCAACTTTCGCAAGTAGACTGACGAGCACAGTGCGTGCTACGGTATATATACCCTCGTTCGGTAAGACACGCCCCTTTCTGTCAATTCAATGAAACACCCGCCATCTAGCGGGTTCCGAAGTTGAACGTAAACTAACGGAAATAACCGATACGTACCGGGATACTTTAACCAATGTTTCAGGCAATATCTCGCAACTATATCAATAAATATAATAACCATGCAGTGTACTTACAATTACTGTGAACATCAAACCCACATGTCCTACTAAATATGCTTATTTCATAAAAATACAATCAATAACCGATACATACCGAGTTTTGTTGATATCGGTGCAAATAGAGTCAAAATATACAAAGGGGAACAACTACCGATATCTTAATAACGGGTAGGTCTTAAACCCTACACGTTACACAGGAAACATAAAACACATAGCACAATGCCCAACTAAACAAGATCCGCCCAAGTCCAAGCTGTCGAAAAGTATAATGAATTATTAATTTTAGCAACAAAGTGACTATAATGCCTAGTTCAAGTATATATTCCTTAAACTATCTTATTTGTCTTATTTGTGTCGGGTATGTGTTAAATATAGTACATGTATAATATTCGTGTTGATGTATTATTGAATTTATGAAACACGTTGAATAAAACGAAAATGAAGCTCGCTTCATGAATATCATTTTATTCAACTCGTTCCATTAATTCAATAATAAACCAACACGCATTCAATATAATTTATATAATTCATTGACAGCATATAATAAAACACCCTTTTCAGACTCAACTTGACTTGAGGAACAAACTCGATTAGGTCATTGAAAGTGCAACAATTAGAAGGATCTAAATTATCTTTACATTATCAGGAAATATTACTGAGATCTGCTTTTCCTAAGGATGTCCATCTAACGTAAAAAATAATATTATATATATAATAATAAAATTCTAGTAAGCAAAAATGGAACTCAAATAACTTTATCATTTACTCATACTGTAACATTTTGATCAACGGTGTCTTAAATCAAAACGATTATTTCAGTTTGTAAAATATACGAGGCGTGGAATGTAAGTAGTGCTATATCTTCCTTATACCAATGTTGTTTTTAAATAGTAAACTGTATATCAAAGATCATTGCACGAGTAGCAGCTTTAAATTGTGACCTTGCATTTTAAAACCCGTTCAGTCTAGCTTTAACATTAGCATAGCTCGATTAACACTGTCTACTCGTGAATACTAAAGCTAGAATTATCCCATTTAAGAATTGTTCTTTTCTCAATGCGTGGGCAAATACCATTTTTAATTTAACTTGCGCGGTGCAATGGGCGTAATGTCATGTCTTATTCATCTACTACTGGATATTTTAAGCAAATGATAAGGTGGGTAATTTAATTTGGAATGAACCCCGTGCACGCCATCCGAATATGACAACGTCCTAAAAAGGGTTGCGAAATCAAATATGTTTTGGGTACTTGTGGAAGATTTACAATTAGGCAAGTAGCTCAATGTGTTGGCACATCATTAGGAGTTATTCGTACAATGCTCAAGCATATTACAAAAACAAAGGAGGAAGAAAAGAACAGTTTGAATACCTGTATCTGCTTTGTGACGCCATTAAACTGTCCAAAAATAGTTGAAACCATTTCTGAATACAAAAAGTCGATTGTTTGCAAATGCCATGGCCATCAACTAGATGTAGGTCATTTATTTACCTATGCGAGATATCCATAGTGAAATACGGGCCAGCAAATGCGGTTCAAAAGTTTGCATTGCAAAACGCACCATGGTGGTGTTCGAATGACCACCATATTCAGAGTAACTAAGAGGAAAGGGTATTTTCGTCCCAGAGAGTAATGAATTTCCGCTTTGATAACTCGAGGTTTTTAAGTTAAATTAATAGAGTTAACAAAATTCACGAAATAAATTAATAAGAGTTTCGTGGGTTCCGTTAGGTTTCGTGGAAGATGAATAATATACAAACATGTATACAACAGGAATATACATGTATGTGATAATATTTCAGAACTTTTAAAATATAGCATATATTCAAAAATCACATAAGGTTAGCTTTAATATAAGAATAAATTTATTGCAATGTATGCAAAGGCAGAACACTTTCGATAAGTTCTTAATAGACCACCACCAGAAGAAACGCCTACAATACCAGAAGCAGACTATGATCTTCAAGTAACAATTTCTCCACCAACTAAAAGACGAAATAATCAGCGCAATAAAAACCTAAAAAATTGAAACGCTTCTGGTCAAGACAACCTCAATGCTGAACTATTTGAAAACCGATCCGGAACTACAACGTAGCTGCTAATATAATTCAACCACTGTTCGAAGCAATATGGATTGGAAAATAGATTCCAAATGACTGGTCAAAGGGTACCATCATTAAAAGTCCAAAGAAAGGAACACTGAATAATTGCAACAACTGGCGTGTGATAACACCTTTGTCTATTCCCAGCAAAATACGCAACATAATCATACAGAGAATGTCAAGTGCTTTGGATCAACAACTGCGTGATGAACAGGCAGGTTTCAGAAGATACAAAGGATGTGCAGACCAGATTTTTACTCTTAAATATATAATTGAACAATGTACAGAGTGGCAAAGATAACTACATATCAACTTCGTGGATTTCCAAAAAGCATTCGACAGCATCCACAGAGAAACCTTATGGAAAATATTAAGACATTATGGGATCTCTAAAGGCATTACCGATGTTATACAAAGCTTTTACAAGCACGTCACTTGTTGTGTCCAGAACAGTAACATATATTTGAAGTAAAAATTGCTGTTCGAAGAAAGGGATGTGTGGTGACCTCTGTCCTCTTCTACTTGGCAATTGACTAGGTAATGAGGAAAACAACTGAAGATAGATCAAGAGGTATGAGGTTGAAACTGAATACAACATTAAGAAATTAGGACTTCGCAGATGACCTTGCCCTGTTCATCCATACACATAAGCACATACAAAAAAACACATCTCCTTGAACATTCTGCTAAGCTAGTTGGCCTGAACATCAGTCAGGCAAAAACAGAAGTAATGACTCTTAGCATCAATAACCCAAAACCAATACAAATTGATGGAAATAACCCCCTAATACAGACACATTTACCTACTTGTGTGTTGTTCTAAGAAATGATGGCGGAGCTGGTGATGATATCCAAAGCAGGCTTTGCAAAGCCAGAAACACCTTCACACCTTTATGTCACTCAATAGTGTATAGAAATCTCCTCAATACAGCAAAAACACAAAATTGAAACTATACCAAAGCTGTGTACTATCCACCCTCGTTTTCGGTTCAGAGTGTTGGAGAATGACTGAATATGACCTTGACAAGCTATCATCCTTCCATACCAAAAGTGTAAGAAGAATACTCAGAACAATCTTCAACGAAGATCTCTTAAATCAATGCAGACAAGAAGATATGGGTACAATACTCCTACGAAGAAGATGGAAATGGTTTGGACTTGTGACGAGAAAGGACAACAATTCCATCACGAAGGTGACATTATACTGGACGCCTGAAGGCAAGGGGGGGCCCAAAACAACATGGAGGCGCACTGTCGATGCAGAGTTGAAGAAAATGAACCAATCCTGGGGAACAGTTGAGAAGATCGCAAAAGACAGACTCCGGTGGAGGTCCTTTGTTGTTGCCCTACATACCAGAGGGCATAACGGGCAATAAGTAAGTAAGTAATGTATGCAAAATAAGGACGTTATCTAGGGTTCTATGGGGTCAGTGGAGTGGGTAAATTGTAAGTGAAAAATTGTGACATTTCAGGACTATATTTGAACAATAATTTAAGTCTCCGTGTTGTTGAAATGTAATTGATATATTCAGAAATATATTAGGGTAAGATTTAATGTGACTCGCGGACTGTAGTGTAATTGAGTAATGTTCTGTTCTACATGTACATAGAGACATCTTGTTTATATCTATGAGCATCCTCATACATCAGTTGTTAGTCAAGTTTACAGACGACCATCTCGCAGATATCACAGGTGAAGAATACTCTGGTGAACGAGAATGCTTGGGTAAATGCGCCGGGAGTATCGTTTGGCATTTAAAGTAATGAGAACTTTTACTAATATGAAATTTATCATGAGAGGGTGATTGAGTTTGTCAGTAATGCACAATCCTAGGATATTTCCGAAGTAGTTCTTGCCCTCAACATGTATGTAAAGTGAAACACTATTTGATCAAACAGTTTAAAGTGTATGATGTTATTTATTTGACATTCTAGTAATTTTGAACTATTCTAAATCATTGGAAATACAAGTAAACGGTTACCATTCTCTAATAGGTCGGGTTGCTAGATCTACATTGTTTAGGAGAGTTACACTCAATCGCAAAAGAAAGTATACATTGTTTATAATTAATATTATTTCGTCTGGGCTTGAAAGAAACAAACAGAAGGTTAATATTTACTAAATGAATGCTGTGACGAAATATGCAGTTTTGAATTTGAAAAAATAATGCTAACGAAGAGACATAATCCAAAGTCGACCAGTGTCTATGATAACGACTGTACGTCAAACAAAGATTATTTTCCAAGATGGCGTTACGTGAAATCATGGAAAAGTAGATAACTTGCCCGTCACATGTACATGGGTATTCGATGATAATAAAGTTAAATTGAAAACATATTGATAAGAATTGGTGATTGCTTAATGTAGAGATCACCTACGAAAATGAAAATTTAATATCGCCTTTTATTGTAAATCATTTGAAATGAAAGGTTACATTTGATGTCCAAGAAAACCTGCTATTTTGACAAAAATATTGATTTAAAGATTGTCCATAGTCTTACAGGATCATGTTAATGAAGCAAAGTGCAAAAGAATGTTTGTAAATATCTTGAGTTTTAAGGAAGTTACAGCTATTTTTGTACAGTCCCTATATGGTGCTTTTTGTGTGACGTCGCAAACGCCATTGAAACGTTAGTCGACGTTACTGCAACGATAATTTCAAAATTACATCATTTGATCAATTATTGACATAAACTGTTCAAAATAGTATCATGTTTTAGAATTTTGTTTGGAATTTGTTAAAATATACATCAAAATAAAAATGGTTTGCATTCAGAGAAAGACTATTACTGCTTTATTCAACTAACTCCTCGTTTTTCTCAATCGGAGTACTTTTCCAGAATTGGTCACCATAGTAACGAAGTATGTGATTTCGATATAATTCATAAGAAATTTTAAAGCTAAGATATAGTACTATATTGATAAATTACTTAAAGTAAAATCAATAGATATGTATTTTTTCTCATCTTAGAACTTTATATAAACATTATTACATAATAGTAATTAAATAATGTCAAAATAGCAGGTTTTCCTGGAGACTGGCTCATATATATAAGACTATAAATTATTTTTGATTGTTTTAAAGAAACTGTGAAATAAATCCAATGTTATATTTAATTAAAATATCCCTTAGCATCTATAATCTCTGTTAATCTCGCCTCTATAGTTTTATGTAAGATAGTTATAACAAAGACCTAAATATACAGTGTATTTAGGTATTTGGTTATAACACGCATGTTTAATTAATATGCGTGGTTATAATCAGTTGTATTCGGTGATCCTTTATAGCATATTTAATGTACTGTTGGAAATACCAAACATTGACTTGTTCATGAAATGATCGAATTGTTATTAAATCAATCATTGCATCATGGAATTTTCGAATTCTGTAAACAAGTGGCAGATACCCCTCAGACCAAATTTATGTCTATAATGTGTTTATATGTTTATATATAATATGTTAATGACAAAATTAACTTATAGAGCAAAAAATAAAATGTTTTGATTGTAGGCCTATGTTTATTTTCTCTTTTTCGGTATAATTAGTACCCGCAGTTAGTATAATTTGTACCGTGTAGTAAACAATTCTGCGGCGAGCAGGTGCGACATCCGGGTTTCGTGGTAACCAACAACAATGATGGCGGCGTACATGCAGACGGCTGGAATTTATTTATTTTCAATGAAAACATAGTCTGTTGGTTATTGATACTGTGATAAACATACGTGTATTTACTTTTTACGTGTCGTCTGCAACATCTGATTCAAAATGGATGAAAGACATTGGTGGATAGCGAGTAAAATCCAAGAAACTTTCAAAATTGGAGGTTACGATAATCCAACTTTGTTGGAAGATTTTATGATTGAGGAGACCACACTTGCCAAAATAAACAAATTTCTCAGAGCAGGAGGACCATGTCGGTTATTTTTCTACTGCGAGAAACCGGAGACAGGCGTACTGTCGACCAGAGAGCTTCATGTTACTGGTACACTTGCTTCCTTGAAAGATACAAACTTAGAACATGTAAACATTCTCTATTTTTTACGTAATCGAGTTGATAAAGATGTTGATGGCACTAGGATGGAGCGAGATATTTTTTGTGGTGAACTGAAGCATAATACTATTGAAACGCTAACAACACTGTTGTCTGATGTGTATATTCCCTTGGTCAAAGCTCAGAAGGATTGGGGCGAGTGTAACAATGATGGGCAGGCGCAGCTGATGAACAACATGGATAAATTTCTGACAGCACTCAATGAATCAACAGCTTCTTTGCAGTCATCAAAACAAATGGTAAGATTGGTAAATTGTGTAATGTCCCAATGATTACGATTGTTCATTATCATTATGTAAAGTTACTATAAAGGAGGAAAAGGTGCACCTGGCATGGGACTCAAACCCACGACCCCCAGTATACTTGCCTGTAGTTCTGCCAATTCAATTATGAGCTAGCTGTTGTGTGTCTTCAAGAACTTGCTTTCAGGTTTATTTCTTGGTAAGATCCCTTTGGCTATCGTCCCCCTCACTGAGCCCTGAGATGTTGGTGACACGCATCAGGTCTATGTCTCCTTGAGGGGTTTGACCGTATGGCAGATAGATAGACGTCTCAGATCGTTTACCGCTGCCACCATTAAAGAAACTAAGCAGGAATGCACCTGACGTTGGACTCTAACCCTTGACCCCCAGTGTACTCGTTGGCTCTGCCAAAAGTGCTAGCTGGGCGTCTTGTCATATGTCATGCTCCCTTACCAGTCATCAACCGTAATCACTATTAATGAGTTGTCCATAGTATTGGACAAATATTAATTTCATTTCGGATAAGTTTGATGGACAAGCAGTTGGTCCACACTGGATATATGTGCTATATCTAGCTTGGATTGCACACTGTACAGAACATTGGCAGATTTAGTCTGTCAGCATTGTACAGAAATAAGAAATATTATAAGTTTATGCCAAACTAAGATTGGTTAAACCAAGACTTTAGTGTTTCCATTGTTGTTATGAGCCTTTTCTGTGATATTGTGCTATATTCCCTATGAAGAATTGTTTCACTTTGTTAAGACTATTGGTATTTTCCCGAATATTGTAGATGCTGAAGCAGCCAGATCATGTTGTATTAAATGATTTCAAGCAGCAAAGAGCCGCAGCCTTAGATCCTCAACTTATTGCACAGTATGAGGAATTGGTCACAGAATGGATGAACACCATAGAAGCTGTACTTACCGATACCTCAGATGAAAGGTAGATCTTCATGACTTAATTTGGTCGTAATCACACCTTTTTAACCATTTGTTATCCATTTCTGTTTGTATTCTTTGCAAATATATAATATGCACGATCCTTGCTTGCATTTTGTCTATGTGCACCACAACATATATTTGTTTTTCTTTTTTCTTTTTAGTTAGATATAAAGTTTTGGTTTTGTTTCGCTTCTATCTCTTAAATTGCTGCAAATGACTTATGTGGCATTTTATATATCTTTTTTAAAGTTTGAGAGCTTTTTTTATCCTAGAACATTTATCTATATGATTATGACTAAATGGATTGATCTAGAACATACAGGTAATAGCAATTGGTACATTCATGATTGCAAAAATAAATATCCAATATATGAATAACTTAATGTATTGTATCTTGTAATTTCTATATGATGATCAAGGGTTCAATACCTGGGTCAAGATCCTATTAAAGGTTGTCAGTTTTAATTAGAACAACATTTTGTGAGATTGAATATTGACCATTACAAACCCTGAATACTTGTTACTGGTAGTACCCCAGGAAGCATTCATAGGGCATGATTAATATAAGTTGCAGGCCTCAATAAATCCACTCGTCCTGCGCATATTTATATAGCAGGACCAGTGAGAGTTTGGAGTTTTCTTCTTTATCTATATTGCAGGATGGGTGCTTTTAAAAATATTTGTTGAGGCCTGAGTTGTAACAACTTGTTTCTCATTCAATGTAAAAAATCAGTTGGTTTTTACTTTTGTCAATATAACACATTTTATTAGTACAAATAAGGAGTCTTGTCGGAGATTGACATTTATATTATTACACCATGTGTTGTTCTTCCTTTCTAGAAAGATGGATGCTCTCTTTCCTGAGAGATCAAGGTGATTGTGTAGAATCATGTGTATTAAATCTGTGTGATTGTGTATCTGATATAATTGGATTATGTTGCATGTGATTAATCCTTGCTTTTATAGTAAAAAATGAATATTTTGTAAGAGATGATTAGCTTGATTAATACATGAAAGGCTCTTCTAACTTAAAATTTTATCAATTGTCTTGAATCATGCATTTTCAATAGTTATTTAAAGTAAATTGAAAAAAATTCCGAATTAATCTAATTCAGTTTTGGTAGAAATAGTCCTATATGTACATATATGTGCAATATGTATCATTTCTACATGTACTGTTTTAGTAAGTCGTTATCAAATATTAATTCTCTGATCTTAGGAAACATGTGAAGTTTCTTTTGTATATATTATAATTAATGAAACAGTTAACATTCTGTGAATGGTAGGAACTTGCTTTTCGATTGCATCACTTTATTGACAAATTCACAATCTCTTCACATTTTTTAGTTGCACTATATTTGATTAGTGAGTCCTAACACGTTGCTTTATGCACAGTCTTAGGACCCTGCATTTTGGTGTGATTTTGTTCAGAGACAGACATACATTCAAAATGAATTCTAAGAAATTTATTTCTGTAAAATAATTTTTGAAGATGCCTTTCAATCACACATCATCAAATCTATTTACTAAAGACAGATTCTGATGTGTGAATGTGTGTATACTGATAAGCCAAAAAACTGTTTGTTTCCGGTATCTTGGCTTAGCCTAAACATTTGCTGCAAACCTTAAATTAATGTTTTTAAGGCATTGGAAAAATTGATAATTTCACTGTTTTATGTTTTTCTATAGTTAATTGCTCTTTGTTAAATTTATTTCTACCTAGCTTAGCCTTAGGTGCCAAACCTGTTTTGAAAGTATTTTCTTTTGGGCATGTTACCGGAAACCAACAGTCTTTTTATTTAGGGCTTAACTATAATTTAGTCAACTTTGATTTGTTTTTAGTTTAGATAAGAATATGTTAATTACCTGCAGTGCAACAAATATTGATACAAACATTTATATGTTCCAAATAATGTTGTTCTGCAGAGGATGCAATCCTGCACTTTTGCCTCCAAACAATTCATACAAGCATGCTGTTGTAAATTAGTTAAAAGGTTTGTGAACGTGCGTATGTATGGACTGTTGTTTAATATATCAGTAAGTTGCAGCAACATGTAACTGATATTCATTAGTTCCGCACTACTTGTCAGAGCTCAAGCTAGCCTAAGATTTAAGAGAGAAGTGACTTCTCCCCCAAAGAGAAATAATGTGAATTCACAGCATGTGACAGTGCGCGAAAACGCTTTGTAACATAACTTTTTATTAGATTTATATAGGAAATCAGCAATAAGTTTTTGTTTAGTTGTCTTCACTTCTCCCCAGGGCCCCTACTAGGATGAAGTTACAGCCCCCAGGGCGACTATTTCGCTCAAGTCACCCACTAGTGAGAGCCCTGCGTGTGACAAATGTCTGCTGCCTGTTCTTTTAGCAGTATAGATGTGATAAGTTTATGGAACAGATTCATGCATGCAGTGTTTAAAGACATCCACCACCTTATGTAGTTCGTAGTACTAGTATATTAAGTAGCTGGGGATACTATAACTTGATTTGACAGACCAATTGTGTCATTGTCTTATTTGAAGTATATTGTATTAGTCTGTGAATTTAGGATTTGAAACTAGTTGTCCGAGTCATTGAAAGTGAATGATTTCCTAAGTTTATATAAATATAGTCTTAAGTATAATTCCTGCAGGATTTACTTGTTTTTAAACAATAATCACTTGTCCAGACAACTACACAAGCCATAAGTTCCCAGACTGACTTCAATCAGGATTTATCAATGTAATAGTACTACGCATGTTCTATAATGTGTTAACAATTGTGTGGTACGAATGTTAACATTGGTTTCAGCGATTCGATTTTGATTTTTGTTTATTTTGTGTTGGCTTTAATAATAACATAGGCTGTATGAATCAATAAATTAATTGATTTCCTTTGTAGTATTGTTTAAATGCATTATGTACTTTATATTATAAGACACATAATGAAGCCTATTGTGTGAGATAGGTTAAATCAATAATAATCTTTAATAATAATTACATATTATGTATACTAGATAAATCACTCAGTCTTGTTAAAAAGGAATCAGTATTTGATGGAACATAAATTATGGAACATTGAACACGAAAGGTTTACATTTATAGTCTGGCTATTGTCCCTATAGATGAGAGATGATTGATTTTATTATGATAGATATACACCTTTCTAGTCTAGACAACCTCATCATCAATGTTTGATAAAAGTCTTATAATATAAAACAGCTATCCCTAGACACAAGGGAATTACTGGTATAATAGGACTAGTGATGTGCTTTTGGGTGTAACTCAGTTATATATTAGAAAGTATCGAAAGCACTTAAACGCTCTCATGCAGCTCATAAGTTGAACTCGTTGTTTATTTGGGCTAAGTCATTGGTTGTTTATTAAAAAGAAAAGTAAAGGGACTTAAAATGTTTCACCTGACCATCCCTGCAAAAATACATTTTTTTCCAATGACACATTTAACTGTGTGCATAGAAAACACCTATAGATGTCTGTTGGATACATCTAGTTATTAGTTTATAGCTTAAATAGCCATATGAATATTTTGTATTTTATTGTGCCTGATTGTACATGTATCTGTGTACTGTACTGCTTTAGTGAATTCACTTTTCTTATATATAGAGAGTGGACTTAGCACTGAAAGTATGCCATACATTTAGGTATAGTCCAGAGAATTTGACACGACTCTCGAACTTATATTAACTTAATTTCACAGCTGATTTATTGTCTTATATTTATATCCCCGGTTGTGTGTTTTCTTAAGTGGGGATTATCACAAAGATGCTCAAGGTGTAATACCAACACAAATCTCGAGGACCGATTTAGCACAATTTGCTCGTGGAAATTTATATATTCAACGCAAGAACCCTGTAATATATTCATGCATAAAGGTCAGGATCGTGTCAAATTCTCCATGCTATACCATTACGTATATTATTCAGCTACCATACTGTTATATAATTAATAGGTATTACTTTGAAACGTATAAGTTTAAATTCTCCTTGTTGTCTTTGTACTTAGTAGAAAAAAAGTAGTTTATTGCAACATTCGTGATTGTAAGTCAAACTCAACCAATCGGTGGCGTGAGGTTTGAGAGAGGCCCCTATTGAAGACTTGACATTGGTCCATTTTAACATCAAATTCAAACCAACCAATCAGAGATGAACATTTGGGAGAGACTTCAAGTCAAGAACTTGCCATTGTTCCATTTAACTAACCAAACAGATACTTGATGCACATAAAGTTAGATTTTCAGAAAATAGACGTTAAAAATCGTTCTCCTGAATTATGTTCTTTATTCATATCTTGGTTTCTACTTTGTCTATTATTGATTTCACTGATTAACACATTTATCTTCAATTGTATAATTAGTGATTGTTTTTTACCGGTAGCTTGATAAACATTTGTCTGTTCAAGTTCAATAACAATCATTTTAATTCATTGCAGATTTATGGACCCTAATGCTGGCCCCTTGTCTGAGTTGGAGAGATGGAGAAGACGTCAAAGATTGCTTACGAATATCACAGAACAGTTGAAAGGCAAAGAATGCAAGGCTGTGATTGGTGTGCTCATCACAGCAAAATCCAGACTTCTCAAAAAATGGAAAACCATTGATGCTGCGTAAGTGTAACTCACAGTGTAATATTTATCATGGCCGCATTTAAGCTGAGGCCAGAATAAATTTTTTCCTGAATTACAGGGCTTCATTCACAATATTTGAATTAATTACGTCCGGGTGAAAATGGGATTAGCATTAGGAGGGTCTAAATAGGGAAAATATATAACATAAAAGTACCCTACAATATACTTTATATTTTCTCTACAACATATAAACATTTTCTAAAAAAACGTAATTTTAAAAGTGTTTTTCAACGAAAATTTGACATGCTTTAAAATTTGTTATTCCTATGACACAAAGGCATCAATAATTGAAGTTGTATTTACTTTGTTAGCATGCATCTATTTTGGGAATTTTTCACTTGGGAATATTGACAGCGTTCAGTTTCTGATCCCAAAAAGATAAACAAATCAGACATGGAAGGCGGCACTCTACAGAAACAGCAGAGTACAAAAGACACAAAAAGGAACACATAGGGAAACCCACAGACCACAAGTGATATCAGTGATTTTTTTTTATTCTTTGGGAAAGGGTCTGAGTCTGTTCAGATTGGGAATTTTCGCGTTGTGACAACTTGAAATTAGGAATTTTCATGAAGCAGAAAGGCCAAATAAAACAGAAAAAGAGATTATATGTGACTGTTTACTGGTTTCTGTAAACTTTAATGCTTGACCTCATGTCAAAAATGTTCATAACTTTGTCATTTTATGTCCGATTTTGAATATTTTTTTAAAATGGTCATTCGGAATTTCCCCCTTCAAATTTGGGAAAATTATAGCCTTTTTCAAATTGGGAAGTCACCGTTTACCGGCAGCAAACAAAGAAGGAAAAAAATCACGGGGAACACATAGGGAAAACCCACAGACCACAAGTGATGTTCACAAACATTACACAAAAATGAACAAAAAAACATTAAACTTTATACAAAAAAGTCCTCCTTTACTATTCTGTTTGGACTTTTTTCCAGTATCACAGATGGTATGAATGATACCAAAGACAAAGTGAAATTCCTGGAATCATTGAAGCGTCACTTTGACCAACTGTACAGCGTGGACTCTACTCCGTCGACTATCATCAATACTGCAATCCCTGGTCTAGCCAACAGTGTCAAACAAATGGATTCAATATCAAGATATTATGCTCGGACAGGATTTCTAGGTCTCATGTTTACTAAGGTAAGAGAAAATAGAGAGGTTTCTGGTTATTCGTTACGGCATCAGGCCAAAACAAAACGTTCAAGTACAGCGAGTACAGTATAATACAGTGTTCCAACTTCCATATTTAAAGGTGCTGCCTCACAGATTGGGCTAAAATTTTTGTACATCGTGATTTTCCAATCTAACGAAGTATTGATGTAATAGAAAGCCACTGACGGTTGCTTTATGACAGATTTGGTGCAAATAAGCAATTTTAACCACTCTCAATATCGCCCTCTGAGTATTTTTTTCTTTAAAAAAACCCACTAAGTTTACTTCCAACATGCTTTGTGAATTATGTAATTCTCACGTGATCGAACTGTAACATCAACAAACTACAGCGTAAACATCAGTGAGGTATTTGGTTCGTTTTTTATTCGTTTTCATCAAATGTGAACAGTGTCAGTGGGGTTGTTTATGGGATATACAGGCAACAATACCAAAATTACGCGAATATTTGATTATTTTTGCAATACACCAATATGTGAGGCAGTCCCTTTAAATGAGCCTGTGATATTTGTCATACCCGGTACATTTTCCTGATGTATATCTTCATGAAGTGGGCAAAGTACATATTGGTCTGGACTTAACAGTAAAAGTGCTGTTGGACAGTCTGAAAAGCATTTGAGATATTACCTGGTGCATGGCTGAGATTCAAACCAGGGATCTTCTGACCAGTAGTGAAGAGCAATACCAACTCGACCACTGTGCCATCCTAAAATGTACTAAGTTAACTATATGAAATTTCTCCTTCTCTATCTTTTCTACAAAAATCCTATCAAACTGTTATAAAACCAAATTTTTAGAGTAAAGTAGGATAGGTGGAACACACGGAAAAGACGGGTCAGGTTTTGATTATTTATTTACCGACGTTTCAACCATACAGTGGTCTTCATCAGGGTACATACATTTATGATAACAGATGTTAAATTTTTTAGTTGAATACCAAGTTGCTTGCCTGAGATTCCATACAAACTAATGTTTTATCTATAATACATTGTTTATCAAGGTAACCAACCAACTTGTTATGGCATGTAAGGAGTATATCAAGAATTGTACATTGACGATGGAAGATGATGATTTATTGTGGGACAGAATACAAGAAGAGATAGAACATAGAGATACTGGTAACACTGACATTGATCCTAAAATCAAACTGCTGAAAAGTCAAGTGGAATCGAAACTCAAGGTCAGTACAGGATTTCAATTGAATGTTGAATAAAGATAAATGTCAACAAAAACACACATAAAAATTATTCAACGTTTCGGCATTTTGCCTTCATCAGGAAATACAATCTGATTTTTTATGCCCCCGTATCGATAGATCCGGAGGCATATAGTGATTCACCTGTCCGTTCATTCGTCCATCTGTCCGTCCGGTTAACCCAAATGGACCGTTTCTTCTAGCATCATTATGGTATCATCTAACCTCATTTTGACCTTCACATTGACCTAATTTTGGACTTAGACTTATTAAGCGTCCAATTCTTGTTAACCCAAATTTCGTCTTACATCAAGGCGTTGTCTTCAAACTTGACATACTTGTTTACCATCATAAGCCCCTTACATTGTCAAAGCCATGTAACCCTATCCAACATTTTACAGAATTATGGCCCCTGATTGACTTAGCTTTTTATGGACAATGCTTCCATGGGGGCATAAGCTTTTATTGAACTAAGTCTTGTTTTTATAATTGAATGTTGAATGATTGGTAATGCCGAGTGGTTAGACCGGTCCATTGAGCCGGTCCATTGAGCCGGTCCATTGAGCACTGGCTGGTCATTCGAGGAATCCGGTTGGTTCTTCCATGACATTAGCTAGTTTATATTAATTGATTTAAGGTCGATTGTGTACAAGTTTTTCCAACTTATATTAATCACTCTCCACACCTTATTCCTGATGTTATTAATCGCCATGAGGGTATATGAGAGAAGAGAAGCAAGTTTCCCTTTTATTCTGAGCGTCATGCCAGGGAATGTCTTCCACGTGTGGAAAAGTTGTACATTTCTTTCAAAAAAGCAGGATGGTACTGGGTGGTAATAAATTTCAGAACATGTTGTTGAAAAACAGCATTTTTAAATGCAACAATAACACAAATCTGTTGCAATTGAGATAAAAAAACATACTTGTGTATTCTAGACAGTCTTTGTTCAAACAAGGTATGTGTTTCCATGTTTTGTTCAATAGTCATTCAACAATGAATTCGATGTAAATGACTTATTACAATAAAGTATGAACTTATTGCGATAAGACTGTAGGGGTCCAGTAAACCTCAATAATACAACCACCATTGGGACCCTGTTGAACATTTATGAATGACATCTTTCACACACTGTAGATGGGATATTGTTATATTATATCAAACTGCCATGTTTTACAGGGACCAACTGGGCGGGGCAAGAGTAAGGAAGGTCTAGACCTTGGAATACAGGATCACACCTTATATGGTCGTCTGAAAGCTTGTCTAACGCTTCAAAGCTTCTACAGGGAAACGCTGCGAACTTTACGGGACTCCATCGGCCAATCACAGAACATGTCACATTTTCCTTCACTAAGCAGTGTAGCTGGTCCCGGAAGTTTTACTACAAGGTTTGTCGTTGTCACTTGATATTTTCAACTCAATCTCTTCTATAGAGATATATGGGATCCGTCATGAGTTGTCTTCGGAGATCAATATTTCTTAAACGAGTCTAGAAAACACAGGTTATTAAGCGAGCCTTTGGTGAGCTTAATAATTTGTTTTCGTGACGAGTTTAAGAAATGTTGATATCAAAAACAATGAATGACAAATTCTTTTTATCACATTACCATAGTTACCGAGTCAATACAACATCAATAAGATCCTATTTAAGCCGGCGACGTTACGTTTTTGCATCAAAAAGCTTGTGACGTCACATATTTGTTATCACACGTGTTGGAGAACATTGTTCTGTCATTTGATCTCACATGGAATATCACGGTATTTATGTGATAAAAAAAATAGATACATTATCGATACACTATGCAGAGAGACATACTTGAAAAATTATACATAATATATCTTTGCCATGAGTTTGAAATGCTGATGTGCTGAGGTAAGTACAAGTTGGTTTCAACTAGAGAACATGCATGTTACAGAAAAGCATCAAAAATCAAGTATGTACATGAAGTATAATTGAAATGGAAGAAGTGTTCTAAACTGATCATTGTTATCAGGTTGGATGAAGCACTCTTAACCATTCTGATCAGCCAATGTTATTCACAAATGAAACTAGGCAGAATATATTTATATAATATATAAACTGTCTTTCTGGGGTGGTATTCAATAATGATCTTACTTGACTTAAGGATAAGTACAGCCAATCAGATCACACCATACTAAACTTGTGGTCAGTAACGGGCAATATAATTGGCTATCCTTATTCTCTAATTAAAAACGATCAATATTGAATGCAACCCCTTGGCCAATTTCAGTGATCAAATGAAAATGTTGTTATGGTATACAATTTGTGTCAATTAATTAATCACAATGAGAAACCTATTAATGAACTGTTTGGAAGCATTCAATTGTGTTAACTATTTCAGGCGGTTACTAGTCAGGACTAAATCTAGCACTTTTGGATTTGGGTAGTTTTTATTGAATTAAATATTCTTCAACCTGTGTTCCTTTTATTGAAGTGTTCATTTTATATGTTAGTTTTATTGTTTGTATATTTTATAAAACTGTTTACCGTTATAATTGCTATTTTTGTATGGCAAATTTCGTATGAAATGACAATTTCACCAGTGATTTTGATGCCTTTAATTCACATTATTGAGATTTTTTTTTTACATTCGGATATTTTCAGATGTGAAGTTCTTTCTAAATTCTTGTTATTCTTTGTGACAACATTGTTCGCACCAGATATTTTAGTTGTTTGATGTTTCTATTTGAGTTTTCCATTAGATGTTTTATGTATATAGTTTATTTAAAATTTGAATTACTTTCTGAGTTTCGAACCATTAAAACATTGCAGTTGTCAGATTTTTCTTTATATATAAATTATGCTCATATAAAACTTTCTTGATATAGGTAAGAAGGCTAGTTTGTGGGGGTCATGAATATATTAATTATCAAGTTTGAGATGTCCAAACAACAAGATAGAAAAAAATGGTTAGGAAAACTGCATAGAAGACTTAATATTGAAGTTCAAATTGACCGTTAAGTTGCTGTCAAGCAGTTTTTAATTTCAAGGTAGTTTGTTGGATATAAATCAAAAGTGATTTGATAATGACAATATAATTGTAATGATTGCAGATCTAATCGGGGTGTGATGAGTGGAACATCCCGAGTGACAGGCTCCTCCCCGAAGAAAGGTGTGTCCTCATTATTGGCTGATGTTCAAGGTCACGGTGTACCATTGACCGATGAGGACGCCATCATGTCACACTTTGACCTCTTCTGTAACAGAATCAGACATTTGATAGATGTCATCAACACACTGGCCCAGTATACAAGGTATGTATGAACATCCCACCACCCTCTACCTCCGGCTCTATCAGTTGTCCGCCAAGCTAGCACACATCCTACCACCCTCTAACTCCGGCTCTATCAGTTGTCCGCCAAGCTAGCACACATCCTACCACCCTCTACCTCTGGCTCTATCAGTTGTCCGCCAAGCTAGCACACATCCTACCACCCTCTAACTCCGGCTCTATCAGTTGTCCGCCAAGCTAGCACACATCCTACCACCCTCTACCTTCCGGCTTTATCAGTTGTCCGCCAAGCTAGCACACATCCTACCACCCTCTACGTCCAGCTCTATCAGCGGTCTGCCAAGCTAGCAGACATCCTACCACCCTCTACGTCCGGCTCTATCAGCGGTCCGCCAAGCTAGCACACATCCTACCACCCTCTACCTCCGGCTCTATCAGTTGTCCGCCAAGCTAGCACACATCCTACCACCCTCTACGTACGGCTCTATCAGGGGTCCGCCAAGCTAGCACACATCCTACCACCCTCTACGTACGGCTCTATTAGGGGTCCCCAAGCTAGCACACATCCTACCACCCTCTATGTCCGGCTCTACCAGCGGTCCTCCAAGCATAGTTGATACAGTGCTACACTGTCAATCTGTATAACTCTGTTTGATTCCTAGGAAGGAAAATTTATGTCATGACAAAAATCATGTCCCTCCTCATCTTGAGAAGCTTGTTTAGGTTAATTGACTGCTGTATATGACGTACAAATTGTTGAAAAAAGGCAAACAGTGCCAAAACTCTTACTGGTTAAGGATGGTTTGATTCTATGTTATGAACAGATAACAAAAGTCCCAATTTAATAGCAGATGAAATACAATTTCAACTGTATGTGTAAATTTTGTATATTAAGTGGATCATAGTTGCATAATGTAATAATAGAATGACATTTACTGTGTATCTAATGATTTGTTTTACATGTATACACATCAGCCTTGTTCATATCTGTGCAAGCAGAAATATTTAAATATTTGCCAATTACAGTGTGTTGTAAAATTAATTTTACAATTATTGACACGCGCAGTATGTGGTCGTATTACGCGAGCGTTCGGATTATCAGACCGGTCATTAGACTGAACTTTACTGTAGTTCAATTTATAAAACTCACTAACTTGGCCACTTATATAGTATTCATTATTCATATCCTGTACAGAATGGTGAAGTCTACTCGTGGAGTTCCCAAGCCAAGAAAAGAAGACCTTGTTATAGATGATGGTTCAGAAGTTGAAGAATGGAGAAAGTATAAGAAAACAGATGATGCCAAACCTATGCCAAAGAGTAAGTTACCAAAAGACACTTACAAATTAAACAGGGAAGGCAGTACTCAACAGAAACAGCAGAGCATGAAAGATGGATAAAGAGCACACACAAAAATCAGGGACCACAATTACAAGTCACAATGACAAGCATAAAAATGAACAAAAAATACAGTTTCAGTGATTGTTTTCCTTCTTTCTTTGCTACCAGTAAACGATACCTACTCAATTTAAAAAAGGCTATAATTTTCCTTAATTTGAAGAGTGAAGTTCCCAATGAACATTTAAAAAAATAAATTCAAAATGGGACATAAAATGACAAAGTTACGAATATTTTCGACAAGAGGTCAAGCATAAAAGTTTACAGAAACCAGTAAACAGTCATATATAATCTCTTTTTCTGTTTTATTTGGCCTTTCTGCTTCATTAAAATTCCCAATTTCAAGTTGTCACGACTCGAAAATTCCCAATCTCAACAAACCCGGACCCTTTCCCAAAGAAGCAAAAAAAAACACTGCAGTTACCTTTGAACTTTTATTAAGTTGCATGTAATGCTAGTGAATACTGTCCCGTACAAGCTTTAAGTGCCAATTTCACAGACTGTTAAACCTCTGCTCTTAAAGTAGACTTGCACTGTTGTCTAGATGTTACTTTCCTTACCTGACAGTTGAGTTTGAAGAAGAGGACCCTGACCTTGCTCAGGTTGCGGTGAAGATGTCGTCACCAGATCGTAGTCTACGTGTAATCACAGAGGACGAGGAAGTTCTTGAAGAGGAGGAATCGGACAATGGTGTGGAAGAAAAGAAACTGACTCCACTGGCTGAATTAGGTGATGAACCTCTAAATGTAACTGAGAACAACCAAGGTCTTACTGAAGAAGAGTTAGCAACACTTCGTAAGTGGATTCAATTAAATATATCTATGATTTACTGTAAATTCATTTGTTTAGGCATAGACATGGTTTGTTTCATTTTTTTATGAAAAAGGCACTATTTATGGGAAATGAATTATTGGACTTTCTAGTTTTTCTTAGACAAAAAAATATTGATCAGTTTGTGTCTAGACTATCTCTCAGCAACTATCAACATAATTCAATGAAACATATTTTAGGACAAGATTTGTATATTTTAGGACAATATTTGTGTATTTTAGGACAATATTTGTATATTTAAGGACAATTTTTGTATATTTAGGACAATATTTGTATATTTTTAGGAGAGTATTTGTGTATTTTAGGACAATATTTGTGTGTATTTTAGGACACTATTTGTGTATTTTGAGCATTTTAGGACAATATTTGTGTATTTTAGGATAATATTTGTGCATTTAAGAACAGTATTTGTGTATTTTAGGACAATATTTGTGTATTTTAGGACAATATTACCCAGAAGATGAGGAAGATGAAGGACCGGCTATATCCACCATCATTGCGGAACATCTAACAAACATGACCACATCCCTCAGTGTCAACGTTACAACAAAAACTATGTTAGATGTAGAGTCAAAGGTAAGCAAATATAATATGCCTCAATATTTAATCTTATTTTTACCTGACCGGTGCTTATTGCAAACTAGGTTTAGTGATAGATGTACTGTAAGGTATACAGGACCTAACTCCTGGTTAAGAAGGTCCTGAGTTTGAATCCCATTCGGTGTCAAATTTCAAAATTATTTTATATGAAGTATCTTACTGTTTCATAGAATACAAGTTTTTCTTTCTGCTGCATGAGGTTTTAATCAGTGTATTTGTTACAGTATAGCGCCCTCTGTTTATCAGGTACATATATATTGAATGACATAACTTTTATGTTGTTATTAGTCCCCTACCGGTTTTTGACCGGAGGGGACTATAGGTTTGCTCCGTCCGTCAGTCAGTCAGTCCGTCAGTCAGTCCGTCAAACAATCTTGATCCGGCCATAACTCAAGCAGTTTCCAAGCTAGGTTTATGAAACTTAATATGAGGATAGGGGGCAATAAGGGGATAATGCACGTCTAAAAATATTTTCATTCTGACAAAAATTATGGTTGCTATGGCAACAGAAAGAGTGAAAATATGCCCAAATCTGGATCCTGCCATAACTCAAGCAGTTTCCAAGCTAGGTTTATGAAACTTGATATGTAGATAGGGGGCAATAAGGGGATTATGCACGTCTAAAAATATTTTGATTCTGACAAAAATTGTGGTTGCTATGGCAACAGAAACATTGAAAATGGCCTCAAACCGGTAGGGGACTTCTGTATTGCTTGCAATTCTTAATTACTTGTTCCTTTTAGGACAAAGACAGGTTTGACGACCATTTCAGCAATTTCTCCAAAATTGTAGCCGAGGTTGAGAAATTTCTGTCATCCTATTTACATGTGATATTCTGTAGAAAGATGAAAACTCAACAAGGACTTGACATCATCACAAGGTAGGATTGTGTGTAATTTGTCTTGGGTCACTCATCCTATATGACTGTTTGTACAGTTGCTGCATATTCTACAATTATTTTTGTAGAAATAATGCACACATGTAATATGTTCTAATATGACATTGACCTTAAATTTAAGTTTGATAAGTTTGCTGATCCTTTGAAAGATATCCATTAGTTTCACCTAATGTCTTGTTTTATATTCATAAGACATCAAACGATGACGGCCGGTTAGCTCATACTTCAGCATTTAGACATTGAATGCTGTGAATTGCACTAATAATGATTTGATTTTCAGACTTCAAGCTGTACAGAACCGACCTGGTATTAGAGCAACACTGGCTGAGAAGTTTGTAGAGATATTTAACTGGTATGAGGCTGATCTGGAAGACGTTCATCAGATATATGAACAACACAAAGTAAGTATCTTATCTGTTACAACAGTGTTTGCATTAAACTGTCACCACTTTTGTTGGAAGTATTGTTCTGTTTATGGAAAAGTGGCATGACTGTTCAATGCTAAGATGACTTACAGGCCTGCCATTTCTCAGGCATTGAGCCGGTGATTACCGGCAATCTGATGTGATTACAGGCTTACCGGCTTTGAGGTCCACTTTACCGGCAATTTTGTTAAAATCAAAGCGTTCATGGTTCTCAACAACAGTATGTTTTTTATTTTGCCTAGACAAGGCTACCAAATTTTTTTTAATGTAGGGCTCTTCTACATTTGTTTTATTCTAGGACCTTTATTTTACAGAACAATTAGTTTGTATTGCTTTATCTAATTAAAATTTATAAATGAATTTTTTATTAGGCCATTTGAATGCTTGATCGGTTTATAATTAGGAAGTTCGCGCGCTTAGCGGCTTGAATTAGGCGGTTCGCGCGCTAAGCGGCATGAATTAGGTGGTTCGCGCATTAAGCACAGAATATTGAATTTGTCATCATCGCGCGGTTGAATTCAATGTTTGCTTAAATCTCAGGCTTTAGCATGATTTTATTATGGCAGGCCTGGACTTATGAAGTGAAAATGAATCACAAACTATCCACTGAGTTGTCTAGAATACTTGTTTTAAACCAGGGAAACTCATTAAAATGCTAATATGTAATTGCATGATTTATACATCGATTACTATTGAGGTAAAACAATCCACCTTGATTACCTAACGGTAGAGGGTCTGCTTCCAGTATGAGAGGTCACTGGTTCGATCCAAGGCTGCGACATACCAAAGTAGTTAAAATGGTGCTGGTATTTTTTTTGTTGCTTCATGATTAGCATAGTTTGTTCCAGGTTACTGTTTTAGGTCTTCCAATATCAGGATAATGTGACTGGGTAATGGGTAACTCCATATGACTGACTGAGGTTAAATAAATACATTTAAACTAAACTTGTTACAAGTGAAGTGTTCATTTGCGGTATCAAAGTTTTGTTATTATTTGTATTATTACTCATGCTGATATATATCTGTTCTCAGGAGAGTCCACAGCTGGTACGGAATGCTCCACCGGTCGCCGGCGCCATTCACTGGTCCCGTCAATTACTCAAGCGTATTGAAGATCCAATGAAGATATTCCGTGACAATAAAGCCATTACACAGCTTGGAGACTTTGGTCGTATTGTTCGTATCTATAACAGACTGGCTACAGCTCTCGTCACATTTGAGAGTCTCTGGTTCACACAGTGGAAAGCTAGGATAGATCAAGCCAGGAATGGTTTACGTGCTACACTATTTGTTCATCATCCAGTAACTAATGAAATTGTTGTCAATTCTGATGAAAGGTAGGCTTTACCGTAGTTTTTACTTTGTTAGGAATCTCTTTAATCACTGCTATTCAGAAAGATTTTGTCTAAGATGCTTTCTGAATACCATCCAAGGATCCTATTCTTGTCTTGCAGATGCAAGATTTGCAGATGCAAGATTAAGAATATTATTATTATACCATATTTATATAGCACTTTTATCATGTAATTACACGTTCAAAAGTGCTGTACAATCACATTTAAGACATTTTTAAAACAATTTGAAATAGATGTATGCATGCAAACATAAAAACAAATGTATATTATACAGTTTAAAGTTTAAGGATAAAATATGAATTTGCAGCAAACAACTTGTAATTAAAATAAATATAAGCATTGAATGCTTTAAATCCGATTGGCTTCGTAAGCTATATGGCCAGTCCACACACGCATTACTCCACCAGCCAGTATTATATGTTATACATTAAAGTTAGTCCAATGAGTCACAACATCTCATTGAAAACCAACAATCTCTCTTTTACGTCGAGATTATGCACCACATATATTATAACGTTAAACACTGTTTCCTAATGTAGAATATATATTCCTGAAGATAGAATAACCTTGATCACAGTCAAATCAGAGCTAGTGGTCACCTGAATATGCACCAAATGTATTGATTTTACACTGTCAGTCAATTAAATGAAAACCAGTCATTTTATATGGAATTCACCTTTGGAAATTGCCATTTGATTTAAAATGCCATATTTGATAAACCCTTTAATGGCTGTTTAAAACAGGTGTGACTCTGTACAATTTTTCAATCATCATAAACATAGTGATATCAATACAAAAATGTATAATTTATATGTATGTGATTATGCATTTCCTAAATTTTGAGTGATAAACTTTTTAAAATCATACTATGCTACTTTGTAAAGTATTATCTCTTATAATCATAACTGTCAGCTGAGTACATAATTGTTGGTAGAATGAAAGTTAAACCTATTGATCTACAGATAGACAATTTTGATGATTATGTAAAACTTAAAACATGTGGGCATTCAGCTTTGTGCCTTGTATGTTTTTATAGGTCATTCTCTTTAGCATTCAGCTTTTTGATTGCTGATACTAGTACATTCAGCCTTTTGACAGCTGGGACTTGTGTGGATCATTTTCTCGTTCGGTTGTGTCTTGGGCATCCTGCCTTGTATGTTTTCTGTGCTCGGCTGGTAAAGTTGAGTGGTGCCTTCCCTGTCCGACTTAATATTATCTCTTTCTCTTTGCACCTCATTTTTCAGAGTGTTAGAATTAATCCATGAAGCTAAGTGGTTGACTAGGTTAGGTATACAGATACCAGAATCTGCTGCAGCCATCATGGCTCAAGAATCACGCTTCAAGAACTACAAGAGTCATCTAGAACTGGTCCTCAACGATTACAGAGAAGTGTGTAAATCTATCCCTGATCCACTACGTAATCTCTTCACTCCACACACAGAGTATGTCAATCAACAGTTACAGCCTGGACTTAATACTCTAGCTTGGAACAGCATGAATATAGGTAGGTGACATAACTATGTCAGGCTTCGTGAATACTTTTAACCTTGTCTATCCAAATGGGTAAAATGATATGACGGAATGTTCTTCTTTGCTTATTAGGCAGATACAGGATTCTCTGTCAGTTAAAACCTGAAAAGTTTTTGTCTGTCAGGGACTGACTGACTGACAGTTTCATGTTAATGTTTTCATATACCATCTATAGTAAGTGGATTTCTGCTCCTCGTTTATGCAAGAGATACATTTTAGAATTGTTCCTGATTAGTGATGCCATGTTGGCAATGGAGAAAAGTCCTTTTATTTCAGTTACTGAGCATTGACAATCATTCAATTATTACCTGATTGTCACAAAGCTTAGAGTTAAATCAGAATAAAACTACATCGTATGTTTTTATGACTTTACAAGCGTTTGTTGACTATCCAGCATACAATAGTTCTGTATAGTGCTGGTCTACCAACTAAAAAATCAAGAGTTAAATCCCGAGGTTGGGCAGTTATATCTTCCACATATGAGGTTGAGCAAGTGAGTATAGCATGGAGAATTTGACCTGATCCTGAACTTTATTCATGAATATATTACAAGGTTCTTGTGTTGAATATATAAACTTCTGCGAGCAAATTGTGCAATATCAGTCCTTTAGATTTGTGTTGGTATTACAACTTGGGCGTCCTCGTGATACTACCCGTTTATGAAAACATAGAACTGGGATAATAAATATAGACAATATATCAGCTGTTCAATTATGCTATTAGGAGCTTGAGAGTTGTGTCAAGTTCTCCGTACTTTACTGGTTGACAATTAATTACAGGAAATCTTGTCAACTGGCTACCATATAATTTTACATCACTAAATAAAGTTATTGAAAACTTTCTAAAACTTAATTGATGAAAACAAAACTAATTGTTAACCAACCATTTAGAAATCACTTGTTATACGATTTGTAATGTTTTTCAACTGTGTTTCAGTTTTAATGATGGTAAACTATATTTTTATATTTTGATATTGTTAAAATCACCTAAATTTTATTGAGGAATGTGCTCACTATGGTTGTTATGGGTTGAGGCAAAATTGTAAATAATTCAAGGTTATTTACGTTAATTTGCTCTCAACTTTCTTTAGTCTTGTTTGGTAAACTTGTTATGTAAATGCACTCAAAGTAACATTTTCTTTGTAGTAAATATGTGTTTGTCTCATGTGTATGTCAGTGAGGTGGGTTTATATTGCTTTGCTTTGAACATGTCAAAGTTAATAAGGAAATGAAAATGACTTTTCTAGACATTGTGCATGTTTCACCTTTATTATTTATTTCACTTAATGCATCAAGCTATCTGATTGGCTCAAACTTTAGTCTGTGAAAAATTTAACATATTTAGTAAAAGTGTTACCAATTTGTAAGCACAGATTGTGAAATTTTAGATTTGGTGTGAAGTGTTCTAAAGTGACATATTTGTCTTTGACATAGATGTCATTGTATTTAGATATCCTTTCAAAACTATTTGCTGTGCTTTTTTATATAGCTTCATTCGACATTCTAAAATATATTTAATGGGATTCCATATCAAAAACCATCTATTGAGAATTAACAAAACTTGAATCAATTCCGAAAAAATTGTAATTTGGGTGATTTCAAAGAATAATGAAGCAATCTGAAGACATGGTAAATCATACATACCTTTAATACTTTAAAAATGTGACTCAAAAAATAAACAAATTTTGAATTTTAGAGATTAAGCATATGGAAATGTCAGCGATTTTTTTACTACTTAGTGCTTTGTAGACTGAAATTTATATTTAGTTAGAGGAATTGTAAGGAATTGTGTGAATTTGCGAAATTGGCCTATACGTCCATGTCGCTAATTTAACCACTTTTACAGCCAATGTATATACATGTATTAACTGTTTGTTTCAGATGCGTTCTTACATCAGATTCATTCAGCCACTACCAAACTGAAGAACATGCAGAAACAGGTCGAGGACGTCATGGAAAACAAAGTGTTTAAAACACTCGAAACAATCACAAACTTCTACCTGTTTGATCATGACTTGGCTTTCTCAAGATCTTGGGTATGTTAAATGTTTTTAGTCCACCGGTCTCAACAAAATCTAGGTTTTGATATGGTACCCCAGCGCCTAACAGGCTTCAGCCAGAAGTGACTTGCCTCCAGTGCCTAAAATCCTAGTATCGTGTCTTTAAATCACTATGGGTGTATACATCTTTGGTCATTATTGTGTTATTTG
This sequence comes from Spisula solida, assembly GCA_947247005.1. Taxonomy (NCBI): domain Eukaryota; kingdom Metazoa; phylum Mollusca; class Bivalvia; order Venerida; family Mactridae; genus Spisula; species Spisula solida. Next base: position 21,844,718 of record OX365946.1, read on the forward strand.
AGAGATTAGGGCTTGTATTATCACAGGAATTTGAAATTCTATCTAATTTTGTTAGCACTGGCTATGGGATTCCATTTTGGACTCCTTCAGTATTATATATATTGACAGCGATTTTGATTAGATCGACTGCTATGATGTTTTATGGATAGAATTTCAAATTCCTGTGGTATTATGTAAAAATTGCTTAAAATCAGCCTTTAAATTATAAAATTCAATATTAATGCAGTTTTCTCTTCTACACATTTTAGTCATTCTATTGGATTTCCTCAAGCACAAATCCCAGCATTGCCTGAGCACCTTAAAATATTTCTGGGAAATGTTTGTACTGGTATAGTCTCCCTTGCTTGACACTCCTCTTAGTTAGTTCCAATAACTGCTTATTTGCATGTTGTCAGGATAGTGTGACTGGGTAGTTTGCATATCATTGAAGTATTGTTGAGTAGTGGGATTTCAAAAGTGACTGCTCAGCAAAAAAAGGGTCAGTAGTGGATCCATGACCGGCAAATACAACAAAATTAATCTGTTGCTGGTCAAAATCAGAGTGACTGTTAATGTGTTAATACTAGGGATGTAAACGGTTAACCGTTCGAACGCTCGGTTATCGGTTAGCAAAATCGCTAACCGGTTAATCGAAAAAAAAATTCGAAAAAGGAGAAATTTAAATAAATTTTAAAATAAAAATATTGAAAAAATATCGAGAAATTCGCCAACAAGTTTCACCCATCGAAGGTGCGAACGCTCGTCAAAAGGGGGTCATGATCTATAATCCGCAATTAACAGTTTGACACGTATTGTTGTGACAAGAGGGTCACTTAATTGTCGTTAATTTCATATGGTAGTCGGGACTAGTTTGTTGACCGACGTTGTTTTTCACACATTCGGCAAGCACACGTAATTTAATATTAATTGGAGGCAGTTTATTGCTTTACTCGAGGTCGAAATCCGTCCTTTGATGCTTTAACTGAGTGTTTATTAAAATGTAAATATTAAAGTTTATTAATTTATTTTATTTGTCGTTGTTTATATATTAGGGTATCTACAGGTGTAGAAATTTTGTTCACATTACGAAACTTTATTAATAAACAGTTTTCATATTTTTCGAACCAACGAAAATTTGAAATTTAGGGTGTGAACAAACTTCCGAACACCATGTAGTGAACAACAAACACAGAAGGTGGTAGTTCATATATTTATTCATTATGTATTTCATTCATACACACACAGAATAATTAACAACTACATTGTGATATTGTATACAAAAGGGGATGAAACTCAAATAGATCCTAATATTTCTTATATTATTAAATACTTTACGGAGCGAAAAATAAGGACCGCATATTATAATTATTCTCCGTTGATAAATTACTGGATCAGTTCGAGTTTTCTCCCCTTTTATGTACAGGTCAAACTTTGTATTTGGAGACGCATTTCTGCATCAACTCGATTATATTGCGTATGATTTACGCCACAGCTTCAACAAGATTTACGCCACAGCTTCAACAGCACTGAGTACAGTACATTATTGAACTTAAAAAAAACAATTGAGAAATTGAGAACCGGAGACACACTTCCCTTGGGGGTAATATATGAGGATGCCCAATTGCAACTTACGGTGTTACAGTAAATATATACACGTCAGAATTAGAACAGTCGGAAAGTCGGCAAGTTTCGATTCGTTAATCGGTTAACGGTTAACCGTTCGGAAGATTGAACGGTTAACCGGTTAGCAAATTGACCGAATAGTTGCACCCCTAGTTAATACTTTATTGAAGTATGTATGACTTGACCAATTATTCATTCATTGTTTATTATAGCCACCAGAATTTTTCCGAGAGGAGATGTTACGTACAGCGGTTGAAAGGTCCAACATGCTACAGGATTATGTAGAAACCGTCATGGAAGGATTGCAGACTGTAGCAAATATACTGGCCACCAAAAAGGTAAGAAATAAAATTATTATTATTATAGTGTTGTTAAAAATGATAAAAATAGCTATGTTCTACTTATTAGACAAATGTATAAATCCTTATTAGACACACTATAGTCAGTAGTTGATAGTTTAGAATTCTGGACGACTCTTTATTTTGGTCATGACAAAATTGAGAAACCTTTTTTTACAAAATGAAAGCAATTTTGGGTCCCTGTTGCCACCACTGGGGCAGGCTTTTAAAACTTGTCACCTAATGTTTGAAATATAACTTGGTGAGGAAGGTTATGTTTGTCCGTGTCTTGGCTACAGTCATGTCCTTCAAATGTGGTTAGAGAAATTGTCAGTTGCCTGTTAAAGTGCAATAAAAAATTAATTCCAGGGAAACTGGTTAGGTATGACTGAGTATAGGACCAAAATATAAATGATTGAAAAACAAACAACTTCAATGTTACTGTAAAACCTCTCCAGAGCGGCCCTCTGTTGAGCAACAACCTCTTTATAACAACATATTATAAAATCCCAAAAGCTGATATTTACCATAAATTTAACCTCTGTAGAGCTACAACCTCTATATCACAGCCAATATTTGCAACCCCCAAAAGATGTTGCTATACAGAGGTTGTTCTGTACTTTGTATCCACTGGGCAGAGCAATGGTGTGAAGGGAGAATGCCTGGTCAAGGTGACTACAGCTTCTGTCTGCTATACGTAAAGTGGGTTGTTTTGGCCAGGATTTAAATGCATTTCTTTTGCAAAAAGCATTTACTGAACTCATTTATTTTAACCACATTGAAAATTGTTGCTCACTATTGTAGAACAACAATGGTGTTGCCCAGGTCAGTAAATGTAGAGCTAGTAAACTTAGTTTGGAATAATAAATTATATTAAATATGCATGTTTTATAGTATTATTTATCAACTGAGGTGTCTGGTCTTACTGACAAATGCTTGCGCTACAAACACATTCATTAACTGTTAGTAAAACTTTACAATATTCCATTTATATAATCAACAATTTCACAAATAATTATAAGTTGGGATTTACTTGAATTGTAGATACAGCAAAAATAGATCGAATAAATTTTGGATATCTACTGTTTTTAGCTCACATAGATAGAACAAATCTTTGATATCTACTGTTTTTACGCTCACCTGAGCACAAAGTGCTCTAGGTGAGGGATTGTGATGACTCACCATCCGCCATAATTCATGTCTTTCTGAAAATACTAGAAGTCTAAAGGTTTGATATTTTGCATGAAAACATTATCTAGAGGTCCTCTACCAAGATTCCGACTGTGTTCAAAACTGGCGACACCCCAAGGAACACTTTATTGAGTTACATATGGAATACTGGAAATCTTTTCTAAAACTGCTAGGCCTACAGCTTTGGTATTTTACATGGAACATTATCTAGATTGTTCAAATTATGCTCACAAGCATGAAATGATACTCAGGTGAGCGATAGCATTTTGTATCAGTCACTGAATGAAATGATATACTTTATACAGCATTAGTTTAGCAATGCTAGGTGTTCTATTTTTCTGCAACAGCAAACTTTGCAGCTAACGGTAATGGCTCTGTTGTAGTCTGTAAGCTCAAAAGATCTTAAGAATTTTGCTCTTTGATCTTTGAATTTTTGACAGCAACAAAGAATGCATCAGTACACAAGATATTGAATTGTGCTCTGATTAGCCGATTGATCTAAATGCTTCTTTCTGATTGGTTGTTTGATGTAAATTAATGCTTCTTCATGATTGGCTGGTTTGAAATTATTCTGATTGGCTGATTGATCTAAATAGTCGTTTCTGATTGGCTAATTGCTGTATATACTCATTCCTGATTGGCTGATTTTAAATCATATGTATTATTAATGATTGTTAACTTTCAGGAATCCTACTTTTTAATAGAAATATCAGTCTGATAAGAGTAACTAAATTTATGTAGTATATGATAAAAAGTTAAAAATCATCACAAAATGTTTGATTTAAATGATTTTAGGCCTATTCCTTCGTTGGTATGTCCATGTCAAATCTGTCAGCAACAGCCTTTGTGTCTAAGAAGAAAGCTGGGTCAATGGAGAGTGTGAAAAAATGCTTCACGGTTAGCTATGCTGAATGCCGCCCTGCCTACAGTTATAATCTAATATTGTCTAATATTGTCACCCATTGTATCTTAACTTGTCATCAGTGTATTTATTTTGTCCTGCAAACCCTCACAGTGTTGTCATAACAAACACAATCAAATTGCTTCCTTCCCATGCAAATGCTTAATTTATCGCACTTGTAAAATAACTATTCTGCAACTTGTGATATTGTTGTTGATTTGTCCAATGATGTCCAAGTTTTAAATGTACCTATTGTATTTTAACATTTCTACTATAATTCTAGATGAAAGCCAAAAACATTACTCGTATCTGCTTTCTTTATGCGCATAGGCTTAAGAAGTGTTTTTACTTTGAATTCATCTTTGAGTAGTTCCCTCGAAGCCTGAGGTCATTGGCCAATTAAGCAGGGATAAAACCGAATGGCCACGCATTACAAATGTCTCAGTCGAAAGCAAAAAAACCCAAAAAACTCTGAGTAGTTGTTATACCAATGCTACCCCATATTGCTGCTTCCCCATGTATGCTAACAGTTTAAAAGACTGCTTTTATGGTCAATGTAATTGTTTAGGAATAGTTATTTATTGATCGATTTGGGGTTGTTTTTACATCAAGTTGTTGCGGGCTGCAGTTGCTTTTGTAGGTAGGTAAGGGCTCATAATGGAATGGTATTACATTATGGGGCCAAACAACAATGTAAATTTACCTTCATTAGGTGTACTCCCATTGGACCCAATAAGTTTGATTCATCTTCTGATGGAGATTTTATTTTTTTTATTTTTTGTTTTTGTTTTACAGCATGCATTATAATGCAAATTCAAGTAGACGAATGTCCGTTTTTATGTTAGTGAATTCCCCTTGCTTGATAAATTTAACATTTTGTCAACATATGAACTTCTGACTTTCAGCGTCGGGAATGGTCCCATGAAAACCTCAGTGTTCTGGTAAACATGCCAATATTCTGTGTTTCCCTCTTGGCACAAAATATTCTCTAAATTATTTATACTTTGTCTTTATGTTTCTTACTGAAGTGTTGATACATTCTGCTGTGATTCTGTGACACTTGGAGAACATGCTGTGCAATTTGGAGTGACTGTTGCATTATCACTGTCTTGTTTATTGCATTAATTTTCTATGTGCTACCTATGTCAGTGTCTTGTTTTATGTGCCTTCATTTTTCCAGAGGACTAGCTCTATAGCTCTGTTGGACAAGTTACTCATCCTGGGGTGTTATTCAATAATGATCTTACTTGACTTAAGGATAAGGACAACCAATCAGATCACACCATATTAAACTCTTGGTCTGTAACAGGCGATATGATTGGCTATCCTTACATATTCTCCAATTGAATAAGATCAATATTGAATACCAACCCAGGCCACTAGTCCAGAATCATTACTACTTAAAATTTTTATTCAAACCGATACTGTCCAGGGCCATCATCTAACAATGCAAAGTGCCAAAACAATAGACCAAACATTATACTACATTGCATCACTCCCGTAATGGGTATCTATGTGATAAATGTTTATTGCAATCCAGAATGTTAACAGTTCTTTCTTTACCTGTATTCCTGAATTTTAACTGAATACTTTTTCTTGAAGTTGGTACATACAGCTTCTGTTGGCCTTAAGTCTGATCCTCTCGTTCAGGGATTAGCCTGCCTGGTTTATGCAGTAAATAGTACACAGGCTTGTCACCTGAGTGTTCTAGGTTCTAAGGTTATGTTCTTCCAAGACATTGTCTATGGATATGTCCTCCACATGTGGAGAAGTTGGCAGATGCTTGCTAAAGAGCAAGTTGTAGGACTGGGCTGGTATCCACAAAGCATCTTAGTTAAAAACTTAAATATTTTGACTTAAGTTAAAAATTGCGTTTTTCTTTGCACAAATTGAAGATTAACCCATGTTTTCTTAGTGATTATAGTAGCTCTTTGCATAACGATTTAAACCTATGCAAAAATTCAATAATCTTGATTGTCATGTTAGGTTGACATACTTTTGAAATTTTCATGTTTTTAAGAAAAATCTAAGTTATCTACTAAGATGCTTTGTGAATACCAGCCCTGGTTGATGAAACCCTTCTAGGCCGTGCAGGTTATTGGCTTGTGAGAACTTGTGTAATACCAAAGTTAGTTCTGGTTAATTACTTAATCCAGGAAAACTGGTTATTACTGTACTCTACTAGGGATCTTTCTACCATTCAATATTAACTTGATATGTCACTTTCAGTTATTTTAGTATGTGCTTATTTCTGTGCTGCAGTTTTACTTTGTCCGTCTTTGTTTCACTTTTTCATTTACATATACCATATGTATTTATGCCTACTGCTTGATTATTTGCATTACTTTTGTTCACTATTATTTCTTTACCATCCATGCTATAATTTGTTCATACGTATATTTCATTTCTATCTGTATGGTCCTTGTCAAAGTCATCATGTTTGATTAATCTCTTCTAAGCATTTATTTATTTCTATTTTGGTATCTGATGTTTGCACTTTCTGAGTGTTTCTTTTGATCTTTCGAGCAATCTTGTATGCAATTACTTATGGTATTCTGAAGATAATTTTCTAATGATACAATTAAAATTTATAATATTCATGTCTTTGATTGACATTCAATTGATTATCATCATAAAATTTTAGTGTTTTATTCTTAATGACAATTTATGTTGCCAGAATTTCGCCAGATTGTCTATTTTCTTTCAGGCTGATGATATTTTTGACTGATTTTAATTTTGTATTTTATCTAAATACCATTTTGAATTCCACAAACAAATATATTTATCTGTTAACATTCTTAATCAGCAGTTAAATTGGATTCCTGAAAATAGAAATATCAGCATGAAACCATTGTGGCCTTGGTGTAGTGGTTTATAAGCATGCAGGATTTGTATACACCTGTTTGGTACAATAAGATATTTGAACTCGATGTATATTTCTATTATAGCCTGATCCACACGGTAAGGGTAAGAGAGTGTCTGTTATCGTAGACCCTGAGGAGATTGAGAGAGAACGACAGAAGGCACAACAAGAGGAACAGTTGGTTCTAGATCTTATCGGTATGTAGTTTGTATCATCTGTATTAGTTCTCTCAAGATTTAATCATCGTAATTACCGCCTCCTCAATAGCCTAGTGGTTGAGCGTTCACTTCGAGTGCGGGAGGTCTCGGGTTCTATCCCTGGCTGCGTCATACCAAAGACGAAATAAAAATGGTACCAGATATTCCCTTGCTAGACGCTCGGCATAAAACGAAAACTGGCTTATCTTCTCTCATACCCTCATGGCGATGGATAACATCAGGAATGAGGTGTCGAGAGTGATTAATATAAGTTAGAAAAACTTTTTTCACGATCGACCTTAAATAAGTTAGTATAAGCTAATCATCGTCATTATAAGCCCATCTGATAAATGAAAAATAAGTGATTTGTTGTTGTTGTCATTTGATCAGCATTAGCATTACCTGGATCAGAACAGAAAATATGTAACCTTTATTTTTAAGCACAGATTACAATTGAATGTCATGTTTAGTGTCATATTATCTCCTAAACTTTGAATCTAAGCTATTGCTTTAAAACTTCCAACACTTGTTTATCATCAATAACCTGACTCCATACAGCAAGACACATATCTCCATGCTGCTTTTTGGAAGAATGGTAGCCCCTTATCGACTTGGAAAATAATGCCGATTTATTTATTTACCATTTTTCCTACTTTCGTTTTGAGTGCGGGTTTTTTCACGAGTGTGTTTATTACACGGTCAACGTTGTCGGGGTAAAATGTTCTCTTCCGTTTTTTGGCCTGCTAGAAGCGTCTGCTAGATCTTAAAATTAATAATATGTTGGTTAAACATCTATTTTACTGTAACCATTGGTCAATTTTTCTTATCAAATTATTCTACTAGAAGAATTGTGATTGTATGGTTCTGTTGTATTTCACTCAAATGTTGATGTATTTCTGTTATGTTACTGTTATATCTGTATTCTTGATTGTATCTTGCAGCATTTTTCCGTGACTATGCATACGAAGCTGTACTCTCAGCGACATCTCGTTCCCTAGCATTGTTAGCAGAATCGTGTGGTTGTGATGGTGAAGTTGTACGAGTGATCAGTGCCATGTCCAACCAATCCAGTGACGGAAGTACGCCGTCACCACGTATAGCATGGGGAAGCCCTGCTGGATCTCCGATGCCGGAAGTGGAGGGAAGACCGCCATCAGCTGCTCCATCTCGTCCACTTTCTAGTCTTTCCCAGTTGTCAAGTATGACCTGGACCACAGAAAAATCTCACCAAGTCACCTTCCTACAGTATGTGCCATCCTGTACTTTGATTATCATAATATCCTACATTTATTTGATTTTAACTGTGATGATCTAGAATACTATTTGTTAGAAAAACAATCTCATTAAAATCAGACCCTAACATTTGCTCCATTTCTTTACGCTGTTAGAGATCTGACTACACTCCGTAAGAGGTGTTGTTCAAATGGACTCTCTAGCGCAAAACTACGTCACGTAGCCTTAGCAGTGTTTCACTGCACTTTCAGATTTGTGAAAGCAGCGGTTTTATTGGATGACGTAAAGTTTTCATCGACATGACCCCTCACATAGTGTAGTCAGATCCTATATCAGCGTAAAGTAGTGAAGCATATTAAGGGTCTCATTTAAGTGAGATTGTTGGAAATACCAATGGTTTGAATTTTCAACCAGTTCATCTCTAGTTTGATGAGAATCACTGAAAAGAGTTTCAGAAATGACCAAGTGCCCAGCAGAGAATCAAACCATGGTCCTCTTGATCTGTAGTCAAGAATTATCTATGTATTGAATTAAAGAAAATGCACTATGTCAATATTAGGCCTTTATACATTGTTTCTTTCTTTGAATAGTCTTGAAACATTTTAAGTTTATCATTTGTTTGTAAGAAAAGAAGGTTGGGACAGCATGAAAAAAAGTGACTGACCGGATGGTTATAGTTCATTTATTTCTTGTGGACTTATCGATTTATTTTTTTGTAAGTCCCCTACCGGTTTTTGACCAGAGGGGACTATAGGTTTGCCCTCCGTCCGTCCGTCCGTCCGTCCGTCCGTCCGTCCGTCCGTCCGTCAAACAATCTGGATCCTGACATAACTCAAACAGTTTCCAAGCTAGGTTTATGAAACTTGATATGTGGATAGGGGGCAATAAGGGGATTATGCACGTCTACAAATATTTTGATTCTGACAAAAATTGTGGTTGCTATGGCAACAGAAAGAGTGAAAATATGCCCAAATCTAGATCCTGCCATAACTCAAACAGTTTCCAAGCTAGGTTTATGAAACTTGATATGTGGATAGGGGCAATAAGGGAATTATGCACGTCTAAAAATATTTTGATTCTGACAAAAATAGTGGTTGCTATGGCAACAGAAAGAGTGAAAATATGCCCAAATCTGGATCCTGCCATAACTCAAATAGTTTTCAAGCTAGATTTATGAAACTTGATATGTGTATAGGGGGCAATAAGGGGATTATGCACAACTAAAAATATTTTGATTCTGACAATAAATGTGGTTGCTATGGCAACAGAAACATTGAAAATGGCCTCAAACTGGTAGGGGACTTCTGTATTGCTTGCAATTCTTAATTACTTGTTTTTTTTGTTTTAGGTTTGAAGTTGAGGTGAAGTTTAGTATACCCAGTATTATAGTAGAACCCACATTAGATGTAGCCCAGACTGCTGTGGCTGATGTTGCTAGGGGTGTCATTGAAGCCAATAGAAGTAAGTGTTCTGTTACCTAAAGATAACACGTCACTCAATTATGTTTTTATACAATAAGTTTATATTATATTACAAATATACATGAAGTATACTATAAACACAAATCAAAACAACTTGCCCCGATCTCCCGAAGCATCTGAATCTGAGTCGAGATTATTGTCAAATATTATTAGGTGTCTTTGAGGTAATTTCCATGGGAGGCCAGACTCAAAGTTGGCACAAAAAACAGATACATTGTTCTGAGTTTATTACAGTAAAAAATTTGAGCACAAACTTAAAAATGATCTCTAATTTATACTCTTGACTTAAGCGAAATCTCAAATTTGAATTGAGATTCCTACTTGAGATGCTTCGGGAGATCGGGATCTTATAACACTGGATCTCATCTGTGTCACATGCTAGCTAACTCTGCATTATTATATTTGTAGATATTGTATGGATGACGCCGAGAGGAGAGGAAAGTTTTTATGATCTCATTAATGATGATGACAATGTCATGGATATGATGTCACAACTGGCTTGTGTTGTACAAGGTAGGAACATTGCTCTACTCTGTTTACTGAAACCCTTTGTATGAGAATGAATTCAACAGACAAGTTTGACTGGTTTATGGAGGTTCTTCTGCTGGCAAAATGAAGCATAATGATGATGTACTGATATACAGTAAATGCCTTGAACAAGTGGATGACTGAAAATACTTTCTTGCCCGAAGGCAGTTCGAGGCATCAAAGTTTAACTGTGTATACAATAAAGTATTAATGTATTCGAATAAATATTTAGTATAGAATATTATATAATAAAAGAATATTATATTATACAAATATTGTATGTTCTTTTTTGTCTGTACAGATCTAGATCCAGTGGTGAACAAACATCTGTTCCATTTCTCCTACTATAATTTCCTATGGAAGGATGATATGCATGGTAACTTCAAGGAGTTCCTTCACAATGATCCTGGAATGTTTGCAATCAAACGTGAAGTTGAAAGGTGAGCTTTGTTTTCTGTGTTAGCATTCTGTAAACCAACAAATTATTTTTCACGATTTAAATTCTGGGAATTCGTGCAATAAGATATCAGTAAAGATGTTCCAAACTTGAAAGACATAAAATGTCTCGTTTATGGTAGACTTCAAACACAATCATTTGTAGCCGTGAATATGTCGGCAATCAGAAAAATGCGAAAATTTGAATATGCGAAATTCAGTTGGTTTACAGTATTATAGTCGAACCATCCAGTTCTACCCTGACAAATTTACCAAATATTTTATTTTAATTTCCTGATAATTAGATTGTCTGCTTTTCAATGTATGGGGACTCGAACAAAGACTACAAAATCTTGAACATATTTGTTTGCTCCTATAGGGTGAAATTCTGTAAAATTTCATAAAAACTGGGAAGAGTGTATATTGCACGGAACTACTCTGACAAATTTTCATTTGTTTAAATGTGATGAACATGACTCGCTTACAAGTATAATTTCTACCATTTTATACCCTGAGGTTAAGTTTCAGTTGTAAAATGGTTTGAATAATGCTTAGACTGATTCACTGTATTAAATCCCTCCAAGCAAGAGGTCATTTGGCAAATAGGCAGGGATAAAATCGACTGGCCACACACTATGACTGTGTCAGTCAAATGAAAAAAAACACACAGAAAAAAACTTCTTTATTGTTTTATTGCAGATATTTGTATATAGAGAAAAAGGTTTTAGGTATACCAAGATCGCTACCAGTGGGCCCTATATGTCTACAAACTGACCCTATCAAAGATGCTTTACATGGTTTCTCAATGGCATGGAAAACACAGTTTGCTTCTGTGTTACATGAAGAAGCTAAGGTTTGTTGCATAAATATTTTAGTTGATCTTATGACAGATCAGAGATAACCACGCCTTATTGTATTGTTTAATGTTTCCAAGTGAATCCATTGGATTAAGCAACGGTATCGCTTGTATAATATGTTAAATATGGCAATTTACAGCAAGTGGTCATTATGCCCCCCATCTATGATGAGGGGGTATATTGCTTTGGACATGACTGTCTGTCAGTCGGTCTGCCGTATAAAATGGTTTCCCTTCAATGACTCAAGAACGCTTTGACCAAGGATCTTTAAACTTTACATGGAGGTTGGTCAGCAACAGTAGATGTCCCCTATTCATTTTGAGGTCAATAGGTTGAAGTTCAAGGTCACTGCAACCTTCACCATTTCTGACTATTTAAATGGTTTCCGTTCAATAACTCAAGAACGCTTTGACCTAGGATTTTCAAACTTTACATGGAGGTTGGTCATCAACAATAGATGACCCCTATAGATTTTGAGGTCAGGAGGTTAAAGGTCAAAGTCACTGCGACCATCACCATTTCTTACTATTGGGCTGCCATGGGGGCATACATGTTTTACAAACATCTCTTGTTAAAACAGGTTTATACAATTATTACATTGAATATTACACATTTTGATCTACTAACGTTTGCTGCTCTATGAATAGACAGTCATGTGTTTTTAGCTCACTAGCCACATAGTGACAAGGTGAGCTATGGTGATCGGTCTTTGTCTGTTGTGTGTGCCTGCGTGCGTTCGTCCGTCGAAAATTCATTCAAACAATGTTCCTTAAGTGTCCATTCTGCAGACATCCAGTAACCATGGCAACCGTCATCCAGGGGTGGTATTCAATATTGATCTTACTTGACTTAAGGATAAGGACTACCAATCAGATCACACCATACTAAACTCTTGGTCAGTAACAGGTGATTTGATTGGCTATCCTTATTCTCCAATTAAATAAAATCAATATTGAATACCTTCCCAGATCCAGTTTGAATACGGGTCTTTTAGATCAATGTGCGCAGGTGAGCAATACAGGGCCATCTTTGCCGTCTTGATTAATAATTCAGGTATCCACATACTGCTTTAAAGTTGTTTAAACAATTTCTTTATGTTTTGTACAGAAAAAGCTGGATCAAGCTGTATTATACCGATCTAACGTAAGGAACAGATTAGAACTTCATGTACAAACATTAGATCAACTCAATAGTGCCTTACATCTACTGGAAGAACTCAGAGATATGGAGAACAAGATTGACGGCATATATCTACCAATAGGTATGTCTCCTTAGGGTTTATTTTTAAAAATTAAATCTTTTTTCTAATGTAGGTAACTGGATATGACACAAGTTTCCAGTTTTGGTGAAATATGTCTTATGATGGTCATATATAATACTATAGCACATAATTTGTTGATTACAAGATCAACATTTACATTTGTAAATTACTTAAGTAGTACAGTACAACCTCTCCAGAGGGGCCATCTATAGAACAACAACCTCTTTATAACAACTCCTTCAAAATTTCCTTGAGCTGATATTTACTTTTTTAGACATACTGGTTATTTTGTACCATTAATTATCAGTGTGTACCTACTGTATGCTTATTTTCTTGTTACAGAAACCATGTATGCCAAATTACGAGAGTTTGAACTCCGTCTTCCGAGACAGGAAGTAGAAGAGGTTGACGCCCTGCGAGAAAACTGGTTCGAGCTGATGGAACTTGCTGAACAAGTCCGAGAAGTTCTGCTGAAGGAAAGACGTGGTGCTTTTGAACAAGAGTTAGATAAACAAGTCAAGGTGGGTGTTATTGCTTTTTACATATCCCATTGTAAAAAAAGTTAAGTTACCAGTTTTCGAGGGCCGCTTTCAGCAATTTCAGCCGTTTAGCCACCTTGTGACATTTTACTTCTTGTAAGACATTGTCACTGTATTTATGTGATAGATTTATAGTATTCAACACCATATGGGGTGAAGTTGCGCCTCAGACAAGGTTGGAACTTAACTTTCACAATACATGAAATAGGCACGAATACTGGTCAGTAACCCAGGAATTAACAGAACAGAACAGAACAGAACAGAACTTTATTATTCACTGGCATTAAATGTGTGAATATCTAAAATCTAATTGTTTCACTATCTTTGTTAATAAAAAAATAATTGAAAACTTTACTCCATAATTTTATGTCTATAAAATATTTATTGTGTTGTATCATGGACACCTCTCATATTAAACATTATGTAATATTCTCTAAATGAATCACTCAATAGTAGCATGTCAATTTATGTACATTGTATTTGCTATAAAACATGTATAAAGTAGAACTTTGATGCTACGAACACCCTAGAAACCTCTAACATGTTCTTCAATCCTGGCAAAATGATGATGTACTAGTATTCAGTAGACCCCTTCAACAAGTTTATGGCTCAAACTAATTTCCCAGTCGGTAGACAGTTTGCATCCTCATACATCAGTGGCTAGTCAAGTTCTCCAGACTATGTTTCGGACGAAGAATACTCTGGTGAACGAGAATGGCAGTTTGAGGCATCTAATTTTTTTAATATGCACATTTTTAATGTGCTGATAGTGTCTGGATTGAGAATTTCGTGTGGTTTTGAAAGCGAGGAAGTTCTGATATAAGTTATAACAAACAGTTCTGTATAAAATTTTATTGCAGACATTCGTTGTTGAAGTGATACAGTTCAGGAATGCATTTGATGCGCAAGGACCGGCCGTACCTGGTATACCACCGGCTGAGGCGGTCTCAAGACTACAGGACTTTCAACAGAGATATTTGTTGTATGATTCTAAGAGGAAGACGTTAGATTCTGTGTCTAAACTATTTGGTATTTTATGTAAACCTTTCACAGAACTGGATAAAACAGGAGAGGTATGAAATTTTTTATTTGGGTCTCATTTATTCAAATTTGTCAATTTTAAAATTTATTCAAAATGAACATGGTGTTGTGTTTGAATTGATCATTTTGTTTGATTCGCAAGGGGCTCTTCTGAACCTCTTTGTTTTCAGTGGGTGAAAGCAGCAGAAAAGTATTCAAAACCTTTAGATTTGATTGTACACAAATCGTGCTTTGATCACATTTGAAATAGCCCACTGGCAAATCACAACTTTACCAAAAATACTGTGTAATTTGCACCTATATTTGGTTTGGAACTTGTACTGTAAGGCTCCTGCATTACCTAGTAATGCCAGGTACGAAACCATTTTACCACTTGGCTATTGTATCCAACCCAAAACTGACTAGTCAGACCAAGCAGTACTTGGTAAGGAGAGGTATTAATCGCCTTCAGTGAAAGCTGTTGTTGCTTTTACATGGGTGAAAGTTTTAAGGCTTATGCCTGAACTTCAGGTTTTTGAGATTACCAAAAAGCCTGTTTTTCTTTTATTTTCTTCTATAAATTGTCGATTTTTGAGGATTTCAGGTTTTTCAGAATTTCAAACTTTCACCCATGCTTTTAATCTTTCGATCTATTGCTTGGCTGTGTATGCCTAATTTGTCATATTCATATATCTTGTATGTTTGTGTATATCAATTAACTACATTGATTAAACTTGGATTTGTATATGATTACATAAGCGGATAATGCACTGGGCTGTCAATCCAGAGGTTGTGGGTTTAATCCCTGGCATCGGTACTTGACATTTCTGAAATATTTATAATATTTCCTGCTATATCTGTCCATGTGGTTTGCAAAGTATCTGGAAGTACCAGGAAGCTGTGTATCGGTGCTATACACCGGGCACATTAAAGAACCAGACTGTGTATTCGAAAAAAGAGCTATGCGCACTTCTACAGCGCTGGACATGACTGTATCTATTGTCTCTCTCTCCCTTCAGGGGCTTTTTCTCAGTCTGTCCCTTTAGTCAGATCATGCTGTATCTGCACTGGTAGAGGGTGCACCTGCGCCCTTGTGGCTGCAACACAATAATGTAAAGTGCCTTTGAATGTGTGTTCGCATGAAAAAGGTGCTATATAAATCTGGTATATTTATTCCATTTATTACATGAATGAAACATTTTAGAAATGTTATATTTCTAGGAACTAGACTTGTTGAGTCAGCTATATGGGCTGTTCCAGAAGTTTATCAGATTTGATACAAGATTTCGAGAAACGTTGTGGGCTGAGGTGGATCTTGATGCTTCTTATAAAGAGGTTAGTTAGGTTACAATTTGATTTTAATTATGCCATGGGGGTATACATGTTTTATGATTTACAACAGTTTTATGACAGTCATAAAATCAAAAACAGCCACTCGAATACAGATATTGTCTAAAATGGAATTTAAACACGGTAAATGGTAGATATATTGATTGTTTTATGTAGTATATTTACATAATATCTAGACCCTGTTTCAACCATTTCCTGGCCCGTTGATGCATTAAATGGAGAAAAAAGCGTTTCCAACCTGTTCTCTTTACATATACTATAATAACCGGATGATGGGGAATTTCAAAACTCTGTATTTTGTGATATTATTTCTTAGGCCTGTGTTTTAATGTCATATGATAACTTTGTGTCATTGACAGGTTGAAAGTTACTGGGATGAATGTCTGGCTTTACCAAGTAAACTGAAGGACTGGGATGCTTACAATGACTTGAAGTCCAAACTACAGACCTACCTAGAAGTGTTCCCCTTGCTCAACAGTCTGGCTGCCAAGGTATGGTGTCAATTCTACCTCTCCGAATGTTGTTTCTTTGAAGTGTTGTTTGTATCAGTATTATATTGTTTGATGGTTTTTATCCACCGTTGTTGAGCACTGTATTGTATGGTTTGGTCAGTTATAGACAAAAAGCCTGCATTAACCTTGTTCGAGGGGCAGTCAGAAAATATTCAGACTTTTGGATTGCTTGAAAACCTAAAATAAGTCTACATCAGGAATACAGAGACGTAGATGGAGAATATTGCAAAAAGGCATAGATTCTGAAAGAACTTTTGACAATTTTTTAAAATTTTCAAGGGCTTGGTGCAAAACTATTGTAACTGCATCAATTTATTTAGGCATGTACAATAGTTTTGCACTGAGCCCCTTTGGTGGACGTTCCAAAAGTCCAGATATTTTCTGACACCCCCTACATATTCTGTATAACAGTCCCTTAAATGTCTGAATAGTGTCAGCAGATATATTATAATACACTTTTTGTGTAAGAAGTATTCAGGAGGAATGAATTTTTAGGCACAGTTTGTTGTGGATTTAGATAAAAGGTCAGTGAAAATAGTTACATTGAAAGATGCATTGTGCAACTTTGCTAAATTTTGTTGTTTTATTTGCTAAACTTTGTTGTATTTCTCTATTCTTTTTGCAAAATTGCGAAGCTTTGTTGCTTTTCTCGATATTTTGTCCAACATTGCTTAACTTTTTTTGTTTTTCTTTATCCTTTGTGCAACATTGTGAAACTTTGGTTTGTTTTCCATTTGAACCAACTAAGAAATAATGTATAAGTTCAAAAGTATCTCTAAATTTGATCTAAGTTTATTCAGTATATTCAGCATATTCAGTGAAATACAGCAGGAATTTGTTGATCAACTCAAAATGTTCTTGTATAGATAAATGGAGAGACAGTAGCTATTTTCACTGATATTTGGCTCAAAGAATTTCCAACAATCCCTTTAACATCACTGATTTGTTTGATATATATCCACAGTTTAACTTTGTATCTGAATATATCTTCTAATAGTCCTCTATCATATCATTTTATGTTGCTTGAATTGTATATTTTGTATCAAAAGTTGAAGTATACTAGCATATTGTGTGATGGGTACACACTTTCTATAGGAATACATGTAGTTAAGCCTAGGTCCCACTAAGGAATTCCACGACGATGTTCTCCCGATTTCCTCCGATACCACCCTATTCATCATAATTCCTTCTGTTATCACAAACTGTCTCATGACTTCCCCGAAGTTACCCCCAGACTATGAGGAACCTGTTCCTGTGTCCTGATAAGTCAGTGGGACCTAGGCTTTACAAGTGTGACTTCTCCAGAGCAATACTATTTGAATGATTTGAACATTTGGCTGTTGCTTAATTGAGGTTAAATGGATGGTACAATGCTTACAAAAGTAAAACATGAAATGTTGAAGTTGATGGAGGACTTAGCATAATGTTCATGAGGAGGTCACTCCGGAGAGGTTGCACTGTATTATATTGGATTTGAGGCTTCAAACCATAGTGGCCATCATTTGTAAGATGTATTCATGCATTGACTTATTACCCTTCTCGGACTGACTGGCAAGCATCAAGCATGCTCTCGAATTACAAACGGCTTAAATTTTGAGTTTTATAATTAAGTTCATGATCCCAGAGCCTTGCTAGTGTGAAAAAATTAATTTACTGAAACTAGTTGTATATGGAACTTGCTTAAGAATGGAGCAAATGTTAGGTACTGATTTTTATGAGATGGCTTAAGCAGCAGCAACATCATGGTATCTGAAAACCCTTTGTTCAATTTACTAAAGGGTTATTCGCTTCAGTTTTATCCTTTGTATTTTTATAAATAGTACTGAAATCATAAGAACAATGTACAAGTAACTGTTATAATATGTATATGAACTATTTCAGCTCGATCAGGTTATAGCTTGTTTCCCATCTTCCCATAATTGTTTTATTACGCTTGAAGAAATTGAGATCTGAAAGGTTCAATAAATCTTTGTTACAGTTCAAAATACTTGGGCTGATTTTGGGTTACTGTTTGTTTGTAGACTAAAATTTTGTACTTTTTTACCACTTTGGTGACAGGGAAAGAAAATGTTATGAATGTTTAAATTGGGAAATTTAGTGACCCCAAATGTCTGAATTGGGAAAATTAGTGTCAACACTGTCTAAATTTGGAAATGTAGTGTCTCAAATTTATAAATTGGGATAAATAAGTGTCATGAATATCTTCACTGGGAAAATAAATTAGTGCCATGACCTCTAAATTGGGAAACAAAAAATTAGTGCCAAGAAGGTCAAACTGGAAAAACTAGTTACTTGAATGTCTAAATTGGGAAAAGTTTTGTCTTAAAGTCAATATAAAGTAAATAAATGTGACTCGGCCGAGTGATATCTTCTTGACTGATGTTATTATATATAAGTTCATTGGGAACAAAGGTTAATTATTGTAAGTAGATATAGGGTTATAATCAGCTCAATAACTTCCAGGTCTCAAAACATCTTCAATATATATGTTGGCGGCAAATTTATCCTTTCAAATTTTCAGCGTTTGTTTTTAACCACAAATTATATTATCAATTAGCCTACATGTATGCATGTGGAAAGCATGTTTTGATCCCTAAATTGTCCCTTCAAAATAAAGTCCTGCACATACTTGTTTTATGTAGCTAAACGCTTTGTCAACAACTATAAATTTGTCCAAATTGCATGTAGATGGCTTTGTATGTAGAAATTACAAAATGAAGTATTTCCAACATTTATTGTTTATTTTCATATTTCACTTATTGAATAACTGCATGTTCATGCTAGATATATTTATTAGACTTTGTCAAAAAAATGATAGTAAACATACTTGTTACTCTATTGCACTCGTTTTACATATTGCCTTATGTTGTTAAATAACAGCTTTAATATATTGTGCAAGGATGAAATTACTATTTTTATCTCCCACATTCAATGTAGTAGGGGGATTAATGTATTGTTTTTTTGCTGGACATGATCGGTCTGTCTGGATGGATGTCTGCACTTGTTCTCCTTAACCATTTGTCATATTTCAATGAAACTTCACATGTATAAAATCTAGTTGTAAAATATCCCTAAAAGAAGAAGACCTTGTTAGGTCGAAATATTGAAAAATTAGAGTGATTTATCTACAAATATTCACATGAATAGTTAATACCAAGCTTAGTTGTGCATATTGTCAGGAATTTTATGTTGAATGAATACTGCAAGAGTTATGGCCCTTTGTGGGAGATGTACATCTTTGTGTCATTTACCCTTATTTAGTTTATGTATAAATTATTTAGAATTCTGTCATCCCAATGTATGCGATATTATGGTATAGGCAACCATATTTTTTATGCCCCCGTATCGATAGATCGGGAGGCATATAGTGATGCACCTGTCCGTCCGTCCGTCCGTCCGTCTGTTCGTCCGTTCGTCCGTCCGTCCTGGTTAACCCAAATTGACCGTTTCTTCTAGCATCATTATGGCTTGCTGCAAAGCTTCCAAACTTGCATGGATGTTGTATATGAACACCCTCCACACACCTGTATCACCTGACCCTTTTTGACCTTCACTTTGACCTAATTTTGGACTTAGACTTATTTATGGACAAGGCTTCCACAGGGGGCATAAGCGTTTATTGAACGCAGTCTTGTTTTTTTTTATATTTATATTTTATTGCTTTATATTGCTAAAATTGTATAAAATGCTTAGGGTTTTTAAGTACAACGATAGTTACCCAACTATAGCTACTTTGACTATTTTAACAAATATAAATTTTGCATTTAAAGATCAAATTTATGTTCATATTATGCTCATGTTTCGCATTTAATTGACTGACATTTCTGTGGTACTACAGGGTGGTATAGGAAAATATGTAACTATAGTAAGTACCAAACAGAAAGACTAGTCTACTACCTTTCCCTCTTGTGTCCTTGTTCCCATGGTGACGATATGGTGTTAGCAATATATATATATGGCTTGATATCTCTCCTGATGTTCATGTATATATATAGAACAGTCTATTTTAATCCAATGCCTAGGCTTACCTGTTATGTATATGTATACAAACTATCTCTCCAAAACAATTAAGGGACTTGTCTATGACCCTTTGGCTTCTGACCCCAGTTTATAAATGGTGTCTAGGTGATATCGATTAGATTTAATGCTGCGCTCAAATTTGAAGTCCTAATACTTCCTGAAAAAGTCAAGAATCCAAATAGTTGATTGATTGATTGATTGATTGATTGATTGATTGATTGATTGATTGATTGATTGATTGATTGATTGATTGATTGATTGATTGATTGATTGATTGATTGATTGATTGATTGATTGATTTGTGGAACTGGTGTCCAAGAATAAGAACTTGATAGTTTGTGTACAGTTTGCTCAGTATATATATATGTGTGTGTGAAATATATAAATATATCTTAATCATATTCAGATACTAAATATATGTTCATACAGTCTGTGTTATGTTTGGAATTATGTGTTAATATACATAGAAGTTTCATGATTTTCATTACAAGACCCATATCTTATTTTTAATATATTACCTAAGATCTGTGATTTTACTTGTGAAATGTTTGGACCATATATTAAAATCTAAAACCATTTGATGGTATCATTGTCATCAAGATCGTCATCAGCTGCTTCGTGGATAAGTTCAATTTGATACATACATGTACAACTGAGGAATTATTATACTTCAGTTCTCCTTTATATGCATAATCTCATGATGATCTTGAAAATTATCGGTATCTTTCAAAATTGCTTTACTGATATCTCTTCTTACACAATCCAAATTTCTGTAACAAATAATTTTGACATCTTGCATAATTTTTAACTTACCCTTTCATTTGATAGCTTCGCTGCTTTAACAGTTTGCTCAAACTATGTCTCTTTTATTGAAAATTAAACATTCATTCACATATAATTCAAGCTTTGTTTCTTCTTTCAAGATTTGATATTTTTGTGTGATATTAAAATGTCCATGTTGGACAAAAAATAGAATTATCTAATCAAGCAAAAAAGACGTGGTTGATAATGGTTTGTTTTACTCATGTTTAGTGCTATTTTATAAAAATATGATGTTAAGATCACTGCTGTATGTTAATTCAAATATGTCTGCTATTTAATCAATCTTTCCCCAGTTAATTTAGCTTAATGTCTTAGTCAGTCCTATACATTGGTGATTGGTGTATTACATTCATGTATAACCAGTAAAAATCGAAGTACTAGTAATAGTTGCATGTGTGTATGATATTAGAGAGGTTGCGAAAGGCAACGTGTAACGTGTACGTGTACGTGAATACTATTTTTGGGTAATTCGTCATCAAGGTCATGTGTAGTTTCTACAAGTAACGGACGTGTGACAGACGAAAATATAATGTGTACTACGTCACACAGGTATGTGTGTGCACATGTAACCCAAGATTTTATCGCCGGTAGTCTCAGTGAGTTTATATAAACACTCATTATCGATTCACGAAGAAATCATGTTACAACTGCCATGTGTGTTACACGCACACGTTGTGTTTCGCAAGCCAATTTTAAGAGCAACTCTTACGTATACATGTACGGGTAGCTACATGTACACGTAGTCGTACACGTTCGAATCGCAACCTCTCTATTATCATGTAAAATACAGGTGAGTTATAATCCAGAGAATTTGACACGACTCTCGACCTTCTATTAGCATAATTTAACAGCTGATATATTGTCTTTATTTATAATCCCTGTGATATGTTTTCATAGCGGGGAGTATCAGGAAAATGCTAGAGGTGTAATACCAACATAAATCTAAAGGACCAATATTGCACGATTTGCTCTCGGAAATTGATATACTCAACGCAAGAACCTTTTAATATATTCATGCATAAAGGTCAGAATCATGTCAAATTCTCGGTGCTATACTAAGTGTGTTTTATGACTGCGTTATTACATATCTACAATCTTAATCAAGTTCTTTATCATGTTTGTTAATGTCATCAAAATAACTATGTAACAAATTGAATATAGAAATACAAACTTTTTGAAAAACATGCCTGAAACATGAAAGACTGGTGATGATATTCAATTGTCATTATTTCAATTAATTTATGAAGTCGAAATCATGAATTTGTAATATAAATATTGAGAATTTATGAAGTTGAAATTCCGGAAAATGTTTTGAAATTACATGTAAGAAAGCATTTAAGTTGAAATTATGAAATATTGAGGTTGTCACTGGTCTTTCAGAATAAAATGTTATGTTTGCTATACTCATGAATATTTTACCCTACTATGAAGCTTCGAGCAGGTGAAGAAAATGCCGCCATTCGGGTAAAACTCGTAGAAAATGAACACTGACTATAATACCTTTAACTCCGCACACTCGGGAAACATTCAACGATAACTTAGCATAACATTCTCAGTGTGGACATGCCATGTAGTATTTGACATAATTTCTGGCTAAAAACGCTGAATGAGTAATATTGAAACTGACTCAACTGCAATCCAGGCATTTGAGCCGGTTTCAGACAGAAACTGTGACATGTTGTTGAAAATATTAACTTGTGTGGGCGGTACTTATTCTCAGCTTGAGCGTCCTAGAATAAGATACGTACAGTTTTAACTTATAGTTGTCAGATTTCTTCTTGCCTTCTTAGCCAAAACTTATGTCACATGCCATGTTGTATGTCCACTCTGATTCTACTTTAATACTGCCTGCTGACTGTTAATCGGAATATATACAAGCATTTGCTAGGTTAATCTGTGTTGCAATCTAATCATTAATTATGTAGTAGATCCTCGCATATGAGTTTCTTTTACCTGAAAGTCATACTGCTTTTTCAGATTTTAATTGAATTATTGCACCTAACTCAGATCAATATCGGTGTATATCGTAAGCTTTTGTCAATATCAAGTTAAAATATATGTTACAATGGAAACAAATTTTAAAAAATGAGCTGTATGGTAAGAATTTTAATTCATCAATTTTGTAGATTCAGCATATTCTATCAACTATAGTTTCAAACCACGAGTAGACTGCATGCAAACTGTTGCATGGGTTATTGTCATACTTAGTTATAGATGTTCGTGTGTTAAACTTATAATATAGAATAAGATAATTTAATCATAGTGAAAATAAACTGTATAATGTGTTGCTCATCTATTATTTAATATGCTTATTGGAAGTTATTAAATGAGTATACACTTAATTGATAGCTAGACACGTTAGCTTTGTGAATAGAAAGAACTCTGACTTGTCAATCCTCCAAGCAATTCTGGTAACTTTATTTGAACGCTTGGGCAGAAAATATTCTTCATTGCCTTATTTCATCTTCTCCTCCACATGTGGAGAAGTTGTCAGTTGCTTGCGGAAGAGTAAGTTAATACTGGTTAATAAATAATTCCAGGAAAAACTGGTTAGTTTCGTCTGTTCACCTTATATGACTTTAAAATTGTTGGAAAATGGCGACAAACACAATAAAAACAAAACCATCAACTGGTATTTAATAAGCACTTGACAACATTATTTTGTTTTTCTAGTCAAAGATACATTTTAGATACAAGTATGTTTTAATGGTCGTAAGTTCATGCACAAATTTAAGGATTATATGAGTTCAAGAGTACAATGTATAATCCAAACTTTTCATGTTTTAATATTGTTTTCAGCTATACTTCGAATATATTGCAACTGAAATTAACACATTGACAAAATGCATGCACTCCTAAATTCAACAGCTTACATAGAGTAGATAATTTCACTGCTGATGTATGTTGATCCTCCATGGCATGATTTATGCTCTGTGGCCAAATCTATGCTCAGTGGCATAATTTACTAGTATGCTCTTTCGCACAATTTTTGCTCTTTTGCACAATTTATGCTCGGAGCAAATAAGAGAGTCTTCCTCGTCCCCATGTTATTGTGTGAAACGTTCTTTGTGAAGTCCTATCTGTTTTTATGAAGTCACTTTGATGTAAGTTGATATGGCGAAATCCTATCTTTTGTTGTAGACTTTATCCTTAATTCATTTTGCAATAAATGCAGGTAGGAATTTTGTTAACAAGGTTATGGCCCGTAATTTACTTGTTTATCAAGATTCTTCAAAGTAGGATGTTAAAGGTTTGATCCCTTTATCAAGATTCTTTTAAGTAGGATGTCAAAGGTTTGATCTCTGACAGGGTTCCAATCTGATATGACCAGTGTATTAGCCACCAGCTATTTTATCAATGGTTAATATAGACCTGTCTACATGCCTGGTACCTGGCAGTAAAGGATAACAACTTACTTACTTACTTAATCCTCTTCGTCCCCAGTGGGACATAAGGCTGCAATGATCCCTCTCCACTTGGACCTGTCTTTGGCTGCTTTCTGTGCCTCACCCAACGATAGTCCCATTTCAAAGGATCACAAGTACAAGAGTTAATAAGCTCAGCAAGTAGATGTCTCATAAGCCAATTTGGCTTGAAATTCACATAGGGGTTAGACTATAATAAATAAATGCTTTACTTACTTACATTATAGGGTAGTCAAAGGTTCGAGATTCCAGTGAGTAATGGCTGTTGTTTAGTGTGAGATTTTCTGTGACAATGTCTGATTCTTCTTATATTTATTTTAACATCAGGTGATGTTATTACGATTGGGTTGATTAGTAATTATTTATGTACATAATTATGTGTTTTGTTGTAAGATTAAAATATAAGTTTTGTGTTAGATAGGTCCATGTTATAGATGTGTCTATTTATTTTCTTTAAGTTCATGTGTAGCTAAAAAGTATTTTTTTTTGCTCTAGGTTAATCAAAATATATGTTTTGTTTACAGTCTGTGAATTTAATATTTGAAACTACCTGTGCCCGAATAACCAAAATTGAATAGTTTTATTTTATACTCCATACATAAGTACTGCAGAAGTTGCTTGTCCCCCGAATCAATGATTACTTGTCCGTGACAAAAGGACACTTAATTGTCTGTGACAAACAGACAAGGTGACAAAAGGACAAGTGCTAATGATGCTGACTACGTCTATTTATAGCTCTTTGTTTATGTGTTTGCTATATCTTTTATCTCACAATAAAGACGATGTTCACGCTCAAAATATAAACTAAAATCTATCTGTTTTCGTGAATATTCAATGTGCTTATTTGTGATTAAAGTGAAAAAGGTTTTATGTGATCTTCACATATACAGACCTTTGTCACTTTGACTGTCTTGGTATTATGTCAGCTTTTTATGTCGTTCAGCCTTTAATATATGCATGTCTGGTTTGTTTGTATGTCATACTAATTAAGTAAGCGAGAAGATCTTAATTAATTAATCAATACTTAATTTACTGGATTTTAATTTTAGATGCATTTTATGGTATTACTTTACAGAACACTGTTGAATTAACTAAAATCCTGAAATTGTGTATATCATACTAGTGGGGTGCCAATTGGTGATTTTTTGGGGTGAGGTGACAACTCAAGTAGAACAAGCAATGTTATATACCAAAATGTTCGCCTATGTCTGTACTATATGGAACTGCCGGCATAAATTGTCAACGCGTGGTGCGGACACGGAAATCCAAGATGGCGTCCAAGATGGCCGCCATAATTTACACATACACTTAAAATTCTATGTTCTCATGCAATTTTTTTATTTATGTATGTAGTCACAAATATTTGCTTGGATATTATTCATATGATAATGTACATCGAATGGACATACAAGACTGACCACTTTGAGGTCAAGGTCATGGTCATTTCAAGGTCAAATTACGAAAAAAAGCTGAAAAAATTATGTTTCCTCACTTGTTTTCTTGTTTTAGCAGATGTTTTATATTCAAGTTGATATTAAAAGTGATAAAAGTGTTGGTAAGCACATATTCTCTTATTATTAGTTGAATTTTCAGTTCAAAATATTGAAACTTTGTCAAAACTGACATTATTATGCATGTACATGTTGGACGAGATGGCATTCTTAGATTGCTGCTTCCCTATTTAAAATTTTAGTATTCAACTATTGACACTATAAATTCTAATGGTATGATTAAATGTTTGTCTAAACAAAATAACTTTGTATTGTACTCCAAATGGACTTGAAAAATGACCAATCAAGGTCAAGGTCAATATCATTTCAAGGTCAAACTACCAAAAATACCTGACAATTTGATCTTTCGTTGCATTTTTTCTTATTATGAAATTTGGTGAACATTATATTGTGTTGTAGATTATTGATGTGATCAGAGTTCTTTCATTAAAAATAATAATTTATACTGAACTCCTATATGTGGCATCCCAGACCATATGGGGTACATAACACTGTCAAGTACAACCATCCCGTGCCATAATGGGTACTCACTACTACATGTTAAAGTCATACTAAGTCCTAAGGGTACTATATACAAAGTACAGTCAAACCAAATCATCACCATCACATACCAGGCCAGAATGGGTTCTAACCACCAACAAGTACATTCTGTAACCAATGGAGTACATGTCATGTTCTTACAACTGCCCATAACAACCATTCCTATCGAGTTCTCAATGCAACTAGCTATACCTGAGGCCCAATGGGGGTACTTACAACCACAGAGTAGAGCCAACCAAGGCCATATTGGTTAATCACCACCATATCAGTCTCAATATGGTACTCACAATCACTGAGCACAGCTGTAAAGGCCCTATGGGTTACTCATTAGTACAAATCACAGTCGTATAAGGCCCAAAGGGGTACTCATCCAAAATAATTACAACTTTCCATGCCCAATAGGGGTGCTCTTAACCAATGAATTACAGCCATACCAGGTCCTATGGGCTACACCCAAGTCACAACAAAAGGGTACAGACATCCAATGCCCAATCAACACCACCAATAAGCATTGAGTACAGTCACACCTGACCCTATGTGGTACTTACCACCAACGATTACAGCCATACTATGTTCTAAGGGGTACTTGGACCAACCGAGTACAGCCATACCAGGTGCAATACAGCCGTCCTATGCCCTACTGGGTATTTCACCACGACTAATTATGGCCATACTAATCCCTATGGGTTAGTTGCAACCACTAAATACAGCCAAACTAGATCCCATGTGGTAATTACCACCACCAATTACAGCCACCATAGGCCCTATGCCCTACTCACAACAACTGTGTATACTATGCCTGAGGATACTCGCATCTACTGAGAACAGCCATTCAATGCCCTATTTGGTATTTATCACTGCCTATAGAACAGCCATTCCAGGCCAATTTATGTTCTCACCTCCAAAAGTTCAACCATCCCAGGCCCATTTGGGAACCCATCACCACCAATTACAGTCATACCAGGTCTTATGGAGTACTCGCCACCACTCAATACAGCCATCCTAGGCCCTAATGGAAACCCACAACCACAGACAACAGCCATCACAGGTTCCATTTGGTATCCACAACCTTGAGTACAGCCACCACAGGCCCTATTGAATACCCTATACCACAGAAAACAGCCAACCAATGCCTCATTTGGTACCCACAACCTCTGAGCACAGCCATCACAACAGAGAACAGCTGATCCCAGGCCCCGTTTGGTACCCACTACCTCTGAGTACAGTCATCCCAGGCCTATTGGGTATCCACCACCTCTGAGTAGTCATCCAAGGCCCCATCGAGTACCCACCCTCATGAATTCCAGCTATCACAGGCCCTATTGAGTATGCACCATTACAGATTTCAGCCATCCCAGTCCCTATTGAATACCCACCATCTCTGAGCAGTCATCCAAGGCCCTATTGAGTACTCTCCCCCACAGATTTCAGCCACCCCAGGCCCTATTATGTACCCAGCTCCTCTGAATACAGTCATCCAAGACCCTATTGAGTACTCTCCCTCACAGATTTCAGCCATCCCAGTCCCTATTGAGTACCCACCATCTCTGAGCAGTCATCCAAGGCCCTTTTGAGTACTCTCCCTCACAGATTTCAGCCATCCAATGCCTTATTGAGTACCCATCCTCACATAATTCAGCCATCTCATGCCCTATAGTTAACCCACCATCAGATTTCAGCCATCACAAGCCCTATTTTGTACCCACCATCTCAGATATTAGCCATCCCATGCCCTATTGGGTACCAACCATGACATATTAAGCCATCAAAGGCCCTATTGAGTACCCACCCTCACAGATTTCAGCCATCCCAAGCTCTATTGGCTACCCATCATCACAGATTTCGGCCATCCCAAGCTCTATTGGGTACCCATCATCACAGATTTCGGCCATCCCAAGCCCTATGTGTACCCACCATCACAGATTTCAGCCATCCCAAGCTCTATTGGGTACCCATCATCACAGATTTCAGCCATCCCAAGCTCTATTGGGTACCCATCATCACAGATTTCGGCCATCCCAAGCCATATTGTGTACCCACCATCACATATTTCACCCAACCCAATCCCTATGTGTACCCACCATCAGATATTTCAGTCATCCCAAGCCCATTGAGTACCCATCCTCACAGATTTCAGCCATCCCATGCCATATTGTGTACCCATCATCACATATTTCACCCAACCCAAGCCCTATTTTGTACCCACCATCACAGATTAAGCCATCACATGCCCTATTGAGTACCCACCCTTACAGATTTCAGCCATCCCAAGCTCTAATGGGTACCCACCATCACATATCTCAGCCATCCCAAGCCCTATTGAGTACCCATCATCACATATTTAAGCCATCACAAGCCCATTGAAACCCCATCCTCACAGGTTTCACCCATCCCATACCCTATTGGGTACCCGCAATCATATACTGTATTCCTAGATACTTTCGCGGATACAATATTTCGCGTTTTTCATACCGTCGGCATATTCGCGGCTACAAATTTTCGCGGAAGCATAACGACCGCGAATTCCGCGAAACTAAAGTCGCTACGGCATAAAGGTATGTTTGACACATCTTGCAATTTCAATAGGCCTGTTTGTCATCACCATCCGTGTATACACAATCAAATTCCATTGAGTGTGACCTTAGCTGACATGATAACAATTATGATGATCAATTAATCTCGTTATAACAAAGGATTTCATAAAGTGTTTTCACTAGGTGTTATCAACATAAACTGGTAAATAGTTACAATTATAAATTAACTACCAAACATATGTTAAACAAATAAATGTGAAATGATTATTGTAAATACCTGTACAGGAATACAATGACTTTAATCATGACAAAAACAATCATTCGTATGTAGAAGTAAAAAGAATGTGAACACCCCACCCATGTACCCCTGTGCTTGTTTACATTGAGCACATTACACGCTACGTCATAACAGTGTTTATGTCTACACAAGCTAAAATATGCACGATTCTTAGAGGATTGAAATTGATGTTTATATTGAGAAAAATAACGCAATTGTTCTTAGATTTTATAAAGATGGATTTATTAACAGAAGTTTCCACGTCATGTATGCGCAAGTACAATTATCCTTCGTCAAATGATTTTGCGATTTTAGCATGTTTAGTATGAAGAAGCTAGAAATGTTCGCGGATTTGTTGGAGGTAACATTTTCGCGGCTATTAAACTTCGCGAAATGATACCTCCCGCGAAAGTCGCTAACTTTAAATGCGCGAAACCATTTCTAGGAATACAGTATTAAGCCATCTCAGGCCCTATTGAGTACCAACCCTCACAGATGTCAGCCATCCCAAGCTCTATTGGGTACCCACTATCACAGATTTCAGCCATCCCAAGCCCTATTATGTACCCACATCACAGAATCCAGTCATCCCAAGCCCTATTGAGTTCCCACCCTCACAGATTTCAGCCATCCCAAGCCCTATTGTGTGCTCACCATCACAGATTGAGCCATCCCAGGCCCTATTGAGTTCCCAGCCTCACAGATTTCAGCCATCCCAAGCCCTATTGTGTACCCACCTAACTTATTAAAGCAATACCATACCATACGGAGTACTCCCCCCACACCGAGTGCAGCAATCCTTGGCCCTATTCGAGTAATGACCAACACCAATTATGGCCATTTAAAAGTTTAAGGGGTACAAAGGCAACCACTGAATTCAGCCATACCTGACCCTATGTAGTAAACATACTTACCAATACAAATTCAGCCATATCAGGCCATAAGGGATACCTAACCATCACATAGTTCAGCCATCTTAGGCCCGAGAGGTGACTCAACATGTCCAAACGTTTTGTTGAAATTCCCACAGTAGGAGATGCTTGGTATATTAAATGGCCTGCCATCTTTAAATGGTTGCAGCAAGTCTGCTTTTTGCTGTGTCTAAATTCCCCAATCCCAGAATCTAAAATCCAGCCAAAGTCTATTTCCCGGGATCGGGAATCAAAGGGCCTGTCAAAATCCCGTCCGTTGGGAATTGTTTTCTGCCTAAAGCCACTCCCCCACACTGGGGCAAAATATTGATAGGTGCATTATTATATATAATAACTGTCTAATATGTAATAATGTTGTCAAACCATTAACAATAATACTGTCAAATATAGAGATTCAACGATCAAGGAAAAACCATTCACGGCTGCAATATTGTACATTACGTAGAATCGCTTATGTTCCGTCACAAAATTTAAATAGATTTTCTATTTGCAGTAAAAATATATCACTTCTAATGAAATAATTTACACTTAGAATACCTGCTATCACATCTAAAACAAAATATAATGTTCAGCATTCGTTTATAAAAACAATTTACGACGAAATATCAAATTTTCAGGTATTCTTGGTAGTTTGACCTTGAAATGACATTGACCTTGACCTTGAGTGGTCATTTTTCAAGTCCATTTGGAGTACAATACAAAGTTAATAATGTTTAGACAAACATTTAATCATACCATTAGAAATAATACTGTCAATAGTTAAATACTAAAATTTTAAATAGGGAAGCAGCAATCTAAGAATGCCATCTCGTCCAACATGTACATGCATAATAATGTCAGTTTTGACAAAGTTTCAATATTTTGAACTTAAAATTCAACTAATAATAAGAGAATATGTGCTTACCAACACTTTTATCACTTTTAATATCAACTTGAATATAAAACATATGCTAAAACAAGAAAACAAGTGAGGAAACATAATTTTTTCAGCTATTTTTCGTAATTTGACCTTGACATGACCGTGACCTTGACCTCAAAGTGGTCAGTCTTGTATGTCCATTTAATGTACATTATCAAATGAATAATATCCAAGCAAATATTTGTGACTACATACATAAATAAAAAAATTGCATGAGAACATAGAATTTTAAGTGTATGTGTAAATTATGGCGGCCATCTTGGACGCCATCTTGGATTTCCGTGTCCGCACCACGCGTTGACAATTTATGCCGGCAGTTCCATATAGTACAGACATAGGCGAACATTTTGGTATATAACATTGCTTGTTCTACTTGAGTTGTCACCTACTCCTTAAATAAGCCACTTTTGAGCTGATTGTCACCCCACTATACATTGTATATTAATAATTAATTTTTAAGCGGTTGAACATTTTTCTTTTAAGAAAAATCAGGAAGTTTTTAACTTTCATATAATAAGCACAGTTTACATTGTATCTATCACTGTATCTTTGCAGCTATTTGGTACTTTGAATCATTGTTTTGTTGTACTATATCGTCTTTATTATGTTACAGGAAATCCGCAATCGTCATTGGTTACAAGTGATGAGTGTCACAGGAAGTTCCTTCCAATTAGAAGCCAATGTGTTCAGATTATGCCATCTACTGGATATTGGACTTATCAAGTAAGTTGTCAGCATAGTTAGTTCTAGGTAACTGCTGGTTTGCCTGGTGTCAGCATAATATTACTGCAGTAGTCTCCATATCACTGAAATACTTACTGTTGACCAGGGGACTTCAAGCAATATTTAAATAAACTGTAATGTGCCAATTTATTAAGTCAAACTGTAATGGGGCTTGGTAAACATGCATCTCAAGCTCAGATGCTAATCTCTCCAAAAAATCTCTATTTGAGCCTAAATCACAGGAATATTGATATTGTGCTGGATGTATTTCTGTCTTGATGTCACACAGTTTGTTTGTGCTTGTTCTCTTTCAAACATTTGTCAGACTTGAATGAAACGGAACTGCACATGAATACTTGGTACCATGCATAGTTGCTCATATTATCAGGAATTTATGTGTTTCATCAGTATACAGCCCTTTTGAGGGAGATACATGTTTAGTGTCAAAAAATCTCAGTTGGCAATGAATTTCTAGTTGACATGATGCACCAGTCAATATTATGCCCGGCCAGGAGGGTGGCGGGAATAGGAGGGATGAATCTTCCAGACAGGCAGAAATTAGACGACCTTATCGACTCCTAGCCCCAGGGAATAGACTTTCGTCCGGGAATTTCGACACCTCGAAAGACAACAGTGATACTTTTATTTGTGTTTTTAGTTTTAAGTACCCGGATGAAAAACTATGCCCCACGGTGGGGATTTAGACAGTAAGCATTGTCTCCTGGTACATGATTGGATTATATTAACCTTTCTTTCTCCATTTCTATCAGACATAAAACAGCCATTGAAGAGATCTGTCTGGGTGCAAGTAGAGAACTAGAACTGGAGATTAAGATGAGAATGACCGAGGAGGAATGGACGGAACAAGTGTTAGCGTTTGAACCGTACAAACGTCGCGGTCCTATCTACCTGGACAAAGTCTTCACAGAGAGATTGTTGGAACAACTTGAAGATGCACAGGCTCTTCTTGCTACCATGTTAACATCAAGGTATGGATTCCCACTAACTTTGTCCACTCACCAGTGTAGAGGACACTATCCATTTATTTGTCAAAGGGTTTTGTTAAAGGTTATCAAGTGAATCCATTGGATTAAATGCAAACATTTACAACCACATTTAAACCCTTTCATTAGTCAACTGCATTCTTAATTTACATCTGGTCAATGATGCAGCCTAAATAGCCTAGTGGTAGAGTATGCGCATAAACTGCAGGAAGTTTGGAATTCACTTCCTTTAGCCACATTGTATACCAAAAACAAAATAAATATAGTAGCAATATTACCTTGCTTGGCACTCGGCATAAAAGAGGCAAAACTGGCTCTCTTCTCTCATGACCTCATGGAGAAGGATAACATCTGGAAGGAGGTATTGAGGAAGGTTAATGTTAGTTATAGAACTTGTTTCAAAGTCCATCTTAAATATATACTTGTTTTCCTTACTTCAATAGCCAAAGATAATCATAGGGAAAAATCAACTGTTTAAGTAATTTATTATGCTTATAGTAATACATGTATATAAGGTAGAATGACCAGGTTGATTTTGCCTGAGCTATAACTGATGATAAAATGACATATTGTATGGTTGCAGATATATTGGTCCATTGAGAGACGAAGCTGCATCATGGGCTGAGAAACTAAAAGAAGTGGCTGAGGTGCTAGAACTCTGGTTAGAAGTACAAGATCTATGGCAGTATCTAGAAGCTGTGTTCAGTAACCAGGTGGCTGCCAGGGTGAGTACCTCATAAAATTAGACAAATATTTTGTAATGCAAATTGGTCTGATAGGTTGAAAACCAGCAATTTCCAGTTTTTCTAGAAGCTGTATTCAGTAACCAGGTGGCTGTCAGGGCGAGTACTCTATGCTTGCAAGGTCTTTACCTCATAAAATTACAACAATATTTTGTAATGCCAATTGATCTGATAGGTTGAAAATATTTGAAACCAGCAATTTCCAGTTTTTCTGAAGCCTACTTTTCTCAATGAACTAAAAACAAATTAATCCAGGTTTGGTGGTATTTTTTTCATTTAATAATATGTGTCAATAACTGCATAACTACAATGGAATCAAGAGTTCACAGTTCTGGGATGAGTGTATAGGCTTGCTTGAAGTATCCATTTTTGGGGTTCTATAGCTGACTCTTGTGTGGTTTGCTAGGCGCTGTCGCTGTTTCAATGTGGCCATGGATTGTATGTGCGCTACAGTATTGTACTAAGGCCTTAAAATCCATACGACAGCTTTCCTAAGAATTTATAATGTTTACATGCATTGTTTTTCTGTATTTCTGAGATTGTTAAAAGTATCTGTGATACAATTTTCCAGGAATTACCTCAAGAAGCTAAAAGATTTGCTAGAATTGATAAAAGTTGGACAAAGATGATGAAAAGAGCATTTGATACCAGAAATGTACTGCAGGTAAAATATGTCTTACATATTATCTTCGGGCCGCAGGTCTATTGGGTACTGTTTTATCAAGGCACTTACGGAAATCTTAAACTTATGATAAAATTTAAATCCTTTTTAATGTGCTTGCAATTATAATGTGTAGTAAATGGACCTGCAATTATAATAATGATTCAGTTAATGAACTCCTATAATCCATATCCGTCACCAATTTGCAGTTTGCAGAATTTAAATTTGATCGTAACTTTAAGATTTTTGTAAGTGCTTTGATAAAACATTACCTTGGAATACATGAAGCAATTTGGCTATAGGGGAGCACATGACCAAGCATCAATGCTCGATTGGCTTATGTCTCAATCTGGCTTTCGACTTCAAGATTAAAGTAGTATTCTTTAAACACTACTAGGTTCAAGTCTACCTCTTATATC
This sequence comes from Spisula solida, assembly GCA_947247005.1. NCBI lineage: Eukaryota > Metazoa > Mollusca > Bivalvia > Venerida > Mactridae > Spisula > Spisula solida. Next base: position 21,879,556 of record OX365946.1, read on the forward strand.
GTCAATATAGACTATCTTACAGTACCACTGAACATAAACTGTTACATACAGGTTTTAGGTAGAGTTGCCTCCTCAATATAGACTATCTTACTGTACACAAGCGATACACAAACACGGCTGTACCACTGTACATAAGCTGTTACATACAGGTTTTAGGTAGAGTTGCTTAGGTTAGATTAACTGGTATAAATATAGATTAAGTCGGTAATATTGGTCGGTAAATAAGCTGGCTGCAGAAAACTATTTGACTTGACTTTTCTTACCTTTAGACTACCTGTAAGATATAACTGTATTCCTGCAAAAAGTCACAGACCCTAGTTCTTTGTCAAAAGTTCATAAAGTGTCAGTTGCTTGCAGGATGATATGTATTGATACTCATTTCTAGGAAAAATTGTATAAAACCCAAGAAATATATAAAAGCTCTCCAAAACCTTGTACTTATATCTGTATTGCAGTCTTAACCCAGTATGTACATTTTGATTGAAACTGTTTGGTGCACTCTGCTAAAAGTGACATTATATGCATAAATTCTGCATGAATTGACCACCATGTATTCCTGAAATACTGTTAAAATTGCATGTTCTCAGGAAAAACTTCCACACATGTTAAACATACGTTTCTTACACCGTATGGTTTTCATATGAAAACATTAAACATTCGTGTAAGTTATTTCTGTAGAACTCAAACACAAAAGCAACTTGCAATGAAGTCAAGAGCAACTTGCCATAACTGAGCATTTGTCCACATGTCATGTACCGTATATTTGTTTTAAGTTCCCTACCGGTTTTTGACTGGAGAGGACTATAGGTTTGCCCTCCGTCCGTCCGTCAATCCGTCAAAAAATCTGGATCCTGACATAAATCAGACAAGCTAGGTTTATTAAACTTGGTATGTGGATAGGGGGCAATAAGGGGATTATGCACGTCTAAAAATATTTTTATTCTGACACAAATTGTGGTTGCTATGGTAACAGTAACATTAAATGGCCACAAACCGGTAGTGGACTTCTGTATTGCTTGCAATTCTTAATGACTTGTTGTCTTTGTCGTTCTGTTCTCAGTGTTGCTATGGAGGTGAAGTACCGAAGGCTGTTTTGTTACGTCATGTATATGAAGAACTGGAAATCTGTTTTAAATCATTGGTTGGTTACCTAGACAACAAGAGAAGAGTTTTCCCACGTTTCTACTTCGTGTCAGACCCGATATTGTTGGCTATACTGAGTCGTCCCACAGATCTGGAGTCAGTGAAACCACATTTAAAGTAAGCTTTACTTCTAGTGCATTTTTATGTCATCTGTGTTTTGTGTCACATTTTATATTATGTGTTTGGTGCCTTTCACTTATCGTTATTTAAACTATTGTAGAAGATAATACAAAGCAAAGTAGGACTGGTCCGTGATTATTGGCCTGCAGGAAGTCTTACGGCCTAAGTAATACTTGCGATTTCTGATAATCAGTATTTGATGACTGGTAATATAAGGTTCAACAGTAACAGTGTGAATTAATTTTTCATCGTCGGTTCATCACTGGCACCAGTTTTAGACAGTTTTATCATACAATTTGAAGTTTATGTTATTTTTGTCTTCGAAGTTTTCATCTACATTGTTGTTGTGCTTTCATATGCCTGTTTTTCTTTCAGATCACTTTTCACTAGTATAAGCGATGTGAAGCTTGAGGAGACGCGGGCTGGCCCTATTGAACCCACAGATGAGATTGGATTCCCAGGGTCGACTACAGGTCTCAGATCCACCACCCCACACAGTCGTGCTAAGACATCAAGTGTTTTATCAAACATAAACAGGGGTGACACTCCACCAAAAATTGATAAACGTTTAACACAAGTCTATGTAAGTATCTATTGAGGAATTTCCAACGTATATCTGTGCATCTCTGTATACAATATATATCTAATGTATATCATACTCCCAGACAGAGATGGTCGATCTGGCTTTGAAATTCATTAAACCTGTAGATTCTGTCATCAAGTCTGCATCAAAATTTACAAATTCTGTAGAGTTTGTGTGAGTAGCATTGCATATTTTGCCAATATAGATAATTAGTAATGCCTCTTGAGTACATACTTTTTGAAGTCATTCTCTTTTTTGCTTCGCTCAGCAGTTTACATTCATCCTTTTCTTGCTTACAGTAAATTCTAATAATTATTTACAATACAAGTCATTCTATAAGCCAATATGGATATCTATTGTTTCAATACTTGATAAATTTTGATAATTATGCAAACAACTAAAGACGTGCTCTCCCCCAAATTCACGTAGTACTATATATACATCTCATTCTTTGATTCAAATTATGTATTTTCCATGAATATTCATGAAATATGATCACAAGATGCAATATTACTCAAGGTTGCCATGGAAACTTTGTAGTTAGATATGATTGTTATTGAAGTATTGAGTTTAAATATGGTTGCCATGGAAACCTTGTGTTTAAATATGGTTGCTATGGACATCTTATGTTTGTAAAGAGTTGCTATGGAAACCAGCCTCTGTCTGGGCTGTATATCTATGATATCATAACCTACACATCGCACTTCAATACTTCCCTACATCAATCATACATATATACCTCAGCACATTGTTGAAGTTTCTGCGCTTACATTATATAGATCAGTTTGATCATCTTTCATACAAAATTAGTGTACAGTTGTGTACACTGAGTGCTAAATTAGTGTACAGTTGTGTACACTGAGTGCTAAATTAGTGTACAGTTGTGTACATTGAGTGCTAGTTAACTCCCTTTGTTTTCAGTCAATGTAGATATTGCCATCTGATTCTGTGTGATCCTTACCCACTGTTTAAGTATCATTTAGAATTCTGGGCAACTTGTGTCATTATTTTGTTCTTTTCTTTCTGTATTAAGTCATTTCTTTCTCTGATGTGCCTGGGGTGGTATTCAATATTGATCTTACTGAATTGGAGAATAAAAATAGCCAATCATATCGCCTGTTACTGACCCAGAGTTGAATATGGTGTCATCTGATTGGTTGTCCTTATCATTAAGTCAAGTAAGATCAATATTGAATACCACCCCTGGTCTACATGACACAGATTCGCTCAAACCTGTCCGGTTGGGTATAACACTTGATTGACTACATATATTGTCAGGAGGCTGTTGGTTCGAACCCTTAGGGTCCCTAGACAAAGTATGATAATGTCTGTTTGAGACAAGTCTCAAGCTGAGACCAATTTGTCCAGTTGTCATTCATCTGTTGTTTTTGTTCTGAAGAATTCAGAGAAACAAGTTGGTACTGATTAGCAAGCCAGGAGCATAGGTTACATTGACCGACTCACATGTTGCTTAAGAACTGTTTAAAACTGGCTGCAACGACCCAACAAAACTCATTATACAACAAGAATAGTACACTCTTGAGACCTGTCTAAATCTTCAAGCGTCTGTCAATGCTTCATTTCTTTTATTTTCACTTATATTATTTATGGTAATTGGCTTTCACATGTTTGATAAGTGTTATTTTATAATTAACAGTTATTTTAAAAGATCATATTTATTCATTGGCTTTTACTTTTTAGAAATGCCAAGCAAAATTCTAAAATATCATAATTATTATTATCTATTTATTGGCTTTTTTAGTTTATAGAAATGCTCTTGAAGTATTAATTTTTAACAAATCATATTCATTTAATGGCTTTTTAGTTTATAGAAATGCCATTGAAATATTAATTTTAACAAATCATATTTATTTATTAGCTTTTTAGTTAGAAATGTCATTGAAAACTTAATTTGAAAAGGTTGAATTTAATTTTTGGCTTTTTAGTCTATAGAAATGCCTTCTGAAATAGGTAGAACTATACAATGTATCTGCTTGTAACTTCATCCATTCATATACTGTTTATCATTGATATACCGTGCATTTTACTGTAGAAACGTCGTGTAAGTCTACAAAATAGACAAGATAATGTAAGTTGTAGATTCACACATAATACTATGTACATATATCTATATCTAAGTTCCCCCTGTATCACGGACAGACGGACATACCGTCATTTCAGTCTTTATAATCCTTTCTATATATAGAAACTTGTTTAATGCTATTATCCACCAGGTCCTATATCAGTCACATGAGCATTGGGCGCCTGTCGAGTCTCTATGGGAGTCTTACAAGGAATCGGTTGTCTGTCGAGTCTCTATGGGAGTCTTACAAGGAATCGGTTGCCTGTCGAGTCTCTGTGGGAGTCTTACAAGGAATCGGTTGTCTGTGGGAGTCTTACAAGGAATCGGTTGTCTGTGGGAGTCTTACAAGGAATCGGTTGTCTGTGGGAGTCTTACAAGGAATCGGTTGCCTGTTGAGTCTCTGTGGGAGTCTTACAAGGAATCGGTTGTCTGTGGGAGTCTTACAAGGAATCGGTTGTCTGTCGAGTCTCTGTGGGAGTCTTACAAGGAATCGGTTGTCTGTCGAGTCTCTGTGGGAGTCTTACAAGGAATCGGTTGCCTGTCAAGTCTCTGTTGGAGTCTTACAAGGAATCGGTTGTCTGTGGGAGTCTTACAAGGAATCGGTTGCCTGTTGAGTCTCTGTGGGAGTCTTACAAGGAATCGGTTGTCTGTCGAGTCTCTGTGGGAGTCTTACAAGGAATTGGATGCCTGTCGAGTCTCTGTGGAATCTTACAAAGAATCAGATGCTTGTCGAGTCTCTGTGGGACTCTGACACGGAATTGGTTGCCGGTTGAGTCTCTTTGGGACTCTGACAATGAATCGGTCGCCTGTCGAGTCTCTATGGGCGTCTAACAATGAATTGATGCCAGTAGAGTCAAAACGTTTGACTATACTGGCATCCAATTCTTCATGTGACTCACATTGATAGAGAAATCTGATTATTATGTGATAGAGATTGGACCTCGTGAAATCTTTTTTCTCTTCATCTCTAATTAAATGTCTTACCTTTCTCGTGACACATGACTGTAAGTCCTTCTATTCCTTATATACAGTGAGCATGACATGGTGTCAGTGTAGCCAGAGTTTACCAGGCCCCAATCTCTCGAAACATCTCAATCTGAGTATAATCTCAACTAAAATTTTGTCACCTATCGTTTAACCAAATTCGTTTAAATTTGTATAACAAAATAGAAACATTATTCTGAGTTTATTACAGTAAAATTTCTAGAACTCGAGCCTCATATTTATCTCAAATTCAGACTCTGATTTGTGCAAAATCTCAATTTGAGTTGAGATTTCTACTTGAGATGCTTCTGGAGATCGGGGCCATATCTCCACAGTTCATGCAATGATTACATTACTCAACTTTAGTGAAAAATGACATTATCACTGTATTGCATTGAACCCATTAATATTATTCTTTGAATTAGATTATCTTATACATGTATGTATATAAGGCCATCATAAATAAATAGCTAGTGTATCGTCTTACTGATCTAAACATTGTTGGCAGACAAGGGATTTTATTATGCCCCCGTATCGATAGATCGGGAGGCATATAGTGATTCACCTGTCCGTCCGTCCGTTAGTCCGTTCGTTCGTCCGTTCGTCCGTCCGTCCTGGTTAACCCAAATTGACCGTTTCTTCTAGCATCATTATGGCTTGCTACAAAGCTTCCAAACTTGCATGGATGTTGTATATGAACACTCTCCACACACCTGTATCACCTGACCCCATTTTGACCTTCACCTTGACCTAATTTTGGACTTATGGACAAGGCTTCCACAGGGGGCATAAGCGTTTATTGAACGCAGTCTTGTTTTAAAAGTGTTTCTTAATTCAGTTTAGACTGATATGCATTCATTTTGATAGTTTAAAAATGACTGAAGACAGCAGAAATAAAAAAGTTTGCATTTAAAATCTATAGGGGTCAGGCAGAATTTATTTATCCTGGCCTTATTCAATTATCTGAATCATTATAATTAATATGTGATTGTTAGTTAACATTCTTTATCTTTGTTTATTGTCCATATTATATGTTTGTAGATATTTATAGTGAAATCTTTCCTATTTGTCCACAACAATTAAGTTAAAAAGCTTGCTTATGAAATGTCAACTGTGACATTTTTGTATCACTGAATTTGTTCTACTCGTAATGATTATCTTTTGCAATATTTTCACTTCTTTTATCAAGTACTCCATCTTGCTTTTTTATGCCCTGGTGGTGAACATCATCTAACAAGTGTTGTATTAGGGTCAGGATACTCTAGATTAATTGACTAAGTGTCTAAGGAGTAATGGGTTAAATACCTTAAATGAACTTGTGGCGTTGTGGTAATGGCCAAACTCTTTCTTGGTAATGGTGAAGCATGATGATCTACATTTAGGAAATTGGGATCTAATAGTTGTTACCATATATTGGGAAAGGCAATATACGTTATGCTGTATAAAGTTACCCTGAAAGGTGTATGGAGATAGAATTAGATGCAATGATATGGTGAATGGAAGCAAGTTAAATCCTGTGTATTTACTAGGTAGTGTCTGATTTATTTCCTATATATTCCTTGCACCCCTTTTGGTTGATGAAGCTCTGAGTATAGAAGCAGCATATTTGACTGGTTTAACTCTTACTTTTATTTAACTTACAATCAACAAGGGATCTACTAGTGATACTCAACAACAGATGAGACGTATTGCTAAACCTCGGGTAAAGCCCCGGGGACGACCTACTGCAGAGCGAATCTTATTTAGCTCCACACCCGGCCCGGGGAGTCGTGTGAGTAAAAATATGTGGATGATGTTTCAATGTCTTAGTGATTTTATGTACATGAATGTCTAATGATGTTGAACTCATTGTATGTACAAAGTCATGTACTATGTGTATTAATGAAATACTCAATATCTGTATTGTGTCGTAGTCTGTTGTTGGAAGAAGGGTTCGCATTTTAATGTTGTTTTTCATGTAAAATGTTGTTTTTTTGCATCTAATAGCGGTATTGGACAAATCATCAGGGTGAAGTTCTTTGTTATTTTGTTTAAATGAAGTGTTTATGAATTTGCAATTCAAGTAGTTGTAACTACAATCATGTAATAATTTACAAATAGGGGGTGGGGCATACATGTTTTAGGCATCTCTTGTTTTATTTCCAATATGAGAATGGATGTGGAAGGAACCCATCTTGATCTCTTGATCTGCCGGCATTATAAGAAAGTTCTTTAGATACTTGTGCTTAAAGTTGACCTGTCTTTGTGTTGCATCTTCTAAAATATGTAAATAATGATCTGGGAGTTTAATCTTGTTTTGTAGCCAAAAAAGAAGGATGTAAGTTTGAAGTTAACCAGTTTGAGCAGTTCTTGAAATTACTGTTGATAATATTTCTGTTGTATTGTCATATAATGGATACTTCTTAGTTTTTATGCCAATTAGAGACTCCCTATGCATGATATATTCATATAATCAAAGAGATATCTATCGGATAAATAATAAATAATGCCAACAAATATTACATCCCATGCTCCATTCCTTTCAGGCTGTGAATTGTTTAGCTATTACATAGTGGATCAAAAAACAATTATTTGCAGTATAGCTGATGCTAGTTACTGGGTGTCAAACAGTTGTATGTCTGCACTAGTTAGTCCCCTACCGGTTTTTGACCGGAGGGGACTATAGGTCCGTCCGTCCATCATAAATACTGGATCCTGACATAACTCACACAGTTTCCAAGCTAGGTTTATGAAACTTGGTATGTGGATAGGGGGCAATAAGGGGATAATGCACGTCCAAAAATATTTAGATTCCGACCAAAATTGTGGTTGCTATGGCAACAGAAACATTGAAAAATGCCTTAAAACCGGTAGGGGACTTCTGTATTGCTTGCAATTCTTAATTACTTGTTCTCCTGACCACTAGTCTGATTTCAATGAAACAGCACATGAATACTAATTGGTCCTAAGCCTAGTTGTGCATATTGTCGGGAATTCAAGGTCCGATGATTTTTTAGTGCCAAAAACTATTCTAGTTACTGATATCAAGTTTCATGAATCATTTGGTTCCTGATGTATAAGTTATAGTTAGAACATATTAAGAAAATTTTAATTATTAAAAAGGGCGGAGCGAGCGAAGCGAGTCTTTTTTAGTCAATAAAATTTACTTAATATGCTCTAACTGGCTAAGAATATAACATTCTGCATTTTGATTGGCTGATAGAAATTAGCGCCAACGGATGACGTCAAGTATGTGAAGACATAATTTTAATAATTAAATTTTCATTTAACTGCCAAAATTTCGCATTTTCATTGGCTCATAATGTAGGTTATATTCTAAAGAGAAAATGAACCTAGATTTCTATTTTTACCAGAAAAGAAAGAAGGAGCACTTAGCTTCAAGCTCGAAGGAGGTATTGTAACGTGCACATAATTTTGAGGGTTGTTTATTATTTCCTTGAATCAAAACTGATTGGTGTGCTTACTCTTACATCAAACTGTCTGCAATTTATGTCACTTGCTGATTCACAGGGTCTAATTTTGTCACATGGGAATTGGATGCTTGGGTACTGTTTTATTAAAGCACTTACGGAAATCATAAACTTACAATCAAATGAAAATTCTTTATTATTTGTTTACCATGATTATAAAGTGTGGTAAATGGAGCTGCAATACTAATAATGATTCATTTAATGAACTCCTACAAACCATATCCATGACATCACCACTTTGCAGTTGTTAAAGAATCATAAAGAATTTAAATTTGAACATAATTTTAAGATTTTCGTAAGTACTTTGATAAAACAGTACCCTGTTGTATGACTGTATGGGAGGCACTCCAAGAATTGTAATATGCTTGTTGAGTCACAGCTTTGGCTCAGCAAGTGTCCAACACTTGTGTGACATAGATTGGATCCTGTGTGATTGTACATTGTGATATCTTTCATATTACCTGTTGTTGCACCATGACACTCTAGTAGATTTAAACATTGGAACTGTTAATATGCACATTGAGGGTTCGAAAGTGATACCGTTTTATAAATGCATTTATAAAGAAGATATGGAGCGGTTTTGTTTTCAGCCCTTGACATATTCATTCTTAAGTTCAACTATCCGCCTATGTTTAATTGAAGTAGTACATAATTTAATTTTGATCTGTTTAATTTATTTCAGTTTATGGTTAAAATTCAACCTATGTATTTTACCATTTTGCTCTTTTCTTGCATGCAAATTTATTATGCAGAATTTATTTGTATATATTTTCATCATTGATTTGTTATCTTAAAACAAGAAAATTTTCCGAAATTTACAGTCATCACTTGAAGTGCATTATATAGAGGATATTACACGAGTGTCTTTTCACATCGAATTTATTAAACGAGTTGAATAAAATAATAAAATGTGAGGCTTTGCCGAGCATTTTATCGACGATGTGGAAAGTCACAAATGTAATGTTCTTTTTATCACATGTTAGCCTTTTTTCGGCCGAAATATAAAATAGCTACTTATTTTCACTATAATAAACGCGCAACTTTGACGACGTCGCCTATACTTAGAATGACGTCGCGTCAAAGCTTTATTACACTAGTGTATTATCAAAATAAATATTGGCTTTATAACGCTACCGCGACGTCAAGCATTTGATAAAGTGTATCAATGATACAAGTTTCACATTAAGATATATGAAAGCATTAATTGTGAATATATGGAATATTTCATTAACTATTGCAGCTTTTACTGTCATTATTATACCCCCAGATACATTGTATATGGGGGCTATATTGGAGTCATGCTTGAGGTTGGTCTGTTGGTTGGTTGGTCGGTTCGTCCGTGCAAATTTTGTCTGCGCTATTTCTCTGTAATCATTGGTCGGATTTCAATGAAGCTTTGCAATAATGATCAGTACCAAGTCTAGGTGTGCATATCATCGGCATACTTCGGTTGGATCAATTTTAAGGGAGTTATGTCTTTTTGTTTTTTCGAATATAAATTTTGTCCGTGCTATTAATGTTACCAATGGTCGTATTTCAACGAAAATTTGCATGAATGATCAGTACCAAGTCTAGTTGTGCATATTCTTGACACAGGGTAGGATTAACTTTAAGGGAGTTACAGTTATAAATTTTGTCTATGCTTTTCTGAAGTTACCATTGGTTGGATTGCAACGAACGTTTGCATGAATGATCAGTACTAAGCCTAGTTGTTTGTCACATTTAAGTGACTGTGTCAAGCAGTATCTAGGGTTATTCATCACATTCAGTGATAATTCTTTTTTTTTTTCTAAATCTAAAACTGTTTGTTAGGTCTGCACGTTTGTTTGGATATTGACAACATTATGTGTGTACTTCAGGCACCAAAAACCACTTTGACAAATATGGTTAAACAACAAAGTGTAATTATTGTAAGAGGCATGTTACAGATCACACATGCAGCTGGTTGTCTGATTAATTTCTAATTATTTTTAATTAATCTCTTATTGAATCAAATTTATGATCACAGATTAACATGTGATTCGTACTGTAAAGTTGGCATACTTCTTGTCACTCTTTCAGAGGCTGATTGAAGAGATGGTATAATAATGGTGTGCCATTCTGTTCAATCAGCATTCATACCTTGGTGTCTTGATGCAGGAAGCCAAACAGCCAAACCTGAGCTCTCTGCTTAATTACCCAGAGGTTGTACCTTGGTCCCTGCACACCCTGTTGCTCATGCCCCAGGAAGCCAAACAGCCAAACCTGAGCTCTCTGCTAAATTAACCAGAGGTTGTACCTTGGTCCCTGCACACCCTGTTGCTCATGCCCCAGGAAGCCAAACAGCCAAACCTGAGCTTTCTGCTAAATTACCCAGAGGTTGTGTCTTGGTCCCTGCACACCCTGTTGCTCATGCCACAGGAAGCCAAACAGCCAAACCTGAGCTCTTTGCTAAATTACCCAGAGGTTGTACCTTGGTCCCTGCACACCCTGTTGCTCATGCCCCAGGAAGCCAAACAGCCAAACATGAGCTCTCTGCTAAATTACCCAGAGGTTGTATCTTGGTCCCTGCACACCCTGTTGCTCATGCCCAAGGAAGCCAAACAGCCAAACCTGAGCTCTCTGCTAAATGAACCAGAGATTGTATCTGGGTCCCTGCACACCCTGTTGCCATTCAGATTCTTCTAAATAAGAGCTCATGTCGAAGTCCCTGCATGCTCTATTGCCATTCTATCAAACCAGATGCTGCTCCTCTAGCCCCCACATGTGGGATGCAGCCATGCAAAATTAGCATTCCATTAAATTACAAAAGTTTTGTAATTAGAAATTAAACTGTACAACTGGCCTGTGTGGTGCATATGTTATTGTTTCTTTTAAATTAGAACTTTATGATAGCATATCATATAAATAATTAGATTGTTCTTTAACTTTAATGTTTAATTATTCCTAGTTGTGATATTTGTTAATTTACTTACAGTTTCATTATAAATAGTTTTCTATGTTTGGTTAATTTATTTTGCAGGTTAAATAGTTTAGCTTGATAATAGTGACTATATAAGCTACACTTTATGTTTATAGTTAGTCAAATATATTAAATATCAGCATGTTTAACAAGCTGGTTTGTCTTTTTCTCAAAATACATGTACAATCAAAGTTTACAATTGCATAATTCATCAAATTTAATAAGAGTGGACTTCTTCGATGCACAAATTTTTATTACATGTAGTGCCATTTTATAAATTTATTTGGTAAAATGGACTAATAAACTTATAAAGTATAATATTTGTTAAATAAAATTTGATTTACTTTTTTCCACAGAGTATGAATCCAAGTGGGTTAGCACAAGGTCCTATCTATCTACCATCAGAGGGTATGGTTGAAGAAGTTGTCATCAAAGATGCTGTATCAATATCAAGCTCTGATGGAGAGGCCTTCATCCTCACTGAAAAGGTAAGCAAACAGAAGTATCATTGCACATACCTCTATTCCCATTGCAAAGTTTTGGCGAGTTAAACCTCTTATTTTTATTGCAAAGTTTTTGTGAAGTCAAATTTATTTACTGTGCAATGTTTTAGTGAGTCAACCTTTATTCTCATTGCAATGTTTTAGTGAGTCAAATCTCTATTCAAATTGCAAAGTTTGAGTGAGTCAAGCCTCTATTCACATTACAATGTTTTGGTGAGTCAAGCTTCTATTCACATTGCAATGTTTGTGAGTCAAGCCTCTATTCACATTGCAATGTTTTAGTGAGTCAAGCTTCTATTCACATTGCAATGTTTGTGAGTCAAGCCTCTATTCACATTGCAATGTTTTAGTGAGTCAAGCTTCTATTCCCATTGCAACGTTTTAGTGAGTCAAACCTCTTTTCACATTGCAACGTTTTAGTGAGTCAAACCTCTTTTCACATTGCAACGTTTTAGTGAGTCAAACCTCTTTTCACATTGCAACGTTTTAGTGAGTCAAACCTCTTTTCACATTGCAACGTTTTAGTGAGTCAAACCTCTTTTCACATTGCAACGTTTTAGTGAGTCAAACCTCTTTTCACATTGCAACGTTTTAGTGAGTCAAACCTCTTTTCACATTGCAACGTTTTAGTGAGTCAAACCTCTATTAAGTTAAACCAGTGTACTCTATTCACTTTGCTTAATTTTAGTGAGACAAACCTCTATTTAATGTTGGACCTTTAGCCTTGATTTTTGGTTCTATAATTTCAATTCTGTTGTTGTACATTATAACCACATGCAAGTTGTTTTATGTTGTAGGTGACATTAACAGATGAAGTAGAGATATGGTTATCTAAGTTACGTGATTCTGTATGTAAGACTATACGTGAAATGAACATCGGGGTGATCCAGGATTGTAACAATGGAATGCCAATAGATGAATGGGCAGCAAAGGTAAGGCCTATCTTCTTTGATTTTTTGTTACCAACCATCTCCTGTCGGATTTTTTGTCATTTTCAAAAAAAATCATTTGAAAAACTAAAATTGCATATAATTACCAACCTTGTATTATTATTTCATCAGTGATAATCTGGTATAATTGCTTGTTTATTTGTTTTTAAAACACACTCGTATGTCTAGTGTATTGGAAAATAATAATTATTCGAAATTTATTTTTAAACTACTGCTATTGTGAACTCAATGTCTATTGGTCAGTATTTTGCAAAACAAGTTTTCATTGATTGACACGAAACATTCTCATGCAAATATAAATTTTTATGTTAAAAGTAATGTGCTTTGCACTTGTGTACTTCAGAACTGGCAGTTATTTCCTATGTTTTTTTGTGCAGTAAAAAGATAATAACAAATCAGACAGGGAAGGTAGCACTCAACAGATACAGCTGAGCTCAAAAGGTACAAAAAAGAACACCCAAAAAAGAACACCCAAAAAAGAACACCCAAAAAAGACCCAAAAAAGAACACCCAAAAAACACCCAAAAAAGATTACCCAAAAAAGAACACCCAAAAAAGAACACCCAAAAAAGAACACCCAAAAAAGAACACCCAAAAAAGAACACCCAAAAAAAGAACACCCAAAAAAGAACACCCAAAAAAGAACACCCAAAAAAGAAAAATCACATATTACAAAAAAGATAATGGAAAGGAAAGACAGCGCTCAACTAAAACAACCAAGCACAGAAATATAAAAACAACACAGACCACAATTACTTGGTACAATGCCCACACCGATCAGAAGGAGAAAATGAACTTAACTGCTTGATGTTCAAGTATCAGCTGTCAAAAAGCTGAAAGACCAGTACATGAATCAAAAGGACAATTAAACATAAAAATGAAGAGGTAAAAATCAAAATTAAACCGCAACATACACCCTTTCAGACAGCCTGCCAACTCAGTAAGTCAAACGTAAGCCAACTGTCACTATTACCGTATGTTTCAGTATCCAGCACAGGTATGCAGGATGGGTATGTTGTTTCACTGGACACGGGAAGTGGACTTAGGTATAGCTGAAATCAAGTATGACAGAAAGGCATTACATGCCACCTTGAAGAAATATATCAGTACAGTGTCCAAACTCCCTACAGTGCTTACTAGGGGACAGTGGAGGAACCTAGAAGAGCCCATGTTGCCAATACATAAAAACAGGATCGAATGTATGATAACCGTAAGTAGTATTTGGTTTTCATTTGGAAAGTGGTTAAGGGTTTTTAAAAGTGTTGAGTGAGTTTTCTTTATATAGCAACCTATAGTACTTAGAATTTTCTTACAGATTCATTCTTCCAAGTTTTTTGAGTGTGTGAAAAGTAGCATTTGTTGATATTTAAGGACATTGTAATAATTTATATGTTAATATTCTAATGATGATGTTCCTAGTTAACCACTCAAAACAAATCATAAGTAAGACTTGATATGAGATCACGGGGTTTGGGGTCCACTTGGACCATTTTAAAGATTGACATTAACATGGTTAACTGAGTACTGAATTTTTCAGACCTCACAATTTCTACGAGATGCTTTAGATAACATGTGTCAAAGAAAACTACGTGAAGCATCAGATTTTGAGTGGAGACGAAGTATACGTTGTTACTATCAACCAGTTGGTAAGTAAAATATCTTGCACATGATAATGGTCTAAAATTTGTTCCCATGAGCAAAGCTCAACATGGGCTATCCCCATGTTTTAGCACTTTTTGGGTAGATTTCATTGAACTGAAATTGTTATAAATTCAGAGTTAATAGTTCTGTCTAGAATTGTAATAATTAATTTGCATGGACGAAGTTGTGAAGTACTCTTCTATAAGTGTTATTTGATACTTAAACTCAAATTTAAAGCAATTATTGATGAAAATGAATTATGAATTTATAATGTATAGAGCCTGGCAGGAATCCATTCAATATAGGACTTGCCAAACTGTGATGCCTCTACAAATAAAGTGGGGGAGACATATTGATTTTGTGCTGGATGTATGTCTGTCTGGATGGATGTCACCGAGTTTGACGGCACATGTTCTCCTTTACTATTGGTCAGATTTCAATTAAACTTCACCTGAGTTCTTTATACCAAGCCCAGTTGTGTGTGTGATGTCTGGTATTTTAGGTTGGATGATATTTAGCTGGAGTTATGACCTTTGTTGGGAACATATGTTTTTTATGCCCCCCTATCGATAGATGGGGAGGCATATAGTGATTCACCTGTCCGTCCGTCCGTTCGTCCGTCCTGGTTAACCCAAATTGACCGTTTCTTCTAGCATTAATATGGCTTGCTACAAAGCTTTCATACTTGCATGGATGTTGTGTATGAACACTCTCCACACGCCAGTATCGCCTAACCCCATTTTGACCTTCACCTTGACCTAATTTTGGACTTAGACTTATTTATGGACAAGGCTTCCACAGGGGGCATAAGCGTTTATTGAACGCAGTCTTGTTTTGTCAAAGTTTCTAGTTGTTATTATTGTTTTACTTGCTTACTTTCTGCCGTCTCAGTGGAAGAAGTGTTTCCTACTAGTAGTAGTGATAGTAAAGGAGTTTCGCCAGAATTAAGTAAGGCTAGCACATATTTAATCCGCACCCCACCTACTGGGTTAGAGTAGCATTGTGTGTTGAGGAGCTTATAAGAACTATTTTCTTTATTGACTGAACATCGTTCTGAGGTTAATAACTTATGATTCTACTGAATATCTTTTTGAAAATATAATTATATTGTATACATAGCATTAGAAATATTTGTAAAAGTAATTTTTCTGTGAATCACGAGTGAATAATATGAAAATTCAAAATCATTATATTGCAGTATTGTTAACCTTTCGCTCGATGTTTCTGCATTTCATGCCCTATTTCTCAAATACCAATTATTTTCCAATAGAGTTACTGGTATGAGGAATTAAGGCAGAGATCAGTAATTTGTACAAATAGTTTTTGGCAATAAGATATATTAATAGGAACAAGTTAACCATCAGTCAGAAGCCTGTTGCCTAACCAAACAGCTACCAAATAGGACTATTCAGAGCTTTCCTATGTGTATGCAATGACAGGCTACTCGTAAGCAGTGCTTGTCTATAGCATACCGTTTTCACCACATTGCTAGGCCAGCACTTAGTGCTTTCTGGTTTAATGGACAGTTTCAGTAGTGCTCGAATGTGCTTTGCTGCTGTTTAGCCGTCAGCTGTCTGTGAGCGCTTGCCAGTAGCATATAAATTTTTGCTTTCTCGGCTATGTAGCCCTTTTGGAAGCAAGCTGTTTCCTAGCATAGCGCTACTAAGCATTTGGTAGCACTAAATGTAGACAACAGGCTCAGGTTAAAGCTTCCAATACACACTGCTATGTAGAGTAGTATAGTCCTAAAGTGTATCCATACATATAGCACATTATTACCTGTATTAACTGGCTCTACTATATATTGTCTTGTATTTCCTTGCAATCTGGCCATGCTATATGGCTTCTGGTCTTCTGTGCAATCTGGCTCTACTTTATACTTTCTTGTATTTCCTTGCAGCCTGGCTCTACTGTATGGTGTCTTGTCTGCCCTTGCATTAATTTTCCATGGCTATGTTCATATCCTGAAGTTATTATGTTGTTAGTTCAGGACTGTTCATTTTCAAGACTTAGGGCCTGATGTCAGACTTTTGCATGTCAAAAATTCTTTCTATACTATAGCAACACATTTTAGATTTTGAAATATATGACATATTTACATGTTTCATTGATTTTGGGTATATTTCTTATTTTGATTTGCTTTCTAGCTATATTAGCTTTAATTATTATGTTTTATATAGCACATAATTATGCTTATACTTCCTAGTATAGTTTTAGACATTTACACTGACTAGTATATAGGATAGCACGTCTTATCTTTAGTACTGCATGTTCTTCCTGTTTAGGGGCCTTATATTTCTAACTAGAATAACACTGAAATACAGAATTACACTTTAAAATGAAAAAAATAACCTTAGACAAACATTGGTCAAATATAAGTTTTTCCAAAGTTGATGTCTTGAGTTACAGATTTAATATGTTAGTGAAAAGGCCCGTCATCTTTCTCTATTTCTCTGTCTTGGTGTATGTTTTAAAAAATTAGTCTACATTATTTGTGTTTCAGAGTCGCTAAGATTCTCAATATGAAATGGACTGATTATATTTGATAAGACACAGGCTTCAATGTGGCAAAGGGTCTTTTAGACATTAAACAGATATTGATACTTCTTTGTTCAAATGAATATTTTAGTTTTATGGTACACATTTCAGATATGATCATACATGTATAATTTCCTGTTTAACTATGCCTACCATCTTTGATGAGAGGGTTTATTGCTTTGAACATGCATATTGTTGTATTTTATTTCTTAAGGAATAGGATGGGAAACAAGGCTTCAAATCCTTGCACATGTCTATTGATTGAAACCTAAAATATTGGTATCAGGAAATATTGTGTAATAGTACACAGTCATACTGGTAAGAAATGGTATCTGAATTGGTATATCTTCATTTACAGCTGAAGAAAGATATGAACCCCTGATCTGGATACTGGATACATCGTACCAGTATGGCAATGAGTTCTATGGTACCAACACCGGCGTGGCCCTAACACCAATCACCGAGAGATGTTTCCTGACAATGTCTCAAGCCTTACAGAGATATCAGGGTAGTGCTGTAACAGGACCTGTAGGTGCAGGCAAGACAGAGACTATCAAGGTACCACTGGGCCCTTTCTTTTGTAGTTATCCCTTTTTCAGTTAAAATATGACTCGAGGGATATTTTAGAATCAAGAATTTTCAGGGTTTTATGCCCTCACCCAAGATACGACTGACCCCTTTCTTTTGTGGTTGTCCCTTTTTCAGTTACAATATTACTCAAGGGAAATTTTAGAATCAATATTTTTCAGGGTTTTATGCCATCACCCAAGATACGACTGGCCCCTTTCTTTTGTGGTTGTCCCTTTTTCAGTTACAATATTACTCAAGGGAAATTTTAGAATCAATAATTTTCAGGGTTTTATGCCCTCACCCTAGGTATGACAGGCCCCTTTTTTTGTTGTTGCCCCTTTTTCAGTAAAAATATTACTCATGGGAAATTTAGAATCATTAATTTTCAGGGTTTTATGCCCTCTGACACCAAATTTGTTTTGGGGAGCATAAAGATTAGCTCTTGTTATGAATAATTTATGTTTTATATTTAACCATTGTTGGGCACTGCCTGGAGAATAATTCAATGGACTGATAATCCTTTGAAGAGCTTGCGGAAGCACAAAGTTTGGTGCAGTAATCATTTCCAGAAAAACTAGTTCTGTCACGTCAACTGGTCAAAGTGTATATGACTGAAACTTGTTGAAAATACACGAAATTCACAAAATACGACGAGGACACAAAACTTTATAAAATAAAATAAAGTGATGCTAACGAATGGGAGTGTTTGTATGATATAGGGGTAGTCACGGGAGTAGCCAGGCTTGAATTGATGTTATACACATATAATGAAGCGGTTTGTGGTGTGTTCTGGTGTTGACTGTGGTGGCGCGTAATGTAAGCCACGCTCACCGGATGCTGCTGCTGACGTTGGTATAAGTTTCCAAACATTGATGTTGATAGATATAAGTGTCCAACCGTTGATGTAAAACTAACTTTGTCAGGTTTAGATATTTTTAATTTAGTTCAACAAATGTATATTTCACAAAGTTTATAATAATGCATATTGTCACAAAGTTAAGTTCTCACAAAGTTATTAATCAATTGGTAATCCAATAATCATATTTTAACTTGAACTCAAGTTACTATTTAATATGGTACTCCATATTTAGTCCTATTTATGTGCTAGTTAGGAACTCCTAACTAACACAACCTAACGCCTAAAAATTACTAGTTATACTTAATAAGATTTCCTTGACTTATATACCAAGTCTGCAGACAATGACACCTAGAGCAATTGATCTCAAAGGAAGTGGCTTTTAACACTTGATAATAAAACAGTCAAACATAATTATTTTAAGACTTCAATCTTTGACAATTAAACAATAGGTGTAAAATTAATAAAAGAAAGTTTGCAACATGGTTTGAAAGATATGGCTTGATAGGAAATTGATAACATCTCAGGAAACAAGGTATTAAACTTAAGACCTCAAAATTGACATGTGTTCAGAGATTGAGCAATATTATTTGAAAGTTGAATTTTAAACAATAGAAACCATGATTGGTTGTATAACAATAATTATGAAAAATAAATGGCAAATTTTACATCATAAAACACACATTAGCTTTAAAGTTGGTGGCTATGGTAGGAGGTCCTCATGTTGGTGGAAATTTAGGACTTTAATGCCAATGTTACACACATGCGTATGTCCGTATCACTGGCTACACCCATGGTTGTCAGTGATGAGGTATATATCATATGAGTTAATCCAGAATCTGTTTATATTTGTAGGGTTTGTCCAACATACTGGGACAATTCCTTGGTTTGTTCCAATGTTCAGATCACACAGATCCTGGTAGTCTAGCCAAGATCATCCAAGGAACAGCTATGGTAGGTCTTACATTTTGGTGAACATTTTTCAACTATGACTAAACTTTTCTAATTTTCTGATCACTTTTCATGTTTATCATAAAGTTGTCTGTACAACTGCTGTAAAGGTACCAACACCAGGGGATATCAGAATCTTTGGAATACGAATTTTGATACAATCAGTATTTTTCAAAAACTTATTAGAACTAATAACAAATATTCAGATGTTGCTAAGAACACAATTTATCTAGTAGGTCATTGTGTTACAGTCTCTCAAGTAACTGGTGCATATATCAGGTCTAGTTTCGTTAAATGCTGCAATAAGGGTACCACTTCTGGAACCCATGAGAATTAAATTTCAAATGTACTTATTGAGAGTTAAAAAAAAGATTTGAAAAAATACTTGAAAAAAACCAATTTGAAAATAGAGTTGAAAAGAGAGTTAAAATGAATTAGAAAATTGCTAAAACATAGGTAAAAAAGTATAAAAGCTAAAAGGAAATAATGATGAAATATTATACATTATACAGGATGGATGTTGGTGTTGTTTTGATGAATGTCAATCATTGAGTAAAGTGGCAATGGCCGTATTGTTTGAACATCTAGAAGCTGTGACGTTTGCCTTAAAATCACGACAAGGATTCGCTACATTCACTGACGGTCAGGAGGTAAGTGTATATATACATCTTGACATGTATTCACCCTTGCATGAGCACACTGAAGGGCATCGAGTTCAAGAAGTAGACATGAAACTGTTTTAATACACTTAAAAATGAAGAAATAATGCTTTCACATATCAATTGTTTGCTATTAATCCTGAAAACAATATGGGCAATTTTGTTCATAAACAAGATTTAAATATTTAATTTGTTCACCTTTGTTTGTTGCACGACAATTTGTTATGAAATTTCCCGCCTCCTTGATAGCCTAGTGGTTGAGCGTTCGCTTCGAGTGCGGGAGGTCTTGGGTTCGATCCCTGGCCATGTCATACCAAAGACGAAATAAAAATGGTACCAGAAATTCCCTTACTAGACGCTCAGCATATAAGAGAAACTGGCTTCTCTTCTCTCATACCCTCATAGCGATGGATAACATCAGCAATGAGGTGTCGAGAGTGCTTAATATAACTTGGAAAAACTTGTTTTACAATCGACCTTAAATAAATTAGAATAACTAACTATGAAATTTCTTCATATAGTATTTGAGAAAATTACAGATTCCTGCAAAATTCTAAGACTTTTATTTCATGTCCCTTTCATGACAACCCTTCCTTTTGCTTTACATGCATGCTACAATTACATTAAATGTTTTGTTAAATTTTCAGATTCAAATCAGGAGAAGTACAGCTGTTCACATGACAATCAACTTATCTGACACGGAGCCGATATCTGATCAGTTAGCCAATGATATACGTCTCTTATTCCGTCCTGTGTCTCTCGTCAAACCAGACATGGGAGTCATCATGAGGGCCAAGTGTGCAGCACTTGGCTTTAAAGCACCAGTTGTTCTGGGTTCAAGATTGAAAGTCTTGTCAGAATTAGCCAAAGATCAATTGTAAGTTTTTGTTTGAATAAATCTTTTTTTTCGTATCAGTCTATAAATTATGTATTAAAACACACATATTTGAATTCAGTTGGTAATGGAATGGTATATGTACTGTGTACGTGTTTCATATAAAAAGAAAAAGAAATATTTAGCATTACTGCTTATTGACATGTTGCTTACAGTTTTCACCTGAGGCCCACATGGAAGATTGGGAAACCAAATGTGTAGCCTTGTTAAATAAAATCTTTACTTTCTTACTTACTTACTTACTTACTTACCTATAGTGAGATTCAAACCTATTCAGTACAGTGCTATTGCCAAAGTTCAAAGTATAAACACATTAACCCACTCATCCATATCAACAACCCCAAAATAAAGGTTGCACAAATAACTAACTAATGATTGTTTGTTATATTTCAGACCAGCAGAAGTACAGCATTATTTCAGTGTAGAGGCATTGATGGGAGTATTGAAGAAAGCCATGCAGAAACGTAAATATATCCGTGATGAGAAAACACAGGATAAACTAGATTTACGAGGAAAGGAAGAAACCTCTAGATCCAACAGTCAAGCCTCCGATGCTCCCAGTAGACCTGTTCTACCACAACAAAGCTCAACAGGTATGAAACAACATTTTTCACTTCTGGGAATTCAACCGATAGTTATACATACTGTTAAATACCTTTTTTTTCTTGGTGACAAAATTTTGTAGATAAACTTGACACCAAAATTAAAACCCCAGCATCAATTCATACTTAAAACTTAAATAATACTGATTATCTCCTTTGCTTGATTTTCAACATTATCATGTATATGCATGTAGTTAGTTCCAGGTATCTACTGCCTTGCTTTCAAGGAAAAATAACGTGACGCATGTTTCGTACCTGGTACGTACCAGGTATGAAACGTTTCGTACAGTTTACATACCTGGTGCGAAACATTTCGTACCTGGTGCGCTACATTTTTCCATGAATGCAGGGCTGGTTGTGCCTGTGTCTCCATTAGACTGAAATACTGTTGACCAGTGGGACTTAATTTTTTTATTTTACAGTTACTCAAGGCAATGTGAAGATTGCTGCTGGTGCTCACAGGAAAGCTGGTACACCTAATCCAATGACAGCAGCTGGCAAGGTGGAACATGCAATGGTTGCTCAAACAATAGAAGAAATCATGTCACCTAGGCTTACTGCAGAGGTTTGTGTTCATGTTTCAATTCTCAGTTTAACAAGCTCAGCTTCATTGAATTAAAGTTCAAGAATTACTGTACTTTGTATTATAAGTCATAGATGATCGAGGAACATTGTGTTGACTGGTAATCATGTGAACATCGCTGTAACGTCTTTGGAAAGAAATGACAGAACTCAAAAAACCTTAAATTCACCAATTTATATATTTGTGCTTGTTTATGGTCAAATTTAAGCATTCTAGTATGAAACATGAAATATTTGTCAAAAAGTGCTGACTAGAACTTGAATATTTGACCATATTGGTATCAAATCTAATAATTTATTTTTCAAATGTTAACAATGTGTTATTTGTTTATGATGTTTGAATAAGTTGTAAAATATACAAAATATAACTTAATTGTAAACTGGACAACTTTATGTGAAATTACCAGTATTGTGGTCCTCTAACTTTTGGGTGGCCTATACGTGCCGTAGATTTATCCTCACAAATGTCTCATGTGTTTAATATTTCAGACTATGAACATATTCAAGAATATTGTCAAAGACACATTCTCTGCTCTGCCTGACCCACCTCCAGTATTTGGTGGTGGCGGTATCTCTGCTAGAACACGAGGGTTTGATATAGACACTGCTCTGGAAACCAAGGCCAAGGATCGAGGTCTGATACCACACAAACCATGGTTGAGTAAATGTAACCAGCTGTATAATCTGGCCAGTGTACATCATGGTAAGTAATGAATCAATCTACTACATGATTTGTCACATCATTGTGCCTCCCACATATAGCCTGGCCTGGTAATTAGCAACCATTCTCAGGCCTGAAAATCCCACTCTCAAAGCCTGAAAAAACATTTTTCAATATGAGCAAAGAAGGAAAGTTCAGGATTCAAAAGCCTGAAATCAGACATAGACCTGAAAAATACTAGGCATGTACATGTATAGCGGGGAGGTACATTTAGATATTGTACTGGAAGACTTGTCACTCTGTCTGTCTTGGATGTCTCAAAGTTTTGTTTTGCTTGTTCTCCTTAACCTTTGGTCTGATTTTCATGAAACTTAACAGGAATAGTTGGTACGAAGCCTCGTTTTGCATATTGTGAGGAATTTAAGGTTGTTGATTATTGCCTAAGTTATGACCCTTTATGGTTGTGTCAAAAACTTAACCCTTATGTTACAGTTCATATCACAGTTTTAAGGTTGTTGTATGGCAAACCTTGGTTTTAAAGAAAGTTGATTTTAGTTGTAAGGTGAAAAGTATGGAAGATACATAGAAAATTGGTATTTATAATACACAGTATGAATCCCGATACACCGCTTCTCAGTTCCATGAGAGAATTGTTCTATTTTCATATGGCTCTGACGGAACTGAAAACCGATGTAACGCTCAGACGGAACTCAGATTTCATGTATCCTAATTGTTACATTGGATTTCAGTTCTGTCAGAGCCATATGAATATAGAACAATTCTCTCACGGAACTGAAAAGCCGTGTATAGGGATTCATATCCTGTAATATGATCTTATAATGAGTTTGAATAACAGGGTATTTATGTTTGTACACAGGTTTGATTGTTGCTGGACCACCAGGCAGTGGAAAGAGTACCTGTATACAGACCCTGATTGATGCCCTATCATCGGCCCCTAAAGCTGGTATGTCTAGAGCATCATCAGGTAGCAAGACATCATCATCATCAGAGAAGATGCATAAACTCATCAGGATAAACCCTCTAGTTGTTGATGAATCTGATCTCATGTTTGGTTACCTTACACAGAATAATGACTGGGTCGATGGTATCTTCACTAACGCTTGCAAGAAAGCTAACAGGGTAAGTGTATTGTTTTAGTCCAGTACCTTAGGGACTGTGTAAGGAAAGGGAGATCACTCTACAAGCTGTTGTAACTTTTTTGCAAAATATTCTCGGGTGCCCCTAAATGAACACCCAAATATGTCTTTTTCAAAACACCCTGTTGCATTTAATTCATTATTTTATTTTGGTGGAACAAAATGTTATTTTATAAAAACGAAATTATCTGTTAATTTGTTTAGAGATTGGTTTGATGGGTTTCTATCAAAAAGTTTGTGTTACATGTATGTTTAAAATATCTCATTCCTGAATAAAGTTTTATCATTTGACATTGTATTGCATAGTTCTTTTGAAACAATAAATATATTTTTTACAGAATTTGAGTAAGACATGGTTATGTCTGGATGGACCATTGAACACAGGATGGGCTGACAACTTTAACAGTGTACTCAACTCAGACAAGGTATGCTACTATATCATTCATGTATTACGCACTATCCCAAAGTTTGAAAGTGGCGCTGTTTCTATGTATTATGCCTGTCTGTTTAGTGCTGGCTTTTCCTCAGAGTCAGAGGTCATTGTTCAATAAGGCAGTGAATGGATGGACACACACTTAAAATTGTATTAGTCCACCGCAAACAAGCAAAAAGAGGACTCACTATTCACTTGAGCAATCTGGGTTTGAATTCTGTTTCGCGCAGATTACATGCTTCAACAACATGGGCTTTTCTGCCCTAAATATGATAAAGCTCTCGTGCAGTCATGCATGCTGTAATTGTAAAAACTTTTATGCTTTTTGAACTTCAAATGGTAAAAATATAGACAATAAATTGATTACCCATATTCCTTCACAAGAACCTGTTCAGAACTTGCTGGTTTCTTGTGGAAGGGTAAGTTAGTACTGGTTAGGATATAATCCTGGAAAACTGGGTTGGTGATTCTGCTGCCGTATATAACTGAAAAATTGTCGAGAAATGATGTTAAACCGGAATCAACAAACAAACAAACATACATACAAACAAACATAATTTGAGATGAACAAAGACAAGATTGGACTGTATTTTGTATATTGTGTAAAATGTATGTTTTTTATAGGTTCTTCACCTGAGGAATGGAGATAAATTGTTCCTGTCTGACACCATCAATATCATCTTTGAGACAGCACGCCTTCCAGAGGCTTCACCTTCAACAGTTGCTAGATGTGTATGTATTACTGGCTTCTTGATTGAGTTTTTGTGTTCCTACGTCTAAGTGACATGGGGGGTAAATATTCAAACTCCAGTAGGGGTCGTTCTGATATGGCCTGTTGGTGAGATGCCAGCTGGTGAAAAAATTGTGCCTACCATGTGCCTTCCAGCTTGATACCTTAGGCATTGAAGCTAAAGCATCAAAATGTAACTGGGATCAGAAAATATGTATCCTGAATAAGTCATTATTGCTGGCTCTTTTTATCAAATGGAGATGGCACTGTAAGAAATTTATTTCACCTTTAATATTTTACTTTTACTGTTATATTCCCCTTTATTGTATTAGTATTTATAGGGTCATGGATTTGCTATCGACCCCTTTGATAGAGCTATAAGAGAAGATATTGAACTCATTAGAGGTTTTGAACTGACTGGTAAATGTATGATTTTATATTTTAGGGTATATTATACATAGACAAGGATGTTGTTGGATGGAAGCCTATTGCTAAAGCCTGGCTTGAGACACGAACACCACAAGAAATACATGTAAGTTTTTATTGTATACTTGTAGATATCTCTTCTTTATTACCCGATATATTGTTAAGATTTTGTTCATTATATATACATAATCAGTATGGTATATTGAAAACAGTATTGTCATATATGGTTCATATAAAACCTTTGGAGTCACGGAGGTTTAGATTGGGCATTGCTAAGCTATTTTTCCTCTATGAATAAATTCTTAATTACTACTTACATTATTATTCTGCGTTTAATGGTGTGAACTTTTTTGTGAAAAAATACACTACTATAAAGAAATTGTACGAATAAGTGAAATTAATGTAAAAAAAATTTTTTTTGTAAAATTTATATATTCATAATGTGGTTAATATAATGATGAAAATAAGCATGTTGATAATTGATATGCAGGGTAATATTTATTGTAGCATTAAAACTATTAATGATAATATCTAATATGGAAGTTTTATTTCTGAATCATTTGCAGAACATTCCTTACTCAGTTAGTATTATATGGTTTATAAATAATCCTGTTAGACAGTAGATAAAAAAATAATTATATTAATGTATGTTTTCTAATGTAGTATAAACATGCTTTTTATGATTAGAAAATCATCACCTTTTTGGATATACACAATTTTTATTAGATGCAAATATTACATAGTATTCAATGTACACATATTTAGTTCAATATAGATCTGAAAGAACTCAGATTTTTAACCCTTAACTCGATGGACACCTAAAACATTGACCTTGAAAATTGCTGTAAAATGGTCTCCGTAGCTCAATGGTTACTGCGCTTGCCATCTAATCTGGCGACCTGGGTTCAAATACGGGTGGAGGATTTCATATGCTTGCCATATTTCATCAGAAAGCTGACCAGTAAATGAAGGCTATGTTTGGCATTTTTTTAAGAACAAGCCTAATGGTCAACAGTCGGTCAACAGCCACAGAATACTGTTCTGTAAAACCATTAACCAATAGAAATTATGTGTACAATAATTAAATTCTGAACAGTTTTACTGCTTAAATCTCCTTCATATGTATGCGGGGGGGGACACATATGAATTTTTTGCTGGATGCCTGTCACATAGTTTGTCCACACTTGTTCTTCTTAACCACTGATTGGATTTCAATGAAACTTCACATGACTACTTGGTACTAAGCCTTTATGTTCAGTTTGTCAGGAATCTGAGGTCAGATGATTTTTGCCAGAGTTACAGCCCTTTTGGTATCAAAAACTCTCCTAGTTTTTAATGGACAGTATCTGTGTATTTGAAATAAACAAGCATTAGTTAATATCCTAGTAATTTATCAAATTTATTTGCATTTTATTTCTCTTCTTACGCAGGAAAAGGCGGACATTAAGGTGCTGTCACCATGTGTTGTTGTTGTTTCCGTACATGTATTTGTCTTCTTCCATACCAAATATTCTCGCAATTTTCTTCACTTTTAAAATGTACAATCTTCTATGATTTGCATCAGAAAACATTACATATTTGGGGGAATTAACTAGTTTTGTTGTGTCATGCATGTATTATATATACTTAGTTTGCATGGTAGGAATTTTCTGTTACACAAAAAAAATATACTTAAGGACTTTAAACGCACCTCTTTGCGATGAAAGTCAAAAATAAATATTTATTTGGTTATTTCATTTATTGAAAAATATTTTTTGTAAATAATATAAATTAGCTTTGAATTATTAAGAACGCAAGTGAATCATAATTCATATAAAAAATATTTATTTGTCATAATAAAACGTTTTTCACTAAATGTTATACCAGGCCCTGATCTCTCGAAACATCTCAATCTGAGCTCAATCTCAACTCAAATTTTGTCACCTATCGTTTGAAATAGTTACTATGCAAAATTGTGCTCCAAATTGGTATAACAAAACAGAAACATTATTCTGAGTTGATTACAGTAAATTTTCGAGAGCTCGAGCTACATATTTATCTGAAATACAGAGTCTGATTTGAGCAAAATGTGAATTTGAGTTGAGATTTTTACTTGATATGCTTCGTGAGATCGGGGCCAGGTCGCAAATCAATATTTGATCGTTATTGCTATGAAGTGTTTTTAAAGTCCTTCATATGTATGTGTGTAGGTATCGGAGCTTCAAACACTACCATGGTAGACTACTACCAGTCCTATATTCATACATACAGTATATATATACCACTTTATCTGCCATTGCATGCAGTATATTTCATCAAAAAATGTATACCTTTTTGTTGTCCTGTATAGGGTGTTTCATAATATCTGATCCCATTACAACCAAATACCATGAGAAAATGATTGATCTCATCTGATGTTTTCATATACTAATGAAAAGCTAACATTTCCGAGTTTTATTCAATATATAACATGACCATGTTACTATCGATGCAACCGGGGAATTTAGATTCTTTCAAAACGTCATATTTCGATAAATGTCCCAAATGTTAGCTTTCCATTGGTATTTGATAACATCAGATGAGACTAAGCATGTTCTCATGGCATTCGGTTGTAATGGGGTCAGATATTATGAAACTACTATATATGACTATGAGCATGTTAGATAATCATAATGGACTCAACAGGATAGGTTAATGCTACCTTAAATACATTTTCTGGGATCTCCTAAAATGATGAGACAGTTTTTCGTTACCAACCGTCTTGAATCCACCATTTTGTCAATTTTTACCTCACCTATCACAAAGTGACAGAGTGAGCTTTTGTGATCACTCTTCGTCCGTCGTCCGTCCGTCGTCCGTCAACAATTGGCTGGTGTAGACACTAGAGGTCACAATTTTAGCCTAATCTTTATGAAACTTAGTCATAATGATTATCTCAACAAAATCCAAGCCAAGTTCGATATTGGGTCATCTGGGGTAAAAAACTAGGTCACTAGGTCAAATCATAGAAAAACCTTGTGTAGTCACTAGAGGTCACAATTTTGACTTAATATTTATGAAACTTGGTCACAATGATCATCTCAACAAAATCTAGGTCAAGTTCAATATAAGGTCATCCGGGGTAAAAAACTAGGTCACAAGGTCAAATCATAGAAAAACCTTGTGTAGTCACTAGAGGTCACAATTTTGACTTAATCTTTATGAAACTTGGTCACAATGAATATCTCAACAAAATCTAGGTCTAGTTCGATATTGGGTCATCTGGGGTCATAAACTAGGTCACAAGGTCAAATCAAAGAAAAACCTTGTGTAGTCACTATGAAACTTGGTCACAATGATCATCTCAACAAAATCTAGGTCAAGTTCAATATTGGGTCATCTGAGGTCAAAAAATTGGTCACAAGGTCAAATCATAGAAAAACATTTTGTTGTCACTAGAAGTCACAATTTTGACTTAATTTTTATAAAACTATGCCACAATGATCATCTCAACAAAATCTAGGTCAACTTCGACAGGTGAGCGACCTAGGGCCCTTTGGGCCCTCTTGTTCATTTTGTGGTATTTTTGCGGCAATGTCTGAAAGATTGGACATTTGTACAAAATACATAAGACAAAGTCAAAGAATTATCACTTTTAAGAAATCCCAGAAAAGTGAATGCAGCATTAGAAATATCATTAATATAAGTGTATGGACCAGCTTGAACTTTTTCTGTGAACGTATAGGTTAGAGTTTATTAAACTTATTCTT
Organism: Spisula solida; assembly: GCA_947247005.1. Classification (NCBI taxonomy): domain Eukaryota; kingdom Metazoa; phylum Mollusca; class Bivalvia; order Venerida; family Mactridae; genus Spisula; species Spisula solida. The sequence continues at coordinate 21,908,762 of OX365946.1, forward strand.
CAAGAATAAGTAGCCTATAATGGAGTGACCATTCATACTTTTTCTTGAAGGATACACCAACTTTAAAAATATTTGCTCTCCTTTTTCAGTGAACCACACACTTTGTGTATATTACCTCTTAACTGATCTACTTGTGCATGCACAGTGACTTCAAATTATTTTCCGGGGAAGAAATGTTTCTTTTTCAATGAGAATGTTCTTCATAGATAAGATAAAGAAAATCAAGCCCAGTGATTGGTCGAAAAAGTAGAGCAAGAAAATCAAGCCTAGCAATTGGTCGAAAAAGTAGAGCAAACACTCCAGTTTTTATTATGCACCGGAGGTTGGTGATATTGGCTTGCATATAGTTCTATGGTGCTAGGTTGCACTTGCACCAATTTTTTTAAAGGGGAAGAACTTTTTTTGAAAACTATTTTTCACATGGCACTTTTATTTCATTTCTCAAGCTTCGTGAGGTAATGAAATGTTCATGAGTTGTTTTTGTGTGAGGTTCTGGGTGGACAGTTGTCTGTTTTTGTTGTTTTCCAATAAAAAAATCAGTAATTCAGTCTGTTGTTGATTAATTGGTCTGTTTAATTAATTGATAAATTCTGTGATTGATTGGTTTGCTAATGATTGATTGATCTTTTAATTGACTGATTGATTGATCTCCGTGATTGATTGATCTCTGTGATTGATCTCCGTGATTGATCTCCATGATTGATTGATCTCCGTGATTGATTGATTGATCTCTGTGATTGATTGATTGATCTCTGTGATTGATTGATTTATTGATTGATTGATTGATTTTATTTATGTTATAACTAAGTTTTCTGTGTTTTAATACATGAATGTTATATGCTGTGTTGATAAAATTCAATAAATTAAAAATTTCCATAGAAACTTTCAAATTTTATAGACATGAAAATTATGATATAACTTAGCTATAAAGTACTGTATATTGTCCAAATATTAGCAAATTATGAATTTCTGATATTTAGTATGTGGAATTATAAGTCATTATTTCCTTTGTTGGCTGAAATTTATACTTACTTAATAGCATGTTTTTAATTTGCCAATATTTCCTCTTTGCTAACTTATAAAAAAACAAAAACAAATTGGTTTCATATGAAATTTTATATTGCCAATTTTGTATTTATTTAGAAATGTACATTTGTTTTATAAGTAGCAATAGTGTTGAAAGTAATTATAATGTTTTATTGTTATTACTATAACTTTCCAGACGACCAGGTTATCATACAAGGGCACGCCCGTTAGTGGAACCAAAGTACAAGTCATTTCATCATTTATCCATGTTTATAGTTGACCAGTTGTTCCTTGTAGTTGTGGTTAATTCAGTTATATTTTTGTTACATTCTTAGCGTAAGTTTGAAAATATTCAAAAGTGGCTGAATCCTGAAATTTCTGAGATTTAATGGAGAATAAAGATAAATGTCAACACCAACACGCGTTGAAATTATTAACTTGTAGTATCAACGTTTTTTTTGCGATTTAATGGAAAATACGTTGGTGGGGTAACAGTTGCATGGTATTTCTGAAATTTAAGACTTAGTGTCTGGCAGGGAAACAATTAATTCACATTTTTTGATTAAATGGAAAATATGTATGTGGAGTAATACAAATTACAGTTTTAATAAAAATATTTCATTGATCCTAAATCATTACGTTTATTGATGATAGATTGATCATGCCACTCTTTAAAGAATATTTTCAGACAAAAATAAAATGTTGACCAAACTTTTTTAAGATACCTACTGAAATATCCAATCAATGGTATTTTATCCCAACCCTGTAGCTGTTCATTTCTTCTCCGTACACAGCCCTGGTGGACAAAGTTTGTTAAACACAAATTATTCGTAATAGCGATAGATACCAACTTATGGATGTATCGGTTCCCCTTTGTAGAAACAGTTCCCATTGGTTCTAGATGAATAGCCCTGTTATTCCTATTCTTACATTTTCAGTTTGAACCACAGGGAATTGGCGCATATACATAAAATTATTATGCGTCAATTCCCTGTGGTGTGAACCTGCTCCTTTCTGATGAACATTGAAATACTTGCCTGATTTATTTTCATATAGTTCTATATACACTCAACTTGACATAATTACTCAGTGAGACAAATGGCAAAAGAAAACAAAATTTCATTGAATTTTGCTGAACTCTCAGCTTTTTGTATAATTATGTTTATTTTCTTCCACCATAGTTTAATGCCTCTCCGCCTGAAAGTATTGAAGCTATTGACAACGCCATTAGAGAAAAAACTGTTGAAGGGGTAAAAAAATGCACTGGTGTAGTGTTGTCGCAATTTTTTCAAATTTTGATGTATATTTTTTTCAATACTCTAGTATTCAAATTGCCAGAAAATTTTAAGGTTTTCTTTGCTCTGTAGAGAGTTGTAACAATTTTATTGTTTTCGTTCAGTTGCTAAATATAGTATTAAAAGCTTTTATGTGTTATATGCATTAAGATTTGATTTTAAGCACTTTTTGCATAAAAAAGCTATAATTACAAGAAACTTTTGACAAATTACTTTTGCATTACCCGGTACTCGGTTCAGAAGAAACATGAAGTTCTTTAACTAGATATATTTGACAGTTTTGTAGGAAACATTTCAATTTGTCCAAGATTTTCTTCATGCTTATATGCATATAATACATCTAGAGTGAAATTTACTTCAATTTGGTACTTGACATAGATGTAAAATGTTCTTTATTTTTTGCCTTGCTAAATTTTTTTAAAATGGAATAAATTTAAATGTAGGATATTCAAATACTGGGAGTGGTAGGTGTTGGTAACTTTCTAAAAATATTTAAACCTTTTTTAAAATTTCTTGGCATACATATTTCATTGAGGTGGCATACTGGTATGGGGTATTTATTATATTATATGTGTATATGTATTACATGGTGTTTATTGTTTGTTAGTTTGCTCACTTTTTTGTTGCTTTCATTTATCTACTATTTAAGGTTGCTTGAAATACTATCAAGTGTTCTAAGTGGTTTAGTTTCATCAGTAAATTGATCATTTTAAGTACATGGGTGGTATTCACAGAGCACCTTAAGGGAAAACTAAGAAATTTCATGAAACCTTAAAATTTCCTTAAGTGTATTCGCTAAACAGGAAAATCAGGATTATCAATTTTTTACACAGTTTAGAAGCATTAAGTAAAGAGTTACAATAATCACAGTGAAAACATGGATTATTCTTTGTTTCTTGGAAAATATTTACAGCTCAAATATTTAACTTAAGTCAAAATATTTAAGTTTTCCCATAAGATACTTTGTGAATACCAGCCCTGATGTATAATATATTCTTTACATCAACAAAATTTAAAAGTGGATGTAATAATGTTATCTTACTTTCGTTGGTCCATTGGTTAGTCCCAGGCAAGAACTACTTCAACATTTAATTAAAAACAGTATAATAATAAGCTTTAATAAAGTTATTTACAATAAATATTGGTTTGGTTATAAAATTATTATTCCATGGATCATAGTGCTGGGTTATATTTTGGTTGCTATCTTGAGGGATGTATAAGTGAGATGTTCTCATTTACAAAATTATAAATAGTGATAATTTTACAAAATATTGATAATTTTACAATTTAGTTAAATTTAATATTGGAAGCTATTTATTTTGCAATTTTACAATTTTAAATTGTATATAACTATCTAATGTTAATTACGTCTCTCTATAGTTTGCTAGACTTGCATGTTTGTTTTACATACATATCAGTAACTGTAACTCTTGCAAGTTTTAACAATACAGTATAATAATCACAATTACCTCCCTTTGTTTCGCACTGATATTTTTATGAAAAATTGATGCATGGTGCTTTAATTAATTATTCAAGATTTTATATCTTCGTTCTGTCTTTGTTTGCAGGTTTTACAAAGAGCATTCCAGAAAACATTGGATCCAGTGATAAACTTTGTTCTCAATGATGCCAAGTAAGTTCTTCATAAATTTGTTCATTATTACAGCCTATATTTATAGTGGTCATACAGCAAAACCTGCGTGTTTTGTATTAATAAAATATTATTTCCTTTTGTTCATACAATTTGGATCCATTATGAAATATTTTGTTACATTTTATATCAATCATTCTTGACACCTCATTTCTGATGGTATATCCATCACCACGAAGGTATGAGAGAGCAGAATAATAATAAATAAAAACTACAAAATAAAATACGACTTTTTAAGCTGGTCCATTTTATTTTTAAAAATAAGATAATAACAAAACCGACAGGGAGGGTAGCACTCGACAGAAACAGCAGAGTATGAAAGTCACAAAAAAAAACTAAAAAATGTCATCATAAGACAGAGATCCTACAGTTCCGGAATAATCTTGAAATCCGGATTTGCTGCAATAGAAAAAATGAACTTTTCTGCAAGTTATTTGATGAAAAAATACCAAGTATTGACTGCGTTTCGGTCATTTTAAATTTCATACCAATAGAAAAATGTTTTGGTGCAGGGGTGTGTGCTAATGGCACTCGAAACAAACTTATGGGAAATTTTCAGGATAAGGCATTATGCCTCATAAGAACCCCTGATAACAGTTCTTACCTATTTCTTTCAGGCCCAGACTGAAGCTATCAGAAGTTGGTATGTTTAAGACATGTCTTGGTTTATTGGCGGCCATGTTGGCAGACAATATCGAGATTGGAGGAGAACTTCACATTGAGAGACTCTACTTGTTCTGTCTTATCTGGACGTTTGGTGGACTGCTTGATGCCAATGATCGTAAAGCATTTAGTGATCTGTTGAAGACCTTATCAACTGCGTAAGTTCATCTTGACCCTTTTTATGGCATTGACATTTTGACAAGTTTAATTTATTATTATACAGCTTGATTCACACAATCTCATCTATCAGTGTATTCTTCACCTGACTCAGGGAACTTGACTAACAACTAACAACGAAGCATCTCAAGCAGAAATCTCAAATTGAGATTTTGCTAAAATCAGAGCTTGAAATTTTGATGGATCTGAATTTCTAGCACTTTTTTTTTGCTTTTTGCTGTATTAAACTCTGAATGAGTGAGATCAGGGCCTGATGTATGAGGATGAGTCAACATAAAGCACAACTTAAAATATTTCATATCACATATTAAAAGAAATTTATTGTTTATTTGTGGTATAATGATTGTTTGCTCTTAGTATAAGGTTGTTTACATATGTCTTATTGTTCAATAAAAAAGAGAAGATATGTCAAGGAGGTTTCTAATTGAAGATGTTTGATGGATTTCAGGTTACCTGATGATGATAGGGACATCTGTGTGTTTGATTACTATGTTGACGAGAGTGGGGAATGGGATCCGTGGATATCTCGTGTCCCTGAAGCTGTGTACGCTGACAATCAGAACATGCTTGGTGAAGTGTTTGTTGATACTGTCGATACTATAAGAACTCGTATTCTCATGGATTTTGCCTCGGCATCTGGACAGAATGTTCTTCTTGTAGGACCACCGGGATCAGGAAAGACAACTCTGATTGATGAATTCATGGATTTCCAAGGTAAGATTAAGGAAATGTTTTATCACTTACTGTGCTACCAAGAGCAGGTAATATATAGCATTTGAATTGTTCAATTCTAATTTCTGCATCTTGGACAAATAAGTTGAAAGTTGTATTCATTTTCTATCATGTTTATGTTACAATTATTACATATTAGATTCTGAGATTTCTGAATTTTGACAATTCAGTTGAAAGTGGTATTCATTTTCTATCTCTTTAAGTTACAATTATTACTAATTTCTTAAATTTTGATTTTGATATCTTTTGGTGTGTTTATTTCAATTGCCAAATTATGATAGGAAGTTTGAAATATTAAACTGTGCAAAATCATATGTACATGCCTGAAAGCTAAACATGGGGAGAACTAATGTCTGCAGCATTTTTTAAAAAATACAGCAAAATCCCAAAGACAAGAGTTGACTGGTTATATGATATATAACTTGTAGATTCAGCTGAGAGTGTATGTAAAAGATTGGTGTTCTCTGGAGCATCCACAGCCAGACAGTTACAGCAATTTATTGAATGTTTATATGATATATAACTTGTAGATTCAGCTGAGAGTGTGTGTAAGAGACTGGTGTTCTCTGGAGCATCCACAGCCAGACAGTTACAGCAATTTATTGAAGCCAACATCTATCACAGACAAGGATTTGTGTACGGGGCCAAAGAGGGCAAGACCCTTAAAGTGTTTATTGATGATGTCAACTTGCCTGTACCGGATAAATTCCATGTCCAAAGATGTAATCAGGTTAGTGAATACTAAGATACGAGAAAGGAAGCATGCTCTAAACATAAATGGGTGCCTTTTTGAGGCAGAAATTAAAAAATGACAAAACGTATCACATTTTTATGGAAATAAAAAATGTTGAAAACCTGTAACTACAATAATAATATTCTATATTAAAAAATTTTTGTATGTTCTTGTTTTTCGGGTTGGATTTCAACTCAAGTTTCACATGTAAATTGATTGTATAAATTTTTCAACTGTAAATTTGTAAAAAAAATTCATATCTAATTAATTCATGCATAGAACTTATTGTGCAGCATTTATGAACACAGGTAATATTGTCCAGCATTTATGAACACCAATAATTTGTTTGTTGCAGTTACTACGTCAGTTGCTGGATGATAAAGTACTATGCACGCTACAGAAACCATTTGAATGGAAGACCGTTGAAGGTTTGAACATTATATCAGCTATGTCAATGAGTGAATTCCCTAGTGTTAACAACCAGATGCTCTCCTCCAGATTATTGGTAAGTTTGTTGTTGACATCATATTAACCCTTTACTCCATGGCTTCGCCTTTTGACACCGCCACATCAGTGTATAGATTAGGACCAGGACGATTACTCGGTAAATTGGATACGATTCGATTGCAAGATGAAACCGGTTTCAATTTTGCAAAACCGCTAATCGTTCTAAAACAATACACATCCTTCAATGTCAATAAATTGTATGTTACTGTGTGCATACAATATATTTTTGACAAGAATATGCCTGAATGATTTTGTGTTGATTGACACATAAACAAGCAAACTAGCTGGATGTCTTTGGGTAACATGTGATACATTAATCCATATACTCAGTCTGACTATATTTAACAAACAAATCTCATTTGATACCTCGAAGGGTAAAATAAAAACACATGAATTCTGCTGCTGAAAGTATCTTGGAATGGTCATCATGAAAGAAAACACCATTTTCAATATGGCGGGCATTGTGCCGAGAAATTGTGGTATGTGATGTTTTCTGTGCTCGGCTGTTTTAAGTTCAGTGCTGCCTTCCAATTTTCTATATCTTCTTGATTACCAATTGTATTCAAATTACCAGTATGAAGATGGTGTCACAATCCACCTAGTCTCTTATCACTTACCATGGCACTGTGGGTTAATACATTAGGTGTGTTCTTAAAACTCTGTTTTATTTATAAAATGTTGGCAATATCAGACACCATTTTGGGTTTCTTGGCCACTCCCCAAAAATTTGCAATAAATGACTGCAGTCTGGTAACCCCAAAACCGGGTGGACAAGTGGTCTAGTGGTAAGGGCTACTGACTGCTGATCTGAAGGTTGTGGGTTTGGTCCCTACTCCAGACGGTCAAAAACAGAAATGCTTTTCAGTGTTTCCCACCTAACATAACTAAAATTACTAACAGTCTTTAGACGAGACGTTAAGCGAGGTCCCGTGTATGATGCTATACATCGGCACGTAAAAGAACCAGGGATGCTTCTGGAACTGGGGCATCTTCTGTATCATGCACTATCCCCCAAAAACTAAAATAGCCTCTTCTGGGGGCCTCGCCCATATGGATTTCCGGTGGCGAGGATAAATAAAAGCAAATAAACGAACCCCAAAACACTTTGATATGTGTCATGTTTTGTAACTGTTTGACAAAGAGTGACTTTTCCCATGTTGTTTTTTTCAGCGTCACTTTGCTGTATTCAGCCTACCAGGGCCTCAAGATGATGCATTGAAGTCCATTGTTCATGGTATACTTGAGGTAAGTTTTATTTTTGTCTTCCCTTGAACCCAAAATTCTAGGGTGGATAATGGGTGTTTTAAGACGTGTTTAAACATACATTTGCATCAGCTTTATATAAGTAATATTATGTCAATTTCATTAATTTGTTTCTTAACAAACATGACAAAAGCATTGATACAGTCAACATGTTGATAATAAAAAATTTCTGAACATTATGTTATAGTTAGAACATATTAAGTAAATTTTAATGATTAAAAAGGGGGGAGTGAGCGAAGCGGGTCATTTTTAGTCTTTAAAATTTACTTAATATGTTCTAACTGACTTAGAATATAACATTCTGCATTCTGACCGGCTGATAGAAATTAGCACCAAAGCATGAAGTCAAGTCTGTTAAGAGAAACTTTTAATGATTAAATTTTCATTTTACCCCCAAAATTCCGCCTTTTCATTGGCTCATAATGTAGGTTATATTCTGAATACATTCTAGCTATAAAATTTCAACAAAAATGATAAGAAGTATAAAAATCACCTCTACTAGAACCCTTAGTAAAGATACCATCAATTTGTATGTGTATTTGTTGTATTACAGGCCAATGTGACAGACAATGATAAGCCTGGCTTGGAGATTGACCTACACAACAATATTGTGAAAGCATCGTGTCAGATACTACAGGCAGTACAGACTGTGTTACGTCCGACACCGTTACCTGGACGATATCATTATCTCTTCACATTGAAGGACCTTACTACATGCTATCAGGTAAGAATCTTATAATTAGCCTCACTTAGCCTCGTTGCCTGCTTCCAGGGTTCAATCCCAGACATACGATGCCCTTAATTCCCTTCAGTTTAAACAATATTTATTTTTATGCCCCCCTATCGATAGATGGGGAGGCATATAGTGATTCACCTGTCCGTCCGTCCGTCCGTTCGTCCGTCCGTCCTGGTTAACCCAAATTGACCGTTTCTTCTAGCATTAATATGGCTTGCTACAAAGCTTTCATACTTGCATGGATGTTGTGTATGAACACTCTCCACACGCCAGTATCACCTAACCCCATTTTGACCTTCACCTTGACCTAATTTTGGACTTAGACTTATTTATGGACAAGGCTTCTACAGGGGGCATAAGCGTTTATTGAACGCAGTCTTGTTTTGTAAACATATAATAACACTTATTTACACATATTAAGGATTGAGTAATTCCCTTTGCAAGAAACCTCAGCATAAAAGGCATAGCTAGCTCTCTGGCAATGAATACTATCAGGATAGAGGTATTGTTGAGAATGATTTATATATATAACATTGTCAGAATGTTTGTCAATATTGACCTAAAATAATTTTGTGCCCCCACCAAAATATTTGGAGTGAGATCTTATAGATTTGTTTATTAACAAAATAAAGAAGCTTAAAAAGGGAACTGAACTAGAAAAATGAAAAGTTTCATTTATCAACTCTTATCAACTCCATGTTTTGTTTGTTACGCAGTGTCTGAAGAGATTACCGGATGAATCAATGGCTGACGAGACGATGGTGATATCACTATGGAAACACGAGATGAACAGAATCATACGTGATAGAATCGCTCGTAGTTCCGATCTCAACTGGTTTGATGAGATCATTGAGAAAACTATCACACAGTTCTGGCCGAAGATTGAAGGACCTGTACATGAACATTTTGTGACGTTCCCGACAGATGCTAGATTGTATCAGAGACCTGTTACCTCCATTGGTGCCAAACATTTCAAGGTGCGTAGAACATTTCTTGAATGGCGTAACTGTATGTCGGATGCTATTAGCAACTATTTTATTTTCGCTATAATTTGCAAATAAGATTCCTCACAAATTCATAAAAGTGTGTAGTACTTTCATACCTATTCTGATTCATAAATTAAGAAAATAAATATTTACCAAAATATTAGTAATAGAGATTACATGAATATAAAGTGACTCTCAAGTTGGAGGTCATGGGCCAATTAGACTGCGATAAAACCCAACGACCATGCGCTTGCAACTGTTTCAGTCGAAATACAAATACACAAAAAACAGTTAGTATCTTTTAACTGTAAAATAGTAAAGTACCAGTTAAGTACAAATTGATGGAAATAAGCCTTGAGATTCAGTATTTAGTGTAACCCTGAAGTGTCACCTTGAGATTCAGTATTTAGTGGAACCCTGAAGTGTCACCTTGAGATTCCGTATTTAGTGTAACCCTGAAGTGTCACCTTGAGATTCAGTATTTAGTGGAACCCTGAAGTGTCTGTAACCCTGAAGTGTCACCTTGAGATTCCGTATTTAGTGTAACCCTGAAGTGTCACCTTGAGATTCCGTATTTAGTGTAACCCTGAAGTGTCACCTTGAGATTCAGTATTTAGTGGAACCCTGAAGTGTCACCTTGAGATTCAGTATTTAGTGTAACACTGAAGTGTCACCTTGAGATTCAGTATTTAGTGTAACACTGAAGTGTCACCTTGAGATTCAGTATTTAGTGGAACCCTGAAGTGGCACCTTGAGATTCAGTATTGAGTGTAACCCTGAAGTGTCACATTGAGATTCAGTATTTAGTGTAACCCTGAAGTGTCTGTAACCCTGAAGTGTCACCTTGAGATTCAGTATTTAGTGTAACCCTGAAGTGTCTGTAACCCTGAAGTGTCACCTTGAGATTCAGTATTTAGTGTAACCCTGAAGTGTCTGTAACCCTGAAGTGTCACCTTGAGATTCAGTATTTAGTGTAACCCTGAAGTGTCACCTTGAGATTCCGTATTGAGTGTAACCCTGAAGTGTCACCTTGAGATTCCGTATTTAGTGTAACCCTGAAGTGTCACCTTGAGATTCAGTATTGAGTGTAACCCTGAAGTGTCTGTAACCCTGAAGTGTCACCTTGAGATTCAGTATTTAGTGTAACCCTGAAGTGTCTGTAACCCTGAAGTGTCACCTTGAGATTCAGTATTTAGTGTAACACTGAAGTGTCACCTTGAGATTCAGTATTTAGTGTAACCCTGAAGTGTCACCTTGAGATTCAATATTTAGTGTAACACTGAAGTGTCACCTTGAGATTCAGTATTTAGTGGAACCCTGAAGTGTCACCTTGAGATTCAGTATTTAGTGTAACCCTGAAGTGTCACCTTGAGATTCAGTATTTAGTGTAACACTGAAGTGTCACCTTGAGATTCAGTATTTAGTGTAACACTGAAGTGTCACCTTGAGATTCAGTATTTAGTGTAACCATGAAGTGTTGTTTGTATTGACAGATTGTGTTACAGCCGGTCGAGACATTGAGAGATCTACACTCCTGTCTACATACACATCTCACCAGATATAATGAAGAGTTTGGTAACATAAGACTCAACATTATGTTGTCAGATTTTGTCATCTCTCATATTGTCCGAGTTCACAGAATTCTCAGCTTCCATCATGGGTATGTATTGTTGTATTGTACTTCTGTTTTAGTCTGTTTTAATGTCATCTTTAAAATTATCACTATCATTGTTTTTATCTTCACCATTGTCTTTGCCATCGCCACCACCAACGCCAACACCACCAACAGCACAGTTATCATGATTAGCTGTTGCTAGCATTAGTTTAAGCATCTTATGTAACTCAGGGGGCCGAAAAATCAGGATATCTGAGAATAATAAAACTGATTTGATGAAAAAAATTCAAGTATTGACTTAAGTTATGGTCATTTTAAATTTCTTAAGCTGAATTTTAACAACAGAACAATAGAACAATGTTTAAAATCGAGCTTTGGTGTGGGGATGTGTGATTATGGTTCCCGAAACAGACTTGCATGATTTTATTTTCAGGATTTGGCATTATGTCTCTATGGTTCCCTACTAGGGAGTATGTTTTGTGATAAAAACTCATTCTAGTATTGATAGAATTATGTAGTACAGTCAAATCTCGATATAACGACATCCGATATATTGACAAATTCATTATACTGACATCAAATTTGGGAACAAAAGTATTAAAATGCTCTTTGTATCAATCCAGTATACTGACATATTCGTTACAACAACATTTTCTTGGAAACAAACAGCGCCGTTGTATCGAGATCTGAGTGTACATGTATGTGGTATATTTTTACAGAGGTAACATGTTATTGGTCGGAGCCGTGGGTTCACATCTGACCACATTATGTCAGTTAGCATTACATGTTGCTGATGTACAGACACTGAAGATGGATACATCCAAACAGAGTAACTTCTTTGACGGTTTGAGGTCCGCTGTAAGACTGACTGGTTCCGAGGGCAAAATACTCACACTTGTATTCACTGTAAGTATGGGAATAATTATGTTTATTTCATGGTTGAACTTTCAGTTTCAGTTTATACTTGACCACTAAAGCCTAGGTCCCACTGAGAAAATCAACATTGGCGATGTTCTCCTGATTTCTTCCGATACCATTCGATTCATCACAATCCCTTCTGATATCACAAATTGTCTCATGACCTCCCCGAAGTTTCGCCTAGACCACGAGGAACCTGTTCCCGATATCCTGATAGCTCACCTAGACGACGAGGAACCTGTTCCCGATATCCTGATAGCTCACCTAGACAATGAGGAACCTGTTCCAGATATCCTGATAGCTCACCTAGACCACGAGGAACCTGTTCCCGATATCCTGATAGCTCACCTAGACCATGAGGAACCTGTTCCCGATATCCTGATAGCTCACCTAGACCACGAGGAACCTGTTCCCGATATCCTGATAGCTCACCTAGACCACGAGGAACCTGTTCCCGATATCCTGATAGCTCACCTAGACCACGAGGAACCTGTTCCCGATATCCTGATAGCTCACCTACACCACGAGGAACCTGTTCCCGATATCCTGATAGCTCATTAATGTAAATCGGGAGTACATCGCCACGGCAAAAAAATTCTCTGTGGGACCTAGGCTTAAATTAATTCATGAAACTGTGTTTTACCAAAATCCAAGAAATTGAATGCCCTAAAAAATAAATGATTCAACAGTAGAAGCATCACTTGTGTCTGTTGTCTTGTACTAAATTTGTTGTTCTTCTTTGTATTAAATGTGTCATAATGTTTGTTATTAACTTAACAGAAAATTGATTGTCACAAATGTGAAACCTCTTATTAAGATAATATCTGTATTATAATTGCTTAAATGACCATGTTTTTAATCATAGGCTCGAGATCTGGAGGATCCTGTGTACTTGGATGCTATCAACAGTTTACTGATCAGCGGTGAATATCCTCATCTCTTCTCTAACGATGAATTAGAAGGTTTGTTGATGGCCATCGGTCCATCAATGAAGCGTGAATTCCCCAGCATGTCAGTGGATCCAATGAAGTTCTTCATTGCTCGTGTACGATGTAATCTACACATCATTATATGTATACAACCTGGACACAAACTGCTCCAGATCGCAGCCAGGTGAGTGCAATAGCTGAAAGTGTGTTATTCATTATTCTTCTAGACCTTATTCAAAATAATTATCATTTGTCAACGTCATGTCATGGGAATTCAAATGATTGCGACACTGTTTATGATGTAAAGTGAGAGTATTTTAAACTGGTAAGAAGGTTTGTTTCAGTATGATACCAGTCATGGTCCATGATTCTGGAGCATGATAATGACGTCATTCTGAAGGAAAAAATACCTTTGTACTTAGGATTTTGGAATAAATCATAACCTGTCTGGGAGTTGAAAATAAATTTGCTATGAGAATGCACTTTGTCGATATCTGGGTTTGTTATAAGTGAGTTTTACTATATGTGTTGTTCCTATTTCAGACAATATCCTGGTTTATTGAGTGGATGTAACATCAACTATATGTGTGACTGGCCACAAGAAGCCCTGCTTGGTGAAGCTTCTTACTTCATCACCAAAAATCAACTTACTGAAGAATTTGAAGATCTTAGGTATGTCATGCATCTAAACTTCAGTTCAATACCAATATATGGCCACCTTTGTAAAGGGGTAAATAAAGCCCATGCCTGCCTACTTAGTGATATAGAATATAGAGTACTTAGTAAACTTGTCACCCAAGTAATTCGGGTTGGAAATACTGTGTCAGGCAGGTTATGCTCTTAGATCTGTTATGAACTTCTGCGAAGAAAATCAAGAATGCCTTGTCTGTGCTTTTCTGGTCTTAATCGACCTTAATCAGGGTCCAATAAAAAAATAAACCCTACAAAAAACTTGTTCTGATGAGCCTGGTCAATGCTGTGTCTATGGGGCCCCTTAGGGGAGTTATGTGGGAGAAGAAATTAAACATCATCTTATATTACAGTGAGCATATTACCACATGTCTGGCTAACATCCATAGCTTTGTGTTACGAGACTGTCGACAAATGCCATGGGCGGGAGATTTAAACCCGGAGATCACGCTGTCATCTGTTAAACAACATGAGAAGAAGAAGGATCAGCTGAAAGTACAAAGTTCAAAAGTACCCAACCTTCCATACTCCAAGGTTATCTTACATGAACGAATCAGGTAAGAACTGTTTTAGACTTCTTTTTGAAGAGGTTAGACTTCATGTTGAAGAGTTTAGACTTCATGTTGAAGAGTTCAGACTTAATGTTGAAGAGTTCAGACTTCATATTGAAGAGTTCAGACTTCATATTGAAGAGTTCAGATAAACATCATTTCATAAAGATTAATAATTTAAATCAATAAATAAACAATATTCAATACTTGAAATACTATGTGAATACACACTTTTTTATGGATTTTGAGGATGAACTCAACCACAAACTAAAGTCCTGTGTATGATGCTTTGAATTCAAAGAATCACAAAGATTTCTGGAACTGGGATATATTCTGTAGCATCCACTATCGTCCCGAAAAAAACTTAAAACGACTAAATTCCTTCATAGACTTGTTTCTCAAACTGGATTCAATGCAGCAAGGTTAATTCAAACCAATTCCCCAATCAATAAATGTTTTATACAATAGGTTGAAGCACCGAGGGAAAGAGAGAGCGAAGAATGAGGTGTTTGTCGGTCCAACTACATTCCGTCGATTTATGGACAGTTTCCGATACCTGTATACAGTGAAATCTAGGGAAAGAACACAAACTGTCGACCAACTCAAGTAAGTTATCATAGCAGTGTTTGGTCTTCCATATCATCGTATATGTCTTCTGTCTTCAAGTGTTTTAGCTAAAATTTGCCTTTGTTTGTATTTGAAAGAAATGTAACTCCTGACTAAACAACTGTAATTTCTGATCAATTTCGAGATGATACGTAAAAAACATTTATTTCTTGATGACTTCATAATTTTATGTGATATGCACAGACTTCAGGTCATATGTGACCTCATAGACTACATAACTACATGGATACATAGACTTCATAACATTTAAGTTCAAATGTCCTGCCATTTAAACAAAATTTTTTCACATTTTGATCCTTTATCATAGTCCAACAAGCAATTTTTCTTTAAAATCTAACACTATATGTGTCAATGACTGCAGAAATCAGGCCAGACGCTAAAAAATTACAATTTGAGTTTTTTTCATTATCTTGAAGAACAGCCTTTCAAGAATAAATTCTGAAAATTTCAGATGATTCTGGTAATTATTTTTGATTTTACAGCAATTTCTTCTTATCATGACTCAATGCCAACAAAATAATGAAAAGATTGAACGGCTGGAAAAAACCTATGAATCCTTCAAAAGGAAATATCCAAGCTCTTCTGTTCTTTCTTTGTGAATTATACACCATGTAACATCATCAAGTTCATATATTGTTTGAACAACTAGCATCCGTTCGAAACCACGGTTACTATGACAATTTTACATATCATAATAGTTACCATGGCAACAGTACTTCAACAACTATCCGAGTGACTGTGAATGAGATTTTTGGGCTTTTTGGTACAAAATAAGCACTCTATCATTGTCTGACATTTATTAAGTGAAGTTTCTGATACTTAAGCACACACTGATACATTTAATGATTACATAATATTGAAAAATGCTGTTTCTAAGTAACACTGTCTTAGTGCAAAACTATGACTTTCGGTAACATACATTAAACATTAAAACAGTGTTTACTATAGTACAACAATAAACAAACAACAGTTACTATAATTACAACTCTTTTATTTTCACAACAATAATTTTATTATCATCTGACAAAATAATGACATTTTTTTGGTTGCCTAGCTACAGGAGAGAAAATGACAAAATTCTTCATACATTTAATCTAAGGAAGTACAAAATGTATTTAATTGTAAACAATTCTGAGGGCAACTTTAGAACAATATTAAAGCTTCTGCTTGTACTTTTAACAGAATATAAATGTTGGAATTTGAATTTTAGGTTAACATGTTAAATTATGAAGCTTTTGATGCATTTACAATAATAAAGAATGGAGCATCATTTACCTTCCATTTAGACATGTTGTAGAGAACTACATGTAAGCATGGTATATACTATATACAAGTAATATTCAAGCTGATCCACACATACTCTTATCATAACAATACTGTATATGCATTTTGAAACATGCAAATGTCCTTGACAACGGGTTGAATAGAATATTTTGCATAGCAACAGTAAAAATTAAGAAATACTAGACCGTTTCAGGTGGTTTTGTACTCAATTGTTCTCTTAATTGTTGTATTAGCCCATTATTTATGACATATTATTGTATAGGTACAAAACTACAGTCCAGGAAATCATAATAATAGAATACTTGACAAGAGAAGTCATTTTAAACCAATAGTAGCAGCAGAAACACTATATCAAAATGAAAAAAGAACCAACTAAGTATAAAAACCTACATTTTAGAAATCAAGATATGAGATAACATCAACATTTGCATAGATTGTTACTATACCAGTGCAATAGCACCATAGTAGATTACATATGTATATACATGATATGCAAATCTAAACTCATAACAGGAACATGCTTCAACTTAACAGAATATACCTTATCTCTTTGAAAATAGTTTATCTTTGACTTGAATAAGTTAAAATTATTCAAATAGTTTTTTAATATTATTACAGTTCTTCAAATGTTATTTGTAAGCATTTTCTACAGCTAGAACAATTCAGGTAGAAATGACATCCACTCATAACTTGTTTATTCCCACCAATGGCCAATTGATATGCTTTGTCATCTGAACTGTTTCTGTAATCTCTGTCATATGGTTTCTGTATCAATGTTTCTGAAAGGAAAACAGATATCTATACTAAACATTTTTACACAATTTACAAATTTTAGTCATAAAATTATGTTTCATATAGTGCAAATTACACAGTTCAAGCTGGGCATCATATTCATTAATCAAAAGTCCTGATAAAATAAGGATGTGTATTGGAAGGACAACTGATGCTGTGGCATATTGCATTTTTCTTTAGGCCTAATATTAAAAGAATCTTAATTAAACCATGCATTTAACATCTGTGCAGCATCTAAACATGAATGGTCAGCTGCTCAACTACAGTCTAGTATTTTTAGATCTTTGTTTATAATTTATCATTTTATTTTACAAAAGAAAATATAATTTGAAACTTATTATTGATAGGCTGACTATTGAAAACAGATACTGAAATAATTGGCCTAATGTCTTATATATACATGTTCATGTATTCCATATAATTCTCTTGTCCTAATCCAGTTTTGTGGATCAACCACTTCATTATAAGCACTCTGAGCAGTCATGTCTACAGTATAACAACTGGTATTAATGTCATTGGCACAATAACCATGGCAAAGAATTAGTGATATGAAGGATTTACTAATGAAACTGTAATAACTGGATCAGTTGCATACCTGAGACAGAGTGGCCTAGCTCAGTCTCTTCACAGTAAACTCCAAATAACAGACATTTTCATGTGTTCTTCAATGAAAGTTCTTGTAGTTCAAGATCAATGATGGAACATCCTGAAAAAATATAAATAAAATTGATGAGGAGCATATAGATCTCAATTATAATCATCTGCAATTCGCCTTTTAGAACATCTGGACAAACTGGTAATACTATCCACAAAACAAACATCTTGTATGCATACTAAACTGTTGTAGAGATGTGTGGTTAGAGAGCCACCCGGATAAATCCGGATGAGCCCCATGCACATTAATTATTTGCATTAGCCCCTCAGTTTACAACAACTGTGAATTGACCCTGTGAGTTTGAGCCTTATATTTAGGTAGGAGAGTGTAGGGTAGGCCTACCTGTCTACAAAAAAGGTAGGGATCTAGCTTGAGTCAATAACTCAATTCAGTGTGATATTTACAGGACACTTCAGAGGGGCATGGGGCACTTTCCCTCAGTAAACAGTAGTGTTTAAACATTACTGAATTATAAACAGAATGGTTGATCAATTCATTCAAAGAGTATAAAAATACTGTAGCTACTGTAAGTCAAGGTGGGTGGGGAAATGAAAACCAAACAACATGAATAATAAGTTCAGCAGTAAACAATCCTCATGTAGGCTCATGTAGGCTGATAACATTTGTTCTTTGCTATGAATTATGTAGTCTACTTTGCCCTCGCCAACATAAACAACATACTTTTTAGTAAAATTGTACACATTAAGGGTCTATTTTCGTTTTCTAATTTCATGTCATCAGCGCATGTAACCTCGAAATTTACAATAATAAAAGATTAACAAGAAATAAAAGATATGCTTACCTTCACATAATAGCTTCATAACTCGATAACAATCAGATCATACCACCAAGAGCGTCACCGTTTATCATTAAACCTTACAATATGCAGTCAACAATCGACAGTACGCCATCTTTGACCTCTACAGCAGTACCCAGTAAAAGGGGAATAACTCTCAAAACAATGGCTAGACAACACTAAAATTTTCATGAGAGGTTGCCGAAATATTCTTGGGTGGTGAAAAAAGCAGGTACACAAACTTAAAAAAACATTTTCAACCAGATGATCTTGAAAATATCTGTTAATTAATAAGAAAATCCGCGAAAACACAATGAATTTTTCTAAAAATAGACGTTACCGCGTCTGGCCTGATTTCTGCAGTCACCGTCACATATTTGTAACTTTTTGCAGGAAAGTTCTAGCTACCCTTGACCAGACCAGGAACGATGCAAAAGTGATGAAGAAAGCTATAAAGAATACTAATGGTAAATTTGAAGATGCTAAAATACGTACAGAACAATTACTCATCAGACTGACCAACAAGGCAACGATACTAGAGAAGCTGAAAGCTAAAGTTGGTCTATCAACATCACTAGATGCTTACCTACACCTGAATGAAATGGAGGCTGAACAACATGAAGAAGATGAACTTTTAAAACAAGGTGTGTATCCGTATCTGTATTCATATTCTTCCATGTAGTCCCTGAAGTTTGATCAACCCAGATAGTATCGTAACCATAAATTGTATTCGTCTTTTACATATTGTTAGTGACATAGTCATTTTCCAAGTCTGATGGGCTAGTTGGGAATGGCCATATTCACCATATGAATCCCCATACACTGCATCTCAGTTCTGTCAGAGAATTGTTGTGTTTTCATATGGCTCTGACGGAACTGAAAACTGATGTTACACTCAGACAGAACTCCGTCAGACATCGGTTTTCAGTTCCATTAAGAAGAGGGGTATCAGAATTTGTACTGTGATATTATTTTTGTCATATTATCAAAATATATTGCATCTGACCTTTTCCTTGAATCTTCTCCAAATTGTCCAATATACAGCTGATTGCAATACTTGTATGAATACTTGGTAGTTAGGTAAATAGCAGCAATCATTTAAGATAGAACTGTCATGATATCTACATTGTAAATATGTTATGTGTTTATTGTTTGTGTGTATGGGCCGGTGGCCTAAAATGCAAATAAATAAAGAAGAAAGGAGTCTGACAGATATTTTTTTATAGTCAGTGTTGTTCTTTATTATTATAGAAAGTGCTCTGAAATTAGTTTCTCTTGACAGAAGTGTTACTGTAAACCTAGAAATTATTTCACGCGATTTAGTTTCGCGGAGTTCGCGAATGGTAATATTTTGCAAAATTAAGTCGCCGCGAAAGTGCTTAAAACATTGATATGGACACTGCAAGAAACTTAAAAACGCGAACATTTGTAGTCGTGAATATGCCCACGATCAGCAAAACGCGAAAGTTAGTATTCGCGATAGTAAATTGGTTTACAGTACTCTGTAATAAAATTTCTCTTTATTTTTCACAGAGGAATATGATGACTATGATAAGGAGTTTGACAAAATGCGTGAAGCTACTCTGAAAACACGCGGAGTACAAGCTAGAGAAGAACTGACCGCTGCTAAAGGACAACTTGATGATTGCCGTAAACAACTGGATTATGCCAAAGAACAGGTATATTGTGTTGTTTGATTCTGTGAGATTGATGTTTACGATAGTATCTGGCATTTTCATCTGCTCTGAAGGAATTTCTTTAATACAACTCAAGTTAATTATGGAAACAATGTCACTGAAGGCGTTTTGTTTGGCAAAAATGGTCAGCCACACACAATTTTCCTGATTTTTCATTTGGCCCTGTTGACACCCCTGATCTACTGATTGAACTTGTGAAACTGACTCAGGTGAGAAACATGAATCTGATTTCTCATTAACCCTTCACTCCATAGGTTCACCGATTCACATGCATTCATACACTTTATGTTGTTTCTTTGTTAGCGTTAGACTGAGACAGTCATATTTGCGGTCATACAGTTTCCCTGCTAGATTGGCCCATGATCTCCAACTAGATTGGCCAATGGTCTTCGACTTCAAGGGAAGACTATCTATAAATCTATGACATCATTTAATACTTACAGGTGCTGTACTGGAAGGGTAAAGTAGACAAGCAATGTATCGAGAGATTGAAAGCGTTCTCCAATCCCCCGGTTACCGTCGGCATGGTGATGGAAATGATCATGATCTTGATCGGTAAACGCTTGCCTTCCCAGAGGATTGAAATGAGAGAAGTCAGCGGCAAGGATGATAATATGTCCAGTAGAATGTCGTCAAGCTCCAGCGGGACCAAGATCATCAAGAAAAGTAAGCATTCGATTGACAGATTTAATCATAAAATTTTATGTCTGTAACTAGTATTTTCAATTTAGCTCCAATTGAATTTCTGAGTAAATACTTATTATTAGATCTAAATAAAGAAATTGACACAAACATGTTTCAGATTTTATTATTTCATCAGTGTGACAGTCATGTATGTGTAAACTTTTTCAATTAATCATTATTCAAAAATTAAATTTCGAAGTTTCAAATTTTATAATAGTTGTATATTTGAATATTCCAGATTCAGGTAAATGTTTGAACTTTTGCTAAAAAAATCACTGTTTGCTCGAGTGCCAATGTATATAGCTTGTTATCACTCATTATCCACATGTTTTTGAATGTTACATTATTGATATGCATGCAGTGATACCTATGTATTATTTGCAACGATTCACTTATGAAATAACAAATGACATCACAGTTACCTTACAGGGACGATTGCTGACATTTATATTCATGAAATAACAATAAAATATTTATTTTTTGCTGCTCTCTTTTTTCTTGTATTTCGTAAATTTCTTACAACAACTGTTTTCACTACTTTATGCAAGTTTTAAAATTAATTAAATATCTTTTAAATGTTGCAAATAGTTTTCCCTCCTTTTCTTTCTTAACACTCTTAATATCAACTGGTAAACCTATATTGGTAAATATGCAAATAATTTTAATTGTAGAATATTGTTTAGAGCCAAATATGGTATTATTTATCTTCTTTGAATATTTTTAAAGTCAGCCATATGTGATCAAAAAAATGGTTGAAAAATAGCATGTAACAAAATGAGATAATAAAAATATATCATATTTGATGAAAAAAACATATTAGTAAATCTGCAAATATATTTAAATTGTAAAATATTGTTTGAAGCCAAATACGGTAGACCAACTTTAACTTTACTTAAAGTTTGCCTTATTTGACTGAACAAAGGTTTGAAAAACAACATGAATAATGAATAGATGAAATTGTACAGCCACTTGCTACATTTGGTTAGATTCTAACTGTTCTATGGGTGTAGTTACGATATGATATTTGACGACTTACTACATTTTGTTAGATTCTAAGTCTTCTATGGGTGTTGTTACGATATGATATTTGACGACTTGCTACATTTTGTTAGATTCTAAGTGTTCTATGGGTGTTGTTATGGAGAATGATGAAGATATGGGTGAGATTGTAGAGATTGTTGGTGTTAAACACAGAATTATAGCATCACTATTTGATGGTCAGCTTTTCGTGTTGTTGTGACCCAGTTGCTCCCAACATTAGAATGGGCGGAGCCCTATGAATTTTACTTTGCTTGTCTCTATGCATACTGGGTATATGTTAAAGGGGTTATGTAAAGCATTTCAACCGACTATAAATACGGCAGCTCTATGACTTTGCCTCCTTACGACCAAGTTGCCTCGAACTCTAGAAGGAGACAGCCCTATGAATTTTACTT
Source organism: Spisula solida (assembly GCA_947247005.1). Taxonomy (NCBI): domain Eukaryota; kingdom Metazoa; phylum Mollusca; class Bivalvia; order Venerida; family Mactridae; genus Spisula; species Spisula solida. The sequence goes on from OX365946.1 coordinate 21,931,205, forward strand.
CACCAGCCTGTATGTGTATATGTTGAAATGTTGCCTCAAACTCTAGAAGGGGACAGCCCTATGAATTTTGCTATGCCTGCCTATATGTGTATATGTTGAAGGGTTTGCTTAAGGTATTTATGCTGCCTCATGATGTTCAAACTAAAAAATATTACTGCCAAGTATGGCACAGGAATGATTGTTAGTTTTAAGTAGAGAGTTATTGCCCTTTGTTTCTTTATTATTGAATACCCATTTCTTGTTGTGTAGTCCCTAGTCCAGCTTCCATCCAGTGGAAATATTTCTAGTAATGTTTAGACCTAGATATATCAGGGGTCCCACAATTCTGAAATTTCAAATAACCATAACTTTGTCAATATATCAAGACTTTCATTAAAAAACTTTTATTTTCTGCAGAAAAGTTCATTCTGTTGCAGCAGCCAATCCAGGCCCCAATCTCCTGAAACATTTCATTGACAAGTAGAAATCTCAACTCAAATTGAGATTTTGCTCAAGTCAAGAGTATAAATTTGAGATCATTCAAGTTTGTGCTCAAAATATTCACTGTAATAAACTCAGAACAATGCATCTATTTTGTGGTGCCAACTTTAAGTCTGGCCTCCCATTGAAGTTTTCTCAAAGGCACATGACAGTATTTGAGAATAATCTCGACTCAGATTGAGATGCTTCGGGAGATCGGGGCCTGAGCTTTGGTGTAGGGTTGTATGGATACATACTTGCATCTTATATTCAGGATTTGGCTTTATGCCTCAGTAGGACCTCTGATATGTATAAAACTAGTTTATTTATTTGATTCTTAACTTAATGTTTCGGCCTGAAGATGGTACAAAGAAACAAGAAAATGTCAGCTTTTATGTCTTATATTTGCTGCTTGGCTTCTGTGTTCATCTTAACAGGATTAACATAAAGTCAAGAATTAAATAAAATATTTGGATGTAAATAGAACGATATTCCATATAGAATGACGGTGATATACAATGTATAGATGAACGTCAAATTGACTGAAGTGTGATAATTCAGTGACGAGTGAGAGCAACCAGACGTTTGAGTGAATGTACTGAATGTTAGATAGCGAGGAAATGTTTGGACATAATAGCCTCTTTGTTTGCTTCTGTGACCACATGTTTCTTGTGGTCATGCTGTTGTAAGAATACATATAGTATGGTAAATTATGTCTCCCTTATATACTGGGGTAGGCATACTGCTTTTGTAAAGGATGTCTTAGATGGGTATCACAAAGTGTGTCTGTGCTTGTTCTCCATAACCAATTATTTTACTTGAATTTCTATGAAACTTCACATGAATACTCGGTACCAAGTTTATTTGAGCATATTGTCAGGAATTTAAGATGAGACGAATATTGCAAGAGTTATGGCTCTTTGTAGGAGACATACATTTTTGTGTTTAACCGCGTTCTAGTTAAATATCATTAATGTTTATGTATATGCTTCACTTCAGCGGAGAGTAAAGCTATTGGTATTATACTTTGCTTATAATATTATGGGTGAAGGTTTTCATAGAAAACTTTACTTTCAATTTTTGGATTGGTCACCTTGACTAAATTTTGTTCTAATTTTGTGTATAGAAACACACATTCAATATTTCATTATTTGCACCTTTACATTCAGTTTTGTGGGAAAATGTGTGCTTGTGTCTTAATGTGTGTTTGGGCTACAGTCTTATTATAAGATGGTTATATGCATGGAGGAACATTAAGATGTGGTCTATATGTGTGGGTATCATGGCAGATATCTACCTGCTCCGAAACTTGACTTGTGAAGTTAGTTGTAGAGACCTTACTCATAGGGAATGTCTCGAGACCTAACTCATAGGGAATGTCTCGAGACCTAACTCATAGGGAATGTCTTGAGACCTTACTCATAGGGAATGTCTTGAGATCTAACTCATAGGAAATGTCTGGAGACCTAACTCATAGGGAATGTCTCGAGACCTAGCTCATAGGAAATGTCTTGAGACCTAACTCATAGGGAATGTCTTGAGACCTAACTCATAGGGAATGTCTCGAGACCTAACTCATAGGAAATGTCTTGAGACCTATCTCATAGGGAATGTCTTGAGACCTAACTCATAGGGAATGTCTCGAGACCTAACTCATAGGGAATGTCTCGAGACCTAACTCATAGGAAATGTCTTGAGACCTATCTCATAGGGAATGTCTCGAGACCTAACTCATAGGGAATGTCTCGAGACCTAACTGATAGGAAATGTCTCGAGACCTATCTCATAGGGAATGTCTCGAGACCTAACTCATAGGGAATGTCTCGAGACCTAACTCATAGGGAATGTCTCGAGACCTAACTCATAGGGAATGTCTCGAGACCTAACTCATAGGGAATGTCTCGAGACCTAACTCATAGGGAATGTCTCGAGACCTAACTCATAGGGAATGTCTCGAGACCTAACTCATAGGAAATGTCTCGAGACCTAACTCATAGGGAATGTCTCGAGACCTAACTCATAGGGAATGTCTCGAGACCTAACTCATAGGGAATGTCTCGAGACCTAACTCATAGGGAATGTCTCAAGACCTAACTCATAGGGTTTGTCTCGAGACCTAACTCATAGGGAATGTCTCGAGACCTAACTCATAGGGAATGTCTTGAAGTAGTTGTTTGTGGTTTTAATTAGATACAAATGTACTAGACTGGATAACTTTAATATTATAATAAAATATTTCAAAAATCGGTTGTCAACTTATATGACTTTCATAATGTCACAAACCAATGAAACTTATCTGATTGTCTGTCTCCTCACTTTGCATGTATGAGGGTATAGCACTGTCTCTGTGAAAGCACTGTCTCTGTGAAAGCACTGTCTCTGTGAAGCTAATGCCATGCACTGGTGTTCCCTTTAAGTTGTTATAATTTCAGTTAACATTTACTTTATTTCTTGTTGTGTATGTACACTGTTAATATCCAATTCACAAAACACTCATTTTGCATAATGCATGATAATATTGAATAATAAATAATAATGAATAATACATAATATCGAATAATAAATATTCATATCTGTGTAATACATCTAATACTAAGTTTTAAAGTTAAAGTTAAATAGCATTAAATTCTTGTAATTTCGAAAGATTGTCCGAGCAAAATAGCCCCATACATAAGGTACATACTTTTTTTATTATTATTAGTATCTATAATGCATGTGTTTTTATATTGGACTTATTTTATGATTAAGATGCAATATCAATATTTTAATTACTTATATTTCATGATTTTGCATTTTCTTATTTCTCTTAATTTCTGAAAAGAGTGTTGTTTTTATGCCACCTGTATCTATCTGTATGCTTGCTACAAAAAATGTGATTGTTGGTTTTCTTTCAGGTGCAATTATTCGAACAAATTAACTTGTCTTCCCTTCAAACACAAATATGTATGACTAGTATCATACAACATTCTCGCGAAAATTGATATATTCCGCTCGAGAAGCTTATAAATATCGTGAAACTTTGATGACTCGAACCGGTCATTCAGTCCTGGAGTGGTATTCAATATTGATCTTATTTAATTGGAGGATAAGGATAGCCAATCATATCCACTGACCTAGAGTTTAATATGGTGTGATCTGATTGGTTGTCCTTATCCTTAAGTCAAATAAGATCAATATTGAACACCACCTGTGGCAAAATAAATTCTTTATTTATATTCTAAAATAATAGATGACTTGAACAAGGTCTAGGTAATGGTTTGTTACACGATTACATGGTACATGTACTTGTATGCTGTAGATGGCTCAAACTATTTTCGTAGTTTGAAGGTAGTTAGAGGCATCGGAATTCTACTGTGATATGGTCAAGCAAAAAGGTAAAAGACCATGTTAATTTGTTCAGATAATATTTAGTCATGAAAACACAGGCGTGGGTTTACGAAACAACTAAAGTATCAATCTGAAACTCTTTTTTAAAATATTTACTGAAAAAGATAATAACAAATCGGACAGGGAAGGCAGCACTCAACAGAAACAGCAGAGCATGAAAGGAACACAAAGTAACCATCAGGTACTTAGTGTACAAATTGCTTGCTCTGCATGAAAGTGGCCTGATCAAAATGACAAATAATTAGTCCCCTACCGGTATTTGACCGGAGGGGACTAATTGTTCATCATTTTGATCATCAAAAAATCCAGATTCTGACATAACTGAAACAGTTTCCAAGCTAGGTTTATAAAACTTGGTATGTAGATAGGGGGCAATAAGGGGATTATGCACGTCTAAATATATTTTAATTCCGACAAAAATTGTGGCTGCTATGGCAACAAAAACATTGAAAATGGCTTCAAACCGGTAGGGGACTTTTGTATCGCTTGCAATTCTTAATGACTTGTTAAGTTTGAGATTGATATTAATTAGTTGTTTTATTATCCTCACACCTGATTGCATGATCAGTTGCTTGACTTCGATCAGTGCTTGTCGATTTATCCAAAGCTATTGAATATAGAAAATCGATAATGAGTTAAAATCTTATTCAAAGGAATATTTTGAAATGTTTTTCATTTTCTAGCCAAAGTCAATGAAAGTGGACGTGTTGATAGAACACAATGGAAGGGCATGCAGAACACAATGACTGATGTCACCAAGTTTGTGGATATGTTACATAATGTATCGTGGGAAGATGGTCTACCAGAGGACGTACTCAGAGGTATACTCTAAAATTTTGTGTATAGTAAAATATGTTAATTTGGGTAAAATGGTAATTTCATTGCTTCAAACATTTGTCAATTAATCACCAATTATGTTCAATCACATGTTGGCAAAACAACAGGGGTCTTCACTTGGGAAAGTTTTCCGAATTATCATGAATTCCTTATTTTCAGGCTGTTTTTTCAAATTCTACGGGCCCAGTGAGGTGTGAGATTTTTAGGGTGGGGAGGTCTTGCCCCACATTCTGATCATCATTTCTTGTCCTACATTCATATCAACATTTTTTGTCCCACATTCCAATCAACATTTCTTGCCCACATTCAAATCACCATTTCTTGCCCTACATTCTTATCAACATTTCTTGCCCCACATTCAGATCACGATTTCTTACCCCACATTCTGTTCACCATTTCTTGCCCCACATTTTGATCACATTCTTTGCCCACATTCTGATCAACATTTTCTTGCCCCACATTCTGATCAACATTTCTTGCACAACATTTTGATCACCATTTCTTGCCCCACATTCTGATCAACAATTCTTGCCACACTTTCTGATCAACATAAAATTTTATTGCCTTGCAGTCTGATCAACATTTATATTGTTTTGCAGCTGTTGAAAGTTGTTTGTCTCAAGGCAAAGATGGTGAACTCGGTGTTACTGGTGAAGGTTCACTGTTAGAGAATGCTCAAGGTAGGTAACTCTCGTAGTTGTTGAATGAAGAGAATGCTCAAGGTAGGTAACTCTTGTAGTTGTTGAATGAAGAGAATGCTCAAGGTAGGTAACTCTTGTAGTTGTTGAATGAAGAGAATGCTCAAGGTAGGTAACTCTTGTAGTTGTTGAATGAAGAGAATGCTCAAGGTAGGTAACTCTTGTAGTTGTTGAATGAACAAAGGGAGATTATCTGTGTACATGCAGCATTAACTAAGGGAGGTTATCTGTGTACATGCAGCATTAACTAAGGGAAATAGTCACAGTAAGTGGTACAGGATACATTCACCTTGTGAGCAAATAGTTCACTTCCAGGAAGGGGTTTGGTTAGCTGCCAGCTACACTTCCAGGAAGGGGTTTGGTTAGCTGCCTGGTGCCAGCTTTACTTCCAGGAAGGGGTTTGGTTATCTGCCATCTTGTTAAATATGGGAACCCTGTATGTGTTTGACATTTAGGAATCAGAAAGTAACGCTCATAGAGTAGGTGTCTCATAAGCCAAATTGGCTGATTATTTAACTAGGTGTGATGCTTTAATGAATATGAAATGAAACATTACAGTTGTTCATAGTAGTCCAGCTAGTATATCATATGGAAAGTCAGAAATGCCATCACCATACTATTATTAAATGTTTTTGATTTTGTGAAACATGTTATCTCTTATCTTATACATATATTGACAAAATATTTTTTCTGCAGATGTAAATATTGTTGCTAAGAAGCGTACCCCGTCTCCTGACAATACGAGAGGCATCACAATCGCTGGTGCTCGATACTCGAGTGAGGACTCAGCCACGCTAGTACAGTACACTATCGCTATTGTTGAGTACACAAGAAGATGTGGACCACTGAAAGCAGCACTGGAACGTATGAATGAGTTACAACGGGAGATTGAGGAAAATGATCGTCTTCAGAAAGAAAAGGAGAAGGAGGTAAGAATGAGAGAAGTTTATGTGTAGCCTTAAGTGTGGCACATACATCTATTATACCCCCATCTCGTGAAGCATCTTATGAAGAAATCTTGGCTCAAATTGAGATTTTGTTTATGTGTAGCGTTTAGTGTGGTACATACATCTATTATACCCCGACCCCCATCTCGTGAAGCATCTTATAAAGAAATCTTGGCTCAAATTGAGATTTTGTTTATGTGTAGCATTAAGTGTGGCACATACATCTATTATACCCCGATCTTGCGAAGCATCTTATAAAGAAATCTTGGCTCAAATTGAAATTTTGTTTATGTGTAGCGTTAAGTGTGGCACATGCATCTATTATACCCCTACCCCGATCTCATGAAGCGTCTTAAGAAGAAATCTTGGCTCAAATTGAGATTTTGCTCAAATCAAGAGTCTGAATTTGAAATTATTGTGATGTTCAATCTCTTGAAAAAAATTACTGTCATGAAATCAGAACAATGATTTTTTGTGGTGCTTTTTTTGAGCCCAGCCTCACATGGTTATTAACATAAAGATACATGACACTATTTGAGCTGAGATTTAGCTTAGATTGAGATGCTGCGGTAGATCGGGGCAAGATTCAATGTTGTATATAAGCAGACTTTATTACAATTCTTTTTATGCTTTCGTTTTGAAAAATTGATGAATATAAAAGAATTTGGCTTGTGTGTAGCATTAATGTGGCACACATGTTTGTTATACTCTGTTCTCTGATTCAATGTCATTTATAAACAGACTTTATTACAATCTTTTTACGCATAGTTGTTTTGAAAAATTGGACATATTGGAGTCACGCTTTCGTCATTTGGTTTGTCCATCTGTAGACAAATTTTGTCCATGTTATTTCTCCATAACCATTTGTTGGATTTTATCAAAATTGCAGGACTCAGTAGTGCCAAGACAATTTGCATATCAGCAGCACATTATGTTTAGATAGAATTTTCAATGAGTTATTGGCCTTCGATATAGATATTGTAGCTAAACTGTCTTAGGACAGTGCCTACAGTGATCGATTTGTCGCATTTGCTTGCATTACCATGATGTTACTTAAATCCAACTTTCAATGTTTGTATAATTTAACCTGTTAAGGAGGTACAAGCTGCCTTGTGCGCATGCGCAAAATTTCAAAATCGTATTAGATAAGAACAAACATGAATTTTAGTTTCAATGATCGCATATGAATGTTGATTAATGATAATAAACATAATATTATTGCACAAATTAGATATTTTTAACTTTTATTTTTTTGCATGTATGAAAAGTGGGTGGGGAACGGCAAAATTGTGAATAATATGGGTTCACAATAAGTCCCTACAATTGTTCAAATGCATATGCTTGTATATAATATGTAGTGCATGGTTTAGTTATAAGAGGTAGCCACACTTTGAAATATTTTTAATAAAAATTTAGTTCATTACGATATGCAAATTAGGTTAATTTTATGCAAATTTATTCATAATTAGTACTTTTTTATGCACAGCTCCCAAAAAAGGCTGGTGACCCCTATTTTTTATTTGACTAAACTGGTGTTCTATTTGATACTTAACTTAGGGCCAATTCTAAATCATTTTCGATCGTTAGGTATTTTTTGACGTTCATTTGAAATCGTTTGAAAATCACACTTTTTTGCAAGTGGGTGGGGTAACTATTTATCATGTTCAAATACTGAATTTGTTCACCAGGCAGCCGGAATCATGACTAATGTCAATAGGAATGACCATTGAACACAAAAAATATCATGCATTGCTTAAAAGTGGTTTCATATAGTAATAATCTTAAAAAGAACATAATGGTGCAGGAAATAGATTAAATGAATAAAATACAACGGTAGGTCATTAGAAAGCCATGTATGTTGAAAACGAGCCTGGTGACATATCATTTTTATGATTTCAATGTTGTTCTAGAAGACTGTTCTGTCATTTTAAGATGTTTCAAGGAAAATTCGATCATTAGCATACATGCCATACTTTGCTGAACCATTTGCAGGAGATTGGTGATGAAAATGCAGGAGATTTTTTTTGCTCGAACTATCAACTAAAATTAATGAAGTTTATATGCAGTTTGCACTTATTTTACTTGTATGACAATACCATGCATGCATACATGCTTCGTGAAGTAATTTAATCTAGTGTTTGGGATGATATTCATGATGCAAACAACAAATGTCCAGTATGTTCAAGTCTTATGACTCATAGTTAAAAGATTTGTAAGTAACCAAACCAAATGCTGACTGGACATGTATTAGTTATTGTTACATTTATGCTATACCAGTTCATTTATCATACATCTGAAAAGAAGACATGTCAAGCAGAAGATTACCTGATAAAAAAATATAGAAAAGAACTCATATGTTTAAAATGGTGCTATCATATTAATTCAAACTCAAAAATGCATTGATAATACAGAAATAAAATCAATTCAGTTAATTTATAAAGCTTAAAAAATGTATCTGAAATTGATGTGGACTGAATATCATGCAAATTCCAAATTACACACTAAAACTTTTTGAGGCCTTTTCCTTTGATACTGTAACTGCAAAGGGAAGTAACTGCTACGAGTTTATTTCTGTAATGTACGGTCATGTGTGGGCTTTAAACCTAACCAGTAAACAAACATATTTTCGGCTGCTTGGGAAGATGTTTATCAGTTTATGACACCTTAGCATACTCTTATTGGGACAATTGACCTTTCTGCCGATTTTGATTGACAGGTGGCGTTAGCCAATCAGATTGCAGCATTTGGGCAACGATTTATCGCCGCCATCTTGTTAGACAACCTGGACATTACGTCATTAGACAAGCTAAAATCAATGTAAATTGCGCAATATTCAATTAAGCCTTATTTCATTAATATTGAACATATTTTTAAAATTCTGGTATGTTTAAAAACTAGAGAACTTCAACTTTAATTTGGTAGCAATGTCATGAAAGTGAATTAATTTATTAAATCCATAAGGCCTCGGAAGTAGTAGCTATATATGTATATTTTGTCTCAAATATAGTCTGATTTAAAAGTTATATCATTGATATTTACATTAATCTAATTTGAAATAATTACATGTTGTGAAACTAGAAAGCTTCGTCTTTAATTTGATATGAATGTTGTTAAAAAATATATACCATAGACTCGTGAAATTTTATTATTTGATATCATGCATGTTAATAGAATAAGGACAAATAACCCCCAAATAACGAGAATGTGTGTATTACCCATCAAAGATGATTGTGAAGTGTTTTAATAATATTGAACATTATGTTGTTTTGGTCTATGTAATAGTTAAAGCACTTTTCACGTGATACCCTTGTGGTGCTAAATGCATTCAATCTCCAAAGCTTATAAAAAAATTTTTTTAAACATATGTAGGCTACTGTATGGTCCGGACAGCTATTGTAAATCATGATAGATATATACATGTACAAGTTTATTTCAAAGTATCTATAGGTCAGAGACCTGTCGGATATATACACATTACTACAAAACATTTAGAGCAATTAACTGACCCCATACTGTTCCCCTGTCCTGGCGGAAACCGCTATGTGTCACATTGATTATTGACAGTTAACAAGACACCGCGGTATATCACTGGTCCCCGACCGATGTCCGAGATACGAATCTAAACGAGATCATCAAAGTATATAACACATTGGAATTTTAACTAACTTATAATCTAGGGCTTATTTATTTCTTGTATAAAGGTGCATTTGAAATCTGTGTAGCACTTATTGCACTTGACCCGACAGTTTTAACGTTATGTTAAAAAACGATATTTTTTTACTTAATAACGCGTGATTGTACATTTTTTGTTGATATGCTGACTGTCAATGACAAATCATGTATTACGTAGCGATGTGGGATTTGAAAGATTCACATTCATCTCTGTTAACGTAGCGCTAATTTTTTGCGGAAGTTGCAATCAAATACAGCCTCAGTCGTAAGTAATCAACAAAATGTATGTCCCCGCCATAAGCGGTAGATCACACGGAATACATCAATAAAAACCCGACGCAGAAAATCTCGCAGAGGTCTTGTAACTTTACTTAAATATTTTTTTACGCACATTTGATTTCGATTATTTATTAAACACACTATCATACGAACGTATACGGAAGATGAAATGCTATAGTGTATGGAAGATTCCATTATACCGTGTATATGTAAATATATGTATTAACCCTTATAGTGGGGTGACAATCAGCTCAAAAGTGGCTTATTTAAGGAGTAGGTGACAACTCAAGTAGAACAAGCAATGTTATATACCAAAATGTTCGCCTATGTCTGTACTATATGGAACTGCCGGCATAAATTGTCAACGCGTGGTGCGGACACGGAAATCCAAGATGGCGTCCAAGATGGCCGCCATAATTTACACATACACTTAAAATTCTATGTTCTCATGCAATTTTTTTATTTATGTATGTAGTAACAAATATTTGCTTGGATATTATTCATTTGATAATGTACATCAAATGGACATACAAGACTGACCACTTTGAGGTCAAGGTCACGGTCATGTCAAGGTCAAATTACGAAAAATAGCTGAAAAAATTATATTTCCTCACTTGTTTTCTTGTTTTAGCATATGTTTTATATTCAAGTTGGTATTAAAAGTGATAAAAGTGTTGGTAAGCACATATTCTCTTATTATTAGTTGAATTTTTAGTTCAAAATATTGAAACTTTGTCAAAACTGACATTATTATGCATGTACATGTTGGCCGAGATGGCATTCTTAGATTGCTGCTTCCCTATTTAAAATTTTAGTATTCAACTATTGACAGTATCATTTCTAATGGTATGATTAAATGTTTGTCTAAACATTATTAACTTTGTATTGTACTCCAAATGGACTTGAAAAATGACCACTCAAGGTCAAGGTCAATGTCATTTCAAGGTCAAACTACCAAAAATACCTAAAAATTTGATATTTCGTCGCAAATTGTTATTATAAACGAATGCTGAACATTGTCTTTTGTTTTAGATGTGATAGCAGGTATTCTAAGTGTAAATTATTTCATTAGAAGTGATATATTTTTACTGCAAATAGAAAATCTATTTAAATTTTGTGACGGAACATAAGCGATTCTACGTAATGTACAATATTGCAGCCGTGAATGGTTTTTCCTTGATCGTTGAATCTCTATATTTGACAGTATTATTGTTAATGGTTGGACAACATAATTACATATTAGACAGTTATTATATATAATAATGCACCTATCACTATTTTGCCCCAGGGTGGGGGAGTGGCGGGCATACAGTGGACTTTAGACAGAAAACAATTCCCAACGGACGGGATTTTGACAGGCCCTTTGATTCCCGATCCCGGGAAATAGACTTTGGCTGGATTTTAGATTCTGGGATTGGGGAATTTAGACACAGCAAAAAGCAGACTTGCTGCAACCATTTAAAGATGGCAGGCCATTTAATATACCAAGCATCTCCTACTGTGGGAATTTCAACAAAACGTTTGGACATGGTGAGTCACCTCTAGGACCTAAGATGGCTGAACTATGTGATGATTAGATATCCCTTATGGCCTGATATGGCTAAATTTGTATTGGTAAGTATTGCTGCACTCGATGTGGGGGGAGTACTCCGTATGGTATGGTATTGCTTTAATAAGTTAGGTGGGTACTCAATAGGGCTTGGGATGGCTGAAATCTGTGAGGGTGGGAACTCAATAGGGCCTGGGATGGCTCAATCTGTGATGTGAGCACACAATAGGGCTTGGGATGGCTGAAATCTGTGATGGTGGGTACCCAATAGGGCTTGGGATGACTGGATTCTGTGATGGTGGGTACATAATAGGGCTTGGGATGGCTGAAATCTGTGAGGGTGGGAACTCAATAGGGCCTGGGGTGGCTCAATCTGTGATGGTGAGCACACAATAGGGCTTGGGATGGCTGAACTCTGTGATGGTGGGTACCCAATAGGGCTTGGGATGACTGGATTCTGTGATGTGGGTACATAATAGGGCTTGGGATGGCTGAAATCTGTGATAGTGGGTACCCAATAGAGCTTGGGATGGCTGAAATCTGTGAGGGTGGGTACTCAATAGGGCCTGAGATGGCCTAATATATGATGGCGGGTACCCAATAGGGCATGGGATGGGTGAAACCTGTGAGGATGGGTTTTCAATGGGCTGGTGATGGCTGAGATCTGTGATGGTGGGTACCCATTAGAGCTTGGGATGGCTGAAATATGTAAGGGTGGGTACTCAATAGGGCATGTGATGGCTTAATCTGTGATGGTGGGTACACAATAGGGCTTGGGTTGGGTGAAATATGTGATGGTGGGTACACAATATGGCATGGGATGGCTGCAATCTGTGAGGATGGGTACTCAATGTGCTTGGGATGGCTGAAATATCTGATGGTTGGTACACATAGGGCTTGGGATGGCTGAAATATCTGATGGTGGGTACACATAGGGCTTGGGATGGCTGAAATATCTGATGGTGGGTACACATAGGGCTTGGGATGGCCGAAATCTGTGATGATGGGTACCCAATAGAGCTTGGGATGGCTGAAATCTGTGATGATGGGTACCCGATAGAGCTTGGGATGTCTGAAATCTGTGATGGTGGGTACACATAGGGCTTGGGATGGCCAAAATCTGTGATGATGGGTACCTAATAGAGCTTCGGATGGCCGAAATCTGTAATGATGGGTAACTAATAGAGCTTGGGATGGCTGAAATCTGTGAGGGTGGGTACTCAATAGGGCCTTTGATGGCTTAATCTGTGATGGTTGGTACCCAATAGGGCCTGGGATGGCTAATATCTGTGATGGTGGGTACACATAGGGCTTGGGATGGCCGAAATCTGTGATGATGGGTACCCAATAGAGCTTGGGATGGCTGAAATCTGTGAGGGTGGGTACTCAATAGGGCCTTTGATGGCTTAATCTGTGATGGTTAATACCCAATAGGGCCTGGGATGGCTAATATCTGTGATGGTGGGTACAAAATAGGGCTTGGGATGACTGAAATCTGTGATGGTGGGTACACTATAGGGCATGAGATGGCTGAATTATGTGAGGATGGGTACTCAATGGGCTTGGGATGGCTGAAATATGTGATGACAGGTACTCAATAGAGCTTTGATGGCTGTACTCAGAGGTGGGGGGTACTCAATAGGGCATTGGATGGCTGAAATCTGTGAGGGAGAGTACTCAATAGGGCCTTGGATGACTGTATTCAGAGGTGCTGGGTACACAATAGGGCCTGGGATGGCTGAACTCTGTGAGGGAGAGTACTCAATAGGGCCCTGGATGACTGCTCAGAGATGGTGGGTACTCAATAGGGACTGGGATGGCTGAAATCTGTAATGGTGCATACTCAATAGGGCCTGTGATAGCTGGAATTCATGAGGGTGGGTACTCAATGGGGCCTTGGATGACTACTCAGAGGTGGTGGATACCCAATAGGCCTGGGATGACTGTACTCAGAGGTAGTGGGTACCAAATGGGGCTGGGATCGGCTGTTCTCTGTTGTGATGGGTATCCAATAGGGCCTGGGATGGCTGTGCTCAAAGGTTGTGGGTACCAAATGAGGCATTGGTTGGCTGTTTTCTGTGGTATAGGGTATTCAATAGGGCCTGTGGTGGCTGTACTCCAGGTGGTGGATACCAAATGGAACCTGTGATGGCTGTTGTCTGTGGTTGTGGGTTTCCAATAGGGCCTAGGATGGCTGTATTGAGTGGTGGTGAGTACTCCATAAGACCTGGTATGACTGTAATTGGTGGTGATGGGTTTCCAAAAGGGCCTGGTATGGTTGAACTTTTGGAGGTGAGAACATAAATTGGCCTGGGATGGCTGTTCTATAGACAGTGTTAAATACCAAATAGGGCATTGAATGGCTGTTCTCAGTAGATGGGAGTATCCTCAGGCATAGTATGGCTATACACAGTGGTTGTGAGTAGGGCATAGGGCCTATGGTGGCTGTAATTGGTGGTGGTAATTACCACATGGGATCTAGTATGGCTGTATTTAGTGGTTGCAACTAACCCATAGGGATTAGTATGGCCATAATTAGTGGTGGTGAAATACCCAGTAGGGCCTAGGATGGCTGTATTGCACCTGGTATGGCTGTACTCAGTTGGTCCAAGTACCCCTTAGAACATAGTATGGCTGTAATTGTCGGTGGTAAGTACCACATAGGGTCAGGTGTGACTGTACTCAATGTTTATTGGTGGTGTTGATTGGGCCTTGGATGTTTGTACCCTTTTGTTGTGACTTGGGTGTAGCCCATAGGACCTGGTATGGCTGTAATTCATTGGTTAAGAACTTAAGAGCACCCCTATTGGGCATGGAAAGTTGTAATTATTTTGGATGAGTACCCCTTTGGGCCTTATACGACTGTGATTTGTACTAATGAGTAACCCATAGGGCCTTTACAGCTGTGCTCAGTGATTGTGAGTACCATATTGAGACTGATATAGTGGTGATTAACCAATACAGCCTTGGTTGGCTCTACTCTGTGGTTGTAAGTACCCCATTTGGCCTCAGGTATAGCATTGAGAACTCGATAGGAATGGTTGTTATGGGCAGTTGTAAGAACATGACATGTAATCCATTGGTTACAGAATGTACTTGTTGGTGGTTAGAACCCATTCTGGCCTGGTATGTGTTGGTGATGATTTTGTTTGACTGTACTTTGTATATAGTACCCTTAGGACTTAGTATGACTTTAACACGTAGTAGTGAGTACCCATTATGGCACGGGATGGTTGTACTTGACAGTGTTATGTACCCCATATGGTCTGGGATGCCACATATAGGAGTTCAGTGTACATTATTATTTTTAATGAAAGAACTCTGATCACATCAATGATCTACAACAAAATACAATGTTCACCAAATTTCATAATAAGAAAAAATGCAATGAACGATCAAATTTTCAGGTATTTTTGGTAGTTTGACCTTGAAATGACATTGACCTTGACCTTGATTGGTAATTTTTCAAGTCCATTTGGAGTACAATACAAATTTATTTTGTTTAGACAAACATTTAATCATACCATTAGAAATAATAGTGTCAATAGTTGAATACTAAAATTTTAATTAGGGAGGCAGCAATCTAAGAATGCCATCTCGTCCAACATGTACATGCATAATAATGTCAGTTTTGACAAAGTTTCAATATTTTGAACTAAAAATTCAACTAATAATAAGAGAATATGTGCTTACCAACACTTTTATCACTTTTAATACCAACTTGAATATAAAACATATGCTAAAACAAGAAAACAAGTGAGGAAACATAATTTTTTCAGCTTTTTTTCGTAATTTGACCTTGAAATGACTGTGACCTTGACCTCAAAGTGGTCAGTCTTGTTTGTCCATTTGATGTACATTATCAAATGAATAATATCCAAGTAAATATTTGTTACTACATACATAAATAAAAAAATTGCATGAGAATATAGAATTTTAAGTGTATGTGTAAATTATGGCGGCCATCTTGGACGCCATCTTGGATTTCCGTGTCCGCACCACGCGTTGACAATTTATGCCGGCAGTTCCATATAGTACAGACATTGGCGAACATTTTGGTATATAACATTGCTTGTTCTACTTGAGTTGTCACCTCACCCCAAAAAATCACCAATTGTCACCCCACTATTAATGATTTCTTTGTTACAATAAAGGGTGTATCTTTCAAGCCAGGTCATTCACGATTGGCGCAAAAACTATACATAAATAGCTATTTAGATAAAAAGAAACATTCTGATAGAGCGGCAAAATTACGCTTGTGAGTGTCTGCTTATTCGGACACTGCTTGGCTCTGATTTAGTAACTGTTTACGTAAAATGCTTCGATTTGCAAGTTTTAAGTAGGCACATAATTATGTTTCACAAAATTTTCAAAACATTGACTAAAAGCGAAATATTTAACGGAATTGTATCAAGAGCATCACACGACATCTCCGTATTAGACGCCATTTTAATGCAAGCTTGTCTTGCGTAGCAACAACGAATACCCGTAACTATAGGGGGCGTGGCTACGAAGCGTCTGCAGAAAGGTCAATTATCGATTGATTATTGAAGTGACCACTCTCCTGGGGTGTTATAAAGGTTTGTTATGTAATGACTTGTTGATTAATTGTAAGTTTATCACCGGAAATTACGAGGAAAGTGAAACTTTAATAATTCTGAGATTCTTACACGGATTTTTGTCAAATCCGGGAGATTTTATCAAAATGCGGGAGTGCGTGAGTTGAGGCTCAAATGCGGTAGACTCACGCACGATCCGGGAGATATGGCATGTATGCATTAGATCAAAGGTGCGCGTACCTCCTTAAAGTAGAAATAAAATGTTCAGCAGGTCCAATAATTGATTTAAGATTATTTTAATGTTTTATCAATGTTTGGTGAATGTAGGCTGAACAAAAAGATGCAGAGGTAATTTAAGACACGTGTTTCATACTCACAGCATAATTTAGCATGTCACTTATTTTCAAAATGTTGTATAATATTTGTTTGTGTGTAGTGATTAATATTGCATGCATCTTTTTCTTTCCTGCTTGAAATTATGTATTATATTGTGCTTATATGACTGTATTCTATCTTAAGGACAGGGTCAGTTGCCTAAAGAAAGCACTACCAATCATTCGATAGTGCTTTCTTTTGCTAGGAAACAATTTGCTTCCAAAAACTGCTACATATCAGACGACACAAAATCTATTGTCTACCATCAAGCGCCTGTTGATAGCAGACTGTTACAGTCAGCAAAGTGATATTGAGCTCTATTGAAGCTGGTAGCATTTGATGCATAAACAAAGGAACGTGCTCCAAAGCGCATTTTGGTAGTCGTTTGATCAGGCAACTGGCTCGTGGAGCCCGTTGCCAAACCAAAACACTACCAAATAACACTATCGAGCACTTTACTACGTCTATGCAACATCACACTACCAGCGAGTCGTGCTTGACAATTGTATACCATTTCTCAGCACTTTGCTAGGTGATTTGGTAGCGCTTCAGTTTGGCAACAGACTCCTGATCTTGAAATCTTCAGTTTCATGATCAGTCCCAACATGACTTGTATTCCTTCAGTCATATACATTATCTTCATCAACTTCCCCTGGAGAATTTCCAGGAAAGCCATTGTCCATTGTAATACATATGAAAGTTTCAGTTCTTATTTACTGTAAAATCATGAATATTCGTGGGGGATTAAATTTTGTGGATTTTGTTGATGAACTCAACCACGAAATCAAATCCCCGACAAATAATTAACCCTGTTATTTTGTTCCACTGAAATGCAAAATCCATGAATTTGTGTCCCCATGAAATGGTCTTTTTCCGCAAAACCATGAAATTTCTTCCCAATGAATTTAAATGATTATACAGTAATTGCATCACTAAAACTGTAATATTGTCATCTTGACAACAACTAGATGCATAATTTATCATGTAAAACACTGTTGTGGTGTCATTGTTGTGGTGTATTTATAATCTGTGGACTATCGTGCATCATCAAGGTACTGTTTTACTGATATGGCTTAGTTTTTGTAAGTTTGAATTTAAATATTTCACTCGGGTAAATCAGTGTTTTTTTTACTCACATGAAAACTGAATTCTTCAACAGGAGGAAGAAAAATGAAATGTCAGATTGTGTTTTTCTGCTTTATTTTTGTTATGAAAGGGGGCTAAGCAGTTGGTGCAACCGAGAGTCAAGATGTACATTTATTTTCGCAGAATTTTTAGAAAACTTAAAGTTGTATCAATACACGTTTGTTGGTCAAACAGTACCATGATGAATATATATTGTCAATACTGTGTGTTCCTATGTGTCGGTTATGGTGATGTGTGTAGCATATTTGATGCAGTGATTTTTTTCCTTCTTTGTTTGCTATCGGTAAACAGTACCTCTTCTATTGAAAAAGCCTATAATTTTCCCAAAGAACATTTAAAAAAAAAAATTCAAAATCGGACATAAAATGACAAAGTTATGAACATTTTTGACAAGAGGTCAAGCATAAAAGTTTACAGAAACCAGTAAACAGTCATATGTAATCTCTTTTTCTGTTTTATTTGGCCTTTCTGCTCTATGAAATTCCCAATTTCAAGTTGTCACGACGCAAAAATTCCCAATCTGAACGGACCTGGACTCTTTACCGAAGAAGCAAAAAAACCACTGTGATTTGATCCAAGCTTATTGTGTGTGTATTGTGATTGATGATTTGTTGACTTACAACTCACTGAATAACAAACAATCACCCATCTCTAACATCAAATATAACATTTTTATCTCCAGGAAAAAGCTAAATATTCCTGGAAGGTAACAAGGACGACTTTACCATAGTTTAATTGAGGGAAACTCAATTCCCTAACAACATGTGGTGATAAGTGTATTCCAACCGATATTATTATTTTACACTTTTAAAAAAATAATTTGTAGATATTTCATATAAGTTTCAAAATCATTTAAATTATTGAGATAAAAATACAGGGTACTGGTATTCTTATTCCAGATAAGTTTCTGCTTGTGCACTTGCATGACATTGTTGTACACTTAGGTCATATATAATTTTGAGGAATGTCTCATTTCAAATTGACCTATTGAAATGAAAATTAATTAATCTGGTCATTAGGGGCTAATCACCACACCAGTCAAATATGTGGATAGGAATAGAATTTATCACCACATTCATACATGCTAGTATAATATATATGTCTCGTCCTTAATTAAACCAGTTATACATTCTCTTCACATACATTCTATTTGCTGGCATTTATTCTCCCTTAGATATTCTATTTTCATCCATCTCTCAATAAAAAAATTGACAAATTAAAATTGATTCGGAACTGTTTATGATATGGAACTAGTAAGCAACCTATAACAGTTATCATATACAATATTGACTTGCTTTCGAGAAAAAAGGCATTAAATCATACTGATTGTTCTATAGGAGAGATCACAGTATTCATATGCAAAATGCCCACCGGCAATCTATTGGATGAATGAACAATGAAAACCTGCCATTCACCAATAGTTCGCTGGTGGTACTAATCCCTTTGTATACAAACATGATCTCTTCTATAATTAATGATTTCAAAATTTTATTTGCCTTTTGATAATTATTTAAAGCTTGTTATAGCCTGCCATGTGAATGGATGTTTTTAAGCACAAAAAAATGTTCATCCATCAATTAAGTGGAAATTAGATCGGCCCCAATTAAAACTAGACACCATGGCAGTTTTTGGAAAATAAAAGTCCTGCTTCCTCATATGTAGGAAACTTCTGTATATATTACGATTGGCCTTATCGTTAATAATGTAAAAATCCAACCTAGACATGCTACTTATTGAATGTATGTTTTATAGTAAGATAATCATAATGCCAGATTGAGATAAGTATGGATAGGTATAGCTTGGAGAATTTGACGTGATCCTGACCTTTATGCATGAATATATTTCAAGGTTCTTGTGTCGTATATATAAATTCCCGCGAGCAAATTGTGCAATATCGATCCTTTAGATAAGTGTTGGTATAACACCTCAAGCATCTTTGTGATACTTCCCGCTTATGAAACATACAATCGGGATTATGAATATAGAGAATACATCAGCTGTTAAACTATGCTAATAGGAAGGTTGAGAGTCGTGTCAAATTCTCTGTGCTATAGTTTAGATGTCTAATAGTAAAGTTGAAGCCAGAATGCATGGTTAAAGCCAAGTTGACATGTGTTTTACAGGCCGCTAAGTCTCTAGTGCGACGTCTCAAGCTTAGAACAGCCGGCTATTCTATGCTGTTTGCCAATAAGAAAGAAGTAAATCAAAACTGTTACCATGGTTATATTTAAATTGTTTCTTGTTTTCATAAAGCTTCACACAATTATCTTCTACAAACATAATTTTGTAGCTACCAATGCTCGAAAAAATACTTGTTTTTGGAATTTCAGTGTTTCCTGCCAAAATACTAGATCCTTCCTTATAAAATTATTCCAGGTGAAACTTCAATACAGTACAACCTCTACATAGGGGCCCTCTGTAGAGCAACAACACCTCCATAGCAACATTTTCCAAATTTCTAAAGCCCACATTTACTATGAATTTAACTTCTATAGGGCAATAACCTCTAAATAACAACCAATATTTGCAGCTCCTAAAGAGTGTTGCTCTACAGGTGTTGTGCTGTATATTTGTGTTGAAGCACCTGCATAAAGTTTATGCCATTCTTTTGTTTTGTGACTGAAACTAAAACGCATGTTTCAGCTACATTTGCTTCTGAAACAAGACAGTGTTACAACACTGATGATCATAGATCCATTACTGTAAAGCTTTATGAACACATGAATTCATTCTAATTGTTTTTATTTATTTTTTAATGTTTTCGTTATTTAAAGCAACACTTTTATTAGCTGTTTTATATTAGATCGACAAGTTTACATTGGATATTCATGTGTTTCAGTCAGAATACTTAATGAATATCTGAACTTATTTAAAGTACAAACTTTCTAGAGTGGCTCCTTCATCAACAAACTCCTTAGAGTGGCCCCATCTTCATTTGCAAACTCCCTACAGTGGCCCCTATCATCATCCACAAACTCCATAAAGTGGCCCCTATCTTTATCCAAAAACTCCCTAGAGAGGCTCCTGTCTTAATTCACAAACTCCTTACAGTGGCCCCTATCTTCATCCACAAACTTCCTAGAGTGGCCCCTATCTTCATCCACAAATCCTTAGTATGGCCCTCATCTTCATTCACAAAATCACTAAAGTAGCCCCTATCTTAAGCCACAAACTCCTTAATATGGCCCCTATTTTCATCCACAGACTCATCCACCAGAGAACTTAGTATACTTAGTATTAGCATTGCTAAGAGATGGTGCTATACAGTGCTCAAACGCCACTATAGGTGCTCACCAACAAATCAATCCAGGATTCCCAAGGTTGACCAATCCTTTCCATTACTAACTCCTTTATGAGTAATACACAACAAAATTTCTTTTAAACCAAATCTACACAACTTAGAACACCAACCTCTGAACTGCAGTCAAAGTCTGCAATTTACAAAATATGCTCGTCTATTGCTATATAGTGTTCTGTAAATGTTTTTAATATGAATTACCATTATCGGGTAAAGTAGATGCAGGTTGTTTTCTTAGTTCTGCCATACATCATGTCCATATATCATTATTTCCATTGTCTTCTATCTTTACTTTAGTATACATGATTGTATTCCTGTCTAAATTTCTCACCATCTTTCATAATATATATTATCCACATGTTCAATAGCATGCCACTATATTGACCTCTGCGTTCAGTATTTCTGATTCAAATAATAATCTTTCAGCTAATACGATATTGAAGTAAGTTCTCTGTTCATTACAAAATTTAGTCCTTTTGCACTTTTCAGAAAATTTGAAAAACAAAACAAAATGGAATTGTTACTCTTTATTTTTTAAATGCTTCTATATAATGCTTATACTGTGTGAACATAGTTATATATTGTGTGAAAATCATCCAAAATAGTGAAAGAACCTAAGATTGCAGCACAATCATGGTGGTAAGTTAGTCAGCAGATCTCCTTGTCAACATGTAGCACTTGTTTTGTGGCATATATACTAGTAGAAAAATCACAATTTAGTGATATTTGACCTTAATGTTTCAAAATTTAGTGGCGTTTGAGATTGACAACATAGCAAAAGATTCTCTAAATTTTAGCTGTGTTTGACCCTTTCATTTGGCAATTCAGAAGTATTTGACCTTCATCCCCTGTAACTGTTGGTCATTTTGCAAATTTAGTGGTGTTTGACCTTGACACTTCCATTTGCATACTATTTATAGCCACAGGAAGCAGAGAAGGAAGAAGAGCAGCTTCCAGAAGAAGAGTACGAGGAAGATGACCTTCCACGTATCCAAGAAGAGGTCAACAAGCTACAGGCCGAGTTTGATCAAGCTGTCGTGGAGAAACATTCGTTAGAAATGGAACTGATTTCTATGAATGAACGTCTTAAAGCTGCTACTGAAATGGTTGATAGGTAATTATAGTTAATTAATTAATTATCGAATCATACATTAGATAGTGCTGCCTTTTTTATTCAGTGTTCTCAAAATGTATTGGTCTCGAGTAATGTACTGTCATCAAGTGAGGATATAACACAACATAAGTCACAATTAAAAGTTGCATTCAAATAGTCAATTGGAAATTTTCACGTATATGTTATACTTTTTGTAAGTGAACCGCACAGTTTCATATGTGCTAGTACATGTACTTATATACATTCGGTGTTAGGTTTTGATTTTGTTTCATTGAAAAAACATTGTATGCATTTGTAACCTGCCTGCTAAGAGCACATTTATGATGTTGATAGGTGTTCTTTGTACTATTGCACAGTTTCAGATTGTGAATCAATGATGTATGTTATGTTTGTTATTAACAGTTTGAGATCCCAGGAAGCAGACTGGAAACTACACGTAAAGGACAATGATTCTAACGAACTGTTACTGGCTAACTGTATCTCTGCCTCGGCTTTCTTGACATACGGTGGACCACATAATATGGATACCAGGTGAGTGTTGTTTGTACTTCAATATTGTATTTTATATGCTGTCCAACTTATTCTGTTATAGTTAAAAAAAACTTGCCAGTTTCAAAGGCTGCATTTTGCGATTCAGCTGTTCAGCAACCCTTTGACATTAATCAAAGCAGTTTGTTGTTAAATACTGATGTCTGCAAATAAATATGGATGATTAAGATTTATTGCATTGCATGATTGTCTGATGGTGGGCACTTAATCATTTCTGAAATGCTTTTAAAGTTATTTCCACCCAACTAAATGAAGAACTGGTTGTAACCCAGAGATAATATCGCGTGTATTGGTGCTGTATACCAGACATGGTAAAGAACCAAGTCTATTTGGAAAGATCAAGGTTAGTGCACCCTGATTCCTTGTATCACACAACTGTCTCTTCCCACAAGTCAAAGGTCATTGGCCATTCTGGCAGAGCAAAAACAAAAGAACGGCCACTGACACTTGTGCATGCATTTGTCGAATGCAAACTAACAGACAGACGGTTGCTTAATTCAGCTTATCACTTTCTTATGTTAGGCCATATATCGCTGGCTTAGAAGATTAGTGCTACTTTGAGAAAACATCTGACTGAAAACTACTCTCTGTGTAGGGAAAAACAAGTCGTTTGTACTTCAGTGTGGTTAACATGAGCATTTCTGATTTTTATGCAGATTCCAAATAAGGTCATAAGTAGCACTTACAATCTTACTCTTCTAAGACAGCAATATTATTTCTGTATTTGAAGCATCATCAATATGATATTTCTTGTTTCTGATTGTAAGTATGATGACTGTATTTACAGGAAGCGTATGGGAGAGTTCTACATGCAAGTCTGTGAACATCATGGAATGCCTCTACCAAAGAAATGTTTGTTTAGGAATATGGAACTTGTAGAGTTCCTGTATACACCTGTAAGTAGAAGAGTGATTTATGTCAATACATGATAACACAGCAAATATACCTGAACAAAATATTAAAAATATTGTTATTGTTTAATATATTTACAATGGATTTTCACAAATAAGAGTACTTGATTTTTCTTCAGTCATTATTAGTCCTATCTGCTGCCTTCTAAAATGTAACTACACACATGTATTAAAGTACTGATTAGTGTTAGAGCATCTGTTTATAGTGCTGAAAGTACTGAGTATGATCCACGACAGCGTCATACCAATGAAGGAAAAGATGGTGACAGTAATTGCCTGGCTAGATGCTCCACATGAAACCTGGCTTCTCTCTCTTGCTCTCTCTCATACAGGCCCCCACTTGCCAAAGTCATTAAATATGGTACGAGTACATCTCCCTTGTTTAAAGCTCAGCATAGTTAGTTCCCGTACCTTCCGGTTTGCTTTGTGTCAGGATAATGTGACTGTGTAGATTCCATATGACTGGCATACTTTTGACCTGTAGGCTTTAAAAAAGGAATATTTTGTTTAAAAAAATAATGTATACATTTTGTATTTACAGTTGGACATTATGCACCTTGAGATTCTTCGACTACCAACAACCACGCTGATGCTGGAGAATGCTTGTTTCTTGATGCAAGAGGAGAGTCTTACAGCCTGGCCCCTAATCTGTGACCCCACAAGTCGTATCATTGATTGGTTACGTTATAAAATGAAGGACAAGGGACTTGTTGAAGTCAGATACTCGGTAAGTCAACATTTGGGTCAACATTCGGGCAACATTTTGGTCAACATTCGGGCAACATTCGGGTCAACATTTGGCAATGATGTGACATAGAAAATGTGTTTGTTGTGCAGAAATGTTTGAATCTTTTTTCTTTTTTTTTTTTTTTGAGGTTTTGGAGGTTTTGGTAAATTTTATTTTGTATAACTCATTTTCATATTTACAAACATACTCAATGGCTTTTCAAAGACTACACTAACAGTTTAAAACTACCTACTATTCAATTTACAGAAATAAAACCATTAATACATTAATGTTTGAATCTTTGTTTCCATTAACTGTCATATAAAATCATCTTGTCTTGATTGTCATTTCTGATCAGTCTTTTTATAAAATGATATACATAAAATGGTTAAATAATTAGGTGATAATTATCTTTGCATTCAGAAACTTGTAACATAGTAAGTGAAATAAGACATAGATTGGGTTTGATTCTCATGCGATCACATTGTTGAAGTTTTGTGTCAAAATTAGAAGACACTAACTGTTTGAGAGGCACTATTGTGCTCATTAAACCATATTTCCTTTAAATTAAACCATATTTCTATCAAATTAAACCAAATTTCTATCAATATAATTATAATAACATGATTATTTTTCTCGATATTTTACAGGAAATAAGATCTCAGCTTGAGAACTGTCTGGCTGATGGAAGTCCATTACTGGTCACAGATTGTGATATCGAGAAGTTGTCTAAGGATTCACGTTTCCGATATGCTATACAGAAATGCTCCGACTTCATCAACGGCAAAGTCAGATTCAAAGTTATCGTAAGTATGGCTAATGCTTGTTTGGGTGTTGACTATTACATAAATAAATTTATTTAATTAACCTTCAATACTTTTGTAGCAAATTTCCACAAGTATGGTCGCTTAACCTGTGATTTTATTGGAGTATTTTAACACATAGTAAATGATTAAAACAGATCAATGAGCAATATATGTTCAAGAACTGCGTATGATAGTCCATGAGCCACCATTAGACCTCCTCCCCTCACTGTATTTTTTGGAAAGCCTTTGGTCAGTAGAGTTTTTTCCCAAAGCCTGCAATTAGGCTGTAAGAGTCAGTTTTGTTTTGAGTATTTGTTTTGAGTAAAATATTCCAAAAGATAAACAATAATTGCAATTGTTTGGAATTGTTTAATTACAATATCATTTATGATCTTATGTTATAATAAATCACCTGACCACTGTGTCATTCTATAAATGGTTTGAACAGATGAATTAGCAATTCATATCCAAGATCTTTGTATGAAGATACAGTACTGATGAAGAAATAATACATGTTACAGGTTGAAGATCATGAGGTAGAATGTGACCCAAGATTCCGTCTGTATTTACACACCACAGTAGAACCCCACATGGTGCCCCAGCAGCTAGCAGCGTATGCATCCGTCATGTACTTCCAACTGTACAGGAAAGACGTGGAAGAGGAATTCCTGAATAGATTCATGGCTCACGAGAAAGCTCGCTTAGAAGATGAACAGTCCGCTCTCAGACAAGTATGACAGTGTATTTCATAAAATTAATTCAACTCCCTAGAAAAGGATTTATTGTTAGTTTTCTTGTTTCAAATTTTGTGCTTTTTGTCCTGTTTAAAATCTAACAATACGTCTTTTTGGTAGCATTTTGGTAGTAAAATAAGGCTGAAACTCGAGTGTTTATATGTGTATTTTTTGTTTCTGATTGTACACAAAAGTTCATTAAAAATGGCAAGAATTAAATGTTCAGTCAATACTAGCAATCATTGAGATTTTAAAACTTCATTAGTTTACTGGGTAAAAGTGATTTAAACAGTATCAGTCTTAAAATGTTAAGGAATTATAAGCACCTGAGGCCCAAATTCCACGAAAAAACTTAAATTATTGCTCTGCTGAGACTGTTATTTTAAAACATATTTGTGGGTTAAATGACTTTCGTGTATACTTGTGTACTTGAGATGCCAATTTAATAGAGCAATACATAAAAGTCTGATTTTTACAGCAAAACAAATTTTGCTTTAAAGTTATAATCATCTAATGTAAAAAGTTAAGATTGTTATAACAAGCTCAAATACGAAGTTCTTAATTGTTCATTACTGTTGGATTTCCATGAGCATTTCATACAAAAAACACATGCTTAATCACTATTTAGCAATAAATACACTGCTTCTGATAGCAATCGACATCACAAGACTATAATTGTAGTCATATAATAAATTCAAAATAGCAATCTCAGCTGAGCAATAACTTAAGTTTTTTCGTGCAATTGGGGCCAGAATTGTACATGTATTAACTATATATTTTGCAGGAGAGATTGGAAAATATGGAATTCTTGGATAAATTAGAGAAACAGATGAGAACAAACTTGTCAAGTGATGTGAGATTGATGAATGATCTACAAGCTACCAAAAAACTGGCTGAACTGAAGAAACAGTTTGATGAGACAGTGGAAACGTAAGTTCTGCGTTCATTTCACATATGTCTGCTTCCAGACAATACAGTACCAGAGATTGTTGTTATGTCTCCCATATATAGATTTTGTACTGGATGTAGTATTAGCTATCTGATACCATCCTGCATGCAAGGCTGATAAGCCAACCACCATTACAGTAGAGTAGTTAGAACACTCTGTGATTAGCGCTTGATTAAACAACATCAAACTATCTGGTGGTCCATGTTTATGTACAATAATACTACATGTTTGTCCATCTGTCTGTCTGTCTGTCTAGATGGATGTCACAAAGTTTGTCTGCGAGTGTTCTCTTTAACCACTGGTTGGAATTCAATGAAACTTTGCATGAATGCTTGGAATCAAGCCTAATTGGTGCATAGTGTCAGAAATTTTAGATCAGATTATTATTGCCAGAGTTACGCCCCCTTGTGAGGGACATACGTTTTGTGTCAAAACCCTTCTAGTTTGTACTGTCAGATAAGTTTCAGCTTATCTTATGCAGTTTTGTATATTCATATCTTTCCATATATATTTTCCAGACAAAGTCGTGTAGAAATGAGTGAAGGTTCAATACTAAAAGCACGTGATGGTTTCCGTTCTATCGCCCAGAGAGCTGCCGTATGTTTTGATGTTACACAGTACATGAGAGAAGTCAGTCCATTATATCAAGTCTCCTACAACCGATTCTTGGACTTGTATGATGCTGCAATCAGTCATTCCGAAAGGTAACATTCTAAACAAACCTTTTAAAACCACTCAAATTGATGTTTTTCTCAAGGTAAATAATGTAAATCACTTAATTTTCGCTTAACTTTATTTTGCGATTTTTCAAAAAATTTCAAGATTTTTTTGTTCGCGAGAATTTTGAATTTGCGTCATTGACAATGTCCAATTCCCAACTTAGTATTGCAAAATTTTCGAGAGAAAAATGATTTCACAAGACAAATATTACCAAAAAAAAAAAATTCTCGGAAAAAAAGTGATTTACGGTACTGTACTGTCGGTTATTATTTGTGATTTTTTTTTGTGAGTTGAGTTACTCACAAAGTCATAAATCCACGTCAATAAACATTCATAGCAAAAAAAAGACCTGCCCTAGAACCTTTGACCCCGAATTAATAAATCAGTGAAAATCAAGTCTGTTAGCTTCTATTCATTTCCATGAAGAGATGCACATATTTCATCTCTGCATGCATTTCAATTCTATCTATGTTGGGCATTGTGCCGTGTAACTGTGTTTTCTGTGCTCGGCTGTTGAAGTTGAGTGTTGCCTTCCCTGTCTGATTATTTATTATCTTCTTTTATAGTGGCTGGGCGTGTCTGTGACTGCAACTTGAACCACGGGAACTTGCATAATTTAAAAAAAATGAAAAAAAAATCACTAGGCCTACTGTGGAGCCAGTATCAACAAAATATATATATTTTTTTTTTTCAATTTTTTTTTTCAATTATGCAAGTTCCTGTGCTTGAACTATGTATAGTCAGGTTCAGCAATGCTGTATTAATGATAAATATGTCATCATTATGTGAACCTCAGTTCTTATGTATGTTGTTATTTTCAGATCTGCCATTAAAGCTGTTCTAGAAAAAGTGACGAGTAATGCATATTATTACACAGCACGTGGATTGTTTGAACGAGACAGATTTGTGTTTGCACTGCTGCTCTCTATAGAGGTTGGTTCCATTCTCTAACATGTTTATCTATGTACACCTTGTGTATTGCGAAGATGTGTGCATTATAATGCCTATTGGCACGTACAACATATTTGTTTATAGGCAATGCCAGTGTCTTAGAACAGAATAAGTTGACTTATGCAGAGTATACACAGTGCATCCCTCCAAAGCAACATGCTGTGTGAGAATCATGGCTTTTGTATGAAGGTATTGACACAAGAGATGTCAATTTAATGATAATTTTTTACCTGATAGTGCTTTAAAGTAGAAATGACACTGCAATTTAGGAGTGGTTAGTGGTAAAAGTGACTCTGGTATCTAAAAAGAGGTTGTTTTTATTATAAGAAAGTCAGAGTAAAGCCTTTGTCACATCATCTGCATGAGGACTCTTTCAGGGCAGTCTTACAACAGTTGCACAAAACACTAGGGATTTCCAAAAAGGTGCCTCTAAACATGATCATAGACATGTGTACGGCTGTCACAAGGCTGATGTAACAAGGCTTAACAAGGATGTTCAGTAATAATGTTGTGTATATAATTCAGGTGGAGGATTCGCTGGATCGTATAGGACCAGGTGAACGTGAGTTCCTGATATCGCCTGACTACAGTTCCGTAGTGATGTTATCTCTCGGTCACATACAACAATCACAGGAGAATAAGATCGCTCAGACCAAGAAACCATTTGATTGGATGACAGACGATCAATTCCATAATCTACAAGTTCTAGCAACACACTTTGAATGGTTTCAGGTAGGTGGTTACAAAAACTCATTCTTTTGTTATAGGTGGCACAGTAATTTAGTGTGTAATGCTTTTGACTATGGATTGAGAGGTCCCTGGTTTGATTCTCAGCTAGAGCACTTGGTCATTTCTGAATCGCTTTTCAGTGTTCCAACCCAACTAGAGGTAGAGGTAGTCTTGCAAGTATTGGCACTGTACACTGGGCATTTTAAAGAATCAAGGAGGATATTGCACCAAAATTCTTTATATCACCCAACTCTCTTCCCTTTTATGTCAGAGGCCATTGGTTGATCTGGCAGGAAAGAATAACCATGCACTTACACGTGATCCAATTGTTTCTCTTTATTCAGTTTAACCGAAACACTAAAAAGATTGGATTATAGTCACCATGTCCAGACAGGGTCAATCATTCAGGGAGTTTACTGTACTTGGTGTTATTAACAGAAAACAAATAGTTCGAAACCATATTTCGACTGTAAAAAATTGTAAAAAAATGTGATACGTAAATTTTCTAAATTGACAATTGTAAACAAATTTATTTCAATTCTCGTTTTCTAAATTGTCAGCTTAAACCAAGGGTCAGGTCATTGTTAGTTATATATGTGCTGCTAATTCTCATTTATTTACTCAATGTTTACAGGAAATGTTTGACAGAATGCCAAAGGATGGACGTGAGACGCAGTGGCGTAATCTGTGTGAGACAGATGCACCAGAAACCACGCCTCTACCCGACAAGATGGACGATATCTATAAACCGATGCAACGACTATGTGTAGTCCGAGCGGTCAGGAGTGATAAAATCATGCAAGCTGCCACCGTCTTCATTAACACTGTCCTTGGCAAAAAGTAAGTCATTGCTTATATGATAGACTTGTTACTATACAATGCAACCTCTCCAGAGCAACTGGTAACTGTCTGATAATTCGGTTATATGTTTGGAAATCATAAAATTTTGGTACAGTGGAACCCCTCTAATCCGGCTTCGTCCGGACCAGACAAAAAGTCTGGTTTAAAGAGGTGTCTGGATTAGAGGCGTAGTGAAAAATGTTGAAGAGCAGGAGTGGTATTCAATATTGATCTTACTTGACTTAAGGAAAAGGACAATCAATCAGATCACGCCATATTATACTCTTAGTCAGTGACAGGCAATATGATTGGCTATCCATTTTTTCCAATTAAATAAAATCCATATTGAATACCAACCCTGTATTTGTTAAGAGTGAGAGAAGTTTTGGAGAGGTTGCTATGTAACACAATAGAATCTTTCTGATATGTTGAATGTTTGTAGTGTGTCATTTATTGATGTTTTCTTTAATGATGAATGTTGTGGTTTATTTATTATACTATTAACTGTATTGTGAATTAATTACACTAGTGCCCTGGTAACCTATTTATTGCCTGTATTTTACCAGTGGCCTTTTTCACAGACATTTTAAAACTGAAATTCCGACTAGGACATTGAATTGATAAAATGTCTTTTGCTCAAATGTCATTTAAGCAGTGTCAATTTGAATGAAATTTGGCTGAAGTGTTGTACTAATAGCAAAAGTTATTCTGACAGAATTTCACAGGCTTCGATTCAGTGAACCTGAAATGCGAATGAATTAAAGTAGCATTTTAGATGTATGCCAGAGTTTCAGTTTTGAAATTGTCATTTATTTTATTTATATGATGTTTTATAAATGACGAGGCTGCCATTTTGGTGTTCAATTAGATGATAAGAAAGTTATAGCCCCTCCAAGCCCCCCCCCTTGCTCCCCGCCCCTAGCTTCCCGTCCTTGCTCCCTTTCCTCTTCCACCTTGTATTAAATTGGATGTCAAATAATATGTTATTAAAAATAGGAGAAAGAATGTAATCTCATTTTCTGAGATAAAGATTTGAAAGAAAGTTATGTTTAGCATTTTTGGACTACTTCAAATTTGAAAATGTTGCACACGTACCTAAACATCTAAACGTGTATGTTCAGAAAATTTAAGTTGTAATTAAAGGGAGGCAAGTCTTGTGAAAGGCTTAAAGAATAATTTATATATTGCAATACAAGATATTTGCAGAGGGGAGACAAGTCTTGTGATAGGCTTAAAGAATAATTGATATATTATAATACAAGATATTTACATATTTTGATACCCATGTTATTGTAGTAGTTTGCCGGCACCTGCTGGTAGAAAGGGGTAAGTTGATGAGCCGTACCTTGTATATATAATCACACATTGCAATGTATTCATGTATGGTAGTGAGGCTGCTGGGTGGAGTTAGTGTTGTTATCTTGTCAAGCTGATCAACTAATATTGTAGATTTTTATGTCCCCCATCTTTGATTAGGAGGTATATTGCTTTGCACATGTATGTCGGTCTGTCGGTCGTATAAAATGGTTTCCGTTCAATAACGAGAGAACGCTTTGACCTAGGATCTTCAAACTTTACATGGAGGTTGGTCAGCAAGAGTAGATGACCTGTATTTATTTTGAGGTCAGTATGTCAAAGGTAAAGGTCACTGTGACCTTTACCATTTCTGACTATTTAAATGGTTTCCGTTCAATAACTCAAAAAGGATTTGGCCTAGGATCTTCAAACCTTACATGGAGGTTGGTCAGCAAGAGTAGATGACCCGTATTGATGTTGAGGTCAGTAGGTCAAAGGTCAATGTCACTGTGACCTTTACCATTTCTAACTATTTAAATGGTTTCCGTTCAATAACTCTAGAACACTTTGACCTAGGATCTTCAAATTTTACAGTCATGGAGGTTGGTCAAAAGTAGATGACCCCTATTAATATTGAGGTCAGTAGGTCAAAGGTCAAGGTCACTGCGACCTTCACCAATGTCTGAATTTAATTGGGCTGCCATGGGGGCATACGTGTTATACACATCTCTTGTTTATTTGAAAATTTAACACCAGATTTTCTTGTAGTTTTTCATGCGTCTAGTGTGAGCCTCGTTTTGACAGCACTGTGCATTTTGTACGTCCGTTCATGAGTGTCTGTGTGTTGCGGCAAAATAACCCCCAATGACCATAAAAGAACTTGTAGTATTATATAACAAAGGCAAATAATATGCCCCCAAATTGCTTTGGTGGGGGCCTAAAAAGTCCTAAAATTTTGCGAAATAAAAGGAAAATCTGAAGTATATGAGCAAAAATGCAAGATAGCACTTGAAGAGCACTGGTTGGCACTGACCCCTATTTAATTTCATCATCACATTGTATGTTTCCCCTATATCAAGATATTTTAAATATTATTTGCAGTAAAAAATTGAAATATGCATTGAGACACGGGTAATGATACATATAGTGATTAGGCGGTGATATTTTGCAGATTTGATTGAAATGTTTAATTTTCCAAAAATAATTTGACTAAGTGTATCAAACAATTTATTCATAGTACTAATGCCAGTTTTGTTTGTAAAATTTATATTTGAGCCCTGTCCTGTGATTTGGGCATAGAGATTTATTTTCAATAAATTATTCCTAAAAATGAAAAATATACATAATTTACTGTATCATCTGCAAAATATCACAAAATCTATGTTATATTTTTATCAAGAAAGAAATATATAGCATGTACAACAGCATAGACTCTTTTAAATGTCATATCTGGACTATAGTCTATAGAATCAAACAATCCCTGTGATTTGTCTGTATGTTTTATTCTGGGACATGGGGAAAATATGGTCGTGGGTTAGAACGTCTTAGTTTTCAGCTAGATTCGCTCAGTTTTGCCAAATTATTTATTTGCTATGTAATATTGCATATTATTAGCTGCAAGAAAACTGTTGGTTGACAGGTTAATAGTCACAAACTGCAAGTTTTAACTTGGTATTACTGCTGTCCCCTTTAAAACAATTGAGGGGTAAGTCAGTCTTGTCCATCGGTAGACCTGAAGCCAAGTTTGACTGATAAATACAGACAACTTGAATCTACACTCCTCGAACTATGGGAGGTTCCAGTAAACTTGACCCTACACTCCTCAAACTTTGGGAGGTTCCAGTCATGATCTGCAGTTGTACACGTTTGATTTTGAAGTAGGTCAAAGGTTGAGGTTTCAGGGCAGCAAATGTCTTCCATAATCACGTACAACAAAAACATGGCAGTAATATTGTGTTAAAGCTCTACAATACACATTTCACATCATTGCATTTAGTATGTTAGTTCAAAACATAGTGGTCGGTATTTGCTCTCTCAAAAATGTTTTTTTTTAGCAAAAAAGTATTCTTACAAATAACTTGTTCACAATTTGACTGAAATGTTCTAAATTACGGGGATAATTTTTGGTAGGAAAGGAATTCACATTCTTTTTACCACATATTTACAGTATTGCAATATTAAATATTCAGGAATAAATACAGGTAATTTTAATTACAACAACTGGAGAAAATTTAAGACAAATTTAATTTAGTGTTAAGGAACATACTCATATTTCATGATTTCACGCGCATAAGTTTTAGATGCTAGAAAATTGAATTGCAAATAGTCAGTAACAAAAAAGTTTAGTGAACTCACTGTTGTGGACTTCGTCCTCAATATTTTCATCTTAACATGTTTTACAAATCTTGGACCAATCGACATTGTGTCCATAATTTACTGATATTTTAAGCTGATTCTGAATCAACAGTAATTTTGACTGTTATTGACCATTTGCAATTCCAGGAAATAGTTACCCAATGTAGTAATAGTGTATTTATTTATGTACATGTATATTTACTGTTCAATGATAAATATTGATGGTTAATTTTATTAGTTTATACGAAGTTCTATCTGGATGGTAAGATATGGTCTCTACTAGTGTGTGACAAAATGGCTACTTTTTGGAATTAGACATTCAGATCTTTTACTATTGTTTTTTTTCGCTTGACTTACTGATATGAATGTGTGTGCAGTGTGTTTATTAAAACCAATAATTTAGTTGTCTCAGTTTGATGGTATGCACCAGTACTTGATTATTTTTTTTTATTATTTTTAAAAAGGTCACCCATATTTTTTGCATGACACCAATTTTTTGATGTTCTGTATTTTGTTTACAAGACCTCACTGTGGTGGACTTGGCACTCAATATTATTTCACTTTATTAGTCCCCTACCGGTTTTTGACCGGAGGGGACTATAGGTTTGCCCTCCGTCCGTCAGTCAGTCCGTCAGTCAGTCCGGACGTCCGTCAAAAAATTTGGATCCTGACATAACTCGAACAGTTTCCAAGCTAGGTTTATGAAACTTGGTATGTGGATAGGGGGCAATAAGGGGATTATGCACGTCTAAAAATATTATGATTCTGACAAAAACATTGAAAATGGCTTCAAACCGGTAGGGGACTTCTGTATTGCTTGCAATTTTTAATTACTTGTTTTTACAAAAATGTGCATTGTGGTTTGAAGTAAAAATTTACTGTAAATATGGATAGACATTTTCCGTAAAAGCAATAATAATTGCAATTATTTACATTTTATGGTTCTTTTTATATCAGTTAAATCTTTTTTAATTATCTTTATTTTTATTTTCATTTATTTGAGACATTATTCCATTATCAAATAATTATATTTGATAGTAAATGTGCACCGAAATGAAGTATTTTTCCCTAAAGATTTTTGTCCACCAAAAATAATGATTTAGAAAATTACAATTGCTGATAAAAAAGCCTTTAAAACTGATACACAAATGCTAAACCTGGAGAATAAATGAAGATTATTTTTGGTTGATTTATTAAATGAGTATCCAATGGAATTAATAGGATAGGTAAACAATATTGGGGGTGACCTCTTAAAGATTTTTAGTAGCCTGTTTCTTATGGTGTGAAAATATATTTTGCCCATCAACCTGTTCGATAGAAAATGACTCTACAATGCCTGTGTGAAGGGCTGAAAGTCGGCTCCTTCTTGGTTTATCAATAGACACCTGAGGGGCTGTAAGGTGGTGCCTTTTAGGTTAATCAATACCCACCTGAGGGGCTGAAAGTCAGCCCCTTGTCAATTAGAATATAGTCTTATCAATGCATGACATAAACAAGCATGGCATGTCTTCCATCTATTCTGTAAGCATTTCTACCTGTTATATAGATTTATTGCATGTGTTCAATGTCTTCTTCCTATCATAGATGGCTGAACTGTGAATCAGACCCCTAAAGCTGTGTCTGAATTTAGGGGCCATCACTCTCTTTCACATTTATTGGGAGGTGGGGTCAAATTATGCCCTGGAATAAGTAAGACCACTAACATAGTGCACAAATTTATGAGAATGATGGTCCTCTTTAAAAACAGGTTTTTAGGGGTCACTTTGTATAGCCAATCTATGAACTCTGATGTCTGATGTAGATTCCCACATCCCCTAAAATAGTACAAATTACAATTTTAACCAGCTTCAGAAAAGCATGATATTATAGAAAATGTAGTATTAAAAATGAACATGTTAAAAATGTTTTGTGTTACTTTTTTCGCAATAGTTCAGGACCTTTTATTTCATTTTGCAATTGTTACAAAAATGAATCAATAATGACGCTTAATTTATTTAAAATCTTTCTCATTGTCGAGAAGGAAGTTATAACATGAAAATATGTTAAAACAGTTATATAAAAACAGATAGAAGTATAACATAAATGTGAATTAACATGTATAGTATTTTGATAAAAAGTGTTTTAAAAAACAATTAAAAAATTGGTAAAATTTTCATAACCTAAATACAGTTAAATTTCAATGCCTCAAACTGCCTTTAGACCAGGAAATAGTTGGTGCCATCTCTACCTGTTGGAGGCATCTACCTGTTGAAGCAATTTCCTTGTTGGAGGCATCTATCGTTCAATAGTACCAAAGAACCTGTTTATCAGATGTAGGAGTTAAGAATATATGTACATGATTGTGTTATTTCTTGCCATTTTTTGTTGTTAGTAGAAGACCTTCTCTCAGTTTTAGTCGTGACTTAAAAATATGTTGTATGGTATGTCATATCTTCTTTCATAATCATGTGGTAGTCTGGATGTTTATGTATATATTTTTATTTTAGGTATTACGGAGATGTGGGTATAGATCTACCAGCTTTGTTACGTCAGAGTACGCCGACAGTCCCGATCATGTTACTATACACACGTGAAGCAGAGGTCGCCGTCAGAATGTTCACCGATTTCGCCAACAAAAAACAGAATAAAACATTACAAGTTTCTATAACTGATAATAACACTAACACAGAAAGAACGGCTAGAAAATATATACAGAAAGGAATGGCCGAGGTATGGATGACTTATGATTTCATTTACATTCCATAACCAGTAAATAAATTCTGTTACTGGTCACATGGTCTATGTACTGGTCACATGATCGATGCATTCTGTTACTGGTCACATGGTCTATGTACTGGTCACATGATCGATGCATTCTGTTACTTGTCACATGGTCTATGTACTGGTCACATGATCGATGCATTCTGTTACTTGTCACATGGTCTATGTACTGGTCACAAGATCGATGCATTCTGTTACTTGTCACATGGTCTATGTACTGGTCACATGATCGATGCATTCTGTTACTTGTCACATGGTCTATGTACTGGTCACAAGATCGATGCATTCTGTTACTGGTCACATGGTCTATGTACTGGTCACATGATCGATGCATTCTGTTACTTGTCACATGGTCTATGTACTGGTCACATGATCGATGCATTCTGTTACTTGTCACATGGTCTATGTACTGGTCACATGATCGATGCATTCTGTTACTTGTCACATGGTCTATGTACTGGTCACATGATCAATGCATTCTGTTACTTGTCACATGGTCTATGTACTGGTCACATGATCGATGCATTCTGTTACTTGTCACATGGTCTATGTAC
Organism: Spisula solida; assembly: GCA_947247005.1. Lineage (NCBI taxonomy): Eukaryota > Metazoa > Mollusca > Bivalvia > Venerida > Mactridae > Spisula > Spisula solida. Next base: position 21,968,406 of record OX365946.1, read on the forward strand.
TGGTCACATGATCGATGCATTCTGTTACTGGTCACATGATCAATGTACTGGTCACATGATCAATGTACTGGTCACATGATCAATGTACTGGTCACATGATCAATGTACTGGTCACATGATCAATGTACTGGTCACATGATCAATGTACTGGTCACATGATCAATGTACTGGTCACATGATCAATGTACTAGGTACAGTAAGGTCTCGATACAACAACGCTGTTTGTTTCCAAGAAAAATGTTGTTGTAACAAATATGTCAGTATACTGAATTGATACAAAGAGCGTTTTAATACTTTTGTCCCCAAAATATGATGTCAGTATAATAAATATGTCAGTATATCTGGTGTTGTTATATCGAGACCTTCTTGTATACCTTCACAAATATGGTACATTACTGTATGATTTGATATTCTTGATTGTTATAAACAAGTGGTAGAACATTTGTTTCAAGTGTGAGAGGTCTCGGGTTTGATTCTAGTCTGCGACGTACCAAAGTCTTTAAAAATAGTACTGGTATATCTACCTTGCTTGTTGCTCAGCATATTTGAGTTACTTAAGATAACTCCTGGGTCGCCTGGTCTCAGGATAATGTAACTGAGTAGTCTCTATATGAGTGAAATAGTGAGGACCATAGGGAATTAAAACAATATTTAGATAAAAAAAGTTATTGACAAAATGGAATTCTACATGGCTGTCACTGCAGTGCTATGTGCTGTTGGGGTTGTAGGTTCGAATCCCACCCACCCTGGGTTTGTTCTATGTCTGACTCTTGTGTAGATGGTTAGGCGCTGCCGTATTTCTGTGTGGCATTGGATTGTCTGTGCACTACAGTATTTTCATATACAACTTTTAAATATGTAATGGTTAGCTACTGTCACAGGCATTCATTAAAGCCAAGTGGCTTGTCCGTCTGTGAGGCAAATAAGTAGTTAAAATTATCAGCATGTTTTCCTTTTTTACAAATATCTCATATTGCTATTTATCACATAACCTGCGGTCCAGGAGTGTTGTAAAGCCGTGCCGTAAATATCGTTCGGCACTCCCAGACTGTGCAATAAATATTTAAATTAGCTTGACGTGACGTTAGCCAATCCATGCATTGATCCGTCAATGATGTCAGGATAATATCAACGTCGCCGTGACGTTGCGCTCATTGTACCGCTGAATTTTGGCTGAAACAAATGCAGCGTACATTATCCTTTTGAACAATAATGAGCGTTTTCTAAGGTTATGTGATAAATAGAATCTTACTTTCGTGCTCACTACATACGAGTTTTATTAAACTCGTCGACAAAAACAATATGACACTTGGCAAAGCCTCGTGTCATATCATTTTGTCCACTTGTTTAATAAAACTCGTATGTAATGAGCACTCATGCAAAATCCTCTATAGAACCACTACCATGATTGATGTATGGATGTTTACATATTACAGGGACAATGGGTATTACTGCACAATGCACAGAATGCTCCACATCTTCTCCTTGCCCTGGAGAGTATCATCGAGGAGTTATCTAACGGTATTACACCAGATCCACAATTCCGTGTATGGATATCGTGTCAAGCCGTCTCAGAGGTTCTACCAGTCAGATTGTTACAGAACTCTGTCAGAACAATCTTAGACTCGCCTAAGGTTTGTATAACTGTAATTGTATAGTCCAGTGAAGATATTGTGACAGTGACGTTGCAATTTATGTGTACACAAAAAATCACAACCATTGTCTACACAGTACAGGTAGAGCGGAGTTTAGTATGTTAGTTTAGCATTGAAATTATAGTTGTTTGTACAGTATAAGCCTTTATAAATGGTTTTACAACGTTACAGTGGACTCGACCACTGCGTCACTGGATTTTTATCCTGACTGGACTATACTTACTGTTTCATATTTAAACCCATTACAACATCAGGTGACACCTTTTCATGAGTTTGTATATTCTTATTCATCAGAAGTATAGTATAACATTCAAATGATGTCATCACTTTCTCTCCTAAATGATGTCATTATATCCTGTCTGTTTTTAAATTTTTCGCATTATTTGTGTCATATGATAAAAAGAATCTAAGACTTATTGTCAATTGATACAATATTGACACTTATGTTTTAAGTTTATATCAATTGACAACTTGTGAACGATCCTCTACAGGCCTCAACAAATATTTTTAAAAGCACTCGTCCTGCAATATAGACAAAGAAGAAAACCCCAAAATCTTACTTGTCCTGCTATACAAGTATAGAAGGAAAAAATTGTGCAGGATGAGCGGATATATATGGGATTTAAGTTTTACTTAGTTGATTTATTTGTCTATTTGTATCACCAGATGATGAAGGATAGTTTAGTGAGATCGTTCAACAATTTCGAGCCCGATATACTGAAACAATCAAGTAGAGCAGAATGGCCAGTGATGTTACACAATCTATGTTACCTACATGCCGCCATACAGTTACGGACCAGATACGGATATGGTGGCTGGAACAGTCCTGCGGATTTCTTTCATATCGGAAACTTTGAAATACAGGTAGGTTATTGTTCACAGATACTGTATAAGAGATTAAGTTACTGAGGCTGAAATATTGGCAAATCTAAAGTAGATCTCTTATATTTCGGAACGCTAAATGTCTTTTTGAGTTGCGGAAATATCCCCTTGTACTGCTCAGTTTTCAGTCACCTCTCTTTGCATTGCAGTGAATCAGATATGAAAATCCTTGATATGAAGTTTTATGCTTTTTATGCCCCCATATTGATAGATCGGGAGGCATATAGTCATTCACCTGTCCGTCCGTCTGTTCGTCCCTTCGGTTAACCTAAATTGACCGTTTCTTCTAGCTCATCATTATGGCTTGCTACAAAGCTTCCATACATGCATGGATGTTGTATTTGAACACTCTCCACATGCCTGTATCACCTAACCCCATTTTGTCCTTCACCTTGACCTAATTTTGGACTTAGACTTATTTATGGACAAGGCTTCCACAGGGGGCATAAGTGTTTATTGAACGCAGTCTTGTTATAATATAAAACCAATGACTTCTGCAGTTTTCCCAAATACTTCATGAGTCAAAATCAGTCTCAAATGTTTATATTGAACTTATGGTGATATTATACATCTATAGTCAATGGGTCATGTTTTACTGTTTAAATATCTATGCTTCATTTATCCTCAATAATGTCTATGTTAATGTTACTTCATGCAGAACTGATGTTGTTTTATTTCTCTGACAGGAATCTCTGAACTTCATCACCAATGAATTTAAGGATCAGATAATCTATACAGCCCCTGATGGGACCCAGCAATCCCGTATTACATCCTGGACGGGAATACGTTACATGTTGTCAGAGGTAAGATACAGTTTCAGTGATCAGCCAATTAAATCATGTTTTACAAATGATTGGCCAGTGAATAGCCAATGAAATCATGTTTTACAAATGATTGGCCAGTGATTAGCCAATGGAAAAATGCTTTACAAATGTTTGGCCAGTGATTAGCCAATGGAAAAATGTTTTACAAATGTTTGGCCAGTGATCAGCCAATGAAAGTATGTTTTACAACTGAGCCAGTGATCAGCCTATGAAATCATGTTTTACAAATGATCAGCCAGTGATCAGCCAATGAAAACACGTTTTACAAATGATCAGCCGGTGAGTGGGTTTTACATATTGTTAGCCAATGATATCATGTTTTACAAATGATTGACCTATAGAAAATGTGTACACAATGCACAGTGTTCTCCTCTGATTTTAAATGGATATAACATTAATATTGTAGGTTATATATGGAAGCTATTCCACTGATGTGAACGATCAACAAAGTCTAAGTGCCATGGTGGATTACTGGGTGTCCCCTACTGCGGTCAAGAAGGACTTTGAGGTGGCTAGATGTAAGTACTGGTATACTTATATATTGGTATACACTATTTTAACTTATTGTATACTTCACATGTAAAGCATGTACTTTCTCTATTGTTCCATCTTTTATGTTTCAGTTTTACAATTTTGTCTACAAATATGACCTGCCACTAAGCATTTGGATTACCTAATCTCTTACTTTTCAATGCATGGAAATATCCCTTTTTTGTCCCCTTACCACAATTGCAGTTGTTGAAGACTTTTGACAATACATGTATCTGGTGTCTGTAGCTCACGACTCTTTCTTGCAGTGAAATATCGTCACCCTGCAGCTTTCTTCAATCCTAATGTACGTATGAGTACATTGATTCAAGCATTGGAAGGTATCAACTATCACTTCCTGGATGTACCAGAAGGCTGCCACATCCATCCTAATGTCGAGGTACGTATCTGAATACATCCTCAATATGTTGAAAAGTACATTCAAACCTCTGCTGGGGACTCCACTCCGTTTGAGGAAATGCTGAATATTATTATCATTGAAAACAGATAATAAAAATTTCCAACAGGGAAGGCAGCTCTTGACAAAAAGCAGAGCTCGATAATAAAAATCCCGGCAGGGAAGGCAGCACAGTTGCAGCAAAAAGCAGAGCTTGATAATAAAAACTCGACAGGGAAGGCAGCACAGGACAAAAAACAGAGCTCAATAGTAAAAACTCTTGACAGGGAAGACAGCAATTGACAAAAAAACTGAGCTCAATAATAAAAAAACTATCAGCAGGGAAGGCAGCACTTGACAAAAAACAGAGCTAGATAATAAAAACTCTTGACAGGGAAAGCAGCACAGGACAAAAAACAGAGCTAGATAATAAAAACTCTACAGGGAAGGCAGCACTTGACAAAAAACAGAGCTCGATAATAAAAACTCTCAACAGGGAAGGCAGCACTTGACAAAAAACAGAGCTTGATAATAAAAACTTTTGACAGGGAAAGCAGCACTTGACAAACAGCAAAGCTTGAAAGGCACATAAAAAACACACAAAAAATAAACATCACCAACATCAAGCACCAAGGACAATCACAATATTGAATTAGAAAAAATTCAATAGCTACAAAAGTGCCCTACTGGTTTGACCAACACATTTAAGAAGGGGGTTCTTGAATGTGTTGGTCATGTCAGCATTGAACAATATAAACAAGCTTGTGAGGTCCTTCATCTAAGTTAGAATGCATCATTGACTCCAAAGAGTTCTCTACAGTTAGTGATTTTCACCATTTTGATATTTGAAAGTTTTTCTAAGTAAAATGTATGGCTAATGTCACATATCAACTTGGCAGCGGTGTTTGGCTTTCTCTAGCATGGGTCATGACTGTACTTTTGAAGACTTGTTTTATTCTGTTATTTTATGTAAACCATGTTTAGTTATACTTTGTTTGACGAGTGTCGTAGACAATTCTGTGATAAGTTAGCCCCTTTTTTGTGCACGTGAAATAGTCTTAAGAGTAATCGTATGGTCAATTTCATCCAATTTTTATGCCCCCCTATCGATAGATGGGGAGGCATATAGTGATTCACCTGTCCGTCCGTTCGTCCGTCCGTCGGTCCTGGTTAACCCAAATTGACCGTTTCTTCTAGCATTAATATGGCTTGCTACAAAGCTTTCATACTTGCATGGATGTTGTATATGAACACTCTCCACGCGCCTGTATCACCTGACCCCATTTTGACCTTCACCTTGACCTAATTTTGGACTTAGACTTATTTATGGACAAGGCTTCCA